>OX465295.1:189887898-194687898 GCA_949987735.1 Leucophora obtusa
GGAGGATCCATTTAATTCCGTTAAACTTTACCTGGATACAAATAACAATAGAATGGAAAGTAATATTTAATTTCAAATGAGCATGAGCCTGAATGAGCATATTCGATGTTCGATTTCAGCGAGTTCTACTCCATTTTTACGTTTTTTTGTCAATGGCAATTATTTTTTTTTTTAATTTACTCATTATCAATGGTAATGAAATTTAAAATCATTGTCATTAATCAATGAAATTAAATTTTAGAATCATTACCATTAATTAAAAAAATGGTAATGAAAATAATTTCATTACAATTGATATCAATGCAATGGTAATGAAATCATCAATTAATTAGTCCACCTAATTAATTAGTCCCATGTATGTCTATAACTTTTCTAAACATAGTCGCTAAAAGTTAAAATTTAAAAATTTTTTAAGGTTTTTTTAAAAAAAAAATTTTTAATATAAGACGAAGTCCGATTTTAAATTCCAAAGCCAATTTGGAAAGAAAAAGGTCCAGAATTTATATATATGTCATATTGTATTAACAAATAATGTGCAGTTTTCGAGCCTTTTGTTATTAAATTTAGACTTAAAATGAACAAAAAAATATTTTACTGTACTAAAAATCAGATTTCATTCACTATTGGTTTTTTGCGAAATTATTGCGATTTTCACTAACATTCACATTTTTTTTTGTGAAGCAGTGTAATAGACAACGTGAATAATTTTAAACAGACGTTTTAGAATTTCACATTTAAACAAATATTTTTAATTTTGAGATTTTGTGTAGATTCTTGTATTCAAGAATTTGTTTTCTTCAGGAAACCTGACAGATTCTACATTTTTCAAGAGATAATTCTCAAATTTTTTTATAATGAGCTTTTTTACAGAATTAATGTGAAATAAGTTTTCGCATAAAACCAATGAAGTTTCACTGGAAATCGTCATTGAAACTTTTTGCTAAAATAATGGAATTTTTCATAAAATCTTGTGAAAAATTTCGAACAAAAAATAACATTCATTGTAACAATCTTCAGATCAACTAAAAATCTACAATAAAATACCCACAGACAAGGTACAGTCCAAATTGTTAAGTAATATTCCTTAATTGCAACATGTTAGTCATTGTGTTAGGATGTTATACACAAAAACAAACAACCGTGTAAAAGTTTCTTTGCTTTAGTTCTAATTTCTATAAATAGAATTAAAAGCTTGAATGTTAAAAAGCACGAATCATTGCTTTACATATTGAAGGAACTTCAATAAATAAGCACAACTACAACATAGGGAAAAATAATAGCTTTGTTAAAGACATGTGGTTTTCGTTAGTTATAATAATGGAAAATGGATAAGTAAAAATGTTTGAATTTACTTTTCAAAATGCATTTCTTTGAAATTTAACATATATATACAAAAAACTAAAATCTACATTATAGCCTAGAGAGGACCCCATAAAGACAATCTGATGATAGTGATGCGGTGTCACTTGAAAATGCATTAATTGTCAACCATTGGTTCTAGGAAAGTTTTTTTCATAAGTTTTTTCTCTATTGGTTGTAAAATAAAAATTGTAAATTCTATTTTGAATTTGTAATATTTGATCTTACACCGAACAAAAAATAACAGTCATTGTAAATTTCATTTTATTCAATAAAAGTATCATACACTCAATGAAAAAGTTTCATAAAACATACGAAGCTTTTTCATCACTTTTAAGAAATTTTAATGTGAATTTTTCCGCAGAGTTCTATCACATATCCGAATTTCATTAAGATCGAAAGGAACCCATTGAGATAGTTTTCTCGTTAGTTGTTTAGTTTTTTTAATTTAAAATTTTAAATTTTCGTATTGAAAACCTTTCAAATTTTAGGACATTCTTCTTATAAAATTATTTTCTTATTTAAAAGTTGTAACTATTATGGCAAGTTTTATTGTCAGAACAAAAATTGATTTTTTCTTATATACGAGTATTTTTAATTAAGACATTTTGTGCTCTGACATTTTCTTCTTAAATAAGAAGTTTTCTAAGATACTATTGTAGTTCTGACTATAAGCACTTTTTCTATATTAAACCTATTAGATTAATAAACATTGTTGTGTTCGGAAAACTCTTTGACACTGGAACATTTTTTATATTCTACGTTAGATATGAAAGTTGTAGGATTGGAAGTAATTTTTCTTATAAAATACAGATATTGGAAAAAAAATTTACAATTTAAGGCATATTCCTATTGTCATTATATTTCCTATGAGATTATTTAATTTTAAAATGTTTTTACGAAACAGAATGTTAAAATCTTGTGATTATTTCAGTAGAAAAGTTTGTAAATTAAGCGATATTTTCTCTTAAAAAGTGTTCGAATTCTGTGCTGCGATTTCATATCTGAGAAAATCGTTAACTAAGATAGAGGACATCACCTTTGAAGCAGATTTTTACTAAAAAAAACTAACTAAACATTCAGAAGATATCGAAGTCGGGTTTAACAGATTTTCCCGAACCACTTTTTTGTACTTTTTGAAAGAACTTTGCAAACCCATACTAAAACATGTATTAAAACTTCTACTTCTAGTTCACAAAATATCTATAGAGATGACTACGGTATAATATAAACAAAGTTTTAGCCCTCTCTCCCCCCACCCCCCCTTGAGTGAATCCTGGATCCGCGACTGCTAACTTCACAAAAGAGCCATTCGGCACGGCACGTTACAGAAACGCCAAGGAACGCAAAGACTAATGGTGGAGCCTTAAGGCATAGTAGTTTCTCTCAAGAAAATATCCAAGATTACGAATTAAAGAAATGTTCACATACATGTTCCTATATACATAGATATAGCAATATTCAAATTCAGATAGCATTATTTTATAAAAAGTATTAGAATTATTTAATTTTTCTTATTTGTTACTTATTTGTTACAAAAAATTTATAAAAATTCTAGCTTAGCATATTTTCTTAATTTTGCATGCTAAATTAAAAAAAATGCTAAATTAAAAATTCGAAAATTACAATACTGCATTCAGTTCTCAAAATTACGTTAAACTTGTAAAAGTTAAATAGTCTTATTTAAGCAAATCTGACAGCTTCTTGTGACTAATAAAGCCCGTGTATCAAAATTCTATTAAATACTCGATACTTTATAAACACATTGTGAGCTGTTAATAGAAGGCAGCTACATGTAATAAAATAAAAAAAAAAATATTGCAACGATTTAGAAAAATTGCATACTTATACACTTGTGATTTTGCCTCAGAATATTTGCGGCACAGTACAAAAAAAAATACGATATATTACGAAAACGAGTACTACAGACACATACACACCAGTGATGGTATTTCGGAAATTATGTTTCGTGGCAAAATGATGTCAAAAATGTTTTAAAACAGTTTCAATTGTGCCATTTCAATTTTATACTTCGTAATACTCGTATTATAATTTAGGTTACGCTGCTTTATCGGCTACGATAATTTCTCATCAATCAAGCCGATTTGACAATGAAAAAACCTGACATTTTAAGGATATTTTCTACAAGAAGAATCGAGGGTAAAAACACAGATTCCAAGTATATGAACAATTAGCGAATTCACAAATTAGCGAATTGTTCGATATTTTGAGTTATTTGTCATCTACAAAAATGATAATATGTTTATTTATTTAATATCAGATTTTGAGCTAAATATATCAGATTCTGAAGTGACATGCCTTATCAATGATTCAAAAACATTTCCTCAATAAAATCTGGTTTAAAATATGTATGTTTAACAAAAATCTATTGTATTTTTTCAGCTTTCAAGTAAAACTTTTTCCAAGTTATTTGGAAAAATACTTAACGAGTCAATGTTGTGCAGAAATAATTTGAAATGTTTTATATTGTTACGCTTTTACATTTTAAAAACGTTGGTTTATTTCTTTTAAATAAACCCGGTTTTTTTCTATTGCAATCAAAATACCCAGTCTCACAGCTGTCACCAATTATTACGTTTTACCTTATAAAAACGTTCGTTTATCTCCTTTTAATAGACTGGGTTGGTGCTCTTTGCAATTAAAATAACACAAACTGTTTTATTTATTTTGAGCTTAAACACTTATTTATTTAACACTTTATTACTTTACATACAACAATATAGCACATCACAGCTATACAAACTCCATTGTGCAACTCACTATACAATGCTAATTCGCGATTAGCAAATTCTAGTATACAACTAACTTAACGTAACTTAATTCCACAATTAATTAATTGACAACGAAAATCTGTTGTGAATAGATTTACGTTTGCTCTATATTGAATGCATAAGAATGAAACAAAAAACACAACACATCTTCTGTCCTTATTTAACTCATTAATTCAGCTACGCAGAGATACGTTTACGTCTGGCTTAATTGTTGTTTTTAAGAATATTGTGAATTTGAAAATCATTTAAAATAACGATATCAAAAATGACATCGAGTTATTCAGCATACGATTGTGCCACTTTTACCAACACTGAAATACACCGTCGAAATCTCTCGCATATTCTTATACATACGTACATACACTCAAAGTAATACGTGAGTAGAAAAATCTGTCAAAACGGTTTCACATCGATTTGACTAATTTTTTAAAAATTTTTTTGTTGAAACACTGATTTAAGCAAAGATTTTAGTTATCCTCATTTAACACAATACTAAAAATCCTCAGTACTTTAACTAATTTCGAGTGTTAATTTTCAAAACTATTTAAAACTAATTTTCAAGAAACCATTCATCAAATTTTACAAAATTTATTGTTAAAATATAATATTTTCATGTTACTGTTATTACCCGGTAGATGGCGCCACCGAAGTTTTGAAGATGGCGTTATTTCTTTCACTCCCGAGTTTTTAAAATGGCCCATATCTCGAAAACTAAGAGAGATAAAGCAAAATTGATGAAAATTTCGACTACCCTAACCTTGTAACACCGCAGCGAAAGGGGTTATCTCTATCCAAAACTGGACCTTGGCGGGGCCTTGGACCCTCGGAAATTTTTAATAAACATTTTCCACTTCATAAAATGTCCCGTATCTGGAAAACTAAGCGAAATAGAGCAAAACGGACAAAATGTTAGCTCCATTAGAGTGCCCTTATATGCCCTCTAGACCGTACCACCTTACAGGCAAAAAAAAAGTGCACGGTGCACCCTCAAATATACAGTATTTTTGCAGGGCAATTCCAAAAAAAAAAATTTTTTTGCCGAACGTAGGGATCGCCGTTTTCAATTTTTCCTTATAGCTTCGGCATTTAAAGTCGGATTTTAAAGTGTGATATATCGATTTTTTTTGCCTAGAGGAGACCAGTGTTTTTCTTTAAAGGAAATATCCAATGAAAAAAAATTTAAAAAGGCAACCACTACGTTCGGCAACCAAAAAAATAAAAAAAATTTCTGCTGGGTTTATCGAAAAACTTCCTTTGCAAAAGTTTAATGATTTTTTGCGAGCTTTAATTTTCTGACATTAGGGTGGTATATTAGCGTGGCCGCAACTGAGATCTGGTGGGTAAATACTAGAAGGGAATGCTTGAGGTCAATGGTCCGTAGAGCAAAACATTAGTCGCCTCGAGGCAAAAATATCGATGTATCATACTTTTAGATCCGACTGTAAATGCCAAAGATATAACGAAAAATGTAAAACGGCAACCCCTTCATTCGGCAAAAAAAACTTTTTTTTGAAACCTCCTTGCAAAAATAATTTAGATTGGACGATGTACGGCAAACTTTTTTTTAGGTACGGTCTAATGCCCTCGCATGATATGGACTAGAGCCAGGGAGGGTCCCGAGACCCTAAATTTGGTTGAATTATATGACTCAATACAATTACAGATAAAACTGTAGTTTTACGAATTTTCTACTTAAATTCAGATTTGTTAAATTTAACAAGAAAAGTGTTAAAATCAACAAATTTTATTTTAAGCCAAAAAAACAGGAATAAATTTTGTTAAAGTAACAAATTTTTCTATTCAGCCAACAGACTTATTATTTTGAGTGTATGTATAATAAACTTAACTACAAAAATATTGTGTGTTATATTATGTGTTTATGTCTTTTGATTTTAGACTTTATTTCTTTTGATTCGAATCCTTTGAGAGAATAATGTGCTCGAAAGCCATAAGTAAACGCAAGTTCATATAAATAAATATGTGCATTCGAATGCACACATACATTTATATGTTTCAATAGTTAGTATATTTAATAGAAAAAGCGGTGCAATAAATATGTCGATTTTGTTGCGCACAGTGCTGTATGGGTAGCCAGCAATAATAAAATGTAATAATATAAAATATACTTTAACCAAGAAAGAACAAAAATAATTAAACAAAAATATAAATTTTTGTTAAAGCTATAGAACTTTAAATTTGAACTTTGTAAATTAATCCATTTATTTGAATAGAAATATGCAAAAGCAGCATGTAGCTTCAATATTGTATCGATTTGGGAAAAAAGTTGTTCTAGGTTATTTAACTAATATCCTGGCAAAAACATGGTAACAATAAGTTATGGAAGTACTTATACAGAATTACCATACTGGTAACTAATTATTCGCAACTTTTTTGTAAGAGAAACGGTAAAAACCAACCATGAATTTTGGGACGTCGCGAACAAAAGTAATTAAGCGAGTAAATAATCTGGTAACTACACCAATTTCTTTATTTAAAAAAAAAAAATTCAAAATATATTTCAAAATTGTCTAAAAATGTTTTCAAATTATACAAAAATGTTTTAAAATTGTCCAAATATATTTTAAAATTGTCTAAAAGGGTTTAAAAATTGTCTAAAATGTTTCAAAATTATCCAAAAATGTTTTAAAATTTTACAAAAATATTTTAAAATTGTCCAAAAATCATTCAAAATTGTCTAAAACCTTTGATTTTGTCCACTTGAATTTAAAAATTGTCCAAAATGTATTTTAAAATTTTCAAAATGTATTTCAAAATTATACAAATATATTTTAAAATATTACAAATATATTTTAAAATGTTTTATTTGTATTTTATTCATAATTATTCATTTGTATTTAAAAATTTTAAATCTGTATTTCAAAATTGTTTATATACATTTCAAATAATCCCATTTGTATTTCAAAATTCTCTAAATGTATTTCAGAAATTTCCAAATGTATTTCAGAAATGTCTATTTTTATTTTAAAAGCATTTTTAAAAACACACATGTTCTCTCTTTCATATTGAAAATTGTATAGGAATTATGAGACTTAAGAGAAAGAGAAGACATGTATGTTTGTAAAAATGCTTTTAAAATAGAAATTTCTGAAATACATTTGGAAAAATTTTAAATGCAATTAGAATTTTATTAAATACATTTATAAAATTTTGGAACACAAATAGTTTTTTTAAATACATTTGGAAATTTGTGAAATACATTTATTTATTTTTAATTGAATACCCAGCTAAAAATGACATATATGAATACATAGGGTAGAGGGGGATCCTTCGCCACTTTTTTTCAAAGCTCTGTCATTTCTTAACCCCTAATTATTTTTCAAAAATTTCTTTCAAATTGAAGATCTACATATCTTGGCTTTAATTTCTATGATTTTTATTCTATTTATTTGTATATTTTCTATTACTTTTTTAATGATTTTGAAAGTAACCAAAAGAGCTAGATACAATTTCAACAAAAAAATATTGTTAATACGTCAAAGTCAATGTTTTAATGACTGAAATAAATAATTTAGAATAAGTTCTTTAAGGTATATTATTCTTTTTAATCAATAAATCTCCACTACATTAAAAAAAAATAATTTAAATCTGGAATATAATGATTCTTCAAAATTACAAAAAACTGAATAATTAATATAAATTTAAGAATGAACACGATTGTTCTGTTTTACCATTAAACATATTTTAAACATATAGAAAAGTCTTATAGAGCATTTTAGGCAGGGATGCACCAACTCTTCGTAGCTCCAGGGGCCATCTGGTGATTGTGCCCCAGAGACAGGCACTAACATAAAATTAATATTTTTTCACACTTTTTAAGCATTTATTAAAATAAAATTATTATTTTCTGAAAGCTTAGGATCATAGGTCTAACATAATGAAAAAGTATTTTTTTATTACACGATTTGAGGAAGTTATTGCAAAATTTAGTTGCTTTCAATTATTTTTTTGGCACCCCAAAAAACACAAAAACACGTCTGTCTGCGACCACATGTGATATAAATTCGTCAAAGTGGATGTCAAGGAAAGGTAATGAAAAAATGCACAAAATATATTTTTTCCAATTTTTTATTTCCCTTAACATCGGAGAAAAATGGGATTAGTGTATGTGCCCCAATGGCGAAGGATCCCCCTCTACCCTACAGGTTAAATGTATGTTAATGCATGCTCATAAACATGCATTCATGTCCATACATGGATACATAAATCTTTATACATGCATTATATATGTCCACACATGTGCATTAATGAAATTTGAGGTAATATCTACAAGTGTGTACATGTATGAACACACATGAACACGCATGAACATGCATGATCATGCATGTATATATTACCTCAAATTACGTTAATGCACATGTGTGGACATACATATATGATGCATGTATGGAGATTTATATATCCATGTATGGACATGAATGCATGTTTATGAGCATGCATGAACGTGCATTTAACCTGCATGTATTCATATATGTCGATTTTTAACTGGGTATATAAAAAAAAATTTGCCAAAAAATATTTAGGTATTCGACTCGAGACCTTCTGACTTTAAACCTTATTTCAACAATGCTTTTTAATTTTTATAACATTGGTGCTATGAGAGTAATTTAATTTTTTGTACCGTTGGCAATTTTAGCCTGTGCGTTAACAGTTCATTTTATCTTAAACTTTAAATAACTGTTGTTTTTAAAAGAAATATTTTCGAATTAGAATATTTTTATATTGATTTTTTTTTGTGCCGGTCCATATTTTGACTCATGACAATGTAGACAAATCAAACTATAATAAAACAAATATATATTAAACTACCACACTTGAATAAACTATTACAAATAACAGCACTTAAAAATTCAATTAAATTAAATTACATGTTCCTTTTCAATTAAAAAATTGATCACATATCCTTTGAAATTAAAACTGCAATATGTTTCGAATACAATAAGTGGTTTGTGTATATAAATAAATACACAAAATTTAAATAAATAATAACTTCATTTTAACAAGCTACAACAAACTATAACAAGACAAAACAATTCAAACAATTTTATTACTCTACCAAAAGTAAATGAAAATTTTATTAAAATTTTTAATAAAAACAAGTAGAAAAAAGGATGAATAACAAGAACTTCTTCTATACAACAATGACAACACGAGTGTGAGTGTAAAACAATATTTCATTTCATCAGCAAAAAGAGTAGATAGTTTTTTTTCTTCATATATTCACAAAGAAAAAGTTGAAAGTTAAAAGAATAATAAACAAGAATGTGTATCTTTTTTAAAAGATTTTAGTCAATAGTAAAAAAAAAAAAAAAACACGTAACAACATATAAAATAAAATGAAAAGAAACTTAAACTATTAGTGAAATATTGTACTTAACCTAAAGCAAATTACAATTTATATGATAAAGAGAGTACACGTAATAGGTTTTAACAAATTTTATAAACAATTTTTTTTAAAAGGTCTCACGGTCTTACTCAGAGATGCGTTTTTGTTGCGGATAAAACCGTGCGATTTTCGAATTTCGAGAGAAAACCGCATTCTTTAAGTTATTCCATAGAGTTTCAGTAAAGTGACCGATATGCATTTTAATTTTTACTTTTTATACATTTAATCAAAACAGTTTACTATCATTTATGGATTTTGTTTAATTGCAATTATTTTTCGAATTTACTTAAAAGAAACAATTAAAAAAAGGAAATAGTCTTATTTTTCCCGAATTTGTAGGTAAAAATTTCATATTTAATTCAAAGTGGATACTTCCCAGTCAGAAAAATACAAACGGGAAAGCGGTGGCACAGCACTTTAACAGATGATATAAGTACTGGCAATAAGTGTTTTCCCATTCCCAAAATGGTAACATAATTAGACAAAAGCACCGGTTGTTCAAAAAGCGCCGAAAAAGCACTGGAGGAACAAAATTTGTAAACGTTGCCAAAAAAGCTGGCAAAACCAATAAATAGGTGGTCTGCAAATATGTTTTCCAAAATAAAATTTAAAAAAAAGTTCATATGTATTTTTTTGGTCCTGTCGTGATTTGAACCCAGGCCGTCTGATTGGTAGACGATTACTATAACCACTGAGCTAAAGACACATATAATACTTGATGGCTAAACACATAAATGAGTGGACACTACTGGCTGTGCTAAAATGCTACACTGATAGAATTTTGTGCATAGTATTAATGAATTTGTTCATTAATCTAATGATTTTTTTCGTTGAAAAGTCCCCAAAGAACGCGATCATTAAATCAATGAAACGTATTCATTAAATGAAAACTAATTGAAAAAAATATATATTTTTTGGATTTTTTTATTTATTGTTTATTTTTATTTTATAAATTTTTATTTGTACATGTTGTGATGTCGATATATTTTGCTCCTTTAATATTATAATTTTACGTTGTAAAATATGTGGGGATGTTATTTTAATTTAGTTACTAACATTTTTTTGTGAGTGTAGGAACGGAATTGTCATACTAACATTTTTTTTGTAGGTGAAAGATTATGATTTGTAAGTGAGCTTTTGTTTTTCAAATCAAACAGGCAAGAGAATTTATTTGTCAGAAAATTTTATTATTTTGTGGGAAAATATCGAACGGCTGTTAAGAAATTTTATTGGAATTGGATTGGTGAAAAGAAAAGAAAGTATTCAAGAACTTTAAGATAAATTATCATTGGTAAGAATGGGATATTTTTTTTTTTATCAAATTGAATATTGATTTGCATTAAAAGATTCGTTTTATCATAGCAAATTTTAGATATCGAAAGCTTCGTAGTCAGTCATTGTGTAAACACAACCATTGTGGAATTTTGTGTATTGTAAACGGTATTCTGCCAGAAAAGTAGATTATAGTTCAAACCATCGTAAGCTTTTTGATCATCCGTTGTGCTTTTATGAATGCTGTATTTCATCAACGGAATAGACGACCAAAATACAGTTTTATCAATTTAATCATCATCACATAATTGTATGCAAAACAAGCTGCAGAAATTTTGATTGCGTTTTATTTGGGTTTCTGTGCGAACATTTTTCCTCTAAATCCATAATAGGGTGACCAGATTTTTTTTAATCAAATTTTTTTTTGTATTAAGAAAATATATTTTAAAGGCTATTAATCGTGAAGGATCATTTAATCTACCGTCGGTCTTAATTTCGTTAAATTTTAAGCAATTCTATTTTGAATTAAACTTAAATTTCGGTTTATTTTTTTTTTGTATTCAAACTTAAGGATATAGTATATCCTTTCATCTAAACTGGATTAATTATTGATCCAAATTAATTAATTTTTATAACAGTCAAAAAAAAAAAAAAAAAAATTTCGCAAATTTCTGACTTTCAAAAACATTAAAAAGATATGTTGAATTGATCGAAATAAAATACATTTCCAAGTAATTTCGAAAATACACCCACAGCATAATTGTAGTAATATTATAATCAAAAATATAATTACATAGAGTGAAATTTATCGACATCACAATGTACATATTTCTTTTTTGTTTTTATTATGTTTTTGACTTCTCCCTGAACTCGACTTGAACCCGCACTCAGCAGAATGTAAACATTACCACGTTACCGATTGATCTAAATAGCCAAAACAAAATGATGGCATTACTTGGACCTTTATATTTAAATAATTTCATTTTGCAACCCTAGCGTTCATTACTGGAACATATATCTATTTTAGTAATTAGCAAATTCAAAACCCTTATAAAAATTATAGCATATCTTACGGGTTAGTTAAAAATATATAATGAAAAAATTCATTAAATTAATGAAATTTTCATTCATTCAATGAAAATTTTTCATTAAATCAATGAATTCAGATTAATGAAATCGATTCATTAATAGTTTGAACGATAATTCTATCAGTGTAGTACTGGCAAACAATTTTTTGTAACTAATATAGCAGCGTTGGGAAAGCAAAAAAAAAATTGGTCTTAAAGGAACTTTCCTACAAACAAAAAAATTTATTTTATAAAACAAAAAAAATTTTAATTAAAAAAAATACAAAAAAAATGTTCCTTGCAACCTTTTTAATGAAGCATCAACATTTTTATAAAATCATTGGTCTACCAGTGAATTGATTTTTGTACCGCTGGCAATTTCTGACTAGATACCTCTGGTTACCAGTGATTAGGTTGCAAACTATGGCATATCACAATAAGCCAATTCTTTGCCAGTGGTCTTTTTTATAAATCACTGCAATTTTTGTAAAACTAATACTGGCGAAACGCTTTTTGCAAACGCTGGCAAACCGTCCCAAATGAGTGTTCTGGCAGTCATTTATTTTTAACACTGTGGTTACGCAGTGATATGCCAGTGCTTGATTTTTTGTGCCACTGGCGATGTCTGACTGGGTTGTTATTTCTACTGTTTTTACCAACTGTTTAAATCCCAACTAATTGGCAACCTTGTGTCTTAAAACTTAAACTTTGCCTTAAATAGGCAAAGTCATAATTTCTAATTGATTCCCTAATGTTTTATCAATAAAAGGCTGAAAATTGGTGTGGAAGTTGTTTTGAATACGTACAAAAACCTGTCAATTTATAGTAGGATATTCAATTAATCGATTTTTTATTTTAATCGATTAATCATTCAAATAATTAAGCGGGTTTTTTCTTACCCGATTAATTTAATAAAATTTAAAAATCAATCGATTAATCGAAAAAAATTAGGTATATAAAGTAATATACATACATACATTTGTTGTATTTTTTAATAATCTTATTAAAAAAAAGGAACAAAAATAAATAAATAATTTTCGTAACTCTTCTAGAAATCGCAGATCATATTTTTATTTTTTTCTGTATCCTCTGTCACATGATCAAATTTTATCCAAATCGGAGAGAACCACACCGCAGACACTCTTCGTAAATTTTACATTTTATAAAGTTAAGCCTGAATTAACTACACGTAAACGTAGCGCTCTATAATATATTCAATGGGTTAAAGAAGAATATACCCAGTAAAAAAAATTATAGGTTTTTGGAAGCATGATTAAACAAATGCGATGATGTAAGTGCTTACTATTATAGCATACTGCAAAGCAACAAAATACAAGAAAAACTTTAAAATGATTTCCATATAAAAATAAACAAAAAAGATTAAGTATGCAGCATGTAAGCAGCTTACTCTAATCCCTTACAAGGATGCAGGTTGTAATACAGTAAATTTGATATCGTTGATTTTAAACGATCTATATGAGTTTTACCGAGTTATTTCCGATTGTCTTTGATGTTTTTGATTATGTACTAAAAAGTGATTAGTCATTAAACTGCGCTTCTGAAGAGCTAGCACGCGGTGCGGTAAGAAATATGAATGTTAAGGAAAAAATAAAATAATACATATTACTCGTAATATGTAAAAAGTGTTAATTAAAATAAATATCTATAAAAGTTTATGTAAAATAAATAAAATGGTGTGCATATTATCGTTTTTAATATCAATAACGTAAACATGAAAAATGTGCTTACTGAAAGCCATGAAATCGCAGCGTTTTATATGCGCTAAAATCCGCGCTTATTTTTCCCAAAACTAGTGCTTCCAAGTGGGAATTCATGGCATATGTAAGCAGATTTGTAAGGGATTATTTTAATTGTTTCCCTTACAAACCTGCTTACGGGTAAGCACCATTTTTTACTGGGTAACAACTCGTACAGTTATGTTATATGCCATTTAGCTACTTAAATGTAGAGAGAAATTCTGTTGAGATTTGATTTTTCCTCAACATTTACTTTCCTCCATCCTATTTGATTTTAGTAACCATTTCGCAGGGCCAAAAAAAAAGAACGTTGCGAATTATTTTGTCAAAATTGTTTCGAAGGATTCTCAAAAGCTCATACGTATATATGGAAAGTTATTTAGTTCTTAATAGATATTATTAAAATCTCATATATATTAATTTTTATTATAATCTTCTTAACAATTTACTTGCAATTTTTTTTATTGTACTTTTTAAATAGCATTTAATTAATTAATGTTTATTTGTCTTTTAATTCGCCCTTTAATAATTCGAATCTAATGGCTCTCGATAATATTATATTTATTATAAATTTGGTTATATGTATGTAAATTAATCCAACCACTTTGCTCTGTCTTTCAAACCAACTGTTATAATTTTTTGTTTTCTCTTTGATATTTATTTAACACTCCTAGTCGAAAACATGACATTTTCACTTAGTTTAATACTGAATTTAGACTGAGCAAAAACCAGGTGGTTTTTGTACAAAACTAAATTGCAAAAGCCAAGTCATTTATACCGGTTATTTGGTTTTTCTTTGCCACATCACTTTTGTATTAAACACTTTTCTTTATATTTTTATGGTTAAATTAAATTAAAAAATTTATTAAAACATTTAAAAATGTATAACAACACACAATTTCAAACGAAAACTGAAATACTTAAAAAAAAGTAAAAAATATATTAAAAGGAAAAACAGAGAAAATCCGAAGTAGAATGTTTGTATATGTCTGTTTGATCACTTCTGAAATTATTCATATAGAGACAATCTGACAATAAAAATATAAACAATAATACAATTTAATGGAAGATCACTAATGAAGCCTGTCCATAAAAAGGCAGAAACTAGATCGAGTCTGATTTGCAAATTTAATGTGTTTATAACTTTTGAGGAAGGTTTATTCTTCTTTTTAACCTCAAACCTACTAAATTAGAATTAATAAAAATACATACTAATAATTAATTTGGTCTATACGACGCGTTTGAAAAAACAACACTTTACTATAAAAAATATATTTTTGACACTTGCTTTAATTCTATATTCGTTGTAACAGGGTGTATCGAAAATTAAATATAAAAGAAACCGGGTGTATCAGAAATGCAAATTTCAGTTAGTTTTTGGCAAAAACCAGGTACATTCTGGTTTTCAGTTTGTATGAAAATTGTATGGAAAAACAAAATTAATTTTATAGTTTTCGGCTCAAAAACTAAGAATGGCCAAAAACTACTAGTTTCTGCCCAGTCTAAATATACTATAAGCTACCAACTATTTCTAGAAAATCTAAAATGTTATCCTCTGATGACTTCTTTAGGCCAGAATGAAATCCGGAGAGTTAAAAGCTTACAGGAAATAATTTTTCACAATTTGTTTAATACGTTGTGAGATTTTAAAATATTTACTTTTTAAACATTTTCGTTATTTTTACCGATTTCGGTTAATCTATTAATCGCGTTAAATTATTCGAATAGCGAATTAATCGAGTAATGATTAAGCGACTGAATACCCTTATTTATAGACAAAAGAAAGTTTTATGACAAAGAAAAATTAAATAACCAGTGTATAGGACTTGGTTTTTGCAGTTTAGTATTGTACAAAAGCCATCTGGTTTTTTCTCAGTCTAAATTCAGTATAGCAATTGTAGTCTAGTCAAAATAGACTACAAGTGTTAATAAGTTTACATTAATTCGCATAGAGCTGAAATTTGGTACAGGTCTTGAGTACACTATACAAATAAAATGTCGAAAGCAACACCGATCCCATATCTGATAAAAAAAGTATTCATGCAATTGTTTACAAAAATATTAAAACCCTTTTTAATTTATGGATCACCATTACTAAGATATTGCGATTCCAGAAGTTGTTATACATAATATGAACCTTGTTTTTCAACTTGTAAAACAAGGGAATCTTCCATTTTAGGTATAGGATGTGTTCAGCGAACTTATGTAAAACACTACCAAAAAAGTGTTAAAAAATAGCCTTTTAATATATTTTATTGGCATCTTATGCCTCATTTACTAAAATCATCATTAAGGCATGTGATGTCAATAAAATATCTTAAAAGGATATTTTTGCACTTTTTTCGCTCTCCTAAAAATCTATTAAAAAACACATAGCACTACTTGCAGGCAAGCCGATACTTAAACCGATTTTGGATTTTAAAGCCTTGCTAGAAAGGTACTTTATTCCAGATTACGATTCTGTTAGCATTTTCTAGAAATACAGTTATTTAAGGCCAGTATTTTCAAGATATACCAAAGTAGTAATTTTTTCCCTTAGTAAATAAATTCAAAATTTTGAATAGCCAAAAATTGTTAGATTGAGCTGAAATTTTTTCTGGATTAGCTTTTACAGTAACGTCATAAAATATTCTCCGGGGAGCGGGTTTTAAAATTGCCCATACAACAAAAGCCCAGTCTAATACATAAAGGTAATTCTCAAGGGGTGTGCTATTTGTTGTATCGTCCTAACAAAAAACGGAGTTGTTAAAATTTAAATTGAAAAATACGGCATTTGAGAATAGCACGATACAACATTCTTACGTATGTTTAGTGTCCTATTTTTAAGTATGCTAAAAGAGAGAAAAATCAGTTGGAAACAATAAAATTTTAACAAATCTGTTTTTTATTAGGACGATACAACATATAGCACACCCCTTGTGAAATATTCGATAAAATAGAAGAAATTACGGTCACATCTCGAACTATGGCTTGAAAGTTGGGTAATATAGAGAAACATTTTTGGAAATTTTTTTGAAAAAATCACAGGGGTCGGACTTTTTGAAAAAGTCGATTTTAGTTTTTAACGTTATTAACAAGGTGAGAATTACTTCGAAAATTTTTTTTCTTAAACTAGATTTAAAGACGAACAAAATGATACCCTACTTTTTTAAGATATCGATATTTATCACAAGTTTATCATTATATGAAAATTCTTTTCTCAAAGTTTTAAAACATTTTTACTCAAAATCCGTTCGGAATTAAAGCTGAAAATTGGTGTGGAAGTTGCTTTGAATACGAATAAAAATATATCAACATATCAAATCGGTGATTTGGCATGGAATGCACCATATATAATTAAAAATCAGTCTTTTTTTAGTAAAAAGAGGCAAAACTCATAAAGTTATAAGAATTTGATGATTGTTCCTCTAAGACATTGGAAACGTCCCTCATTTTGTTAGTGTTTACAATGGCTTTATAGATTTTCCACATTTTCAAGTTATAGAGATATCCCAATTTAAAGAATTTCATGAAACTATGATTTTCAACTAGTCCGAAGTAAACTGAGATACGAGTATCTTTAAAATTAAAAAGTGGGTTGAAGTGTTGGCGGTTGGTTTCACGAATTTCTCCGAAGACTTCCGTCAAATAAATGGTCGTGTACCACTCAGAATTGACCGTCCTACATTGGTCAAGGGGAACAGTGGCCACATGACACAGGCGACCATTTGCTCCGCTGTGCTTCTTCTACGAACAACTTTTGTTGGATTTCGCTCGTCTTGAAATACCCACACGGTCGATTGCTGTTTTGATTCCGACTTATACGCATATATCCTGTCACGATTTTATACACGTCTTTTGAAGCACCACCGTCGAACTTTTTAATCATTCCCTTACACCAATCGATGCGAGCCTTTTTCTGAGCGATTGATAAATTATAGGGTATCCAACGAGAATAATTTTTTTTTTTACAGTTAAGTGTTCATGCAAAATCGAATGTATTTAAGTGGAACTAATGCACAAGCATGCCTCTATCTCACAATATGTCACATGACAATCTTGCATTATCAGTTCCCGCACTTCATCGATGTTTTGTGGTACAATAACCAATTTTGGACGACCTTCACGAAATTCGTCAACGACTGAACTACGACCACGATTGAATTCACTATACCAGCGATATATTGTGGTTTTTGATGGTACTTTATCGCCACACAAAGAACTGAGTTCATCAACACATTCCTGTTGAGATAATTCATGTCGAAAGTTGTGAAAAATAATCCAACGAAAACCTTCTGTTGAAGTTTCCATTTTTTGGCCAAATTGATTTTCTTAACTCACTGTAAACAAAACAAATAGCACTTGTACATCAAAACCTTGTGAGTATGTTTATGCTAAAAAATGTCAAACTTTATTATGGTGTTGCCAGATTTTAGCTATTAACATTAGTGTTTCTAGTTCCAGAAATAAAAATACTACCCATATATTGTGAATATTCAAAATATAAAAATAAGAAGTTTTTCATCAGTGTGGTTCAAAGTAAAGAACAGTTCCCTGATGCGCTTAACATTAAGGGTGGGTCGATCTAGAAGCGCTGGAAATAAAAAATAATTTTGCTAAGCTTTTTTCCAAATCAAATTTGGTCCATTTTTATTTTATTTATTTTTTATATCCTCGAATTTTTTAAAATAAATTCGTTTTTTTTTACTTAAGGTTAAGGAGTCGAGATAGAATGCTAAGTTGTAAATTAGAATTGACTGAGAATTTACAAAAATTTATTTTATATCGATCTATTATTGTCTCAAATTTTGTCATTTTGAATACAAATAATGATAAAATTTTATTTTGTGAAAATGAACAGCAGCACGTAAATCCAGCTGTGTTTTGGCAACCGAATTGACGAGGTTGTGGTGACCAACTCACTTCGGCTCGGGCTCACTTATCGGGAAAGTGCTTTTTGGAATTTTAGAAAAATGGTGGTCAAAAAAGGAAAAGTGCCCCATTTAAGGTCTACCCAATCGCTGGAGATAGGAAATTGAAATTTGGTATGAAGGCATCGGTAGACATCGGCTAAGATAGGATTTTTCTACAGGTACCCTTTTAAAAATGGTTATAATATAATAGTGTATAGTTTGATACAATAATATGTCTGTTCCCGTACTTTACCGAAGTTACACAAACTAGCCCAAAGGCGTTCCCGTACTCAGAATTGCGTGTAAATTGTTGTTGTTTGGGCTGTTTTGGGTTCCCGCGGGTACACGCGGTAACGTACGGGAACGCACATAATATTTAATCAAGAGTGGTTAATGAGATATCATATAGAATTGTATGTAATTTCATAAATTTAAACAAAATTATCCAACTTAGATCTAATAACATTGGGTCATTTTCCCTATCAAATTATATAAGATTTTATATGGTTATATATGGTCTACCAATTTATATGTGCTCATATACAATTTAATAGGGAAACTGACCCAATGTTATTATATCTAAGTGGTCTATATTTATTTATGTTGATTCAATTATATACAATTATATATGATACCACATTAACCACACCTGATTAGATATAGTTGTATAAAATTACACAATATTTTATTCAAAAACCTTTTTTACTAGGGTAGGGTGAAAAACGGTCCCCCCTCGACGGCCTGGCCAAACTACTGAAACTCGAGAGCTAAAATTCGGTGTGCTAAGACGGAATTTTTGGAAATTCCTACCAGGAGGGGTAAAAAGGGAATATGTCTCCCTTTTGACGGCCTGGCCAAACTGCTGGAACTAGGGAGCTGAAATTCTGTAAGTAGGTTCCTACTCCAACGCAGACGTCTGCTAAGATGGCATCTTTGCTTTGGCTAGAAACCTGAAATTTATTATGTGTGTGCCATGGAGTATGGGCTAACTTATAGACAAATTATTTTTGGTACTTTGCACAGGAAAGTGTTAAAAATGGTAACGCCTTACTTTTAGACTAGAAACCTAAAATTTAAAGAACGAGTGTATTTGGAATGCCAAAATTAAGAAACAAAATGTGGAACGAGTGGAATCGAAACACCACACAAGTGGGATAAAATGGAAATGAACGGGACACGAGTGGAACTAAAATAGTGGGTACCCTATGCAAAATGATTTTTATATAATCAGATATGATTTTTATATAATTATTTATGATTTTATACAATTATAACTTGTCGCGTATTGTGAAACATATATTTTTATATGATTATATCAAAAGATATTTAATTATATAAAATTATATTAACCAGGTGCACCATTTTTCGGATCAAATCATGTATGGATTAATATAATTATATAAAAAATATATTATTTGATCCGAAAACTGCTGGATATGGTTAATATAATTTTATATAATTAAATATCTTTCGATATAGTCATATAAAAATATATGTTTCACAATACTCGACAAGTTATAATTGTATAAAATCATAAATTATTGTATAAAAATCATATATGAATATATAAAAATCATTTTTACTAGGGTAATGGAAATGAAATGGAAGAGGGAACGAAATGGAATGGCATATGGAACAAAATGCAATAGGGAGCGAGGTGGCAAGGAATGGCGAGCGAGTGGAATTGTAACACCCCGTGTAAAAAGATCAGATCTGGCCAGATCTCAGTAGATCTTACCAGATCTAGGCATATATGGCCAGATCTTAGTAGTTCTTCCGATGTCTACACTCAAAAAAAAAGTCAGTAAAGTCAGCAAAAAATGTTGCTGTGTCAGCAAATTTTTAGTCAGGAGCGTGCTTGCAAAAAAGTTGGTAATTTCAGCAAAAGGTTTGCTGAAAATCAGCGAGCTGATTTTTACCAAAAAAATAGTAATCTTCAGCAAAAGTTTTGCTAACACTTAGTCGACTGCAAATGAAAAAAATCCTTGCTAAAATCACTAAATTTTTTGCTGAATATTAGTAGACTGAAAAAAACTCAAATAACTTGTAGCGAAATTTTACTTTAGTTAATTTATTTGCTGAAAATTTAAATATAGAATATGTGTAGAGTTGTTTTTCTTTTTTTGTCATTTCCGTTTCCAGACAAGCTGCGACATCTACATCTTGTCTATCTGGTTGTCGTCCACGCTATGCATGCGGTTCTCAGCACAATTTTTGCAGCAAAATAAATTAGTAAAACATTAGTTCAAAATTAGTTTAGTGCTAAAAATATATAACTAAAATTTTTGCTGAAAACGGAATTTCAGCAAAAAAATTGCTGAAAACTAGTACACTTGATATACAAGACGTTTTACTAATTTTTCTACTAACTTATTTTTTTGAGTGTAGGCATACCTAGCGCAATTGTCCAGATCACTTTAGATTTGAACAGATTTGGCACTAGATCTGATCAGATCTTGCCATAAGGTATTATCACATATGCCATATCTGATCATATTTGATGAGATCTGGTACAGGATCTAATTAGGTTCAATCATATCTATTTAGATCCAAAAAGATCTGATGAGATCTAAATTTTTAACACGGGAATACAGTTAAAAAAAGGAATGGAACGGAGCAGGTGCTAAGGATTGGAATGGAAAGAGGAACGACTGATATTGAAATACGAGACAGTGGGGGCGAAATTTAATAAAACGGGGAACGATTGAGATTGAAACAATAGATAATGGGAATGAAATGCAATGGAATGAAGAAGGAATTGGAATCTGGAATGGAACGAAATGAAATGGAACGAAATTAAATGCAACGGGGAACGAGCGAAATTGAAACATTAGATAAATGGAGGGAAATGGAATGGAATTTGAATGACGTTTGAAGTTTGGTACTTCAAATTTCGCATGTGACTACCTTTAACAAAGACATACATACATCCACTGAGGCAGGATTACATATATTTGGGTTTTTTTACGAAGAGGAACAAAAGGTGGTAAAGAGCCCCTTTTAATTACATGTGCAAACACTTTAAGCAAGGAATATGAAATTTAGCATTGAAGCATACTCTACAAAAAGTTTAAACAAATTTATTAAAAGAGAGAAAACATTAGATAAAGAATGCAATCTATATATACCGATATATCGGTGGAAGAAACCGACGCAGTAAACTTTCCAACTGAATTTGTGAATTTGCTTGAATTGCTCGGTCTCCTTTACATAAACTGGAATTAAATAAATTTTCAGGCACGCTAACAACGTAGCGTAGTAATTATATAATTTCACAGGGAACTTCTGCAGTCGAGGTTTGGTAGTTGTTGGAGTTATATTTTAGTATTGTTAATTTCAAGTGCTACATTTGTAAGTCATTTTATTCCCCATTTAGGAAGAATTGGTAACATTAATTTTATTCAGTCATTTTATTATTAATAAAAAAATAAATGTAAGTAATTTTTGGACATTACATTGACTAATTTGCGATTTATTTTATTTAAATTAAAAAATAAAATAAAAATGGAAGTTATCGGTGGTTCTTTTTCCAAGTGAAATTTCATTTGTTTTTACATATATAATATTTTAAGTGTATATTACAAATTTCGGAAATTGTTGAATAATTTACATGAAAAAAATAATTAATAATTGCAAAGGTATTTCGTGACCATTCTTTGATGTATGCGTATACATGTAGTATTCAAGGCATGTCTGTAAGTGTATTTATATGTTCAAACGAGAGTACGTTTGTATGTATGTTTAAGTTTATTATTTAAGACAAGTGCTCAATATGACTTTCCAGGGTATTTTAATATGATCACATAAAAAAAGTATGCATATAAAAAAAAAGAATATTTATTTTTTTATCTTTATTCAAAATTATATTTATGACTATATATGCGTATGTATGAGTTGCATACTTAAGAATGTAATTGTCTGCTTCAAGATGTATGCACAAAAAAATGTCATCTTATCAAGTTCAAAGAGAAAGAGTGAAGGAGTCATGCCTATAATGCCAATTTAAATTTTCTACATACCAAGTAATAATAATACTACTTAATATCCGACAAAGAATAAAATAAAAAAAAAATAAAAAAATAGATAAATGCATACGTTCATCTATGTTCATATTTACACAGACCGTAAGACTTCAAGGACTAATAAAGAATCTTTTTCAAGTGTCTCACATTAGAATCATCCATACACGCACATTTTAACATACGCATATTTAAATATATTCATTTACATTATTCCAAACTATTATGCTTAACAAGATAAATATTTAAAAAGAGAAAGAGTTGTACAAAATATGGCACCTATGTCAATAATATTTTATATGGCTCGTTGCAATAACCCAGCAAAATATTGGTAATGACACCTCATTACTATCTGCATTACCAAAAATGATATATCATTACCTTTTGCATTATTTTATAATATAAAATAATGACTTCCTAATAACGGCCTATTGTACTCATTGTTTTTAAATATAAAATAATGACTTACTCGTAATAGTTTAATTAAATACTTTTTACACAGTTAAATTTTATACATTTTTATTTATTATATGTAAATATATTTTATGTTTAAATTTTTATGACGAGTCCTAATATTACACAATAGAGAAAACTTAACTTTTTCTGAATGTATTTCCTTAAGCTAATAGTATTTGCCTAACTCCTTATTTTTAAGAATCAAGTAAGCAATCGGATAACCACTTATAATTCAACTTTTTGTAAGCATGTGTGTAAGCACTTATTATTCAAAATCTCAAAAATACTTATTTCTCATTTTTTTGTAAGCGAGCGGGTAAGCGTGACTACCTATAAAAACGACCACGCCAAACAAAAATAATGAGTTTAGACGCCAAAAAATGAGTTGTGCGGAGCTATGAATTTGTATTATATAACCACTTATTTGGTAATAAAAGATTTTGCTGGGAAGCTTTAATATTATCAATACTTAGTTGGACTGTTGAGTTAATATTTGAGTTTCGCAATTAATTCGGTTTGAGTCCATATTATCTTGCATGTTTCAACTTGATAAATAAACAGAAACAATTTTCAAAATGAAGTGAAAAACTGGAGAAATCAATAACTACGAAGAGTACTGAGGAAAGGGCTTAATGGGCCTTAAAAAGTAAATTCGTATTCGACCAGTTTCTTAATTTTTCACTTCTTTTAACTTCATTACAAAAAATTGATTATTTTTGGCACAAAAAGTTAATGTTATGTGAACACTTTTTCGCGTGATGAAAATGCTAGTTTTCGTCATACGCAAATAAAAATATCATCTCATTTTAAGTGACTAAAACAATTGCTAAAACTCGATATTTATTTCAGAAATAGCTGTATTTTCGCTCATACCTATCAACGTTAAGTACTTAAAGCAAATATACGTTTAACCGACTAAAGTATAAAATTTTTTTAATTAATAATAATAATTTTTTTTAATATTCGCAGTATAATCGAACGTTTGGAAGCAAACATTTTTAGGAAGCGACGAGGAGAAGCTATCTGAGATGTGAAAATATATAAACGTTGAGTTGTCAACGTTGTTTTTTTTTTTTTTTTTTTTTTTTTTGTAAAGAGAAGCAACACTCAGGAAATTCTTCCTATTAATTAACGTGTTGCTTCCTTTGGAAAGGGAATAGAGAAGAAGTGAAAGGTGGTGAAAGATGAAGGGCTTCAAATATGGCAATACTGTAATTGCGCGAGATGTTGATTTTTAGAACAGTTGTTGCGCGCTATCTAATGGTGAGTTGGCGAACTTTGTTGAAGCTTTTTAGTTCATAGTCCTGTTATATTATTTTACTTCGGTGGGGTTAAGTGCTATAGGAACACCGAAGGAGGACGGTGTGATATGTATGAGGGATAGAAAAAACTCATACATATTATATTTCATAAATTGATGTTGCCTTGGTTGGGGCTCGAACCTGCAACCTCACGTGTAACAGTCCAACGCGCTAAGTAACAGTTAAACGCGCTAACCATTACACCACAGCGCCCATATTGCGCGTTGATAATTACCCGCGTTGAAAGTTAACGTGCATAGAAAAAGTAATGTGTTTGTTTTTGTCTCAAAGGCATTTTTGGGTGTTTTAAGTTTTTTTCTGAGTTAACGGATATAGTTAAGTCGAAAACACAGCTAATATTTTAAAAATGTTGGGTATTATGGCCCAAGCGTATCCAAGGGTTAATTTGGACAATAAAACAAATGTTTTGTTTGTTATTCAGATATGTATTTTAATCAAACAATGTATTTTCTCATTTTAAAGATGTTGGGTCTTTTTAACTCCAAGTGAACATAATGTTAATTTTGATATTTTTTTTTTTTAAATCCGAAATTAAAAATCTTGCAAAACGAATTTAAGTGCCCGGTCCACAGTTTAATGTTAAACTACTCCAATAAAGGTAAAAAAATTACATTTTGTTCGTAAATTTATCAATTTTCAGAAGAAAATTCGTAAAATATATCTACACTCTCAGAACAATTCCGTTGTGACAACCGAATATTTTGCCAACCGAATTGATTCGGTTGCTGCAACCTCGTAATTCGGTTGCAGCAACCGAATTCAGTTGTGGCAACCGAATTCGATTTCAATTCGGTTGCGACAACCGAATTATCGGTTGGCAAAACTGAATTCGGTTGGGGCAACCGAATTACGAAACTGGGCAACCGAATTACGTAAACTAGTGAAGTTTTGTTCACAAAATAAATGAAAAATATTTTAAATGTTATGAAAAAGCTTTGAATCTAGTTTTTAAGAAACTTTTTCACTGAGTGTATAAAATGAAATTTTTCACAACATTTTAGGAAAAATTACATTAAGTCAATGAAAAGTTTCAATTGACGAGTTCGAGTGAATCTTCATTGGTTGTAATCAAAATTTCATTTATATCATGCATATAATTCTCTCAGTGTATATATAATTATATATGTCAGAATTGGGTTTTATTAACTTTTAATATTAAAACATTTGTGTGAAGACCATAAATTTAAAAACAGTTTTCTCTACATAGATGTTCTAACAAATTTGTGTAAAAAATCTGAAATAAAAAGGATTTGAAATTAATCGCCCTTACTATCTAAATTTTTTAAATGTATATTTTAGTTAAAGTCGACTTTAGTTAAAATATTGGGTGGCAGTTTGCCTTGACTTGGTTTATTTTTGGAGCATTCTGATTGGTTGTAGGGTTTTCATATACAAAATGAACAAAACCGTATGATTAAAAATAAAGTCGAATTTAAATTTAAAATGCTCTTTTATAGTAAGGGCCAATGTTTTTCATACAAAATTAATTTTTTTCGTACAAAATTATTATAAGTATTGTAAATAAGCATTAATGTTTTAATAAGGCCGTTACTTTGTTTTGATACTTGCAAAAATATCGTTTATCAGTTAGTATTTTTGGTATATGTAGCTTAAAAAAATAGTTTTGTTTAAATTTAAGTAAATTGATTTTTCGTTGTTTAGAAAAAGCACCATAACTTTGTCAGTTTTCAGCAAATTTTAGCGCATAAAGGCTCATTTTACTCACGGAAACTCTAGCTTTCAGAATCGTGTTGTCTTAGAAAAAATTCTAAAAAACTCTCGTAGAAGTTGAGAAAGTTAAAAAAAAAACTGAAAATTTTAATTATTATTAAAAAAAAAAACTTAACATATTTATTAGAGTTCATCATAAAAATTCGATTTTCGGATATCATCACTTTTTTTAAAATTTTTGCACAGAAAAAAAGAATGGCGTTTTTTCATTTTTATTTATAAAAGTAGATTTTTCAAACCACTCTAATGACTATCTGCTGTATTCAGAAAACGCAAAACAAATGTTTTTTATATTAATTTTTGCTGTGGAATCGAATGGTAAAGTCAGATTTCCCAGAAATGCAGCCATTTTTGCTCTGCAGAAAATGGCTCTCCAAATCAGCCAGTGGAAGGAGTTGCAATAAAAAAATAAAAAAAAACGCTATTCTTTTTTTTTTGATGCAAAAACTAAAAAAAATATGATGATATCCCAAAATCAAAGAAATCTATATATATAAAAGAGTGGCGTGAGTGACTGACTGACTGACTGATTGACTGACTGACTGAAGATCAACGCCCAGCCTAGACCACTGGACCTAGGAACTGGAAATTTGGCATAAATGTTCCTCCTACAACGTTAACTCCCACTAAGACGGGATTTTTGGATATTCCAACGGAGTGGGCCAGAAAGTGGAAAACTTCCTCCTTCTTGCAAGAAAAGTGGTATTTTTTTCCAGAAAAAAAATTTATTTTTTCAAAAAAAAAAGTACTTATTTCAAAAAAAAGTACCTTTTTCAAAAAAAAAGTACCTTTTTTTAAAAAAAGTTCCCTTTTTCAAAAAAAAGTACCTATTTCCGAAAAAAGTACCTTTTCCCCAAAAAAAAGTACCTTTTCCCCAAAAAAAGTACCTTTTTCCAAAAAAGTACCTTTTCCCAAAAAAAGTACATTTTCCCAAAAAAGAGTACGTTTTTCCAAAAAAGTACCTTTTTCTAAAAAAAATACCTATTTCCAAAAAGTACCTTTTTCCCAAAAAAGTATGTTTTTTTCAAAAAAAAGTACCTTTTTCTAAAAAAGTTACTTTTTTCCAAAAAAGACCTTATTCCCAAAAGATAAAAAAGTAGAAAATTTGTTTTAACCTAAGCTTCCTCTGAATAATAATTTTTGCAATTCCCATGTGAAAATCGAAATATATATGAGCATACTTGATCATACATTGGCTCGTATGTGATCATGCATGGGCATACATAGTCATATACGTACATGCATAGTTCAATGTATGACCATACATGATCTCATATATTTCCATATATCTTTGGATCCGAAATTTGAGGGTATATGGAGGTATATGGCCATATATGATCATATATGAGCATACATGAATCATATGTGAGCATATATGGTCATATATGAACATGTACGGTCATATACCCTCAAATTTCGGATCCAAAGATATATGGAAATATATGAGATCATGTATGGTCATACATTGAACTATGCATGTACGTATATGACAATGTATGCCCATGCATGATCATATACAAGTCAATGTATGATCATGTGTGTTCATATATATTTCGATTTTCACATGGGTTATTTATTTTTTATATAAGCTCCTAATAAGCATTCTCATCGAAGGGGGCTTTTATTTTGAAGATTTTTACATTAATAAAAAACATTGTATTTTATTTTCATAAAAATATTAAATTCCTATCCAAAATAAATTTAATTTTAAACTTTAAGGTACGCTAACATGGTAGCGGGCTTGCCCGATACGACAAGATTCGTTTTCGGTTTAACTGACATCCCAAAAACTAGGCCTACGGCACGCCGCTAAATCTAGCGGGCTTGCACGCTAGTTTTATATATTTCTGACGAACTCTAATATTTACATTAGTAATATAAAGAAAGTTTATATATTTGAAAATACCAGATAATTTTTCTTTTAAATATTCTAAAAATTCACAATCGGTCAAAAAATTACTGAGTTACACATGTTTAAATGTGCCAGTTACAAAAAATAATCTTTTACCGTTATCTCGAAAATTTGAGGGTATGTTCAAACTTCTCAAACTGGTATAGTAATACACTCAGCTAGACCTACAACCTACACCAGGTCATTCGACTAGAGATTTTTCGTGGTATCACAGTGTTATTAAGGCTCCATTAGTCTTTGCGTTCCGTGACGGTTCTGTAATGTGCCGTGCCGGATGGCTCTTTTGTGTAGTTAGTCTTTTCCGTAACAACGTATCAGCTGTTTAATGTTGTTTTTTTTATCAGTAATCTGCGCCAACCAGATTAATCGGTTGCGGTGGCTAATTAAAAAATTGCAGCGGCGGCTTAAAGCTAGCTGTGAGCCAAAAGCTGATCGGCTAGCCAACTTTAAGTTGATATATACAAAACATCGGCTGAACGGTAAAAAAAGGAAATTAAAAAAAAAATATACTATTTTTAGATTTTTATCGTGTAAAAAAAATTTGCGACGGCGGCGGTGACAAAAATTAGACGGCGGCTAAGCTTATCCGGTTTAAGCCACTTGTAATGAATAACCATCCCTGATAAGTATTTTAGTACATTGTTAGTTATTGATAGTCTAATAAAATAAGATAAAAAATAAATGAAGAGTCTAGTTTTGACATTGAAGAAGACTGGTTTGAATTCGGATCAAATGTGTTACATGGCGACCGTGACATTCATTTTTTTTTGTCAACCGGCATATAAGTTAAGAGTGAAAAAAGTTTAGTGTAAAAAGAAAAACAAGATATTGAAAATTATTTGGAAAACTAAAACAAAATATCGTTAACTACGATTAGAAAAACAATAAATAAAAAGTGTACGAGTTTAATAAATTAAAATTAAAAAAAAAACTATTCAAAACTCGGGAAAAACTATTAATGAAGTATGAAAATGAAAGAAAATTTGTAATAAAAAATTGAGGAAAATATATATGTATTAAAAAGAAAATTTGTTTAAAAAAATTGGAAAAATTTAAGGATTTTGAAAAACGGAAAAAAAAACCAAAAAAAATAGTTAAAAACTAAAACTTACAAACTAAAACGCAACTGTACATATAATTTTAAAAAAAGAAGGAAAAATTTTAAAGAATTTTTTTTTTCAAGGGCAAAACTTTGCCAAAACTAAAACAAAAAACAACAGTTAGAACAATAAAACATCTATAACAAAAAAGAACTGTTAAACGACAACACCTGCATCATCAACATGATCAACACAGAAGAGGGAAAAGTGAACGGCAAAAGGGGAGACGAAGAAACAATCAAGTGATGTGTCAGTAAACAGAATAACGTTTGGTAGTTGTTAACTTTTGGCGCGTTCATTTAAACACTTCACTTTGGGACTTTCATGTGAACGGTTAAAAACTTCGTGCGCAAAGGTTTAATACAACCAAAATAAGAATATTTCGTGAGAATTAATAAAAGTTTTTAACAAAAAATAAAGAACACAGTAGGAAAAGTGGAAATAAACAACAACCAAAAACTTTTTTTTTTAATATTAAACAACAAACTAAAACAAGAAGAAATCATTTTCCTTTTCAAACACTAAACCAATCATACATACCACAACAGTGGGGTTTAAGTAAAAATTTATTGGAAAAATCTAAATCAATAATTATTTTTACAAAAATAAAAGGCAGCAAACTACAGACTATAACAAATAGATTGTAAAAAATAAATAATTTTTTTTATAAATAATTTTACAAAAATAAACTATTTTTTGTAAAAAAAAAAAAAAACTGAAAAAGTTTTAAAGTGAAATAAATTTAAAAAATCGAAAACAGCAAAAAGTTTTAAACTCAATTGTTGGTCATGTAGTTTGGATATTTAAAACAACATTAACAACGTCATTATTAAATAAAATTACAACAAAACATACCATAACAACAACTAACAACTATCTTTAGCAGCAATGAAAACTACAAGTAACAACAAAAACAACAAAATCATCTTTAAAACAACGTCAACGGCATTGTCAACCACATCCACAGCGGCGACGGAGGCGTTAAAGCGTAAATATGAAAAAACGTATATTATGAATATCTTATTGAAATTATTGTAATTATTATAAATATTATAAATTATTATAAATATTATCATGTACAATTTCATGTAATTATTATTAAATCCTGTTACCAAACGTTAGTATTACATTTATACTTACATATATTTCTCATTATCACATATTCCTAGTCAGAAAAAAACAAAACAACAAAAACCTACAACGTTAATTATATTATTCTCTTAAATAAATACACAATATTTAGAGTAAAACATTTAGAAAAAAAAAAAACGAAAAAATGTTTCTCAAAATGCTCTTCCAAAACAGTTTTTCTCTTAACTACCTTACCAACATGTTTTAGTTTTCTTTCCCGACTTCACGAACAAATATAAAGAGTAAATGTTAACAAAGGAAGAGTGGTATAGAAACCCACTGGTAAAATCAAAAGAAAGAAAACAAAAAGTGGAAAAATTTTTTTTTGAATTTTTCTGTAAAACTAAAGAGAACAAACAATATTTTGAAAAGTACTCTATTTTTCTCTTAGATATTTGAAAAAAAGATATATATGTATGTATAAAATACATACAAGAAATACAAAGTTAAGAGAATAAAATAACAACATAATAAGAATATAAAATAAAAATTCTCTTAGTAAATTGATATTTTACAAATTGAAAGAAAATGAAAAAGTGGAAAAAAAAACAATAAAAAAAGCAAATAGTTAAATCAACTACCACCAGCCTCTTCTGCTCTTTAATTGTATATGCCAAATGGTTGTAAGAGAAACAGTTTTTAGTGTTATATTGCGTTTTTTTAATATTAATAAGCCAAAATTTTGTGCTAATTATACAAAACTAAAGCGAAGAACATATCAAACAACATAAGTGTACTTTTCAATTTAATTAAAATTACTTAAAAACAAATAAAAATAGTTAATTAAAATACCACCTTTTTACGTTTTGCTATTTTGCACTGAAACTCTCTTAAAACCAGTTCGATTTTTCAGATGAGAGTATGGTAAAATTAAATTCTATATATTAAAGTAAAATCAAGGAAAAAACAAGAAAGGAAAAAAAGACAAACTTTAAGAATGGTAATTAAAAGAATGTATTCGTTGGATTTGTTTCATGTAACGATTATATTGACCGCGAATCGAGTAGAAAAAAGAATGTTAAATTTTAACAAATGTCAGAATTTGACAAAGAGAAATTTAACGAATTAATTTCTAGTTTTTATAAAATAAAAAAGCGAATTTTGCAAAATCGACCCCTATCCACAAATGAAGCAAAAATAAACGAATATGTTCACTTACTAATTGATAATTACAATAGGATTTTGTCATATACTGGGTTGCATAAATCTGCGCTACCGATTTCGAAACAAAAAGAAACATACAATAAGATAATTCACTGTAGGGAACTACTAATTATATGTTTTGAGAAGTTAAATTGTAGGATAAAAGTTCCTCAGGACATTTATTCATTTGAATTAGTCGATGAAGAAGTAATGAAGGAATCAGATTCGGAAGGGGAAGTGTCACAGGAAAAGGTAAATAACAATATTAAATCACAGGAATCAGAGATACAAATGGCTACCTTGGACAAGAAAAAATCCTTTATTAGCATGTGTGCTAATATAATAAGAGAAAATTATGACGGAAATCCGCTTGGATTAGAATCCTTTATGGACAAGGTCAATTTAATTCAAGATTTAACAGACGATGACCTAGGATTTACTTTTGTATCATTTGTAAAATCAAAACTAGAAGGCAAAGCTCGCGAAGCTTTACCAGAAAATGTAGTTACAATTGACGAAATAAAAAACGCTCTGAGGAATAGGATAAAACCGGAAAATTCAAAGGTAGTTGCGGGGAAAATTGCGGCCTTGCAAATAAGAAATAACAATTATTCAGATTTTGCGAAGCAAGCCGAAGAGCTCGCGGATGCTCTAGAAAGATCACTCGTTATGGAAGGAATCACGAAGTTAAAAGCACATGAAATGTCAGTCGAACAAACGGTTAGCGTATGCCGACTGAACGCCAGATCTGACCTAGTGAAATCAATCCTAGCATCGACATCATTTACTGATCCAAGAGATGTCGTGGCGAAGTTAATCGTGGAACAGACGAATGAGTCAAACGAACGACAAATTCTATCTTTCCAGTCGCGCAGAAACAATCAAAATAATTTTTCCAATAGGAATCATTATAATAACAATTTCAATCGAGGTAATAGTTATAGACGTGTTAATAATTACTCTACCAACCGAGGTAATTACAATAATACCAACCGAGGTAATTACAATAACACAAACCGAGGTAATTACAATAACCACAGGAATTATAACTACAATAACTCTCAGGGAAATAATTTTTCAAACCGTGGCAATAGTCGTTCCAGAAACAATAGAACCAATTCATTTAGTAATTCAAGGGCTCTGCCTTTAAACGCAGAGGCCCCTCAGCAGGAAATGCTGGGGGAACTGCATCTCCAATAATAACTGAAAATGGCCACCTGCCAACCAAATCAGTTTACAGCCTAAACCTAAACTTTTCAGACTACGTAAATTTAACATGTACAGGGTCAAACAAATACAACAGTTTTTTAGTCGATTCTCAAGCGGACATATCTTTGATAAAAGTCTCACGTATAAAACCATATATCAAACTAGATAAAAGTAAAATTATAAATATTACGGGCGTGACAACACAGTCCATTTCAACATTAGGTACAATTTGCACCAACCTCATTGTTCAAAGTTATTTCATTCCTCAAATTCTACACGTTGTTGACGATGATTTCAATATTCCATCCGATGGAATATTGGGTAAAGATTTCCTCAAAGCATACAGATGCAACATTAACTACGAAAATATGTTAATTTCGTTTTGGTACAACAATAATAGATTAAAAATTCCTATAAAACATGGCACAACCGATGAAAATTGCATAATACCGCCAAGATGCGAGGTTTTTCGATTATTTAAATTAGGAAATGTAACCGAACCAGTTTTTATAGACACACAGGAAATTTGCGAAGGAGTATTTACATGCAGATGCATAGTTGACTCGAAAACACCAATTTTGAAACTAGTTAATGTAACCGATAAATTCAAATGCATAGAAAATTATAATATAAAGTCAGAAAAGCTTACAAATTATAACATTTACACATTTAATGAAATCAAACCGGAAGTTGAACGTACTGTTAGAGTAAAAGAATTATTGAAAAGTCAAATGCCAAAAGAAGTAGAAAAACAATTAATGCCACTTTGCGAAAAATATGCCGACATTTTTGCATTAAAAGACGACAGAATGACCGTTAATAATTTTTATGAGCAAAGGCTAAGACTGAACGATTCCACTCCAGTTTATGTGAAAAATTATCGAATGCCACATTCACAGAAACAAGAAATCGATACCCAAGTGAGGAATTTATTGAAAAACGATTTAATTGAACCAAGCCAATCGAATTACAACAGCCCACTAATTTTAGTCTCAAAAAAGAGCATTGATGGACAGAAGGCATATAGAATGTGCGTTGATTATAGAGGAGTCAATAAAAAATTGATAGCCGACAAATTTCCACTCCCAAGAGTTGACGATATTTTAGATAACCTAGGACGAGCCAAACACTTTTCGATACTCGATTTATATTCTGGTTTTCACCAAATTCCACTCCACTCTGAATCTAGAGATATTACCTCATTCAGCACAAATTCAGGTTCTTTTAGATGGAAAGTCCTACCATTCGGACTAAACATTGCTCCTAACTCATTCTCTAGGATGATGTCTATCGCCTTTTCGGGTTTGTCACCAGACCAAGCTTTTTTGTATGTCGATGACATAATTGTCATTGGTTGCAGTATGCAACATCACTTAAAAAACCTGAAAGACGTTTTTGACATCTTTAGAAAATTTAATTTAAAGATCAATCCTTATAAGTGTAATTTTTTCAGACCTGAGGTCACGTTTTTAGGCCATAAATGCACATCTGAAGGTCTCCTACCGGATGATTCAAAAATCAAGACAATCGAAAAATATCCTGTGCCAACTGACAAAGACGCAGTCAAACGTTTTGTTGCTTTTGCGAACTACTATAGGAGGTTCATTAGGAATTTTGCCTTACTGGCAGCACCGCTAAATTATATTACACGTAAAAATGTACACTTCAGTTGGGATGAAAAATGTCAAAAGGCTTTTGAAAGTTTAAAGTTGAGTTTAAAATCTCCTACTTTGCTACAGTACCCAGACTTTACAAAACAATTTATTATAACAGTCGATGCATCAAAATTAGGTTGCGGAGCGGTTCTAAGCCAAGATTTTGATGGAGATGACTTACCCATTTACTTTGCGTCAAAATCATTCAATAACGCAGAACAGAAAAAACCTACAATCGAACAAGAGCTTCTAGCCATTCACTTTGCGATAACACAGTTTAGACCATACGTTTATGGTATGGAGTTCAAAGTAAGATCGGATCACAGACCTTTAGTTTATTTGTTCAACATCAAGGATCCTTCGTCGAAGTTAACAAAAATTAGATTGGAATTATCCGAATACAATTTTGTAATAGAACACATAAAGGGTAAGGACAACGTAGCTGCAGACGCACTGTCGCGAATCCCGATAGATGATTTAAAGAATCCGGACAAGGATATTTTTGTAGTAAAAACTCGCGGAATGTCGAAACGAATCCGAGACGAGACACCAAGAGCAAAAACTAACGTAGAGAAAGTACCGATATATGACAAATTTTCACATGAATTTTCAAAGAAAATACCAAAAATCAGATCTGAGCTTTTCTATAATAATAACAAATTATCAAAATTACGCATTAACATTTATAAAAAATTTAGAATTGTACTATCTTTAAATTTTCTAATTGATAACGAAACATTGAATCTAGACGATGTGCTTTCGAGGCTCCAAAGAGAAGCCGTCAATCAGAATATTTTCATGATAGAATGGCCAAAAGATGATACATTTTTTACTATTTGCAGTTTACAAAAGTTGAAAGACCACTGCATAAAATTTTTAAAAGATATAGAAATCGTACTAACTGAACCAATTGAACAAGTACTTGGGAAAAGCGAAAAGGAAAAACTCATGACTGTCTATCATAATGATCCACTTTTAGGAGGGCATTGTGGACGCAGGAAGTTATACGCAAAATTACGAACGAAATATTTTTGGAAAAACATGACAAAAGATATAGCAACTTTTGTGAAAAATTGCGACAAATGTAGACATAACAAGGTACGACCAGGGAATATAGAGGAACTTATATTGACACCAACACCTATGCAATCTTTCGATGTAGTAGTTTTAGACACAATTGGTCCATTACCTGAATCCAATTATGGCAACAAATATGCGTTGACTCTAATGTGTGATCTTACAAAATATCTGATAACAATAGCAATACCCGACAAATCTGCTAACACTGTGGCTCGCGCAATATTTGAACATTTTATTTTAACTTACGGTTCAATGAATACTATTAAATCTGACTTGGGTACGGAATTCAAAAACCAAGTATTAATCGAATTATGTAAATTTTTAAAAATAAAAATAAAATTTTCAACGGCTTACCATCATGAAACAGTGGGAACGGTAGAACGTAACCACAGGGTTTTTAATGAATACCTTAGGTCATACATAAATGAGAATATTTCCGACTGGGATACCTATTTAAAGTACTTTACATTTTACCATAATACCACATCAAACACGGTATTCGATAACAAATTTTCACCCTATGAATTAGTGTTCGGTAGAATTCCATCGCTTCCTACCGAAGTTCATAAGCCAATTGATCCAATATATAACATAGAAAATTACAGCAAAGAAGTTAAATTTAGGTTACAGAGGACACACCAATTGGCAAGGGATTTAATAGATAAACATAAAATACGTAATAAAGATATTTATGACAGACATGCAAGACCATTACGGTTGGAAATTAATGATCATGTTTTAATACGCAAACAGCCGTACGACAAGTTCAAGAGTATTTATGAAGGCCCATTTATAGTCAAAAAAATCGACAATTGTAATGTAACAATATATGATAAAACAACAAAAAAGGAAAAAACAATTCATAAAAATAGGATAAGAAAAGTATAAAAACAAAGAAACGTAATGATACATTTTTGTAAAACTTATTTTTGTAATTCTTTAACTTTAGATTAAAATCATTTCTACATACCTTAATTGAAACAAAAGCAAATTAATAATAATTTTTTATATCATATTGTGTAAAATAAATATAGGAAAATTGAATTTAATGAAAAATTTAAATTAAAGAAAAAAAAAGGAAGAGGAAGAAAATGCTAGTATTAATTACTAGTAGTAATTTATTATTTTTGTATAAGACATAAAATTGAAATCTATTAAAATTGGTTTATATAATTCTAAATATCTAAATATTTTTGATTGTATAACAAACAGAAAATATATATTATGTTTATAATTAAAAATTGTAATTTAAGTTTCGAAAAAGCAAGAATTAAACAAGCCTGGTACCCCTTGTTTATTTCTTCCTTTTTTGTATAAAAAGGGAGGTGTAATGAATAACCATCCCTGATAAGTATTTTAGTACATTGTTAGTTATTGATAGTCTAATAAAATAAGATAAAAAATAAATGAAGAGTCTAGTTTTGACATTGAAGAAGACTGGTTTGAATTCGGATCAAATGTGTTACACACTCATCGCAGATCTCAAAATACCAGCTGTCAACTCGCTGTCACTTAACGGATAACAAAAATTCTGTTTTCAACAGGTTCATCCGGTACGGCACGTTACATTACAGACAAACTAACGACTCAAATGCTTTTTCATAGAACAAAAACAAATCAGCTGATTCGTCACGCCACGTTACGTACAAACTAATTATACCTTTAGTCATTATACAGAATGTTGTTTGTGTTCAGAGAGAAACACAATTTATGTATGTAACAAGAGACACATAAATGCTTACTGGTCGAAAAATTGCATATTGTGGCCGGACTTTTTTTTATAGTAAAATTTGATCTCATGTTTGTTAAAATAAATAATAACAAAATCTAATGACCTTTAAAACTGAATAATATTTCTCGCATAAATTATAAAAAATATTAGTTCAATCATAAAATACACTTAGAAAACAGATTCAGTTCTGATAAACCCATTTGTAGTCAATCGCATGGTTCGGTTGTGGTAGCCGAATTTCTCAGTTGTGGAATCGGAAAACCAATTGAGACAAGATTGATGCAACTGAACCATTCGATTGGCCACAAATGGGGTTATCAGCACCGAATCTGTTTTCTGGTTGTATAAGTGAAAATAACATAGAAATTAAATCAATTGAATCACAACGCGTAAAATAGACTAACACTAACTAACTATCTGAGTGCGCTGTTCCAATACCGGAAACATGAAACAAAAAAAGTTGGATTGGTATTCGCTCATTTCTCCAACTTCTCAGACAACACCTATATAATTATTTATATTGATCTTATAGCGCACATTTGGAGATACAAAACCAAGTACATTTTTTTTTTTTGATCAGGAATAACTTCTAGTTTTGTTTTTTTTAGCATTTTTAAGGTAGACAAAATCGAAAATTTTAAAGTTGTTCGCCCTTTTCACCACCATCTTTTTGGACAGGGCTGGTATAATTTTATCCACTGATTTGATGGCGCACATTTCGGGCTAAAAAACCAAGTCAACATTTTTTTATAATAATCTCTGGTTTCGTTTTTAAAAAACGCAGAAGTCATATTGAGGTTTTGAGCCTTTCCCAAACTTTTTGCACGAGACCTATATAATTTTGTATACTGATCAGTTGGAGCTAAATCCAAGTCAAATTTTTTTGGGAATTCCAACAGAAGGAAAATTTGCGGTTTATTTTTTTCTGCGCTACAGTAATTGAAAATATAATTCTTGCATTCTTAAATGTGCCAAAATCTTAAACCCTATTCAATAAATTGTGAAAAAAAAATAAACTGTTTTAGGCTTGCACTTAACAAGATTTCATTCAACCGAAGGAAATAATCAGAAGACGACGAGTTTAGGATTTGCAGAAATATTTGTTAGATTAAACTACAATCTCAATGGGAATTTCTTGTTTTCGTCTAGGAGAGTTACTAAAAATCTCAAACACCCAATATAAATAAAAAAGGTAATAAGAAATTCCCACAATTAGCTTTGTCATCTTCCAAAATACTACTCTGTTGTATTTACAGATCTAGAAATGTAGTGTCATCTATTTGTTTATTTAAAACTAACAATAGAAAATTATATGATTTCTTTTTTATAATTGTCGGTTACATGTAAATTACTCCCAGTCACCTGCATATTCGTTATATAAAATTCATTTTTATCGGGAAAAATATTAATTGAATTAAAAGAATTAAAATCGCAAAACCTGTTTAATTTTACTTTGCTTTCTACTTCAAAAATAAAGAAAATTGGTAACTATGACTAAAGATTTGTAACCAAACAAAATTTTAACAATTTTTTGGTTAACTCGTACATTTTCAAAACAAATATCCTTTATAACTGGTGTTTCTTATAAAAAAATACTTAACGTACAGTTGTCTTAAGCTAGCTATATTGATAAACTCGTTAACGTAGATAGAGGACTAATAAAGCAGAATTCTACTGAAACAAACTAACTAAACATTCACAAAATTTCAAAATGGCGCACCCAGAAAATAGATTCAGTTCTGATAACCGCATTTGTAGCCAATCGCATGGTTCGGTTGTGGTAGCCGCAACCGAAAAATTCATTTGATGCAACTGAATCATTCGATTGGCAACAAATGCGGTTGTCAGCACCGAATCTGTTTTCTGGGTGCGTTAATCAGATTTTTTCGAACTCCTTTTTTGGCACTTTTTGGAACAACTTGACATGTATTAAAACGCCTACTTCTAGTTCATAAAATATCTTTATATAATCCTACCGTATAAGATATAAAAATGTTTAGCCCCCCCTGAGTGAATCCTGAATCTGCGCCTGTCTTTAGGCTACAGTTCGTAACTATAAAGATATTTTATTGAAATTTGGTACCCTAATTCACATGGCTCCAAATATTTGAATGTAGCCCCCAAATGCACTATATTGACGACATTCTCTTAATTGTACTACAATTACGCAAATTCAAAATTTCTTAGTATTTGCAAAAGTATTCTATAATCTAATATATTTTCTTCTAGCTTGTTGCAAAAATACTTGTTTTGTAAATTTCTTTAAATAATTATATGAGTTTATAGAATAAAATGCACATATTTAATAATCTTTTAAATCATTTTTAAGGGGCCTTTAATATCTGTTTTGTTTTTCATTAACTTTTTATTTAGAGAAGCTTAGTAAATGTTGAGGAAATATTTAAATGATGAAATCCAAGATTCGTAACCGGATGTAATGCAGCCGCTAGCAATGATATGTTCTAGTGAGTTTTTGCCACATAAATACTTATGTAAATTTTAAAACACACTCGATTATTCCAAATTCATCCGGTCTATAAACAGTAATATACCTGCACTTACTAAAAAACAGTCCTGTACACACTTTGTGGTTGGCTTATGCACAACAACTTTAGAAATTTTAGAAACAAAAAATAAACTTTGTCCTGAATTTAATGTAATAAACGTTCTAGTACTATACGAGGTTCACAGTAAATATACCCACACACACATACCTTATTGTGTGCGTGTGTAAGTAGGAATGTTTTCATAACGCTGACATGATGATGTATAAACTTCAATACCACAAAAACATCTAATAGAGATGATGTTCATGATTCAAATGAAGACTATGAAGATGTTGTTGTTGTGAATGTTTGGTTTAGAATAGTTTAGAAGATGCAACACTTTAACTTGAGTTAAAAGTTAAACTTATATAAAACCACAAAACAAATTGGTTGTTAACACATACGTATGAATGTATTATTTCATACCTTACTTATATCTATAGAAATATTCATTTATAAATAAAATGGACATTTTTATTTAAAAAAATTACTGTACAAATGTTTCTCATTTGTATTTCAATTTCACATTCTTTACATGAAATAAGTAAATTAGTAAGAATCAAGTATTTTCTTCGACATATACATACATATAAAAGTTGCAGCTGGTTTTTTCATTCTATTGATATAACCTGTGGTTTTTTATTTGAGAATTTATACAGTATGAAGCCATTTATTTCGTTTTAAATATTCAGTTAGCTAAATTGCTTAAAAATTAATTTACATTTCTCCGAAATCTATGTTAAAATAAAATTAAGTGAACTTGCAAATTACCGCCCTTTACATTACAAAATTTGACAGCTAAATTGGATTTCGATTTCACAACTAAGTACAATATTTTGTAAAAAAAAACTTAATTAAAAAATAATCTTAAATTGATTAAGTTTCTAAGTAAAAAGTTATTAATTTACTGGCGTAATACACAATTAATAAACACTATGAAAGTAACAATGGTGCCTATTCCTAATAGTGAGTAGTTGTGACTGTCATAACACAATTCTTAAACCTGAAAGTCACAACAATAATAAAATTAAAAAAATTAGAGTGTTATTTGTTATTGTTATGATTGTGTCGATGCCAGGTCTTAAAACTTTAATAAATATATTGTTACGTTTTTATCTTTAAAAACCTGGGTTATTTTCTATAAAAAGACCGGGTTCTTTTCTGTAGCAATCAAGATAACCACACACCCTTTTGTTTGATATTGAGCTTATTTATTTAATACTTTATTAGTTTATATACAACATTATAGCACACACAACTACACAAACAAATTCTATTGTGCAACTTACTATACAAAGCTAATAGCAATTACTACAAAAAATTCTGGAGTATAACGGAACTCCGCGACTTTCTCTTCCTTCGTGAAGAGTAGTCTTATATAAAGGGTGGTCCAACCATAATGCACGATGTTAATTGTGAGTCACACCTTAACGTCAAGTTTTTTGCCCCACTTAATTTGACATTTCTTTGTTTCAGTGTTTGACAAATTCAACCATGCAGAGGTACACAATTGAGCAGCGCGTTAAGATTGTTGAAGCCTTTTACGAAAATGGGCGTTCAAATCAAAATACATTCCGTGCACTTCGCGATTTCTTTGCTCAGCATAATCGAACAAATGTTTCCACACTCGGGAGAATTGTGCGCAAATTTCATGTGCATGCTCGCCCAGTTTGTTCTGCGGAAAACATTGCTATTGTTCGCGATAGCATAGCAGAAGAGCCGTCAACCTCTACTTGTCGTCGTACTCAACTATTGAACATCTCACGAACATCATTGATGCGAATTTTGAATAAAGATTTGAATTTACACGCTTACAATATTCAATTGACTCAAGAGCTGAAGCCTACTGACCATTTCAAGCGACGCGGCACGCCATCAATACGCCGAATGGTTGGTTAAACAGACAGAAGTGAATGGTGACTTTACAGAGAAAATCATCTTCAACGACGATTCACACTTTCACCTCCGTGGATTCGTTAACAAGCAGAATTGCCGCATTTCAAACCACTTAAGACCATATTTAAATTTAGTGTTACCAGATTGATAGGTTTAGTAAATACCGTTACTGGAGTATTTTCCTTCTAAAATTCCATAATTTTCTATGCTAGACTAATCCAATTTCATAACAGTATGTAATTTATTGGAGATTTGCAACAATAAACACAAGGGTAATACAGTCACAACTAAGAATCACAGACGTCTCGTAGCAAAAGACACGAATGTTAATATAATTCATACAACGGTTTTTAGAATCATGATAAATCACTTTATTAATAGTAGGTCTTCCCGGCACTATTCCAATATTGTTTGGAAAAAATGTCTTTGCTCGAGACAAAAATAGGAAACTAAATGCTACAGTTAACAACGTAATTTTATTGGATTTAAAAAAAAAAAAACTTAATTTTTTTTAATAGAAATAAAATCAAATAAAGTAATTTGAAATAGACATACCATTTTAATACCTTAAATTGGCTTTACATTTCTTATTACACACTGATACATAAACTTGTAAAAATAGCAGAAAAGGCTACTACAAATTTGTTAAAAATCTCATTGCAAAAAAAGTTCTGAAGTTAGCAAATTCTTTGTGCTAAATAAAACTTTTAAATATATGAAATTTCAGGAATATTTGATATAAATTTTAGTTCATTTGAAATGACATTTACTCTGCTAAAATCAGAGTAAATCAATCAATCAAAATCAAAAAAATTTATGAATGTTTGTAGATACAAAAGCGTTTTTGCTAGTTTTTATTTGGAATTACATTAAATTTATCTAAATAGAAATAATTGTATATTATGCTAAAATCAACATAAGTACCCGAGTAAAAAAAGTTAGATAAAATAGATAAATTATAAAATACAAACGTATCTTTTTTTTGGTATAGCCTAAACTACAATTTGATCCGAAAAGTGGTGGATCGTACTATATTAATTTAGATACACCTTGGATCTAATATGATGAAATGCGATCCGAAAAATGGGTTTATCTTACTATATATAATTAGATTTAGTACAATAAAGTTTCATTTTATTTGATACCATTAGACAAAAATACTTCATTCAAAGTTCGCTCATATTGCATTAAATCGTCCATTCTATTGAAATTAGTTTTTGATTGTCATTACGTAACATCCAATTTTATATGATTAGATAAACCTATTTTCGGATCGTATTTCATCATATTAGATCTACGGTGCATATAAATGAATACACCATTTTTCGGATCAAATTTTGTTTTGGCCAACATCAGAAAAAGATATGATTGCATGTTGTACCTTATTATTTTTTTTAATATGGTATTTGCTAAAAAATATTTGACTGCTGATTTCAAAAGGGCAAGTTATTCTATTTTTTATATTGGTGTACATAAAACGCACGTTAGGTTCCAAAAGTACCCTTCAACAACACTCTCAGAACAATTCCGTTGTGACAACCGAATTTTTTTCAACCGAATTGGCTCGGTTGCTGCAACTTCGTAATTCGGTTGCCTCAACCGAATTCAGTTGTGGCAACCGATAATTCGGTTGTTGGAACCAAATTGAAATCGAATTCGGTTGAAATCTAATTCGGTTGCCACAACTGAATTCGGTTGCTGCAACCGAATTGCGAATCAATTCGGTTTGCAAAAAATTCCGTTGCCACAACGGAATTGTTCTGAGAGTGAAATTTGGAATTATTTTTCCCGTATTCGGAACTTCAATACACATTGAGTCCTATAACTTGAACAGATTTGAAAGGATACATGATGCGAGATATTCGACAAAACAAACATTCTCTCATAAATCAACCAACAATTTAGATGTTTCTTTTATCGCAGCACAAACAATTTAATTTGGCAATGCAAGTTATCCTAGTCTGTTTTTACCTTCAAAACATGAGACTGGATGGATAAGATAAAATATAGGTTAGTTAGTTTTGTCTCCTAAACCACTTAACCAAATTTCAACGCAATTGGAGTTCTAGTTTGGCAGAGTTCCATTGTAAGTTAAATTATTTAGCTCTTAATTACGGAAAATTTAGACCAATTGGTTCATTTTCGTACATATTTTTACTGGTATCGAGGTAGGTACTTTCAGGCCGGTCTTGGTTTGGCCAATCAGTGGGTAAGTCCTTTGAGACTGGGGTCACGGCACAGGTCACTGGGTAAATACTGTGAAACCGGTCCATTTTCACTAGTCACGCGGTTGGTCCTTTCAGACAGGTCCTGTTTAGACCGGTTACAGGATAGGTTCAGACCGCTCCTATAACTATAGTTACACCAGTCACGAGACAGGTCCTTGCCTTCAACTGTCCTCTTTTTCCCCATAGGATGTGACAACATAATTATGAAACAGAATTTTCACAAAATCTGTATACGAAACTTGATTTCGTAACCTGTGGAATCGAGTACTAAATCCAGTCATTAACTAGATTTCCGCCAAAAGTTAATTTAAATTGCATTTGATTTAATTTCTAGCAATTTGCTTTAATTTAAAATTTTACTAATACACAATAATATGTGTCACCCTAAGATTTGTACTTAATATACTGAAGATTTCTTATATTTTAGTAACACACATACTTATTTATAACAAACCACATGTTAATAGGTTTCAATTTTCTTGTTCAGTCATGAAAAGCTAATTGTTTTTTTTTTTTCTTTTTAATATTTGTAATACATTAGAGCGGCATTTTTTAAAGAAACTTTCGATTTTTATCAATTAATGTTTAAGTTATTGTAGCACTATATGTAAAACTTAGTTGGTGTGAAATTAGAGAAAACTGGTAAGCTTAACCCTTGGCGACCTGCGACCAAAGTTACCGATTTTTTAAAATTTTTTCAAAAATCACTTAACAAAAATTCAGAGTCAGACATATCACTTCTTATAATTAATTTTTAATTTTTTTAACTAAATTTTAAATTTAAGGAAAATTGAAAGGCTTAAATCTTGGCGACCTGCGACCAAAGTGATCTAGTTTTAAAAATTTTTTGAGTAATTTTTTCTATTACAGACATTTAGCGTGAATTTTAATCACCTGGATTTAGAATTTTTCATAAAAAAATGGATTTATTAAATCCAAAAAAAAAGCCGGATTTAATAAATCCACAATAAAAGCACAAATATATGAAAATAATTTAATGTCAGAAAAAAACACGAATGAAAAGTAAAAGAGAAACAAAAAATTTAAAAACTAACAAATAAAAGGTTTTTATTAATTTTTTTTATGAAATATGTTTAGAAAATAAAACTATACTTCACCAAATACATATTTTTCATCTTGGACATGGAGAAATAGCTCAAATAGAAATGTCAATTTTTCACTCTACAGTAAGTAATTTAATTAAATCAAATTAGTGAATATTAAATATTGCAATGGAATTTTTCAATTGTGTAAAAATATAAATTGAAGTGATAAAACTGAAAAGGCAGACTGTTTATCGCTGTTTTATGTAAAATATAATTATAAATTAAAAGTTAAAGTAAAATCCTTCATCATCGAATTCGGTATTAAAAATTAGAGTGAAAGAAGTGTCGGACAGAAAATTTTTTTAAAATAGGAAGAATCTAATCCCATCTGTTGAGCACTTTTATAAATACTTTTTGGATTTATTAAATCCAAGTGATTAGAAAAAACGGCTATTGTTGTATTCAAATCAAAGGTCGTTTTGTGTTATTTTTAATCGCAAAAGAAAAAAATTCTAAGATTATATTCCACACATTTTTAGAATATACTTGATTTAAAAACTGTAGTTTAAGTAAAAAATAAAGTCGTAGTATTTCGAAAACCGCAAGTCCGATTTAAATAATTTGAAGATATTTGTGTTCAGCATGCCAAACATAATTATAAATATATCTTAATATCTGTTAAAGCAATCCGATTTTTTTTTCAAACTCGTACCATATAACTTCTAAAACTAGTGCTGGAATAATCCCAAAAATAAATAGAAAAAAATTTTATGGGTTCAAAAAAATACCACTCTACATTACATAGAACTTCATTATCTTGTTAAAATAAGAATTTACATTAAATTTATGCTGCTATATTTTAAAAATACCTTTATATCATAACCACTAATTGACAAGTCAAGTTGTTACCTGGAAATAAAATAAAATAAGTAAATAGTTAATATTTTATTTAAATTAAATTTATAAATTTAATATAAATTTTCTAGAAAATAAGAATTTTTATCCACAAGCATACAAATGTTTATACAATTTTAAGTATTACAATCCCTTAAATCTGAATATTGGATCAAATTGTGCTCTAGGCTATATCAAAAAAAGATATATTTGTATTTTACAACATATACCTTTTTTACTCGGGCATATATAAAAATATATCATATAAACAAAAAAACAATATATATAAGAGAGCATACATATATAAATACCCGAGTAAAAATAGTTATATATTGTCATATATCATGTGATTGGGCTACATCTGACAATGAATGGAGTCACATTAAGACACATTTCATTATATACAACTACATCTGATATTATTTTTTCAACGAATTTTTTGTAAGGTAATTGATATTATTACATATCCCCAAATCTGACTCCATATATAACTACATAAGCCTTATAAAACTAATCAAATTATATGTAGTGATCGATATGATTATATATGATTTGATACTAATTTTTATAACACTGTATATGTCGTCGTACTAAAAATATAATTTAATTTAATATAACATCAAAATTAGTTATCTGCAAATTCAGAGTTAATTACTTCCTACCCAATTATTTTCACGTGATGTTTTTGCATGTAAAATCATATTAAAAAAATGATGCGTACGATTTAGAAGACAAAAGTATTCAAATAAATTTGTATTTTATGTTTTAAAATTTGGGTCTTCAAAATTGTTAAAACCATAGATATTTCAATGTCAATTTAATAGCTGGTATGCATAAAAAGTATGCCTACTATCAGACAAAGTTTTATAAAATCAGATATTTTTATATCAAATTAGATATAATTTGATGTCCTGGATATGGACAAATCTCGGATCAAACTGTATCAAATTATATCTAATTTGATATAATTACACACATGTAGATGACTCATTTTTCGGATCAAGTTGTATGTCGTTGTATATGGGGATTTATCAAAAAAGATATACTTATGTATGACACCATATTAAGATTTTTACCCGGGTATAAATAACAATGGTAATAGTAGATAAAACAAAAAGTTTTCAGAGAATTATCTTAATATTTTTTATTGTGATACACTCAAACAAAAGTCAGTAAAGTCAGCAAAAAATGTTGCTAATTTGTTGGTAATTTCAGCAAAATATTTGCTGAAAATCAGCGAGCTGATTTTTAGCAAAAAACTAGTAATCTTCAGCAAAAGTTTTGCTAACACTTAGTCGAAGGCAAATGAAAAAATTCTTTTGCTAAAATCACTAAACTTTTTGCTGAATATTAGTAGACGGAAAAAAACTCAAAAAACTTGTAGCGAAATTTTACTTTAATTTATTTGCTGAAAATTTAAATATAGAAATTGTGTAGAGTTGTTTTTCTTTTTAATCAGTGTGTTTACACTCAAAAAAAAAAGTTAGTAAAGTCAGCAAAAAATGTTGCTGTGTCAGCAAATTTTTAGTCAGGAGCATGCTTGCAAAAAAGTTGGTAATGTCAGCAAAAGGTGTTGCTGACATTATAAAAAATTAGTAATCTCAGCAAAAATTTTGCTAACACTTAGTCGATTGCAATAGAAAAAAATCCTTGCTAAAATCTATAAACTTTTCGCTGAATATTAGTAAACTGAAAAAACCTCAAAAAATTTGTGGAGAAATTTTACTTTAGTTAATTTATTTGCTGAAAATTTAAATATAGAAATTGTGTAGAGTTCTTTTTTTTTAATTATAATTTCCGTTGTCTACTACATCCAGACAAGCTGCGACATCTACATCTTCTATATCTGGTTGTCGTCCGCGCTATAAATGCGGTTATCAGCACAATTTTTGTAGCAAAATAAATTAGTAAAACATTAGTTCAAAATTGGTTTAGTGCTAAAAAAACATAACTAAAATTTTTGCTGAAAAGGTAATTTTAGCAAAAAAAAAATTGCTGAAAACTAGTACACTTGATATACAAGACGTTTTAATAATTTTTCTACTAACTTATTTTTTTGAGTGTAGAAGGATCTATGAAAATTATGTGTGAAAGAAAATATCGGCCAATTAACATCGCCACGACGTGAGATAACACGGCCATTGAGTTTCTCGCGCAAAGGGGCCATTGTTTCGTTGGCTGTGTGGCAAGTGGCACCATCCTGTTGGAAGCTCATATCGTTCAGGTCCATATCCTCAATTTCTGGCCACAAAAAGTCCGTTATCATCTCGCGATAGCAAACACCATTCACGGTAACTGCTTTGCCGACCTCATTTTCGAAGAAGTACGGCCCGATACCGCCGTCAGCCAATAAACCGCACCAAAAAGTCACTCTTTGGAGATGCATCGACTTTTCAACAATCACTCGTGGATTCTCATTTGCCCAAATGTTGCAATTCTGCTTGTTAACGAATCCACTGAGGTGAAAGTGCGCCTCGTCGCTGAACAAACTGGGCGAGCATACACAGGTGTTTTCATATTTTCTACAGACCCGCTTTGCTGAAATTTGCGCACAATTCTCCCGTTTGTGGACACATTTGGTCGATTATGCTGACCAAAGAAATCACGAAGTGCACGAAATGCATTTTGATTTGAACGCACATTTTCGTAAAAGACTTCAACAATCTTAACGCGCTGCTCAATTGTGTACCTCTCCATGGTTGAATTTGTCAAACACTGAAACAAAGAAATGTCAAATTAAGTGGGGCAAAAAAGTTGACGTTAAAGTGAGACTCAAAATTAACATCGTGCATTATGATATCTCAAAATATATAGATTATATGCCATCAGATATGATAACATATTATGTTATATATGATCATTTAAAATGGCATGACATATCTCAGTATATATATTTGATATCTAATTTTATAAAAGATAATATATGTATAAAAATATATGGTTAAATAAATTACCACATAGGAAACTTATAATTACATACTGCTATGCATGACAACATATATTCACATATTAAAATATACTATAAGATAAAACAAGATATAACCACATATGAACTTTTTTACTCGGGCAGTTACTTCAGCCTACCTGAAATTTGAAGTAAAAATTTCAATCGGTTCTGCAATTACTACGTTTTTGTGCATTGGAAAAATTTTTATGATTTTTATTTGCAGATATATGGTCATATGCATAATCAATTTTTAAATTTATTAATGGCCCATAAAACAAATTTTTCATATAAAATTCATTTCATAACGGTTTAATAAGGTTTTAAAATTATTATAAATGAGCACTAAAAAAGATTATCGAAAACCAAAAATTTTTAAATCTTAACAAAATTTTTAGTTTTTTAAATAAACAACGGGCTGGGTTGTTGTTTTTATTATATAAAAATAACTGCTTTAAACATCGAAGAGGAAAAATGCTTGCACCAGAGATAAAAACCCAACGCCAATACCACGATACCGAAAATAATTATTGACTTATATTGCTAGATTTTAAGCTTGTGTTTTTCTCGAAAACTAAGATTCCTAGAAAGAAAAGGGCTTTTACTTGGAATATCGTCCATATCTACAAAACTGAATGCGATAAATGAAAACGGACAACAGGTTTTGGAACAAGAAAGTCATACTGACTCATCTGTGAAAAATAATTAAGAGAAATAAATTTTGACAATGTTTGCCAAATTTTGGTGATTTTTCCAACTTTGCGATTTTTTTTTAATTTGGCTGATTTTGGCAATTATTTTAATTTTTATTATGTTTTCTATCTTTGACTATTTTTTTTAGTAGTTTTTTGGCTATTTTTTCGTGAATTTTCTAATTTTGGCAATTTTCTTAAATTTGACGTTTTTTTTTAATTTTGGCGGTTTTTTCCCAATCTTGACAGCCTTGTATAATTTTTGACGATTTTTTTATAATTTTTGACCATTTTTTGAAATTTTGACGATTTAATTAACTTTCCGGATTTTTTCAAAACCTTGCAATTTTCTAAATTTTGGCGATTTTTTTCAAAATTTTGACGATTTCTTCAAATCAAACACTTTTTTTTTTAAATTTGACAATTTTTTAAATTTTGTTGATTTTTTTCCAGACTTTGCTATTTTAAAAATTTTGAAGATTTTTTTCCAATTTTGGTGATTTTCTTTAATTTCGGCGATTTTTTAAAATTTTGATTATTTTTTTCCAATTCGGTGTTTTCTTTTTAGAGTTTTTTTTAAGTATTATAGATTTTTTTAATTAATGGTGATTTTACTCATTATTGGCGGTTCTTTTCTAATGTTAAATATTTTTTTTTTTCAATGTATTAAAAGAATACGTCATGTTTACAAGTTAGTTTTACAATTTTCTAGTTAGACATATAAATTTATTCTATTACTCAAAAATTTTATCAAAATTCAGTCCACAGCACAGTGAAAAATGTACTAAATTTACAAAATCCTAACCTATATCCACTCAGGGATGATTTTCTTGTCAAAAGAAAAGCTTTGGTATGCAAAATGCCCTATTTAGAACATATTGGCCCTTACTATAAAAGAGGATTTTAAATTTAAAGTCGACTTTATTTTTAATCATTCACTTTATGTATGAAAACCCTACAAAAATATTTATATTTTCAAATATTTTGATTGGTTGAAAATAAATCAACCAATCAGAATGATCCAAAAATAAAGTCAAGGCATACTGCCATCCAATATTTTAACTAAAGTCGACTTTAATTAAAATATGCATTTGAAAAATTTAGATAGTAAGGGCGATTGTTTCCACCACATTAAATTTATGATAAAACGCGAACAATCGCAAATTTCAGAAAAATATGAAACACATTTTCACTAAATCGAATATAGATTATGATATGCAAGTTAGACATTTCAATCACAAACATGTATACCGCTGAACGCGCCTCAAAACATCCTTCCATACGACACTTATATTGAGTACGTTGTCTTCATCTAAAATGCAAAATTCTGACAAATACTAAAAGACCTTTTCTAAAAATGGTCCAGCTAGTGAGATCCCATTGCTGGAACCGAAATATTTTGGGAATCATTATAAAACAAACCAAGGTTTATTTTTAGGGTATCAATTTTTTAACTTTTTTTCTGTCCATATCACCTTATATGGAGGTGATATATATGTATGTATTACAAAATAAGTGGAAAATAGCATTTAATGGCAAAGCCCAAAAAACATTTGCCCTGCTTGTATAGAAACAGCGTTAAACACAGTATTGTAACTAGGGATGCCAATCGCGAGTGCCCGAGTCCCGGGATTATTCAATGAAAATGAGTCCCGAATCCCGGGATTCTTAAACTCGAATCGTGGGATTTTTACAATTGCAAATATATATGGCAATTGGTCCAAAATTGCAACCCTGTTGATATTTTTCAAAATTTATTGATAAATATAAATTATTATATTAGAAGATAAACAGAGAAAATCTGAAGTAGAATGTTTGTATATGTCTGTTTGATCACTTCTGAAATTATTCATATAGAGACAATCTGACAATAAAAATATAAACAATAATACAATTTAATGGAAGATCACTGATGAAGCCTGTCCATAAAAAGGCAGAAACTAGATCTAGTCTGATTTGCAAATTTAATGTGTTTATAACTTTTGAGGAAGGATTATTTTTCTTCTTAACCTCAAACCTACTAAATATATTTTGCAGTATTTTCACATTATATTTCGGAAATCATCGAAAAGCAAATCAAAATTATGGAAATAATGGAAAATCCGAATATATAAATTCAAATGATATGAGAATAGTGAATATAAAATTATTATAAATTATATAAAAAACAGCAAACAAAATATCGACGGAGTTAAATTCTTAGTTCTTGAATTTTTTTCATTTCTTTCGTTCATAAGAAATTAGCAGGAGTATAAAACAAAAAAAGAGTTTTATTTCATAGTGCTTAGGCATAAAATTTTGAAAACTTTTTAACATGTTTAGGTTTATTTTTTTCGAATTTTATTTTTATATAAATATTCCATAAAATTTAAGTAGTTATAAGAATTTAAAGTAAGTATAAATTTAGCTTCTTAAAAATTAACTAGTTATAAAAGTGCTGCAAAGTCTTGAAAATTCTTGGCTTTTCTCTTTTAACCCTAGAACGCTAATCTTAGTCGATTCGACTAACACCACTTACATTTTTGTGCACAGCTTTTTTCTCGTTTTAGCGATCGGTCTAAATTCTCTTGTATTCTCAGTCAAAGTGTTCTCTTGTTCTTAATGGTCACATTGTTGCAGTAGGTATTGCTATTTTTGAGTTATTTAGCAAAATGTTAGTCGATTCGACTAATGGCTAGTGTTATTATTTCTTATTTATTCATTATTTTCAACAATTGATCTCAAGAGTATTTGTTATTAATATAAATTTTAAACTAATTGTTTTACAAAAAAATTAAATTTGTAAATCGATTTACATTTAAAATAAAACCAACTGTCAACCTTCTAAAGATTTTTTTGTGGTTTAAATATAGATATCTAAAAAATCGGTAATATATATATGTTCGTCGATTCGACTAATGATTAGCGTTAACGTATAAAAAATAAGATTAGTGTTCTAGGGTTAAATGTAAACAAAAATATTTGTCATGATAATATTTGAAATTTTGGTATTTTTAATTTGATAAAATATAAAAACCAATAATTGCGAGCAAATGAATTATGTGTTTAAAGGAGGGGAGGGAACACAATATAATTGTTCTATTTCTCGTTCCGCAGAAGTCCGGAAATTTCATTTGTTTGCAAAAAATTAAATACAATTCACATAAGTATGATAGTCGTTTTTTTACAAGGCGTTATATATGTATGTACATATATATAAAATTCGAAAAAAACAAACCTTTTGTTTTATGAGCCTATATTTTTTATATAAATTTTAATGTCCGAATTTTGTAAATCACCTGCGTTCATCACATTACCAACACTTCACTTCATTCACCTAACGCGGGGATTGAAAAATGGTATTTTATAAATCCCTACGTATTCGTTATTGATTTCTACGTTATCACTTGCATTGTCAAATCATTACGTTTAAGAATTGCCATCTTTATGAAAAAATTTACCAATTTTAACACTTTTTTTTGTAGGGATTCATATAGTTTATTCTTGGCATCCCTTAAAAATAAAATAAAAATGCAAACAAAAAAGAAAACAAAAAAAAATAAAACAATTTTTGTTAATTTATTTAAAAATTCTAATTTCTAATAAATTTAGCAATAAAATGTGATTGCAAATGTGTTTAACAGTGTGCTTGTGTAATTTTATATAAAAATATAAAATTCTTAAAAAAAGTAGTGGTGTTACATTTGTTTTTATTCTGTTGGATAAGATATTTTTACCTTTTAAATTTTTTTGTGTATTATTGCACTACTTTTCATTCAACACTTGTAAAATTCAAGTGAAAGATTTGACAATTAAAGTGATACAAATAATGCTCTGGTGATTTACAAAATTTACTTTTTCGTATAATTTTGTTTGAAAACTACGTAAGTCAACACGGACAATCACCGTGTTCACCACCGTATTTTAAAAAATACAAAATTATAAAAAATTAGGTGAAGTGAGGAGTTGTGTTTTAAGAAATAAAAAATTCCCAGAATGACAAAAAATTATGAAATCCCGAAAAAAATTAGGAATCCCGAAAATTCCCGATCCCTCCCGGGATCCCACTTTTTGAATTTTGAAATCCCAAATCCCGGGATTTTAAAAAGCCGATCCCGATTGGCATCCCTAATTTTAACATTGAAAATTTTGCTAGACGTATGACTGATATTAATTATGTGTCATAATTTTAATGCTCATACGTCACAGTAACAAATAAAATTCTAATCCAGAAAATCGTTTCGTTGAAGACGAAAGGATGACTTTAGTAACTTATTGAAACTTAAAGGCTCCATTAGTCTGTTAGTATCGTAAAGTATCGTGTCAGCTGTTTACTTTTAGTTAATGACAGTGTATGTACACAACTACTTAGTTTGGAGGTACATTTGAGGTAAGAAAATCTATTAAAAATAGTTTTCTACTTCATGATACCTCATTTTGCCACACTTTACTTCCAAACTAATTTGGGCTTAAGACTTAAAATTCACTAAATTTTTAAGAATTTTGATAAAATAAATTTAAGATTTGCTATTACTAATATCATAAGAGTTTTAGTGAGAACATTAAACTGTCAATACATCTATAGTAAATATGCAACAAATCTTAATTGTAATTACATTAGATAAGAAAAACATGTTTGGTACAAACACATGGATAATGATGACACCAGCACATAGTCGTCCACGAAACTATTCACATATACTCTACTTTCGTAACATAATATAGAAAATTTATGTTAACACATAAAAAATGGTGGTAATCATAAAAAATGTACTCAAATTTTAAACTTGTTTATAGACAAAACTAACTGGTCCCAAACATGGTCAAGTTGCTGCAACAACAACTATTACAAACTACAAAAACATCTATAAAAGCAGCAGCAGCAGAAATAGAAAATATTTTGACTATAATGTAAAAAATTTAAGAGGTAAGTAAATAAGACAGCACATTCACTCACAATAAGAAGTTAGAGAAATATTCAAAAATTGCTTCCGACTTAACTTTGGGGGAAAGTTTCCTAAGGTAGACTACCGAGTTATTAATATATGATAGAGGATACAAGTGAAAGAAACATATCTTAAGAAATGTATATAGCTACTGAATCTAAGTTTAGGGGTTTAAGTGGTGGAATTTAAGAGGTGGAATTATTCAAGTGATATATTGTTTATCGTCTGCTGATTAGAGCACTGCTAACGTTAGTTTTAAAACTATATTTATGATGTACTATAATAACAACGGCTTATAAGCGAGCTAAGTGTTATCTCAACAGTCTGAAAAAATTATATACAAAAATTAATCCAATTTAATTGAAAATCACTGAATCCATAGAAACTATATCTAGTCTGATTTAGAAATTAATGTGTTTATAATTTTCAGCGAAAAAGGTTTATTCTTCTTCTTAAACTCAAACCTACAAAAATATTTCCATATGTTTTTAGTTAGTAGCTTATGATGGCTTCTGGCTTGTCTGGCTGAAAAATTGCATACTTATATTAATCAGTTTCACCATTAACTAAATAAATAATAATATTAAAATTCCACCATGATCATAACGGGAAGAAACGTGAAATTGTGATATCAAAAGCCATGCAATTAAAACAGTGATATTCCAAAAATGCAATTTTTTTTACTCTCTCAAAAAATTAAATTTCGTAACACAGTTATAGAATTTATAACATAGTAGGGTAGAGGGGGGATCCTTCGCCAGTGGGGCACATACACCAATCCCATTTTTCTCCGATGTTAAGGGAGATAAAAAATTTGAAGAAATATATTTTGTGCATTTTTCAATTACCTTTCCTTGACATCTACTTTGATGAATTTACACCACATGTGCTAGCAGATAGAAGTGTTTTTGGGGTGCCAAAAAATAATTGAAAGCAACTAACTTTTGCAATAACTTTCTCAAATCGTGTGATAAGGAAATAATTTTTCATTATATCAGACCTATGATCCCAAGCTTTCAGAAATTAATAATTAGATTTTTAATAAATGCGTAAAAAGTGTAAAAATACTAATTTTATATTAGTGCCTGTCTCTGGGTCACAATCACCAGATGCCCCCTGGAGCTACGAAGAGTTGGTGCATCCCTGCCTAATTTTGAAGAATCATTATATTATAGTTTTAAATTATTTTTTTAATGTAGTGTAGATTTATTGATTAAAAAGAATCATATATCTTAAAAACTTATTCTAAAGTTATTTATTTCAGTCATTAAAACATTGACTTTGCTGTATTAACAATATTTTTTTTGTTGAAATTGTGTATCCCCCAAGTTTGGGGCAGTTTCGCTGAATTGGGTTACTTTGAAAATCATTAAAAAAGTAATAGAAAATATGCAAATAATTAAAATAAAAATCATAGAAATTAAACCCAAGATATGTGTATCTTCAATTTGAAAGTAATTTTTGAAAAATAATTAGGGGTTAAGAAATGACAGTGCTTTAAAAAAAAAGTGGCGAAGGATCCCCCTCTACCCTACAACAAAATAAGAAAACTGTGATGCGGCATATCATTTCTAATAGACTTTGGGGAGCAGATGATGAGTAAGGCTTTAGAACTTAAAATTTAGCTATAGTTTAAGAAATACTTGCAACACAGTTTTCGTGAGAAAAATAAACTTTTTGGTAAATTTTTTGCAAGAAAATGCAAAATTGAAAATCTGAACGATATTTTATGCAACATTTAAATAGGATACATTATTCCCTATAGTTTGATATATTACAAGTTTCGAAAGGTGCAATAACGTTCCCTGTATAAGTATGTGTCTTAATTTAAAATTTCTCTTTTTTTTCTCAATTTCGCTAATAAATAATCGAAAACATGACCCAACATTTTGATTTGTACCTTTTGTAAACATCACATGTTACTTAATTTTTGAAACGAATTTGCTTACTTTATTTCTTAGTTTTAAAAAAAAATTCAGTAAATCTTAGAAAATTTCGTATGTTATATATCTTGGAAAAAAGTATTCTGTGGCAAAGCTTAGTTAATAAAATTCAGATAGAAACGTCCAAATATATAATATAAATGCTTTGTATTACTATTGCTATAGAGTGTAAGTCAATTGAAGTGCAATTTCTGAAAAAATAATCAGCCTTGTTATCAATATTTTCCAAATATATATTTTAGTTAAAGTCAACTTTAGTTCAAATATTGGATGTCAGTATGCCTTGACTTGGTTTATTTTTGGAGCATTCTGATTGGTTAATTTGAAAAAATAAATATTTTTGTAGGGTTTTCATACACAAAATGAACAAAACCGTATGATTTAAAATAAAGTCGACTTTAAATTTAAAATACTCTTTTATAGTAAAGGCCAATGATTTTAAAATATACATGTTCAAAAATATACTTTATTTCTTCTTAGCATAGTAATTTATATCACACGAAATTAATTTAAAATGAAAAAGCTGTAGAATTCGTGTTCCAGATTGAAATTTCTAATAATTTTGATAAAAAACTGTGTTTTGTTTGATGAAATTAATATAGTGGAATATAAATTAATACATGCTTTAAAATTTAGCAAATCCCATTAAGGGATTCTTCAATAATTACCAAATAGAAAAATGAGCGAAGTTTAAGCTTTAATTGCAAGAATATGGTTTTTAAAACTCAAGGGCCAAACTCTAAGCCCATATTATAAATTATCCGAATTTTGTTTAGGTATATGAGCTAATAAACAGTCTGAAGAAAAAACTTGTGCTCGTAAACTGAACCTAAGCTTAAAACTTTAGTGGTCTTCGTAATAAGACACATTTTATTATGTAGATCACTTTTGTAATGTTGTAGTGGAAAATGAAATAATTTTATTCTGGTATATGCGGCAAAAAATATATTGAAGGCCAGTTTTATTGTCAGAAATAAGAACTAAGTTTTCTAGAATTTTTCTAAAGTCAGAAATTTTCAAACAAATTTTTCGAAACTTGTTTGTGAAATTTTTAAATAAATAGATTTTTTTCAATTTTTTTTTTATTGTTTGATTTTTTCTGCTCTACAACATATCTAAGTTTATTGCGACCTGAGGATTTCTTTGAGTAGATCCTATATAAGCCATAACACTAAGACAAAGTTTTGGGCACTACCACAACAGTTGTGCCGATTGTGTGAAAACAAAGGCCCTTAATATAAAAGAGTATTTTAAATTTAAAGTCGACTTTATTTTTGATCATACGGTTATGTTAATTTTGTGTATGAAAAGCCTACACAAATATTTATGTTTTTTAACATTTTGATTGATTGAAAATAAATTAACCAATCAGAATGCTCCAAAAATAAACCAAGTCAAGGCATGCTGCCACCCAATATTTTAACTAAAGTCGCCTTTAACTAAAATATGCGTTTGAAAAATATTGAAAGAGTATATATTTCATAAATAGATGCGGGATTCTCCATCAGTGAAAAAGCATTTGTTCTTCAAACAGAAGCATACTCAAACCAATACTAAGAGAATAAGCACAATACAAATGAAAAATTAATCTTAAGTCGTGACGGAAAAAAATTAACAAAATAGCAACGGAAACGGAATCTAACTTTCACTACACAGAACACATAGAAAGTCAAGTTGGTTATGTTTTATATTTTTCTTCTTGCCACATTCCAACGTATTGTTGTTGTTTGACATTAGTTGGAATAAAAGGCTGTGAAAGTGTTATTGTGTTATTGCTATTTTTTATGTGCATGACGAAATCAACCATGTAATCGTAGTATACTTGTACTGTGAGTGAAATTGTGTGAAAATCTGGCAACATTAGTAAAATAATCTGAGAGTAAAAACAGGAAAATAAAAAATTCCGTTGAGAAAATAAAATAAGTTTTATCTCGTTGCACGATTTTAATTGTCAAATTGAATGGAAAAAAACGGGGACCTTTGCATTGTGCTTATACTCTAATAAAACCCAAATATTTACATGAAACATCATTATTTGAGCTCTTTGTATGACTCAAACATCAAATGGTTTAGTAGGTTTGAGGTTAAGAAGAAGAATAAAGCTTTTCTTCAAAAGTTATAAACACATTAAATTTGCAAATCAGACTAGATACAGTTTCTGCCTTTTTTATGAGCCTGTCCATCATCATCAGTGATTTTCCATTAAATTGTATTATTGTTTATATTTTGATTGTCAGATTGTCTCTATATAAATACTTTTACTTTAGATTTTTTTGTTTATCTTCTTATTTCTTCCGTGTCACCTTTTCGCAAATGTTGCCACATTGACGTATGGTTTTTACTTACAAATTGTGTATTGGAGACGGACTGCCATTCGGGCATTTTTAATTTTTTATAGTAAAGTGTTATAAATAGTTATTATAAAAATCAAGAATGGAATAGAACACAATATCTAACATTATTATAGCCCTAGATTATAAAATTTAGCAAACCGCACGTACAAATTTAAAAAATAATGCAGGAATGCCAAAAAAGGCTTTGTGGTTCAAAAAATTAATTAAAAGAGTTAATTAGCGGTTTACATTCTGCAAACAAATATACCAATGCCAAGATTTTCTATTTTGAATATTTTTTTTGAAACTAACCACTAAATTTTCCTTTAGGGGATGAACACTCCAGCCCCTAAATTATAAATTAATAAAACCGCACTTAAAAAATTGAAAAATAATAGCGGAACGCGGTAAAAGACTTTATGGTAGAAGAAAAGAATTAAAAAACTCTATCAGCGTTTAAAAATATTGATGCAAAAATTTCACTTTTTGTAAAATTTTTTTCGCTATTTTTTTTTTGCAAGCTAAGAACCAAACTTTGGTGTGGAAATTGGTATTATAGTCTCTAGATTATGAATTTTAAAAACCCACACATAAACGAGTAAAAAGGTTAAAGTCGGGCATGCCGACTATACAATACCCTACACCAGTCTGGTGTATTGTTTGGATCCGAAATTCGAATGGGTTAAAATGGGGCTTATGTCAAAATTTTCTATAATGTGAGTCAGCGCACCAAATTGCATTAAAATATCTTAATATTTGCGACCTGCAGTTTGTAACCAAGCCAATTTTGGGGGGACCCTTATATGGGCACTAGTTCTAAACATGGACCGATGTTCACCAAAATCAATAGGCTTCGTCCTTGGGCCAACATAGGTCTATGTACCAAATTTCATCAAAATATCTTAATATTTGCGACCTGCAGCGTATAAACAATATAATTTTGGGGGGACCCTTATATGGGCACTAGTTCTAAACATGGACCGATGTTCACCAAAATCAATAGGCTTCGTCCTTGGGACAACATAAGTCTATGTACCAAATTTCATCAAAATATCTTAATATTTGCGACCTGCAGCGTATAAATATTATAATTTTGGTAGGACCCTTATATGGGCACTAGGTCTAAACATGGACCGATGTTCACCAAAATCAATAGGCTGCGTTATTGGGCCAATATAGGTCTGTGTACCAAATTTCATCAAAATATCTTAATATTTGCGACCTGCAGCGTATAAACATTATAATTTTGGTAGGACCCTTATATGGGCACTAGGTCTAACCATGGACCGATATTCACCGAAATCAATAGGCTGCGTTATTGGGCCAATGTAGGTCTGTGTACCAAATTTCATCAAAATATCTTAATATTTACGACCTGCAGCGTATAAACAGTATAATTTTGGTAGGACCCTTATATGGGCACTAGGTCTAAACATGGACCGATGTTCACCAAAATCAATAGGCTACGTTATTGGGCCAATATAGGTCTGTGTACCAAATTTCATCAAAACATCTTAATATTTACGACCTGCAGCGTATAAACAATATAATTTTGGTAGGACCCTTATATGGGCACTAGGTCTAAACATGGACCGATGTTCAAAAAAATCAAACTTGTTCGTCCTTGGGCCAACGTAGGTCTGCGTACCAAATTTCATAAAAATATCTTAATAGCTGCGACCTGTAGAGTGCGCACAAGATTGCATGGACAGACAGACAGACGGACGGACGGACAGACGGACATCGTTAAATCGAAATAAAAAAAAATTCTCAACCGATCGGTATACTATAAGGTGGGTCTACGACCAATATTTTTTGGTGTTACAAACATCAGCACAAACTTATAATACCCTGACCACATAGTGGTGTAGGGTATAAAAATTGCAAATTAGTCACGGAAAGCGAAAAAAGGTTATATGGTGCAAAAAATTAATTAAAAAACTTAATAAGCGATTTTCATTCTGCAAAAAAAAAATATATTGATGCAAAAATTTTCCTTTTTGCGAATTTTATTTTTCGCGATTTTTTTTGCAGCTAGCTACCAAATTTTGTTTAAGAAATTTGTATTATAGTCCCTAAATTATATATTTAAAAAAAATCCACACTTAAAAAATTGCAAAATTATAGCAGGATGCAAATTTTTGTCGCATTTATTTTTTGGCAAACTACACTGATAGGATTTTGTACATAGTATTAACGAATTTGTTCATTAATACAATGAATTTTTTCATTGGAAAGTCCCCAAAGAACGGTTTCATTGGATTAATGAAACATGTTTCATTAAATCAATTTTAATGAATGGATTTATTGATCTAATGAAAGTTTCATAGAATATGTGGATTTTTTCATTAGTTTTAAGATAAACATTATGAAAGTTTCATGTGTTTAATGAATTAAATTCATTACTTTTATGAAATAATTTCATTAATGTTTTTCATTTTAGCATAGACTTAGGCCCGATTACTGAATGTACAGTTACAATTTAGCAGGCAGTTAAATTTAAATTTTATATGGGAGACAACAACAAATTTGTCAGCTAAAGTTATTAGCTAACTGGACATTCAGTAATCGGACATTAATGAAATTATTTCAATAAGACATGAAGTTATTATTAGTACAATGATTTGTTCATATTTTTAATGAAGCGTTTTATAGATATTATAAGAATAATTCATTAAAATAATGAAAATTTGTAAAATACATTACAACGTTTTTGAAAATTTGCATTTGTTTTTAATTATTGAATTCGTTTGTTTTTATTTACAATGTATAATACAAATTTTCATTAATATTATGAATTTTAGGCAAAGAAATTTATTAAAATTTGCAACTTCAATGAAATATTGTAGAAAAATTAAATACTTATCCAAACTATGCAGGGTTGGAAGGCAATACCACTAAAATGCCGTTATCGATTCAAAACCCTGACCTAAAATACCGTTACCTAAATAACCGAAATACCGTTATCCTTAAAATACCGTTACCGAAATAACTGAAATACCGTTATCCTTAAAATACCGATACCGAAATAAATGAAATAGCGTTACCCTTAAAATACCGTTACCGAAATAATCCGAAATAGCGTTACCCTTACCGATAACTGCATCGTTTCGGTTACTATCCATGAAACTATGTAAAAAAAGAGGGTCTCTTTGTTTAGCCCAAAAATAACACATACCAAAAAGAGGTAAAATTGTACCTGAAATCAATTTTATAAGTTAAATTTTTTCTTTATGAAATTTTCATTAATTTAATGAATTTTTTTTATGAAATTATGAAAAAATAGAAAAAAATATAATGAAAAAATTCATAACAACAATGAATTTTCATTCAGTTAATAAATTTTTTCATTAAATCAATGAATCCATTTTAATGAAATCGATTCACTAATGCTATGAACGAAAATTCTATCAGTGTATTCACCAAATATTGGCTTGAGATATGTGTATTATAGTCCTTGTATTATGAATTTCAAAAAACCGAACGAGTGAGCCTTTTCCATCCCTGATTAACAAGTCTGTTTTCGCACATATTTTTTTTTCACAAAATGTATTGAGTGATTTGCAGGGACATTGGTGGAAGGGAACTTACACTAGAAATTAATAGAATGTGTCACTGGGAAAATCAGTACGATAATCAGACGGATATCACATGTTCGCTTTCCCTCCTGATGGTTTACTTTATCTACTGGTGTATAATTTTGAGTGTATATACACTATTACTTGCAAATCGTGAAGCACTATTTTATACTATATGAGCTGTAAAATGTTGCCACTCATGTTACGTTTATGTTCAAAACGTGCAAAAAAATATATGGTTACGATTGTCGTAAACCTGTTACCATTCAAATAGTTAACAATAACAAAATAAATACAACGTTCCCCCGCTTAACACGGTTAACCACAAAATTACCGTGTTTTAGAACACTACGTTATTTGAGACTATGCCAATTGGCGTTAAAAATTAGGAAAAAAGGCACAAATGCTTATATAATAACAAATTCGATTTGCTTTCAACTGTCACATAAGCCGACAATTATTAATTATTAACCCATTCAAGGAGTAAGGCACTGATGATGGCTTTATAGCGAAAGCCGAAACTACGTCTTCTGTCTTGCTGGTCTTATCGAACTCTTTCAAAGAAATGTTTATTCTTTGTAATTTACTTGTAAGAATTGTATCATCTTTCTTTAATTTGAAAATAAATTAAACAGAAAGTGATATTAATTTATGATCTAGAGTCAAACTAAAGCTTATATTTTTGGTTAAAATATATTTCCTTACCTTACACGGAAAACTCCAAACGTGGACCGGGGCATCTTAATGAGTTTCGGATATGTTGTTTTTTTTAGTTGCCCAAACTCATATTTAAATTTGGGAACCTCTGACTACAAAATCCTATACGAACTTTTGAAGAAATATGAAATAAAATGAGAAAACCAAAAACTGGGTTTTTTTACCTAATTTTTTAACCCTTAAGAGTTTGAGCAGCTAAAAAAAAAAAGAACGCGTACTTTAAATTTTTCTCCTCTACAACATATCCGAAGCTCATTAAGATCTGCCGGTCAGTGTTGGAGGTCTTTCGTTGTTAGTTCTTTGCTAGGCTCAATGAAATAGGCAAGACTATACCGAAATCTATCTAAATCACACTTTAAATTTAGATATACCACAGAAAATTTTTTGCAATCAGTTTCCAACCACACCAATTGTGCAACTGGTACCACTGCAATCCATTTAATGGAACTGGTTCAAGAACTAGCTCCACGGATCTAAGGTATGATCGACGGAGGAACAGTTCCATAAATAGTTCCAAAAATCAACCAAACCGGTTCCACTCTGGACCTAAACAAGGGGTTGCTTTTTGGACAATTTCAAACAAAATTCGTCGGCGGTAGTGTTAAAAAAATAGCGAGTCTAAAAAATATTTCAAAAAAAATTTACAAAAATCTAGAGCATTACTTTATATTTGTAACCGAGCGGTATAGTTTCTTAAAAATATTTACTTAGATTTGCATTTTGAAATATTTTTCGTAATTGTAGAAAATCTTAAATTACTAAGGGGTCAAAATAGATCAGATCTGCATTTGTAAAAACTAATTATGGAGAAGATTAAATTTATGTTTTTTTAAGTAGATTAACAGGTATTTTTTAATCTTGTGGGCTTATATTAAATAGGGGCCACACAGTGGTTCCAAGCCTAAAAATGGTTATAATTATGGATCTTCTAAACTACTGATCCAATCGGAAAAAAATTTTCACAAGAACTGAAGAGAAAGACCTACGCTTTTGGAAAATTAGTCCTGTAACCAGTCTGTTTTATCACAGGGTGTCAAAGTTGACCATATCGGGTACACAAAAGGTTTATGATCGTGCAACTTTTACAATTGTGAACAGATTTTTCTGACTTTAGCCTCTTGTAATCTAGGTTACAAGATAAAGAAAAAACATGCTTCAAATACTATAGTAGCTCTTATAGTTTAAAATAGTGAATTGTTTCAAGAAACAAATTTAACAGGACTTCTGCAGTTCACTGGCACTTTGTGTATTTGTTTTAGGCTTTATCAACAAAATACAGTTGGACAGAATGATTTAATATATTATTCAAGTAATATCTAAAGTTTATATATTCTGTAAATATACCTAAATTTAATTAAATATTCAATCTACCAGAAATGGCCAAAAGTGGCATTGTGCAGACATTTTGATACTGGGAAAATGTATTTCATGCCCATTTAATGCGATTTTCAGTACCAAATTAAAGGAGAATCTCACAATGCAGCTGTACTTTTTCCAATTTGGTAGAAATTTCGGCGGCCGAGCAAGGAATTTGATGCTTAGATTCGAACTTTTCCTTAAATTTGACACTCAAAACGGATTCCAATCGACTCAACAAACATTTTTCCATAAGCAATGTTTTTTAATAATGATTCAACATAAAAATACTGAGCCAATAAATTTTCTGGCCGAACTGTTCCGTCGAACACTAATATATATTCTATTGCAAAATAAAAGTTTAGCATATTCCCAAAAAATTACCAATGGAAATATATTTACTTATATCCGATAATTTTAACGGATTCAGTTGAAACTCGATACACAATATTCGAAGGTTATTTCATCAAAATTTTTTTTCAATTTGGGGAAATCGGTTAAGTTTTAGATATAGTTTACCCAGCAATTGTTTGCATTACTGAGATTTTCTGGAAATTACTAAATAGAAAGATTACAGAAACTAAACATAAAAAACAGGGTGAATATTACCTAAGAGCTTACTTATGAAACTAAATAATTGCCAAGTAAGTTTCACAATTTGCAAGTAAAATACGAAATTTATTTTTGTAAAATATATACAAGCCTTGTAAAATATAAAAATATCAACTAGAAATATTAAAAAAGTACATTTATTTCACTAAAAAATTGTAAAACTAACTTGGAAATTATGTAGTTGTATAATTACATAATACTCACACATAAAATAATATGTCAGTAGAAAAATCTGTCAAACCGATTTCAAATGGATTTGACTAATTTTAACGAATTTTTAGTTGAAACATGTAAAGATTTCAGTTATCTTCATTTAACGCAATACTAAAAATCCTCAGTATTTTAACTAATTGTGAGTGTTAAATTCCAAAATTATTTATTACTAATTTTTAAGAAACCATTCGTTAAAATATAATATTTTCATGTGTCTCTTATTATCCAGTAGATGGCGCTATCAGTGTATCCCAAGTTTTAAAGATATTTCGAAAACTAAGAGAGATAGGGCAAAAGTGACGAACATTTCGACTACCCCTAACAATATAATACTCCATTGAAAAGTTTATTTCTATCCAAAAATTAGTCTTGGTGGGGCCTTGGACCCTCGGAAATTTTTAATCAAAATTTTTTACTTCATAAAATGGTCCATATCTCGTAAAGTAAGCGAGACAGAGCAAAATGGATAAAGTGTTTGCTCCACTGGATTGCCCTTATATGTCCTTAGATGATATGGACTAGGCCCGGAGAGGGTCCCTAGACCCTAACTAATTTTGAACAAATTTTACGATTCAGTTTAACTACAAATAAAATTGTGGTTTTACTAATTTTTGACTTAAATTCAGATTTGTTTTATTTAACAAAATGTTTTTTAAAATCAACAAATTTTATTTTAAGCCAAAAAACAGGAATACATTTTGCTAAAGTAACAAATTTTTCTGTTCAGCCAACAAACATATGATTTTGAGTGCAGGCAATGTTCCTCCTACTTTATTCTGCGCGTACAGGAATTTTACAAACCGTTTTCAAAATTAATGAAAACATATAAACAAAATCTAATAATTGCAATTATGTATATTTTAGTTTTTGTTTTAGTTACTTCTGTTACTAAAACTTTTACATAATATTATTTTATATTTTAAGTTTTCTTTAACACAGAAATTAATTATGACAGTTTGGTTAGCATTAGGTTGATTTTCTACTCTAATAGAAACAAAAACAACTCGTACTTTAGGGTGGATCGAACTAAAAATTTGGAAGAATGTGACGTGCAGCAGGAACCAAGATAGATATATTTAAAAAAATAATAATTTTATAAAGTTACAGTAACATAGTAATTGATCTTCTGTTTCCGCTTTTTTTTTGAAAATCGCAAATTTTGTAATAAAATGTAGACAACATTTGGAGTATGAAATTTTTTTCACAAAAAAATAGAATGTAATTGAGTAGTTTTTTTTTACAAAAAATAAACTTAAATAATGCAATTACCTAAAGCAGAAAATTAAAAATAACGGTAACAGTATTTTAAGGATAACGGTATTTCATTTATTGCGGTATCGGTATTTTAAGGATAACTGTATTTCGGCTATTCCGATTACATTATTTACGGTAACTGTAGTCAGTTGAAAGAGTTTTTAATCGATAAAGGTAATTTAGTAGTGTTGCCTGCCAACCCTGAACATGAGTAAAAAATTATTTCAGTATTCCCGGAAATGTTAGAAAAATATTCCCAATTCCCAAGAGTTCAAAAATATCGGAAAATTGATAACCCTAACTATATGTCAAATTGTTTGAAAAAAAAAATTAATTGAGTTTGTAATTCGTAATGGAGACTGAAATGTTTACCCGATCAAATTTGTCATTCATTACGATCAATTTCAAGACGGTCGAAGAGAAAAGATGTTTTTCCATCCTCAGCTGTATCTACCACTGCCTCTAAAATTTCTTCAAAGTTCGAATTTAATCCACCCTATTATATACCTTAGTTTGGTGTTGTAAAAGTTGGCAATTACAAAAAAGTTTTATAAAATACAATGCAATATCCTACTCTAGCAGACCCTTAGATATTTACCCAGACTAACCAAATATGCTTTAACTACATTTTTAGTAGGCCATAATGAAATTGCGACAAAGACCCTGGGAAAAGAGTGGGAATGAGAGTGTGTTTGTGTTGGCTAAGAATTACAAAATTTACAGTTAATGAAAATGTTAGAAATTGCAGGTAAGGAACAAGGTAAGTAAGAAAATTTAGTACTAAACCGAATATGTTTGTAGGACTTGAGCCGAATGTATTTCAGTCTAATAAAGAAAAAAAGCTTAAATTCAAATCTATGTACATAGGTACATCATATGGCATCTAAATATTTGGTTCTCGAGCAGTAGTGTTATTAAATTTTAGATATTTGATTTAAGGAGTTATTACTTAAAATCCATTAATTAAAATCCATTTAATCTTAATCAGATACATTGTTATGGACTTAAATTTTGTAAAAATATTTGTTTGTTTAATTTAGTTTTAAAATAATTATTTGCTAAAAATTGTATATCATTATCTACCGTCATTTGCATTGTAGGGTACTAAGAACGGTAACGAATTGTTTGTATTATTCAAAAAACCGCAACCAACTTCATGTATGATTAAAATATAATTTCCGGTTTCTTTACTTTAGCCAATTGTATGTAAATATTCATAAAATGCTACCATTTGAGTTTGCTTTTGTTGTTGTAATTTACCTTGTAATTTGTAGTTAGTAATTTTGTCTTAATAAAGAGGATTATAGTGGTAGAACTATTTAGAATTTACAAAACAAAATTATAAATTTGGGGTAAAAATTCCTAAAGAAAAATAGAGAGTTATGTCTTCTAAATATGTATATGGGATAAGGAAAAGAAATCTTTAATTATTCTGTCTCAGTTGTTGGACCTTCTTTGAACTATAATCATCAATAAGAGTTGTCAGTTATTCGAGCTTTAAATTTAATCGACTAAGTTTTGATCGAACGTTTAAGCGATTCATTTTTTAAAATTATTCGATTGATTAATATAATTTTAAAAATATTCTGAATATACCACTCTTCCTCTTTGAATAATTTTTTAATTTTTTTGATAACATATTTTTTTTACGGATCTTTTTTTGAAATTTTTAATTTGGGCCTTTTATGTTTTTTTTACAATTTTCTTTGAAAGCCCAAGTTTCAAAAACCGATATATCCAAAAAAATGTGTTATCAAAAAAATTCAAAAACTATTTGAAAGTGGAAGGGTAGTATATTCTGATGCCATTATGAATCTTGTAACAATATTTTTCGAGGAAACACACCATTCGCAATATTTTGAAGAAAAGTTGTGTTTTTACCATTTATATTTCTCGAAAGTCTGGTACGGAAGGACATTCCTGAGGCCAGATTTAGATTAAGCGTACCTTTTTCTTTCAGAAAAGTATACCTTAGTCCCCGTGTCGGATATGTTTATGCCTAAACTTACAAGTTTCCTCAAGCACTGATATATGTACATTAGAGCGTACCACCTTACAGGCAAAAAAAAAAGTTCGCTGTACATCCTCCAATATGAAGTATTTTTGCAAGGAGGTTTCAAAAATTTTTTTTTGCCGAACGTAGGGGTCGCCATTTTACATTTTGGCATTTACAGTCGGATCTTAAAAAATGATACATCGATGTTTTTCTCTCGAGGAGACCAGTGTTTTCCTCCCGAGGGGCATTGACCTCAAGTATCCTGTTCTAGTAGTTAGCCACCAGATCTCAGTTGCTACAACCCTAATATACACCCTAATGTCAGAAAATTAAAGCTCGCAAAAAATCATTAAACTTTTGCTAATGAAGTTTTTCGATAAACCCAGTAGAATTTTTTTTTTATATATTGGTTGCCGAACGTAGGGGTCGCCTTTTTAAATTTTTTTTCATTGGATTTTTCCTTTATAGCAAAACACTGGTCTCCTCGAGGCAAAACATCGACATATCAGACTTTAAAATCCGATTTGAAATGACGAAGCTATAACGAAAAATTGAAAATTTGAAAAATTGAAAATTTTTTTTTTAAATTGCCTTGCAAAAATACTTCATATTGGAGGGTGTACGGCGAACTTTTTTCTTGAGGTACGGTCTAATGTACATATATTAGGATGTCCCTTAAAATAACGATTTGCCGATTTTCGTTCATTACACCCCACAGTTTTATTGGAAATGATCCCAAATGGAAGAAATCATTTTTTTTTTTTTTGGAAAACGTTAACCCGCGCCGAAAGTTGGACGGAAATGGCCCATTTTGGAAAAAAGTGTACTATTATTAAAAATTCCCAAAATTCGAAATTTAGAAAAAAATATTTTTTATTTCATTTATTCATTTAATATAGTCAAAATCATTTAGATATGGAATTTTGACTATATCGGATATCATTAACCTACTTTAGCCTGAAATCCAAAATGACCCACGAATTTGATAAAAATGCAAACACGTGTTTTTTCTTTAATTAATTTTAAAGATTTTTAAAATGCCTAATTTGGAGATGTCGTTTGCTATTTGTACCACATAATAGTTGATATTAAAGAAAAAAAAAAAAATAAATTGGAAAAATTACACTATGCGACAGTCAAAATCGGGATGGGATGAAACCAATGGGAAATGTTATATCGGTCAAAAACAAGTTATACGTGTCCCGGCGTTTCGCTGGGTAAAGTCTAGGAATCGAGATATATCGATTTGAAGTTAGTAACTATCATATAGGGGAAATTGTCACCTTTGGTGGTCTTTTTTTTGACATAACTCGAGAACCACTGGTCCGATTTTCCTCAAACAATTTTAAAAAAATTAAAAATTACAATTCCTTTAATCTGTTCATATAACGTTTTTCTATATACTCAACAGTTTTGCCGGTAAAAATAAATGTATGAAGAAAAAAAATATTTTTTGCCTAAAATATTAAATTTTTTTATTTTTTAAATTCATAAAAAATCCAAAACGGAAAAAGGCAAGTCGTATTACTTTCACGAAAAGTCACATAACCTTTAAACAAAATGAGACATACCCAGCAAAATCTTTCATTACCAAATAAGTGGTTATATAATAGAAATTCATAGCTCCGCACAACTTATTTTTTGGCGTCTAAACTCATTATTTTTGTTTGGCGTGGTCGTTTTTATAAGTAGTCACGCTTACCCGCTCGCTTACGAAAAAATGAGAAATAAGTAGTTATGAGATTTTGAATAATAAGTGGTTACACACATGCTTACAAAAAGTTTAATTATAAGTGGTTATCCGATTGCTTACTTGATTCTTAAAAATAAGGAGTTAGGCAAATACTATTAGCCTAAGGAAATACATTCAGAAAAATTTAAGTTTTCTCTAGTGTGTAATTTTAGGACTCGTCATAAAAATTTAAACATAAAACATATTTACATATTATAAAAAAATTTAACTTAGTAAAAAGTACTTATTTAAACTAATACGAGTAAGTCATCATTTTATATTTACAAACAATGAATACAATAGGCCGTTATTAGGAAGTCATTATTTTATATTATAAAATAATTCAAAAGGTAATGATATATCATTTTTGGTAATGCAGATAGTAATGAGGTGTCATTACCAATATTTTGCTGGGTAGATCATGAAAATCGATGGACGCGTTTCGCTTTTATTCACAATTAAGTGAAGGTATCTCATTTTGACAAGAATATTGATTTTATGTTTCAATGAGTTTGGATAATATTTATTATATATTATTTATTATTAACACGTAAAATTAAAAATTATTACAGGTAATTATTAGGTTATTACATAGATACATAGGTTATAAAAATCGATGAACGCAAAACTTATTTTCGTTTGTTTGCGCACTTTACTTTCTTGCGTGGTGGTTCGCCCACTTGTTCAGAGTCTGTATCGGATGAGGATCTGTCTTCATCTGGAAAAAATCAATTGTTTTTAATCAGTCAGTTAATTTCATCTCTGTGACTTACCCTCGGAGGAAACTCCCATTGTATATTCTTCTTCTTCATCTTCATTGTCGGGATCGTACGTCTTTTGCGACCACCAACAAATTTCAGCCAGCAGCGAATCGAGCCTTTTGCCTTTATATCGCGTTTCCATTGGCATTGCCACTTGATGGAAGCGCTCGCCATGTTCATCCGACTCTGAGGCTAGCTGCTTGTTGAAGTATTTGAGATGGTGATGCAAGAAGTGAATTTTGAGGGACATATTCACTCCAATTTTCTGGAAGTAGTGCAACATCTTGGTCACAAGAGCGGGGTAATTGTGTGCTCGCGTACTTCCAAAAAAATATCGTATGACTTTCTTCACTGCCCTCCACGCAAAGTAATCATTACCGTCTAAAGCACCTTTAAATTCCTTTGATTTCATGAGCTTTCGTATATCCGGCCCATTCAGAACACCTTCCTTCAATTTTGCTTCGCTGATTCGTGGGAAAATATTATTCAAACAATCAAGAATTTTCGGTTGCTTCACAATGGCCTTGATGAAATTTTTTACGATTCCCAGTTTGATATGGAGAGGGGGCATGAGGACGTTCTCCATTGGCACCAGTGGATCATTTACGCAGTTGTGTCCTTTCTCCGTTGGATCTCGAGGAAGCCAGTCATGCGTTTCGTATTGGTTTCCTTTAAATCAGGTATCCCAAAGACACAAGAAACACATGTTTTTCATATAGCCTCCTTGGAGACCTCTTAGCATCGCCACGACTTTCAGATCACAACTATCCGCCACATGTGATCAGTGTAGCAAACTTTATCCAAAATTATTTTCATCGAATCGTATGTTTCGCTCATGTCTGTGCTGTAGCCAATGGGAATGCTTGGTTTTTTATTATATTTATGTAGCAAAACGACTTTCAGGCTTAATTTCGAAGAATCGATGAACATTCGCCAATCAGCTGCGACATAATTAATGGCCATCGCCTCCATCAGTCCCTTTATATCGTGGCAGTAAACAAATGTGTTCCCTTTGTTGAGTGTGTAGTACCGTTGGAATAGCAATTGTCGTCTTCAATATCCGGTGACTTTGACATTAGGCTCCAAATTGTTGCCTTCTTTCAAAAGCTGGGCAAGTTTTTGAAAGAAGGCAACGTTGAGAAAGGTTTAATTCTGCAACAATCTTGTCCATTCTTGCTTGTGATATTGGAATTATTTTGTTCGATGGGCCGGCTTCTGGTGTTGGTTTACAGGTGAAATCCGATTGATCCATTGTTTCAATAGAAAAAGAAGTTTCTCTGTCAGGACTTGGAAGCGGTGGAATTGGTACTTCATCCGAATGCGGTAGAGGTATTTGTGCACTTCTAACAGCTATGTAAACTCTTCGTTTAAGGCCTTTACGATTTATTCCACATATTTTGTTTGCGCAAGCGTAACAGTTATCGGAATTGTGCTCTCCTGGATCAGTCCAAATTATTGGTACACCAAAAGAAAGTGAACTGCGTTTCCCTTGGATCCACATGTTAAGAGCATTGTAGCACGTTTTACAAATTTTGTCTGGGGCCCACGAAACGCCGCGAATTATTTCGGAATCAAAATAAAGTTTAAAAGCACGCTCCACTTGCTCAGTGAGTAATGCAGTATTTGTTGAAAAAGCTCTCTTGCCACAAACGTAACAAAATAAATTGATATTTTCTGGACAATTTGCACTCATTTCGGTTTTATACTTCTATTACTTTTTCGTCACTTTAAAAAAATCGTACTTTACGCGTTCGGAGACACTTGTTGAATGACAAAAATCGATCAAAGAACACCTATAAAAACTACGTAAGTTTCAATATTTTACTGAGAGGTACTTATGAATTGGCGCATCTTTTAAGGCTGGCTATATACCTGATTCGTGTGCGTTTAAAATTTTTCGAAACGTTCTAAAACATGACCACTCATAAATGTGGGTGCAATTTGTGTAACAAAATCATGCAGGTAGCCAACGGAAAAAACCCAAATAATTAAAAAAGTGCACTTTCCTTTTTTCCTTTTAATTGTTCACGCACATATATGACCATTTTTTAGTTTGTTACCGCTACCATAAAAATCAAATAACCTTTTGTTTATTACTTTTTTTTAATATTTTAGGCAAAAAATATTTTTTTTTCATACATTTATTTTTACCGGCAAAACTGTTGAGTATATAGAAAAACGTTATATGAACAGATTAAAGGAATTGTAATTTTTAATTTTTTTAAAATTGTTTGCGCAAAATCGGGCTAGTGGTTCTCGAGTTAATTTTTTAATTTAATTTTTAATTTAATTTTTATTGGTTTCCAAAACAACAACATTTACAATATTATGATTATAGTAATGGATTTTTACAACGTTTAGTTAAAAAAATGTATGAAGGGATATGTTTAGATAAAAATATTTAATAACATAATAATAATAATAATAATAATAATAATAATAATAATAATAATAATAATAATAATAATAATAATAATAAAACAATAATACTAACATTAAAAACAATAATAATAAGAATAAAAACAAAATTTTCATTTGACCAAACAAAAAATAAATAAATGACAACAAAATCAATATTTCAGACACCAGGGCAAATAAATGTATTAAACTATCATTTAACTATAAAATTCAAAAAGTTTTTTCTTAAAATGCAATGCGTTGCTTATAAACTGAATGGATGATGGTAATGAGTTCCAAAGACGTATTGAATTAATATAAAATTGCCACTTGGATACAGAATTTTGAAACAATATATGGTTAATGTCCTTGGTTCTTTGGGAGTTCAAAAATTGAAGTCTATCAAATAGATATGATGGCTCCTGGGTATATATAATTTTTTGTAGCAAGATCAAAGTTCTTATATTCAAAAGATCATTAAAAGTAACTCCAAAAAGTTTTCTTGAGTAGGAAGAGATAGGGTCAAATTTTCTTAAGTTGAAAACATACCTAAGAATGGCATTGTAAGTAGATTTGAGTTTTCTACTACTTTTAGTATCACAACTTGCATACATTTCGCATCCGTATAGTAATGTTGGCATTATATAGGTTTTCGCAAGCAATATGCGAATGTTTAGTGGAGTTATATGCTGGGTGTGCCATAAAGTACGTAGCATTGAATAAACTTTTCCAGCGACAATATTTATGTGATCAGACCAAGTAAGTGTGTTGTTAAAAATTACACCAAGGTTTTTGGCAGTGGAGACCATTTCAATTCTCTGACTGTTCAGGGTTAACATCGGTTCAAAAGACAATTTCAGAGTTTTCTTCTTAATCATTAAATATTTAGACTTAGATGGATTTAAACATAAACCATTTGCATTTGCCCATGCTTGAATGTGTTCCAAATCCATATTAAGTTTCGCAATACAATCGTTTATTCCACCTATGTTACTGTTAATATACAGTTGTACATCATCTGCATACATGTGGATATTACAATACGACAATTGTCGTGCAAGGTCATTCACATAGATTGTGAAGAGTAAATGCCCAAGTATCGAACCTTGCGGTACGCCCCTTAAGACCGGTAACGCGCGTGATATTTTATTGTCCGCGAAGACAGACTGGCGACGATCCGCCAAGTATGAAGATATCAAACGAACAGACGTGTAAGAGAAATTAAATATTGTACGCAACTTTAGGCAGAGAATGTTATGGTCCACCATGTCAAATGCTTTTGAGTAGTCTAGTAAGACTAGGAAACAAATTTCACCTCTATCAACACTTCTACGTATTTCCTCAGACACGTCTACGAGGGCTGTTATGCAGCTGTGTTTAGGCCGGAAACCTGATTGTCGACTTGTTAGTAAGTTATGTCAAAAAAAAGACCACCAAAGGTGACAATTTCCCCTATATGTTAGTTACTTACTTCAAATCGATATATCTCGATTCCTAGACTTGACCCAGCGAAACGCCGGGACACGTATAACTTCTTTTTTACCGATATAACTTTCCCCGGTAGTTTGAACCCTTCCCGATCACTGACCCCTACCATTTGTCTCACAGTGTTATAATTCGAGTTTGTGTTTGGAGCATGCGCGGTTCCAGCAATTAATATAAGGGGAAAAATCATACGCCTCAGTGGTCAATTCAATGTATTTGTCTACTGTGGCGTATGATTTTTCCCCGTATATTAATTGCTGGAACCGCGCATGGTTTGGAGCGACTGCTTTCCAGGACATTTTACAAAAACTGCTGATTTTGTCAAAAATTTAACAAAATTTTAATGTTTTCATCAAAGTTGACAAAGTTTTCGGAAACGTATCACTTAAATTTGGTAAGACTATAATTATCTTTATAATTGTTTATAAAATCGTTAACCCTTAAAGATCTGGGGTCGGAAAAGACCTATGAAACTTAATATTAATTATAACTACGAGATTGTAAAGCCATTAAATTGACAAAAACAATCTCAACCAGATAAAAATAATTATTTTATGTAACATGATCCATATGGGGTTAATTTTTATACTTTTGGCCAAAAACGACCCACTAGAAAATTTACAGAATAACACCTTTCATAATTTTCGAAAAAATATCATTTAATGTTTTCCAAAAAAAAAAAAAATGATTTCTTCCATTTGGGACCATTTCCAATACAACTGGGGGGTGTAATGACGAATCTATTTTTAAGGGACACCCTAATGCATATGCAATAACGCTCGCCACTGTATGTAACGGTGTTATTCTCTAGTAATTTTTAATAGTCTTTTTTTTTTAATCTGAAATATAAAGCGTTATATAATTATGCCTTTCTACATCAAATTAGATATGATTATATCGGGTCCGGATATCCGGATAAGATTCTATATGACTCAATATATTTAGATCTTATCGGATATAATTTTATCCACCATTTTTTGGATCATAGTATGTCTCCAATCATATTGAATAAGATATTATTATAGATGACATCATATTAATTTTTTTACCCAGGCTCTAAAATTTAAAGATTTTTTTAATAAAAATTCGAAAAAAGAAAATTTTTTTATTCGTCAAGCCAATATTATCAGCTATGTTTTCATTTTACACTATAGCCCCTAACTCCAAAATAATCTCAAAGTAGAAAAACTCAACCGAAACTAATACACTACTTTTCGTATGCACATCTAACGTAATGTATTTGCGTTACTTAATAGAAAATTTTGTCGAAACACGCTCAAATATAACATAACGTTGATAGGTAAGAGCGAAGTAGAGCTATTATCATTTAATTGTCAATAAAAACGAAATTATTTCTAAATTTAATCAATTTGGCAGTGAATTTTTAAATTTGATTTAAAGCACATAATAAGACTTGTTGAGCTGTTCAGATGTGTGACATATAACGTAGTACTTCTACAAAGGGGGAAAAAACACTATTTATCGCGTTTGTAATCGCGATTTTCTCAAAATTGTGAGTAGGTAGAAAAATGTAGAATCAGCATATCAAAACCATAGCAATCTTTTCTCGTTTTATAGTCTAATTCGATTTTGGACTGTCGACAAAAAATATTTGTATAAATATGTGCAGGGTATTCCTTGCCCTAGTTATTAGTTTTGGAGAACTTAAAAATATCGTGAGATTGGGTTATAATATTTCTACGAAAATTAAACTTTGTTTATGTTTTGTTTTAAACTATTCCCAGCAAACAAATTGTTTTAACCAGATAAAGTTTTAAAGAATCTAAAAAAATATAAAGTCCAAAGAATTTTTTAATAGCTGTATTATCAGTGGGATAAAACTATTCAATCGATGCGAGCAGATAAAAAATATCATACTAAAGTGAATTAAATAGTTTTTGAAGTAATAAGTTCTCTTCAAAAATAAATACTTTAAAAAAAAGTAATTAAACACACTAAAAAATTAATAAAGTCATTTAAAAAAAAAAATAATTGAATTAATTAAAATTTTAATTGATATTGAAATGTTTGTTCAAGAATAATTGTTATTTAGTATTACTTTTATAAATGTTCGCTTGTTTCTATACTGGCCATGGTCTAACTTACTTACACACCCAAGTAAAAAAAATTATATGGAGCCATATGAAGTTATATTTAATTATATATAATCGTTTATGTAATTAGATATAATTAAATCCGAAAAATGAGAACGTCTTATTATATTGTATCGAATTGTATACAATTGTATACAATTTGGTACAATTTGATACAATTTTATGCAATGCGATACAATTGTATACGAATTTTGTCCTCATCCAATTACATCAAATTATATCTTTTTGTATAAAATTATATAAAATGTTATAAAAGTGGACATATTTTGATACAATTATATCTAAATATTGACCTTATACTAACAATATACAAAAATTATTTTTTAAATAAAAAAGATATGCAATAACTGGAGATCAGACCTGGGGGATTTCAATTACAATTACTTGTAATTTGTAATTGAAAATTTTCAATTACAATTACAAATAAATGTAATTGAAATTAAAAAAAAAACTCAGTTACATTTCATGTAACTGTAATTGAAAATTTTCAATTACAAATTACAAGTAGTTGTAATTGAATGTGATTTCAATTATAAATTTCAATTACATTTAGAATTAAAGTGTTTTTTGTTAAAATTTTGTAGAAACAACTGACTGGGATAGGTTGGATAGGCGTGGATAAGTATCAAAAGAATACGTCATGTTGGGCTGACCCCCAACTTGTGCTTTTTGTCATTATTTCTTTTCCGAAAAAATGTAATTGTAATTGATATTTTTTCAATAAAATTATAAGTAATGTGTAATCATTGGCGGACTTAAGCCGGTCTGGAATGGGCAAAGCTCACCCCTAGACTGCTTTTTGCCCACCCCAGAATTTAAAAAACCTACCTTTATTTCTTGTAATTATTATTATTTTTTATTAAATATCAATTAATCCTATGTTTTTGGTTGAGAAAATGTCTACTGGTTTCTAAGAAGATAATTTGTTGGAATTTAAGGGTCAGTTTTATAGTCAGAAGTAAGATCGATTTTTGTCTTAAATATTTCTTAAATAATAAATGTTGTTTGAAAATTTCTTCTTTAAGAAACAAATCGATCTTAGTCCTGATTATAAAACTGGGCCTAAGAGTTTTGTTTTTAAGAAAAATTAGAATCACAGAGTTGTTCAATAAGCATCATAGGAAAATGGAAAAGAACTTTTAAAAGGCGAATATAGCAGAATCTATTTTGATGAGATATATACATATACAAGACTTTATAGTTTTTTAAAGGAAGAATTAGTTAATATCGAACAATCGAGTTACTTCAACTAAACACTACTACATTGATGAAATTTCAATACGTTGTAGAAACAAAATTTCTAAGTTGAACATTTCACGGTTTTTTAAACACCTCGGTTATTTAAATAGTTAAATTAAAGGTTTAGAATAATGATGGGTTCGAAATGGGACGATTTCTTTTCTCTATCAAATATCCAAATTTCATACAACACTGCTTGGAATACATTCCTTGTACGAGGGTTTCTTCAAAAATATAGATGCACTTTTAAGAGTTTTCTATAAAAAATATTATTGAATTATGAAAATTTTATCGAAGTGAGGGAGTAATTTTTAAGTTTTTTTTTTGGTTAGAAAAATTTGTAAGTATAATTTCAAAAGTCAAAGGGTCATATGCATATTCACTTTTAAAACTTATAAGTGACTTTTATTTTTCATACGGGCCTATGCAATTATATCTTTTATATGTTACTTTATGTACTTATATATAGCACATACAATTATATGTAGGCCAGTATGTAATAATATAAAATCACATATGTCTCCATATTAAAACCTTTGAGGAAAAAATATCTAATATATGACTATATACAAGTATATATGCTTGAATTCAAAAGCATATGTGGCAATATGTAACTATAAGTTACTATATGCAATTACATAAAATAATATATTATTATATCAAAACTTTTTTACTCGGACATATAAAAACCATGTTTTGTAGCGAAACTAACAACCGCGAACTTGCTTTTATTTTTAAATTCGATTTAAGAGGTCACTAAAATTCAGAAAGGAAGTAATTCCGGAGATTTAATACATGTTTAAACAGTTTAATTTAGCCGTAAAAAAATATAGTTATTTCATTTATATTTATTTATGTTTTTAAAGCGTTAAACATACACTCAAAGAAATATATATAAAGATTATGACTTTTGTCGGCAAATCTAAAATACAGACGGCTTTGTTTTTTTTTTTTTATTTCATATCATTTTAGCTTGTTTGATATTATACTTACAAACTGTTTTATGTTGCGGTAGTTGTGCTTTGAGGTTAAGTTACTCGTATAAATAAGTTAGAGAAAAACTATATTATTATTTCTATTAAAAAAAAAATAATCTGAATATAAAAAAGCCTAGTATAAATTTTAATGGAATAGTAGGTCAATTTAGTATACACTCAAAGAAACGATTGTAAATTCATTCATTTTTTCATAATTTTATCACTATAATATAATCTAAATATCAATTTACTAATATCAATTGTGTTAATAAAAAGTATTCCTTAATAAAAGAAAATTTTAAAATAAGAGTTGTTAAATATTTAAACCCCATGGTGACTTTTGGCCAGAGCTTCGAAAAACTTAATTCAATTTAAGCTTAATTCACGAAAAATTAAATTCAGATTTTAAAAATATTCATATCCTTAAACCATTCGTAAAGAATTCATTCATAAGCTTCATTCCCAAAGCTTTAATATGAATTGAATGAATTCCTAACTTGAATCATTCAAATTGCATGTTCATTCACCATTTTACTAATTGAATGAAGAAATTTTATTACCATTCACTTAGTGCATTGTAAGTTGAAACTAACATATAATCAAAACCAAAGCATACAAGCTGTAACAAAGCATACGATACTATTTATTTCTGTTAGATCAATTTTAAACGTTTTTCATTGTATTATGCTAATATTTCAGCAATTACATGCAAATTTAAATTTTTCGTTTGATTAAGTGAATGAAAACAAATCATTTTTCATTCACTTTTTTATTAAATGAATTCAGGTAAATTGGGTTTCATTCAGTTAAAATTCAATCAAAATAGAATGAATTCATATAATTTAAAGCTATAGGGAATTAAGCTATCGAATTAACTCCATAAGAATGCTATTAGGGAATGAAATTTAACCCAAATTTCATTGATTTTTAAAAAGTGAGTGAAAGAATTAAGCGTTTTAAACCTTTGCTTTTGGCCCACCCTGTTTATAAAAATAAATATATAGTCGTGTTTTGAGTAAGAGAAGAAAATATGTCTTTTAGATCTAAAATCTCTTTAATTCCATAAGTTTTTTGCTTCTCCTGTAAAAAAAATAATAATCATGGTTACTTCCTTTTACATTTTAGGTGATTATAGCTGCATTTTCGCTCATACCTATCAATTTTTTTTTAGTAATAACTTTTGCTATTCTCCTATTACAAATTGCGGATTATTTTTTACTAATTTTCGCTACTGATTTCAACAAAATATTTTACTAATTTTTCAAAACCGATTGCTAAATTTAGCAGAAAAATATACTAATTTAAAAAATTTTATTTACAAGAATTCGTTGCTTCTTTTACTATTCTTGTTTAGTTTATATTTGTTTAGAAAATTTTATTGTATCTCCAATGCATAAAAAGCTAATAACTGGAGAATCGTTTACAATTTTAACTCGAAATTTCAAATACGATGAAGTAATTATACGCTTGTTACAATCGAAAGAAAAACATAATTTTTTTTTATTAATTTTTTTTTAGATTTTACAGTTTGTTTATTTTTAATTACAGTGTTTTGCTAATTTCAGCAGATTGATTTCAAATTACAGTTTACAAAAATTTACTGAAATTTAGTAGCTGCAACTAATTATTTATACTAATTTCATTGTACTAAAATTATTGATATTTTTTAAGTTTTTTTTACTGATTTTAGCAAATCGATTTTGAATCGCAGTTTACAACAATTTTGCTAAAATTTAGTAGCGACTACTAATTTTTTCTACTAATTTTGTTGTACTACAGATCAGCAGGCATGTGTTGCTAAAATTAGCAAAAATATACCACTGGGCTCAAAACAGTTAAATTTCCCGTAACAACAGCAACATTTTCAGTAGCCATTACAGACTGTTTTGGTTGAGTGTATTTAAATCAAATCTACGTTTAACCGGTTAATGTATAAAAAAATTATAAATAGCTAATGTTTATAATAGTGGCGGGATAAATCAAAAACGTTTTAGGAAGTAACGCGAAAATGTTATGTTATATTCGAAAATCTATAAACCTTGAGGTAATATTATTATCGAAAAATCTTAGTGAAATGCAATAACGGATATATATATTGCACCAATAGAGCTAGCAAAAAATAAACAAAAGTGAAAACAATGTTTTTGTGTAGATTTAATCGCAATCTGAAAATCTTCCTCTAGTAGCAAAATTCGTTTGGGTTTTAACTTTATTCTAATACTAGTCTTGTCTCCTTTGCTTAGAAAAAACTACAACATTTCAAGGTCCTACACTGATAGAATTTTGTTCATAGTATTAATGAATTTGTTCATTAATCCAATGATTTTTTTCATTGAAAAGTCTCCAAAGAACGCGTTCATTAAATCAATGAAACGTATTCATTAAATGAAAACTAATTGAAAAAAATATTTTTTTTGCGTTTATTTATTTATTGTTTATTTTTATTTTATTAATTTTTATTTGTTCATGTTCATATTTCTTTTTTGTTTTTATAATGTTTTTGACATCTCCCTGAACCCGACTTGAACCCGCAATCACCAGAATGTAAACATTACCGCGTTACCGATTGATCTAAATAGCCAAAACAAAATGATGTTATTTCTTGGACCTTTATATTCAAATAATTTCATTTTGCAACCCTAGCGTTCATTACTTCATTACTGGAACATACATATATCTATTTTAGTAATTAGCAAATTCAAAACCCTTATAAAAATTATAGCATATCTTACGGGTTAGTTGAAAATATATAATGAAAAAATTCATTAAATGAATGAATTTTTCATTAATTCAATGAAAATTGTTCATTAAATCAATGAATTCAGATGAATGAAATCGATTCATTAATAGTATGAACGATAATTCTATCAGTGTAGAAAAAGGAAGAACAAAATCATGAAAACGAATATCTGAATTCCCCGGAAAAAAAATGGACGTCATGGTTTACTTCTATCGTTGTTTTAATTTATCCATTAATGTATTATTACCGCTTTTTTAGAAGTAATTCTTAATAACTTCTAAAAAACCACTTCTTTCATAGCTTCTAACAAATTCGTTAGGATATTATTACAGCTTTTTTAAAAGTAATTCTACATAACAATATGTTCTAAATAGGGCAATATGGATACCAAAACTCTTCTTTTGACAAGTAAATCATCGCTTAGTGGATATAGTTTGGAATTTTGCAAATTTAATACAATTTGCACGATGCTCTGGACCAAATTTTGTTAAAATTTTTGAGTTACAGCAATTGGCATTTGAATTCAGTATGTAAGATAAAACTGCAACTTAACAGAAAAAAATCCATCACTCGTTTTTTATGGCGGATTAACTTTTTTCGCTAAAAATTTTTTTTATAAATTTTTAGTAATAATTTAAATTCAGTTTATAGTAGATGTAAGGATAAAAATGCAACTTAACAGAAAAAAACCCATAACGCGCTTTTTTTGGCGAAATTTATTTTTTTTCGCGAATAAACGTAAAAAAAAATAAAAATATTATTTAGGGTCAGCCTATATTTAGATTTTTCTTAAAAAAATTACAGACACGCGTATTTCGATAAAATATTTTATTTAATAATAAACCTACAAAAACTTTCATAAAATTTTTTATTGAATTGGGGTAGTTCTAAATTTTTATCAAAATTTGGTCCAGAGCACCGTGAAAAATGTATTAAATTTGCAAAATTCTAATACTTTCGTATATGAACTGTCTGATTTGGTAAAACCAGTTATAAATCAACTCCTTTTTGAAAGCAACAATTACATAAAAGTACCTTTTGGGTACTATTTATATGTATGTCTGTTAATACATTTTGTAAAAACAACTGGTGGAAGAATATTTGATTTATAACTGGTTTTACCAAATCAGACAGTTTATATACGAAAGTACAAAATTCTCATCCCGTTGGTTTTATGTAAGGTCTCGGTTTGAGTAGGAAAGTTATCATTTTCTTATTGGGGACAACTGAAGAGTAGAGTGATGTCTACGAAACAATTGTATTGTATATCATGAAAATGATCAACCCTTTTTGAAACAACAAATAAAAATCTAATATGACAATATCATATTAGAATTTGGACTTGAGGTGGAAGAATATTCTAACTAAATAACAGAATAACACCTTTCATAATTTTCGAAAAATATCATATTAATAAATACAAAAAAATTTTTTTCACTTTATCAAAATTATTATTTTGTGTAACTTGATCCATATAGGGTTAATGTTTTCACTTTTCGGCAAAAAATACCCACTTGAAAATTTACAGAATAACATCTATCAGACTTTTATTAAATTGTGATATGCGATAGAGGGTACAAAACTAACGATCAAGCGAAATTTTGTATAGTCCCAATCTTATTTTTAAGGGCTAAAAATAGCAATTTTAGTTGTGCAATCGTATTAGATTCTAATTAAAAGCTTTATTTATTATGCATTTATTGTTTTATATTTGGAAAGACGTTATTCTGTAAATTTCCAAGTGGGTATTTTTTTGCCGAAAAGTGAAAATATTAACCCTATATGGATCAAGTTACACAAAATAATAATTTGTATCAAGTGGAAAAAATATTTTTTTGCTCCATTTATAGTGATATTTTTTCGAAAATTATGAAAGGTGTTATTCTGTACATTTCCTAGTGTGTCGCTTTTGGCCGAAAGTGTAAAAATTAACCCTACATGGATCATGTTACATAAAATAATTATTTTTATCCAGTTGAGATTTTTTTTTTGTCAAACTTAAAGGCTTTAAAATCTCATAGTCATAATTAATATTAAGTTTCATGGGTCTCTTCTGACGCCAGGCCACTAAGGGTTAACGATTTTTTAAACAAATATAAAGATAATTATAGTATTAAAAAACTTAAGTGATACTTTTCCGAAAACTATGTAAACTTTGATGAAAACATTAAAATTTGGTTAAATTTTTGACAAAATTAGACATTTTTGTAAGATGTCCTGGAAAGCAGTCGCTCCAAACGCAAACTCGAATTATTATTTTTCCAATTTATTTTTTTTCTTTAACATCAACTATTATGTGGTTGGCATTTTAAAATAATTTTTAAAATTAATAAAAATACGTTTTTGCATATTTTCAAATTCGTGGGTCAATTTGGATTCCAGGCTTAAGTGAGTTAATAATATCCGATGAAGTCAAAATTCCATACCTGAATCATTTTGACTATATTAAATGAACAAATGAAATAAAAAAATATTTTTTCCAAAATTTCGAATTTTGGGAATTTTTAATAATAATACACTTTTCTCCAAAATGGGCCATTTTCGTCCAACTTTTGGCACTGGTTAACGTTTTCCAAAAAAAAAAAATGATTTCTTCCATTTGGGACCATTTCCAATAAAACCGGGGGTGTAATGACGAATCTATTTTTAAGGGACACCGTAATATACATACATTAGACGGAACCTCAAAAAAAAGTTCGCCGTACACCGTCTAATGTAAATTAGTTTTGCAAGATTTTAAAATTTTTTTTTTGCCGAACCTAGGGGCCCGTGTAAAAAAGATCAGATCCGTCCAGATCTCAATAGATCTTACCAGATCTAATTAGATCTCAAAATTGGGGACAAATTTGAGATCTAATTAGATCTGATCAGATTGAGGCACATCTGGCGCAATTGTCCAGATCACTTTAGATTTGAACAGATTTGGCACCAGATCTGATCAGATCTTGCCATAAGGTAGTATCACATATGCCATATCTGATCATATTTGATGGGATCAGGTACAGGATCTAATCAGATTCAATCATATCTATTTAGATCCAAAAAGATCTGATCAGATCTAAACTTTTTTACACGGGGGTTGTCATTTTACATTTTTCGTTATATCTTTGGCATTTACAGTCGGATCTTAAAGTATGATACATCGATGTTTTTCTCTCGAGGGGACCAATGTTTTGCTCTAAGGGCCATTGACCTCAAGTATCCTGTATTAGCAGTTATCCACCAGATCTGAGTTGCTACAACCCTAATGTCAGAAAATTAAAGCTTGGAAAAAATCATTAAACTTTAGCTAAGAAAGTTTTTCGATAAACCCAGCAGAATTTTTTTTTTTTTTTTGGTCGCCTTTTTAATTTTTTTTTCATTGAATTTTTCCTTTATAGCAAAATAGTGGTCTCTTCGAGGCAAAAAATCGATATATCACACTTTAAAATCCGACTTTAAATGCCGACGCTATAACTAAAAAAAAAAAATATTTTATATTTGAAGGTGTACCGCGCACTTTTTTTTTGGCTGTAAGGTGGTACGGTCTAATACATGTACATACATATATTTAAAAAAAAATTATGAAAATTTGTACCAAAAAAAGTACTGATTTGCAGTGCACCTTTCCACTTTTTTAATAAGGGAATAAGACACAATATCTCGCAATGTGTTTGTGCCAGTCAACTTTCATAGCAAAGAATAGCTCAGTGGTAGAGAGCTAGACTAGAACTCTCAGAGGTTGCAAGTTCGATACAAGGTATATAATTTTTTCCCGAAAATTTTTTTTAACTTTCGAATGATGAAAACTAGTTTCCTTTGCATTCGTGCAAAAAGTATTGAGAAAATGTTGAAGTGGGGTAGTGGGGTAGTGTTGTCTGAACTGGAATTGAATAGCAATAGAAGGCTTTAACTAGGCAAGTATCCATTTCATACTGTAAATCAAGTATAAATCAATGCTTTCAATTGGAAAATACCAAAAAAAAATTGTCTACTGGGATATAAGAAATCTTTACATAATAGAATGTCGTAAAAATATTGTGGGTTATGTTTTTTAACTTGTCTATGGGAGTGACATAAATGTGAATTCATTCATCTGCTCATAATTTACTTACTTTATCGCATTTTTTTTAGTCCTTGTAATCCATAATCAAAACCAATAAGAAAAAACTTAAGGCTATCACATGTGCATATTAACTTGTATTTATAGCTTTGAGAACGCAGACTTTAAGCATTCTATGCAGTAGATGTTTTTCATAAAATCCTTGTTTAAATTTAACATTGATTGATGTCAAAAGAATAAAGAATATGAAATAAAAATGTCACTGTCATTTAAATCAGTAACAGGAAAACTATTGTAAATATTTAAATATCATAAACATCCTCATAAAACTATATTTGCCTTGTAATTGTTCCATTACAGCATTTATGAAATGAAATTAAAATAGAGCACAAAATTACAATCAGAAAAATGCAATATTATACAGGTAAACAGTGTGTTAAAAACAAAGTTCCTCATAACTTTGTATTTGAATGTCAACCATTGCAATAATACATGCAAATAATATCATAATGCATATTGTTAAAAAAAGCAACAGCATCAAGAGAAATATACAAAAAAAAATTTAAAAACAAGCTGAAAACTTAATAAACATTCCATGAATAACCAGCACGTGTTTTCGACATATTTACCTTTGAATAAACTTAACTTCCGATGCAAAATGCAATAGCAAAAAAGCAAATCTGCAGGTAAAACTGATGGTAGAAAAATCGTAGAGAATGTTTTAAAGAAATGCTGAAAGGGAAGGAAAATATTTTCCACACGAGCAACTTGAAAATTTGTATGCGCTTTTTTATACATATTTCCCATATTTGCCACGTACGTATGGCTAATATATGTAAAATTTGATGTATGGTATATTGTAGACTCGTATCAGTCCTTATATAAATACTTACATACCCCCCGAGTAAAAAAAGTTAGATGTTATAAAATACAAACATATCTTTTTTTGGTATAGCCTAAACTACAATTTGATCCGAAAAGTGGTGGATCGTACTGTATGAATTTAGATCCTCCTTGGATCTAATATGATGAAATGCGATCCGAAAAATGGGTTTATCTTACTATATATAATTAGATTTAGAACAATAAAGTTACATTTTATTTGATACCATTAGACAAAAATACTTCATTCAAAGTTCGCTCATATTGCATTAAATCGTCCATTCTATTGAAATTAGTTTTTGATTGTCATTATGTCACATCCAATTCTATATGATTAGGTAAACCTGATTTCGGATCGTATTTCATCATATTAGATGCACGGTGCATATAAATGAATACAGCATGATCCACCACTTTTCGGATCAAATTTTGTTTTGAGCAACATCAGAAAAAGATATGTTGTACCTCATTAATTTTTTTTAATATGGCCCTCTTACAAAGTCTTAAACAGTGTTGATAGAAGTCTAATTCAGTGTTACCAGAAAGTCACCAAAAAGATGTTCTTAAATCTTAAAAATTATCTTCGTGAACAATATTGAAATTTTTACCATAAAAGTGCGTTTTTTTTGTTAAGTTTGCGTTTTGGAAGTTCAAAAAAATATACGCGTTCTATAGTGAGTGCAGTATGACAGTTTGTTTGACAGTTCGTTTGACAGTTAACCCTTTCGCAAGTTTTATCGGGCTTAAAGAAACACCCTTTATATATTTAGTTGCCAAATTTTTAGAAAGTGTATCGGAATTTTTGCGAATTAAAAATAACTTTTGCACAGCATTGATGTGCTCTTAAAAAAGCAAAGTTGGGTAATGATAAGGTCCATGTTTCTAAAACTGTGGAATAACGAAATATTTCAAAGCACCCCAGTGTACAATCAGAGTCCGAAAAGACGCATAAAAGAGTCCTGAGACCTTCTAAAATCATAGCTTTATGAGTGTGTTTTTCTATTTTGCATATTTTAGATCCTTTCGAAAACACCCAAAAAAATGTGTTATTTTAGAGCATGTCATTTTTTTCTTGAATTTCCTTCTTTTAGGATACATATTTGAATATTTTATGAGTGTGTGGAGACTTCCCCAATTTTATGGTTTTGAATTTATAAAATAATTTTAGAATTTAATCAATTTTTATTGTTATAGAGAAGTCAATAATTTTCATGTCAACTTTTCAATTATAAAATAAAAGAAGATAACTGTTAAATTTAAAGATAGAAATATTATAATCAATAACTAATCCCATAAGTGGTGACCCCAATAAAAAGAATGCCGAAAAAACTATCAGAATTATCTTTGGAAGAAATTTCGTTTTTGTTAAGGAAATGGAGCTTGCCATTGACGGGGCGAAAAGCCGAGAAACTAATTCAATTAAAATCATACATAGAAGGCCTTCAAATCACAGATCCTGAAAACTATGATTTTGAACTAGATTTAACACATTCGGAAGAGCCACCATCAGGTTCAAGTACCGATTTGTACACAATTTTACAACATATTCAAGATTTCATGGAAAATATGGAAAGACGCTTTGAAGAATTTAGATTACAAAACTCACAAACTTCAATACCACCGGCAATCCAAATTTCCAATGCATCCATGTCAAGTGATCTACAAAACTGTTCTAACGATGAGTTCAAAATATCGAAATCACTTATTCTCCCTTCATTTTGGAATCAAAATCCTGAGCTGTGGTTCTTAACTACTGAAGAAAAATTTAAAAGTTTTAAAATTACTTCTGACAACATCAAATATTCAAAAGTTATTGAATCTCTAGATGTATCCACTATCAACAAAATTACAAGCTTAATTCGCAATCCACCACAACAAGATAAATACTTGATGCTAAAATCTCAACTTATAACTATGTATGAAGAAAGTGATGAGAGTAAGTTTAATCGTATTTTTAATGATTTACAATTAGGAGATCAAAAACCAAGCCAACTTTTTCAAGAAATTAAAAATCTAGCTGGCAACAAAATCTCTGACGATATTCTCTTTTCTATTTGGATAAAAAAACTCCCTAGAGAATGTGAGCAAAATTTGAGAGGTTTACGTAAAATTTCGCCATTGCATAATTTGTTAGATATAGCGGATGGTATGTTAGAGTGCCCTAAACCTGACATTTTATCAATTGAAAAAGGAGAATCTAGTTTTGATGAACTAAACAAAAAACTTGATAAATTAATTGAGGTCGTAAGTAAAAATAATCGTTCTTCTCGAACCCAGTTCAGATCATCCTCGAACAACCGACAACGTTCTATATCCAATCAGACTTTTTGCTACTATCATCGCCGTTTTAAAGAGCGTGCTAATAAATGCGTATCTCCTTGTACTTTTAATTCTAATTCGGAAAACACTCTTCCCCAACACTAATGACGACGAGTGATTTTGGGAATCCTTTGAAAAGTCGTCGGTTAATTGTTTGTGATCCACTTTCTAAATTAAATTTTTTAATAGACTCAGGTGCTGACGTTTCTATTCTTCCAATACATTCAACAACAACAACACCTAAACTTTTAGACTTCGTTCCCTTATTTTCTGCAAATGGTTCTAGAATTCAAACATTTGGTTCAAAATTACTAGAGTTAAATCTTAACCTAAAGAAGAAATTTTTATGGACATTTATTTTAGCTGATGTTGAAACCCCAATTTTAGGCAATGATTTTTTAGATAATTTTGGATTAGTTATTGATATTAAAAACAAATTACTGATTGATCCTGAAAGTAAAAGGAAGAGTAAGGGCATCATAAAATATGTTGATTCAAATTCAATCAAAACTTTTAATGTAAATGATGCTTTTCAACAAATTTTAGCTGAATTTCCAAACACAACCAGAAACTTCAACATCAAATTTAGTCAGAAATCAAACATCAAACACCAAATCATAACAAATTGCCAGCCAATAAGTTGTAAAGTTCGTAGATTAGATCCTGTTAAACTTCAACAGGCCAAGCAAGAATTCGAACAACTTCTACAACTTGGCATAGTACAACGATCAAAAAGTCCCTGGGCTAGCGCTTTGCATATGGTAAAGAAACCAAGTGGTACTTGGCGCCCATGTGGTGATTACCGATTCTTAAACAACCACACAGTTGCAGATAAATACCCAATTCCTAATATAAGAGACTTTCAGTCAATTCTTCATGGGAAGAAAATATTTTCGAAAATTGATCTCGTTAAGGCTTTCCATCAGATTGTAGTTGCTCCCGAAGACGTAGAAAAAACAGCAATAATAACACCATTTGGCCTTTTTGAATACCTTCAAATGCCCTTTGGCCTCAGAAATGCTGATCAGACTTGTCAGCGGTTTGTTCATCAGGTTGTTGAAGGTTTAGATTTTGTATTTCCTTACATTGATGACTTTTTAATTGCATCGTCAAATATTGAAGAACACAAACAACACCTGAAACAACTTTTTACTCGCTTAAATGAATATGGAATAGTAATTAATCCAGAGAAAAGTGAATTTGGTAAAATGGAAATTTCCTTTCTTGGATACATTATTAATGAAAATGGCATTAAACCTTCCCCAGAAAAGATAGATGCCATTATAAACTTTCCTAAACCCAAAACCATTGAAGAATTAAGAAGATTTCTTGGTATGTTCAATTATTATCGTTCATCAATCCCTTTTGCAGCCAAACTTCAAACTCCTTTAAATGAATTTCAAAAAGGAAATCCTAAAAAGAAAAAAGTTTTAGTCTGGTCAGAAGAACAAACTAGTGCTTTTGAAAATTTAAAAAATGCTCTTTCAAATGCAACACTTCTATGTCACCCGTCTCCTGAAACTGAATTAAATTTATATGTAGATGCCTCTAACACTGCTATTGGTGCTGTTTTGCAACAAAGACTTAATACAAAAAGCTCTGAAGAACCTCTTGCCTGTTTCTCTAAGAAACTATCTACTCCTCAATGTAAATATAGTGCATACGATAGAGAGCTTTTGGCAATTTATGAAAGAATTAAACATTTTCGGTTCATGCTGGAAGGAAGACATTTTACGATTGTAACTGACCATAAACCATTAATATTCTTATTTCAAAAGAAGATTTACGCATGTACACCTAGACAATTTCGTTACCTCGATTTTATAGGTCAATTTTCCACAACAATCCGTCACATATCTGGATCAAAAAACGTTGTGGCTGATAGTTTATCAAGAGTCTTTGAAATCACTATTCCGTCAAATATTACACTAAGAGACCTCCAAGACCAACAAAATTTAGATGAAGAACTTCCTGTTTTATTGACATCATCCACATCGCTTAAACTTAGCAAAACCAGTTTCCTAGATAAATCAGCGACTGTTTACTGTGACCATTCTCATGGATTGATCAGACCTTATATCCCTAAAAGTCTTCGGAGGAAAGTTTTTGAAAATTTTCATAATTTATCGCATCCTGGAATTCGCGCTACATTAAAATTAATAACCTCTAAAGTTGTTTGGCCTGGAATAAATAAAGATATTCGCTTATGGTCACGTAATTGCATAAACTGTCAGAAAAAAATTGTCACATTCGGACTTTATGAATAATCTTAAAGATAAATTCAGATTATTGAAACCAGTATCTGGAACTAATCATGCGGTTAATAAACCTTTCATATTTAAAGATTTACAAAATTCAACACACGTTTTTGTTCGAACGGATTCCATTCATCCTACGCTGGAACCTCCTTACCAAGGACCTTTTAAGATACTTGAAAGGAAAAGCAAATACTATACGATTCAAGTAAACAACAAACCCAAGAATATTTCGATTGATAGGCTTAAACCAGCGTTTATTGAAAATGTTAATCAGAATGTTAACAGAGTTAAATTTTCAGTTATATAACATTACTAAAAAGGGGGGTAATGTGGAGACTTCCCCAATTTTATGTTTTTGAATTTATAAAATAATTTTAGAATTTAATCAATTTTTATTGTTATAGAGAAGTCAATAATTTTCATGTCAACTTTTCAATTATAAAATAAAAGAAGATAACTGTTAAATTTAAAGATAGAAATATTATAATCAATAACTAATCCCATAAGTGTTCAAAATTGAGTCAGAAATGAGTGTATTTTTAGAGTTAAGCTTTTGAAGCTTAAATTGTACATAGTGCGCTTTGAACGTAAACTATTATTAGTAGAGAGTGGATATACCAAATAAAAGTAATTTGGAATGAGGTTATTACCAGTAAGGGTAACTCTTTGCAATCAAATATGAATCGTTTATGACTCAAAGTTATGAGCGTTCAGAAATCGCTCATATTGAGGACTCCAATAAGAGTCATAATTTATGAGCATTCAGAAAATTGTTGGCTGGCTAAACACAAATTTTCTGTTACAGTTAATATTTTCATTTAAAATGTTTTATTAAAAAAAGAAAACCTTTTAGATTTCCAGGTGAGTTAAAAAAAATGAAATAAACTAAACATCATTTATTCTTACGGATTTTGTAGTTAATTTTTTGAAAGTTAAAAAAAAAACTAAATAAATGAAAAATCATTATTTTTTAAGGATTTTGTGGTTAATTTATTAACATTTAAAAATAACTGAAAGGTTCTTTGGATTTAAATGACAAGTTACCCAGCAAAAACTTGGTAATGACTGGTCATTACTACATGCGTTACTTAGATCTCATATCTCATTACCCTTCGAATTACTTTTAAACTGAATGTAATGAGTTACCGATAATTATACCCCACACATTACTATTTCACAATAGCTGAAACAAATAATATATGTTCTAAATCATTACAAACCATAACTATGGCGTAGCCTAGTGTTTAGCGTTTTTGCCTGACAGACATGATGATCGCTGATCAACTCGTGTTAGCTTCCATTGTTTTTTTTTTTTTTTTGTAATTTATATTAAACATCTATTTATAGAAATGTTAATGTTCATTAAGCAGTATTTAATAACAACAAGTTTTGTGAAAAATAGACATGTATAACAGCTGCCACAATAAATGTATACACACTTAAAGCATTAAAAATCATAGTGATGTCGTAGTCTAATGGTTAGAGTGTTTGCCTGACGATCGTGGGGTACGCTGATCAATTCGTGTCAGCTCCTATTGGTTTTTAAATTTTTATACTTTTTTAAATTTATATTCAACATCTATTTATAGAACAGTTGATAAACTACTTACAGGTAACATCAGTGTAATGACTTTCCTCCAATGACATCACCATGTTAAAATAAGTAGTTTAGTAATTAAAAGGTAACTAGTGAACATTTAAGATTTCAATACCTAAAACTCATTACATGGTAATGAAAGGTTTTGCTGGGTTGTAATAATAATGGAAATACAAACAGATTATCATTTGAAAAAATCTAAGAAATTTAAAAATATAAAATAAAGCATTCCAAAAATAAATTTATAAATATAAATTTACTGCTACTGCCACCAATTTTACGTCAGTTCGGGTACTACTGGAACCTTCCTCGTAAACCTCAATTTCGTAAATATTAGATAGGTTTTCATAGAAAAACCTTTCAACATTTAAGATCGGTAATGTATGTTCTTATTTTTCTCCGTTATCATACATCCCACTTCCATTAAAATCGGAAAGACCCCATTGGTATCCCGCCCTTGCAAGACATGTTCCCGTACAAAATTATTTAAAAAAATGTAATTTGCAGTTTGTGGGATTTGATCTATACTCATAGAAATAAACCAGTAAAATAGCAGAAAACTCTACTAAAAATTAGTTAGAAATTAAGTTGCAGAACAAATTTATGAAATTAGCGTTTTTGACTCAACGCCAGTAAGATAAAAACAATGGAAATAAAACCGTTAAATTTATAGAGTTTGAGTTATATTTGAGTTAAATTTTAGTTAACTGAAAGTGACCAGTTACACTACAAGATCTGCAGAAAATTTTGCTATATATTAGTAGACTAGAAATAGCAAAAGTAACTCTTACTTCTATAAATTTTTTTGTTATTTTGAAGTTAAATTTAGTTGAATTGAAATAGTAGTCTTGCTAAAATCAGCAGAAATATTTGATAAAAAAAAATTGTAAACTGCTGATTTTAAAAGGCTGGGTTTTAGTTTGCATTAAACCAAATAAAAAAAGGAACATTTTTTGCGATTTATTAGCCTACATTCATAAAAAAAAGTACAAAAGTCTGTTAAACGCGTTTTGATTAAATTCAACTAATTTTTATGCTATTTTCTATAAAAAAGTACGTACCAATAGGTCAAATTTCTGTTAAAATAACAGGAAATACTACATGTATTTGCGCCAGCACAATTTTGACCTATTTGTACGGACTTTTTATGTGTGTACTAATTATTTAGGAACATTTTTCTGATTTCAGCAGGTTAAGTTCTTATTTTCTATTAACACAAATTTCACTCAAATATAACTTAAATTGTATATATTTAAGTTTGTTTTTGATGTTCGTATCTTACAAATATATGGCAAAAATAGTCTGCTAATATCAGCAGTTTTTTCCGTAAGGTAATTTTTAACTAATTTTTAATAGTTTTAACTAAATTTTTTACAAACTTTTTTCTACTAGTGTAAAATAATTTGCATGAGTACTTGATAATCTACATTTTGTTTAGACTTCCTGACTAGCCCAAATTCCTGCTTCCACAATGTCACTATCAAAATGAATAACAAAAAGTGTTTTTTCCACTTTGTTTGTCTTTTTATTTAATATTTATAAGTTTTATTTGACTGTTTCTTACAACTTCTTTTCGCAAAATCTCAAACAAAACTGATGCCAAGTGATTTATGACGCTCATAATAAAATATACTGACCATCTTATAGTCGTCAAAACTATACCAAGTATTGTGAAAATATGTATGAGTATAATATGATAACCGAAGAAGAAGAGATATTTTAATTATAAAATGATTATCGGCCACCATATAATTTGTAAAGCACAATTAATATATTAATAATTTGATTGCAGCAACCACGTATGGTGGCAGTAAAAAAAGTTTGGTGGCCGTGATCATATTTCTTTGAAAGCTTTCTCAAGCCAGTTCGCACACACCCTAATTCTCAAATACAATAGTTTTATGTAACCATAAGCCGTAAACGTAACTGTAACGAATCACCTGTTTCGAAACCACAAAAAGAAGTGTATACAAATGGGTACTAACGCGTAAATGTAAACGTACTTGCCGGATCATTCTGTTGAAATCAGAATTTTCTATCCATCATCGAAACAGCTGAATGATTTTAGTCGGAAGAAATATAAAATGAATAAAGAAAATAGATTCAAACAACAAATAAGAAATACAAATTAACAAATAAATGGAAAAATTTCGAATAAAATATAAAACCACATGAAATAGATGCTAAATAGTAATGTCGTTTACAGTATTCTATAATTGTAGCTACGGCACGGTACAGTTACATCACATTTACGTTTACGGTCCCATAATCAGCCCTTTAGATATATTTTGGATATCCGTAAAATATGCTACAATTTTATTACGCTTTTTGCATTTGCTAAATACTTTTTATGTATCCACTCCAGCTTAGCAACGACAACAACCAACTTTAATAAATAATATTAATAAATGATATTGCTTCATAGATTTTATGAAGCTCTTCATTGGCTGAATGATTTATTCATTGAAGGAGAGGCCTATTCATTTTATGAAGGGTTGCATTAATTTTATGAACTTTTTATAAACATTGACTTAAATGAAACCTGTTTCATAGATTCTATGAAAAGTTTCAATGGACGAGTTCCAGTGACAATTTTCGTTGAAACTATGAAGAAATTCATTACTGAAGTGATAATAATGCTCTCAGTGTATACTTACTATATTTAATAGCGAAATTTTGAAATGAATCTGGTATGACATACTTATCAAACATTTATCACAATTCGGTTAGCAACATTTTCTGCCTTACCGCAAAGTTATTTAACTTATTAAGACTTAACTAATTGTTAATTTAAATTTTCAATTAAGAATAATATCTCATCTTAAAGAATTAGTGTCCACCTGAGATGGTAAAAATAACTACATTAAGTCGGAAAAAAATCAATCAAATAAGATCTAAAGTGCTAGGAAGTACTATGTCTTATATTCGTTAAAACTTAACATACCCACTTACACATTTACTTGTATAACATGTCATGTGTGTAAGTATTAAAGTGTGATTGTTTAGTTTATTATATAATTCTTTACGCTGCTACTGATGCAGATTGGCTTCGTTTACATTTCAACCGTGCCATGCATCAAAATAATGGTAACATAAGCACGTAAACACAAAAGTCGCAAAAGAGTTACAATACGCAAAAACATCCTTTTATTGTACTACACACACACATGAATACATACACTCTATCTTACATACACTCACTTGTACACATTATGTATGTACCAGTGTTGCCACCAGTAAAACAAAAAATTACACAGCTGTGTAATATGTGAGGCCAAGTGGAGTAACTCTTTTGCGCGATGTGTGGCAGAATCATAATATTTTGGAAATAATGTAGTGATTTCTTACCGGCTGGTTGGATTACTATGAAATTTCTCAGGGTCGAAGTCAAAGTAATTATGAACTTAAGTTTGCCGGCCGAGCCCATAGTGCAAACCAGACCCCCTCGAGCATTGTAAAAGCCTGCCGGAAAATTTGAATTTTTTCAATAACCTGGTCCAGTTTTTTGCAAATCCAAAGAATATCATCAAACCGGACCGAATGGAATCAATTTGTTGTGGCCCTTTGTTCCCAATAGGAACCACAGGACATAATATATATACATATGGAAACTACAGCAAAAAATTTCGCTGTTATAAAAACTTTGAAAATTGCTAGTTTTTTCAGTCAATCAAAAACTAACTAATCCAAATATTAGTCTGTCGCAGCATTTTCAAATGGTCTTGCCAGCCTAGAGAAAAGTACTTATTTAACATGAAGTTTGAAAAATATGTTCGCAAAACATGAACAATATATGGGTTAAAAATAGGAATTAAATATAGAAAAATGTTTTTGATTTCTTCTTCATTGGGCTTAGTTTCGAACAAATTTACGAAATAATTCGTCGAAAAATAGAAATTTGTGGTAAATATTTCACAAACTCATTTAATCGAAATATCGACTAATTTTCATTTCATTATTAAAAAGTTCTGAAAATAAACTTACGGAAATTTCTATAAAAAGTGAAATTACACGAAAACTACACAAAAATATCATTATTCAAAAATTATCCAACGAACGTGTAGACAGTTCCGTTTTTGAATAATTATTCAAAAAGTGGCAACACTGGTATGTACAAACACTTTTCACAAGGTAACGGACTATTTGAATACTACTATTACAGCGACTACGACTTCCATCACTACTATATACATATGTACATACAACTGTTTAGCCTTTTATTGCATTTGGCTACACATGCTGCCAACAAATGACAACAACACTGCCACCACCACTACCGCCATCACTGCCACTACAACTTGTATGTATTTTATATTCTTATATAAGTGCAGACGACTAGAATTTCTACTTGTGGTACTTTCTTTTGAGTCGGCAAACTTAAAACGTTTGCATATATGCAGATTGGAGCTTGTTGTAACTGGCATTAAGACATTATTTGCATTATACTTCTTCTTATTCATCTTCCTATCTTTTCATCTTCTTCTTTTATTGCCACATTTTACTAAGAAGCTGATGAAACCAACGGAAAAGTAGCAAAAGACGACGTAGAACAAGAATACAAAAACAATATAATATTAAGACTTAATACTTGCTAAGGCATACGTTATATGGTTTATATGCCTTTAGGTTATTATTTCTTTTTTGTTTAACTGGAAGCTATTATTACAAAACAGCTTTGTAGATGTGTGCCAGCCAGCTTTTATTACTAGCACCAACACACACATATCTGTGAATGTGTATGAGATGAGGACATAAAAATAGCAGTGTTGTTTTAATATCTAATTTCTTAATTTAAAGTTGCTATTGAGATGATAGAAATTTTCTTATCCCAGTTTATTTATTAGTTTTTTCAAAGGATTTTCTTTAGTAAGAACTGAAAAATCCTATTCACACAACCCTTTTGGTAGCAAATTCAGTAACCAGCACAAACCAGTTTTATCTAAGTATTACATATATATTTCAATTTGTAGGGCATCAGTTCTTATATGTTAAGACATCAGGTGTTATGTGTTATTTGATAGCGAACTGACAAAACCTTAACAGTCTTCTTTTTTTTAGAGAAAAGTGCCCCGCGCAATTTCGGCATTGGTGAATGAGTGAAATTGTTCGAAAATATTTATTTAATGAGTAAATGCGTATAAACTAACAATGATAATATCACATTTTACTTTTATGTCAAATCTAAGGCCGACCTACAACATTCCTGGTCCAAAAATATCATCCAAATTCATTATTTTCCGAAAAAAAAAATTTCGATCACGAATACCGTAATTCGACCCCTGCAAAACGTGATTTAAAACAATTGGCTATTTTTTTTTTAAATAATTTTCTAAAAGATTTTAGATATTTTCATTTAACATTATATATACTCATTTAACATATCAATCGAAAATCTTGCCAGATGGGGCCACCAGTATATCCAACATTTTGAATATGGCGCTATTTCGATATCTCCTTATTTTTTAAAATGACACATGCATTCAGGGAACTTCTGCAATCAGAAATTGCTTATTTTTTAAGTAGTATTTCAGTTTAGTCATAACGGTTTCTAGCGGTTTTCAAATTATCACTAATATCTTTCGAGATTTTACTCTTGATATCGCACTCAGGGAATTATGTAAGTAAAATCAACTGCAAATTAAAGTTAACATAACTACATTTGCACTTAAAAAGGTGTAGACTACATTTGCATTTAAATCAACTACAATGTGAAGTTATTTTTAACTGTTAAAAATCAACTGACAAATGTAGTAAAAACAATTACAAATGCACTTAAAACAACATACATGCAAATTATTGTAAAACTGTATAAACAACTGCAAATGTAGTTAAAATACCATTATCCATATACCATTACATTTAGTTGGATATGATTATATTATATTTGATACATTTGGATAAGGTCAAAATCCAGATAAAATTGTATCAAACCATATCTTATTCCATCAAATTAGATCTAATTGTGTCATATTAGATCTCGAATTATCATAATATGATCTAGCTTGATACAATTAGATGTTCTCATTTTTCGGATATAATTATATATAATATCAAAACTCTTATAATTTTTTTTTTAATAGGGAAATTATTTTTGCGTATTCAGCTCTTCAGTACTCATCGTTTGCGCCAAAAATTCCCCAAAAATTTAGGTATATCTTTTATCGTAACATAAACAATTTAACTCAATAATACAAGGTTTCCTAGTACCTTTTTTTCTAAATTACAGTAAACTTTGACGAATTGAATTATTTTTCCCGTATTGTATTGTTTTTATATATAGTTTATTTTTTAAATAAATGAATGACAAAAAAGTTGAAAAATATATTTCTTTTCTTTTTAACTGTATAATCATTTAAAAATAAATGTACGGAAAACTTTTTAAATAAACTACAGTCAGTTACTGTAATAATATTTTCAGTATATCAGTCTAATTTGCACCGGTCAAGAAACAGCATTCATTTATGTTTCAGTGTCTCGTTAGCTCAGTGGGTTGAGTTGCCGTCTGCCAATGACTGGACCAAAAGCGCATATGAACTTTTAATTAATTTTATTTTGGAAAATCTATGTCCAGACCATATATTTATTTGAAAAGTAGTATATTTCATATACAAGATGTTTCACCAATTTTTTTTTTTTAATTATTTTTTGAGTGTACGAAATTTGTAGTTAATTTTAAATCTGCAAACAAAAATTTTTATCCGAGTAAAATATTCTTAATGAGTAATTCGTGTCTGAAAACCCATTAAAAAAATAATAATCTTTAACATGACTGCTTTTAGCATTAAAAATTCTGTAAATTCTATAAATTGCTTTGATACGATGTCAAGTAAATTTAACATTAGACTGTCTTAAATCCTCAAATTCTAGGAAAATTTTCTATTTTTTGAAAAAACTTTCAATACAAATTATTAAATATTGACCCCTAAATTCATAAACGCTTTGTAAAATTATAGGAGGTTTATTGAACAAATTTTGTACGAAAATAACGTTTTGTAAACCTGCTATAGCCTTACAAAGCATTTATGAATTGAGGGGTGAGTCTAAAAATACATTTTAAGAAAATTTTACAAAAGAATATAGAACATTAATTTATATTTGAAATAATGATAAAAATAAGTCATTGTTGGTAACGCATTATTTTTTTCTTTGAAATATTGAAATACTAACTCCTTATTAGTAACTCATTATTTTGTTTTTTAAAATAATTCAGAAAGTAAGTCGGTTTCATTATATGTAGACCAGAAAGTTATGATATGTCATTACCGTTTCTACACTATGGTGTTGATTGTTATTTATTAGGACGTAAAATTATATTGGGATGTATAAAAATCTGTGCTATTTTTTGCTCATAACTATTATTTTCGTATGCGATATATGCGAACTATATGCGCATATACACACAAATATATATAAGGTGTCATGTGGAGTAAAGTGGGAAACCTTTTACTGGCTACTACTTATTAGAGAGTTTGTATACGTTTTTGGAAATTTTTAAAAATCTATTTAACAGAATGATTCGTGGTCAAACTTACTGAATTATAGGAAAATCATTAGTTTTTATTTTTATTGAACTTTTTGATAATTTTCTAAACAGCAGTAATGCGAAAAATGCCGTGAATTTTTAATTTAATTTATTTATTTATTTATTTATTTATTTATTTATTTATTTATTACAATAACCCAGCCTAATGGCTATAATCGGTTACAAATTTCTACTAAAAGAAGCACACATTTTTTTTAAATGTAAAACTGATATATATTTACTTTGCAGTGTATAACATTTCGGTTATTAAATTTTCTTACTGGGTGTTTTTGTAAAAAGAATCAGACAAATTCGTTAAAAAAAATTTAAGAAAAACACTAATTCGAAAACGTTTTCGTTTAAAAATGTTTGCACAAATTTGTTAGGACATCTATGTAGAACAGATTTTTTTTATAAAAACAGGCAGTTAATATTTTTATATATTTTCAAGGATTTTTAATCTGAAAATATGATCGATTTGAAAAAGATTTTGATTTGAAATATTCCATTTTATAGTGTATTTAGACCATTTTTAGTTTTTGAGCCGAAAACAAAAAAATTAATTTAGTTTTTCCATATAATTATTATACAAACTGAAAACCAGATTCTACCTGGTTTTTGCCAAAAACCAAAAAAAATATCTGAAATGTGCATTTTTGATACACCGGTATCATTAACTTTCGATGCACCCTGTTAGTAGTATAGAAGTAAAGCAAGTGTCAAAAAAATATTTTTTAGTTTTTTAAGAATATTTCTATTTAAGTTTGAAATTGTGTGTTGTTATTAATTTTTAAATATATTAATAATTTTTTCCCATTAATTTAACAATAAAAAAAGAAAGAAAAATGTGTAATAAAAAAGTGATGTGACAAAGAAAACCTAAATAACCAGTGTAAATGACTTGGTTTTTGTAATTTAGTTTTGTACAAAAACCAGCTGGTTTTCAGTATTACCCTAAATTCTCAAATTACACTTGACCTAGTTTCAAATGGAGAATATTAAATAATTAACCAATCTTATTAGCAATTCAGGAAATACTTTTAATTACCCATCAAAAAAATTAGAAACCATTCTTTGCACTTCTTTCTTTGCTCCAAAAGTACCCGTTAGTGTATTTTTGCGACTTTTTTAGAAGTTATTCTGAACAACTTCAAAAAATCCAAAAGTATCCGTTAGTATAGCATCTTTAGAAGATATTCTGAACAACATCTAAAAAAATCACTTTAATACTGCTTCTAAAGTGATCTTAAAGAATGATTTTGATGCAGTTTATTTCCATATAGATGATCGAGGATTCTATTCTAATTACTTAAAAATTTTTTTAATGTTTATTATATTTTCAATTAATTTGTCTAAGTGAAATATTTTCTTAATTTTTCAATTTTCAAAAATATATAAAATAAAAATGATGAAAACTTGCTTTTTATGTACCTGTGAAAATAGTAATGAAAAAACAAAATACTGTATTGCAGTGCACCTCTTGCACATGTTTAATAAGTACTAGACTAGCAATATTGAGGTCACAAGTTCGATGCCAGGTGGCGGCAAGAAGAAAAATTAAAAAAAAAATATATACTTTTTTTTCCCAAAACATTTTCTTTTTAACTTTGCACTACTTCAGAAAGCAGAGAAAAATTTTGAAGTAGGAGTACTCCTCTACTCAACTCAACAACTCAATGTTAAAATCATTAGTGTTTCTGTAAAAACAGAAGTACATTTCATTAATATTATTACTTTTTATACCGCTTTGACACTTCTTTTTTTATTAATTAAACATATTTTTGTACCTATTGCCGAAATTGGGCTAGATAGATAACCGTTTTTTAACTTGCCCAGTATGGAGGAATATATCTCATAATTTTGATTTCCCAAATTACCGATCTTCCCATTTAAGTCCATGCTCCCCTATACAAAAATAGTAGCACTAGTTATATATGTAAGTACTAACACTCGGATGCTTTTAAATAATTTTGTGTTCACTGCTTTAAAGTGTCATTGTAAATAATTTTCAAATTCCATAACTGTTTGTAATTTTCGTACTCTGTATTTGAGAACTTCAACATTTGTACTCCCTTTATGCATTTCGTATATATTGTTTAACGAAAATCTTCCAAATAATATAAATTATTACATTTATTTGTTTATTTATTTACACACTTGTTTTCATATGTTCCTTATTTGAATATAAATATGCTACAAACTTATTTATAGTAGCTACACTCAAAATAATACGTCTGTTGGCTGGACAGAAAAATTTGTTACTTTAACAAAATGTATTCCTGTTTTTTGGCTTAAAATAAAATTTGTTGATTTTAACAAATTCTTTTGTTAAATTTAACAAAGCTAAATTTAAGTAAGTAATTTGTAAAACTACCCGGTGAAAAATGTCCATATATGAACATTTATGGTTCAACCATATATGTATGGATCCGAAAAATGAGGAAACACCTAAGTATATGTTCATATATGGACATATATGAATATACACATTTACTAAATATATGCGAATACATGCGAACGTTGCTGTTCTTTATTATAAGGTTGTACGCTAGATATAAATTTATGTATGACATTCAAATAAGGCGCTACATAATTTCCTTTTTTTTATTCCTGGCATTAAATATAATTCCATATTTATCCAAATATGAGTTCCTTTTACATATATGGAAAAATGTATTCTTCGAAATATGTTCATATACAAGTCCCTTTTGCATAAATTGAATAACATATACTTTCATATTTGTCCATATATGAGTGCCATTTCCATATATGAAATAACAGATGCTTCCATATATGTCTGTATATGAAATTTTGTCCATATATGGAATCACATATACTTCCATATATGTTCATATAAAATCCATATGTGTTCATAAAAAATCCATATTTGTTCATATGTGTCTATACATAAACCATATATGAACATGTTTGCGCGTATATGAGCATTTTTCACCGGGTACAGTTTTATCTGTAATTATACTGAATCGTAGAATTTATCCAAATATTTTTGTACTCCTAGTCCATATCATGTGAGGTCATATAAGGGCACTCCAATGGAGCAAACATTTTGTCCGTTTTGCTCTTCTCGCTTAGTTTTCGAGATATGGGCCATTTTATGAAGTGGAAAATTTTTATTAAAAATTTCAGAGGGTCCAAGGCCCCGCCAAGGTCCATTTTTGGATAGAGATAGTCCCTTTCGCTGGAGTATGGTACGGTTGGGGCACTCAAAATAATACGTCTGTTGACTGGACAGAAAAATTTGTTACTTTAACAAAATTTATTCCTGTTTTTTGGCTTAAAATAAAATTTGTTGATTTTAAGAAATTCTTTTGCTGAATTTAACAAATCTAAACTAAGGTAAGAAATTAGTAAAACTACAGTTTTATCTGTAATTATACTGAGGCGTAGAATTTATCCAAATTTAGGGTCTCGCGACCCTCCCCGGTCCTAGTGCATATCATGTGGGAGCATATAAGGGCACTCCAATGCAGCAAAAATTTTGTCCGTTTTGCTCTATCTCGCTTAGTTTTCGAGATATGGTCCATTTTTGGATAGAGACAACCCCTTTCGCTTGGGTATGGCACGGTTACGGGTAGTCGAAATTTTCATCAATTTTTTAGTTTTCGAGATATGGGCCATTTTAAAAAATCGGGAGGGAAAGAAATAGCGCCATCTTTAAAACTTCGGATACATTGGTGGCGCTATTTATCGGGTAATAACAGTAACATTAAAATATTATATTTTAACAATAAATTTTGTTAAATTTAACGAATGGGTTCTTAAAAATGAGTTTTAAATAATTTTGAAAATTAACACTCAAAATTAGTTAAATTACTGAGGATTTTTAGTATTGTGTTAAATGGAGATAACTAAAATCTTTGCTTAAAAAAGTGTTTCAACTAAAAAACTGTTAAAAATTAGTCAAATCGATTTGAAACCGATTTGACAGTTTTGGACTTTCAAATAAATTTTTTTTAGATATAGATGGATTTAACATCAACAACGACTTTGCTATCAAAAACTCATTTGGGATAAAATTTACGAAATAGACGTTAGAATATAGGCTCCCGATATAAATTAAAAAAAAAAAACTTTTCTCCTTCATGTAAAAATAGAAATTATTTATTTAGTTAACAGTTTACTCTTGATCAGGTATGATAAAGTTAGTACTATAGTACTTTTTATGGTACTATTAGAACTTCAAAAGTACTATGGTACTCCTATGACTCATTTAGTACTGTTTAAAAGTTTTCTTCTTTTATTTATTTATTTTTTTTTTAATTTTCATACCAAATATTGTATCTAGAATGAACAAATTAACTATCAGACTTTAAAATAAGTAATTCAATGAAACAAATTATTAAAATATGTACACAAACATATTAAAAATAAGGTGAATTAAAATTTTTCGAAAATTTAGTATTTTTGATTAAAAAAGATCCTTAATAATCATAATTTTAAATTGTTGTGATAACCAAGAAGTTGCGTTCATCGAGGGTTATGTTAATTGAGGTGGTACTCAATTTAATTGTTGAATAAATTAAATTAGCTGAATTGATTAAATCCCTTTAAAATAATGTTAACCTTCCAACGAAATTGAATACGACTTTCAGGGACTTCATTCAAACAAAAATCTGGATCAAACGTCAGCACAAAGTTATTATGTTCCATACCAAATAATTCTATATAAACGCATTTAACAGGTTCAAATATCGATTTTTCCGATAGTGGAAGGGATCGTATTTCCGGGCTTATGTTACCTATTACGTCTGATATTCTAGTTTCCGTGTTGTAAATATAGGCTCGACAGTTAGCGAGATAAAGCCAAAACGATTATCTTGATTTTTTCGGGTTTTTAATTTTTTTTTTAAACCATGAGAAGAAACAAAATATTTGTAATTTTTCGGACTTTTCCGAGAACAAAACGCTGTAAAAAAGAACTAAGCCGAGAGGAACTAAGCCAAAATTGAGCCTTGGTCTTTGCCCGGAATGATCACTAACTCACTAACGAATAAAATTAAATAGTTCCGGTGAAAGAAATAAAATTTCTTTGATTGGGTTATACCATTAAATACCAATACATTCAATATCAGATAGGACCTCTTCATGATTACTAAGTCAAAACATGGACCGATTCTAACCATTCTCAATAGCGTTAGTAATTGTTGCAGTAGAAACTTATGTACCAAATTTCGTCAAATTATATTTTAAAATGCGACCTGTAGTTTGATTACAGTGATCGATCGTTTATTTTGTACGGACAGACGAACCGACATCATAAGCACCAACTCAATACACCCAAGGAGTGGTGTAGAATACATAAAATATTTTTTGGTACTATGGAATTCGAAAAAGTACTATTTTTTAAGCAAGTTGGTACTATTTTGAAAATCCCATTTATCATCCCTGCTCTTGATTGAGTAAGACGCGTTTATAATGTCGGATCTAGATTCGATTTGTTCGTTCTGTTTTCATACTTAATATTGCACAGCAAGAATTAATTACTTGTGCTCTTTGTAAATGTCACTTTCATAATATTTGTATAAATTTGAAAGATGAATACGTTTTAAAATCATTAATTTCTAATAAAAACATTTTATTCAATTGTAATAAATGTTTAATTTCTTCTAATGAGTAAATTTCAACGGTTTCTGTTTTGTCTATTGAAGTTAAAGAGTTAAAATTGGTGGTAATCGATCTCTTAAGGAACGTTAAATATGGATGTGCAAATGATACTTCTCAATCTGTTTTAATTTACATGCTAATAACTCCTATTCGGATGATGTTATTATTAAACAAACTGACTCTAAAGGTTCAATTAGACGTGCCATATCGCCATAGCCGTAACCATAACGCCATAGCAGAAAACCAAAATTCAATTGGTATCTACGGTTACGGTTATGGCGTTATGGCATGTCACCAATAACCGAATACATTGTAGCCCATAAGATTGGTTTGAACAGCTGTTTTATATGGTTATGGCACGTCTAATTGAGGCTTAATTTGCAGTCTGATGTTGTTTTTTGGATAATAATAATAACAACAAGAATCATTGTAGTTTACCGGCGCTCAAAACAGGTTTAAGCTCTGGTTTGCCTTTTGCTAATGTTTTACAATCAACAACAACAGCTTCTGTTAATGCCAAAGTTGTATACAAAAATCTAAACACTGTTCGTACTACTGCTAATGTTACACTTGATCATGAGTTGCCTTCTGTAAGTACAAAAGCTTTAATGATTACTAACAGTAAAGCTTCTGCTGTTAAGGCTATTACTGCTGTAAAAGCTTCTGCTGCTGTTAATGATATTGCTATTAAAGCTTCTGCTGTTAAAGTTTCTGATGTAATTAAAGTACCTGTTAACTCAAATACCTCAGTTAATTTAAGTGGATCTGTTAGTAACAGTATTGCTAATTTGGAGGTTTTTAATCTGAATAACGTAATTGATGCTCAAAGTTCATCAAATTGAAGTAATGTTACAAATAGGGAGAAAAAACCTAAAAAACATAATTTCATAACTGGTGATAGTGATAATTCTGAATTGGATGTGTTACAAAAATTGAAATGGATCCACTTGTCGTCATTTAAGCCAACAGTTTCAGAAGAAAACATTTTATCATATGTGGCAAAACATCTTAATATTGCTAAGTCCCGCATGACATGTTATAAACTTGTAAAAAAAAGATGCTCTGTTGTCTGATTTAAAATTTGTTAATTTTAAACTTGGAATTTCAGCTGAATTGTATGAAAATCTGTTTAAACCTGAGTTGTGGACCTCTGACATTAGAATACGTCCTTTTCAGTTTTTTCAGAAAAACCGTTAAATCAACATCAAGTGTAACATCAATCCACAATTGCTTAAAATTTTAATAAAATAGAGAATAATACTGTTTTAGATTTTAGTTATTCAAAAGATATGTTTAAACTTTACTTAAATTATTTGTATTAATTTTCTAATTTTATTTTTAGCGAGTAGTCTGTAAGGATCATTGTTATCCATAGACTTTATAAAATAAAGAAATGAGAATAAAGGCCAAAATTGGAAAAGGCATGAATGCATTGTTCATTAACTGCCTATAAGTACTTTGAAATTCTGACATTCTAATTCTTCTATATTAATAGAGATTGTCCTATTCGACGGTTGAAAACACTTTATTCAAAAACAAACCTAAAATTTTCCCAGCGTCAATGACATCTCTGACTTACTCTTGGTATCTAACTATTGCATAAGAATAAAGCGTGTCATAATGTAATAATGAATTGTGAAAAAGAGATAATAATAATATTAAAAAGAGAAAGCATTCTCGTTGAAAAATAAGTTGCTCATGAACTACCTAGTGTAGAAAATCATTACCAGATATGTGGTAACTACATACTTGGTAATGGTAACTAGTTACTTTTGTTATTACATTTCTTATTACCTTTATATGGCGATGTCGCGAAAAATAATGAGTTGTCGTTACACACCAGCATACGAAAAATCAAAAAATATATCGTTACCTATGTGCTTACCAGTACTGACAAAAATAATGAGTCTAAAAATAGATTTTCTGAAAAATAAATTATACAAAAAAAAAATATTTTTTATTGTATTTTTTTTTTTGACATAAAATTGTCTGGTGCGGGAATCGAACCTGGGTCTACAGATTGCCAGTCAACAGCTCTACCATCTGAGCTATATCGACATGTAATAGTTAATAGATAAAAACACAATTGACCTGCTGCACATAAGTAGCTTACTTGCCAACATACAAAAAATCAAAAACTATGTGGTTACATATATCCTTACCAGTGTTTAAGAAATATTGAGTCTAAAAATAGATTTCAAAAAATTTTCAAAAAAATCTAGAAAATTATTTTCTATTTGAAATAATGATAAAAATAAGTCATTATCAGTAACTCATTATTATATGTTTTAAAATAATACAGAAGGTAAGTGGTTGTCATTACTGGTAATCCAAAAAATAATGATATGTCATTACCGTTTCTACACTGGGTAGTTACTTCCGGCTCTTCTTATTACAAAAACATGCATTTTGTAGGCTGTAAATGACAAAATTTCAATTAGCCATACTCATCGCTGTGCCGGCCGTGGTGTATCTCGTTAAGAAGTTATGCCTGTGTAGAGAGCAGAGCTTGAAAAAGATAATTCTTTTTTGAATAAACTCGCATTCAAATTGATAAATTTTATGAATCAATGCATAATTAATTATTACTTAAAATCAATGATTTGATATTGAATAAAGTGAAGTTGTAATTTATCAAATTTTCAATTGATTAAATTTTGATTAGAATGAATTATTTGCTTAATAATTTAATTCGCGAATCAAGGAACCCATTTTTTCTTAAATTGATTTGTTAAAATTGAATTAATTCGCTGATTCTTTGAATAAGATATTGATTGAATAAAATCGGAAGTAATTCAATCAATAAAATGAGTTTTGCGAACCGGTTCATTCAAAATTGAATGACATTTAAAAATTGAATTAAGAATTTATGTTTTTAAACAATTGGTAGAAGGTTGCAACAACAAATTATTTTTCACAATTTGTTAAACCATTTTTTCGATTTCAGCACAATTTATTACTATAGTTTTCGGAATGTTTTAAAATGTATTTTTAAACTTTTGGTGTTTATGAGAAATGCACATTTTGTAAATATAGTTTACGCAAAATTAACATTTTGATATTTATAAATAATCTTATGATTGTAACGACAAAAGTCGGTTCTCGTTTTTGTCTACATAAATTATTAACATTTTTAGTAATATTACATTATCATTGTTTGAATTTAACGGAATTATTAATAACGCCATCTATTTGTCAATATTTGCATCACTAATCATATACTACTAGATGGTACAACCCTATCACATATGTTTTGTACTAAATGTTACTAATGTGTAATTGGTACTACTGTATTATAAGTTGTATTAAAATGTTTGTGTGTGTTTGATCAGCAAGTATAAAAGGCAGTGCTGTTGATCAATTTGGGGGAGTTAGTCAGTAGACGACCACAAGGTAAGATCTACTATTTAGTGAGGAGTTTGCCAATTCCCTAAATAATAAAATCTAATTTTGTGGTAAAAGGAAACTCTCGCGTTTAGTTGTTAGAGAAAACTGAGGTCAGCCCTTAGATTTTTCTCTATTTTTATTGTATACGGTGCGAAACTTGCTCTCTCTCCGCGTTTAGTAGCTAGAGAAAACTGAGGTTAGCCCTTAGATCTTTCTCTATTTTTTTTTTTCGTTATTCGGTGCGAAACTTGCTCTCTCTCCGCGTTTAGTTGCTAGAGAAAACTGAGGTTAGCCCTTAGATTTTTCTCTATTTTTATTGTATTCGGTGCGAAACTTGCTCTCTCTCCGCGTTTAGTAGCTAGAGAAAACTGAGGTTAGCCCTTAGATCTTTCTCTATTTATTTTTTTTTGGTTATCCGGTACGAAATATCGCGTTTAGTTGAGAAAACTGAGGTTAGCCCTTAGATTTTCTCTCTCTCTCGATATAGTCCTCGCAAACTGATATTTTACCTTGTGGTGTATTAAACTACTGACGTGGGTTTAAACGTAGAGCGGCCAGGATAAACCCATATTTGACTACAGGCTACAGTGGAAAATCGTCGTGTGTGAATCTGTCGGTGAAAAATTAATTGTATGATAGTAATAAGTATTAGAGAATAAAGATATCAATAAAAAAAAATTTTTTTTTAAAGCAATACAAACAGTGTTCTCTCTCTTTGTTTTTTTTAAATAAATAATTGTAACGAACCCTGGACATCGCTGATTTCTGCCCCAGCATACTGCGAAAAAACGTGTCGTTACATGATCATTGTGGTAATATCATATTACAAATTTCACAAAATATATAGTTAATAAAACAATTATTTTATCACATATTCAGAACTACAATACATGTTGGCAAGCAGTAACATTGGCGACATACAGTTTCATGACATTTTTATGGATTTATTAATACAAAAACCAGATTTTATCTATGCCCAAAATGTAAATGACAGCCTTTAATAGGTTAAAATTTTTGCATAACTTAAAATCTTATTACGTGTAAAAATTAACAAATAAATAAATGTAATGAGCAAGTTGCTTGCTGTTTATTCAACATAATTTTTCTAAATTTTTGTTCCTGTAGTTTCTTATTCAAGTTAACTTCAAAATAATTAAGGGGTTTACTCTATTTATAAAACAACAAAAACAGTAATATTTAAACAATTATACAAAAATAAATAAGAATGTTATTAGCAAAGTCTTTTTGCAGTGGAAATCCATTTCGTTATATATTAAAAAGAAAAATTTTAAAGTGGCTCGATAATAGCAACCCTGGGGCATTACGGCGTAACTCAATTAGAAAAAAATTTTCGAATTCGAGGTACAATTTTTGCACAGAGTTATTATTTTTTGTTTTTAATAATATTTGCAAGATTTATGAATTCGAAATTTTTTTCTAAATATGTTACGCAGTTATTTCCCTGGTGTTCGGGTGCCATTGTGCTATTAGTAATTATTTGAAATTTAATAAAGAACGTACCGTATGCGGACCCAGCAAAATCTTTCATTACCAAATAAGTGGTTATATAATAGAAATACATAGCTCCGCACAACTTATTTTTTGGCGTCTAAACTCATTATTTTTGTTTGGCGTGGTCGTTTTTATAAGTAGTCACGCTTACCCGCGCGCTTACGTAAAAATGAGAAATAAGTAGTTATGAGATTTTGAATAATAAGTGGTTACACACATGCTTACAAAAAGTTTAATTATAAGTGGTTATCCGATTACTTACTTGATTCTTAAAAATAAGGAGTTAGGCAAACAATATTAGCCTAAGGAAATACATTCAGAAAAATTTCAGTTTTCTCTAGTGTGTAATTTTAGGACTCGTCATAAAAATGTAAACATAAAACATATTTATATATAATAAATAAAAATGTATAAAATTTAACTGTGTAAAAAGTACTTATTTAAACTATTACGAGTAAGTCATTATTTTATATTTAGAAACAATGAATACAATAGGCCGTTATTAGGAATTCATTATTTTATATTATACAATAATGCAAAAGGTAATGATATATCATTTTTGGTAATGCAGACAGTAATGAGGTGTCATTACCAATATTTTGCTGGGGATAAACTAAAAAATTCAAAAACCTCAAGAAGACCATTGTTTTTTTTATTTTTCAAAAAAAAAAACTAAGCAAAAGTTTTAAAAATGCCTCTTTGATAGAGGCCTTTTAAGCGGTTATTTCTACAAGAGAGTGTTTCCAGACTATATGTTTTCTTAGGAAATATTGTTAGAATCTAAGGCTTTTACTACACTCTAATAAATATTTGTTGAAATATACTCTATTAAAAGTAGGTAACTTGATACCTACTATAAATTGGACAAAAATAGGCACAATGTTTACAATTAAAATATATAGACACAATGTGTTTAAAAATAATAGGCACAATGTGTCTAAAATTATGTTTTTAATTGTATCAAAACGTTAGGCAACATTTGAATTTTGTTTAAAATTAAATTGTATGTGTCTAAAACAACTATATTAAATGCATGAATCTACATTTAGGATGTCTAGAAACACGCTAAATAATGCGTATATATACAATTAAGTTTTTTTTATTAATTACTGCACTTTAGAATTTCTTAAAATAAGAGAAAATGCATTTTTAATATATAAATGTTTTATAAAATAGGAAACTCGTGAAAAAAGAAAGTCATAGCAAATATTATTAACAATATTAAGATTAAGAGGAAAATTCTTAGTTATATAATTTAACTTATGGTAAACTAATCGAATCTTGACAGTATGATTTTATAAGTTGATTTAGCGATGTCCTTCCGTCCGTCTGTCCATGCAAACTTTGTAATAAAACTACAGATATTGAGACGAAATTGGCTGTTATTTGGGTTGTGATTGTTAAAAAGAACCATTATATATGTCTCCATATTTAACAGACCATATTTGGACTTAATCCTGAAAAAAAACTGATGAATATTTTAAATAAAAATCCTGATCCTAACGACAATTTTTCTTATAAAACCTTTCAGATTTTAAGGACTTTTTCTTTAAAAAAAAGCCCATATTCGCAAAAATGTTTTCTATGGAAAGCCTTTTAGGTTATGAGGGCTTTCCATATATTGTAGCAAAATATTCCTAAGCTTATGATTTTTCACATAGAAAAATTCACAGAAACCAATGGCCTTGCAACTCTCTCAATATTTTTAATTTGAAAAAATATTAGGCGGCTTGGAACAGGAACGAACTCCGACTGGTTAATCAGGGATGGAAAAGGCTTACTTAATCGGGCTCTTGTACCAAAAAATGTTAGATCGCTCTTACATATTTAAAAATGTAAGTAACTAAAAAATTGCTTTCCTTTGGCTCGATAAAAAACATAAAAATTAAATATTTAGATATTAGCAAATATTAGCACAAATTGCGAAAAAAAAATTTGCAAAAAGCGAAATTTTTGCAACAATATATTCGCTTGCAGAATGTCGATCGCTGATTACCTCTTTTAATTCATTTTCTGTACCATAAAGCCTTTTTGGAATTCCGCCGTTATTTTGCAATTTTTAAGTGCGTTTTTTTTTAAATATATAACCAAGGGATTTAATTTTTGTACCGTATAGTCTTTTTTCAAATTCTGCTATTATTTTGCAATTCTTTACGTGAGTTTTTTTTAATTTATAATCTAGTGGTTATAATATACATTTGGTGGCTAGTTGCAAAAAAAACAAAGTTTGGTGGCTAGTTGCAAAACAAAATCGCGAAAAATAAAATTTGCAAAAAGGATAAATTTTTTCATCAATATATTTGTTTGCAGAATGTAAATCGCTGATTAAGTTTTTTAATTAATTTTTTGTACCATAGAGCCTTTTTTCGCTTTCCGCGATTATTTTGCAATTTTTTAAGTGTGGTTTTTTTTAATTTATAATCTAGGGTCTATAGTACCAATTTTATACACAAAAGTTTGGTGCTTAGTTTGCAAAAAAAAAAATAAATCGCGAAAAAAATATTTGCAAAAAGGAAAATTTTTGCGTCATTGTATTTATTTGCAGATTGTTAATCGCTGATTGAGTTTATTAATTATTTTTTTCTACCACAAAGTCTTTTTCGCGTTCCTCTATTATTTTGCAATTTTTTAAGTGCGGTTTTTTAAATTTATAATGTACGGAGTATAATGCCCATTTCATAAAACAAAGTTTGGTGGTTAGTTGCAAAACAACAAAATTTTGGCATCGTTTGTAAATGTAAATGTAAATCTTTTAATTAATTTTTTGAACCCCAAAGTCTTTTTTCGCATTCCGATATTATTTTGCAATTTTTTACGTATGGTTTTTTAAAATTCATAATCTAGGGCTAAATACTGTTGGCATAGTAAGCGTGTTCGTTTACTTACTACAAGTTACTACATTTACTACAGCTGGAAAAATTCAATACAAAAAGTAAACAAAACTTTCCAATTGTAGTAAAAGTAGTAAGAAATTCGAGTAAACGAACACACTGAGTATAATTCCATAGTACAGTTCCATTCTTGATTTTTATAACTAAATTATTATTTTCCATCCCTGGTTACAATCGATGTTTTGAGTCATACAAAGAGCGCACATAATGACCCTGCAAACATTTAAAAGATACCTTCCAAGAAGATATTTCATTTGAATGAAAATAATCAAGTAGTATTTACTTTGAAATTGTCTTCCTTTTATCACTTGGAAGATAATTCGACGATATTTGGAAAAAAATAATTCAAAAATTTTATCTTTTGTCATAACTTTTTATCACAATATTTCGGCAATATCATCTTTGTATCATTTGGAAGATAAAGCAAATTTGTTTGAAATCTTTTATCAATTTGGAAAAAATTAAAACTACCCAGTCAGCAAAATACAAACGGGAAAGCGGTAGCTGTTCAAAAAGCGCCGGAAAAGCACTGGAGGAACAAAATTTTAAACGTTGGCAAAACGCTGGCAAAACCAATAAATACACGCAAAGAAAAAACATGGTTGGGATGATCATATTCTAAGAGCATCATACATTTTTGGGTTTATAATTGCGACAATCATGTTATTACATAGTTGGCCCAATCATACTCTTACCTCATTTTTATCATAATATGGTCAATAAATTATCACACTATGATTGTAAAATTCTCCCAATATTCTTATATTATAATCCTGCATATTATCATATCATTGTCCTATAATCCCTATAGTATTCTCCCAGTATTTTGCTGAAGCTGGATTAAAATTTCACGATACATCCAAAAATCATCATAATATTTTCCTTATGATCATAATATTTTCTTGATGATCATAATATTTTCCCAGTGATCCTATTATTGTCCTGTCGAAAATTTTGTGATCACTTAGAATCATATTATGATCACTAGGAACATATTATGATTATTTTGTGCACTCTTTACATTTTCTTCAATTTTGTACATTTCTTCAATTTGATTTTCGTACAAAAGTTTTCTACGTGAGTACAAAAAATAAAAAAACACTTTTTTATCACTTTTTACTTATTTTATAACACTGAGCACTTCAAAGTAAAATCTAATTTGAAGGTTCCTGGTTAGACCGAATTCTTTCTTCTACAAACAATGTCACTATTAAAATGAATGTAAGTTGTTTGCTATTTTTTGTTTTTTTTTATTTTTTTATTATGTATTATTTTCTTTGATTGCGTCTTATAACTTCTTTTCACAAAATCTGAAACAAGAATGACGCTAACTGGTCAATGACGCTCATAAAAAGATATACTGACCATCTTATAGTTGTCGAAACCATACCAATGATTGTGAACATGATATCTATCAGTACAAATAATAATATGATTGTAATTCGAAGAGAGGAATATGGTTGTCCGGATAATATATGATTGTAGCCGAAAGAAAAATATGATAAGCGAAAAAAGGAGAGTTTTTAACTATAAAATGATTACAGACGACCATATAACTTGTAAAGTATGATTAATACATTAATAGTATGATTGCAACAACCATGTATGGCAGTAGGGATCATAGTTTTGTAGCCGTGATCATATTGCAACCATATCTTTTCTCTGCGTGTAGGTGGTCTGGAAATATATTTTCCAAAATGAAATTTAAAAAAAGTTCATATGTATTTTTTTGGTCCTGCCGTGATTTGAACCCAGGCCGTCAGATTGGCAGACGATTGCTCTACCTACTGAGCTACCGAGACATGTAATATTTGTTGGCTAAACACATAAATGAGTGATAATAGCTGGACAACTACTGGCTGTGCCAAAATGCTAGTACTGGCAAACAATTTTTTGTTACTAGTATGCCAGTGTTGGGAGGGCAAAAGAAATGTGGGTCCTGATGGAGCTTTCCCACAAACAAAAAAAAAATTGGTTTTATAAAACAAAAAAATTTTTAATTAAAAAAAATCCAAAAAAAATTTTTTGCTTGCAACCGGATTTGAACTCGGAACCTTCTGACTACAAACATTTTTTAACGAAGCGTCAGCATTTTTATAAAATCATTGGTCTACCAGTGAATTGATTTTTGTACGCCTGGTAGCATTTGCTAGGTAGCACTGGATAACCACTGGTTGCAAGCCTTGGAATATCACTCTAAGCCAATTCTTTGCCAGTGGTTTTTTTTAAACCACCGAAATTTTTGTAAAACAAATACTGGTAAAACGCTTTTTGCAAACGTTGGCAAAGCGTACCAAATGAGTGTTCTGCCAGTCATTTATTTTTGATACCGTGGTTACCCAGTGGTATGCCAGTGCTTGATTGTTTGTACCACTGGCGATTTCTGACTGGGTAAATTTGTACAAAAACAATCAAAAGATATGTATATATGAAATAAACTCGTGAAAAGTTAAGTTTAATTGCGCAGCAAAAATCGGCTAAGATGAAATCAAGATAATTTATAAGTTGGTCAATGGATTATGTATGCAGATATTGTTTTTCAGGCTTAAATTTAATAATGAAAAATCGTGTTTTTTATTGTACCGGGAGTTTATTTAGCGATATCCCTTTTATCTTCCATATGAGTTATTGCTTTCATATTGCCTGGAAGTATTGTTTTAGTGTAACAGTTGTTTCCGACGGAGGAAACTTCCGGAATACGAAATTGATATTGCCGGCAATAAATGTTTTCTTCCTGGCGATATGTTCGGAGAATCTTCTTCGTATTGCCATGTTTGTTGGGTAATATTGGTTTGAGTATGTTCCTGTTCCAAGGCACATAATAGAACAAATGCTTTCTCAGTGATAGAGAGTCCCCCAATCTCTTTATTATGTATACTCTTTGCAGAAACTGAGAACTTGCTCGCTTTATAATAATCACAATCCAAATAACAGCCAATTTCGTCGCAATATCGTCATATTTTTAGTTTTTATTTACAAAGTTTGCATGGACAAACGGAAGGAAAGTCATCGCTAAATCAACTCGTAAAGTTATACTGTCAATATTTGGTTAGTGTACCATAAGTTGGGCCTAGGACCAGCATTTTTGACAAAGATCAGCCAAAACTTGTAACGCTGATAAGTAAATTCCAACTCCAACCTTGTGGTTGGCCCAAAATATTTCATTTCTTTGTACTATTTATTACTTGCTATTAATCCAAACATCCTAACCGTTATTCATTCATTTTTATGGTTATGAATTTCCATTAGAATTGTGATAATTCATCCAAAATATTAAGCTATGGAGGAAAAACCACATGTTAATTTACTTCTCAGTAAACAAAGAAAGCTATACTTACCACCTAAATATTATTTGCGTATTCCCAACTTCTAATAAAAATTCGCCATCAGATCAATTTTTGCACAAAATGTTGATGTTAATATCAATTTTTCTATGCTCATTGAAATGTGTGCCTGCTTTTTCCAATTTTAATAAAAAATATGGAAATAATATTGACATTTCTTAGTTACGCATTAAATTTAAAAATAAACACATATGCGTATATATAAAAATTTACTACATTAAATGTTTAATTTACTTTGATATTTGTTTATAAATTTGGAAACATGTTTGTTAACATACCTTTTGATACATTATATGCCTAATTCTAAAGAAGAAGTGTGTAGTTTAAATTTTCAAACATATTATGCCTAATAATGTGCATTCTGCGCATTTTTACACACAAATTTGCATATTTAATAGCAGTAAGTTTACATGCCTTTTTTAGAGTGTACACAAAAAAACTACTGAGGCGTTTCCAGTAAGAAAAATTTATTAGATTGCGGATATCTCATAAGAATTTAAGATTATTCCATACGGACACCTCCTCAGAATCTGAGGCCTCTATTAGACTTAAATATAATTATACCAAATTTTATTAATAATATAATGCTTTTATTTTTTTACTTTTGGGCGGCATAACGCATTTTGTTTATTTAATTTATGCACAAACGTGGTAAGATTACACATAATTTCTTAACTTTGTAAGCATTCTCAATGTAAATTTAAAAATTTTGTGAGTAATTAACTTAAGGCTAATATGTATATTTTTTTATGTTATTTACGCACTCGGAGTGAATGTACCATATTTGTTGTAGAAATTTAGGTAAATTTTTTCTCCCAAACGTGAGTTCAAAATCGTACCACTGTACAGCCAAGGCGGGGTAACCGATTTTGACAACAAAAAAATCTAGCCTCTATCTTGTTCCTTTTTTTAATTTTAGTCAAATATCCCCAAGCAAAATTGTTTGTTCTTGACATTTTTAGAATTTCTAAATTTGTGAAAAAACTTTGTTAAAAAGGATTAAAAATCGGGCCACGATAAGGACTAGAGAAGAATCAATTTAAATTTTTATTTTCCAATAATAAATGAAGGCTGCACAGTGGCAGCCTATTTTGCCTTTTCTAGAAAGACCAATAACGATGTGGCAATCCTAACGATTGTGGTTGGGAAATTTTAAAACTAACATTTGCTGCAAATACATGTCTTTTAAAACGTAAAATAAAATAATAAAATTATTGGTAATTAAATTGCTGACAACCATTTAAATATGTGCTTTCAAAAGCTGTTGTTATAGTACTTAAACCTCCCTGAAATATTAAAAACCAAATTTTATAAAATAATAAAAAGTCTAAACAGATTATACCCCTTAAAGAATTACTTACTTTAAATCTTGGCATCATTGGGAGTTTGCACAAATTTTGTGCTACTTCGTATGCTGTCTGTTAGCTAATCGACAACTCAAAAAAAAAGAAAAAGAAACGTAAAGTTTGTTTTTAGTACAAAAAGCTTCTTAGCTTACAGAATGGCTAAAAAGGGAATACAAATGTGTATTAATGCAGACTATTAGACACCCTAATATTATACCTGTATTATTTTAAAGCTTTGCCCAAAATATGTCCTTAAAAGGAAAATATGTGACATATGACAAATCTCATAACTAATCTGGGACATGCTTCCGAACAATTTGTTTTTTGATAGTTCGGTAATACAATCTAGGTATATTCTAAATTAGTTTTCTGACATATCACAATGAAGTATATTCCGTTTTGTATGATGAGTCTATAGGTAGAATTAGTTTGTACATAATGTTCCGTGATGAATCAGCTGATTTGTTTTTGTTGTATGAAAAAGCGTCAGTCGGTAATTTGTCTGTTACGTAACGTTCCGTTCCGGTTGAACCTCTTAAAAACATAATTTTCCTACCAAGTTAAGTGACAGCGTGGTGACAGCTGAGATCTGCGCCGAATGACTTAAACCTGCTGAGCTGAGCCGCCGTCCAATTTTTAGAAGCGTTGCTGTCGAATATTTTTCTACACGAAAAAATCTAAAAACAATAATTTTTTATAATTTCTTATTAAATTCTCATTTATATCATTAAGCTGATGTTTTGCATGTGTCGAATAAAAGTTGGCTAGCTTGCTTGTTTCCTTCATCCACCACAGCCGATTAATCTGGTCGGCACAGATCTCCGCTTAAAAATAAATAAACAAACTACATTGAACAGATGATATGTTGTTATGGAAAAGCCTAACTACATAAAAGAGCCATACAGCAAGGGACGTTACAGAAACATAACGGAACGCAGAGACTAATGCAGCCGTAAAACAAGTCCCTGTTATATAAAAGAGATCGGTTCCAGTTCGGTAGAGTTTGATATTTAATAAAAGGATAAGTGTTTTAAGTTACATATTTCTTTAATTTCTTTAACAAATCCCGGCTGGACGTAGAGTACCAAATATATACAATATATACAATGTAAAATTCCTGTTTTTTTTATTTAAAATGCAACTGTAATTGTACGTTTTAAGAAGAAACATAAAAATACATTTTCCACGTTTATTTGGCGCCAAAAGTTTTTATCATAAGTAATTTGTTTGCAAAGAAAAAAAATCTAAAAGAATATACCAATTCGTTTTCTTCGGAATTTTGCCAAAATATTTGTAAACACAAACATTATCAGTTGAAACCAAAAAAAAAAAAAATAATATTAGTACATAAGTTTATAAAAAATTAAATTATATAGTTTTTCATCTCTGATTGATGTTACATTTTGCCATATTTTAACGCATTTTATTTGTATATGCTGAATTGAAAAGGTTATTTTTTCCATTCATTTATACGTTCTTTCATTCTTTTGATGCCAGTAAGTATGTGACACCACAATATAATTCAGTTTTTATATGTGCTTGAATGTTTTCTTTTTATTATAAATCTTAGAAAGTAATGTTTTGTTAAGCTTTTCTTTTCTTTATTGTTGCTAATATGTTGTTGTATTTTGAATGTTTTTGTTTTGCAACTTTTTATTGGCTGTATTTCCGTCTAGTCTTGTATAATTTTTAATGTTGCTATATGGAATCAAAAGTTCTGAAGTGCGTTAAAGTCTACTTATTTCATAAAAAAAATTGTGAATAAAAGTAAAGTAAAATTTTAAAATTTAGAACGGCAGATTAAAAAAGAGTTAGGCTCGATTAGTGAATGTCGAGTTAAAATTTAGCCGCCAGGTAAATTCAAATTTTATATGGGAAACAACAAAAAATGTGTCAATTAAATTCCCAGTTAGTATCAAACCGGATATTCAGTAATCGGGCCTAAAAATACTTAGTAAAAAGCTAACTGACCATATGACAAGCTATGCATATGATTTGCATATTTATCCCATTTTAACCATACAATGGTCAATTATTTAAAGAGTTTCCAACCCATTTTGGATTTTTGTGCCTTGAAATTCAGTCTAAATTACGATTCTATTGGCATTTTCCAGAAATTCAGTTATTTAAGAGCCAATTTTTTCAAAAACGTCCAAAAAACTAATTTTTTCCCATTGTATGTAAATCGTATTTTAATACTTTGAAGGGCCAGGTATAGCTCAAAAATTCTTCGATTGAGCTGAAATATTTTCAGGATTAGTTTTTCCAGTAACCTCACAAAACAAGCCAGTCTGATGTACTATATGCTTACATGTATTAATTTAAAAAAAAACATACCTATAACAAAGTTTTTGGCTATAACTCAGACACGAATCGGAATATTACTTTGAATTTTTCTACGAATATAGAAGGGGGTTCAGTGAAAAACATATATTTTTTTAAGAATTTTTAAAAATGCCCATTTCGAGATATAGGTATTTGAACTCAAGACCCAAAGAAATGACCTTTGACCCTTGCTTGTTATCTTGTAATTATCATAATTATTAACATCAACAACAATTGGTCCCGCTTGAATAGGTGACACTTTAATTGATCTTTATATTCGTTAGTACTCTCATTACTATGGCAAGGAATTCCATGCAAATGCATGTTTTTTCTCGACAGTCCAAAACTAGTATGAACTAACCGGCCTATCTATCAGAAAAATTGTTAGTGATTCATAAAATTAGCAAATGATTGACTCGTTAATCATAGGTGAATAATGTTTTAAAGATTTTATCAATAAAAATAATTCATAATAAATCAGAACATGATAAATGCCTTGCTGGTCTTATCGAATTTTTTCAATAATTTTTATTCTTTGTAATTTACTTGTAAAAATTGTATCATCTTTGATTTGAAAATAATTTAAACAGAAAGTGATATCAATTTATGATCTTGAGTCAAACTTAAAAAACATTCATTTACTTAAATAAGAGATCAACTAAAAACACTTCCCCATTCATCTTAAACACATTGACACGGTGCAAAAATATAATTTAATAACATAAATACATTTAAATTTAAATTTAACGGTTCGTTGTAATTCAAAAATCTGTGTTTATCATACACAGAGTTGGAGAGAATCAGCTGAGATATCTTAAGAATTAAGGTTCAAAGCAAAAAAGAGTAATAATAACAAAAGGATAAAAATAGCATTGTTAAATTTCGTTGATGTAAGTTTAAGTTGAGTTGTTGATAACAAACTCGATTTGCTTTCAACAGTCACATAAGTAGACGATTATTAAAATATTAACCCACTCAAAGGCGAAAGGCACTGATGATGGCTTTGTAGGCAAAGCCGAAAATGCGCATTCTGCCTTGCTGGTCTTATCGAATTTTTTCAACAATTTTTATTCTTTGTAATTTACTTGTAAAAATTGTATCATCATTGATTTGAAAATAATTTAAACAGAAAGTGATATCAATTTATGATCTTGAGTCAAACTAAAATAACATTTATTTAAAAATAATTTGTATACGTATGTTGGTTATGTAATAGTGTAAAATAATATTTTAAAGACATTTTAGTACTACGAATACTGAAAGTACTCGAATGACGAATATGTTTTGATTATATCAACATCACTATTTTCTTTAATTTATTTTTTTTTTTATTTGTACACAAATTTGAGAAAATTTAATGATCCAGGTTTTTTTAATTTATCGGCTACAAAATGTTAGATTCTACATAGTTTTGGGTGGATGACCATTGAAAAGGTCTTTAAATAAATGAAAATTCAATATTTTTGGTTTCAATAGAGGTTTTTATTTTCCAAACTTTATGAAACGCTTATTTTAGGCTTGACTATACTTTAACAAATTGTTAAATTGTTCGTTATTAAACGAATTATGATTTTACGAAATTAGCTTAAGAACGTTTAATTAAACTGTTTAGAAACTTTATGCATTCGGCTGAAAGAATTTAAATTAAATAAAAAATCTGTGTTTTCCTTTTAATAATTTAGTGCATAAAATTTAAACTTTTTCAAAAACGTTAACTCTTTTGGCTAAATTTTGGTACACAGCATTTTTTAAGATATTCTCATACTCTTACTACATCATATTTTTTCATCACGCGCTTCACTTTCAATTTTGTCTCTTTGCTGGGAAAATCCACGGATTTATATATTGAAGCTCTACATTTATTAAAATTATTTCACACTCAAATATTGTTAAAGATCTTACCTGTATTTATACAAATTATTAAATTTAGTGGGTTATTTTGTAAAACGCAACGCCTTGCGCTGCGTTGATTTATTTGTTAATTGTTATTATTACAAAAACAGATTGTATGGAAAATAACGCCCTTTTTCTTTCAAACAAATTATTTTATTTGACTTTGACTTCTTCTGGCCTCTTAACTGCAGTAATGTAACAAAATTCTATAGCGGCAATGCAACAAACAAAGGCAAAATCCCGTGTAAAAAAGATTAGATCTACTCAAATGTATTTGGATGTAATTAGATATTTTTCAATCTATTTACATCTGATGCCAGATCACTGCAAGATCTGTCCATATTTAAATTGATCTAGAATAATAGCCCGAGTAAAAAAGTGTATATAAAATTATATGTGAATAGATACATATATTTGCAATATGTAACTGGATATAATTTCATCCGAAAAATGGTCATATTAAATTGTATCATATTGGATATAATTGTATTTACAAGGATACAAAGTTATATCAAATGATAAACTTATATCCGAATTTTGTTCCGATCAAATTGGATATAAGTTAATACAATACGATATGATTAAATTTAAACGATAAAAATAACTTTGAATTGGAGGGCAGCAGGATTTCGGGTCCTACACACTCAGGGGTGTGATGAAAATCAAAAACGAACAGTTTTTCAATCTAGAATAATTTGTTTCGCGAAAATCAAATTGGCTTCAAATTATTATTTGTCGTTTTATTTGACTCCGGATATCTAAATTAGGAAATAAAAAATAATTTGTATTGTACAGATCCTAAAATATTTACCATTGAAAATCAGATCGTTTTCGATATTCATCACATGCCTGACTGTCAGCCGAGGGCTACTGTTGATAATGAGTAACTATTACGGTTAATCGATTAACCGTTTCCTCGATTAATCGCCTCTATTTCGGTTAATATCGAAACAAATAATTTAAAACTCAAATAATTATTCGATCCGAATAATCGGTTAAAACAGGTCGATTAACCGGTTACAATTTTAATATGGAATTTTTCCCTTATTTTTTCCCCAAAACTTCATAATTTTCTTAACTTTGGCTAAAAAATTACAAGAAAAGCTTAGAATAAACATAAAATTACTAAAATACCATCAAATTCTTTTAAAATTGAGTGAAAGTCGTTAAGTCGTTAAGACTTTAGATACCTTTTTTAAGCAAAATAAAGGTGTTTCTAAAACTACCCAAAATACACGAAGTGTCTGGCTGGATCAGCGTCGAAGTGCTCTATAGGCTTTAATCAATACAGTAATCGATTTTTGATTCTGTTCTTTTAAAAATTAAAACTAATGTAAATTCTATTTCCATGCCCTTCAAGGCAAGGTTGCATTTTTTCAAATATGTGTCCCACAACTCTCAACTGACATCTTAATTCTGTAGAAATTCTACCTTTTCCCACATCTCCAAAGAAAGTGTGTATAATCGATTCAAAACCACATCAATTCTCCAACATGTCCAACTACACCATTTTCAGTTTTATTTCAAAATTGTTTAAAAATGTTTTAAAATTATCCAAATATATTTTAAAATTATCTAAAAAGGTTTCAAAATTGTCTAAAATGTTTCAAAATTATACAGACATTTTTTAAATTCTTCCAAAAATGTTTTAAAATTGTCCAAAAATCACTCAAAATTGTTTAAAAATGTTTTAAAATTATCAAAAAATCTTCCAAAATTGTCCAATATTGTTTAAAATTGTCGAAAAAAAACTTTGTTATTTGTCCAATTGCATTTCAAAATTGTCCAAAATGTATTTTAAAATTTTCAAAATGTATTTCAAAATTACGAATATATTTTAAAATTATATTTGTATTTGAAAATTGTTCAAATACATTTCAAAATTATTCACTTGCATTTAAAAATTTTAAATCTGTATTTCAGAATTGTAAAATTGCATTCAATATAATTCCATTTGTATTTCAAAATTCTCCAAATGTATTTCAGAAATTTCCAAGACTATTTTTATTCCAAAATTTTACAAATGTATTTAATAAAATTCCAATTGCATTTCAAATATTTCCAAATGTAATTCAGAAATTTATACTTTTATTTTAAAAGCATTTTTACAAACATACATGTTTTCTCTTTCATAATGAAAATTTTATAGGAATTATAAGACTTAAGAGAAAGAGAAAGCATTTATGTTTGAAAAAATGCTTTTAAAATTAAATTAATAGAAATACATTTTGAAAAATTTAGAATTTTATTAAATACATAAATACAGAAGGGAATGTTAGCTCAAACTTTGGATAATTTTGTTTATTGTCAATGGCCCTTAAAAACGGAAAAAAACTGGGAAATTTAACAATTGTTTATGATATTCTTTAGTCTACTAAGTCTACTATTCAGAAAATTTTTTTTTGCAAATTTTTGTAGAGTAAATTGGTATTTTCATTTAACTAATATTTTACTTAAATGGTACTAAATTTTTTTTAATTTTTTTAGGGGAGGAGGAAGAATTTTGGATAATAATTTTTTTAAATGCAATATTATATTTATTGTAGTATTGATTAAATTTGTATTCAAAAAAATTTTGTATCAAAAGATTTACAGATTAAAAAAAATTTCGCAAGAAGTAAAAAATCTACCTTGAGTTATGCTATTTTTAACTTACTAATATTAGAAAAGCTAGTTTCAGCAGTTTTTTTTTGCCATTTTTAACTAATTTTTAATAGCTTCAGCTATATTTTACATACATTTTTCTATTAGTATAAGAAATGTTTCAATTTAGATAATCTCAGATTCCGAAACTTTTCAACCTTAAGGTACATTAACACGCGAGAGAAAACAGCTAGAGATGGAGCAAAAACACTCCAAAATAGCTAAACTCATTCAAAATAGAGCTAATTAGAGGTGATTTTTGTTTTATCTCTAGCATTTTCTCTCTAGTGTAGATGTGCTTTTTAATTTTAAAATTTTTTTTAAATACATCGTGTTCATGTTTCATGTTGATATTTAACAAAAACAGGAAGCTGTTAGTGTTTTTGTTGGTAAAAAGTTAAGGAAATACATTATATTTGTTTTAAACGATTAATCGCCAATTTTCTCGAATAACCGAGCCGAATAACCGGTTAATCAGTTTTAGTGATTTTTCGAATAATGCAATAACCGGTTAACCGCATATGTCGAATAATTGGAAACAGTAGTAACTATTAAAGACGTAAATGTATAAATTTGTTATTCTTTGAAGACTAGATAATTTTTTATCAAATATGGGAATTTTTTTTTGGACTTATAAATTTTTTTTAAATATATTAAGCTATTTTTTTATTTTAAATAAAATTTTAATGGTTAACCCGACAATGCACTTCTTTTTTGTTGGAGACTCATAGTCCCCGATTTATGGAGCTGAAGATGATCTACAACAATATTCAATGGCTTATTTCTCCACTCAAAACTTATCGGACCAGAATAAAACATATATATCGTTGGAAAGGTACTTGAAATACTTTTCCAATTATATGCAACATGCCTAGACTTATTATTCCATTACGAGCCGGGCCATGATTTTAAATGTTCACTTTTTTAAATTGGATATTTTAAATTAAAAAAAAAACTTTTAGAAGTAAAAATGCTTAGAAAATATTAATTTAATGAAAAAATTGAGTAAAACATATAAAAAATTGCTTTTGATCAAATATTACATTAATCTCGAATATATTAGTTAATCTCGAACTTGGGTCTGATATTAACTAATATATCGTCGGCTTGCCTGCAAGAAGTGCTATGTTTTTGGTTTTAACAGGTTTTCAGGAGAGCGAAAAAACTGATTTGTATTATCCTTTTAAGATATTTTATTAACATCATATACCCTAATCATTCACGACCTTATTTATTACAATCATTATTAAAGCATATGATGTCAATGAAATATATTAAAAAAATATTAAAACCTGTTAAAGAACACATAACACTACTTGCAGGCAAGCCGACGATATTGTTATATAAAAAATAAAATTAAAAATATTTTTCGTATCTATTTATATATAAAATTTTTAACGGTTTTATCAATAATATATTCCTATATATTCAATTTGCAATTAAGCAAATACTGATATATGATTCAATATGATTACATATGAGAAAATTTCTAATATATCATCATATAAAAACATATAAGGTCGCACACAATATTTTATATTATCATATATTTTAATATTAAAAAATATATGTTATATATACTCTTTTTTACTCGGGAGGTTATTTTTATTGCAAGATATGAGCTGATCTGGCTAGATGTAGTACCAGATCATAGCCATTTGGATTGTTTCCAAAGTCACTAAAATAAAAACTTTTAAACAAATTTTGTTTACAAAATTTTTCAGAAAAATATGACTTTAAACCCAATTTACACACCGAAAAAACTAGCGGTTTTTAAAAACCCATATTTTTTATTAAACATTTGTATGGAATTTGACAAGTAAATATAAGTAGTTTTCGGAAAATATTAGTCTTTGTTTAAGTGTAAAAAATGTAATTTAATTTTAGTTTAAAGTTTGTGTTTTACCGATAAGATATTACAAGTCCAGATGAAATTTAATCTGATTATATATGTTACGCCAAATCTGCCTAGATCTGATCAGATCTATTTGGATATAAAATTTGTCCACAATTTTGAGATCTAATTAGATGTGTTACAAGCAATTAAAATAAGATTTTATACACGGGATCTTTTTTTTTCATCTTATATGAACATCCCAGCAAAACCTTCTATTACCCGTTAATGACTTTGGTAAGAAGAAATAAGGGTACACTCGTAAAAACAAGCCGGTACAAATAGGTCAAAATTGTGCTGGCGAAAATACGTGTAATATTTTCTATTATTTTAGCAGAATTTTGACGTATTTGTACGGACTTTTTTAGAGAAAATAACAGAAAATTAGTTCAATTTAATCAGAACGCGTTTAACAGACTTTTGTACTAACATTTTTTTATTAGTGTACTAACATGGGCATATCCATCGAGGTAACTCCTTACTTAGTAATATGTTATTCTGAACTTACATGTTACGTTTACCTATTACTTCTAGGTTACAAAAAACCTTAAAATAATACATTTTGTTTTCTTAAAATTTCATCTTGTTTCATATCAAATTTTGGAAATTTTTTTTTTTAAGTTTTGGTTATAAATATACACTCACAATATTTTTTCCTTAAAATCAACCGAATATATGCATTAAAACAATAGAAAATAAGTTAAAAAAATGACTACCCATTTTTCGTTTAAAACAATTGTATTTTGTCATTTATTTTTAATTGTTATTTAATTAACTGGAAAAGTCGGTAAAAATAATAGATTTATCGTTTATTTTAAAATTAATTGTATTCTAACAACTGATTGCTTTTAACAGAAAATTTTGATTGAATATTTTAACTTCTACCGAAAGTCCGTATTTTGTGTATTTTATTCATTGAATGACTGATAGAAAAAGTTAAAAAATATATTTCTTTGCATGTCCATCGATGTAACTTCTTACCTAGTAACATGTTATTCTGAACTTACAGGTAAGCAGGTTTTTTAAAAAATTTTGTTTAAATTTTAACCCCTCAATTCATAAATTCTTTGTAAAGTTATAGCAGGTTTACAAAACGTCATTTTCATACAAAATTTGTTTATTAAACCTCCTATAATTTTACAAAGCGTTTATGAATTTAGGGGTAATTTTTTAAACCGAATATTAATTTTTAATTCACGGGTTTTTAACAAAAAATGGAATTTCTAAAATGTTCTAGAAAAACGAATTATTTATATCAATAAAATATCCAAAAGTATGCATTTGGTATTAAAGTAATGTAAGGGTAAGGTGTAAGGGTCCAAAGTAATGCAAGGGTAAGCGGTTTGATATATTACCAGGCAATATTTTGCTGGGATAGCGACGGAGGAACAAGCACAAACTCAATATACACTGTTTGACAGAGTGGTGTAGGGTAAAATGGTAACCGTCATCGCATTTTTTTCACACCGAGCACATCTGCTCAAAATTTTATCCTCTAAATATATTTGAAATTTTTCTGTTGTATTGTATTATCTGTGCGCTACATTAATTTTCAATGTATGTACAGTTGCGAGCATAAAAAATGCAGCGCTACGCTAAATCATCAAAGTATGTTTTGATTCCTTTTAATGGTTTTTTATTTGCGCTTATCTTTTGTTAATATATTCCTTGATGTGTTTTTTCATATTTTAAGTCGTTTGGTTTTTGAAACTAGTGCCAAATTTGTGTGAGCAAAAAAAATACAACGAAAGCATAATATGTATCAGGTAAGTATAAAAATTTTACTCAATAACGAAATTTGATCTGAATTAACCAAAATTAACTAAATTGCTTATTATTTAAAAAAACAACTATCAAGTGATAGCCGTGCTGCTAGTATTACAGAGCTTTGGGAAGGCAAACCTTTACTTGAAATCGGAACAATGTTTCAAGGAAACAAGTGCACTGTGTCAGGAATTGCAACTCTGCATTAGGCTCGCGGTTATATTAATAGGAAAATACGAAGTGGAAGACCCCGAAAAACAATTAAAAGACAGGACAGAAATATGATCTCTATTGTTAAAGCGACCCCAATAAGACCGCCGTAGATGTTCTACAGTGTGCTTCAGAACATTTGGGCCCAACCCCCGAAGTTCATATCGCACATAGACGCTGAAAAGAAGCAAACTTGTTAGCAAGACGTTCAGAAAAGAAACCCTTCATAAATAAAGTAAATACAAAGAAGCGTCTCGATTTTGGAAAGCGTCATAGGCACTGGCCAAAAGACCAATGTGCAAAGGTTTTATTGAGTGACGAAACAAAATCAAAATTATTTGGATCCGCAGACCACCAAAAAAAAAGGTACTCTCTTAGATACCAGCAACAACGCATTAAGCACAGCAGAGGATCCCGTATGCTGTGGGGTATGAAATCCTTGTCATATTCCAATACGACAATGACCTTAAGCACACCAGTCGCTTAGCTAGGCCATTTCTAAGTAACAATGGTGTCGAAGTTTTTCAGTGGTCAGCACAGTCACCCGATTTAATCCTCATAGAGAATCTATGGGAGCTTGTAGACAGCGAAATACGAAAGAAAAAGCATTCACATTTAAGGGATTTCGAAATTGTTGCCAAACAGGTGTAGGAAAATTCACAAAATTGGTTGCGCTCGAGGATTCTATGCCTCCACGAATGAAGGGAGTACCCGAGTAAAAATAGTTATATATTGTCATATATAATGTGATTGGGTTATATCTGATAATGAATGGAGTCACTTTAAGACACATATCATTATATACAACTACATCTGATATTATTTTCTCAACGAATTTTTTGTATGGTAAATGATGTTATTATACATCCCCAAATCTGACTCCATATATAACTACATAAGCCATATAAAACTAATCAAAATATATGTAGTGACCGATATGATTATATATGGTTCGATACTAAGTTATATAACACTGTATGTGTCGTCATACTAAAAATATATTCTTGTAATTTTTTATAACTTTCTATATAATTCCGTAGAAATTAATATATAGTTCAACATCAAATTTAGTAGTCTGCAAATTAAGAGTTAATTACTCATAGCCAAATAATTTTCACGTGGTTTTTTTCATGTAAACTCATGTTAAAAAATGATGCGTACGATTTAGAAAACAAAAGCATTCAACTAAATTTTTATTTTATGTTATAAAATTTGTGCCTTTAAAATTGTTCAAACTATACAAATTTCAATGTCAATTTAATAGCTGTTATGCATAAAAAGTATACCTACTATCAGACAAAATTATATAAAATCAGATATTTTTATATCGAATTAGATATAATATGATGTCCTGATATGGACAAATCTCGGATCAAACTGTACCAAATTATATCTAATTTTATATAATTAGATACATCTAGATGACCTATTTTTCGGATCAAGCTGTATGTGGTTGTATATGGGGACTTATCAAATAAGATATAATTATATATGACACCATATTAAGATTTTTACCCAGATAATTAAAAATAATGGCTATTGCACTAAATAATAAAAATCTAATTAATATTCTGCGTTTTTTAACAAATAAATCGATTAAATATAAAATACATAAAAGTTGCATTTTTTTTTTGCTCCCAAAATAGGCACTAGTTTTATAAAAAAGTTCGTAAAAACTAATTCACATAAATAAATGCAAATCAAACCACTTAAAATATGAAACTACACATTAACGAATATAATAACAAAAGATAAGCGCAAATAAAAAACTATTAGAAGAAATCAAAGCATACTTAGATGATTTAGCGTAGCGTTGCATTTTTTATACTCGCAACTGTATATAAAAAGACCAATTGCTGCAATGCATGTTCTTTCTGTAAGTTTTAACTTTTTTTCTTTCCTTTTTTATTTTAATTTAACTCATTCCAGCCTCTTCTTAACTGTAGTAATGTAGCAAATTTCTATCGCGGTAATGCAACATTATTAAATGAAAATTTGAAATTTGTAAAATATAGCCTGAAAAACTGACAGTGTTTTTGAGCGTTAAATCGTGCTCAAGGAATATTGTGTAAATCGAACAACTTTATTTTTAAATAAAATACAATTTGTTGATCGAAATAGAAACCAAGAACAAGTTCTCCATGTTACATACAATGCAACCCAATTTATCACAAGTGTTGATAGACTCAACAATTAAAAACTTTGAATTTTCCACAAACATGAAAGCTATAAATTAAATATACCAGACAAACTTATGTATGTATGGGTTGAACACCCATTTTAATATCTACTTACCTACTGCACTTCCCATTCAAAGTAGTGTCGCATTCTGTAAAACTTCTAAATCTGTATAAAGTGCGATAGCATTACACACAAACACGTACACACACAAAACAAAAAAGGGTTAAGGGTTACGGAATAAAAGAAACAAATGTTTCTTACTATCGCGTGTAGATGATACAATGTAATGCTTTTGTAAAATTATACTATAACCATATTTGTGTGCAGGGGTATTGTGTTAACTTGTTTCTTTTTTTTTTGTAGTTGTAGTTGTTGCTGTTGTTGTTGCTTTAAACATTACCGATGTCTAAGTGTAAGTACCCCAGCAAAGAAGAAAAACAACGTAAGTAACTTTGACGATGTTGCAAAAATGCAACAACAGCAATAACAACCACTACTACAGTTACATGTACATTTCCACTACCACAACAATTTACAAACACGAACACAGCTGATGCCTTGCCAGTTACAATACTGCCATTGCTGTTACTGCTGCAACTCTTGTCGAAATAATATTATTTCCTTTATTTCATCAACTAGAATAACAACGAGAACAACAATGAATTTTGTTTATCATCATAAACATAAACAGCATGTAGTAGCATTCACCATTTCCGATTATTTAAATTAATCTAGGAAAATTGCTCGAATTTACAGTTCCTACAACTTTTTATAAATCAAAACATTATGATGAAATCTCCCTATCTCTTCAACTCGGAATTCATTTATCATTTGTAATCTTAATATATAAAAATTAAGTCTCCACGATATTCGTTCACGCAAATATCCGAAACCGTCCAAATGATTTTAAAGAAATTTTGTTACTATGGATGGTTCCAGCTTGAGAGATAGAATACTGGAATTTTCTACAGGTAGAATTTGTAAAAACAAATTTTCTTTTAAATTGAAATTTTATTCACAACCATTTTTTTGTTTGCAATGTTTGTAAATTGTTCTCATACCTTATACCACTACATGGTCAGGGTATAATAAGTTTGCACTGATGCTTGTAACACCAAAAAATATTGAACTAGACCCACCTTTTAGTATACCGATCGACTTAGAATCACTTTTCAACGATGTCCGCCTGTCTGTCCATGCATCCTTGTGCGCACTCTACATGTCACAAATATTAAGACATTTTGATGAAAGCCTATTGGTTATGATTAAAATCGGTCCATTTTTAGACCTGGTGGCCATATAAAGGTCCCCCCAAAATTGGCTTGTTTACACGCTGAAGGTCGCAAATACGAAGATATTTGAATGATATTTGGTTCGCTGACTCACATGTTCCCAAGGACAAAGCCTATTGATTTTAGATAGGATCGGTCCATATTTGGACCTATCGCCCATATGGGCTCTATTTCCGATTTTCTCTTCTTTCATCATTTTATAAAAGAAGAGAAAATCGTCCACAAGTCCATTTTAACCCATCCGAATTTCGGATCCAAACATAAGTTGGCTTCTAATCAGAGTGGTATAGAGTATTATATAGTTGGCATGCCCGACTTTAACTTTTTTACTCGTTTTTCATATAAAAATTGTAAAAAAACTTCAAAATTACAAAAAAAAAAACAAAATTTTTTTTGGATTTACAATTTTCTTTTTTTTTTTTTTAAATGGTATGTGAAAGATATTTAAAAATTTAATTAGAATTTTGTAAATCCTTTCTGTGTACCATCAAATTTTTCCGTTAAGACGGTATTTTTGGAAATTCCTTGGCGGCCTCACCAAACTGCTGGAACTAGGAAATTGAAATTTGATTAATTTAATTAAGATAGAATTTTGGTAAATTCCTACCAAGAGGGGCAAAACTTGAAATTTAAAATATGTGGTTCTGGGAGTATAGTCTAACTTATGGATAAGGAATTTGGAACAGCATCGTGCTGAAAATGGTTGTTGAAAAGGGGAAAAGTGTATCCTGAAGCTAAAAATTTGAAATTTTCCCTGTCAGACAGGATTTTTGGAAATTCTTATAGGGGATGGCAAAAAAAGAATAAGGCTCCCCCTTGACGGCCTGCCCAAATGGCTGGGACCAGGAAGTTGCAATTTAGTTTGTAGGTTTTTCTAATCCAGCTAGGAAGTTGATATTTAGCCTGTAGGCTCCTCTTATGTTGCAGACGTCCACTAGATGTTTTTTTGTAAATTCCTGAGGAAATACTAGACAATGGGAACGAAATGGAATGGAAGGGGGAGCGAAATGGACGGAAATCGGGTACAAGTGGAATTTGTTTCTACATAAATTTTTGGTCCAACAGTTTGACGCCGTGGTCTCACACAGGTTAATTTTGATTTTCTTTTTTTTTCTCTAGAAAATGCCTAACTAAAGGTTTTTATATCGATTTTCATGTCAATTTTCACTTTATTACATTTAAAAAATTGGGAGTCATTAAGGGTTAATTTCTAATTTTTTATTACTCTATATAACAGAGTCATTTGGACAACTTTCACCAAATTCCGCAAGAAACAACATATTGTTTTGTTATACTTCCAGGAAAAATCGAAAAATTTCACCTTTGACCTTGGTAAAGAAAGGGTTAACGTTATCAGAGTTTTACAAAATTTTTGGAAAACAATCTCTTGTATCAGAATTAAAAGAAATTGAAAGTGATTTTTTTTATTTCCATTTTGTTACAGCCAGCTAAAAACATAAAAGTTAATACTATTATCTAAATTATTGGCCAAAATCACACTTTTCTCTAAAATTTTCAAATTTAAAACGTCGTCGCTGTTAAGTTAAAAGAGGGATATGTGTAATTTTCAGTAAAATTATTCTCTAAAGTATATTTAATAAACCTCTATGCGTTGACCACTTTTTTTTATATTTTGTTGAACAAAATTTTAAAAAACTCAGAACTAGAATTTTGCAAATTTATAAAAAAAAGATCTCATTTTTGGCCATACCTGGGTCTAGGTTATCATAACCCAAGAGAAAAAAAAAATTTATATCTGAATATTTGTGGACCTTAGAAATGAAATTAGAGTATAACATTGTAAATTTTTGAAAAAGATATTGTATTTTTTACGATTTTCATAATTTATCTCATTTTAACCCTACAATGGTCTGAAGAAATTGCAATTACTTAGATATTTTTCCACCGATTTTGGATTTTTTTACAGTATCACCCTAGAATATGATTATGTTTACATTTTCCAAAAATACAGTTATTTAAGAGCCAGTATTTTCAAAAAAAGCCAAAAAAGTGTTTTTCGCTTTGTAAATCGTATTTTAAATTTCAGGGTCGATGCAGCACGTGTTTCCGTTATACGATCACCTTAATTTTTTGCATGGTGTATTTTTATACCCCAGGGCACACTTCTAGGGGAGGGGGAGGGGGAGACGGTAAATCGCAAGCTGAAAGATAAGGTACACCCTATTGTGGCAGTAATTACAATTTTATAAGCTTTAAATTGAATTTACAGTCAAGGCCTCAAACAATAACATGATTTTTACTAAATTGTTATATCACTTACCATCTAAAGTTAAGGGTCTTAAAAGTACATATGTCTTTAAAGACACGTTGTCAAAACATATATTTCGTTGAAATTTAATTTTTTCCCCAATAAACGTCATACGTGTCATATTTAAAATACATGTCTTCTTATATTGGAGTTTAAATTTTTTTTTTCAATTTCATTAATTTGTCAAATGGTGTAATTGTACTTATGCAAATACGCATATACATGTAGTAGTGGTGGTATTATGGTAATAGCTTAGTAGTCGTCAGTTCAGTATTCTGGTGTTAAATTAATTCTTTTTATATACAACAAAGTTACTTGAAGTTTGTCTTGTGGCTTTTTTCCATAATATGTATTTTCGCTTTTTACTATTAATTTTTGTTAAGAAGTCAAAAATTATACTTACAACATACATATATAATTTATGTGCCACTGTATATTAAACCTGGGATTTTTTTATTGGCTTCGTAATTTCATTAGCATTAGTTAACTAATGATAATTCCAAAAAAATGTTCACAGTTGTCAAAGGGGGAAGTGCTCCTACTTCAAAACTTTTTTAGTACTTTTGAAAACGAGTACCGGGTATTGAACTTGTCACCCCAAGATTGCTAGTCTTGCTCCTTGATGCTGAGCTGTTCTTTGACTTGGAAAACACCACTTTTTCAACAAATTAATTATAAATATTAAAGAAATAAATAAGAAAACACTGGTCCCGCCAGTATTCGAACACACAATCATCTGCTTAGCAATAAACTCTATCCAAATGAGTGGATAGAGTTTATTGCTATGACTTCCATTTTTTGTTGCTGAGTATATATTGAACATGTTTTAATTTTGACTGACTAATTTTTTTTAATTGAGCCTGATACTGAACGAGAAATTTCCACCCCTGATTTCAGGGAATTTTTTCCTGTTCAAGATTTTTAACCAAGTTTATCTGGCAACTGTAATTATCATTTTTGTTTGACGAATTATAAATTACATTAGAATTTAAAACCACTACCACTAATGAATAAAGTCAGACCCTTAAAATAATTATCGTTAACTAAAAAAATGTTACTGAAAAAAATCATTAAAAATAATATTAAAGAAGTGATAATGAAATCAATAATTATTACTTCCTTAATATTAGTTCACTCAGTTAATTAGTCCCATTTATGCCATTTATAAACAAATTTTGCAACATGTACGGGTATCTTTTAAAATTTTTGTTGTTATTTAGCATGAGTTGTTGTTAAACTGTAGTTGGCTTTTTTACCTTCTGTTTTATTTATGTTGTTGTTTCTTTGCAGTCTTGTACTATTTAGTGATCTCTTAATATTGGCTTGTTAAATTTGTATTGTTTTTATCTGCAACGCTACATTTGCTGATAGGGTAAAGTATATTAGGGATAAGGTTTGTATAACTTATTGTCAGAGCTTCTTTATAACATATTCGTCATGGTATCCCTAGTTGTGATTCGCACTAATTTTATAGTTCAACAAATATTTAATTTTTATAGCCAAAGAAATAAATATAAATCTACCGTGTTTTTTAAGCATTCTGTTTGGTTGATTTGTTTTAATCAATCAGACAATTTGAAAATAAATATAATAAAGGTGTGAAAAGGTGACACGGAGGAAATAAGAAGATAAACAGAGAGAATCTGAAGTAGAATGTTTGTATATGTCTGTTTGATCACTTCTGAAATTATTCATATAGAGACAATCTGACAATAAAAATATAAACAATAATACAATTTAATGGAAGATCACTGATGAAGCCTGTCCATAAAAAGGCAGAAACTAGATCTAGTCTGATTTGAAAATTTAATGTGTTTATAACTTTTGAGGAAGGTTTATTCTTCTTCTTAACCTCAAACCTACTAAATAATAAAGGTGTTCATTTAAAGTATTTACGCCTACTGTGTATGTGTTGTAAGTTTACTCGATTAATGTCAAAAGTAGTTTACGAGCCCTGGTAAATATATGCTTACATTTTTGTGTGTAATCTTTTTCGTATTTATACGTACATTTGAATATTGTCAAAAATAAAATTATTTTTAATTTTTTTTGTGTGTTCCCAGGTAAAAATCGACATGTGACGCGCAAAATAGAAAGGGACCTAAGGATAGAAAGGTACCTAAGGTCAGGAGAGCATGTGATCGGTCTCATTCGATGCTCAGATGTTGTCCACAAAAAAAAAAAAAAAATTGATTTTTTTTACCCTTAGGTCCCTTTCTCTATGCGCTGTCACATATATGGATTCATACAGGCTTAATGTATTGGGTACACAAGTTAATAATGTAGATTTTTTTGCTTGAAAATTCATTTATTATAATAACAAAATGAATTGGTATATTACTTAAAGTATTGACCATCGTTAGCCACTACTTTTTCCCATCTTTGTGGTAGCATATGGATTCCGCGCCAAAAGAACTGCTCCGGTTTTGAGGTAAAGAATGAATCAAGCCAATTTCTGATACCCTGTTCTGAAGTGAAGCGTATTTCAGTAATGGCGTTCTGTATCGATCGAAACAAATGGTAGTCAGTAGGGGCAAGGTCTGGGCTATAAAGTCTGGGAACCAAAACTACCCATCCACTGTTTTCCAAATAGGTTTTGACCGGTCTTGCAACATGTGGCCGAGCGTTGTCATGATGGAAGATTATTGACTCATGTTTGGTCGCATATTCTGGTCGTTTTTCGTTGATTGCTCTCTTCAAACGAATCAATTGTGTTCGGTTTGGGTGTGATCGTCTGATCCGATTTCAACAGCTCATAATTAAAAACACCCTTCTGATCCCACCAAATACAGAGCATTACCTTGGCGCCATGGATATTCGGCTTCGGCGTTGATTTGGCTGGTTGGCCGGGCTTTACGTATGACTTTTTGGGTTGGGGTTATCGTAATGTATCCATTTTTCGTCACCACCCAATCAGAAATCGACAGTCGTACAAAAAATCAAGCGCTGGCATACCACTGGGTAACCACGGAGTTGAAAATAAATGACTGGCAGAACACTCATTTGGGATGCTTTGCCAGCGTTTGCAAAAAGCGTTTTTCCAGTATTTGTTTTACAAAACATTTTTGTGGTTTATACAAAAAAAACCACTGGCAAAGAATGGTCTAAGAGCATTGGTGGACTTAGGCCGGTCTGTGGTGGGCAAAGCCCACCCTAGGCTGCTTTTTGCCCACCCCAGATTTTAAAAAAATCTACCTTTAATTCCTGTATCTATGATTTTGATGGGAAAAAGTATCAATATTATTATTATTTTTTTAATATCAATTAATCCTGTATTTTTGGTTTGGAAAATGTCTACTGGTTTCCTAGGAAAATAATTTCTTGAAGTCTAAGGGAAAGTTTTATAGTCAGATCTTACATCGATCTTTCTAAGAAATGTTGGTTGATAAATTCTTACTTAAGAAATATTTAAGAAACAAATCGATCTTAGTTCTCATTATAAAACAGGCTCTAAGAGGTTTTCTTTAAGAAAAATTATTAGAATCACAGAGTTATTCAATAAGCATCTGAAGGCATTTGATACGAAAATGGAAAAGGATTTTTAAGAGGAAAATATCGCAGAATATTTTTTGGTCAAATAAATATCTTAGACTTATTAGTTTTTTAAAGAAATAATTAGTTAATATCTAACAAGGAAGTTACTTCAAACTAAACAATACTATTTGAATGAAATTTCAATATGTTGTAGAAACAAAAACTCTAAGATGAACATCCCACGGTTTTTGGCCCCCTCGGTAATTTAAGTAGTCAAAATATAGGGTTAGAATGGGTTGGTCCAATGTGGATGAAAAAATGAGACAGGAAAAATGAGATTTCTTGTCTTTATCAAATATCCAAATTTCATATTAATCTGAGAGTATGCTTGGAATACATTCCTTGTACGAGGTTTTCTTCAGAAAAATAGATGCATTTTTCAGAGTTAAGTTTCCAGGATTATTGAATTTTGAAAATTATGAAAATTTTATCAGAAGGTAGGGAGTAAATTTTAAAAGTTTTTTAGTATGAAAAAGATGTAAGAATAACGGTGTGTCTCACTTTGAAGGTTTAAGGGTTAACTAATAGCTAAAACAAAAAGTTGTTGTTGTTTTGTATACAATTTTTTGACATTTTTTTTTGTTAACAGCTGAACATAAATGGTTCCCTTGCCCACCCCAGAAAATGGTCTAGGTACGCCTATGTCTAAGAGTGATATTCCAAGGTTTGCAATAAAATAATTACACTGTGGAACAAATTCAGGTTAGCAAAAGTTAAGTCGATTCTGAGAGTGAGGGGTGAAAATAGAGGCTAAATTAGAAGACCCGTATCGCGGCGTTTGTTTATGTTAGTTCGAATTTTTTTTTAATCGACCTTCGAATTTTGCAGTCAAATGCCGATTTTCAGCATATTGTTTATATGGTTTTTTGGCTATAACTCGTCGACTAATTGATATTTTTTAAATCTGTAAAAGCCAAATTATTGCTAGAGACCTGTGCAACAATTAAAATTTTTTTAAAAATTGATTTAGAAAATTTTTGTGGTGCTTATGAAGCAAAATGTTGGAAAAATTATTTTTTTTCATGCTTTTTGAAAATATTTTCCACAAAACTAAGTCTTTTTTGCTTTCTGTTTCAAAAAAATATAATTTTGAAATGTTAGTTAGGAAAAGTTTTAAGTAAAAAATTAAATCAATTAAATTAATGATTTGGCCAGTTGCCATTTAGCAGGCGGCTGTGGATCAACATCACTGCTCTCTCTAATACCTTGTTCATCGTCATAATCATCAGAAAGGTCGATACTTTCGTTCAACAGATATTCTGGAATTTCATCTTTGTTTTCCTCTTCTTCCTCTTTTTCCTCGTCTTCCTCTTCTTCAAAGGTGTTTTTATACCACCAACAAATATCAGCGAGTATTGCATGTGGAGATTTTTTTCCTCTGTACCTGAAACGGTAATAGTTTTCAATCGTTAACATGTTTAAATTATGCACTCTGAAAAAGATATTAGAAAAATCTAGGAATTCAAAATATGCACACTCTATAGTTACCTTATTTCAAATGGAAGCGCAGTTTGGTGACAACGTTCGCCTTGCTCATCAGATTCAGTTGGCAACTGTTGAGCGAGTTGATCAAGATGCTGATGCAAGAGATGAATTTTGTACGACATATTAACCCCAATTTCATCGAAAGCTGCCAACATGTTTACAACAGATTGCCTGTAGTTGTCTTTGCGTTCTTTACCCAAAAGTCCTTTAATGACTGCTTTCAATGCGAGCCATGCATTTAATTCTCGGTCTGTCAGAACTTGGTCAAAATTTTGACGACTCATTAGTTTCCGTATGTCGGGACCATTAACAACCCCTTCCTCAATTTTGGCGTTACTTAGTCTTGGGAAAATGTCTTTTAAGCGGTTGAATACTGCTGGTCTTTTTGCGATACATTTCAAAAACTTTTAGCATTGCCAAGTTTAATGTGGAGCAACGGCAATAAAATTTTCATATCAGGAACAAGACTTTCGTATAGCCTATTGTCTTTAGGCCATTTCCGTCCAATGCGACTATTCCAGTTATGCTATTTGTACTGGTTTCTTCCTTTAATACCTTCTCCGTATCGTGAATCCCAATCGCACAAAAAACACGGATATTTTGGACACCCAGATGCTGTTAAGCCTGTAATCAATGAAACTATTTTGAGGTCGCAGCAAATGCGGCACTGGTGTTCGTTATATTTGACTACTTCCAGAATGTGTTTTAAATTATCGAAATTTTCACTAGCGTCAGTGCTATGCGCAATCGGAACAGAAGGCATTCTATTTGTCTTGTGCAAAAGCACAACTTTTAAGCTGATTAGCGAACTATCGATGAATAAACGCCAATCATATTTTGTATATGTTAAACCTATCGTCTCCATTAATTTATCAATATCGTTGCAATAAGCGAAATTTTTTGCATCATTCACGTTGAAGAACTTTTCTAACTCTTTTTGGCGTTTTCGATATGCTGTTACTTTGGTACCTTTCGCCAGCAAATTATTTCCTTTCAAAAATGAAGCCAGTAGTTCTGATTTTTTCTGAGTCAACCACAAATTTGCAACAATTCCATCCAATTGGTTTTGTGTGACTAGGATTGGGTCCTTTGATGTTTCAGAGGATGTACCTTCACCAGGGTCGTATTCTCAGAAGAAATCCATGGATGTAGCAGCGGCGGTTGTAGTACTGATATCTGTTTGAAGATCAATACTTCGGTATGTTGGTACTGGAACGAATTCTGAGTGCGGTAATGGTAATTGGACACTTGGCACTGCTACATAAGTTTAATTCTTTGCTTTCCTTCTATTCAAAGTTTTATGGTAGTTGATACATCCATAGCAATTTTCTTCTTGATGCGGGCTGTTGTCTAACCACATCATTGGTATACCAAAAGGCATAGCCTTCTTCTTTCCACTTTTCCATTGCATAAGAGTTGAATAGCAATTAAAGCAAACTTTTTTAGGGGCATATTTTACGTCAGTGATAAACTCTTGCGAGAAATATTGTTTATAGGCTTCCAAAAAAAAATCACACGCATTGCCAAATTTTTCATCGCTTGCTATGAAACGTCCACAAACATTACAAAAATGGTGCATTTTATATTATGGTTCCGACATTTTTAATACAATATATATTATACAATATTTTTTTTGTTATTTTTATGAAACCGATGCACTTAACTTAAATCACTCACAAAATGAAATAAGTTCCAAAAAAATTAATAGCGAATTTTATCACGACCGAGCGAAAATTAAAAGACATCAGCTTCGGCTGAGTTCCGAGTCTTAACTGAATCTTTATTTTTGAAATTAGTTCGCTCCCAGCAAAATCTTTCATTACCAAATAAGTGGTTATATAATAGAAATTCATAGCTCAGCACAACTTATTTTTTGGCGTCTAAACTCATTATTTTTGTTTGGCGTGGTCGTTTTTATAAGTACTCACCCTTACCGGCTCGCTTACGAAAAAATGAGAAATAAGTAGTTATGAGATTTTGAATAATAAGTGGTTACACTCATGCCTACAAAAAGTTAAATTATAAGTGGTTATCCGATTGCTTACTTGATTCTTAAAAATAAGGAGTTAAGCAAATAGTATTAGCTTAAGGAAATACATTCAGAAAAATTTAAGTTTTCTCTAGAGTGTAATTTTAGGACTCGTCATAAAAATTTTAACACAAAACATATTTACAAGTAATACATATAAATGTATAAAATTTAACTTTGTAAAAAGTACTTATTTAAACTATTGTGAGTAAGTCATTATTTTATATTTAAAAGCAATGAATACAATAGGCCGTTATTAGGAAGTCATTATTTTATATTAAAAATAATGCAAAAGGTAATGATATATCATTTTTGGTAATGCAGATAGTAATGAGGTGTGATTACCAATATTTTGCTGGGCTTGTACGAAATAAAAAACAAATCATTGCCTGTGCGGTGGTTGAAAACAAAAAAGTTGTTTTGTTGGTATAAAAACACCTTTGAAGAAGAGGAAGACGATGAAAAAAAGGAAGAAGGGGAAGACAAAGAAGAAACTGAGAAGCATATTATAGATCAAACAGAAAGCAAAAAAGACTTAGTTTTGTGGAAAATATTTTCAAAAAGCATGAAAAAAAATAATTTTTTCAACATTTTGCTTCATAAGCACCACAAAAATTTTCTAAATCAATTTTTTTTTTAAATTTTAATTGTTGCACAGGTCTCTAGCAATAATTTGGCTTTTACAGATTTAAAAAATATCAATTAGTCGACGAGGTATAGCCAAAAAATCATATAAACAATATGCTGAAAATCGGCATTTGACTGCAAAGTTCGAAGGTCGATTAAAAAAAAATTCGAACTAACATAAACAAACGGCGCGATACGGGTCTTCTAATTTAGCCTCTATTTTCACCCCTCACTCTCAGAATCGACCTAACTTTTGCTAACCTGAATTTGTTCCACAGTGTTATTCGAAAAATCATTAAAATTGATTAAGCGGTTATTCGGGTCGGCTAATAGCCAAAATTGGCGATTAATCGATTATTTTATGCAAAATTAATGTATTTCCTTAGTTTTTTATCAAAAAAAAATACCAAAGAGGCGGTTAATAGAGGAATCGGTTAATCAATTAACCGAATCGGAAATACTAATATTTATACGAAAACTTTTGGGGATTCCATCTTCTAAAATAAAATTAAATAAATAATAAGGTGGTTCACAATATAAGTAACAAAATGAGTATTCATTACATTTCGGTCTAAACACTATTTTATTTCTTTTAATTTTTTAATTTATTTTGTATTTGTTTCTTATTTTTTATATACATTGATTACTTTTATACAGTATCTGCCCCGTATGACATGCCGTAAAATAAAAATGCACCCGGGTAAAAATCTTAATATGGTGTCATATATAATTATATCTTATTTGACAAGTCCCCATATACAACGACATACAACTTGATCCGAAAAATGGGTCATCTACTTGTGTCTAATTATATCAAATTAGATATAATTTGATACTGTTTGATCCGAGATTTGTCCATATCCAGGACATCAAATTACATCTAATTCGATATAAAAATATCTGATTTTATATAACATTGTCTAATAGTAACCCGAGTAAAAATAGTTATATAGGAAATTATATAATTTAATATGGACTAATATGTTTATATATAGTCACGTGTGACACTATATCTTTGCGGATATAATTATGTATAGCTTTGAGTTTTTCAAAAATTTCTTATATGATGTCATATATAGATCAGTATAAATATACATGTCCCCATATATATTTATATGTGCCATATCTATTTACATATGCTATGACAATTTTAATACATCGTCATATATAATTAAAAATGGCTTTATCGGAAATTATATAAAGTTTTATATAGCTCAATGTTCATTTTTTTTTAAGTTGTTTTAGATATGTTTAAGTATAGCGGAATGTAAATAAAATTCTATGTTTTTTTGAGATATATTTATGTATGATTTCAAAATATAAAAGCCGTACTCATTATAACTCCTAAATTTCTTGTAAACCTTGTATAAATACAAGCCATATTTTTATGTATGGAATTTGACATTAAACTCATAAACATACCAGGTTTACACAGTTTACGGGTAGAATACAAGTTTATATGAGAAGGATTGGTTACAATTACGTACAACTTCTTCTAAATTTTTATTTAAATTTTTAATTCTTAACTTGAGGGTGTTATTTTTCAGTACTTTTTAATAGTTTTTGTTTTGATCTCGAAGTATGAAGCGTTATAAAATTATGTCTTTCTACATCAAATTAGATATAATTATATCGGGTCAAAATCCGGATAAGAGTCTATATGATTCAATATATTTAGATCTTATCCGATATAATTTTATCCACCATTTTTCGGATCATAGCATATCTCCAATTATATTAAATAAGATATCATTACATATAACATCATATTATTTTTTTTACCCGGGAAGTATACTTTTTATGCATACCAGCTCTTAAATTGATATTGAAATTTCTATAGCTTTAACAATTTTAAAGGCCCAAATTTTATAACGTAAAATAAAAATTAATTAGAAATTTATTAATTTAGTTCGAGGCCAATTTCCTTATTATGAATTAACATAATAAGTACTTTTTTCAGAAACTGCTATTTTTCTTCATCAGGATATTCTACTAACAAATACTTCACAGAGTTTTTGCTTTCAAAAATCTCTACACTTTCAGGAATAAAGACGACCGTTTCGGGGATTTTCCAGGTCCCCTTCTTCAGTTTTCTTTAGAAAGTTGTGGCAATAGTGCAATGCAAATTGAAACATCAAATTTTCATATTAAACGTAGTCTACTACATCAACAAAATGAGAATGAAGCAAACAATAAAATATGTTTTCGAAGTCTGAAAGCAAAAACTCTGTGAAGTATTTGTTAGGAGAATATCCTGATGAAGAAAAATAGCAGTTTTTGAAAAAAGTACTTATTATGTTAATTCATAATAAGGAAATTGGCCTCGAACTGAATTAATAAAATTCTAATTACCCGAGTAAAAATGTGTATATAAAATTATATGTGAATGGATATATTTGCAATATGTAACTGGATATAATTTCATCCGAAAAATGGTTATATTAAATTGTATCATATTGGATATAATTGTATTTACAAGGATACAAAGTTATATCAAATGATAAACTTATATCCGAATTTTGTCCCGATCAAATTGGATATAAGTTAATACAATACGATATGATTAAATTTAAATGATAAAAAAAACTTTGAATTGGAGGGCAGCAGGATTTCGGGTCCTACACACTCAGGGGTGTGATGAAAATCGAAAACGAACAGTTTTTCAATCTAGAATAATTTGTTTCGCGAAAATCAAATTGGCTTCAAATTATTATTTATCGTTTTATTTGACGCCGGACATGTAAATTAGGAAATAAAATATAATTGGTATTGTACAGATCCTAAAATATTTACCATTGAAAATCAGATCGTTTTCGTTTTCGATATTCATCACATGCCTGACTGTCAGCCGAGGGCTACTATTGATAATGAGTAACTACTTATTAAAGACGTTAATGTATAAATCTATTATTCTTTAAAGACTAGATAATTTTTTATCAAATATGGGAATTTTCTTTGGACTTAGAAATTTTTTTTAAATATGTTAAGCTTTTTTATTTTAAATAAAATTTTAATGGTTAGCCCGGCAATGCACTTCTTTTTTGTTGGAGGATCATAGTTCCCGATTTATGGAGCTGAAGATGATCTACAACAATATTCAATGGCTTATTTCATATTTCTCCACACAAAACTTATCGGACAAGAACAAAATATATATATCGTTGGGAAGGTACTTGAAATGGCTTTTCAATGATATGCAACATGCCTAGACTTATTAACCCATTACGAGCCGGGCCATGATTTTAAATGTTAATTTTTTTAAATTGGATTTTTTAAATTAAAAAAAACTTTTAGAAGTAAAAAAGTTCAGAAAATATTAATTTAATGAAAAAATTGAGTAAAGCATATAAAAAATAGTTTTTGATCAAATATTACATTAATCTCGAATATATTAGTTAATCTCGAACTTGGGTCTGATATTAGCTAATATATCGTCGGCTTGCCTGCAAGAAGTGCTATGTTTTTGGTTTTAACAGGTTTTCAGGAGAGCGAAAAAACTGATTTATATTATCCTTTTAAGATATTTTATTGACATCATATGCCCTAATGATTCACGACCTTATTTATTACAATCATTATTAAGGCATATGATGTCAATGAAATATATTAAAAGGATAATATAAACCAGTTTTTTCGCCCTCCTGAAAACCGACGATATTGTTATATATAAAAAATAAAATTAAAAATATTTTTGTATCTATTTATACATACAATTTTGAACGGTTTTATCATAAATATATTCCTATATATACAATTTTCAATAAAGCAAATACTGATATATGATTTAATATGATTACATATGAGAAAATTTCTAAAAAAATTTCGAATATATCACCATATAAAACATATAAGGTCGCATACAATATTTTAAATTATCATATATTTTAATATTAAAAAATATATGTTATATATACTCTTTTTTACTCGGGTAATCAATAAAAAGGTCGAAAAAACAATTTTTATTTTTTGAATAAAAATTAAAAACCAATAAAATAAAAATTTTAATGTTTTTTTTGTCTTCTAAATCGTACGCATCATTTTTTAATATAATTTTATATGCAAAAAATCACGGGAAAATTATTTAGCTGTGGAGAAATTAACTCTTAATTTATATTAATTTGTATGAGATCATATAGAAAGTTATATAAAATTACAAGAATATATTTTTAGTATGACGATACATACAGTGTTATGTCACTACATATATTTTGATTAGTTTTATATGGCTTATGTTATGTAGTTATATATGGAGTCAGATGTGGGGATATGTAAAAACATCAATTAACGTACAAAAAATTCATTGAAAAAATAATATCAGATGTAGTTGTATATAATGATATGTGCCTTAATGTGACTCCATTCACCATCAGATATAACCCAATCACATTATATATAACAATATATAAGTATTTTTACTCGGGCAACCAAAAAATGTTATACATAAATTTTTTATACATATTGTAATATTATTTTGAGACTAAAACATATTTTACAAAAAATCATGTAGAAATTTTATTTCTTCGAATTTGTTATTGAAATTTTCTGAACATATAGTGAAGAGCAGCTCTATCAATATACGATAATATATAAAAAAATATACGATAATATATGCAAAACTAATATTCACGGTTTTTATTTAAATAAATAAAAAAATAAAAACATCGAACTAAAGGCTGAATAATATCAGCCCTCACCCAAAAAATTATTTTTCTATAGTCAATACCCTCCTTAATAGAAAATAACAAATTAACCTGCTAAAATCACAAGAGTAAAACACTAGTGCGTAAATATTAGGTTAAAGGCGAAGTTATTCCTTTAATTAAGATACAACTGCAGTTCAAAAATTACATTTTTGTGCTGCTAATTAAAAAGATTTTGGATTTTCAATTTTTGGAAAATGTGAAATGGAGAGAAAACGTACCTTATCCCAACAAAAATATTAAGGAGTACTTCAAAAAGAATGACTATTTTATCTACATGCAATAAAATAATATATAAAAATAAAATAAAACAAATACAACAACACATAGCGACTCGGCGCACAAGCATAGTTTTCTACTGAAAAATTGTTAAATTTACAGAAGTATCGGATCTTTCCTATGACACGCACTTGTTAAATTCATTGATGTAAATGCCAAATTTGAACTACTTTTATTCTTGAGTTGTGTTTTTTCTGGAGCTGTTAGTAGTTCCAAATTTGGCATTTCCATCAATGCATTTAACACGTGCGTGTCATAGGAAAGATCCGATACTGCTGTAAATTTAACAATTTCTCAGTAAAAAACTATACTTGTGCGTCAAGTCGCTATGTGTTGTTGTATTTGTTTTATTTTATTTTTGCATTATCTTATTTTGAATGTAGAGAAAAAAGTCATGCATTAAAAAGTGGATGTTCTCTTTTTGCAGGGATCTTAAATGTATATCCTTCAAACTAAAACGCTTTGCTGTCAGTACTAAGTGCATTCTTTTTTTCAATACATGCGCCCATTCGTTTTCAAGCTAAGACGATATCATAAAACGTATACTGATAGAACACTGTATGTACTTGGACCAAAGTAAGGACTTATTATGAAAGTTAAATGTTCGTTCTAGCTTTGAGTTAATTATCTAAAGTTTTCAGTGAACTTAAGAGTACTATTTCGATTTATAAAAATTGTGTTTGTTATAAAATAATTATTTTTTAAAAACAAATAATTCTTTTTTAATTTAAGGAATTTTTGCACCTTCAGTGGAGTCGCGTGTTATCTTTTTGAATAGTCTACCAAAATGAATGAGAGCTTTACTGACGATTAGGGCAAGGAATTTCATACATGAAAATATGCCGCCACAAAGTGCTGTGAAAAAAAAATATTCATTAAAAATATAAAAAAATATATAGAGTATTTAAACAACAAAAAAAAAATATTTTTCTATGAAATAGAAATTGAATTCAAAGCTTTTTATAAGGTCTACAATGTTTTTTTAAAAAGCTTGTTTTCATCTTTTTTTAGTCAAAGTATGAAAATCTCAAGTTAATAATCAACATATGTGACAGCGCATAGAGAAAGGGACCTAAGGGTAAAAAAATCCATTTTTGCAAGGAGGTTTCAAAAAAAATTTTTTTATTTTTTTTTGCCGAACGTAGGGGCCACCATTTTACAGTTTTCGTTATATCTTTGGTATTCACAGTCGGATCTTATAGTATGATACATCGATGTTTTTCTCTCGAAGAGACCAGTATTTTGCTCTAAGGACATTTTGACCTCAAGTATACCGTTCTAGTAGTTACCCACCAGATCTCAGTTGCTACCTAATGTCAGAAAATTAAAGCTGGCAAAAAATCATTAAACTTTTGCTAAGGAAGTTTTTCGCTAAACCCAGTAGAAATGTTTTTTATATATTGGTTGCCGAACGTAGGGTTCGCCTTTTTAAATTTTTTTTAATTGGATTTTTACTATATAGCAAAACACTGGTCTCCTCGAGGCAAAAAAAATCGATATATCACACTTTAAAATCCGATTTTAAATGCCAAAGCTATAAAAATTTTTTCGCTTTCCAAAAATACATCATATTGGAGGGCGAACTTTTTTTTTTGAGATACGGTCTAATGAGCATATATTTATTAAACCTGTATGAATTCATATATGTCGAATTTTAGCCGGGTCTATCTTTTTGCACATTAATGGAAATAATGATGGGCGCTGTGGTGTAAGGGTGAGCGCGTTGGACTGTTACACATAAGGTTTCGGGTTCGATCCCCAACCAAGGCACCACCAATTTATGACAAATAGTAATATGTATGAGTTTTTTCTATTCCTCATACATATCGCAGCGTCCTCCTTCGGTGTTCCCTTAGCACTTAACCCCACCGAAGTAAAATAATATAACAGGGCTATGAACTAAAAAGCTTCAACAAAGTTCGCCAACTCACCATCAGATGGCGCGCAACAACTGTTCTAAAATTCAACGTATCGCGCAATTACAGTGTTGTAGATTTGAAGCTCTTCATCTTTCACCATCTTTCACTTCTTCTCTAACCCCTTTCCAAAGAAAGCAACACGTTGATTAATAGGAAGAATTTGCTGAGTGTTGCTTCTATTTATAAAAAAAATGCGCTAAAATTCCAAAACTTATTTAACAAATTGTGAAAATAATCTGTTTAGGCATGTCCCTACCCTGATTTCATTCTTGCCTAAAGAACCCGTCAGAGGATGATGTTTTTAGAATTTCTAGAAATACTTGTTAAGGTAAATTACAAACTCAATGAGCATTTTTTGTTCTCGTCTAGCAGCGTTATTAACCATTTAAAATACCAAAGAAAAAACAACAATTTGCTTTGTCGTCTTTTCACTTTACTAACTAATTCAAAAAATCTTGCTAAAAATATAAAATATGCACAAATATGCATTTAAAAGGCACCAAATATGCATTTCAAGTGAATATAAGCAAAAACATGCAGATTTGACAAAATATGCAAAAATATGCGACTACAAATAAACGCCATTTTGTTGTAAATTTTATAATTCGGATAAATATTTTGTCCATAAGTGGTTTTGGACTATCGAGAAAAAGCCACTGGAATTTCTTCCCCTACTGATGATATTTGGCCAACTTTCTGAACATTTTAACTTTAAGGCACCGATCTAGCACTGGAAAGTATTTGGTTAAATAAAATTGCTTTGCAACAATATCAAGCAAACCCCAGCGAGCGTTTTACTATTATATACAATTATTTTCATTTCCATTTGGTTTGCTGGTTTTTAATCATTTATCATACACAAAATTTATATAGTACATTTAAAAAAAAATCTTATAGCATACTCCGATATTGCAAACAGAAGCCACAAAATAAAAGGGATTATTATGGACGATACTCATACTCGTAATAACGGGAAAATATGAAAATTACAAAATAATATCTATATTCACACATACTGTTTGATATTGAATACAATCAACATACTCTTAATAGAAGTAATGCCGTATTGTAAGAAAACAATTGTTTTTATTTTTATGAAATCCCAATGACCGACATTACAGACACGCAGCCACAAGTACCGCAGTAAACACCCACATTAGCCACACAAGCAATGTATGTTAAACAGCATTAAACAGCGAAAGAAAGTGTAAATGAAAGGAGGATTGAAGTATTGAATATGTCAAAAGGATTCCAGAATGTTGCACTGGTTACCTTTCAGTGAATAAAAACAAGAAAATAACGAAAGGGGGAGAAAAAAAAAAACAGTCAACAATGGTCAACGTAATATGTGTACTTACTCACAAGGAGAGTCGGTTTCGGGGTAAATGCAATAAAGTTAATAATTATTTGGTACTATACATATCGGCTTAACCCACTTTGAAAAATCATTACTAGATATGTGGTTATATAACTACAGCTGTGTTTTCGACTTAACTATATCCGTTAACTCAGAAAAAACTCAAAGTACACGAAAACGTGTTTGAGACGAAAACTGACACATTACTTTTCGTATGCGCGCTAACTTGCAACATACATAATTATCAACGTTGAAAACTCAACGTTTATATAAGATAACTTCTTCGCGTTACGTCCTAAAATATTTTGGTGCATACGTTCGTTTAAACCGCAACTATTATAAACTGTTTATAATTTTTTTATACTTCCAGCGGTTAAGCGTAGATTTGTTTCAAATACTTAACGTTGATAAGTGTGAGCGAAAATACAGCTTACATATCTGGCAAAGCTAACTATTTACTTTTATTATTATATCTTACTTTTGTATGGGGATGTCATCCAAAATAATGAGTTATGCTTACTCACAAGCATACGAAAAATTAACGAGTATGTCATCGTCTATATGCTTACCAGTATTGACAAAAGTCTAAAAAGAAATTTATAAAAAAAAAACAGTTTTATAAAAAATATATTTTTATTTTGATCTCACTTTAAACAAAATTAGCTGGTGCAGGGAATCGAACCTGAAACTCCAGATTACCAGTCGATGACTCTACTATCTGAGCTATCTCGACACTTTATATTTTATAGATAAAGATATAATTGATTGGCAGCACATGGGTATGCTTATGAGCTAGCATACAAAAATATGTGATTATAATTCCCTACCAGAGTTGAAAAGATATTGGGTCTAAAAATATATATTTTTTTTTATTAAATCTTCATTTACATAACCGAGCCCTTAGGGCCTTATATGGCTAATTAAAGCTACTTTTCAAAAAATTTAAAACATTGCTTTATATTTAAAATAATGAGAAAAATTTTGCATTATTGGCAACGCATATATTTGTCTTTTAAAATTATGGAAAAAGAAACTAGTTATTAGTAACGCATTATCACACGTTTAAAAATAATGCAGAAAGTAAGCCTGCGTCACTGCTAGTAGTCCCAAAAATAATGACTGTTGTTGGATTTATTTTTCTGTAGAGCTAGTTTTTAAGATTAATTTCCCAGCAAAAATTTTGCAAGTAGTGCTTTACAAACTACTTCTTCAAATGCTTCACAAGTATCCGTTAGTATATTTTTACTGCTTTTTTAGAAGTTATTTTGAATAACTTCATAAAATCACTTCTTTCATTGCTTCCCAAGTATCCGTTATTATATTTTTACATCTTTTTTAGAATTACTTCTGAACAACTTCAAAAATCACTTCTTTCATTGCTTCCCAAGTAGCCGTTATTACATTTTTACAGTTTTTTAGAATTACTTCTCAACCACATCCAAAAAATCACTTAAGCGTTGCTTCTAAAGAGTAATTGTTCTAAAAGTGATCGTAAAAAGTAATTTTGGTATAATTTGGAATTTTCAAACAGAGGGTCCCGGGTTCGATTCCCGGCGGGACCAATATTTTTTTATTATTTTTTTAATTTTTTTTTATTCTATTAATATTTTTTATTCTCTTAATTTTTTTTTTAATATTTATAATTAATTTGTTTAAATTCAATATTTTTTTAATTTTAAAATTTTTAAATATATATATAAAAAAAATAGTAAGAAATTGATTTTTATGTACCTGTAAAAATTGTACTGAAACCAATATTGAATTGGAGTGCACCTTTTGCACTTGTTTAATAAGTACTTTTATTGAAGAGAATAAGGATCAATATCTCGCATTAACAAAGTGGTGTTTTTATGCCAGTCAACTTTCATATCAAAGAATAGCTCAGCGACTAGCAATCGTGAGGTCGCAAGTTCGATACCCGGTGGCGGCAATAAAAAAGCTTTTGTAAAATAAAAAAAATATTTTTTTTTTTTGAAGAATTTTTTAAACTTTTAACTGGTGATAGAGAGCTTCCTTTGCACTAGTTCAAAAAGTACTGAAAAAATGTTAAAGTCGGAGTACTCCCCTCCTATGACAACTCAAGGTTAAAATCATTAGTGTTTATGTTAAAAACGAAGTACATCTATATCATCAATTGTAGTGCTTTTTCTACTGCTTCGGCATCTCTTTTTTCACTGGGTTTTTACAAAAGCAGAAAAAATAGTTTTATTCAATAGAAGTTTTAACAGTAACCGAAATGATTATCGTACATGTCAAAACATATAGAAATATTATTAGAATTTTAATACACACATAGAAAAATTCTAAACTTTTTTTTGACAACTTTTTCACATTTTTAGTACTTTATTGGATAGGTCTTCAAAGTACCAATCTGAATACATTTCTTTGGCAGAAATATAAAAAGTATTCAAAAAGCAAACGAGTAAAAAGGTTAAAGTCAGACATGCCGACTATACAATACCCTACACCAGTCTGGGTAAAAGCCAACTAATGTTTGAATCCGAAATTCGAATGGGTTAAAATGGAGTTTGTGTCAAAATTTTCTATAATGTGAGTCAGCGCACCAAATTTCATTAAAATATCTTAATATTTGCGACCTGCAGTTTGTAACCAAGCCAATTTTGGGGGGACCCTTATATGGGCACTAGGTCTAAACATGGACCGATGTCCACCAAAATCAATAGGCTTCGTCCTTGGGCCAAAATATGTCAGTGTACCAAATTGCATCAAAATATCTTAATATTGGGACCTGCAGCGTATAAACAATATAATTTTGGGGGGACCCTTATATGGGCACTAGGTCTAAACATGGACCGATATTCACCAAAATCAATAGGCTTCGTCCTTGGGCCAACATAGGTCTGTGTACCAAATTTCATCAAAATATCTTAATATTTGCGACCTGCTGCGTATAAACAATATAATTTTGGGGGGACCCTTATATGGGCACTAGGTCTAAACATGGACCGATGTTCACCAAAATCAATAGGCTTCGTCCTTGCGGCGACATAAGTCGGTATACCAAGTTTCATTAAAATATCTTAATATTTGCGACCTGTAGAGTGCGCACCAAAATGCATGGACAGACAGACGGACGGAACGACGGACGGACGGACAGACGGACATCGTTAAATCGAAATAAAAAAAAAATTCTGAGCCGATCGGTATACTATAAGGTGGGTCTAGGAGTAATATTTTTTGGTGTTACAAACATCAGCACAAACTTATAATACCCTGACCACATAGTGGTGTAGGGTATAATTAATTTAATGTACCAACAAAATTATCCGTTAGTGTATTGTTACAACATTTTTGGAAGTAATGCAGTACAACTTCAAAAAAATTACTTCTTTCATATTATTATTATTATGAAGACAAAAAAAAAAAAAAAAAAAAAAACGAATGTGCTTTTGCAGCCCTTTAATATTTAAATATTTATTTGTATGTGGCCATACTTTCGGAAAATAATTTTAGATAAAACGAGTAAAACGGTTAAAGTCGGGCATGCCGACTATACAATACCCTACACCAGTCTGGTTAAAAGCCAACTAATGTTTGGATCCGAAATTCGAATGGGTTAAAATGGGGCTTGTGTCAAAATTTTCTATAATGTGAGTCAGCGCACCAAATTTCATTAAAATATCTTAATATTTGCGATTTGCAGTTTGTAACCAAGCCAATTTTGGGGGGACCCTTATATGGGCACTAGGTCTAAACATAGACCGATGTTAACCAAACTCAATAGGCTTCGTCCTTGGGCCAACATAGGTCTGTGTACCAAATTTCATCAAAATATCTTAATATTTACGACCTGCAGCGTATAAAAAATATAATTTTGGTAGGACCCTTATATGGGCACTAGGTCTAAACATGGACCGATTTTAATCAAAATCAATAGGCGTCGTCCTTGGGCCGACATAAGTCGGTGTACCAAGTTTCATATCTTAATATTTGCGACCTGTAGAGTGCGCACAAGAATGCATGGACAGACAGACAGATGGACGGACGGACGGACATCGTTAAATCGAAATAAAAAAAATTCTGAGCCGATCGGTATACTATAAGGTGGGTCTAGGACCAATATTTTTTGGTGTTACAAACATCAGCACAAACTTATAATACCCTGACCACATAGTGGTGTAGGGTATAAAAAGGTGAAAGCCAGCTTTCACCACGTTTTAAGCCTTAAACGTGAGAGTTGGCCATAATGTACACATGTTCCCAGAGTGGAAACGGTAATGACATATCATTATTTTTTGGAGTACCAGTAATGACACCCACTTACCTTCTGCATTATTTTAAAACATATAATAATGAGTTACTGATAATGACTTATTTTTCAAAATAGAAAATAATTTTTGAATTTTTTTGAAAATTTTTTTAAATCTATTTTTAGACTCAATATTTTTTAAACACTGGTAAGGATATATGTAACCACATATTTTTTGATTTTTTGTATGTTGGCGAGTAAGCTTACTTGTGTGCAGCAGGTCAATTATGTTTTTATCTATTAAATATTACATGTCGATATAGCTCAGATGGTAGAGCTGTTGACTGGCAATCTGTAGACCCAGGTTCGATTCCCGCACCAGCAAATTTTATTTAAAAAAAAAAAAAACTACAATAAAAAATATTTTTTTTTATATAATTAATTTTTTTGAAAATCTATTTTTAGACTCATTATTTTTGTCAGTACTGGTAAGCACATAGGTAACGATATATTTTTTTATTTTTCGTATGCTGTTGTGTAACGACAACTCATTATTTTTCGCGACATCACCATATAAAGGTAATAAGAAATGCAATAACAAAAGTAAGTAGTTACTATTACCAAGTATGTAGTTACATAACCACATATCTGGTAATGATTTTCTACACTGGGTTATAGTAATAATATTTTTCAGTTGCGAAGAAGAAAAAAAATTAGTAATTTGATTACGACAATAGAATTTATGTTTCTTCAACAACGATTCAGTATTCCAGGCCTATTAATTCGGTTAGAATGAATCTGTTTTCTGGAAGCATATATCTAAATCGGAGTGAACCACATATCAGACTTTCCTTGTCAGACAGAAAGAGTGAAAAATAACAGAAAAATGCACACAATTATACAGTGGTTAGTCAGATTTTTATTGATGTTAATTAATTAATTATAAATTCTTGGAAAAAGTAAATTTTTTCGAAAATATTTAATTTTTATATCTTAAACAATTTGGTTTACCTCAAAAATATAAATATTGTACTAAATACTTATATAATAGTTAATATTAATATAGCAACATTAATAATGTTAATTAAACTATATCAATACGTATTGGTCAGACCTGGCAAAATTATGGAACGCGAGCGGAGTTTCAGTGGTATGGGATGCTTTATTGAATACTTTAAAAAATCCCAATTTTGTTAGGTGACCAGGTGAAAAATTCTGTAAAAAATAACACTGATAACTTGATAACCCCGAAATTAAAAAACTAAACTCCAAAGATTTGGTCTCCTGATTCCAGATCTTTTTACAAATTTTGCCATAATTTTTCCATACAACAATTTACTCTAAATTTAGCGAAGCAAGATTATGCTAAATTTTAGGAAATTTTGATTTGGTATTGCTTTTTCGGAAGATTTGTTAGTAATTTGAGTTGTTTGTTAGTTTTAATATTTCAATTAAAAAAAAATTCATTTGTGGAGGAAATGAAAATTTTGAACTACCCAGCAAAACCTTGGTAATGACTGGTCATTACTACATGCATTACTTAGATCTCATATCTCATTACCCGTTGAATTACTTTTAAACTGAATGTAATGAGTTACCGATAATTATACCCCACACATTACTATTTCACAATAGCTGAAACCAATAATATATGTTCTAAATTATTAAAAACCATAACTATGGCGTAGCCTAGTGGTTATCGTTTTTGCCTGACAGACATGAGGATCGCTGCTCAACTCGTGTAGCTTCCATTGTTGTTTTTTTTTTGTTATTTATATTAAACATCTATTTATAGAAATGTTGATGTTCATTAAGCAGTATTTAATAACAACAAGTTTTGTGAAAAATAGACATGTATAACAGTTGCCACAATAAATGTGTACATAAGTTAAAGCATTAAAAATCATAGTGATGTCGTGGGCTAATGGTTAGAGTGTTTGCCTGACAATCGTGGGGTACGCTGATCAATACGTGTCAGCTCCTATTGGTTTTTAAATTTTTATATTTTTTAAATCTATATTCAACATCTATTTATAGAACAGCTGATAAACTACTTACAGGTAACATCAGTGTAATGACTTTCCTCCAATGACATCACCATGTTAAAATAAGTAGTTTAGTAATTAAAAGGTAACTAGTGAACACTTAAGATTTCAATACCTAAAACTCATTACATGGTAATGAAAGGTTTTGCTGGGTATATCTGTTAGATTTTGATTGATTAGAAATAAGTTATCCAAGCAGAATACTTAAAAAAGGAGCAAAACAAAGTGTAGTACGACCCAAAATTTTTATTGAAGTCAGAATATATTAATTTTAAATACTTTGTTTTAATTGGTTGATTTTAAAAAGATTGGTCAAAATAATATTGAACGTAAATTCTGACCTTAAAGGCAACTATACAAGTTCAATATTATTGATCACTATTTTTAAAATCAACCAATGAGAATAAAGTACTTAAAAATAAATATTCTGACTGGTTGATTTTTAAAAACTTGATCAATAATATTGACCGCGTATTTATTATATTTTTATTTTCCCTGTCTTTAATTAGGGCATACACTTTCAATATTATTGATAAATTTTTCAAAAAATCAACCCATCAGAACACTTTGTTTTTAAATACTTTGTTCTTCACTGAAAGAAATATCCTTCATGGTATTAATGATATGATTTCATAGAATTTTTTTCGTAGAATCAATGAAGAATTTCATTATGTATATAATATTTAATTAATATTATGAAATTTTTTATAACTTTTCTTTCATAAAATTTCATAATTTCGTTAAAAAAAAATTCATTGAATTTCATAAATTAGATCTCCTTAAATTTAATGGAAATGTTCTTTATGAAATTTTTCAATAGTATTTACTTTTTTTTTCATAAAATATCGTCATTTCTTGAGAGAATAATCTTTTATAATTTTTATTTATTACTTTTGGACCATGAACATTTTTTATAAATCATATTAAGTTTTTCGAAACTTTTTTATGAAACTTTTTAATTTAACGAATTCTTTCTTTAGATATATTTGGTATATCCGTAAAATATGCTACAATTTTATTACGCCTTTTGCACTTGCTAAGTACTTTTTATTTATCCACTCCAGCTTAGCAACGACAACAACCAACTATAATAAATAATAGTAAATGAAATTGCTTCATAGATTTTATGAAGCTCTTCATTGGCTGAATGATTTATTCATTGGACGAGTGGCCGATTAATTTTATGAAGAGTTTCATTAATTTTTTGAACTTTTCATAAACATTAACTTTAATGAAACCTGTTTCATAGATTCTATAAAAAGTTTTAATGGACAAGTTCCAGTGAAAATTTTCATTGAAACTATGAAGACATTCATTACTGAAGTGATGATAATTCTCTCAGTGTGATTGGTTGATTTTAAAAACATTGATCAATAATAATGAACGTATGTGTTTGCCTTTAGGAAAAACATATATTTTTTGAACCTTTAATTAGTTGGGCTGATTGTAATTTTTTTTTTTGTATAATTATGGTAAATAACCCAAAAATTAGTTTTTATAATATCAAGGAACCTCAAGTTAAAATTGTCAGATACAGAAAAGTATTTGGGAACATAACCAATATAAAGTTTTTAATTCGAAATTCTCCTTCGATTGGTGTATTAACGAATTAAAAAATTCAGTATTTTTGTAAAACAAATTCTGTAAGGATTTCTTCAAATTGGATTACATTTTATTTATACCTGTTAATTTATCTCAAAATAAACTGAGTTTAGTGCAGAACCATATTTATGAATGTCAAATTTTAATGGAAATATCTGTGGTTAACGTATAACCATGCTTATATTGGAAATAAATTACTCGCCCAAAATTGAAAAACTTAAAGTGTTGTAAGAGAAAAATTCTATAAATCTTGGAACGTTTTCAGTGGACAAAGGACATTTAAAGGTAAAAAATAAATTTAAAGTGGCACACGAAATCATTAAAAAAACAAAAATCAGGTTTGCCACCACTGTCTTAGGTATCCCCTGTATACGGTAGAACCATGTTGTTATTTTGTGGAACTTTTACAGCATCAGCTGTATTATAACCAAGCTCATAAAGGACACATGCCACTCGGACAGGTCAGCAAACAAGAACAAATGTTTAAAAAAAAGAAGATAACAACGAGAATACAGACAGTGTAAGTAGGTGCATGTGTTCATAACATACTTACGTATGCATGTTTTTAACCGTGTTCCTGTCATTTGTTTGTCAACAACTACACACGCGTACAGGTACGTATATATTTCTACAATTGTATTTGTTCACTTATCTTCACTTCAGTAATGATTTTTTTCATAGTTTAAATGAATATTGCCACTGGAATATTGCCATTGAAACTTTTTATAAAATCTATGAAACAGGTTTCATTAAAGCAATGTTTATGACAAGTTCACAAAATTAATGAAAGTCTTCATAAAATGAGTAGAAGAATAGAATACTTTGAAGACATTATTGACTAATATACCGGACATAGCCAAAAAAGTGCCCCAACGATGCGGTATATTAGTCAATAATGTTTTCAAAATATTCGCTAGGCCTAGGAAAAGTTTGAGGACAGTCCCCAAACTCAGCAGATGTCTCCAGACTAAACTGTAGATCGAAAAACTGTCCCCGCAGTATGCGCTGTGCATACATGTATATTAACATTCTATGAAATTGATTCATAAAGGATAGTTCTTTCATTGTAGTACTCTTGGATACAGATAATCAAGAATGTTTCAGTTAATAGCCATACATGAAGACTAAAGTCATGTATGTGGCTTCCCATGCCAACTGCCTTGCTAAAGATAAAATAAATCCTGTCAATATTAACAACATTTATTGTCCTATAAAATACAAACACAATTTTTTTTAATTTTTCCACAAAGTGGGCGGGCATTCATTTATAATGAATTGTTTACCTATTATAAGTTAATGGAATTTGATAAAAAAAAATTTACTATGTCAAGTTCTTAATGGGCAATTAAAAAAAAACCTTTTTTGTAATTCAGAACTAGTTCTTAAAAATTAAAAGTTTGCTTATAAGAATGCATTAGATTAAGTTTATAAGTTATTGAAACTTTAAAATTGCGTAATAGATTGGAATATATGAGTATGTGAAAATTTTATTTAGCTCGACAGTTGGTATGGAAAGCCTCATATGTACCCAACACGTGTATGTGCTTTAGTATATAAAAATACCAATAATATGAAAAAGTAAACTCCGGAGAGTAGCGCATATGGAAATAAATTACCTTAATTTTGTTTTAAATCCCAAGTACCTCCAATTAAATAATCCAATCATTTTGAACATGGTATATGTCCATTTTCAAAAAAGATTCCATAGTATCCATTGGCTTCTATTCACTTCTTTACAACATTTTTTTTATCAAAACTTTTAAGATCACTAAAATTTTAATGAAATTCTTGTATTGTAAATTAAAGAATGAATTAGTTCAAATAGCAACTCACTCTATCACACATAAAAAAAGTTCATAAATAGAATAAATATTTTCATAAACTGTATGAATATTACATGATAATTTTTTCCCAAAACGTTTTCATTCAGAGTATGAATTTGTTCATACATATAATGAAATCGAACATGACTGTTTTTTGAGAAAGTTGTCCATACAGTTATGGATTTATTAATACTGATTGTGAAGAATGTCCCTAAAACGCATGTAGCTATGTATGTATGACCTTTTTTAATATACACCTTTTGCAATTGTAATTCAGAAAATATCAATTGAAATTCAGAAAATATCAATTGAAATTCAGAATTTCCATTTGAAATTCAGAAAACATCAATTGAAATTCAGAATTTCCATTTGAAATTCAGAAAACATCAATTGAAATTCAGATTTTCCATTTGAAATTCAGAAAATATCAATTGAAATTCAGAAAATATCATTTGAAATTCAGAAAATATCAATTGAAATTCAGAAAATATCATTTGAAATTCAGAAAATATCATTTGAAATTCAGAAAATATCAATTATTATTCAGAAAACATCAATTGAAATTCAGAAAATATCAATTGAAATTCAGAAATCGTTATTTGAAATTCAGAAAATATCAATTGAAATTCAGAAACCGTCATTTGAAATTCAGAAAATATCAATTGAAATTCAAAAAATATCATTTGATATTCAGAAAATGTCAACTGAAATTCAGAAAATATCATTTGAAATTCAGAAAATATCATTTGAAATTCAGAAAACATCAATTGAAATTCAGAAAACATCAATTGAAATTCAGAAAATATCAATTGAAATTCAGAAATCGTCATTTGAAATTCAGAAAATATCAATAGAATTTCAATTGATATTTTCTGAATTTCAATTGATGTTTTCTGAATATCAATTGATATTTTCTGAATTTCAATTGATGTTTTCTGAATTTCAATTGATGTTTTCTGAATTTCAAATGATATTTTCTGAATTTCAAATGATATTTTCTGAATTTCAGTTGACATTTTCTGAATATCAAATGATATTTTCTGAATTTCAATTGATATTTTCTGAATTTCAAATGACGGTTTCTGAATTTCAATTGATATTTTCTGAATTTCAATTGATATTTTCTGAATTTCAATTGATGTTTTCTGAATAATAATTGATATTTTCTGAATTTCAAATGATATTTTCTGAATTTAAAATGATATTTTCTGAATTTCAATTGATATTTTCTGAATTTCAAATGATATTTTCTGAATTTCAATTGATATTTTCTGAATTTCAAATGGAAAATCTGAATTTCAATTGATGTTTTCTGAATTTCAAATGGAAATTCTGAATTTCAATTGATGTTTTCTGAATTTCAAATGGAAATTCTGAATTTCAATTGATATTTTCTGAATTTCAAATGGAAATTCTGAATTTCAATTGATATTTTCTGAATTACAGTTGCAAAAGGTGTAGTGCAAGAAAAAATGGTTTACGAACATATTTAAAAAAAATGTTAGCGTAAATATTTATTTTCACAGAATAAACGAAAAGTACATTGGACTAAAATTAAGAACTTGATAAATATGATGTACCGAATTCATCAGCTGCATTCACTAAAATTGTGTGGAGGCGTGAATCACACAGACAAACCATAGATGCACATCTCAAACACACTAGCTGATATGTTTTTAACGGCTTTAAAACAGTGTTTCAAACGATCTTCTTTTCATATTAGAATCTTCTCCTATTTTGGTATCAATAATGATGACTGATGGCGGTAAAGATGAGGTCTGAAAATAATATGTATAAAAAAATGATGGTTTGCTTAATTTTTTTGAATACCTTTGCTTTCCGATTTTTTACACGCAATAGAGGTATTAATATCTTTCTAGACCACGAAAAAATTAAATTTGTGTTTGTTTATTTTTAGCAGAGAAATATATATTTTTCAATTTCTTTTGTTTTTGTTTTTTGAAAGACATTTTTATTCTAAAACTGACTTTATTTTTTTAAAATAATATAAAAGAGAAAATATTCATAAACTGTATAAATTGGTTCATACATATTATGAACAAAAATTAAAGAAAGGAATTCATACTATTTATGAACAAATTTTGTTCTGTGATACTGAAAGAATTACCCTTAATGATACTAATGATACAATTTCATAGAATTTTTTTTTTAGATTCAATGAAGAATTTCATTGTATATATAATATTTTGTTAATATTATGAAATGTTTATTTTTTTTTCATAAAATTTCATAAAAGAAATTCATTGATTTTCACAAATTACCCCTTCATAAATTCAATGAAAATCTTCTTTATATATGCGAACTTGTTCAATATTATTTGCTTTTTTATTTTTTCGTAACACTTAAACTTTATATTTAAGATCTAATGCAATATAAGTATGTGCATTAATTTCCATGAGAGCATTTAATATTTTTTACATGTAGCGCTTCATTGGCTAGATTCCAATAAATTTTTATAAATATTATGAATAGTTCCATTAATTCACTGATTTTAATAAAACTTCTTAATTTAATAAATTCTTCCATTCGATATTTTTTGTATATGCCTTAAGATATGCTACAACTTTATTGGGGTTTTTGCATTTGCTAGTTGGGCCAACAGTTTTATATATTATATTTTCTTATATGGAAAATATTGCACTGAAAGAATTTCCGAACATAAATTCCTCAAAATTTTGGTAGTTGTAACTTACTTTTATTTTCAATATACTGACAGACATCCATAGGCATAGGGTATTAAATATATAGAGAAAACAGTTACATACCTGAAAATAAAACAAAAAATAAATATATATTATAATCATTTACGATACTGGAACGCTAGTCATCCAGATATTGAATTTTTTTTTTTTTCAAAACAAAAAAGTTTCTTCAAATTCATTTTTATCGGGATAAACAATAATTGCATTAAATGAATTAAATGTGTTAAAACCCCAAAAATTATTTTGCAAATTGTGAAAAATATCCGGATTTCATTATTGCCTAAGGAAATCGTCTGTTTCTGATTAAAACAAAATATGGAAAGTTAAAAATTTTTATAAATTTTCCTTAGCAAATTAAAAAAAAAAACCATAATTTAGAAATGAAAAGTATGCAAAAATATTAATTAAAAAGCAACAAACAATGTACTACGAAAAGCACCAAATACGCATTTTATTTAAATCTGCATATTTGTTAAAATGTGCAGCAAAAAATCAATGCCATTGTGGTCTAATTTTGTGATTCGGAAAAATATTTAATCTAGTAAAGCGGTTCCCACTAAGTTTTGCTTCACCGACCCCTTAACTAAAAACAAAATAAAATGTCAAAAAAATGTACACAAAACAACAACAAATTTTTGGGTTAACTATTAACCTAAGTTTAAACCTGCAGTATGAGACCCACCGTAAGAGATCATTTTAAGGTTTTTTAAATTAAATAAAAACCCATTAATTTTATTTAAAAGTCAGCAATAAAAAATTAAAAATTTCTTATTTTAAATGATGGCCAATTTTAAGCAGGAATAAGGAAAAAAAAATCATTTTTCAAATCAATATTTTGTAAAATAATTTAAAAATTATAGAAAAAAATGTGTTGTTTTTAATATCTGGTTTTATGTTTTTTGTCGGAACTCTTCGCGGATCCCCTGGAATTCTCTACGGACCCCTGGGGGGAACCGTTGATCTAGTATAATAGTTTTAGACTTCTAAGAAAAAAGTAAATTTGAGGGAATTCCTTTCCCTAATACATTTTTTACAATGAAAAATTTCGTGATTTCTTAGTAACTAGTATTTAAAAAATATTTCTGAAATAATTCATATGGACTAGGGTGCTGCAAATTACAATAAATTAAAATTTCCAATTCATCAAGGCCTCATCAATGCTACTACCTATTAGAAGTCTATGTAATCAAAAAACGTTTTTATTTTAAGGCCTCTAAATGTCAATAAAGTTATACACACTAAGCAGATTCGTAGTTCCAACTGAATGTTTCGCCAACCTAATTTTTGTAGTTCCAGGTACAATGATTTTTTTTTATTACTTATTAAAACTGTTTTAATTACCGAAATTTATTTACAAGTTTTGAATTTCTGTTATAATTACACTGCATGACACTCAAAAAATTAATGGAGATCTGACCATCAGTTCTACATATTTCGGACATGATGATTACAATGGCGTACTTTATTTTTCGATCAATGGTACAGATTTTTCGCTAAATGTCTTTAAAGTTTGTCGGTTGTCCATTCAGTTTTTTATATAAAAAATTTTTCAGATTCAATTAATATGAATTTTTTGTGTTAAAATGTAAGGACCTATGGCCAGGCACGTAGCTAGGAATTTATTTCGGGGGGGGGGGGGGGGGATTTTTCAAATTTTTTGGTGTTTTTTTTTTTGTATACTAGGTGTGCTCCTTTACATTTTTGTGTTAAGTTCTGAGAGGAAGCACAAAATCCTAAATGACAAAATTGCCCAAAAGTACGGGAATGCACAAAATCACTTTTTTTAGCACAAAACTTAGTTAAAAGAAAAAAATTAAAATGCATATAGTTTTACGCTGACAAATCGCACAGATGCACATATTTTTTGCATTTAAAAGTTTTTTAACTTTGTTCAGTTAATTTTTATAAATAAAAGTTTTAATTTGCGTATTTCCTTGCTTAATTAAAATTTAAAATTTTTTCGCAATCGTATTATTTGTTTGTCATTACACCAGCTGTCCCTTTTACAATTTTCCGAAGTTAATAGTAAAAAGGGAAACACAAATACACTCATTTGCCCAAATTTCGAGTACGGGAACGCTTTTTGGTAAGAATGGTTTCCGCGGTAACATCAAGGAACAGACATTTTATTCAGTAGAAAAATTAAAAGACAAATTTCTTTTATTAATTGCCTGATACTGGTAAAGAAAGAACGAAAATTTCATATAAATAAGGTTTTTAGAAAATAGTCAGAGGCACAAAATTTTATAAAATTATCTCCAAGAGCGCAAAAATTTAAAGCTTTTTGAAACTTTTTAAATATTACAATTAAGAATGGCTTATACCCATAAAATAAAATTCAATTTTTAACGCATTTTCTAAGTTCTAAACTAAATTATATATTTCAAGTGTTGTACCCATTTTTTGCCAAGCATCGACTCCGTGGGAATTTTCAGGTTCCAATACTAAATGAAAGTAAAATTCCAGAGTATTTTGTAAAGTTAGCTCGGTCTATTTGGCCTCTTGAAATATCTGTGTGGCGCGAAACCCCAAAAATATAAATGAGCAATTAGAGTTAGGAACTCTCTCGCGTTCATGAATAAGTTTAATTTCAAGTGTTCCGTTCGGTTTTTTTATTTTAATCGGAATCATCAAACAAACCATTGCCATGATGTAATCTTATACTGATAGAACTCATTAAATTTTATTTTATCTCCAATGCATAAAAAGGTATTAACTGGAGAACTGTTTGCAATTTTTACTCCAAATTTTAAATATGTTGAAGTAATTATATATATTTTACAATCGAAAGAAAAACATATTTTTTTAGCGTATAAACAATATAATTTTGGTAGGACCCTTATATAGGCACTAGGTGTAAACATGGACCGATGTTCACCAAAATCAACTGGATTCGTCCTTGGGCCAACAAAAGGTCTGTGTACCAAATTTGATCAAAATATCTTAATATTTGCGTTCTGTAGAGTGCGCACAAAAATGCATGGACAGAGGGACCGGCGGCCAGACGGACGTTAAATCGAAACCAAAAAAATTCTGAGCCGATCGGTATACTATAAGGTGGGTCTAGGACCAGTATTTTTTGGTGTTATAAACATCAGCACAAACTTATAATACCCTGACCACATAGTAGTGTAGGGTATAAAAAGACTTCGAAACCCTATTTTATTGTTTGCTTCATTCACATTTTATGATGTAGCGGACTACATTTAATATGAGATTGTGATGTTTTAATTTGCAGTAATGCCACCACTTTCTAAAGAAAACTGATGAAGAGGACCTGGAAAATCCCCGAAACGATCGTCTTTTCATTCCTGAAAGTGTAGAGGTTTTTGAAAGCAAAAACTCTGTGAAGTATTTGTCAGGAGAATATCCTGATGAAGAAAAATAGCAGTTTTTGGAAAAAAGTACTTATGATGTTAATTCATAATAAGGAAATTGGCCTCGAACAAGAATTAATAAATTTCTAATTTATAAAAAAATATTATTAAGGCCAAATTGCTTTTGGATGTCAGTTGAATTGGTTTAGTTAAACCGAAAACAAATTTTATCAGACAAATTTTTATACCCTACACCACTATGTGGTCAGGGTATTATAAGTTTGTGCTGATGTTTGTAACACCAAAAAATATTGGTCCTAGACCCACCTTATAGTATACCGATCGGCTCAGAATTTTTTTTATTTCGATTTAACGATGTCCGTCTGTCCGTCCGTCCGTCTGTCTGTCTGTCTGTCCATGCATTCTTGTGCGCACTCTACAGGTCGCAAATATTAAGATATTTTGATGAAACTTGGTATACCGACTAAGGTTTCTTATCAGGGTTTTATAAATTCTAAATTAAGATTATCTTAAGTGAGTGGAATATTGTAATTTATTAATTGGCCACTAGGCTTTCAAATTACAAAATGGTGAATAAATTAAATTAAATTAATGTCGGCCCAAGGACGACGCCTATTGTTTCAGTTAAAATCGGCCCATGTTTAGACCTAGTGCCCATATAAGGGTCCTACCAAAATTATACTGTTTATACGCTGCAGGTCGCAAATATTAAGATATTTTGATGAAATTTGGTACACAGACCTATGTTAGCCCAATAACGCAGCCTATTGATTTTGGTGAACATCGGTCCATGTTTAGACCTAGTGCCCATATAGAGGTCCTACCAAAATTATACTGTTTACACGCTGCAGGTCGCAAATATTAAGATATTTTGATGAAATTTGGTACACCGACCTATGTCAGCCCAAGAATGTAGTCTATTGATTTTGGTTAACACCGCACTATAGGTCAAATGATAACTTTTTCTGTGCAAAATTAATAAACACTACAAAATCATGGTATTTCAACCAAAACCTGTAAGAATTTCATAAGTAAGAATAATTCTATAAAAAAAATGGAATTTAACCCATTAACGACCAAAAATTTAAATTAACCCTTTTGCAAACATAATACATTGTATTCATTCATTGCTTAAATCTAGTTCATTTTCTAAGTTTAAATCAAAAAGAGCCTCTTCACTTTCATTAATTTCATCGTCTTGGTTACTAAGATGAAAATCTGCTATAGGATCGCTGCCACAAAATAGTTCAATTACTTTAGCTGGAAGTGTGCAACGTTTTCGGTTTTGTAAGCGTCTATTTAAAAATGTTGTGGAAATTAATGGATCTGAAGTATCGACAGCCCTATTAAATACGTCTAAGAGGTTATTGGTGAGGCTTTTTCTGCGGGAATAATGGAATCTATCGGCTTTGTATATTTTATGACGCGATTCAGCAGCTTCTTCTGCAAAAAACCCATTGGAAGTGCAGTATTTTCTATTATTTGTTTTGAGTGTATGAGTACTTTATGGACCGTAGAAGTCTTTCGTGACCAGGGATATAGCTCCGGAAAAGTTTTGCTGTTTCAAAGCAATATATTTCAAATGTACTTGAATTGATCTCGAACTGGCAGGATAAACAAATCAAAATGATTTTGAATCGAAATATAAGATCTTTGTCCACACCAGTTATTTCAAAAAAAATATCATGTTCAGTAAAAGCTCGACGGGCAGTATTTCCGTCATTTGTGGAACCGAAGCCACCTACTTTGGGTATGTCTACGCAAAGTCCGACCTTTCTCCAAAAATCGTTTTGTATGTCTGCTGTTCTTTCTAAGATAATTAACTTATCATCTCCTCGTATCTGCCACTTTTGTAATTTGCATTGCCTAAATGTAATACAAAGTAAAAAACCGAATCCAGCAATGACGAGGGCTAAGTCCAAACTTTAGGTTTTCCTCTTTTGCACGGAATATTTCACTTTTATAATTAAATGTGTTCATAAAGTCTTTAGGTGTGTGTAGCAGCACAAATGGCACAAGCCTAGTTTGAGACATTTACCTTTCTGTGACATTTTTTCCACTTTTGTGCTAATTTCACGCAAAAAAATGTAATGTTTGCGTTATATGTTTGTCCATTTCTTTCGAAATTGTATTAACTTCAATTTTGTGAACTACGTGTTTAAAAACGGCACCAAATTTTTCTTTTTTTGTGCATTCTTTTCGCCATATCTCAAACAGATCGGTTTTTTTTATACAGAGATTACCCAAAAAAAGCGCCATTATTCGTAAAGCGCAAAAAATCGCAATTTGAAATAAATTTCAAATAACTCATTAATTATTATTTAATATATTTTGTCAATTTGAAGGAGGTCAAATGAGGTCAAAATTTTTGAGGACTTACAGAAAGTCAAAGTTTTATATAAATTGTACCGTTTTAAGGTTATGTAGGCTAATGAGTTATTTTCAAGTGTTGCAGCATAAATATATAGCAGTTTTAATTAAATGTATATCTACTTACTTGTATCTTTAATTTACATTTTACACTAATGAATTATTGCCAACACAATTCGAGAAACACGCACTTAAAGTTGACCAAGCACTACTGAACTCGCAAACACATTTATAGAAAAAATTTAATCAACTGACTTCAACTTACAGATGTGTAACGGTACTTTATATTTAACACAAAAAAAATCACGTGTCTTTGTTTTAAAGCATTTACAATTAAAAAACAACAACAACAAAAGTAAAACGTCACTTTGATTCTTATCACTTTTGCACAGAAAAAGCTGTTATTTGACCTAATGTGCACCGGTCCATGTTTAGACCTAGTGCCCATATAAGGGTTCCCCCCAAAATTATATTGTTTATAAGGGTTTGGGGTTCCGGAATTCCCGTGCGGGAATTCCCGGGAAATCCCGGGAAAAGTTTGACGGGAATTCCCGGGAAAATATATTTTTCCCGGGAAAACGGGAAATTTTAAAAATATTAAATTTTTTAAATTGTTTTTGTTTCGAATATGATTTTTTAATTTTAGTCATAAAAAACATTTTAAACACCAAAACAAAAATGTCATTGTTAAAACCTTTTAAAAGGGAATACATTTATTTGACACACAAATAAAATCTTTGCCAAGTAATAAGGAGCATTTTAGCTAATAAAGATTTTTCGCATAACTTATTCAAAATTTAAGTAGTAAAACCTAAAAACTTGGTAAAATGTTTAAAAGAAATATGAAAAAAAGCTTTGTGTCTTACAAATAATCGCGCTTACTATCTAAATTTTTCAAATGTATAATTTAGGTAAAGTCGACTTTAGTTAAAATATTGGGTGGCAGTATACCTTGACTTGGTTTATTTTTGGAGCATTCTGATTGGTTAATTTATTTTCAACCAATCAAAATATTTGAAAATATAAATATTTTTGTAAGGTTTTCATACACAAAATGAACAAAACCGTTTGATTAAAAATAAAGTCGACTTTAAATATAAAATACGCCTTTATATTAAGGGTTAATAATTTTATAAGTAACGTTTTCATTAATAAATGTGAAAAGAAAAGACTAATGGTGAACGGTGGTATCTAAATTTGGTTATCCGACATCTAAATTTGGTTCACAAAAAAAAAAAAATGATGGTCATGCAACTTCTCTTGAAGAAAACCACAAGAATAACGTTTCAGCTAAAATTAGCAAAGTACCTGAAGAAAAAAGTGGAAGCTGAATAGGCATTAAAGGTTTTATGGTAGGGCAAACATTTCCTGAAATGGTATCCAAATTAGCTGCAGTCAATCCGCACCATAACTAGATCTTCGTTTATTCGATAAAGTTTTTATAATAAAAATCTGGAATTGTAAAAAAATGAAACCGATGTAAAGAACATTATATTAAATTACTACAATCATGTAAAAGATATCATGATAAAAGAAATATCGAGCAATATTTCTAACAATAGGAGATTTACTATAATCTTAGATGAATGGACAAGAATATCACAAAAGAGATATTTGAACATATGTATAAACGGAAATAATTCATTTTATAACCTGGGGTTGGTTTATATATCAGGAAGATGTAATGCTGATGAAATAAGAAGAATTGTAGAAATAAGACTAGAAGTGTTTTATTTGTCTTTGGAAAATAACATTGTGGCCACCATATCTAATGGGCCAAGTGTGATGAAACGGTTTGTTTCCGACAGTCCAGTAGTAGGTGCCTGCTGGAATCATGCATTTCATTCATTTGGCAGTGCTGCGAGTAATTTATGTGAAATCAAATGTTCAACATTCTGATATTTTTTACTTTGAATTCTCACTACAAAGACTGCATTTGTACTGAAATAGTGTTTTTTTTTAACAAAAATTACTTATATAGGTGGTTTTCATTACCAATTTTGTTCAAAAAATCAAATTTTTTTTTTTCTAGTTGCCATGTGGTTTCAAATTTCAAATATTTTTAAGTAGTCAAAATAATTTAAAAAACAAAATCAGAAAAATAATCGTAATAAGAAAAACATTTTATTTTATTTGCTTGTAAGTTAATTTATTTGTTAATTTAAATCTGTTTATTTTTTAATAAAATAATTAAACATTTTGCAGATAAATTGGATTACTTATTCGAAAATTGGCGAGGTGTCCTTGAAAGACCATTGAACTACCATCAATCAAATATGGGAAAGGGCTTAAGATATGTTCTTCTGAAACGTTTGTACATGTATTTTTATTTATGCTATTCAATTTCGTGTTTGTATGAATAAATAGTGTAAAAAATCTTGTTTTTTTATTTATTGCTAGAAGTAAAATCTAATGCGAATATTGGTTCCCATTAATCATTTTCCAATTGTACATAGTTGTATTTTACAATCTTCTAGGATTGTGCAATTTTGTCTAGCAAATCGTTAGCAACAACTTCCTCGATAGTGGATTTTTAGATTTCAAATAAACATAGTTATGTTCCACTACTTCATATCCACTATGCGATAGTGAGGGTTATTTCACCTATGACATAGTTGAAAAAATGGTGATCAACAACTATGTATTTTTTGGGTGTAGTGCATAAATATACAGAAAAAGAAACATGTCCAATACTGGGGACACTTGGCTTAAGTTGATGTGATTTTGTAATTTTCAGCTTAAGTAGAATGTGTGTACATTTTAAAATCATAAATATTTGAACAATATGCGTTTGATATGGAATTCACATTGGTAAAATGCTCGATTCGTTAAAATACAAATAACTAGTGAATTTATGTGTGAGAGTATCTACATCATTGGGTGTTTGAATTGCAAAAGTATTTCAATTTTTGTTATTATTTTTGTGTATATTTTCATCAAAATCACCTAAACAACTTTTCTGGTATTACAACCGGCATTATTTGATTTTTTTATTTAGAGGGGTTTAACGCGCATTGTACCATCTCATACAATACGTAGTTATATACTATGTATTGTTATTAAAGTTCAACTATTTAACTATTCCAATGTTATGTTATGACATTTTCACCTGTATTGTTTTTGTTGTTGTACTTCAATCAAATGTATCCATATTGTTTGCTGTATTGTCGTTTCTATTTGCTTTACTGGCAGTGTTGCCACCAGTAAAAGACAAAATTACACAGCTGTAGGTCAAAAATTATCCAAAACCGTATGAAATTACACAAAAAATTATAATTTCTTATATAATTTCAAAATAAACTCTTCTGAGCACATTGGGGAAGAATAAAAATATTTTTGAAAAAATTTCGCCATTTCTTACCAAAGTTTTGCATTTTTTCTATTTATAAACCGATTTTTAAAGACAGCATTTTATCATCTGCAATGTGCAAAAGTTATTTGCATTTTAAAACTAAAATTTTGCATTTTCGCAATAACCTGGTCTGAGTTTTTGCCTTCTGCAAAAGCAAATCCAGGCCAATTTCCCTGAAAAATATAACAAATTAGTCAATTAACTAAAGGGAATTTCAATTCAATATGTTTTTCAGGCTTAAAACGGCGTGCTTTTAAATTTGAATATTAATAAAATGGTATTTTATCCACATTAAAAGCTTCTTTCAGAAAAAAGTATTTATGGTTTTTTTCATTCAAATGCGTTGCATGCAAAAATATTACCTACTTGCTAACTATTCTCTCCCATACCCATCAAATTTTAACCATAAATAAAAATATAAAAAATTCACAAAAATTTACCGATATTTTTTTTCCAAAATTTTATACGATTCTGTTGAAATCTGTAACATGTTGGACTTACCGAATTCTAAAATATTTTGATTCTGCTCCACCTTGCTGCGTTCACAAAATTTCCATCTGGTCCAGGCCCAGTGTTATGTTAACTACAGCCAAAAAATTTTCAGAGATTAGAAAGCAACAATCATAACAAACCCAAATTTTCCCACTCTTTCGCTGCATTTTTATATGGTCTTGCAAACCAAGAGAATTTTTAAAAGAAGCTTGACAATTATTTTCGCAAAAAATAAACAAAGACGGAGTTTTAAACAAAACAAAAAAAAATACATAGCACTATTTCTGATTTCTTCTAAACTCGGCTTAGTGTTGAAAAAATTTACAAAATCATTCACCAGAAACTGGAGATTTGTGGTAAATGGTTCACTGATAATCTCGTTTCGTCTATATATCGACTAATTTTTATTAACTTTCAAAAATTTACGGAAGTTTTAAAAATTTGCGGAAATTTCTGTAAAAAGTGAAATTACACAAAAACTACACAAAAATTTCATTATTCAAAAATTATCCAACGAATGTGTAAACAGTCCCGTTTTTGAATAATTATTCAAAAAGTGGCAACACTGTTTACTGGCCATTCGTAGTATAAAACTCTTGAAAAACTCATACATTGTTCAAAATTTTTTAGCATTTTACATTGATTCATTAACATGTAGACGGCATGTTGAATATAAATTCACATAAATCTTTGGCAAAACCATGGTAAAACTGTTTTACGTTTTGGTTTTTAGAAAATTTTCATTTATATTTTTCACCTGAGGTTTGATAACATAAATACCATTTTTCACATCTTTACATGTTTAAACGACTAATAGTATTAGATGGTATTAGATTTGAAAAATAATAAAAATTGAAAAAGTAATTGCATTGTATTCATAAATATGGTTAGAATTTTAGATTAACTTTTCATTTTAATATACAAAAAAAAAAACATTATGATGACACGATTAATATATCGCATATTTTATTAAACAATAAATCTAAATGTTGATGAAAAGTACAAGGAAGGCGTTAAATGCCGCTACAAAGGGCTAACTAAAAGGGAATTAAGAACATAGTTGTCGGATTCAACAAGGGAATCATTCACAGACATGCTTAAGGAATTTGAGGTAATAAAGGATGCATTTAGATTATGTAAGACGATGTCACAACAGGAGCATATGTCTGGAATTCTAGGGAAAACAGATGGTTTGTATAATATATGATAATAATCACAATTGGTTCGTATAATTCATACTTGGGACTAGTTAATTGAATCGGCCAATTGATTGATGATTTCGTTGGCGTTACAATTGTCCAATGCCAGTGAAATTTTTTGTCATTACAATTGATCAATGGCAAAGAAATTTTTTTCATTTGGCATTGTTCAATGCCTAAATGACCGGTTATAATTGATGAAAAAAGCATTTGTGTTTATTTCACTTAATTAATTTTATTTAATTATTTTAAAACTTAAATTTACTAAAAGTTTAATGACGTTATTGTAATGACATTTCCGCTAGTATTTATAAGCCCATTTACAAAATCAAAATCCATTTCCAATCCAATTCCTTTGGACATTTCACGAATACTACGGATATACAGTTTATATGTCCAATAATATTCGTTTCTTTAATAAAAACCATTTTTTCCAACAAATACATACTTGATTAAAATGGAAGTACCTTAAACATGACCAAATTTTTCTTTGTTTTTAGCGATTTTAAATAAAGTTAACAACACTGAAATTTTAAAGTGAATAGTTTTATGCCTTTCTCATCACAATATAACAAATCAGTCAAGATTTTTTTTACGTTGTAGTAAAAAGCAGTTCATGTTAAAATCTCAGTGTTGTTAACTTTCTTTTAAAATCGCTAAAAACAAAGAAAAATTTGGTCATTTTTAAGGTTCTGGCATTTTAAGTCTGGCGACTATTTGGAGATAAAAATAATGCAAGTCTTAAAGATATTTTATAGGATTTCCAAAAATATACAGTTTGTACAGAACCGATCAATACTCTCTAAATTTTACTATGTAATTTGATAAAACGTCGATATGGCTAATTTTTCGTTATAAGCCACGCCCACTTAAAATAAGTGACAAAATAAAAAAAACAAACATGACGCAAAAATTCTGTACAATCTCCTCGCTTTTAGGGGTAAATTTAGCCACTATTTTGATCTTTAAAAATAAAGGCAATGATAACAAATTATAAAAAACTTGAATCGTTTCTATTATATTTTCCACCACTGTATATGACACTGATTTTAATTTTAAGAGTTATAACAGATATCCTTGCAAATTAATTTAAAATTTTACTTCTGAATGATGGGTATGTATAGTTGATCTTTTATTTGGTAAATGAATGTATTTTTTTTTTAGTTTGACATTAGATCATAAATTAATGTCACTTCTTGATTTAAATTATTTTTCAAATTAAAGAAAAATTATACAATTTTTACAAGTAAATTACAAAGAATGAAAAAATGTTGAAAGAATTCGATAAGGCCAGCAAGATAGAATACGTATTTGCGGCTTTCACTACAAAGCCATTATCAGTGTCATTTGCCATGGTGGGTTAAACATTGATAATTTACTTATGTGAAAGCAAATCGAATATGTTACCAACTCAACTTAGACTAACATCAACGAAATCTAACAATGCTATTTTTATCCTTTGGTATTACTACTGTTTTTTGCTTTGAACCTTAATTCTTAAAGTATCTCAGATGGTTCTATTCAACTCTGTGTATGATAAACACACATTTTTTTGAATTACAACGAACCGTTAAATGTAAATGTATGTTATTTAAATTATATTTTGCACCGTATCATGTGTTTTTAAGAGGTATGAGAGGTATGTATAGTTGATCTTATATTTAGTAAATTAATGGTTTTTTAATTTGATTTTAGATCACTTTTACTTATTTTAATATTTCGCTATTATTTAGCGTCCCGGCTAAAAATCTACATATACGGATCATACAGGTTTAATATATGTTCATGCATGATCAAAAACATGAATGCTTTTCCATACATGGATACATAAATCTCCACACATGCATCCATATATGTCCACACACGTGCACTAACGAAAATTGAGGTAATATTTACATGTATGTACGTGTATGAACATACATGAAGATGGATGAACATGTATGATCATATATATATATATAATGCCTTGCTCGTCGTCCAATTATTACGAGCTGCCTCTATAGGCGGTCTATAAGTTGTCTCCATCTTTCTCGACGTGCGGCTAGATCTTTGAGCTCTCCTATGTTGTTGACAGTTCTACCAAGGCTCTGAGATATGGAATTTATTTCCTGCAATGTAGATCGTGTCGAGGTGGTTTTAGGACGTCCCCTTTTTATACTTCCCTGTGGGTTGTAAACAAGGGCGTGATTACATACTTCCTCAGGAGGTTTTCGCAGGGGTGGCCAATCTATCCAAATTTTCTTCTACGGATTTCTGTGTTAACATTTCCAACACCAGTTCTGACCCAAAGTTGTTCATTTGTGATTGTGCGAGGCCAGAAAATTTTAAGAATTTTGCGTAGAAATCGATTAACAAAAACTTGCAGTTTATTTTGTATTATATCTGTAAGAAACCAAGTTTCGCAACCGTAGAGAAGTACTGAAAGAACACAGGCTTTAAAGATGTGTAGTTTGGTGTTGACACTGTAACTCGAAGAGTTCCAAACATTGTGGAGTTGTGTAAATGAGCCTATTGCCATTCTGATTCGATTTTCAACGTCCTTCAGAGTTCCTCCGTTCTCGGTAATCGTGCTGTACAAATATTGAAACTCTTCTACTTGATGTACTTGGCCGTGCATAACGTTCAAAGGTTCTGTTGATGCGCATTTCCTTCGTTAGTTCTGAGACCAACTTTGTGGGATTCTCGTGAAAGGTCATCTAGTTTTTCCTGCATATCACTAAGCCGGTGAGCGAGCTCGCATTTATCTTCAGCATAATCAAGTGGTCCCACATAATACCCCGTGGCTTGTTATCGTAAGCACGCCTGGACACAGCATCCATTACAATAAGGAACAACAGTGGTGATAGCAAGCAACCTTATCTTACGCCCGAGATGGTGTTAAATGGTACAGACATTTTACCTTCATAGAGTACGGTGCATTTGCTCTCTCTATGAATAGAATCGAATGCTTTTTCATAGTCAATAAATAGGACATATAAAGGAGATCGCATTGCCATGGCCTGTTCAATTATAATCCTAAGGGTGTTAATTTGATTGATACATGATCTACCGCTTCTGAATCCAGCTTGTTCGGCACGTATCTTACTATCGACATGGTTTTATAATTCGTTCCAGTATGATCTTCATAAAAACTTTCGTTACAGCGCAAAGAATTGTAATACCTCGCCAGTTGTTGCAATCAGTTGCATCTCCTTTCTTAGGAAGTTTCACTATAACCCCTTGCAACCAGTCCGTCGGGTACTCCTCTGAAATCCGTATTTGCCTAAAAAAAGGGTGAAGTATCTTGGCAAATATTTTCGGGTTTGCTTTGGGTACTTCTGCAGTGATGTTGTCTAAGCCGGCTGCTTTTCCAGTTTCCAGAGCTACAATAGCATCAATAATTTCCAGTTTGGACGGTGGATCGGTTCTTATGGGCAATGTACTTTGATTGTCGTTATGCGTTATGCTGATACCTTCTCGCTGAACGTTTAGTACACTTTCAAAGTGCTCTTTCCATCGTTTAAGTTGTTCATCAACGTTGGTAATTAACTTCCCGCTCTGATCTTTGACAGGGACCGTTCTTTTTCTTTTAGAACCAGTAATCTTTTTGGTGATAATAAAAGCTCTTTTATGTTGCGAGCCGCAGCTGCATTTTCAGCTTCTATCGTCATACTGCGCATGTGCTTCTTTTTATCGTCCCTTATATTTCGCTTAACTTGTTTATTCATTTGGCTGTATTCTTTTTGGGCTTGTTTTCTCTCGTTGATGATCATACACGTAGATATTACATCAAATTTCGTTAATGCACATGTGTGGACATATATGGATGCATGTATGGAGATTTATGTATCCATGTATGGAAGAGCATGCATGTTTATGATAATGCACGAACATGCATTAAATCTATATGAATCCATATATGTCGATTTTTAGCTGGGGTGCTATAATTTTATTGTTAACAAAAGTCCTATTTCATATAAGAGGACATTCCATAGTTATATATTAAGTCAACAAATATATATTTCGAAATCCGCTACAACGGTTTCAATTTTGATTTCATATACGTAATGTACACCTAAAAATATATTAGATTTGATATATGGTGATCATACACTCACAATATATTTTCCAAAACCGATTGAGGTTTATTTGAAAAGTAATAGGTAGTTTGTTTTCAATTGACGACTCAATTAAAATACATAGAAACATATTGTATAACTTTTTGTATAAGTCAATAAAAAACAAACTACAAAAAAATACGTATCGTCTGTAGGGTTGTTGTTTTAGTGAAATGTTCTATTTTTAGTTTTCTATGTTTGGAAAAAATAATTTAAATAATTTCGTTGTTTTCTATTTCAAAACAAAAAATTCAAGTTCAAAATTATTTCAATTCAAATTACAATAAATTCTTTACTCATACACACAAGCACAGCCAATAACAATAAATATGAGTGTGTTGTGTGTGTAGTCCCAGCAAAATTTTTGTGACTGGTTGCCTCTGGATCTGCTCTAGAACAGGTCTTTTTACCACCGGCTCCTCTAGAACAGATTTCTGGTAGTCAAAAGATTTCACTCTCGCAGAAATAGTTCTGTAACTGGTTCTAGAACCGATTCCAAAGCAACCTTTTCCAGTTTGGAAGAAAAGAACCTGTTGTTTTTCGGACAAACTCAAACAATAACAATGTGAGACAAATGGTAGGGGTCAGTGATCGGAAAGGGTTCAAACTACCGGGGAAAGTTATATCGGTAAAAAAGAAGTTACACGTGTCCCGGCGTTTCGCTGGGTCACCCCTAGGAATCGAGATATATCGATTTGACCTTTGGTGGTCTTTTTTTTTGACATAACTCGAGAACCACTAGTCCGATTTTGCTCAAACAATTTAAAAAAAAATAAAAATTACAATTCCTTTAATCTGTTCATATAACGTTTTTCTATATACTCAATAGTTTTGCCGGTAAAAATAAATGTATGAAGAAAAAAATATTTTTTGCCTAAAATATTAAAAAAAGTAATAAACAAAAAGTTATTGATTCTTATGGTAGCGGTAACAAACATTTATTTTCACCGGCAAAACTGTTGAGTATATAGAAAAACGTTATATGAACAGATTAAAGGAATTGTAATTTTTAATTTTTTTTAAATTATTTGAGCAAAATCGGACTAGTGGTTCTCGAGTTATGTCAAAAAAAAAGATATATCTCGATTCCTAGGGGTGACCCAACGAAACGCCGGGACTGGTTTTTGGCCGATATAACATTTCCCGTTGGTTTCATCCCATCCCGATTTTGACTGTCGCATAGTGTAATCACCGATGGTAGAACATAAAGAACAACAAGTTGCATGACAGTGCAAGTTCCTCTACAACCAGTTCTTTGCATCCGACAATTTCTCTGGGGTGTTTTAAAAATTCAAACAAAAAAGCTTTCAAATATGAAAAAACAAACCACAAACTCGTTTTTTTCTAACGTTTCGTTAGTTGAAAATTAAAGATTGTTTTAACAGACTTTTCAATTATTTTTATTTCTTTTATGTATTGTGTAAAAATGTTTGAAAATAAATAGAAAAATGGTTTGAATATACTGAAAAATCAGTTGTCCTCTTTTTAATTGGGTTTTCAATTAATTTAATTAATTATACCCTACACCACTACGTGGTTAGGGTATAACGGAGTCAAAAGCTTTTAAAAAATCTGTGTAACTGAAATCTAGTTGCATTTTATTTTCCATTGCAATTACAATCTGATTGGTTATCACAGAGAGGGTTGGTTACACGCTGCAGGTCGCAAATATTAAACACGCAAATACGAAAATATTTCAATGAAATTTGGTTCGCTGACTCACATGGTCCCAAGGACAAAGCTTATAGATTCTAGATAGGATCGGTCCATATTTGGACCTATCGCCCATATGGGCTATATTTACGATTTTCTCTTTTTTTCTCATTTTGTAGAAAATTTTGACACAAGTCCCATTTTAACCCATTCGAATTTCGGATCCGAACATTAGTTGGCTTTTAACCTCATTTGAGGTTGTTTTTAAAATATTGTGAGTGTAATAATTATATTTAATTTTTTTCATTATTTTTAATTAATTAAAAATGATAGAACAATTAAATGACAAATTCAATTGCGACCTTCTACACCTAAACAAAACTTCTTTGGAGATATTTTTGGCAGACCATATTTATTATCGTAATGGCATATTTATAGGATTATGGAGCGCGAGAATTCCAATTTTTTTACCAGTCTAATGAACATGTATAGCCATACGAACGTCAGATTCGTATATATTAATCCTTATTGAGTTTAAGCGGACACGTATTCTTTATTTTTCGATATTCTAGCTATTTCGGGTTTAATCGAGGTTTTCTCGAAATCCTGTAGTTTACATTATGGTAGCAACCATATAACTCCAATATAAGCAATATCGCCATCAAACTTTGTGTTTTGCATAGTTCTTTATGGTCATTGAAAAAAAATTTATCCGTAAATTACCTTAAATTTGCCATAGAAAAACCTGTGAAAAAGTGGTTTTCCCCATTTTCTATGTTTTTCGAATATGTGATGATGCATTTATTTTCCATTCAAATTAAGCCCTTTCCAATAATTTATAACATGATACGAAAATAATGTTCTTTTAAATAAAAACAACTTAAATTACCCTATAGAAAGAACCATTTTTTGCACTTTTTTGGAGTAGTGAAAGCCACCATTTTAATATCCAAGAATCAGGTCTTTAATCTGTTTTATGAAACCCATTATAAAAGAATATATTTTGGAAAAGTTTCATAGGTAACTGGTTCTGAAAAAAAAAATCTTGCTGGTTTGATAAATTCTCAAAATTTTTTTTAATGGTATTCTTTCTTCTTGAACAAATCACGAAATTTGCTGTAAAAATGCAATAACCGAATAATAGTAAAAAAACATCTTTCATATAAATTTATTCATTAAAATGCAACAAGATTCATATAAACAGGATAAACATAAAAACATTATGGAGGTGTCAGTGAAGAAGATGTATTCTATATCATTTCAGTTTTTCAGTACCAACTCTACTTACAAGGAAAATACACAATAGTGTAACCCAAAGATCTTTCAAGATTTTGATGTGTTGCTGGATTGCCACTCTTTTAAAATATATGATAAAATTGCCCTAAATCTATTTTGACATGTCGCAAACGAAATGACTATCTGACACTTTATTTAAAGCCTTATCACATATAGTGGAGGTTGTAAACAGCTTGGACATTCTAAACAGAGCTTTGAAGGATTAATTCCTTAATTCAATTTTTCAATTCTGAATTAAAAATTCGATGAATTAATTCACCAAACACCATATATTGAATGGAATTAATTCATATTTGCTTTCCTTCGATTTATTTTGTTACGAATTAATTCAAATGCAATAGTTCTTTTTATTAAATCAAATTAATTAATTCACTTGTGAACACGTTTAATTTTATAAATCGAACGGAAAAAAGTGAATTAATTCCTTACTGAATTAATTCACTACTGAATTGGTTAAATTTCATTTTCGTGAATTAAAAAAAAATAAAATTACGTTCAGTGAATTAAAGAAAAAATAATAAGTTCACTGAATTGAAAAAAAAAAAATAAAATAAGTTCACTGAATTCAAAGCTTGTTTTCTGCCGTTCAGTAGAAGAAAGCAATAATGTACAAATAAAAATTTTAAATAAGCAATTTTACAGCGTGTGCTAGTAAAAATAAACAAATTAGAAACCGGATGCTCTATATCAACCCACATGATTAAAAAATAAAGCCTTTTACTATTAAAAATAAAAACTTTACAGATATAGATAAATTTTTAAAAAATATAACTATATAACTATATAATTAGTTTGAAAAATTAATAGTTATATTTTTTTCCAAATTTATCTATATCTGTAAAGTTTTTATTTTTAATAGTAAAAGGCTTTATTTTTGAATGATGTAGGTTGATAAACAGCATCCGGTTTCTAATTTTTTCATTTTTACCAGCACACGCTGTAAAATTGCTTATTTAAAAATTTTATTTGTACATTATTGTTTTCTTCTACTGAACGGCAGAAAACAGGCTTTGAATTCAGTAAACTTATTTTATTTTTTTTCAATTCAGTGAACTTATTATTATTTTTTTAATTCACTGAACGAAAATGAAATTGAACGAATTCAGTAGTGAATTAATTCAGTAAGGAATTAATTCACTTTTTCTCTGTTCGATTTATAAAATTCAACGCGTTCACCGGTGAATTAATTCATTTGATTTAATAAAAAGAACTATTGCAATTGAATTAATACTTTGAATTTGTTGTTTGATGAACGCATTCAGTTGAACAAATTCAGTGAATTACTTAAGAAAAGGAATTCATTCAATTGAAGAGAAAATTGAATTCGATTGGTAGTGAATTCATTCAAAAAGGAATTAATTCTTCAAAGCTCTGATTCTAAAGCATGTTTTCAATAGTTTTTTGACACTGTAGGAAACAAATTTTTAAAAATGAAAACTTGTTTTTTAAACCGTAAAAATAATATTGGTCACTTTAAAAAACGTATTGTTTTTTAGCTCTTTGTCCTCTCTAAACTATTCAGGCTTTAATGAGATTTGCAGGTTACACCACTGCGTGGTTTCCTTGGCAGTTATTGCAATCTTGTGGCTGATTGATACACTAACCGTTTACTTGAATAAACGCACTTTTTAAAGTTTTGACTAAAGTTTACTATAGTCATTATTTGGACACATCAGATAGACCAATTACAAAGGACTAATATTTGCGTGGTTTATCAGAACTCTACTTTAATGTTCATTGCAAAACTTTATCCACTTAAGCTCACAATATACCCTTAATGTGTCATAAACAAATTGATATTAGCTTTTATATTGAATTACAATTAAAGATCTCGAAATAACAATGCAAAATATTATAAATTCTTACCCCAATCCCTAAATCAAAAAAATCATATGGTACTGTACAAAATTGTTGTTGTTTCACATGTTACTTTTGTCTATGGTCGTTGTACTGATTTGTGTCGTACGCCTACAATTTTTTCAAGCAAAAATATTTAAGTATAAACATGACGTCGCTGCGCCTAAGAAAATAGCTATTTGTTATGAAAAATTATTTGTGGAGCACCTAAATTAGGGCCTTATTCTACGGTGTTTGGAAGCAATTTTCTATAAATGGAAAGTACGGAGTTTTGTTAACATATGTGTAAAAAAATAATTTAGAAAAAGTTGCGCCAAAGGCTGAAGTAAAACTGCATTTTAGGTCTCCTGGAAAAAAGTTTTTCCACAAATATCTACTGTCTTCATTTATGTCGAATTTTATTATCTTATTTCTCTTTGTAAATTCGAACATATTAATGTTTTGAATATACGAAATTGGTCTAGGGCAACAAGAAAAATATAATAACGCTTTTTTAATGAAACCACGTGTACAACAAATTTTGTATAGCTTAAGACGTAAGAAATTATGAAATTCTAATAACAATACTAAAAATATATTCGACTTTAGTTTAATTACAAAAAAATGCACAATTGCCTTATTATATTAACGTACGGTGTCAATGAAAATATTGCATATAATAGTAGTACTTGCATGTATCTGCAGTGTTGTAAAATTCCAATGAAAGGTGTAAATTTCAGCACGCATAATTTCTTTAACACCCACTCCTTAAACACAAGAGTAATACTTTTCTTTTTACACTCTTATGATTTTATGTAAAAAATACCATATATGAATGGATATATGACTGAACGAATGAAAGAAAAAAGAAACCCTGTTTTAATTGCAGCATGAATGCCGATACATACTCACATTCATTCATATAGTCATTCAGTCAGTCACGATGTTAAAGTGAAAAAATACAAGAGTAATTTGAAAAAATGATTGCATGCCATTTGTGGCATCAAAGATTAAAATGGCAAGAAAAAACTCTATGTGTAAAGCTTCTAAAGGAAACATAAGAAAAAGGGGCTTGTTTGTAGTTATGGCATGATGGCGCATAAAAATAAGAATATTTTTTTTTGCTGGTAACTTCACAATTGATATGATTTTAGAGTTTCGTGATTTTGTATGTAATTTTAAAAATGATTTTTCTGCACATGCATCTCCATCGGTTTAAATTGGCTATTCTTAATAATTTAAGTAGAAGTAGGGGTGGCCGAGGAGGGACAAAATGAAGTCACCTAAAACAGAGAATCGATTGGTTTATATACTCGTAATTCAATTATAACAATTGCAATTTATTTCTTAGAATTTTATTTGGACTCCAAAATATATATGTATACTAGGGTGGCATTGAAATGTATGGAGCAATTTGAACTTTGGATTATCGCTTAGGTCTGCTCGGATTATCGTGACACTTGGTCTAAATATCATATTGTGAAAATTTGAGCTAATTCGGATAACTCTAAGCCGTGGACCCTAGGGGTCAAAGTTCAGATTTTACGAATTACTGTATTTTTACCTATATTTAATTGTAGAAATACTTATATTTCAAAGCATCCTGCTAAAAAGTTGTAAAATTATTGTAATTAATATTCTAAATTACAATATGAATTTTTTTATGAAAAAAAATAACCCTTTGGTGATACCGGGGTCAAAATAACCCATTTAAAACCTTTATTGTCTAAATACGATTAAATAGCAACTAGTTTTTATTATAGTCTGACATTTTTTTTATAATAATTTATGAAAAAATTAACCCTTTTGTGCCACCCGGGTCAAAATGTCTCATTTTTTAAACACGATTTGAAACCCTTGTTGTCCAAATACGATTACTAAGCAACCTAAGCAACTATTTTTAATTATAGTCTGAAATTTTTTGTTTTTTAATTTATAAAAAAATTAACCCCTTTGTGTCACCCGGGTCAAAATTACCCAGTTTTAAACACGATTTAAAACCCTTTCTGTCCAAATACGATTCATAAGCAACTATTTTTAATTATAGTCTAAACATTTGCTTGAAAAAAATTAACCCATTTAGTCCTGGAGTTCGAAATTAACCACTTTTTATCTTATATTACAAGATTGGGTGTAAGGGTGCATTTTGCCGAAGTTTTTTAATGCACTCAGAATCAAACAATTTGTTTATGAACCATTTACTGATAAATATAACCAAAAACAAATTAGTAAGGACATAAACCAGTTGTTAGTTTAAATTTAACGGATTTAAGAATGAACAACTACCACTTTGACCTTTAGCCATGAACTGACCCAACATTATACAAGCGTATCAAATTTCACATTCAAATTTCAACTCTGTGATTTCCCGTTTTATATTACTTCAAAGAGTAATTTTAGAGCATTTAATACGGGTTTTCCCATATTAAAAAACAAATAAAGAAAAACTAGTCAAACCCACTTTTTTTAATTGATTGAAAGTGATTAACATTCGTGTAAAGTGTGTCTTAAGTTATTTTTTATCGTAATTTCTTTAAAGAAGTGAAGTGAAATTTACTTAATTGGCCACAAAAAAAAACAATTATCTGGTAGTAAGCTTCCATCAAAATAAGATTGTCTAAGAGTTTTATTTTATAATTTAAGAACTAAAAAGTTAAATGTTGCTAAAAGTGCTCGCATAGTTATAAGGGAATGCTCAATTTTTTGGGAAAGGGCCCGTATTCCTGTCATTTTAAGATCAAACGCAGAACAAAAATTAGTGACCCTGTATAATAAGTGGAAGCAGTTATCGAGACGTAAGTTAAGAGATTCTGATAGTTTAAAACAAAAGAGAGAATCTTGGAAAGACTCACTTGATGATTTATTTGATATGGCTCATGTGGACGCACTCAATCTAATAAAGATCAAGGAAGACAACAGTTTTTGATCCAGCAGAGATTAAAAGGCCGCCCAGGGTGCATGATAGGTATTGATGCAAACTTAAAAAAAAGGAAGAAGACCATGAAAAACGTCAACTTTGAACTTAGAAGACAACAGCTTCTGGAAGCTCCATCAACCTCAAAAGGTAAATATATATTTAAAAGTATACCCATTTTAACCAAACTGTATCCATATAAAAATCGAAAGATTTCATCTCACCGAAAATTCGGTTGTGAAAATCGAATTTACAAGGTTGCGGTAACCATTGAAAATCGGTTGCGGCAGCCAAATTTTTTAAAAGAGTGTATTAAAACAAAAGTGTTATGGGTTAAAAATGGGTACAGGGGCTTTAATAGCAAAATTATTTTTTTTAACCAACCTGATTTTAACAGATTGTATTGCCTACGATTCTTTATGTTTGGATGAGTCAGACAACGAAGAATCCATCCAAAACGAGAATAATTTTGGTTTAAATGCACAAATAGCGGATAATGTCACAAAACCAAAAAAAAAAAGACCTCGCAAAGAAATTTTGACACCAAGACAGCAGCTGTTTTGGATAAATTAAAGATAAGTTCCAGAGATACAGTTAATTTACTAGTTGCTGTTCTGGATGCAGTTGGGCTCAGCTCATCCGAATTTATTATAAACCGTAATTCGATTCGTCAGCAAAGGGATGCGTTGCGCAAAGCAAAGAGCACAAACATGTATCAACGTTTAAACAAAACTCCCAACCTTTAACAATTCACTGGGATACAAAACTTTTGCCTAGCGTAACAGGAAAATCCGAAGACCGTCTCTCAATAATAGCAACTGCTCCAAAGACAGAACAAATATTAAATATTCCCAATATACCATCGGGAACTGGCCTAGAAATTGCATCTGCAGTCTACGACAATCTTGAAGACCACAATATTTTAGACAAAACCGAGGCCTTTGTATTTGATACAACATCGTCAAACACAGGCAAATTTAGAGGAGCCTGCAGTATTTTAGAAAAGCGAATCGGACGAGACATTTTATTCCTTGGCTGCAGATATCACATTTTGGAAATTGTGTTATCAGGTGTATTCGAGAAAGAAATGGGCGTTTCAACTGGCCCTGAAATCACTATATTCAAAAAATTTAAAAAGCATTGGCCCAAAATAGATCAAAACAAAATTTCGACGGGATTTACATATCCACGTTTTAAAACTATTTTAGGGGATGAAAGTGATGAGATTTTAAGCTTCGCAATGCAAAAGATTAGAGAAGACTTTCCACGGAGTGATTACCAAGAGTTTCTTGAGTTAATTATAATCTTTTTGGGTGGAGTTCCTCCCCGTGGACTAAAATTTTCAAAGCCAGGAGCTATGCACCATGCTAGGTGGATGGCCAAAGTTATTTACTCTTTAAAAATTTTAATTTTTCGGGATCAATTCCCTGAAATAACCGAATCAGAAATAAATGGTTTACTTGAAATTGATGGCTTTATTATTAAGTGTTACTCCAGATTCTGGTTCAATGCAGACAAAGCAGAACAAGCGCCTGTAAATGATTTAGAATTTTTAAGAAAATTAGAAAGCTACAAAACTATTAATATAAATATAGCAGAAAAGGCTATATCTAAATTTATCAATCACTTATATTATTTAAATGAAGAATGTGTGGGATTCGCTTTATTCGATGATAGAATTGACTGCGAAGCGAAAGCTAAGTTATCTGAAAAGATGTGCTTGAGTTATGTTGAAGAAGAAAATAATGAAGAAGGTGAAGAAATTTTAAAAAAGCTACTTATCAAGAAGGAAAATCTAAAAGAATTCATTGACAGAGACAATTCATTAATTCTAAATGACTTGTTCTCCAAAAATACTAAAAGGCTTTTGAATAGGTTCGATATTCCAACAGATTTTTTAGAAAGAGACCCAAGTACTTGGAATGATTTGGAAGAGTATAGAAAAGGAAAGAAAATTATTCAAAACTTAAAAATTGTAAATGACTGCGCCGAGAGAGGAATAAAACTAGTTCAAGATTACCACGAAAAAATTACAAAAGATGAAGAGCAGAGGCAATATTTATTTAAAGTAATACAAAATGTTATTAATATTTCATTCGAAATTATTAACTTGGTTTTATGTATGTTTTAATTTTTCAGGTTGTACAAAATAATAGACAACTATATTCAAAATAAAGAAATTTAAAGGACTTAAGAAATGATTATAATTAAATAATGAGTATTTTCAAATTTTATTTTTCAAAAATTAACAAAATATCACATTAATTTTTCAAAATATCACACTTGTTTTTCAAAAAATAGCAAATGTAATTAAAAAAGCCCCATTTAAAATTCAAAAACATCTTTAATTATTAAAATAATTTTCAATATGCAAATCTAAAATTTTTTGTTTTGTTATTTGAGATCTTATGGCTCAGAACTATTAGTATTTGAACTCTGAACTACTTTTTACGTGTTTTTGGATATACTACATTTTTTTCTAAAAATGGGTCATTTTGGCACCCATGGCACTAAAGGGTTAATTTTTTTTTTATATATATATTTAAAATTGGTATTTATTGCATTAATTAGAGCAATTTTACTAATGCTTTCAAGATTAAAAAAAAAATACGATTTCCTCAAGCAATTACAGCTAGATATACATTTGTTCGAAAATCTGAACTTTGACCCCTAGGGTCCACGGCTTATAGTGGTCCGATTTCGCTCAAATTTTCAGCATACATATTTTAGACCAAGTGGCACAGTAATCCAACCAGACCTAAGCGATACTTGAATTTTTTTTTCAATGCCACCCTAATGTATACACTCTCAAAACAATTCCGTTGTGACAACCGAATTTTTTCCAACCGAATTGGTTCGGTTGCTACAACCTCGTAATTCGGCTGTCGCAACCGAATTCAGTTGAGGCAACCGATAATTCGGCTGTCGCAACCGAATTGAAATTGAATTCGGTTGCCGCAACTGAATTCGGTTGCTGCAACCGAATTACGAGGTTGCAGCAACCGAATCAATTTGGTTGGCAAAAATTTCCGTTGCCACAACGGAATTGTTTTGAAAGTGTATGTGTATTAGACCGACTCACGAAAAAAAGTAAAAAAAGTGCCCCCCTCAAAATAAACCTTGGTTTGTTTTATGATGATTCCCAAAATATTTCGGGTTTAGTAACGAGATCTCACGAGCTGGGCCATTTTTAAAAAAGGTATTTTTTCAGTTTTTGTAAGAAATTTGCATTTTTGCTGTAGACAACATACTCAATATGGCTATCATATGAAAGGTTTTTTGAGACGCGTCCAGCGGTATATATAACATGTTCAAGCATATCCTGACATGTCCTATTTTTAATGATATTCTATAAAAAAAAAACAAATTTTTTACTCTTTTGTACGGAGTTGTTTGTTATTGAAATGTCAAACATACATATCATAATCTATAGACTATTTAAGTGAACACATGTTTTAGATTTTTTTGAAATTCGCGATTTTTCACGTTTTATCATAAATTCAATGTGGTGAAAAAAATGTGTTCTAATTAGGGCAATATGGATACCAAAACTTTTCTTTTGATAAGTAAATCATCGCAAAGTGGATAGGTCGAAATTTTGCAAATTTCATATATTTGGCGTGATGCTGTGGACCAAATTTTGTTAAAATTTTGGAGTTACTGCAATCTGCATTTGAATTCAGTATCTAGTTGCTGTAAGATAAAAAAATCTTTTTTTCGCGAAAAAAATTTTTATAAAATTTTAATAATAATTTTAATTCAGTTTCTAGTAGATGTAAGAATAAAAAAGTAACTTAACAGAAAAAAACCCAACACGAGCTTTTTTGGAGGAACCCGTGTAAAAAAGTTTAGATCTGACCAGATCTTTTTGGTGCTCAATAGATATGATTCAATCTAATTAGATCCTGTACCAGATCACATCAGATATGATCAGATATGGCATATGTGATAATACCTTATGGCAAGATCTGATAAGATCTAGTGCCAAATTTGTTCAAATCTAAAGTGATCTGGACAAATGCGCAAGATATGCCTAGATCTGATCAGATCTAATTAGATCTCAAATTTGTCCCCAATTTTGAGATCTGATTAGATCTGGTAAGATCTACGAAGATCTGGCCAGATATGCCTAGATCTGATCAGATCTAATTAGATCTCAAATTTGTCCCCAATTTTGAGATCTAATTTGATCTGGTGAGATGTGCTGAGATCTGGCCAGATCTGATCTTTTTTACACGGGAATATTTTTTTCGCGAAAAAAGTTATTATAAAATTTTATTTAGGGTCAGCCTATATTTAGATTTTTCTTAAAAAAATTACTGATACTCGAATTTGAATAAAATATTTTATTTAATAATAAACCTACAAAAAATTTCATACATTTTTTTATTGAATTGGGGTAACTCCAGATTTTATCAAAATTTGGTTCAGAGTACCGTGAAAAATGTATTAAATTTGAAAAATTCTAAACTATATGTACGTAGCGATTATTTACTTATCAAAAGGAAAGTTTTTATATCCACATTGCCCTATTTTAAACATATTCTCCACTATATTGAATTTCTAATAAAACGCGAACAATGGCGAATTTCAAAAAAAAAATGAAACACGTGTTTACTTAAATCCACTAGAGATTAAGATATGTAAGATTGACATTTAAATCACAAAATTCTTCATACAAAAGAGTCAAAAACTTGTTTTTTTTGTATAATATCCTTGCAAACAGGACACTTCTAGGAATGATTGAATATGTTGTATATACCGCTGGACGCGCCTCAAAAAAGCCTTTCATATGATACTAATATTGTTTATAGTATCTTTATCTAAATACCAAAATTCTGCCAAAAACTAAAAAAATACCTTTTTTAAAAATGGTCCAGCTCGTTAGATCTCATTCCTAGACCCGAAATATTTTGGGAATCATCATAAAACAACCCAGTGTAGAAACGGTAATGACATATCATTATTTTTTGGAGTACCAGTAATGACACCCACTTACCTTCTGCATTATTTTAAAATATATAATAATGAGTTACGGATAATGACTTATTTTTATCATTATTTCAAATACAAAATAATTTTTTAGATTTTTTTGAATTCTATTTTTAGACTCAATATTTTTTAAACACTGGTAAGGATATATGTAACCACATATTTTTTGATTTTTTGTATGTTGGCGAGTAAGCTTACTTGTGTGCAGCAGGTCAATTATATTTTTATCTATTAAATATTACATGTCGATATAGCTCAGACGGTAGAGCTGTTGACTGGCAATCTGTAGACCCAGGTTCGATTCCCGCACCAGCAAATTTTATTAAAAAAAAAAAATACAATAAAAAATATTTTTTTTTATATAATTTATTTTTTTGAAAATCTATTTTTAGACTCATTATTTTTGTCAGTACTGGTAAGCACATAGGTAACGATATATTTTTTGATTTTTCGTATGCTGGTGTTTAACGACAACTCATTATTTTTCGCGACATGCCCATATAAAGGTAATAAGAAATGTAATAACAAAAGTAAGTAGTTACCATTACCAAGCATGTAGTTACATAACCACATATCTGGTAATGATTTGCTACACTGGGAAACCAAGGTTTATTTTTTTGCTTTTTTTCTGTCCATATAAGGTGAGTCGGTCTAATTTGTATATGTTTTTTTTTTTTTTAATTTAAAGATTTCATTTTGATCTCAACCAGCAGAGGGCTTTGTAATGCTGTAAGAAGCTATACATTTAAACAGGAAACGGCGATGTTCTAATTCCTTTAATTGGAATTTTTCCATATTGTGTCAAAAGACAAGTGAAGTGAACAGTGGATTTTTGTAAGAAGAAAAATTTAATTTTTAAAAATCAAAAAAAATGTTTGCAAGTGCTGAACAGAACAGGGTGTCAAAGTTGACCATCTCGGTCTCATACGACCATTTTATGGTCGTACAACTTTTACAAATAAGAACCGATTTTGTTAATTTTAGACTTTTTGTAATCTAGTTTACAAGATAAAAACATGCTTCAAGTACCATCGTAGCTATTATAGTTTAAAAACTATTTAACTTTAAATTTCAAAATCTTCATTTTTTACCTTAACTTCCTTGGATTTTTTGCCAATAAATTTTTTATTATCAGAAAAAAGACTTTTAAAATTTTGTTCCGTCGTTGCCATGATCTTTGTTAATTTCAGAATTAAAACTATTTTCATTTTCTGGAGCCATTTAGCAGTGATAGATTTTTAAAATAAAAACTTTTGAGTATGTTCTGAAAATAACATCTTCTGTCGAAGCGATTTTCCCCGTAGGGTAGTTACTAATAGCATCAAATTTCTTTGTTGTGTTTTAAAAGTAATGTCGCCACAAATATAATAAAATTTGTCAAGATAATTTTTACACATTGTTGACATTATATAAAGATCACTTAACTCGGAAAACAGAAAACGAAACTACGTTCTTCAAATAATAAATACCTTGAATGTAAAATTAAACTTAAAAACAGTCAATCTTCAATTTTATAGGTAGTAGCTGTAACACAAAACAAACCCTGATCAAATAAAAAAAAACTTAGCAGCTGTTCTTAAATGTTTTTATTAAAAATAAAGAGGATGTTGTGTTTTGCTTTTTAAAAGGTTTTCTTCTTTCATTTTTATAAAAGTCGACATTGAGAAAACTATCTAGCTTAACCTGTGTTTACACTGCATCGAAATCTCGAGACTTTTGTGTTCACCACTGTAGCAAAGCAATGAGTAAAAGTTTATAAACGATAAATTTTGCATAAATTAACGTTAGTTCTATTAAGTATATTGTCTTAACATTTAGCATCTATACGATTTCCGTAATTGCTTTTATAGCGTAGTGAAAATCGATATCTCGAGATTTCGATGCTGTTTAAACGCGTTTGTCGCGTACGTCGTTTGTCCACATGCAATAAAATATACTTTGAAATTTTAAATTAAAAAGAAAATAACAACGTAGACATACTAATTGCTGCTTTATGTGTAATTTTCAAATTTTATGGTATGTTTTGTTGAATTTCAAGACCCTGATACAAAATTATTTCTCCATGTTTTTTAAATAAAATATTCTTAATTTTATTTCCCATATAAAGCTTCTCGTTTCTATTTCAAAATAAACAATATTTCAACCAAGCGTACTTCAAAAACTACAAAATGGGCATTTTAATACCAATATTATAAAATCATACCTGTACCACAGGGAAGTAAATATTTTTTGTGAGATAGAGGACACCTTAGTTATTAGACACCAAGAGGATTTTCCGAATTTCCACTTCCCCATTGCAGTGAAAGTTTTCCAAATTTGAAAATTTGTTGACTTTTGAACCTCTAAATACCCCCCCCCCCACACCTATTAGAGGGTACATTTAACGCAGCATTTTTTTAGGTATTCCTATCCTTTCCCTACCTGTCCATGAAAATTTATACTAAGATTACTCTTTTTTGGGTACTTAAATAATCAGTAGGCAGAAATGCGTTAAAGAAAAAAAAAAGAATAGATCAATAAATGTACGTAGTATTGAAATTCAAACTGTAAAGCCCGTATGACTCTTCCTTGATTTTGTATTGAATTGATATACAATGGATATTAACAGCAATGTAAAACAAATGCGAACACTGCATTCTCGATATTCGTTTGACAGATACGCATTTATTCTACGTAGTTCAACTCTCCTTAAACATTAATAAAGCAGAAGGCGTACAGGCTAAATGGAACATTACTTTAAATTTTATAAAAAATGGAAAAAATTTTAACCAAATTAAAAAAAAAAATAAGTGGAAACTAACAAAAAAAAACCTTTTGTGCGATTCAATTGAGTTACTCGATTAATGGACCGAAATTACTCGATTTATTTATTTGCTAACAAAATTGGCCATTTTAAATAATTCGCACAATTATTTGGTACAAATTCATCGATTAATCAAGTATCGTTTAACCGATTGAATATCCTGATACCCATACAGCGCCATACACTTTGCGGGTTTTAATATATTAGCCTAATAATTTCATCTGGAATAAGAGTCATACATGCACTAGATACAGTTTTGCCAGTTTTGATGATTTGTCGTCATTTTGAGGATTTTTGCTATCTAAAATAGACAAATGACAATTTGACGATTTTTTCCTTCAAAATTACGGTTTTTTTTAATACGAAATACAGCAAGAAATGTGCAAAAATACGATACTTTTCCAATCTATAATTCTAAATCTCAAATTTATAGTTTTTAGAATTATGCAGAATTGCAGGCAAATTAATGTGGGAACAAATTAAAAAACCGCTGCAAAATCAGATAATTTGTATTCAGCAAATCTATACGATTTTTGAAAAATATTTTAGAATTTTAGATTAAAAGTGTTCATATTGAAATTCTAATTAAAACCATATCTAGAAAAAATTTATAATTCCGTTAAAGTACATCATAATTTTTTACAAAACTTACAGGAAAAATAATAATAAATATGATAATTTTTGTGTAAGACTTCTGTCCTGAAACTGTAACGAATCTCAATTTTTTGGAAGAATTTCTGTGAAATACATAATAAATATTTGAAAATGTGAAGTTTTTGTTGGTATTTTCTTTTGTTTAAAGCAACCACTTCACTATATGACAAATTTCGATGATGTTTATAAAAATTTTAGTAAATATGTTAAATCGAACAAGCACGAAATGATTAACAAAGGATAATTTTTAAAATGCTTATTAAGTTTTTAGGGTCCTTATAACACAAATAGTGTTATTTTGACGATTTTGAATTATTTTTTGACGATAGTTCCCAGAATTTTTGACGATTTTATGCCTAAGAAACCTGGCAACACTGACTAGACCATGATCCTGTTTTTATTGCATGGTGTAATTGAATAAGATAAATATTTTATCTTTATTTAAAATTGTTGGCTTCACAATTTGTTTTTGTTATTTTAATAATAAATTATATTTTTCTAGAACTACAAAATACGCAAATTGTTCTGTTTAAAAGTTAAACTTAATTTAATTTGAGCTTTTAACATTTTTTCATTATATATTTTTACAACCATATTTTTTATTACACTCAATATTGCTTTGAAGCAAAGAAAAAAAATCCATGTAGTAATAAGAAACGGCATGTGGTGGAAATTGACGACTTTTTATTACTAGACAAAGGAACTACTAGTTATAACTAGTACAACCGAAAAGAAGGCAGTGCTTCTATTTTGTTAAAAAAATTATAATTATTTAGTTTGAGTACAAGTTCTGATCATGAAAATATGACTATTTTAAGCTGTATTTATTACGGATTCTTTCTTTGAAATTATAAGTTTTTTTTACAATAGTTTGAACTAAAAAATTGTACTTATGTTACTTTTAAAAACATTTGTAACTATCGTAAACCTAATAGAAATATGTAGCTCAAGAAAAATAATTTCTCTAGTGCGCCTTTTGTAGACTCGCTAAGTTACGAGGAACGAACAAACAAATTAAGTACAATTTTTTTTTTGATATTGATTTAAGTAAAAATTTCTAAAATTGAACCATCTACTTTTTAAATTTAATTACTTGTTTTTGAATTTTAGTAGGCAGTAAGGGCAATTCATACGTAGTAAACTCTCAGGTTCTGCGTTTCAGTTCCAAATTTTCTGATGTTAATTTTCTACTGGGCAAATTTTACCTTCAGCCAGAAAGGTGTTCATTATTTTAGAGTTTTAATTTTTTTGATTAATAAATCTTTTTAAGCAGTAAAAAAATTTAAGATTTTTTTAAATGGAATTATGTAAATTAGTATTCCCCCTTCCGTTTTTTCATGATATTTTTGTTTTATTATAATCTTTCTTAATAGCAGCCACAGATTTTTAGTTACTAACTATTGTGACTTCAGTGGAACCCTTGATTTTTTTTTTGTGTTTTCATTTTAAAACGTAATGAAAGCAGCTTTATGCTTTTTACTGACTACATTTCATAATGAATTCAACATATCTTTCATATCTTTCTGAAAATATAAAAAGTGAAAATTAATCCCAGAGTGTGAAATAATTTACAAAATTTTACCATGAAAATAACAAGGAACATGAGACATGAGACAAACGAAAAAACAACTGAAACTTAAAATAATACTAAAAGCAGAAAAGCCAAAACTGCATTACAAGCACAAGACCTCAACAAAAGAGAAAAACGAGTAAAAAGGTTAAAGTCGGGCATGCCGACTATACAATACCCTACACCAGTCTGGGTAAAAGCCAACTAATGTTTGGATCCGAAATTCGAATGGGTTAATAGGGGCTTGTGTCAAAATTTTCTATAATGTGAGTCAGCGCACCAAATTTCATTAAAATATCTTAATATTTGCGATCTGCAGTTTGTAACCAAGCCAATTTTGGGGGGACCCTTATATGGGAACTAGGTCTAAACATGCACCGATGTTCACCAAAATCAATAGGCTTCGTCCTTCGGCCAACCTAGCTCTGTATACCAAATTTCATCAAAATATCTTAATATTTGCTACCTGCAGCGTATAAACAGTATAATTTTGGTAGGACCCTTATATGGGCACTAGGTCTAACCAAGGACCGATTTTAACCAAAATCAATAGGCATCGTCCTTGGGCCGACAAAAGTCGGTGTACCAAGTTTCATCAAAATATCTTAATATTTGCGACCTGTAGAGTGCGCACAAGAATGCATGGACAGACAGACAGACGGACGGACGGACAGACGGACATCGTTAAATCGAAAAAAAAAAAAAATTCTGAGCCGATCGGTATACTATAAGGTGGGTCTAGGACCAATATTTTTTGGTGTGGTGTAGGGTATAATGAAACAAGAAATAAGAAATAAGAACGCAATGCATTTCAGCTAACCGCAATCAGATATAAATAAATTATACAGACAACCCACGAAACTTTGACAATTACATACTTACACTGAGTTACATACACGTCCACTCCCCCCTATGGAAGTGTTGAAAGTAGTAAACACAACACAGGGCCAAGGATTATTATTATTTTATATCACATACTTTTGATCACACAAAAAGTTCAAATTATTTCCCAAATGATTTTAATAAAATGACACTTATTAAAAACATTTTTAAATCTATGTATATTTTTCTATTAAAACTAGATACAGAATTTAGTTTTTGAGTAATTTTGCAATAGCTGTCATTGGATTTTAATATAAATTACCAATATGCCAGCAAAAATAAATGCTAGTCATTCTTTGATTATCATTTCTTTCATTGTTTTCCAAGTTTCAATGTTATTTTACTCCTCTTTTAGAAGTTATTATAAGGAACTTCCAAAAGTAGTCGAACATCTTCTTAATGTAGTGATTTGGATACTAACTTAATACCTAACCTAAAAATTACTCCTTTCATTGGTTCTGAAGCATAATTCATTACCTTTTTTCTATACATTAAAAGTTATTTAAACCATTTTCCAAATACAATATTTTAAATAACTATAATAAAATAACTAATATAAAAAAATACAAAACAACTTTTATGACTGTTATTTAAAAAATCAACTAACGAAAATACTGTACTTCGTAACAGTTGCTTAAAACAGTTATTTTTAATATTATAATGAACAACCCAATTAAATCTTGTATTCCAAAGAATCGGTTGTAGAATAGCTATTTGATCTTTCCAACTCTTTGCAATATCAATTATAACACCGATGATTTTTGTTTGAAAATGTCCCAAAAACAACTGCTCCTATACTTGTCCCAGAACTTCCAAAATCGGCCGCGACAAATTTGTGCCAAATTTTAAAAATCGGTTATGAATTGTGGCCTGAAATGTTATTTGCTCGAAAAATATTTTACGAAACGAGTTGTTTTGTTAAGTACACCTCCAAATTCTGACAGTTTTAAAGAAAATGACAACAGCCTAAAAAACCTTATGTTGCAATACATATTTTCTAACAAAAATTTAAATTTGGCAAGAAAAATAACACTATGCGACAGTCAAAATCGGGATGGGATGAAACCAACGGGAAATGTTATATCGGTCAAAAACAAGTTATACGTGTCCCGGCGTTTCGCTGGGTCACCCCTAGGAATCGAGATATATATTTTTTTTGACATAACTCGAGAACCACTAGTCCGATTTTCCTCAAACAATTTTAAAAAAATTAAAATTCCTTTAATCTGTTCATATAACGTTTTTCTATATACTCAACAGTTTTGCCGGTCAAAATAAATGTTTGTTACCGCTACCATAAAAATCAATAACCTTTTGTTTATTACTTTTTTTTAATATTTTAGGCAAAAAATATTTTTTTTTTCATATATTTATTTTTACCGGCAAAACTGTTGAGTATAAGAAAAACGTTATATGAACAGATTAAAGGAATTGTAATTTTTAATTTTTTTTAAAATTGTTTGAGCAAAATCGGATTAGTGGTTCTCGAGTTATGTCAAAAAAAAAGACCACCAAAGGTCAAATCGATATATCTTGATTCCCAGGGGTGAACCAGCGAAACGCCGGGACACGTATAACTTCTTATTTACCGATATAACTTTCCCCGGTAGTTTGAACCCTTCCCGATCACTGACCCCTACCATTTGTCTCACATTGTAATTTTCAATATAATAAATCTACTCAAATTAGCCTTTCAATTGAGTATAACCACGACAGTGGTTGTTTAAGGATATTTTATTGGCTACCCAGTGTAGAAATGATAAAGACATATCATTATTTTTTGGACTACCAGTAATTACACCCACTTACCTTCTGCATTATTTTAAAACATATAATAATGAGTTACTGATAATGACTGATTTTTATCATTATTTTAAATAGGAAGTAATTTTCTAGATTTTTTTAAATTTTTTGAAATCTATTTTTAGACTCAATATTTTTTCAACACTGGTAACCACATATTTTTTGATTTTTTGTATGTTGGGGAGTAAGCTTACTTATGTGCAGCAGGTCAATTATGTTTTTATCTATTAAATATTACATGCCCAGAGTAGAAACGGTAATGACATATCATTATTTTTTGGACTACCAGTAATGACACCCACTTACCTTCTGAATTATTTTAAACCATATAATAATGAGTTACTGATAATGACTTATTTTTATCATTATTTCAAATAGAAAATAATTTTCTAAATTTTTTTAAAATTTTTTGAAATCTATTTTTAGACTCAATATTTTTTAAACACTGGTAAGGATATATGTAACCACATATTTTTTGATTTTTTGTATGTTGGCGAGTAAGCTTACTTGTGTGCAGCAGGTTAATTATGTTTTTATCTATTAAATCCCAGTGTAGAAACGGTAATGACATATCACTATTTTTTGGAGTACCAGTAATGACACCCACTTACTTTCTGCATTATTTTAAAACATATAATAATGAGTTACTAATAATGTCTTATTTTTATCATTATTTCAAATAGAAAATAATTTTTTAGATTTTTTTGAAAATTTTTTGAAATCTATTTTTAGACTCAATATTTTTTAAACACTGGTAAGGATATATGTAACCAAATATTTTTTGATTTTTTGTATGTTGGCGAGTAAGCTTACTTGTGTGCAGCAGGTAAATTATGTTAAATATTACATGTCGATATAGCTCAGTTGGTAGAGCTATTGATTGGCAATCTGTAGACCCAGGTTCGATTCCCGCACCAGCAAATTTTATTAAAAAAAAAATACAATAAAAAATATTTTTTTTTATATAATTTATTTTTTTGAAAATCTATTTTTAGACTCATTATTTTTGTCAGTACGGGTAAGCATATAGCTAACGATATATTTTTCTACATTGTAAGTAACAGGGAAGAATTCTACGGCGAGTTTATTCCACATATTCCTTTATCAGTCGCACCGATAAAGAAATTCTCTCTGTAATGCGCTGTGCGGTCCACTGGAGAATCGATTACAAACGGATGTGCTCTACTTCATAAACTAGTTTTATGAATAAAAACTCGGGCTCTGGGGACAAGTTCACTTATCTCAGCAAAACATTTCCCATGGTAGTATCGATAGAACAGAGTCCCACAAACCACATTCTGATAAGCGTCGACGACCTCCTTTGCACATGGGCAAGTAGTTCCAAAATTGACTTCGAAGCTCCTGCCCATACATGGGAATTTTATTCCATCTTCGGTCGGATATAGGTGGTATAAACAGTGAGTAAATGGGATGGACTGAAGTACCTCTTGCACCGACATAGAAAACAGATATTTGAATGCTTCTTTCAACACCTGAAAAACATGCTTATTCCAACGGACATCACACTGAATTTTCATGCCCAGAACACCAGGAGTATCCAATTCTACAATTTCGATATCACCCATACGTCCAGATGACAGTGTCGACCCCACAGCCCTAAGGGTTACAGAATTGGGTCTTGCGTGCATTAAAGTTGACCTTATTCGCACGACCCCACTCAGAGATTAAGAAAGGTCACAATTTAGTAAAATGAGTGACAACGGTTTCTGTCATCTGCGAAAAAGTAGATAGGGTTGAAAATTCTACCAAGAAGATCATTAAGAAAGATAAGAAGGAGAAAGAACAGAACCCTTCGGTACCCGAATTCAGCTGAGACTTTTCGGATGAGAACCCATCTATAACAAGACAAATAGTGCGATCTCTGGGAAAGCTCGAAGTAAACGAAGTCATATAATAAAACGATCGAAAGGCAATAAGCTTTGATACAAGCAACTATCGCCAAAATGGAGAATGGACTGACTCCAATGCTCCGAGGGGAATGCTAATAGGTCTTCCGTAGAGCGATTTCTACAGAAGCTATACTGTCGGTCATTAAGAAGTGAGTTAGACTCTAGATAATTCACAAGATGGTAATTAACCACACTCTCCATCGCCTTAGAGAGCGCAGAGCACTCCTTTAAGGGATTGGTTGTATATTGGAAACTTTTCAGCACGAGGGAAAAACTCCCGCATAGTAAGAAGCGCCAAAAAATATAGCCAATTGACGAGCTAGCGTCGAAAAGCACTGTTTCAGCACCAATGCAGGTATACCATCCAGGCCCGATGACTTATTTACGTTGAGGTCACCAAGAACCCTTTTAACTGCTCGAGATCGAAAGCATATCGTAGGCATAGTACTCGATACTCCTGCAAGTTCGGACAGTGGTTGATTACCTGCAAACACCTCGGGCAAAAGGTTAGCCTCATAAACCGGTTCAGCGAATATTTGGCCATCCCTTATAAGAGTTGAGATAGATGAACTAGGATTATCCTTTACTCTTTTAACTAATGACCAAAAGCTCTTAAGAAAGCGTTGTTTATAAAGAAAATTTGCACGACTAATTTTGAACACTCGTCACTCTCCCGTTTGCGAAGCATATCAGTATTGACGTTATTGTTATCTTACCAATCATTGAACACAAACTCTCTGGATCTGACTGCTTTCCTGCAAGTCTGGTTAAACCAATATCCACCCTTGGTTTAGCCGCAATTTTCTTCGAAGGAATGAACGATTTTATTCCAAGCAATATAATATGTTCAACCATTTTCGCCGCTGTATCGAAGTTGTCTTCGAGGAAACAGAGTTTCTAATTAAAATGACGAAAAAATAGTTGAGCTCAGCCAACGTGTTTTTTCGGAAATAAAAATTGAACGCTTCGTAGCTGTTACCGAAATGTTCGAAGTCCAAAGAAGGAAAAGATGCAGAAATGGAACAAGGATCCTAGTTGCCTATAGGTGCAAGTGTTCTTACTTAATATTTGTTCGGATCTGAGGTAAGGAAAAGGTCAGGAGTATTCTGGTGTTCACCTTCAACGCACGGAATGGTTGTGCGCGGCAAACAGCTCAACAAAAAGGCCTTCGGGAGTTGCATGGCTCGAATGGCGAAGCCAGGAAGAGTTGTGAATATTAAAATCGCCAGGAACGACGATCTCACTACTCGAGCATTTCTCGAGAATTCTAGAAATGGAATCAGAAAGGACGTCGAAGGCATTAAGGGTATTCGTCTTCTCCATGTTTGGGTTTCTGTATTAGAACCCGAAATGAAATATGTGTGACCTTATTTTGAAGTTAACCCAAAGTTTGTTATATTCCGTATCATTACAGGTTAAATTTTGCTGATACAGGTACACAACATCGTCGCCAGTGTATATCGCAAGGCCCGATGAAACTTAAAATGCGATACAAGTTGATAAAAAGATACATAGAAATCCCCTAGATCAGCATCCCTACATACCTCGGCCTCGCATAAGGCACAAACATCCGGCCGATAATAAATTTACCAATAAAACTCTCTTTTTTTTACTAAATTTATGATCAGAAATAACAGAATTTACTAACAAAGTGCTAATCAAATGATATTTTTTGTTGGACCCCATCCAACAAGCCGAGCAATTGGCCCACCTTAATAATATGCTTAACAACTTACAGTGGAAAAAAAAGTTGGCCTTCTGTGAAGCTTTCAAGCTAAAATATAATTTAGTTAGTGTCATGTCACAAAACAAAATTAAAAAATTATAAAAAATTTTATTGAGTAAGGACATCATCGCATCTTATTTCAAGTCTTGATAGTGTCTAGTTAATGCAAATTTATAGAGTAACAAGATTTATTGGCAACTTTTATAAATGTAAGGATAGAATTAAGAAGGGAAAATTTTCAGCATCCTTACAGTATTGAAATGAAAGATGAATTTATGTACACTAGACCGACTGACGAAAAAAAAGTAAACTTTGGCATGTTTTATGATGATTCCCAAAATATTTCGGGTCTAGCAATGAGATCTCACGAGCTGGACCATTTAAAAAAAAAGGTATTTTTTTAGTTTTTGTAAGAATTTTAGCTGAAGACAACATACTTAATATGGGAATCTTATGAAAGGCTTTTTAGAGGCGCGTCCAGCGGTATATATAACATGATCAAGCATATCCGGACATGTTCTATTTTCAAGGATATTCTATAAACAAAAATAAGTTTTTGACTCTTTTGTACGGAGATATTTGTGATTGAAATGTCAAACTTACATATCATAATCTATAGACGATTTAAATGAACACGTGTTTCACATTTTTTTGAAATTCGCGATTGTTCGCGTTTTATCAGAAATTCAATGTGGTGGAAACAATATGTTCTAAATAGAGAAATATGGATACCAATACTTTTCTTTTGACAAGTAAATCATCGCTAAGTGGATATAGTTAGTTTGCTCTGGACCAAATTTTGATAATTGCATTTTTTTCTCTAAAACATCAGATTTCATTCACTATTGATTTTTCTTTCAAATTATTGTGATTTTCAAAGGTTGTATTTAAATCATGCATTAGAACTGTTTCTAATTCTCGACAAATTCATTTTAAATGTGTACGAAAATATTGTGAATTAAATATAAACTTTGAAAATCACAATAATTTCCGAAAAAAATCAATTGTGAATGAAATCTGATGTTTTTGGAAAAAAAAGAATTGATTAATAGTGCCGTAGATTTCTAGTACAGTAGAATTTTTTTTTTTTATATCATTAACGAATGTGCATTTTTATTCACAGTAACATACCTATTACTTATGAATTGTTAATAATATGATTCTCGAATGAACTTATACTCGAAATGATGTCGTTACGAATTCGAAATTAAGTTAAAAAAATTTTTTTTTTAAAGTTAAAATGTTTTAAAATTGAGTCTTACAGATGTTATTTTCTTTTGTATTAAATATAAATATTGTTACGAAATTCGTTTATTCTAGTATAGAAAATTCTGGAATTTTGGAAGAAAAATATCCCGAGAAACGGGATTTACTAAATCTGGCAACACTACATTTAATAAATTTAAATATAATGTTAAGCGGTTGGTATTCTGCTACACAGAAAAAAACCGAAGGCACAATTTTAGAATTTTATACCCAACAATTTTTTTATTTGAAATGTTTGTAACACATTAAAAATAAAAATTCACAGTTACGAAAAAATTTTTTTTTTGTTTTTACAAATTCTATTGCCGGTGCCTTTTTATAAAGTTTTTTTTTCGTATGATATGAGAAAGATATATAAAAATTTACTTAGAATTTTGTAAATTCGGTCTGTGTATGAATAACAAAAGCGTTGCAATTTTAGTATTATTGGAATTTTCTGGTATATTCTATAACCACGGCCGTTAAACTATATAAGGCTGCCACTTGACGTTAATAAAGTTAGTAGCGCATTAGTGTTTGTATAGTTCAATTTTAGCATTTCTATAGTTAGTTGCGCAATAGTAAATCGTTGCTAAAGTTGTTTGTGTTATAAATACTATTGTATGTAAAAAGTTAAGTGGTTAATAAATACGCGTATAAGCTCAGTATCAAATAAAAGAGTGTGTTGTTATTTTGATTGCAATAGAAAAGAACCCGGTTTATTTGAAGGAAATAAACAAACTTTTTTTGAAGGCAAAAACGTAACAATAAATATCTGCACCATTGTGCATACTATAAAAAAGTTACTTTAAAACCAATTGTTGTTTGGTATACACACGCACCCAAGTACAATAAAAACAAGAGCAACAATATTCATATTGTCAGCATTCACTGTCATGGTCTTAAGTTTATCGACATACAGCAATGTCTGTGTTGTGTACAAACACCTACATATGTATACACAGATCATCATAAATATATTTATATATAAAATATATCTCTCTCTTTGTATAATATCTGGAAGTATGCATGTGTGTGGTGATGTGCGTGCTTTTGTACAATTTAATACTGTGCTGTAAAACATTTATGGGAATATGGAAAAATCCCCTTTGGGCTTGTTTCGTACACAAGCACAAACATACAGATAGATATAAATACAATTTAACTTGTAAAAGATTTTAATCATTGATTGCACTCACAAGATTTAATACAATAGTGTATATAAAATCAATTTTACATTTTTTTTTCTTTAAATGTAGATGTGTTAAGCCAAAATAAATAAATGAATGGTCTGTAATATCATTTAAATCGTTTCAATCTTTTTGGGTGTTAAAATCAAGTGTAATATTTTTATATACCTTAAGCAATGTGCACGTCGATGATGTTAATATTGTAGAGGATTTATTGGTTTACACCTCAAAATTGTGCGAATTATAGCCATAATTACATAAGGGCAATTTTATGCAATGGTCTATGAAAAGTTTATTAAGAGATCTTATTAGGCTACGAAATATTGTTTATTTGTGGATTTCTACAGTAACTGCCGCGGTATAGGAAAAAATATTTACATAAATACCCAGGCGGAAAAATATGATCGGCACAATGTTTGAAAACCGTTGGCGACAGTCGATTATGCCTTGGCAGAACGTGGGATTTATAACCTTGATAGTATTGTCCTGTTACCCGATTGATAACAGCCATTAGATGGCGCTAACTTGCCAAGGTTTCCACAACGTTGTAAAAATAAAAAAAATGTGTGAGCTATAAACAGATTTTAAACATTTAAGAAAAATTCTTCTTGGTATTGTTTTCTTTTTTCTTACATGGATTTGATGAGATTCCAACCCTGGGCACCAGATTATCAGCATAGACATCTACACAGTAAGCTAACGAAGCTTGTAATACATGTTGTCTTAAAAGTTAAATGAATGATAACAGCAGTTGTCGCCAGACCTGGGGGATCTCAATTACAATTACATGTAATCTGTAATTGAGGTATCCCCAATTATAAAATATGTATGTAATTGAAATTAACGACTGAACTCAATTACAATCAGATGTAATTGTAATCGAAAAATCTCAATTACAATTACTTGTAAATGTAAATAAAAAAATTCAATAACACATTACAAGTACTTGTAATTGAAAATGTTAAATTACATATTGTAATTAAGTGGTAATTAATTACATGCAATTGAACAAAATTCAATTATATATTTAAAACTATTATTTTAAACTAAAAATTCTTAAAAAATAATGGTCACATTACTTCAAATTCTATTAAGAAAATAGTAAACAAATTGAAAAAATTAAGTGTAAATTAAAAAGAACTTTCTCTCAACATTTTCGATTTACTCGAATTGAGTTGTTGGTACGACATCAATTTTAATATATTTTTATATGTTTACTATGAAAATTGGCGTGGTATTCAACTTCAAAATCGATTACCTCGAAAACAAAAACCAACTGTTGGCTGAATTTTCCTACATTAATATAAACGTATATTTTCTTCTGATTAAGGCCCATTAACTTTTCTCGAGAAGTTAACTTTACCTTAACCATGGGTAACTAACCAATACTAAATATTTATCACTATGAAAATTTAACCATAATAACTTATCAATATTTTAACTCTGGGTAGTTAGCCTTAGTATGAAATGTCAGAATAAAAACAAAAAGAAAAACAAAAATTAATAACAAAAATTTTTTTTTTCAATACGGGAAAATTAAAAGTTTTTCTCGCGGTTTTTTGTGTGTTTCTGGTCGTAAAAAAAATAATACACTTGACCACGTCGTTTTTTTTTTAAGATTCGCGGTCGCTAAATGCTATAAAATGATTGTGTCTTTTTGCATACTACGAGAGGTGATTTAATTAAATCCATTTGGTAAGTCTATAAAATAAAAGTGGATTATTGGAACTATTAATAAGTATTTCGTGCTAATCGAGACAACCGCGGAAAGATTCGCGCATAAAATTAAAAAAAAAGTGGAAATTTTGTGATAGATTATTAAATTAAGGCAATTTATGTGATCAGCACATCAAAGTGAGTAGAAAAATAATCGCTGTGCATGATTTTGTATCTTTTTGTAATTGCGAGTCAAAACTGTGGGTTGTCCAGGGGTTCCTCACATACTTTTAAAATATTTAAAACATGATTGGTTCACATTTCATAAATTCAAGAGTGATTTCTATACGCTTTTTTATATTAAAGAATTAAATTCAGTAGTCTTGTACTTCATTCAGTAGTCTTGAGCTTTGATACATGATTCATTTTGAATTTGATACGCTGATTCCAAATTCTTAAATGTAAGTTACCCAAAATTGATGGAACAATTGTTTTTCTGATAGTGGTTTTCTAAAGAATTTTTTCCTATAACGGTACACAAATTAAGAAAATTTTGTCCTATGTATTTTAGAGAACAAAATTCATTCTTTACTACCATCGTAACAAAAAGTCTTAAGCTATTTGAATGCGTTTTGTATAGTATTTTAAAATTCGTAGAAAGCTATTTTTCGCGTTTTTAATCACGATTTTCTCAAAATCGAGAGGTGATAGAGAATTCGGAATAGAGATTTGGAATCAGCAAGTAAAATACTAAAAGTATGTATCAAGCTTCTACCAACAGCGACTTTTCATTTTGTAGAGGTGTATAATTCGTGTCAAATTGTTGTAATATTGGTCACCATATTTGGTTTTAATTATTCAAGACAGATTTTGGCTCCCTGAACCAATAAAAAAATAAATTTTTCCTATTTCCTTATATGAGGCCAATTTCTGTAAGCCTTGGTTAAGTTTCTTAACCACAGAAATTTCTATGGTTAAATTTTAGCATTGGTTAGAAGAAATGCTTGGTTAAAATTTAGTTAAGTTATTCAAAAAACATGTTTACCAGTGGTTAAGGCTAGCAGAGGTCTTAACCAGGGTATAAATTGAGATAAGTTAACAGGCCTAAAAGTATTAAAAATTTCTGGTTTTTATATGAAATTTTCAAACAAATTTCTGTATTAAAAAAAAATTTATTAATTAAGTTCGATAGCCAGCAGTCATGTAAAAATTATTTAATTTTGGTATGTTTCACCTCACCCACCACGCCCATTCTTTACGAAAATTTAAAAACTTGTTCTACAAAAACGTTGTATCAGCTCAGACAATATTTATGATATTTTTGAAGGATTTTAATTTTTGGAGAAAAAGGTTTGACTAATTTTGCCTCATGTGTGCTACATTTTATTTAATTTATAATAATTTTTTCTATCCAGTTAAACTAAAATAAAGAATATCGGTTATAACAATAATCGGCCGAATAGTCCGTAGAATAACCAATAAAACAACAATTGGTTTTTTTTTGGCAAAATTCGATTTTATTCATCAACGTAGTCTCCTTCGAGAGCGATACAATCACTTCGACACTTCGAATCTGAAAACAGGTAAAAATCGCTTGGAGCCAAATCTGGCGAATATCCACCGTAAGCGTGGAAGCACTTGAAATTGTAATTCGTGCAATTGGCCATGGTAGCCAACGACTTGTGACACGGCGCATTGTCTTGGTCAAAGAACAATATTTTCTTCTTCATATGGGGCCGTTTTGTGCGATTTCCTCCTTCAAATGCACCAGTTGGGCCATATAGCGATCGCTATTGATGGTCTGGCCTTTTTCAATGTAGAAAATTCCAGTCGCATCCCAAAATGCTGATGCCATAACTTTACCGGCTGACTGTTGCGACTTTGGCTTCTCCGAGCGACGTTCGCCAGTTGCTTTCCACCCAGCTGACCGCAGATTCGACTCTTGAGTGAAGTGGCAGATCCAAGTTTTGTCCATTGTTACATGCCGATGCTTTTTATCTCGCCGAAACAGCTCCAAACAGCTCTCAGAATCATCGAAATGTTGTTGCTTTTGGTGCACTATGAGAAAATGCAGCACCGATTTCGAAAACAACTTTCTCGTGGACAAATGTTCATGCAAAATAAAGCCGACACGTTCCTTCGATATATTTAAGGTATCAGCTATCTTCTGCAACTTCAGTTTACGGTCTGCCAAAACGATTTTGTGAACTTTTTTGATGTTTTCCGATATCACCGCCTCATTTGGGCGACCAGAGCTTTCAGCGTCGTCGGTGTTTTTGCGACCACGTTTAAAGTCAACAAACCACTTTTCTACCATTTGCCTCGATGGAGCAGAGCCCAAATAACACTTATCAAGCTAAGCTTTGGCTTGAAGGGTCTTTTTTCCCATTAAAAAGCAATGATAAACCAATACACGAAATTGCTTTAAATCCACTGTTTTCATAATCACAAAAGTATCGTCACTAATACAGCTGTAACTTGTTCACTAATAAACGAAATGTCATTAAATTTTGACAGGTCTCGTCTGAAGGTTGGTAGTTTCAAAAAAATCATATGGATTTTTGATTAGTACACACTCTAAAAAATGTTTGTAAATTTACTACTATAAAATGGGTAAAATTTTGTTTAGTTTTACGAAAATTCGGTAAATATAAACAAAAAATGCGTAAACTTTTTTTATACACACTTTCATACGCAATAATACACACACACACAAAGTATTTTTAGACATTATGTGCTTATAAATAAACACATTGTGCCTAAAGTTACTATTGTTTTGTTAAATACAATTTTTACGCACAAAGTTGGTAAATATACTATCCAATAATAGTAATAAATACTCTGACATTTCAAATTGGAAAAAATTGAAAAAAAATTATAAATAGTAAAAAGAAAAAGCGAAAACGGATTATTTTTTGTGAATTACAACATTTCCACAAACACATTAGTGTCTGGAAATAGCAACATAAGCATGAAATTGTTTTTGGTAATTATCATTAACGCATGTGGTAGTCTAAACCTCATTTCAAAATTGAAAACGCCGTAAGAGAGACACGGCCTACGCAGGAATTACTGGGTGCAATAACTCCTGCTCAACAAAATGCCTTCTTTGCAAGGGAGGCAGTCAACCAACAACCGTCAACAATAACGGGAGAAAACGCCGTAAGAGAGATACGGCCTAGGTAAAACAACTGAGTGCAATGACTCCTGCTCAACAAAATGCTTTCTTTGCAAGTTAGGCAGTTCTCAATGAATACTGACTTTGTTGAGCAGGAGTCATTGCACTCAGTTGTTCCTGCGTAGGCGTTTTCTCCCATTATTGTTGACGGTTACTGCCCCCCTTTCAAAGAAGGAATTTTGTTGAGCAGGAGTCATCGCACCCATTCAATAGTTATAACAAATTTTTAGATGTATTTTATACAAATGCCTTAAGATCCCAAAACGATTAAGATTAACGATTATTATTATTAATAAAATACGTACTAAAAATTAATTTGTTATTTTATTTAAAAAAAATTTTGAGTGGTGCTTAAAGTTAGCACACCTGTTGTAAATGTACGCATTATATTTTATTTTTACGCACTTTCTGTGGTTTTTTGCGCATTTTTTGTGGATTTTTACGCATTTTATGCGTACATTTCCACGTGAAACGTGCTTTTTTACACACAAATTTAGTAAATTAACACACTAATTTCAAAATTTCATTTAATTTTTACGCACTTTCAATGTAAAATTACAAATTATTTGTGCACCAACTTAAACACAATGTGCGTATTTTTTTTCAATTACGCACATAGAGTAAATTTACCCAATTTATAGTAGGAGTTCAGTTTCCTACTATAAGTTGGGTAAATTTCAACAGAATTTAATTAGAGTGCATATAATAATGACTATTTAATTTAATTGAGGGGGTGTCCGATATTTTTCTATATTCGTTTTCATTTCTATAGCACCTTTTCACCAATATTTTAAATATTTGAAATAAGGAGCTAGGCAGTATGGGTACCAACATTGTTATTTTCCCAATTACTTAAGAACTGCGCGCAAATAAATCTTAATTTCGTAAACATAAGGAATGGATTCATAGAAAATAAAGTTAGTTTTCGATCCGATATTTTAACCCCCAAACGTAAGATTAGGCCGATAAATTCAAAACGTGTCTTTTTATTTCTCCTATATCACAAATCCAAATTTCATTAAAACCGGATAGAAATTATTTTGAGAACTTTAGTAGGCTGGTCTAATAACAGCCTACTAATTTTATACTAGTTCTGTAAGATAACACATAGCGACTAATAGATGACTATTTCTTTTACCAATTAGTTTTCTTAAGCCGTGTAATATGTATACAGAAAGAATTTACAAAATTCTAATTAAATTTTTTAACACCTTTCTGGTACCAAATTTGAAAATACAAAAAAAAAAAACTTTTTTAAAAGGCACCAACAAAGAAATTTGTAAATCCAAAAAAATTCCCTTTTTTGGAACTTTGAATTTTAATTTTTAAACAATTTTTATATGAAAGATAACAATTTACACACGAGTTACAAATATTTCAAACAAAAACATTGTTGGGAATAAAATTTCAATTTAAAAGAAAATGTGATTGCTTTTACAAATTCCCATTGTTGGTGCCTACTGTTTTTTCTGTGTACATTTTAACCAGTCACGTGATACTTCATTTTGCACTAGTTCCATTACATATAAAATAATGTCTAACATGGGGAAGCGCCATGCTAAAGTTACCAGTTACTTTCATATAAAAGAAGCTAATCGAGGACCGGTAACAACTGCATAGTTCCAGTCACTTGACCAGCTCTAGGCGTGTTCAATTTCTCGTAGGCAATATTCAAGTATTTAAGAAATTTTTTTAGAATATTTTTTTCGATTTCTTCAGTATAAGCATTTTGTTTAAAAACATGCTTCAAATGCTCAAATAATGCTAACTTGGCAATTAGCATTCAAAAGATAAAATTGCAACATTGGTTAATCACATTGTACGTATGATTGATGAAAATTATTTTAAAATATTCCTCATACGCTCAGTATGTTATTCAAATTAAAACTAATTTAATAACTGATTTTGGTTGTTAAAATTTCAGGGAAATACATAGTACAAAAATTTGAAAATATTCAGTGTGTTCGATTACTCAAAATTCTTACTAATTTTACTACAATTGGAAAGTTTTGTTTACTTTTTGTATTGAATTTTTCCAGCTGTAGTAAAAGTAGTAACTTGTAGTAGGTAAACGAACACGCTTAATGTAATACACAAAGCAACAACAACAAAATAATATTGTTGTTGTTTTGTGAGTAATTTTCCGTTAAATTTAAACAAAAAAGTATGAAAGGAATGGAGCCGGTAACAAATCGATTTGAAACACTAGACGAGTGGAAAGAAATAGAATGAAACGGGGAACGATTGATATTGAAATACTAGACCATTTCTAATTGTTTTTCAGAAGTTATCAATTGTATTTCAGATTCATCAATTGCATTTCCGAAATTATCAATTGATTTTCAGTTTTATCAATTGTATTTAAGAAATTATAAAATGTATTTAAGAAATTATCAATTGTATTTCAGAAATAATCAAATGTATTGCAGAATTTATTGATTGTATTCGGATTCAATAGTTAATAGAGAATAATTTCTGAAATACATTTGATAATTTCTCAAATATAATTGATAATTTTTGAAATACAATTAATAATTTTTAAAATACAATAATAATTTCTGAAATACAATTGACAATTTCTGAAATTCAATTGATAATTTCTGAAATACAATTAATAAAACTGAAAATCAATGGATAATTTCTAAAATACTGAACATTATTTCTGAAATAGAATGATAATTTTTGGGAATGAAATGTAATCAAACAAAACGAAACGAAACTGAGTTGAAATACTAAAACTGTGAAATGAAATGGATCGGTGACTGAGTGGAATTGAAATACTGGACAATAGGAATGTAAAGCATTGGAACAGCTACCGAGTGGAATTTAGACACTATAATTGCGAAAACGAGATATAATTGAAGGAGAAATTCAGAAAAAAAAATGTTTTTTCTAATTGTCCCTTAAAAACTACTGACGTGTTCAGATTTCTACCATTTTTCAAATTCCATTTAATTATAATAAATACTAAATTAAAAATAAAAGCTACATTTTTCAAAATATAACCGCGCCTACTACTTTTGTGAAAATTTAAAAAAGTTGCTTTAATGTTTATTTATATGGTAGAGTACAGTACACGCTGTAAGTTTGACATTGATAAAACATACTTTTTCCTGTAGCGGAGCAGTTGACTTGGAAAGCATCAATATTATTAGGCCAACCGAAAACAAGGCAGAACATGTCTTTTATTTGAAAAATTATTACAATTCAGATTGAATAAAAGTTCGGGTTTTAAAAATATACGAAAATTAAATGATATTTGTTAGAGATTTTTTGCTTATATTGTCTAGTTTTGCTTTTCGCTGTTATTTTATAAATATTGGCTTATTTTTGCTATTTCCCTTTAAAATTAAATTTATTTTAGCTTTCTTCTGATAAAATAGGGCATATCTTGGCTTTTTTATACAAAACTTGTAATTTTAAAACTTTTTTGAAGTCCACATATATTTTTGTTTTTTAAAATTAAATTTTTTTGTAAAATTTATCTTAAATTAAAAAATTTATTTTTTTAAAATAAACTTCCCAATTTTTCCAACTGTTTTTTCAAGCTTTTTTTAAGTTTAAAATAGTGCTTTTAGAGTTTTTTTTTTTGGTTCGCCTTATTATTATATTCAAACTATCATACTCCAGCTATATATATTTTTTTTTGTGAAATTTCTTTAACTTGATATAAATAATTTTTAACTTAAGTACAGGAATAATGAATCTCATAAATTTAGTCATTGTAGGTAGACTTTTCCAAGTTTTTTTCTAAGTCGCGAGGAAAGAATTATAAATACATATATAATAATTATATTTACAAGATTGAGTCTAATATTTAATCTAATACAGTCAGACAATACCCTACGGGGAATGTGGGGTCAATTGCCATCCAGGGACCTATCCCGTGACCGGTCAACCGAAGGCATATTACTAAATTAGTACAAATATGTACAAAAGGGCATGAATTAATTTTCTAAGTATTTTCCGATCCGTTACTTTCACTGTTGCTTTTAAAAAACGTGACCGATACCGAAATAAAAAATAAAATTCGCGGCATATTTTTTAAAATATTTTTTTTTATTTATTTTACTCTTTTATTTATTTAGAACTTTATTTTTTTACGATTTGCTTATTTTAGCTCTTATTTTATATTTTTATAATTTTTTGCTAAAAAATTTCAAGTTTTGTATTTTCAACGTTTTTTAATGTTAAAGCTGTATTAGTTTTAATAATTGGTATTTCATTTAATTTTCTTTTTAACTTAAGGGCAATTTTTTAAATTTTTATTTATATTATCAGAGTTTTTGAGGTAATTTTCTAATTTTTAATTGATTTTTTAATTTAATTATGGCCAACGCAAAAAACGAGTCAGCTGCCATTAAAGGAACTATCCCGTGACCGGTCAATCGGGGGCATACTGAAGGCACTTCCACTATATTTGTGTATGTGTTAGTGTTGTTTTCTTTTCTATTTTTTCCATTTTTTTTATTTGCTTGTAGTGTTTGTTTTTTCTGTTTCTTTTTTATTTGAACAGAAACAAAAAATATATAACTTTACCATCAGCCAGCCATCACGCATAAGCAACATTAGCTTAGACGGTAGAGCGTTTGCTTTACAAGCAGGGGGTTGTGTTATCGAGCCCTACTTCGACGTCAAGTAGATTATTTTTAATTCTTAATTTTTTATTAGTTTATTTGAAAAGCTATTTTTAGACACACCACATTACTGCCACAAGGTGTCTAAAATGTGGCAATTGGTCATTTCCAATGACCATGAAAAAGACCGATCAACGACCGGTCTCCGCCCCTTGGGGCCTATCCTGCGTGTCATCTGGGACCGGTCCCTTTCCCCGTAGGGTATGTACAGCAGTGTGTTGCTGAGTAAGTTAGGCAGTTAACTGCAACTCTTTAGACACGAGCTTGCTTCCTATCGAAGGCAATTTCTAATTATTTTTTTATATTTTCCATTAAAAAAATTTCTTCTTTTATAAAAAATTTTATTTTTATATATTTTTATTAAACTATATTCAATGTCAGATATTATTTAATCTTATCTCATCAGCTATTTCTTGTAAGAATTTAGATATCCGAAATATATATTGTTATATCAGTTAAGATCTTACAAAATCCTCATATATATATATTGCTAGATCTAATTCGATCTGCCATTTTTCGGATCAACTAAGGTCTAAGTTAATCTCCATGGATAAACTGTGATATTTTTGCAGCTCCAAATTTTGAGATATATTCTAAATTGATTTAAGCAACGATATTATTGAATTCACCAAATTTGAAGGTCTAATTTGATCATATTCATAATTCACACTCCATTCCACCACAGCTACTATTAACTTTCTTTGACACATTTGCTGTTTAAACATAAAAATATTTTATTTTAATTAAAACAAAAAAAAAAAGGTGTTTAATGTTTGTCATTTCCGGCATTCTAACTCAGAATTTCGGATTACTACACTGAGAGAATTATCTGAATGATATTAATGACCAGCACTCAAAAGATGCACGTAAATAAGCTGAAACTTTTCATTGAATTAATGGAATTTTTCGTTAAATGTTCTGAAAATTTTCATTTTGTTTATTAAAAATTCATACACTCAAAGAAAATATTTATTAAAACAAGACAAAATATATGAAGAGTTTTGATAAAATTTAAGAAATTTTTCATTTACTTTGTGAATAAAACGTAATTACTTTACTGAAAATTTTCATTAAAACTCATCCAGCAAAATTCTCACTGTCCACGCTACATCTCTAGCCACTTTACCACAAGCACTTATAAACTGTTATGCCTAATTATGAATTTATTATTCATTTCGCTAAGAACACAAATGTAGTACAAAATTCGTTTACCAATAACAATCAATAGTTGTGCCTGTTATCAATCAATCCACAATTCAGTTGGTTCTACAGGAACTCCAATTTAAGGGCATATTTGATTAGCATTCCCGTAATTGTAGTTACTACTTTTAAATACAGAAAATATTTAATAAATTCCAAAGTTAGCACCAGTTTTCAAGTATATTCACTAAATAAATGATTGCTTCTACTGTATACAACTACTAAACGAATTTTAATTTTAAAGTTGATGGAAAATATCAATAAATGGATTGGGGGATTGTTTTTTACTTTGTCCTAACTATTTTTAATTCCTAATAAAACATTTTTAATTTTTTCTCATTTATTCTCTTTGGTACTGAATTATAGGTAATTCCAAAAAAAATTAAGTTGGTGGGAAATACCAATAATTGGATCGAGGATTGTCTTTTACCTTGTTTGTCCTATTTTTAATTCCTAATAAAATATGTTTAATTTAGTACTCAATTCTAGGTATTTCCAAATAAATTATCATCCAAGCAAATTAATTTTAATTATTTTGATCGAATTCCAACCAATATTTTTTCTGTGTGTGCGAAAGAAATTTGGAATTACATATAAAATACCAAATTACACTTTAAGATGTGACGTTGAAAAATATTTTAAGTAACAGCACTCAAAAGATGCACATAAATAAGCTGAATACAGTTTAAAATAAATTTAAAAATTTTAAAGTGTAGTGTACCACATGTAAAAAATAGTTAAACTTGAGACCGATTTTATATTGAAAACATAAAATGTGTTGCAAAAATAAGGCTTAATTTAGTTATTTTTAATATTATGCAAACAAAATGATTCAACTTAAATGTTGCTTTAAACTTCATTCATTTATTTTAAGGATACATTTTATAACACATTTACTTTGTGCTTATTTTCGAATTAATGGCCCACATTGTTTGATTGGTTGAATTTACTCGTATAACAAATAAACATATAAAATAAGTAAATCTATTTATTTTTGTGTTAGTAGGTACAAAAACAAAAAGGAAAAACAACACAATTAAAGTGACAGATAAACGATCTGGTTAAAGCAGTCAGGGTTAGTACCAAACGAATAAAACAAAAAACAATAGCGAAAATCATTATATTGCCACCCATATTTGCACTAATTTTAAAATACTAGTTTTAGTTCCATGGAATAAATATGTAAGAATGTGTTTTAAAAAAAAAGTACCTATATGAATAAAGTAAGTAGAATATAAAACAATGCCAGAGCTGGTACGTGCATGCATGTGTGTGTATTGGCAACAAAAAAAAAAAACATTACAATACCATCTTTAAAATCTTTAATAGAAAAACAAGAAATATAAAATAACAAAAACAAAATCGAATGATATGCCATGCAATATTTTTCCAAATGCAGGATGCCACAAGGAAGAAGAAGGAGAATAAAGAATAAAAACACAAAAATAGTAAACCATAATGTAAACGCGCGCGCTATTTTACAGCAGCTTCACTAAGGAACAATATGTAAACTGCAACAGCCATAAAAAACGGGCCAAACAACTAAACGACACTTAAGTAGACAGAAAGGCAGTCAGTTAGTAAGTTTTACTGACTGACAACTTTCCCAACCGACTGGCTTGGCTGCCTTTCTTTCTAACCGACTAGCCGACCAACAGTTGTTGAGACTCAAAGTTCAAAACTAACTAACACGTGTATGGAGTGTAATGAAATATGAAAAACAAGCTAAATGAGGGTGTTGTGAATTCCACCTCCAAACTCTTATCCAACAGTCTGTTCTTTCTTTCCACCCACTATTAACATTGCTATATTGCAGTCATATAAAATAGTAGATGTTTTGAAACAACTCACACATACACACACAGCCATTCACACATTTATGCACACTTACTTGCACACTTTCAAATAAAGTCTGCTAAACAAGTTTACAAGTATACAAATGAGAATTTAACAGAGAGTGTTTTTGGCATAATAAAAACTAAACTTAAAAAAGTACATGAAAAAATAGACAAAAACATGCAACAGTCAAAAATAACATTTTCAATAACACTAGAAGGTAAATACTAACTAAACAGTATCCTTGGTTCCACAAGGTTTGTCCTTTTACTCATTGCCACCACCTTTTAAAAGTTTTCGATTTTTATTCAAAGTAACAACAATCATTATCCATACGTTGGTTTGGATCTATTTTGGATGATTTAGTTTTTCCCAATACTACACTTTAGTAGGAAAAAAGTAATATGCACCTACAAACCCTGAAGCAGAGCTTATACGGAATTAATTCCTTTATTAATTTATTTTGTAATTATTATGAATGAAGTATGATTTGCGTCTAACACATGCTATCAACAACTATTAATTATAGAGATAAGATATCGGATATATAGCACTAATGGCTGGTAGTGGGGGCCAGAACTTAGTATTACTTGAGCACATGCGCGGTTCCAGCAATTAATATAAGGGGAAAAATCATACGCCTCAGTGAACAACTCAATGTATTTGGCTACTGTGGCGTATGATTTTTCCCCTTATATTAATTGCTGGAACCGCGCATGCTTGAGCAACTATTTAGTACCACGTAAGTATCACCAATATTTTAAAATCAAAAATTGTTGAAAACTTTGCAAAATAAGGAAAAAGCAATTAATTTTGCGATTTTCAAGTAAGAAATTAGCTATTTTGTTTTCAAAAATTATTTGTGGTGCACCTAAATTAGGTGTTTGTTTTGTGTCTCTGCTTATACACAGTGGTAAATTTAAATAGATAAATGATTTCAAACATTGTATATAATTGGCTATATGTCTGAAACAATTTTGTAAATAAAAAAGGCCATGCACACATTTTACGCATTAAACAGTCCTCTTTAATTATTGAAAACAATCCATGCAAAATGTTTGCGAAGAATTAATTTTAATAAATACACCCAGAAAACAGTCTCAGTTGTGGCCACCGAATTTGTTGCCAATCGAATTCGTGCGGTTACGACAACTATCTTTATACTAAATTATATTTTTCGTTGTGAAAGCCAAATATTCGGTTGCCTAATTCAATATTATGTTCCACAAAATTTTATTAAAATTAAAAAACTTTTTTTGAATTTTCTGGTATTGAACCCGGCCATTCAGGTTAATAGTTGACACTCTTACCCACTGCACCACAACTACTTTACTGTTTATACATATGAGTATTTTATTTTAATTTAAAAGAAGCATATAAATTTTTGTCTTTTCCGGGATTCGAACTCGGAAATCCGGCGCACTAGGCCAACTCTCTACCGACTACACCACAAACACTTATTAATTTTGAAGTCTAATTTTGAATTTATATGTTTTGCTTGGAAAACGAATATAGTAAAAACTTCGTTTACCAATCAATAATTGTGTGTGTTATCAATACAATCCACAATTCGGTTGGTTCTACAGAAACTCGACTTTAAGGTCATATTTGATTAGCATACCCGTATTTGTAGTCACCACTTTCGAATATTGAAATTTCTTTAATAAATGTTATAGGTAACACCAATTTTCTTATAAGGGTTGTTCAACAGGGACGTTACAAAAGTAGAAAGACAGGGACAGCAAACGACGCCATATTTCTTGCCGCTCTTTTGACATTTCTCTTCAGTAAGGTTTGCCATTTCATGATGGAAAGATATACGAGCCAACAACGAGTCGAAATTATTAAAATTTACTACCGAAATTCGGGGTCAGTGGCCTCAACGTTAAGAGCGCTACGTCCAATTTATGGTCGTCATAATCGTCCTAGCAGATCAACAATTGAGCGCGGGGCTACGTCAGATCTATGGTCTATGCCAACAAGCCAGCGACGATGGATGAACTTCGTACGAATATCGAACGTGACTTCTGCAAGCGTGCCCGTGGTGGCCATGCAAAAGAGATCGATTTCCATTGCATCGAGCGTACTTTCATAGGAATTAAGAATTTCATTGATATCCAAAACCGTTTTTGTTTTATTTAAACTTTTTTACTTTTGTAGCGCTCCTATTGAAAAACCCTTTATATTCACGAAATAAATGGCTGCTTCTACTGCATAGAATTATTAAACTGATACTAATTATAAAATTGATCGGAGATACCAATAATTTGTTAAAAGGATTGTTTTTTAGTTCATTTTCCCTATTTTTAATACCTAGTAAAATATTTTTGGTGTAGTATTCAATTATAGGTAACTCCAAATAAAATAACGTCATGGCAAATTCATTTTAATGGTTTTGATCGAATTCCAACCAATCGATTTCCTGGTGCAATTACTATGTATCAATTTTTGTACCGTTTAGGTATTTTACACTTTTAGTTCTTTGTCCACAAGCCGCGATTCTTCATTATACTTTTCAATCAGTTGGTCATACTATCAGCAAGGTTTTTGACAGTATGTGGAGGCATTTTTCGCCATTTCCTCTGTACTCTTTCCCAGAGTTGCCCTAAATAGATGGGTGACTGATTATACTCGTACTGTGCCAGCTGTCTTTTAACCATGCTCCACAAATTTTCTGTCGGATTCAAATCCCGGCTTTTTGGAGGCCAGTCAAACACCTGATCCATTTTTTCACTATTTTAGAAGTGTTCTTCCGATATCCATCTTGCTTCCATGCGACTTCTTCAACTGGCTCTTTTTATGCACATTTGTCTATATGATCTGTCAAATTTGATTGTTGGATGCTAATGTTATCTTCATTATTCTGTCAATTTTCACCAACGGCCCAGAACTCCGCCAAGTGAAGCAGCCGCAAACCATCAAATTGCCATCACTATATTCTTGTTGTTTGCTTTACAAGGTGCTTTACCATCTTTATCATCTAATTGAAAGCGATTAAATTTCCAATCACCTGCGTTCCATTTTGAATATTTTTTGCAGGAAGCAATACGGGCCATTATATTTTTGTCAAATAGTGCTGGCTCTGTTTGCTAAACTGAAGCTAAAAGTCCAATCCGGATGAGTCCTCGTCTTACAGTTTGCCCGCAAACGCTTATATTCAATGCATCTGCGGCTTTTTTGGGAGTTTTTGCTACTCCAATAACCATTAAATGTTCCAACGAACGCGCATCGGAGTCAGAAAATATCTTGGGGCGAAAGATTTCTGCGTTTGCACACTAAACAAATTGTTTGATGACATAAGTTTAGCTTTCTAACGGTTTCGCGGCATGAGCATCCATTTCCATTTAGTGCTATTACACTGTGATAGCATCCACTGAAAATTCACTCGTCAAGTGATCTAGTGTTGGTTGTAGCTGAGTATATTACAAAACCGGTTTGAGAATTTGCAATATTCCCTCAAATTTTCATGATAAGGGGAAAGAAATATTTTTTGTGACACGCGCATTTAAACAATTGTAACTCAGTCATTTTTTAACCGATTTTAAATTTTTGAACGACATTTAAAAGAAACTTGTCTGGTATTATTGATATAAATAAGTACCGATTTTTTTAATAATAATTAAATTTTTGAGTTCTTTCAAAACTTTTTCAACTTCTATAAGGTTTTTTTTTTTAACCTTCTTTTAAGACAACAATATTCTTAACGTTAATGTTTTCTTGAATAAAATGAGCTTTCACTTGTTAAAATTGATTGAAAATTGACAAAGTTATGGTACTTTTTCTAAGCAATGAAAAACTGATTTTAATTCAAGTAAAACCATGTTTCTGATTTTTTGTTTTTTGGAAGCTGAACTACAAATTCCAACTGATAAACAATATTTCGGCAAGTATGTGTCAAAAAAATTAACATATTATCAGCAAATTAATAAGTTTTGTTTTTAGATGTAAGTCGGCTTGGTAAGCCTCATATACTCATACTATATTTAAGCACGACCTTTTAGTGTTCGAAGTAATTTTCTCCGAGAGTACGAACCAGTTTTTTTTTTTTCAAAATCTGCATTAAAATTATGCATTGCACACAGCTGAAGAAGAAAACAAATCAAAAACACAATTTCATCGATTTCGAATACTTAACATTGTGTGTGCTTATGGTATGGCTTACTTATGAATAAAAATTTTATACAAAATTTTAAAAATTAAAATTTTCCAAATATATTGTCTCACTTACATACAAAAATACACGTGTATACTTACGAAGTATGTTGGCTTGTGGGCCTTATAATGCGGCCATACTCTGGGTAAAGTAAGCCAGCTTGTGTGTTAAATTTGAAAGTCTTCAGGGTTTCTAGTTTTCCTAAAGGAAAACTGTTGAAACAAGTTTAGGAATTATCTAATATGGGAAAATCCTCACAAAAAGTTGAGTAAAGATTTGAAATTTGAACCTCCCTTATTTGCTTTAAAGGAATTGGTCGCGGTGCACATGCGTTAAAAACTTATTTTTAGCTAGTAAATCCCAAAGAATGGGCTCTTAAATAAAAATGTTAATTTCCGGTAGAGGATCTTACTAAAGTGCGAGTATTATCAAGAAGAATATAAAACTAGGAGATACAATCTTTATCGGATGGCCTTGTCGGACAACGCTTTAATGTTCTGTCCAATGTCCGGTCCGATGTGCAATACAATAGTGACTATATCTCCTCGTTTTTTATGCTTATTGGTATTATCTGAGTTCTCCTTCCTGTTTTGTACTAGCATTAAAATGCCCCTTTTAGATATTTTAAAATAGAAAGTAAAAGGCATATCTGCTTCTCGTGTTTAAAGAATTTTTAAAACTTGTTATTAATAGCATATTAGCATAATTCCATAAAATCAATAAAAACATTGAACAATAATAATAAAGTAAACATAGCTTATGGAATTTGTTTATCTACAAATTATTTATGCAAGTTAAAATTAAAGTACAGTGGAGATAATAAATATATACACAGATCATTCTTAAGTTTGTATATTTATATTTTATACAATAACACAGTTTTATAGCATTAACAAATACACCTTTAGAATTTTCAGATTACAAAATAAATTTTGGAATTTTTTTTTTTTTTTTTAATTTTCACAAAAAGTATTTTTAACCCCTTTTGATTTGGCCATACACTACTTGTTGGACGTTTTTGGACTCCGCAGCGTAAGGTTAACGATATTATGAGCGACGCTTTAGGTATAAAAGACAATATAAAGTCCAACGGAAAATTCTAAGTTATATTTTTCATCAAAAGCTTTAATATTTGATACGTATTTGACATCCAACAAGGATGGGTTAGTAATGCCTAAAAAAGGTTATATTAAATAACATATAAAATCAACAATTGAAATTTCCGCACTCTATTTGAATTGTATGAAACTTGCTATAACTTGGAATACTTTGTAAAGCTAAAATTGGTGTTCAATTTGGGGAAAATTATCAAAATTGCTATAGACTTTCCATACATATTTGGGTCTAACTTTTGTATTATTTTAGCTATGTGACTGGTTGATATATCACTTTAAAACTTCTGAAAGCGTGCCCGAAGTTGGTCTGCAACTCATTCTTTAATTTGCTAATTTCTGATTTATTAAAAAAAATTTTAATTTTTCAGAATTTTTCTACAATTAATTAATTGTTTCTATCCTTTTGTAATTGAAGCCATGATCGAGCCACGTGAATAGTTACTATTTAAAAATGAACTTTAACCGTTTATCGTTATCAAAGGTCTAAAGCCATTTTATCTTAATACGCGGTTCGGGATACTTTATCGTAGCATTTTAATATTTTTGTATTAGTTTTTTATCAATGACACTGTCAAATATCAGTTCGCCACTCCTTTTGGTTCCGGAGTTATAGTATAGTATTAAATAAATAAAAAAAAAAACAGCTCGATTTTTCAGCATTTGTATGAAAAAATACCCAATAAGAGTGCCAGTATAAGATTTCGTAAAGGCAAAAATAAAGTAATGAGGAACAACATAAGAGTGTTCGTTTACTTACTACAAGTTACTACTTTTACTACAGCTTCAAAATTTCAATATAAAAAGTAAACAAAATTTTCTAATTGTAGTAAAAGTAGTAAGAATTTCGACTTCGAACACACCGCATATATTTTTTCAGAAATTTTAAAGAATCCATTTTTCGATATACATATGACGATTTAAATCGCGGATTTCATTAAATTAAACTTTAAAAATTTTACGAAAAACGTCGCCGGAGTCTGAAAAGTCCTCAAAATTTGATTGAGATGATTACAAGGATTTAACTCAGAGATTACTTTTTAACAACAATACAAAAAGTTAATATTTCCCGAAGAATTTTGTAATTATTTTCATTATTTTTATATTCAATTTATTTATTAGAAGCTGATTTTTTATACTTCAGTTATAAATTTTAACTAAAAACTTCTAATATTTAAAAAATTCTTTTTTTTAATTATTTTTTCGGAATGTTTCGCAGACCTCCTAGGATGCGATTAGGGACGCTCCGGGGTTCGTGATTAACATTTGGAAAACTTTGTATAATTAAATTTTCATATGGGTTTTGGTGTAGCCGTGGCAGTCAGATGTCGTTATTAACAAAAAGAATTACTGGCCAATTTACTTTGACGATACGCCAACATTCCGTATTTTAAAGTTAAAACACTTTGCAAGTTGGGAGGAAGTGCAGGATCTAACGCTAGTCACCCTACGGGGAAAGGGACCGGTCCTAATTGACACGCAGGATAGGTCCCAAGGGGGCGGAGACCGGTCGTTGATCGGTCTTTTTTTTTGAAAGAGACATATCACTTTAACATGGCGTTGTCATTGGAAATGACCAATTGCCACAGTTTAGGCACATTGTGGCAGTAAGGTGGTGTGTCTAAAAATAGCTTTTCAAATAAACCAATAAAAAATTAAGAATTAAAAATAATCTAGTTGGCGTCGAAGTAGGGCTCGATAACACAACCTTCTGCTTGTAAGGCAAACGCTCTACCGTCTGAGCTAACGTTGCTTATGCGTGATGGGTGGCTGATGGTTAAGTTATATGTTTTTCGTTTCTGTTGAAATAAAAAAGAGAAAAAAAAACAAACACAGAAAATAAAAAAAGATGGAAAAGAAAAAAATAGAAAAGAAAACAACATTAACACACACACAAATATGGTGGAAGTGCCTTGAATATGCCCCCGATTGACCGGTCATGGGATAGGTCCCTTAATGGCAGTTGACTTGTTTTTTGCGTTGGCCATAATTAAATTAAAAAATCAATTAAAAATTAGAAAATTACCTCAAAACCTCTGATAATATAAATAAAAATTTAAAAAATTCCCCTTAAGTTACAAAGAAAAGTTAAATGAAATACCAATTGTTAGAACTAAAACAGCTTTAACATTAAAAAAACGTTGAAAATACAAAACTTTAAATTTCTTAGCAAAATATTATAGAAATTTAAAATAAGAGCTAAAATAAGCAAATCGTGAAAAAATAAAGTTAAAAATAAATAAAAGAGTAAAATAAATAAAAAATAGTTTTAAAAAAATGCTCGAATTTTGTTTTTATTTCGGTATCGGTCAAGTTTTTTTAAAAGCAACAGTGAAAATAACGGATCAGAAAATACTTAGAAAATTAATTCATTTTCTTTTGTTCATATTTGTACTAATTTAGTAATATGCCTTCGGTTGACCGGTCACGGGATAGGTCTTTGGAGGGCAATTGGCTCCTCATTCCCCGTAGGGAAATTACTCGCAGGCAATAAAAAATTGAGTATTTCAAAAGAAATTATTGCAGGAACATAACTATATACTCTACGATATCAACATGTATACTCAGAATTTCCGAAAGATAGACTGGAATAAGTTCAATACGATCCTTTGGAAAGACCTAAAAAAGGACTCCACCATATCTTTCCGAATGAAATTTGGAGAATTTCAAGTGAAATTAATTGTGAATTCTATTTAGAATTTGTCAAATTTGATCTTAAATCTGAACAAAAATAACGGTAATTAATTGTTTTCTTACAATATTGAGAAAATTTTAAGAGAAATTTCGATTTTTTATTTCGAAATGAGAAAGTTCTGAAATATAGTAGCATTTACCACTTCAAATTTAGAAAATTCCATTAGAAGTTCAGTTTTGCAATTTTAATGAAAAAAATTCCAAATAAAATTTAGTCTTTTTCCCAAAAGCACCGTAAGTGGTTTTTCACGTGGAAAAATTTTACTCGAACTTTAATTTTACTCAAATTTTAATTTAAATTATAAAAATGAACAATTTTTAAATATTATATCAAAGCCACAATCACAATATACAAAAAATGTGTGTGTGGGGGGGGGGGGGGGAAATTTCCCTATTCCCCCCCCCCCCCTGGAGCCGCGCATGCAAACATGTATGGAATCTAAAATGCTTAACAAGGATGGTAATAATTACAAAATTCAACGTATGGGTAAAGAAAGTCTTCGCCGAGGTGGCCTTTTACTAGTTTATATTAAATGCAGCGAAGAGACATTAACAACAGCTCGTAGAAATATTGTTCATTAATTTTATTACAATACAATATTTTATTTTCTACCACAATAGTGGTACATAAGCCGTTATTTTAACTAATTTCCTTTTATTTGAATAAAAACACTTTGTTTAGCAAAATGTTAACCGTATTTTGGAACAAAAAAATCATAGAAATGTTAACCTTATTTCGGAACAGAGGTAGTACTATTTTGTATAGAAAATTTCGAAGTGTCCTCACATTTTCACTCACTACTTTTGAACCGCTGCACCGATTGTGATTATTTTTGAACCAATGCTGACTGAAGGAATAACAAACAACGTTTATAAAAATAAGTTAGAAAACTCGATTTTTTTAGGGTCCTTGGAACCATAATTTTGAAACACAAATATCTTTTTTTAAGAGCTAACCTAGAAAAACGGATAGCACTATTGTATTCAGCGTATGGGAATTGAGTTTTCATACTGGGTGGCCGCTTGTCGGATTTATCAACAAGCACAATATAATTAATTAAAAGTACCACCTTTTTCACATTTTTTGTTATTTTTCACCGAAGCTCTCTTAAAACCTGTTCCCTTTTTTTGATGACAGCCATGAATAGTGGTTGATTTAACAAATGTATTCTTAAAAACTAGCTCCAAATAATTTTGAAAATTAACACTCCAAATTGATTAGAGTAGACTCAGGGAATTATCTGCATGATAGTAATGAATTCCCAATTTAAATCAATGAAGTTTCACCGGAACTCGTCCGTTGAAACTTTTCATTAAATGTAGTTTTTCATAAAACTGCATAAAATTTTCATTTTGTTTATTAAAAATTTCATGCACTAAATGAAAAGGCTTCATAAAAGTGCTGAAGCTTTTTCGTTAACATGAATTCATTCACCTTGTACAGAAAACTTCATTAAAACTCGTCCAAGAAAATTCTATCTGTGTACTGTGGTTTTTTTTAGTAATATGTTAAATAAAGATAAATAAAATCCTTTCTTAAACAAGTGCTTCAAAGAAAAAGTTGCTAAAAATTAGTCAGATCGATTTGAAACACGTATGAGCGATTTTTTTTTACTGACGTATTATTTTAAGTGTGCTATATTAAGTTTTGTTGAGCAGTGCATTTAGTTTCCTCAATTTACCAATATGCGTAATTTAAATCTAATCTAAATTGATAATGCATTTATACAACAAAGACTTAGTTTATTAAAGCACTGTATATCTAACATACACGTAAAATCTATCCGTATAAAATGTCATCATATTCTATGAAATTTATACCAACATATATACGAACATCCTACTCATATATTCTACTTGTGGATATACGTGTGTGTGTGTATGTTTCAATGAAATTCTCTCTAAAGTACAAAAAGTACCATGACTAAAGCTTGTTACTCAACTAAACTGTATGGGTTATCATTTAAGTTTTAATTGGCTTTCAAAAGATTTCTAATTGTTTTGGGAGTACTTTTCATATTTTTTCTTACAGAAAAAAATCCTTAAGAAATGTCTTTTTTAAAGCAAACTTTTAAGGCAGGAAATTGTTGTGATATTTTCCATTATTACCCTGCATTATTAGGAGGAAGTTGTGTGGATGATGTAAAATTAAAATATTATTTAATAAATTAGCACAGAAGGAAATATCCTATTGCAATATTAGGGAAATGTGATATCAATACTCTTTGCTACGTACTAAATGAATTGAAATAAACCTATAAAAATAGCATAAAAAGCTACTAAAAATTTGTTTAAAATGACGTTGCAAAAAATGCTTCTAACATTAGCAGATTTTTTTGCTAAATACTTGTATGATAAGAACAAAAATTATGACTTAAAATTTTCAAAACTTCAATTATATTTGATTTAAATGTAGTTAATTGGAAATGACAAATTATCCTGTTGAAATTTTCAGAAAATTTTGCTAAACATTAGTAGACTGAAACTAGTATAAAATGAAAATAGACAAATATAGCCGTCTATCCTGCTAAAATCTACAAAATTGTTTGCTGAAATATAAGTAAATTGCTAATTTTACGGAGCTAGATATTTATGCGCATTAAAAAAATCGAAAAAATATTTTTTAAAAAAGTTTTTCTCGTTTTTTAGACTAATAATTATTTAAAAAAAATTCTTTTGAAAAAAATATTAAAATCAGTTATTTCTAAAATGTTAGTGGAAATATGTAGATTAGACTAGCCCTTCGTTGTATGGGCGATTTTAAAGTTGCTCCAAAACACGGTCCCCGGAGCTTATTTTAAAGAATTTTTGAGCTCTCCTAGGCCCTTCAAAATTTTGAAGTACTAAGTATTTAAAATGGGAAAAAGTTACTTTTTGGTATTTTTGAAAATACTGGCTCTTAAATAACTGTCTTTCTGGCAAGTGTCAATAGAAACGTAATCAAAACTGAATTACCTTTCTAACAAAGCATAAAAATCCAAAAATGTTTGGAACACATTTAAATAATTGCAATCCGCCCATACCATTTTAGGGTTAAAATTGGATAACTTACGAAAAACGTAAAAAAATTAAATATCTGGGGTATAAAAATTTCCTTGAAGTGGTCACACGATTGCATTTATTGTCAATTGTGAGCAAAAGCGGCACCCATCTTGCGGACATCTATTTGAAACCCAACTGATCAAACCTATGGCATTTAATTTAATTTCTATATTTATAGTAATTATAATTTTTAAGGCCTGATTACTGGATGCACAGCTAAAATCTAACCGAAGTTAAATTCAAATACTACCCAGCAAAATATTGGTAATGACACCTCATTACTATCTGCATTACCAAAAATGATATATCATTACCTTTTGCATTATTTTATAATATAAAATAATGACTTCCTAATAACGGCCTATTGTATTCATTGTTTCTAAATATAAAATAATGACTTACTCGTATTAGTTTAAATAAGTACTTTTCACACACCCAGCAATCATTAATGACTCAGAAATGAGCTCCAAAAACATAAACATTTTTCCACTTTTTCCTATGAAAGTGGTCCGTCCAAAAAAGCCCCCTGTGTACTCAGAAATGACTCACAAAAAAGAACGTATAAAATCGAAATTTTCTTCATAAATTTAAATAATTTTGGAATCTTCTTTGAGTCCGAAAAATGAACCCTCGTTTTGAGACAGCTTTTTAGATTGTAGAGACAACTTTTTGGATTGTTTTCTGAGGGTTCATATTTTCTACCAAAATAAGAGTGTTTTCAAAAAAACAATAATCATTTCTATGAGCCATTTAAAAATCTTATTTATAGCTCTCCGAAATTGCTGCCTGGGCAGTTACATTTTTTTATTATATGTAAATATGTTTTATGTTTAAATTTTCATGACGACCCCTAAAATTACACACTAGAGAAAACTTAAATTTTTCTGAATGTATTTTCTTAGGCTAATAGTAAGGAGTGAGCTCATAAAAATGTTAACACACATAAAGTTAAATAAAAAAACAAACCACTGAATTTTAAGACTTCAAACCAAATTTTTATTAAATGAAATTTAATACAAAATCAAACAAAAAAAAACCGCATGGAATTCTAACCACCACGAACAAAGTTATCCACTTTTTCCGGAAACCCTCCCATTAAGGCTTTTATGGTAGTTTTTGTCACCTTTTTAGAGCAGGTGGTCCATCTGCGTTTGAAATATTGCATGTCCTGGGAGACCTTTTTCGTGTCCTTTAATTCTATTTTAACAAGAGCCCAATATTTCTCCACTGGGCTGAGTTCCGGGCAGTTTGGTGGATTTGCCTCTCTTGGTTCAAAAACCACATCAATATCATTATACCACTCCAGCGCTTTCTTTCTGTAGTGACAAGATCCTAAATCGGGCCAAAAGTAAGTGGATACATTGTGCTGACTCAAAAATGGAAGAAGTCTCTTCTGCAAACACTCCTTGATATAAATTTCGGTGTTTATAGAGCCAGATGTCACAAATGACTGGCTTCTTTGGCCGCAGCTACATATGGCTTGCCATACTAGGAATTTTTAGGGAATTTTGTTTGCTTTTTCGACCTAAATTTTTCCGCAACATTTCCTCGAACATCGGAAACATAAAATTCTTGACCAGGGAGCTTCGAAAAATCAGCCAGGACATAAGTTTTGTCGTGCATTACACAAAAGTTGTATTTTTGTATAAAATTTGATTTTAATTTTCGAGCTCTGGTTTTGGCCTCCAAAATTTTAAAAGCGTTTCTATCGGTAATTTTTTGAACTTTGTAGGACTTTAGTCCTGCCTTACGTTTCACTTTACGTATAAAAAAGTCCGAGCATTGGGCTAACCGAGCTGTTTTTCCGTCAGATGTGTTAGGAGCTCTCGTAAGGATGCTTTTAACTTTATATGCCTTACCAATGTTATGATAACCAGTCGTTGTTCCTGTTCCCGGCTTCCTTTCAATTGTTAGGTGTTCCAGATACCTTTTTACCACTTTTGAAACTGTTTGGCGGCATACATTAGTTTCTTTGACAATTTTTTTCATCGTCCATTCTGTAAAAAATTGCAAACTAAAACTCATGATGTAAATTAATTTATTAACTGACATATTTTTAAAATGTAAACTCCCAAAAAAAAATATGAGAAGCTTTAAACCAAAGTTATAGGCAAAAATGTGTGTTAACATTTTTATGATCTCACTCCTTATTTGCCTAACTCCTTATTTTTAAGAATCAAGTAAGCAATCGGATAACCACTTATAATTAAACTTTTTGTAAGCATGTGTGTAACCACTTATTATTCAAAATCTCATAACTACTTATTTCTCATTTTTTCGTAAGCGAGCGGGTAAGCGTGACTACTTATAAAAACGACCACGCCAAACAAAAATAATGAGTTTAGACGCCAAAAAATAAGTTGTGCGGAGCTATGAATTTCTATTATATAACCACTTATTTGGTAATGAAAGATTTTGCTGGGTATACGGAAAACAACAACAAATGTATCAATTAAAATCTCAGTTAATATCGCATTAAAATGTAAATTTTTAATATCCCAGGTAAAAATCGACATATATGGATCCATACAGATTTAATGTATGTTTGTTAGAGCGACTCACGAAAAAAAAGTAAAAAAGTGCCCCCCCCCCCCCCTCAAACTAAACATTGGTTTGTTTAATGACGATTCCCAAAATATCGCGGGTCTAGCAATGAGATCTCACGAGCTGGACTATTTTTAAAAAAATGATTTTTTTTTTAGTTTTTGTAAGAAATTTACATCTTAGCTAAAGACAACATACTCAATCATATGAAAGCAACGATTTACTTGTCAAAAGAAAAGTTTTTGTATCCATATTGCCCTATTTAAAATATATTGTTCCCACCACATTCAATTTCTGTTAAAACGCGGAAAATCGCGAATTTCAAAAAAATCTGAAAGATGTGTTCACTTAAATCGTATATAGATAATGATATGTAAGATTGATATTTCAATCACAAATATCTCCATACAAAAGAGTCAAAAATTTGTTTTTTTATAGAATATCCTGATATGCTTGAACATGCTATATATACCGTTGTACGCGCCTCTAAAAAACCCATATTGAGTACGTTGTCTTCAGCTAAGTTGCAACTTTCTTACAAAAACTAAAAAAAGAGCATTATACCCTACACCACTACGTGGAGAGGGTATTATAAGATTGTGCTGATGTCTGTAACACCAAAAAATATTGGATTTAGACCCACCTTAAGTATACCGATCGGCTCAGAATCAATTTTTATTTCGATTTAACGATGTCCGTCCGTCTGTCTGTCTGTCCATGCATTCTTTTGCGCACTCTACAGGTCGCAAATATTAAGATATTTCGATGAAATTTGGTACACCGACCAAAGACGACGCCTATTGATTTTGGTTAAAATCGGTCCATGTTTAGACCTAGTGCCCATATAATGGTCCCCCAAAATTGGCTTTTCTACACGCTGCAGGTCGCAAATACGAAGATGTTTCAATGATATTTGGTACACAGGCCTATGTCGGCCCAAGGACAAATAAATACGAAGATATTTCAATGAAATTGGTTCGCTGACTCACATGGTCCCAAGGACAAAGCCTATTGATTCTAGATATGATCGGTCCATATTTGGAGCTATCGCCCATATGGGCTATATTTTCGATTTTCTCTTCTTTTATCATTTTATAGAAAGTTTTGACACAAGTCCGTTTTCGCCCATTCGAATTTCGGATCAAAACATTAATTGGCTTTAATCAGACTGGTGTAGGGTATTGTATTGTCGGCATGCCCGACTTTAACTGTTTTTACTTGTTTAAAAATGATCCAGCTCGTGGGATCTCATTACTAGACCAGAAATATTTTGGGAATCATCATAAAACAAACCAGGGTTTATTTTGAGGAGGGTATTTTTTACTTTTTTTAGTGAGTCGGTCTAACAAACATACATTAAACCTGTATGATCCATATATCGTCGGCTTGCCTGCAAGTAGTGTTATATGTTTTTTTACAAGTTTTGAGGAGAGTCATATGCCACGACCTCATTTACTAAAATCATCATTAAGGCATTTCATGTCAATCAAATATTTTAAAAGGATATTTTTTAACAGTTTTTTCGCGCTCCTGAAAATCTATTAAAAAACACATAGCACTACTTGCAGGCAAGCCGGCGATATGTAGATTTTTAGACGGGATATGAAACAATTTTTTCGTATTAAAAATATTGTTATTTATATCAAAATTGTGATTCGTTTTTCAAATATTTCAGGAAAAAATCTTTGGCTTTGCAACATTAAAACAAAATATTATTCGTTGAAGTGCCTAGTTTAAGTGTTATTTTAAAAAACCTAAATCTATTAGCTACGGGAAAAACTAGAGGGATGAAATTGAAAACTGATAATTTCCTATTAAAGAAAAAATCGTCGAAACATCCTTGAATATTAAAGAACATTTTCAAACTTAATTGATAGCTTACACTATAAAAAGTATTTAGAAATTCACTTCTATAAAATCAGTAAATTTTAGTTTAACATATCGCATAGTAAGTAAATGCACACAGAGAACAGATTTCTTGTGCCAACCGAATTTTTAGCCAACCGAATTTTAGTAGTTACATGTACTATCACATTATTCGGTTGGCGCAATCGTTATTTTCTGACGTATCCACTATATTTAAACAATATAAATGTTATCCCAATCGAATTTTAATGATATCCTCAACCGAGTTAACTATTTGGTAGACCCGACCAAATTTTTAGAAGTTCTTATAGATTTAAACAAGGCACTGTTTCCCAATACCTTTTTTTATTTCTTTATTATTTAGTAGAATAAAATACAATAAATTCATATCGCAATTGATCAACAAGAGGGTATTAACTTAAAATTTTTAAATTTTAACTTTTTACAAGAAATCAACTAACAACACCAATAAATTTCTACGGTAAAAATTTCAACGTATTCCGATTACTCTTTCATCTCGAAAACCACATTTGAGACCATTTTCGTGATAGTGTAGTGACTACCTTTATATCAACAAAAAGTATCAGAAAAATGATATTAACCCAAAAAATAGATTTTTTTGCAATTATTGTAAAAATTTAGAAGGAAAACAATGTAAATATATTTTCAAATGGAGTTTGCTTACTTAAATATGATGTATTCGGATTTTCAAATTCTTTTGAAATGTAACCACAGACAGTTTTTTACCTCTACTGAAAATTTTCAAATTTTGAGTTATTACCCTCTTGTTGATCAAGTGCGATATATGTAATAAAGCCATATAAAATATAAAAAAAAATAAATAAAAAAATTAAATATTCTTAAGCTAAGAATCCTCCTCCACTGGTCTCCTCGAGGCAAAAAGATCGATATATCACACTTTAAAATCCGACTGTTAATACCGAAGCTATAAAAAAAATTAAAAAAGCGACCCCTACGTTCGACAAAAAAAAAATTTTTTTTTTGGAATTGCCTTGGAAAAATACTATATATTTAAAGGTGTACCCGGGACTTTTTGTTTTTTGCATGTAATGTGGTACGGTCTATTGTACATACGTCTTTTTATTTTGTTAATATATTTAAATTTTGTGCACAAATTTCGTAAATTTATTAACTTATAATAGTAAAGACAACACATGCAAATATTTATTTCGACAAATTCATGAAATTGAAAATTATAAAACTAAATATTAGCTGTATTTTATCTCATGCCTATCAACGTTAAGTCTTTAACGCAAAATCTATGTTAAACAAATTGTAGTATAAAAATTTTTTAAACAGGTTATGTTTATAATTTTTCCCTTATAATCGAACGTACGTCAGCAAAAGTTCCTAGGAAGTAACGTGAATAAGTTACGTTAGATGTGAAAATGTATAAACGTTAAGTTTTCAACAATAATTATCCGTGTTGAAAGTTAACGTGCATACGAAAAGTAATGTGTTGGTTTTTGTCTTAAAAGCGTTTTTATGCACTTTGAGGTTTTTTATGAGTTAACAGATATAGTTAAGTCAAAAACACAGCTATTATTAAAATAAATTGTTTTCTAATAAATTTTTATGAAAACGTATAGAAATATTATTAGCTCTTGCTTCAGCCGTACAAGTCATTGTGGTATGTTTGTACAACATCTACACTTGAGAGGTAACAATAAAATTTTTCTGTCTTTAAACGATTTCGATTAATATTTTTTCTTTCCAGGCTCGTAAATTTGTTTTTTCGCGAATTAGGAAAATTCATTGTTAGTGCATTGGTGCTAGGAAAAAGGGAAAATTGCTCGAAATATTAGGGTTTTTTTAATATGAAAAAGTTTTCAGAGGCTAAAGAATTCTCTATGGGCTATAAAAACAAATCATCAATAAATATATACACAGAAAGAATTTACAAAATTCTAATTAAACTATTAAACATCTTTTTAATATCTTTTTTGAAAACTAAAAAAAGAATTTTTAGAAATTCGGAACAAAAAGTTTTTATTATTTTTTTAAACTTCGAATTTTTATTTTTAAACAATTTGGTATTTGAAAAATATCAATCTGCAAACATTTGAAATAAAAAATTAAATGGAAATTAAATTTCAATAAACAAAAAGTGTTTGTTTTTACACATTCCATTGTTAACGCCTACTTTTTTATAGGTACATCAGATTTGTAGGAGTTTTCTACTCTAGTAAAAAAAATTTTAATAAAATGTTGTGTAATTTGATACAATTATATCTAATCAGGTGTGGTTAATGTGATATCATATATTATTGTATATAATTGAATCAACATAAATAAATTTATACAACTTAGATCTAATAACATTGGGTCAATTTCCCTATTAAATTGTATATAAGTATATATAAATTGTTAGACCATATAAAATTTTATAGAGGAAATGACCCAATGTTATTAGATCTAAGTTGTATAATTTTGTTTAAATTGATGAAATTACATACAATTTTATATGATATCACATTAACCACACTTGATTAGATATGATTGTATCAAATTATATACCACTAGCGGGCGCAGCCCGCTACGTTGTTAGCGTGCCGCTAACAAGCCATCAAGGGAGAGAATTATTCCGTTTTTACCCCTCCCGGTAGGAATTTCCAAAAATTCCGTCTTAGAGGACGTCTGCGTTGGAGGAGGAACCTACTACATACATAATTTTAGGTCTCTATATCCAGCAGTTTGGCCAGGCGTCAAGGGGGAAGTTTTTTCCCTTTTTACCCCTCCCGGTATGAATTTCCAAAAATCTCATCTTAGCGGATGTCTACAATAGAGGAGGAACTTTAATACCAAATTTCAACTTCCTACCTCCAGCGGTTTGGGCAGGCCTTTAAGCCGCACTTTTCGCTTCATTAATCCCCATTTTTGCAATGTCCCTGTCCAAAAACCACCTTCCCGGTCCAAAAAGCCCATACTCCAAGTAACATATGTTTTACATTTCAGGTTTCTAGCCAACTTTTACTATTTGTGCCCCTCTCGGTAGGAATTTCCGAAAATCCATCGACAGGGAATTCCAGCTTCCTAGTTCCAACAGTTTGAGCAGGCTGTCAAGGGGGACACTTTTTCTTTTTTTGTCCCTCCCGGTTGGAATTAGGCTGGAAGAGGAACCTAAGTACCGAATTTCAGCTTCCTAGTTCCAGCAGTTTGGACAGGTCGTTAAGGGGCAACTTTCCCTTTTTGAGCCCCCATTTTATAACGACCCTGTCCAAAATTCAAAAAAGTATCTTTGTAATAAGTTAGCCCTTACTCCAGGGACCCACATTTTAATCTTCAGGTTTCTAGCCGAAGGGGTTTTTACCGGCCCCCAAGGTGAGGCTTTTCTTCTTTTTGCCCCTCCCTTTAGGAATTTACAAAAATTCCATCTTCGCGGCTATCTGCGATGGATGAGGAACATTCATACCAAATTTCAACTGCATTGCCTAAGCGGTTTGGGCAGGCCGTTATTGGGGACATTTTTCCCTTTCAACCACCATTTTTACTATGTTGCTGTTCCAAAATAGAAAAATTACGTTGCCGGTGAGTTAGTCCTACTCCAAGGAATACATATTTAAAATTTTAGGTTGACCAAAAGGGATTGGGCAAGCCGTCAGGAGGAGACTTTTACCTTATTTCCCCTCCCGATAGGAATTTCAAAAATTCCGTCTAAGCGGACGCCTACACAGAAGGAGGAACTCACATACCGAGTTTCCTTTTGGGATATCCTGTAGGGAATTCCAAAAATACAAACTTAGTCGATGTCTACTACAGTGGAGGAACCTTTATACCAAATTTCAACTTCTTACCTCCAGTGGTTTGGGCAGGCACTTTTCCAATTTGTGAGACTGTTTATGTGGAGACTTTTCACCTTTTTGCCCGTTCCGGTAGGCACTTCTATGCCGAATATCAAGAAACCTTGTTTTAGTAGAGATATCCGTGGGGGAAAAACGAAATTTTTTGGAAAAAGATACTTTGTTTTTACAAAGTACTTTATTTGTACTTTTTTTGGAAAAGGTATTTTTTTTTAAAGGTGTTTTTTTTGGAAAAATGTATGTTTTTTGGAAAACGGTACTTTTTTTGGAAAAGGTACTTCTTTTGGAAAAGGAATATTTTTTTAGAAAAAGGTACTTTTTTTTGGGAAAAGGTACTTTTTTTTGAAAAAGGTACTTTTTTTGAAAAAGGTATTTTTTTGAAAAAATGTATGTTTTTTGGGAAAAGGAAAATTTTTTTAGAAAAAGGTACTTTTTTGGGAAAAGGTACTTTTTCTTGGAAGAGGTACTTTTTTTTGAAAAATGTATTTTTTTTTGGAAAAATGTATGTTTTTTGGGAAAAGGTACTTTTTTTGGAAAAGGTCCTTTTTTTTTTGGAAAAGGTTCATTTTTTTAGAAAAAGGTAAATTTTTTGGAAAAAGGTACTTTTTTTAAAAAAGGTACTTTTTTTGGAAAAATGTACTTTTTTTTGGAAAAAGGTACTTTTTTGGAAAAAGGAATTTTTTTTGGAAAAAGGTACTTTTTTTGGAAAAAGGTACTTTTTTTGGAAAAAGGTACTTTTTTTGGAAAAAGGTACTTTTTTTGGAAAAAGGTACTTTTTTGGAAAAAGGTACTTTTTTGGAAAAAGGTACTTTTTTTTGGAAAAAGGTACTTTTTTTGGAAAAGGGTACTTTTTTTCGAAATAGGTATTTTTTTTGGAAAAAGGTACTTTTTTTGGAAAAAGGTACTTTTTTTTGAAAAAGGTCCTTTTTTTGGAAAAAGGTACTTTTTTTAAAAAAGGTACTTTTTTTTGGAAAAAGGTGCTTTTTTTGGAAAAAGGTACTTTTTTGGAAAAAGGAATTTTTTTTGGAAAAAGGTACTTTTTTGGAAAAAGGTACTTTTTTCGGGAAAAGGTACTTTTTTTGGAAAAAGGTACTTTTTTTAAAAAAAGGTACTTTTTTTGGAAAAATGTAATTTTTTTGGAAAAAGGTACTTTTTTTGGAAAAGGTACTTTTTTTGGAAAAGGGTACTTTTTTTTGGAAATAGGTACTTTTTTTGGAAAAAGGTACTTTTTTTGGAAAAAGGTACTTTTTTTGGATAAAGGTACTTTTTTTGGAAAAAGGTACTTTTTTTTGGAAAAAGGTACTTTTTTTGGAAAAAGGTACTTTTTTTGGAAAAGGTTTTTTTTTAATAAGGTTTTTTTTTTGAAAAAGGTACTTTTTTTGGAAAAAGGTACTTTTTTTGGAAAAAGGTACTTTTTTTGGAAAAAGGTACTTTTTTTGGAAAAAGGTACTTTTTTTTGGAAAAAGGTACTTTTTTCGGAAAAAGGTACTTTTTTGGAAAAAGGTACTTTTTTTGGAAAAAGGTACTTTTTTTGGAAAAAGGTACTTTTTTTGGAAAAGGTACTTTTTTTGGGAAAAGGTACTTTTTTGGAAAAAGGTACTTTTTTTGTCCCCTTTTTGCCCCTCCCGATAAGAATTTCCAAAAATGCCGTCTCAACTGACGTCTACACCGGTCGAGGAACCTACATACCAAATTTCAACTTCATAGCTCCAGCAGTTTGAGCAGGCCGTCAAGGGGGAGACTTTTTCCCCTTTTTGCACGTCCCTGTAAAAATTTCCAAAACTCCCGTCTTGGTGGATGTCTACGATAGTGGAGGAACCTTTATACCAAATTTCAACTTCCTACCTCCAGCGGTTTGGGCAGGCCGTCAAGGGGGAGACTTTTTCCCCTTTTTGCCCGTCCCTGTAAAAATTTCCAAAACTCCCGTCTTGGTGGATGTCTACGATAGTGGAGGAACCTACATACCAAATTTCAACTTCATAGCTCCAGCAGTTTGAGCAGGCCGTCAAGGGGGAGACTTTTTCCCCTTTTTGCCCGTCCCTGTAAAAATTTCCAAAACTCCCGTCTTGGTGGATGTCTACGATAGTGGAGGAACCTTTATACCAAATTTCAACTTCCTACCTCCAGCGGTTTGGGCAGGCCGTCAAGGGGGGCCTTTTTCCCCCCATTTTTACAACGTCCCTGTCCAAAATTCTAGAAAGTACTTTCCAGAAAAGTTAGCCCCTACTCCAAGGAACACATATCTTAAATTTCAGCTTTCTAGCCAAAGGGGTTTTGGCAGGCCGTCAAGGGGGACACTTTCCCCCTTTTTGCCCGTTCCGGTAGGAATTTCCAAAAATCCCGTCTTAGTGGACGTCTACCCCGAAAGAGGAACCTACATAACAAATTTAAACTTCCTAGCTTCAGCGGTTTGGGCTGGGCGATGTTGAGTGAGTCAGTCAGTCAGTCAGTCAGTCACGTTATTCTTTTATATATAGAGATTATATTATAACCATTTTTAATAGGGTATACAAACCCTCAGATTGTCATGACATTTATCTCTGAAAACTCCCCAGGTTCTGCCGACTTTTTGCTGTAGAAAAATTTTGGGATTCTGAGGATTTTTTCATACAGAAAAATCATTACAACTTTTACTAAAGAAGCCTGATATGATCCTGAGGACAGTTTGCTATAGAAAAATCCTAAGGTTTTGTAGACTTTTCCCCAAAAAAAACACTGGATTCTGAGAAGTTTTTATGAACTTTGAGAACCCTACCTATAAAAGAACTTTTTCTTCCAGAAAAGCAATCGGATTGTTAGCACTTTATTCAACAGAATATTTCACACTTTCTAAGAATTTTTTCTTATAGCAAAAAGTTTGCTGAATTTGAGTTTGCTGAAAATCGTATGAATCTGATAGTTTTTCTGTAGAAAAAAGAACACAGAATGTAAGAATTTTCCTAAGGAAATAGTTTTTCTCTAGGAAAAACTTAACATAATATGATTTTCTTTAGGAAATAGCCCTTAGAATCTTAGGGATTTCCTATTCGAAGAAGTACTCTGATTCTGCAGCTTTTTGATTGAGTAAAAGTACTCAGAATCTAAAGTATTTCGATAGAAAATCTCCTCAGATTTGGTATTGGTCTTAAATAATATTATAAAATTTATTGCTAATAAGACAACAATTATTTTAATTTTTGCATTAAAAAATACAAAAGTTGTTTTTTCGGACTTTCTATATTTTCATATTTACTAAATCAGACAGTTCATATACGAAAGTACAAAATTCTCGTCCCATTGATTTTTTGTACCTTATATAATTTCTCGGTTTGTGTAATAAAGCTACCATTTTCTTATTGCTATCATTATATTATAACTAAATATATGTTACTAAAACATTTCAAAAAATGTCATTCTTTTATTTTTGGACGGTATTACGTATTTTATTTGGTTACCTTGAGCATATAAATGGTAAAATTACACAAATGTTTTGTAATTTTTTTAAGCATTTTACATAATGGGAGTAACTTTTCCCAGTAAAAGTTAAGTTTCCTACTAATAAAAATTAATTATAGTGTAACTTCCATACACTCATAAAAAAAGCCCGTACAAATAGTACAAAATTCTGCTAAAATAACAAGAAATAGTACCTGTATTTGCGCCAGCAGAATTTTCAATGAAGTTGAGAATTATGGTCTGCTAAATTCAGGTAAGCTAAATTTTACACACTAGTAAATACACAGACAATTCTAGTTAACTTAGCTAAGAAATTTGAGCTAAATTCAACAGAATCATTACCTGATTTAACTGAACATTTCTGATAAATTGTCGCTTACATTCTTGGTTTTGGGCTCTACGCATCTGTCCCAAGACAGGTCCATATATATTTTTGGGAGTATAGGTGGCTTGTAAAGATTGATAATCTCATAGTATCGCATTTTCGTCCATTTTGCTCTATTTCCGAGATATAATCCATTTTGTGATTATACAATAAAAAATTATGAAAATATAGCGCCATCTCTATGTGATATTGATAGCAGAGACACAAAAATATAAACTTTGGGAAATAAGTGGGGTTTAAATTAGCTGAAAAATTTGTAAAATTAAAAAACATAAATTACTAAAAATTAGGATGGAAAGTTAGCTCAAATACGGATAAAAGTAATTGTTATGCTAAATGGGATTTACAAAATATTAGTTCAATCCTAAATTTTGAGACAAAATAACAGAAAAATCAGTTCATTTGCTAACTTTTTTTATAAGTGCACTTAGACATTTATATTGGATTTAAGTTTAAATCAACGCTATCGAAATAAATATATTTTTAGCGCATATTTTTTTAATTTTTAGTGCATATTTTTGGGTTTATAGCGCATTTTTTCGTTTTATTTCTCTTTTTTTATACATGATCGTCGCTACTCTGATAACTATAGTACATACTTTAATTTTCTTCCTTATATTCCTTTGGTAATAGTTATTTATTGGACACATTGTTTTTTGTCTTTTTGCAAAAAGTTCCTTGTCTTCTTGCCGAAATTGATAGTTTGTTTACAAGTTAAGTTGGCCATTATGTAATATTTTTTTTTTCTTCTTCTAAGAAAAAAAGAAAGTAAATGCATTTTAGTCACAGGTGTGGTGAAGTGTCAATAAATTAAAAAAAAAGTGCTATTGCATTGTAAACTTTCATCTTACGACTTATAGTTGTATATATATTTTTTGGAAATAAACTATACACAATATTTTTATGAAAAATCTATAACGAAGATTACTTGTCTTAAAAAATTTAAAGAAAAAGTATTATACCAGTAAAACCTTTTAAGATAACATAAAAAGTTAATAACTACAGCTCCACCTTGATTAAAGCAAATCTCGGTGAACGAAATTCATCGATTATAAAAACTTCTTATAATTGCGATAAAAAAAAAGAGTTTTTCGCCAGGGCAATTACACAATTCCATTTTCAGGATTTTAAAAATTTTATGTAAGAAAAGTGCCTGAAAAAGTGTTACATTTAATACATACATTTTAAGATGTATTCAAATAAAATAATATCCCAAAGTTGTAAAAATTTTCTGTAAAAAAATGTATCTAACCCGTGTAAAAAAGTTTAGATCTGATCAGATCTTTTTGGATCTAAATATATATGATTGAATCTAATTAGATCCTGTACCAGATCTCATCAAATATGATCAGATAGTGCTATATGTGCTTCCAAGAACGTAATTTTGAACCAAAAGAAATTCGATATAACTACAATTGCAATGTAGCCAGAGAAAAAATTTTTATATTACTAAACAAATATAAAGGCATAAAAAGTCCAATGGATAAATCTAAATATACAAAAGGCCAGAAAGGGTGTAAACGTATTTAGCCTCTAGCCCCACCCCCTAGCTACGTGCCTGGTGGTAAGATACTATGCGGAAGATACTCTCGCAATATATATTGAGATAGTGTGTTCTTCAGAATAAATTTTAGGTTTTTCTTCGGATATGTTTACTTTGCATTTTCTTTTTATTTTTCAAAGAGAAACAAAACTCAAGAAATTCCCTATATTAAATAATATGATGCGATTTTTTGGAAAGAATATAGAGGACAGATAAAAGGTGGTGAGGGATGAAGAGCTTCCAATATATATGTTATATATACATATGTGACCTTCTCCGAGAAAAGGGACCTAGTGTGTGAAAATTAAGTTTTAAATTAAACATTAAAACTTTTATGTTTTTTCTCATTTTTATCGATTTTCCCACTCTTAAGTCCAAACCCGTTTTTTGACACACTAGGTCCCTTTTCTCGGAGAAGGTCACATATATTAAAATAAAATTTGAAAGTTGGCAACCCTTGTAATAAAACGTAAATTTTTTTTTTTGTTCTTAAAAAGTGCATATAAAATCATTAAATTTTCTATTAAAAACGATAAATAAAATAGCACAAAGTTATAAACGTTATAAAACAGAATATTTGGAAACTAAATAAAGTGGAAAATGTCTAAAAAAGGTGGTCGTCGCAATATTGCTAATAAAAAAGTAATTATACTTTGTGATCAATGCGAATATGAGATCAAAGAAGAATCGGATGTTTTTATAGGATGTGATAAGTGCGGGAAAAACTACCACTCTCAATGTTCTGGTTTAAGTAAAAAAGAATTTGAGAGACTATTTAAAAATTAAAATGAAATGTTTACTTGTTATGGTTGCAAAGAAGGTGATGGAGAAATAAGAAAGGAGCTTAGCACAATAAAAACAGAGTTTTAGATTAGAGAAAGTGGAAAAATTGGATCAGCTGACGGAATCAATCAACTTTATGTCAGCTAAATTTGATGAGGTGTTTAAAGATGTAGCAGAAAACAAATATCTGCAATTGAAAAAGAAAATAAAAAATTAAAATCTGAAATACAATCACTTAAATCTGCAGTGAAAATATTAAGTGATTTTCGTGTAAAAAATGATTGTATTATCAGTGGGCTAAAAGTGAAAGATGATGTCAATGCTATTGATGCTGTGATTGAGTTATCTAAAGATATTGGTGTGGAACTTGAATCGAATGCTGTAGAAGATGCGTATTTTTTGAGAAACAAAAGGAAAACTGATGAAAAGGAAAACACTATTGTGGTGAAGCTTTCTTCTAAAGCAAATAAAGGAAAACTTATGTCTTCTAAATCGAAATTAAAGAAGAATGAAAGCAAAGTTTATATTAATGATTTTCTTAGTAAAGAAACTCTAAAGCTTTGGAACCACGCAAAATTGTTGAAATCGATTGGATATCAATATGTATATATTAGAAATGGAAGAGTGTTTTGCCAGAAAAGTGACATTTCGAAACAGCAACTTATTATATGTGAAGATGATGTTGATAATATGTTATTAGATGCAACAACAAATAAACATTGGACTCGTAGGTCAATGATCCATAACAGAGAAGTTAATAATGATTCGAGTGATGATGGTGAAGATGGTGCAGCTTATGTATCACCCTCATAAGATGAGTTGATTTCATACTTTTTGTTTTCATAATTTTTTTTTTTCTTTTTTTATAATGATTAAAAATCAATATTTTAAAAACTTTTCCAATTTTAACAATTATATTTGTAGTTTGAATTATAAATTTTTAAATATAATTAGTATAAATATCAGAAGTGTTTCATCAATTGGGAAATTTAATAAATTTATGTCATTAATTTCAAGGTTTCCAAAATTACCAGATGTTATTGCGGTACAGGAAACATGGTTTCAAAAAGATTTAACTCAAATATATTCAATACCTGGTTTTTCAAATGTACACTGTTGTAGGGAAGATGGATATGGTGGTACGTCATTGTATATAAATAAAAATTTAATTTTTTCAGTCCAAATTTGTAAAAGTGAGAAGTTTATTGAACTTATTGCAGTAACTTTTTGTAATTTTAAAATAGATCACAAACCTTTGAAACTAATAACTTTTTATAGATCACAAAAGTGTGATGTTGGAGCCTTTTTAAATATGGTAGATGTTGTTTTATATGATCATGCTCAAAATCCAGTAATAATAGTAGGAGATTCTAATATTGATTTGTTTCAAAATCCAAATTATATTGATTTGTTATCAATATTTCAAAACTATGATTCCCACAATGCCAATTATTTAGTATCACGGCCTGATAGTGGAACATGTATTGATCATGTTTTTAGCAACTTTTCAGATGGAGTTTATGTAGATTCGATAGAATGTAACATGTCAGATCATAATATAATTTGTTGTAAATTTAAAAGTAAAATACCGGCCAATGAGTGTTCTGAGATATTGAAAACTTATTGTGACTATGATATGGCTAGAGAATACCTACAAAATAGTTTACCTGTTAATTATTCCTCATGGAATGTCACGGATTTGACAAATGCATTGATAGGTTACTTGTAAGATGCAATGAATCATTCATCCTAGGTAACGAAAACTAGAAAACGTTTTGAACTTACACCATGAATCAACAAAAATCTTCAAGAATTGATTTTACTTAAACAGAAATTGTTAAAGAAAAGACGCGGGTCAAAGAACAAACAAAATATTGAGGACATGTTAAAAAGATTAAGCAAGGTGATTAAGATTGCTTCCAAGAGTTGTAGAGAAAATTATTATATTGAAAGTTTAAACAAAGTTGGAAATGACCTAAGGAAATCTTGTAAATTTATAAATAATACTCTAGGAAGATATAAAAAAAGTGAAATTACCCTCAAAGATTCACAAGGTCAATGCATTTCGAATGACCAATATAAAGCGAATTATTTTAATAACTATTTTCTTTCGTCTGTGGCAATTCTAAAACAACAAATTGAAATTCGTACTGGTGATACTTTTAACTCACTAGGAACCCTTTCGCCGTCTCGTCATCGCTTTGTAATGAATATTGTAAACAGTAACGATATTCTTGAGATAGTATTAAATATGAATAATAATAAAAGTCCAGGGTATGATAATATCTCAACAAAATTTGTTAAAGAATGTGGAGAAGTAATTACGCCAATGTTTGAAGATATTTTCAACAAGACGATAAGTACATCTGTGTATCCAGATATCTTAAAAATACATAAAATTGTCCCAATACCTAAAGAAGTTAATGTGTCAGCTGTAGAAAAATTTCGACCAATTGCCGTACTTTCAACAATAGATAAAATATTTGAAAAATTGCTCTATGAAAAATTATTTTTTTACTTTGAGGATAATAACCTTCTGTATGATTTTCAGTTTGTCGTGAATGTAATAAAATGCATTTGTAAAGGATTAGATGATGGCTCTAGTGGAGTTGCAGGAATGTTTTTTGATTTATCAAAGGCTTTTGATCTTGTAGATCAAAAATTAACTTTCTATGGAGTTCAAGGAAGTGAACTTTTATTGTTTCAAAATTATTTATCAAATAGGAAACAGTTTGTACAAATAAACAATTCAAGAAGCTTTATTGGTTCTGTTGATTATGGTGTACCGCAAGGAAGCGGATTAGGTCCGTTACTATTTTCAATTTATTTAAATGAATTAAAAAATCTGGGTTTGACTGGACAACTGTTTATATTTGCAGATGACGTATGTTTATTCTATCCTTATAAGTATGAATTGGTATTAAAAATCAACATTGAAAGAGATGCAGCCTTAATTTTGGAGTTTACAAGATTAAATCGGTTAATTTTTTTTTAATTTTTCGGTATATGTTGATGGGAACACCATAAATGAAACTCACTCAGTGAAATACTTGGGAATCACTTTGCAAAGCAATTTATCTTGGGAGTTGCATATTAAAGAGTTGAAGAGGAAAATAGCTCCTGCAATTGGAATTTTGTACAAATTTAAACACAAATTGAAGGTGAAATATATGATACATCAGGCTTTAATACAATCACATTTAAATTACTTGGCAAGTATATATGGGTGATATCAAAAAATGTGATAAAAACCGTGTAACCACCTAATTTCTAATGCATGGATTACATTTGAGTTATATATTGCGATATATATCAGCGCATTGTCACCAGTTTTACAAAATTTATAACAATCTGACCAATTTTTGGTTAATACATAAAATTTGTGACCAATTTTATAGACCAAATGTAAACTCCGTAACAAGTAACTCATAAGGTTTTTTAACTTTAATAGCTTATATTTTAATAACCAATAAAGCTAAACACTAAAGCTAAGAATTTTTATGAAGAGGAAAAGTGCCATTTTTAATAAAACTTAATACATTTTACAAACTTTTTCGTATATCTTAGCTATCACGAATTCAACTCTGTAACGATTTTTCGTCATAATTTTTGATAAAAATGCATATATCAGAATTTTGGAGTTATCTATTATTTATATTGCGAAAAGAATAATGTTATTTATACTCAAATGATCGTTGGACTGTAAGTAATCATCCAGCATAACAGACTTGAAGCTTTTCTGCAGCATGTAACATTCTCGAGATGAAAAAGGATGTCTTTAATAAGATTTGAAAAAATGTTGTAAACTCCGTTCCTAATTTTTACACCAAACTATTTAACGAGTAAGAAAAACAATGTCATATTTGGATTAACCTTGTAGGCATCATGTGATTTTGTTTCGGAAAAAAAATTCTGACAAAGCGTTTCTGAAAGAAAACGAAAAAAGTAACCAAATGTAAACTCCGTAACTGTAAACTCCGTAACCACAATTGTAAACTCCGTAACTGTAAACTCCGTAACCACAATTGTTTGCATCAGATTTCATTCAAATAAATGTAGATAAATGTTTAAAATATTTTAAAATAACCATAAACAGAGGTGATTCAACTAATATTTATGCGTCAAAAGACGATTCAACTAATAATTTTGCGTCAAATCAAAAAAAGTTATCAGTTTTTTACCCTAAGCTGCTGGAGCGAAAAACGATTGATTTTGCATTTCATTGGTTTTGAATCGATATTTCGAGTCATTACTGACATTAGTTTGACAAATTAAATTTGTTTCACACAATTTAAGAATTTTTTGATCGCGAAATGTTATGTTTTTAATATATTATTTTGTAACTGCGCAACCGCTGTTGGGATTTTAAAAAATTTTATTTTTTTTGAAAAGTATTTAAAAGGACCAAAAATACAAAATTAAAAAAAAAAATAAAAAATTTTTTCGCGGAGTGAATTGTATTTTTATTCGCGAAACCGCCAATTTGATAAACACAAATTATATATCGTTGGAAAGCAAATTGAAAACCCAAATACGAAAAACTAATAAATTGAAGAAAATTCGTACGCAATTTTTTTTGTTATATCTTTTGCTTGCAGAAATATAAACTCCGTTACAACAAAAAAAAATTAAAATTGTGCAAAAAAAGTTATTGCGACAACTTGTAGATGAGATTTTTTGCAATTAGGTTTATAATGACTAGACTTACTGATTCCATTAAGAAAAAACCGAAATATTAACACTTTTTGCTTGTCACAAATTTGGCCCAAAAATTTATCACATTTTTTGATTTCAGCCATATGCTTATAATAAAAATAGTACTGTGCTGAAATCCCTTCAATGCATGCAAAATAGGGCATTGAAAATAATACACAACTTACCAATAGGCTTTTCAACTATTTCGCTCTTTAGGGATATAAGTAAAACAATTTTACCAGTATATGGGTTACATGAGTACCAGATTTTATTATTTGTTTTTAAATGCATTAATAATATTGGACACCATATGATATCTTTTGCGCGAAATCAATCACACTTTAACACAAGAAATGGAACAAATTTAAGAACTCCCATGTGTAGATTAGAAAAAACCAAACAGCGTATTGATTACATTGGAAGTATATAATATAATAATTTACCTATGGACTTAAAGACTATAAACAGAATTTGAACTTTTAAATCATCCTGTAAGGAATATTTATGTAACTCATTTGAAACGCTCCTGTTATAACCTTTGAAGTCTAAAGATCTCAATATTATTATTTATATAGTATTATTTTAATATTTTATTTGTACATTTAAGAACTAAATAATAGCCAACTTGCCTCAATAATGCCTTTAAGGAGCTGGGGCTTAAATTGAAATGTATTAATTTATTTTTGTACAAAATATTTTCAATAAAAAAAAATTTAATTTTTTAACCCCATCCAGTAATATTTTTTAATACTTAGAACTAAAAACTATTTTTGTCTTAAATATAGAAATTTTGGTTCAAAATTTTTCACTTAAGTCAAATTTTAGGAAAAACTAGTTCTTAGTTCAGTCTCATAATAGTTTGTTTTAAACAAAATTCAATAGGGTTTCGTTACTTCTGCAAAATTACTCAATTTCTGTTCAAACCGAATTTCGAATTTTCTAAAATGTATTTATTTACATATTTATTTAATGAATAACTATATAATAATAAAATAATACAAAGTTAGTATATATAGAGCACTAGCTACTGTGGTCATCAGCTCTGTAAAATGTAACATGTATTTTCTCACGCAAAGGTAGTAAAAAAATTATCTGTGGAACAATAAGTGGGCTAAAATGTGTTAACAGGTGGTTAGTTATAAATGTTTCGACTGATATATGTAGCAAATCTATTGGTTACACCCAAATAAGCACATAGGACTTAAAAATTCAAGTGCTTTAAATTGAGCTTGAAGTAAAGTATATTTCAAATTCTACACTGAGAGAATTATCATCACTTCAGTAATGAATTTCTTCATAGTTTCAATGAAAATTGTCACTGGAACTCTTCCATTGAAACTTTTCATAGAATCTATGAAACAGGTTTCATTAAAGTCAATGTTTATGAAAATATCATAAAATTACTGAAACTCTTCATAAAATGAATATCCCACTCCAGCCAATGAAGAGCTTCATAAAATGTATCCAGCAATTTCATTTATTATTTATTATAGTTGGTTGTTGTCATTGCTAAGCTGGAGTGGATAAATAAAAAATATTTGGCAAATGCAAAAAGCATAGTAAATTGTACCATATTTTACGGATGTACAAAATATATCTAATGAAGGAATTCATAAAATTAAAAAGTTTCATAGAATTTTATAATAAGCTTAATTTAATTAATGAAATTCCTTATCAATGTTTCGAAAAAATTAAAATTAATAATAAAAAATTAATAAAAAATAAATAAAAATTATAAGATAATTCTCTCAGTATGAAAATTAATGCACATCACTAAAACTCGGCCTTCTGATTATATAAAACTATTGTATTTGAAAATTAAATTTTTAATATAAAATTCTAATTGTATGAAAATTTTAAAAATTAATGAAATGACGATATTTTATAAACAAATTAAAAAAAAAGGAAATACTATTGAACAATTTCATATACATATATAATCAACATTTACATTAAATTTATGAAGATATAATTTATGAAATTCAATGAATTTTTTTAATGAAATTATGAAATTTTATGAAAGAAAAGTTATGAAAAATTTCATAATATTAGTTATATATTATATACATTAGAGCGTACCACCTTACAGGCAAAAAAAAAGTGCGCCGTACACCCTCCAATATGAAGTATTTTTGCAAGGAGGTTTCAAAAAAAAATTTTTTTCGATTTTTTTTTTTGCCGAACGTAGGGGTCGCCATTTTACATTTTTCGTTATATCTTTGGCATTTACAGTCGGATCTTAAAGTATGATACATCGATGTTTTTCTCTCGGGGAGACCAGTGTTTTGCTCTAAGAACATTTTGAGCTCAAGTATCCTGTTCTAGTAGTTACCAACCAGATCTCAGTTGCTACCACCCTAATGTACAACCCTAATGTCAGAAAATTAAAGCTCGCAAAAAATCAATAAACTTTTGCTAAGGAAGTTTTCCGCTAAACCCAGTAGAAATTTTTTCATATATTGGTTGCCGAACGTAGGGGTCGCCTTTTTTAATTTTTTTTAATTGGATTTTTACTATATAGCAAAACAATCGATATATCACACTTTAAAATCCGATTTTAAATGCCAAAGCTATAACAAAAAATTAAAAAAAGCGACCCCTACATTCGGCAAAACAAAAAAAATTTTTTTTTGAAATCGCCTTCCAAAAATACTTCATATTAGAGGGTGTACGGCGAACTTTTTTTTTTGAGGTACGGTCTAATATACATTATAAAATTATTCATTGATTCTACGAAAAATATTCTATGAAATTATATCATTAATATCATGAAGGATAATTTTTTCAGTGTAGCATTTGTATATTTAGCAAAAATAATTCAAACTTGAATTTTTGTTTCCCTTTTGCTGGAGTATGCTATTGAATGTAATAAAAGTTGTATTCAAGCCTTGCAACTGGAAAACAGGGCTGGAATTGAACTTGATTTCAACTTGAATTCCAGTGAAATTGTTTATAGGGACGTGTCGCATGAGTAATAAACAAAATTATAAATTTTTTGTATAAAAGTAGGCTTCATGCGTCAACTTTATTATTAAAAAAAAGAAAAACATTGTTTTGTACTGTTATATACGAAACATTTTCATACTGATTTGTTTACCAAAATACATCAATATCATCTTACTTCAAATGCTGCTTGGGACCTAAAGCTACCCTTCAAAATTATTTTTCCCATTCTTGGCTATTCAATACTCTTTGTTTAAGTATTTTCTGCACATATTTTTTTTAAAAGACTATTATGAAAAGCCCCACTGTGCAGTGTCAGTTAAGTCGTTATTTTCAGGGGCAGTTATATTTTATTTTGGGTTGTGAGTCAACAGACAAAAAATTGCCCCACTGTGCCCTAGAGCCGACTATAACAATAATAACTAAACTTTATCCTTGCTAACAACTTCTTCGTTGAATTTTATTACAAAAAAAAAAACAAAAAACATATTCTTATTGTGTTGCCTACCACATAATGACTATATTACTAACAAGGAAACTACCACAAGGGGGTACACTCCCATTTGTGAGAAACCTAAAAGCTAAGTTTTTCCAGTTTATTCTTTATTTGCCAGCTCCAAGGCTTAAGGGTTAAGAAATGTGGTATAAAACGATAAATTTAAGAACACAAATGATCTGAAAAGCCTGATCTAGCAAAATAGAGAAAAATTATTCCATTTTTTTATTTTCATCACATTTCTTAAGAAAAACATCTCTGGAAAGGTATTTCAGAGCTGTACTAATTTTATGGTAGTTTATATGGGGATTTACATTGTATGTCCTTGAAAATTTACTTAAAATACTCAACATGAAATAAATGTAAAAACTTTTACAAAAAATAATAAAAAAAAAATTTAAGAATCCACAATTTTTTTGACACTTTTGGTTGAAAGCAAAAAATAAAAATCAAGTTGTTTATACTTCAGTTGCCAAATCGATTAACACCATTTTCGAAAATTTATAAAATTTAAATTTCAAAATACTTTATTAAGTTTTTTTTAAGATATTTCGTTGAAATATAAAAACGAAAATATTGGGAAATTTTTGACCATACTCCTTAGCTTAAGTCTTCTAAATTTAGATGCTGGTTAGTCTTACTTTTTTGTCATCCATCACATATTTAAGTTTGATCCATATCGACGTGTACCCCGTGGGCTACTTCCCTTGCAAGTAAGTTTACTTTAACATTTAAGTCATAATTTCTAAGAATTTCTGTTTATTCCTTTTAGAGTCCCTCATTCCTCATCACTTGCTTCTTCAGTTGAAGACTTTAAAGAGGAATAAATGCATTCCTTGCTAAATAAATTGGACAGTTTTTATTATTTTTAAGTTGGAGAATGGCTGGTTGGTTGGTTGCAAAAAGTAGACTGTGGAGAAGTAAAAAAAAGAGAACTAAGAAGAAAAAATATAAATAGTACACTTATATCTGTATATACATGCAAAAGATAACAACATACATATGGACGGCCATATAAAAAAATATATATATTTAGTTAGTAAAATTTCCCAGAAGATATAAAAAACCTCATAGTTATCTATGACGGTGTACCCATTACTTTTTGTAATATGGCGTCAAAGAGTCGGCTGCGATTTTTATACAAACGACTGACTACTGAACTGTTTTTTGAAAGAACTAAAAGGAAAACAACAACTACAAAAGTCGAAATGGGATGAATGGTAGCTAGTAAAGATGGTTGCTTCATCGTTGTGTGTTTGTAATACTTATGCATTATTTGTACCGCTATCGCCAGAATTAACAGCTATTTGAAACTATTAATTCTTGATGATATTTAATAGCTTTCAAACAGGCTTTTGCGAATTGTTGGCAAATATCAATTTGCCAACATTTGAGATCAAGAAAGTTGTGCAAATGGTATGTCGCTTAATTTTTCAAGTTGAGAAGGACCAGGACATAGACACGGATTATGAACAAAAACTAACTTCTAGGGAATGTATTCATGCAATTATTTATTCCAATCTTAAGGTAAACCATACAGTACGCAATACCTTTGTGCAGCTTTTGATATTGTGTAAAAAATTTCCAATGTGTATGCCATTTAGGGAGGTTGTACAATATACTGGCAAATGTCAAAAAGGATTTGTTTCTTATTGCGAAGGTGTAGGGTAAAATGAATATAATATTGGTAATAATATATGCAATAATATTATGTAGTGTATGTAGGGTTGCCAGATGGCCTGGAGTGGCCTGGAGTGGCCTGGAGTGGCCTGGATTGGCCATTTATTTTGGGTATTGTCCAGTTACCAGGTAAAATACAATTTGTCCAGTTAAAAAAGAATTTCTTTAACCCTTTGACACGGGAATTTTAATGGCTGGGAATTTTCCCACCAAATTTCGTGGCTTTGCAGCATTCCCCAGCGGAGATATTTGGAATTAAAGTTCAAACATTAACATTATTATATATTCCATATATAATATAGAATCCTAATGCTACTATATCAATAACATTAAAAAATAGTGACAACGGCCATCGACTTGTTCTGCGTTTGCACGTATATTCACCCAATAATTTATCCATATTATCAACCCCTCCTTTAGTATTGGTGTAATATCTTATAATTTCTGGTTTTGCCAATGTATTAGATATTTACCCCTCAATTCATAAATGCTTTGTAAAGTTATAGTATTTACAAAACGTCATTTTCATACAAAATTTGTTCAGTAAACCTCCTATAATTTTACAAAGCGTTTATGAATTTAGGGGTTAGTGTGTTAGATAACTAGATATTTAGTGCGAAAATGCTTGTTTTCTACGTAACTTCCATATAGGTACCCGGGTACCTTGCAGCGCAATAGAAAGTGTTTTTTTTTGCCGCGCACATAAGGGTTAAGAAATATAGATTTTTATCAAAAAAACGAAAAACGTGTCATTTAAGATATTTTGGCGGTCAAAGAGCGATTATAACTACCCAGCAAAATATTGGTAATGACACCTCATTGCTGTCTGCATTACTAATAATGATAAATCATTACCTTTTACATTATTTTGTAATATAAAATAATGACTTCCTAATAACGGCCTATTGTAGTCATTGCTTTTAAATATAAAATAATGACTTACTCGCAATAGTTTAAATAAGTACTTTTTACAAAGTTAAATTTTATACATTTATATTTATTACATCCCAGTGTAGAAAATCATTACCAGATATGTGGTTATGTAACTACATACTTGGTAATGGTAACTACTTACTTTTGTTATTACATTTCTTATTACCTTTATATGGCGATGTCGCGAAAAATAATGAGTTATGGTTACACACCAGCATAAGAAAAATCAAAAAATATATCGTTACCAATGTGCTTACCAGAACTGACAAAAATAACTAGTCTAAAAATAGATTTTCAAAAAAAATAAATTATAAAAAAAATATATTTCTTATTGTATTTTTTTTTTTAAATAAAATTTGCTGGTGCGGGAATCGAATCTGGGTCTACAGATTGCTAGTCAATAGCTCTAAACGGAGGAAAAACACGTTTTTGTATATGTTTGGAGGTAATCAATGTATGTTTACAAACTACCATATATGTATTTGCAGTGTGCTTCCAATTATATTGTTTTTATAGTTACTATACATATATTTCCCGGTAATAATTATATTGGTGGATACAATTAACATATATTTGGAAAAACGGCGAATTTCCATTCTTGATACATATAAAGTTGTATGTAGCCATTATAACTTTTGTAGTTGGTAATAATCGTTTGGTTTAGCTAGACTGCATCTAGTCAGAAAATTTAGTGATATTTTTCCTTTATTTATTAATTTTATTGTGAAAGATGTGAAAAAAATAAAATAAATTAGTATAAATAAAACATAAAATTGTGTTAAAAAGAAAAAAAAATTATTTAATTGTGTATATTAAAGTATTCACTTATTATAAAATCTTTTAATTAATATTTGTTAATAAAAATAAATAAAAAATAAATGAAATATTGTAGTTAATGTTTTTCAATGAAAGATTTGTTTTAGATGTAAAAATTCAATGTGATTTATAATATATTTAGTTATTAAATAATCGCCAAACAGTAGATGTATTAATTTTACTTTTTATGTTTTTTCCATTAAAATATAGAGAAATTTGGAGAGTAGAATAAATACGCCTATTGTTTGACATATATTAATAATTGCTTTATAACTAAATGTATTATTTATATATAGTATTTGCATGGAAACATAATTTGTTTATGACACATATATTATATGTTTGCTGCCAAACATACAATATTTGTCGATAGCGTCATTTCATTTCATCCAAATATTATATATTTACAGGCAAACATAATATATTTGCTTGAAAACAATATATTTGCATGCAAATATATATTGTTTCTAGTAAAAACACGGCGAATATGTTTAATAATTTCTCCAAATATATATATATATATTACCAGCAAAATTATGTTTGGGACAGGCCGTTTTTTTCAGCGTGTACCATCTGACCTATATCGACATGTAATATTTAATAGATAAAAACATAATTGACCTGCTGCACACAAGTAAACTTACTCGCCTACATACAAAAAATCAAAAAATATGTGCTTACATATATCCTTACCAGTGTTTAAAAAATATTGAGTCTAAAAATAAATTTAAAAAAATTTTCAAAAAAAATCAAAAAATTTATTTTCTATTTGATATAATGATAAAAATAAGTCATTATCAGTAACTCATTGTTACATGTTTTAAAATAATGCAGAAGGTAAGTGGGTGTCATTACTGGTAGTCCAAAAAATAATGATAGGTCATTACCGTTTCTACACTGGAAATTGTAATTTAGAAAATATCAACTGAAATTCAGAATTTCCATTTCAAATTCAAAAAATATCAATTGAAATTCAGAATTTCCATTTGAAATTCAAAAAATATCATTTGAAATTCTGAAAATATCAATTGAAATTCAGAAATTGTCATTTGAAATTCAGAAAATATCAATTGAAATTCAGAAATTGTCATTTGAAATTCAGAAAATATCAATTGAAATTCAGAAATCGTCATTTGAAATTCAGAAAATATCAATTGAAATTCAGAAATCGTCATTTGAAATTCAGAAATTATCAATTGAAATTCAGAAAATATCATTTCAAATTCAGAAAATATCAATTGAAATTCAGAAAATATCATTAGAAATTCAGAAAATATCAATTGAAATTCAGAAAAATGTAAACACATTTTTTAAAAGAGTCCGTCCAGGTAGATAATGTTATCCCCTATAAAAATTTATATATGGGGATTATCAAAATAAGTAAAATTCATTTTACTCACGCGAGTGAGAATTATTTAAAATTTGTGTGCCTCAATGATATTATGTAGACTAATTTCTTTCTTGTAACGAATTATGGCTCCATTAGACATTAAATCGTAACGCTGATATTAAAGACTATTATTTGGCTTTAAATTTCAGCCTTACATTTTGGAGCTACAATTCGTAACAAGAAAGAAATTAGTCTATATAAAATCATTGAGGCACACAAATTTTAAATAATTCTCACTCGCGTAAGTAAAATGATTTTACTCCCACTTATTAATCAAACGTATTTTGATAAAATCCATATATAAATTTTGTATAGGGAATAACATTATCTACCTGGCCGCATAAAAAACTCTGTTTACATTTTTCTGAATTTCAATTGAAGTTTTCTGAATTTCAAATAATATTTTCTGAATTTCAAATGATATTTTCTGAATTTCAAATGATATTTTCCGAATTTCAATTGATATTTTCTGAATTTCAAATGATATTTTCTGAATTTCAATTGATATTTTCTGAATTTCAAATGACGGTTTCTGAACTTCCATTGACATTTTCTGAATATCAAATGATAATTTCTGAATTTCAATAGTGTTTTCTGAATTTCAAATGGAAATTCTGAATTTCAATTGATATTTTCTGAATTTCAATTGATATTTTCTGAATTACAATTGCAAAAGGTATAGCAAAAACTTTAATTTCTCTGAATGTATTTCCTGAAGTTATTAGTATTTGTGTAACTCCTTATTTTTAAGAATCAAGTAAGCAGTCAGATAACCACTTATAAAGCAACTTTTTGTAAGCATGTTTGTAACCACTTATTATTCAGAATCTCATAACTACTTACTTCTCATTTTTTCGTAAGCGAGCGGGTAAGCGTGACTACTTATAAAAACGACCACGCCAAACAAAAATAATGAGTTTAGACGCCAAAAAATAAATTGTGCGGAGCTATGAATTTCTATAATATAACCACTTATTTGGTAATGAAATATTTTGCTGGGTACTGAAATTAATTTCATTACGTTCACACATATCTTTGAATTTTGGAAAATATGACTTAAACAGATTTAAGAAAAGTTCGCAAGATTTTTGTTGTTTGATCCTCCTTATTAGAGCTTCGAAAGGCTTATTTCAATTTAAGCTCAATTCAAGAAAAATAGAATTGAGATTTTACAAATGTTCATATAACATTCCATTAAATAATTCCTAAAGAATCCATTTATAAGATTCATTCCCAAAGCCTCAATAGGAACTGAATGAAATCCCAACCTAAATTATTCAAAGCACACGTTCATTCAAAATTTTACTAACTGAATGAAGAAATTTTATTATCATTCACTTAGTGCATTGTAGTTTGAAACTAACACATAATCAAAACCAAAGCACACATCTATAGAAATACAGTATTTATACTGTTTATTTATTTTAGAAGAATTTTAAACATTTTTCAATTCTTTGATGCTAATATTTCAGCATATAATTGCAAAGTTTAATTTTTCTTTAGACTAAACGAATGAATAAAAAATAATTTTTCATTCACCTTTTTACTAAATGAGTTCAGGTAAATTTGATTTCATTCGATTAGATTTCATTAAAAATAGAATTAGTTTATATAATTTAAAGCTTTTTTGAATTAAGCTATTGAATTAATTGCATAACAATGCTTTTATGGAATGAAATTTAATTCAAATTTCACTAACTTTTAAGAAGTGAATTAAATAATTAATTAATTCTTTTAAACCTATGCTTCTTATATACATTTTTATCCATCCACACTCAACGGAATATATTTGCTGGCTTAAAAGAAAAATTTGTTAATTTAACACAATTTATTTCTGTTTTTTAGCTTAAAAAAAAATCTGTCGATTTGAACACATTTTTTTTGTCTAATTTAACAAATAAAAATTTAAATAAAAATTAGTAAAACTACAATTTTATTTGCTAAGACGTAAAATTATTATTGTACTGAAATTTGTTCAAATTATAGTGTCTCTGGACCCTCCCCGGACCTGCTCCATATCATCTAAGTGCATGTAAGGATTAGGGATGCCAATCGGGATTGATATTTCGGGCCTACGGGATTTTTCGGGATCCCGGGATTTTTCGGGATTTAAATTTTCCTTTATTTGTAAAAATTTTTATGTTATGTAACTAATTTTTTTATAGAATAAAGCGTTTTATAATTATTTAATAGTTGTTAATTAATAATGTGGTACATTTTATGTATATTAAAACTTCTCAGTCAGAAATTGACAGTGGTACAAAAAATCAAGTACTTGCATACCACTCGGTAACCGCGATGTTAAAAATAAATGACTGGCAGAACACTCATTTGGGACGCTTTGTCAGCGTTTGCAAAAATTGTTTTGCCAGTATTTGTTTTACAAAACATCATGGCAGGGCAAAAAAAAGATACATATGAACTTTTTTTAAATTTTATTTTGGAAAATATAATTCCAAACCACCTATTTATTGGTTTTGGCAGCGTTTTGCCAAAGTTAAAAATTTTGTTTCTCCAGTACTTTTCCGGCGCTTTTTGAACTGCCGGTCCTTTTGTCCATTGACGTTATCATATTGGAAATGGGAAAGCAATTTTTGTCAGTACTTTTACCACCTGTTAAAATACCTTGCCATCGCTTTCCTGTTTGTATTTTTCTGTCTGGAATAATATATGAAGGCCTGTCATTAAGTACACTTGCGCCCAGTATTTTGTAAGCAGATTTTAAAACAGATTCGTTGCGATAACCTTGACCACTAAATTGTGTAATTACAGCAACAAAGTTATTTGGTTATCGTTATCAAATGTTTTCATGGAAGAATTCAAACTTACAGTCCCAGCCAAAACTTACAGTCCCAGTTTCAGAAATCGAATTTCGCTTGGAAGAATAAATCGGTAAAATAACAAACAAACTTGATTTTTCGCATGTATTACTCAAAAACTTAATATTGTTTACCAAAATTTCAAATTTTTCTCCAAAGTCTTTGCATAGTTTACTCGAATAATCTACTTAATTTATAATTTTACCATTATCTTGGCATCAATTCCTTGTCAATATGAGAAAATTCAAGAAAAAAACGTAGGTAATCTAAAATTGCTGACTTTGTTAATTTGCGTTTATATTAATATTAAAAAATAAGAAAATCCCAGGATTTTTGAAAAATAATCCCGGGATTCGGGATTTTGCCAATCCCGAAAATCCCGGGATTTCGGGATTCGTAAGGATATACAATAGCAGCAAAATTTTTGTTCATTTTGCTCTATTTCGCTTAGTTTTCGAGAAACGAGATATTTTACGAAACGTAATTTTTTATTATTTTCAAGGGCCAAGGGATCTCCAAGGATAGAGATAAGCTTTTTCCGGGGGTTTTCTATAATAAGGGTTAGTCGAAATTTTCTCTTAGTTTATGGACCATTTTAAAAAATCGGGAGGGGAAGAAATAGCGCATTTTCCAAACTTTGGATACTGTGGTGACGCCATCTACCGGGTAACAGCAGACATATAAAAGTGCATGCAACCCTGTTTAGTTCCAAAAATTTCCAACAGATGGCGATATTGTCACTGCATTTTTGTGTCATTGGCTATGTTTGTGTGACTCTCTATCAGTGTTATCAAGAACGATATTGACAGTTTTTCAACGTATTCCGGCTTTCTACTGTCAAAATTGTTCGAGATATCATTGATAGGAATGCCGCACAAACGCAGCTATTATTTTGAAAATTCTCTCTAAACAAATATGGCTTTTAATCAAAATATCAAAATCAAAACAAAAGATAAAAATTTAAATTAAATTTTAAATTTTAAAAATATTCATGGTTTTGTAGTGTTTTTGCAACTTTTATAAATAAAACATATAGTTAAAATTCGTGTAGGTAAATAATAATTATACCATAAAAGAATATATAACCATTAAAGTGTTGAAATGTATTTGTACAAAAATTAAACAATTTATTTTTGTTGAAATAAAAAAATCACAACATATATGTTACCCTACACCTTTCATTGTTTGGCTTGGTCTTTAGGTTGAACTAAAATGATTTCAGTCGAAACATTTTATAAACATTTGTGTTTAGGATTTGTTATAGTGAGAGAGAGTAAAAGAAAACTTTTTGGTGGTAATTTTGTGTTCCAATTGCTATTTTTGATAGAAGATCCCATTTTTAGTTAAAAAGTAGTATCGCCGATCAGAGTGAAGTTTTTTAATTTTTCAGAAAAAAATACTTTTCGCTTATCAATCTGAAAATGATTTAATTTACCAATAAAAAATTTTTTTAATATATATTTTTTTAAGTAAAATAGTTAAACACATTTTAGGGAATATATACAAAGCACTTTAAATACTTTTTGTGAGTTAAAGCTACTCTAAATATTAATTCCACTTTGGTTTCTGAACGTGGAAAAAAGGATTTTTTTTTGTTTTACGTCTTCTTGAGAAGAATTACCACTATAAAGCCCGTAGCATAGTCGATATTTAAAAAAACATTTTTTTTCAACACGAAATTTTCTTTAACAACTTAAACTTCAAATTCCGAAAAAAAAATTTGTTTTGGACTGTTTCAGAAAAAAGCTTTCGAAATCCAATCTATTCCGAAAAAACCTATAACATGCCTGATAATATTCTAATTATGATTTCAGTGTAATTTTTAAATTCCGACCGAAATCTGGCTTTGTCAGTACCAATAAACAAATCCGAATATTCGCTTTATTCGGAAGACACCGAAAGTTTTTGTTAACATTTTCTTTAAAATTACGTAATTAGAAAAAAAAAATGAAAAAAAGTTCTTAAATTTTAAATGAGATTAATTCTATTTATTATGAAAACAAAATTAACAAAAGACGTCATGTTAAGCCACTTCTAGATGAGGGAAGAAAATAGATATGGATGGAATATAAGCTTCTCTAAATAGCAGAAATCATTCACAATCTAGCTTTTTAGATGAGTTTTTGATTTACCTCTAGTATTTCTCTAAATTATATTTAAAACAATTTTAAATGTTTCGGCATTTGTTGGCCCCAATTTTTCCGAAAAGTTGCCAAATATAGGGTTTTTTTTTGCCGAAACCGGTCGGTCGGATTCTGATTTTTATTTAAATACAAAAGCAAATAGTTTTTTCTATATTGAATTCAAAACACTGGAAATCCTACGTTTTGAAAAAATTGATTTTCAGTTATAATAACATACTTTGTGTTACAAAACGTTAATTAGTTTGCGCGACTATTTTGTTTTCATATTTAAATTTTAATGTTGCAAACCGAGAAATAAAATTTATATTAACTAAATTTATAGTGTAGGGTGTTTCTTTTTCTCTTGTCAAATTATTTTTAATAACGACTTCCGGTAGTACTCATAAGCGTTATTCAATAGTACTCGTTAGCGTTATTTGGAAATGACTGCCATCTGGTGTATAATATTGGCAACTTTTGTTATATCTTTATATTTGACATATTTGTAAAAGTAAGGAGTGATATCATAAAAATGTTAACAAACATAAAGTTAAATCAAAAACAAACTACTGAATTTTAAGACTTCAAACTAAATTTTAAATTAATTTAATACAAAATCAAACAAAAAAAACCGCATGGAATTCTAACCACTACGAACAAAGTTATCGACTTTTTCCGGAAACCCTCCAATTAGGGCTTGTATGGTAGTTTCTGTCACCTTTTTAGAGCAGGTTGTCCATCTACGTTTGAAATCTTGCATGTCCTGGGAGACGTTTTTTGTGCCCTTTAATTTTCTTATAACAAGAGCCCAATATCTCTCCACTGGCCTGATCTCCGGGCAGTTTGGTGGATTTGCCTCTCTTGGTATAAAAACCACATTATTATGATTATACCACCCCAGCGCTTTCTTGCTGTAGTGACAAGATGCTAAATCGGGCCACATTGATACATTGTGCTGACTCAAAAATGGATGAAGTCTCTTCTGCAAATACTCTTTGATATAAATTTCGCTGTTTATAGAGCCAGATGGCTTGCCATACTAAGAATTTTTTAGGAAATTTCGTTTGCTTTTTCGACCTAAATTTTTCCGCAACATTTCCTCGAACATCGGAAACATAAAATTCTTGACCAGAGAGCTGCGAAAAATCAGCCAGGACATAAGTTTCGTCGTCCATTACACAACAGTTGTATTTTTGTATAAAATTTGATTTCAATTTTCGAGCTCTGGTTTTAGCCTCCAAATTTTTAAAAACGTTTCTATCGGGAACTTTTTGAACTTTATAGGACTTAGTCCTGTCTTACGTTTCACTTTACGTACAAAAAAGTCAGAGCATTGGGCTAACCGAGCGGTTTTTCTACCAGATGTGTTAGGAGCTCTCTTAGGGATGCTTTTAACTTTACATGCCTTACCAATGTTACGATAACCAGTCGTTGTTCCTGTTCCCGGCTTCCTTTCAATTGTTAGATGTTCCACATACCTTTTTACCACTTTTGAAAATGTTTGGCGGCATACATTAGTTTTTTTGGCAATTTTTTTTTTGTATGTCCATTAGGGTTATGACTCATTTTGAACAAAAATGGTACCTATCACCACGTGATAGGCAATACTAAATTAATAATTAAAATCGTGTTTGCGGGTCATTTTGTCAAAAAAACCATGCGCACCAAATGCAATTTCTAAAAAAAATTTTGCTCGGGGATTTTTCATAATTTACATAACGAATTATTACAAGAATTATTGTAAACGACAAAAAATGTATCCAAAAGTCCCTCCAAAAAGGTTTCGTAATATTTACCGTAAATAGCTTTTAATACGCATCGTTTGAATTTCATTTGTTTAAAACTTCGAAGGAATATTTTAATTAAACTAAAAGAATATAAACCAAATTTCAACCCTATTGGTGCGGGAACTTTTTTGACAGCAGCGAAAAAGTAAGATTGCGTTTCTTAATATTTTTTTATGGTCTTTTTGGCTAGGGCATGTAAAATTTGATATTTGCAAAAAAAATCAAAAAGTCATAACACTAATGTCCATGTTTGGTTTTGTTGAAAATATTTAATTATTTTTGAACGCACTTTTATTTCATCGTCCATTCTGTAAAAAATTGCTAATTAAATCTGATGATGTAAATTAATTTATTAACTGACATATTTTTAAAATGTAAACTGCCGAAAAAAAAATATGAGAAGCTTTAAACCAAAGTTATAGGCAAAAATGTGTGTTAACATTTTTATAATCTCACTCCTTATTATATTTTAAAAATAAAATGAGTAAAATTTAAAAGTAATTAGTAGTATAACACAGTACAATAAAATAATAAAAATTTGATGCATTGGGATTGCGACACATCGCTTCTAGTGGACTTTGGGACGCAGATCACGAATATGGCATCAGAATTTTAAAGCTGCTGTAGTTTAAGAAATATTTTCAAACACGTTTTTGTAGGTGAATTAATATTTTAATAAACTTTTTGTAAAAAAAATACAAAATTGAAAGTGCCCAGCAAAACCTTGGTATTACTGGGTATGGTAATACCATACCCCTTACCATTGCATTATTTCATAACTAAAATGTAATGTCTTACGTATAATGTGCTGCATAACTACTGGATAGTAATAGCAACTTATTACCAATGATATATTTAAACACGTCAAAGAAAAGAGTTACTTGTAATACACAACATGAGTTCTAAATAATAGCAGCGGGATATTTTAAAACCGTAAAATAAGGAGTTAATTTTAATGTGATACGTGATCACTTAATAGAAATAGCCACATACCTCCAATGACATGCCCTTGTTAAAATAATAGCTGTTGGAATAGCAAAGTAAAAGGTTACATACCTTAATTTCTTCTTACAAACCTTATTACCAGGTAATAGAAAGTTTTGCTGGGTGGTAATGCTATTTTTCGCAACTTTTTAAAATTACGAAAAATTTCCTTTAATTTGATATATTTCACGTTACGACAGCTGCGATAATATTCCATATATGTGACGTGCAAAATAGAAAGGGACCTAAGGTCAGGAGAGCATGGGATCGGTCTCATTCGATGCTCAGATGTTGTCCACAAAAAAAAAAAAAAAATTGATTTTTTACCCTTAGGTCCCTTTCTCTATGCGCTGTCACATATATGCATTGAAATTGAAATTTCTGTTTTTTCACGATTTCGTTAATAAATAATCTACGATGAAAAGAATATCCAATAATTGAATTTGTACCTTTATTTGAATTTGTACCTTTCAGTCATTTCTTGATACCTAATTTATTGAAAAAATTTCGCATTTTCTGTTTTAATTTTAAGTTTATATTGAGTAAAACTGAAAACGACTGACCTAAAAATGAAGGAGTCTGTGACAAATATTATAATATAGAACCCAAATAAAACAATTCAGAAATGTAAAACATACATTTTCTAATCAATTTCAACGAAGTTTTAGATAACTGAAGTGCAAATTGCTAAAAAAAAAAAATAATGATTTTAAAACATGCATGTTCAAAAATGAACTTTATTTGCTTTTGCCATGGTAAATTCATATAGAAATAATTTGAAATAAAAAAGATATAAAATTTGTATTTCAGATTTGATTTTCTGCAAAAGTAGAGCTAATTTTAAAATTTGGTGTTCACATTAGTGATATTCATCCTAAAATTTATCAGAATTGATATGTTGCATGCCCGATGCATTTTTAGTGTTATACTGTGTAATTAATTTTGGAAGTTAATACCCAAAATTAGTTAAAGTGCTGAAAACTTTTAACACTGTGTTAAATGAAGATTATCAAGTCAAATCAAATCGATTTGAAACCACTTTAACAAATTTTTTACTCACATATTATTTTTGTGTACTTCCCAGCAAAAAAAAAAAAGAGATGCCGAAGCAGTAGAAAAAGCACTACAATTGATTATCTAGATGTACTTCTTTTTAACATAAACACTAATGATTTTAACATTGAGTTGTCATAGGAGAGGAGTACTCCCACTTTAACATTTGTTCAGTACTTTTTGAACGAGTGCAAAGGAATCTATTTTTCGCCAATTAAAAGTTGAAAAAAAAATCTTTACAAAAAAAAATTATATTTTTTTTATTTTACAAAAGTTTTTTATTGCCGCCACCGGGGATCGAACTTGCGACCTTACGATTGCTAGTCTAGCGCTCTACCGCTGAGCTATTCTTTGATATAAAAGTTGACTGGCATAAAAACACCACTTTGTTAAACCGAGATATTGTTCCTTATTCTCTTCAATAAAAGTACTTATTAATCAAGTGTAAAAGGTGCACTCCAATTCAGTATTGTTTCAGTACTATTTTTACAGGTACATAAAAATCAATTTCTCACCATATGTTTTATATATACATACTTTTAAAAATTAAAAAAAATATTGAATTTAAACAAATTAATTATAAATATTAAAAAAAAATTATAGAATAAAAAAAAAATTAAAAAAAAAAAAAATATTGGTCCCGCCGGGAATCGAACCCAGTGATACCAAATCACTTTTTACGATCACTTTTAGAGCAATTACTCTTTAGAAGCAATACTTAAGTGATTTTTTGGATGTGGTTCAGAAGTAATTCTAAAAAAGCTGTAAAAATGTAATAACGGATACTTGGGAAGCAATGAAAAAAGTGATTTTTTGAAGTTGTTCAGAATAACTTGTGAAGCATTGAAAGAAGTAGTTTGTAAAGCACTACTTGCAATTTTTTTTGCTGGGTTCTTTATCCATTTCTGTAGCAGTTCGATAATTTTTACAATAAAACAATGGCATCAAGTAAATTGAGTTTAACGGGGCAAGTATTAAGGGATATTTTGAGAAGAATTTGAAACAATTTTAAGTCTAAACTTATCTCTCTCATTCACTCTTTCTTCTGTCCCAAATCCGGCGAAAACACTAATTGTTTCTAGCTTCCAATGAACTATGTATCTCTCAACTTTGTTTTTTGTATATCAATTGGATATATATATTTTCAACTGAGAGATAGCAATTCTCTTAATTTAGCAAATTTGTTCAAAAATTTAGCTACCCAGACAGCAATTCCGGAGTGCTAATAAATAAGATTTTTAAATGGCTCATGGAAATGATTATTGTTTTTTTGAAAACACTCTTTTTTTTGGTACCCAGTCAGCAATTTCGGAGCGCTCATAAATAAGATTTTTTTTGAAAACACTCTTTTTTTGGTAGAAAATATGAACCCTCAGAAAACAATCCAAAAAGTTGTCTCTACAATCTAAAAAGCTGTCTCAAAATGAGGGTTCATTTTTCGGACTCAAAGAAGAATCCAAAATTATTTAATTTTATCAAGAAAATTTCGATTTTATATGTTCTTTTTTCTGAGTCATTTCTGAGTACACAGGGGGCTCTTTTGGACGGACCACTTTCATAGGAAAAAGTGGAAAAATGTTTATGTTTTTGGAGCTCATTTCTGAGTCATTAATTATCATCTTTGTTTGCTGGGTAGAAAATACGAACCCTCAGAAAACAATCCAAAAAGTTGTCTCTACAATCTAAAAAGCTGTCTCAAAACGAGGGTTCATTTTTCGGACTCAAAGAAGATTCCAAATTTATTTAAATTTATGAAGAAAATTTCGATTTTATACGTTCTTTTTTCGGAGTCATTTCTGAGTACACAGGGGGCTCTTTTGGACGGACCACTTTCATAGGAAAAAGTGGACAAATGTTTATGTTTTTGGAGCTCACTTCTGAGTCATTAATGATCATCTTTGTTTGCTGGGTAATTAAAAAGTTTTTCTAGAATAAGTGTTATTTTTGTTCGGTTTTAAGATCAAATGAGACAAATTCCAAATAGAATTTACAATTTATTTTACAACAAATAGAGAAAAATCTTATGACAAAAAACCCTTTCCTAGAACCAATGGTTGACAATTAATGCATTTTCAAGTGTTACCATTTCCTTATCATCAGATTGTCTTTATTGGGTTCTCTCTAGCTTATAATGTGATTTTAGTTTTTGTATATCTGCTAATTTTCAAAGGAAAACATTTGGAGAAGTAAACTCAACTCTACTTCATAATTCAACGAAAACCACATGTTTTTAACAAAGCTATTATTTTTCTATATGTTATATTTGTTACTTTGATTGGCAAAGCAATGTATTTGTGCTTTTTAATATTCAAGCTTTTAATTATATTTACAGTGATTAGAACAAAAGCCAAGAACTTTTACACGAATAGCTCATTGAGTCGAACACTGATAGTTTTGGGTAATTTTATTTCAATTATCCAAAATAATCACGCCAAGAATCCGGAATTACAAAATAATCTCACTTTCACAAATATTTAAACTCAGTTATTTAAGCATGCTTTCAAAGGATTTCTCTGGAATGCCATAATAGAATAGCGATAGGAAATCCTATTTCGTAGCCACGCCAGTTTTGCGCTACTACTAACACAATGTGGTTCCTTTATAGACAATTTTTTAATATTTTTTTGTTATGTTGTTGCTTCCATTGGAAATGTTGCTTCCATTGGAAAGGGGATTGAGAAGAAGTGAAAGATGAAGGGCTTCAAATATGATAACACTGTAATTGCGCGAGATGTTTAATCTTAGAACAGTTGTTGCGTGCCATCTGATGGTGAGTTGGCGAACTTTGTTGAAGCTTTTTAGTTCATAGCCCTGTTATATTATTTTACTTCGGTGGGGTTAAGTGCTATCGGAACACCGAAGGAGGACGCTCGATATGTATGAGGGAAAGGAAAAACTCATATTAATATTTTTCATAAATTGATGTTGCCTTGGTTGGGGATCAAACCCGCAACATAACGTGTAACAGTCCAACGCGCTAACCGTTACACCTAGGATTGCCAGATACCAAAAGTCAAATAACTGGACAATGGAAAAATTTCACCTGGATTTCAAAAAAATAACTGCACAATTTCAAAATGCACTTATAGTTTAAAAAAGTAAAATTTTATTTATTTTTTTTTTTTTTTTTAATTGAAAAAATAAAAACTTAAAAACCAAGGAAACGTAACAATTAAAATTCGGTCTTACGTCATATTACATATACATATATTAATTTAAATCCCATAAAAAAGTATAACTATTTTTTTGCCACATATATTTTCTATTTTTATTTACAGAATTTACTAACTCTTTTGCTTTAGTTCTAAGCAAAATTATTTGAAAATTTTTGCAACTTTCTTCAAAATTTATTCTTGTTAAAATATCAGCCTTTAATAGGTCGAAAGGCATTCTATTCCTTTCTTGTGAGTATAGAATTTTTAAAATACAAAGTTCTTTCACAAAAAGCGTTGCTCATTGGTATGGAAGAAACAAAGGAGATCAATTTATGTAGATTTTTTACGTTATTTTTATCGCATTTTTGAAAAAATTCACCATATCTTATCAATTGGAATATCTTTCGGCAAATTAGCGAAGGTCTCTCGCAGGCAGCAGAAATCGGTGTACAACATGTCGATGTCAATTAAATTTGATATTCCTAAAACTTCTGAAAGATCTGATAAGTTATCCTACGTTAATTTAAAGCAGAAATTTTGTTGTAAAGTGATTCGTCTCCGAAATCATATCGTTGCTCCAAGTAAAGGCTCAATTAGACGTGCCATAACCATATAAAACAGCTGTTCAAACCAATCTTATGGGCTACAATGTATTCAGTTATTGGTGACATGCCATAACGCCATAACCGTAACCGTAGATATCAATTGAATTTTGGTTTTCTGCTATGGCGTTATGGTTACGGCTATGGCGATATGGCACGTCTAATTGAACCTTAAGTAACAGCATTTCTTAAAAACTTATTTGCTTCTAATTGTAAAGTTTTTGTTTCGTGATAGGAATTTTTTTTAATAGTTTAATAGTCATCTTTAATCGAGTTTTAAGCCAATTCAAAAGATTACTGTGCAGTTCTAAAGGGTGGTTCAACCATAATACACGATGTTAATTGTGAGTGACACCTTAATGTCAAGTTTTTTGCCCAACTTAATTTGACATGTTTTTGTTTCAGTGTTTCAAAAATTCAACCATGGTGAGGTGCACTATTGAGCAGCGCGTTAAGATTGTTGAAGCCTTTTACGAAATTGGGCGTTCAAATCAAAATGAATTTCGTGCACTTCGTGATATTTTTGGTCAGCATAATCGAATAAATGTGTCCACAATCGCGAGAATGTGAAAACACCTGCGAGTGACTGCTTGGTGCGGGTTATGGGCTGGCGGCGTCATCGGGCCGTACTTATTCAAAAATGATGTCGGCCAAGCAATTACGGTGAATGGTGTTCGCTATCGCGAGATGATAACGGACTTCTTGTGGCCAGAAATTAAGGATATGAACCTGGACGATATGTGCTTCCAACAGGATAGTGCCACTTGCCACAGCAAACGAAACAATGGCTCTTTTGAGCGAGAAATGCAATGGCCGTGTTATCTCACGTCGTGGCGATGTTAATTGGCCGCCACGATCATGTGATTTGACACCGTTGCAATTCTTTCTTTGGAGATATTTAAAAGAAAAAATATACGCCAATAAGCCAAGATCAATTCAGGAGCTAAAGGATGAGATAATTTGGCACATTAACGACATTGAACCTCAATTATGTCTCAGTGTCATTGAAAATATGGACCATCTGATAGAGGCATGCCACCAAAGCTGTGGCGAGCATTTGGCCGATATTTTATTTCACACACAATTGTCATAGATCCTTCTATCATAATAAAAAATATTGAGATAATTCTCTGAAAACTTTTTGTCTTATTTACAATTAACATCGTGCGTTTTGGTTGCACCACCCTTTATAATAGGACAGGAATCACCTTCTAGGGCTAGTACTGCTGAATATTAAGTTAATATTCAAAAATATAACTAATAATATAATTATTTTTCAAAATTAACCCTTTGGCGAGTGGCGTACATTATAATTTACGTCGACTTCATCAACTCGTCACTGATTTGAATTTTAACCAAAGCGCTATTTATTTACTGTTATCGGTTCGTTATTTTGTTCTTATTAAAATATTATGCAGGCGGTGAAATTTCAAAACTAATACCCAACATAAGCCTACTGATTGTCGCAGAAAATTTTTAAAAGATTTAAGCATTGACTGGTGTCAGGAAAATATAGAACAACGAGCAAAAAATACAAAAATAAGTTCACAGTTGTCGACAGGATCTGCGATAAAAATGTTTTGTACAAAAGACTTTGAACCTGTAACATCGCCCATATCCATATAAACAAAGGACAAAACCGGTCGTATTCCAGTAGTAGGAAGTTGTCACGTGTGCTCAAAACTACGTATGAAGCAGAGAAAAACTCGTAAAGCTTGTTTTGGCTGTTCCAAGCCAATCTGCAATGAACATTCCATTAATCGTCCAATGTGTAAAAAATGCTCGAACGATCTACACTAAAATTGTATTTGTTCTCATTATTATTTCAATTTTTGTATTTTTATGTTTCTGTTTTCTTACTTCATGAAATAAATTGTTTTCGTTTATATTTTATATAGATTTTTATTTATTTGTGCATAGCCACTAACAACTTCAAAAAATATTCTTGCAATGGTCGCACTCCCATATAAAACACGTACAGCTACCCGGGTACCTTGGTGCGCAGTTAAGGTTGTTAAGAGTAAATTGGTCCATCACGCAAACTACAAACAAACTTTAGATGGAACTTTACAAAAATTCAAAATTTTTTGAAAGTTAGTAGTTCTCAAGAAGTTTCAGATCTGCAGATTATCAATTTCAATGAAAAAATGTTCATCAAAAACGCCAAAGGTACCCGGGTACCTTGGTGCGCACAAGAGGGTTAATCAATTATAACATCTCCCAAAATTTCGTAAGTCTGGGAAGTACCGCTACGAATTTAAGAAGCAAAATCCAAAAATAACTTAAATGCCACCTATGCACAAACTATTTTTTTTACATTTTTTGTAACCGCAAAATGTCGCTTAAGATAATTTTTCTTTATTTTAACAATATAAAAACCTGTGTCATTAAAATTTCTTTCATTTGACACTATAGATAGATAGAACGGGAGAATTTAAAATTTGGTAATTTTTGATCCCACCTTTTTAACACCAAAGAATTAGATTGGGCAGCTGAAATTATAAAACGCTTTCTCCTGTAAAATGCTACTTTGGTCACTAAAGCTTTTTTGGCGGTCGTGGGTCGATAAGATTTTGAGACAACAAGGAAATAGACTTGATTAATCGTCTACAAGATAGCAAAACTTTACCGCATTAATAACACAGTATAGCAAAATAAAAAAAATTTGATGTATCGAGGTGGCAGTATAACATTTCTAATAGATTTTGGGACGCAGATTCCGAATATGGCCTTGGAATTTCAAAGTTAGCTATAGTTTAATAAATATTTGCATTTATTGTGTGAAAAATAACCTTTTTGCAAGAAAATGTAAAATTGAAAATAAGAACGATATATTATACAATAATCTAATAGGAAAAATTATTCCCTTTAACATATCAATTACACATTTTGACAGCTGCAACAATATTCCCTATACGTGTATTTAAAGTTGAAGTTATCTTGCTTTCACGATTTCGTTAATGGGAAACCTACGACTGATGAAATATACAAATATTAATTCACGTATTTCGCAGACATCATAAGTTACCTAATTTATTAAAAAAGTGCCGTATTTTCTTTTTTAGGTTTAAGAAAAATTTGACTAGATCTGAAAAATGTTGATTTTTTCAAAACCTTAAAATTAAGGAGTCTGTAAAAAATATTTAATTATGAAACTCAGATGAAACCATTCAAATGTGTAAAACACATATTTTGTAATCAATACCAACAAAATTTTAGATAATTCCTAAAAAATTAAATTAATTTAGTGGATTACAGACTCATACCATGTGTACAGATTTTGTAAATCCGATAAGGGGATTTTATCAAATTTACGAAATGGGAAAATAAGTCAAGTTTTCACTTCAATAGCAGTTATATCCTCGATCCTTTACCTAATAAAAATAAGTTAATGTGTCGCTAAAAGCCCAAAGGCTATATTTTTAAAACATATTAAAAATTATCCGTGGTTTATTCTGGTATATGTACAAATAAGAAATATTAAAGAAAGAACTGTATTTTTTCTAAAAGTTAAATTTGCAAATATTTCAGAAAGTTGAGCTAATTTCAAAATTAGGTGTTCACATTCGGGATGTCCATTCTAAAATCTATCAGAACTGATATGTCGAATGTCTGATGCATTTTTAGTGTTGTACTGTGTAATTCTACTCAAAAGAATTTTCTTTTAATTGTGATATATTGCTTCAACATAAACATACCTTTCTTTGTAGAATAGAAGTAAGTCAGTTTTCTGCCGTAGCCACTTCACAGATTTTACTAAAATTTTTTATTTGTCGGACCTAGTGAAACATCAGAACGTTTTTTAAATCTCTGGATCTAGTACTTTTGCTATCAAAGGCATGTTTATTGTTTGTTTGTGTATGTGGAAATTTCAATAAAGTTGTTGTAATTTTATGCTGTTGAATACCCAGTTGGCCACAGAAATTCGTTGAAGACATATTGGTGACAGTCCATATATATCGTCGACGACGTTTTCAAACGAATATCCACAAATCATGTATGGCCGCATAAAAAAGATCAGATCTGACCAGATCTCAATAGATCTGATTTAACTAAAATTGGGGACAAATTTCAATTTGACTTATATTCTAACCGAGAAAGTAAGTCTTCAAACAAAATTTGTTTGCACATTTTTATTTGTTGGTCAGCTTAAATGGGTAACATCTGGCACCAGATATATACCTAATCTAGTCAGATCCGCTCATAAAAATCACTTTAGATATGAACAGACCTGGCACTAGATCTGATCAGATCTGGCCGCAGAGTGTATCACATATACCATATCTTATTAAACGTGATCAGATCTGGCACCGGATCCAATTACATTCACTTTTATCTATTTAGATCTAAACAGATCAGATCTAATCTTTTTTACATGAGTGGTCACCTGACCGACACTACGTAAAGACGGTCACAAACAACAATGATATTTTTTATTATATCTTCAAAAACCTACACCAATATATACACTCAGAAAAGTTCTGCAGTTACTACATGACAGTTATTTGTGTAGTAATGCGGTTATTTTAACTACAATTGCAGTTAATTTATTTAGAGAAAAATTTTCCAATGTTTTTGACAGTTATTTTTTTAAACAAACTACAAAAGCTGCTACATTGTAGTAACGTTTATTTCATGCAGTTATTTTGAATTTTGTTGCAAATAAATCCTTCAAACAAGAGTGTGTGTACGAAGCGCTTGTTTAGAAATTTCTAGTAAAAGATTATGAGAAGAACATGTTATCTCTTGGCTTAGTCATAAAACAACGCTAAAGAAGACGCGTAATACGGAAAAGGTTATGTATTTTATTAAATTATTTAAATAGTAAGGTAAGTTTTATAATATAAAATAATAATTTATTTTCGGGAATACTAAAAAATATTTTATTTATTTTCTTTCAGTTCTTTTATATTTTCATCCCTTTTTACTTGGAGCAAAATAGGAAGCCGAACAATATTTCATCCCTCACAGACAGACATCTAGAACAATATCTTAATAGTGAACAACAAAAGTGATATTAAGTGTAAATTTTGATTTCTCAATTTTAAATCTATTATAGAATAAAATTAAGTTAAAAGTATTTACATAAATTTGTTGTTATTAAATTAATAATTTTTAAAATAATTTTCGTTTATGTTATTTCAACCCTTAAATGCATGATCTCTTCGTTTTTAACTATTTTTTTATATATGATTCTAAAGGCGAAAAAAATACCAAAATATACCAAAAAAAATTATTTTAAAAAAAGGTGATATTTATTAAAAAATATTGTTTTTACCAAATAGCTAAATTGTGATTATTTTAAGGTGTATAAAAACAACAAAATCTATAAACTATAATTTATACATTTATTGTCGCCAAATCTAATTTTATTGCGACAATATTTAAACAAATATTTTTGAATATTACACGTGTGAATAAACGCGTGGTTTAGATTTTTCACAAATATACAGAGCAAAACCAAGATTTTTACTCTAACTGTTTGAAAATTCTGCGCTAAACTATAGGAACACTATGTACAGAAGGGGCCCCTAGTGCCCAAAAATGTAGTTTTGTGCATAAAGTGGGTTTTTTTTTATTAAAAAACCGGTATGTTGCCAAATGGCTATACCACACGCTGAAAAAAATCGCCCTGCAGGAAACATATTTGCTGGTGATATATATATGTTTGGAAGAACTGTCAAAATATATTTGCAGTGTTTTTAATATAATATGTTTGCCAGCAAATATAATATTTTTGCCTATAAACATATGTATGTTTGAATCATATGAAATACATCTACTCGCAAATATATAAATGTTTGCAGGCAAACATATATATATATTTATCATTATTATATTTGCACTCCACAAACATAATAATGATAAAATAAAAATACAAATATATCTTTGTTTAAGTGGGAAAATATGACTAACATTCAAGCATTACAGTGTTTGCCTGGAGACATACGTATTATAACGCTAAAAATAAAATAAGTGGAAACACACCTCAAACATAAGTATAGTAGTTTATAAACATATATATAATTGCCTGTAAATATATCCAACAATCCCTTTTTTCTGCGTGCATGCATTTAAGGGTTAAAGTAGGTACAGTGGATGTGATGAGGTAGCAGGTACCACGTCGGTTTAACGATTTTCGGCAGTATCTTTTAGTTTAATTATAATTAGTCGACAATGGCCAGTATTATTTATCTTTTATTGTATTTCTAATCATAAAATGTCTTAAAAATGTCAACTGGGAAACGTCCTCTTTGTATATATTTTTATGTTTTAGAGTTCGGTTAACGATCACAAAAAGAAAATCATGAAACTTACGAGTTTATTCTGTTTTCTGGGGGTATTGTGTTTAACTGCATTGCTGCTGTTGTTGTTAGAGATTTAACATAGAAACAAATAAAAATATAAAACTAAATGCAAAAGAAAGTACACGCACACACACAGTAAACGACAACACACCACTACATATAAGTTATTCAATCGTATAAAATCCATTGTAATGATGAAAGTTTTTAAAACCCCAAACACCGCCACCACTTTGCCACCCTTTTTCCACTGCTAGTGTGTAATCGTAAGTAATTGGAGGGCTAAGGTGCTGCTGAGTATAATCGTTATAAACTTGTTATTATTCTCGTTGTTATTGTTGTTGCTACACAATGCTTTGTTGTTGCTTTTCATACTATTTATTCTTGTTTTTTACTGCTTTTATGCTTTTCAACCAAAAAAAAAAAAAAAAAAAAAACATTGATTACCCTACAAGGAGGCATTTAACATTCTATATTAATTTGCGTAAGTGTTGATGAACAAAAATGAAGAAGAAATAAGAACACCATGCCAACCAACAACGCAAGTGCACTATGGGTCATAAATGTTTTTATTTAGATGAATTTATAAACATATTTTTGGTTAAATTTAATCCATAACTTCACATTATCTTTTTGTTTTAGGTATGGGTTTAAGATTCGGGAATTCAGTGATTAGTCTTTAAGTGAGAAGAAAGTTAATTAATTATCTTCCACCTTTCTGTAAACATTTATTCGCTTAAGCATGAAAAAATGATTTTCTCATGAAAAATTTAAAAGTCTTAAATCATAATTTACATTTTGAATTTGAAGAGTTGTTTATTTTATAAGAAATACATAATCATCTTATAATCAACTCAGAATTATTTCCAACATATCTCCTAAATCCAAAGTGCATTGCCGACCCATGAACTTGAAATTTTGTATGTTGAGGCGTTCTCAGACGTAGGCACCCGAAAAGGCTGGATTTGTGAATATAAACCTGAAATTAAAATCATGTTTTGATTCCCTGTAGTTTTAACTAATTCACCAACAACCTACTTCTTGGAATTTTCGTCAGAAATACAGTAAAATTTGGGGTTAACTAATTTACTGAAGAAAAATTGTTCAAAAGGAAAATTGCTTCCCATTATTCACCCACCTCAAAACGCGGGAGTTTGGTACTTGAATTTCTGAATGTAGTGACGTAAACCCCCGAAACAGTTAACAGTCCTACCGAAATTTTAAATCCACTTAAATTGACAGATCAACCTCCCGTAACGTATCTCTGTACGTTACGGGAGGTTGGTTTTCTATATGTTGAATGCATAAGAATGAAACAAAACACACTACACAACTTCTTTTCTTATTTAAAGCATTAATGCAGCTACGCAGAGATACGGTACGTTTACATCAGGCTTTATGGCACGCTAACAACGTGTTAGACGAATACGTCAAAAATAATTACCCAAAAGGTCTTGAGACGTTTTTTTTACTGAATATTTGGTACTAATTATCGGAAAAGGACATAAAATTATACTCCTAAAGCAACTCAACTATTTTCTTGTTCTATTTACTACAACTTTGTTGGAAACTTCAAAATAAAATACTGAGCTACTTATAACACTGCTCTACAAAAAAAAAAGTTGAATGATATTGAAGTAGCTTTAGGATAATTGGGGGTGTTGATTTCGAATCTGCAACCAATTTATTCAAATTTGTTTTGGACTTTGAACAATTCGAGATGTTGCTTTCTTCCATTTTTCAACCGATTATTTCAATAATTTTTTTTTTTTTTAAATATAGTCGCTAGAATTAAAAATTTTTTTTAAGATATTGACACACACTTATACTGCGTTTACAGTACGATTATTAAACATGTTTATGTAAAAGTTAAACATATCAGTTCACACATAAAAATGAAGTGTCATATGCATAATCACTTTTAAAATTTATAAGTGATTTAAAAAGCAAATTTTACATACAAAATTAATTTTGAAAACTTGTTGTAAGGTTTTCAAGTTAAACATCTCGAATTGTAAAAAAAAAAATTAAAATTTACCAAATTTTCCCAAAAATGTATTTTTTTCGGCCAGAGGCAATAATTAATAATTTTTGGCATTATCGAATGTTATAATTGACATAAAAAGTCAAATAACATTATCTGCCCCAGTCGGAATTAAGATTTTTCAATTTCTAGTTAAGGGACAACTTCATGGCTGTTTGTTTTAATAAGAAGAAAAAACACATTTTAACTGGTTTTTATTTAAATTTAGTTTATTTTATTAAATTTAATTTTTTTATTTTTCTTTTTGTCTCTTCTTCTACTTCAAACTTGTCATTCAACGTCAATTGATATCAAACTTGTCGTGTTTAACAACGTGTTTAAAAATTAAACACGATAATTTAGCGTGTTTAAAGGTAGAAAAATATCCTGTAAAACATCTCACTTAAACATGTTTAATGCCTAAACACGTAAAATCGAGTTAAACATGTGTGTACGCCGCATTAAGTTAAAAAAATAGGGCGCGGAATTAGGCTTAAACTGTGGAGCTTTTCTGGAGCTATAGTTACTAAATTATAAATTATTTTTTGAAATAATCGGTTGAAAAATTTAAAAGGTAAAATAGCGAATTGTAAAAAATCTAGAGCCAATTTAAATAAACTGGTTGCAGATTCGAAATTAGCACGCCCCAATTATCATCAGTCAACTGCAAAGTTGTGCGACTTATAAATATTGTCTGATTTTGTAGAGCTGTGTAGTAAACCATTACTCAAATTATAAGGGATAATATTTATATACTAAAATTTTCATATTACAAAATTTATCTTTGGACTTTAAATTCTAGCTGCATAGTGCATCAGTATGAATGTTAATAACAAGAAAACATGTTGAAATTAAAAGCATTTATAGGCTTCCTTTGAATTGGTGTAAATTATGAAAGTTTTCAAAAAACAATTTAATTTCAAGTGTTATTAAAAAACAAACAACTCAATTCCTTTAATATGTTTGTGGTAATAATGTTAATGATTGTTATTTTATAAAAAAAAAATATTAAACGTAATAATTGTAACTCGCACAAAGAAATGAGGAAAGTATCATTCGCAATTAGTGCACATAGCAATGAGGTTAATTAAATAATATTACTGAATATTATTTTAAACTCAAACGAATGATTTTACCTTAGAACAATTTTAGTTTCCCTTGCCATATTTGTATAGAAAATATTTCAAAATTTATTACCTTTACGATTTATTAATTCTATTATCGATCAGTAGACAGTTGTGAAAAATTACCTGCAATAAAAAGAAATATATGTTTTAGTTTCAATTTAAACAAAATTGTAATAAATAGTGCAAAAATCAGGTTGTACACCATGGGAAAAACTTTGACATCTTACTAAAATAGTTTTTGTGAAAATATAGAGAACAGTTCATTGAATAGTAAAACCAGATACCGAAGAATATTTTGTTATATTTCCTACGCAATAGTTTATTATTAAAATGTCTGCATAGCCAGTTCTTTAATTTATTCTGGCATTGGTAAATTAAACATTTTGATTCCTAATTAATTTAAAAATTTTCTCTTTTCGTAAATTTCTTTTGACCGGATGTAAGCTTCATCTTCAAGCCAATTAGTAATAATTCCCAATGATCACCTATGAGACTACCCTTATGGCGATTAGTTAAACTTTAGCCATTGAAGTAAATTACATGGCAAAGAACAAAAAGAAAAGCTTAAAGCTGAAAAGCGTGTACTAATTTTTAATGACCTACTCCTATACCAATAAAAACACCAAACACTCACGCAGCCATACATAAATTTTTCCAAACACTATTATGCTACGAGTACCTCTCTCAATTGGTCTTAATTGCAATTTCTAAATAAACATTGGTTTTTCGTGCTTATACATATACTTTGTTAATACTTTATATACTATTACAAAAAAAATTCTCAACAAAGTACTTTAAATTATCCTGAAACTGCTAAAAACAATAAAAAAATATATTTTATAAAACAGAAAGTAAATAAGCCATGGTGTATTACAACAGCAACTACTACAATAACAGCGGAGTTTTTTTTTCTTTTTGTGAAACAAACAACACTATAAAAATACAAAATGAATTCATTACGTGAAACGTTTTTTTAGTTTAATTCAAAAGCAACAATAAAAAAATATTTAGTTGTTGGTTGTTACGTTTATCCGTTTGAATTCACTATTTATACGGGTTATTTACACAACAAGTATAATCAGTATATATGTATGTTTTAGTTTGTCCATATACGAGGATTGTTTGCAAATGTAGAGCCTAATAAAGTAATAGATATTACAGATATTATAGCCCAAGGCCGAAACAGGGGGAAGATCGAAAAACTATGTAATGAGATGGAAAAAAAAAACGAAAATGTGTGTCTGGTTTTTTCGGGCAAACTACTTACAATTCGAAAAATTCTCAATGACTTTTGAAGGCATTTATCAATTTTAATAAAAATTGTCATTTATTAAAGCAAATAAATGCTGGCTTAACAAGAGCCAAAATTCTTCTAACTGATGGAAGTACTATACAGTTATAGAGATTCGTTTACCCAGGCAGAAAAATACTACCGGCCCAATGTTGGCAAACCATTGGGGATGGCGGAATGTAGGATTCGCAATCTTGACATTATTGTCTTGATACGCGATTGATAATAGCGTCAACCGTTGGCTAGCGCTATCTTGCCCAGTCCGCTAGGTTGTCAGACGAGACCTCTACACACTACACTAACAAGACTTGTAATGTATGATATCTAAAAAATTAAATCAATGATAACAGCAGCTGGAGCTAACTTACAAGCACCTGCAGGTTGGTTGACATTAAGCGGCCAACATTGGCATGATTTTAGAAAAAACGAAAGACTGATTTTTTGAAAAATGTATTTCAAAAATTTTAATTTCAAATTTTTTTAATAAAACATGATTAGGCTGTGATTTGAACCCGGGCCGTCAGATTGCCTGTCAATTGCACTACACACTAAGCTAAAGAGACATGTAAAGCAAGATAGCTTAAATAAAAAATTAATGTTAACAATGGCTAACATGTAAACATTGGCATAACGTCGGCAAGAACTCACTTGCCAATGTTGGCATAACTTCAGGAAAACTAAAATGTAGATAGTAAAAAAGATTTAAAAAAAAAATATTTTATAAAAAATAATTAAATTTAATTAAAAAAAATAAAATAAAAATTATAAAAAAAAAATTGTATATTCGTGATCGTAGACAAACTCGGGACCTTTTGACTTTAAACCTCATTTTAACAAAGCGTGGTAATTTTTTATAAAATCAGTTATCTGCCCATGTATTATATTTGGTACACTTGACAATTTCTGTCTGGGTATATACGCATAGAAAAAAAGTACACATGGAATTGGAAATTAAATTTGGTTGGTACAGCCTATGAAATCGAGTAGCGTAAAAATATTCATGTTTGATTTCTCAATACTTTGAGTATTGCCATTAAATTCAGTTGTATCAACCTAATTTCGTTGTGTAATAGTAACCGAATTTCATTTGGATATTGACAAAATTTTTCTATGTGTATACATCAAAAGGGCATTTTACAATCCACTTGTCTAGAGTTGCAATGTTCCTCGTTCCCCGTTCAATTCGAATTCGTTTCCCAACTTCAGTATTCTATTTCCACTCGTTTATCGTTGCGTTCCATTGTGTTCCCCATTCATGCGCGGTTCCAGCAATTAATATAAGGGGAAAAATCATACGCCTCAGTGTCCAACTCAATGTATTTGTCTACGGTGGCGTATGATTTTTCCCCTTATATTAATTGCTGGAACCGCGCATGTCCCCATTCCATTCTATTTCGTTCCCATTTTCTAGTGTCTCAATAGAACTTGATCCCATTTCATTTTTTCCACTCGTATAGTGTTTCATTTCTACTCTTTCCTCCTTCCATTATGCTTCATAACCTCAGTGTTTTAAATCCACTTATTTCCAATATATTTCGTTCCCCATTTCATTCCGCATTATTTCCATTTTATAGTGTTTCCATAATACTTATTTCCAGTTCTGTTTAATTTTTTCCTACTTTCCAGAGTTTTAATTCCACGCGTTACCAGTTCCATTCCATTTTCTTCCAATTATCAAGTGTTGCAATATCAATCGCACCCCGTTAAATACATTCCATTTCTTGCCTCTCGTCTCGTATTTTATATCCATTCATTCTCTATTCTATTATGTTTCCTTACGTTATTGTTTCAATTATACTCGTTTTATATTCTATTTTATACTCGTTTTATTCCACTTCGTTCCCAGTTCCATGTAATTTCATTTTTATTGTCGGCCTCCATTACATTCCGATTCCTTACTTAAATATTTCGATTCCACTTCTTTCCCATTACATTCCACTTCTTTCCATTTGTCTATTATATTCGAATCGTATTGCGGTTCATTCGGTTTTGTTTCTCAATTTAAGTATTATCGTTCTTTAATTTTCGGGATTCTGGAAAAATAGGTTTGGGCAGGACCTTAAGGGGCTACATTTCCCCCTTTGGACCCCATTTTTACCACGTTCATATCCAAAATCCTAAAAACAAACACTTATTTTAAATTTAAGGTTCCTAGCCAAAGAGGTTTGGGTAGACCGTTAAGGGGGACTACTTCGCTGGGGGAAGAACACAGCATTTTTCCACTTTTTACCGCTCTCTAAAGAAATTTACAAAATCGAGTCTTCGGGAATCTCTCCAATCTCGCTAAATACAACGACTTACTTGGCTGGCTGTCAGGGTATTGCAACACCCCAGGCGAGTTTGGGGGTGGTACTTGGCATCCGAGCATTGGATATTTATATCAGGAGCTGTATCTTACCGAGCATAAATAAACCTCCGGAGAACTTTTGGGGTGATTTTACCTACCGGGGAGGACAGATCCGTAGACTCCGTTATCCGGAGGGGTGATATCTCAGTGTATGTGGACGGTTCGGAGATGGATATGGGGGCATGTTCCCGAGTTTATTCCGGCGAACTTTACATACGAGTTTTCATGCCATCCCAGGCGATTGTAGCGTTTTCCAGGCGGGGTCTATGCAATTGACATCGCCCCACGAATAATAATGGTACGGAAAATTGATCTGTCATCCATTAGGGTCTTTGTGGGCAGTCTTGCTGCTTTGAGGGCCCTGCAATCCGATACTATTAGATCTGGTTGTACGGTGCACTGTATTAAAGCGCTTAACCGGATTCGTCGGCACTGACTCAGGCTGGCATGGCTCCAAGTCGGTCGGGGTCCCGGTACAGACGGATGTTCTGGTTCTTTAATGGGGCTATTCGGTGTGATAGAGGACCCGTTTTAGGATATCTCGGAGCTTATGGCCGCTGTCTGATCTTGGAAGAACGAAAGTTCTTCTCCTGTGTGGATTACTGTAGGGGATGTGTGAAGGAGGAGAATGAAGAGGCAGTGCAGCATCTGCTTTGTAAAGAAGAAGTCTCTTCGATGACCTGGACAATCTGGGGGATGTTTCACTGTCAGGTCTCGCGCACCTTTTGAGGGGATCGGATGGTTTTAGGTTTTTTGAGTTGTAATTTTTCTTTCCATCTGGCTGTTGAGACTGACGGGGCCGTACGGCCTCCGAGTAAATTCGTCCTTCTGGCGGACTCCCATTCAGCCTAACCTCAGAAGCAAAGCTTTTCTAATTTGAACCCCCATTTTTAACAATTTGCTGTCCAAAACTAAAAATGTATCTTGTCGGTAAGTTATCCTCTATTCCAAGAAACAAATATTTTAAACTTCAGATTTCTAACTAAAGGCGGTTGAGCAGGCCGATAAGGGGGAGAATCCTCCCTCTTATAAACTGGTTCGGTTTTTCTTACGATTTTATCAGTAGACAGTTTTAAACCTGATACTTCGCTATCAGTAGTTTAAAATATCAGAATATATATAGATGTAAATTACATTAGTTTTCAAATATTGTTTTTTTCTCTTTCAATAAATTTGTTTATACACAATTTTTACCACCTTCACGAGTTAGACCATATTCCAGGGAACAAATATTATGAATTCTAGGATAGGCACTATTTTTTTATTTTGCATACAGATATTCTATTGAATGTGTCTGAATTTGAACACCCACAGCCATAGTTCTGTCAGATTCAATTCAAAAATCATTTTGATGGTACACTCGTCAATATTTGTATTTTATTAGTTTCAATAATATTGTTTGTTCACAAATAAACTTTTAATGCAAATGCACATTTTGTGTTTTTGTGTTAATTTTTCAATTTGATTTTCTCTTTTAAGTTTCTTAAGCAATTTATTTGAAAACCGTAATATTTTTGCTCAAACCAAATTCATCACATTTTTGGGCCGCGTCTTTGCAATATTTTTAACTATTTCTTTAAAAAGAGTCACCTTATTTTTCAACAAAAAATGCTTTAAATTAGAATTAAATTTTTAAAAATTCTACATTATTTGCAAAATTTTGGAGCGCCATATCTTTTAGACTGATTATTGCATCACATTGGTTTAAACTGAATATGAATGTTAATTTTGTCCTTATTGGAAAACAATTTTCTAAGAAATACTTTTAAGTCACAACTGCACTTAAAATACAACTGCAATTTTAGAATGCATTTTCCAAATTTGTTTTTCCCTTAAATTTCTTTGAAAATTTTTTATTGGAAATCCCAATATGTTGACTCTATACTTATATCCTTTACTTTTAATGCAGCAGATGAGAAATAATTTAAATACTTTTCTTAAGGGCTCCTTAATATTCCCATAAATGAAAACTGAAATATTTTTTTTTTCTAATTTCCAGCTTTTCAGATAAAAAAAAAACAAAAAAAGCGCACTTTCTTAAAAACGGTCCATTGATAATTCTTTTATATATTGCCAAATATGGATTTAGGACATCAATATTTATTAGAAAATATGTATTGAAATAGAAGGTTCCCTAGACTATTGTATAGCGTAGTTATTAGAATTTGAAAAATCGAATTAGTTGATATAATATAATTTCTCAATTTTATCACAACTTCACAATTGAAAGTGTCCCGGAGATGATCAATATTGAAGAGGAATATAAACTTCCAGGCATATTTGTCCTTAGGTAAAAATGAAAATTTTCTTAACGGTAACTAAGTATACTTTCGTAAAGTTCCATCTCTATTAATTTGGTTAATTTTCAATCTAAACTGATTGTACTTCAGCTGAAGTGGAGCATGGGGTGAAAATAATATTGTGATATTTTCTCACATACTATGCGCATTTATGTTCATATACTGTGTCTTATTGCTGAACGAAATATAAACTCCTTGAGAACTATATACGTTAGGAGCTTTAGGAAACCCACAAAATGTTTGCTTATATCTAAATGTAATACTAAACAAAAATCGTTCTTAGTTCTGACTATAAAACTGACCGTTAAAAGTTGTTTTTGGCGTTGATTAGTTCGATTTTGCTACTGCTTCGGCTAATGTAATTTAAAATAAATTATCATTTATCCGTTAATGTTTAGATTTAATAACTACCTAGTAAAAAAAATTCCAAGTAAAGCTTTACAAACTACTTCTGTCAGTGCTTCACAAGTATCCGTTAGTATATTTTTACTGCTTTTTTAGAAGTTATTCTGAACAACTTCAAAAAATCCTTTCTTTCATTGCTTCTTATGCACCTGTAAAAATAGTACTGAAAACAATATTGAATTGGAGTGCACTTTTTACACTTGTTTAATAAGTACTTTTTTTGAAGATAATAAAGAATAATATCTCACAGTACCAAAGTGGTGTTTTTATGCCAGTAAACTTTCATATCAAAAAATAGCTCGGCGGTAGACTGCTATACTAACAATCGTGAGGTCGCAAGTTCGATACCCGTTGGCGGCAATAAAAAACTTTTGTAAAATAAAAAAATATAATTTTTTTGTCAAGAATTTTTTTAAACTTTTAATTGGTGAAAAAGAGCTTCCTTTGCACTCGTTCAAAAAGTACTGAAAAAATGTTGAAGTGGGAGTATTCCTCTCCTATGACAACTCAATGTTAAAATCATTTATGTTTATGTTAAAAAAGAAGTACATCTAGATCATCAATTGTAGTGCTTTTTCTACTGCTTCGGCATCTCTTTTTTTGCTGGATATCAAACAGCCTACGTATAAGTGCCTAAATGCACTTTGTAATATACTTAATATGAAACATTTTTGTTAAAAAAAGATATAAACTCTATATTCATTTTTCATATAATACAATTAGGTTATTCACAAGGGGTGTGCTATCTGTTGTATCGTTGTGTCATCCTAACAAAAAACAGATTTGTTAAAATTTTTATTTGGCTTTAAAGGCATATCTACACGAGAGAGAAAACTTCTAGTGATAGAGAAAAAATATTTCTAATTAGCTCTATTGTGAATGATTTAAGCTATTTATAGGTGTTTTTTGCTCTATATCTAGTAATTTTCTCTCTCGTGTAGATGTGCCTTAACAGCAATTTTCTTTTTGGTTTTCTATCTGTTAGCACACTCAAACATAGGACACTAAACATACGTCAAAATGTTGTATCGAGCTATTCTGAAATGTTGTATTTTTTCAATTTAAATTCTAACAACTCTGCTTTTTGTCAGGACGATACGACGATACAACAAATAGCACACCCCTAGTGAACCACCTTAATGAAAACTTTACCCAAGTGTTGTTGTTCTATTTGTTTTACTTCATTTCGGGGACACAAAAATAAGAAAAAGACAAGGCCTTCTTCTTAACTAACTGGTAAACAAATATTTGATATTTACGTTAAGACAAGATTTTATGTTATTTTTTAATCAAATAATTGAAAAAATTGCAATAAATGCAATTTTTGTCTCTATTTTCTTGTTCTGTATTGTTGTCTTAGAGTATTTGTGTTTTGTACTGTTTATTATTTTGTTATCCTCAATATCTTTAGGATTTTGTTTATTGAATTTTAAATAAGTGGCAATAAGGATTATACATATTTTAAGAATATCTAATGAATTGTAAAAACTTTAAAGTTTATTAAACTCCATCTAAAATTAAAACGGAAATTTTTTTCAGTAATGAATGCATCAGACCTGAGGGATTTCAATTAAATAAAAATTAGAATGGATGGAAAGATGGCGCTGTATCTTACTCTCCCGATTTTCTAAAATGGTCCACATCTCGAAAACTAAGACAGATAGAGCAAAATGGCTGAAAACTTGGACTCTACCTAATTATACAAAACCACTGTGAAAATGTCGTATCTATATAAAAATAGACCTTGGCTGGGCTTTGGACCCTCTGCAATTGTTAGTAAAAATTTGTCACTTCATAAAATGGCCCACACTAAGCGAAATAGAGAAAAAAGGATAAAATGTTTGCGTTACACAGATTTGTAACCAATTACTGGGAGTCATGGAACGCGCTTGAATATGTATAATAACTTGTTGCAAGAACATACTCATTTTTATCGCCAAATAGATTACCATGGTTACAGAGGAGAAGCTGGACATTGAAAAGTTAATTTTGTTACTCACTCTCTTTCAACACAGGGTTAGTTACGGAATGTCAAATTTGGCTTTAATATTCATTTTTGAGTGTCTTCATTTATATGCTATTATTTGCTAGCTTTGCCACTTTTACCTGTTTTACACAAAAATCCCATCGAGTAAAAAAAAATTGTGAAACTTAGTAGACAGTTATCAGTTTTTACTTGAAAAATTTCTTCCAGAAAAACTTTAATTAACTCTTAGCATTCGCTTTAAGTTTTGCACAGTAAATTTTTTTGTTTGTTTATTATTTTTACAATTTTTTTGTTGGAGTACTTTTGAATAGTTTGACAACTTCTCAATTTTTTTTCTCTTTTACCCAGCAAAATCTTTCATTACCAAATAAGTGGTTATATTCATTCATAGCTCCGCACAACTTATTTTTTGGCGTCTAAACTCATTATTTTTGTTTGGAGTGGTAGTTTTTATAAGTAGTCACGCTTACTCGCTCGCTTACGAAAAAATGAGAAATAAGTAGTTATGAGATTTTGAATAATAAGTGGTTACACACATGCTTACAAAAAGTTTAATTATAAGTGGTTATCCCATTGCTTACTTGATTCATAAAAATAAGGAGTTAGGCAAATACTATTAGCCTAAGGAAATACATTCAGAAACATTTAAGTCTTCTTTAGTATGTAATTTTAGGACTCATCATAAAAATTTAAACATGAAACATATTTACATTCAATAAAAAAAATTTACTGTGTAAAAAGTACTTATTTAAAGTAATACGAGTAAGTCATTATTTTATATTTAGAAACAATGAATACAATAGGCCGTTATTAGGAAGTTAATTCGGATGTCACAACGGAATTGTTCTGAGAGTGTGTCTGGCAATGCGTCGGATTTTCAACTTTCACTGTACTGGCATGTTGTCGAAATGAAACACCAATAAACGCTTGGCCGTAGTTATTTCCCAACGTTGGCGCAGGCTTGGGATTTCATTTTTTTGGTATTGTCCCAGTACACATTTAGTAGTTGGGTAGTACTTAACTGTCTTCTTAGTGTACATCACAGATTTTTAATGTATTCTTTTGAAACTTCACAAGAAAAGAATTGCGATGTCTCTCTTATATAAATAATAGTGTAATATATGTAGAATTTATAAAATTGTTAATTTTAATAAATTAATAAAAGCTCGTTCATTTTCATAAAACAGTACTGGCAAAGCACGTTTAAGTAGTACCGGCAATTCGTAAAAAAACAGTGCTCTCCCAGTACAATTTTTGTTGTAACGTCGGCAATTTCTACCTGGGTGGTAATATGAAATACCCATTTTGTTTTTCTTGGTTTCCTGCCAAAGTAAAAATGGTAAATTTCTGCAGTCAACTTTAATCTCCTTGTTGTCCGATTTCCCAACTGCGTCATAGAAAATATTTTATCTCAAAAAGTTGCAAGCGTATAAACTCAAGTACTTCAAAATGTTTTATTTCTAAAATAGGAGGTAATGTGAAATACTTTGGCGGTAACATGAATTTCCCATTCTGTCCAGATTTATCAACTTCAAATTAATTTTATGATTTTTAGGCCATGCTTTGTTTCTCGTTTTCAAATTTCTGCATCTTTGGGCTTACCTGCATGAAATTAATACTTTCTCTGGGGTTGGTTTACTTTGTAAAAAATTTTATATGATTTAATGAAAAAGTGTATAGGCTTTACACCTAAAAAAAAATCAAAATGCATTGAAATTCTTAATAGATAGGAAAATGTTAAATATCACAAACGCATCCACATTACCCTCTATGACCTAATCCGAAAAAAAATCGGCTAAAGTGCAGTTTATGGGGTTTCGTCAAAAAAATATAAAAAATATGACCCCCTCTGGAATTAAAAATGAAAAAAAATCGAAATTAATGTTGGGAGCGGCTCGGCCCCGGGAAGCCCGTGGGGGGCAAAAAACGGGGGACATAGTAACATGTATGTGTGGGTACTCAAATTAAAGGAAATTTTCTCACGATTCCAAAAATGTTATTTTTTGTTTATCCAACAAACGTAGCCCTTACAAGGCCATTTTAGTACCTTAAGAGGGGGCCCAAAATTATAAGATTTTCTTGTACGGTAAAAATTATCGGAAAATTCGCACGACTACTAAAATTACTTATAAAATTAAAGACTAAATCATTTTAGTGCCTTAAGAAGGGGGGCCCATTTAAACAAAAAAAAATCCTTGTGGGGCCATTTTACTAACATATCTGAAAAATTAAAATTTTTTCCCTGCGGCGCTAATTTAACTATCGAAATTTGATTACCCATCAAACTATTTCATATTCATATTACCCAAAAAGTTTACGTGCACCTAAAATTTAAGGTCGACTATTTATACTATTTTCCTATATAACGGCTAAAACCAAACATAATTCAATTGTGAATAGTTCGTCAAGCGTACAAAACAGTAACTAATTGCCAACGACAGCACCTAAAATAATGTGATTTTTCACTTTTTCTCATTTTTGGAAGGTCTAAAATTTAAAAAATGGCTCTAATTCGATTTACGTTCAGCGGATAAAAAAACTCATTCTTGAAATGGTGAGCAAATTTCCGTTCATTTGAGTCCAATTTTCGCTTATATTAATTTTTCACTTTTTTCGACTCCCTAGCGACCGAAAAGTAGCTCTAGTTAGGGCTACGTTTTCTGGATAAAAGAACAAAAATGCATTTTCGGAATCGTAAGATAATTTCCTTTAGTTTTGAGTACCCACACTTACATGTTACTCCCTTCCCCCGTTTTTTGCCCCCACGGGCCTCCCGGGGCCGAGCCCCTCCCAAAATTTATTTCGCTTTTTTCTTTTTTAATTCCATATACATATTTCATATTTTTTTTGACAAGCCTGCACTTTTGCCAAAAAATCATTAAAAATTGCAAAGATTAAAAAGAAACTTATTAACTTGCAATTCTATTTTAAACTATATTTTTTAAATTATTTTTTTTCTTACAAAAATTGGAGCAGTATTTTTATGCAAAATCACTTCTTCAACATAAGCACAAACAAGTAAAAACACCAATTTTTTTCTGTCTTACTGAGAATTGACTATTGCGATTATTCGTCAAACTACATTTTAATGCCATACGTTAATAATTATTAATTAATTAATTATACTGAAAATATCATTACAGTAACTGACTGTAGTTTATTTTACATTTACATTTAAATTGTAAAATAAGAGATAATTATTCGAACAACGAAGAAGAGCGCTCAACCCCTTTAAACCAAATAGTTGTAACCAAGTGGGATTTTGAAACAGGTAATAGTGATTTCTTAACGCTTATATTTCAATATAAATAACTAAAACTTGGTGAAAATTTAACTAATTAACCTAAATCCAATGGGTTTATCAGTTATATGAATTTATTTTGAATATAACTTAATTCCTAAGTTTTTTTCCCAAATTAAAATTTTTCCTTTTACATTATATTAGCCGACATACTATGCATGCTAGATCCAATAAATGCTATCTTTCTAGTTAAAAAAAACAACATATATTTATTAGACGAGACACAATAAATCTGAAAATAATTTCGGTGTTAAAAAAAATGACACTAATATTTAACAACACCTAACCCCTCAATAACACTTAAGGCTGTGTTATATTTTATGATTACAACATACGATTAAATGATAAACTATCGATGTACCTAATAATATATTGACACTTAACAACAGCTACAACAACGGGCATTTAAATATTCATTCATACATATACAGATGTGTAAATGTGTGCTTATGCTTTTTAGTATGGCAGCATGCATACTATGTTTTTAACACACACTTGGATAAATATTAGGCTTGTACAAACATTCTACCACTCACTCACATACACACCCACATATGAACGGGGGCTGAGAAAACACAAACACATTTACATGTGTTAGTGTTAATCATTTTCCTTATTGTACTTGTAATCAGGATAATTTACACAACAATGCTTAATGCTTTAGGCACAATTTACCCAAGCATAATTTACGTTTTGTAATAAAGTGAAATGAGGTTTTTGTTGTTGTTTTTTTCTGTTTTGGTTGTTGCTATTGTTGTTGTTCTTGATGCTGTTTGTTGTTATTGTTTTTTTTTATTATTTGAAAACAAAAAAACTGCAACAAAAAACATAAAAAGCGATATAATAAATATGGGAAAAAACATTTCTATTTTTTTCTTATAAAACATTAAACAAACAAAAAAATAAATAAATAAATAAATAAATCCCTCTAGACCTCCAAAAAAACTAAAACTCAAAAGAAAAAAAAAAACAACTAGACGGTTTAGTAAACACAGCACTTAGAAAGCTATGCAGTAAACAAACTAGGTGACCAGATATTTTTATTAAATACTATTTGAGCAAGTCGAATTAACGGTTAAACCACCGCCCATAGAGACGCATGGAGGTCCATTATGATTCCTGTTGTCTTTCTTCTTTCACGTCATAAGGGTGCTTCCAATTCGAAATCTGGATGTAAGTCAACAACGTCTAATAAGCCCTTCCGCGAAATTCTTTAAGAGCCAAAAGTATTAAATCTTCGAAACGCAAGTGCAGGGCATATACATAAAAAGTGATAGTTATCCTTCACAGCTTCCCTGAACCATCTGCATAGACAGCCGCACGGTGGTACATTTTTAGAGAAGCCGCCAAAAAATAATTTTTTTTGCAACCGATTTTAAAACCAATTAGCTCATTTAAAAATATACCCCTTAGAACCTATGGAGCCAAAAAATTAGGCCTAAATTTTTATCATTTCACAGTGAACAGGGTGACCCAAAATATCCCTATTCTCTTTTTTTGTAAAGTTATAAATTTTATAGTTTTTTTCCACAGTTCAAATGTTCACATTTTTATTGCTTTCAGAGATATTAACTTCGGGTAAATTTTGTTTAATTATCCGTTAAATAAGTTGTTTGCAGGTATATATTTTTTTCCTACATTAGTCAATAGGTTTTTTTATATTTTTAAAATTAGGGTATGTTTTTAACGAAAATTCTCGCCTTTATTGGAGCATAACTAACGTGGATCAAAAGGGATCAAAACGGGTTTTATAATGCCAGAAAGGCTATATTCCCCTTTGAAACGGTGTATCAATTACTTATGCGTAAATGCGGTGGAGCTAGAGTCGTTTTCCAATTTCGTAGAAACTTGCTATATTAACAAAAGAATTATATGTATGTAGAGTAGGGTCCCAGCAAAATCTTGCATTACCAAATAAGTGGTTATATAATAGAAATTCATAGCTGCTCACAACTTATTTTTTGGCGTCTAAACTCATTATTTTTGTTTGGCATGGTCGTTTTTATAAGTAGTCGCGCTTACCCGCTCGCTTACGAAAAAATGAGAAGTAAGTAGGTATGAGATTTTGAATAATAAGTGGTTACACACCTGCTTACAAAAAGTTGAATTATAAATGGTTATCCGATTGCTTACTTGATTTTTAAAATAAGGAGTTACACAAATACTATTAGCTTAAAGAAATACATTCACAAAAATTTAAGTTTTTCAAGTGTGTGATTTTAGGACTCGTCATAAAATTTTAAATATAAAACATATTCGAATTAAAAATATTAAATAATCATAACGTGGAGTGAACTCCCTTTATAATAAAGCTATACAAACTTAAATCGGGTTAAAAACAGGCAAGTTATTACAACTTCCCCATGCAGCTGATGCGTCGCTGACTACTTCCCAGCAAAACCTTGGTAATGACTGGTCACTACTACATGCATTACTTAGATCTCATATCTCATTACCCGTTGAATTACTTTTAAACTGAATGTAATGAGTTACCGATAATTATACCCCACACATTACTATTTCACAATAGCTGAAACCAATAATATATGTTCTAAATCATTAAAAACCATAACTATGGCGTAACCTAGTGGTTATGTGTTTGCCTGACAGACATGAGGATCGCTGCTCAACTCGTGTTAGCTTCCATTGTTGTTTTTTTTTTTGTAATTTATATTAAACATCTATTTTTAGAAATGTTGATGTTCATTAAGCAGTATTTAATAACAACAAGTTTTGTGAAAAATAGACATGTATAACAGTTGCCACAATAAATGTGTACATAAGTTAAAGCAATAAAAATCATAGTGATGTCGTGGTCTAATGGTTAGAGTGTTTGTCTGACAATCGTGGGGTACGCTGATCAATTCGTGTCAGCTCCTATTGGTTTTTAAATTTTTATACTTTTTTAAATTTATATTCAACATCTATTTATAGAACAGTTGATAAACTACTTACAGGTAACATCAGTGTAATGACTTTCCTCCAATGACATCACCATGTTAAAATAAGTAGTTTAGTAATTAAAAGGTAACTAGTGAACATTTAAGATTTCAATACCTTAAACTCATTACATGGTAATGAAAGGTTTTGCTGGGTGGTAATGAAAGGTTTTGCTGGGGGGTTAATCAAGATATTCGGGTGCAATTTCTTAAATTCATTGAAATAATCTACTACAGAAACATTTTTTTATTCTATAAGTTGCAAAAAACTCAGATAAGAAGTATTTTTTTTATTGTGTTTTGCTAACTCGTTTTAAATTAGTGCCAAAAAGGTCAGAATTCTTGAACACTGTTTTCAAATCTACAATTTAAAATTTTTTTAAAGAAATTTTAAGAAATCAACGATTGGACTCTAGGGTTTCATTAAGAACATATTAGAGATTAAAAACTACAAAAATTGTAGGAAATCCTTTTTTCATTTGGCTAGGCCAGAGATTTTATTTCAGCGGATTTCGAGAAAACAGCGATTTTGTCAATTTAGTGTATTTATATTTTGTCCTAATTTTCAGGATTGAAGTATTTAATATTGTGTTATTATATTCCGGCCAAAGCCATGGGGAATTAAAAGAGAAAAAAAGAAAAACTTGCCTAAAATCTAAAATTTCTTTTTCAATGTTAAAAATCACTGTTTTCGCGAAATCCGCTGAAAAAAAATTTCTGCCCCAGCCAAATGGAAAAAGAAATTTTCTATGTTTAATCTCTAATATGTTCTTAATAAAACCTTAAAGTCTAATCATTGATTTTTTAAAATTTCTTTAAAAAAATTTAAATTGTAGATTCGAAAACAGTGTTTAAGAATGCTACCCTTGTTGGTACTAATCTAAAACGAGTTAGCAAAACACAATATAAAAAATACTTCTAATCTAAGTTTCTTGGACCTCGTAAAGTAAAAAAATGTTTCCGTAGTAGATTATTTCAATAAATTTTAAAATTTGGACCCGAATTTCTTGACTAAGTGGTCTGCGATACATCAGTTACCTGCGGAAATTGTAATAACTCGGCTTTTTTAACCGATTTAAGTTTTTATTGCTTTATTACAAAGAGAATTCACTCTAAATTCGAGATGGTTTCAAAATATCAATGTTTTCGAGAAAATGTACAAAGAGTCATATTTTCCCTTGTAATCCGTGTTTCAAACTTCAGGGCCGTTGAGGCACGTCTTCCCGATGTCCGATTATCCTAATTTTTGGCGGACGTAGTTTTACACCCAAATAAATATTTCCAGGGTGTAGCCCGGTCAAAAACTCAAAATTTATTTTCCTCCATATCAGCTTGGAGCCCCTAATGTAGAGTTATAGTTAATGATTTAAAAAAAAATCTATTTGGAGTTTATTTTCCACCTTCAGTAGCTTCTTTATTTTTGTTGCTGTTTCACATTTAGTTTAACCCTTAAATGCTCACCGTACCTTTAAATATACAACCATAAAAAATCCTAAACCTTTATTTTGAGCTCAATTAAAATGAAAACTTCACTGATGCGCTAATACAACCCAAGCGTTCTTTAATAAAATAGATTTAAAAATTATTTAGAATTGCCCCTTCAATTAATGATAAGAGCCGAAAAAAATAAAATGAGCGATTTTAATTGGAGACTCAAAAAAGGTTTTTTATCATACCAGAAATTTATAACTTTTTTTATTTGTTTCTTTTATATTTTTTAATTTGATTTTATATTGCATTAAAAATGTGTAATATTTTTTTTTAATGGGATAAAAGTTTCCCAGATAGAAATTGCCACATGTACTAAAAACAAAACACTAGCAGAGCACTGATTTTGTAAAATATACTACGCTTTGTTAAAATAAGGTAAAGTCTGAAGGTCTTGGGTTCGATTCCGGTCACGAACATACAATTTTTTGTTTTCTTTTTTTATTTTTTTATAAAATTACATTTTTTTTTTTAAATTTAATTGTTTTTTATAAAATAAATTTTTTTAAGTTTTTTTGACGTTACGCCAACGTTGGTAAGTTATGCCAATGTTTACATATTATCCATTGTTATCATTCATATCATGCATTTATTATTTAAGCTATGTTTTACTACATGTCTCGTTAGCTTAGTGTGTAGAGCGATTGTCTGGCAATCTGCCGGCCTGGGTTCGAATCACAGCCCGACCATGTTTTATTTAAAAAAATTATAATTAAAAAGGTAAAAAGTTTTTTTTAAGTTAGCTACAACAGCTGTTATCATTGATATAATTTTTTAGCTATTAAGCGCCCCATACATTAAGGAACATTCATATATTTGATATTTGATATTTTTTGTTCCCTACTCAATGCTCCTTAATGTATGGGCCGCTTTAGATATTACAAGTCTTGTTAGCTTAGTGTGTCGAGATCACGGCTGACAACCTGGCGGCCTTGGTTCAATTCACATAAGAACCATGTTTTTTAAAAAATACTAAAAACAATTTTTTTTAATTTTGTTAAAAATCTATTTTTAGACCACCTTTTTTTAAATTTTGACAACATTGTGAAAACGTTGGGTGGCCGCTGTTATCAATCGGGTAACAGCACAATACTGTCAAAATTGTTAATCCCACGTTCTGCCAACGCATAACCGACCATCGCCAACGGTATGCCAACATTTTGCCGATCGTATTTTTTTGCTTGGGTTGTTTATTATGTACATTAGACCCGACTCACGAAAAAAAGTAAAAAAAATTGCCTCTTTAAAATTAATATTGGTTTGTTTTACGATAATTCCTAAAAAATTTCGGGTCTTGGAATGAGATCTCACGAGTTGGACCATTTTTAAAAAAAGTCTTTTTTTAGTTTTTGTAAGACAACATACACAATATGGGTATCATATGAAAGGTTTTAAGAGGCGCGTCAAGCGGAGTATATAACATGTTCAAGCATCAAGTGGAGGAAAACATACCTTCTCAATAGGGCAATATGGAACCAATAATTTTCTTTTGATAAGCAAATCATCGCAAAGTGGACATAGCTCTGAATTTTGAAAATTTCATAAATTTTGCGCGATGGTGTGGATCAAATTTTGTTAAAATTTTCGAGTTACTGCAATCTGCATTTGAATTCAGTATCTAGTTGATGTAAAATAAAAATACAACTTAACAGAAAAAAATCGAGCACGTGCTTTTTTTTGGCGAAATATCTTTTTTTCGCGAAAAAAAATTATTATAAAATTTTATTTAGGGTCAGATTTAGATTTTTAGATTTTTCGGAAAAAATTACAGACACGCGTATTTTAATAAAATATTTTATTTAATAATAAACCTACAAAAAATTCCATAAATTTTTTTTATAGAATTGGGGTAACTGTAAATTTTATCAAAATTTGGTCCAGAGCACCGTGAAAAATATATTAAATTACCAAATTCTAAACTATATCCACTTAGCGATTATTAACTTATCAAAATAAAAGTTTTTATATCCATATTGCCCTATTTCAAACATATTTTCTCCGTCATATTGAATTTCTGATAAAACGCGAACAATCGCGAATTTCAAAAAACCTGAAACACGTGTTCATTTAAATCGATTAGAGACTAAGATGTACAGGGTGGCTCAAAAATAACCTTCCGATGTTTTTTGGCTGTAATTTAAAAAAAAAATGAAAAACTTTGATTCTTCTTGTGGATTATTTTTATTTGGTCTTTTAATTTTGTTTTACATCAAGTCGAGAATATGATGTCATGTAAATGGCCGCCGCCACAGTTGATTGTCATTTGAGCCCTTTTTATGGCATTTTCGAAGAAAAAAGGTCAGATGACTCCTCCAGCGAAAACAGCACACCATACAGTGACTTTGAGCGGGTGTAATGGCTCTTCGTGGGTTACACGCGGATTTTCAGTGCCCCAGAAGCGTAAATTTTGCTTATTTACGTACCCGCTAAGATGGAAATGGGCCTCATCACTCATGATTGGTGATGAATGAAAAAATGGGCTCAAATGACAATCAACTGTGGCGGCGGCCATTTACATGACATCATATTCTCGACTTGATGTAAACAAAATTAAAAGACCAAATAAAAATAATCCACCAGAAGAATCAAAGTTTTTCATTTTTTTTTTAATTACAGCCAAAAAACGTCGTTAGGTTATTTTTGCGCCACCCGTATAAGATTGCAAGGTTGGTTTCCGTTATCGTTATAATACCGTTATCGCTAAAATACCGTTTCAAATTGAATACCGTTACCGTTATCGATACCTTTAAAAAATTTTCTAAATACCGTTATCGTTACCGATACCGTTATTTTTATGGGTAGTTACCGGTATTTTACCGGTATTTATTATTTTATATAAAAATTACAATTTTTTTATTATTTATTTTATAATCTTGAGTGTTTTTTTTTTACAAAAAATTTATAGATAATAATTTTACTTATTAAAACTACCAGTATTGAATTTATAGCTTAAAATCTGTATTTTCAGTACTTAAAATTAAAAATATGCCATGTTTTTACTTGTTTTTATATGTTTTTAACATAATTTTTAATACCGGTACGTACCGGTATTGCTGTTTCGATAACGATATACCGTTACCGAAACAGTCTTAAATACCGTTACCTTTACCGTTACCTAAACAAACGAAATCTGATACCGTTACCGGTACCCTTACCGTTATTCGTTTCGGTAACCAACCTTGTAAGATGGACATTTAAATCACAAAATTCTTCATACAAAAGAGTCAAAAACTTACCAGGTGGAAATTATGTGTGGTAACAAAAAAGAAGCACTGGCAAAGTGCAAGTAGACCGCGGTCTTACAAAAAGAAGTACTGGCAAAGCACTAAATTTGGACGCCTTCCCAACGCTTTAAAAGGGTGAATTCCCGCGCTTGTTTTCCTATGACATTATTTTATTTTTGAAAAAGACACTACAAAAGAGTGAATATTTAAATAATTTTTGACTCCACAATACAATAACTCCAAGAATCGTCTATTTTTAGAGTAATTTAAAATTCTTCAGTGATGAGGGCTCATAATTTGGTGGCAGGGAAAACACTTGCCCCGTATTCAAAATGAAAAGTTAGTAGCTTCTTATACATCGCACACAACGAGCTGTTAACTATAATGTTTTTTAGACATAGCAGTTTGTTAACATAGAGTTTATTCAAAATGATTTCTTAGCACACCGATTAAGACCAACCCTGTGTTTGAAAATACAGACTTTTTTATTATTGTGAATAATTTTTTTTTGTTTTTTGGCGTTTGATAATAGAACATTAGAAGCAATTTAGCAACAATACTAGAATGAGTTTAACAACAGTATTATGAATAAAACTCATGTTAACTCTATGCTAAATTTTCATTTTGAATACCGCTGTTGATTTTTATGCTTCTTGGTGCTATCTCAATACTTTGCAAAGCATTAAATAGATCGGTATTAATTATCATTTGGGTGTCAGGAAAGCACTTTAATTTTTTTATTTGAGCGTTGGCAAAGCATTTCATTTTTATGTTTATGGGTGCTTTCCCAGGGCTTGGTAAAGCATTGGCACCACCGTGGAACGGTGTTATCATTTGGGCGTTGGGAAAGCGATGTTAACAAGCACGCAAAACACCCATTTCTGTGCTTTGCCACTGCTGGCCCCTTTGTAATATTCTACCTGGGTTGTTTTTTATTTTTTTTGTAGAATATCCTTACAAGCAGGACACTTCTAGGAATGATTGAACATGTTATATATATATATCTTATACACATGATACCAATATTGTGTGTATTGTCTTTAGCTAAATAACAAAATTCTGCAAAAAAACTAAAAAAAATACCTTTTTTAAAAACGGTCCAGCTCATGAGTTCTCATTCCTAGACCCGAAATATTTTGGGAATCATCATAAAACAAACCAAGGTTTATTTGGAGGGGGCACTTTTTTGCTTTTTTCTGTCCATATAAGGTGAGTCGGTCTAAAGGACATTTTTTTCCATAGCGCCATTTTCACCAATATTTAAATATTTCAATAAAGTGGCAAACCTTGGTACAAAATTGGTATTTTTAGACGTTTTTTTAAAACTGTTCGTTGCCAACACTAATCGCGCAGATTTGTGCGCTTCTTTGGCACTCATTTTTAATATTACAAATAAAAACGGGTTAATTTTCTTCATCCAAATCCCCTAGCCCACAACATACTTTCTAGCGATGGTCATATGCGACTGAAGAGAAAAGACACGCTAGACTTGGCAATGGAATGTTGTTGTATAATAAAATCAGAAAATCATTCGTTTGGCGAGTGGTATTGCTCTGTTAAGCTGCCTACACACGAAGGAACATTCGTCACAAAATGACCATTTTTGACGAATGTTCTTTCGTCTATGTCAATGTATCGTGTTGACAATCGTGTTATCAAAATTTTTTGATATTTTTTGTTTCCAAACTCAATCTTCCATCGTGTGTATCGATGTTACTGTTTTTGCTGTGTTAGTTCATTGAGAGCAGTCGTGTATTTGTCGTGTTCCTCGTGCGTAGGCAGCTTTACAATTAGCTTCTTTAAGAGATTCAATATTATACAACATATTAAAAAAAAATTTTATACATACATACTTACAATTTTACAAATACATTAAATAATTTTTTACATGTCGTTGTAGAAATCAACATATCACTTTTATAACGCCGCTCTTCCTTACATTTTAAAATATTTTTTGAAAAAAAGCTTTGGAAAAAGTAAAAAATATTTTTTTTTTCAAATCATTATATGGCAACCCTGGAAGTCAAATTTTTGTAATTTTTAAATACCATTTATAATCAAGGCCTCAAAGTATCACATGCTACTACGTCATTGTAATATCGCCTTCCTACCAAAAGTTATAGTCTCTTAAAAGTAGATGTGACTTTTAAGTCACATTGGTAAGAAATGGGTTAAAAGCTGTTACAGAGCTGGCCACTTTTATAAAAATACATGCACCATACCACAAACAGTAGACTAAAGGAAAACTTGTCTGAAAACAAAAGCACACAAAGCGCTGTATGCTTGTATGTAAGGGAAAAACCACATACACATATACATATATTCTCATACTTCTACAACATGGTATGTATATTAGCATTAAAAATAGGCAAAATTGCCTTTAAATGGGAAAATTGCAAAAAAAAAAAAAAAAAAGCGAGCACTAAACGTACTACTACAAACGACAACATGTTGGTTTGTTTGTTTTTGTGTGTATGTTTTAGGCCAACAAAAACTACATACGATACATTTATTCAATGCATAAGTGTGTCTATGCACGAGTTTTGCATACCTACATGCATTTGCAAATCCTAACAAAAAGTATTTCAATAAGTGGAAATACATTATCTTAAATATAGGCTAAATTAAGCGGGAACTTTTTGATATTTTACTTTACTATATAAATGTACGCGAATGTTTAAATACGAATTGCATAAAGTTGTAACTATAAACGCTAAATACAAAAATTAAAATCAATTCAATTCCCCAAATCTCTATATACAAATTGTGAAAGCTTTTGTATATCACGAAATGCCACAATTTAGTAAAAAGCTCAACTGATTTTTATGTCGGCAAATTGTATGTTGAACTATATGCATTGAATATTTTTATATGGTTGGTAGTTATTTGTAAGTTGTATGTGTAAAATTATACCTTTGTATTTTACAAATTGTCTATCTTATAAGATTATAAGATACAGTGATTGGTTTTTAGTATTTTAGTAATACAAACGCCAGGCCAAAACGATATGTATACTCGTATTTAATTATTAACTGCTGCACACTCGCAATAACTTTACCATAAACATACAATAGTTTTTTAAAAAGTAAACCAGTAAAATTACTTCAATTAAATAAGTAGTTAAATGGCAAAGAAATATATTTTTTAATTTCTTCGATCAGTCATTCAATAAACAAAACACAAAAAATACTGACTTTCGGTAAAAGTTAAAATATTAGTCAAAATGTTCTGTTAAAAATAGTCAGTTCTTATAAATCTATTATTTTTACTGACTTTGCCAGTAAATAAACTAACTAATTAACATTCAGAAATAAAACACAAAATACAATTTTATATTGTGTTTTAAACGAAAAGTAGGTAGTTATTTTCTAACTTATTTGAAATTCTTTTAATGTACATACAGCGGTCAAAAAAAGTATTCGTCATTAACTAAGAATTCAGGAAATCCTGCAACAACGGCAAAACGTAACGAAAAAATGTGAAACAAATAATTGAACTTTCCGCGGATAACATATTTTTTTTAATTTTTATTGTTTTTAAAGCAAAAAATTTTATACAAAATAACGAAAAAGCAATTCTATTGCGGAACGCCAAAAAACAAGGCAAAAAAAGTATTCGTCATTTATGCAACACTTCTACAAGCACTTCAATTTTGGCAAAAATAAAACAGGGAAATCCCGTTTTTTTATTTTCTATGAAAAAGGAAGCGTTTGGTTACTTGTCATAAAGTGTTTTATTTACTGAAGATTTATTTTTTTCAAAATGGGTCACAAGCAAAAAGAAGTTTCTGATGAAGTGAAAGTTTTGATAATTAAACATTTTAGAAGTGGATTAACTGAAAAAAAAAATTGGCGAAATCGTAAATAGGCCAAGAAGTACAGTTCAATACATTATAAAAAAATGGAAAGAAACAAAATCGGTCGAAAACAAGCAAAGAAGCACTGCCCAGGAAGAACTGCCCGGAAGAAGCCATTTGTGAACAAAATTAATCGAATTAGAAGGCTTAGATTTGCAAGAGCTTATGTAAAAGAACCAGAATCGTTTTGGACAAATGTAATTTTTGCAGATGAGAGCAAATTTAACCTTTTTGGATGCGATGGCAAGGTAATTGTGTATCGAAAAGCAAATACGGAACTTGAAGAACGCAATACAGTTGCTACTGTTAAACATGGTGGTGGTGATTTAATGGTTTGGGGATGTATGGCGGCATCAGGTGCAGGAAATATTGAAATTATAAATGGAACAATGGATCACAAATACTACATCGACATATTGAAGAGGAACTTGAAGGAAAGTGCACAAAAACTGGGCATTGGTAACAATTTTCAGTATTATCAGGATAACGATCCAAAGCATTCTGCGCTAAATAAAACCCCATTGAACATCTTTGGGAGCATTTGGAATTAAAATTGAGAAAACGCAGTTTTTCAAGCAAAACACAGATTTAGCAGATTTTAATGGAAGAATGGGCTAATATAGATCCAGCTATTACAGCTAAATTAGTCCAATCAATGCAAAGGCGTTTAGAAGAAGTAATAAGGCGTAGAGGACGCATAACAAAATATTAAACATCCGTTATTGCTACATATCTAAACTTATGTATGTAAATGACGAATACTTTTTTTGCCTTATTTTTTGGTGTTCCGCAATAGAATTGCTTTTTTGTTATTTTTTATTTAATTCTTTGCTTTAAAAACAATAAAAATGAAAAAAAAAATATGTTATCTGCTGAAAGTTCAATTATTTGTTTCACATTTTTTCGTTACGTTTTGCCGTTGTTGTAGGATTTCCTGAATTCTTAGTTAATGACAAATACTTTTTTTGACCGCTGTATTCGGTAGATTTTAAGAGAAAAATATTGTGAGTGTAGCTACAAAATATTGCAACAGGGTAAGTAAATAAAATAATGCATTTCTTAAGTTCATCAATAAACTACATATTTAGACAAAATTACTCTCGCCAGAATAAAAATATTTATGCCAGCGTTGTTCACAAACGAAAAGGTAAGCTATGTATAAAATATTCCATGGGATTACAAAAAAAAAAACAAAACACATTGATCTAGGAGACATAAGATAAATCTATTTTTCTTTCCTCAAAATTCTAAAAACTTTATGCACTATTTTTATTTAAAGAACATCAATAAAATATATAATTTGTAAGGATTTTTTCATTTGCAATCGACTAAATGTTAGCAAAAGTTTTGCTGAGATTACTATTTTTTGGTAAAAATCAGATCGCAGACTTTCAGCAAACTACTTTTGCTGAAATTATCAACTTTTATGCAAGCACGCTCTTGGCTAATAATTTGCTGACACAGCAACATTTTTTGCTGACTTAACTGACTTTTTTTTGAGTGTATCTATTTTTTTTGTACTCGATGAAAATGACCTTGCAGAAAAACTATTAAAATAGCAGATAATTTAATAGGTTTTTTCGGGAAGGTCATTTTCAACTAATTTTTAGTATTTTTTACAGAATTTTTTATATTACTGTATTTTTGTTATAGAACAAAATAATTTTTCACAAATCTAGAACTCTGGGCACATGACACCAATTGTTAAGCTTTTCAATTTCCTACAAATTTTGTACTCGTACCACATAAATTTTAGACTGTCTCTTTGCCACAAAAAAAATTTCACCGTACACCTTCAATCTAAATTATTTTTGCAAGGCAGTTTCGATAAAAAATTTTTTTGTCGAAGGCAGGGGTCGCCTTTTTAAATTTTTCGTTATATCTTTGGCATTTACAGTCGGATTAACTCCACTTTCTTAATTTTATAAAACTTTAATTTCAAAACACTTTATTGACTCCGATTGAATAATATTCATAACAAGTTTTTCTGATAATAAATAATAACACTACCAAATTACAAAATATATAATTTAACAGGAATTTTAAAAAACAATGAGTGCGTTTACCAGACGCTCAACTGTTGCTAATCCGCTACTCAACAATCTGGTGAACGATTTGATTAGCTACCGCTAAGTCAACATGTTGTGGTAGCGCTACCTTGCTTTGGTAGCGTAAAAATTTTACGGTACTTTCGAACAGTTAATGATACATCAGCTGTCGTTTGTTGTTTTGTATATTTTTTTTAAAGAATAATAAACATATACAAATATAATTATAAAGGAATAAAAAATTTCAAAAAATCAGTAAAACATCTACAAATATTTTTATTTTAAAACAAAAACAAAAGTAGCATCGTTCACCAGATTAAGGTAATCATAAAGCGCTACATATCATTTGTAGCGGTAGCGGGGTTTCTCTGGTAAACCTGCCCAATATTTACTATTTTCTCATTTTTCTCATTCAGGCTCATTAATTTTTCTTTATGGAGTTAATCGATTTGGCAACTGAAGCATTCATATATCGATGTTTTTTTCTCGAGGGGACCAAAGTTTTGTCATAGGTGCCATTGACCTCAAGTATCCCGTTCTAGTATTTACCCACCAGATCTCAGTTCCTGGCACCCTAATCTACAACCCTGATGCCAGAAAATTAAAGTTCACAAATATCATTAAACTTTTGCTAAGGATGTATTTCGATAAATCCAGCAGAACTATTTAAATTTTTTTTATTTTTTTGCAGAACGTCCCCTACGTCGCCTGTTTAATTTCTCAAACAAAATATTAATAAAATTAGTCTTAATTAGTCCCTAAGAAGACAGAAGATTTTTCGTGAATAAGCTAAATTAGCCATATCTGCGATATTTTGATCGGCAAACTTCGGGATAGTTAGTTTCTTATTAAGTGGTGTAGACAATTTATCAAAACAATTTTTTCCACCAGATCAGCAACTTGAAGTTTTCATTTTCGCTTACTTTAGTAGGAAAAAATGGTGAATTTTTTTTGTTTTTTTTTTCTGTTTTTTGAAAATGTCAAAACACACATTCAACCAAAAAATCTGTAACGGCTACTGAAAATCTTGCTGCTATTGTGGGAAATTAAACCCTGCGATATTTTTTGCTAATTTTAGTAACACATATCTATTGATCTGTGGTATAATAAAATTAGTAGCCGCTACTAGATTTTAACAAAATCCCAGTAAACTGCTATTCAAACCGATTTGCTAAAATCAGTTACAATATTTAGTAAATATTAATATTTATAGTACAATTAAATTAGTATAAATAATTCGTAGATGCTACTAAATTTTAGTAAATTGTTGTAAACTGCAATTGAAAATCAATCTGCTGAAATCTTCACAAAAAGTGTACTAAAAAATAAACAAATTGTAAAATCTAAAAAAAAACAAATCAAATTTAATAAAAAAATTTTTTTTTCGATTGTAATAAATATATAATTATATCATCGTAAGTCAAATTGGGAGTGCGGTTCTCGAGTTATTACCTTTTTATGCACTGGAGATACAATAAAATTTTTTGGTTTTATTTGCAAACTAAGAATATATCAATAATAACAAATATAAACTAAACAAGAATTCTAAAAAATCAACCAATTATTGTAAATAATATTACCTTAAGTATCCACTTTTTGTTAAATTATTATCAGGGACGTACCAGTTATAACTTTTATTAAAAAAAACTGATTGTTTTACAATTATTTCTTGTTTGAATATTTTTAATTTTCTGTTTATTTGTTCGGTTTGATTTTTATTTTTAATTCAAACAAAAACAGTCCAAACACGGTTTTTATTTTTTTCAAAAATAATACAAGTGATTTTTTTTCTTTATCAAAAATTAACAATTAAAAATATAAATCAAAAGCCATAGAACCAATGACTTCAACAATTATAATATCCTGCTGATGTCAACTAGTGTTAATAAAAGATTGAACATAATTGATTTAAAGTGAGTAAATATTTATATTCCAGCAACTTCCGGCATTCAATTTAATAATTTTAATTTTATTATCAAATAAAAAAGTTAGTGCTTCAAATTTTCAAAAAAATCATTCTATAACTTTTATAAAAAGTTTTAAAATAAAAATCAAAAAACAACAAAAATTAAAATGTTTTTCAAACTTTGTGATTTTTTTGTGCAATATGATTTATAAAATATAATGCATTATTGAAATATTATAGTTAAAAAAATTTGGGTTGTGACTTTCTAATAAATATAACAGTTATTTTGGGTCTCTGATTATTATTATATTTTGCCAAATTTAGCACTAGGTTTTGAAAAATTAATAAGAGAATAGCAAAAATTATTACTAAAAAAGTTTCACTAAAAATCGGTACAAAAATAGTGAAGTTCGATTGAAAACTGCTAACAAATTTTGTTACTAACTTTTTTATCATAGTATAGGGAATTTTAAATAAATTATGGGGAACCTATAAAAAGACCTGGCAACACCAAATTCCATATTTGATAATACCAGCATCCACGCAAATTGCTCAGTTACTGGCTCTGTGTAAGATTCCAAGTAGTTTAATTGCAGTTAACTTGTTTAGCTTTTTCGATTATGTTTGTTCATATTTTATATATGTACATATCTGTTGCAACAATTTGCAATACTTATTCAGATTTAAATATAAAACTTAACCTTCTCACCTTCTATATAAGCCTTTTGAAATGTCGAAGAAATCCAGTTAACGTAAGCTGAGATGCATACATACTTTTGAGATTCTATGCTCGTTGATGAAACTAAACTAATGCTAGTAAATTGTATTAAATTTCTGCCTCTATACGAGGGTAACAATTTATATTTTGAACCTTACAATGAGAAAAAAAAACATAAATTTGTTATTGGAAATGTGTTTACTATTTTTCAAAATATTCGAACCACTTGCCATAACATTTTTTCCATTACGCGTGAGGTACCTTTAAAACAGGATTTTTGAAAGCAACTACGGCTTCTTCTGGTGACGAAAATCATTGTCCACTTAGTTTATCTTTGATGTGCGGTAACAAGAAAAAGTCATTGTATGCCAAGTCAGGGATGTACGGTGGATGACCCATTAACTCGATCTTTTTCGTGCTCAAAAAGTCACTTGTTTCAGCCGAGAGAGATCGCGTTGCCACGGTGAAGAATTATCCGTTTTGGTGGTTGGTTTTTCTCATTTCTCCGAACACTTCTAGCAAACAAATGGTGGTGTACCAATACTGTTCTACGTTGTTCTAGCAGCACTGTTGACCAGTTTTTCCAAAAAAACAGGAGACACTTTTTTTAAAGTGCTTCGAGAGCGAACAATTCTTGCATGAAACACCCATACATTTGACTGATGTTTAGTTTCAGGCTCATATACATAGAGCATTGATTCGTCGTACCTATAGCGATATTACACACGTCTTTTGAAGCACCGCTATTGTATTTCATGAGCATTTGTTTGCATAAATCGACCCTAGCATCTGTTTGAGCTGTTGTTAAATTATGAGAAATTCAACGAGAACATACGGCTAAATTTTGATGCAATATATTATTTATGCTGGTGGAACTTATGCCTAAAGTAGCCTCAGTACAGCATCAATATTTTCTGGCACAACAACTGATTTTGGACGACCTCTAGGAATTCGTCCTTGAGCGAAAGACATCCGCAATTAAATTCGTTATATCAGCGTTTCGCAAAGGATGAAGCTTCATCACCCAGAGTTGAAGTTTATTTGCCTTTGCACTCTTGTCTGGATAATTCACATCAAAATTCGTAACAACTCATTGTTCGAAAATTTCACTTTTTTGCTGACACCCGACATTCTCTTTTTTGTAAACAACACAAATAATGCTCAAATGACAAAAAATTCTAAGCAAGGTTATGATCAAAAATGTTAAACCTTCTAGTGAAAATATCAGCTGGCGCCTAACAAGTGTTAAAGTGGCCAAGACTCACAACATTAATAGTTACCGTCGTATGACCATTTAATAGAACACCACTTGCTCATACTGTTTGTTTCCCTTTCTCACACACACACATACGATACACTCATACTGAGAATCACGTAGCCAACCAAAATAAAGTGCCCTGTCATCTTAGCTCCATAAGTATGTACGAGTGTACTGGCTGCCATTTATATATTTCTCACATTTTTTGACTATTCATTCAACTTTTTTTTTACATATTATTTCATTGGCTTGTTAACTTAGCTTTAAGCTTTCTATAAATTGTAGTTGGTCGTTATTAGTATGAGAACGAAAGTGTGACTGTGTATGTGTAAGTTAAATATGTTTTATTGAAAGTTATGTTGAATACTTAAACTTGATGTTATCGGATCTACGTAAATGTATAAAAACCTTAAATTATTTTTTTTAAATATATGACTGTGCATGTGGGTATGTGTGTACAAGGAAGTGTGCGTGCAGAATGCATCTGTAGGTTCAAGTAATTGGGTATTTACGTAAGTAGACTTGTAGGACGTAGACATATTCAGGAGTATAGTGTAGACGGCATAGTATCAGTCTTTGTTTCGTTTCCTATGCATATTTTTTTATGTTCCAGTTTCTATACATACAGTAGTCGCTCGGTTATATGAACTAATTCAAACAGAGCCTGTTCACTAAATGGAGAAGTTCACATAATCGAGAGAATATAAAATAAGTAATACAAATGATTTTTATTACATTAAGTTTTTACTTTTAATAAGTTTTTTAATAATAAATGTACATTAAAGTAGTCGGTTATATTTTTTTGTACTTATTTTGCTTCAAGGGATTTCTGTAGTGGACAAGGCACTGCAAATATCATTAATATCAGATATATTATTTTCACTTCGATTGCCTCCGTTGTGCTAATTTCAGCTGTTGTTACGATGCACTGCTCTTGATCATCATCTTCAATTTCGCTTTCTATATTTTCGCTACCAATGTATTGATTCCACGTCTGAATCTCTTCCCGTGAAAGCTGTTCACATAATAGAGACAGGCTGTGTTCACTCTTTAGAACCTCCTGTGTTGAAATTTTATTGTTCACTATTCTGGAAGTTTACATAACTGGATATTCATATAACCGAGCGGCTACTGTATTACGATAATGCATAGTAACAGGACATTATGTAGACAAACTTGTGAATGAAGAATACCTTTACAAAAGTAAACGTTAATTTTGTGTTATGGCATAAAAAGGAATTTATTCGAAAACAAACAGAATTTTTAAATAGTAGTAATGGCATGTGCCAGAAAATTTACTTATGTCGGTAAATTTTGTCAAAGACAAAATGATGATGTTGATGATGGACATATCGTCATATGAAATCAAAAAAGCCGTAAGTTGCATTTAAAAAATTTTACAGGAGAAGCAAAAAACTTTTTAAATTGTTTGCGCTTACACTTGGGGCTGTTTAGAATTTTGTTAATAAAATCGTCATGTTTAGTCGTAGGAGTGTTAAATTTTGCAGGAATATGTATTTTGGTACGGTGCATCATAATGAATCGAAAAGTCGATTTTGAATTTTTTGTAAATTACTGCTTTTTTGATTTCATATGACGATATATAGTCTGTAATGTTCAACATGTTGCACTGGGACTATAGCGTATGTTTCAAAGGTTTTTTAAACATTGTCAGAGTAGCACAAACTGCCGCACAAAAAATACACTCATAAAAAAATCTAGTACAAAAGTCTGTTAAACGCTTTGTAATTCAGTTGAACTAATTGTCTCTGTTGTTTTCGTTTAAATCCGTTTTTTAGTTTTAAATTTAGTTGTTAGTTATCCAATTTCAGCAAACAAAAACATATTTCTGCTGTACTTGATCTAATTTTTCCCCCTGATATTTAGTTATTTTTTTAAAATGATTTTGACAATGTATGACCTAATCTAGATAATTTTGTTGGCAACTTTTTTAATATTTGTGTTTTCAAAAGAAATGTTAGGGCGTTAGTGTATAGTGATTGATGAAGCTTGATGATTTTTTTAAGTGTGTGTTGGTGAGTTTGTCGACCAATACAATTAAGAAATTTCTAGTAAGCTTATTTTAGTATGTGTGAACGTCTCTATAATTAAACGCTTGTTTTTTTAAGTGTGTGTTGGTGATTTTTTGGCCAATACAAATAAAAACAATGTGGCACTTGTTAAGAAATTTCTAGAAAAGAACACAATATGATAACAACTCTCTTGTTTCTAAAGAAAACGCACGTATACTCGTACATTAACATTTCGTAGTTAAAAATTTTATTAAAGAATAATGCTTTATAATATAAACTATATTCATTTACGTGAATACCATTAAATAATGTTTTTTTTTATTTCAGCTATTTAACATTTTCACCTAAATTATACCTGCAGGTAGACGATAAAATGGAACTAAACTATATAACTTGCACTGACACCCATATTGGCAAGAAAATAAAAGTGATATTCAGTACAAATAGTGTTATTTGAATTTATTCGAAAATAAAATTAACAATATTTAAATTAATTTGTTTTTATTCAATTAATAACAAAAAGGGATTGCAATTTCAGCAGCATGTTTTGCAGATACCAACTGGCCCACTTTCATTTCTATTAAACGAACATTTTTCTAAATTTTTTAATGTTTACTGAATTTTTTACCTGTTTTTAACCAACTAACATTTAGCAGAAAACATGTGCTGATTTCAACTGAGTAATTTTCATTTCCATTAATCAACATTTCTTCCAAGTTATTGTATCTGAACATTGAAATTTCTGCTGGCTCAGAACTATTTGCTTTTATTTTTTTTTATTTTAGCATAATTTTCAACTATTTGTACGGGATTTTTTGTGAGTGTATGTGTGAATTTTCAGCTGGTTTATACAAACAATTTACCAAAATTATTAGGTGACCCCAAACACACCCTTCTAAGTGCATATTAAGAGGTGTTATTTAAAAGTAACTGTAGACCCCATCAAGTAGATTACAATCAGATGTTTAATGCAAAAGAATATCCTCAAGATTATATTATCTAGTTTTGATACACTCTATTTCACTATGCAGGAGTATATATATCAGTTTGTGATTGGGTTTGTAACTCATCAAAGAAAATCCATAACCTCATTAGATATAAACATCCTTGATCTGAATGAATAGTGGAGTAATGCTGGTTTGTCCGCCTGTCGCAGAAAATCATAACCACGCCGAGAATATTCAAGCGGGGAACTCAAGTTTACCTAGAATATTATTTTATTATCAGGAGCTCTATTCAGTTGTTAATAGGGTTTTTCTTTTCCCTGAATTTTTCATTTCCCGGGACAGCGGGATTTTTTTCTGCATTTCCCGGGATCCCGGGAATTCTCGCTCGTTACAAAATAAATAAATCCGTACTTGAAAAACTCGATTTCTATTAAATCATAGTCCGACAAAGTTTATCTTTTGGTTGTTCCCATGATAAAATCTTCGTTTAATAGTTTAAATCGCGAATTACTCTTTAGGTAATATATTTATTTGGAAGGCGGTCTTAATTTTAAAATGAAATATATTAACTAAATATTAATTCGCGATTGAAACGGTTAAACGAATTGATATAGAAAAGGTGAAAGACACGGGTATTTTAATTTCGTCCCTTCTTTCAGGATCTATTGGAATTATTAATGGGTGCAAACTTGTATCGGATCAGTTATATAGTCAGAACTAAGATAGATTTTTTGCTTAAGTATTTCTTAAATATGGAATCCAAAAATTTTAATTTCTAAAGATTTTGTTTCTGTGCAGATTCTCAGATGTATTCGTATAGAATAATTTTATAAAAAAGTTTAAAAGTGAGTATTCTTCACAAAATTATTACCCAAATTCTCTTAAAGATTTTGATAAAAATCGACACTATATAGAATATTATTAAATAATATTTTATTCATCTTAACTAGGGTTTGGGATTTCCCGGACTTTTTTATTTCCCGGGAAACGGGAATGAAAAAATTTGATTCCCGGGATTCCCGGGAATCCCGGGAAATATTTTTGAACAAAATTGTTAATGAAAACCACCTATATAAGTAATTTTTGTTAAAAAAAAACACTATTTCAGTACAAATTCAGTCTGTGTAGTGAGAATTCAAAGAAAAATATCAGAATGTTGAACATTTGTTTTTTTTTAGAGTTGATTTCTAGGAAGAAGAAGAAGAAAACATTTTTATTGAAAAATTTAACAGACACAAGGGAATCACCAGACTGCCGCAGTTTCGTCTCACCCAAAGACTCGTCAGTGGTTAGTTTATGTGTCAACTGATCAAAGTAATTTTTAATTGTTAATTTGTCTCTATATGAAAAACTTTTTGTGTATTGCCATGACCGGGGATTGAACCGGCAGCCCTCTGCACAGGCTATGACTCGTAGCATCACCTCTTAACAAGTTACACCACGGTCGGCATAGCGCTGAGTGTGGCTAATTGAAGTTTTTTCAATCACAGCGTATACAATGTATGTTTTGTAATCAGAAGAGCCAGAATTAACTAATACTTGAGCAATTTTATTTTTCAATTAGAATGTTTCCTCTCTTAATCCTATTGTTTTTTCTCCTTTTTCACAAGTAATTATCACATTATGATGCGCTTTTTTCACATTCAATAGTTGGATACCGAGTGTTGATTGGAGAAGTTGTATTGCTGCTGTGCAAATGTTTTAAATTTTTTATTATTTTTTAGTTAAGTGTTTGTAACTGTCGCATAGGACAATCGTAATTAATATTAGAATTAATTACTAAAGAATTTTTTTTAGAGTTGATTTCTAGGAAGAAGAAGAATTTGATTTCACATAAATTACTCGCAGCACTGCCAAATGAATTGCATGATTCCAGCAGGCACCTATTACTGGACTGTCGGAAACAAACCGTTTCATCACACTTGGCCCATTAGATATGGTGGCCACAATGTTATTTTCCAAAGACAAATACAATTCTTCTTATTTCACCAGCATTACATCTTCCTGATATATAAACCAACCCCAGGTTTTGTGATATTCTTGTACATTCATTTAAGATTATAGTAAATCTCTTATTGTTAGAAATATTGCTCGATATTTCTTTTATCATGATATCTTTTACATGATTGTAGTAATTTAATATAATGTTTTTTACATCGGTTTCATTTTTTTCCAATGCCAGGTTTTTATTATAAAAACTTTCTCGAATAAACGAAGATCTAGTTATGGTGCGGATTGACTGCAGCTAATTTGAATAACATTTCAGGAAAAGTTTGCACTACCATAAAACCTTTAATGCCTATTCAGCTTACACTTTTTTCTTCAGGTTCTTTGCTAATTTTAGCTGAAACGTTATTCTTGTTGTTTTCTTCGAGAGAAGTTGCATGACCATCAATTTTTTTTTTTTTTTTGTGAACTAAATTTAGATGTCGGATAACCAAATTTAGATACCAACGTTAACCATTAGTCTTTTCTTTTCACATTTATTAATGAAAACGTTACTTATAAAATTATTGACCCTTAATACAAAGGCGTATTTTAAATTTAAAGTCGACTTTATTATCAATCAAACGGTTTTGTTCATTTTGTGTATGAAAACCTTACAAAAATATTTATATTTTCAAATATTTTGATTGGTTGAAAATAAATTAACCAATCAGAATGCTCCAAAAATAAACTAAGTCAAGGTATACTGCCACCCAATATTTTAACTAAAGGAAGTGCGATTATTTGTAAGAAACAAAGCTTTTTTTTCATATTTCTTTTAAACATTTTACCAAGTTTTTAGGTTTTACTACTTAAATTTTGAATAAGTTATGCGAAAAATCTTTATTAGTTGAAATGCTCCTTATTACTTGGCAAAGATTTGATTTGTGTGTCAAATAAGTGTATTCCCTTTTAAAAGATTTTAACAATGACATTTTCGTTTTGGTATTTAAAATGTTTTTTATGACTAAAATTAAAAAATTCTATTCGAAACAAAAACAATTTAAAAAATTTAATATTTTTAAAATTTCCCGTTTTCCCGGGAAAAATATATTATTTTCCCGGGAATTCCCGGCAAACTTTTCGCGGGAATTCCCGGGAATTCCCGCCCGGGAAACCCTAATCTTAGCCCACTAGATATAGTGAAAAATATAATTTAATACGTATGCCTAATTGGTTACTATCAATATGGAGTTATATTGTAGGCTAAAAAATAATTAGAGTATGCATTTAAAATTAACGGTTCGTTGTCGTTCATAAATCTGTGCTTCATAAGTTTTCGATCAGAGTTGAATTCCATAGCAAGCAGCCGGATAAAAATAACATTGTAAGAATTTTGTTGATGTTAGTCTAATTGAGTTGTTTCAATTTGGCCTTATCGAATTTTTAAAATTTTTATTCTATGTATGTAATTTACTTGTGAAAAATGTATCATCTCTCTTTTAATTTCAAAATAATTTAAAGGAAAATGTGATAATATTTGATCTCAAATTGAACGAAAAACATTCATTAAATGTTTCTTAACTTTAATTGGTATCTTTTAAATATTTGAAGTGAAAAAACCTCAAAATACTCAATTGGAAATACGAAAATATTACTAACTTTTTAATGCCTGTTGTTTGAAGTGTTGTATATATTGCGTTATTTGACCAAAGATCACCATTTTAAAGAACAAAATTTCTTCTCAAGTTCGAGTATTTGTTTTTGGTTTAACTTAACCAAATTTAACTTATATCCAAAAACAATTTGGCCTAAATAATTTGTGTTTTTATACTAATTCAGTTTATTAAATTTAAAATCGCATTTTTTTAATATCAAATATTTCTTATTTAAATTAATTTCAAACCAATGCTTTAAATTTAAATTAATTTAGTTTTCAACATTGCAATATTTAATAGCTAGAACTTCTGTAAAAGAACAAAAAAAATCCCGGGAAATCCCGCACAAAATTCCCGGGATTGCGGGATTGAAAAAAGGGCGGGATTCTCGGGAATTTTGTGCGGGATTTCCCCGGATTTTTTTTGTTCTTTTACCCTAGTTGTTAGTACTGTTGTAGTTAACTTTCTTTCTTTTGCCTTTTCAGTTGTAGTCTATCCAATAGTTATAAATAGTGTCTAAAATATTATAAAAAATATTAATAAACACCGGAAATTTACAAAAAAGAAACCAATAGCACTTCAATTTATAATCGCACAATTATACACTCATAGAAAAGTTAAACTTATAAACGCACAATTATACACTCATACAAATAGTTAAAAATTCTGATAAAATAACTGTATTTGCACTAGCAAAATTTTCAATGAAGTTTAGAATTATGGTTTGCTAAATTTAGGTAAGCTAAATTTTACAAAATGCTTAACATACAAACAATTTTAGTTAACCCTCTAATGCACAAGGCCGCCTAAAGGCGGTCTTCAGATTTTAAATAGTTTTTGGCTAAATAACAATATTTTATCAAACAAGTTGTATTATAACCATAGAAAACTTAACTATCTACTTATTTGCCTTCAAACTTTTTTTTTGTATAAGGAACGGTTTTCAAGCGACAAGCATGTAAATTTAGAAAATTTTAAAAAATTAACTTTTTAAAACAGAAAAAATATTTGAAAATTGCCAAAAATACAATTACGATCTGGCGTACATTACCGATAATAACAAAGCTAGTTTAAGGGGTCTAATTCTAAAATCAGTTAAATCACCAGGACTTACAGGATAACGCCAGGATACGTTTTAGAAATATCTCTTTAACTCAAAAACTAGCCAACAGATTTTCTGAAAATTCGACACAGATTATACACTTAGAAGTAGTAGTAAGCAGAACTAGTTTCGTCAAAATTTATTGATGTTTAGTGCCAAATTTGCCAAATTTCGCAATTTTCAAAAAGCGAAAATCGCCATTACTTTTGAAATAACAACAATTGATTAACAATTTTCGGTACGTAATTTTATTTCATTGATGGTGTTATTTACAGTAAAAACCGATATTATTTGACCACTGGGTTTCAGGATACGTCTTCAACCTTTGTTGTGCTATATCGCCTAAATAAAGCGATAAATTAAAATTTTAATATTTATTCCACAGTAGATTTTCAACTCCAAATATATGGTTTAAATATTATTGTAATCAGAAGAAAGAGCATTAGAGGGTTAACTTAGCTAAATTCAACAGAAACTTTACCTCAATTAACTGAAAGTTGCTGCTAAAAGTTCGCTTACAATCTGGGTTTCTGGATTCTTCGGATCTGTCCCGAAACAGGTTCATATTTATTATTGGGAGTATAAGTGGCTGATAAGTGTTAATAAGTACAGAGTATCGAATTTTTTTCATTTCACTGTATCTCGCTTAGATTCCGAGATATAAGCCATTTTATAATTATATAATAAAAAACATTAAATTATAGAGGGCGCTATTATATATTGATAGCAGAGACACAAAAATATAATCGTTTGATTTGATTATAATGAATACTTTTTCTAAAGTTTATTTTAGTGAATTTCCCACAGTTTGGAACCTATGGGACAAAAATTGTAAAAAAAGATAGAAAAAATTAAAATTTTTTCGATATTTTAGCAATCTTGAGGCACTAGTTGTATTTTTATCGGATTTGTTTGATTTACACCTTTTTTCTGCCGAGGCCATAAAATCCGAACAGCAGCTAAACTAGCAAAACCCAAATTTGGTTTGTTAGCTTCGATAAGTACATCGAGATATTCCACACCATAAAGAATTGGCACTACACTAATAGAAAAAAGTCCGTAAAAAATTTAGTTAAAACTACTAAAAATTAGTTAAAAATGATGCTACAGAAAAAAACTGCTAAATTAGCAGATTATTTTTGCTATATATTAGTAATATAGGAACAGAAAAAATAAAACTGTTAACTATACAGAATTTTGTTATATTTGAGCTAAATTTTTGTAAATGGAGAATAGCAAATTAACTTGCTAAAATCAGCAAAAAATTTTGCTAAATAATTAGTAGCTTAAAAAATCACCAAAAAATTTAAAATTTTCTAAGTTTTTTTCGATTTTTTTTTTTAAATGCAAATAATAATCGAGCCTTTTGAAAACAGCTGTTTACTATTTTTAAGCAAATAATTCTGCTGATTTTAGCAGAATAATCTGCTATTTGCATTCAACTAAATTTAGCTTAAATTAGCAAACATTTTGTAGATTTAACAGTTTATTTTTGCTATTTTAAGCAAAATTGTACGCAGATTTTACAGTACAATTTGCTATTTTCAATTAACTAAAAGTTAGCCTAAATATAACTAAAATTCTGTAAATTTAACAGTTTTAATTTTGATGTTCTCATTTTACTAGTATTTAGTAAAAAAAATCTGCTAATTTTAGCAGTTTTTTCTGCAGCATCATTTTTAACTAATTTTTAGTAACTTTTTCTGCTATTTTTACAGATTTATTTCTATGAGTGTAAATGACTTCAAAAATGTTGCACTGTGTATTAGTTTTGGATTGAAAAAATAATTCTAGAACCACTTTTTTCTGATTTTAGTTAATTTTCTATCTATCAAACAATTTTTTATGAATGTTATATGGGCTATCAGCTCAAATTTCATTTCACTTCTTAAAATCAAGAAAATAAAATATATCTGTCAAGAGATATTTTCGGCTAAATTCGTTCGCAAAACTTTTATACCACGTCACGGTTTTGAGAAAATCACGTTTGAATTTCATGTTTTTATCGTTTTTGAATACATGAAAATAGATTCTTAAATTGGAGGTTTCTTAAAGATTTGAAAATGGATTTGAAATTTATTCATTCATGCATTGAATTCGTGAATTAATGCATTTTGAAACATGATAGCACAAAAAATTTATACGAAGATGCCAAATAGCCAGTTATTTGTTTTCGTTCAAAGTTGGAGCACTTTCAATTCTTTATTAGTGCGAGTCAAGACTAAACACTATTACTGCTGGCATCAAATAAACCACTAAATTTTGGTTAAGATATGGATACCACAGAAAAGTGCACAGTCCCTAGATAATATTTATTTAAAAATAGTGGTTAAAAAGCGGCAATATAATTCCGTAACGGGAAAAACACTATATGTTGCTATAAATAAATAGCCAAAAATATTATAATTTTTTTTTTGGAAACTATTTTTTTTTTTTTACAAAATTTTGAAATTCTGAAAGTGTTTGCGAATCAACAAGTATCCCAACAAAACAGAAATATTGATAACAAATCGAATAAAGGGCTACTGTCTGCAAATTTTTATATCAACATAAAACATATCCGAAGGCAATTAGGGTTTCTCACAATAAAATCGGGAAAAACATGAAACTTTACCAAAAAATGTGTTAGTAAGAATTAGTGACATTTTTTATAAATCTTTTAGAAGATAAAGTAAAAAAATAAGCATAAATCATGGACTAAACGCGTTTTTATTTTTTTTTTTATTTGTAGAGAGCCCTTATTGAATATAAGCCCTGGACATATGTATAATTAAGTTTAATTTTTTTATTATTTTAGCTATGTGACTGACTTCTGAAAGAGCGAATAATCTTTTATATGACAAAGTAGTTTATATCAATTGTCTTGTGAATGTTTTTTAAATCAGCCGTTCAGAAAGATGTATTAAAAAAATTGTATTTATTTTTAATTTTATTTTTAAATCATTCTTTAACATTGTCACAGAATTAATCAGCGAATCTACGTTTTCACCGGATCTCAATATGGTGTTTGACTTACCTACATATAACTTATAAAAAACTCAAAGTGCATATATGGAAAGATATGAGAATGTATGGTCATACATTGAACTATGTATGGACGTATATTACCATGTGTACCCATGCATATTCATATGCAAGACAATGTATAATCATGTATGGTCATATATATTTAGATTTTCACATGGGTGGTTAATTTATTTTCAGCCAATCAAAATGTACACAAAATAAACAAACCCGTATTTTTAAATATAAAGTCGACTTTAACTGCCTGTTTTTATAAAAAGAATCAGAAGAATTCGTTAAAACATTTGTGTAAAAAACATAAACTTAAAAAGATTTTTTTTAAATTTTTTTAGCCGCATTTGTTTTACATAGAATCCCTAACAAATTTTGGATGATGAAGCCTGTCCATAAAAAGGCAGAAACTAGGTCTAGTCTGATTTGCAAATTTAATGTGTTTATAACTTTCGAGGAAGGCTTATTCTTCTTCTTAAACTCAAACCTGCTAAATTAGAATTAATAAAAATACATATTGATGACAATATTAATTGTATTTGGTCTATACGACGCGTTTGAAAAAACAACACTTGACTATAAAAAATTAAAATGCCCTGTTGGCTGTCCATCTCCAATATACACAAATTGCCTGTACTTGTACGTACAAACCATACGTCAATGTCGCAATATTTGTGAAAAGGTGACACGGAGGAAATAACAAGATAAACAGAGAAAATCTGAAATAGAATGTTTGTATATGTCTGTTTGATCACTTCTGAAATTATTCATATAGAGACAATCTGACAATAAAAATATAAACAATAATATAATTTAATGGAAGATCACTGATGAAGCCTGTCCATAAAAAGGCAGAAACTATATCTAGTCTGATTTGCAAATTTAATTTGTTTATAACTTTTAAGGAAAGCTTATTTTTCTTCTTAACCTCAAACCTGCTAAACTATAAAAGAAAAACGTTTTTAAATTAGTGTTTTTCACACAAATTTGTTAACGAATTCGCCTGATTCTTTTTATAAAAACACCCAGTAAATTTAAAATACTCTTATAGTAAGGGCCATAATTTCTAGGTCCAACGCTTTTTTGTATATGAAAAAATGTTACCCCTAAATTCATAAACGCTTTGTAAAATTATAGGAGGTTTATTGAACAAATTTTGTATGAAAATGACGTTTTGTAAACCTGCTATAACTTTACAAAGCATTTATGAATTGAGAGGTTAGTGTTTAAACAAATTTGTGTTAAAAAAAATATGTTTACCACAAATTTACGCCTAGGCATGTGGTGTAAAAATATGACAAAATATTTTATTCACCGGAGGTTGTATGTACTATCTTATGCTGAAAATTTAAAGGCACAGTCACATTTTCAAAACTGTTTTCGGGAGAATTTTCATAATTTAGATAAAACTGAGCAACTCCGCTTGCTTTTTCGAGCAGTGACCGTTATTCCAACAGGCAGACTGACTGACAGATGGACATCGCGAAATCGACTTAGGAATTGATTGTAAATCGATCGGTATGACGAAAAGTTGGCCCAGGTCCAATAGAGTTGTGGGCAGAAAACAATTCTACGCATTTGGGGTTTATATTTACTGAACTTGAGTACTATTACATGAAACTTTGGGCATTTTAAATTAGCAAAGATTTTTAAGACTGAACTGATTTCGCATAATTTAACACCCACAAATTTTAAAACCAATTACGTATTGTCTATTATTGACAGGTGTTGTGAGTATTGGGAAATACAAAAAAATTGTATATATCCGACAAGTAACCTGCCCAAATATTGAAAATTGACGTAGTTTGACCACAAGAATTTGGCTTTTAGTTTAACTTTTCAACAAAAGGAAAGTAATGTAATTAAAAGGAAAGACTAGAGTAGATAAAAAGTTATTTATAATTGAATCAAAGTACACTAGTCCCTCGCTAAAATTATGAAAATAACAAATAAAAGATTTAGTAATAATTTTTTATTGTAAAAAAAGTTTGCCAGTGATTACAAAATTTACATATTTTGCAATATTTCGAAAAGGATTATTTAATTTGAAAAGTTTTCAGGAAAATTATTTATAACAAAAGCAAGAAAAATTTTATAAATTTAACAACTTTTAAAGAATTTAACTATTTTAGAATGAAAATTAGAAGCAACTTCTATTTAATTGCATATATTATTTTTTCAGTGTTCAAAATTTTCAATGTGCATTTGCATTTGGAGAATCAAAAAGGCCTGCAACAGAGGGACGGTGTATAATAACTGAAAATATCAAATTAATATCGACTAAGAAACACTTTAGTAATTGTTCATTTGGCACCAAGAACAAAAACAAAATTCCAAATTGACAAAAGGAATATTTTTTTGCAGCAAAATTATGATATTTAATTTCCGATTTTAAAACTCAAAAATTTTCTATTTTTAATATATTTCTGTTGTAATTTATACCATTTAAATCCATACCTGAAGACATCATTTTTGTATTTTTCTTTAGTTTTCTCTTACTTCTCAAACGACACAAAGTTTTGAAAACGATTGCCATTTTTTCATCTGAAAATTAAATGTTTTCTTTTTTGTTTTGTTTCATTTCCTGTTGGTTTTAAGACAAGCTCCAACAGCAATAAAAAATTGTAAAATGTGTAAAATTAAAATAAAGGTATTAAGGGCTTCTCCGTTTTCCTTTATGCATTTAACTTGTGCCATTTCTTTGTTTATTTGTTGTGTTTTAGACGCTTATAAACAAACCAGCCAACCAACAATGCAACCAAAAAGAAGGAAATAAACCATAAAAATATACAAGAAAAACTAACAGACCAACTTTTAGTAACGCACGGTTAAGCATATTTATTTGTTAAATAAAATACAAAATGAGAACAGAAAAAGAATTGTGGTTTTAAACAGGCCAAACAACACAGAAAGCAGAATTACTTTACTCCACTTAAAACGCCCATGGTAAACCAAAATACAAACAAGAAAAAGACGCGCCTCATCGTATGTGATTGAAATTGAGCAGGGTTGTGAAATATAAATTAATAATGCATGACAAACTAATGTTCTTAATGTTAGAGTTTTTATATTCTTAACCCTTCTTTGCATGAAATTTCCAACATAACATTTGTTGAAGAAATTTCCAACATAACATTTATTGAAGAAAAATTGCCCACAAACACGTAATTTGTTTATTTTTTTATTGCCAGCAACAATTTACATGTCTAATTGTTTCAATTGGAGTACATCTGACAAAAAATTAAAGTAAGCTTCATTATCAATTAGCAGGTTTAAATTTGTCACCCAATACATTACAGTGATTTTTTCACAAAAAAAAGAAAAAATCAGGCAAAGCTATGCTATGCGCTGCAGTAAACTCCATTATTGTGATGAAATTTTGATTTATTAACCCATTTTTTGCCGATTGGTGATCATAATCAGCACTTTTACAATTCATAACTTGCTGATGACATGTTTTTTTTTTATTTAATTTATTTTTTGTATCACTTACACAGTGCAACAACCAAAATCGGAATGTGATGAAACCAAAAGTAAATGAAAGTTGACATTTTCCATAACAAAACCCTCAAAGGATTTTTATTAGTTTAGTGCGAGATTTTTTTTAAACGCTTTTGAAGTTGGTGATTTTGAAACGCTGTCTAACAAGATAAAGTCATCAAAAATTTGATAAAATAATGCTTATTTATTTTTATTATCCTGGAAAGTTGTGATATCTTATTGTTTTTGGGGTCCAGGAATCCATTTTTGATATTTATTTTTACCTAAAACTCACGCTAGTTGGCGCTGTCACACAAATTTTGTTCTTTCTTTTAGATTGTCATATAAAAACGGTGTTTTTATATTTTTTGATGTTGGCTTCATTATAAAACATAATAATAATGCAAGACTTAAAGGAATTTTATAGGATTTCCAAAAATATACACTTTGTACAGAACCGATCAGTACTGCCTAAATTCTATTTTACTATGTAAAATGAAAAAACAAACACCACGTTAAAATTCTGTACAATTTTCTGAACAATCTCCTTGCCTTTCGCGGCGAATTTAGCCACTATTTTGATCTTTGAAAATAAAGTCAACGAGAATAAAATTAGAAAAAACTTGAATTGTTTCTAATTTATTGGCCACCACTATATATAAAAAAACTAAAATCTACATTAGAACCTAGAGAGAACCCCATAAACACAATCTGATGGTAACACTTGAAAATGCATTAATTGTAAAGGAAAGTTTTTTTCATAAGTTTTTCTCTATTTGTTGTAAAATAAATTGTAAATTCTAATTGGAATTTGTCATATTTGATCTTAAAACCGGGCAAAAACAACACTTACTGTAATAATTAAAATGTTCATTTTTTTTTTTAACTTTTTCATGGTTTTCTCGAATCTTCTTGTTAGACAACAATATTCTTAGTCAGTGTTTTCTTGTCAAAGAAGCCTTAATTCGTTAAAATTGGTTGAAAATTTAAAAAGTTATGGTACTTTTTCTAAAAAATAAAAAAAAAAAACATTTTTTTTACTTAATTTAAGCTTTACAAGCAATTCTAACTGACAAACGATAATTTTGCAAATATCAAAAACTAAAAATTAACGGTGTTGTTAAAAGGTTAAAAAAATCTCTACATGTTTATATTAATAATATAAAGAAATTATATATATTTGGAAAGACTACGCACGTTTCTTCTAAATACCGTGTAAAAATTTAAAATCGGTTGAAAAATTACTGAGTTACAAATGTTTTAATGCGCCAGTCACAAAAAATACTCTTTTACCGTTATCTCGAATATTTAAGTGTATATTGCAACTTCTCAAACCGGTTTTGTAATACGCTCAGCTAGCCTACTCTAGGTCATTATTATATAATTCATAATTATTATTACAAATATTTGCAGAAATATTTAAAAGTCAATTAAAATATTAATTGATTCAGTTAAATATTTGATTAGAAACAATTTTCATTTTTAACATATTTTTAATTAGATATTTAAGGCTAATAATTTTTTTGTGTGTATAAAAGATTGTGCCGCTAAGAAAACATGTGTTTATTATTTTTGCTGCTTTTGAACACATTTGCATTTCATTACAGTGGAATATTTCACAAAATTGTAGGAATTAATTCGGCAATTTCTTACTCAGTGGTCCGATTGCAATGAAATTTAGAACGGACATAGCTGAGGTAATATCGAACTTAAGTTTAGACGTTGGACCTCACAGACCCTCCAGGGACGGCAATAGGACTCGTAAAATATTGTACCTTTTCAATAAAAATTTTGAGCGCTCGCCATTTTTCCATTTCTTATCAGATTTTCAGAAAACTAACATATTTGTAATCTGCTAGTACAGGCCTGTTAAAAATATGCTTACTTGTCTGAGTTATCTTTTATAGTTGCCGAGATATTCCCATTTGGAAATGTAAAATTCCAAATTTGGTCCGACTCAGATCCAGTTTTTCTCGAATAGCGGGACAAAGTCAAGGCCAATTTTTTTGTTAAATATAAGTTATTTAAGGAAATAATTTCTCGTAAAAAACGCGCATCCACTTTTTTAAGCATGACTTTTTCTCTAGTAATTTGCAAAAATGAAAGATATAACGACATGTAGACATCTGATGCGCGGGCATAGTTTTCTACTGAAAAGTGGTAAAATTTACAATGGTAGCGAATCCATTAATGAGCTTAACATTAGCCTGCCATAAGAAAGAGAACGTTGTAAATTTAACAATTTTCAAGCAGCAAATTATGAGTCTGCGTTAAATAAAAAGGCCATAAAAGTGAAGAAAAAGGCAATGTTTTTTAAGCTACGCATAATCCAAGGTCCCACCTAAAAAATGTTGTTTCGGGAAAAAAATTTTTCTATGAACATAATTAAAGTTCTACGTTTAATAAGTTTATCATATCATAACTTATTTCACTTAAACTTTTGTAGTGACACAACTTGCCTAATTAAGAAACGTACTAATGAAATATTTTTTGTCTGAAAGAATATTAATATTAAAAACTTCACCCAAAATTTCATTTTAAAATTCAAAGAACTCTTCTTCAATTTTCATTAATGATTTAGTAAGACAATCGTTGTTAGAATACCAAAATTTTTTGCAGCAGCAGCTTTTGAAAATATATTAATTTTGTGTAACATTTTTAGTCCTTTTCGGTTTGTTTTATTTTTTATAATATGCTTGTAATTATCAAAGTTTCCCTTGTGCATTTGCGGTTGCACATCGTTGCCTCAGATACTGTGTAGGTTACTGCACTTAATATTTGGCGCCATTAAATAAAAGAGAAAAAAATATACGAAAAACAAACAACGTCATGCTTTGACATGCATATTCATACAGAAATATGTCTGTGTTCATTTATAAAAAAATATATATATGTTAAAGATAAAAAATATATAATTTTACCAAAAAGTTTACCAAAATCCAACATTAAAACAGAAAAATGACAAACATCACTCGTTCTCGTGTGATAATAATTTTTACACTACTTACTCAAGTTAAGATATTGTTGGCAAAAAGGAAAAATTAGTACCAATGACACATAAAAATAGCCGCTACCAGAGTAGTGTGCAGAAATCGGGAGAACACAATATGAAATTTTCTTCTTAAGCTATTTTTTTCTCAAAATTTGGTAGAATTTTGCTGAAAAAAACAGTCTCTTGAAAAATTTCAACATTTTTGTTTCGAAAAAATAAATTATTTTGATAATAGTTCACTAATTTACGTCAGAGCAACGTCAAAGTGAATAAACCCTACACTAATAAAAAAATGTTAGTACAAAAGTCTGTTCTGAACTCAATTTTCTGTTATTTTATTTTAAAAAGCCCGTACAATTAGGTAAAAATTCTGCTGAAATAACAGGAAATAGTACATGTATTTGCGCCTGCACAATTTAGACCTATTTGTAAGGCATTTTTTTTATTAGTGTACCTAAAGGAGGGAATCAAGCATTAAGGGTCATATGCATAATCACTTTGAAAATTTTTAAGTGAAAATTTTTTAGTTTCCATACAAAATTCATTTTATAGATGTGTTATACGGTTTTTAAATTATTATTCATAGACAATTAAATAGTTTGCATAATTAAAAACCCGGAAATAAAGAAGAAACCCGGTTTATCAAATAATTCGGAAACCGGTTTTGGCAACTGTAGGATGAGCTAATGATGGACAAGATTTAGCCAGAATGGCCCTACAAATATTTATAAACTATTTTTTTTTTTTAATTTCATAAAAAATTTTAAAAAATACACTCACAATATATTTTCCATAACCGATTGAGGTTTATTTGAAAAGTAATAGGTAAAGTTTGTTTTCAATTGAAGAATCAATTAAAATACATTGACACATATTGTTTAACTTTTTTTTATCAATCAATAAAAAACAAACCTCAAAAATATGTATCGTCTGTAGGAGTTTATATTTTCAATCAAGTGTTCTACTTTTAATTTTCTATTTTTAGAAAAAATAATTTAAATAATTTCGTTGTTTTCTGTTTTAAAACAAAAAATTCAAATATTTTCGGTTTTCTTTTTTGTTAAAATAATTTGTTTATATACAAAATTATTTCAATTCAAATTACAATAAATTCTTTACTCATACACACAAACATAGCCAATAAATATATGAACGTATGTGTTGTGTGGTAGTGTTTTGAAAATTCAAAGAAAAAAAAACACTTTCAAATATGAAAAAAACAAACCACAAAATCGTGTTTTTACGTTTTGTCAGTTAAAAATTTATGATTGTTTTAACAGACTTTTCAATTATTTTTATTTATTTTATGGATTGTTTAAACAATGTTTGAAAATGAATAGGAAAATGGTTTGAGTATAACGAAAAATCAGTAGGATTTTTTTCAATAGTGTTTTCAATTAATTTAATATGTATTTGAGGTTGCTTTTAACGATAAAATATTGTGAGTGTATAAACAAACTTAGTAAGGGCCTATTTATCGTTAGAAATTCTTGCACTCATAATAACTTTACCGTAAAAGTTCGACAGTTATTTAAAAAGGAAATTAGTAAAGCTTTTCCATTGAATGAGTAGTTACATTGCAAAGAGTATATCTCTTTTCTTTTTCTATCAGCCATTTAAAAAGAAAATGCGGACTTTCGGTATAAGTTGAAATATTCAATCAAAATTATCTGTTTAAAACTATCAGTTCTTATAATAAATTATTGCCAGCTAAATAATTAAAAATTAAAAATAACGAAAAAATACAATTATTTTAAACGAACAGTAGGTAGTCCTTATCATAAACTTATTTTCAATTATTTAAATGTGCATATCGGCAGATTTTAAGGAAAAATATTGTGAGTGTGGAAACCAAAAGCAAAATTTAGAAAAAATTAGAAACTGCATCTAGTCTGATTTAAAATCTAAATGTCTTTATAACTTTTGAAAAAAAGGTTTATTGTTCTTCTTAACCTCAAACCTACTAAATTAGAATTAATAAAAATGCATATTAATTACAATATTCATTGCAGTTGGTCTATATGACGCGTTTAAAGGAACAATATTTTACTAAAAAATAAAAAATGAACTGTTGCCAGTCAGTCTCCAATATACACAAATTGCCTGCACTTGAACGTAAAAATCATACGTCAATGTGGCAACATTTGCGAAAAGATGACACGGAGGAAAAAAGAAGATAAACAAAAAAATCTAAAGTATAATGTTTGTATGTGTGTGTTTGATCACTTCTGAAAGTAAAAACAATAACAGAAAGATGAATAGGAAAGAAACTATGAATAAGCTGCACTATATGCGTACGTGCGTTAGATGGCTAAGCTGTCGATCTCTAACATAGTTACGTTTGTAATGTAGGAGTGCATGGGTTCGATTCCTACAGCCGACGGGTTGTTGAAAAAAATTATCATATAGATAAAATCTGAGATAATATAAACAATAATACAATTTAAATGAAAACTCACTGATGAAGCCTGTCCATACAAAAAAAGGTAGAAACTGGATCTAGTCTGATTTACCAATATAATGTGTTCATAACTTTTGAAAGAAATGATTATTCTTCTTCTTAACCTCAAACCTACTAAAATTTAATTAGTTTGCTTTCATTTAGACTATTTTCATAATACATAAACCCATATTTATAAGTCTTCTTTTGGAAAATAGTTTATATAGGAAAGTGAGCAATTTTTTGATCAGCTGTCATATTACGATCGGATCATTATTTCTTTAACCAATGAAATCTGAACAAAAGGTGAGAGATTTCTGTATACTCAGCATCCTTATTGTTTAATGCAGTCTAATTTCAAAAAAATGTCAGTATCGGAAATTTGTTTCATATTCTTCCTCAATACACAAAGGAAACATGTTCACTGTGATAACCGAATTTCTTTCCAAATCGATAGTTTTGCTGCAGCAACCGAATTTATCGCAATCAAATAATTTCTGACACAATCAAACATATTGTTACAACCGAAATTCTGTTGTCACCAAATTTCAAACCAAAACATTCAGTTGTTACAATTTATATATTGTTTTAACCGAAATTATATTATCTTTGCCGAATTACTGTTGGCACAAACAAATATATCGGTGGTTCCAAACACACCATTCAAGTTGCAAAAAATCGGTTGTTACAATAAATTTGTTTCCTCTGCCCTATGTTCCTTATAGGAATGACAGGAATCAATATATTATTATTATTATTATTATTATTATTATTATTATTATTATTATTATTATTATTATTATTATTATTATTATTATTATTATTATTATTAGCACTCTAACCTCTCAGCTACTAAGTGGGACTTTAACTGACGCATTTGTTGTTGTTTATCCCATAAATTTAACTTTAGGTTAAATTTTAACAGGACATTGTAGGCAACATACTATCAGAGAACTGAAAAACCAACTTTTTTCTTGATTTAATCATACACTAAAATTCTTATTCACATGTAATCACTCAACAATACTCAATGTTGAATAAAATCACCATTATTCTGCTGCACGCGTAGTCGGGTGATCGAACATTTGAACTCACATGAATAAATCAAAGTATTAGTTGTTTTATAAAATAAAATAAATAAATAAAATTATTAAATGTGTTTCTACAAAAGTTGATACTGTAAACCCCCTCTTTATTGTTATGAAATTATGTTTCTTTTACACTCTCAGAAGAGAGAGTGTATTTGGTTTCAATTATGAATAAACTCATACGCGTTCATTTTTGTTTTTTCTGATTTATTCTACATCAAAATAATCGTTGTTGATCCGAACGAATATGAGTGAAATGAACGGTATGAAAACGACCAATGATTAAATCAAAGATGCAACAAAAATCACTTGGTTTGTTTGATTTCAAATCAACAACGAATATGTGTATTTGAGTATATTCGGCGCTTGAACGCAAACGAATGTTTATTCGGGTCTTGATTACGTATGATGGTTTTGCAATCAGCAGTTGCAGTTCTCTGCATACTATGCATTTTAATTGATTCTTCAATTGAAAATAAAGTTTACCCATTACTTTTGGAATAAACTTCAACCGGTAATGGAAAACACTTCACTTTTGTAAATTTAAAAAAATTTATAAGCGAAAATGTTTGTGAACAATTTTTCTTTCTCACTCCTTATGTATAACTGAAAACACTTATAACGATAGTTTACTGACTTGTTATTTTCACTGCTAAAGTAAGTATAATAAATATGTCCCCTTTTCTAGAAATCCGAGACACAGTGCTCTACAATCTAGCGTTATGTTTACAAAAGAGACGGAAAAAATCAATTATTTAGATGATAACCTAAAAAAGAAACAAGAAATCTCAATAATGGCTAAAGAATTTCCTATTAAATAAAAAAAATCAACAGAGCAACACAAACCTTGAAAAAGAAACAAATATTCTATAGCTAATGTGAATAATAATAACAATAATAATAATAATAATGATGATGATAGTGAAGTTACGTTATATATTACCTAAGTTACGTGAAATTGCCCTATTCCTGTTGTATTCAACTCAACCTTCCCACACCATAAAACAACACGAGCAGAAGTAGGTCATTAGAATCCATATTACCAGAAGGATTCTTTATTTTCCATTTTATATTTTATTTTTGTTTCTTGTCTGTTTTATTTTTATTGTCAAGGTTTCCAAGGAGATGCATTTTAGCAGCTTCTTGTTTTATTATTTTCTAGTTGCAGACAAAAACAAATCTGTGTTGAAAAATATATAGACGAAAAACAAATCTTTGTTGTATATATTTTGTCTGTTACAAGTTCCTATTATTCTTTTATTTTTATAGAAACAGCTACAACAGCGACTGCTACAACTCCAACGTTGTTTATCATGATAATGATGTTTATATGGTTAGCGGTTGCTACTCCAGCAGCATCAGCAGATACAAAAAAAACCAACTACGACTGCCAAGATACCACTGGTAGACATTATCATTCATTCACTCATTCATCCAGACAAGCCAGCCAGACAGCCAGCCAGCCATTTACTTCTTCATGTTTGTATTAGTATGATTATTCCAGAGGCTGAACATAATGAATTCTTAGTAAAATGTATTACTTTTAAGTAATCTTATTAATTTCGTTTTCAATAGGCTGGCTTCCTTTCACATGCCCATGAGAAGTTGTCATGAGAACATGTCAATTATGATGCGTCAACTTACTCACATGGCACACACAAGGGTTCGTTGACGATGCCCATCCTCGCTATAAGACGAGCATAGGAGTAGTACCCCGTAATCATGGCAGTAGGAATACGGACTTTGATAACTGTGTTGTACATTGTATATCCTTTACATCACTTTGTAACCCAGAAAATATATGGGCATTTCCATTATGTCGAACGTGACCGTCGAAAAAAAGACAAAATAAACAGATTTTTATAGGTTTTACTTATAGCACTTAATTAGCCCTATAATTGGTGCTAGGTTGATTTTGGGTAATTTTTCGTTTTCAAGATAATTGCAAAAAACCAAGGCATTCGCACGGGACAAAAACAGGAGTGGTTTTCGCGGCTAACAATTAAAACGCCGATTTCAGCGAAACCTGAGGCAACATTTCAATGTGACTAATTTTACAATGTTGTGCATTGATGTCTCTTAAAAATGGTTTTGATTTTAACCAAAAACGATTCATATTGTTTTATTAATTTAATTTTATTTACTGTCGCATGGGACATGACGCACGGGACATTTTTTCCATCATGAGATTTATTTTGTTTGTGTTGCTCTTTTTACGAAATTATATATAAACAAGCTTAGTAAAAATGTTTTTAATTCAACAGAAGTATTCAATGTATTTATTTTCACATAATAACAAAAAACAAACTTAAAAGAAATATGTATACAGAAAGAATTTACAAAATTCTAATTAAATTTTTAAACACCTTTGTCATACCAAATTTATAAATCCACAAACGAGTTACAAATATTTGAAACAAAAAAATTGTTGGAAATAAAATTTCAATTTACAAATTCAATTGTTGGTGCCTACTGTTTTTTCTGTATAGTATGAATAAATTATTTTATAGTATTAGCGGGTAATTTTCTAAAACACTTCGGTGAAGTGTTGCGTTATTTATATAAAAATTGTTTTTGTTACAAAAACAATTAACATTGAAAGGTCCCTTCAGCCAAGTGTTTTCCGAAATTAGGTAGTTAAATAAAATAAAGAAAAATAAATTTACATGAAAATATCAGACAGAGTTTTTTTTAGAATAAGCAGTCCTAGATGCTTTTACTTCTTGACCATCGCAACAAAAGAAGTGCAGCTGGGATATAGCAGGAATGCTTTTTACTTCTTTCCATTTTTCGTCTAAATTACATATATAACAAGGACCGTTTTTCAATCTGATCAGATGACATAAAACACATTTTAACTCTACTTATGTTATATTGTGCACATTGATGAAATGAAAATGCATCGGGTATAACAACGTTTTTGGATTTCGTTATCTGTCAGACTTTCCTTTTTATAACTGCTCCGACTGCATCGACGACTCCCTTGCCATGTGAGTTTGCAAAAAAAATTCCATTCTGCTGAGGAACATCCTAATTGTGTTATAAAATCAACTAAGCTTGATAATATAAATTTGTTTTTAATTTCAATTAAAAGATTTATTAAAAAAGTAAAGACGTCGTGTTTGTTATGAGTTAGCTTATCACTTATAATAGCAAATGACTTTGTAGCTCCTGCCAACCAAGTTAAAAACAAGTAAAAATATATACCTGGAGATAGCTGAAATGAGTAGTTTGGATCTCATTTTGATTTGTTAGCCTATAATTTTCGGCAAAATCTATTTGAATGGCTAGTTCAGTAGGATTTAAGTTGCTTTTGGTTTCCTCAAAATACTTTTGCTGAGCTCTTTTCCCAAAAAAAATAGTTTTAAACGAGTGTAATTTTCTTTCCAAATCAACTATTAGGTCAGAAAAAGTTGCAACGGTATTGGTAAGAGCGATATGATTATCTATTTGCCGCCAATTCTGCCAGTTTACTTCATCTTCCATATTTCCTAAATAAGCTAGAGGAATAAATTGATATCTTAAATCCGTTAAGCACTTCTGGCAATTGCTTGTCATTCAATTTTCATTATGAATATTACAGCAAACAGATTTAACCCTACACACACTTTCTTATTTTTATACCTCAAAGCACTTTCTTCGTCGAATCGACGAATTGCATTTTTGATCTTGCCCCAATCGCTCCCAATTTAAAAAAAAGTTTAAAATTTAGATTTTATTAGAAAAACAATTTAGTTTTTATTCGTATAAAATAAAAAGTTTGCTTACTTCAGTACAACTTAAAACTAAAAAAATCAACTTCAAGTTTTTTTTTACATTTTTTTAAAACAGTCAAAAATAATCACAAAAAAAAATAATCAAATTTGAAGTTGATTTTTTTTGTTTTGTAGTTATACTAAAGTAAGCAAACTTTTTGTTTTATACGAATAAAACTAAATTATTTTTCTAATAAAATCTAAATTTTAAATTTTTTTTAATTGGGAGCGATTGGGGCAAGATCAAAAATGCAATTCGTCGATTCGACGAGGTAAGTGCTTTGAGGTATAAAAATAAGAATAGGGTTAAAAAGAGCACACTTACATACATCTCACGAGACTGCGCGTGTGCACACTTCAGCAGCTTGGCAACGACTAGAGATATACGAAAAATGAACTCACAGTAATGAATAATGAACAAATTAAATGAGAAAGAAGAAACGATGTTCTTCGATACAAGGAAGAAAGTGCGTCTAGGGTTAAGAAAGCGGCGAAAGTGCAGTTTATGGGATTTCGTCAAAAAATAAATAAAAAATATGATCCCCTCTAGAATTAAAAAAGAAAAAAAAACCGAAATTAATTTTGGAAGTGATTCGGACCCGGGAGCCCCTGGGGGGCAATATAATAACATACAAGTATGGGTGCTCAAATTAAAGGAAATTGTCTCACGATTCAAAAAACGTTATTCTTTTTTTTATCCATAAAACATAGCCCTAACTAAATTTATTTTAGTCCCTTATGAGGGGGACTGAAAATGATGAAATTTTCTTGTATGGTAAAATGGTACTCAAATGATAGAAAATGTTCCCACGACTTCAAAAATTATTTTTTTTTCAATAATCTATAAACGCATTAAAATTTAGAAACTTAAAAATATTTTAAATTTTTTTTGAAAAAATCGCGCGATTTCTCCAAAAAAAAAATTGGTTGCGGCGCAGTAAAACTACATCACATTTGAAATTGTATTTATCGTCAAAAAGATTAATTTTTATATCATCGACAAAAGTTTGGATATATGTAGCTAATATTAAAAAAAAAATTCCCTGCGGCACAATTAAACTATATCAGTTATTAAATTGCATTTTTGATTATTCATTTTATTCCTTTTGTGATTTCCATTTCCAACTGCCTTTTATGTCCCAAATTTTCAAAATAAACAACAAAAATGGCAATTTTCATAGTTTAACTAAAACAAAATAACGTGATTTTAAACTTTTTTAATTTTACACCCAACGGATTAGTAAAAAACCTCATTTTTGAAATCGTGAAAAATTTCCTTTCATTTGAGTATCATTTTCGTTCATATTAATTTTCCCTTTTTTCGACCCCACCCCCCTATTGGTCGACAAATGGCTCTAGTTAGGGCTAGGTTTTATGGATACAAAAAAAATTAGGGGAAGAGCGACACACTTGATCCTTTAAAAGACTTGTTCCCCCATACTATCTCGGAGAGTACATCACGTAGAAAAAAATGTTCTTCTATCGATGGGTCCAAATATTGTGCTCATCACTTTAGACCGATTTTTCTTTTTTAAGGTTTCTTTAACTTCTGGGCACCATCACCTGTATTTTCTGATTTCTGTTATTTTGTGTACTCACTTATTAAATGTTTATGAAGTTCCTATTTTAAATACGAAAATGTTGGTTATGTAATTTTAAACACTATTGTGTAAGGTGTTATTTCACGTTTTAAAAAAATCCGTATTTCATCTTGTAATTTTTTACTATGACAAAAACAGAAAAATGAAATTACCTATCACTTGATCCCTTTTTTTAAAACATTTGATCCCAGGGATCAAGTGTGTACTTGTTGGGAAAAATGCTTTTAATTAAACAAATGAATATTATTGGACAAATAAACTATATGTTGTAAGTAATTTTTAATAAGTATTAGTTGCATGCATTACTTTTAACCTATTTTCGCTTCGGAAGGTCTGTGCATGTGGCTCACTAAGATTTGGATGAAATTTGCATATGTGGTAGAGAAGACGGAAAAATAAACAAGTGAACCTTTTTAGCGGTCCAATTTGATATTTAAGAGTTAAAAAGTGGGATAAAAAATTACCCATTTTTTCGTTTTTGTTCATGTTTACAAGGAAATGTATACAAATTGGATACCAGATAAAAGGTATTTTCAAGATCTGTGAAAGAGTGTACTAAAATTAGTAAAAAGTTGAAACTTACTTTTTTCCCATAAATTTCAATTTGCGCCGATTTGTTTAGAACCGAAAGTTATTTAATTTTGTTCCATGCACCTACAAAAAAATGTTTTTTTCCCAACCGGATTTAGTTCCAACCGAATCGTTCGGTTGCTGCAGCCGATAATTCGGTTGCCACAATCCAATTTCTGTTGTTCCAACTGAAATAGGGATGTGGCAACTGAAATGGGGTTGTGGCAACTAAAATAACCGAACTTTCGGTTGCAGCAACCGAACGATTCGGTTGGAACCAAACTCGGTTGGGACTACAATTTTTTTTTGTAAGTTGTATCACATATCCATATTTCATCGAAATATAAAGAAATTCAAAAACATAAAAATTTCAAGAATAAGGTTTTTTCATACATAATCTTTTCAATCTTCGACGAATTTTATTTTCGAATACAAATATAACCAATCAGTTCATGAATCGCAACAATATCATACGGCGTTCTGAAGCAATTAGACTTAAAAAAAACGATACTGTCCATAGCCAATATAGGGGCTACAGGCCGCAAACAAGTAAAGACATAGTAAAAATTAGTATTTTTTATTTTTTTTTAGAAATAAAACTCTTTAACTGAATTATTTAAATCTGATGTATTAATTTTAATAAATACTTTCTTATTGTACACATTTGATCCCGGGGATCATGGGTGTTACATGTAGGGATCAAGTGTATTCATGGTATAACACACTTGATCCTTTTATGGCGATTTATAGAAGATACCTATTTCAGAAAGCTTTCAGGAAAAAATTAAAACAAAAAAAATATTAAATAGTTTGGAAGATATTCGGCTTCAACTTTTTCCGGATCAATTGTGTCACACTTCTCCAATATTTTTGGAATCGTGCGACAATTTCCTCCCCCCCCCCCCCAAATTAATTTCGGTTTTTTTCTTTTTTACGAAACTCCATAAATTGCAATTTTGCCAAGAAAGCTTTCAAAATTTCTGGGAAATGAAGGTATAATTTTCGCGCAGCTTTCCAACAGGTAGCCGAAATTGGCCTGGTGCATGCAAATACATATATTGTGTGGCATTTTATTTATTAATTGCACATGGCGTGGCCGCATCCTAAAACAAGTATATTTGCCTACTGCTTTGTTTGGGAAATCTTTTTTATACATCTCATATGTTTCTACGGACCGCTTATATTTTTTAAACAAGTTCTTTTAATTTTTTAAGCATCCCAGCAAAACCTTGGTAATGACTGGTCATTACTACATGCATTACTTAGATCTCATATCTCATTACCCGTTGAATTACTTTTACACTAAATGTAATGAGTTACCGATAATTATACCCCACACATTACTATTTCACAATAGCTGAAACCAATAATATATGTTCTAAATCATTAAAAACCATAACTATGGCGTAGCCTAGTGGTTATCGTTTTTGCCTGACAGACATGAGGATCGCTGCTCAACTCGTGTTAGCTTCCATTGTTGTTTTTTTTTTTTGTAATTTATATTAAACATCTATTTATAGAAATGTTGATGTTCATTAAGCAGTATTTAATAACAACAAGTTTTGTGAAAAATAGACATGTATAACAGTTGCCACAATAAATGTGTACATAAGTTAAAGCAACAAAAATCATAGTGATGTCGTGGTCTAATGGTTAGAGTGTTTGCCTGACAATCGAGGGGTACGCTGATCAATACGTGTCAGCTCCTATTGGTTTTTAAATTTTTATACTTTTTTAAATCTATATTCAACATCTATTTATAGAACAGCTGATAAACTACTTACAGGTAACATCAGTGTAATGACTTTCCTCCAATGACATCACCATGTTAAAATAAGTAGTTTAGTAATTAAAAGGTAACTAGTGAACACTTAAGATTTCAATACCTAAAACTCATTACATGGTAATGAAAGGTTTTGCTGGGATGTCTTGCTCCACTTTTTACAGCTTTTGCAAACTTTTGCTTGCATTTGTAAGGCTCGTTTTGTGCTTGTTTTGGATTTCAAATTTTTGCGAGCTTCTTCCGACCTTGTCCTTTTCTCTGCAATCATTTCATTATTTCCTTTAGCCAACGCTTTCCACTTTTGCATAGCATTCCGCATTTTTTCACCTACAAAAAAAATTTGTTATAACAACCGAATTTGGTTCCAACCGAATCGTTCAGTTGAACCGAATATTCGGTTGTTTCAACCCTATTTCGGTTGTCAAAATCCTATTTCAGTTGAAACAACAGAAGATGGGTTGTGATAACAAAATTTTTGTCTAGGTATTCCTTGTTTTTTAATTTATTGTTTTGTAATTTTCTCCACCGTTTGCAACTCTCTTTATTTTTTCGCCGCCGTTTTTGCTCATCTAGATTTAAATAATTTAAATTTTACACTTCCGATGTCGCACGTGACCAAGTGTATATAAGTACCAAGAACACATTTTTTCTTATTTTTCAGCTAGGTTTTTTTTTTATTTTAATTGTATGAAAAATCTCTATCTGTACTCAATATTTGATGAGCTTTCTTTTCTGCGTGTTCTTTCGACGCACTGATAACAAATGGTTTTTTTCAATGTCGCATGGGACATCGAAATATCCGACAAGGCGTAGCAGAAACTTAGAGTTGTCTTTAATCAAATTGTTTCTTATGCATTCTGTTATGACTCTATGTACCCTTGGAAATATTTTAGAGAGCAAAAGTCAATGCATAATGTCTCTGTTTAACAACTTTTATCAAAACAAAACGTGCAATAGAAATATCCAAATGAGAAAAGTTGAGCTTGTGCGACTTTGCATTCGAATACCTCGAAATGGGTTATGAATAAATGCAAAATCTTTTTATGTTAGTTAAGTTTGATTGCTTCTCTATGAAAATATGATAAAAGAAGTTTTTTCAAAAACTTTTAAAATGCCCATATAGAAAACAGAATACCATTCACTTCTTGTTGATTCTTTGTGAATATAACTTTAGGTTTCCTGAGAGAGTCAGGAATAAATATCCTACGGATTATAGAAGTCACTGATATTTTTTATATTGCCGCATCTTTCTTTTTCTTATATTTCTTTTGTGTGAGATGGTAGCTGTTCATGTTCGCATCCCTTCCGGGGTTTTCCTAAGCTTTTATAGCTCCACGTTTCACCAGGGAAAAGAAGAATCTGATTACAGCCTCACAGTAATCAATCTGGGTTTCATTTTCAGAATCTCCTTCAACTATTGCTAAATTCAGTAATCGAATTACTGCTAACAACTCTATCCGGGACATAATCAGTTAAGGGTTTGTGATCAGACAATTTGTTTTATTCAAGACATTTAAAAGAGAATACTATGGGTTGTTTACAAGTAGTGTGCTATTTGTTGTATCGTTGTATCGTCCTAGCAAAGAAGAGAGTTCTGAAAATTTAAACTGAAAATAGTATTATAAAGCCTTTATAAGTATGTTTATTGTTCTATGTTTGAGTATGCTAACAAAGAGAAACCCCAAAAAGAAAACGTTATTAAAGAGAATTAAAAATTTTAAAAACTCTGTTTTACAATAGATAGAACTCCACTTGTGGATAACCTAGATATTTTGTTATACCTAAACCTAAACACTCTTATAGCGATACCCGTTATACCCCATTCACAAGGAAGTTTTGTAGGCGATTTAGCAATTAGATTTGGAAACTAATCAAAATTGTTCACATTCTGTTGAAGGGGTTTTATTATTTCGTTAACAGCTGTTTGGTTATTTTTGTAAACAAAAAATATATGCGACCTAACCAAAAATTTTGAAAATATTTCAAAACACATATTTTCCGCTGCCGGAATAAAATATTTATTAACTTTGGATGAAATACAACTTTAATATTTATATATTAAACTTTTCGAACAGGGATGAAGATGAATTTTTTGATAATTTGGTCGGAGGAAGACCGCAGCTATTGATGATAAGTTTGCATACAATTTGTTGCCCGGAAGGATAATGCAGCTACATTTAACTCAACTTTCAGTGAAATATTTAATTAATTTGATTTAAAAGCACAATTTGTTTTGTTTTTGTTGATTTTTAGTAAACATTAAAATTAATTTTTTCATTTGTGTTGTTTTCATTTCTTATGTTATAGAGTTATCAAAGTATTAAGTATTTGGGCACTGAGTAGGTACTCAGTACCGTGTTCTTTTGTCCGAGTACTCAATGACCAAATGAAACTCCTCAGTACATTCATAGTTGTATTTTTCCCAATATATGCATAATTTTGCCGTGAAAATACAGCTATATGTAAATACAACTCGTTTAGAAAAGAAATATGAAAAACGGGGTATAGAGTAATATCGAGTACTCAACTAAACAAGTATTGAGTACTCAAAAAGCCATTCTCAAACCCTGACTTTTAAGGGATAATTGACGGGGTTTATAAATTATCTTGTCAAATTGAAGTGATTATTGATAGAAAATAGTCTTCAAGATAACTGATACCTCGTTCATGTGAATGGAGTATTACGACAACTGGTAACTGACAACCAACCTCACACAGTAGGTTTTCTAATACCGATTTCGGTAATAAAAAAATTGTTGAAATTCGAGCCATTTTTGCAAATTCGAAATACCGATTTTAGGAGCAGTTCAAATAAGTTTGACAATAATTATGTTTTTTATGTGTGCAATTCTTTACAAAATTTATGTTTAAAAATGCAGACATCAATAAAAACTACATTTTTACTCAGCTAGAATTTTGGAGAACGCAAACACTAAAATTTACTCACCCGAAAAATGTCGGATTGTGATTACTTTTAAATAGTAAGAGCTTTGGAAAGGTTATATCTACGAGTCGTAATTAATTCAAATATAAAATGAATTTTCAAGGAAACACTTTCTTGAGGGAGACCATTTCCCGTCTGAAAACAATTCAAAAATATATCTCAATAGAATTAAAAACAAATCCCAGTATTGGTGATACGAATTCTAAAATTTCTATAAATTTTCTTTTTAAAGGACATTTTTAACATATGGGTGGTTAGCGTGTGAATCAGCATTAAAGGTACTTTTGTAATCAAAAATTGAAGAAGATTAATGCTTGTTGGACTGAATGACACAGACAGGACACCAATTAAGTAGACCTACTGTGGCAAGGCGAGCAAACTTACTGACCAAATTTCCGCTGCGCTTTGCTTTTATGCACTTAAAGAAATTACTAACTAACACGCATGCACAGTCTTTATCGCTTGTCAAACTTTCATACGTTGCCAACATCAACAGCTCTAGAAAGGTCAGTGCTATATTTAACATAACAAAGTTGCAGTTAATATGTTGATGTGTAACAACAGATGGCGCTACTAACTAACATTTAAATTAACGGAACACAATTTTTTTTTAAGGCCCTTTGCTCCTTATATGAACCGAGGGAACATATATGTGACAGCGCATAGAGAAAGGGACCTACGGGTAAAAAAATCAATTTTTTTTTTTTGATGTGGACAACATCTGAGCATCGAATGAGACCGATCCCATGCCCCAAAAATGTTCCCTCCCAGAGATATGCGCGTTTTATGAAAGTGAAGTCGACGATAAAGTAAATCTACTTCTACGAATTCGTCCACCATTTCATCCTAAAACAAACAGTAAGAATGTTATCAGTTTTAAATTATTTTCGCGAATAACATAATAAGGTTATGTGAAAAAATTTTCGTACTAACAGAGTGATATTCACGATTTAAAAGAATTATAAATGAGTATTTATTATAATTCACAATTAATAATTTCAGAAAATAAAGCTGAATTTTTTGATTTTCGGATATCATCACTTTTTTTTAAAGTTTTTGCATAGAAAAAAAGAATGGCGTTTTTTTTCTTTTTTATTTCAACTCCTTCCACTGCACTAAAGGTAAAATGAACCCATTTTCTGGCCAAAACTATAAGGAATCACTGAATAAGGATGAAAATCTATATACGGGGGTTTTCAAGGTTGCTGATTTCGAATCTGAGGTAAAATTTTTCAAATTCAAAATGGCGAATCCAATATGGCGGTGTAAATTATAAAATTTCTTCTGATTTACATGAAAATTGGTATACGGGGGTTTTCAAGGTTGGATATTTCGAATCTGAGGTAAAAATTTTCAAATTCAAAATGGTGAATCCAATATGGCGGCATAAATTTTATAATTTCTTCAGATTTATATGAAGATCGGTATACGGGGGTTTTTAAAGTTGCTGATTTCGAATCTGAAGTAAAGTTTTTCAAATTCAAAATGGTGAATCCAATATGGCGGCGTAAATTTTAAAATTACTTCTGATTTGTATGAAAATTGGTATACGGGGGTTTTTAGGGTTGGTGATTTCGAAACTGAGGTAAAATTGTTCAAATTCAAAATTTCTTCTGATTTCCATGAAAATTGGTATACGGGGGTTTTCAAGGTTGCTGATTTCGAATCTGAGGTAAAAATTTTCAAATTCAAAATGGCGAATCCAATATGGCGACATAAATTTTAGAATTTCTTCAGATTTATATGAAGATCGGTATACGGGGGTTTTCAAAGTTGCTGATTTCGAATCTGAAGTAAAGTTTTTCAAATTCAAAATGAAGAATCCAATATGGCGGCGTAAATTTTAAAATTTCTTCTGATTTGTATGAAAATTGGTATACGGGGGTTTTTAAAGTTGCTGATTTCGAATCTGAGGTAAAATTGTTCAAATTCAAAATGGCGAATCCAATATGTCGGCGTAAATTTTAAAATTTCTTCTGATTTCCATGAAAATTGGTATACGGGGGTTTTCAAGGTTGCTGATTTCAAATCTGAGGTAAAATTTTTCAAATTCAAAATCGCGGATCCAATATGGCGGCGTAAATTTTAAAATTTCTTCTGATTTGCTTGGGAAAAATGTTAACTGTGTAAAATGCAAAACTTTTTTTGTCCAAAATCTCAAAAAAGAAAATAAAAAAATATTTTTTTTAAATCTGGGGTATATTATAGCAGAAAATTAAGCAAGTGGAAACTTTTGTAAAAACAATTTTTTTTTAGAAATCTATTTAAAATTTCCTCTTTGTTCGTTCAGATTTCTCAGGATACTCTTTCTTTGGAAGCCCTATTGAAGCTGCAGTTGGCTTAGTTTTAATTGCCAAAATAAATTTAGCGTGTAGCCAGAGTTCGTTTTGCATCTGAAATATGTTTATCTTCCTTTGAGAACTCTCCCATCTAATATTAACCATCGAACTCTAAAAATGATATTTCTCAAAAAACGCAAAAAATCGCAACATGAAATTGACAAGTTAAACTCAAAATTCTTCATTTAACACGTTTCTGATTATTTAAATACAGCCAAATCGGCCAACTTTTTGAAAGCTTATCCAAAGTTAATTTTTCAGAAAAAAAACTTGAATTAAAAGTTATTTCAGAAATATGAGTTTTTTCGCCAAAAAAAACTTTTTTTTTAATAAAATCTTTCTCTTGGACTATTAAGCACTTACTATCACTTTTGTTTTCAATATTTACTTTAAATTTATGTTTTTGTTTTAACTATTTAAAGAAATTTAAAAATTCGACCAAATTGCACTGTGTATACTGTGTTCAACACTTTGCTTACAAACAATGACTTTGACCACTTGCCAAGCAGTCGTTGTTAATTTTTACAAAAACAAAACTTGCCGTTATTTGCTTTGATGTGTTCTTAATTGAATACCAACAAAAAAAAATTCATTCTTGAATGTTTGAAAAATGACTTTTTGCCCCAAAAATGGGTCAAATTCCTATAGTGCACTTGCACTTGCACAAGTCGGCCAAAAATGCTGATTTGGAGACCCTTTTTCTGCAGAGCAAAAACGGCTGCATTTCTGGGAAATCTGACTTTACCATTCGATTCAACAGAAAAAATTAATATAAAAAACTTTTTTTTTTTGCTTTTGCTGAATATAACAGATAGTCATTAGAGTGGTCCAAAAATCCACTTTTTTCAAAAACTTCTAAGAAGTAATTTTTTTATTACACACAATGAAAATGTATTTTCGATGGAGTACATGGGTACAAAAATTTTGGATATACCGCGAACCGTTAAAAAGTTATTAGCTAATCAAATTCAATTCAAAATCAAATGCTGTTACATTAACAGAAATATTTGCAAAAAAAATTGGAAACTGCTGTTTTAAAAAGCTCGATTTTTATTTATTTGCATTTTTCATGATTTTTTAGGCTATTAATTATTTAGCAAAAATTTTTACTGATTTTAGCAAGTTAATTTGTTATTTTCTATTAACAAAATTTTAACTCAATTTTAACTGAAATTCTGTGTATTTAACAGTTTTTTTTTGCTATTCCTATCTTAATAATTTATAGCTAGAATTATCTGCTAATTTAGCAGTATTTTTCTACAGCACCATTTTTTAACTAGTTTTTAGTAGTTTTAACAAATTTTTTTACAGACTTTTTCTATAAGTGTTGGCTAAAATCTCATTATTTTTGAAAGGTTAATAGCATACAATGATCCTAAGTGAATTCAGTTGTGTAATGCTATTGTTTTGATTTACTTCACAAATAACAGGCTTTTGTAATTGGTCTATGCTCTATTCGTTTCGGCAGGCCATTAGGGGGCCACTTTATCAATATATAGCCTAAAATTGCGAGATTTCGTTACCGATAGTTTTAAATATTTAAATACATTTAGAAGAAAATTTCACTCATTCCCTGTTATATTCCATTCCAATTCCTAATTTAAGTATTCCAATTCCATTTTTCCCGGTTCCATTCAATTGCGTTTCCATTGCTTAGTGCTTCAATTCCAGTTGTTTATTTTCATTTCATTCCAATCCACTACCATTTGAATTTCACTAGTACCTTGTTCCATTCCATTTCGTTTCTTAACTTAAGTGTTCCAATTCCACTTGCTTTCCATTTCATTCCATTTTGTTCCCGGTGGATTAGCACATACTCCACGAAATACATGTCTTAAATTTCTGGTTTCTAGCAGGCTGTCAAGAGTTTCTTTTCTTTTTGCAATTTCCAAAAAACTCATCTCAACGGATGTATACTCCTGAGAGCACTCTACAAACCGATCTTGAGCCTCCTACTTCAAGCAGTTTGGGCAGGCTGTCATGGCGGAGACTTGTCTCCTTTTCAACCCCAATTTTTACTAAGTTCGTGACCAAAATGCCCAAAAGTACCACGTTGGTCAGTTAGAATCTACTCCATGGAACACATGTTTTTAATGTTTGGTCTCTAGCCAAATTGGTTTTGGCGAGGCATAAAGGGGGAGTCTTTCTGTATTTTTGACCCTCCCCGCAAAACTTCCAAAAATCCTGGCCTCGAGGCCGTCAGAAAAGAAAACCACTTACTAAATATCAAGTTCATCGAACCACAGGTATTCCAATAAGTTCTTTCGGATTTTACTGAAATTCAGCTACACAGACAAGACAGATTCATTGCGATAACCGAATTTATTGCCAACTGAATGATTAAATTGCAGAAACTATATTTGATTGCCGAAATCAAAGGTATTACTGACATAACTGAAATGAATTGTTTCAACCTATATTCTATTGCTTTAACGGAATTTCCGTTGCCCTAAATAAATATATCAGTGACTCCAACCAAACTATTCGATTGGCAAAAATTCCTTTGAAAGAATGAATCTGTTTTCTCTGTGTATGTAATGGCGGAGAAAAAAAAAATAAGACATGTATTTTTTAGCGGCCTAACCCCAACTTTCGAGGTTAAATTATGGTATCAAAAACTAAACTTTTTTCTCGGAAATTTATGAAATTTAGATTTGTTTAAAGTTGTAAAGTACTCCGGAAAATAAAAATTACCCATCAATTATGAGAGAATGCGAACAATAGCAACTAAGCGAGTTAATATGCTAGTAAATAAGTAGTTGACGATCTCTTCATAAGTACAATAATTTCACAATAAATAAATATTTATATTTATAATCTTAAGGAAACTGTAATAGAATCATATTTAAGATTTTCTAGAACATAGAAATAAAATCAAAAATGCTTTAAGAAATACTGAAATAATTGTAAAATAGAAGATGATAAGCCACAACGCCCAAAACGAGAGCGCATTTGCAATAAGTAAAAACCATTTTTAAACAATTTTCGACCGATTTCAGAAGACGCATTATTTAAATTGTTTTAAAAAAGTTGTTGTTTTGAAATAGTATTTGAATTTATATTTGAATTTATCACTTTTATTTTAACAATAATCAGACGTTTCCTAAAAGCCAGCGCTTCTTCCTTTGCTTTCGTTCTAATCACTGCAAATAGAATTGAAAGCTTGAATGTTGAAACACAACATACAAATACTTGCTTTACTACTAAAGGAACTTTAGTCATAGCAACAACTATAACATATAGAAAAGTAATACCTTTTTAAAGAAACATGTGATTTTCGTCGTAATACATAAAAATAACTAAGTAAAAATGTTTGAGTTTACTTCTTGGATTTAACGTAAATACAAAACTTTGGATTTAACGTAAATACAAAAATTAAAATCTACATTATAACCTAGAGAGAACCCCATATAGACAATCTGATGATAGTGCTTGGTAGCGCTTGAAAATGCATTAACTGTCAACCATTGGTTCTAGAAAAGTTTTTTTTTCATAAATTTTTTCTCTATTTGTTGTAAAATAAATTGTGAATTCTATTTGAAATTTGTCATATTTGATCTTAGAACCGAACAAAAATAACACTCAATGTAACAATCTGCAGATCAGCTAAAATCTACGGCTTATAAAAATATCAATGAATTTATTGTACTAAAGCTCTGGCTTTTTATATAACTCGATTTCTGTTTGTTCTTTTGCTGGATTTTGTCGGATTATTAAAGCTGATACATCTTACCATAGCTATTTGTGAAAGATGTTGTCTGCTGAAGTTGTTAAAATTTGAAGCGGATGGTGTTGTTGATTATGACTTTAGCTGTAATTTACTGTTGTTGCAAAATTATGAAACATTTGCTGTAATGTTATGGTTTAACCAGTTCGTGGGTGTTATGCTAGGAGGAATGAAATTATTGCAGTCAAATTGTTCTATATATTATTTATATCCTCCGAATTAATGTTAATATAGTGGTTTCTTAATTAAATCATAAATAATTGTAGAAAGTTTTCTTTATATAAATGAAAAAAATAAATTTATTTTATTTAGTTTTTAAGTGCTAACTTATACACTCAAAATAGTTTGTAGTTTACATTAACTGAAAATGTAATTGAAAATAAATGAAAAATCATTTGAAAACCGGTCTACTAACTTTTCATTCAAATCAAAAGAACTTTTCATTAATTTTTAAATGTTAATAAATTAACTACAAAATCCTTAAAAAATAAATGATTTTTCATTTATTTCGTTTTTTTTTCTCTTTCAAAAAATTAACTACAAAATCCGTAATAATAATAATAGTTCATTTCGTTTCTTTTTTTAAAAACAATTTTAAATGAAAATATTAACTGTGACAGAAAATCCGTATTTATATGTAATTTATTTTTTAAATAAACGACAAAAAAAAGTTGAGAAATTTCTTTTCATTTTAACTGTATAATCATTTAAAAATAAATGTACGGATAAGTTTTTAAATAAACTACAGTCAGTTACTGTAATAATATTTTCAGTGTATATGTAAGAATTGTTGACTGCTTTCAGCCTTCAAATTTAACTTCCCCATTATAGGTGATTTAAAGTTGAAAGAACGTGTAATTAATGTATAATTTCATATACTTAAACAACAATCATACGCCACAGCGTATTTACTTTGAATGGTTGATAGGACATTATAAATTAAAACTAGCCAAAGCAGCTTTTGAGAAATACTATGAAATTTTATAACAGCATTTAAGACGAAATCTTACAAAGGCCCCTAAATGAAACCTGTTCCAAAGGCAATTTAATATAGTTTATAATTTACAAAACATTAACCTGCTCATGCAAAACTAAAAGTATTTCGTTTTTAAATACTTTTATGGAAACATTTGTAATGCATAATTGTTAAAAATTATTTATAGTGATCCTTTAAATTTTTAATTAACACGCTAAGTTTCCTTTTGAAACTCTAAGTTATATAATAAAAATTACATAAAAACTAACCCCTAAATTCATAAGCGCTTTGTAAAATTGTAGTAGGTTTATTAAACAAATTTTATATGAAAATTTTGTTTTGTAAACCTCCTATAACTTTACAAAGCGTTTATGAATTGACGGGTAATTATGTATTAGAAAAGTTTTTAAAATTGGACTCACACGCTATCCATCCCTGCCCATCCGTATCTACTATTTTACAGTATTGGGGTTGCGAAATGACATTTTTACAAGTCAATTTACAAAAATTTCTCAATTCCAATTATTGGTAATAGTTTTAGTCGACGTGCAAATTTCCCCTAATTACTACACTCTCAACAAAATTCCATTGTGACAACCGAATTTGGTTGCCATCCGGTTGCTATTCGTTTGTCATAACTGAATTCGGTTTGGACAATAGAATCAATTCTGTTGGAAAAAATCAACGGAATATTTATAAGAGATTATATTAAGTTGTCCCGAATTTGGAAAATTTTGTCAAATTTCGTGACGTATTAGCGTTCAATAAGTGCGTGTTATAAAGCTGATTATAGAAAAATACGAATTATATTTTGAGGGTTTTAATAGTTCGCTATCCACGATTTTTCTCAAATTTTTGGGCAAAAAATGATCAGACCGTTGATAGTGTGGAGGATACTAATTATAGGAGGAATATGTTAAATAATTTCGTTGAGTAGTATTGATAATTTAGCTTGAAACAAGTGATTTTTATGTGTTTTTTTTAAATGTATTTGAATATTTAATTTTTAATGAAATGAAATAAAATTACTTTTTCTAAATAAATGAAGAAATTGGTGAACGAAAATTACTTTTTAGAAATTTTTAAAATATTTTTCAAATATATGATCAGAACTAAGAGTAAAGCAAAATAATAATTTGCATTCTTCTGGATATACTGTTCCATGCCTAAGACATCGATTGATAAAGACTTGAATCTGTGGAATGAGACTCTGGCTTTGTTTATGCTTTTCTCAATATCTTTTCCGAACTTTTAGTTACAATACTTTCAATGTAACAAAAATATTACATATCTTCATTGGCATAGATGTGATGACATTGCCAGTACGTAACAGGTTTGGTTTTCCGAGGTTCATATTTGCCATTTCTAGCGAGTTTTCGAAGCTTGTCCTTAATATATGAAAATTGATGAACCATCAGGCAAAGGTCATCTGCGTAGTCAATATCATTTTAATTCTCATTTAAGGTCCAGCAAATTCCACAGGTATAATAGGGATATAAACCTACATATAGTCTTGAAGAATGTGATTCCACTCCAGATTTCAGATTGAATAAGACCACCTTTTTTAGAACTTTCACATTCATTCCTTTCGAATTCTTAGGTATTTGATTCGAGTTTATTGCTCTTCTAATGATTGGAGTAAGTGATGCCGCTACCGACCTAGGGATGCCAAGGCCTATTTATTTTGGGTTTTTTACACTATTTACTGCGAGAAAATGTGGAAGTGTGTCCGTTGGTGTAGATTCAGTAGATAAGAAGCTTAAATAATTTTGTTTACAGTTACTGTATGCAGGAGTTATTCACTACTGTATGCAGGAGTTATTCAATTTCACAATGAACACCTCAGGAAGGTAGATATAAAGTCCCAACATACATATTAGTCCAAATAAATGTTTTAGAATTTGATTACAATTTTTTCTTTTAAACAAAAAGAAAAAAAAATATTTAGTATTAAATTTCTTCATTTACCCCTCTAATAATTGACCACTTAAGTAGTTGATGAATATTTAAATGCCAACAGCAAAAAAAAAATTATTAGACCTACATGACAAAACATTGATAGAATATTTTGTTGTATGATGTTGGGAATTTTTCTTTGCATACACGAGTGCATGTGTCTGTAAAAGTGTGCTGATGAAACTATTAGACCAGTAAACTAAAAACCGAAAATAAACGAGTATGAATATAAGATATATAACATAGTAACCCAATAAACAAAATCATAAATACTTTAAATGCATTTAAAATAATTGCGATTAAAAAGTGCGAACATATTTATACCCTACACCAATATGCGGTATAGGGTATATTTGTTTGTGCTAATATCCGCACGCTCGTCCATCTGACTATGTAATCTACACTCATAGAAAAAAGTATGTAAAAAATTTAGTTAAAACTATTAAAAATTAGTTAAAAATGATGCTGCAGAAAAAAATGATAAAATTAGCAGACTATTTTTGCTATATATTAGTAATATGGGAACAGCAAAAACTGAACTGTTAAATATACAGAATTTTAGTTATATTTCAGTTAAATTTTTTTTAATGTCATAACTAGGGAATGCATCCAGGGATTTCCCGTCCCGGGATTCCCGGGAAATTAAGCATTTTTCAGTTCCCGCAATCCCGGGAATTTGGACCGCGAATCCCGGGATTTCAAAAAATGCAGTTTAAAAAAATAAAGTTAATTATTTCAAATTTTCTTATTCAAAATTTTTGAAACTTTTGAAAATAGTAAACATTCTACATTAGGCTTGTTCGTTTACTCACAACAATTTGCTACTTTTACCACAACTGGAAAATTCAAAAAAGTAACCAAAAGTGAAAGTAGTAAGATTTTCAAGAAACAGAACACACTGATTAATTTTCAAGCCACTCAAATAGTGTTTGTATAAAAAATTTTGAATCGCACTTATTCAGTACAGAAATAAAGACAAATTTTTCCATTGATTTTTAAAAATTTTCAAGCAAGTTAAAATATGTTCCCATAATTTTTAAAATTTTTTTCAATTTTCTAAAATTATTTTCTATATTAATTTTTTTCTTTATTTATTTCTTTTGACAGGCAAATTTTTTAGTCTAAAAATTAGGTTCAGTTTATTCAATTTTGAAAAATATATAAATAGACTTATATAATTTCTGATATAAAATGAATTCTTTCCCACTACGAAAATTACAAGAAAAACCAATTGAGCTTTTTACGATCATGAAAATTTTACATTTTATTTATAAAAATTTTTAAATTATTATAAAATATTTTTATTTCTTTCTCTTGCGGGATCCCGGGATCCCGGGAATTCAAGATAAATTTCCCGCTTCCCCGGGAAATCAAAAAGTGCGGGATTTTACATTCCCTAGTCATAACAAATTAACCTGCTAAAATCAGCAAAAAATTTTGCAAATAGTAAGTAGCCTAAAAAATCACGAAAAAATTTTACATTTTCGAAGTTTTTGTTTAAATTTTTTTTAAATGCAAATAAAAATCGAGCCTTCCGAAAACAGCAGTTTAGAATTTTTTTTTTTCAAATATTTCTGCTGCTTTTAACAGGATAGACTGCATTCAACTAAATTTAGCTTAAAAATATAAAAAAAATTGAAGATATTGTGGATATATTTTTGCTATTTTTAGTTTACAATATTTAGCAAGATTCTACAGTACAATTTGCTATTTGCAATTAAATAAAAGTTAACTTAAATAGAACTAAAATTCCTTAAGTTTAACAGCTTAAATTTTGGTGTTCTTATTTTACTACTATTTAGCAAAAATTCTGCAAATTTCAAATTTCAACAGTTTTTTTCTGCAGCATCATTTATAACTAATTTTTAGTAATTTTTTTTTTTGCTTTTTTTACAGATTTATTTCTATGAGTGTAGGTAGTACTTTTAATCAAACCAGAGGTCGTCATTCTGATAATAACACTATGCGACAGTCAAAATCGGGATGGGATGAAACCAACGGGAAATGTTATATCGGTCAAAAACAAGTTATACGTGTCCCGGCGTTTCGCTGGGTCACCTCTAGGAATCGAGATATATCTTTTTTTTGACATTACTCGAGAACCACTAGTCCGATTTTGCTCAAACAATTTAAAAAAATTAAAAATTACAATTCCTTTAATCTATTCATATAACGTTTTTCTATATACTCAACAGTTTTGCCGGTAAAAATAAATGTTTGTTACCGCTACCATAAAAATCAATAATCTTTTGTTTATTTCTTTTTTTTAATATTTTAGGCAAAAAAAATTTTTTTCTTCATACATTTATTTTTACCGGCAAAACTGTTGAGTATATAGAAAAACGTTATATAAACAGATTAAAGGAATTGTAATTTTTAATTTTTTTAAAACTGTTTGAGCAAAATCGGACTAGTGGTTCTCGAGTTATGTCAAAAAAGAGACCATCAAAGGTCAAATCGATATATCTCGATTCCTAGGGGTGACCCAGCGAAACGCCGGGACACGTATAACTTCTTTTTTACCGATATAACTTTCCCCGGTAGTTTGAACCCTTCCCGATCACTGACCCCTACCATTTGTCTCACAGTGTAATTACTTTCGTCACAAATACATGGGAAATTATCATTTCAGACATTCAAAGAAAGCCGGCATCATTTTGGATTTAAAAAAGAACTTTATTCTATTTATTTTTTTTTTGTAATATGATATAGGCTTTTCTGCGACAATTAACAACAATTTTACTAAAATTTAGTAGTGATTACTATTTTTTCTACTATTTTCATTATACTACAAATCAGTATACATTAGTTGATAAAATTAGCATACCACGGGTATCAAAATAGTTAAATTTCCCGTAATAACAGCAAAATTGTCGGTAGCCATTACAGACTTTTTTTATTGAGTATATGGAAAGAAAGTCCTTTCCAGAAATCTTTTACTCATTTATTTCGTATTCAGGTCGTTAGTATGCAAGTGCTATTGCTTGAGCCAATTCATAAGTAAGCCATGTATGGGAATACCTTAATTAAAAGAAACTATGTGAGCTATAATCTATGATACTGATACACCCTAAAAAGTGCATGTCAAATTATTTTTCATAATATAGTAAGTTTTTATGTAAAATTGCACAAAGTGCGTACCTAAAGACAAAATCTAATTAGATCCTTTTGTGCAGCAAAAAAACACACTAAGGGTATTTACGTCAAAAATTGTACTCCAGCAAAAATGCGAAAATGAAAAACTGCACCTTCCCTGAAATGAGCACCGCTTTTAAAATTTTAAAAATATCCACAAACACTATATCCCAACAAAAACATGGTAATGACCTGTCATTACGGATTACCAAGTAATTATAGGCCTTAGCTTTTGCATTACTTTAAAATACAAAATAATGACTTACTGATAATAGGTTATAGAAGTACTTATATATTCTTGCAAAGTAATCACTTAATGGTAATTGATTAAACTACTGATTTAGTCTGTTTTATATTAAATTTATTTATTAAATTGTTTTGAACATTTTTCCAACGGAATAGAAAATTTTCCGAGGAAAAAAGTTATATTTCCAATATGACCAACTATTTCGCAATGTAGGGTAACCGCTTATTTCCTAACTTCTGAATAACCACTAACTCTATCTTTGTGAGTAACTACTTATTCTTTTACTATGGGTAACTCGTTTTTCGCACTTTTTTATAAATTATTATTTTTTCTTCCAAGAACAAGACATGGCAAAAAGTGCTGCCAAATTTTAGTACTTTTTACATACTTTTAGTACGTTGTACATACAATTTTTATGGCTTTTGAATTTTGGTACCCAGCAAAATATTGGTAATGACACCTCATTACTATCTGCATTACCAGAAATGATATATCATTACCTTTTGCATTATTTTATAATATAAAATAATGAATTCCTAATAACGGCCTACTGTATTCATTGTTTCTAAATATAAAATAATGACTTACTCATAATAGTCTAAATAAGTACTTTTTACACCGTTAAATTTTATACATTTTTATTTATTATATGTAAATATATATATATATATATATTCGTTCCTTTTACTCCTGCAAGGAGCACGTTTTATGTTTAAATTTTATGACGAGTCCTAAAATTACACACTAGAGAAAACTTAAATTTTTCTGAATGTATTCCTTAAGCTAATAGTATTTGTTTAACTCCTTATTTTTAAGAATCAAGTAAGCAATCGGATAACCACTTATAATTCAACTTTTTGTAAGCATGTGTGTAACCACTTATTATTGAAAATCTCATAACTACTTATTTCCCATTTTTTCATAAGCGAGCGGGTAAGCGTGACTACTTATAAAAACGACCACGCCAAACAAAAATAATGAGTTTAGACGCCAAAAAATAAGTTGTGCGGAGCTACGAATTTCTATTATATAACCACTTATTTCGTAATGAAAGATTTTGCTGGGTAAATAATGGCAACACTATTAAAAGTTGAAATTTTTCACTTTTGCAAGACCAAAATTTTACACTTGAAATTGAGATTTGCTAATATTCACACGTATTTGTTGTTGTGTTTGAGGAAAATTTCACACCTTCGCAATTTTACAAGATCTAAATTTCGGACATAAATACCATTACTAATATAGTATTTTGCTTGCTTGTATACATGTCGATAAATTTATAAACATTAATTTTTTAAAACATAATTACTAAGGCCTGCTAACTTATGTCGAAATAACCAAAGCTGAATGCTTAACCATAGTTATGAATGTCGAATTTATATGGAAATATCTGTGGTTATAGTATAACTCCGGTTATTTTTTAAATAAGTTACCGACCCTAAATATTATTTAGTCATAAAATGTGTAATTATGAATCCTTTAAAGAAAAAAATCTAGTCATAAAAGAAATATAAATTTATTGAAAACATTCGTAAAAGAAAGCCGCGTATTAACTCGCTAATTTCACTCTGAATATTAATATAATTATGTAGATTGATTATACAAATATATAGATTGATTATATAAATATATAGAAGTCTGTTTAAAATATAGACGATTTATTTTAAATGAATTTGTTTTTTTAATTTCGTTAAAAATATACACCTTTACTAAGTATAAAAAAGAAAAAGTCGATTTTAAATCACAAAAGCCGACTATTATTTTAATTTTCGTACCATACAAAATATTTAAAATATACCTTAAAATTCTGTTTTAAATTTGAAATTTTCAAATTTTGTTAACATCTGGTTTACAAATTTCCTTTTTATTTTTGAATATTTTGTGTTGGTTTTCAATAACAATAAACAAAATTTTTGAATGTATTGTTTGGTATTATTTTAAAAGTTATATTTTAAATATTTTGTATAGTATGGTTAAAACAAAACCTTTGCTTTAAAATAAAGTCGACTTTAACAAAAATATACTTTTGGAAAATATTGATAGTAAGGCTGATAAACTTATAAATTATATTGTAACTTTTATTAAAAAATTATATAAAATCAATACTATCCCAGTGTAGAAAATCATTACCAGATATGTGGTTATGTAACTACATACTTGGTAATGGTAACTAGTTACTTTTGTTATTACATATCTTATTACCTTTATATGGCGATGTCGCGAAAAATAATGAGTTATGGTTACACACCAGCATACGAAAAATCAAAAAATATATCGTTACCTATGTGCTTACCAGTACTGACAAAAATAATGAGTCTAGAAATAGATTTAAAAAAAAAATAAATTATATAAAAAAAAATATTTTTTATTGTATTTTTTTTTTAATAAAATTTGCTGGTGCGGGAATCGAACCTGGGTCTACAGATTACCAGTCAGTAGCTCTGCCATCTGAGATATATCGACATGTAATATTTAATAGATAAAAACATAATTGACCTGCTGCACACAAGTAAGCCTACTCGCCAACATACAAAAAATCAAAAAATATGTGGTTAGATATATCCTTACCAGTGTTTAAAAAATATTGAGTTTAAAAATAGATTTCAAAAAATTTTCAAAAAAATCTAGAAAATTATTTTCTATTTGAAATAATGAGAAAAATTAGTCATTATTAGTAACTCATTATTATATGTTGTAAAATAATGCAGAAGATAAGTGGGTGTCATTACTGGTAATCCAAAAAATAATGATATGTCATTACCGTTTCTACACTGGGATGTGAAGGAAATCTACTTGCCTAGAATAGTGCCAATCTGGCATACAAAAAATATGTTACACCATATATAGATTTAGATATTAATCATTTTGTAAGTGTATTAAATACATATGTACGTACAAAATCTATTAATAAATAATAATAAATAAAAATGTAGATTGATAACACTCAAAAAATTAATGGAGATCTGACCGTCAGTTCTATTTATTTCGGACATGCTGATTACAATGGCGTACTTTATTTTTCGATCTAAGGTACAGATTTTCAGCGAAATGTCTTTAAATTTTACTGGTTCTCCATTTAGTTTTTAAGTGGAGAACCATAAAAAAATTTTCAAATGAAATCAATATCAATTTTTGTTGTGAACTGTAGGCACAGGACCTGCAGTCATATTTAGGGTTAATATATGATGCACAAAACTTGATAGTGAAACCACTGTTCGCGTTTTATATGGATCTTAACAGTTTTTTATGATTTTAACCAATTGATATTAAACCGACTTTGATAAATGTTATGCTTTAGTAAATAAGAAATCAAGAGGAAAATATTACAACAAAAAAATGTATTCATGTATGGCGACATAAATACATTTATGAATAAAAGCGCGATTTTTCGAAAATTTTATATGGCAACATAGCTTTCCAAGTTTTCCTCAAAGTCCAACTTTTAGTATAACAAGGAGTAACCTTCAAAAACTGTTCTTGCAAAATTTCAAACAAAAAAGTTTCAATTTGCCAAAGTTATCGCAATACATACATTTATTTACTAAGGTTAGTATCGTACTAAAGAAATAATAATACTAATTTTAGTAAAAACTAAACAAAATTTATAGTATACTTTAAGCACTTAATTTTAAATTAACACTGTATGTAAATTGGTAACATTTATATTTATTAGTTCATCTTAAGAATACTCTACACAGTCTAATATATCAGACATTTCCGACATGGCAGACCGACGTAAACAATTATATTTTTCAAGCTTTGATAAAATATACCGTAAAATTTTAAAATTAAACACAAAATAACAACATAAAAAATATTGTTGTTGCTTTATGTCTAATTTGAAATCTTTTTGGAAGATTTTATGAAATTTTATGGCGGATTTTATTTAAATTGATAAAAATATAGAGCTCACTAAAAATATAAAGAAGGGTTATAAGCAAAATCACATTTCAGATTTATAGATGGCTTATAAAACTAATTTTTCATACATACTCGTACATTATTCTAAATTTTATAAAAAAAATAGTTAGCAAATTCAATAAATTGATATAAACTAAAAAAAAAGACTTTTTCACTTTTGTTGAGTTAATAGATAAATCGAGCAAAATTACTTGAGTAATTCAAAATTTGCGAAGTAAAATTACTCGACCAAGTTTTTGAAAGAAATTTATCGATTAGTAAGACTTACTATTTAACAACTTGTAGCCACGTATCTTCTGCTTTTTGCATACGAACAGCTACTTATTTTGGTAACTACTTATTTTTTTATATGAAGCGGGTAAGCGGGTGCACAAATTTTGTTTTTTTCAAGCAGCGCTAATCGAGGCTTCTCTGTAAATGAATGATAAGCTCAACAGCTTGAATTAAATATGAAACATATTTACGCCAATTTTAAAATAAATGGTACATGTACACTCAACCAAAGACGTCTGTAATGACTACTGAAAATTTTGCTGTTATTACCGGAAATTTAACTGTTTTGAGGCCAGCGGTATTTTTTGCTAATTTTAGCAACACATGTCTGCTGATCTGTAGTACAATAAAATTAGTAGCTGCTACTAAATTTTAGTAAAATTTATGTAAAATGCAATTCAAAATCGATTTGCTAAAATCAGTATCATAATTTTAGTACAATGAAATTAGTATAAATAATTAGTTGCAGCTACTAAATTTCAGTAAATTGCTGTAAACTGTAATTTAAAATCAATCTGCTGAAATTAGCAAAAAATTGTACTAAAAAATAAAAAAACTGTAAAATCTAAAAAAAAAAAAAATTTTTCTTTCGATTGTAACGAGCGTATAATTACTTCATCGTACTTGAAATTTGGAGTCAAAATTGCAAACGGTTCTCCAGTTATTGCCGTTTTATGCATTGGAGATGCAATAAAATTTTCTGGGTGTTATTTCTAAACTAAGAATATATCAAATATAAACTAAACAAGAATTGTAAAAAATCAAAAAAAAAAAAATATTTTTAAATTAGTATATTTTTCTGCTAAATTTAGCACTCGGTTTTGAAAAATTAGTAAAATATTTTTCTGAAATCAGCAGCGAAAATTAGTAAAAAAAATCCGTAATTTGTAATAAGAGAATGGCAAAAATGATTACTGAAAATAAAAATTGTACTAATAATCAGTATAAAAATAGTATAGTGCGATTGGAAACTGTTTACAAATTTTTTTACAAACTTTTTTATTTGAGTGTAATACATTTTTTATAGGGCTATGAAAATCAAGATTTAATAAATTTGATACATTAGCAATTTATCTTATCGGTCAAAATCCATATTAAGAACACAAAGCAAGTAATAAAAAATAATATAATTTATTCAAAAGCTAAGAAAAACTTATAAGATAAATTTACTCTTAATTTATTCTATATTAGCAAAACAATAGTAAATAAAATATATTTGAAAATATCATTTGATCATTTGTTAGCTGGGTTGTAAATTTATCCCTACATGTATATCAAAGTGTATACTTAATGTAATGTAATGCTTTGAGAGTTCTATTAGCTACTAGACTAGAAAACATAACAAAAACAATAGAAACAACAACAGCAACCAACAATTTTATATATTTACAGTATACAGTATTTTGTGGTCATGAAGTGTTAGAGAAAACACATGTGTATTTTGTTTTACTAAAGTTGGAATATACTTAAATATCCAAACAAACGAAAAAAACGACTAAAGAAGAGAATCCTAGAAATTTGTAGCCGTAGTCAAGGTTGCCAACACTTGAACTGAAAAAATGGCTAGATTACGCAGAAAAAATGGCTAGAAATGGCTAAAATTTAAAAATAAAGCAAAAACCCAATAATTTTAATATAATTCAGTGATAATGAAGAGTTCTAACACGAATTTCATGAAAGTAGCTTTTAACTTTTAGTGTTTTTCGAATTTCTAAAATATTTTCCTTTAAATTTTACAAAATACATGATTTTAAATCGAATGTAAAAATTACATGTGTCTGTGAACCCAAATAAAAGTTTTAAAAATTGAAAATTTTGTACTAAAATTTTGAAAATCATAAAAATTTAAGCACTTTTATATGAAATTAACTGTAAAACATTAAAAGAAAAAATGGCTAGGGCAAAATAAAATGGCTAAATCTTCCGGCTAGATCCAATCTAGCCATTTTTTTATGGCTAGATGAAATTAAAATGGCTAGATCTAGCCGGAAAATGGCTAAATTGGCAACCTTGGCCGTAGTAGATGTTAAAATTGCAGTAGTATTCATATCAGAAAAGTACTCCATCATACAAAGCAATTTTATTCATATGTATGTCATGTAACTTAAAGTGTAGAAATTTGAATTTCATAACTATAAGAGTGCAATAGTGTGAATGTATATTTGTGTGTATGTGTGTGTAGAAGTGAATAAAATATCTTGGCTGATGTTTTGGCATTAGAAAATGTGTGTTACCGTCATCGTCATCAACATCATATCGTATTCAGTGTGTGAACTTGATTGTTTGTTTTGTGATGTACACGTGCTAAAACCGAAACACAGTGTTTTAAAGGAAGTTCAAATTTATGAATATAACAGACAATGACAGCTGAGCATAATGTAAGACTAATAACTCTAAAATTAACCAAAATTTTATGAGGCCAAGAGAAAATGGAATTTTTAAATTAACTTTGTAAAACTTGTAAGCCTCTAAGAATGTTTTTGTGCACATTTAATTATTCTGAATTAAAACATAACTGATCCAGTTTTCTTTTTGTTGGTCAAAACACTGTTATAATTAGAATTTTCCTTTGTATATCTTTAATTTCTTTGGCGGCCTGTTTTAAAAGACATACAAATACATTTTCAGTTCAAGTTTTTTTTTAGTTCGTTTATGTTTGTATGTGGAAACTTGTAAGCCATACAAATAAAAAAAGCTATAACTTGGGCACAAAAGAAAAATGCCTTACAATCGCAGCATGCTTTTATACGCACACATTTACCAATGACACTATAGGACAAAATTTTACAATATAAGAAAAAAAAAGTTTATTGGTCTTCGATTTCTACAAAGCGGAAATACATTTATTTATAATAATTTAATTTAAGAAATATTCGCTTATTAAATTTGCCAACAATGAATGCAAAAAAGTGACTAGGACACTACTCAGTAGGTATACAGTGGGGACCATTTGATTTTTTGTGAGAAAATTTGTTTACAGCGTACAGCTTTAGAGTTTAATCACAACTGGGTCGATTGTCGACCCACGACAGCTTAAGTCGTCACGATGAATTTAAATTCAGCGACAATCGACCGTCGACATTTATTGACGTTTAGAAAAAAAGGAAAGCAAAACAAAAATATGGTTGTATTTGTTTCACCACAATTCTTCATTAATTCAATTGATCGTTCACTAACTCTTGTTGTTTTATATTTAATTGTATTTAATTTTGCTTTTTTGCGGTAAATTATGTATTTTAAATTTCAATTACATTTCTTCTGTCAAAAAAATTAATTTTTTGTAAACATAGTATGAATTTATGCAGCTCTAATACGAATTTCTAACAACTCTGTTCTAATGGCAATCATTAATTAGTTAAAAATATGGCAACAATTTGTTAAATATTTTGAGTGTGTATTAGTGTGTCGTCACGAAAATAGAATAGAATCTATTACGACGACAAATCGCCGGACGACATGGCGACATAAGCAATTCTCATTGTCGTTGTCGACCCAGTTGTCATTAACCTCTTAAGCGAATTAAAAAAAAATTAAAAATCGTTTATTTAAAATGTTGGATTTTAATTTTTATTTAAAATATAAAAATTGTTTTTTCGATCTTTTTAATTGATTAATTAGAAATTTATTCAGGCCAATTTCCTTATTATGAATTTACATAATAAGTACTTTTTTTCAATTTTTCTTCGTCAGGATACTCTCCTGACAAATGGCTTTTAATAATTCCACAAAGAGAGCGAAACTAAATTTTTTTTGAGATTTGTACCTCAAAGAAATTAACAGACTGTTTTTAACAGAAGTATTCAAAGCAACAAAATCAAATCAAATTTGTTGGAACCTGGTTTTTTATAAAAAGTTTTTTCTTTCGTTAGTTATTTTGTAAAAGAAATTTTTCTATATATTTAGAAGATTTCGTTGGTTTTCTTCTTACAAAGAAAGTAATTGATATTAAACAGAAATGTACGATAATTTCCCAATTTAAAAAAAATCCAATTTTACCCATCCTGCAGTGGTGTAGATCTTAGCTATTTATTTGTACTTATGTGATAAAAGAGGAAATAAAAACTTGCTTCCGCCATCTTATTTTAAAGAAAAAAATATGGGTTTTACAGTTGTTCAAAACTTTTTAGTTTGGAAAAAAAGGGTCACTTTTGATTCCACTTCTGATCCCCTAAATATTAGATTAAGCTCATAGAAACCTATCCACAATATATCCACACAGAGAAAACAGATTCGTGCTTACAACCGAATTTGTTGCCAATCGAATGGATCGATTGCCGTGACTGAATTTTTCAGTTGTGGCAACTGAATATCGATAGAGTAAATAGTCATATGATTATGGCAACATAATTTCTATAATTAACAATATTTCGGTAATCACAACTGAAAAATTCTGTAGACACAACCGAAGCATTCGATTGGCAATAAATTCGGTTGTAAACACGAATCTGTTTTCTGGGTGCAAGTTTCATTCAGATCTGCGTGGGTACAATATGTAAGTTTCAATTTAGGGTTTGTTCCAATATTACTACTGATCCAAATATTTACTTATACCTCCGATGCTGAGATTTCTTTACAGCAAAGCACTTACAATTATATCTATTTTACATTCAAAAGAATGTTTGTATAATTTTCTTATCTAAGGGAATTTCAGCAATTTTGATTCTAAAAATGTAAGTAAAACGATGCTGCTGCACAGACAAAACCGATACGTGCTGACGACTTACTTCGATGCCAATTTAAAGGTTGGTTCATGGTAAAATGAATGGATTTTAGATTTTTTTTTGCTGGTCACCCGATAACACTAAAAATTTTTGAAACTGTTAAGTAAAACGATGCGTGCTAACAAAATCCATTCTCATGCCAATACTGATAAGCGTCAAAATTTTTTTTCCATCCCTGCCCCGCCCCAATCCGTGGAGCAGCTTATGCTAATGTTCGTAACTACCAAAAATAATGTACGAGTATAACAATAGACTTAAAATCAATTTCTGAAAATGGAGGGCCAAAGTTCATAATGAATTTATTTATTTTTTTTTTTTTAAGAGAAGCAACACTCAGGAAATTCTTCCTATTAATTAATGTGTTGCTTCCTTTGAAAAGGCGATAGAGAAGAGATGAATGGTGGTGTGAGATGAAGAGCTCCAACTACTTATGGCAACACTGTAATTGCGAGAGATGTTGAATTTTAGAACAGTTGTTGCTTGCCATCTGATGGAGAGTTGGCGAACTTAGTTGAAGCTTTATTATTTACAAATGATGTTGCTGTCGCTGGGTATCGAACCCGCAACCTTGTGTGTAAGAGTCCAACGCGCTAACCGTTACACCACAGGGCCCATATGTAAATAATGAATTTTGGATACGTCCTAGCTGAGCTTATATATATTGAGATTTAATGGTACCAAGGCGATTTTAAGCGACTACAGCACGACAACTGTATAATTTTATTCACGATAATAACATACATAATTTTATTCCCTGTGATAACATACGGGATTCAAGTTTTGCTACGTTGCACAGTGGTACCAAACCAAATAAAATTGGTAATAATTATGGATCTTCTAAACTACTCATCCAATCGAAAAAAATATGCACAACTGAAGAGAAAGATCTAGGCTTTTAGAAAATTAGTATTGTAGCCACCCTGTTTTATCACAGAGTGTGCCACAGGGTGTCAAAGTATACGAAAGCTTTATTGTCGTGCAACTTTTACAAATGTGAACCGATTTTGCTGATTTTAGACTTTTTGTAATATAGGTTATAAGATAAATAAAAAATATTCATCAAGTACTATAGTATCTCTTATAGTTTAAAAAATATTTAACATTGAATTTCAAAATGTTCATTTTTTACCTTGACTTTTTTTGGTTTTTCCCCAATAAGTTTTTCATTATCAGAACACTATGTTTGAAATTTTGTTGTGTGATTGCCATGACCTTTCTAAATTTCAAAATGAAAACTATTTTCAATTATCTCGAGTTGTTTAGCAGTAATAGTTTTTTAAAGTCAAAAACTTTTAAGCGTGTCCTGAAAATGGCATTTTTTTGCAAAAAGGGGGGTTAATTCATTTAATTTTATATCCAAGTTTTTGGAAGCTTTTTAACATTTTTGGACATTTTCTAAAAGAATGAGCTTCAGAAATGCTTAATAGACAAATTAAGAACATTTTTGAGCATGCACCCTACGCCCAGCATTGGGCGTGAATGTGGCAAAAAAAAAATTCACGCCACTTAAATAATTTTTTTTAATTTTGAACCATAAGCAAACAAGTTCCAAATGATTTCCCGCCGCCCGCTCAAGAACATCGATAGCGGAGCAAATTTTGTGGAAAAAGTCATATTTTTAAAAGCATTTTTTTTTTATTTGTATAAAAAATTTTTGAAAATAACTTATTTTTGTAAAGTTTGATTTTTTTTTCATTAAATGGTAAACAATTGTCATACACTAAAAAATTGTTTCGTTACTGTTAATAGTTATTTTAAAAGTTAAATTTCTATATAATATTTTGAAATAAAATGGATTCTAATTTTTTTTTTTTGTTTTTTTACCGGGCAGTTTAATATTTGAAATAATTTTTAACATGTTTTTATATATTAACAAATAAGACTTATTTATCTATTGAACGATATATAAAATGTTTATATAATTTATTCCATCGAGTCAAACTAATGCACTCAAAATGGACATCTCAAGTCAAAATTAAATATTCGATAACTTTTTTCATGCTTAGTCGACTGGCCCTTATTTGTAACGTTGTTCCGAATCCCGGTCTCCGAGGCTTATTTTATGAGGTTACTAGAAAAACTATTGCAGAAAAAATTTCAGCTCACAAAGTTTTAAATGCGATTTACAAGGGGGAAAATAGCTTTTTTGGCTAATTTTTTTTTTTTAAATATTATTTATAACATCCAATTGTATAAAAAAAAAATCATAATAGTGTCATTATAAAAGTATTTTAAAAGCATGAAGCGATAGAAGGTAGCATATATAATACGGTAATTTCAAACGCATTCACTTAGGTCAACTTTGAATGTCTCTGGACAAAAAAGTAATAAAGATATAAGCCTAATATTTTTGGTACATGATAATTGGATTGTTTATTACAAACTGTGGAAAAATCTGGTAGGTCAGAAGACATGAAAAAAATTAATTAATGCCGCTCTTAAACCAGCCCAGCAAAATCTTTCATTACCAAATAAGTGGTTATATAATAGAAATTCATAGCTCCGCACAACTTATTTTTTGGCGTCTAAGCTCATTATTTTTGTTTGGCGTGGTCGTTTTTATAAGTAGTCATGCTTACCCGCTCGCTTACGAAAAAATGAGAAATAAGTAGTTATGAGATTTTGAATAATAAGTGGTTACACACATGCTTACAAAAAGTTGAATTATAAGTGGTTATCCGATTGCTTACTTGATTCTTAAAAATAAGGAGTTAAGCAAATACTATTAGCCTAAGAAAATACATTCAGAAAAATTTAAGTTTTTTCTAATGTGGTATTTTAGGACTCGTCATAAAAATTTAAACATAAAACATATTTACATATGATAAATAAAAATGTATAAAATTTAACTGTGTAAAAAGTATTTATTTAAAATATTACGAGTAAGTCATTATTTTATATTTAGAAACAATGAATACAATAGGCCGTTATTAGGAAGTCATTATTTTATATTATAAAATAATGTAGAAGGTAATGATATATCATTTTTGGTAATGCTGATAGTAATGAGGTGTCATTACCAATATTTTGCTGGGAGTGTGCGTTGCTCACCTTTTTTACAGCGTTTTCAAGACCGAAATGTGCGAAAAATTAGGAAAATTTTATTAGTCTACTGTGGCCTTTCATTTTTCGGTGTAAAATAATTGATCGCATTATACCATTTGAGAAATTAGAAATCAAGGCATAGAAGCTAGAAGTTTAACTCTAAAGTTTACAAGATGTAAAGTGTAAAGTTTACAAGATATGTAAAGTTTAACAGATATGATATGGTACGGTTTCCGATCCATTTTCAAAATCGGATAAATTAGTATTCGTATTTGGACTATAAAAACTCGTCTTTATTAAGTAATACTCTACATTATGTGGTATATAATGCTGCTCTTTGTCACTACCCACTTTCTATTACACTTATTATTATGTATTTCTCTATGTTTATTGCACTGTTGCTTGAGATTCTCTTCCCAGAATATGAGGCAAGCTATATTGTGGGGCAAGGCTTTCATGTATTCGGCATGCCCGACTTGAATTATTTTTCTTACTTGATAATAAACCACCACCACTTGCTGAAATTTAGCACAGTGAATTTTAAGATCTATCCAAATAAAAAAAAAAAATAAAAACCTGAAGTCTGGCTCTCCGGCTATATGAAACCCTAAACCAGTGTACCATCTGGGTCAAATTCCGAGAACCGAATTTTAATCAACGGTGCATAAATGTAGCAATAAAAAGTGGCTCCCGCCTAAGTATTTTTACATTAGGATATAATTCTATAAAAACGCGTTTAACAAGTTGCAATCCCGCATTGTCAAATACTGGAATAGGTCTGGATTTCGGGCTATATGATATCAGCTCAGTTTATTGTTTCCCAATTGACCCCATGCGTACACCTACAAAAACGATTTGTTGTCCCAATAGAATTTGGTTCCAACCGAATCGTTCGGTTGCTACAACCAAAAATTCGGTTGTTGGTTCCAACCGAATTGCTGGTCGTGTAGATATTAGTAGTTCACCATACATATTATTTTGAGGTGTTAGAAGTTTGCAACTCAGTGTAAACTTAGAATTTCCAGGAAGGTGAGGCGCCCACAAGTTCGGGCCTATTTAAAAATGATAACTAACAATTTTTATCTTAAATATTTCTTAAGTCAGAAATTTTCCTTAAAAAATTTTTTTTTTTTATTTTTTATTAGAAAAAATTCTGTAAAACTGGCTCTTAGTCTACGATGGGACTCGAGTTCAGCATTCCGAGTTTGTACGACTCACTGAACAATTTTATAACTAACTTAAATTTTTTCGAAATTTCGGCATTAAAACACTGTAAAAAGGAACTAGGAGAAACTGATCCAAAGCAGTATCCTGTTTTTTTTCCCAAAGTGATCACTATTTGAATAATGAATACAATGACATAGGTCTCGTAAAATAAATCGCATAAAATTGCTTTAGTTTGGTAATACATTTATGATCGACATAGTCAGTCTCAGATAAGACCTTTCAATGGCAACTTGGTAAAAATATGGGTCCATTTTAACGATTTTCAATAGGGTTTTCATAAATGCAGAGGAAAACTGGGTTATATGAGGGACAGTCCGCGATATATTGAAAAATATATCTTTTGAGAAACCTTGTCGAAATTAAACCACGTTGTTAGGAACAGCTAGGGGTGAATGTATAGTTATAATAAATAAAAACTTACAGCCTTACTATCAATATTTTTCAAAGGTATATTTTTGTTAAAGTCGACTTTATTTTAAAGCAAAAGTTTTGTTTTAACCATACTATATAAAATATTTAAAATGAACCTTTTAAAATAATGCCAAACATATACATTCGAAAATTTTGTTTGTTTTTATTGAAAACCAAAACAAAATATTCAAAAATAAAAAGGAAATTTGTAAATAAATGTAAACAAAAATTGAAAACAATGAAAACAAAATACATAAATATAAAATAAAAACAAATGAAAACTTCAAATTTAAAACAGACTTTAAAGGTATATTTTAACCCCTCAATTCATAAATGATTTGTAAAGTTATAGCAGGTTTACAAAACGTCATTTTCATACAAAATTTGTTCAATAAACCTACTATAATTTTACAAAGTGTTTATGAATTTAGGGGTAAATATTTTGTATGGTACGAAAATTAAAATAATAGTCGACTTTTGTGACTTAAAATCGACTTTTTCTTTTTTATAGTAAAGCTGTTATATTTTTAAAATTTTAGTTCGAAAATTGTCTGCAAGATCGAAATTAACAATTACTTTTGTCATTAAGTTCAAATAAATCTAGTTTTCATATATTTTCTATCAGTTCCATAGTGCAATGGGACAAATGCATAAAAAACAAAAACTCTGTGTGAAAATGTGAAACGCCTTGTTCGTTATGATGCTTAAAAAGGCGAGACAATATCTTTTGTTATTTTACACTACACAGTAGAAAGTAACATTGTCTATATTTTCAACTTTGCTTAGATGTTTTAGATGCCTAATGTACATTAGGGTGGCATTACGTTACATGGACCAATTTTTTCGGAATTTGAATGAATGTCTTTTGAAAGATGTGACACCACATTTTTCAAATTTTAAAATTTTTGCAGCTTTTTGGACCGAAAATTTGCGACCCTACTACAAAAATTAATACAAATTCTCATATTCGTCGAAAATACGCATCGTTTGAGGTATATCACGGTAATGTGCCCGAAACAGACACAAGTAGGAGCACGATAAAAGCTAATAACTACAGAAAACGTGAGTCTTCACAAATCCACATTATCGCGAGGAACACTAATATTCTTACATCTAATGGGTCAGTGTATTGCGTGATCACAATATTTTTCCACTTAATATAGTAAAATCGATGGCATACGTTATTGCAAAAATTTAAACGACTTTTTTGAAAAAATTGCAAAATTTATTTATTATTTATTTTGTTTTTGCATTGATTTGGTAACTGACGGTATTTTTATTTAAGTGCATTAAATGAAGGATAACGACGCATTATATAGATTCCGTGCATAATTTTTGAACGCTATAAACGCGGTGATTTTAACGTAATATAAAAAGACGAGGCACACCCAAAGCGCCAATAGGAATGAGACAATATCTATACCACATAAAATAATTAACGATGCTTTATTCAAAAACCGGTGGCACATAAAAAATTTTAAGCTTTAACGATATTGTCGTACCTTTAGCAGTTTAGTCCTCAATTGTAACATCACTTAAAATAAAATCACTCGATATTAAAATAATTAACCAATTACGACATTAATTTCGAATAAATTACAAAACATTTAAAATTAATAGCTTGATTTAATGAATAATGAAAAAAATTTAGATTTGGTGTATTTTTTTGTTGTTTATTGTTAACAAAAATCAATGGGGAAGATAGAAAAATCTTTAAGGAGGGTATCGGCTATAGAAGAAAATTGTTTTCGATATTTGCTCTGAAAATTTCAATAAAAAATTCGGAAAAATAAAATTTCCATATGTTCTTTTTTGTAAAATATGTTGTAGTCTCAAGTAATACCCTAAGCATTAAATTTGTGTATAGCATTTTATGTATTTTTATTTAATTTTTTTTTTATTATTTTATTTTTAATTATTTTATTATTTTATATAACAAAAATATACAAACTACATCCACAGATGCAAGAATTGCAAGTAGTCTTTAAAGGAAAACCGTCATTGGCATTCCTCGATGGTGGGCGAAGGCACGTCATTTGGGGCTGGTACTGATAGCATTTTATAAGCCATAAAAGTAATCAATGGCTCATATGAATAAAAAATAGATATTACTAATAGGGGGAAATACAGGGATTTTTAAGCAATTACTTCACAAATCTAGTCTGCTTGGGAGTAGACTAGAAATTTAATTTTTTAATTTTTGTTTATATTTCATGCTATTCTACCAGCCAATTGACAAATTTGGAGTTAAAAGCCATTCCTAAGCCCAACGTAATTACTTCGAAGTAAGTGCTAAGTTTTATTCATATGACCCAATGTATATAAAAAATAAAAATAAAATACAAAACAAATTAAAAAGTGTACGAAATAAAAGCATTTCGATCGAAATAAAATGTCTAATAAATTCTCTACCATCGTTTTTAAGAATATTTGGGTTAATATATAAAATTCTCTTTAACCGATTCTTCCCAAATTTGAAGACCCATTATATACATGTAGAAAACTGCGAGATAAAGAATTTTGTTCATACACGGTTTATTGAAATTTTTCTGTTTTCTTAAAATTAATTTTAAAGTTTAAACGCGTTTTCCCACAACCATGAGTTCAAAATCGGCTGCCATTGTACAGCCAAAGGGGTTTAACTAATTTCGATCTGAGTTTCTTCATTCGTAGGCAACAAAAATCTCCAGTCCTTATCGTGGCCCTTTTTTAAATTTTGTCAAGTAAATTTTATGTCCCCGAGCAAAAGTGTTTTTTTTTTGCCTTTTTGGCATTTTTAGGTTTGTGTGACAACTTTGTTAAAACAAATTTAAAAAAAATAAAAATCATGCCATGATAAGGACTAGAGAATTTATCTGGCATTAGGAATCACTACATTTTTACTTTTCGAAAAATAGTGAAGGCTGCACAGTGGCTGCCGGTTTTGCTTTTTTAAAAAAGGCCAATAATGAAGTGGCAACCCTGTAGATTTTGGTTGGCAAAATTTTAAACTAATAATTTCTCAAAACACTGCAAAAACTTATATTTTAATAGAAAAATAAAATTACAAATATATTGTTATTTAAATTTTTGACAATCATTCAAATTTACTCCCCCTTAAGTTCCTATATCTTCTTAACTTACCAGGTGTCTTCAAATGCAAAAAATTATATGATACGAAATGTCAAAACCATTGCAGAGAAACGTAATATGATATCAATTGCAGAGTGGTGGGGAACACTTGACCATTTCATGGCAAAGAAATGTCATAGATTTTTCTTCGAAAATACCAAATTTTATCAAATATTAATATTTTAGGTTTAAGGTTAAGAAAAAGAATAAACCTTTTCTTCAAAAGTTATAAACACATTAAATTTTCAAATCAGACTAGATCCAGTTTCTGCCTTTTTTTTATGGACAGGCTCCATTAGTGATTTTCCATTAAACTGTATTATTGTTTATATTTTTATTGTCAGATTGTCTCTATATGAATACTTTCAGAAGTGATCAAACAGACATATACAAACATTCTACTTTAGATTTTTTTTATTTATCTTCTTATTTCCTCCGTGTCCCCTTTATCTACGAATAATAAACAATTAAACTCTTTCCTATTCTTTTTTACTAAATTTTCAGTTATTTTTTTTTTATTACAATATTAAAATGAAAACGAAAAGTGACATTTGATGGCTGGCATCATTGCAAGAGAAGCTTGCATGTCAGCAATATCATGATATTGCAAAAAAAAAAAATAAAAATGAGTGTCTTCATTTGAAATGAAATTATTTTAGCAATTGCTTGCTATAATTTTATTGCATGTCAAGACACTAGGTTAAGCAGTTTTATTATATGTTTGAAAGAATTTTTATAGGTATTAGTTGGGACAGGGCATATGTATGTACCTACTGTAAAATAATTTTTCAAATAGATTAAGAAATTTATTTTTGGAATTTTTTTTTATATTATCCACTTTTGACACTTTACACTATATTTCCATAGCTTTGACATCCCTTGCATAAAGTCATTCATTCACGCGAACGAATTTGAACAGTTCAAATGTTAGATTATAAGTGCACAAAACACCACTAGTGTGCCCTCAAAATGAAAATCGATTTTTTTTTTGACCCCAAATATTAAACGTTTTTAGGATTCGCTAGTCGACTATATAAATAAAAATACCCAGGAAAACTGTTTACAATCGGTTGCCAAGCGCACCATTTCCGCAACTGGTTCTAATGCAATGAATTCCATGGAACTAGTTCCACAATCACTTCCGCGTGTCGTATATGGAAAGTATGACTGACGGAGAATCATTTCTATAACTAGTTCCAGAACTAATTCTAAGGCAACCGGACAATTTCAAACAAAATACATCGGTGTAAGAATTGTCAGTAATAGTAGCTATTCTACAACCGATTCATTAGAACAAAAAAATTCTGTGGATACCTAGTCGACTGCATAAATAAATATAATATTTTGCATTATTTTATCTTTACATACACTTTCAGTTTTGCCTAGTGTTTCCAATTCGGTTAATCGATTAACCGATTCCTCGATTAATCGCCTCTATTTCGATTAATGTCGAAACAAATAATTTAAAACTCAAATAATTATTCGATCCGAATAATCGGTGAAAATAGGTCGATTAACCGGTTACAATTTTAATATGGAATTTTTCCCTTATTTTTTCCCCAAAACTTCATAATTTTCTTAACTTTGGCTAAAAAATTACAAGAAAAGCTTAGAATAAACATAAAATTACTAAAATACCATCAAATTCTTTTAAAATTGAGTGAAAGAGGTCGTTAAGCCTCTAGATACCTTTTTTAAGCAAAATAAAGTTGTTTCTAAAACTACCCAAAATACACGAAGTGTCTGGCTGGATCAGCGTCGAAGTGCTATATAGGCTTTAATCAATACAGTAATCGATTTTTGATTCTGTTCTTTTAAAAATTAAAACTAATGTAAATTCTATTTCCATGTCCTTCAAGGCAAGGTTGCATTTTTTCAAATATGTGTCCCACAACTGTCAACTGACATCTTAATTCTGTAGAAACTCTACCTTTTCTCGATTCAAAACCACACCAATTCTACAACATGTCCAACTACGCCATTTTCAGTTTTATTTCAAAATTGTTTAAAAATGTTTTAAAATTATCCAAATCTAGAATGTCTAGAATGTTTCAAAATTATACAGACATTTTTTAAATTCTTCCAAAAATGTTTTAAAATTGTCCAAAAATCACTCAAAATAGTTTCAAAATGTTTTAGAATTATCAAAAAATCTTCCAAAATTGTCCAAATATTGTTTAAAATTGTCTAAAAAACTTTGATATTTGTCCAATTGCATTTCAAAATTGTCCAAAATGTATTTTAAAATTTTCAAAATGTATTTCAAAATTACAAATATATTTAAAAATTATATTTGTATTTGAAAATTGTTCAAATACATTTCGAAATTATTCACTTGCATTTAAAAATTTTAAATCTGTATTTCAGAATTGTAAAATTGCATTCAATATAATTCCATTTGAATTCAAAATTCTCCAAATGTATTTCAGAAATTTCCAAGACTATTTTTATTCCAAAATTTTCCAAATGTATTTAATAAAATTCCAATTACATTTCAAATTTTTCGAAATCTATTTCAGAACTACTACTTTTATTTTAAAAGCATTTTTACAAACATACATGTTTTCTCTTTCATAATGAATATTTTATAGGAATTGTAAGACTTAAGAGAAAGAGAAAGCATGTATGTTTGAAAAAATGATTTTAAAATTAAAATAGAAATACATTTTGAAAAATTTAGAATTTTATTAAATACATAAATACAGAAGGGAATGTTAGCTCAAACTTTGGATAATTTTGTTTATTGTCAATGGCCCTTAAAAACGGAAAAAAGACTGAGAATTTATGATATTCTTTAGTCTACTAAGTCTACTATTCATAAAATTTTTTTTGCAAATTTTTGTAGAGTAAATTGGTATTTTGATTAAACTAATATTTTACTTAAATGGAACTAAATTCTTTTTTTAATTCTTCAGGGGAGGAGGAAGAATTTTGGATAGTAATTTTTTAAATGCAATATTATATTTATTGTAGTATTGATTAAATTTTCATTCAAAGAAATTTTGTATCCAAAGTTTTACAGATTAAAAAAAATTTCGTAAGTAGAAAATCTACCTTGAGTTATGCTATTTTTAACTTACTAATATTAGAAAAAATCTCCTAGTTTCAGTAGTTTTTTTTTTGCCATTTTTAACTAATTTTTAATAGCTTCAGCTATATTTTACATAAATTTTTCTATTAGTATAAGAAATGTTTCAATTTAGATAATCTCAAATTCCGAAACTTTTCAACCTTAAGGTACATTAACACGGAGCAAAAACACTCCAAAATAGCTAAACTCATTCAAAATAGAGCTAATTAGAGGGGATTTTTTTTTATCTCTAGCATTTTCTATCTAGTGTAGATGTGCTTTTTTAATTTGAAAATTTTTTTTAAATACATCGTGTTCATGTTTCATGTTGATATTTAACAAAACCAGGAAGCTGTTAGTGTTGTTGTTGGTAAAAAGTTAAGGAAATACATTACATTTGTTTTAAACGATTAATCGATTAATCGCCAATTTTCTCGAATAACCAAGCCGAATAACCGGTTAATCAGTTTTAGTGATTTTTCGAATAATGCAATAACCGGTTAACCGCCTATGTCGAATAATTGGAAACAGTAGTTTTGGCTTTTCTATAGCTTGATGAATTTTTTACCAAATCAGTAAAACTACGCCGAATTTAGTAGTGCTTGACATTTTTATTCGTCTGCGCTTACAATATTGTATTTGAAAATTATGGTTCCAAGGACCCAAAAAGTCGATTTTTGTAATACTGCATGGGGTACATTGAACTTTTTTGAGCCAATTTGTATAGAGCTCACATTTTCTAACAAATTAAAAAAAATATATAATTTTTTCCTCACGTTCGTATTTTAAAAATAACAAAATAAAATTCTTTTCACTCGAAAACATATTTCTTCCCTATTTTTTATGCAATTTAAAAACGTTTATATCTAATTGCGTTAGCAAATCTACCCGTGTAAAAAAGATCAGATCTGGTCAGATCTCAGCACATCTTACCAGATCTAATTAGATCTCAAAATTGGGGACAAATTTGAGATCTAATTAGATATGATCAGATCTAGGCACATCTGGCCAGATCTTCGTAGATCTTACCAGATCTAATTAGATCTCAAAATTGGGGACGAATTTGAGATATAATTAGATCTGTTCAGATCTGGCGAATTTGTCCAGATCACATTAGATTTGAACAAATTTGGCACTAGATCTGATCAGATCTTGCCATAAGATATTATCACATATGCCATATCTGATCATATTTGATGTGATCTGGTACAGGATCTAATTAGATTCAATCATATCTATTGAGAACCAAAAAGATCTGGTCAGATCTAAACTTTTTTACACGGGTATTTATTATTTAAAAAAAACTTTGTTTGTATTTGCAACAATTGTAATTACATGTTCATCGTCATTAGAACAGGGAATGTAAATTAAGATACAATTTAAAAAGCCGAATTATGTAAAAAATAAGAACAAAAATGTATTTGAATTTGAGTTGGAGGTAGATCTTACAGATTTATTTAGTAAAATTCATATCTAGGTTATTGTTTTAAATTGGTACTAGAATTTTTCATAGGGCTTTGTAATTCGAATCACAATTTAACGTTTTTCAACTGTTAACCAAACATTATTACAAACCCATTATACCCTGTAATAAAGAGTAGTATAGGGCATGGAAAAATCTTTATATTTCTTATAAAACAATGTGAAATAACAAAAAAAAACTAAATGTTGCCACTTAAAATATGTTGCTGACAAAACAATGTTTGTCTGACAGTAATTGTACTGTTTTATTTTATGTGGTACACTCAAAGTAATACGTATGTAATTTAATTGAAATATTCTTAATTTTCTTCCTAATGTTTTTCTCTTTAAATATATTGTGTTAAAATTTTAGTAGTTTTTCTAATCTTCAATAAAAAATTTGTTAATTTTAACAAATGTTATTCTAAACTCAAAATTGGAAATATTTACAGACAAATTATTTTGAGCGTATATACGTATTCCTTTTATTGTATATTCTGTGCAGTGTTGCCAGCTTTATTAGGCACAAAATCGTCGAAATATCGTCAAAAAACGCATTGCCGTTTTGAAAAATCGTCAAAAATAGCTTGACATCGTCAAAATAAAATCTGTTTGTGTTATAAGAACCCCGAAAACTTAACAAATAATATAAAAATAAGCCTTTTTTAATAATTTCGCGCTTGTTCGATTAAACATATTTAGTATAACATTTATAAACATCGAAATTTGCAATATTCTGAAATAAATAGTTGCTCCAAAAAAAACATACCACCAAATTTCAGGCTTCAAAATATTTAATCCATATGTATTTTACAGGCATTCTTCCCCACGTTAAAAATTGAGATTCGCTATAGTATTAGGGTAGAAGTTTTATACAAAAGTTATCAGATTTTTTGTTATTTTTCCTAAAAGCTTTGTACATTTTAAAATAGATAACTTAAAGCAAAATTGACATTTTTGCAATAAATAAAAAATTATGATTCACTTGAAAGGATTTTTATATTTTTTCTAAATATAATTTTAATTAGACTTTTAATATCAATACTTTATATCTCAAATTCGGAAATAATTTTAAATAATCGTACAGAAGAAGAAAAATTTTTTGATTTTCGAGCAGTTTTTGTTTAGATTTTTGCGATTCTCCATAATTTTAAAAACTAGAATTAGAGTTTGTAACAATATCGTCTTTTTGCACATTTCATGCTGTATTTTAGATTAAAATACGTCATTTTGAAGAAAAATATTGTTATTTAGCTATTTTTGATCAACATGACGCTAAATCGTCAAACCGGGCAACACTGATTCTATATTTTTATATGGCTATTTTAGGTTGGCAGTAAGAAGTTTACATTGCGTGTTGATTAACTTGATTTCACAGTACTTTTTAGCTTTTTCTTCTTCAATTTCTACATTTTTCGCTTCATTGTTTGGTATGGCCTTTTATATTTGTTGGCAACGCGTTGATTTAATGAAGTTGCTGTCTGTTTGTCTATGTTTTGAAATGGATTTTAGTTGCTTTTGTTTGTTTCTCTGTTTCAATTCATTTCATGTTTTGGCAACATTTGGGATTTCATCATTTATGTCAGTTAGTTTGCTGGTTGCTTATTCGCCATACGTTCGACCATTTTGTGTATGTGATTTCTTTCATTTCGTTTTTCGTTGTAATATTTCACAAATCATTTACAACTTTTTAGATTTATTATTTTTTTTTTTGTAAATCCTTTGATATGTTTGTTACGAATTGAATTTTCATATGATACTATTACCCTAAAGGTTATCAAAAAACTGATTTTTTTGAACTCAAATAACTATTTTAGCTAAATGCTATTACAATATAAGTATTAGAGGAATTTTATAGAATTTAATACAAAAATTGTTTAGACTAGCGCTTTTGCAAATCATTTGAGAAAATTTTTTCAGAATCTAGGACTGTTTTTCTCGCTTCAAAGCTGTATGCTGTAAGAAAGGAACCTGTTCATAAGATATTTAGGTAATTTATCCCATTTTCTTTTCTGCCCTTTTTTACAAATGCCTTTTCATGCACAATAAAAAATGAAACTTAGGCCAACATTTTATAGATCTACCCAACTTTTAATAAAAAAAACAATGATTTTTATTTTATTTGGTTTTTTCAATATCAAAAAATTAACTACAAAATCCGTTAGAATAAATGATATTTAGTTTTTTAACTGACCTAGAAATTAACTACAAATCTAAGAGGGTTTCTTTTTTAACAAAATATTTTAAATTAAAATATTGTTACGTTTTTACCTTTTAAAAACGTTGGTTTATTTCCCTTAAATAAACCGGATTGCTTTCTATTGCATTCAAAATAACCAGTTCCAACGCTGACGCCAATTGTTAAGTTTTACCTTATAAAACGTTCGTTTATCTCCCTTAGATAAACAGTCCAGGTGCTGTCACAGCGAAAATAACAGCCAATTTTAATAACCAAAACACGAATACACTTAAGTTTGAAATAGCTTAGACACTCGTATTTATTTACACACTATTACTTATTTACAAACTCTCTCTATTATGACCATTACTAGAGCACGATACTAACTCGCGGTCTTAACAGCACAACTGTTAACAATCAATTTCTTTTTCTCTAATGTTAACGCGCGCCTTATATAGTAACAGCCATTCTTCTACAACATGCTGGATAATTCTAGCATGCTATACTTAACTCTACATACGCTTAAAGACTATACACACAACCATCTATACAATATTACTCTACATACATACACACAAACACTTATAATCAACCAACTATACACTCCCTATAAGCAATTCGGTAGTCGACTACTAAAAAAACACACTTTTAGTTAGCTTTTATGACCTAGCTATAAGCTAACTACAATGCAATGCAGAACTTCCCCAAAATCGAAGCTTGGATATAGAATGCAATGACATTTGTGTACGTTTGCACTTGTTTTGACATTTTACTATCTCCTTCTTTTAGATTTGTTTTACATATTTATACCCTACACCACTATGTGGTCAGGGTATTATAAGTTTGTGCTGATGTTTGTAACACCAAAAAATATTGGTCGTAGACCCACCTTATAGTATACCGATCGGTTCAGAATTTTTTTTTATTTCGATTTAACGATGTCCGTCTGTCCGTCCGTCCGTCTGTCCATGCAATCTTGTACGCACTCTACAGGTCGCAAATATTAAGATATTTTTATGAAATTTGGTACGCAGACCTTTGTTGGCCCAAGGACGAACAAGTTTGATTTTGGTGAACATCGGTCCATGTTTAGACCTAGTGCCCATATAAGGGTCCTACCAAAATTATATTTTTTATACGCTGCAGGTCGTAAATATTAAAATATTTTGACGAAATTTGGTACACAGACCTATGTTAGCCCAATAACGCAGCCTATTGATTTTGGTGAACATCGGTCCATGTGTAGACCTAGTGCCCATATAAGGGTCCTACCAAAATTATACTGTTTATACGCTGCAGGTCGTAAATATTAAGATATTTTGATGAAATTTGGTACACAGACCTACATTCGCCCAATAACGCAGCCTATTGATTTTGGTGAACATCGGTCCATGTTTAGACCTAGTGCCCATATAAGGGTCCTACCAAAATTATAATGTTTATACGCTGCAGGTCGCAAATATTAAGATATTTTGATGAAATTTGGTACACAGACCTATATTGGACCAAGGACGAAGCCTATGGTTTATGGTGAACATCAGTCCATGTTTAGAACTAGTGCCCATATAAGGGTCCTACCAAAATTATACTCTTTATACGCTGCAGGTCGTAAATATTAAGATATTTTGATGAAATTTGGTACACAGACCTGCATTGGCCCAATAACGCAGCCTATTGATTTTGGTGAACATCGGTCCATGTTTAGACCTAGTGCCCATATAAGGGTCCTACCAAAATTATAATGTTTATACGCTGCAGGTCGCAAATATTAAGATATTTTGATGAAATTTGGTACACAGACCTATATTGGCCCAATAACGCAGCCTATTGATTTTGGTGAACATCGGTCCATGTTTAGAACTAGTGCCCATATAAGGGGCCCCCCAAAATTGGCTTGGTTACAAACTGCAGGTCGCAAATATTAAGATATTTTAATGAAATTTGGTGCGCTGACTCACATTATAGAAAATTTTGACATAAGCCCCATTTTAAACCATTCGAATTTCGGATCCAAACAATACACCAGGGTATTGTATAGTCGGCATGCCCGACTTTAACCTTTTTACTCGTTTTCATTTTCTTTTGTTCATTGTCAAAATCAGTGCTCGTGCGTGTAGTTAGTGTGAAAATAAATAGAAAAAGTGAAATATTTAATAATTTTAATAATTTAATAATTCCAAGAAGAAGGAACAAAAAGCTTTAACAAAAAGCAAATATTTTGTTTATAATTTTGTTATATTTTTATATTTATCTTTCTTTAGGGTTTTTAGTTCTGACTAAAGCAAAGAGTATTATAAGTTAACTAATAGTAAGCTAGCTAATAGCTAACTAATAGTTGAATTTTATAAAGTCAATTTATAGCCAACTAAAATAAAATTAGTTTATAGCTAATTTCTATGCAACTAACTTTAAGTTAGTTGAAAAGTCATGCAGAGTCGGACAATTGACTACCGTCTAGGGCATCGCAATGTTAAAATAGTCAGCTGGCTCCATTAAAAATAATCCAAGTATCAACCACCACTAGTTGCGAAATAGTTAGATTTAAGTGCATTAAAAGTTAGCTGAGTTGGCGGTAGGGATATTACTCTACATTAGGCTTAACATTATAAAGGGTGTTTTTTTAAGCTAGATAGAACTTTAAATTGTAAAAAGTAACACAAAAAATTAAATTTTGATGAAACATTTTTTTTTATTTGTTTCAGTATACTCTGACAAATCATCATGAATAGACTCACGCTTGAACAACGCTACGAAATTATCCAAATTTACTTTGAAAATCAGTCGTCGATTCGCGCAACTTATAGACGCAAAATTGTGTTCAGCGATGAGGCGCATTTTTGGCTTAACGGGTTTGTTAATAAGCAAAATTGCCGCATATGGAGTGAGACCAATCCACAAGAGACCCTACAGACTCCATTACATCCAGAAAAATGCACCGTTTGGTGCGGTTTTCACGCTGGTGGCATCATCGGACCTTATTTCTTCAAAAATGAGGCCGGAGCTCGCGTTACGGTCAATGGAGATCGTTACCGCACCATGATCAATGATTTTTTGTTTGAAAATATGGATGACATTGATCCGGAGGAGATGTGGTTTCAACAGGATGGCGCTACGTGCCATACGGCGAATGCAAACATCGACTTATTGAAATCAAAATTTGGCGATAAGTTGATTTCGAGAAATGGACCTGTCAATTGGCCTCCAAGGTCGTGCGATTTGACACCTCTCGATTATTTCCTGTGGGGCTACGTGAAGTCACTGGTTTATGCTGATAAACCAGCAACAATTGATGCCTTGGAGGACAGCATTGTTCGTGTTATTCGTGACATACGGCCAGCAGTGCTCGAAAAAGTGGCCCAAAATTGGACGTCCAGAATGCGCTTCGTCAAGAACAGCCGCGGTGCCCATATGCCCGAAATCATTTTCAAATGTTAATGTCACGTTTTGATCTTTCCAATAAAAAAAAAATTTTGATTACAATTTAATTTTTTGTGTTATTTTTTACAATTTCAAGTTCTATCGGGCTTAAAAAAACACCCTTTACATACACACAAACTCTTATAATAAACCTACATTACGCTTAAAGATTACACACACACAAACTCTTATAGTCAATCAACTATACAATTCCCAGTGTAGAAAATCATTACCAGATATGTGGTTATGTAACTACATACTTGGTAATGGTAACTAGTTACTTTTGTTATTACATTTATTATTACCTTTATATGGCGATGTCGCGAAAAATAATGAGTTATGGTTACACTTCAGCATACCAAAAATCAAAAAATATATCGTTACCTATGTGCTTACCAGTACTGACAAAAATAATGAGTCTAAAAATAGATTTTCAAAAAAATAAATTATAAAAAAAAAAATTTTTATTGTATTTTTTTTTAAATAAAATTTCCTGGTGCGGGAATCGAACCTGGGTCTACAGATTGACAGTCAATAGCTCTACCATCTGAGCTATATCGACATGTAATATTTTATAGATAAAAACATAATTGACCTGCTGCACACAAGTAAGCTTACTCGCCAACATACAAAAAATCAAAAAATATGTGGTTACATGTATCCTTACCAGTGTTTAAAAAATATTGAGTCTAAAAATAGACTTCAAAAAATTTAAAAAAAAATCTAGAAAATTATTTTCTATTTGAAATAATGATAAAAATAAGTCATTATTAGTAACTCATTACTATATGTTTAAAAATAATGCTGAAGATATGTGGGTGTCATTACTGGTAGACCAAAAAAAAAACCATATGTCATTACCGTTTCTACACTGGGTTCTAATGCGTAATTAATCATAGCATATACTTAGGTGTACAATTAAATATAGTACTACGTTGCCACATTGATGTATGTATTTTGTCCATCTCGTCTCTTAGTCTATTTTCTTCTAGAAAAGTCCAGAGTTTTCCATACTAGGCCAAGCCATTTCCGTAACAATATTAACTGCAAAAGAAAATCCGTATTTATATGCAATTTATTTTTTTAATAAAAGACAAAAAAATATGAAAACGAGTATTTAGTTATTGGGCCAATATAGGTCTGTGTACCAAATTTCATCAAAATATCTTATTATTTACGACCTGCAGCGTATAAACAGTATAATTTTGGTAGGACCCTTATATGGGCACTAGGTCTAAACATGGACCGATGTTCACCAAAATCAATAGGCTGCGTTATTGGGCCAACATAGGTCTGTGTACCAAATTTCGTCAAAATATCTTAATATTTACGACCTGCAGCGTATAAACAATATAATTTTGGTAGGACCCTTATATGGGCACTAGGTCTAAACATGGACCGATGTTCACCAAAATCAATAGGCTGCGTTATTGTGCTAACATAGGTCTGCGTACCAAATTTCATCAAAATATCTTAATATTTGCGACCTGTAAAGTGCGCACAAGATTGCATGGACAGACAGGCAGACGGACGGACGGACATCGTTAAATCGAAATAAAAAAAAATTCTGAGCCGATGGGTATACTACAAGGTGGGTCTACGACCAATATTTTTTGGTGTTACAAACATCAGCACAAACTTATAATACTCTGACCACATAGTGGTGTAGGGTATAATGACCACATAGTGGTGTAGGGTATAAATATATATCTTTTTATTTTAACTGTATTCGTTTAAAAATAAATTTACGAATAACTTTAAAAAAAAAACTACAGTCGTTATTCTAATAATATTTTGAGTCAACTGAAAGAGAGCAGAAATAACGGAAAATCAGAAAAGAATACGATATAAATCTGCCATTAAACTACATTTGTATTATGTAAAATATGCGAAAAATTAATCCATAAACATCCTAATAAAATATAATTGTGATGCGGTTTTGCTTTAGGCTGGGGTATGACTCAGTTTGTATTGTAAGCGCTGTGGTGTAATGGTTAGCGCGTTGGACTGTTACGCGTGAAGTTGCGGGTTTGATCCCCAACCAAGGCAACATCAATTTATGAAAAATAATAATATGCATGAGTTTTTTCTATCATCATGGGTCTCCTTCGGAGTTCCCATAGCACTTAACCCCACCGAAGTAAAATAATATAACAGGGCTATGAACTAAAAAGCTTCAACAAAGTTCGCCAATACACCATCGGAGCGCAACAACTGTTCTAAAAATGCAATATCTCGCGCAATTACAGTGTTGCCATATTTGAAGCATCTTTCGCCACCTTTCACTTCTTCTCTATCCCCTTTCCAAAGAAAGCAACACATTTATTAATAGGAAGAATTTCCTGAGTGTTGCTTCTCTATAAAAAAAAATCAACTATACGATCCCATATCGCAAAAAGCTTTATTTAGCAAGATATTAAGATACTTAAATTGCTTAAAGTAATGACTCTTATTATTCTAAATACAGAATCGTAGGAATAATCGGCAAATGAGTTTGTTTAATTCTGGAACCTTAATCTGGTCATATATACTTCGCTCCGCATGGTATAGCACATATATGGGACTAATTAATTAGGTGGACTAATTAATTGATGATTTCATTACCATTACATTGATATCAATTGTAATGAAATTATTTTCATTACCATTTTTTTAATTAATGGTAATGATTCTAAAATTTAATTTCATTGATTAATGACAATGATTTCATTACCATTGATAATCAATAAATTAAAAAAATAATTGCCATTGACAGAAAAACGTAAAAATGGAGTAAAACTCGTTGAAATCGAAGATGGAATATGCTCCTTCAGGCTCATGCTCATTTGAAATTAAATATTACTTTCCATTCCATTGTTATTTGTACCCAGGTAAAGTTTAATGGAATTAAATGGATCCTCCTTAATAAATTATGTTTTATAACTTCCCTGGCCAAACCAGTTGTTCGTTTTCATTTGTCTGAATTTTTTTTGTAAACAAATGGTTTTTAATCAATTGTAATTAGTTTTTTTATATATTAGTGTAATTTCATTACCATTAGTAATGATTTTTCTAATGAAAAATATTTCATTACCCTTAAATGGTAATGACATTTTTTTCATTGTCATTAGTATGAACTAATGGTAATGAAAATTCAATGGTAATGAAAAATTCCCATGTATGGTAAAGCCTAGTAAAATTCCAATTCGAATCTAGCTTGGCTAGCATTCTAGCACTTCAGGTGCTAGATCTAGTACTTTTTTTTGTGAGGAGCACCCAAAATTTATAAAAAATAGTGCTAGGTCCTAGTTTACACACTTAAAATAATACACCAGTAGAAAAATCTGTCAAACGGGTTTCAAATCGATTTGACTAATTTTTAACAAATTTTTAGTTGAAACGTTGATTTAAGCAAAGATTTTAGTTATCTTCATTTCACACAATCCTCAGTACTTTAACTAACTTTGAGTTTTAATTTTCAAAATTATTTAACACTAATTTTTAAGAACCCATTCGTTAAATTTTACAAAATTTATTGTTAAAATATAATATTTTCATTTTACTGTTATTAACCAAAATTTCGTCTACCCCTAACCGTGCAGCACGCCTGTATAAAGGTTATCTCTAGGGCAAGGAATTCCATGCAAATGCATGTTTTTTCTCGATAGTTCAACACTAATATGGACTGAATATTTATCCGAATGATCAAATTTAGAACAAAATGGCATCGATTTGTAGTTGCATATTTTTGCATATTTTGACTTTAAATGCATATTTGGTGCCTTTTAAATGCATATTTTGTGCTTTTTAATGCATATTTGTGCATATTTTTCATTTTTAGGAGTATTTTTCATTTTCTAAAAAAATATAAAAAATTAATACGTTTTTATATTTTGATTCAATCAAAATAAATATTCTTATAGAAAATATTCGAATTTTGTATATGTTTGCAAAATAACTAACTTAAATATATTTTTAGGTTTTAAAGTGCATTATTTTTGTAAAAATAATAGTGTTTAGTGCATATTTCTTATGTTTTTAATGCATATTTTTCTTTTTTAGTCGCATATTTTAGGCGCATGTTTTCCATTTTTAAGTGCATTAAACTCCTTGCCCTAGTTATCTCTATCCAAATGTGAACCTTGGTGGAAAATTGGACCCTCGGAAATTTTTAATAAAAATTTTCCACTTCGTTCATTTCTCGAAAACTAAGTGAGATAGAGCAAAACTGATAAAATGTTTGGGCTAAGCCCGGGGAGGGTCCCAAAACCCTAAGTTTGAATAAATTCTACGACTCAGTATAATTACAGATGAAACTGTAGTTTTAGGCTTGTATTCACAAATAATTAATAAATTTAAAATAGGTTTATTAAACAAATTTTGTATGGAAAATTTGTTTATTAAACCTATTTTAAATTTATTAAGCATTTGTGAATACAAGCCTTACTAGTTAATTTGTTACTTAAATTTAGATTTCTCAAATTTAACAAAAAATGTAAAAAAATCAACAAATTTTATTATAAGGCAAAAAACGGGAATAAATTTTTTTAAAGTAACAAATTTTTCTGTTCAGCCAACAGATTTATTATTTTGAGTGTACGCAACAAAAATAAACGGTAGTCACTCTCTGATTATCACTTCTTTTATTACTTCCCAAGTTTTAGTTAATGTTATTTTACTGCTCTTTTGGAAGCTATTCTAAAAAAATTTCAGAGTTATTCATTCGTTGGGTAGAGGGGGGATCCTTCGCCAGTGGGGCACATACATTACTCCCATTTTGCTCCAATGTTAAGGGATATGAAAAACTGGAAAAATATATTTTGTGCATTTTTCAATTACCTTTCCTTGACAAATTTGCATTACATGTAGTAGCAGACAGATTTGTTTTTCTGTTTTTTAGTGTGCCAAAAAAAAATAATACGAGGCAACCACATTTTCGAATAACTTTCTCAAGTCGTTTGATAAAAAAATAATTTTTCATTATGTTAGACCTATGACCCTAAGTTTTGGAAAGATATAAATTTGATTTTAGCAAATGCCTAAAAAGTGTGAAAAATATTAATTTTATGTTAGTGGTTGGCTCTGGGGCACAATCACCAGATGGCCGCTGGAGCTACAAGGAGTTGGTGCATCACGGCTTAAGATGCTCTATAGGACTTTTCTATATTAATAAAAAATGTTTAATAGTAAATTAGGACAATCATATTCATTTTAAATTTATATGAATATTTCAGTATTTTAGAATTTTGAAGAGTCAATTTATTATAATTTTAAATTACTTTTTTTAATATACGCGAGTAAAAAAAATTTATTCCGCGCAATATCTAATCATATCCAATTTGATATTGATTAAGATCTGCTGTAATATCTAGCTGATGCAATTAGATCTCAAAATTGGCTGTATCCAATGATATCGTATTAGATGCCATTGTATGTATATATGGGGTTAAACTAAGATCAACTTATATCTCAAAATTGGGAGGTTCAATGATATCCTTGGGGATAAACCTAGATCTAATTTGATCCGAAAAATGGCAGAGCAGATCGAACTAGATCCAACAGTATATTTGGGGATAAACTTGGATATAAATTTATCCGAAAAATGGCAGATCGAATTAGATCCGGCATTATATTTAGGGATTAAATACATCGAATTAGTTATATGAATATATTTTGGGATTAAGTTGTATCTAACTTTATCTAGAAAATGGCAGATCGAATTAGATCCAACAATATATTTGGGAATTAAGTAAGATCTAAATTTAGTCAAAAAATGATAGATCAAATTAGATCCAGTAATATATTTTGAAATTGCATTAGATCTTAACTTTTCCGATAAATTGCAGATCGAATTAAATCCAGTGATATATTTGGGGATTTGGTAAGATCTTAATTTATTCCATAAATTGCAGATTGAATTAGATGCAGCAATTTATTACGGTATTAGAATGGCAGATCGAATTAGAAACAGCAATATATTTGGGGATTGACATCTAAAACTATCCACAAAAATGACAGATAAAATTAGATCCCGCATTATATTTGGGTACTACGTAAGATCTCCATTTATTTGGGATAAAAAAAGATCCGAGATACCACTGATTTTATTATATTATAAAAAATACAATATTTTGTTAAAATAAGGTTTAAACTCAGAATGTCTCGAGTTCGATACCGTTCACGGCTATGCATTTTTTATTATAAAATGAATTTCTTTTTATAAAATTATTATTTTTTTTTTCTATAATTTTTTTTATAAAATTGTATTTTTTTTTTATTAAATTGAATTTTTTAATAAAATAATTTTATTTACATCTTTTTGACGCTTTACAGCATTTCCAATTGTATTGATTGTTTTTAAGATTTATAAATTGTATTTTAGAAAAATCAATTGAATTTCAGTTTCATCATAGTAGGTTTGAGGTTAAAAGAAGAATAAACCTTTCCCTCAAAAGTTATAAACACATTAAATTTGCAAATCAGACTAGATGCAGTTTCTGCCGTTTTCTATGGACAGGCTTCATCAGTGATTTTCCATTAAACTGTATTATTGTTTTTATTTTTATCGTCAGATTGTCTCGATATGAATATTTTCAGAAGTGATCAAACAGACATATACAAACATTCTACTTTAGATTTTTCGTTTATCTTCTTATTATCTCTGTTGGAACATAATGGAGTTTTTTGGCCTGATGGTTTTCTCCATTGGTTTTTTTTTATCTAAAATATTTTTTTACCCTTTTTTTATACTTACTTTTTTATTCTATTTTTTTTTAATAATAACACATTGTTATTAATTGTTTTTTAAATAAACGTTTTATTGAACTAAAGGTTTATAATTAAAGTAAAATCAAAATTTAAAAACTTATGTCATAACATGAATTTATATAGACATAATGTTAGCTATAAATGGACAATATAATTTCCTTTGGCAATCCTGTTTTTAATGGATTTAGTCTCAATGTTAATTGTAACGGTATTGCTGAAAATAAAGGAAAACATACAATAAGAAGAAATATATTACCAATAAATAGTTGAATTTTATATACAAAACCAACAAGACGCGTTTTACTTACCCCCTTTTTTTCGTTAAAATTTTTAAATTTGCCCACCATTTTTGAAGTGATAAATTTAGATTTTTTTTAAATTTATCAAATCCTTAAAAACTATTAAGGAATAACATTTTGGCGCCCGAGCACGGACTTAATTTAAAAATTTTTTGTGATATATTTTGATAAATTATTTCAAAATATAATTAAATAAAATTTGTTAATTTATTACAAATTTATTTTTTGCTAAATTATTGCAAAAAATTAAAACACGTCTTGGTGGTATAAATATATAATTGTGCGCGAATTTTTTTTCGTTCCACTTTTAATAAAATAAATCGCAAAATAGTTGTCGGTTAGTGACTTAACTTAGTTTTTTGTGGAAACTCCATTTGCTGCTACATGCCTCGCCGTTGCCGTTGTCGTGATTGCCGCCCTCATCATAACCAGGTACTATTAAATTGCGTGTTGTTTTATTTCTTTTCCTAAATTATTGGAAAGAAATTATTTGAAATACCAATTCCGAAAATAATTTGTTTAAATTTCGGAAGATCGTTAATTAGTAAAACAATCTTCATTTGTTCGATTTGGAAAACTCACAAGTACAAATTTATTTTCGAGCGCTGTGTATTTTGTCAATTTTTATTGAATTGTACACACTTATTTCAAGGTCAAACCTTATATTTGTTGCGGATAGCGAATTTCCTGGGAAATTGGGTTTCGCGAAATTTCGGAAATTTTTCCGTTTTATTTTGATTGATATTTTTATATTTTATTGAAGTCTTTTCTCAATATGGCTGGTGGTAAAAAACACCAAGATACTCCTGTATCGGGAGATTTGGCGAAATTGATACAGAGAAAGGCTAAAGTTATTGAAAGTATTTCAAGAATCCGTACCTCTATAGTAGAGAAAACGATATCATTCAATCCCTTTGAGATAGACTGTCGTTTGGAAATACTAAAAGATCATATCACTCAGGCAATGGAGTATCAGTCGCAATTGGATGATTTGGATCCTCAGAATAGCGACAGAAATGAACTTGAAGATCTTTGTGTGAACACGAAGTCTCTATTATTGAGTCTTCAGGCCAAGAATAGAAGAACCAGTTTACCTGAAACTTCTTTTATGATGCAAGGACATCATTCTGGGCTTCCAAATATTAAACTCCCTAAGTTCAGTGGGAAATATTGTGAATTTAAAAATTTCATAAGCCTTTTTGAAGATTTGGTCCACAATGATCCGATGCTAACGGATATTCAAAAGTTCAATCATTTGATATCATGCTTATCCAATGAAGCTTTGGGTACGGTCCAAGCTTATCGCGTTTGCGAGGAGAATTACCCCAAAGCATTAGCCAGTTTAAAAAGGGTTTATGATAATGAATGTCTGATATTTTCCGATAATATTTCGAGACTTTTTGATCTTCCTGAGATCACTAAACCTTCGGCTACTGCTTTGCGAAGCATGATTGATACTGTTACGGCTATTTATGAGCCATTGCTTTCTATTGGAGATGATAAGAAGATTTCTAATGCCATTATAATTCACTTAGTGATGTCGAAAGTTGATCCAATCACTAAATCCAAATGGGATGAACAGCTTGACTTCGAAAAGCTCCCATTGTGGTCTGATTGTGAGGCCGTCTTGAACAAACGCTATCAGCATATTGCTGCTGATGAATCGTCAAGTTCGAGACCTAAACCTTCTAGGAATAAAAACGACAATGTGCCTAAAAAACATATTAGGACATCACTATCTCTTTCGGTTTCTAAACAATCTGCTAATAAGTGCCTATTTTGTAAATCCGATCAGCATAATATTTATAATTGCCCTTCTTTTGCCGCAGTGCCAGTTCTTCAGAGGTTTGACTTTGTAAAAGGTGTGCCTGCGTGTATAAATTGTCTTAAAAAAGGTCATACCGTAGCGAAGTGTAGTGCTCAAAAGTGCAGAGTTTGCAATGGTGCACACAATAAACTTCTGCATCGCTACAGTTCAGAGTCTCAAGGTGCAAGTACTGTTCAAAATTCATCTGTGAATTATATGTCGGAGCAGCCATCGTGTTCTCACGCTTCGGTGCATTACGCATGCGTGAATAAAAATGTTATTCTAGCCACAGCTGTGGTAAAAGTGAGAACAAGTTCTGGAAATTATATCCTAGCTAGGGCTCTTTTAGACTCCGGTTCTCAATCGAATATGATTACCGAGGAACTTGCACAGAGACTTAGAGTAAAACGAGAAGGAGGCAGATTAGTTTTGAATGGTGTTGACGACATGAGTACATCTTCTAAATCAAGTGTCGAGATATCTGTAATGTCGAGGGTTAATTCTACCCAATTCTTTTCGGAGTTTTGGATATTAAGGCAGATATCTGGTTGCCATCCTAATCGTCGGATTCCGCGATCCGAATTGAATATTCCGAAGAATATTGAATTGGCAGATCCTTGCTTTGATGTACCACAAGGGGTTGATTTATTGATTGGTGGTGAAATTTTCTTTGATCTATTGTGCGTTGGGCAGATAAGATCTGATCCGAGTCTTCCAGTTCTTCAAAAAACTTCTCTTGGCTGGATTGTGGTTGGAAGGCACAATCAGTCAAAGGGCTCGGTTTCAAATATGTACCATCTTTGCAATACAATTGAAAACCAGGAAACTGTTGACTCAATTGTTCGAAAATTCTGGGAATTGGAAAAATGTTCGGACGAATCAACAGTTATTTATAGTGAGGAGCAACGAAAATGTGAGGACATGTTCAATGATTCGGTACGGCGGTTACCGTCAGGACGTTTTATGGTCTCACTTCCTTTTAAATCGGATCCTAATCTTTTAGGATCTTCTTTTGATACTGCCAAACGGCGATTTCTTGCGCTTGAGCGCAGACTCTCAAATGACCAAAATATGGGGAAAATGTATCATGATTTTATGAAGGAGTATATCGACTTAGGTCACATGTCTATTACGGACATTCAAATACCGAATGTCCCTCATTATTTTATTCCGCATCAGTGCGGTTTACGACCTCAGAGCACGACTACGAAACTTCGTGTAGTTTTTGATGCTTCGAGCCGAACTTCTTCACGAATTTCGCTTAACGATTTGTTAATGGTTGGGCCTACTGTGCAAGAAGAATTATATTCGACTCTGATCCGTTTTCGATTTCATAAATATGTAATCACTGCTGATATTGAAAAAATGTATCGCCAAGTTTTGGTTGGTGAGAATGATGGAAATTTTCAATTAATCCTTTGGAGACAAAATCCATCTGATCCGCTACAGGTTTTTCGTTTGAACACTGTGACTTATGGCACATCTTCCGCGCCATTTTTGGCAATCAGATGTCTTGTTTATTTGAGCGATTTGTACAAAGAGACTTTGCCTAACGGGGCAAATGTAATTCGCAGTGATTTCTATGTTGATGATTTGCTAACAGGCGCCGATAGTTATCAAGAACTTGTAACTATTCGAGATCAGGTGATTCAAATATTGAGTTCAGCTGGTTTTAATTTGACTAAATGGTTTTCAAATCACCCCGATTTGAATTTTTCTGAATGCAAGGAAAAGTTACTAGATAATGATTCCGATTCGGCTAAAGCTCTAGGCATACATTGGATTCCGAAGAATGATTCGTTTAAGTTTCATTTGGAAGATAACTTTCATGCTCTTAGGGCAACAAAAAGAAACATTTTGTCAGTTTCTTCTCGGTTGTTTGATCCTCTCGGACTTGTACGCCCAATTGTAACTAAATCCAAAATGTTGCTTCAAGAACTTTGGATTCAGAAACTTGACTGGGATGAATCAATACCTATGCGACTAGATACTGCATGGGATAATCTGAGGGATAATTTACTGAAAATTGATTCAATTCAAATCCCAAGATTCGTCCACACAACTTCTTCGGCAAAGGTCCAAATTCATGGATTTGCTGACGCTTCTATTCGGGCTTATGGGTGCTGCATTTATATAAGGAGTAGTGACTCAAATGGGGTCTTTTGTCGGCTACTTACTGCCAAATCTAAAGTCGCTCCACTCAAGACAAAATCTCTTCCGAGACTTGAGTTGTGTGCAGCACACCTGTTGGCAAAATTGTGGGTTCGAATTAAAGATATGATGAGCTTTGAGATCGAGAGTGTTAATTTCTGGACAGATTCAGAAATAACTTTACATTGGATTAAAACACATCCTCCACCCTTGCAACTTTTGTTTCTAACAGAGTTTCTGAAATTCAGGAATCGTCAGATCGCGCTTTATGGCATCATGTGCCTACAGGGCAGAATCCAGCTGACATTGTTTCTAGAGGATGTGATGTTGATGGCTTAAAAGATTCAATTTGGTTTGAAGGTCCTTCGTTTCTTCTCCACGATATTTCAAAGTGGCCTGTTAACCATCATTTCGAGTTAACAGAGGACCAGGAATCTTTAGAGAAAAGGAAATCTAATGTATTCCTTGCAGTGGAGAATCCTACGGGATTAGGGCCATACCCGATTATGGGGAATATTTTCATTAAGTTGGTTGAGGATTATTCTTCATATAGGAAAATTTTGAGAATCATGTGCTTTGTGCTTCGATTCATTGACTTTGGTAGGAAATGTAAAATTTCAAAGTCAAAATATCCCACTGCAAGGGAAATGAATTGGGCCTTTTATAGGCTTGTGGAGATAATCCAGAGAGAATCGTTCTCTGAGGAGATTCAAAAATTACGGAAATCTCTGGCATTACCGTCGAATATACAGAGGCTAACACCATTTATTCACGATTTTACTGAGGATAAACGAAACTTTTCACTGGTCAGGGTAGGTGGGAGGTTGCTAAATGCACCATTACCATATGGTACGAAATTCCCACTTTTATTACCAAGGAGAACACTCTTCGTGACTCTATATTTACGCAATCTGCACGTCGATAATTGTCATGCTGGCACGAAAGCATTGATAGCCCTTTCACGGGAGAATATTTGGCTCATAAATGCCAGAGAGGAGTGCAGTAGAATAGTTCGTAAATGTGTTCACTGTTACCGCTATAAACCGAAATTGATGACCCAAATAATGGGAAATTTACCCACCGATAGGGTGAGAAAGCTACGGCCATTTTTAATAGTTGGCGTAGACTTTTGTGGTCCCGTGAATATTTCATTGCGAATTCGCGGTAGACCACCTGTGAAAATGTATATAGCGGTTTTCGTTTGTTTTACTTCCAAGGCTGTTCACTTAGAATTAGTATCTGATTTGTCTACTGATGCATTTATTCTCTGTTTTAAAAGGTTTACTGCCAGGAGAGGTCTTCCCAGCAAAATTTATTGCGACAACGCCACCAACTTCGTGGGAGCCAGCCGAACCCTCAAAGAGCTGTACGAAGCGTTCGAACGCAGCAAGGAGGACGTCGTATCGTTCGCAGCGTCGTGCAAGGTAGACTTCAGTTTCATACCTCCCAGGGCTCCTCACTTCGGAGGACTGTGGGAAGCAGCCGTGAAGCAGGCGAAGCACCTACTTCTGCGAGCAGTGAGCAACGCACTGCTCAATCAAGAAGAAATGGCGACAATGCTTGCAGAAGTAGAGGCGGTGCTCAACAGCCGTCCAATAGCACCGCTGTCTCCAGACCCGAACGACGGGGATGCATTAACTCCAGCGCATCTTCTAATAGGGGAGGGTCTGCGTTCGCTGCCGCCAGAATCCGTCGGAGACGTCAACGACAACAATCTGCGGTACTTGAAGCGATGGCGGATGCTCTGCGCTCTCAAGCAGAGGTTCTGGCGAGCCTGGTCCAAGGACTACGTCCTGGGGTTGCAGGACAAGGGCAAATGGCACAAAGAAGAGCCCAACCTGGAAATCGGCCAAGTAGTAGTGGTCCACGAGGACAATCTCCCGCCCCAAGAATGGCTGACCGGGATAGTCGTCCGCGTAATCGAAGGCCAAGACGGCAAGGTCAGAGTGGCGGAGGTAAAAACCAAAAACGGCGTTTATAAGCGCCCTATTACTAAACTGGCACCACTACCAGATGTTTGAAGACCTACGGTCCTTCAATGGGCCGGAATGTTGGAACATAATGGAGTTTTTTGGCCTGATGGTTTTCTCCATTTGGTTTTTTTTTATCTAAAATATTTTTTTACCCTTTTTTTATACTTACTTTTTTATTCTCTTTTTTTTTAATAATAACACATTGTTATTAATTGTTTTTTAAATAAACGTTTTATTGAACTAAAGGTTTATAATTAAAGTAAAATCAAAATTTAAAAACTTATGTCATAACATGAATTTATATAGACATAATGTTAGCTATAAATGGACAATATAATTTCCTTTGGCAATCCTGTTTTTAATGGATTTAGTCACAATATTAATTGTAACGGTATTGCTGAAAATAAAGGAAAACATACAATAAGAAGAAATATATTACCAATAAATAGTTGAATTTTATATACAAAACCAACAAGACGCGTTTTACTTACCCCCTTTTTTTCGTTAAAATTTTTAAATTTGCCCACCATTTTTGAAGTGATAAATTTAGATTTTTTTTAAATTTATCAAATCCTTAAAAACTATTAAGGAATAACAATCTCCGTGTCACCTTTTCGCATCAATTTTATTTATCAATTGTATTTCAGAACTTATCAATTATTTTTCAGATTTATGAATTGTATTTCAGAACTAGTCAATTGAATTTCAGTTTTATGAATTGTATTTCAGAAATTGGCAAACTGTATTTCAGAAATTATGAAATGTATTTCAGAAATTTTTCTCTATTAACTATGAAATACAATCAACAAATTCCGAAACAGATTTTTTTATTTATGAAATAAAATTAATAATTTCTGAAACACGTTCGATAATTTCTAAAATACAATTATAATATCTGAAATACAATTAAAAGCTTCTGAAATACAGTTAATATTGTAGTTGCTGATAAGTTACTGTATATGTTTAAATGGCACCATATATGGTATATGTCGTTTAAATGATACGATATATCAAAGCATATGGTACTATATACATATAGCAGCATATATTATCATATCTGGAACTGTATTAAAAATTTTGATCATGTGGTACTATATATGACCATATATTGTTTAAATGGCACCATATATGATAATATCTAGTTAAAGTGGCACCATATATAGTTTTATATTGTTTAAATGATACCATATATAACTATATATTGCTAAAATGCCACCATATATATTAAGATATAGCTTTTTGGTGATGCATTTGCAAGCTCAGCTACAATTGCAGCTGAAGATCGCTTACCGGATGAATACAGTTGTACTGCAGCTGCATTAACAACTCATTCGGATTGGTCACTTTCACAAGCTCCTTCGCTTTTCTTGTTTTTTCACATCTAAATTTTTTTTGGTCTACCACCACTGGGCTCCGAAATAGAAGGTTTATATAAGTATAATGAGAAATCAATTTTATATTCGAGCCAATCGCTGTCGCATTTTAGAAACTTCAACTTTGATCTTCGAGACTTCCTCCACTTTTCCAGTATTTCATGGCAAATTTTACTATTAAAAGTTTCAAACTTTTTTAAGATCAGAAGTTTGATTGGATCCATTACTAATATTTACTAAAATAAAATTCAAGACGCGCCCATATTTATCATTTGCCACAGCTGAAAAATAGCCTTCGAAAATTTGTTGATTGCGATGTTTGCGAGTTCATGGTGAACTTTTGAAAAAATGTGTTGGTGTATGCAAAAATGTGCAACAAGTATTTTGTAATCCCAATATATTATATCCCAGCAAAATATTGGTAATGACGCCTCATTGCTGTCTGCATTACCAATAATGATATATCATTACCTTTTGCATTATTTTGTAATATCAAATAATGACATCCTAATAACGGCCTATTGTAGTCATTGCTTTTAAATATAAAATAATGACTTACTCACAATAGTTTAAATAAGTACTTTTTACAAAGTTAAATTTTATATATTTATATTTATTACTTGTAAATATGTTTTGGGTTAAAATTTTTATGACGAGTTCTGAAATTACACACTATCAAAAATTTTAATTTCTCTGAATGTATTTCCTGAAGCTAGTAAGTATTTGTGTAACGCCTTATTTTTAAGAATCAAGTAAGCAGTCGGATAACCAATTATAATTCAACTTTTTGTAAGCATGTGTGTAGCCACTAGTTATTTAGAATCTCATAACTACTTACTTCTCATTTATTCGTAAGCGAGCGGGTAAGCGTGACTACTTATAAAAACGACCACGCCAAACAAAAATAATGAGTTTAGACGCCAAAAAATAAGTTGTGCGGAGCTATGAATTTCTATTATATAATCACTTATTTGGTAATGAAAGATTTTACTGGGATGTATATCAATTGACAATGTGGTGGCAACAGAACCCTGGAATCAGATGGTATTCTATATTTTTGAGTCCATGAAAGATTTCTCACTATTATTAAATAGAATAAAAATTAAAAAAAACAAAAAAAAATGGGATGCAAAATATTCAAAAATAAAAAATTTATAATGGTTTAAAGTTAGTAAACACGCAGCAGCTAGAAATTAGATTTCTATTTTCTGTAATTTGCTGACTTTACTGAGTGTAGGTTTATTTTGAGGGGGGCACTTTTTTACTTTTTTCGTAAGTCCGTCTAATATACCTATGTATATACATTAGGGTTATGATTTTTTTGATTTTTTTGCAAATATCAAATTTTACATGCCCTAGCCAAAAAGGCCATAAAAAAATATTAAGAAACGCTGCTGTCAAAAAAGTTCCCGCACCAAAAGGGTTGAAATTTGGTCTATATGGTTTTATTTTAATTAAAATATTTCACCTAAGTTTTAAACAAATGAGACTCAAACGATGATTATTAAAAGCTATTTATGGTATAAATTACGAAACTTTTTGGAGGGACTTTTGGATACATTTTTGTCATTTACCATAATTTTTGTAATAATTCGTTGTGTAGATTAAACAAAATCCCCGAGCAAAAATTATTTTTAGAAATTTAATTTGGTGCAGAAGGTTTTTTTGCCGAAATGACCCGCAAAAACGATTTTTATTATTAATTTAGTATTGCCTATCCCGTGGTGATAGGTAAAATTTTTGTTAAAAATGAGTCATAACCCGAATATACATATATATTAGAGTATTTTTTGAATTTTAGATTTTCGGATATCATAACTTTTTAGATGGTTTTTGTGCCAATAAAAATAATGGCGTTTTTATTTTTGAAAAATTCCAACTCCTTCAACGCCCTCTCGGCGGGTACCTTACTTTGTAGAACAGAAACCGCTAAATATATTTAAAATCTGACTTCACGAATCGATTCTACATGAAAAATTAGACTTATAAGCAGTTTTTTACGCTTTTACAATGCACCGGATAGCCATTAGGGTGGTCGGAAAAAATCGATTTTTTTATTCTTTAATTTTTATTATTGTTTTAATATACACAATTAAAGAGGATTCTTTCCTGAGAAAAATGGTATACTATACTTATTTTTATTATCACCCGTTAAAAAGTTATTACGCCTTAAATTTATTTGCAAGTAACAACATTTTTTTGTTTTGTAAATTTTATTGCAAAGAAATTTTTATTTATTAAAAACAAAGTAAACATTTTTTATAAACAAAATAATGATAATGATTATTAGAAACAATAAATAGTAATTATTTAATTAATTACCCTTTTTCAACTGCTGAGAGAGCTAATCAATTCAAATTATCTCTATTTATTACTAAGCCAGAAGTGTTCAACCGCGAAATTTTACCAACAAGTTGTTCGGTGTAAATGTTTGTTGATTGAATATTTCTGGAGGTTTCAATTTTTTGGGAGAAGGTACTTTTTTTTGAAAATGGTACTTTGTTTTGGAGAAAGGTCCTTTTTTTTTTGGAAAAAATCTCTTTTTTCTTGTCCCCTTTTTGCCTCTCCCTGTAGGAATTTCCAAAAATCCCTTCTTAGTGGATGTCCACCACAGAGGAGGAACCTTCATACCAAATTTCAACTTCGTAGCTCCAGCGGTTTGGGCAGGCAGGTTATGTAAAAATAAAAGTTTAAGGAATAATAACTTTTTAACGGGTAGTAATAGAATTAAGTATAGTATACCATTTTTCTCAAGTAAGTATCCTCTTTAAATGTGTAAACGAAAAAATAATTAAAATGAAAGAATAAAAAACAATCCATTTTTTCGGAAAACCCTAATGGCTATCCGGTGCATTATAAAAGGGGAAAAAATGCCTATAAGCCTAATTTTTCATGTAGAATCTATTCGTGAAGTCAGATTTTAAATATATTTAGCGGTTTCTGTTCTACAAAGTAAGGTACCCAAAATTCGCGATTTTAACCGTCGAGAGGGGGTTGAAGGAGTTGGAATTTTTCAAAAATAAAAACGTCATTATTTTTATTGGCGCAAAAACCTTCTAAAAAGTTATGATATCCGAAAATCAAAAACAAAAACCAAAAAAAAAAACACTATACACATATATACATATGTATGCATAGCGCATGGTACGGGGACATTTTTTCGATCAAGTGTTTAGTATGGACACATTTGGTTAGTTTGGGGACTGTCCTCAAACTCTTCCTAGGTCTAGCGCATAGTATCAAGACATTTTTGACTCATATACAGAATAGTTTGGGCACATTTATGGCTATGTCTCCTAACTATGCGCACCACATACTTATATATATTAATTTATGTAATTATATATTACGCAATAAAACGAACAATGTTGTCTCATATAGTCAGTGATTTTGTATAACAGTGTGTGGCAGAGTGAGTTAAGTGACCGACTACAACTCCAGCAACTTGGGTTCAAATCCTGCCGACGGTGTTTTTTTATTACTAACCCATGAAAAAATTTTTATTCAATTTAATTCGGAAAATGGATTAATTTAATTTGATAAAACAAAGTCTAAATATATCAATTAGTATATTTTTGAGTATAATTTGATACAATTGTATCGGGATTTTGGTCTTATCTTATTGATATTTTTTATGCATTTATGTATATATAAGTTATTTCTTTTAAATATGATCATATGCATTCATATGTTACAATATCTGAATAAATAAAAAAACGAGTAAACCATTATAAAACTTTATCTAATTGAATAAATTTGATTAATTTTGAATAAAATTATTTTTTCACAGGAAATAAATATTTTTTTAACAAACAAATATTTTTTTAATTTTTTGTGTGCTATTTCTGAAATTTTATTAAAATTTAAATAATTCCCAATGTATCACAGGATAAGTTTTGATCTCAAAATATCCAATTCGATTTGCCAAAGTTATAATATCTATTTGTATTCATTACCTGTCTATAAGTCGGCTCGTGCGTACGTCTTTAAGTCGGCTCTTAGATAAACAAACGTTTAAATTGTATAAAAATCAATTTGCCACAGGCTGGTACCTTCAGCATAATACACTTTTTTTTTGCAAACTCGGTGTCGGTGTTAGTTTTTTGCCGTTATCGAGGGTTTTTGTAAAATATTCAAATTAAAAACTAATTTGCCACTTCTTAGGTGAAAATACTGGTTATTTTTTTACTAAATTAAAAGATTAATCTCACTTCAACTAGTGGAAAACATAGACAGCAATATATATAATAATAAACAACACTACCAGCTGTTTTATTCTAACACTGGTAAACGCGTTGCCAACCTATATCGTAATTAACAGAGTTGCCAGATGGGTTTAGGTAGAACCCCACCTCCTGGTGGTGGAACATCACCGATAACAACTGATGGTACTTTTGAAACAAGATTAATAACTACCTCGAGTACAACAGCTACAGCAACAGCAACAACGATTTCAACCTCATTCAGTTCATTTACCCCAACAACAACGATTACGTTTGCTACAGCAACTACACCATTAATACTGCCAACTCCGGGAATACTACCAACACCATCAATACAGTATTTTCCCCCAGTAAATGCTGCAAATCAAATAACTGCAGAAATCGATAGCCAACTGAAAAAAATAGAAAACTACACGGAAAGAACAAATAAAAACCTCCCGGGAAAGGGAAACAACGAAAGTGCTAAACGGCATAGATCAAGTCCAGATCCTTTAAATCCAAATAAATCCAAGCAATCAAAAATAGAAGATTATTGGCTACAATCTCATGATAAATATATCAATAATCAAAACAAGTTTGCAATTCTTGGAGACGAAATATCAAATGAAAATCAGGACCAAACCGAAAAAAAACCACAAAAGCCACCACCCATATACATCTATAAAGTAAAAAACATACAGCCACTAAATGAACTTTTAAACCAAATAGCACAAAATGAATATGAAATGAAAGTCTTAAAACGAGAGGAAGTAAAGATTCAACCAGTTGATGAATCATCGTACTCCGTGATCACGAAAGCTTTATTAGAAAAAAACACAGAATTTCACACGTACAAAATCAAAAGTGAAAGAAATTTCAACGTAGTTCTTAGAGGAATGCATTATTCAACATCTGTAGATGAAATAAAGCAACAACTGGTATTAAAAGGTCATGAAGTGGTAAATATAAGCAATATCATTGACAGGAAAACTAAAAAACCACTTTCGCTATTTTGGGTTAATCTCAAACCAAGCCAGAACAATAAAGAAGTTTATGAAATTAATTTAATGCTCCACACAAAAATAGTTTTTGAACCTCCAAAGCCAAAACGTGTAATACCACAATGCACTAACTGTCAAAGATATGGTCACACAAAAAAATTCTGCAACCATTCCCCTCGTTGTGTAAAATGCACTGGAAATCATCACACCAAAGACTGCCAAAGAAAGTCCAAATCAGATGATGTTAAATGTGTTTTATGTGAAAAAAATCACCCAGCTAACTATAAAGGTTGCCAAGTTTATAAAGATCTGCAAGATAAATTATATCCCAGATTTCGAAATAAAGAAATTCCAGAATTAACAGTTCAGAATCAACAAAATCAAACTGTAACATTACCAACAGCGCAAAAACAGCAGAACCAACCCAAATCAACCCATCAAACATACGCTAATGTGATAAAAAATATGCCCCCCGTAACCCAAAATACTCAGACGCCGCCTGAAAATAGCGATATGTGTGAGCTCAAGTCAATGATGAAAACCCTTATGCAACAAATGAGTACAATACTCAATCTATTAACAGTCTTTATTAATAAAACATCAAATGAATAAATTCTTTAACCTAGCAGTATGGAATGCAAATGGTTTAATGCACCATATATTAGAGTTAAAAGCCTTTATTTGCACAAACGATATTGACATTATGCTAATATCGGAAACACATTTCACCAATAAAAGCTTTACTAGAATTCAAGGGTACACAATTTATGCTACAAATCATCCCGCAGGTACCGCAAGAGGTGGAACTGCAATTATAATCAAAAATAATATAAAACATGAACTACTAAACGATTATAGTAAAATATTTATACAATCGACTGCAATTCGAATTCTGGGTAAACATGGTCCAATCACTATAGCCTCCATATACTGCCCTCCGTCATGCACAATAATAAATGAACAGTTTGAACACTACTTCTCTAGTCTTGGTCCCACATTTTTGGTTGGTGGTGATTTTAACGCAAAAAACCAGCAATGGGGTTCTAGACTACGTAATCCTAGGGGAAAAGTATTACTCGATGTAATTAAAACTAAAAATCTTCAACATCTATCAACTGGAGAACCAACTTATTGGCCATCCGACATAAACAAAACTCCTGATCTGGTCGACTTTTGTGTTCTAAAGAACATAAACAAAAAATATTTCATGTTTTGATTTGTCTTCAGACCATTCACCTATTTTAGTAACGTTAAAATCGGAAATAGCTGAAAATCAGCCACCGCCTTCTCTATACTCTAAAAACACAAATTGGAGTATATTTAAGCAATGTTGTGAAAGTAGCTTACAATTGCACGTTTCCCTTAAAAGCCCGCATGAAATAGAAGACGCACTTCATACTTTTACAACAACAATACAACAGTCGGCATGGCATTCTACTCCTAAAACAAATACTTCAAATTTCAAAAACCGCGTTTCTATTAGTAGAGATATTAAAAAAATGATCTCCGATAAACGGCAATTAAAGAAAATTTGGCAAAATACAAAACATCCAAATGATAAATGAAAACTAAATAAAGCTTGCAAAGAGCTAAAGCATGCTCTAAATTTACAAGAGAATAATGAGTTTGAGAACTATGTAGCAAATCTTACACCGACAGATGCCACAAATTACTCTCTATGGAAAGCAGCTAAAAACTTTGATAGAGCTACGGCTAGAATACCTCCATTAAAGAAATCCAATGGACTATAGGCAAAAACAAATAAAGAAAAAGCAGAATTATTTGCTACTCACTTGTCAGAAGTTTTTCAACCATACAGTCCCTCAGCGCGAATTGATGATACAAAAATATATAAATTCCTAGAATCTCCCGGTCAAATGGATTTTCCAATTAAGCCTGTCACTTATAAAGAACTAGAAAAACTAATAAAGGAACAATCTAATAGGAAAAAATCTCCTGGTTATGACCTAATTTCAATTAAAATTTTAAAAGAATTGCCTTTAGTTGGACTAAAGTATCTAACTCATATATTTAATGCTATGTTAAGACATGGGTATTTCCCTGTCCAACTTAAAGTGGCCCAAATAATATTAATTCCAAAACCTGGCAAACCGCCTGAAGATGTAGCATCGTACAGACCAATAAGTCTTTTGCCAGTTTTAAGTAAAATATTTGAAAAACTGCTACTGTACAGATTAAAACCTAATCTTCAAGAAAGGGAACTCATTCCAAGCCATCAATTCGGCTTTAGAGAACAACATTCCACTGTTGAACAAGTTCATAGAGTGGTTAGGTTAATAAGAACAGCGTTTGAAAAGAAACTATATTGTTCAGCTGTATTTTTAGACATCACGCAAGCTTTTGATAAAGTGTGGCACGCAGGGCTCTTATACAAGTTAAAAAAACAATTGCCATATCCTTACTTCGAACTACTGAAGTCATATTTGGAAGATAGATACTTTTTAGCCAAATTCAAAGATGAGCATACTAAGCTGTATAAAATTCAATCGGGAGTACCACAAGGCAGTGTATTAGGACCTATCCTTTATACATTATTTACTGCTGATCTACCCACAAACGACCTCACCTCCATCGCAACTTTTGCTGATGACACTGTGATTCTGTCTTCCCATCAAAATCATATAACTGCATCAATAAACCTTCAAGTACATCTCAGTAAAATTCAAGAGTGGCTTGAAACGTGGAGAATGAAAGCCAACGCTAGTAAATCAGTACAGGTAACTTTCACATTAAGAAAAAACAATTGCCCTAGTGTAATGTTGGGTGCTGATACTCTTCCCCAATCCGACAACACAAAATATTTAAGAATCCACCTAGAAGGCGTCTTACATGGCAAAAACATATTTTCACCAAACGTAAACAACTGGGTATAAAACTCACGTCCTTGTATTGGCTCATAGGAAAAAATTCAAAACTTTCGATAGACAACAAGTTACTCATATATAAAACCATTATTAAACCCATATGGACATATGGTATACAAATTTGGGGATCAGCCGCAAAAACCAACATCAGTATTATACAACGTTTTCAGTCGAAAGCACTACGCACGATCGCAAACGCGCCAAATTATGTATCAAATAATATACTGCATAACGACTTCTGCATTCCAACAGTGCAGGAAGAGATCAACTTAATCAACGAACGTTATTCATACCGCCTATCACTGCATCCTAATGCTTTAGCTGTAGATCTGCTGCAGATATCTTCTACCCAAAGAAGACTTAGAAGATTTCCGCTAACACAGCTAATTGTGACAAGATAATTTAAAAAATTTTTAAATTTTATAATACTTATATAGAGGTGCAACAGCGGTTGCTTCCTCTGCATGTTTTTTAGTTTTAGTTTAATTACTTATGTACCCACTTTAAGAAAAAATGCTAAATATTTTTATAGATAGATTGCAAAATAAATTGGAGTTTAAAAAAAAAAAAAAATTCATTTGGATCTAAATTAATCGCATGGGATATTTCGGGATCTATCAGGATCTTAATTTGATATTATTGGATCACACATTTTCGATATCTATTTAGATCTAATTTAATCCTGTAATATATTTAAGGGATCTGATTGGGTATTACTGGATACCCCAATTTTAATATGAACCTGGATAAGATTAAATGTCGATCTATATCAAATGAGACGAGTAATATAATGTTTTTTGATCGAAAGTAGTGTGTTTTGAAGCGAAAGCCGGTTCTGGTTACCTTTCCTCGCACAAGTGCCTGTAATTTCAAATCCTCTGCTATGAAAACAATGAATTTTTCCAAAATGGAGAATTTTTTTCAAACAGATTTTTATTATTTTACAATACATTAAAAACTTTATTTAAGCCATGAGAATTCCGGTTTTTCTTTTCCCTTTCCCTCTTTATTTCATTTGTACTTACACATATCTCCACATGTTTCAAAATTTATGAGTTAGTGTTGTGTCAACACGCAATACATATAAAATTATATATGTTTGAGTGTAGAAAAATGGTTTATACACTCATGTATATCTGTTAATTTGATTACATTTAATTACTGTGTCACGCTTTCCTAACGGATTTACAAGCATTTAAATATTAAAAACCAAAAAATTAATTTCTATATAAAAAATGTCTGCCACAAAGCCGTTAGAACTTTCACTTCCCAGTAAAATCTCAGTAATGGGTGATCATTACTAATTTTTAAATAATAAGCAGTAAAATTAGGGTCCACTACATATAATTCAGTATAAAAACTCATTATTTTTATTCGACAAGGGCGTTTTTGTAAGTAGTTGTCCATATTACCTGCTGCATTACAAAATATAAAAAATAAGTAGCTACCAAAATAAATAGTTATTCGTTTCTTGATAAGCAGTTAAAAAATAAGTCGTTCCAAGTTGTTTAATAATAAGGCTTATTCATAAACTTATTAGTGGTCAAAACATAAGTAGTTACCAATATCACATTATTTTTGTAATTAAATAAGTAGTCTCAAAAACTTCGTCTAACAAAAAGAAACTAGTACTGACGCGGAATTATAAGTAATAAACAATTTTAGTTTCTTTATATAATAGAGTAAATCGGTAAAGTTGTTTCAATTGAATAAGCTGTTAAATTGCAAAGAAATGCATTTTTTAACTTTTTCTATCAGTATATTTCTATTGAATATACCCAGCAAGCTTGGCAATACGAATAAGATTCCCCAATCATTCCTCCGTCGGGACCAACTGTTACCCGAAAGCAATACTTCCAGGCAATACGAAAGCAATACCCCAGGAAGATAAATCGTAGATATCCCTTATTTATCACCTGGAAGATAAAAAGGTGATATCGCCAAATAAACTCCCCAAAGCAAAATAAACGATTTATTTATTTTTTTTTTTTAATTTAAGCCAAAAAAAATATTTGCATACAAAATCCATTGACCAACATATTAATTATCTTGATTTCATCGTAGCCGATATTTTTCGATTATTAAATCTAAATTTTTTCGAACATTTTGTTTTCCATATATCTGTTGCTTGTTTTTACACAAATTTTGTTTTCATTTTTTTCAAAATGACAAAAAATTTCAAACCAATTTTCTTTATCCTCCGGATGATAGAAAAGATAATATTGCTGCAATATTTTCATAAAACAATATGACAAAAAATTAAATTTTTGAATTTTTTTTTCCAAATATCACCGAATTATCTTCCAAATGATAAAAGGAAGACAATTTCAAAATACTACTTTTTTATTTTCATTCAAATGAAAAATAGAAGATATCGTTCTAATATCTTCTTGGAAGATATCTTCCAAATGCTTACAGGGTAAACTAAATACACAAAATAAGGACTTTCGGTAGAAGTTAAAATATTTAAAAAAAAATTTCTGTTGAAAACAATCAATTATTACAATATAATAAATTTTAAAATAAACGAGAAATTTATTATTTTTACCGACTTTGCCAGTTAGTTAAAACGAAAAATGGGTAATCCTTTTTGTAACTTATGTTCAGTTGTTTTAATGTGCATATTCGATTGATTTTAAGGAAAAAATATTGTGAGTGTACTTATGTGGTAATGAAAGATTTCGCTGGGTTTATAACGAATTAAACAATATAATTTTAGATTCTAACTACACTGAAAGAATCATATTTTTAATATTAACAAATTTGTATTAAAATGAAGGTGATAATTTTGAAAATTATCACCTTTATTCCGGAATTTTGGAAGAAAAATATCCCAACAGACGGGATTAACAAAACTCGTAATCTGGTAGCAGTACGATTAAGTATACACCACAGCATATGCTATAATGTTAAGTGCTATAAGTAAAACACGTATTAAGTATAAATTTGGTGTATGTATGGAATATTCCAGCATCTTCTACAACCACGATCATTAAACTATAATAGACCGATGGATACGAAGGAAGGGAAGTCGCGCATTACCATTCGTGAAATTAAGTTACGCTTAGTTAGTTGTGTACTAGAGTTTGTTAGTTGCGTATTACACTGTGAGACAAATGGTAGGGGAAGGGTTCAAACTACCGGGGAAAGTTATATCGGTAAAAAAAGAAGTTATACGTGTCCCGGCGTTTCGCTGGGTCACCCCTATGAATCGAGATATATTGATTTGACCTTTGGTGGTCTTTTTTTTGACATAACTCGAGAACCACTAGTCCGATTTTGCTCAAACAATTTTAAAAAAATTAAAAATTACAATTCCTTTAATCTGTTCATATAACGGTTTTCTATATACTCAACAGTTTTGCCGGTATATGAACAGATTAAAGGAATTGTAATTTTTAATTTTTTAAAAATTGTTTGAGCAAAATCGGACTAGTGGTTCACGAGTTATGTCAAAAAAAAAGATATATCTCGATTCCTAGGGGTGACCCAGCGAAACGCCGGGACACGTATAACTTGTTTTTGACCGATATAACATTTCCCGTTGGTTTCATCCCATCCCGATTTTGACTGTCGCATAGTGTTATTATTGTATAGTGAATTGCGCAATAGAGTTTTCATAGTTGTGTGCTATAATGTTGTATGTAATGTAATGTAATAAAGTGTTAAATAAACAAGAGAGAGAGAGAGTGTATTATTTTAATTGCAAAGAGCACCAACCCGGTTCATCTAAAGGATGATCCAATGACCAGATTTGGCCATAATCTGCGATTTTATTAATGACTGTTAAATGTACAGAATTTTAGTTATATTTGACCTAAATTTTTGTAAATGTAAATAGCAAATTAACCTGCTAAAATCAGCAAAAAATTCTGCTAAATAATTTGTAGCCTAAAAAATCAAAAAAAAAAAAAAAATATTTAAATTTTCGAAGCTTTTTTAGATTATTTTTTAAATGCAAATAAAAATCGAGCCTTTTGAAAACAGCAGTTTACAATTTTTTAGCAAATATTTCTGCTGATTTTAGCAGTATAGACTGAAATTAGCATTCAACTAAATTTAGATTAAAAATAAAATTTAATACGTATAACAGTTAATTTTTGCTATTTTTATTCTACTAATATTTATAAAAATTTTCTGCAGATTTTGCAGTACAATTTTTTATTTTGAATTCAAAAGAAGTTAGCTTAAATATAATTAAAATTCTGTAAAATTAACTGTTTTAATTTTGCTGTTCTTATTTTATTAGTATTTAGCAAAAGAATCTGTTAATTTTAGCAATTTTTTCTGCAGCATCATTTTTGACTAATTTTTAGTAACTTTTTCTGCTATTTTTACAGATTTATTTCTATGAGTGTACTGTGGAACAAATATTAGAATTTTTAACTTATCGCTTTATTTAGGCGATATACCACAATAAAAGATATAGAAGACGCATCTAGAAACCCAATAGTACAATAATTTCGTTTTTTGCTATAACCAACACTATCAGTAAAATAAAATTACACACCAAAAATTGTTAATCTATTGTTGTTATTAAGGTGATTTTTTAAAAATTACGAAATTTGGCAAATTTGCCGCTAAACATCAATAAATTTTGTTGAAACTAGATTTGCTTACTAATAACTCCGAGTATATAATCTGGGCTTAATTTCAAAAAAAATTGTCAGTAAATTTCTGAGTTAGATAGATATTTGTAGGACGTATTTTGACGTTATCCTGTGAGTTCTGGAGCAAAAAAAGAGACTTTACCGATAACGGCATACCATTGCCGAAATAGTCTTAAATACCATTACCTTTACCGTTACCGAAACAAACAAAATTCGACACTTTTACCGTTACCCTTACCGTTATGCGTTTCGGTAACCAACCTTGTAAAAAAGTAAGTAGTTATGCTTTGTATTGATGTAATATAATCTGTTTAGTAAAAAATTGTTGATTAACCAAAAACTATTATAAATCTGAAGACCGCTTTTATTTGATTTTTAAAAATTTAATTTAATTAAATTTAATTTAATTTTTTTAATAGTCATTTTGTTTTTCATGTTAAATACTATATATTCTTTTTGTGTATTTTTTATAGATTCCAAAATGATGACCAACAAAGTTGATTGAAATATCGAAGAAGTAATAAAAATTAATTGTTTTAATTATTGATTTTTAATTTAAAATAATTGACCTCAAGCCGAACAAATAACAAAACTTTTAAATGAATGTTCCTTAGTTTGATTTTAGATCATAAATTAATATCACTTTCTGTTTAAATTATTTTTAAAATTAAAGAAAGGTGATACAATTTTCAAGTAAATTACTTTTAATTTAAGCAATAAAATTTTTCATAAAATTTTATGAAAATTTCTATAAAACATTTTGAGTTTATCATTTATGTCAACAAATTTTTATTTATTTTATCAAAACACATTTGATTAACCCTCTAACCGGCCTAAGCTTTTTTGCAATGAAATTTATACCATGTGTTCCTCACGAAAAATAAACAATAAGTTCTTCTACAAAATTTTTTTTCGTTGCCTACTTTAGGCGATATGGGCCAAAATAGTTTAAGGGTGAATCTTGAAAACTAGCGCAATAAAAATTACTAGGTTTAGGCACAAATTATTTCTTTTACCAAGAAATAATTGCAATGAAAAAATTACATTTTTTGTGTACTTAAGAGGATGTAGCGATTTTCGTTTTTCGAAAAATGCGAAATTGAGCGAAAACGCAACAAAACTTCAATATATATTATTCAAACTTATAAGATTTGCTACCTATACCAAATATATTCTTTTTACCAAATTTCAAAAAAATCCGTCCATTCATTTTGAAGTTAAGGCGATGTCCTTTAAAGGTATCCTTATGGAATCCTGTGCGTCCTTGGACCAAAGTAAGGAACTTTTTGAATAGCTTAAGCTCCAATCTTACTTCATGGTCACTATCAACTGTTTTAGTCAATTTAAATATGTTTTTAAAATTTTTGAAACTTTTGGTTGTTTTAAAATATTTAATTTTTGAAATTTTACGAAATTTTATCTTTGATACTTTCTCGCTGCCAAACCGTGCATTGTATACAAAAAAATTCTTTAAAAAAAATTTTATAAATTTTGTTTTCTGTTGAAAAAGCATAATTTCTTATTATAAAATACCCCTTTGGCGAATTTCTGGTCAATTTAATATACCCCGCCTGGAGGCGGGCTTGCCGGTTAGAGGGTTAACTAAATGAAAATTTCAATTCACACTTTTTGTTTTTTTTTAACTCGTAACCCACTAGCAAAAATTACTAGTTTAGAAACACCCTACGGGAAATTTTAAAAACTGTCACCGAAATGGCCCCTTTACATGAACTAGACTGGTCACTTTTACATGGCGTTGTCATAGGAGGGGGAAATTGACCCCTTGTAACGTGTCACAAGACAAATCCCAGGACAGCTCCCTGAACTTTGTTTTTTATGAGAGTTCAGTAACCTGTCCTAGGATTTGTCTGGTGACATGTCACAAGGGGTCAATTTCCCCCTCCTATGACAACGCCATGTAAAAGTGACCAGTCTATTTCATGTAAAGGGGCCAGTTCGGTGACAGTTTGTTAAAATTTCCCGTAGGGCAGTTATATACAATTTATTTGAACCAGCAACTACATAGATAGTACTTGTTTTACCGCCTTTCCATAAAAACAAATGCAGAATTTAATACGGAGTTATCATATTGAAGGGGGCAATATTCGCCAAAGTCCCATTTTGGTAACTATTAGTGTTGGTTAAGTGTAGAAAATGAAGTATAAATAAAACTAGAATTTAAAAACTCATATTTAAATTTAATCTTTTGAAAAACCTTAGGAAAAAGACAATGGATTTTTATCTCAACTCAATTCACAATTTAAAAAATTGTGTTCACAATGAAAAGTTTTAACTAGAATGTATTTTAGGCCTAGCAGCTTGTTGGAATGGAGTTTATTCATAATTAATTCTTTGCAAACCGATTAAAAGAAACCCTTGTTTGAAAGTCAAAGGCAGTCTTTATTATTCGGAATGAATTTTTTTGGTTTTTGATGTTTCATTGCAGAACTTTAGAACGGATTTAGCAACAATACTAGGATGAGTTTAAAAACTCATGTTAACGCTAAATTTCGTTATTTGGTAACTTTGAATTATTATTAAGAACAAATATAAACAAATTAAAAATTTCAATATTGCATTTTCATTTAAACAGTCTTTCCATAGATCCTATTAAACTAGTACACAACTGGTTCAAAATAATTATTACAAGAACTAGTTTTGTAATTACTTGCCCAAAACTAGTATTTTTTAGAACTAGTTTGAGCATTTGCTACAGGGAAGTAACCCAGATTTGATAAAAATACGTCTCAGAAAAGTTGCCTAATTACTTTAAATTTCTTAAATGATTTCCAATACCTTATCGTTGTAGCTTATTATAACAAAAGTCTTTGCAGATGTGTGTTAGACATTGTATATATACGTTGGTACATATTTCCTATAGGAAAAAACTTTTACATACCAGACATATGTACTTGTTTTCATAATTGTTCATTGTTCCGTTCGTTGTGTTTGTGTTTGTGGGTTTCCGGTATTTGACTTTAAACTATTGTCGGCATTTTTTTTTTTTACTTTTTATTTATTTTTGTTTAAGCCTCTCTGTTACAGACGATTATAAGTTTTTGTTTTAGTATTATTTTGTTTGTTACAAGCATTTAATTCAACATCAATCGAACATAAATCAATGGAATCATTCTGTTTAAGTTAATTCTTTTTTTTTTTTTTTGTTATTCTTTTACTACAATAATATTGTAATGCAGATGTTCAATTTTACAGTACAATGGTCAACTTTAAATATCCTTTAGCTATTTTATATAAGTACGTTTGTATGTGCGGTATGTACGTACTCTATATAGAAAGAAATCATTAAGCCTCCACTGCAAAAGGTTGTTATCAGTATTTTTATTGTTTGATATTTGCTGCTGCTTCAATTGCACAACCTTTTAGACTAGAGGAAGATGGAGTATAAAAAACCAATAATTGAATTTGATTTAGAATGATTTTGTAAATCTTACTATACCGATATTATACTTATGCTAAATAGAATACTACAAAAACTTTGTTATAATTTGTAAATTTTATAGGTCTTATAACACCAGCCGACAACAGTTTGCACTCATATATTATGAAAAAGTGGATAATAATAAAATAGCCATTTTTTCATAGTTTTATTTATTGAATTTTCACAAGAGTGAACTAACAATAAGTTTATCAAATCTTAAGGACTAAAGGTAAAATATTAAGCCCAGCCAGTGCCAGACAAAATTTTAATTTTAAAAATTAAAGCGCCTATGCATAATAATTCGAAAACCTTATAACACATTTATAAAATCAATTTTGTATGGAAAATTTGTTTTATAAGTATTTTATAAATTTAAAAATTGATTAAGCATATAACCCTAAATAATTTTTTTAATTTGATAAATAGTAATTTTGTATATAAAAAGTTAGAAGGATCAATTAAAAATTTAATTTTAAAAAGGTCGAAAAAACAATTTTTATTTTTAAATAGAAATTGAAAACCAACATTTTGTTAAAAATGACATAAATTTATTCTACAGAGCCAAATCAGCGGTGGTCCTTCTTAGAAGGCGTCGGTGTCGTTGATCCTCAAGCAGATTACGAGCCAATGAATTTGGGCGAAGCTGCAGCATCTTTAAATAGTTTTGGGTATATCTCGCGATTTCGTCATTAACGGTGGAAACATTCAAATCCGAGTGTATGTTCACATTTCTTATACACCATGGTTCGCAAACAATGATTCGCAAAATATTGTTCTGCTTCCTTTGAACTTTTTTGAACATGCAGACACAGTGCCCCAGGGTTGAATGCCGTAGCACCATATAGGTCTTAAAATCAAATTATTGTTAAACATTTTAACTACGAATTAACATTTAGTTGTTTTTTAATTTTATTTTATCGGGATATACATTAATTGCATCAAAGGAATTAAATATGTTAAAAATCACAAACGTATTTAACAAATTGTGAAGAATAATCCGCTGCAGGCATGTCCCTATCTGGATTTCATTCTTGCCTAAGGAAATCGTCAGGGGACGACGTTTTTAGAATTTCTGGAAATATTTGTTAAGTTAAATTACAAACTCAATGAGAATTTTTTGTTCTCGTCTAGGAGCATTTTTATATAAAAAACTGTCTTCATTAAAAAAAAATTAATAAAATGTTTTTCCTCACCTTTTTTTTGCTAAAAAATAGCATGAAGCTTCCTACCCATATGGTTCATGTTGCCTAAACAAAATTGCCACTATATGGCAAAACATCGTCCTATGAAAATTGCAATTTTTAGAATTCTTTTAGTCAACTATTTTAAATACGCAGTACTTTCAAGATGTGGAATTTTGGATGTTTTTCAGTTTTCAGAAAGGCTCGAAAATATATCAACTAACAATACACAAAATTAAAAAGATTTTTAATTACGTAATTGATAATACCAATTATACCTTTAATTGATTTTTTTTGCGAAATTATTGTGATTTTCAAAGTTTATGTATAAATCACAATATTTTCGTACACATTTAAAATGATAATTTCGCAACAGTATCAATAGTGAATAGAATCTGATGTTTTTTGAAAAAAAGAATTCTATAATAGTACAGTAGATTTACACTGGATATAAATCTTGTAGAGTTTGGGCTAAACTTTCCATCTCTAATATTGTCGGCACTAATTTTTATCGTAAAAATACCATCCCTTGTTGTCATGTATTTATTTGTATTAAAATTGTTGTATTTCAAAGAATAATTTTTCTCCAAATACCAAAAGGCGCATTAAATAAACCAAAATGTTCAATAATATTACAATATATTTTAAAAATTCTTGGTATTTAAAGAAACTGTGTATGACAACAATTGTCAATGGTCTAGAGATTAAGGGTCCTACCAAAATTATAATGTTTATACGCTGCAGGTCGCAAATATTAAGATATTTTGATGAAATTTGGTACACAGACCTATATTGGCCCAATAACGCAGCCTATTGATTTTGGTGAACATCGATCCATGTTTAGACCTAGTGCCCATATAAGGGTCCCACCAAAATTATATTGTTTATACGCTGCAGGTCGCAAATATTAAGATATTTTGATGAAATTTAGTACACAGACCTACATTGGCCCAATAACGCAGCCTATTGATTTTGGTCAACATCGGTCCATGTTTAGACCTAGTCCACATATAAGGGTCCTACCAAAATTATACAGTTTTTACGCTGCAGGTCGCAAATATTAAGATATTTTGATGAAATTTGGTACATAGACCTATATTGGCCCAAGCACGAAGCCTATTGATTTTGGTGAACATCGGTCCATGTTTAGAACTAGTGCCCATATAAGGGTACCCCCAAAATTGGCTTGGTTACAAACTGCAGGTCGCAAATATTAAGATATTTTAATGAAATTTGGTGCGCTGACTCACATTATAGAAAATTTTGACATAATCCCCATTTTAACCCATTCGAATTTCGGATCCAAACAATACACCAGACTGGTGTAGGGTATTGTATAGTCGGCATGCCCGACTTTAACCTTTTTACTCGTTTTTATTAGAATAGTATATCATCAGCTTTTTAACAACAACTTAAATATAATTTTGGACTTGAAACAAAAAAAAATATTCTCACTAAATATGTTTATGGATTAAAGTATTTTATTTTTATATAGAAATTCTAAAAGCATAGGGTAAACAACCCAAATAACAACACAACCCAAATTTAGCACTCTTAATAGTTTCAACTCAAAAATTACAATATTTTATTTCCGCCCAAAAAATGTCTATTACCTAAAAAATATTTTCATATTATTTTATTTTTAATAAAATTACCGTGAATGAGAAAAACTAAATATTCTATTAAATATAATTTATAGCTTTAAGTTGTTTATAAATACAATTACCTAAACTTAAAATATTAATTATTAATTTATATATAAGAACAATTTTTTGAGTGTATAGATTGATTTTTGCGTAAATTTTCCCTTAATTTATTCATTCATTCATGCATTTTACAGCACACCAATAGCAGCAAATAAACGCGATGAATATTTTAAATGGCAACAAGCAGATTTAACTTTAATTGTTGTGGAAATGAAATGTTTAAGTTCGTTCATCTTTACACTATAGTATGTGTGTAAAGCAAAAAATACTGGCAATACAACCATAATAATAAATTTCAAATTTGCATGGTTACAAACAAATTTTTTATCGTGACTAAACTAAAGGACTGTTAAACAAAAATACGAAAATCAGTTATTAGTACTTGAAATGAAAATACTTTCAAAATTAAATAAATTTTGTAATCTCTAAAATTAAAAATTACAATTTTTCTTCATTGCAGTCCTTATCAGAACATTATGCCAAAAACAAAGTCTCTTCTATAAACCACCAAAATTTTGTTCTATGTCGGGTCGTATAAATTATAATGTGTGTTTAGTCATTAAACATATTATCATGTGCGTTTAATGAGGTGTATAATATTAATATCTTCAATTAATTGAAAGTGATTTGCTTGAAAGAAAAAAAACTTAAATCTCAATAGAAACCCTTAACATCCACACCGAAATTTCGATAACTAGGTCTCGATGACAACAAATTTTCCTTGGCTTTTGTTTACTTTGTTAAGTTACATAAATATTTTCTTATAATATTTACTTAGTTTTTAATTTCCTCCTTAATCCATCAATATAAAATAATTGACCTTAAATCTTCGTATATGTCTAAACTACAAAACTACAAGTCGATAAGACTTCAGTTTAAAATGTAGCATTTGAGTGATAAGTTTTGTAACTAAAAATGTTATAAATGAATTGTTAAAATAAATAAGAAAATTTATTTACTTTATAATACCAGCGGCCCAATTTATTTTCAACAGATTTATACAATATTGCTCTTTTCGTGTTTCTGTGTAGTTGAATGTTTCTTTTAACAATTTTATTGACAGTTTTTGTTTTTTTTTACTAAATTTATAAGTGGGAAAACTGCCAACTTTGAGATATCGAACTTGTTACTGGTGATTGTAAGTGGAAGTAAGACATACTTTTATTTTATTGTCATTTAATAGTGTTATTTTTTTCTCTCAACTTTATATTTCTGGTTGAAATTTGTTGTTACAACAAAAACTCAGGACAAGGACAACTATGTTTTGATGTTTGTACATAACAACTAATGAAATAGAAAGAAATAAGTAAACGATCAATTTAAAACACATGTATTTGAGGCTTTCTAAGCCAATTGTCCCGATATATCATATCAAAGTCAAAATTATGGTATTTATTATCTTAGATTATAAATTATTAAAATTTTCCAAAAAGACCGAAGTAGGCGTGACAAATCATGGACCAATCATGTTTACTGTATTATTTATAATAGGTCAATGGAGTTTGGAAAATGCTAGGAATGAAATTATATCAAAAGAGTTTTTAATATGCAATTGCAAAAAAAAAAACTATACCCATGTGAAAATCGAAATATATATGAACACACATGATCATACATTGACTTGTATACATGCGCGGTTCCAGCAATTAATATGAGGGGAAAAATCATACGCCTCAGTGGCCAACTCAATGTATTTGTCTACTGTGGCGTATGATTTTTCCCCTTATATTAATTGCTGGAACCGCGCATGCTTGTATATGATCATGCATGTGCATACATTGTCATATACGTACATGCATAGTTCAATGTATGACCATACATGATCTCATATATTTCCATATATCTTTTGATCCGAAATTTGAGGGTATATGACCGTATATGTTCATATATGACCATATATGCTCACATATGATTCATATATACTCATCTATGATCATATATGGCCATATACCTCCATATACCCTCAAATTTCGGATCCAAAGGTATATGGAAATATATGAGATCATGTATGGTCATACATTGAACTATGCTTGTTAGTATATGACTATGTATGCCCATGCATGATCACATACGAGCCAATGTATGATCATGTATGTTCATATATATTTCGATTTTCACATGGGTATATATATTTTTTTGTAATTTAGAATTAATTTTGAATTTTTATTATAATATGTTAGATAACTCAATTTATCTAAATATTGGAAAAAAAATTTTTATGTTTATTTTTTATTAAAAAAAATGTCAGATGTTCTTCTATCGATTCAGAAATTTTCAGAGTGTTACTCGGAAAAGTATTTGTTTAATATTGTATATCGTAATTAAGTATTTAACAAAAATTAATATTTAATCAGAACCCCACTGCGTATGATAAATAGGATAAAAATGATATTAATTATACGCACTGTGGTTCTCACTGACTATTAGAGAAAATTGGATCTCCGGAAAAAATTTATTGATAAAAAGCAAAAAAAAAGGTAATAAAAATAATAATTAATTTAAAGAAAAAAAAAGGTTTTTATAAGTAAAAAGCACTTAAATTACGATAATCTAAATAAAAAATTAAAGCTAAAATCTTTAGAAAAACCAGTGTTTAAGCTCAAAATTGAAATATCGTAAAGTTACCAACTAAACATGTGGCAAAAAGCAAAAAACAAAATTTTTTTCTCTGCTGTCTTTAGAACGAATATTATAAATGATATTTGTTTTAATATTTGCAATAGATAATATAATTCTAATATTTACTCTACAATGCCGGCGAGCAACATTCTCAAAGCTGAAAAGACTTCTGAAAAAAAGATGGCCATTTTTCTTGGTCTATATTTAACCACCCACATTGAAAAAGTTGTCTAAATTTTTAATCGTATCATATCGGGCAATAAATACTGAAGGTTTCAAATACCTTTTTGTTCTCTGGACAGTTGGTTTGGATAGACCCATATGTACAAAGCCTCGTACACATTTGTATGTATGTCGATTTCTTCCTCCACATAAACATGGTCTTTTAACTATTAGTTGCCAATAAATAATGAAATAAAAACTGTGAAATACAAGTAGTTCTTTTTTAATTTGAAACACACATGGGACCAATTAATTCTAGTTTACTAATTCATTGATGTTTCGGAAACGATTTCGCTACAATTAAAATCAGTGTGATTTTAAGTGAAACGAAATCGTTTCTATTGTAATCCCATAACGGTAAAAATATGGTTTGATTATTATTCAGTTGTTCAGCACGAGTTAAGAAGAAATTCTTGTGATTATGACAAATAGGCAGTTAGTCAGCATTGTTTTCGAATAAACGCAAATATGTCATTAATATGCCTTGGGCAAAAGTCTGCATCCGCTCAACATGTTTTCTAAATACGCCTCGTTTGAGTTTTCCTAATACACTTAAAATAAAATGTCAGTAGAAGAATCTGTCAAACGGGTTCCAAATCGACTTGACTAATTTGTAACAAATTTTCAGTTGAAATATTGATTTAAACAAGTTATCTTCATTTAACACAATACTAAAGATCCTCAGTACTTTAACTAATTTTGAGTGTTAATTTTCAAAACTATTTATAACTAATTTTTAAGAACCCATTCGTTAAATGTTAAAAAATTTATTGTTAAAATATAATATTTTCATGTTTCTGTTTAAAGATTTTTTTAAAATGGCTCATATCTCGAAAACTAAGAGAGATAGAGCAAAATTGACGAAAATTTCGACTATCCCTAATCATGTACTACCCCAGCGAAGGGGGTTATCTCTATCCAAAACTGGACCATAGTAGGGCCTTGGACCCTCGGAAAGTTTTAGTAAAAATTTTCCACTTCATAAACCTAAATTTGGATAAATTTTACGACTCAGTAAAATTACAGATAAAACTGTAGTTTTACAATTTTTTTTTTTGCTTCAATTTAGATTTCTTAAATTTAACAAAAAAAAAAGTGTTAAAATCAACAAATTTTATTTTAAGCCAAAAAACAGGAATACATTTTGTTAAAGTAACAAATTTTTCAGTCCAGCCAACAGACGTATTATTTTCAGTGCAGAGATACAACTTTGCGGCTCCAGCTGCATTTCTTTTTTTATATGGAGGAGTGACACTTAAAAACTCACTGCGGATTCGCTCAAATTAAAAGTTAATTTAATTTCTCTGTGTTTTCTCTCATATTCGCATATTTACGTTCTCACACTCTCTGTTATGTTGCCATATTTTCAAAAAATAAAACCATAATTTGGTGATATTTAGAGATGGAAAAGTTGAAACGATTGAACTTTTTTTTTGAAAAATCCTTGTTTTATATATTTATTGTTAGTTTCGAACTCAGTAAGCCTATAATTTTAATTTAATGATCTTTACGGGAGTAAAAATAAAAAAAAATAAAATTTCGATACCAAAACAAAGCACTAATTTCCATCACTGGTGGTGTTTTTACAATATGGTATGTGTTCTCCAAACATGCACTTAAATGTACACTAGAGTTGTTCAAAAAAACGTGAAAGTTGGAATTCGCGATCTCCGCAATATTGCCCCTATTCCTTAATGTCTAAAAACTCTCTGTGCCAAGTTTCAGCTAAATCCGCTTTTATTTAGGGGTAGCGGAAAAAGTTATCTTTTTCAAATTAGTAATTTATCTCTAGAGTAATTTATACAAAAAATAGGGTTGACTTTAAATTTAATTATTTCTAAAGCTGTACGCTATTATTTAGCAATTTTTTTTAAATCTAGTCTTAATTAATGTGAAGAAAAGAAATTGAAATTCAAAACTTAAAAAAATAAGTAAATTTTAAGTAATTCGCGGTTTTTTTTTGAATTGTACAAAAAAATACATATTTTAGTTAAAATTTCCAAATTTTCCGTAAAGATGTAATTAAAAATTCAACTTGTTTTTGCCTTGTGTGCGCAAATTTCTCAAATCTGATCTTTATTTTAATGGAGATTATGAATCAGTAATCGAAATTTAAAAAAAATTTGTGGTTCATAAATTATTCGCGGTTTTTGAAAATTCAAAAAAACTCAAGTTTTTGAGGTATTTTCCTAATTACCTGTTCACGGTGTTATCAAAAAATTCAGTTTGTTATACTTTTGCAATTTACTTACCAAGGGCCTTCATTATATATAAAAGTACTTTAAATTTTAAAAAGTATAACAGATATCCTTGCAAGTTAACTTAAAATTTGACTTTTTTTAATATTTCGCTATTATTTAGCTTGCTATAATTTTATTGCAACCAAAAACCCTATCTCACATAATAGGACATTCCACAGATATATATTAATGAAAATAAGGAATTTTCATGGCGGTAAATATAAGAAAACATCCTGTAGTGGGATTCTATAACGAAATTCGGTAGTTAAGTTGTCAGTTTACTATGAAAACTTGTCAATTTAACTACCGAATTTTGTCGTTAAAAAGTTACAGAATTGCCCCTCTGATCAAAATTGAACATTTATTGTCTGAAATTTTCAAATTTCGCAAAATCCGCGACTCTGATTTAAATTTTTATTTCATATTCGTAATGTACACCTAAAAGTGTATTTGATTTGATATGTCGCGATCATAATAATTATATTTAATTTTTCTCATTTTTTCCATTATTTTTAATTAATTAAGGTGCCTATTCCTACTTGTGACTCATTGTGACCGTCTTAAGCCTATTTTTAAGACTGAGGGTCATAACTTTTCATACAAAATTCAAAAAATTCAAATTTTATTTGTCAATGTTATAATTGTATCGATACCCGGTCTTAATTTTTTTGAAGTTCTCAAACAAAATTTTGAATAAATATAATTTATTAAGACTTTGCAACAACAAATACATCAGGAATACAGTCATAACTAAGAGTCACAGACTTTTCGTAGGAATAGGCACCTAAAAATAATAGAACAAGTACAACCTCGAAACTTCAATTGTGATGTACTACATCTAAACAGAACTTTTTGGTTAATTTTTTTATCTTTTTTCAAAGTGAAACATTTTTAGGGTTGCGGAGCGTGAAAATTCTAACTTTTTTTTTTTACCAGTCTAATGCACACACAAACATGTAAATAAAATGCGAATGTAAGTATAAAAACAACCGTCAACCGCTGTCATTTAATTTATTTTTTCTCATCGCAGCTTAATCCGCAGCCACAGCCGCAAGGCTGTATTTTTTCTTTGAGTTCCCTATTCCTTATACATATTCCAACAACCTCCTTCGGTGTTCCCATTGCCGAATTTCTTACTGAAGAAATATTTAAAGAAAAACTCAGGCTTAGCTCTGCCTATAATTGAATATATATATAAAAAAAAAAGTTTCATTGTATACGATATGCCCGCATAGAGAATATGTTGCCAATCAAATCGTTCAATTGTAGTTACTAAACTTTTCGGTGGTGAGAACACAAAATCAATTAAAACCATACCAACCAAAAATTAACAAGATATTACACAGAGAGAATTTTACTGGACGAGTTTTAAGGAAATTTTTAAATAAACTTATGAAGTTTTTTCACAAAGTAAATGAAAAGTTTCTTAAATATCATCAAAAAGCTTTGTAAATTTTAAGAATCTAGTTTTAGTGAAACTTTTTCATTAAATTTATTTATTTAAATAAATTTACGGTTCGTTGTAATTCAAAAATCTGTATTTATCATACACAGAGTTGAATAGAATCAGCTGAGATATCTTAAGAATTAAGGTTCAAAGCAAAAAAGAGTAATAATAACAAAAGGATAAAAATAGCATTGTTAAATTTCGTTGATGTTAGTCTAAGTTGAGTTGTTGATAACAAACCCGATTTGCTTTCAACAGCCACATAAGTAGACGATTATCAAAATATTAACCCACTCAAAGGCGAAAGGTACTGATGATGGCTTTGTAGCGAAAGCCTAAAATGCGTATTCTGCCTTGCTGGTCTTATCGAATTTTTTCAATAATTTTTATTCTTTGTAATTTACTTGTAAAAATTGTATCATCTTTCTTTGATTTGAAAATAATTTAAACAGAAAGTGATATTAATTTATGATCTTGAGTCAAACTAAAATAACATTAATTTATTTATTAAAATTTTAATAAACAAAATGAAATTTTCCGCAATATTTTATGAAAAATTCCCATACAACTCCCATATATGGACAGGGGCTTCAAAGTCTATTTTGGAGCTTTTGGACCGTGTACAAAGGTATCCAGCTCTATTGACTCGTTGGAGCATCGTCGGAATGTGGCTTGTTTAACACTGTTCTTTCGTTACTACCATGGGAGGTGTTCTGCTGAGATAAGTGCACTTATCTTGATGCCCCGTGTTTTTGGCCGTAACACGCGCTTGTACAGTAGATCTCATCCGTTTGTAGTTGATTGTCCAGTTAGTCGCACAACGCATTATAGAGAGAATTCGTTCATTAGTCGAACCGCCCGTATGTGGAATAAACTCGCCGCAGATGTCTTTCCTGATACTTACAATTTAGGGAAATTCAAGTCAAACGTTCACAAACACTACTCCCTCTTTCCTCCTTCCCATAACCTATTTTCCTGATATCAACACAATGCATTGCATTAGTAGGGGGCATCCCCTGAGTGTTGGTCTATAGTAAAAAAAAAAAAAATTCCATTAATTCAATGTAAAGTTTCAGTGGACCAGTTATAGTGAAACTTCATTGGTTTAATTCAAAAATTCATTAATATCATGTAGATGTTCAATCAATGTGGAAGTTGTGCGTATTTGTAATTCCTTTTTTTAAAAGTAAAAAATGCAGAGTGTTTATTTTCGTTATATATTTCTTGATTTTCTTTCTTACTTCTAATACGAGAATAAAAATTTATTACACTTAGAAAACAGATTCGGTGCTGATGACCGCATTTGTAGCCAATCGAATGGTTCGCCTTCGATTTTTGTAAGAACTCAGAATATATATACTTTGCTTTTTTTCGAAATGACAAAATGGTTATACCCTCTAAGTACAGAGGATGGTGTAAAAATGAAAAATAAAATATGAGAAATGTCCTGACTTCTGGACAGTGTTGCCAAAATGGGGGTTTTCCCCCTAGATTTAGGGGGTTTTCAACCGCTTAGGGGGATTTTAGGGGGTATAAATTTCTTAGGGGGAAATTTGGGGGGTAAGAAAATCATTTTAGCGGCAGTTTTGCCTTAAAAACCAATTAAATTTTAGAGTTGGATGATTGGTTTTGCCAAATTGTTGATAGTTTTTCACATAAATTTTTATTTTCTTTAAGCCTACATATCTTTGAAGTTGAAAAATTTTAGACTGTGACTAGGAAAGCAAAGAAAACCAGCTAAAATATAACGAAGTTTTTTATTTTAAAAACCAAAAAATCAACTATTTGCATTTACTAAAAATAATTTGAAATAAAAACTTAGAAAATTGCTGAATTATGGGAAAATTTATTTTAGGGGGATCTTTTTTAGTGTTAGAGCAAATTTGAGGTTTTTTTTTGGACAATTTTTTTTTTTTTTTTTTTTTTTTTTTAAGAGAAGCAACACTCGGGAAATTCTTCCTATTATTAACGTGTTGCTTCCTTTGGAAAGGGGATAGAGAAGAAGTGAAAGGTGGTAAAAGATGAAGGGCTTCAAATATGGCAACACTGTAATTGCGCGATATATTGAATTTTTAGAACAGTTGTTGCGCGCCATCTGACGGTGAGTTGGCGAACTTTGTTTTAGTTCATAGCCCTGTTATATTATTTTACTTCGGTGGGGTTAAGTGCTATGGGAACACCGAAGGAGGACGCTGCGATATGTATGAGGGATAGAAAAAACTCATACATATCACTATTTTTCATAAATTGATGTTGATTGTTGGGGCGCGAACCCGCAACCTCACGTGTAACAGTCCAACGCGCTAACCATTACACCACAGCACCCATTAGGGGGATTTGTAAAAAAAGACTTGGCAACACTGCTTCTGGACCCGTTTATTGACCTTAGACACTACCAATAACTGACGCTTTCTTCTTTGTATAAAATAGTATGTATAGATATACTAGAAAATTTTTGTTAACTAAATTAAGGAAATGAAAGTAATTTAAGATCATTTCCCACAATATATCCAAGTTTAACCAAATCCGGGAGTTCTGCTTGGAATTCCATCGTTATCATCTTTCCAACTTTTAGCTGGACAATATGTATGTATGTATAAAATTTTGCATATATAAATTTGATTTTTTAAGTACTTAAAGTATTTGGTATTTTAGTTATAATCCTTGCAGATATTTTTCTAATACTAGCACTTGTTATTTAAAAGTCAGTGGTCTATTGTGCTAATCTACGAAAAGTAATAACATACATTTAATAAATTTAATTTGCAGATTTATTTAGTTTGAGGGCTTAATCTTACTATTGACAAAATCTTTCAATCGATATTAATAGGCTGGATTTGATCAAAAGGAAATACATTCATATACAAAACAAAAATTTCATTAAAATATTTCAATATGCACATATTCTGGTGGTAGCATTAGTATTTTGATAACAGCAACTGCTATACGAACGGACAGACAGATATAGACAAAATTGGACATCGTTACGTCAAATCAGTAAGTGATTCTTGGTGGTGGTATGAAAGACGAAATGAAAAATGAAAAGTCTAGCTCTACTACTACTACTACTAGTAGTATGGATTTTACTATGGCCTATTACAAACATTAGCAGCAGTAAAAGCAAGATACACGTACTTACTACTGCCATTGTATTGTTGTAATATTGTAGGCATATGTATCCGTACCACACAATACATCACTGTGTAATGTTTGATATAAATATTTTATTTCATATGTACTTATATTGGCATCAAGCCAAAATTGTGACTTCAAAAAATGTGCTTTTTGTTGTTTGTTAAGTTTTAATAGCATCCCTACAACAAAAATACATTTCATACATTTTCTCATACTAGTTCTCAATTATCAAGAGATGAAGTTTGCAACTAATGCGTTGGAATTGATTTTTTAAGTATATAACTAAACTACTTCCTAGGAACAGTTGCAGTAACATCTTTATCTCCCAGGAATTGAAAGAATCCCATACCAACATCTCGACATTTCTAATCGTTGTGTGTTACTTTTGACAATCTTATAAGAAAATAATTGTTTAAAGATCAGACCGAAAAGAAATATACTGCATTGCGACTTAAAGTATTCGAGAAATCATCTTCCTTTTTGGGCATTTAACACAAAAACAACAACAATGAAGACAACAACAGAAAACTGTAGAAAAAGAAATCCGACAGAAATTTTTGACATTTTAATATTGCACAACCAAAAGTGCTTGAACTGTAACAAATCAACAACCATTCAGTGAATGAATGAACAAAAATTTATATAAAAATAAACAGTAGTTTAATAGAAGAATAAGAAATCAATAAAGCTTTTACAAATCGATCAAAGTTTGGAAAAATCCAAGAGGGAGGATTATAAATAAGATAACTCGGTACATCCCAATAAACCAAGAAACGATACTGCATCATTAATGATATCATATTTTATAAAATTAATGATATCGTTAGTGACAGTTCAATAAATGATCGTGACTATGTCATAGTTTTCAAAAATAACGATAACATTTTTAAAAATATTTCAAAGTTTTTTGAAATTGGAAATGCCAAAACTAAATTTTTATTAAATTTAATATTTTTTATCAGCTGGACGTTTCTTTTAAATATTTTACTATTATTTCGTATGTTTTACTTTTGATGAGAAAATAATCAAAATTTAAAAATGCTTGTACCACGCAGTTTGCCCAATAAAAATCAATATAAACTAGAAAGTATTATAGCTTAAGTAATCACAGTTTGCAGGCCTAAATTTTTATAAAATTTTTTTGCAGCCGACAAAAACACACTTATTATACTAAAACTTTACTGCTTAAGCATCAATGATGCTGTTCCTGATAGGATTCTTTTACAAAAAACCTCTCGTCAATGCCAATCGTCCACGAAAAATATAGGTCAGTTTTATCTTAAGCTTAAAAAGCGCATTCTAAAAACTACTATGGACATATAAGTTTTCTTTTATTGTTCTATTTAGAAATATCACCCACTCGCTGTAACTCTAGGACAAATTCAAGATATCAGGGATAACCACTAACTGCATTGAAAGTCTTTCTATATCGTAGTTTACATATTTACTGAATCTTGTTAGGAATATTTGCAATTTTACTTTATAATTCCATACACAATAAAAACTTAAACTAAAATTATGCAATTTTTATAATTTGAGGTGATTTTTCCAGTTATTTTTACTGTCATAGGTATCGTTAGAGATATCATATTTTGACTTTATTTCGGTATCGTTAATGATATCATATTTTCTTGGAATAACGATAAAATAACGAAACATTCCCAAGAATATGGCAAAAGTATTATAGCGCTGACGCATATTTTCGATATCGTAATGATGTCGTTATTTTATAGAAAAACGATATCATTAACGAATGTGTATTTCTCTCCACAATACCTATTACTTATAAATCGTTAATGATATTATTCTCGGATAACCTTATCATCGAAATGATATCGTTACGAATTGGAAATAATTACGTAAATATATGCCACTACATTGCGAGACCAATCACAATAATAGGGTAGTATTTTAAAAGATGACAAAGCAAATTGTGGTAACTTTTTGTTTTCTCTTTTGGTTTTTTCTTTGATATTTAAGATAACGCTCCTAGACGAAAACAAGAAGTTTCCGCTAAGTAATATTTATAGAAATTCTAAAAAGCCGTCCCATGAGTCGTCCATAGGCCAGAATGAAATCTGGATAGGCACAAGCATACAGAAAAATATTTTTCATAATTCGTTAAATAAGTTTGAAAAAACAACACTTTACTAGAAAAATAAAAATGCCCTGCTGGCAGTCCGTCTCCGATATACACAAATTGCCTGCACTTGTACGTAAAAACCATACGTCAGTTTGGCAACATTTGCGAAAAGGTGAAAAAGAGGAGATAAGAAGATAAACAAAAAAATCTAAAGAAGAATGTTTGTATGTCTGTTTGATCACTTCTGAGAGTAAATTATCATATAGGAACAATCTGACAATAAAATATAATACAGTTTAATGGAATATCACTGATGAAGCCTGTTCATAGAAAATAAGGCAGAAACTAAATCTAGTCTGATTTGCAAATCAATAATGTGTCTATAACTTTGAAAAAAATGTTTATTCTTCTTCTTAACCTCAAACCTTCATTAAAATTAATAAAAATGCATATTAATTACAGTATTAATTGCAATACTTTACGAAGTTTTTGCATCTTAGCCCATTTACTTCAATAAAAAATATATATTTTTTAAACATTTTTGTAATTTTTTAAAAATTTGAATTTTTAACACTTTAAATTATTCGGGGAATTTTAGTAGCAAAATTTTTCGATTAGTCGAATAACGATTAATCGATTGAATACCCTAGTATTTAACTTTGAAATAACTAAAAATGTATATATTTTTAACTGTTAGAATATAACTGGCAAATGCATTAAACCTAATTACACTCACAAGTTTATTTGAGATGTAGTACAAAAAATTTGGTTTCAGTTGAAGAATCAATTAAAATATATAGAGATATGCTTTTAAATTTTTTGTAGCAGTCATTGAAAAACAAATTGAAAAAACATACATACTATCCCTAGTAGTTGATATTTTTAGTTAAATATTTAATTTTGCTTTCCCACTTTGAGAAAAAAATTTTAATAATTTAGCTGTTTCTCTCTTTTAGAACAAAAAATCAAAGAGTGTACATAATAAAGAGATTGGGGGACTCTCTTTCACTGAGAAAACATTTGTTCTATTATATGCCTTGGAACAGGAACATACTCAAATCAATATCACCCAGCAAACATGGCAATACGAAGAAGATTCTCCGATCATATCGCCAGGAAGAAAATATTTATTGCCGGCAATATCAATTTCGAATTCCGGAAGTTTCCTCCGTCGGAAACAACTGTTACCCTATAACAATACTTCCAGGCAATACGAAAGCAATAACTCATATGGAAGATAAGAGGGTGATATCGCTAAATAAACTCCCGAGTACAAAAAAAAAAGATTTACTTTTTTTATTATTAAATTTTAGCCTGAAAAACAATATCTGCATACATAATCCATTGACCAACTTATAAATTATATTGATTTCATCTTAGCCGATTTTTCCCGCGCAATTAATCTTAACTTTTCACGAGTTTATTTCCTATATATCTGTTGATTGTTTTTTTACAAATTTACTTTTAATTTTTAGTCTAAGATTTCAAACAAATTAGCTTTATCTTCCAAAAGCTACAAAGGTGCCACAATATTGTCATAAAAAGTAATGACAAAAGATAAAATTTTTGAATTATTTTTTTCCCTGTACCGCCGAATTATCTTCCAAATGATAAAAGGAAGAATATTTCAAGTAAATACTACTTGATTATTTTCATTCAAATGACAAATAGAATATATCGCTTTAATATATTCTTGGAAGATATCTTCCAAATGTTTGCAGGGTCATTATGTGCGCTCTTTGTATGACTCCAAACATCGATTGTAACCAGGGATGGAAAATAATAATTAAAGTTTTATAAAAATCAAGAATAGAGCATTAATTATACTATTCCAAGAGTATTATAGCCCTAGATTATGAATTTTAAAAAGCCATATGTAAAAAATTTCAAAATAATGTCGGAATACGAAAAAAGGCTTTGGGTTTCAAAAAATTAATTAAAAGACTTAATAAGGATTTACATTCTGCAAACGATGCCAAAATTTTCTTTTTTTGCAACTAAACACCAAACTTTGTTTTATGAAATGGACACTATATTCCGTAGATTATAAATTAAATTTAAAAAACCGCACTTAAAAAGTTGCAAAATAATAGCGGAACGCGAAAAAAGACTTTGTGGTAGAAAAAATAATTAAAAAACTCAATCAGCGATTAACAATCTGCAAATGAATATAATGACGCAATAATTTTCCTTATTGCAAATATTTTTTTCGCGATTTTTTTTTGCAAACTAAACACCAAACTTTAGTGTATAAAATTGATACTATAATCCCTTGATTATAATTTTAAAAAACCACACTTAAAAAATTACAAAATAATCGCGGAAAGCGAAAAAAGGCTTTATTACAAAAAATTAATTTAAAAACTTAATCAGCGATTTACATTCTGCAAACAAACAGATTGATGAAATTTTTTTTTCTTTTTGCAAATTTTATTTTCGCTATTTTTTTTTGCAACTAGCCACCAAACTTTGTTGTTTGAAATGTGTATTATAGTCCCTAGATTATAAATTAAAAAGAAACGTGCTTAAAAAATTGCAAAATAAAAGCAGAACGCGAAAAAAGACTTGGTGGTATAAAAAATTAAGTAGGAAACGTAATCAGCGAATTAGATTCTGCAAACAAATATACTGATGCAAAAATTTTCCTTTTTGCAAATTTTATTTTTCGATATTTTTTTTGCAACTAGCTACCAAACTTTGTTGTCCCTATCCCTAGATTATAAATTAAAAAAAAACTCACGTAAAGAATTGCAAAATAATAGCGGAATGGGAAAAAAGACTTTATGGTACAAAAATTTAATTGAACCACTTAATCAGCGATTTACATTCGCTAAAAATTAATGCTAAAAATTTCCTTTTTGCAATTTTTTTTTGCAATCAACCAGCAAGCTTTATTGCATAAATGGGTATTATAGTCCCTGTGTTATATATTTAAAAAAACCGCACTTAAAAAGTTGCAAAATATCGGCGGAATCCGAAAAAGGCTTTATGGTACAGAAAATGCATTTAAAGAGCTAATCTTCGATCGACATTCTGCAAACGAAAATATTGTTGCAAAAATTTCCCTTCTTGCAAATGTTTTTTTTTTTTTGCAATTTTTGCTAATATTTGTTAATATCTAAATATTTAATTTTAATTTTTTTAACGAGCCAAAGAGGAAGCTATTTGTTAGTTACTTACATTTTTACATATGTAAGAGCGATCTAACATTTTTTGGTATAAGAGCCCGATTGAGTAAGCCTTTTCCATCCCTGATTAATCAGGCCCTATGCTCCTTGCAGGAGTAAAAGGAACAAATATATCCCTGATTAACCAGTCGGAGTTCGTTCCTGTTCGAAGGCGTATAATATTTTTTTCCATATTTATTTTTTTCTTTTTCATTCAATGTAGATTGTTTAAATACATAATTATTTCAGTATTTTAAAAGATAACAAAGCAAATTCTGGTAATTTTTGTTGCTGTTTTTGTTTTTCTTTAATAGTTGAAATGCTGAATAACGCTCCTTGGTGAGGACAAGAAATCCTCATTGCGTTTATAATTTAACCCAATAAATGTTTCTAGAAATTGACAACTTTCTATGAGTTAAACTTCAAAAATCATTTCATTCTACAACGTGCTAACGTTAGAATTGAAACTGTTTTGAATTGTTGAAAAATAAAAAACAAATGGTTTGAAATAATGAGAAATCAGTAGGGTAGAACGGGGATCCTTCGCCACTTTTTTTTTCCAAGCACTGTCATTTCTTAACCCCTAATTATTTTTCAAAAATTACTTTCAAATTGAAGATCTACATATCTTGGCTTTAATTTGTATGATTTTTGTTCTAATTATTTGATTATTTTCTATTACTTTTTTAATGATTTTCAAAGTAACCCAAATCGGCGTAACTGCCCCAAACTTGTGGGATATTCGCCAAAAGAGCTGGACACAATTTTAACAAAAAAAATTTGTTAATACGCCAAAGTCAATCTTTTAATGACTGAAATAAATAATCTAGAATAAGTTCTTTAAGATATGTGATTCGTTTTAATCAATAAATCTCCACTACATTAAAAAAAATAATTTAAAACTATAATATAATGATTCTTCAAAATTACAAAAAACTAAATTATTAATATAAATATAAGAATGAACACGATTGTTCTAATTTACTATTAAACATATTTTAAACATATAGAAAAGTCTTATAGAGCATTTTAGGCAGGGATGCACCCACTCTTTATAGCTCAAGGGGAGACCTGGTGATTGTGTCCCAGAGACTGGCACTAACATAAAATTAATATTTTTCACAATTTTTAAGCAAAAAAATTAAATTATTTGAAAATGTGATGTATAACAAAGAAGTAGTAGTTTTCAAATAAAAAAAGATCGAGTGCAATATACATAGTAGCAAATAAAGAAGATAAAAAAGTAAAATGCAAATCAAAATGTTGGTTTTTAATTTTTATAAAAAAAATAAAAATTGTTTTTTCGACCTTTTTATTGATTAATTAGAACATTTATTAATTCAGTCCGAGGCCAATTTCCTTATTATGAATTAACATAATAAGTAATTTTTTCAAAAACTGCTATTTTTCTTCATTAGAATATTCTCCTAACAAATACTTCACAGAGTTTTTGTTTTCAAAAACCTCTACACTTTCAGGAATGAAAAGACGATCGTTTCGGAGAAAAAATTTCATATTAAACGTAGTCTGCTACATCAACGAAATGAGAATGGAGCAAACAATAAAATATGTTTTCGAAGTCTCGCAAAGACATAACCAACAATAGAAATGTGAAAGTTTTTTGTTTTAATTAATCAATAAAAAGGTCAAAAAAACAATTTTTATTTTTTGAATAAAAATTAAAAACCAACATTTTGACAACACTCACAGTACGGAGAAATGTTTTTGCCTCTTCTTGTATTGACAAAGAAGTAGGTAAAAATAAAATTTGTATTTTATTTGTACCGAAGGTACGAAATACAAAAACAAAAAACTTTATTTTTTTATTTTTATCGGGACATACATTAATTGCATTAAAGAATTAAATATGCTAAAATCCAAAACATATTTTACAAATTGTGAAAAATAATCTGTTGCAGGCATGTCCCTATCCGGATTTCATTGTCAGGGGACGATGTTTTTAGAACTTCTGGAAATATTTGTTAAGTTAAATTACATATTTCTATTGTTGGTTATGTCTTTGTAGAGACTTCGAAAACATATTTTATTGTTTGCTCAATTCTCATTTCGTTTATGTAGCAGACTACATTTAATATGAAATTTTGATGTTTCAATTTGCCACCACTTTGTAAAGAAAACTGAAGAAGGGGACCTGGAAAATCCCCGAAACGATCGTCTTTTAATTCCTGAAAGTGAAGAGGTTTTCTAAAGCAAAAACTCTGTGAAGTATTTGTCAGGAAAATATCCTGATGAAGAAAAATAGCAGTTTTTGGAAAAAGTACTTATTATGTTAATTCATAATAAGGAAATTGGCACAAGAATTCAGTATTTTTCCGGTAATATTTTCACAAGTGCATAAAAAGCAATTTCTTATCATTTTTATTTAATATTTAAAAATTAAGAAAGTATTGAATTTAACATTATTAAAAAAAAAATTAATTCTTTTTAGAAAAACTAAAATAAATATTGGTCCGTCAGAAATCGAACCCGTGATAATTTTTTTTGAAATTAACTGTATCAAAATCATTTTTTGGGACCACTTTCAGACCAATAATAATGCTTGATAGAAGCAGTGATTTTTTAGATGCTGTTTAGAATTACTTCTAAAAAAACAGTAAAACTATACTTACAGATACTTTTAAAGCAATGAAAGAAGTGATTTGTAAAGCATGACTTAAATTTTTTTTGCTGGGTTGTTTTTAATTTTCGTTATGCTTTATTTATTTTTGTCTGAAGTTACGCTGTAAAGAATTTCAAAATTCGTTAAAATAACTTTGACCTTATAACGAAAACTCACAGGATTATTGTAGTGTAACATATCGTCAAATTTTTTCAGACAATTCAGTCGTTTGTCCGAAAATAACATACAAAAAAATGTGCATTGCCCTTAATTTTATGCATAACTACTGTATAAACAACTAGGAATATATACTGCCAAATGGTTAACACTTGTGGAAGCTAAATGTTTATAGTAAAGTAAGCAAAAGGGAACGAATAAAATAATAATAAAAAAATATATATGTAAAACTATAGAGAATACACACATCAAAACAAAATGTTTCCAAAGACTTACATTAAGGGCACAAATGTTAGAAATAATCGTACATACATTTGCACATATAGAATGTATTTGTTTTAGAGGAAATGGAAAGGAAAATATAGATTTTTTCCCTTTAATTATTATTTTTTCATACAAACAAAATATTCTTTGTGCAGATTTAGGCGCTTTTTGTAAACATATGTGGATGAAGATAAATGTTTGAAATTAAAAAAAATATATATTTATATGAAAAATTGTTTTTAGTTTTGCAAAAAGAGTCAAAAAAAATTTCTTGCTGTTTGTGTAAATTAAAAACGTTTAGTATTTGAATAAGATCGCTCAAATGTAACACCATACAAAAAATAGAAAACATAAAAATATTTAAAATTTTTGGCAGTAAACACTCTTCCCGAAGTTTGTCATCAAGTCTTAACTTTTCTCCTATAATACATATTTTCTTTCAATGGCCATCAAATTAGTTTTTCTTTTTTTACTCTTGCAAAATTTTGTTTTCTTGTTGGCATAATCATATCTGATAATATTCGCAAGAAAAGCAAACAGTTTAATGCTAATCAATTCTTTCTTTTCTAAATATACACCAGAAGAAGGTAGAGTGTGTGATGTTATTGTAGTTTTGCTACAGTCTAATGCATCTATAGGATTGCGTGATAAAATTTTTAGTGAAAGAAATCATAACATTTGGTATATGATGATAATTAAAGTCTAAAAACTTTAAATGTGAGAGAGTTTACTCAAAAAGTTAACTATGTGTGCAAGTCTTATGAGAGGAACGATTTAAAAAAATACAAAATCGGACAAGAAATTTTAACACCGTCAAAGAAATCTTAATCACACTGTTTTTTGATAGATCCAAGTGCCGGTTCCAGCTTTGTTTTTTTTTTGGGAGGGGGGGGGCGAAGGATGAGGAGGTTGATATTTAAAAAATTTTGTATCCTTCACACGCCACCCAAACCAAAAGGTTTGATATATCAGTAAAAAAAAAAATTATAATTAACCACCTTTCAACCCACTTATTGATCCGTAAAAGACTTTGCGTCATATGCATAAACACCCCAGCAAAAAATACTGCTTGCTTGGAAGCAGGTTCGTCAGGGAAAGAAAATAGTGTAGCGCTTGCATTATTGCTGATATAAGGCATGATTTTTGTTCGAGATAGCTCGCGTGAAAGCACTTGTTTTGATATCCGATATGCGCTTTTATCATAGCTCCAAATAATGGCACGAAATCACAGCTTTTAGCTAGTAAATTCGGTGTTCATTGTCATTCTTTCGTGCTTTGTTAGAGCGATAAAGTGAGGTAAACAAAACTCCCTTTTTTAACACACTACTGCAAGCTATAAATCCTCAGAAGCAGTAAACGAAGCAGAAAGAAGATCTAATCATTTTTACTCATTTTTACCGCTTCCGAATTTCTGCTGGGATTTTTAAATTTATAAGTGACTTATAAAATAAATTTTTTATACAAAATTCATTTTATAAACGTGTTATAAGGTTTTCAAATTATTATGCATAAGCACTTTTTTATATAAATTATAGTAGGCACGATTAATAAAGATATATAAAACTGTTTCACAGATCCGATTCCAGTTAATGGAATGTTCCTACTACTGGATAGCGTTGAAAATTAAAATTTCGCTTTCATTTTTCAGTAGGACCTGATAGTACACACACAATATAAATCAGTTGGAAATCCACACACAGAGAATAAATCGGTTCGAGAACAATAGTGAATACCACTATTCTACCACAACACCAAAAATTTGATTAAACATATAGAGTTTCAATGGTGATTTTATAAATATTGAATTAATGACAAAAAATTAGATATAGCAACTAAAATAAGATTATTTTTGGTATAGGAATCGGTTTTCACAACCAAATTTGATGAAACTAAAATCTTTTATACAAATTCGGTTGTGGCAATTTCTTTAAAAATATTAAAAACCTTTTAATTCCCTATATATTGGTTGCAACATCCAAATTTATGCAATAAAAATCTATTAATTTTTTATTTAGTAGTTAAAACTGTAAGTTGGTTATATTTACCAATGTCAAAAGAATTACGAAACGAATTTTCTGTTGCCACATCCAAAGTAAAAACCATAAAAGGCTTTTATATTAATTTTGGTACTCACAACTATAAAAACTGAGACATAACTAAATTTTTATTCCAAATAATTTTTAATTATATTGCTACTACCAATTGAATTTAAATTAAATTTTTTAAGTGTCAAAATTAAAACAAAAAGTGAAACAAAAATAAAAAAAAAAATAATAAATTATTTGAAAAACACAAGAACAAAAACAAAAGTATTTATCAAGAAGCGGCTCCATAACTAACTATATTGATTGTGGAAAAATTTGATATCCAACCCAAAGATTGATAAGAGATAAGCAAAAATTTGTAAGTAGGTACATAGACCTTCCTATTCCATTTTTTGTTAATCAAATTTATTTCATTCAGGTGAAATTGAATATCCAAAGATGTATAAGTTTCAGTGCCGTGAAAACATAGATTAATTTCAGCATAACACATCAATGCAATGAAGGACCAAAATTAATGGTAATCATCAGTATAATACAAAATATCCAAGAAACTTAAATATGTTCAGATATGCAACAGCACCCCTATGATTCTAGTGACCTTTAAGTGTAGAAAACACAACATATTCTGAGAAACTTTTATATTCTGATGGATTTTTTTTCAAATTGTTCAAATTCTGAGTATTTATTCCTCTTGAAAAATCCTCAGATTGTGAGGGATTTTTCCCAAAAGAAACCGCCTCAGGTTACGAATATATTTTGCTATAGAAAAAACCCTCTGATTCTAAGGTTTTTTCTATAGAAAACTCATAGGAAAAGTAAGAATCGTCAAGAAATAGCGCTCGTTAAAAAACTCAGTCTAAGGACTTTCTCTTCCAATAAATTTTTTTTTAAATTTTGACGAAGTTTTTCTGTAGAAAACCCCTCATTTTGTAAGTAATTATTTTTATAGAGGTCTTTAGATTCTAAGAACTTTTGCTTATAAAAAAACTTAAATAAAACTACCATTTCCCACTTGAAACCCGTCAGATTTTGAGTAGTTATTCGTAGAGAAAAGTCTTCAGATTGCAAGGACAATTTTATATAAAAACCCTCAGCATAAGAGTACTTTTTCCTACTAAAAAGCGTCAGATTCTCAGGATTAATTTCGATAGAAAAACCCATAGGAAAAAGTCACTATGTGCGAGAAAAAGCCCTCTATGAAAACCTGAAATTCTCTCAAATTATTTTTGTAAAATAACATTTATTTTAACTTAAGATGTTTTAACAAAAAAATGCTTTAGAGTCCTAATCCTTGTAACTAAAAAATATATCATATTCTTTAAATTTAGTAACCTTTAAATTTTTGTAATATGTATGTTTTTAATTTTACTTATTAATAAAAAAAAATTTGAATATTGGAAACAGTGTTTAATTTAAATCGGTAGAAATTTTCAAGAAAATTCGGTTGGGTCTACTAAATGCTCAATTCGGTCAGGTTTGCCAAATTGATTCGATTGGAGCAACAATTTTATATTGTTTTAATATAGTAGGTATAACTTGAAATGTCCGTAGCTGCAACCGAATAATGTGATAGTTCATGTAACCACCAAAATTCGGTTGGCGATAAATTCGGTTGTCACAACGAATCTGTTTTCTGTGTGCACCTACACTAATATTGTTTTAACTCTGCAACTACATTTCTAAATATTAGAATTACACAAAAATAGTTGCATTAGTAAACTATTGGCTTTAATAACTAAAAATTTTAAACTTTACTATTAAAAGGTTACTACACTCATAAAAAAAGTTAGTACAAAAGTCTGTTAAAAGCGTTCTGAAAAAATTGAACTAATTTTTCTGTTATTTTCTTTAAAAAAGGCCGTACAAATAGGTCAAAATTCTGCTAAAATAACAAGAAATAGTACATGTATTTGCGACAGCACAATTTTGACCTTTTTGTACGGACTTTTTTTTAATCAATCCTTCTCTCTGGTTTGGAATATTTCTTCATTTCTAAAAAGATCAGATTTTGAACATATTTTACCACGGAAACCCTTTAAATTTTCGGGACTCTTTCTGTTAAAAACCGTCAACATTCAGGTTATGTTTATGTTTTTTTTGTATTTTTGTAATATTTGTCTGTTTTGTTTACTTTATCTACTTATTAATAATAAAAAAATAAAATATAATGGAAACTGTGTTTTTTTTTTAATGCGATTGCAATTTCTCTAAAAATTCGGTAGCATCCACTGAATTTTAAATTCAATCAGGTAGTACTAAAGTAAATGGTTGTACCAACTTTTTGTTTTGTTCTAACATAGTAAGTACAACTGTAAATATCGGTAGCTGCAACTGAATTATGTGATAGTACATGGGACTACCAAAATTCGATTGTCACAACGAATCTGTTCTATGTGCATACAGGAAAAAAATTGCCAACCGAATTGCTAAGCTTTTTTTTGTTGCTACAACCAATAAATTCGATTGAAGAAACCATATTGGAATGTGATTCCTAAATATTTTGGGTATTGCAACTAAAATTCAGTTGTATAAACCGAATTTTGTTGTGATAACCAATATTCAGTTGCACCAACCTATTTTAGTAGATGTAACTGAATTTTAGTTGGAAAATGGCTTATTTTTTCTCTTTGTGTGTGCAGTCCTCCATATTGGTTTAACTTTACTAATTTTGCTTTTAATGCAACCAATAAATAAGTGATGGCTTAATTATTCTAAACATTTTTACATGATGTTTTGCTAACATTTGTTTCTTATCGATGCCATTGCCATGATAACATTAATGAACGTAAAATGTTGTTTCTTACGATATTTTTATATTCTCTTGTTTATACAATTCATCTTCAATGGAATTGTATTCATTTGTATGTCACAAAAGATTGTAGGAGGATTTTTTGAGACCTGCTGGAATCTCAAGGAATTCCTGATAAATTCCATTCAGATATATTTTCATTAAATATTAAGACTCTAATTATTAATAAGTTTATTATTTATAATAAATACAAAGTTAAAAAAATACATGTTAGTTTTTAACAGTCATTAAAAAACTAAATGTTAAAGTTTTATTAAAATAAAAACTCACCTGTTTTGAGTTGACGAACTTTGACTTTCGTTGAATTGAAATTTTGCAAAAAAAAATTTAGTTAAAAGTTATTTTTTTATTTAAAATTGTTTAAGTTTATATATATGTTTTAGGTTTTACACACTATCGAGGATAAAAGTTTTTCAGTTATTTTTATTTTAAATATTAAATTACATTTTTTTTTATGTTAAACTTTACACTTTCGTTTGAAAAAGTAAAAAAAAAATGTGAATGTAGAAAATATAGGTTACCATAACATATGAGTGATATTAATTTAAATAAAAAATTATTATACAATTAACTGCCGTTATAAATTAAATTAAAATAAAATATAATTTAATAATACTAAGCAGACTTGGCTCAATAATTGAAAGAAATGCTGAAAAATGAAACAGATGTTTTACTTTTTTAATTGATATTTTATTATTTTATGGTAATGTATCGTAATATATTCCCAGAAAAAACATGGTAATGACATGTTATTACCGTATAGATTACCAAATAATGATAGGTCATAAGATTTTACATTCCTCTAAAATACAAAATAATAAATTGCTGATAATAAGTTACAGAAGTACTTATATATACATGAAAAATAATCACTAACTACCGATTTTCACAACCAAATAGAAAATATTCTGCATTTATCTAAAGATTTTAAGGCTAAGGCTAAGCTTTCACCGCTAAAGCTTTGCTTAGATTACAACTTTTTTATTATATTACATTTTTTTTAACTTAAGCATATTTCTCAACCAAGCTTTAGCAATAGTGAAAATGATTTAATTTTTTACACCTATGTAAAAATTTTTTTCACAAACTTTCAAAATTCTAGGTAACCACTTATTGTTTTACCAGGAGTTACCATGTTAGTAACGCATTATTCACATTTTTTTGTAAGCGAGAATATTGGGATATCGCCAACAAAACGTATTAAGCTAGTAAATAGCCTGGAAACCAGTGAAACCCTTTGTGCTCTATTTACTCGCTTAATTACTTGGTAATGTATATTTTTACTGGGTGCTTTTTTCAGATACTTTTATAATAAAATGCTTCTTATGAGATTATGATGTTGTATTTTTCAATAGACTTAACGTAAAAAACATAAGGAATAGACGAAAAACTGTTGAAAATATATTAAACAGGATTTATAGAAAAAGATACCGAAATAAGCGAAATCGGTTTGATAAATATTAGTATGTTATTAGTTAGAGCTCCTTAACAGAACCTACCATAAAAAAGCCAATATTATAGGGGAATATGGTTCATTTAGGAAAGTGGAGTGATATAGGAAATCGCAATTTCTGTACATTTTTTATCAAATTTAGAAAATGTAGCAACTGACACCGCCAGCTTAATCGGCACTACATAGTTAGCTAACCGCTGCAATTGAGTGAGCGATTTTAAATAAGGTTTTTAGAACAATGTTTAAAACATGTAAATAAAAAGTTTCTTAATCCACTTTTGTTTATTTAATAAGACCTTTTTAATATGATTACGAATATTAATAGTTTATTTTGCAATTTGCTGATAAAACTCTTTTTTTAATTTTAAAATGTGAAAAGTGACGTAAAATAGCGTTTGTGATATAAATTTCCTACTTGGTTGATGAAAGTAAATAAAAAATTTACCGTTTAATAATCTTTAGTTACAACCCTACTAAAAAAAAATTATATGACTTTTGATATTATATATAATTATATCCGAAAAATCAGAACATCTAATTGTATCAAAGTAGATCGTATTATGATAATATTAGATCTAATTTGACACAATTGGATCTAATTTGATGGAATAAGATATGGTTCGATACAATTTTATCCGGATTTTGTCCTTATCGAAATGTATCAAATATAATGTAATCATATCCAACTAGATATAATGGTATATAATTCGATACAATTATACATAATTATATGAGGCTTATGTAACTATATATAGGTCTATATATAATTGGATATTGTAATATGTTGCATTATATATTGTGCAATATATAACAATATATAATTATATATTTAGGATATAATTTCGTAAAATTATATATAATTATATCTTAGTTATATGTTCCAATATATAATTATACAAAATTTTATATGATAATATATGACTATATCAAAACTTTTTTACTTGGGTACCCTTGTATTTTTTGAAGTTAATTGTTTTTATAATAAATATTTTAGGAAAACAGGGTGAAAATGTTATTAAAAACGAAAAAGGTGATCAAAACCTGAACGAAAATTTGTAGTCAGTTTTATAATAAAAGATAAGCTTTGAAATTTGTAATTTAATTATATTTAAGTTTTTTTATTAATATAAGTCGGAAGGCATTTTGAACGGCTTTTAATTTTTCGGTCACGGTGGACTTTTCTGAGGGATTGCCCATATATATTCCTCTAACTCCAACTGGAGCATAGGGCGGTATTTTGGTATTTCACAATATCAATTTGGTATTTCACAATATCAAAAATATATCTACGCTTAAATAAAAAATTGCATTAATTACGAGTATATATAATAAATGAGACCAAAACCCCGATATTATCGCATAGAAGTATGTATTTTTATATCTGATTCTACATAATTATATTTGCTTTGGTCTAATAACACAGAACCCATGTATTTAATTGGATCTAATCCAAAAATAAATTTTAAGCGGGAAACTAAAATGAAATCAAGTTGAAATTTTGGAGTAATTTCAAGTTCAGTAATTTTTTGTATCAAAAAAAAAAAAAGCATAGAGAAAATATATATGTTAAAAATATGTCAAGAAAAGTTTTATTGGTACCCTACTAAAAAAAAAATTATTTGAATTTTTGGTATTATATATAATTATATCCGAAAAATGAGAGCAATTAATTGTATCAAAGTAGATCGTATTAGATTTTAATAGACCTACTTGGGTACAATTAGATTCGATACAATTTTATCCGGATTTCATCTTCATACAAATGTATCAAATATAATATAACCATATCCAACAACATATAATGGCATATACATAATTCGAAAAATTACACATTACTATATGTGGCATATACAGGTCAATATATAATTGGATATTTTAATATGTTGCACTATATATAGTGCTATATAAAACAATATTTAGTTATATATCTAAGATATAATTTCATATAATTTTATGTAATTGTGTTTGGTATATATGATCCAATATATAATTATACAAAATTTCATATGATAATATATGACTATATCAAAACTTTTTTACTTGGGTATATAATTTAACTTTAATTATTGTATTTAAATTTCTGAATTAATTTTTTTTTTCTCAGTATTAGTTATTTTAAATTTTTTCTGATATATTTATCAGACGTTATTAAACGTTTATAAACAGTACATTATATCATCATATGTGCCCTACTAAAAAAATTATATGACTTTTGATATTATATATAATTATATCCGAAAAATGAGAACATCTAATTGTATCAAATTAGATCGTATTATGATCATATTAGATCTAATTTGACACAATTGGATCTAATTTGATGGAATAAGATATGGTTCGATATAATTTTATCCGGATTTTGTCCTCCTCCAAATGTATCAAATATAATATAATCATATCCAACGAAATGTAATGGTATATAATTCGATACAATTAAACATTATTACATGAGGCATATGTAATTATATATAAGTCTATATATAATTGGATATGGTAATATGTTGCACTATATATTTTGCAATATATAAAAGGATATAGTTATGTGTGTATGTGGTGCGCATAGTTCGGAGACATGGCCAAAAATGTGCCCAAACTATGCTGTATATGAGTCAGAAATGTCTTGATACTATGCGCAGGACCTAGGAAGAGTTTGAGGATAGTCCCCAAACTAACCAAATGTCTCCATACTAAACACTTGATCGAAAAAATGTCCCCGTACAATGCGCCATGCATACATATATATTTAGATATAATTTTGTAAAATTTTATATAATTATATCTTGGTATATATGTTCCAATATATAATAACACAAAATTTTATATGATAATATATGACTATATCAAAACTTTTTTAATTGGGTGGCTATATTATTATATAAAAATATATATGTATGTCTCCATGCATTGCCATATATAATTATATATTACATTAATTTTTTTAATAATCTTATATAATTCCATGTATAAATACATCTATGTATGCACAGCGTATGCTATGGGGACAGTTTTTCGATATATAGTTATAAACATTTCGTTAGTTTGGGGACTGTCCTCAAACTCCTCCTAGGTCTAGCGCATAGTATCAAGACATTTTTGGCTAATATACAGCATAGTTTGGGCATCTTTTTTGGCTATGTCCCCGAACTATATGCTTTACATACATATATAATTGAATATTGATATTGATGAAAAAAGATATATCATATTATATCTTAAATATATATTAGTGGATCTCTTTATTTTATTTCATATACTTGATACAACTATAAATACGATCATCTACATTTCCAAGTAAAATGGTGTATAAATATTAGAGTTCGTCATAAAAATTTGATATTCGGATATCATCATTTTTTTAAAAAGTTTTTGCATAGAAAAAAAGAATGGCGTTTTTTTTTCTCTTTTATTTTCACTCCTTCCACTGACGCAAGTCGTCCAAAAACGCTCATTTTAAGACCCTTTTCCTCCAGAGCAAAACCAGCTGCATTTATAGAAAATCTGAATTTACCATTCGATTCCACAACAAAATTTAATATAAAATTTTTTTTTTTTTTGAATTTTAAAATACACCAGATAGCCATTAGAGTGGCTCGAAAATCCACTTTTTTGAAAAACTTTCAAAAAAGTAATTTTTTTATTACACACAATGAAAATGTATTTCCGGCTGAGTACATGGGTACAAAAATTTTGGATATACCGCGAACCGTTAGAAAGTTATTAACTAATAAAATTTGGATTTTTTTTTTAATTCAATGAAAAAATATTTGAGCTAATTAAAATGCAGCTTTCAAAACTCAGTGCCGCATTATAAATTTATTTTTAAGTAAACACAAAATAATTTGTAATTTTTGTAATTTTTATTACAAAGATTTTTTTTATTAAACATATTTGATTGCTAAATAACTTTTTAACGGGTCGCGGTATATCAACAATTTTTGTACCAATTTTCTCAGCAGGGAATACATTTTCATTTTGTGTAATAAAAAAGTAACTTTTTTGAAATTTTTGAAAAAAAAATGGATTTTTGGACCACTCTAATGACTATCTGCTGTATTCAAAAAACGCAAAAAAAATGTTTTTTATATTAATTTTTGCTGTGAAATCGAATGGTAAAGTCAGATTTTCCAGAAATGCAGCCGTTTTTGTTCTACAGAAAATGGGTCTCCACATCAGCGTTTTTGGTCGACTTGCGCCAGTGGAAGGAGTTGAAATAAAAAATAAAAAAACACCATTCTTATTTTCGATGCAAAAACTTTCAAAAAAATGATGATATCCAAGAAATTTTATATATTTCTGACGAACTCTAATGCATATGCATGCATAGCTCATGTTACGGGGACATTTTTTCGATCCAAAGGATATTGTTTATTCTTATTTTATTGGTAGAGATGTAGAAAAAGCTAGAATTCTCTCAAAAGTGAACTTGTCCCCAAAGCCCAAGTTTTTATTCGTAATACTCGCTTATCAAGTAGAGCGCATCCGTTTGTAGTCGATTGTCCAGTGGATCGCACGACGCATTATAGAGAGAATTCGTTTATCAGTCGCACTAGCCGTCTCATAACCTATTTTCCTAATACCAACACAATGCACTGCGTTAATAGGGGGGCATCCCCTGAGTGTTGGTCCATCAAAAAAAAAAAAAAAAAAAAAAAAAAAAAGAAGCTAGCTGCCAAATTAAAATATTATTATATGAACAAATAACACAAATGCAACATTTTTTACGTTTTAATCCATTTTGACTGTATGAAACCTATTCCTGTCCGGTTTTGGGTTCAAAACATAAACTTCATTACAAAATGTTTCTATTCTATGCCACTCTAAGGAACAGATGTATATTGAGTTTTTACTTTTGATGTCCGTTCCTCTGCCCGTCGGTAGACTCTTCTTATGAAACAGATCGCAAATTAGAAGATAATTGGAAAAAATTTGGAACATATTGCCCTAACGATCAACCCTATTGAAAATGGTCAAAACCAGTTTTCTGTTTTGTAAAAGTAGCCATCGGAAGGTCCTATTTAAGCTGGAATATATTGATTTTAATTGGTAATACCAAAGGAATTTTAAGCGATGTTTTACACGGGAACTTTAAAATTTTGTTTATTAGAAAGTGTAATTCATTCCTGATAAAAAAAAACAGGTTCAGTTTTGCCTCTGTTTTTCCCAGTTCTTTTTTACAGCGCAGATGGGAAAGTTCGAAAAATTAAGAAAATGTTGTTTCTGCTCGTGTATTTTATTATTTGGCACAAAATTATTCAATAAATAGTAACAATTCGCATTGTAAAATTCGAGGTCTAACTGATAAAATAGTTTTTGGGTGCGTGGCAAAAGTTTGATGAGTGAAGTTTTAAGACCGAAAACAACCGAAAAATTGACGATCGCTTTTTTGGATTTATCAGAAATTTAATACAGAAACACAAATATCAGAACCAACAGACCACAAATAGTCCTGATTCTATCAAATATCGAAAAGATTTTAACTTTTTAGACGCCTTTTCTTTGGAATTATACTTTACAGTATGAAATTTCCTCTCCGCTGAAATTTAATCCCATTCGTGGAATGATGCTCAAATCATACGGTGGTGTAGGGTTTTATGTATTCGGCATGCCCTTCAAGTTGAAAAATATATCGCATGACCTTGCTCAATACAATTTTTTAACACTTTTTAGTGTGTTTTTTTTTTGAATTTATAAGCAAAGCTGTTAAGTTTTTTTTCATACCCCTAACTTAATTGTATTCAAGCTTGAAATTCTTCACATAAGGCTAACCCTTGTCACCTTTTAGTTTGTCTTGTTGTTTTGTTGATTTCCAACAAATCAAAATATCATTTGATTAGTATTTATTAGTAAATTTTATTAGTTTTAATAGTTATAAATGCCTAAAAAAGTGGTTTTAAGTAATTAAAAAGTTGTGTGTAAAGAATTTCCAACTTAAAATCGATACGCATAAATTTTTTAATTACATTTTAATAAAAATTCACACATACTCGTAATATTGAAGGAAATTTCTTCATCTTTAAGGAACACACTTTTCTAGTTTTGGCTAAAAAATAAAATTGAAATGTAACTACACTGGCCAAAAATGTCATAGAACTTGCTGAGCTTCCAGTTAGCTTTAAAAAAAATGTATTTCAGTTTTAAGCTTTTAATTTGCGTAAAATGTAGAAATGTAGTTTTTTGGTGTTTTTGGGTGAAGTTCTACATTCGATAAAAAAAAAATCTTTAGTGAATATGGGAAACATTTTTACTAATGGTCAATTTAATCGAATAAATGGAAATTGGCGTATAGGCAAATCTGGGCTAATTTAAAATTTTAATGTGCATTTAAAATTGATTATTAATCCGCATTTAATTTTTTCCACAAACTAATAATTTTCAAAACATTTATTTTTAAAAATACCTAAAATTTTAGTGCAAGTAAAATAAAAAAAGCATGTGCATATAAAAATATTGCATTTGGCACTTTATTTATATTTTTTATTGGAATGCCATGAAAATTGGAGTCAACAATGTCTGGAATAATTTCAAAAACTGTTATGAAAATCGATTTCATGGTTGCCATTGGGGGTATGTTATACCTGTTTTATTTCCTATCGATTTTAACTAGGTTTTAACTTATTTCGAAATTTATGTATATATTTCAGGATCCATTAAATGTTTAATTTATGTGTGAGAAGAAAATGTCACAAAAATAAATTTTATAACATGAGCGGTGAAATTATTTTTTGTAGATTTTTCTCCGTAGAACGAAATAACCACAGCTTTCAAATAACTACTTTATTGATATTATTATATTTAATAGAAATTTCGTTAAAAAACGACTGAGTTTATTTTTTGATACCACTCTTCTTAATAACTGTGAGTTCTATTTGCTAACATCAAGAAAAAAAAATCGAGGTCGTAGCTATTTTCTTCCCAATCCTATAATTTTTACTACTTCAGTAAACTTTTAAAAATAGATTTCTACCATATTTTTAATGCTGGAATGCAGCTGTCTATATTTTCAAATCAAAATTTATAATTTGAAAAATAAAAAATTTTTGATGTTAAAATATCCTTATGTAATTTTTTTTGTTGCCGCTTTTGTTTTTTCTTTGACATTTTAAATGTTGAATAGCCCTTCCAGGTGAGAACAAGAAATTATCATTGAGTTTGTAATTCAACTTAACAAATATTTCTGGAAAATCTGAAACCACCGTCGCTGACAATTTCCTTAGGCAAGAATGAAATCATGATGGGGACATGCCTTCAACAGATTATTTTTCACAATTTATTTAATAAGTTTTGAGATATTACACAGAAAGAATTTACAAAATTCCAATTAAATTTTTAAACACTTTTCTAATACCAAATTTGTAAATACAAAAAAAAATTTTTTTAAAAAGGCACCAACAAAGAAATTTGTAAATCCAAAAAAAAAATTTTTTTTTTTTTTGAACTTTGAATTTTTATTTTTAAACAATTTTTATATGAAAGATGACAATTTACAAACGAGTTACAAATATTTCAAACAAAAAAATTGTTGGAAATAAAATCTCAATTTAGAAAAGATGTGATTGCTTTTACAAATTCAATTGTTGGTGCCAACTGTTTTTTCTGTGGAGCACATTTCTTTTAATAAAATTTATAGTCTTTTAGCGATTTCTGCCAATTTTCTCTTTAATGCATTTCAAACTTTTATGATCAACCAGCTAAAGCTTGTTTTTACTACCGAAAATAATTTGCAGCAATTTTTAATATAAAGTCTTTCCTTTTAGGAATACTTCCAATTTGAATATATATTCTTAAAGCATACACTCACACTATTTTATCGTTAAAAACAAACTAAAATACATATTAAATTAATTGAAAACACAATTAAAAAAAGGACTACTGATTCCTCATAATATTCAAACCATTTTGCTATTTATTTTCAAACACTGTTTAAACAATTCATAAAAGAAATAAAAATAATTGAAGAGTCTGTTAAAACCACCATCAATTTTTAACTGACAAAACGAAAAAAAAAACGATTTTGTGGTTTGTTTTTTTATATTTGGAAGTTTTTTTTTATTTGAATTTTCAAACCACTACACACACAACACACACATTCATATTTTTATTGGCTATGTTTGTGTGTATGAGAATTACAAGAAATTCTTGTAAAAATATTTGAATTTTTTTGTTTTAAAACAGAAAACAACGAAATTAATTAAATTATTTTTTTTTTGAAAATAGAAAACTAAAAATAGAAAATTTGACTCAAAATATCAACTCCTACAGATATTTTTTTGTGGTTTGTTTTTTATTGACTGATGAAAAAAGTTAAACAATATATTTCAATATATTTTAATTGATTCTTCAATTGAAAACAAACTTTACCTATTACTTTTCAAATTACAAGAAATTCTTGTAAAAATATTTGAATTTTTTGTTTTAAAACAGAAAACAACGAAATTAATTAAATTATTTTTTTTGAAAATAGAAAACTAAAAATAGAACATTTGACTCAAAATATCATCTCCTACAGATATTTTTTGTGGTTTGTTTTTTATTGACTGATAAAAACAGTTAAACAATATATTTCAATATATTTTAATTGATTCTTCAATTGAAAACAAACTTTACCTATTACTTTTCAAATAAACCTCAATCGGTTTTGGAAAATATATTGTGAGTGTATGTTTCGATGACTTTTCAAAATGACAAATGCAATGCTTCGATGATAAGATATATGGGAGGCATTGTGTGGGCCCTAAATATTCAAATATTAGATTAATACATTTGTGTTTGATATACAAGCATAGAAAATAAATTGTTTGTAATTCTGTCGGAACCAACGAATTTTTTCGTTATTCTATAATTTTAATTGTAGTTACTTAAAATTCTTAACTAGAAAATTAAATTTAATTATGAAGAGAAAATATATTAGATTAACCAAAACACTGGCACATTACCCAAAATATTGGCCTTTCTAATAAATATTGAATACGAGCAATCGCCAAGTTTTAGAGGATTTAGTCATTTGAATAAAATATCGGCAGGAAAATCCCGTAACAATTGTGTTTCAATAAAATCTATTACTCTATCCAAAGTGTTAGATTTTCCAATCAATTTAAATTTTCTTTGTCAACTTCTATTCCATCAACCATTAATTTCCATTATTTTTGTAATTATAATAATATATTGAGACTAGGAACAGAAATTCTAATTATCATAGAACATTTTCAAATGTATCATATTTGTCCGTTCCATGCATACATATGCATATTTAAATTCAAAGTTAGACAACAATTAAATGTAAGTGTCTGTGGTATATGGGGTAACAACACTGCCAGATAGTCTTAGCAGTCTGAGTTCAAATCTCAAAGAAATTATAGTTTTTTTTTTTTAATATTCTTTTTTATTGATTCAAATTAAAAGACAAAATTGATTTTCTGTTGTTGGCCTAACACACGACAAAGTTTTTTGCCTTGTATGCTTTGATTTTTTTTTATTCTACGAAATAAAATTGTTTTCATAAATATTTCAGCACTCGTCAAATACAATTTATTTAGATAGCCTTTGGATCTTTTGCCAATGCAGTGCCTAGATAAATTTTCTTCAAATTTCTAATTATATCGAAATAGGAAAAAAAATTAATTTTCTTTTTGTATGTTTTAGTTCTTTCGCGGACTGTATATAAGTAAAGCATTAGTAGCAAAACCTTTAATTATTAAGAATACATACACTCTCAGAACAATTCCGTTGTGACAACCGAATTTTTTGCCAACCGAATTGATTCGGTTGCATCAACCGAATTCAGTTGTGGCAACCGAATTCGATTTCAATTCGGCAGCGACCACTGAATTCGGTTGGGGCAACCGAATTACGAGGTCCCAGCAACCGACCCAATTCGGTTGGAAAAAATTCGGTTGTTACAACGGAATTGTTCTGAGAGTGTATTGAAATTAGGCTGTGTTTTCGCTCAATTTCATATTTTTTTGGAAAATCGAAAATAGCACAAAATTAAAAGTTTTGGATTTAATTAAACCTCGGTGAGATGGATAAGTTACCTTAACTAACTAATTTTTATGCAAGATTCACTCTAAAAGTATTTTGGCCCATATCGCCCATATCGGCAACAAAAAGAATTTATATAAAAACTATAGTTTATTTTTATGTTAAACACATGGTGTAATTTTTCTATAAAACATTCTAAGACCATTACAGAAGATTTTGAAAAAAAATAAAGCAAAATAATTCACATTCACAAAAATCCGACATGGTGGATACTTCTAATCCATTATTGCCAGCTGCTTTTTAAGTTAGTTCTTAAAAAACAGATGATTGAATTTGATTATTATTATGGTTCTAAGGAGACAAAAAGGCTCAATTCTTCTAACTTGTCCACCATTTATTAGCAATTTCCGTCCATATGCGTCCACCGGTTTAAAAGTTGTGAGTAAAAATGAGAGAACACCTAAAAATATTTTTAAATAAAATAATATATTTTATTTATTTGTTTTATTGTTTCAAAATATATTAGATTTTGTATTGCTATGAAAATTTCGTATTGATATTTTTAAGTTGTCTTCACATTTTCAATCACAATTTTTTGATCTGCTTAATTTACAATTCTTTGCGAGAATAACAAACAACCTAGCTAAAAATTAATATTAAAAAGTTAGAAAATGTTCATATTTTGGAGTCTTGGAAACCATAATTTTCCACCTAAAATATCTTTTTTTAACAGCTTACCTAGAAAAACCTCTAGCACTGAATTCAGTGTATTCGGAGAAAATTGTCTCAGATTCGAGCCCAGTATAGTTATTTAAATTTTCAATTATTTGCTGCGATATTAACCTAAATAGAGGCAATTTATCGTAGATTCTGTTAATCGATTAACCGTATTGGTAAAATTAGGTTTTCATTTTTAACAGGCCAATATACACAAAATTATCATTCAGTGCCCGAAACAACGTAGCCTTGTGTTATTGGTGGCTCTGTGTATTAAAGCGTTAAAGGTTAAAAAAAGCTAAAAGAAAAAAATCAGCATAAACAATATAAACAGATACACTTGAAATAACTGATGTTTAAAAAGAAAATTAAGTTATTAATATTTTATTTTTTTAATATTTTACCCGATCTTATGAACAATATACATATTTGATATATGTAAATCCGATGAAGTAGATTTTTGTTTTTATATTTCTTGATTTATATATTTATTCAACTGATGACTATAGTTACCGTTGCGTATTTGCTTAAAATTTAAACACCAATTGTTGAAAATAATTTAAATTAAATGGTTTTCTATTTTATAGCACCACCACGTATATGTGATTCACGACGTATGAGTGATTTTTATTAAGTGCTTTAAATAAACGGCGGTTTTTTACTGTGACATGTGAGTGATATAAATTGATTTTTTTAGGTTATTGTTATATTTAAAATTTCTACTCAATATGTTTTTTGTTATCTAAAAATTAAACACTTTTTTTAACTATTTTAATTTAATATCAGTTGCATATGAATAATATTTAATTATTTAAGAAAAAAGAAAAGGTGAAAATTTTTGAAATGTTCTAGAATTTACAAGATATTACGAGAATTTCTAAATTACTAAAGCTTAACAGATAATTTTTTAAATTGTCACATTTGAACGGCTTTATTTACTATGCTGCTATTATATTTTTTTTTTTTCTTCTTATATATTTGTTTTGTTTATATTGCAAGGTATTAATTTTTTAAAGTTTTTAAAATATTTATTTCGAAATCGTATGTACTGTTACACGTACTGTATACGAATGTAACTGTTATCAGCAATTGCAAGTGCATTTATGTAAAATCACATTAACAGTATTACTGTTAAATGTTAACAGAAAATGTAAAGTGTGTGCACTTACATACACACACATGCACACACATAGTTATAAACAGAAAAACTAAATATCAAAGGAATCGTATCAAAGGAAAACAACAACAATAATGAAATGAAAACATGAGCCAAAGCCATAAAACAAACAATAAAATATGAAAAAAATATGCATTAAAATAAAACGACAAATTTAATAAACCTACAACATAAAATTTTTGTAACAAATAATTTTTTTTTTGTTTTAACTAAATATGAAAATTACTGTTTTGATTATTAGCTGTTAAAAGTTTTATATTATTTATTAAAGGTTTTTTATTATCTTTTTTACGTTAAACTATAAAATTCAATTAACACTTGTTTTTCATTCTGCATTTCACCACTATTTTAAACATTTGCGTATGTTATTTCCTTTTCAAACCATAAAAATAAAATAATTTCTTTCTTTCTCTTTTTTTATATTTTTAAACATTACATGATTTACGGCTTTGATGCACTTTTTTTTTGGTATTTTAAAGTTTTAATACGTTTTAATTTACTTTAACCAAGCAACACACTTAAATTTAGTTTTACTACTACTACTACACTATATTTTTTAATAGTGTATGTGTAGAATAGCTAAAAGTTGTAGTTGTTGTTATTTGTTTTTTAAGTATATATGTTGCACATAGTTGGATATTTTTATATTTCTAACTTATAAACCGACTTTTTTTGTATTATTAAACACAGAAAATTTTCCACTGATAAAAATACTGTTTTATAAAAGTTTTCTTTTTTTCTATTGGAAAACACGTAAAACACAAAAATCGTCCTTTCCCTAGGAAGCTTCGTAAACAACTAAACTAGAAATTGCATTGCCTTTAACATAGACGAAACGACGTAACCAGTACACAAACACACATATAGCAACAAACGCAAATACAAGTCAAAGGAAAAAGGACTCGTCTAGTTATATGCACATTTTTATTATATTCTACTTTTTTGCAATTTTTTTTTACTTTTTTTTTCCTTTGAACATTGGTAGGTTTTTATGAGGCTCTGCCTCTGTAGTAAATACAAGAGAACAGCAACATACATATAGTTTTACAATGACTATAATAACATTTACACAGACTTTTAAGCAAAAGGCGGCTGCAACGTTACCGATTGTTAAATGCAGTCGTATTCGTATCAGCTGTAGCAGCAGTTGCTACTGCACATGATTTTTATGGGCTTTTTGTATTAAATAAAATTGACTTTGCTCAAAAGTTTAGCATTTCCTGACACTCTTTTAGCATGGGATTTTCTGGAACTAAACCTCGTTTAAATGCAAAAATATTTTGCTATGTTACAGGTTTTGTTGTTGCTTTCTATCACCCATATATAAAAAAAATCTCCACAACCTCATTCATGGTTGTATTAGTAATGGTTTGCCTACAACCCCTATTCAGTTTTTGTTTTTTAAGTATTTTGGTAAAGTGCCATGTTGTTGTTACAATTCGTTAACTCTCCACGTATAGGAATCCTACTGTGTTTGTTGTCAACTACAACAGCATATCCTGTTTTATGCATACTCTTTTCACAATTCTACGAATGTCATTTTACAAAAATGCAATTTAATTAAAAAAAAAATAAAAATATCTCTTAATGCATTTTAGCATTTTCTACTCTTTCTAGTTTAAATAATTCTGTCGCGTTCTCTTGGAAAATGTACATTTTTCCTAGCTTTGTCTTGAATTGCATTGTCAAAAGTAAATAAATTATATTCAAAAAGAAAACAGTAAGAAATTCCGCTGGCTTTACCTCCTTTGTCTACCACAACTTTTTTTTTAATAAGGTATTTCTCTTTTAATGTTTATTCTCTTGTCTCTCTCTCTTAATTTTAGGAAATAAATATATTTTTTTTAATTTTTGTTGTGGGAGTAAGTGTTTTTAGAGAGTTAAGTAACACTGTTAATTTTGTTAACTAGTTGAAGATTTATTTTTTCTGTTTTGTTTTTGTAGGCTTTTTTTGCTTTGTTTTGGGATTTGCTTTTTGTACTTAATTTTTCTTTTATATAAGTACAGATATGCATATACATATTTTTGGTTAACTGCCAAAATCATTTACTTTATTGTCTCTTTATATGGATCAAATTTTTTTATTACGTTTGCCTTTTTACCAATATTCTCATATTTATTTATTAGGGTGACCAGTTTTGTGTTTATAATATTTATAAGATTTCACATATATTTCTATAAAAGTTAACAGGCTAGTAACAAGTTAGTAGATTCAGTACACAAACACACAACAACAATAATAAACAAAATATAACACACAAATCAAAACACAATAACAACAACTAACATAACACTCGTCATAACACTCAAACCAAAACATCCCAGCCAACAATTTTCTGAGTGCTCATAAATTATGACTCTTAATTGAGTCTTAAATATGAGCCATTTCTGAGTGTGCTTTATTTTGAATCCAAAATGTATCATATTTGATTCTTTTTTATGAGCCCTTCACATATTATACTCTAAAAGTACACATATTTCTGACTATTTTTGAACATTCGTAAAAGATTCAAAAATGAATCTGAAATAAGAAGGAAATTTTTTTAAAAGGGAAATTTAAAACGATGTGTTCAATAATTGCACATATTTTGGAGTGTTTTCTGAAAAAAATGTTTATTTTTAAGAACCTTTTCAGAACACTCTAAAAAAGCTCATAAATATGAATGTAATTGAGCCTTATTTATTGTTTCAAATTTCATTTATAGATTTTAAAGTCAAATAGTTTTGTAATTTTTTCTTATCATGTTGTTTGAAATTTTCCCAAAAATATTGCTTAAAACCATAAAATCACGCTTTATATAAAACGAAAGCGCTCTTTAAAGAATTTGCAAAAATAATTCCAAAATATTTTATAAAATATATGCTATTTTACGGTTAATTGAACGACCTATTCAAGGAGCTATATTTCTTCACAGGATTAAATTATCAAGGAACCAAGTAAAGAAGCATCAAGATGTGTGTGTTATTTATTAACATTTTAAGATATTTGTTAATTGATATTGTTAATTATTGTATAAAGTTGTGTTTTGTTTAACTGTTATGTGACTAAATTTGTATGATGAAATAAAATGTTCTCCAAATATTTTCATGTAGTCCTCTTTTGAAGCATTTCCGAGCGCCTATTTTGGTACAAAATCATATAGGAAAACGATTAAAATTTGTGTCAAAAAATAGTCCAAAATGACTCAGAAAAGGCTCATAAAAGACTCTAAAAAATTCGTTCTAAATGACTCCAAAATCACTCAGTAAAAAGAGGGAAATTTCCCCTTTAAAAGGCTCATAATTCTGAGTATTTTATGAGTCATAAAAGAATGCTCTGAAAGAGGCTTCATCTGTAAAAGAAAACATCCTCTTGTTGCTATGATTTCAGAAGGTCCCAAGGCTCTTTTTTGAGTCTTTTCGGACTCCAAATATTCACTGGGATACGGTAACAACAAGGAACATCCCAGGAAAAAAAGTGAGGACAAAGAAGTAGTAAAAACATAACAACAGATGAATAGGGAGTAGTGATAATTTGTGGTTTTCACTGATGAAATTAACATTGGCTTGTCATAGGAGGGAAGTTGTTCTTTTTTGAAACAAATTATGTATATTTAAACCTATGAAAAGGAAGTTCATTTTCACTTGTTTGTATTTTAATTTAATTAAAAAAAAAAAAAAAAACATTCAAGCAGACGCTCTACCCCTTATGCTATGGCTTGTTATAACTTATAGCTGACTTTTAGCAGTCTTGTTCAGTAAATTGTTATATTTATTTATTTCGTTCTATTTTTATTAACAAAGATATATAACATATTGGAAAATATATAAAGTTGTTTTTTTAAAGTGTTTTTTTTATAAAAATAATACACTCATAGAAAGAAATAAAGCTGTAAAAATAGGAGAAAAAGCTAATAAAAATTATATAATTAAAAATGACCTTGCAAAAAAACTGCTGATATTAGCAGATTGTTTTTTGCTAAATACTAGTAAGATAAGAAGGAAAAATAAAACTGTTAAATTTACAAAATTTTGATTACATTTAAGTTAACTTTTAATACGAATTACCTTGATAAAATTCGGAAAAAATTTTGCAGCATATTAGTAGATAAAAAATTGTTTTTTCTGCAAGGTAATTTTTTACTTATTTTTACTAGTTCTAACTAAAATGTTTACAGGATTTTTCTTTTTCTGTTATATTTAGTTTCTAAATACATTTAGTAAAAATTTGATCAAAATGGATTTTTAAATTACAATTTTTTAAATACAAACAAAATTGTAATATTTACCTTTTTCGTATTTTAACAAAAAATATTTGAAAAATTACATATTTATTTAGAACTTTTATATTTCCACAAAATTTCATTAAAAATTAATAGAAAACTAAAAAAAAAATTTAAATCGTTTCAAAAATTAATTTTTGAGTGTACAAAAATAGAAAAAAATAAAAATTTTACAGTAAAAACTACAAAAATTTATTAATTGTGTAAAAAAAGTTACAAAAATTTTTTTTCGACCTGGTGGGATTCGAACCCGCAACCCTCTGATTTCTGTGCCAGCACGTTCCTATGCAACCCCCATACAAAATATTAACTTCTTATCACCCATGAAAAAGAACTTCTGACTAGTTCAATGAGTGTCTCACCTAAAAATGCGCTTTAAGCAAATAAGTATGTTGAAATTAATTTAAATATTGAATTATTAAAATTAGCAAATTTGTATAATAGAATGTAAACAAAAACTTGGTACAGAAGAAATAGAAAATAAAGAATAAACTAGAGTTATACCAAGCAGCTAACCGTCGACTTGTTATTTCCAATAACTTAGATATATATTGCTTTCTACAGGGTCCGCCAAATAACTTTTTTTTTTTGAAAATGCTATAAAAAAAAAACCTACGGAATATTTTCTCAAATTTCTTTTTTTATTTGAAAGTACAATCCTTCCGGTTAATAATGGAAAATAATTTCATTCATATGGCTGCCTCGGCTGGCCATGCAGTAGCCTACACGATCGGCCCAATTTTTAATCACATTATCGATTGTGTGCAGCTGTATTTCACCAATGGCTTCACGAATATTGTCCTTTAAAGCGTTAATTGTCTCTGGCTTGTCGGCGTAACACTTACCTTTGACGGCACCCCACAAATAATAGTCCAACGGTGTCAAATCGCAGCTCCGAGGTGGCCAAACGACATCAGCTCTGCGGCTGATAATGCGATCTTCAAAAACAGGGCGCAAAACATCGAGTGTAGCTTCGGCTGTCTGGCACGTAGCGCCGTCCTGTTGAAACCAAATGTTGCCAATATCCTCCTCTTCAATTTTTGTGAACAAAAATTCGTTTAACATGGCCCAATAACGATCGCCATTGACTGTAACGGCCACTCCTTGCTCATTTTCGAAGAAAAATGGCCCAATTATGCCTCTGGACCAAAATCCGCACCAAAAAGTGACTCGTTTTGGGTGCACCGGCTTTTCAATGTATGCGTGCGGGTTTTCTGTGCCCTAAATGCGACAATTTTGCTTGTTTACATACCCGCCAAGATCAAAATGTGCTTCATCTGAAAAGATGATTTTTTTGGCAAAATCGGCATCTTCTGTAAGTCGATCGCAGGCCCACTTGTTCAAGCGTATACACAACCATATTCGTTCAGCAGAAGGATAAAACTAATTATCTGTCAAATCAGACATGAGCTAAGTGTTACCATTCACGAAATAAGCACTAGTTGAAAAAAAAACGTTAGATGGCGGACCCTGTACTTAGTTAGCGCTTGTTTTTACTATATTATTAATAAAAATTTAATGATATTTGGAAAATAATATAATTTTGACCAATAACAAGAGTCTGTTTCTGGGTTCTTGCAGATTTGCATAAGAGCAGATTTACATTTGAGCTGGTTGCCTTTGAATCTGTTCTAAAATAGGTGTTTTTAGCACCGGTTCGGTGGAACAGGTTCTAGAACGAATTCCTGGAAGTCAAAATAGAAGGCTTCACTGTCGCAGAACCAGTTTTATAACTGGTTCTAGAACCGGTTCCAAAGCAACCTGTTCTAATTTGGAGGAACATAACCTGTTGCTTTTGGGACAAGCTCAAACAAAAATCACCGATGATAGAATATAAATTGAAACAGGTTGCATGCAAGTACAAGTTGTTCTACAACCGGTTCTTTGCATCCGACAATTTTTCTGGGAGTGGACAAAATTAAATGAATTTCGGTTCTTAACACATCGGCCTAAATTGGTATCTAGGGTTTAAAAATGAGTTCCAAATTTGTTCGAATCTTTTTCGTTTGAAAACTTTTTAATATTTGTAGTACAGCATTTGACATATCTTAAATATAACTTTCATTTGATATCCAATTTGGATATATTTCCTTGGAAAAAATAAATATGAAAAAATATCCTAAAGAGATAATTAATCTCAGAATTGCATATAACCAATTAATATAATTTAAAGAACAATAACCTGTTCATAGAAAAAGGCTGAAATTAGATCTATTCTGATTTGAAAATTATTGGTGTTTATAATTTTTAAGAAAAATATTTATTTTTCTTCTTAACCCCAACCTTACTAAATTTAAATTTAATTATAGTTTTAATTGCAGCTGTCCATGTGAAGCAGGGTCGATCACTATCAATGTAACGACTGGAGAAAAAGAACTCTCGAAAACGAAAAATGATTAAAATTGGTTAATTAACCTTTAATAAAGAATATCGATGATAAATATATTGCTTTCGCCACTGCATATAAAATTGGGAATAGCTAATAAATTCCGGATATAAAAAAATAATGAAAAGCGAAACATTCACGAACGTGTGCTGACAAACAACCACCGGAGAGCCTGGGATGCACTAAAAGCTCTAATCGAGGGCGTTTTAGGAAACAATCGTGTACACTGTACAGCCAGATGAGGCAAAGAAATTGGTGGAAATAATGCTCAATTACTTTCATAAAATCAATGCATCTATGACATTAAAATTCCATTTTCTGCATCACCACTTTGTTGAGTTCTTACACCAATTGCCCACCGAATCGGACGAACAAGGAGAGCGATTTTATAAGGTCACTATGCCAATAAAAAAACGATACAAAGGAAAAGAGCTGAATGCATTGCTTGCAGAAGTTTGTTGCTGGAGTAATAAGGTATCCCAATATGAAGATGCAGGCACTGAAGTCGTGGAGGACGATATATTTGAAGGACACACCAAAAGAGATATGCCATTGAATGTGCTATCAAACTCACATGATGATGATGATGATTCAAATCATGGACAGGAAGCACCAACGAAAAAACCAAGAGCATAAACTTCACTGGATTCACCAAGAACATCAACTTAAAAGGATATTGATTAATTCATGTTTTTTTTTGCATTTTGCTACATTTTTCATACATTTCTCTAATTCTCGATGTAAAATATAGCTGGCAAATGTGAAAAAAGCATTTTCCAGTATTATTATAATGTTCTAAAGAATTATGAACTTTATTACAGGGAATATTTTTTTCTGAAGTTTACATTACTGAATTTCCCAAAGTTTGGAAGCTATGGGCCAAAAATTATGAAGAAAGATAGAGGATAGATAGAATTTTGAGGCACTAAATACATTGTTTCCCGATTAGTTTGTTTTACAGTTTTTTCCGCTAGTCTATAGCTATAATTGTGCTGAGGACAGGAAAACAAAATTCTAATTGGTTTTCAAGGTATAGCCGTGAAAATAATTGCATGTCCTTCGGAAAAATCAAGGACTGAAATTTACTTTTTCGGGCACCCCTCAAAAAGAAAAAAAAGTATACCACCCCCTCTGTAATTAAAATGGAAAATGCTTTTTCTATCTGGTGTTAAGGGGGGCCGGGCCCCTGGGTCCCGCTAGGTTCAAAAAACTGAAACCCACATAAAATGGTAAGTGTGACGACTCATTAAAGGAAATTTTCTCACGATTTCAAAAATGCATTTGGTTTTATGATCCATAAAGTGTGGCTTCCACTATATCCATTTAAGACCTCCAGAAGTCTAAAATAACCAGTTAATGTACTAATCATAAAGAATGGATACTAAAATGGCGCCCTATGCTCCAGTGGGAGTTAGGGGAATATATATACTCAAAGAACGGAAATTTTCTTACGAATTCAAATATGACCATAATGTACCAAAAACATTTTCACCTGCGGCGCTGTGTAGATGCCACAATACACTAAAAAACTCCCTAAGGTTAATAAAAAATTTAATTTTTTGTAAAAAAATCCCCGAATTTTAGCAAAATAAAATTTACGTACGCTATGTACCACAATGTACCAAAAAATGAAAAATTAAATTTTCTCCTGCGGCGCTATATACGAAAACCCAAAATGTATCAATGTACGAAAAATCCCTAAAGTTCACAAAAATTACATTTTTTATAAGAAAAGTTCCAGACAAAATAAATTTCACACTAAAACTTCATCCACTCACTGCAGAATATTTTTACCTGGTCACTCTATTTTCACTGCTATTACCACTTTATTGTCACCAATATTCAACATACCGGAAATTGTCACTGTTGCATTGCATTTGTTGTAAAAATGTAAAATTAAAAATAAATATATGGCGCATGTAATGCTCTTTAGTAATAACATAATCATCCAGTTTTTTATGCTCTCATTTAACCATTCAGTGTCTTATTCTCTGCCGCTCTCAATAACACTCTATCTCTGGCAACCTCCACAAATCTCTTTAGCTGTGTGTGTTGTTTTATAAACAGTGATATGCTACATACGAATACGAGAGTACTTAACCTTTTTCATAACAGTTCTTTACTCATCTTCAGTTGCCGGGTCATTTGTTATTGCACAAAGCAAAAATAGCAAAAAGGATTTTATACACAGTACATAGTAGTTTGCACAAGGCCAAACATTATAATCTTTTTTTTGTGTTTTATTTTCCTTTGATGTGTTATGCGTTTTACGTTTATATGCGTTTCTTTGTTTATTTGTATGTATGTATGTATGGTTGTAAGTGTATAAATATTTGTATGTATCAATGTATATGATTGTATGTGTTTTTTTGTTTATACAATTGTTTCATGCTTGTACTACAGCTGCTGATGATTGTTGTTGCAATGGTTGTAGTTGTTGTTATATGCCAACAGTTGTTGCCACTGTTACCATAATCATCATCATCGCCATTAACCAGAACATCATTATCATGATTACCGTCAGCATCATCATCATCATCATCGCCATTATTATCTTTTCGTATACAAGTGTTGTTTGTACAATATTTTTGTTTGTTGCTGTGTAATCTTACGGTATTTGATAACAACACCTAAAATGATGGAGAGGAAGAGCAGCAGGATGTACTACAACAAGGCAGGAATAGTGACATTCATAGTGTTTGTATGTAGTATTAAGTATGCGTGTGTATATTTTGTGTCTGTGTGTGTGTGTGTGCAATGAGTGATGGTTTGATTCACATAGTGGGTGTTAGTTTACATATAACTTAATAGTGTTGTATTTTAATTAAAACTGGTTTAAATTTAATGAAACTTATTTCTTTAATTATTTTAATTTTCAGTTTGAGTTAGGTTGTCGATAATGCGGTAACGCTCAATTACTAAAAAAAAATATTAAATTATAGTTTGATTTATTTTTTTTGATTTATTAAACTTACTATATTATAATGTAACACTTTCTTTTAAAATCGAGTTATTGATCATATTGAAATTTTGTAATTGATTTATTTTATGATACTGCTGAACAAATTTCCGAAATCCTCAATTTTCGACCATCTGTTGTTTATCTACTTTTAAGTATTTCTACTTAGAAAAGCTTCATTTTCAGTTATAACACAAACCGACATTTTAATTTAATGTACTCTACATTCACTTATTGGAATGAAAATGAACAAAATTAATAAAGATAAAATCATACCTATATAGTGAAAAAGCATTGAAAGATAACCTAACTATAGTCAGATCAGTAATAGTAATAGGTCGCACAGTGTGATGCTTAGAACATGCCATCTGGGAAAAAAAAAATAATTGTCTTGTTTTCAGAATTGTATTCAATGTTTTATTACGTAATACAACATAAGTATAGAGGATTTTTTTATTATTTGTTCTTGATATTGAGCTACTTAGCTCAAATCATTCAATGTCAAGTATTATTTAATATTAATATTTTATTTCTTAGAAGTTTTTATATACTGTACACAAATAACGATTATTTTATTGTGTAAACGTAAAAGTTAGAGTAGGGAAAATTATGAACTCCCTGTATTTTTGGTAACAGTTTTAATTTGTTTTTAGCTATAATGACAAACTACTCTAACACTACTTATTTTTTCGAAAACTCTTGCACTTATACTCCTTTTCCGTTTTTTTTTGTAAACTGCGGTTTTTAGAAAACTAAAATTTATAATGTTAACAAAACCGTAAGCTTAAAAATAAATTAAAATTCTCTTAAAAGGTTAGCTAACCTTTTTCAGTTACATTAGCCCTTTTGAAAAAACTAAAAACAATAATATTTAGGAATTTGAAAAAGGTAATAAGAAAATAAGTCTATATTGCTCATTTTCACAATAAAATATTTGAATCTAAAAAATGTGCAAGAAATTTGAATAATTTATTTTGTTATTGCGAGAACTGTAAACATAATTCAATTTAAAAGAAAATATCGAATTATTTTTGAAACCTTTAAGGAATAGAATGAGCTAAAGTAAATCAAGTCGTGTACTAAACATTAAAGTCCACCATATCCATATTTCTGGTTATTCGAATTTTATTGCTCTGAATAACGTCACAAATAACAGTCTTTGATAGTTGGTCAATGCTCTTTTATAGTAAGGGCCTATAATCTTTAATAGTATAGGGGCAATGAGTATAATTAAGAGATTAAAAAAAAAAATATTTTAAAAATTCTGAATTCATTTAGGAAACGCATAATACGCCTTTATGTACATTTCCGCCTCGGAAAATACCTTGTATCAAATTTTATCTGGGTAAAAATATATGATCATACCAATTTCATATAAAAAAATTACACAGTTACTTAATAAACAGAATATGGATTGAAAAAATAAAAGTAATCGAAGACGTATACTTGATACATATTTATTTATACTTCCATATATTCATCATACGCCTTCGGTCCATAAATAACATGTAAAATAGAATACTTTTGAATATTCGATATTACTCAATACTTTTCAAGTATTGACTCGATAGTACTCAATAATTTTCATATTCATACAAAAGCAAGGTTGTATTTTCATGCCAAAAACAGAGTTGCATCATGGCAAAGTTACGCTTTTTAGTATTGGGTACTCTTAAAACGGTTGGTAATGAGCAGAGAAGACAAAATTGCTGTTTTTGCTTTTTATTGCTTGTTTTACTCATAATTGCTTCTTTTTGGGTTTTCCGTTTTTTAGCTTTAAAATAGCTTTTTCCTTAAATTTATGAGTTTTGAATTGCTTTTCTTAAGACTTTTTACCAAAAATACTTTTCTTGCTCACAAAAAAATATTTTTTCTCTTAACTTTGAAATTTTTTTTAATATTTTTTGCAAGTTTTGTTTACTTTTGCTTTTTTCTTGTTTTTTATAATATTTTTTGCTTTAAACACATCGGATTTTGCTTTTTTCTGTCTTCTCTGGTAATGAGTGCTCAATACCCAAATTCTCAATACTTTTACAACTCTAATCTAGGTCATTATAGTCTGAAGCCGTATGATAAATAAAGATATATAAGGTATTTCACAGGTGCCCTACAATAGAGAAGAGTACGTTAATTGCTTAACAGTTCTTTGATTTTTTCAGAAGTGGACGATATTGACGATACACTGTAAGCTAGCAAGCCTGAATTTTGGCCATAACTAGAATATCAAGTATCCCCAAAGGGTCGAGACTATTGCGGGCCACAACTCCTTAATCAAAATTTAAATTTCGAAATGACGAATGGAATATGGCTGATTCCTAATAGGGAACAAAAATCCAAAATTCAGAATGGAGTATCAATTATGAATCACTTGTTTTTGTAAAATTTTTCGTGTTGTTTGATTTAAGCCAAATTTTCAGAAATCTGAAGTCAAAAATTCGATATTCAAAGTGGCGGCCACAACTAAATTTTAAAATATTAATATTTTGATTTTTATAAAGCATTTTTATCACCGTTTACGAGCTTGGAATCAAAAAATTTAAATTAAAAATGGCGGGTACAGTATGGAAGAAAATAAATTTTTATAATATATATTTCATGGTATAATACCAGTGTAGCAACGGTAATGATATGTCATTATTTTCTGGACTACCATTAATAACGCCAACCATTAATGAGTTACTAATAACTACTTACTTTTATCTTTATTTAAAAAAAAAGAAAATAATGCATTACAAAAGACTACTTATCGTTATCATTACTTAAAATACAAAGTTATATTCTAGATTGTTTTTTAAACTTTAAAAATCTATTTTTTAGCTCTGGTAACGATAACTATATACACTCACAATATTCTATCGTGAAAAACAACCTAAAGTACGTAATAAATTAATTGAAAACACAATTAAAAAAAGGACTACTGATTTTTCATTATATTGAAACCATTTTGCTATCTATTTTCAAACATTGTTTAAACAATCCATAAAAGAAATAAAAATAATTGAAAAGTCGGTTAAAACAATCATCAATTTTTAACTGACAAAACGATTGAGGTTTGTTTTTTCACATTTGAAAGTATTTTTTTTTTTTGTTTGAATTTTCAAAACACACAACACACACGTTTATATTTTTACTGGCTATATTTGTATATATGAGTAAAGAATATCTTGTAATTTGAATTGAAATAATTTTGTGTATAAACAAACTATTTTAACAAAAAATTAAACCGAAAATATTTGAATTATTTGTTTTAAAACAGAAAATAACGAAATTATTTAAATTATTTTTTCTAAAAATAGAAAACTAAAAATAGAACATTTGACTGAAAATATCAACTCCTACAGACGATATGAATTTTTTTGTAGTTTATTTTGTGTTGACTTATAAAAAAGTTTAACAATATGTTTTCATGTATTTTAACTGATTCTTCAATTGAAAATAAACTCTACCTACTACTTTTCAAATAAACCTCAATCGGTTATGGAAAATATATATTGTGAATGTATTTTTTATATTCTGTAACCTGGCACGTAAGCACACTTGTGTGCTTTAGCTATCAAATATGACATGTCGAGATAGCTAAGACGGTTGAGCTGTGGACTGGCAATCTAAATTCCCAGGTTCAGTTTACCGAACGAAAAAATTTTAATAAAAAAAATTAAAGAAATAAAAACTATTTTTTAGTAGGTTTTGAGGTTAAGCAGAAGAATAAAACTTTTTCTCTAAAAATTATAAACATTAATTTTTAAATCAGATTAGATCTAGTTTCTGCCTTTTTGTATGGACAGGCTTTATCAATGATTTTCCATTAAATTGTTAACTGTTTATATGTTTATTGCCAGATGGTCTCTATATGTTACTTTTTTCGATAACCCGTCGGCTGTGGGATCCAAAAATATATGCCCACATTTCAAACGTAACTTTACTGAAGCACAACGACAGCTTAGCCATTTCACTCAAGTAAGGTCTTGAATGCAATTCAACTAATTCATAGTTTTCTTTACTATTCAGCTTTATGTTATTGTCTTTTAATCAGAAGTGATCAAACATGGACACATACAAACATTATATTTTTAGATTTTTGTTTAACTTCCAATCTCCTCCGTGTCTCCTCTTTTGGCAAATGTTGCCTCACTGACGTATTGTTTTTACGTTTAAGAGTAGCCAATTTGCATATATTTGAGACGGGTTACCACAGGGCATTTCATAATGTATTTTTAGTACAGTGTTGTTTTAACGTCATATAGACAGCTGCAGTTAATATTGTAATCAATATGCATATTTGCAATTTTTAATTTAATTGTTTTTTTTATATAAATTTTTTTTTTTTTTGGTTTTTAGAAACCTATTTTTAAATTAAATTTTATTGTCCATACTTACTGTAAGCATATAAGTAACGACATAGTTTTTGGTTTCTCCCCGAACATAAGTAAGTAGTAAATGTAATAAGAGAAGAAATTAGTTACCGTTACCACATATATACCCTACTGGAAATTTTTACAAACTGTCACCGAACTGGCCCCTTTATATGAAATAGACTGGTCACTTTTACATGGCGTTGTCATAGGAGGAGGAAATTGACCCCTTGTGACATGTCACAAGGGGTCAATTTCAAAATATCTGATCATATTTTATGAGATCTGGTACAGGATCTAACTAGACTCAATCATATCTATTTAGATCCAAAAAGATCTGATCAGATCTAAACTTTTTACATGGGAAGGGTAAACTGTAAACTCTTAATTTTTTTTTATATATTTTCATAAATTTTCTGCCCTATTAAATGTATAATGTAATCCTGTCAGTTAGCGAGAAAAAAATTTATATAAAATGTGGCTGCAAATGGGAAATTGTAATTTTAGTGTAGACATGATATTTTTAAAGCGGCTACTGATAGATTTCGTCATAATTATTATAATTACGCATGTAATTTATCTGTTCATCTTTAGTTTTCCAGAGAGAAATTCTCTTTTCAATAGAATTGTCCGCACACTTTAGCACTTTGTGTTTTCATTAACCAGGTTAAATCAGCGGATTGGTCAACAGTTTACGTTCAAGTAATTTAGGCTTTAGACGTAATAAGTCTCAAAAAGTATAACGGTATTTGAAATACACAACACCAAAAGTGAGTGCATTTAATAACAAAAAAACAGTAATAAATAGAATACAAGTATTTTTGAAAAAAAAAACTACGGCAAATTTGCAAATTTTTTAATAATGCTCATCAAGCACTAATATAAAAGGGGCGTTTATAATTAGCTGTTAACAGCTGTTTATATTTCGAAAACCCAACCATCTGTCCTTCAAACAAAATCTACTGAAAACTTATTAATTGTTTTTTATTCCAAACTTTAGATTTTGAGGGTGTATTAAAAATTCTGAAAAGTGGTAATGGATTAACTCAACCAGACCTATTGGCAACACTAAATTACCTGACATGTATAAAATCACTGTCGCACAGTGTTATTTAATTTTTACCCAATTAAGTTTTATTATTGAGCAATTCCATATGAAAGCGATCACCTTTTGGACGACCCCTCTCCGATTCTAAAATAAATAGTCTCAATCGATTGCCCAGCAAAAAATAATGTACCTACATATTTTTTTTTTTTTTTTATAGTGACTGGTTTAGTGGTGGTGTACACCACTGTCATGTGACAAAATTGAAGAATTCTTCATAAGGGACCTCATTGAAAGTTGTTTTAAAAAAAAACTACTAAAGCGATCGCAACGAGTGATAGCTCGTTGGAAAGGAATCAGGCTTTAATTGAAAAATAAAATTTTCCTAATTTTTCTCAGAAATTTACATTTTTTCCCATGAAAATTAAATTTTCCCATGAAAATTAAATTTTCCGATTTTCCACAGAAGCTCCTAAATTTTCCGGCTAATTTTTTTTTTTTTGGATTCCTCATAATTTTTGCTTTAAGAATCAGCAATAAAAAAATGGGCCCCGACTCCTTGTTTGGACAGGAGAGGAGCATTTAAGAGACCACCTTGTTCTCATTGTTTTTATATTTTTTATAATTGAATTATTTGTAATTATTTAACATTGTTTTATTTTATTATTAAAAATACATTTTAAAAATTATTTTACAGTTAAAAATACATTTATGAAGAAAAAATCTTTCTTATTTTGCTGCTTATACTTAATTACAATATTTATTAAAAATTTCAATTGTCTTGGCATCATTATAAAATTAAAGTAACTTTAAATTTAGCACGTTGGCAGACGAAGAGTACCGCTTTACATTAATTGACATATCAGAAATATTTGGTATGAAGCAATGAAACTTTTGCGTTCCAGTTATAGTTTTGACATTATTATATCTGTTTTAAATTCGTCGCTCCATGGCATCGTGTTCTTTTTGAGTGCATAAAACTGTGTTAATGGCAACTTCCTTGCTTTGAATCCACGAAAACAAATGTTGTACATTTAAGATCTGGTCAGTATATGGCCTTTGCAAACTTGCCTTAATCGCCATGCGTTTTAGGGTTCCCCCTAACGCATCGCATGGGCCCTTACCGTGGGACGTCGCAAAAAAGTGCCACTCGACCTTGCAGTTTTGTTCTTCTTCAATTATGCAAAGATTGTAAAAATTTTTTTTATTCTTGTACTGAGAAGCCGCGCCGTCTGAGAAAAACGTTACTTTGTCGATTGCATCGAATTTTGATCTTAAGAATTCAAACAGTTTCATTTGAAATAAATAAACGGACACATAATTATGAGCTAAACTCTCCGCGACAACAACAAGGCTTACGGTCTGTAGTTCGTTATCTTCGTTTTTGAAATAAATGCAAAAAGGATGCCCCGTGCACTGGTCGTTTGCCCAGTGATAAGCCTGAATTTCATCCTGAACGAGAAAAGTGTAATTCTCGGCAAAGTCGCTTATCACAATGAATTCATTTTGGGCTAATTTCTCCTTACTTTCCTTTAGAAATTTCGATTGCATCTCGGATATGAAATGGTGCGCCTTCAGTTCATTCAACTTGAATCCGAATTCCTCGATGAATTCCGGAATCTGCTTTACCACGGTCTCAAGGGAACATCTGCCGCTGCTAATTATCCACTGTTTGAAATGCACCTCCTGAATTAACAGCTGTTCAAACTTTTCCGCCAAATATTGCTCTAGCTCGTCAATCTTCGGACAATTGTCGCATTTGGACAGATGACAATTTTCCGTGGGGTATGCGCACAACGACTTCGACAGGAGGTCCCTATATGTTTCAATTTCACCGTGAAATACTTTCAATTTCTTGCATGGAAAGAACATTAATTTGATGTTTTGATGAAACATGCAAACGCAGACTGAATGCGTTCCGTGCCTGTCTAATGCCAGCACGCATTCTTTTGGTCGTAGGATGGCAAACTTAGAAAATCCCACTTTTTCTGCTGGGTATTTCTCTTTGAACTGATGGTATGCTTCGGATAGATTACATAATAATAATCTGCGCTGCTTGTGTACTTTTTCTCCATCTTCACGTGTGATAACATAGTCACGTGTACCTGGGCAGGCGCGGCTGTTGTCATCATTGCAGTAAAAATCTTGAATCAATTTCATCGTTGCTTCGCTGAGGGTCCTTGAGCCAAATTTCTTGGTGGGAGTCGCCAATATGCCCTTCTGTCGAACTAATTCTTTGCTTCTTCTCGCGATGTAAAAAGATGTTTGAAACTGTTCAGAAATCTTGCGTATAGACCATGATTGAGGCAGCACAGATAAAATGAGATATTTCTCCGGAAAAGTGGTCGCTAAATTGAATTTTCTTTTCAACTGCTCAATCATTTGTTTGCCGTCATCAACGTCATCTGCTTGACTGCATTCGTTATCAGATCCTTCATCAAATATTGTCGCGATTGCACTCATAACCTTGCCTTTTTTCTCTTTCCTGTATTTTTCACTTCGCAACTTTCTTTTTGTAATAGGCGATTCACCTAAAGTGGTAATAGCCTCATTCAAAGGACTCAAAGACATATTGACCATCGGAATGTCTGCCTCACTATCAGATGAAACATTTTGTTCAATTGTCATTTCACTCTCGGATTGTGGTTGCATTTGTTTCAATGCATTTGCTTGTTGAGACAAATCGATTTTACACTTGGGGCAAATGAATTCTGCTTCTTCACCGTATTGTATATTTAATTCATTCATGTATCGCTTCGAAACACCAGTTAATTTTAATACTTTTATCTTTTTCGAACGATGTCCACTCTTGTTAAACGGATTGCAGCAAAATTTATTCATTTTACTTTAAATTGTCTTTACAGCTTCACTCTTTACTTTACAAAAAAAAAACACTTTAACACTTTCACGTTTAGTATTCAACTAAAATTTGACTCAGAGTGTGTGAAGTATTTATATTTTTTTTTGGTAAAAAATAGGTAAAAAAAATAAGCGATATTTGCTTTTCTTTAATAGGAAAATTTGCGTGAACTACTGGTCATAAAATGTTTTTTAAAGTGGGACTTAATTGGTTACTGCCAATAAGCCGACCACAGGTCATAAATGTTTTGTAATTTTTTTAAATTACCAGGTAATAAATATTTCGCCATATTTATGGAAAATCCGTGTTTTATGACTTGTTCCTGCACGTGTCATTTTAGGCGAAATATTTATTACCTGGTAATTTAAAAAATTTACAAAACATTTTATGACCTGTAGCCTCAGTCGGGTTTGGTGTGCCATTACATGCCACTGCTGCTATTATCCATGGATTTATGGCCGATCTTGTGAAGGCAGGCAGACCATATTCACTACACACTCAACTTGGGGCTCTTAAAAAAAATTGATTTTTACTTCATAAATGTATTTTTAACTGTAAAATAATTTTTTAAATGTATTTTTAATAATAAAATAAAATAATGTTAAATAATTACAAATAATTCAATTATAAAAAATATAAAAACAATGAGAACAAGGTGGTCTCTTAAATGCTCCTCTCCTGTCCAAACAAGGAGTCGGGGCCCATTTTTTTATTGCTGATTCTTAAAGCAAAAATTTTGAGGAATCCAAAAAAAAAAATTAGCCGGAAAATTTAGGAGCTTCTGTGGAAAATCGGAAAATTTAATTTTCATGGGAAAATTTAATTTTCATGGGAAAAAATGTAAATTTCTGAGAAAAATTAGGAAAATTTTATTTTTCAATTAAAGCCCGATTCAATACCTTTCCAACGAGCTATCACACGTTGCGATCGCTTTAGTAGTTAAAACAACTTTCAATGAGGTCCCTTATGAAGAATTCTTCAATTTTGTCACATGACAGTGGTGTACACCACCACTAAACCAGTCACTATAAAAAAAAAAAAAATATGTAGGTACATTATTTTTTGCTGGGCAATCGATTGAGACTATTTATTTTAAAATCGGAGAGGGGTCGTCCAAAAATTTGCCAATTTTGATCGTTTTCATATGGAATTGCTCTACTATTAAACATAACATTATATTAATATTGAACATATCCATTTGTGATGCTGTACCACCAATTAACTGTAAGAAAAATTAATTTTTTCTAGGTTGGAGACGGATGTAATAAATATTGGGACACAAAAATCAATAGGGTGGTTCCACGTACGTTACCGCGGGTACCCGCGGAACCCAATCTTACCAAAAAGCGTAATTTATTTCTCTTTTTACCAGAAGTTATCGGTACTTTTTTCCGGGTAAAATGGTAAAACTATCAAATCACTAGTTGTTAATAAATCAGCTGTTTGAATTAAAATATTAACAAAACTTGTAAACAATAATTGATATCGTTAACAAATACCATGTTCTATCATTTTTTCTTTATCCCCTTCGATATTTTAATCTTGAAAATACACACAGAGAAAAAATATGACATTTGCAACTGAAATTCGTTTACATCTATTAAAATAGGTCGGTACAACTGAATATTGGTTATCACAACAAAATTCGGTTTACATAACTGAATTTTAGTTGCACTACCCAAAATATTTAAGAATCACATTCCAATATGGTTCACCAACCGAATTTATTGGTTGTAGCAACCAAAATAGCCTTAGCAATTCGGTTGGCAATTTTTTTCCTGTGTGTAGCTTTTTTTATATGAATAAATTTGACGTTAATTTTTGGGATTGAAATGTGGTTTTGTGCGTTCCCGTTATTGTGAGCAATTTTACCATTTTTTGAGATAATTGCTCTCATTTCACCAGACTTTACCCAGAATTATGTGGGACAAACCTAATTTATGAAAAATATTTTTTAATGACGTACAATTAAATGAAAGATTATTTGTTTATAGATTTAACAAACACGTTAAAACTCTTTATGATATGAACGTCCAGTTTCTTGAAATTTTGGAAACAGTGCTTAGTTGTGAATTACTTGTATTGATGAAAAACTAAAAATTTTTGTCTTAAAAATAATTATCGAATTTAAAATTTTTACCAAATTTTTTATTCCTCATACACATATTTATAAGTAATTTCTTGCAATAAGGCGTACGGCATTAATTTTTTTAACTCATATTCCGACTTAAAATCGATGAAAAGGGGCATACGTTATGGGTGCGGATGATTTAATATTTTTAAAAATTTCTCAATTATTTCTCTTACTAAATTTTTTTATATTTTAAAAATCGTTTAAAAATTTATCATATCAAAATTGTATACTTAGTGGAGTCTTAAAAAATGAATTTTCAGCAATAAATTTAAAATTTGAGGGTGAATTTAAATTTATTAATATTGCTATAATAATAGATCTATTCAAACAGACGTACAACCTACTCTAGGTCGCTTTTCGATTATATATTCACTGTAGCATCATGTAGTTACTGCACTTGTTTAAACATTTATTATTACTATTCCAATATACTAAGCCAAATAAAAAAAGAAAAACTTAAAAAAGATAAACAGACATAAAAAGACATAAATTTAGTAAGAAAATAAAATGAAATAATTGCAACTCAGACTAAAAAAAAAGAAACCAAACACCTAATCTTTATTAATACAAAACAAAAAACATAGAAAAGTGAACCAATTCAAAAAGTAATGCAAAAGCGCCAACTACAATGATAACACATAAAAAAATAAAAAGCCTATAAAACAAAGACGAAATAGATAATATACGCCTAACCCAAACAACCACCCACCTTCTACACAGGCCTTAACATGCATTCATCTAAAATATTACAGACATTATTATACAAAAAAAAAAGCACTAGAGTCTTTTTTTTTGTGCTGCCATCATCATTGAGTCTTTTATCCTTCAGTCATTAAAGTAAGGTAAATAATGTAAAAAAAGCAAAACATCAAAGAAACAAAACTATGTATATAGTCATTATTTGCTTTTAAATTTTTTATACTGAAAAAAAAACACAGAATACAGAAAAAAACACTGAAAATAGAACTTTTTTTTACTACTTCAAAAAGAACCTACACCAACAACAAATCATGTAAACATGCCACTCTGTTAATAACGCTGTTAAAATAAAACGGCACGTGTTTCTCTCACACAGACCATCTTTTTTTGCAATATTATTTGTATGTACTATATAGTGTAGAGCTGAACGCATATTTTAGTTTTGTTTTGATTTATAACTTCGTTGCAGTCAGCTGAAAATGTAAATACTTATAATACACATATGTAAATGTTAAGTAAAAATCACAACAACAAGAATAAGAGAAAGATTTAGGTATATAATATAAACCGCCTATGCAAGATATATACAGCGAATAAATAAAAATGCAACAATGTCACGTGGTCTGTTAAAATAAGGACTCGTGATATGCTCTTTATAGGAGGTAAGAGAAAGAATTTAAAGCAGTGATGAATAAACAGGAAGTTAAATAATTATTTATCTCTTTTTTACTCTCACTCTCTCTCTGTTGGTTAAAAAAAATAACAGCAGTAATTCACATAAATGAGTAATATTTTAACTGTAAATAACAGTTATTGACTAGAGATTATAAAGTGAGCCAGAGAGCCAAATATTTTGCGTATTGTGACGAGAGAGGAGTGATAGAGAGAGGGAGTGAGAGAAAGAATATTACTATTTTAGTTTTTTGTTAACAAACACTGTGTCAGGTATTGTTATAAATTTTTATTAATAATTTTTGTTCGTTTCGAACATGTTGCTTTTAAATGTTGGCTAGTAAAATGTTAAAGTTGAACTCAAGGTATTATTTTTATGATTTTTGTTTGCGCTTTAAGCAAAACCTTTACATATTTGTGCTAATTTTTGTTTTATTTTGTTTTGTGTACAATCGTTTTGCTCCTCCCACTGTATTTTATATGTTTTATACAAAAATTAAGGGTTGGCGTTAATATATTTTATTTACAAAGTTTTTTTTCAAGTTTTTTTTTTTGTATAAACAAAGTTAAATTAAAATCATACTGCACATGCCACTAGTTTTTTTTCTGTGCTTTTTTTTAAAAAAAAATTTGTAGTGTATTTACAATCCTTTACCTACTTTCGCACATGTTTGGAGCATTTATGTGTAATATAGAGGGGTAGAGTTAAATTTTTACTTTTTTAGTATTTCTGGGTTAAACAAAAAAAGAATAAAAAAATAATAATAAGAACAAAGCAAAAATAATGGCGGGGCTTAAATTTAATGTGAAGGTAAAAATATGCATCTTTAGGGCAAAAGGTGTGATTGAATTAACATAACTTTATAAGCAAAAAAAAAAAAAAAGGAATAGAAAAGGTGAGAATTACATGGTGTTATAGTAAATATATACTTTAAAAGCGCCCTAGTATAGATTGTATGCTGTTTTGAGTAGTTCGATTAACAAACTTCAGAAATCCTAATAAACCGTCAAAATCTCAAGTTATTATTAAAAAACCGATTTTGTAACATATTACAGACTAAAAACTTTTTATCTTATCAATTTTCGAGGGATTTTTATTTTTGCAAGGGTTTAGGAAGAGAGACAGTTGACATTAACAAATAGATACGAGTATATCAGAAATTCTACGGGATTTAAAAAAAATTGATCGAAGGTCTTTAGATTTTTGTTATATTTTGCATACAAATACTCTATAGAGTCATTTCGATAAATGCATTTTTATGTTCCAAAAATTCTAAAAACTTCCAATTTTATTTACAATTTTCGGTTTTGAAAAATCAAAAAAAAAAAAAAATGTCTAATTTTGAACACTAGACCATACCACCTTATAGGCAAAAAAAACAAGTGCATACACCTTCAAATATAAAGTATTTTTGCAAGGCATTTCCAAACGCCCTATGTTCTTCGTGAACTTTTTATTTAAGTGTTATGTGTAATATCTTTTTTTACTACGTAATTTAAATAAATAAAGAACATATATAATTCCAAAAAAAAAAAAAAAATTTTTGCCGAATGCAGGGGTTGCCTTTTTTAATTGTTCGTTATAGCTTCGGCATTTAAAGTCGGATTTTAAAGTGTGATATATAGATTTTTTTGCCTCGAGGAGACCAGATTTTACTATAAAGGAAAAGTCCAATGAAAAAAAAAATTAAAAAGGAGACCCCTACGTTCGGCAACAAAAAAAATTTCTGCTGGGTTTATCGAAAAACTTTCTTAGGAAAAGTTTAATGATTTTTTTTGAGCTTTAATTTTCTGACATTAGGGTCGTACATTAGCGTAGTAGCATCTGAGATCTGGTGGGTAAATACTTTAACGGGATACTTGAGGTCAATGTTTCTTAGATCATAAAATTGGTCCCCTCGAGAGAAAAACATCGATGTATCATACTTTGAGATCCGACTGTAAATGCCAAAGATATAACGAAAAATGTAAAATGGCGACTCCTACGTGCGGCAAAAAAAAAATTTTTTTTAACCCTACTTGCAAAAATGAAAAGAACAAATTTGATTTTTTTATTTAAAGATATGTAAGGACTAAATTTTTCAAATTTGCGTTACCAAATTAAACTAAAAATAAACGCAATAATTGCCATTTTGAAATACACACAGAAAACAGATTCTTAGTTCCAACCGAATTTTTCGCCAACCGAATTTTTGTAGTTCCAGGTACAATCACTTTTATTTATTTTTAATACCATTGTAACTACCGAAATTTATTTATAATTATTGAATTTTTGTTGTGTTAATAGATTACTTTAATGTTTGTGGATTATAAATTCTATAAATAGAAAAACACGTGCCACAAAATTTATTTAAAAATTAAAATTTTTTTGTCGCTAACTGGGATCGAACCGCCGACCATCCGCTTATCAGCCCATTGCTTTCCCTCTAAGCTAAGCTCTATTTAAGTTTTTTTAGTCAAATTTGAATTTCTTCAGGTTTGAATATTTTGTCTATAAATAAAATTATATCAACAACAGAAAATCAGTTGTGTCTTTTAATTTGAATAAAAAAAAATTAAAAAAAAATTTATATCGCGAACCGGGATTGAACCGGCGACCTTCCGTTTGTCAGCCCATTGCTTTTCCTCTAGGCTAAACTCGACATAAATTTTTTTTGTCAAATTTCAAATTTGAATTTCTTCAGGTTGAAAATTTGAATATTTTGTTTTTGAATAAAATTATATTCACAACAGAAAATCAATTGTGTCTTTTAATTTGAATCAATAAAAAAATTATTTAAAAAAAAAAGTAATGCCTTGGTTGAGGTTTGAACTCAAATCTCTAAGGCTATAGTGCTGTGTCTCTACCTCCTGCGCCACCGATACTTACATTTAGTTGTTGTCTAACTTAGAATTTAAACACGCATATTTATGAAACGAAAAAATGTGATTTATTCCAAAATTTTATTACGATAAATAAAATTTCTGTTCCTTGTCTCAATATATTATTACAATTACCAAAATAATGGAAATTAATGGTTAAAGCTACTAAAGTTGTAAAATAAATTTTAAATTGATTGGAAAAACTAATACTTTGGATAGAGTGATCGATTTTATTGAAACACAACTGATACTAGATTTTTACAGCCGATATTTTATTCAAATGGCTAAATCTTCGATAAATTGGTGGTTGTTGTTATTGAAGTTAATATGGAAGTTGGTATTTCTTCAATATTGGTTAGAAAAGCCAATATTTTGGATAATGTGACAGTGATTTGGTTCATCATATATATTTTCTGTTCACAAATAAATATAACTTTCCTGATGATGAATTTTAAATAACTGCAATTAAAATTATTGAATGCTGAAAATATTTCGTTGGTTCCGATAGAATTCCAACCAATTTATTTTCTGTGTGTAGGTAAAACACCAAAAAGTTTTTGTTATTTCAACAAAAAAATAGATGATTTTTCAAACATAAAAGTAAAATGAAAATTACTTTTGTTTTGTAGTATTATTGCCGTAAAACATGGCAAACTCTATGTTGCCTTTGAAAATAGGTGAAATTACACTTTAATTTTATGCAATATTTACAACTTATAGCTTTTTCTGTGTGTAATTAAAAATATTTTACAGTTAGGTCCTATTTTTTAAATACTTAAAAAAACCAAAGGTGAAACAAATTAGTACCATCGGAATCATTATCATACCGTTTGTATTTCATCACAGCACCATCATCCGTGTCAGGAAGAAGAATTTTAATTGTGTCTGATGAAAATGGCTTTCTGTTCTTTCGTGCTCTTTGTGTACTGCAGCTTAAGAAAGGGTCACAGCTCAAAAGTAACCTATTCAGGACATCTCGGTTTGTATCTTTTCTGCTGAATTTCCTCGAATAATTCGTAGGGTATAATCTGAAATGCTTATTTCTGGTCTCGGCAGCTTCTTCTGACAATCGCCCAATTGGCAAGATTGCTTTATTCCAGTACCGCCATGAACAAGAATTTTGTGCATTGTTGGCCTGATGGGGTGCCAATTGTAGAGCTGCGCACACATTTCGGCAGTTTTATGTGCATATTCTTAAAATTTTTCAATATTAATGCGGTGTCCTCTAGTTATTGTTTCCAATATTATATTCGAGACAGTTTCGGGGTCCGAAAAGAATCTTCTTGATGCGTTACCATCATTAGTGTTGCCATATCCTAGTTTTGGAACATTAACAAGCAGTTACATCTCGTGTTTAAGCCTTTTTGGATGATTATATTCCTTTCTTTAACAAGTGCTTTATTTTCATCGCTCCTTGCTTGCCACTTTTGAATTGTCAGTTTATACGAAAGATGAGTATAGATTCTAAGAAACGTATGCGTGCGTGTAAAGATGATAGTCCGAAATGAAAAGCATCACAGTTTTGAGAAAGATTGTTCCGCAATGTATTAAAATCTTTTGAAGATTGGCCGCAAATGAAACACCTCATTGTGGATTTAGTGTCCGTTGCAGCATTGCAGACCTTTCCGTCGAATCATTAGAATCATGTGTTTAATTTTTGCTATATTTTCATTACATGGTACTCACTATTCTTCAAAAATTGAATTTGATTGTTTATGTATTCTATTTCTTGTTTTGTGATGTCAGTAGTTTCGTGCACAAAACGATTGTGGATTGGTCTACACAACTTAGTTGAGGATGGTGTTGGATTTTGGCATACCGCTTTATTTCCCATTAGTATTTGTGATTAATTTAATCGGCACACTAGAGCTTTGGAATTTATTAGCGTCGCTCTCATTTCCGTTTTCAAATTTTTGCATATAAGTTAATTGGTGCGATCCATCACAACCCCATTTGCCCATTTCATAGTTCAACCTTTCATAGTAAAACCTCATAATCGTGTTGCTGTGTGATCGAGAAGAGATTGCAGCTTTACCTCCGCTAAGGTTTCAGTTACGGCATCTTCACTAGGATAACAAATTTGTTTTAGCATTTTTTAGCAATGACTTAAATGATAACACATTTTTGTTGGCATTGTATATAATTTAATACTGGGTTTTCGTGAGTGCTGCATTTATAAACAGTGCGAAAGCTCCCTCTGCTGAAAGTTTCCGTACCGGGTTGACCTCAGAAGTTCTTAAAGATTGCTTGCAAATTCTTGCTTTCTAAGACTTTGGCTCATGGATGCAGCAAATGTGAACTCTTCTTTTGCTAATTTGTGGCGAATTGCTTCCGTTTCTCTACGCTTTGATATTTCACTTGCTTCATTAAATTCTTTTTGTGGTCGTCCTGAAGACGAACTGCCAAATAAGGGTATTTTCACAGTCCCCTCCAGCCACTTAGCATACGTGCTTAAAAATCGTTCCTCTTTTCGTTGTGCTGAATGTCAATATCTTTTGAAATCATTTCTGAAAATAATCAAACACTGCTTCATTGCTAATTTATCTCCATCTCCTTGACATTTTGAAATTTCACACACTTTCTTATTTAAAAACTTCAATTTCTCTTCAATAGTTTTAGCATTATGCTCCTTTATTATCTGAAATAATTCCTATATCGTGTAAACTATATCCATCTTATCCCTCGAAGAATTTATAAGAACATTATTGAAAAAGTATTAAAATTTGGTTTAGGATATAAACATAAAGCAGAACTTACACGTTGTTTATTTTGCACGTTGCACTTTTTTAAAAATTTAATATCTTTTCTCTATCACTTGAAAAAGAACAATGACGAAATAGAATTTTGTACAGTGACATTCCTCTTTTAATGAATAGGTAGCTGACCGCATTGGTAAATGTTAAAAGTCATGTAAATAACATTTAAACTCAGAACTTAATTCTCTGGCGAACAATGGTTGATATATGTCCCATTTTTTAGTGTTTGCTATTTTAGGAAATCTTGTAAGATGATTTTTACTGAACTACTTATTGTGGTTGATACGAGAGAGAACTTGTAGCCAGATAGTTTATGAGCGGTACAAGGAAAAGTTCCAACATAAATACTAAAGATAAAATTTTTTTAAAATTGTTGAAAATAGCTATTAATCAAGTATTTTATTAAAAACAAAACTAATTTAAAACCTTTATTCGTTCAGCCATAAAAAAATATAATATTAATCTCTTAAAACAGAAAAATCCAATAAAAAACAGAAACAGAAAAATAAAAAAATCCACTGTTGGCATTGAATACCTTTTCATAATAACGGTAGTTGGCTACAGCAGCTACTTCAAGACCCATATGGAAATTATAAAAAGTGGATTCCATTAAAGGCATATGTCTTTTTATATCACCGGTTTCATTTCGCTTTTTTACCAGTCTAATTCTGTAATAACTTGGACTAGCGTTAAAATACCGGTAAAATGCCGAAACACAGATTTATAATGGTATTTTGCAGATACAACAAAATGTAAAAGGTAATATTATGAAATAAAACCGGTGATATTAGGAGACTCATGCCACTATTGTGCTCGCAGTCCTAAAATTTTAATATCGGTATTGACGTGGACGTTCTTAACTTTCTTGATTTTAACAGTATCACGAAACTATAAATCTCAACTTAAAATCTTGAAAATTTGCAACATAACGCAGAATTTAGTTGCCTATTGAGCTGCGTACTTTTTAAAATTGCTTTAAATTACTTTTTGGCATTTGGCCAGCTTTTTGGGTCAAATACTCCTCTGTGCAGTGCATAGTTCGGGAACATAGCCAAAAAAGTCCCCAAACTAAGCTGTATGTTAGTTCAAAATGTTTTCAAACTATTCGAAAAACCTAGGATTAGTTTGAGGACAGTCCTCAAACTAACCAAATGTCTCCATACTAAAATACAGATCGGAAAAATGTCCCCGCAGTATGCGCTGTGCATACATATTATACATACATATATCGTTTAAATTACTGGGGTAAAATTAGCAGCCTACTAAATTATAATTAATAAAAATACATATTAATGACAATATTAATTGTATTTGGTCTATAGACGCGTTTGAAAAAACAACACTTTACCCTAAAAAAATATGGCTGCGCTATAAAATTATACAAGTTATGTAGAATTTTTAAAAAATAACACTTTATGTTAAAAAATAAGATGAGGATGATGGCTTTTAGAATAATAATTAAAAAGATTGCAATGGCGTGGTCCAAAAAAGCGAAGAATTCAGTTTGTTGCCAAAATGTTAAGGTTTTCAAATAAATTCATTAAAAAAAATATCAAAAGGGGGACATAGACTGAAAACTGCACTCGAAAAATTTAATTTGCATTAAAAGCGCATTTGTGAATAAATATTATGAAAGCTAACTATATGCAAATTGAGATGAATTCACTATCAATATATTTTTTGAATTATTAGAATACAACAAGAACTATGGCAACTGTGGGTTGAATTTCGATAAAATAAAAATGGATTTGCCATAATGGCTCCCCAGCAAAAAACGAGATGTCCAAGCAGTAGGAAAAGCACTACAATTGATGATCTAGATGTACTTCTCTTTTAACATAAATACCAATGATTTTAACATTGAGTTGCCATAGAAGAGGAGTATTCACACTTCCACATTTTCTCAGTACTTTTTGAACAAGTGCAAAGGAAGCCACCAACTAAAAGTTAAAAAAAAAGATTGTTCGCAAAAAAAATTATATATTTCTTATTTTACAGATGTTTCTTATGTTCGACACCGGATATCGAACTTGCGACCTCATGATTACTAGTCTAGCACTTTACCTCTGAGCTATTCTTTGATATTAAAGTTGACTGATGTTGTGCTTTATTGTCTTCAATAAAAGTACTTTTAAACAAGTGCAAAAGGTGTACTGCAACTCAATATTGTTTTCAGTACTATTTTCATAAGCGCATAAAAAGCAATTTTTCACCATTTTAATTTTATATACCCGGGTAAAAAAAATAATATGATGTTATATGTAATGATATCTTATTTAATATAATTGGAGATATGCTGTGATCCGAAAAATGGTGGATAAAATTATATCGGATAAGATCTAAATATATTGAATCATATAGAATCTTATCCGGATTTTGACCCGATATAATTATATCTAATTTGATGTAGAAAGACATAATTATATAACGCTTCATACTTCAAGATCAAAACAAAAACTATTAAAAAGTACTGAAAAATAACACTCTTAAGTTAAGAATTAAAAATTTAAATAAAAATTTAGAAGAAGTTGTACATAATTGTAACCAAGCCTTCTCATATAAACTTGTATTCTACCCGTAAACTGTGTAAACCTGGTATGTTTATGAGTTTTATGTCAAATTCCATACATAAAAATATGGCTTGTATTTATACAAGGTTTACAAGGAATTTAGGAGTTATAATGAGTACGCCTTTTATATTTTGAAATCATTAATGTCCGACCGAACAGTTCGGCCTGAAAATGTATTTGGTTGTTATTTGGTATGTTGAAGCATTAGGGATAAATTTTGCTTATGGAAAAATGTTTGTTGGGCCGATTAGAGTGCATTTTGAGTGTAAAATTTAAGGAAAAGTCTGAGGTTAAGCAACAAATTCACTGTTCGGCCGCCGAAAGTTCGGCCAAATTGAAAAAAGTTCGGCGGCCGAACAGTTAACTTTACGGCTAAACTACCGTGTTTTTAGCAGTATGAAAGTTTCTCCCTAATGCTTTCAAATAACAGAAAATCGACGAATTTTCACTTTTTGGCCGAACTGTTCGGTCGGATACTAGAAATCATACATAGTACATACCAGAGCTTCGAAAAACTTAATTCAATTTAAGCTTAATTCACTAAAAATTAAATTCAGATTTTAAAAAGATTCATGTACCATTCCCTTAACTCGTAGTCTTGACTAGCCATGGATATGTGCGAACATGAAACGAATTACATGCAAAGCAATAACTACAAATTAAATTTGTTGTTGTTTCACGTGTGATTTGTTTCATGTTCGCACAAATCCATGACTAGTCAAGACTACGAGTTAACCATTCGTAAAGAATTCATTCATAAGCTTCATTCCCAAAGCTTTAATATGAATTGATTGAATTCCTAACTTGAATCATTCAAATCGCATGTTCATTCACCATTTTACTAATTGAATGAAGAAATTTTATTACCATTCACTTAGTGCAGTGTAGTTTGAAACTAACATATAATCAAAACCAAAGCATACAAGCTGTAACAAAGCATACGATACTATTTATTTCTCTTAGATGAATTTTAAAAGTTTTTCATTGTATTATGCAATGAAAAACGTTTGTTCCTATGCTCCTTGCAGGAGTAAAAGGAACAAATATATATATATATGCAATTACATACAAATTAAAATTTTTCATTTGATTAAGTGAATGAAAACAAATAATTTTTCATTCACTTTTTTATTAAATGAATTCAGGTAAATTTTGTTTCATTCAGTTAGAATTCAATCAAAATAGAATGAATTCATATTATTTTAAGCTATAGGGAATTAAGCTATCGAATTAATTCCATAAGAATGCTATTAGGGAATGAAATTTAACCCAAAATTTCATTAATTTTTAAAAAGTGAATGCAAGAATTAAGCATTTTAAACCTTTGGTACATACATACGTAAATATATCTCAGAAAAACATAGAATTTTTTTTTACATTGCGCCATTTTTAATTATATATGACGCTGTATTAAAATTGTCATAGCATATGTAACTAAATATGGTATATATTAATATATATGGGGACATGTATATTTATACTGATCTATATATGACATCATATAAGAAATTTTTGAAAAACTCAAAGCTATATATAATTATATCCACAAAGATATAGTGCCACATTTGACTATATATAAACATATTAGTCCATATTAATTTATATAATTTCCTATATAATTTTTTTTACTCGGGTATATTTAAAAATTGAAAAATTAAAAAATATTGATTTTAAAAAGATTAATTATAAATCAGGGACGTAACAGTTATAACTTTTATTCAAAAAACTTATTGTTTTACAATTATTTCTTGTTTCAGTATTTTTAATTTTCTGTTTATTTGCTCTGTTTGATTTTTATTTTTAATTCAAACAAAAACAATCCAAATACGATTTTTATTTTTTCAAAAATAATAAAAGTTATTTTGTGAGTTTTTTTCTTTATCAAAAAATAACAGTTAAGAATATAAATCAATAGCCATAGAACCAATGACTTCAACAATTATAATATCCTGATGATGTCAACTAGTGTTAATAAAAGATTGAATAGTGATTTAAAGTGAGTAAATATGTATATTCCAGCAACTTCCGGCATTCAATTTAGGTCAATTTTCAATTTTTATTTTATTATCAAATATAAAAGTTAGTGCTTAATTTTTTCAAAAAAATCATTCTGTAACTTTTATAAAAAGTTTTAAAATAAAAATCAAAAAAACAACAGAAATTTATAGAGTAAAATATAAAAATTGAAAAAATTAAAATCTTTGCCAAACTTTGTGATTTTTTTGTGCAATATGATTTATAAAATATATGCATTATTGAAATATTATAATTAAATAAATTTGGGTGGTGACTTTTTTAAAATTATAACAGTTATTTTGGGTCTCTGTTATAAATATTCAAAAAGGAATTAAAAAAAATTTAAAAAATATTGGTCCCTCCAGGAATCCAACCCGCGATCATCTGTTTAGAAATACCAAACGATACCAAAGTCGCTTCCAAGGATCACTTTTAGAGCAATAATGCAACAATTAAAATATTTTTAAAATACTGTCCAGAACTACTTCTAAGAAATATGTAAACATTTACTAACGAATTCATTGGGAGAAATGAAAGAAGTGATTTTGTAAAGCTGTTCGGAATTACTTTTGAAACAGCAGTAAAAATACACCAACGGATGCTTGTGCAGCAGTGAAAGAAATATTTTGTAAATCACTACTTCCAATTTTTTTTTGCTGGGTCTGCAGAGCATCAGTGTGCTGTATTTTGAAAATCAGAAGACGTGCGTTCAAAAAATGCTATTTTTATCTTTTGTGGCATTTATTATATATACGGCTTTCGAACACTACCTAGCTAAAAAAAAAATAGTAGCCATGCCAGTGTCAGACTCCAAGTTTTAACTATTCAAATACAATAATAAGAATGAGAATTTAAAAAGCCTTCAAATTTTCAAATTAATTTTTATCGGAATAAACATTAATTGCATTAAAGGAATTAAATGTGCTACAAACCGAAACCTTATCTAACAAGTTATCAGTAATTGTAGAAAACATGTTCCTATCCGGATTTTATTTTTGCCTTTGGTGGCATCGAAAACTTTAGACATTTTCTGTTTGGAAATTCCAAAGTTGCTTAAGTATATTAGAGTAAAAAAAAAAAAATATGGAAAAACATGTTTTTATTATTTATGATTTTAGGACACCTTAAAGCTCTTTGATAGAATTTGGAAAGAAAAATTTGTTTTTTTTAACCGCAAATTTAAAAATTTTATACATTTTCCAAACCTTTTTACCTGAGTTTTAACAAATTTATATAGAGCTAAATTTTAAGGTACCACCAAAAATTAAAATAATGTTTTTTAAAAAAAAAAGAACTTAAAAATTAAAACACAAGCTTCGGTTTTATGTGGTGTAAAAATAAAATAAAAATTCAAGAGACTATAAAAAAAAATTTTAAGTAATAACACTTTTTTTTGCGGAAAACCTAAAATTTTATAAAGTTTAGAGAAATTTAAAAAAGATATAAAAAAAAACAAGTAATTTTTTTTACGATTTAGATAGTCCATTAGGATGTATAATTTTCTGTAAAAAAAAAATTAAAATTAACAGCAAATTTAAAATTTTTAACTTTTTCTACATATCCCAATTTTTCATTTTTTTAGATATATATGTACCCAGTCAGAAAAATACAAACGGGAAAGCGGTGGCAAAGCACTTAACAGGTGGTACAAGTACTCGCAAAAAGTGCTTTCCCATTCCCAAAATGATAACATCATTAAACAAAAGGACCGGCTGTTCAAAAAGCGCCGGAAAAGCATTGGAGGAACAAAATTTTTAAACATTGGCAAAACGCTGGCAAAACCAATAAAAAGGTGGTCTGGAAATATATTTTCCAAAATAAAATTTAAAAAAAGTTCATATGTATTTTTTTTGGTCCTGCCGTGATTTGAACCCAGGCCGTCAGATTGGCAGACGATTGCTCTACCCACTGAGCTAACGCGACATATAATATTTAATGGCTAAACACATAAATGTGTGATAATAGCTGGACAACTACTGGCTGTGCCACAATGCTACTACTGGCAAACAATTTTTTGTAACTAGTATGCCAGTGTTGGGAGGGCAAAAAAAAAGTTGGTCTTCAAGGAGCTTTCCCACAAACAAAAAAATGGATTTTATAAAACAAAAAAAATTTTAAATTAAAAAAAATCCAAAAAAATTTTTTTGCTTGCAACCGGATTTGAACTCGAAACCTCCTGACTACAAACATTTTTTAACGAAGCGTCAGCATTTTTATAAAATCATTGGTCTACCAGTGAATTGATTTTTGTACGCCTGGTAGCATTGGCTAGGTAGCACTGCTTAACCACTGGTTGCAAACCTTGGCATATCAGTCTATGCCAATTCTTTGCCAGTGGTTTTTTTTATAAACCACCGAAATTTTTTTAAAACAAATACTGGTAAAACGCTTTTTGCAAACGCTGGCAAAGCGTCCCAAATGAGTGTTCTGCCAATCATTTATTTTTAACACCGTGGTTACCCAGTGGTATGCCAGTGCTTGATTTTTTGTACCACTGGCGATTTCTGACTGGGTATTTATGTAGATGTATATGCTGTCCCTTAAAATACGATTTGTCGATTTTCATTCATTACACTGCCGAGTTTTCATCTGGTAGATTCAAAATTGATGAATTTAATTTTTTTCTTCGAAAACTTTAACCCTTGCTGAATTGCGGCCGAAAATGGCGCATTTTTGAAAAAGAAAAAAGCTTATCAATTAAAAATTCACAAAATTCGAAATTTTTGCCAACACTAGTTTTTTATTTAACTTGTTTATTAAATATACTTAAAATTATTCAGATACGGAATTTTGGTTTCGCTGGATATCATTAACCCACTTTAACCTAGAACCGAAATGCCCATAAATTTAATAGAAATGAAAAAATGGCTTTTTTTACTTATTTGTCAATTTTTTTTTAAAATACATAATTTGGAAATGTCAAAAGCTATTTTTGTAACGCAATAGTTATTATTAAAGAAAAATAATAAATTGAAAAAATGATAATTCGGGTTTTGTGTGGGGACCAACTCCTTTCCAGGACATTTTATGAAAATTGATTATTTTGTCAAAAATTGTTTTCACTAAATTTTAGCAAGTTCCCAATATTTTTGACCATGTGTGTGTCATATTGAAGGTTTTGCTAAAATAATATTTCCCCATAAAAAAACTTGTAAAAATTGAGCAATAATTTTGCTAGTCTGTGGCGCCCTTAAAATTGATAATGAATGAGAAAAACGATATGCGGGAGATAGTCATATCCTTTCACCTAGCCACAGAGATGAAAAGTATAATTTTATAAACTATTGTAAGTTCCTAGTGCATTCTGATCTTAAATCTGGCCATAATATAGTTTTTGAGAAAAAGGATCTATGGGAGGTAGTCATGTCCTTAAACCGAATGAAACAAAATTTGCCAAAGAGCTAAAAAGTATTATTTTACAAACTATTTTAAACTTTTAGTGCATTCTGATAATAAATTAAGCCAGAATATTGTTTTTTAGAAAAAGGATATATGGAAGGTAGTCACGTCCTTGCCCCGAATGAAAGAAAATTAGCCACTGAGTTAACGGACATAATTTGACCGGCAATAACCAATTTTCGCTTTATTCTGTTTATAATTGTAGCTAAAATTAAAAATTTTAAATTAAGGATGTATGGGAGGTAGTCATGTCCTTTCACCGAGTTTGCTGAAACTTCGAATTTTTCTTAATATACATGTTCTGAACCAGCACACCGAATTTCATTCTTCTACGATAACTCCTCTAAGTTTGCTATATGGGGACGAAGCACTGTGAGACGTTTTTATAACTTATATAAATTTTACAAATTTAATGAGAATTTCTTGTTGTTGGCTGGGAGCGTTATCAAACATTTATAATATCAGAGAAAAAACAAAACCAAAAAAGGTTTTACCACAGTTTGCTCTGTCATCTGCCAAAATACTATTCTGTTGTGTGGACAGATCTAGCAGTATAGTGCACCTATTTGTATCATTACCATTGAATTTCATTAGCATTAGTTGACACTAATGTCAGTGGAAAAAATTTCATTACGATTTAATGGTAATGAAATATTATTATCATTAGAAAAAATATTACTAATGGTAATAAAATTGGTCTAATGCATAAAAAAACTAATTACAATTGATTACAAACCATTTGTTTACAAAAAAATCAGATAAATGAAAACGAACAACGGGTTTGGCAAGGGAAGTTATAAAACATAATTTTTTAAGGAGTATCCATTCCAATTAGTTCTACGTTCCCTGGATACAAATTTCAAATGAGCATGAGCCTTAATGAGCAATTTCCATCCCCAGCAAGTTTTTCTGCATTTTTACGTTTTTCTGTCACAATTATTTTTTAATTGATGCATTATCAATGGTAATGAAACTTAAACCATTGTCATTAGTCAATGAAATTAAATTTTAGAAGCATTAATAAAAATATGGTAATGAAAATAATTTCATTACAATTGATATCAATGCAATGGTAATGAAATCATCAATAAATTAGTCCACCTAATTAATTAGTCCCTTACAGTGTTTTCGTTTACTCGAAATTCTTACTACTTTTACTACAATTGGAAAGTTTTGTGTACTTTTTATATTGAATTTTTCCAGCTGTAATAAAAGTAGAAACTTGTAGTAGGTAAACGAAAACGCTTTTAATTTCTAAAAGTGTCAGTTAAATATTTTCAGAAAAATTTTCTATAAAATATAGCAAATAATAATGTACAAATATAACTCTAATTTTTATCTTTTTTATGAGAATTTAAAATTTTACAATAGAGGGCGGTTCCAGAACTACCCGACGACGAATAAATCCTACATGTTTGATATGATATACTTTCTCGTGTATCGAGGTAGTAGGATTTAATCTCTATATATAAAAGAATAACGTGACTGACTGGCTGATTGACTCAACATCGCCCAGCCCAAACCGCTGAAGCTAGGAAGTTGAAATTTGGTATGTAGGTTCCTCGTTCGACGTAGACGTCCGCTAAGACGGGATTTTTGGAAATTCCTACCGGAACGGGCAAAAAGGGGAAAAGTCTCCCCCTTGGCGGCCTGCCAAAACCCCTTTGGCTAGAAAGCTGAAATTTAAGATATGTGTTACTTGGAGTATGGGCTAACTTTTCTGGAAAGTACTTTCTGGAATTTTGGACAGGGACGTTGTAAAAATGGGGGTTAAAAAGGGGAAAAAGGGCCCCCTTTGACGGCCTGCCCAAACCGCTGGAGGTAGGAAGTTGAAATTTGGTATAAAGGTTCCTCCACTATCGTAGACATCTACCAAGACGGGAGTTTTGGAAATTTTTACAGGGACGGGCAAAAAGGGGAAAAAGTCTCCCCCTTGACGGACTGCTCAAACTGCTGGAGCTATGAAGTTGAAATTTGGTATGTAGGTTCCTCGACCGGTGTAGACGTCCGTTGAGACGGCATTTTTGGAAATTCTTATCGGGAGGGGCAAAAAGGGGACAAAAAAAGTACCTTTTTCCAAAAAAGTACCTTTTTCCCAAAAAAGTACCTTTTTCCAAAAAAAGTACCTTTTTCCAAAAAAAGTACCTTCTTCCAAAAAAAAGTACCTTTTTCCAAAAAAAAGTACCTTTTTCCAAAAAAGTACCTTTTTCCAAAAAAAGTACCTTTTTCCAAAAAAAGTACCTGTTTTCAAAAAAAAGTACCTTTTTCCAAAAAAAGTACCTTTTTCCAAAAAAGTACCTTTTTCCAAAAAAGTACCTTTTTCCAAAAAAAGTACCTTTTTCCAAAAAAAGTACCTTTTTCAAAAAAAAGTACCTTTTTCCAAAAAAAGTACCTTTTTCCAAAAAAGTACCTTTTTCCAAAAAAGTACCTTTTTCCAAAAAAAAGTACCTTTTTCCAAAAAAAATACATTTTCCCAAAAAAAGTACCTTTTTCCAAAAAAAGTACCTTTTTCCAAAAAAAGTACCGTTTTCCAAAAAATGTACCTTTTTCTAAAAAAATGTAACTTCCCAAAAAAAAAGTACCTTTTCCCAAAAAACATACAATTTTACAAAAAATACCTTTTTCCAAAAAAGTAACTTTTTCCAAAAAAAGTACCGTTTTCCAAAAAAAGTACCTTTTTCCAAAAAAAGTAGGTACCTTTTTTAAAAAAAGTACCGTTTTCCAAAAAATGTACCTTTTTCTAAAAAAATGTACCTTCCCAAAAAAAAAGTACCTTTTCCAAAAAAAGTACCTTTTCACAAAAAACATACATTTTTCCAAAAAAATACCTTTTTCAAAAAAAGTACCTTTTTCCAAAAAAAGTAGTTTTTTCCAAAAAAAGTACCTTTTTCCAAAAAAAGTACCTTTTTCCAAAAAAATACCTTTTTCAAAAAAAGTACCTTTTTCAAAAAAAGTACCTTTTCCAAAAAAAAGTACCTTTTCCCAAAAAAAAGCACGTTTTTCTAAAAAAAATTTCCTTTTCCAAAAGAAGTACCTTTTCCAAAAAACATAAATTTTTCCAAAAAAAACACCTTTTTAAAAAAAAATACCTTTTCCAAAAAAGTACAAATAAAGTACTTTGTAAAAACAAAATATCTTTTTCCAAAAAATTTCGTTTTTCCAAAAAGTACCATTTAAAATAATATATAATTTCAAAAAAACTACTTTTTTTCCTCCCCCCACGGATATCTCCACTAAAACAAGGTTTCTTGATATTCGGCATATACATGCGCTAAGACGGGATTTTTGGAAATTCCTACCGGAACGGGCAAAAAGGGGAAAAGTCTCCCCATAAACAGTCTCACAAATTGGAAAAGTGCCTGCCCAAACCACTGGAGGTAAGAAGTTGAAATTTGGTATAAAGGTTCCTCCACTGTAGTGGACATCGACTAAGTTTGTATTTTTGGAAATCCCTACAGGATATCCCAAAAGGAAACTCGGTATGTGAGTTCCTCCTTCTGTGTAGGCGTCCGCTTAGACGGAATTTTTGAAATTCCTATCGGGAGGGGAAATAAGGTAAAAGTCTCCTCCTGACGGCTTGCCCAATCCCTTTTGGCCAACTTAAAATTTTAAATATGTATTCCTTGGAGTAGGACTAACTCACCGGCAACGTAATTTTTCTATTTTGGAACAGGAACATAGTAAAAATGGTGGTTGAAAGTGAAAAATGTCCCCACTAACGGCCTGCCCAAACCGCTTAGGCAATGCAGTTGAAATTTGGAATGAATGTTCCTCATCCATCGCAGATAGCCGCGAAGATGGAATTTTTGTAAATTCCTAAATGGAGGGGCAAAAAGAAGAAAAGCCTCACCTTGGGGGCCGGTAAAAACCCCTTCGGCTAGAAACCTGAAGCTTAAAATGTGGGTCCCTGGAGTAAGGGCTAACTTATTAGAAAGATACTTTTTTGAATTTTGGACAGGGTCGTTATAAAATGGGGGCTCAAAAAGGGAAAGTTGCCCCTTAACGACCTGTCCAAACTGCTGGAACTAGGAAGCTGAAATTCGGTACTTAGGTTCCTCTTCCAGCCTAATTCCAACCGGGAGGGACAAAAAAATAAAAAGTGTCCCCCTTGACAGCCTGCTCAAACTGCTGGAACTAGGAAGCTGAAATTTCCTGTCGATGGATTTTCGGAAATTCCTACCGAGAGGGGCACAAATAGTAAAAGTTGGCTAGAAACCTGAAATGTAAAACATATGTTACTTGGAGTATGGGCTCACTTACCGGGAAGGTGCTTTTTGGACAGGGACATTGCAAAAATGGGGATTAATGAAGCGAAAAGTGCCGCTTAAAGGCCTGCCCAAACCGCTGGAGGTAGGAAGTTGAAATTTGGTATTAAAGTTCCTCCTCTATTGTAGACATCCGCTAAGATGAGATTTTTGGAAATTTCTACAGGTAGGGTCAAAAACAGGAAAAGTCTCCCCCTTAACGGCGTGGCCAAACTGCTGGAACAAGGGATCTTAAATTCGGTATTTGGGTTCCTTCTCCAACGTTGACGTCCCCTAAGATGGTATTTTTGGAAATTCATACCGGGAGGGGTAAAAAGGGAAAAAACTTCCCCCTTGACGGCCTGGCCAAACTGCTGGATATAGAGACCTAAAATTATGTATGTAGTAGGTTCCTCCTCCAACGCAGACGTCCTCTAAGACGGAATTTTTGGAAATTCCTACCGGGAGGGGTAAAAACGGAATAATTCTCCCCCTTGATGGCCTAACCGAACCCTTCGGCTAGAAACCTGTAATATATAATATGTTTTCCTTGGAGTATGGGCTAACTTATCGACAAGGCATTTCTAGGACTTTGGACAGGAACGTGGTAAAAATGGTGGTTCAAAAGGGGAAAATTGCACCCCCCCCCCCCCCTTAACGTCTGCGTCTTTAGCTAGAAACCTAAAACTTAAAGAACAAGTGTATATGAAACACTAAAATTAAGAAACTAAATAGGAAACGAGTGGACTTGAAACACTACACAAGTGGAATGAAATGGATATAAACGTTGAACGAGTGGAATTGAAATTATAGACAATGCAAATGGATTGGAAGAGGGAATTACCTGTTCAAACACTATCCACGGAATATGAAACTTATGTAGCATTGAAACATACTCTCCAAAAAGTTAAACAAATTTTCTAAGAGAGAAGAAACCTTATAAAAAGAATGAAACTTATATATTCCGATATTTAAACTTCATGTAACGAAGCACCGGTGGAAGAAACCGACGCAGTAAATTTGAATTTGTGAATTTACTTGAATTGCCAGGTCTACCTTTACATAAACTGGAATTAAAAAAAGAACTTTAAGGCACGCTAACAACGCTATTTTTAATATTATAAAATGCTTTCCAACCCTGCTTTACGTTATTTATTTTCATTCAAAACACAAATGAACAAAACTACTTACGGGTCTATCTACCTAAGTTCGCACTTTACCAAATTGTCTTAACATACACACGTATATTGCAATTTATTATGGATTCATTACTAACAATCCACTGTCATGAGAAAAAGTGATCAAATATTTATTTATTTTAAACCCATTGTTGTGCAGAATTATTTATTTGTGGTGGCTGGGTGAAGGCTTTTATTATAAAAACTGTACTTTAAAAAAAAAAGCGAATTTAAAAAAAATTGTCGGGCACGCTAACAAAGTAGCGGGCTGCGTTAGTCTCATATATGATTATATAACAAAATTTGAACAGAACCTAATGTACTTTTTAAATGCAAGAATTTTAAAAATATTTTCAGATGTTTTGTTACAAAAGATCATTTAATTGAAAGTAAAATGAGTGTTTGCTTTTCAGATTGCTTTTAAGTTGAGAAAGTTACAATTATTATTATTAAAAATTCAGCGTTACTTTTAAACATACGGTTTGTTAATTTTCTGTATGAAAACCCTACATAAATATTCATATTTTCAGACATTTTGATTGGTTGAATTTATTTTCAAACCGATAGGAATACTTAAAAAGCAAATCTAGTCGAAGCACACTACCATTCAAGATTTTAACTAAAGTTTACTTTAACAAAAATATGTACTTGGATAATTTAGATAGTAAGGGCCATACATATTTATCGTGAAAATCTTCTTGTTTTCGGTGTTCATATCGTTCTAAAAATAATAAACTTCAAAAAATATTGTACATAAATATTGTGAGGACCCAAATCTTTGGATGAAAATTTGTGCCCACAACTGAGTAAGTGAACATAATTAATCGCATTGGGGACGGATTTCCATCCATCACACTTGGGACGGATTCCCATCCATCACACTGGGGATGGATTTTCATCCATCGCATTGGGAACGGATTTCCGTCCATCACACTGGGGATGGATTTTCATCCATCGCATTGGGGACGGATTCCCATACATCACACTGGGGATGGATTTTCATCCATCAGATTGGGGACGGATTCCCATCCATCACACTGGGGATGGATTTTCATCCATCGCATTGGGGACGGATTTCTATCCATCACACTGGGGATGGATTTTCATCCATCGCATCGGGGACGGATTTCCATCCATAACACTAAGGATGGATTTTAATCCATCACATTGGGGACGGATTTCCATCAATCACGACGTTCCAAGAGAAACTACAAAGAGGGACTACAAAAAGAGAAACTAGAAAAAGAGAAACTACACAGAGAGAAACTACAAAGAGAGAAACTACAAAGAGAAACTACAAATAGAGAAACTACAAAAAGAGAAGCTACAAACACAGAAACTACAAGGAGAGAAACTACAAAGAGATAACTACAAAGAGAAACTACAAAGAAGAAACTACAAAGAAGAAACTACTAAGAAGAAACTACAAAGAGAGAACTACAAAGAGAATGAATACAAGGAGAACAACCACGGAGAACTTCACGCCACAAAATTACAAACAACAAGCATGTGTAACTCAACTTAAAATTGACACACAACTGGCAACAACAGCCGCTACACATAATCAGCAAAATCTATTTTGAAAAACAACCACAGCAGTGTTAGTGTGGCACCGTAAGCAGTACCGTTGGACCATCAATATTTTAGAGAATGTGGTAACCACAAAATAACACAACTGCAGCCGGACGACGGTATATAAGCAGGAGTTTTGAAGGCAGAGGGCTCTTAGTTCGACAGCCGGTAAGCCGCTAACACCTGGAGCGTTAAGATATTGCAAGTGTGAAAGTTAAGGAGTTAGATTTACATCTAACTAGCTTAGTGGCAGGTTACATCTGTCAATCGCCGGATTTGCATCCAGCTAAGAGTTCAGGAGTTTAAAGGATTGGATACTCATCCGACGCAGTTTTAGAGGCGGATTACCATCCACCACAGTTGGATTTCCATCCGACACTCGGATTACATCCGAATATATAGCAGGATAACAGCAAGAGAGAGGAGTGTTATGATTTCACACGTTGCAGCCTGGAGGAGCAGCAAAGAGACGTCTCAGTCGCACTATCACCGGGAGTACTTTGAAGTTTAAATATATTGTACAAAAAAATATAGAAAGTGCTAAATAATAAATAAAACCCAGCGTGAAATCCGAAAATAATAAATAAAGTGTTTTAATCAATCCTACGTGAATAAATAAATTTAGTGTGAGGACCCTGGACTAGCTGAGCTATCCCAGCTTCAAACCCGGAGTAACCGGAGGTTCCGTACAATATAAATTAATTAGAAATTTATTAATTCAGAGTTTTTGCTTTTAAAAACCTCTACACTTTCAGGAAAAAAAAGACCATCGTTTCGGGGATTTTCCAGGTCCCCTTCTTTAGTTTTCTTTAGAAAGTGGTGGCAATAGTACAATGCTCTATTGAAGTATTTGTTAGGAGAGTATCCTGATGAAGAAAAATAGCAGTTTTTTGAAAAAAAGTAATTATTATGTTAATTCATAATAAGGAAATTGGCCTCGAACTGAATTAATAAATTTCTAATTAATCAATTTAAAAAGTTTAGAAATACCATTTACGCTATAAACATTCATTCTCCGATAGAAGATTTCCCTGGCTGTTGAGCCACAACATAGAAAGATACTAACTATTTTCAATAGTCTGGGTCCTTGTAGCACTACAAATTTATGCAGAACATTATTTATTTTATGCAATTATTCTCAGAAATGCGACTTGTAGTTTGATTAATTTATCTTGACTAGATTTCCTTACTGCGCTCCTAAAACCTGTACTAAAGAATTTTTAATTTACAATCTATTGCTACTTTTAGTTGGTGTTTTAATACCCTCGTTGTAGACCAAGAGTTACCTAGGAATATCTACCAATTAAACTAAGTAAGCATTATTGTGGTTAAACTTCAGACTCGGCGGATTTCAATTACATCTTGTAATTAATTACTAAGCTAACCAAAAAGAAGCCAGAACATGTTTTTTTATTTGAAAAGATAGAAAAATTTAGATTAAATACAAGTTTTGATCTTAACAATATAAGAATTTTAAGCTATATTTGTGAGAGCTTTTTTTTGCTCATTTTATCTAATTTTGCTTGTTTTTGCTTATTTTGTAAATATTAGCTTATTTCTCCTATTTTCTTTAAAAATTAAATTTTTATGCGAAAATAAAGCACATTTTTGCATTTTTTCAAAAAATCAGTAATTTTAAACATTATTTTTCGAGATAAATTTTTTTATTTAAAATTTTTTTTCTGAAATTAATTTTAAAATAAAAAATTTCTTTTCTTAAAATAAACTTTTTATTTTCCAACCTGAATTCTAATTGGTTGCCCTATTAATTACAAACCCACAAAACAGATTCGTGCTTACCGAATTTATTGCCAATCGAATGCTTCGGCTGTGAATACAAATTGTTGAGGCAATTTAAATTCTGTTGCCAGTATCAAAAGAATATTGATTCTATTGATATTCAGTTGTCAGAACTCAAAAATTCGGATACCACAACCGAACCATTCGATTTTAAACATATTCGGTTGTAAGCACGAATCTATTTCTCTGTGCAACTGCAATACAAAATTATATGTAATTGTAATTAAAGAAAACACAATTATGAATTCATTTTATTTGGGAAAATAAATAGCGACTAAAAGTGGAATATTGTTATTATTATAGTAAGAATATTGTTCTATTTCAAGTCCAAATTTTATTATGATATTATCATAATATGTGACAGCGCATAGATAATAAAGATGTAAGTAATTGATATTTCTTTGAGTCTAAACTTTATTCTAACGTGATTCTTTTCTTCTTAGCTACGAAAAGCAATACAACGTTTGACGCTACCAGAAAAAGGAAGGAGAAACTACAACAAAATTGGTTTCCGCCGCCTCAGGATGTTGGATAATAAAAGAACAATACAAATGTATGTATTTAAAAATAATTATATGTATTACTGCAAATAAATTGCATCAAATATTACAATTATCGTGTTTTATTTGGCTTGATTTGTGCTTGAAGATAGGGCTTGAATGCAAAGGTTTTTAGTGCGTTGTTTGAATTTGCATTGGACTGTAATTCAAGGCTTGAATTGAAGAATATTTACAGTGTTATGTTCCACTGGAATTCCATTGTCCCTTTTGCTGGAGTATGCTATTGAATTACAGTGTAAATCAAGTATAAATCAAGGCTTGAAATTAGAAAGTGTGACTGGAATTACGCTTGATTTCAACTTGAATTCCAGCAAAATTGTTTATTGGGAAGACTTAGTCTTGTTGTGCAGGAAACCCTACACTCAAAAAAATAAGTTAGTAGAAAAATTAGTAAAACGTCTTGTATATCAAGTGTACTAGTTTTCAGCAATTTTTTTGCTGAAATTCCGTTTTCAGCAAAAATTTTAGTTATATTTTTTTAGCACTAAACTAATTTTGAACTAATGTTTTACTAATTTATTTTGCTACAAAAATTGTGCTGATAACCGCATGCATAGCGTGGACGACAACCAGATAGACAAGATGTAGATGTCGCAGCTTTTCTGGAAATGGAAATGACAAAAAATTAAAAACAACTCTACACATATTCTATATTTAAATTTTCAGCAAATAAATTAACTAAAGTAAAATTTCGCTACAAGTTTTTTGAGTTTTTTTCAGTCTACTAATATTCAGCAAAAAGTTTAGTGATTTTAGCAAGGATTTTTTTCGTTTGCAGTCGACTAAGTGTTAGCAAAACTTTTGCTGAAGATTACTATTTTTTTTTGTAAAAATCAGCTCGCTGATTTTTAGCAAACCTTTTGCTGAAATTACCAACTTTTTTGCAAGCACGCTCCTGACTAAAAATTTGCTGACACAGCAACATTTTTTGCTGACTTTACTGACTTTTTTTTTTGAGTGTATACGACAGTCAAAATCGGGATGGGATGAAACCAACGGGAAATTTTATATCGGTCAAAAACAAGTAATACGTGTCCCGGCGTTTCGCTGGGTCACCCCTAGGAATCGAGATATATCTTTTTTTTGACATAACTCGAGAACCACTAGTCCGATTTTGCTCAAACAATTTTAAAAAAATTAAAAATTACAATTCCTTTAATCTGTTCATATAACGTTTTTCTATATACTCAACAGTTTTGCCGGTAAAAATAAATGTTTGTTACCGCTACCAAAAAAATCAATAACCTTTTGTTTATTACTTTTTTCTAATATTTTAGGCAAAAAATATTTTTTTCTTCATACATTTATTTTTACCGGCAAAACTGTTGAGTATATAGAAAAATGTTTTATGAATAGATTAAAGGAATTGTAATTTTTAATTTTTTTAAAATTGTTTGAGCAAAATCGGACTAGTGGTTCTCGAGTTATGTCAAAAAAAAGACCACCAAAGCTCAAATCGATATATCTCGATTCCTAGGGGTGACCCAGCGAAACGCCGGGACACGTATAACTTCTTTTTTACCGATATAACTTTCCCCGGTAGTTTGAACTCTTCCCGATCACTGACCCCTACCATTTGTCTGACAGTGAAATCAATCAATAAATAAATAAAATAAATAAATATCATGTACTAATAACTAGTATGTTATCATGCATGGGCATATATGATCATTTACGTCTATTTTTAGTTCAATGTATGACCATACATTATTTCATATATTTTCATATATCTTCGGATCCTAAATTTGAGCGTCCGTCCAAGTTCATATAGGACCATATGTGCTCACATGTGATTCATGTATGATCATACGTGGCCATATACCTCCATATACCCTCAAATTTCGGATCCGACGGTATATGGAAATATATGAGATGATGTATTGAACTATGTGTGGATATATAAGATCATCTATGACCATGCATGATCATAAACAAGTCAATGTATGATCATGTATGATCACGTATGGCCATATATATTTCGATTTTCATTTAAACACCTTTCAAATAACAATTTTTTTTTAAATTCATTTAAATTTTCTCAATTTATGTGTTTTTTTTTATTTGTAATTTTATAAAAATATTATTTTTTTTATTATACAATTAGTCTTAGTCTTGCTCCTCCTATTGCAACCTAATCCAACTCGAACATGTTCAACGCGAACATGTCGATTAAGCAATCCTTGTAATTTCCCCTTTTTATACACCATGTTTTTTTCTTATTTTGCCGTCATGTTGTTTTTTTTATTTTCTTTTTTTATTTGTTAAAATAGGTTCCTTCCTTTCTACCAAAACCACCAACCATATACAAGCCTCTTGTTGTTTTTTCTCAAATTTTTGTTTTTATTTTTATCTCTACTACATATAACACGTACAACAACAACTGTTACGTTGTTGCCTTCTTACAATTCAGTTATTGGTTCGTTTTATATTTGAACGTTCGTTTTTATTGTTTATGTTGTTGTTGTATATTTACATTTATTTGTGTGTGTGTGTGTGTGTGTGTGTGTGGGTATGTAGGAGCCGACGTAGTAGGTTCCTCGTTAACTATCGTCATTTACAGCATTTTATTATGAGCTAAATTTTGTTGGAAGCACACAGTATATCGCTTGTTTTGTAGAAAATTCTATTTAAATTTACGTAAATATTTACTGTTCATTTTAATAAAAATTATTTTAAATGCAATTATAATAATGAAATTAATTTATTTATTAATGCATTTAAATATGCATGTTCTGCATTTTGTATAATACTCGTATAATACCAATTAATTTGTATGCTTTTAAATACCTAAGTAAGAAAAATACTAAGCGTATGAGTTATATTTAATGCATGTATTGAATTAAATAACACGTATACGCATCCGTGGCTTTTGAAATTACTAGGGCAATGAATTCCATGCAAAAACCGTACTTAGAAAATTGCAAAATAATGGCGGGACGTAAAAAAAGACTTTATGGTACAAGAATTGAATTAAAACATTTAATCAGCGATTTACATTCTGCAAACAAATATATTAATGCAAGAATTTTCCTGTTTGAAATTTTTTTTCGCGATTTTTTTCTTTTTTTTTGCAACTAGCCACCAATCTTTGTTGTACGAAATGGGTATTATAGTCAATAGATTATAAATTTAAAAAAAATCGCACTTACAAAATTGCAAAATAATGGCAACTAGCCACCAAATAGTCCCCCACAGATAGACCCGTTTGACCACGTTAAAATTAAATCAGTTTTCATATATGAGCCCATCCAACGTACTATCCGAGACAAGCAGATACCGACCTACGATTCCGGATACATGGTAGTCGAAACCAATCCACTATTTGGCAATGAGTCGGACACTTAATTGCCCTCAACACCCACATGAACAGGAACCCATAGAAGGCAGACCGTGTTCCCCATTGAAACCTAGTCAAGTCTGTACCTACACTCCTAAACCATCCTGCATGATATGATCCGATATTCAAGTGCCTTAAGCGCAGCCTTACTGTCCCTACAGTAAGGGTAGATATATTGATACCCCTGTCCAAAGTCGAAGCAAAGCAAGCGTGGACCCTTCTCACCCAAAATGATTTGACAAATTAAAAAATTCTATGTTATTAAAGAACGCTTGGGTTTTATTAGTGAATAAGTGAAGTTTCATTTAAATTTAACAAATTTAAAAATTGCATATAATTTTTTTAGTAGTAGTACTTTCTTTAATTGCAATAAAAATATAGTACATTAACAAATTTAATTTTGTAAATAAAAAAGCAATTAAATTAAAAATATTATTGCAAAATGGAAAAGTCTCAAAGCTTGAGAAACAAAATTGATGAATTTAGATTTATTTTTGAAAACTCTGGTACTCATGCTATATGTGTCTCGTAAATATGGGTTGACTCCAATGTTACTAATCTATCAGTTACTTAAACGGATATAACCTACTAAGAGTGGATAGAGAAGGTTATACTGGCGGAGATGTCATTTATTTGAAAAAGAGCACAACATTTCTTATTTTATGTAATTCAAGTTCAGATGATTTGATAGAATACTTGTTTATAGAGATAATTTCGTATGATAGAAAATTACTTGTGGGTTGCGTATATAGGCCTGATAGACTATATGTATGAAATCATTTTTAACAGTAGTTGAAAATCGCACATTAGTGTATAATGACGTTGTCATCGTTTGCGATTTTAAATGCAATATTTTAATGGATTTTAGCCTTACTACTAGCATGACATTGCTAGGACTATCATCTCCTAACATAATTACACTCACTCATTTCTCAACTACCAGCAGTAAGTTGCTGGACCTGTTTCTTGTTAGTAATAAATGCAATGTTCTCCTATACTTACGATGAAATTTCTGCCCCCTGTTTTTCCAAACATGATTTAGTTTTTATCAGATATAACTTTAAGCTGCATATTTCTAATCAGTAAATTACTTTTCGTGTTTTTAAAAATATAGACTACATATGTCTAAAAGATGAATTTTTTAAGATTAATTGTCATCAAATATATTTCATGATTTCGGTGAATGATTAACTCTCATTTCTTGAACGTAATGTACTGAATTTGTTTAATAAATCAGTGCCACTAAGATCGAAAACAATACGGCCAACAAAAAACCCATCGTTTTCAGCTAGAATACAACAATCTATTGACCGAATAGACCTTGCTCACTCTCGTTGGAAAATGTACAAGACAACAACTTTCCTTTCCGAATACTGTGCTGCAAGAAATGTTACCCGCAAGCTTATTAAGCAGGCCAAATCCAAATGTAACGCTTATAAATTCTCACCAGCTCTAGGATCAAGAAAAGCATGTCAGACGATTAGAGAAATTTGTACCGGCAAAGATGTGAACAACGAACCGGTATACATTGATCCTTATACAGTAAATGAAAAGTTCGTTAATTCTCCTATGACGGCTGCTGACATTAATTATTACAAAAATCATATTAATAATCAGGTTGATCCTTCAATTAACCAATTTAGTTTTGATTGTGTAAGTGAAATTGATATTTTGGGAAGTTGTATGAACATCAAATCAAATGCTATTGGAGCAGACGAATTTCATTCTAAATTTATTAAAATTCTTCTCCCACACATATTGTCTTTCATTACACATATGTATGTACATATACACAATCAGAACAATTCCGTTGTGGCAACCAAAGTTTTTGCCAACCGAATTGGCTCGGTTGCTGCAACCTCGTAATTCGGTTATCCCAACCGAATTCTTTAGAACTTCGGATACATTGGTGGCGCCATGTACCGGGTAATATCAGTAACATGAAAATATTATATTTTAACAATAAATTTTGTAAAATTTAGCGAATTGGTTCTTAAAAATTTGCTTTCAATAATTTTGAAAATTAACACTCAAAGTTAATTAAAGTACTGAGGATTTTTAGTGTTGTGTTAAACGAGGATAACTAAAATCTTTGTTTAAATCAGTGTTTCAACTAAAAATTTGTTAAAAATTAGTCAAATCGATTTGAAACCGGTTTGAAAGATTTTTCTACTGACGTATTATTTTAAGTGTATAAATTAAAAAAAGAAAAAAAACAATGATAGCTGACACGAATTGATCAGCGAACCTTATGACTGTCAGGCAAAAACTCTAACTCTAGGCTACGCCACAGCTATGATTTAGAATATATATTATTTTTTTCAGCTATTGTGTATCGAGTTTAGCGTAGATTTGATGATATTACATACTGCTTATATGTAATTTGGAGGGTAATGAGCTATAAATTTGGCAATGAAATAGTAATGTGTGGGGTATAATTATCGGTAAGTCATTAGATTCAGCTTGGAAGTAATTCAAAAAGTAGGGAGATATGAGATCTAAGTAATATATGTAGTAATGACCAATCATTACCAAGGTTTTGCTGGGTCTATAATATCAATTGCAAATTTATCAATAATGTCAAAATGAAATTTTTGATCATGTCTTTAAATAATATTATTCATACATTTTTCTTATTTCCACATTCTTTTAAATAAAAGCTATAATTGATAATACCAGAAATTAAAAAAAAAGGAAATAATGAAAATAAAATGTTACAGAGGAAATAAAATAACCATGATGCAAATTTCAAGACGACATCGATGCGGTGTCAATATCGTATTCACATTATTATTTCAACAATACTCAATACCACCAAAAGACATCCACCATTACAATAAGATAACTATAAATGTGGATAAAATCAGTTAAAAAAGAAATAAATAATTTTCATAATGAAATAAAGACAAAGACACCTTTGTTTCTTCAAAACCTCTTAAGAATTCATGTTTCCTGAAAGTAAAAATGTCGCTTGCTTAAAATGACCACAGTATTTTAATTTTGATATATATATTTGTTCCTTTTACTCCTGCAAGGAGCATAGGGCCGCAATACGGTTTCGGTAATCAGTTTGGTTTAAGATGAATGGCTGATTGGGCCAAAGCATCCGATCCTGGTGTTGGGGCTGCCAACATTGCCTCCAGGCCTGCAGTGGTTGCGCAGGGATTTAATACAAGTGCCAATAGGGTTATACCGCCCATGGTCGGTTGGGATATTGGTTTTGTTGGTTGGCGCCAATTGCTCGCCACGACGTTACAAGGATCACAGGCAAACTCGGGACTTAGTGGGAGCTCGAAAGACCCACCGAGACTGTCCCCTTGTAACCGCTGACTGTCCGCGGCTGCCATTTGCAGCTACTCCACATTTCTGCGGAATCACTATCCGCAACCTGTGACGCGTCCGGTAGTACTCAGCTGTGCTTCCCATAAGCAAATAATATATCATACATCGTCATCAAAATGACAAGGTGTGATATACCATTCGCAAGGGCGGAATTTTGATATAGTGCACATTTATTTAAAAGAAATTATAAAAGGCAAAAAAGAATTATATATTCGTAATAATAATAGTGATGAAAATGGTGGCATTTAGCAAAGGAAATACGGAACGAAGAAAATTATGTTGGGAATCACATTAGTGCCGAAAAATATTTTAAAACATTGGTAAACCCTACAAACAGATCAACAAATATACCGAGTCATGAAAGCCAAAAAGAGTTATATAATTTGCTAGTTTTTAGTCTTACACAAGACCGATTTTAATGAAATTTGGATATGTTATACAGGATAAAAAAAATAAGAAGTAGTTTATACTTTTTAGTTGCCCAATCTCACTTTTATGGGTGAAAAAGGTGGGGTCAAAAATTACCAAATTTTAATGTTTCCCGTTTTTTCATGCTGGGTCCAAAAATTTATAAACGTATTAAGTGTCAAATGAAAGAAATTTGAACGACGCATCCAAGGATGCATAATACATGCCCGAGCGTGTCCAATTTTTAAGTTATTCAATAAAGAAAAAAAGCTTAAGCGACACTTTGCGTTCACGAAAAATGTAAACAAACTGTGTTTGTGCATAGGAGTTGGCACTTTGCTTTGCTTTTTGCTTAAATTCGTAACGGTACTTCCCATGAGAATCGAACCTAGAACTCCAGGTTAATAGCTCTACCCAGCAAAATTGTCGGACGCAAAGAACTGGTTGTAGAACAACTTGTACTTGCATGCAACCTGTTCCAATTTATGTTCTATCATCTGTGATTTTTGTTTGAGTTTGTCCCAAAAGCAACAGGTTCTGTTCCTCCAAACTAGAACAGGTTGCTTTGGAACCAGTTATAGAGATGGTTCTCCGACAGCGAAGCCCTCCAATAAATCATTATCATTAACTCACTATTAAACCACCCATGAAATGTATCAGATTTTCAAAAGTGCTTTTTTTGTTCGCTCCACCGGCAGTTTCCGATAGATTGCGCATAAAAAATAATATGTGTACAAAAATTGGATCTCTCGGGGGCATACAGGCCAGTCAGTTTGAACGTTTGACCCTAAAAATTACCTAAAAACACTTCAAAGCTGTTTTGCGCCATAACATCTAAATTTTACGTTTTTTGGAAATATATTTAAAGGGTTTTTCAATAAGAGCGCTACAAAAGTAAAAAAGTTTAAATAAAACAAAAACGGTTTTGGATATCAATGAAATTCTTTATTCCTATGAAAGTACGTTCGATGCCATTATGTATGGAAATCGATCTCTTTTGCATGGCCACCACGGGCACGCTTGCAGAAGTCCAGACGCTGAGCCCAATTTTCGACGGTTTTCAAGCATAAATCGGCCGATACTGCTGCAATTTCACGTTCGATATTCGTACGAAGTTCATCAATCGTCGCTGGCTTGTTGGCATAGACCATAGATTTGACGTAGCCCCACGCTCAATTGTTGATCTGCTAGGACGATTATGACGACCATAACTTGGACGTAGCGCTCTTAACGTTGAGGCCACTGACCCCGAATTTCGGTAGTAGATTTTAATAATTTCGACTCGTTGTTGGCTCGTATATCTTTCCATCATGAAATGACAAACCTTTCTGAAGAGAAATGTCAAAAGAGCGGCAAGAAATATGGCGTCGTTTGCTGTCCCTGTCTTTCTACTTTTGTAGCGTCCCTGTTGAACAACCCTTTACTATATAGGAATTTTTATGTAGAATAAGAAGATAAACACTTCCTTCTACCTAAGTATGATTTATAGCGAAGTTTTAAGAGGACAAAGACAAAATTTGTGTGAAGACTTCATTTTAAACGACCCTCGTTAAAATTTCGACAGAGACAATTAAGATTGGTTTTCATTATTTTGTACAGTAATATATCTAGTTTTCATAAACTAATTACATTTGGAATATATATCGGTTATTCCATGACAAGTTGACCAAAATTAGATTTTGAAGTATCGGTTTATTTTACATATATGTGACCTTCTCCGGGAATAGGGACCTAGTGTGTCAAAAAATGGGTTTCGATAAAAATGAGAAAAACATTTAAATTTTATTTTTAATTTAACTTTAAATGCGTTCTTCTCAAAACTTAATTTTTACATACTAGGTCCCTTTTCTCGGAGAAGGTCACATATGTTGTATGAAAATTCCTAGTAACAAGATTTGGATACACTTGAACCCCTAATTTTGTGAGGTTTGAAAAAAAATGCATAAGAAAAAAATGGGGAAGGTAGCGTGGGGACAAATGGCTCCCCATCGGGGTCAAAGGTGGTGGTGAAGGGTTAAAAATCCACAAAAATCCCCACAACTTCCCCGGAGTCGCCCCTAGAGCGGTAAAATAACCCCCATTGATTTATCCTTTTTAGCATTTTTTCCGAACATACCTATCCCGTATCTCCACTTCGTAAGAGGGCTCCCATACAAATGACATTTTTATAAAATTTACTCTCACCGCTTTAACTGTCCTAAGGGTGCCCATAGAGAAGTCAAATGTATGACTGACCCCCAATATTTTTTTAATCCCAACATTTTCTCGGAACATATTTGCCCTCTATCTTCAACCCTTAAGGAGGTCCCCATACAAATTTTTTGTATGGGAACCTTTTATTTTTTTATATATTTTTTTTTTTTTATGAAATGAGCTCTCACCGGTCCCCTGGTGCTGCTAGAGGGGTGGAATATAAGATCGACGCCCATTAGCGTTTCCCCTCCAACATTTTCTCCGAATATAAATATCCCGTATCTCCACTCCATAAGAGGGATCCCATACAAATACACACAGAAAAAATATCAGTTAGATATCGGTTAAAAATGCGGTATTTTAATTATTGAATAACTATTTCAGTTGGGTATGTAAAATTGATGTAATCCGAAAGTATATTTGTTTCTTACTTTAATTAATATATTCTGCCAACGACTGGACATTTATAGAAACAATGCATTTGGTATCCCAACTAATTTCAAAATAAAAATATGGTTAGGAAAACTTTTAGTAGAAGCAACTGCTTTATAAACTATAAACCAATCATAACTCCTATTATTTGGCTGGTGTAACAATCCAAATATTTTTACCATCAAATATTAGATTGCCTGCCATTACTGTCAAAAATATTTAAAATTACAGAAAATTTATTTCGTATTCTTTTAGAAATAAAAATTTTTTATAAAAAAATAAAATTATTTATATTAAAATCTACACCTGAAAAATATTAAGTCAAAATATTAATAGTAAGTAGTGATTTTCACAGCTGAAAGAAACAGTTTTATATGTCTAATGTTTTACTTGTATTTTGCAGTCCTATTTTTCAAAATTCTGCCATGTTTATACGCATAAAAACGTGCAAATAATAATGAAATTATTAAGAAGATAAATTCGCTTATTTGGACCGTCATCAAATCTAACTAGTGGGGTTTTAATAAGAAACAACATTTAAAAACAATTTTATGTAGAAATGGGATTAGATTTGAGTTAGAGTCCGTGGTTAACAAGAAGCCCTAACATGCTGCGATTATTTAACTAAAAAGTCCAAAGTATAATTTTATCCCATAATAATAATATACTCGTAATATTGCATTACCTCTTCTATATGGTGTTATTATAGGAGAAGAATTTACCCTTTATGTCACAATCTTAGTCAAGATAGTCACCAAACTGTTTAGGGTAATCAATTAATCGACTTTTTATGCAAAATAATCCACAAAAGGATTAAAAAAACAAAATAATTTCAGTAACTCTTTAATATTTCAAATGTGAAAATGTATTAATGAGATCACCTTTGGTAAACATTCCCATTGTTTTCGTCCCTCTGTCTTATTTTAAAATGTTATCCAAATCGGGGTGAACCACACTGCAGATCTCCCTTATATGTTTTATAAAGTTAAGCCTGGATTAAGGCTTCATTAGTCTAATCGTAAAGTAAAAAAACGTATCTGTAATCAATTCAATGTGTTAAAATAATATAGAAATATATTTTTATCTTTTTTTTATGCATTGAAACTGTTGTCAAGTAAAATCGTAGAAAAGTTCTGTTGAAAATAGAAATTTCTATGCACAAGAAAAAGATAAAAAATACAATATTTTTATTTTTTATACTCTTTTTATTCATTATGAGAATGATACGTTACTTTTTTTACGATACTTCCAAACTAATTTGGGCTTTAGTCAGTCGTAAACGTAGCTCTCTTTAATACATTAAAAGAGTGAAATGAGAATGTAAAATCTCGAATTTTGATTTTTATCTGCTTTGTCTGCATTGAACACATAAAAAAACGAAAGTGTACATATAGAGAGATTTTAGTGAAAATTGCGAAAAGAATTTTGAAAAAACCTGGTTAATTTTGTCAATTGCCCTGCAACTCTCTCAATATTTTTTATTTAAAAAAATATTATGCGGCTTGGAACAGGAACGAACTCCGACATGTTAATCAGGGATGGAAAAGGCTCACTTAATCGGGCTCTTATACCAAAAAATGTTAGATCGCTCTTACATATTTAAAAATATAAGTAACTAAAAAATAGCTTCCTCTTTGGCTCGTTAATAAAAATTAAAGTTAAATATTTAGATATTAGCAAATATTAGCACAAATTGCGAAAAAAAACATTTGCAAAAAGCGAAATTTTTGCAACAATATATTCGTTTGCAGAATGTCGATCGCTGATTACCTCTTCTAATTCATTTTCTGTACCATAAAGCCTTTTTCGAATTCCGCCGTTATTTTGCAACTTTTTAAGTGCGGTTTTTTTAAATATATAACCTAGGGATTCAATTTTTGTAACATAAAGTCTTTTTTTCAAATTCCGCTATTATTTTGCAATTCTTTATGTGCGTTTTTTTTTATTTATAATCTAGGGGCTATAATACACATTTCATACAACAAAGTTTGGTGTCTACCCAGGTGGAAAAATACGATCGCGAAAACGTTTTAAAAGCATTTTAAAAGGTGGTACAAGCGTTTTCAGAATATACCGATTTACAGGTTTAAAGCGTTTTGACAACGCCCCAAATGATAACCATGATTTACGGTGTGAGGGTGGTATTTTATAACGTTTTCAAAGCGTTGCAAAAAACAACTTTAAAATGTTTCTCCAAACCATGAGCAATCATAATCTTATTCATATCGCGATTGACGTACGCAATATTGGAGCTCCTATATCAAAATTTTCTGCTTTCGATTTTGAAAACAATTTAGGTTTTATAAAATCAATTGTAAAATCTCCCAAAAATCCTATTGGACAAATTCAATGAAAATTGAACATTTTTCATAACAAAAACTCACGAAATATCCTGTTGGTATATCAACTATTCAAAAATACAAAATATTCTCTTGGAAAGATTTTAGAATCCTCAGAATCAAAAGTGGTGTTTTATTTTATAAATATTGAAGGTTTTTAATTCACTTCAGCTCACCCTGAGAATGTATACCTGCTCAGTAATATTCTAGTAATTAATGAAATTTTTGGCATTAAACATTGTAAACGCAATTGTGATGATATTTTTTAAATGTTCAAATTTATAATGAAATAACTGATGTTTTTAAGTATCCACTTTATCAAAATAAATTGGATTGTATAATGTTAAAAAATTTAATGTAAATTATACTGATATTAGTATACTATTTTAGTACGATTTAAGTGTATTCTTACAAAGTTTCATAATGAGACAATTGATATAATTCTTTTTGCATAAATAATGATTGCTATAACTCTTTTACATAAATAATAAAATATAAGATGTGTTTGTGTGACTCTCTATCAGTGTTATCAAGAACGATTTTGACAGTTTTTTAACGTATTCTGGCTTTCTACTGTCAAAATTGTTCGAGATATCATTGATAGGAATGCCGCACAAACGCAGCTATAATTAGAATTATATATCAAAAAAAAAACATTTTGACCAAACACTTTAAAAAGTGTACTCTGACATGTGGATTTTACTGCCTTTTAAATATATTCCAAATTTAATATTCCCCTGCATTTTTTGTTTAACTGTAGACAATTTTGTAAAAAAAAGTGCTTGGAATGCACTTTTTCGAACATTTTGAAATCAATGTTTTGATAGTGTTTTTTAAATAATCGGTTATATATTCTTTAAAAGAAGTACTGCTAAAGTACTTTTTGCAAACGCTTTAAAGCATTGTTTTAACAGTGTTTTTATTTTACAAACAGTTGCAAATTTTGTATGAAAAGCACTCCTAAAATACTGTTTGTGAACGTTCGAAAAGCAATCCAAAATAATGTTTTTCAAATGTTTTTTCTCGTACCATTGGGAATCAACACTGCAAAAATGCTTCTTTTTTTGTACCATTGACAACAAACCCTTTCATAGCGCTTTGTTTTTTGTACCGTCTTCAATTTCCACCTGGGTAGTTGCAAAAAATCGCGAAAAATAAAATTTGCAAAAAGGAAAATTTTTGCACCAATATATTTGTTTGCAGAATCTAAATCGCTGATTACGTTTCCTAATTAATTTTTTGTACCACAAAGTCTTTTTTCGCGTCCCGCTTTTATTTTGCAATTTTTTAAGTACGTTTCTTTTTAATTTATAATCTAGGGACTATAATACACATTTCATACAACAAAGTTTGGTGGCTAGTTGCAAAAAAAAAAAAATCGCGAAAAATAAAATTTGCAAAAAGAAAAAATTTTTTCATCAATATATTTGTTTGCAGAATGTTAATCGCTGATTAAGTTTTTTAATTAATTTTTTGTACCATAAAGACTTTTTTCGCTTTCCGCGATTATTTTGCAATTTTTTAAGTGTGGTTTTTTTAATATCTAGGGTCTATATTACCAATTTTATACACAAAAGTTTGGTGCTTAGTTTGCAAAAAAAAAAAATAAATCGCGAAAAAAATATTTGCAAAAAGGAAAATTTTTGCGTCATTGTATTCATTTGCAGATTGTTAATCGCTGATTGAGTTTTTTATAATTTTTTTCTACCACAAAGTCTTTTTTCGCGTTCCTCTATTATCTTGCAATTTTTTAAGTGCGGTTTTTTAAATTTATGATCTACGGAATATAATGCCCATTTCATAAAACAAATTTTGGTGGTTAGTTGCAAAAAAAGAAAATTTTGGCATCGTTTGCAGAATGTAAATCTTTTAATTAATTTTTTGAACCCCAAAGCCTTTGTTCGCATTCCGATATTATTTTGCAATTTTTTACGTATGGTTTTTTAAAATTCATAATCTAGGGCTATAATACTGTTGGAATAGTATAATTCCATAGTATAGTTCCATTCTTGATTTTTATAACTAAACTATTATTTTCCATCTCTGGTTACAATCGATGTTTTGAGTCATACAAAGAGCGCACATAATGACCCTGCAAACATATAAAAGATACCTTCCAAGAAGATATTGAACGATATCTTCTATCAGATATTGTTTTTGAGGCTTAAATTTAATAATGAAAAAATTATATCGTTTTTCTATTGTACCGGGAGTTTATTTAGCGATATCCCTTTTATCTTCCATATGAGTTATTGCTTTCATATTGCCTGGAAGTATTGTTTTAGTGTAACAGTTGTTTCCGAGGGAGGAAACTTCCGGAATACGAAATTGATATTGCCGGCAATAAATGTTTTCTTCCTGGCGATATGTTCGGAGAATCTTCTTCGTATTGCCATGTTTGCTGGTTGATATTGGTTTGAGTATGTTCCTGTTCCAAGGCACATAATAGAACAAATGCTTTCTCAGTGATAGAGAGTCCCCCAATCTCTTTATTATGTATACTCTTTGATTTTGTCAATATTTTTTCAAAATACCTTAACTCAATTCGCTTCTGAAAAACTCATATGTACGAAAAGTTATTTAGTTCTTATTAGAAACTATTTATATCTTATAAAAGATTGATTTGGACTACAGCAAGTGAACAACTTATTTGCAAATTTCGTCGTTTTAATTTTTAAACTTTTAAACTTTAAAGATAAAAAAATTAATTTGGTTTTTACTTTATTCACCATTTCTTAAGTGGAATCTTATGGTTTTCGATAATATCCTTTGCTAAAAGATTTATGAGTACATAGTGCTCACTGAACTTTATTATATAATATCTTTATTACATACAATCATAATTTATTAACCCTAGAATTTTTGATTTTTTTTTACCAGTTTCGATTAATTCATAATCATAATCATATTAAATTATCCGAATTATTCGTTACTCGATATTTGACATTTACAATTATTCGAACACTTATTTGAGCAAATTTTTTCGGTTAACTGAATAACGATTAAATGATTGAATACCCTAGTTAGCATACATTTTTGTTGTCTTTAAAATCTATAAACTTTTATCCAATCATTAGTTTTTTTTAAGGAAATTAATCATTGGACAAAAGAGAATTAAATGATTTTCTTAAAACTCCGTCTAATTCTAAGATTTGTTTTACAGAAAAGCCCACAAAAAACCCATTTCTTGTAGTGCTTTTTGCTATTCGAGAAATATTTTTCGTTAGAAAAATTCTTATATCGTCACTCCTTTTTTACTTAAAAAAACTCAATTGTGTTTGAAGACTCTACCTTTTTTATTATATATTACAGCTTTTTGAAATTGTAATTTTTATTTTTTCTTATGGATATGTATTTATTAATAACACTGTGAGACAATGGTAGGGGTCAGTGATCGGCAAGGGTTCAAACTACCGGGGAAAGTTATATCGGTAAAAAAGAAGTTATACGTGTCCCGGCGTTTCGCTGGGTCAACCCTAGGAATCGAGGTATATCGATTTGACCTTTGGTGGTCTTTTTTTTGACATAACTCGAGAACCACTAGTCCGATTTTGCTCAAACAATTTTAAAAAAATTAAAAATTACAATTCCTTTAATCTGTTCATATAACGTTTTTCTATATACTCAACAGTTTTGCCGGTAAAAATAAATGTATGAAGAAAAAAATATTTTTTGCCTAAAATATTAAAAAAAAGTAATAAACAAAAGGTTATTGATTTTTATGGTAGCGGTAACAAACATTTATTTTTACCGGCAAAACTGTTGAGTATATAGAAAAACGTTATATGAACAGATTAAAGGAATTGTAATTTTTAATTTTTTTTTAAATTGTTTGAGCAAAATCGGACTAGTGGTTCTCGAGTTATGTCAAAAAAAAGATATATCTCGATTCCTAGAGGTGACCCAGCGAAACGCCGGGACACGTATAACTTGTTTTTGACCGATATAACATTTTCCGTTGGTTTCATCCCATCCCGATTTTGACTGTCGCATAGTGTAATTAAATGAAAATAAAATAATATAAATGTTTACTTTGCAAACATTGTAGCATATTTTTTAATTCGATTGTAGGTACTGAACTCGAAGATAGTATCCACAACTGAAAATATATAAATTTATAGCCGATTTAATCAATTATGCCGACCGAATACAGCCTTAAATTGGATGATAGTTGTTGTAACCGCCACAATTCGATTGGCAACAAATTCGGTTATCACAACGAATCTGTTTTCTGGGTGTATGACATTTTTATAATATTTCAGCCCACCGCTCTAACTGTCCCAAGGGTGCACCTAGAGGAGGCAAGTGTATGACTGACCCCTAATATTTTTTGAACCACAATATTTTCTCGGAATATATGTACCCTCTATCTTCAACCCTTGATGCGGTCCCCATACAAATTTTTTTTTTAATTTTTTTTGTTTTATGAAATCAGCTCCTACCTCCCCATGGAACCTCCTAGAGGGTTAGTATGTAAGACCGATCCCCATTGGTTTTTCCCTCCAACATTGTTTCCGAACATACCTACCCCCTATCACCACTCCCTAAGGGCGCTCCCATACAAAAATGATATTGTATAAAATTTCCTCCCACCGCTCTAACTGTCCCAAGAATGCCCCTAGAGGAGTCAAATTTATAACTGACCTCAAATATTTTTTTAACCTTAACATTTTTCGAAAAATTTACAAATTTTTTAGTTTTTATACATTTTTTTATGAAAGGGACTTTTAGCCAGGACTTGTTAAAGTAACTCGCCGGCACTTTTCCGTTTGGATTTTTCTACCTGGGTATTTACTCCATTGGTAAACCAAGAAATATAGGAAACTAATCGTATATGCCGCTCTATAGCACTACATTTGCATGTGCAGAACGTATAATTAATAGGTATTTCAGTCCGATTTTGGTCTTTATCTCGTAGAATAAGAGATCAATGTTGCAAATGTACTTAATTGATTTTCAAAAACAACATATCTTACTCTACAAAAAAATGATAACCGATGCTAACTGTCTCTGTCCAAATTTTAACGAGTGTCGTTTAAAATGAAGTCTTAACACAAATTTTGATTTTATCCGCTTAAAACGCCACCAGAAGTAATACTTAGGCCAAAGATTAGTATGAAGAGAGTGTTTGTCCTCTCATTCTGCATAAAAACACTTATATGGTATTTTTTCAAAACACCGCAAATTTAGGAGTTATGGCGCAAAAAATCCTTGAATTGTTTTTAGGTAATTTTTATGGTCAAAAGTCCAAATTGACTGGCCTATATGCGCCCAAGAGATCCAATTTTTGTACACATATTATTTTGTATGCCATTCTATCGGAAACTGCCAGTGGAGCGAACAAAAAAATACTTTTGCAAATTTAGGTGGTCTACTCATTATTATATGTTTTAAAATAATGCCGAAGGTAAGTGAGTGTCATTAGTGGTAATCCAAAAAATAATGATATGTCATTACTGGTAATCCAAAAAATAATGATATGTCATTACCGTTTCTACACTGGTATTTTTAATAAAGATTATAAGCAATTTGTTTTCAAATTTGCACTTAATATTGCTTTTTTGAAGTTAAAAAGTTATCCGTACATTTATTTTTAAATGATTATACACTCGAAAAAAAAAATCAGTAAAGTCAGCAAATTTTTAGTGAGGAGCGTGCTTGCAAAAATGTTGGTAATTTCAGCAAAAGTGTTTGCTGAAAATCAGCTAGCTGATTTTTACCACAAAAAATAGTAATCTTAGCAAAAGTTTTGCTAACACTTATACTATTGCAAATGAAAAAAATCCTTGCTAAAATCACTAAACTTTTAGCTAAATATTAGTAGACTGAAAAAAACTCAAAAAATTTGTAGAGAAATTTTACTTTAGTTAATTTATTTGCTGAAAATTTAAATATAGAAATTGTGTAGAGTAGTTTTTTTAATTATCATTTCGGTTGTCTGTACTACATGCAGACAAGCAGCGACATATACATTAGAGTGTCCCTTAAAAATAGATTTGGCATTACAAAAAACTGGGGTTTTAATGGAAATGGTCCCAAATGGAAGAAATCGATTTTTTTTTGTGGAAAACGTTAACCCCACCCATTTTGGATAAAAATTATATTATTATAAAAAATTCCCAAAATTCGAAATTTCGAAAAAAAATGATTTTTTATTTCATTTATTCATGTAATATAGTCAAAGTGATTCAGGCATGGTATTTTGACTTCATCGGATATCATTAACCCACTTTATACTGGAATCCAAAATGACCCACGAATTTGATAAAAATGTAAAAACCTGTTTTATTTTTAATTTGGAGATGCCGATTGCTATTGGAATAAATTGGAAAAATGATAATTCGAGTTTGTGTTTGGAGCGACTGCTTTCCAGGACATTTTACAAAAATTGCTCATTTTGGCAAAAATTTGACAAAATTTGAATGTTTTCATCAAATTTTATACAGTTTTTGGAAAAAGATCACTTAAATTTGGTTAGACTATAATTACCCTTATATTTGTTCAAAAATATTTAACCCTTAGTAGCCTGGGGTCAGAAAAGGCCCATGAAACTTAATATTAATTATGACTATGAGATTGTAAAGCCATTAAATTGTTAAAAAAAAAATCTCAACTGGATAAAAATAATTATTTTATGTAGCGTAAAAATCATTATTTTTTTAAGGATCTTGTAGCTAATTTATTAATATTTAAAAACAAATGAAAAGTTCTTTTGATTAAAATGAAAAGTTAGTAAACCGGTTTTCAAGTAATTTTTCATTTATTTTAAATTACATTTTCTGTTAATTTAAAACATAAACTATTTTGAGTGTACATATTACTGAAATATTCTTAATTTTTTTTATTAACTTTTAGACCTAGTTGGTTTAAACATCGTTTTGGCAAATTAAGCCGCGGGTGACAGTCTGCAAGTACCTATTTTTTTTTTTGGTGCATTTTTCTTTAATATACTCAGTTTTATCAAAAAAATATTTTAAATCTTAATCTTAAATGACCAAAATTCGTTTACAGATTTTTTTGTTTTTGGAGACAAATTTAACAAAAACGACGAAATTTTAAAAAAAATAAAAATAAAAATTTGGGACACCCTAATATACATACTTAGAACATATTCTATGAATAAATCAAATTGCTTGAAAAAATGCATTTTGAAAAAATTCTGCTGGAAAAATTCAAATATCAAATTTGGAGCGCAGCAGGAGAAAAAACTTAATTAAACCCTCAAAACACTTGAATGGGAAGAATTTCAGTGTTATTCGAAACATCTTACGATACAAGAATTCTATAAAAAATTCAGTGATCTAACAAGTTTATTACAAATACTAGAAAATGTATACAATATCTTTTTTCATTTTATTATTATTTACGAACCAATAAAACTATTCAAGGTACTCAAAAGCAACTTGAGAAGTTATGCATATATTTGAATAGTAATAAAAAAAAGTAAACCTAGTAGAAATTTAAAATTGTATTGTAAAATATAATATTTGATTTTCGTATCACAATATCAAAGACAACAATATGCTATTCAAAAAATCTTAAAACTTATATAACCAATTAGTGTTAACATATTTCAAAAAACATACGTTGACGCTACATTCGAATAAACGATACTTTAATTAAGATATCTAAACAAACTTTTAAAGCAATTCTTTAAATTTAATTTTGAAAAATCAATTTAACTAAAATAAAAAAGGAAACCTCTTAAAATCCTTATTAGAATTTTGTACGTTCTTCTTGCAAAAAAGTTTCTGGTTTCTTTAATCTTTGGTAATTGTTAATAAAGACGTCTGTCATGCTTTAAGTATTCATCAAATTCTTCTATACATGTTCGTTAAGGTTCTTCAAATTTCTGGCATCTTTAGCACATATAAATTCGAAGAAATCGAAAGTTGTTGGAAGTTGAAGCACCCTAATGTTGGTTCAGGATTTAGTTATCCCTTTTTATTTGTTTTTTTTATATGCAAGATAAAAATTTATATCAGATATTTTTTCAGTTTTCTTAAAATTAGAAAGTTTTCATCTTGCATGTTTTTTGTTGCTCTGTAATGTATACACATTTTCTCATGCTTATGTCTAAGCTGTATGTAGTTTTCTTTTTTTTATGTAAGTAAAATATTAAATACAAAATGTAAATAAAAACAAAAAAAGAAACATTTTAAAAACAAATGCATCATGCTTAGGTTTTTTTTTTACAGGCAAATTTGGGAATATTATATGTTAAATTTCAAATTTATTTTATATTTTAATTTCCTTTTATGATTTTCTTCTTAGAAAGAGTGGCATAAATTGTTGCACCTGAGAACCCAATTTGTTGCTGGTCGAATGGTTCAACAGACCACTAAATTGTTGGTAGCCATAGAAATTCAATTTTGAGAGTGAAATTCCTCTGGTATGAATTACTTTTCTGTTGTCACAAGTTAAAAGTTCAGTTTTTATAAATGAACCAACTACAAATTCTGTTCTTAACAAAAATCTGCTTTTTCTGTTCTTTGACAAAAACATAATGAAAAGGCCTGTGCTAGCGAGACACGGCATATGGTTTCGAGATGAAATTAGCTATTTTAGGACCCTCTTAAAACACATATTATGTCTCGCTGGAGCAGCGACGAAATCTTTTTTAATTATAAATAATGATATTTTTTAAGCTAAACTCAACAATTAATATGTGCTGCCAAAATAGAACATGCACTTTTTAAGCATGACAATTTTCTCCTAATTCAAAATTAGAAAATGCGAAACTAAAATAATAAAACTACACCAACACATAGTAGATGGATTTACACGATACAAATGTTTCTGAAAATCATGTAAAGAATTTAAACTCAAAAAAGCTTCCCTGTAAAAAAAGAGCATCCACTTATTTAAGCATGACATTTTTCTCCACATTCAAAATAATTAAAAAATTAAATATAACAAATTAGAAATTTATTAATTTTTGTTCGAGGCCAATTTCCTTATTATGAATTAACATCATAAGTACTTTTTTCCAAAAACTGCTATTTTTCTTCATCAGGATACTCTCCTGACAAATACTTCACAGAGTTTTTGTTTTCAAAAACCTCTACACTTTCAGGAATGTAAAGACGATCGTTTCGGGGATTTTCCAGGTCCCCTCAATCAGTTTTATTTAGAAATTGTTGGCATTACTGCAAACTAAAGCATCAAAATCTCATATTAAATGTAGTCTTCTACATCAACAAAATGTGAATGAAACAAACAATAAAAGTTCAAAGTCTTCCGCAAACATAACCAAAAATTGAAATATTCTACTAAGTCCATACATAAACCGATTTAAACCAAAATCAATAAACTTCATCCTTGGGCCGATACAAGTCGGTTTACCAATTTTCATCGAAATATCTTAATATTTGCGACCTGTGCACAAGAATACATGGACAGACAGACGGACGGACGGAAAAATTAAAAAACAACACTACTTGAAATCAATAATGGAAATATATCGCGACTATGCATTTTCGAATAAACTTACCGTGATGATTGCGGAACTTGCGTCATCTTTTTTCATTAACTCGAGGTAGAAGTGTGTAAAAACAACTCTAAATCGCCGAAAAAGTTTTTTGTTAAACCAAATTCTGACTCAGCACGGAAAGGTTAGTTGAAAAAGTGTGGTCGCATCTCCGAAAAAAAACAAAAATTTAAAAATATTTATTAGGGAAAATGTTTGCGCTTTTTTGTTTATAACTTTCATAGCATTAAAAAAATTGATTCACGCGAATAGATTACTTATTTTTAATGTATTTTAAATAAGTTAATCAATATATTTTTTCTGCGTGTGGTTTTTTAATTATACCCTACACCACTACGTGGAGAGGGTATTATAAGTTTGTGCTGATGTTTATAACACCAAAAAATAATAATAATTATAGTATACCGATCGACTCAGAATTTTTTTTTATTTCGATTTAACGATGTCCGTCCGTCCGTCCCTCCGTCCGTCCGTCCGTCCGTCCGTCCCTCCGTCCGTCTGTCTGTCCATGCATTGTTGTGCGCACTCTACAGGTCGCAAATATTAACATATTTTGATGAAATTTGGTACACCGACTTATATCGGCCCAAGGACGAAGCCTACTGATTTTGGTTAACACCGGTCCATGTTTAGACCTAGTGCCCATATAAGGGTCCCCCCAAAATTGGCTTGGTTACATACACTCTGCAGGTCGCAAATATTAAGATATTTTATTGAAATTTGGTTCGCTGGCTCACATGGTCCCGAGAACAAAGCCGATAGATTCTAGATAGAATCGGTCCATATTTGGACCTATCGCCCATATGGGCTATATTTACGATTTTCTCTTCTTTTATAATTTTATAGAAAATTTTGACACAAGTCCCATTTTAACCCATTCGAATTTCGGATCCAAACATTAGTTGGCTCTTAACCAGACTGGTGTAGGGTATTGTATAGTCGGCATGCCCGACTTTAACCTTTTTATTCGTTTTATTTTTAAAATTGATTAGTTTTCAGTTCCTCTTCACTCTTTTTGATTCCCAGTAAAATATTTTTGCTTTGTACAGTAGTGGACTAAAGTGGATACATTAATTCAAGGTTTTTCGAAATTTGTTATAATTTTTGTTTTACTATAGGAACTTAAATGATTTTTTTTAAAGCATAAAACTAAAACATTCTTCTTCAATAAAAACCTAAATGCAGTAGACTATATCATTAAGAAGTTAATAAAAAAAATAATTGCAAATTGTGACCGCTTTAATTCAGTTTTGTTCATATTTGAAAAATTGCCCACAAATTCTCGATGGGATTCAAATCGGGGGTTTGAGCTGGCCACTTCAAGAACTGGAAAAACTACACTTGGATATCACAAATTGAACAAAAGTTATTAATACAGTTTTAAAAATATTCAAATATGAATCCACTTTAGTCCACTACTGTATATCTATTTCAGATCAGATCCAAATAAAATAATCTGCTAACAAATAAATTTAAATAATTTTGAACGAATTCCAACCAATCTTTTCTTGGGTGTTGCAGCATTTTGTTTAATAAAATTTTAATTTGAGTCGTCCTAAAAAAAAAAAACAAAATTAAATCCACTTTGCCAATCATGTATTTTATTATATTTTAAGTCCTTGTTAAAATTTTATTGTCAGTACATATTTACAAATTGAATCAATGGAAAATGTTAAAAAATTCCTTTTAAGACTTTCTAGACATTACATCAACAATTAAACTGTATGCATGTGCCCGTAGCCTGCTCTCATTCCGCAACTTTTTCAAACTAACCATGATGTACTTAATCCAATTTAAGTATTACTGCTGCCGTCACTACGTCGGTTGTTCGGTCTGTCTGTCCAATGTCTGAAGTAGAGTTGGCTAGTTGTGGTTGTTCAACTTCGATTTCTAACACATTCTTTGGATTTTTGCGGTAAGAACATTCGTTGATTTTTTTCTTTTACATTGCCTTGCTTTGTATAACACAATACCCGTTTAATTTTCCACACTTTTCAGGGCCAAAAGTTTTTTAATTATTTTTTGCTTAAATGTTGATGATGCATAATAATGTAAGGATGGATGAATTTTTGCAGAAAGTGCATAAAATAAAAAAAAAATAAAAAAAAACTTTCATTTGTTCTATATGTTAAACTACTACCAGAAAAAGAGAGCAATCAAATGTTTTATGTTATTATATGTTGATATGGGAAAATCTACGAAACAGGTCGATTTCAGATTTTAAAAATGAAAAATTTCAAATTAGTGGCACGCACTTTTTTTTCTAGAATAACTTATTTAAAATACCAGGGTTGGTTACTGAAACGAATAACGGTAAGGGTAACGGTATCGGATTTTATTTGCTTCGGTAACGGTAAGGGTAACGGTATTTAATACTATTTCGGTAACGGTATACCGTTATCGAAACAGCGATACCGGTACGTACCGGTATTAAAAATTATGTTAAAAGCATATAAAAACAAGTAAAACATGTCATATTTTTAATTTTAAGTACCGAAAATACAGATCTTAAACTATAAATTCAATGCTGGTAGTTTCAATAAGTAAAATTATTATCTTTCAATTTCTTTGCAAAAAAACACTCAAGATTATAAAATAAAAAAATTGCCATTTTTATATAAAATAATAAATACCGGTAAAATACTGGTAACTACTAAGGGTATCGGTAACGATAACGGTATTTTGAAATTTTTTTAGAGGTATCGATAACAGTAACGGTATTCAATTTGAAACGATATTTTAGAGATAACGGTATTATAAAGATAACTGTAACCAACCTTGTAAAATACATTAAAAAAAAGTTATCTGTTCGCGTGAATAAATTTTTTTGAGTGCTGAAAAATTTATAAACAAAAAACCGCATTTCGCTAATAAATACACAGAGAAAACAGATTCGTGCTTACAACCGAATTAATTGCCAATCGAATGGTTCGGTTGCCGTAACCGAATTTTTCAGTTGAGACAACTGAATCTCAATGAAGTGAATAGTCATTTGATAATGGCAACAGAATTTCTATTGCCTGAACAATAATTCGGTAGTCACAACTGAAAAATTATGTTATCACAACCGAAGCATTCGATTGGCAATAAATTCGGTTGTAAGCACGAATCTGTTTTCTGGGTGTATTTTTAAATTCCTGGATTTTTCGGGCCTACGAACACACGTTTCCAAATTTTTCCAGCACATCTGGTTTTTGAGCAAATTGAGGTCAAAGTTACCAAAACCTTTTTTGGCTATTTTTGAGTTGTTTTTACATACTTTTACCTCGATTTAATGAAAAAAGATGACACAAATTTTTCAATCATCACGGAAATTTTATTCGAAAATGTATAGTCGCGCTATATTTCCATTAGTGATTATAAGTAATGTTGTTTTTTTTTTAATTTTTCCGTCCGTCCGTCTGTCTCTCCATGTAATATTGTGCGCATGCTACAGGTCGCAAATATTAAGATATTTTGATGAAATATGGTAGATCAACTTATATCGGCCCAAGGACGAAGTCTATTTTTGTTTCAATCAAAACTGCAGCACAAAATTAAATGGCACATCCACGGTTTAAAGAATTATGGGATCCAATATGTCTTGAATGATACATATCTTCATACTATTATTATCCGAAAGTGCTAACATAATTCTTAATACCGAATTTCGTATTCTCTACAACATATCTTTCTCCAAAATTCGCTAAAATGTTAAATTCAAATTGAAGGCACATCCACAGTTTCAAGAATTATGGAGTACAATCTATTTTTAACTGTATTTTTAACTGTAAAATAATTTTTTAAATGTATTTTTAATAATAAAATAAAATAATGTTAAATAATTACAAATAATTCAATTATAAAAAATATAAAAACAATGAGAACAAGGTGGTCTCTTAAATGCTCCTCTCCTGTCCAAACAAGGAGTCGGGGCCCATTTTTTTATTGCTGATTCTTAAAGCAAAAGTTATGAGGAATCCAAAAAAAAAATTAGCCGGAAAATTTAGGAGCTTCTGTGGAAAATCGGAAAATTTAATTTTCATGGGAAAATTTAATTTTCATGGGAAAAAAGGTAAATTTCTGAGAAAAATTAGGAAAATTTTATTTTTCAATTAAAGCCTGACTTTCAATGAGGTCCCTTATGAAGAATTCTTCAATTTTGTCACATGACAGTGGTGTACACCACCACTAAACCAGTCACTATAAAAAAAAAAAAATATGTAGGTACATTATTTTTTGCTGGGCAATCGATTGAGACTATTTATTTTAAAATCGGAGAGGGGTCGTCCAAAAATTTGCCAATTTTGATCGTTTTCATATGGAATTGCTCTATTGTCATATTTTCTTTATTTTTGAAGGCATACTTATTAATTTGATCTCAATTTTTTTGTTTACTTGTCAGTTTTATGTCAGTATCAAAAAATTTTCAATTGCATTGAGGCTGAAAGCGCAAAAATTAAAAATGTCTGAAATTACTCTTTATTCAAAAAACAGAGTTACAGATTTTAAAGAACTACCATTTGTTCCTAATTGAGGGCACCTATTTTTTCAACAAGTGGGAGATTTTCTAACATCAAATTATTACCACCAAAGGTTTTGGGCGATTTCCTTTTATGCTGAAAAAGTTATAACCAAAAGAGTTGAGAAACTCTTGAAAGTTACAAACAAAATTAGGGTAAATTAGGGTTGTTTCCAATTGAGTAGAGCACATTAGCAGTATAAATATTAAATTTTAAGATCTTCGCCTGATTAAATACGTTGCCTCGAAAATGCTGATACTATCAAAAATATTATATATTGTTACTAAAATAGTTTAAATCCTGAGTAAAATGGAATCGCCCGGTTCCGTAGATTTGCCCATATACAATAGCACTGACAAATAACGTTCCCTTTTTGGGTTAAAAACCGCTAAAGCTGAAGCACTTTATTTCATATTTAATTTATTTATTTTCCAGTAATTGCATCTCTAGGTCCATATATATTTAATATATCGTCACCTAAAATGCAAAAGGCCGTAACAACACTTTATTTTTTTACACGTGAACCAAAAAAAAAACGTTATAGAATTAAAGATATTCTATATTTTCTTCTCTTGTTTAAAACACAACTATAGACTTATTTCTACATATAAGTTTAAAATTTTGCAGGGAAATGTAAGTTAGTCTAGTGCATCATAATCAGAGCTTTGAAGAATTAATTCCTTAATTCAATTTTTCAATTCTGAATTAAAAATTCGATGAATTAATTCACTAAGCACCATATATTGAATGGAATTAATTCATATTTGCTTTCGTTCGATTTATTTTGTTACGAATTAATTCAATTGCAATAGTTCTTTTTATTAAATTAAATTTTATAAATCGAACGGAAAAACAGTGAATTAATTCCTTACTGAATTAATTCACCACTGAATTCATTCAATTTCATTTTCATTCAGTGAATTAAAAAAAATAAAATTACATTCACTGAATTAAAAAAAAAAATAATAAGTTCACTGAATTGAAAAAAAATAAAATAAGTTCACTGAATTAAAAAAAAAATAAAATAAATTCACTGAATTCAAAGCCTGTTTTCTGCCATTCAGTAGAAGAAGACAATAATGTACAAATAAAAGTTTTAAATAAGCAATTTTACAGCGTGTGCTAGTAATAAATTAGAAACCGGATGCTGTTTATCAACCTACATGATTCAAAAATAAAGCCTTTTACTATTAAAAATAAAAACTTTACAGATATAGATAAATTTGGAAAAAAAAATATAACTATATAACGAGTTTGAAAAATTAATAGTTATATTTTTTTCCATTTTATCTATATCTGTAAAGTTTGTATTTTTAATAGTAAAAGGCTTTATTTTTGAATCATGTAGGATGATAAACAGCATCCGGTTTCTAATTTGTTACTAGCACACGCTGTAAAATTGCTTATTTAAAACTTTTATTTGTACATTATTGTTTTCTTCTACTGAACGGCAGAAAACAGGCTTTGAATTCAGTGAAGTTATTTTATTTTTTTTTAATTCAGTGAACTTATTTTATTTTTGTTCAATTCAGTGAACTTATTATTTTTTTTTTTTTAATTCACTGAATGTAAGTTTATTTTTTTTTAATTCACTGAATGAAAATGAAATTGAATGAATTCAGTGGTGAATTAATTCAGTAAGGAATTAATTCACTTTTTTCCGTTCGATTTATAAAATTGAACGCGTTCACCGGTGAATTAATTCATTTGATTTAATAAAAAGAACTATTGCAATTGAATTAATTCTTTGAATTTGTTGTTTGATGAACGCATTCAGTTGAATGAATTCAGTGAATTACTTAAGAAAAGGAATTCATTCTATTCTAAAGAAAATTGAATTCGATTGGTAGTGAATTCATTCAAAAAGGAATTAATTCTTCAAAGCTCTGATCATAATCAATCAGAAAATCGGCTTAATTTTTTTTGTTGTTACGCCCTTTTGCATTTTAGGTGACGATATGTATATATGTGACAGCGCATAGAGAAAGGGACCTAAGGGTAAAAAAATCAATTTTTTTTTTGATGTGGACAACATCTGAGCATCGAATGAGACCGACCCCATGCCCTCCTGAGAAAGGGACCTAAGGGGACCTTAGGTCCCTAAGGGGACCTTAGGTCCCTTTCTATTTTGCGCGTCACATATATATAATTAATATAAGTAACTACCCAGCTGGAAATTGTGTCTTAAAGACAATGTCATCAGCGACTTATTATATACAAATCATCAGCTAAAGACATTTTACTTAAGAAGTCTTACAGATATGTCAGCATTTTGAATTCTGTTTTTAAAAACTCTAACTGCAGATTTGTTAGCACCGGCCAACTGCCTACATGTCAGCGATAGTACTATTTTTTATTTCAATAAATTATTGCTCTACTTTTACTAACGAATGCATAATTCATTTGCTAGCTTTTGTTGTTATTAATATTTTATGAAATAAAAAATATTAAAATTTCCAATATTTTTATGACAAATATTTTCGTTTACATTTGAAGGAGAAAAGCCAAGAATTTTAAAGACTTGGTAGCATTTCTATAACTACTTACTTTTTAAGAAGCCAAATTTATACCTATTTAAAAGTTTTATGTATTCTTAAATTTGTGTGGAATATTTCAACAAAATTCGAAAAAAAACAAACCTAGTAATGCAAGAAAAAATAAAACAGCAGTCTGTTGCATCGAAAACCGTATTGCCGTAATTCACGAACATGCGAGACCCCTGGGTTTTCCCACCCAAATGGATATAAAAATGTTTGTGCATGAATTTTGACAAATATTTTCTGAAATAATGAAAAAAATTAAAAACAACAATTTTGATTTCCTATACAAAAACAATTCACCAGAAATTGGAGATTTGTGGTAGTTATTTCACAAATTTCATTTTAGCTGCTTTGGAAACCATGGAATTTAATAAGTTTTTCAGTAAGAAACGAACAAAACTACCAAAACTAAACAAAAATGTCGTTAATCAAAAAGTATCCAAAAAAATGTGTAAACAGTCAAGTGTAACCACATAAGTAACCAATTACCGTATCACCTACTGCTCATACATTACCTTGGGGCCCATCGCCTGTAAAATTCATCAGTGAAGTAAGCTATAAAGTAAAGTTTTAATCTTTGGTGTAAAATTCTTGAATACTTAAGTCGCACCAATTCGGAGAATACAATGCGAGACATAACTGACAGACTACAACTTTTGTAACTGTAGTTCAGGCAATATCAATTTCCATTCGAAATTCAGAATTTCCTTTTGAAACATCAATTTGAAAATATCAATTGAAATTTTGATTTTTTGAAATTCAGAAAATAAAGCACTGCTCAAAATTATAGCTCACTTACTAACAGTAAATTGGTGCTTCAATACCTCGCCAAGGTTTCAACAGGAAGTTACAATTTTTTGAGTTTATAAACGCAATTTGAGTGTCAATTTAAAAATATAGATACTTCCTTGTTTCTCTACCTTCGAAAAAAAAAATTGCCAGTAAGGTCACCTTACTTACACAGAATATTTAAAAAAATTCTTTATATATTGCGAAATATTTCAGTATTTTGATTTAAATTTATTACTTACCTTGTTTCTTAAGACGGCAGCTACTTTTTACCTAAAATTTCACAAATTTATGTTTAAATTTTTGGAAAACATCAACCTGTTCTTAATTTTCAAATATAAAAATAAGATTTTAGCTAATTAAATATTTGCAAACATTTTGTAAACTGATTTTTATTAATTTTAAATTAGATAGTTTTCACTATTCGTATGTTAAATTTTAGAAAAATATTGTTATGTATCGGGCTTAAAATATGGGATTTCATATTTAAGAAGTTATGGCTTCGGAATACTATCGCCATATTTTATTCAAAATCGTCATCTAAAATTGTAGAAAAATATGGAGAATTGTGTTCAAATTAATCTCTAATATTCCAACTTTATTAAAAAAACTGAAATATAATTGTAATATCATCCGAATTTCATATTCAAGCCCTACTCTACATTACCTCCCATGTCGTATATCCTTGTAACAATTTTAAAAACAAATCACATATCGTCGACCGGCCTGCAAAATGTCATATGTGTTTTTTAATAGATTTTCAGGAGAGCGAAAAAACTGTTACAAAATCTACTTTTAAGATATTTTATTGGAATCATATGCCTTAATAATGATTTTACTAAATGAGGTCGTGAATCATTAAGGCATATGAGGCCAATAAAATATCTTAAAAGTAGATTTTGTAACAATTTTTTCGCTCTCCTGAAAATCTATTAAAAAACACATATGACATTTTGCAGGCCGGTCGACGATATATTTTGTGCAAGAAATACTTATAAGTAATTTTTTATCAAAAATATTGTAAAACATATCATTTTCCACTAAAATATTTACTTCCCATGTAAAAATCGAAATATATATGAACGTACATGATCATACATGTACTAGTCTATGATCATGCATAGGCATACATGATCATATACGTCCATGCATAGTTCAATGCATGGCCATACTCATATATTTCCATATATCTTCGGATCCGAAATTTGAGGGTATATAGCCGTACATGTTCATATATGACCATATATGCTCACGTATGATTCATGTATGCCCATATATGACCATATAAGGTCATATACCTCCATATACCCTCAAATTTCGGATCCGAAGATATATGGAAATATATGAGATCATGTATGGTCATACATTGAACTATTCATAGACGCATATGATCATATATGTCTATGCATGATCATATACTAGTCAATGTATGATCATGTATATTCATATATATTTCGATTTTCACATGGGTTGTTTAAATTTATTTTCATTATTTTTTAATTGCTTCGTAGGGTACTTTCATCCCATATCTTAATTGCATATGATGAGAATTTTTGGTATTTGTTCCATAAGACTACAAATCTTATTCCCCGAGATTGGTAATGATATTCATTGTTTTCGGAAAGTGGTTCCGAGTACCAGAGATTAATTTAAACTCATTTCTGTTTTCATATTTTGGATGATGATTTTCAATAAAATATGACGATAGTATTCCGGAGCTATTATATCGTAACCGAGAAATCCCATATTTTACGCCAGACACATCACGATATTTTATCTGAAATTTTAAAATAAATCTAGTATACGAACAGCGAAGATCATCTGATATAAAATTAATAGAAAACAGTTTACAAAATTTTTGCAAATATTTAATTTTGCAAAAAAAAAACTTTATTTTTCTATTTGGAAATAGAGAACAGATTGGTATTTTCTAATGTTAAACATAAATTTGTGAAATGTTTGGTAAAAAGTAGCTAAAATCTTAAAAAAAAGATTGTAATAAATAATAATAATAAATTTAAATCAAAATATTTTGCAATATTTAAAGTATTTTTTTTTTTAATAATTTTTTAAAGTGCGCTATAATTTTGAACCAATCATTTGGAGGTTAGATAGCCTTATTGCCAATTTTTATCTTCAAGGTTAGGGAAAAAAGTAATTATCTATATTTTTATTTTGCAAATCAAATTATGTTTAAAAACCTAAAAAATTATATTTTTCTTCTGAATCGTTGCCGAGATATTCAAATACCAAAATACTGCTAGTAAGTGCGTTATAATTTGGCGCAAATAATAAACTATTTGAAATTTAGAAATTATCAATTGAAATTCAGAAAATGTCTATTGGAATGTTGAAAATATCAATTTTATGCTGATGTTTTCAAATTATGGAAACATTTAACATTCTGCCGAATAAAAAAGTAACAAAAAAATTGCCATTCTTTTTACCCCGTTTCACCCACTAAATATCAATATTTGAATTTTCTAATTACATTTCGAAGTTTCCCAGCAAAACTTTGCTAATGGGTGCGATGTACTCACGCATTACCTTGTAATGATACCTCGTTACCTTCTGCATTATTCCAGACCAAAAAGTAATAACTTACCAATCACTGATTACGTAATGCATAATTTATAATAATAAAAAAATAATGATTAGAATATTTTTGAAAATCTATTTTTAGACACAGTACATTGGCTCATATGAATAAAAAATAGATATTACTAATAGGGGGAAATACAGGGTTTTTTAAGCAATTACTTCACAAATCTAGTCTACTTGGGAGTAGACTAGAAATTTAATTTTTTAATTTTCGTTTACATTTCATGCCATTCTACCAGCTAATTGGTAAATTTGGAGTTAAAAGCCATTCCTAAGCCCAAAGTAATTACTTCGAAGTAATTGCTAAGTTTTATTCATATGACCCATTGTGTTTTTTTGTAAGCATGGGTGTAAGGTATATATTTTTCGACATTACAAATGAAAATACGAATCACAACAATTCATTCACTTTTTTAGCAATCAAATGTTATATGTGTCGATAGCTCAGGTGGTAGAGTTCTTGGCTAACATGCAGGGATCCCAAGTTCGAATCCCAGCGTGACCACGTTTATATATTTAATAAAAAAATATTTGGGTTCATCCAAATCGAAGTATAAGCATTGAAAGGATTCTAGTGTAAATGCTGACTATAATAGTAACCTTACACGTAAAGAAAAATTGGGTTGGGATGAACATATTCGGATAATCATTAGTGTCTGACCGAACTCACTTTTTTCAGGCCGAACCGAAGCCGAAGCCGAACTTCGGTCAAACTTATTAAGTCCGGCCTAAACCGAAGCCGAATATTTTTGTGTTTGAATAAAAATACGATTTCATGCAACTTTTTCGAATTGAAAAATGCGGAAACCAATTTCTAAATATTTCTAAATTGCAAAAACCTAAAAAAGTTGTATTTTTCGCTCTTTAAGCATAAATTAAGTTAAATATGGGCATATTTATAAGTTACTATACAAAATTAAAGAGCAAAATGTTGCAAAATATTGATTTATTGAAAAGTTGGGTATTCGGCCAAAATTTAGCCGAACACCGCACTTTTTGGCCGAACTCCGAAGCCGAAGCCGAATACTCGGTCGGACACTAATAATCATACTTTTACCTTCTTTTGATCCTAATGTGATCCATAAATTATCTCATTATGATTCCAAAATGAGCTGAATTTTATCACACTCTAGTCCTATCACATTATGATCCGTTAAGTATACTGCCAGCATCCAGTTTAAACTGGATTAAAAAGCTACACTCACAATTTTTCCTTAACCGATTGGGGTTTATTCAAAAAGTAATAGGTAAAGTTTGTTTTCAATTGAAGAATCAATTAAAATACATTGAAACATATTCATTATGTTCGTTTACTCGAAATTCTTCCTACTTTTACTACAATTGGAAAGTTTTGTTTACTTTTTGTATTGAATTTTTCCAGCTTTAGTAAAAGTAGTAACTTGTAGTAAGTAAACGAACACGCTTATCATGCGCGGTTCCAGCAATTAATATAAGGGGGAAAATCATACGCCACCGTAGACAAATACATTGAGTTGGCCACTGAGGCGTATGATTTTTCCCCTTATATTAATTGCTGGAACCGCGCATGACACTTATAGTTTAACTTTTTTATCAATCAATAAAAAACAAACCAGAAAAAAATATGTATCGTCTGTAGGAGTTGTTATTTTCAGTCAAATATTCTATTTTTAGATTTCTATTTTTAGAAAAAATAATAATTTAATAATTTGTTGTTTTCTGTTTTAAAACAAAAAATTCAAATATTTTCGGATTTCTTTTTTGTTAAAATAGTTTTTTTATACACAAAATTATTTCAATCCAAATTACAAGAAATTCTTTACTCATACACACAAACATAGCATATAACAATATGAATGTGTCTGTTGAGTATGGTGTAGTGTTTTGAAAATCCAAACAAAAAAAATTTTCAAATATGAAAAAACAAACCACAAAATTGATGATTGTTTTAATAGACTTTTCAATTATTTTTATTTCTTTTATGGATTGTTTAACCAATGTTGGAAAATAAATAGTAAAATCGTTTGAATATAATGAAAAATCAGCAGTTCTTTTTTTAATTGTGTTTCAAATTCAACCCATCAAATTAACCTAGTAAATATAGTTGGTTGATCCAGTCCAAAACCTTGTTGGCTAGTGCTATTAAACAAAAGAAAATATCAACCAATTATATATAAACAACTACATTTTTTTTGGTTAACTACCCAGTGTAGAAAATCATTACCAGATATCTGGTTATGTAACTACATACTTGGTAATGGTAACTAGTTACTTTTGTTATTACATTTCTTATTACCTTTATATGGCGATGTCGCGAAAAATAATGAGTTATGGTTACACACCAGCATACGAAAAATCAAAAAATATATCGTTACCTATGTGCTTACCAGTACTGACAAAAATAATGAGTCTAAAAATAGATTTTCAAAAAAATAAATTATATAAAAAAAAAATATTTTTTATTGTATTTTTTTTTTTAAATAAAATTTGCTGGTGCGGGAATCGAACCTCGGTCTACAGATTGCCAGTCAATAGCTATATCGACATGTAATATTTAATAGATAAAAACATAATTGACGTTCTGCACACAAGTAAGCTTACTTGCCAACATACAAAAAATGAAAAAATATATATCCTTACCAGTGTTTAAAAAATATTGAGTCTAAAAATAGATTTCAAAAATTTTTCAAAAAAATCTAGAAAATTATTTTTTATTTGAAATAATGATAAAAATAAGTCATTATCAGTAACTCATTATTATATGTTTTAAAATAATGCAGAAGGGAAGTGGGTGTCATTACTGGTAGTCCAAAAAATAATGATATGTCATTACCGTTTCTACACTGGGTAATAGTTAACTCATAAATCATCAGTATCAAACCCAGCACAATAGTGTTCATAAAGTTTAAATTTAAAGCACGGTAAGTTGTTTTTTACGTGAAAAAATTTTACTCGAATTTAAAAGTCTCCAAAAGTTCATTTGAATTCCAAAAATTAACAATTTTTTTATTTTATTTGAAAGCTACAATCACAATAAACACAGAATGTCACTTTTTCACAAGAAAAATAATGGTCTTGTATATTAAATTTGCGTGAAACCAAAGTCTACACGATTTTCACGTGAAACTCATTATCGTAAAAAAATCTATGTTTTCTATGTAGTATAACAGTTTTTTCACATGAAATCAAGGTTGGTTACCGAAACAAATAACGGTAAGGGTAACGGTATCGAATTTTGTTTGTTTCGGTAATGGTAAAGGTAACGGTATTTGAGACTGTTTCGGTAAAGGTATACCGTTATCGAAACAGCAATACCGGTACGTGCCGGTGTGGTGTTGAAACAACTTATAAAACTTCCGGAAATCTATTGAACTTTATTGTAGAAAATATAAAAACGTAATGACACAAAATTAAAAAGCATATTTTGAAAATTAAATTTACAGGAAATCCGATTAACATATTTATGAAATTATTTACAGTAGAAACCTCCACAACCGGTATTAAAAATTACGTTAAAAACATATACAGACGAGTAACAACATAGCGTATTCTTATTTGTAAGTCCTAAAAATACAGATTATAACCTACAAATTCAATGCTGGTAGTTTTAATAATTAAAATTATTATCTATAAATTTTTTTTGTAAAAATATCTCAGGATTATAAAACAAAAAAGTTAAAAATTTGTATTTTTATATAAATTAATAAATACCGGTAAAATACCGGTAACTACCCATAAAAATAACGGTATCGGTAACGATAACGGTATTGGGAATTTTTTTAAAGATATTGGTAACGGTAACGGTATTCAATTTGAAATGGTATTTTAGCGATAACGGTATTATAACGATAAGGGTAACCAACCTTGCATGAAATCGAAAAAAGTATGAATATATAATACCTCATATTCATTTTTTTTTTGAAGTTTAATCTTCTTCTTAACCTCAACCAAAATCAGTAATTCATAACAAAAAAGTCGATATTTTTGAGTTCTGGCACAACTGCATATGCGAAATTTCTCAAAACATTAAATAAAATTTAAGTAGTGACCGCCTGTGCAATAGATTTTCATCTATCTACTTTCCTTAGTATTTTCGAAAAAAAAGTACTTTACAGTCTACTCATGTGAATTAAAATTGGGGTATACCTTTACGTTGCTTCACGATTAGCTTTTTTTATTTAAAATCTTAAATTTGCTTTCTTAAAAAAACATGTTGAATATCACTAAGAAAAGAAATTTCCATTATAAAGAGATTTTTTGTCCTAACAAACGTCGAACATATGTTAAACAAGCAGCAAAGAAAGAAATTATACACACAACGAATTTAATGCAAAATAGCAAAAAAACCAAGAAAAAATCACAATAAAATGAAATAAAAATATACTTATATATTTTCAAAAGCAAGACGCAATATGAGAAAAAAACACAAAATTCTAAGAATAAAAACGTGAAAGAAATAGTTTGCTTTCAATGGTTAGAAAACCATGAAAGTAGTTCTTTAAGTAGATTGTATTTTTAACAAAAAAAAAATATATATATATGAAAATAGCGTCATACATATATAAGAACAGCTTAAAAAGGATATTAAAGTTTAAGTAAAAACACTTGAGGATTTTTTTTAGCAGCAATATGCAACAAAAAACAAAATTTTTGAAAGTGTTGATAACTATTTATATTTAGAAAGATATTAATTTAACAGAGCTATTACCATAGGCACACATTGTTATTTCAGCGTCTATTCTAATCAAGAGATGTTAAATTTATGTTCAATTGCTTTTAAGAAATCTGAAACATGATAGGCAATAATTTCGAAAATAAGCAACAGATTTTAATTTAAATAATAATTGATTGGTATAGGTTTTCCTCAGCACAAAGACACACCCTATCGAAAATGGCTAAAATCGGCCAATGTTTGCACTTACAACAGGGTTGGGAGGCAACAGGGTTGGGAGGCAATACCGCTTAAATACCCTTATCGATTCAAAACCTTTTCAGCTGACTACCGTTACCCCTAAAATACCGTTACCAAAAATAGCCGGAATGCCGTTATCCTTAAATTACCGTTACCGAAATAACTGAAATAGCGTTATCCTTAAAATACCGATACCGAAATAAATGAAATATCGATACCCTTAAAATACCGTTACCGAAATAAATGAAATAGCATTATCCCTAAAATACCGTTACAATTATTTTTAATTTTCTGCTTTTGGTAATTTCACGTTATTATTGAGTATGTTTTGTACATCAGGTTGATAAATTGGTTATGTTTTTAATCTCGTTTGTTTTTTGTAAAAAAAAAAATTGCGGGATGCATCGAAATAACTGACTACCGTTACCCTTAAAATACCGTTACCGATATAACTGAAATACCGTTAACCTTAAAATACCGTTACCGAAATAACCCAAATATCGTTATCTTTAAAATACCGTTACCGAAATAACTCAAATACCGTTATCCTTAAAATACCGATACCGAAATAAATAAAATATCGTTACCCTTAAAATACCGTTACCGAAATAACATAAAATATCGTTACGCTAACGAAGAAATTAAAATTGTGTCCCGATTTTTAGCTAAGTTTTCAACTTACCCATAGCCCCCCGGTGTGGGTGCTAATGGTATTTCCTTTCTAATTTTTCTGGCAAAAGTTTTACCCAAACAAAAAATTAACTCATGCAAGAATTTTTAATAGAAATAACAATTATATTTTATTATTTTTTCATTAAAATTAACACTTTTTTGTAGGTTTAATAGATTACACAGTACAACACTAAAAATGCATCGGACATGCGACATATCAATTCTGATAGATTTTAGGATGGATATCACGAATCTGAACACCAAATTTTAAAATTAGCTCTAGTTTTTGAAATATTTGCAAATTTAACTTTTAGCAAAAATTCAGTTTTTTCATTAAAATTTCTTATTTATTCATATACCTCACTAAACTACGGATAATTTTTAATAAGGTTTAAAAGTATAGACTTTGGGCTTTTAGAACCATACCAACTTATTTGTATTCGATAAAGGATCTAGGATATAATTGCAATTCAAATGAAAACTTCACTTACTTTCCTTTTTTGCAAATCAAGTAAAATCCCTTAATCGGATTTGCAAAGTCTTAACACATGACGTAAATTCATATTCCACTAAATGCTTTTTGTCAAAAAAAATCACTACTTTTGCATCAACATTTTCCGAAATTCACTCGGAAACACAAATTTTATCACCAATTTACAAAAATGTATATTTTTGTTAAAGTTGATTTGATTTCAAATTTTGAGTGGCAGTATTATTTGAATTGGTTTATTTTTGGAGCATTCTAATTTTTTAATTAATTTCCACCAATCAAAGTGTTTTAAAATATAAATATTTTTGTAGGGTTTTCATACACAAAATGAACAAAACCGTACGTTTAAAAATAAAATCGTCCAAATTTAAAATGCCCTTTTATAGTATTTTTTTGAACATGCATATTTTAAAATCGTTATTTTTTAGGAAGTTGACATTCAATTATCTAAAACTTTGTTGAAATTGATTAGAAAATATGTGTACAATTTATTTCAATGGTTTTATCTGAGTTTTTTAATTTCAGATTCGTCACAGACTCCTTAATTTTTAGGTATTAAAAAAATCAATCTTTTTCAGCTTTGGACAATTTTTACTTGAAATTAAAATATAAAGATAAATTAAGTAACATGAGATGTTTAGTATATGGATATTCTTTGCCATTGTTGATGATATGCTGCAATCTTTCGAAAACATCGGTGTTCGAATGTCGTTGAAAGTGCATTTCATGCATCGCCACCAGGATCACTTCGACCGTCAGTTGCCGTCTGAATCAGACGAGCATGGGGAACGTTTCCACCAGGTATCAGCACAGTTGGAACACTGGTATAGTGGAAAAAAATTAGATTCACTTTTGGCAGATCTTTGCTGGAATTTGTTAATGGAATTGGAGGATTCCATTGCTTATTTCTCTATTTCAATTGCCAATTTAAAATGAATTACTCGTACAGAAACACGCATTTCCATTAATTTTTATACCGAAAAAATGTATTCAACCACAAAAAATTTATTTAAATTAATAAAAAACCCGAAAATCATCCGAAAACGCGTAAAAAAACGATGGTTTTTGTATTTAAAAAATGTGTTGAGTTGCTTGAAATGGCAATAATATTGCATAATATATTGTAAAAAGGAAAAACGGTAAGAATTATGTCGATAAGTTTGCGCAAGAACTACAAAAAAGCGCATAAAAACAGCACAAAAATGGGGGAAAATCGATGAAAAATGGGCAAAAATCATGAAAATAGGCTAAAAATTTTGATTTTCTCTGTTGAAATGTGCGTTCTAATGGTGGAAATAGTAATTGTGAGCCGTATAAAGATAACACAAGAAATTTTGAATACAGGAAAAGCGACTTAAATGGGCTGAAAATGGTCAAAAATTGACGAATTGACCGAAATTCAAAAAAAACGCCATAAATTTTTCCCAATGAGCCAAATTGGCACTTTCATCGGTGGAGTAGTAGTCAGGGGGCTCATCCAAACACAACCATATGGTTTTCACGTTAGTATCACAAATTTCGTGTTAAAAACTTGAACAGTGTTATTAACGAAATCGTGAAAAAAGAGAAATTTGAAATTTAAGTGCATAGTGAATATAACTGCAGCTGTTAAAACGTGCGATATATCAAATTAAAGGGCATATTTCATCCTATTAAAATTTTGCAAAGAATGGCGTTCATACTTTTAATTTCGTATTTTTTTTGCAAAAGGTTTATTACAAAATTGAAATTTTCTGCAAATACGGTTTTGTAAATATTTCTTAAACTATATCTAACTTTAAAATTCTAAGGCCATCTACGTCCCAAATTCTATTAGAAATGATGTGTCGCAATCCCGATGCATCAAATTTTTCTTATTTTGTTGTACTGTGTAATGTTTGTAAAAAATTATTTTTGTAGGGCTTCTGTACACAATGTGAACAAAAACGTTGCCTTTTGTTTTACTAGAAGACAAAAAATGAGGAAGAACAAATCCCTCTGAGAGGGTTTGACTACACTCAGAAAAATTCTATAGTTACTACATTATAGCAATTTCCGTAGTAATAGGCCTGTAGTTGTTTTATTTTTTTTATTTCAATATTTTTGGCAGCTATATTTTTAAACAACCTATGAAAAGTACTGAATTTTCATTGCATTTATTTTTTGAAGTTGTTTTGAATTTCTTAACAAATATTTAAAATATTCCACACACACAATAAATATGGCGCTTGTTGAAAAGTTTATAGTGAAAGAATAAGTTTTTCTCTTCTGCCTTTAGTAAAAAGAGCGCTGCAGGAATCACATATATACGAGGGAAAATTATGCAGTAAGTATTTTTTTAAATAAAAAATAATAATTCATAAAAGAAAATATATTTCTTTATGTTACTATTTAATGTTGCATTATTTAATTTGAGCTCTTTAAGATCTTTATGGATATTCTACCTGTAGAAGAACACTATTTAATCCTACATCTGGAATATGCTCTTAAAAGTAAATAATAAAAGTATTGTTAAGTGTAAATTTTATTTCTCAATTGTGAAATTTATTCTAGAATAAAATCAAGTTAAGAGTGTAAAAATGAATTTGTTTTTATTAAATTAATAATACTGTGCTAGTTGACAAGCCTGGCACCAGCTGGGGAAACTTAATTTGAGTACACTGAATCCTGTGGTGCTAGCAATTTCTATATATAGGTTGGTTCTTAAAAAAGGATGTCTGTGTATTATGGACCCATGGACCCCAGAAACCCGACTTTTCTAACTTCGCGAACATTTGTTTCATATTCATTTGAATTAAAATAAAAATTTAATATAAATTTGATTTCCCGAAAACTACACAATTTAATAATTTCAATATCATCAATGCTCTGGCCACAAAACTAAATAATACCGGTGATTTGCGTAATTATTCACAATGGGGCAACACTACTTACGTTATTCATATTGATCTGTGCAGACCTGTGAAAGCATAATTCCTTAATTCATATTTTATGTCTGATTCAATTTTGGAACAAGTTGACTTAAGGGACATCTCAGTAATTTTTTCACCGAGCTAGTACTTTTTAAGCTGATTTGTAAAAAAATTTCGCGGAAAGACTTCTGTCGGTAGTTATTTCTGTGCAAAGTTTTGAAATGGACTTGGTTGTATGTACGTCTTTGGGAAAATAATTAAAATATCTTTTAGATGGCATTTTTTATTTTTTCCCATTACAAGCCGGCGAAAAAATTATTTTTTTTTTTTGAGAAATTTAAAAAAAAGCGTTTCTATTAAGAAAACACCCTATATAACAATGCAATTTTTTAATTACAAATATATTAAGGTAATTCACAAGTGGTGTGCAATTTTTTGTATCGTCCTAACAGTAAACAGAGTCTTACATGAGAGAGTTACTACATTAGAGTTGTATGTGTAATAATCAGTTGTTTTTAACGTTAATTACAGTTATTTTCATATGGAAAAATACAGAACAACTTTTATGGCAGTTATTTAGAAAACAACTAACGAAAATTACTTAAATTTCGTAACAGTTGTTTAAATCAGTTGTTTTTAATATCATAAAAAACAAATAACAAAACAGTATTTTTACAGTAAACAGTAATTTTTTTTTAGTTATTGAAAAAATAAAAAAAAATCGTTGAATTTCTTTGGATTTTAAAATTCTTTTTTAGCTTATATTTGCTGTTATTGATATATTCCTAATTTGCAAATAATAGTCAGAAACTTGTATTGTATATCCAATGCATATAATCATAATAACTGAATAAGGATTTGGAATTTTTATTTAAAATTTTAAATTAGTACCTACACTCAATGTAATAAGTATGTTGGCTGAACAGAAAAATTTTTTACTTTTACAAAATTTATTCCTATTTTTTTGGCTTAAAATAAAATTAGCTGATTTTAACACTTTTTTTTTTGTTAAATTTAACAAATCCAAATTAAAGTAAAAAATTTGTAAAACTACAATTGTATCTGTAATTATAATTAGTCGTAGAATTTATTCAACTTTAGGGGACCCTCCCCGGGTTTATTTCATATCATGTGAAGGCACTTCAATGGAGCAAACATTTCGTCCGTTTTGCTCTATCTAGCTTAGTTTTCGAGATATGAAGAATTTTATAAAATGGAAAATTTGTTTTAAAAATTTTCGAGGGTCCACGCCCCGCCATGGTCGATTTTTGGATTGAGATAACCCCTTTCGCTGGAGTATTACATGGTTAGGGGTAGTCGAAGTTTTCATCAATTTTGCTCTATCTTTCTTAGTTTTCGAGTTATGGGTCATTTTAAAAAATCGGGAGGAAAGAAATAGCGCCATCTTTAAAACTTCGGGTACATTGGTGGCACCATCTACCGGGTAATAACAGTGACATGAAAATATTATAATTTAACAACAAATTTTGTAAAATTTAATGAATGTGTTCCTAAAAATTATTTTTAAATAATTTTGAAAATAAACACTCAAAATTAGTTAAAATACTGAGGATTTTTAGTGTTGTGTTAAATGAATATTACAAAAATCTTTGCTTAAATCAGTGTTTCAACTAAAAATTTGTTAAAAGTTATTCAAATTGATTTGAAACTGGTTTGACAGCTTTTTCTACTGACGTATTATTTAAATTGTAATAACCAGGTCAAGTTTAAAATGGCACAAAAAAGTTGAAATTGGCAGGCAAAATGGCACGAAAAAATAGTAAAATTGGCACAAAAAATTCAAAAATGGCAAGCTAATTCCAAAAATTTTAAAGTATAGTAGTTGATTTAAGTGTTTTTCTGAATGTTTTTAACAAAACTACAATAACGAAGGAATTTACTTTTGAACTGCTAAATTTACTTTTGAACGCCGTATATTAGTATGATTTAAAAAAAATTTGGAAATTTATTAAATATTAAAAAAAAAAAATAGTTTTTTGTAAATTTTTTCCCAAATATATTTACAAAGATTAAGTTTTTACTGAATTTTATAGCATTTTTTTAATGAAAAGTCTAAAAAAAATAGACAAAATGGCTTTGTTTGGCAAGGATTTGTAAAAATGTCATTTTTACAAAATTAGCGAAAAACGAGTAAAAAGGTTAAAGTCGGGCATGCCGACTATACAATACCCTACACCAGTCTGGTGTATTGTTTGGATCCGAAATTCCAATGGGTTAAAACGGGGCTTGCGTCAAAATTTTCTATAATGTGAGTCAGCGCACCAAATTTCATTAAAATATCTTAATATTTGCGACCTGCAGTTTGTAACCAAGCCAATTTTGGGGGGACCCTTATATGGGCACTAGTTCTAAACATGGACCGATGTTCACCAAAATCAATAGGCTGCGTTATTGGGCCAATATAGGTCTGTGTACCAAATTTCATCAAAATATCTTAATATTTACGACCTGCAGCGTATAAACAATATAATTTTGGGGGGACCCTTATATGGGCACTAGGTCTAAACATGGACCGATATTCACCAAAATCAATAGGCTTCGTCCTTGGGCCAACATAGGTCTATGTACCAAATTTCATCAAAATATCTTAATATTTGCGACCTGCAGCGTATAAACAATATAATTTTGGGGGGACCCTTATATGGGCACTAGGTCTAAACATGGACCGATGTTCACCAAAATCAATAGGCTGCGTTATTGGGCCAATATAGGTCTGTGTACCAAATTTCATCAAAATATCTTAATATTTGCGACCTGCAGCGTATAAACAATATAATTTTGGGGGGACCCTTATATGGGCACTAGGTCTAAACATGGACCGATGTTCACCAAAATCAATAGGCTGCGTTATTGGGCCAATATAGGTCTGTGTACCAAATTTCATCAAAATATCTTAATATTTACGACCTGCAGCGTATAAACAGTATAATTTTGGTAGGACCCTTATATGGGCACTAGGTCTAAACATGGACCGATATTCACCAAAATCAATAGGCTACGTTATTGGGCTAACATAGGTCTGTGTACCAAATTTCGTTAAAATATCTTAATATTTACGACCTGCAGCGTATAAACAGTATAATTTTGGTAGGACCCTTATATGGGCACAATATAATATTGGTAGGACCCTTATATGGGCACTAGGTCTAAACATGGACCGATGTTCACTAAAATCAAACTTGTTCGTCCTTGGGCCAACATAGGTCTGTGTACCAAATTTCATCAAAATATCTTAATATTTGCGACCTGTAGAGTGCGCAAAAGATTGCATGGACAGACAGACGGACGGACGGACAGACGGACATCGTTAAATCGAAATAAAAAAAATTCTGAGCCGATCGGTATACTATAAGGTGGGTCTACGACCAAAATTTTTTGGTGTTACAAACATCAGCACAAACTTATAATACCCTGACCACATAGTGGTGTAGGGTATAAATAGCAAAAATGGCATTTAATGGCAAATGCCAAAAAAACTTGCCATGGTAATAACATATGTTTTTGTAATCGAAAGAAGAAAAGTTATGTTTTTATGTTTATGTTTTTTATTAAAATATGCTTTTATAATACCAAAAGAATTTACTGTAAAAAACAGTACCCATTTTGTCAGTTGTTTTAAAATTGTTGTAGTACAAATTTGTTAGTTAATTTTACGACATTATTAGTTATTTTTAATGCGTTTGTTAGTTACGCCTTTTTAGCTACATGTACCTGTGTTTTAGTTGTCATTCTCAGTAGATTCTACCAACAAACTTTCTAATGTAGTGTTTGTGGACATTTCGCTTGAATTTCTCTATATTGTAAGTGACTGAGCAGACTTCCGCGTGGAGTTCATTCCACATATGGCTTTTACGACTGATAAACGAATTTTCTCTGTAATGCGTTGTTCGATTCAAGGGACAATCGACAAAAACGAATGCGCTGTATCAGAGAATCGAGTGTTCCAAACAAAAATCCTGGACCTAGGAATTAGTTGAGTTTTGAACTGTTTCGGCATTGTAATATCGATAAAACAGTGATGCACAACCAACATTCCGACGATGCTCCAATGAGTCATTAGAGCTGGAGACCCAACGGTCATTGGTGAGCGACTACGGTTTCCTCTGAACACGGTCCAAAAGCTCCAAAATAGACTTTGAAGCTCGTAAGTGAAATCAAAATAAAAATGTTGTTACCTTCCCAGCAAAAAAAGTGGAAGTGATCTTAAGGAATCAATTTTTCATTGATTCCAAAGTATCATTAAGTTCTGATTTTCCGCTTCTAGAGCAGTTCTTTTTCACAACTTCCAAAAATGTGATTTTGAAAGAAATCATATATTTTCAAATCTATTTAACTACAGATATTTCCATATAAATTTAATATTTATAACTATGGTTAAGCACTTAACTTTAATTATTTTGAGACAAATTATCTGGTCTAAGTTATTTGCCTAAATTTTTTACGAATAAAAATTAATTCATTTTCATCAATTAAAAAGAAAATCAAAAGAATCATAAAAGAATACTTCCACCCTATGACAAGCCTATGTAAAATTCATTGGTTCCGATCCAAATTTTCACAATATTGAAATCCAAATCACTGGTTCTTTCTCTCTTCTTTTGATGATTTTTTTTTTTGCTGGGTTTTAATGAAACAAATTGTTAAAATAATATCTTTTTTATTCAAATGAATGTATTTTTTTTTTAAATCAACAATTTTTTTTTCAAATTCACATACTTAATGTGTACAATAATACTTTGCCAAACAATTGTTGTTTTGATCATTTTTTGTCCATTTTTTACAAAATTTAATTTATTTTATAGAAATAAATCTATGAAAATAGCATAAAAAGTTACCAGATTTTGTGCTAAATTCTAGTAAAATAAGAACTGCAAAATTAAAACTGTTAAATTTACAAAATTCTGGTTATATTTAAGTTAAATTTTAACTAATTGAAAATAACAAATTGTACTGTAGAATGTACAGAAAAGTTCTCTTAATATTAGTAGAATAAAAATGGCAAAAATAAGCTGTTATATCTACAAAATTTTTGCTATTTATACCCTACACCACTATGTGGTCAGGGTATTATTTTAAGGTAAATTTAGTTGAAGGCAAATAGCAGTCTATTCTGCTAAAATCAGCAGAAATATTTGCAAAAAAATTGTAAACTTCTATGTTCGAAAGGATCGATTTTTATTTGCATTTAAAAATATAAAATCGAAAATCGAATTCTTTGAAAATTTTTTATGCTTTGTAATTTACTTGTGAAAATTATATCACCTTTCTTTAATTTCAAAAATAATTTAAACAGAAAGTGATATTAATTTTTTATCTAGAGTCAAACTAGAAAACATTCATTCGAAAAAAACTTCGAAAATTTAAAATCTTTTTTGATTTTTAGGCTACAAATTATTTAACAAAATTTTCTGATGATTTTAGCAGTTAAATTTGCTATTTTTCAATAACAAAAATTTAACTAAAATTCTGTATATATTTATTAAACAGTTTTAATTTTGCTGTTCCTATTTTACTAGTAATTAGGAAAACAGCCCGCTAATTCCTGCAGTTTTTACTACAGCATCATTATACCCTACACCACTATGTGGTCAGGGTATTATAAGTTTGTGCTGATGTTTGTAACACCAAAAAATATTGGTCGTAGACCCACCTTATAGTATACCGATCGGCTCAGAATTTTTTTTATTTCGATTTAACGATGTCCGTCTGTCCGTCCGTCCGTCTGTCTGCCTGTCCTTGCATTCTTGTGCGCACTCTACAGGTCGCAAATATTAAGATATTTTGATGAAACTTTGCAGGTCGCAAATAATAAGATATTTTAATGAAATTTGGTTCGCTGACTCACATTATAGAAAATTTTGACACAAGTCCCATTTTAACCCATTCGAATTTCGGATCCAAACATTAGTTGACTTTTAACCAGACTGGTGTAGGGTATTGTATAGTCGGCATGCCCGAATTTAACCTTTTTACTCATTTTGAACTAATTTTTAGTAAATTTTTCTGCTATTATTACAGATTTATTTTTATTATTTTTATTTTAGTGTTGCAATAGTTTTGCTACATTATGGGCGAGATCATGATTTCAATAGACAGACAGACGGACATGAATATATCAGTTTCGGTATTGATAACGATCAAAAACATATATATTTTATAGGTCCCAGATTTTTTTTTTTTTCGATGAGTTTCAAACGGAATGACAAAGTGAAATATACACTTCTTCACAGTGGGATGAGTGTATAAAAAGGCAAAACTATGATTTTTAAAGCGATTTCAGAATATGATTGCCCTAATCGCAAACTCAACAATATATGATGCTCCTCGAAGACGGTTATCCCATCCATTTTTTTTTCTTTGCATGTAGTCTTTACATTTTTATAATGATTTTTATGTTTTTTAACTGCATTTATAGTCTTTGGTACAGTTGTGAAATAATTTTCATGTATTTTATTTTCAGCGCATTTGTAATTGTTTTTACTACATTTGTCAGTTTTTTTTTAACTAAAAATAACTACGTATTTCAATCAACTGCAAACGCAGGTATTTTGACTGTCATTTGCAGTTAATTATACCTACATTCCTGAGTGTACCAAACATAACTTATTGCATTTCCATTTGGTTTAGTTGAGGCACTAATTGTTTCCGAGTGCCACTTTAAAATTGCGAATTGCTGTTAGATTACAAGAAGGCATTAAAAGACGAGCGGTTTTCGCTTAATCGATTATGCCTCTTATTTTGGGTATTTACCACTATCAGCTCTAGTATAGCCTATTCTCCGGAAAGGTTAATAGATAGGAATATATTTTGTTTAATTTAGAAAATTTTTCTATTTAATTTACAAACATATTATTTTGAGTGTAATTTGGTGGAAAAAAAGAAAGGGAACTATAGATTCGAATAAACATTAACTTTAACTGCAACGATTTTTATTGACACAATGTTTGCCATTACAGCATAAAAACTACTTTGTATATAATAAAACCGCAGTATGCAGTTAAAATGTTTTGTTTTTGGTAAAAAGCCCAAGGGCTAGTGATGTTTAATTTCTTATTAAACAATGACTTAACTTTGATACCCAGGCCATGATACATAGTTAAAGAATTACGAGAATATACAATTATACAATTTGAAATTAAAATAGTTATTCCTTGAAAAGATGATGATGATGAATTTTCATTAGATTTTAAAAATAACTTTTTTCTCACAATATGCAATATGTACATTTTGAGTTAAGACCAACAAAAGATAAAGAAAGATACTAGAAACAAAAAAAGTAATATGAAAAAAGTTGAAAATTAAAATGTTGCATAAGTTTTTTAAAACTATGGAGCACACACACACACCCAAACTATCAATTGTTTTTGAAATATGCAACATCTGAGTTTTTACTAACATCAATATGGGGGTTGTGGGGCTTTGTGAAATTTGATGGTTTGGTGATTTATTTGATACGCAAGAAACGCTAATCCTTGGGGATATTTTATGATAATACGCAAAGGTGCCGTCTTTATGATTATATACATAAAACAAAAGAAAATTTCATTTTCTTAACGCAATTTTCTTTGCGTTGTTTTTTTTCATGTTCGTCTATAAATTTTTTTAGTGGCAGTGTTAACAAGTTATGTTGGCTGCTACATAGTTTGGTTAGTTTGACAAGTTTGGTTGGTTGGTTGGTTAATGCCTGTCGTAGTTTAATGAAATTTATTCGAGATGGTTTCGTCATATCTTATAGTGTTACAATGCAAACAAAACTGAAATGAACTTTTAAAACAAAATGTTGCAATATTTTTGCGCATAGAGTTCTTTCACTTCTACCAATAGAAACATTTAATTATCAATTAAATTCAGAAAACTATTTTAAAATTTACAAATATTATATGTAATTATTTTTTCTGCCCATCTTAAACTAGCTGACAAAAAAAAATCCTGACAAATGATTAACCTGAAATAAACGAGGAAATCGTTAAGAAATTCAATATGTTTCCGCATTACTCGAACTTATTTATAAATATCAAACACTTTTCGATCACAGTGTATATTTTAAAACAGCTTAAAAACAAGAAACTAATACACCTTCATAGCAGAAGAAAGTAATTTATGTTGCAGTAGGTAAACAAAATAATATGCATAAATTTTGACTTTATCACAAAAAAAAAACTAATTGAAAATTATACAATTTTACGCAAAAACACATACACCCACACCAATTCTCAAAATATATATCCTAAGACACGGAAATTAACTTGATATATAAAAAGTTTATCATGGCGTATGAGGAAATAATCCTCACTTAAAATATGCAACGATGCGTGTGTAATATAAAACAAAAACGAACTATTATAAAGCTATGGAAAAAATTTTAAATTCATATTTTACTGATTTACATGAAGTTATAAAATTTTGCAAATATAATTTGACTTTTAGTTAAAACTTAATTGATCTGGCAGGTCTATCATTCTTATTAGAATCGCAATTGCTTAAATCAGGCGTCGGCAACACCTATGCCCATGGGCGCTCTCTCACACCTACATAAACTCACATATACAGTGTTGCCATTTCAGTGCTTTTCGGGTATTTTTTGGTGCTTTTTTTCTTCCCGTACCCGGTGATTTTTTACAAATACCCGTTTAAAAAAAGCGGGTATTTACGGTGCTTTTTCATATTTCAAGCAGTGCTTTTAGTGCTTTTTGTACAGTTTATATTTTTGGTATTTGTTCTCGTTTTTTAAAATTTTTCTTGAATTTTCTGTCAAAATTTAAAAAATAAAACGAACTATACAAGAAATACATTATTGCACAATGTTTGTAGTACAATTTTAAATAGTAACTTCGTTACATTTAAACTTCAAAATTTTGAAATATTTGTTTAGTGCTTTTTTACCCCTTTTTTGGTTATTTTTTGAACCTTCTTTACACGATTTTTCAAAATTAAAATTAGTTTTTAAATTCTTGATTTACATTTTTCAAAAAATTGATATCGTGCTTTTTTACCCCATTTTCGGTTAATTTTTACCCTTCTTACCCGTTTTCATAATGCTCACGGTGCTTTTTTGCCTTCAAGAGTTGGCAACACTGCACATATAGAACAAAAAAATAACTTAGTCGCAAACAAGCATTCAATGAAGTAGGTTGTCAGATCGCTTGTTTGCCAGATTTTGTACACTCTGCATAATGTTTATTGATACATTTTTTGGTAATTTATTTTTAAGTTCTTTTGTTTTTATTTTTTTTTGTGTTGTTGTTTTTTGATATTTGTTTTTGTAGTTGTTCTTTGCTTTTAAATTTTTATTTTATATTCCCATTATAAACATTTAAAATTTTTAAATTATTATACAAACGTTCTTTGTCAGTGCATTGAGAGAGAGAGGCTGCAACTCGCTCATACAAGCACAAAGGTGGTATATGTTTGCCGATCCCCGGCTTAAATGCAGTTTACGCTTTTAGATGTGCGTATGCAAAGAAATACAGTTTTTCAGCCTTAACTACCCAGTGTAGAAACGGTATTGACATATCATTATTTTTTGGACTACCAGTAATGACACCGGCTTACTTTCTGGATTATTTTAAAAGATATAATAATGAGTTACTAATAACTAGATACTTTTTCCACAAGTTCAAAATAAAAAATAATGCATTATCAATAATGACTTATTTTTATCATTATTTCAAACATAAAGTAATGTTCTAGACTTTTCTGTAAATTTTTTTTGAAATCTATTTTTACATAACCACATATTTTTTGATTTTTTGGATGTTGGGGGCGCTGACTTGTGCGCGGCAGGTCAATTATGTTTTTATCGATCAAATATAACATGTCGAGCTCAGATGGTAGAGATAGAGACTGGCAATCTAAAAAAAAAATTTACAATAAAAAATCATTTTTTTATATAACTTTTTTTTTCAAAAACTACTTTTAAAGTCATTATTTTTGTTTAAAATTTTGGAAAATAAGAGAAATGGATAAAATAAATATAAATTTATTGAATAAAACTGACTTCGAGCTTAATTATTTTAAATAAATATATAAAGGTAGAAAAACATCAAAATATCTATATAGTCATTATTTTTGTCAATATTGGTAAGCACATATGTAACGACATATTTTTTGATTTTTTTGTATGCTGGTGTGTAACTCATTATTTTCCGCGACTTTGCCATACAAAGGTAATAAGAAATGTAATAATAAAAGTAACTAGTTACCATTACCAAGTATGTAGTTACATAACCACATATCTGGTATTGATTTTCGACACTGAGTATATCCGGTAACTTCCAAAAAATTCAAAGTATACAAAAATGTGATTCAGGAGCAGACTTACACAATCTTTTCGTTTGCACGTTAACTATCAAGGTGCATACAAAAACTCAGCAGTTATGTATATACCGACATATGTACACTTAAAATAATAAGTCAGTAGAAAAATCTGTCAAACCTGTTTCAAATCGACTTGACTAATTTTTAACAAATTTTTAATTGAAACACTGATTTAGCAAAGATTTTTGTAATCCTCATTTAACACAATATTAAAAAGCCAAAGTAATTTAACTAGTTTTGAGTGTCAATTTTCAAAATTATTTATAACTAATTTTTAAGAAGCCATGTTTTACAAAATTTATTGTTAAAATATAATATTTTCATGTTACTGTTATTACTCTGTAGATAGCGCCACCATTGTAGCCGAAGTTTTAAAGATGGCCCTATTTTTTCTCTCCCGATTTTCTAAAACGACCCATATCACGAAAACTAAGAGAGATAAACAAAAATTTGTGAAAATTTCGACTACCCCTATCCGTACAATACTCCAGTGAAAGGGGTTATCTCTATACGAAAATGGAACTTGGCAGGACCTTGGACCCTCGGAAATTTTTAGTAAAAATTTTCCACTTCATAGAATGGCTCATATCTCGAAAACTAAGCGAGATAGAGCGAAACGGACAAAATGTTTGCTCCAGAAGAGTGTCGCATGATATGAGCTAGGCCCGTGGAGGGTCCCGTGACCCTAAATTTAGATAAATTCTACGACTCAATATAATTACAGATAAAACTGTAGTTTTACAAATATTTTACTTAAATTTAGATGTGTTAAATTTAGCAAACGAATTTGTTAAAATCAACAAATCTTATTTTAAGCCAAAAAACAGCAATAAATTTTGTTAAAGTAACAAATTTTTCTGTCAAGCCAACAGACGTATTATTTTGAGTGTAGCATCATCTCTACCCAATAAACATTTACCCTTAAAACTAAGTTGAATTCGATTTTATAACAATAATTTTTTCAAATATTAGCCTTAGAAAATACTGTTAAGAAATGGTAGTTCTCGAACTGACAACAATTATAGATTCTCAATAAAAACGACTTGCCGATATCAAGCTTTTTTTGTAAATATTTTTCGAATCAATTATTAGACTCGATATTACTACATAATTTAACTTTATAATATTGTTGATAATGATTTGAGAATTTTATCTTTCTCAAACTTGAAAACAGAAAATTAAAATCGAGGAATATTGTTAATAGAAAATATTATATTAAACACTTTGATAATGATTCAATATCAATAATAAATTGCAAAGCATATTTTTAACTAGAAACATATTTGAGTTTAGACTTGAGATTAATACACAAATTTAAAATTTTTAAAAATAATTCTAATATAGTTTTGTAATTTTTCACAAATGATTCACAAAGAAAATTCAAAGGGTATATTTGTTTCATAGGTAATGACTTGAAGTAAACGTTTGATATCAAATAGAGAATTTTAAATTTCTTTAAGGCTTGAATCGATGTTTATTGGGTATATATGTATATAAAACTGTAAAAGAAAAATTAAATAATTTGAATAATTTGATAATTTGGTATATATACCACTAATGAGGTACTTTTTGGAATTTTCATCCAGGAGGTGATAAAAACGTAGGTTTAAAGGCACACGTTAGGTTGCGGGTTTGATCCCCAACCAAGGCAACATCAATTTATGAAAAATACTAATATGTATGAGTTTTTTCTATCCCTCATACACTCACAATATATTTTCCATAACCGATTGAAGTTAAAGGTAAATATAGGTAACGTTTTTTTTTTCAATTGAAGAATTAATTAAAATACATTGAAACATATCGTTTAACTTTTTTTATCAATCAATAAAAAATAAACTATTTAGAAAAAAATATCTGTAGGAGTTGTTATTTTATGTCAAATATTATATTTTCAGATTTTTAGAAAAAATAATTTAATTTCGTTGTTTTCGGTTTTAAAACATAAAATTCAAATATTTTCGGTTTTTGTTTTTTTTTTTTAGTTAAAATACTTTCTTTATATACAAAATTCCCAACAAACACCAGTTCAAGCCTTAGAGAAAATTTGAGATTTACATTTGATATCAAGCCTATATTTCAAATCTGTCTCAATAAATAAAATTGAGTCCATAATTTTATATTAATTAATATTTGAAATCGATTTGAGAAATACACTTGTAAAAGCTTTGAAATTTCTATGTAAACTTCGCTATTTTCCTCTAGTGTTTTTCTATTTAAAAACATAGGTTTGAGATTTATCATTTATATCAAATCATTTTCAAACTGAAAATAAGTTTTTTTCAATTTTTTAGAAAAATTATCTTCACATTAGAAAATTATATATCAAGTATTTGTGGAGTATTTTTCTATATTCGATAATGATTTGAGATAATTTTGTATATATAACGTATTTCAAATAAGAAAACAAAAATGTCAATAAATAAAATATATACTGGAAAATTTTAGGAATAACGCGTAAATACGCCTAGAAATATCTAATTTTACAGGAAGAGGCAACGCGTTTTTTATGTGTTAAAAGGAGCTGAGAAGGTAAGTAATAAAATATGATAACAGTGAATATGTTGTCATCAAGGTTGAGCTTTGAATTTTCCAGGTAAGATATGATTTCAACTAAGCATTTTAAGCGCTCCGTTTTTCATTACGAGACCAATAAAAAAATTGTATACTACATATCAGAAACTACCTGGTTTTTGGCTCTTGTAGTTTTTAGCTGGACAAAACGCATACAAAAAAAACAAGCAAAAACTACCCTACGGAAATTTTAACAAACTATCGCCGAACTGGCCCCTTTATATGAAATAGATTGGTCACTTTTATATAGCGTTGTCATAGGAGGGGGAAATTGACCCCTTGTGACATGTCACAAGACAAATCCCAGTACAGGTCCCTGAACTTTGTTTTTTATGAGAGTTTAGTAACCTGTCCTAGGATTTGTCCTGTGACATGTCACAAGGGGTCAATTGCCCCCTCCTATGACAACGTCATGAAAAAGTGACCACTCTATTTCATATAAAGGGGCCAGTTCGGTGACAGTTTGTTAAAATTTCGCGTAGTGTAGTTTTGTACAAAAACTAGGTGATTTTTGATCAAGTATAAATGTAGTATTATGGACATTTTATTTAAAAAAACAGCCTGTATGCAGCCCTTCATCTTTCACCACCTTTCACTTCTTCTCTATCCCCTTTCCAAAGGAAGCAGCACGTTAATTAATAGGAAGAATTTCCTGAGTGTTGCTTCTCTTTAAAAAAAAAAAACAAAAAAAAATAAATAAATATGTTACATGGGCCAATTTTATAGGCAGAACTATGGACGATTTTTGTCCTAAATATTTCTTAAATTATAAATTTTGTTTGAAAATTTCTGGCTTAAGCAAAATTTTATAAAAAAAATCGTTCTTAGTTCTGACTATAAAACTGGCCCTGAAAATTTAATGTCTATAAGATTATTTTAATTGGCTTTTCACACTTATATAAACACAGATAAACTTAAAATTTATAAACACTAAAAAGCCAGTTTTATAGTCACAACTAAGAACTGATTTTTGTCTTAAATACTACTAAAGTTACAAAAAAAATTTTTAACATTTCTTAATTAAGCAAAATTTTATAAAAAAATCGTTTTTATTTTTGATTATTAAACTGACCCTTAATCATTTTTGTATTTTAAGGTATCCAAATTTGAAGATAACTTTTTACCACCCGGGAGTTTAATTTTTAAGTGGCTTTTAAATATTTTATACTTTACTTTTTTAAATGTTTTTATATTGTAACCATTCAATATAACTTTTATTTTTTTAAGTGTAAAAATAATAATCAAGTCTTTATAGACAGTATTTTTCTATTATATAATTAATATTGATAAAAATTTAATATTCATGTTAAATGTTGATTTGAGAAACATTTTGAATTTTTGTTACTTTCAAGTCTATATCTCGACTCTAAAAATATTTGAGAAATATGCTTGAGCTCTAACTGCCGTTTTTATAGAGAACGGAATGATTCTCAAATTGAGAATAAAAATTCTCAATGCTATTCTCAAAGGTAATGTTTGAGAATTAAACTTGTTCTCAAATCTATATTTACTCAGTATCAATAGTAATTGTTCGTTGGGTTATTTCATTTCAAATTACAAGAAATTCTTTACTCATACACACAAACATAGCAAATAAAAATATGAACGTGTGTGTTGTGTATGGTGTAGTGTTTTGAAAATTAAACAAAAAAAAAACATCCTTCAAATATGAAACGCAAACCACAAAATCGTTTTTTTACGTTTTGTAAGCTAAAAATTGATGATTGATAAAAGACTTTTCAATTATTTTTATTACTTTTATGGATTGTTTAAACAATGTTTGAAAATAAATAGCAAAATGATTTGAATAAAATAAAAAATCAGTAGTCCTTTTTATAATTGTGTTTTCAATTAATTTAATATGTAGTTTAGGTTGTTTATAAGAATAAAATATTGTGAGTCAACATATCGCAGCGTCCTCCTTCGTTGTCGCCTTAGTCCTTAACCCCACCGAAGTACAACAATATAACAGGCTATGAATTAAAAAAGCTTCAACAAAGTTCGCCAACACTTCACCAGATGGCGCACAACAACTGTTCTAAGATTCAACATCTCGCGCAATTACAGCGTTGCCATATTTGAAGCCCTTCATCTTTCACCACCTTTCACTTCTCATCTATCCCCTTTCCAAAGGAAGCAACACGTTAATTAATAGGAAGAATTTCCTGAGTGTTGCTCCTCTTTTTAAAAAAAAAGTGCCTCTTAATCATCAAGACCAAACAGATGAAATCAAGAAATTGGAAATTTTCTTGTAATCTACATTCTCTTCTGCAGTAGACGTCTAGCAAGATTGGTTTTTAAAAATTTCTATGCCGAAGACCAAAAAAGTAAAATTTCTGTCTCTTAACGGCCTGACCAAACCGGTTTAGCTGGAAACTTTAAATTTATAACAGATGTTTCTTGGAGTATGGGCTAATTCAATGAAGATGTATTTTTTCGAATTTGCCCCAGGAATATGGTAAAAATTAAATTTTTTTTGTCAAATTCTAATACTGTAATTTATAAGATACTTTATCTTGTTGTATTATAAAATCAAATGTTTTAATAAAGAAAGAAAGAAACAACTTCGGAAAAAAGTGCTGAAAATAGCAGAGTATTTTTGCTCAATATTAGTAAAATAGGAACAGAACAAAATAAAGCTGTTAAATATATAGGATTTTAGCTATATGTGAGCTAAATTTTAGTTAACAGAAAATAAAAACTTAACCTGCTAAAATCAGGAAAAAATTTTGCTTAATAATTAGTAGACAAAAAACCATAAAAAAATTTGTAATTTGCAATTAATTAAGTTATGTACTTAGGGAATTAAACGAAAAAGTAAATTCCTTACACTAATAAAAAAATCCCGTACAAATAGGTCAAAATTGTGCTGGCGCAAATACATGTACTATTTGGGGCTTTTTTAGAGAAAATAACAGAAAAATTAGTTCAACTTAATCAGAACGCGTTTAACTGACTTTTGTACTAACTTTTTTTTATGAGTGTAGGGAATCAAAAGAAAAAGTTAATTCCTTAGGGAATTAAATGAAAATTTTAATTCCTTAGGGAATTAATCGAAAAGTTAATTCCTTCAGGGAATTCCCTAGGGAATTCATCCTATAAATTTGAATTCTTTGAATTCATTCATAGGAATTAATTCCTGCTTATGTCTTATTAATGAATTCATTCCTTGAATTAAAGAATTGAATTAAATTTTTGGGATTTTATTCCAAAAAGGAATTAATTCTTTAAAGCTCTGGTTAGGTTAAGTTATTGTGCAATCTTTAAGTTAGTATGTGCAAACGTGTGGTATCGGTATTAAGGAATCGTACGTAAACTTCTGATATTTTGTGCACATAAAAATTCGGTGTGATGTACTAGTAAGCACGTTTTGGAAGTGTCGAAAGAAGCATCAAATTGTTTACGATTTTTGCAACGCTTTTTTGTTCAAAAACTCTCCTATCTTAAAGAGCAAATGCATTTTTACTCAGAGTAGGAAAATAAACTGTACCCAACATGTACGGTACGCCCAAGGAACACATTACATATCCTATCTACCGTTTTAGCGGTTGTGTATTTGTACGCAAACCGAATGCGGTACACTACGATTGTCGAATGATGAATGCAATCAGTGTTGCCGTTTTGGTTATTTTTAACCAAAATTGGTTATTTTTAACCAAAATTAGTTATTTTTTTTCAATGTGGAGACGTGAACTCTTTCTTCATTTTGGTAACTTCTTTGGCAATCTAGTATATCAATTTTTTTCTATGTTTTTAGATTTATGTTCTGCTTATGCTTGTAAGAAGCTCCCCGTACAAATTGAAATCCTTTGTAGGAACATTTGTAACTTTTTTGCGCATAGTTCGAAACGTATTCTTGTATTTAAGAATTTCAAGATTATTGCAGTGTAGAGCCACATAAAATATTTGGTATTTCTGGTACCCGATGACTGCTTTGCATTTATATTTTATATCGTTCGACTTCGAAGTAAACGGTGAAAGCTTGTGAATTGGGTTAACTAGTGGGCGATACTAGCTTTAAGGTGTATTTTTTATTTCTCTAATATATTCTTATGTGCTAATTCATAAACAAAATTTATTTGGTATTTGAAGCTTGCTATAGTTAAAGTACATATTTCGTTTAATAAAGAGTTATTAGAAATCCTGATTCATAATCTTATTTTAACTATAAATTCATTTTTCGATTTGATACTGGCAACACTATTGTTTATTTTCTCTCTTCTCCCAAATAAGTCGTAAGTGATGTACAAATTTAGTAAACGATTGACTCGGTAATCGGAAGTGAAAATGTATTTTCTTAAATTAGAAAACTAATGATATGCTAAGATAAATTTAAAAGCAATTAAAAATATTTTTTTTTATTTATAAAGCAAATCAATGGAAATGTGTGTAAAAAAGTAATTTTTTAGAACATATTATCGGAAACATACATAAGTAATCGAATTTCGAATAATGTTTTGACAGTTTGTACATCACTATTGTTTTGTTTTTCTTTTTAATTTAATTTTAACATTTTTTGGAAATTTTTTAGAAAAAGGTCATTAGCTACGCAATTGTTGTAGCTTTTTTCAGATTGATAGATGCAAGTTGTTGGAAGCCACACATTCCAGGGATGGGATGGCTTTAATAAATCATTTCATGCCTGAAAATGAAATAATTAACAATTAAATGGTGGCTTCCTCACTCCAAACTTTATAAAAGGTTTAAAGTTAATGAGTATCGACTATAAACCTATATTATTTTTTTCGTTATTAAGTAAATATGAATACTGTTTTTCACAAATTAGCTTAAAATCCTGCAATAAGACTGTTGTAAAAGTTTATGAATTAGACCATTAATATTTAAATCGGAAAAAATGCGTCTTCCATATGTTTATGGCCAATTGAAATTAAATTTTAAATTAGTTTTGAGAAATTTTGCCAAAAGTAATTACGTTAAAAGTTTAATTTCCTTAAAAACGGTTAATTTATTTGATGAAGTTAATGATGTAATTAATTAAATGTAGAAAATATTTTTATTGGCCGCAAAGCTGAAGTATGTTTGAATGAAAGTAACTTGTCCAACTTAAAAAAATATAAAACTAAAAAAATACACAATCTTTTTGTATAGAACTTTTACAAGAAATCTCAAAATGCTATGAATTTTCGAGAAAAGATTTAAAACATCTTGCCATAATAACACCAAATCAAGTTTTAAATAATTTAGAAATAATTAAGGAGCCTTTGATGTCATCTTTACCAAACTTAACAAGCGATAAGGAAGAAAAATTTTTAACCCAATGGAAATTATTAAGATTTTCGAACATTACAGAATTAAACAGTGACATGAATATAGTTGAATTTTAGGACGAAGAATCCAAATACAAAAATGGAATGGTTGAAAAATGTTTTGAATAACTAATTAATTTTTTATCAAAATTCACTGACATTGCCACATAGTTCAGCTGCTGCCGAAAGAAAATTTTCATAGCTTATTTTAATAAAAACAAAGTTTGAAAATAACCTTAAATTTAAAATTATTAATACCCGAGTAAAACGGGTTATGCATTATTTTATATTATTTAATACAATTATATATCGTTATATATTGCTTTGTATGGCACTATATATAACAAGGCGTAATTTTCGTCTTTCGAAAAAATTTTATATGACCCAATATCTAAACATATCTTTTTACATATGCTGTAATATTTAATCAGTTCTCGACCATTGAAATTTAAATTGTAAGACCAAATATAACCCATTTTCATGTTCAATTTAAATTTCATTTAAGATTTTATCGAAATCAATTACAATCCATTTTTAACTGTAAAATATTTTTTACAAAAACAAATTTTGATATAAAGTTCAAATGATTTAAAAAATAATAACATGAAAACGAAAAAACGGTAAAATATTTTTGAATAGAATTTGAGTGATATTATCTGACAGATGACCCATACATTATCGACGTTGAAAATATTATGTTAAAAGAGTTAATACTTAACATACGCAGTCAGACTTTGTATGGGATTTCGTACCAAATATGTATAGCAACAAAACAAGCCTATTGATTTAAAAAAGAAAAATTTGTTTCCCTATATAATCTATGGTATATTCTTGTTTTAAATGAACTCTTAATATCTTAGTAAATTCAAGTTGAAATTCATTTTCATTTAAAATGTTATAAATTTACATCGAAACAACAGATTATTTTATTTTCAAATTGAATATTGGGCCATATTAATAAAAGTTAGCCAATTCTTCGAAGTAATTATTTTGGTTTAGGAATAACGTAGCACCAAATTTATTAATAGGCTTGAAGGATATCATGAAATACAAATGAAAATTAAAACGAAAAATTTTCTACCCGCAAGCAGACTGAAATTGTGTAATTATTTACAAATTTAAAACATTTTTAAACGATTATTTCATGACATTTAATTTTATTAAAAGCTTATGTCAAATTTGTTATCACAATTGTAATGTATTTTTCTCATTTTAAAATGAATAGCCCAAAAATTAAAGCTTCATTTGAACTTTTCTCAATTTCAAAATGAAAATCTCACCTTCAGTGAAAAATCCAGTAATGTTTTATGGAAAATTATTTTAAATTTCATTTTATTTAGAATTTTTTATTTTATGGATTATTCTTGAACTATACTATAGCTCCTATAAGTACTGATTAATAAGTAGATACTTTTTATGTATGCATTTTCACATAAATACTCTAAAAGTTACTAGATTTGCTTAGTTTACACGATACACGATACACGAAACCTTACGAGAATCCTACATTGGTTTTCAGTGCAATATTTAATAAAAACAGAAATTCCAAAATTTTTATCAAATTGGACCTAATTTCATCAAATTTTAACTATTAATATATTATTTAATATATTATTTAATATAATAATGTCTGGTCAAAATTCGGATTAAATTGTATATAATTTAAAGTAATTGAATCCAATTTGATCCACGTAGATACAATTGTATTCACCATTTTTCGGATTAAATTGTATCTGATTAGTTATTGTATTTCATCAAATTAGATATGTCACCATATCATCTTTTTTAATCGGGTAATAATAATAATAATATAATGTCTGCCACTTTACGTTTCGATTCTACAGCAAAAATTAATATACACAGCAATTTTTTTGCGTTTTCTGAATACAGCAGATAGTCATTAGAGTCTTCCAAAAATCCACTTTTTCAAAAATTTAAAAACAGTTACATTTTTATTACACACACATTGGTACAAAAATTGTTCATATACCGCGACCCGTTAAAAAGATATTTAGTAATCAAATATGTTTAATAAAAAAATCTTTGTAATAAACATTACAAAACTTACAAATTATTTTGTCTTTACTAAAAACTAAATTTATAATGCGGCAGCGAGTATTGAAAGCTGCATATTTTAATTAGCTCAAATACCTTTTTATTGAATTAATCCAAATTTGATTAGCTAATAACTTTTTAACGGTTCGCGGTATATCCAACATTTTTGTACCCATGTACTCAGCCGGAAATACGTTTTCATTGTGTGTGATGAGAAAGTAACTTTTTAGAAGTTTTTGAAAAAGTGGATTTTCGAACCACTCTAATGGATATCTGGTGTATTTTGAAAATGCAAAAAAAAAGTTTTTTATATTAAATTTTGTTATAGAGTCAATTGGTAAAGTCAGATTTCCTATAAATACAGCTGTTTTTTCTCTGGAGGAAAAGGGTCTTAAAATCAGCGTTTTTGGCCGACTTGCGCCAGTGGAAGGAGTTGAAATAAAAAGAAAAAAAATGCCATTCTTGTTTTCTATGCAAAAACTTTAAAAAAAGTGATGATATCTGAAAATAAAATTTTTATGACGAACTCTAATAATTATATCCACAAAGATATAGTGTCACACTTGACTATATATAAACATATTACTCCATATTAAATTATATAATTTCCTATAAAACTATTTTTCTTCTAGATCACACAGAAACTTCTGTAAATCGATACATTTTTTAAAAATTATAACCTCCAAAAAGGTATTTCATGCCCTGATTCCCATGCTTTATTAAGACAAATTGACAACAGATATAATATTCCAAATTCTCGGTTTCGTGTCTGTGATGAATCCATGCAACATATATGAATCGCCTTATTCTTAGTACTTATCTAGTACAGATATATATTTTCTTTAAATTTAATTGCTTTTTTTACTTAGTTTGTATAAAAAATATCTAAATAAAAAAAAATAAAATATATAAATTTTATTATACATATTTCTTTCAGATTTCCAACAGTTTTACTTAATACTCATAAATTATTTTATTATTTACCTAATTGTAAATTGTACCCTACACTACTATGCATGGTCATAGAAGATGCAAAGGAACTTTTTTTTCAAGGATGCTGCTATGTGACATTACTAGAGTTACTTTTGTGACTTGTCACAGGAAACTGGTTGTAAAAACTTATTTTGCTCGGGTATACTCAGCATATATCCAGTGGTCGATTGTAAGAAATTATTTCACCTTTTGATCTTTTTAGGTACAAATTTCTCTTTATTGATTATATTTTCTTTCTTTTTTTAGAATTTTATTCTACTACTTCATGATTCGTCAACATTGATCGGACTCTCCGAACCGTTTTTCTACTTCTTGAATGCTAAACTCTTTCTATCTCTCCCGGTTACTCTTCTCTCTTGTTCTAGTTCTCTTTCTATGGTTCAGGAACCTTCTTCTAAGTGGACTTTCTCCGTCTCCGTCATTAACGCGAACTCTAACCTGGAGTTGTCTATCCTTGCAGTTGCCACTCGTATTCGGGAATCCATATTCTGGGGGGGGGGGGGGGGGGGGGTTAATTTTGTCCGTGTTTTTTTATTCTGGGGACATTTATAAAATTAAGTATGTACACACAAAATTATAACCGTCACCAAAAACTCGTAATTTTAAATTAAATGCGTTCCTTTACTTTTGGGATAAAGTTCGGCAAAATTAGAATAGCACAAAATCTTCTCCTTAAATGACACAATTGCCCAAAAGTACGGGAATGCACAAAATCACATTTCTATCCTAAAACATTATTCAAAGAAAAAAATTAAATGAAGAAGTAAAGAAAAATGCGTATAGTTTTAGTTCCAAAAATCGCACAGATACACATATTTTTTGCATTTAGAAGTTTGTTTTTTACTTTGTTCAGTTAATTTTTATACACTCAAAATAATAAGTCTGTTGGCTGAACAGAAAAATTAGTTACTTCAACAAAATGTTTTCCTGTTTTTTGGCTTAAAATAAAATTTGTTGATTTTAACAATTTATTTTCTTTTTTGTTAAATTTAACAAATCTAAATTTAAGTAAAAAACTACTAAAAACTACTTATATATAATTACACTGCGTTGTAGAATTTATTCAAATTTAGGGTCTCGGAACTCTCTCCGGGCCTAGTTTATATCATCTGAGGGCATGTAAAGGCATTCCAAAGAAGTAAACATTTTGTCCGTTTTGCTCTGTCTCGCTTAGTTTTTGAGATATGGGCCATTTTATGAAGCGGATAATTTTTATTAAAAATTTCCGAGGGTCCAAGGCCCCGCCAAGGTACATTTTTGGATAGAGATAACCCATTCGCTAGCGTATCATACGGTTATGGGTAGTAGAAATTTTCATCAATTTTGCTCCATCTCTCTTAGTTTTCAAGATATGGGCAATTATAAAAAATCGGAAGGGAAAGAAATAGCGCCATATTTAAAACTTCGGATACATCGGTGGCACCGGGTAATAACAGTAACATGAAAATATTATATTTTAACAATAAATTTTGTAAAATTTAATGAATGGGCTCTTAGAAATTAGTTTTAAATAATTTTGAAAATTAACAACTAAATTTAGTTAAAGTACTGAGGATTTTTAGTATTGTGTTAAATGAAGATAACTGAAATCTGTGCTTAGATAAAAATTAGTAAAATCGATTTGAAACCGGTTTGACAGATTTTTCTACTGACGTATTATTTTAAGTGTAAGGATAGTATTGTACTTAAGAATCTATAATACTAATTTTAGCAAAAACTAAACAAAACTTATAATATATTTTTGGTATGAAATAATTAATATAAATGTTAACAATTTACATAGAGTGTAAATTTAAAATTACATCCCTAAACTATACTATAAATTTTGTTTATAAACTTTTTGCTCTACCGGGGCTGTTGGTATAGAAATGGCTCACCATCTAAAGTTTCAAAGACAAAAAATTACAAACTAATTTTCAACAAAGGGTACTGAAAAATCAATCTTAACCGAATGCCTGCTTTAGCGAACATATAGTTGTCTCACCAATTATTTTGAGTGTTATATATGTACTTTTCCATATATTCTTCAATAAATGATGTACTGTATCATTTAGTTGGTATTAACCAATTATAAGTACTCCACATAATAATTTAATATGTTTATATGTGTTCTTAAATATTATTTGGAGATGTTGTATTGCTCTTAAAGTTTTCTTAAGAAATACTTTTGTTAAAAAATCATACAGCAGACAAATTATATATCGATGTTCATAAATTGTTAACTCTAAACTGCATTTTTCCAATATGAGATTCGGTAATCCAACCAGAGAACATTTTGAGTGCCTTATTTCATGCTTTTGAATCTAATCAAAAAGAAATTAACATATTGTTGTAAATTCACATTATTTCAGTAAAAGAACACATGATATAATTGAGAAAAGTGAGTATGACGAAAACCATACATTGAATTGCATGTCTTCTGTTAATCTTACCTAACACTCACATAAGCAACGAATATAAAACGGTTGGTGTGAATGGTCTCAATGCTGAATCAATTAAATTTAAGAATTTCTTTTTGTGAAGCATTTTACTATATTTTTGGTGTTTTTTTTTTCACTTAAATTTATAAAATCAGAAAATTTCATATCTCGTATACATATATTAGAAAAAAAATAGAAAAATTAAATTAAACCCCCAGAAAATCCGTTTTTACAGGATTTGAATAAATATGTACTTTCAAATATTTGTAAATACATAAGAAAGTAAAAACACTTAATTTATATTTAATTAAAAGAATATGGAAAATAAAATTAAGCTCCTGGAAATTCTATTACATTTTTCATAATACTCCAACAGGTCATCTAATACTAAACGAATGGTGTAATTGGTTTTATTATTTTTTTTTTTTGATGTGTCATCACTTCATTTCTCTGCTTGGCATGTAACGGCATTATAGAAAAAAAAATGTGAAAAAAGCAATCTTCAAAAACAATGCATGTTTAAAAAGCAACAGCATAAGTTATTGTTGTTCAATGAATGCATGGCAAAAGCAATGAACGTACGAACGCACAATAAAAGCGAATGCATTCATTCAGTTCTCTGAATCCAACAATAAAAGTCATTTTGTATCCTTATCTCAAGTGTTAACAAATTGTTTGTTAATAGTAGCCAAATTATGACCATCGATATGTTAAAGAATATTTTTGATTTATTTTTAAATGTAAATCCATTAAAATGCTTAAAAAGTTTCTTATCTTTATAAATATTGCATGTGCAAATATGAACAATTGTTTAAACATTCCCATATAAACCGTAGATATATTTTATATATTAAACAGTTTTAAATCATAATTCACTAAAATATGTATATAAATTACATACGAAAATACATATTTGCATTTAATATGCATAAAATTAGTTTAAATTTTATAGTCTTTAGATAAATATATAAAGATGTATGTATGTGATGTTGAAATTACATTTAAAATCTAATACTTTTTTATTATTGTGTATTAAAACCTTTAAGGAAAAACTTACTGATATATTGAAAGTAAGGACAAAAAAATTATTTGAAAATAAATCCATTTAGGAAGTATTTTTTCTCCAATAAATAAAATATAAATAAATATAGTACATGTATATCGTACATCAAAATTATAGTTAAATAGAGACTCAAAAAGCTTGGGTAAAAAGTAATCTAAAAATATGGATTAGGGTAGAGGGGGGATCCCTCACAACTTTTTTTACTTCTTGTTTTACATCAAAAACCTTTTTTTTTGTCATCTAAATGTGTCTGCGACCACATGTGATAAAAATTCATCAAAGTGGTTGTCAAGGAAAGATAATTGAAAAATGCATAAAAAATATTTTTTACAATTTTTTATCTCCTTTAATAGCGGAGAAAAATGGGATTAGTGTATGTGCCCCACTGGCGAAGGATCCCCCCTCTACCATAAATAGAAAATGCCCAAGCTTCTATAGATTAAACAAAATTTTTAGAAATAAATTGATTAAACTTCTTGTTTTACATCAAAAACATTTTTTTTTGTCATCTAAACATATCAATGATTACTCCATATAAGCCCTTATTTTTTTATATAAAAAGAAAAATGAAATTTTGTGGCTAAAGACAACTAATTTTACTTTTGTGTGCACATTAGAGTGGCATCTTTTTTTTAATTTTCAATTTTTATCAATTATTTTCTTAGATATTTAAGGAAAATCGAAAAGCTTGACCTTTGAAAAATTTGGACCGACATTTTTCATTTTTAAAAATTTTTTAGAAATTCTGATAATAAAAGTATATAATTTGGCGAATAATTTGTAACTAATTTTGGAATGGAATAATCTAATCTAATAATCTAACTTCCAATATCCCCAATAAACCAGTACTTTCAATAAGTAAAATTAGGAATTTTGGATATTTCACTCATATAAATTTTGGAGTGGCAATAGCTTCCACATTCAATTTTCATCAGTCATTGTTCGCAAAATTGATTCTCTTCATCTAAGTCGTATGTGGTGTGAATGTGAGGAATTTTCATAAAATACAAGTCACAATATCTCAAACACCTCTAGTCCAATTTAGGAAATTTGAAAATATTAGTTAGAGAGGATATGTCGGAAAATATGTTTTAAAATCGAAGTGTTTGTTCGCAGGGAGCGCTAGAGGTTTCAAAATCGCACCACATTACTTTTAGACCTACAACAATAAATAGAAATTTGTAGAAAAAATTTTTTGTTCATACAAAAACGTGCCGCTCTAGTGCACATACATACATGCATATTTATTCCAAAGAAAAAACCGGTTTGAAAGTATTTTTTTATTTTTCATTACCCATGTAATCAAGGACATTTATATCCTTACGGCATATTGAAAATATATATACATTAGCCTTAAGCAATATAGTAAAATAAGTATTAACAACTAATAAAAGCCCAGAAAATAAGTTTCTTAACAAAAAAAAAATGTCAATATACCATGTGCAATACTAATTTATCTCTATATATGTATAACAGGACAAATTGCTGGGGCTAGGAAATTGAAATTTCCTCCTCCGGCGTAGGCATCTGCTACGACGTTGTTTTAGAAATTCCTACCGGGGGGGCAACAAAACGCAAATTCTGCCCCTTGAAGGTTTCAAAACCCCCTTGGGTTTCCGCAGGGACGTATTTTTTAAATTAACGTGTTTGTTTACCGATTTTTTCCCAATCTTTATTTAATTTTTTTTTTTTTTTCTAAAAGAAAATTAAAACCAATGTCCTTGATTTATTAAATCAAATCCCTTAATCACTATCATTAAATTTAAAAATTATAATTGAAATAACTTTAGTACAATTTATATGCACGCAATATTAATGAAAACAAGTATTTAGTCCACTTACTTCACAAGTAGAGGAAAAATGATTTAAATTTTCTTCTAAATATGATTCGATATCTAAGACAAAGTAAAGATTCTACAAGCAACGTAAAAATATTTCTTGAGTATAACCATTATGTTGCAGTTAATATCCATAATAGTTATGTGGAGCAGAGCTGTAAATGAATCATTCATTTTTGAATTAATTCGCGAATCATTCATGCATTTGAATTATTTTTACAAAAATAACGAATTGAATGAAATTTGAATTTGGAAAAAATAAATTGCAATTCATTTCCAATTCAAATGAATTTGCAAAATGAATTGTAATTCATTTTTCATTCAAATGAATTTGGCAAAATTAATTGCAATTCATTTCGAATTCATTTGAATTGATTTTGAATTAATTCAAATTATTTACAAAAATGAAAAATCGATTGCAATCAATTAATTGCTTCGAATATTAAATGCGTTTTTGACATTCAGCGTACGTCAAAACAAAAATAAGTAATACCTGAAAAAATAAACTCCGAACACCATGTTTTCTTTGATTTATTGCAATTCATTTTTGATTCGTTTGAATTAATTCAAAATCAATTAAATTCATTGGAAGGGGAAATAAATTGCAATTCATTTTGCCAAATTTATTTGAATTGATTCAAATTTCATTCAATTCTTTTCCTTAGTGGAAAGAATTAATTAAAAATTTAGCTAATTCATAATGAATTGAAATCAAAAAAGAATTACTCATTTACAGCTCTGATTTGGAGTCATGTGTACTGAATGCAACAATACACCTAAAATACATTTTCATTTTTAACCTGAGCTGAACTCCTACATAATTTCCCAACTAACATCGACTAAAAAGCATAGACTGATAAACAAATTTCGATAATTAATATTATTTGTTACTTACAATTATTATTGAACAACAGAAGATCAGTGATGAAGCCTGTCCATAAAAGGCAGAAACTAGATCTAGTCTGTTTTGCATATTTAATGTGTTTATAACTTTCGAGGATAGTTTATTCTTCTTCCTAACCTCAAACCTGCTAATTTAGAATTAATAAAAATTTATATTGATGACAATATTAATTGAATTTTGTCTATACGACGTGTTTGAAAAAACAACACTTTACTAGAAAAAATATTAGTTGGACAATAATAATTATGCGATAACAGTTATAACTTAATTTATTTCCAATAAAATGTATTTTAATAAATAAGGGTTAAGTCCTAGCCTTTAAATTTTGTCTGTTCTGCTCTATCTCGCTTAGTTTTCAGTGCATTTTTTAAAATAGCGATTTTACAAAATGGCCTGTATCTCGAAAAATAAGTGAGATTGAGTAAAACTGATAATGCAACGTTCACGCTCCTATTATTCACATGAGCTAAGTCCGAGAGCGATCCCCAGGAAAAAGTTTTAAAAAATAGCCACAGCGTGACCCATTTTTTTTTTCAATTTATAGTATAATAGAAATAAATATACTAAGATCATAAGAATTTCGTTCCCCCTTTCAGCTAATTTCTTTCCAATTTCCCTCGTTCCCCATTCCATACCATATCGTTCCGATTTGCACCGATTTTTCAATCCATTTTTGGAGTGTATTATTCGGAGTGTTATCAAGTAAATTGTAAAAAAAAATTTAAGTTAAATATGTCACCCTGTGACACTTTTATAGAAATAGATCCAACGGAAGGCCTACAAGAGCTGTCTTATTTATGTTATTGGGGTGTGGAAATATTCCAAAGGAGAAAAACTTTTGCCCGTTTTGCGTTATCTGGCCTAATTTTCAAGATACGGGACATCTTAAAAAATCGCCATTTTACAAAATGGCCTGTACCTCGAAAACTAAGCGAGATAGAGCAAAATGTATAAAATTTTTGCAAACTTCAATGCAACATTCACGCTCCTACTATTCACATGAGGGCGGTCCGTGAGCGATCCCCCGAAATAAATTTTTATGAAACAGCCACAGGGTGACCCTTTTTTTTTAATTTATGTAAAAATAAATAAATAGAAAAAATATTGAATTGATGAGTACTTTAATTGAAAAGAATGACAAAGTGTAGTTTTAATGCTAGTCAATTTCATATCAAAGAGTAGATCAGCTGTAGAGACCTAGACTAGCAATCTTGAGGTCGCAAGTTCGATACTCGGTGGCGGCAATAAAAAATATTTTTAAGAATTAAAAATGTATAACTTTTTTTTGCAAAAAAATTTTTTAAACTTTCTATTGATGGAAAAGAGTTTCCTTCGACTAGTTCAGAAAGTACTGAAAAAATGTTGAAGTGGGAATACTTGTCTTCTATGACAACTCAATGTTAAAATGATTACTGTTTCTGTTAAAAAATAAGTACATCTAAATCTTTAATTGTAGTGCTTTTTCACTACTTTGGAATCTCTTTTATTTCTGGGATTTTACTATTTAGTAAACAGAGAGAAATTTCGTGTACGAGCTTTGTTGAAAATTTTTACTGGACTAATGAAATTTTCTTTACGAAATGAAGGAAAACTTTCTCAAGTTTTACGACAAAGCTTCATAATTTTTATGAAACTATTTTTAAATGAAACTTGTACCTGCAACACAAAAAAAATAAGAATCTGAAAACTGATGCTGGCAGAGGGAACCAGTAAAAAAATATACGTGCATCGACCTTTTAAAAGTATACTTCGAGCCCAATTTATTTTTTGGGGTTAAATATTCCCCCCTTTTGCAAATGTTTATTGTGAATCGGCACAGAAAACAATGTGGATCTTCCATTTTAAATATAGGGTGTGGTCAGCCAACTTATATAAAATACTACGAGTAACATTTTTGTAGAACATTGGGTCATTTTAACCCTATAGCTTTTCAATTAAAGGGACCTTTTTGGCCTCTTTTTAAAAAGGGACAAAAAAGACCCGTAAGTTGAAGAATTAGAGGGTTAAAATATTCCCCAAAAATATTTGTCATAAAATACTACTATAAAACTCCTAAGACACAAAAGTCGAAAATTTCACTTCAATGCCAGAAATTATTAAGTCAAAACTTAAAATGTGTTTAAGGATTGATTTCTTACTTATTCAAATTTTGTTGGAAAACAACAAATGTAGACGTTTCCCTAGTTAAAAGTTAACGGAAAATTTTTAAAATGAGGCCTTATTTTTTTTCTTTTCTACCACGGCGTATGATCATTATATAATTCACGTATACTTCATAACTCATACGCTCAGTGTACCCCTTTTGTATTCAACACGAAACGTTAGAGTGAAACAAATTTTGAGATGATTACAAAACATTGTTTACCATTTTAATTTTCTGGTGAAGAAATATGACAACTATAAAAATTGCTTTAAAATACTAAAATTTGTATGCGGTTAAAACATTATTACTCGTAATGATTAGGGCTCGGAATTTGATGTAAATACATATTTGTGTCGTTAGCTGGAAAACAAACGTTAAACAAATATCTTTGCGAAACAACTAATTTGCACCTAAATGGCATCGATTTGTTAATGTATATTTGCAAATATTTTGCTATAAATTCACATTTTAATCCATATTTTGGCACATTTTATGGTATATTTTTTTTTCAATAAATGTATATTTTGTTAAAAAATTTTGTTGGCGCTGTGGTGTAATATTTAGCGCATTGGAATGTTACACATAAAGTTGCAGATTCGATCAACAGCGACCGCAACATTAATTTATAAAAAATAGTATGTATGATTTTTTTTATCCCTCATATATATCGCAGCGTCCTCCTTCGGCGTTCCCATAGCACTTAACCCCAGTACGAAATTTTAACAATACTATTTTTATCCTTTGTTATTACTGTTTTTGCTTTGAACTTTAATTCTTAAAGCATCGCAGCTTGTTCTAATTCAACTCTGATCGACAATTCATGAAGCACCGACAACAAACCGTTAATTTTAAATTCAAATGATCCTAAAATTGGTAAATGAACGTTTTTTTGTTCGATTTGAGATCAAATACTATACCAATTCAAAATTAAAAAATATGTGTATTCACACAGAAAATAAATTGGTTGGAGATCTATCGGAACCAACGAAATTTTTTCGTTATTCAATAATTTTAATTGCAGTTATTCAAAATTCATCATTAGGAAAACTAAATTGATTTGTGAACAGAAAATATATACGATGAACCAAAACACTGTCACGTTATCCAAAATATTGGCTTTCTAACCAATATTGAAAAATACTAACTTCTACATTACCTTCAATACCAACAACCACCAATTTATCGAAGGTGTAGTCATTTGAATAAAATATCGGCAGCAAACATCTAGTATCAGTTGTGTTTCAATAAAATCGATCACTCTATCCAAAGTATTAGTTTTTCCAATCAATTTACATATTTTTTTCAACTTTAGTAGCTTTAAAACATTAATTTCTATTATTTTGGTAACTTTAATAATATATTGAGACTAGGAAGAGAAATTTTATTTATCATAATAAAATTTTGGAATGTTACATATTTTTTCGTTTCACAGATATGCATATTTAAATTCGAAGTTTGAGAACAACTAAACGTAAGTATCTGTGGCGCAGGAGGTAGAGACACAGCCTTATAGCCTTAGAGATTTGAGTTCAAACCTCAACCAAGGCATTACTTTTTTTTAAAAAATAATTTTTTTATTGATTCAAATTAAAAGACACAATTGATTTTCTGGTGTGAATATAATTTTATTCAAAAACAAAATATTCAAAGTTTTAACCTGAAGAAATTCAAATTTGAAATTTGACAAAAAAAAATTTATGTCGAGTTTAGACTAGAGGAAAAGCAATGGGCTGACAAACGGAAGGTCGCCGGTTCAATCCCAGTTCGCGATATAAATTAAAAGACACAACTGATTTTCTGTTGATATAATTTTATTTATAGACAAAATATTCAAACCTGAAGAAATTCAAATTTGAAATTTGACAAAAAAAATTTAAATAGAGAGAAAGCAATGGGCTGACAAACGGAGGGTCGGGGGTTCGATCCCAGTTAGCGACAAAAAAAAATTTTATTTTTAAATAAATTTTGTGGAACGTGTTTTTCTATTTATAGAATTTATAATCCACAAACATTAAAGTAATCTATTAACACAACAAAAATTCAAAAATTGTAAATAAATTTCGGTAGTTACAATGGTATTAAAAATAAATAAAAGTGATTGTACCAGGAACTACAAAAATTCGGTTGGCGAAAAATTCGTTTGGAACTACGAATCTGCTTTCTGTGTGTACAATATTATTAAAAATAAATAAAAGTGATTGTAGCTGGAACTACAAACGTTCGGTTGTCGAAAAATTCGGCTGGAACTACGAATCTTTTTTCTGTGTGGTGTGATAAGTACACTCTAAAAAATGCTTGTAAATTCACTATTATAAAATATGTAATATTTTAAGTAATATCACGCAATATGCCTAAATTTAGGCACCAGATGTGTAAAATTCTTATATACACATTTTTGTCAACAAAAATACGCATAAAATGTAACAATAGGCACTTTTTATTTATAGTTACACAATTTGTGCGTACAATTCGAATTTTTTGCTTAAAGAAAAATATTAGGCATAAAGTGTGTAAACGTACGAATACTTTAGAGTAATATATGAGCTGTCATTTGAATATTTGTGATAAATCAAAATTCACATAATTTACAAATAAAATTATAAATAGCGCTTAAAAATTTAATAATGCTACAAATAGCAATAGTATTTGTATAATTAAAGACATATGAGTGGTCTGTGTCATAAAATGCAGCAATCAAGTCTGGTGCGAATGATTTAAATACAAGGGGGGTAAGGTTGATTCCACAGCTTTAGAACATTTTAATTTTATCATTGTGGCTTGAATTTTATTACAATTTTTGACGGATTGCAGCGCGATAATTCCGAATATGTTTCAAATTTTTTGAGCACGTCACACTTTAGAGAAAATCGCGATTGGAAATTGATATTCTGATGATTTTTTAAAGCCCGTATGCGACGGAAGACTTTGTAAATCTCCTCTACAGCACATTTACATATGCCTGCATGCGCTTACAATGAAAACCGGCCTTGTAATTTTCTAATAGAAATAAAAGCAAAGCCATTGCTAAATCATATATTTTATTTTAAATCCAAATATTTTCTCAAAATTGTGAGGTGATAAAAAGATTTGGAAATCAAATCGCAATCTATAAAAATAATTTATCAGATTTCAAACCACATAATCTTTGCTTATTTAGTTATATTATTCGACTACAAATGATTTGAATTTTCACAATTTTCTAATTTCTACAGGCGTAGGACTCTATACATATAATGGAACAGCAGGTAATTATGACTATGGGAAAACGTCATTCTGAGTATTTAGTGTATACAAAGCTGAGTGATTCAAGTTGCCGTAAATAGTAGTAAGATCTTTAAACAAAGAAGATTTATATTGATGATTGGAAATATTGCCAATGATGGTGAACATGTTTGACTACTGTGAGCAACATATAATGACGTCTTAATAAAATAATTGTTATAAATTTATTTCCTTTAATAAATTTTGTTAATATGAAAATAAAACTTTTAGGTTGTTTAATTTGCATGCGAATATACGCATTTTATTTGTGTTATCAAGCATTTTAGTAGGCGTTTACAAGCATTTATTGCTTATATTTACTCGTTTAATATGTTTTAATACGTACAAACAAAGGTACATTTACACACTTAGTGTGTATGAATATTACACATAATATGTGCATTATTTCAAATTTACGCACATTGAGTAATTTTACTGACATTATAGTAGGTAAAAAGTTACCTACTATAAATAGGGTAAATTTCAACAAAAATTTATTAGAGTGTATTTATCATATTTTTATTAAGGAAAATCTAATGTTCCAAAAAAGTATCAGCCAATACAAAAATCCACAACCCTACAAATATGCCATTTTGAAAATAAATTTGGTACAATAAAATAAATCTCCAAAAAGCTTTCTTCACAGGTGGCAGGTGTTTAGTTAATTAAAAATAATTTAAAAAATTGGAAAATTAAATATAATTATTATAGTCGCGACATATCAAATCTCAAATACTTTTAGTTGTACAATAAGAATATGTAACCCAAATTGAAATCAGAGTCGCGGATTTTGAGAAATTTTAAAATATCATATAAAAAATGTTCAATTTTGATGAGAAAGTTTTCTTATAGTTACCGTTATGAAATTTTCCTTTTTGCATTAATATTGACTGTCCTCTTATGTGAGATATAATTTTTGGTAAAATTAAAATTATTAATAATAATAGCGAAATATTAAAAAAGTCAAATTTTAAGTTAATTTGCATGGATATCTGTTATTCTTCTTTAAATTAAATTCAGCGTCATAGTATATAATGAAAGCCTTTGGTAATTAAATTCCAAAAGTATAATAAATTCGATATTTCAATCACACCATTTACCGTTAGGAAAATACCTCAAAAAACTTAGTTTTTTTAATTCTCTAAACAGCGAATAATTTATAAACCAATATATAAATAACCATAATATTTTTTAAATTTCGATTGCAGATTCGTAATATTTGTAAAAAAAAAAAAGAGTTCAGATTTCAGAAATTTGCTCAAACAAGACATGATTAATTTACAATTTTACTTATATATTTTTATAAAATTTGGAAATCTTATCTAAAATATATATTTGTTTATATAATTTTCAAGAAACTTTTGATTTCAGATTCCTTTTTTGTACATTAATTAAGACTATAAAAAAAATGTTAAGCTATAGCATACAGGTTTAAAAATACACCCAAGAAAAAGATTGGTTGGAATTCGATCAAAACCATTAAAATTAATTTGCCAGGACGTTATTTTATTTGGAGTTACCTATAATTGAATACTACACATTACACATTAAAAATAATTGAATATTTTATTAGGTATTAAAAATAGGGAAAATGAATTACAAAACAATCCTGTTAACAAATTACTGGTATCTCCAATCAATTTTAAAATTAGTATCACTTTAATAACTCTATGTAGTAGAAGCAGCCATTTAATTAGTGAATATACAAGAAAATTGGTGTTATCTATAACCTTTATTAAAAAATTTTCAATATTCGAAGGTGGTAACTACAAATACGGGTATCCTAATCAAATATGACCTTAAAGTCGAGTTTCTGTAGAACCAACCGAATTGTGGATTGTACTGATAACACACACAACTATTGATTGGTATTGGTAAACGAATTTTATACTGTATTTGTTTACCAAATAAAACACATTAATTCAAAATTAGATATTAAAAATAATAAGTGTTTGTGGTGTAGTGGGTGAGGAGTTGGCCTAGTACCCCGGATTTCCGGGTTCGAATTCCGGAAAAGTAAAAAATTTAGATGTTTTTTTTTAATTAAAATAAAATATCCATATGTATAAACAGTAAATATGGCTAAGAAAGTTAAAAGTAGTTGTGGTGCAGTGGGTAAGAGTGTGAACTATTAACCTGAATGGCCGGGTTCAATACCAGAAAATTCAAAAAAAGCTTTTTAATTTCAATGAAATTTTGTGGAACATAATAATATTTATGTGGAACATAATATTGAATTAGACAACCGAATATTGGCTTTCACGACGAAAATTATAATTTAAATTTTAAACAAAAGCGGATTTAGCTGAAAGTGGTAAATACAGTCTTTAGAAACTAAGGGATAGGGCCAACCTTGTGAAATCGCGAACTTCAACTTTCATGTTTGGGACAACTCTAATATATATATTTAAAGTCACAGAAATGTTTATGTTTTAGTTTTAGAAAACTTTAACACATCTTTTCATACGTTCACATTTAAAAACATCACACTTTTAAGTTGTATATAAGTATATGTTGCATGCAACACATTATGTTCGTACACCTTCATGTCTGGTTAGTTAAAAGACAGCATGATTTATGTCTAAACTATCGCAAACACTCTGTATATATTTAATGCATTTATGTTTTTATAGTTGTTTTCTTATTTTACTACCAAACAAATATCGTATAAAGAAACATTATGCAATATAAATATGAGGCAAACCAAGCCAACTGTCCTGATATAGGAAAAAGGTTGCCGTATTAATGTCAAATTTACAGTATTTATTGTACATTTTTATAATATTTGGAACTAAAGAGTTTTCTAGTATAGACCTGTAGACGTTAAAATTTAATAAAACAAGTTGTGTGTTACATACAGACAAATTTTTAATCTATTCGGAAGGCCATCCAATGACACTATGTGCGAAATATCATATTATCGAATTGGCAAAAGTTACGTCGTCTATTTAAACCATGGTTATTAATGCATAGTGCTACGTAACACAATATTAAGCACCGTTTCATTACATAACATAACACTGCATAACGTAATTATTAGAGTATTCAAATTACTCGGTTTTGGCTTTGTTCGAGTAACAGAGTAACACGATTCTGAACTTCTGAACTTACGAGATTAATCGTCTAATGTTTTAAAATTATACGAGTAACTCGATTAATCGTGTAAGGTTTTAAAACTACCCGAGTAACAATTCTTTTTCACTATTTTTTTCGTAAAAATAAAGCATGTTTTTAGGTTTTATATAAAAACCAACCTAATTGTGGATTGTATTGATAACAGACGCAACTAATGATTGGTGGAATTTTATACTGTATAACAAAACATATAAATTCAAAATTAGACATAAAAATTAATAAGTGTTTGTGGTGTAGTGGGTAGAGAGGTAACCTAGTATGCCGGGTTTCCGAGTTCAAATCCCGGAAAAGACAAAAATTATTTTTTTTTTTAATGTTATTTTAGTTTGACTCAAGATCATAAATTAATATCACTTTCTGTTTAAATTATTTTCAAATCAAAGAAAGATGATACAATTTTTACAAGTAAATTACAAAAAATAAAAATAATTGAAAAAATTCGTTAAGACCAGCAAGGCAGAATGCGCATTTTCGGCTTTCGCTACAAAGCCATCATCAGTGCCTTTCGCCTTTGAGTAAGTTAATATATTGATAATCGTCTACTTATGTGACTGTTGAAAGCAAATCGAGTTTGTTATCAACAACTCAACTTAGACTAACATCAATGAAATTTAACAATGCTGTTTTTATCCTTTTGTTATTATTACTCTTTTTTGCTTTGAACCTTAATTCTTAAGATATCTCAGCTGATTCTATTCAACTCTGTGTATGATAAACACAGATTTTTGAATTACATCTTTCTTTGATTTGAAAATAATTTAAACAGAAAGTGATATTAATTTATCATCTTGAGTCAAACTAAAATAACATTCATTTACTTAAATAACAGATCAACTAAAAACATTTCCCCCATTAATTTTTTTTAATTAAAATAAAATATTCATACACCGATAAAATTTTCCAGTTGCTCAGTTAAATAATTTCTCAGTTAAAACAGAGAAAAAATAAATTTTGATTTATTTTTAAATTAAAAGAAGAGACCACAAATTTAAATACTTTTACAGTTTATCTAATTTGGTAGCCCACGGTAAGAGAATTTGTTCAAGATTTTCCTGAATCTAGTAATTCATTATTGTATTCATTATTGTTTAGATCGAGAATGTGGTCCATAAATTCATGCATGTGGAACTATCTGGAGATTTTTAGGAAAGATTCAATATTAAAGAAGTGAATTTATGCGGTGGAAGAACGCCGATTCCAATTAATCAACAAACTTGCATTTGGTTGCAAATATCTAAATAAATTATAAAATCAAAATATAAAAAAAGTATTGAAAAAAAGAAATATTAGATAAAAATATGCACACAGAGAACAGGTTCGTTGGTTGCCAACCGAATTTTGGTAGTTGCATTTACCGTCATTTTCGGATGGACCTACTATACTCAAACGATACATAAACGTTGCCGCAATCGAATTTATTTTGTAATTCCGACCGAATTGACTATTTGGTAGACTCAACCAAATTTTTTAGAAATTCCTGTCGAATTATTAAAAACACTGTTTCCAATTGTTTTTATAATTTTTTTTTTTTATTCAAATGAAAAAATATTTACATACAACACAAACACTGCAATTAAACCAAAATAAATACTATAACGATAAAAGACCTAAAAAGAGGTCTTTAGAATCTGAAAATTTTTCCATAGCAAATCTGGAAACTTTATTATTGGAAAAGTTTTCGAAATCTGAGGATGTTGCTGTAGCAAAAAGTCATCAGAATTTACAGAGTTTTTCCGAGAGAGTTCTAAGAACCTGAGGAAAGGGTTATTACATTCTATTGATTTTCTTTGGAAGAAAGTCAACAGAATTCAAAGGTTTCTCTAAAAAATTCTTTCAAATCTTAGTATCTTCTATATCTGCAGGTTTTGGTAGAAAAATTCCACAATAGCTGAAACCGTTTCATAAAACGTATATACTTTACATAGCATTCTTATTTCATTGCTTTTTACTTCTGCATATATTTAGAAAATAAAGTTGTAAGTCCATTTTCCATATAAAAATAAAGCAACGGCATTACTAACCATTGCTTTATTTTTAGAAAAGTATTTTATTATATTTTACCTTAAAAAGATTTACACAGATTGTGAATGCATTTTCCATTTCTTTTATATGTTATTCTTCTGCTGCTTCTTCGGGTGTCTTCTTACTACGAAAAAATTATAGAAATATTAATTTCTTTAAATAAATCAGCTTTTTCTGGTTTTTCAAAAAAAAAAATATTTTAAAATTTTTTATATTTTTTTCTAATAGTTTTGGCAGCTTATTTGATTTTAAATAACTGATATATTGGTTGCGATTACCAAAATAGTTTTTTTGGGTTTATGGCAAATGGCTTTCGGTTATATTTGAATGTGAATGTGATCACCAAAACTATAAAAAAATTTTAGTTTTGGGTAAGACAACTGAAAATCTATTAAAAAGATTTTATAAATTTTTTTAGCTTTGGGTAGTGTAACCAATATTTAGTATTTAATTCAAATTAAAAATCTAGTAAAGCATATTTGGTCCTATTTGGTTATCACGACTCTCATATGGAAAAAAATTAACTATTTTTATAATTTAAAATGATCGTGATTATCGAATAATTTAATATTTTATTATTTTTAGAATTGGTTAGAGAAGCCGATTACACTGCATGACACTCAAAAAATTAATAGAGACATGACCATTAGTTCTATATATTTCGGACATGCTGATTACAATGGCGTACTTTATTTTTCGATCAACGGTACAGATTTTTCGCTAAATGTCTTTAAAGTTTCGTGGTTGTCCATTCAGTTTTTTACATAAAAAATTTTCCAAATTCAATTAATATGAATTTTTTGTGTTAAAATGTAAGCACAGGACCTGTGGCCATATTTACGATATAAATTCGATGTGCTAATCTTGATATTTAAACCACTACTTAGCGTTTTATATAGATTTTTATGGTTTTTTGCTATTTCAGCGTTTTTAGTCGCTGAATGTACAATCGACTTCAATAAATGTAATGCCTTAGTAAGGAATCAATTAAAAGGCAAATATTTCTTTAAAAAAAATGTATTCAGCTATAGCGGCCTATATGTTAAAATAGCGAGTTTACAAAAATTTTATATGGCAGCATAGCTTTCCAAGATGTCCCCAAAGTCCAACTTTTAGTATAATATGGGGTCACCTCTAAAAACTCTTGTTGCTAAATTTCAAGCGAAACAGTTGGCATTTGCAAAAGTTATGACAATAAATACATTTTTTACTAAGCCCATGTGAAAATCGAAATATATATGAACACACATGATCATACATTGCCTCGTATGTGAACATGCATGGGCATACATTGTCATATACGTAAATGCATAGTTCAATGTATGACCATACATGATCTCATATATTTCCATATACCTTTGGATCCGAAATTTGAGGACATATGGAGATATATGGCCATATATGATTCATATATGAGCATATATGAATCATATAGGAGCATATATGGTCATATATGAACATGTACGGTCATATACCCTCAAATTTCGGATTCAAAGATATATGAAAATATATGGGATCATGTATTGTCATACATTGAACTATGCATGTACGTATATGACAATGTATGCCCATGCATGATCATATACAAGTCAATGTATGATCATGTGTGTTCATATATATTTCGATTTTCACATGGGATGTTACTATCGTACTAAAGACACTTTAGTATCTTAAAATGTCTTTAGTACGATAATTTTTATTCTTATCATATACTTAGAAAAATAAAAAGTGTAATTTTGACAATGAAACTACGAACAATGTGCTTGGATTAAGTCATATGTACATATGACTCTATATGTTTGGTACTGTGAGAAAAAAATAAATAGTATTGTAAATTTACGCCAATGAAGGAATGACTCGAAAAAATAATCTAAACCTATGTAGGGTAAAATTCTAATTCGATCTTGGGCAATAAATAATTATCATATTTCATGTAAAAAATTTTAAAAATATTTACTATTTTTAAAATGTAAAATTTACTTTATGATTTAAGTTTGAACTCATCTTAAACAAAATGTCTCTACAATTTAAAATGTTATCAATAGCAAAATTTAAATCCATAACTTTTATTTCATGTACATTACTAAATTTCATAGAAAATTTAAAAACAACAGCAGCATTTGCTTGAATCGCAATAGCAGTTGAGCAGCTGTAAAATGCCACTCAACAAAACCTAACGATGTGTTGCTCTTTCAATAAATTATTCAATATCAAATAAATTTTAACTTCCTTTTACGTTTAGTGTTGTCGCTGTTTATGTTGCTATTTTTGTATACTTTTCGTCTAATATAATGCAGCCACTAATATCTACTAACATTTCCTTTTACCCAGCAAAAAAATTAGAATTAATGCTTTACAAACTACTTCTTTCACTGTTTCACAAGCATCCGTTAGTGTATTTTTCTTGCTTTTTTAGAAGTTATTCTGAACAACTTCAAAAAATTACTTCTTTCATTGCTTCCAAAGTATACGCTAGTATATTTTTACAGCTTTTTTAGAATTAATTCTGAACAACATCCAAAAAATTACTTAAGTATTGCTTCTAAAGAGTAATTGCTCTAAAAGTGATCGTAAAAAGTGATTTTGGTTTCATTTGGTATTTCCAAACAGAGGGTCTCGGGTTCTATTCCCCGCGGGACCAATATTTTTTAATTTTTATTCTATTAATTCTGTTTAGTATTTGTAATTAATTTGTTTAAATTCAATGGATTTTTAATTTTTAAAAATTAGTGAAAAAGAGCTTCATTTGCACTCGTTCAAAAAGTACTGAAAAAATGTTGAAGTGGGAGTACTCCTCTCCTATGACAACTCAATGTTAAAACAATTAGTGTTTATGTTAAAAAAGAAGTACATCTAGATCATCAATTGTAGTGCTTTTTCTACTGCTTCGGCCTCTCTTTTTTTGCTGGGTGTGAACGAATGTTATTTTTCCGTTTATTTAATTTTTTTCTTCTCAAAATACGAACAAAAAAATTTAAACAAATATTATAGGAAATATTTTTCTATACAATTTATATTTTTCTTATTTTACAACAACCTCAACCATAATGTCATTTGTATTGGGGTCTTATATTTGTTTTCTTTAAAGGATTATTGCATCTTTTCTATAGTTGCTCGTGCGCGAAATTGTATTAAATGTTTTGTATAAACGGTGTTGGTTGAATACTCAATCAACATCACTGTGTGAAAGAAGAAACTGTCATTGGTTGAATGGGGTTTTCATCAAGCCAAGGGATTTTTAAAGCTACATTTGTCTTTCCAGAGTATTCTGTGTTGGTGACATTTTTTCTTAAATAAATTATAACTTATGAATTTTGTTTTGAAGGATTTATGTGACATGATATTTTCAGTATCTTCATTAAGTATTCTATAAGGTAAAGAGCTGTTAAGAGGATAATTGTTAAAGCGATTTAAGGGAGAAATAATACAAGGTATGGCGGGTAGTATACAACTTAAATTATTTTATTCATAGAGCATATGAAAAGCCTAGAATTAATATTTTATAATATATAGGGTAGAAGGGCAATCATTCGCAATTGTGGCACATCAGTTACCCCCCAATTTTTATTTTATTGAAAACAGCTCTTAATTTATTCAAAACTATAATTTGTGCTATTATTTTTCGTCTCTCATGTCGCCAAATTGGACTTCACACGTGGTCATGGATAGAAGTTCTTCGGCATGGGAGGCAAATAATTGAGGGTTAGTATTTTTAGAATAATTTGTCAATTTCGTCTGTTTAAAAATACACTTTAAGGCATTAAGGCCTCGATATTGCTCTTTAAAATAAACAATACTTTTATTAAGTAAGTTTTTGGAAAGTGTTAAAAGTAATAAAATTATAAACAAAAATAAAAAATTACACAAACAATCTGCAGACTCTGCTTTTGGCTTCACAAATTTCTATAACTTTAATACACATCATTTGTTACATCCCTACGGGAAATTTTAACAAACTGTCACCGAACTGGCCCCTTAATATAAAGGGGTCACAAGGGGTCAATTTCCACCTCCTATGACAACGCCATGTAAAAGTGACCAGTCTATTTCATATTAAGGGGCCAGTTCGGTGACAGTTTGTTAAAATTTCCCGTAGGGATGGTTACGTACTATGTATTTTGAAAAGGTCTGATAGTTCCCTTCCAATCAATTTCAAAAAAACTAAAGTTTTAGAAATGTTTTTGTCGAAGCCACAGCTAATGAAAACTATCTAATGAAAGTAAAAGTTTTCCCCAAAACCGTTATATTTACAGCTGACAAATGTGCAACACCGACTTGGAGAATTTACCCCATAAATAGAGCAGTTTACTCGATTTAAACTACTTTGGAGATCTTAAAAGAAGAAATACAAGAAATAAAGATAATTGATAAATACACAAAATAAAGTTCACATATGTAAGATTTTAATTAAAAAAAGTTCTCTCAAAAATATAAATTGGTGAATGCTTCCTCTTCTACCGTATACGTAGTGTAATTAGTTCATGTACATACCGAGTAGGTAGCATTTTATATTTTTTAATTCAGGTGGTCAATTTGCCAACCAATTCAGTGATTTAAACAACACAAGGCAAGTTGACTTCTTCAAAAAAGGCAATATTGGGTGCGTTCGGCAGATACAATTTGACAGTCAACAGTTCTACAACAGTTGCGCAACTATCTGCTGAACGACCTGATCACTAACCGCTCAGTCTGAGCGCTGTCATATTTTGGTAGCGTAAAAAATGTTTGCTACTTTTGATCAAATAGTGATACATTTGTTGTTGTTGATTTTAAAAAATTTTTGTTTTGTATGATTGAAAAATAAAAACATACAAATATAATTCAAAAACAAAAAATTTATAAAATCAAAGGAAAATATAGAAAAAATGTATTTAAAAACAAAACAAAGAAAACATCGTTCAGCAGAGTAAGTAAAAACAAAGCGCTACAAGTCACCGGTATCATTTTAAGGTTTCTCTGCCGAATGCTACCATTGTTATCCCAATCGAAATGTCAAAAGTTCACTCTTAAACAAAATTAAATCATATTGTGCATCGCTGAGAAAAATGCCTGCTTAGCTCCTTGACTACAAAGCTTTTTCTCACACAATTGCAAGCGGAACTACGAGCGGCGGAAAGGATATCTTTGTAGAATCTTTACTAGCTGTTCCTTTTTTTGAACCAAAAACATTTTCTTCCCCTTTTGGCCAAACAACGAAAATGTAAGACTTAAAAAAAATTATCGCATATAAATTAACATATGTTTCTTAAATTTTTAATTCCGAAAAACAAATAAAACATTTAAAATTATCTTTCACGTCATAAAATTTTCATAAAATTTACACGATTAACAACAAAAAAAAAAACAGACTTTAAATACGAATGTTTATTTGATGACCATAAATCAACGATTTAAAAGTGACTGTATATATGTTTGATGTGTATGCATCTTAATCAAATTAATATCCTTTAAAAACAGAGTTTCTCACTATTTTTACATTCAAGACCATGTTCCTTTGATCCATATTGCAATAACTGATCAAGCCTATTTAGGTATTATAATATGCAATAAAAAATATATATTTTAACAAATTTCTGAGATACTGGTTCATTGATCGCAATAAAATACCCGACTCTTGTACTGCAATAAAATAAAAGAAATATGAACTATTTGAGATCTGCCATTTTAATTTGGATCTCCGAAATGATTTAACAAATTTAAATCGCAACAAAATAAGTCGAAAATAATGTTTTTCAAAAAATTTAATAAAAAATATTTATTTTTAGTTAAAATCAAATAGCAAGTGGCTAAGTTTCTGAAGTTTTCATAAATAAAATGGACTCGAAATCCAATTGCGAAACTGTTTTCTAAAAAATTTTTAAGCTGTTTGGTGCCCAAAGAAAATGTTTTTGTTAAATGCGTTTTTGCAAAAATTCTTATTAGTTATGTGTGCTAGGCATAATTAAAGAGGTTAGAAAATAAAGAGAATCCTCCAATTTACTGAAATAACTTTATAAAATCTGCCTCCAAATAGGAAACTGAAATTTTTTTCGCAGCTTTTAATTGATAAGTGGATATTTTTATTGTTACTAAAATTGATATATTAACCTTTGGTTTTCCTTAAAAATTACAACTGGGGACAACTTGGAAAGCTATGCTGCCATATAAAATTTTTCACAAGTCGTGATTTTAACGTATGGGCCGCTATAGATGAATACATTTTACTAAGCCGTAGCATTTATTAAGGCCGATTTTGCATTCAGCGATTCAATTAGCTAAAACCTTAAAAAATCGTAAAAATCTATACAAAACGCGAACAATGGTTTTAATATCAAGTTTTATTCATCAAATTTTAAGCCTAAATATGAATACAGGTCCTGTGCCTACATTTCACCACAAACAATTTATATTGATTGCATTTGAAAAACGCCAAACTTTAAAGACATTTAGAGAAAAATCTGTACCTTAGATCGAAAAAAAAGTACGCCATTGTAATCAGCATGTGCGAAATATATAGAAATGATGGTCAGAGCTCTATTAATTTTTAAAAGTCAAGATTTTGTCACGCAGTGTAATTAGTAGACGCTACTAAATTTCAGTAAATTGTTGTAAAATGCAATTTAAAATCAATCTACTGAAATTGCCAAAAAAGTACTAAAAATAAACAAACTGTCAAATCTAAAAAAAAAATAATTAAAATCAAATTTAATAAAAAAAAATATTTTGTTCTTTTGATTGTAAAAAATATATAATTACTTCAACATATATAAAATTTGGGGTAAAAATTGCAAACGGTTCTCCAGTTATTACCTTTTTATATATTGGAGATAAAATAAAATTTAATGTGTTTTATTTCCAAACTAAGAATATATCAATAACAACAAATATAAACTAAATAAGAATTCTAAAAAGCCACGAATTGTTGTAAATAGAATTTCCTTAAAGTATCCACTTGTTGTTAAATTAGTATATTTTTTGCTAAGTTTAGCACTCGGTTTTGAAAAATTAGTAATTTAATATTTACGAGTATATAAAAATCACTATATACTCGTAAATAGCAAAGTGCGATTGAAAACTATTTACAAATGTTTTTTACTAACTTTTTTATCTAATTGTTCTATAGGGTGATAATTTGGCACAATTTTGATATTTTACAATTTGGTTTCCACCATAAATTAATCATTATAATGTTGGCTTTTTATAATTTTTTTTTAAATTATTAACTGTCCATGAAAAAGTGTACTTTAGGAGAAACAAGAAATTTATTCCGGAAGTGACTGTAAATTAAATACATATATAAATTCCGATTTGTCCTATTAAGATTCTTGCAGTATATTTAACAAAATTAGATTCTGCGGTTTTAGAAGACCTTGCAAAATAATCAGCGCGGTCATCTGGTTGCTAAACCAAAATCCTCAAAGGGTTTTGCAAATCTAGCTTGGTGTCCTTAGATGTCCTTTTGAAATTTTAATCATGTTTACGTAACAAAGACGCACTGTCAGTTGCTTATTTTTATTCAAATTGTTTGTTATAACCAGTTTGCTGTTAAAAATTGGCGAATCGGCTTAGAAATTGCAAGTAAAAATGTCAGGACACCCGGAAATTTCCATACAAAATGAAACATTTTGTACAAACAAACAATCGGAATAAAAATGACTAGAACTGGGCATTATAGTTCACAATTCATTTCAATCAATTTTATTTTTGAGAGAGTGTGTGCTTTTAGTTCACTAGTTCAGTCGAGAAATTTTTTCAATTGTTCATACACTAATATAAAAGTCTTCAAAAAATGTTGTTGAAAAAACAGCTGAACTCAGCGGAACATTTGCTAAACATTAGAAAAGTACAAACAGCAAGAAAAAATCTCTTAAATTTACAAAATCCCAGCTATATTTTACTTAATCGAAAATGACAATTTACACTGCTAAGATCGGCAAAAATTTTCCTGGATATTTGTCGACTAAAACATCACAAACAATTTTAAGTTTTTAGTTTTTCTTTTGAATTTCTTAATGCGCATAAAAATCTACACTACAGAAACCAGTCTACTATTTTATAGCAAATATTTCTGTTTCTCGTAGCAGGAGAGACCGTTATTTGTATTCAACTCAATTAAATTTAAAGATAAATTTACTTTTGAATATATAACAATTTCTACTAATATTCATCGACATTTCTCTGCCGGTATTAGCAAGGTAAATTTGCACTTCGCTTAAACAAAATTTAGCTCAAATATTACTAAAATTTCGTACACTTAACAGTTGTATTTTTGCTGTTCTTATCTCACTAATATTTAGCAAAAAGGATTTACTAATTTTTATTTGCTACTGTTAAAGGATTTTGTCTATCGGTATAAGATTATATTATGGCAATGGTTTGTTTGATAATGCCAAATAAAATAACCGAAAGGAACAGTTGAAATTTAACTTATTCGTGAGTTCCTAACTCTAAAAATGAGCAATTTTTTTCGGGTTTTGCGCCACACAGATATTTCAAGAGGTCATAAAATAAAAAACCGAGCTAACTTTGCAAAATCCTCTGGAATTTTACTTTCATTTAGTATTGGAACCTGAAAATTCCCACGGAGTCGATGCTTGGCAAAAAATGGGTAAAACAACATACCTCCCAGCAAAATTTTTTTGAACTGGTTACCTCTGAATCTGCTCTAGAACAAGTGTTTTTACCACCGGTTCCAGGGAACAGGTTTTAGAACTCATTCCTGGAAGTCAAAATGGAAGGTTTCACTGTCGCAGAACTAGTGCTATAAGTGGTTTTAGAACCGGTTGCAAAACAACCTGTTCTAGTTGGGAAGAAAAGAACCTGTTTAGGTTTAGGTTTAGGTTGAATGGGAGCCCGCCAGAACGGCGAGTTCACTCGGAGGCCATAGGGCCCATTGTGATTCCCTTAGTTTCCCCCGCATGGAAAGAAATACCACGACCCGAGAAATCTAGAACCATCCCGATCCCCTTAAGAAGTTCGCAAGACCAGACAGAGAAACATCGCGTAGACTGTCCAGGTCGTCGAAGAACCTGCACCCCAGATATCTGAGTCGCCGTTCCTTCAGTCCCGGACATTCACAAAGCAGATGATGTACTGTCTCCTCCTCCTCCTCGTCCCCACAGCCCCTGCAGTAGTCCGCCTGTGCGTAACCCCAACGCGCAGCCATTCGGCCTATCGCGCAGTGTCCCGTTAGAACCCCTACAAGCATCCCGACCGTCCGCTTGCCAAATCCAAGAAGAATCTTTGTCCTCCCCGGATCTGGCAGTGGCCATAGGGTCCGAGATATCCTACAATTGGTCAAGGTTGTCCACCTTGTCCTCGTCTACCTATCCGAAAGAACCTGTTGCTTTTGGGTCAAACTCAAACAAAAATCACCGATGATAGAATATAAATTAGAACAGATTTCATGCAAGTACAAGTTGTTTTAAAGGGTTTTTGAATAAGAGCGCTACAAAAGTAAAAAAGTTTAAATAAAACAAAAACGGTTTTGGATATCAATGAAATTCTTTATTCCTGTGAAAGTACGTTCGATGCCATTATGTATGGAAATCGATCTATTTTGCATGGCCACCACGGGCACGCTTGCAGAAGTCCAGACGCTGAACTCAATTTTCGACGGTTTTCAAGCATAAATCGGCTGATACTGCTGCAATTTCACGTTCGATATTTGTAAGAAGTTCATCAATCGTCGCTGGCTTGTTGGCATAGACCATAGATTTGACATTGCCTCACGCTCAATTGTTGATCTGCTAGGACGATTATGACGACCATAAATTGGACGTAGCGCTCTTAACGTTGAGGCCACTGACTCCGAATTTCGGTAGTAAATTTTAATAATTTCGACTCTTTGTCGGCTCATATATCTTTCCGTCATGAAATGGCAAACCTTACTGAAGAGAAATGTCAAAAGAGCGGCAAGAAATATGGCGTCGTTTGCTGTCCCTGTCTTTCTACTTTTGTAGCGTCCCTGTTGAACAACCCTTTATTACCATATAAAGCTCCATATTTTTTTTTAATAGGGAAGCTAATTTTTTGATTTCAAGTTATAAATTTTAATTAAAAGCTTCTTATTTTTAAAAATTTCTTCTTTCTGAATTTCTTTTTTAATATAATAATATTTCGCAGACCACTCAGTTCTATACTGTAATATGAGACTCTTAGTCTTGTGTATGGAACAGCATATAAATAAATAAATAAAAATATTGACCTATGATGCAATTACGGACGCTCAGGGGTTGTAATCCCCATTTGAAAAACGTTGTCTAATAAAATGTTCTTATCGGCTTTGATACAAGTAGTTGCCGGTGGTATTAAAAGGAATTACAGCACTCTCAGAACAATTCCGTTGTGACAACGGAATTTATTGCCAACCGAATTGATTCGGTTGCTGCAACCTCGTAATCAGTTGCGGTAACCGAATTAGATTTCAATTCGGTTGCCATAACTGAATTCGGTTGAGACAACCGAATTACGAGGTTGCAGCAACCGACCCAATTCGGTTGGAGAAAATTCGGTTGTCACAACGGAATTGTTCTGAGAGTGAGCCCAAATGTGCTTTGACACTACACCAACATTCTGCTTTTGAAACTCAAAAAATTTTACAGGTTGGGAGGAAATACAGAATTTAACGGGTAAATTAAGTTTGTGCTAATTAAGTATATGCCGCAATTGTGAAAATAATTGGACGAAATTTGGTATATAAGTTTGTATTGCCTCATTTTCAGGTCATTATTTTGATTAAGGCGCAATAGAAGAGTCCTGTCTAAAATTGGATATCTTGAACATAAATTGTTTCACCAAACAAAAGCAATTTTATGCGATTCAAAAATCCAAATTCATCTTCGAAAATCCAAAGTAAAAGAAGTCTGTTCAGAAAACTTTCATAAAAGTATAATTTATTGTAAATTATTTCAAACGAAATTTGAACTTAAAAGCTTCAATGCGAAACTCTGTTTTACACACAAAAATAAATAATTTCTCAATTTGATGGGATACATGCTAGGTGTGTGCGTGCGTCCATGTGTGTGTGCGTATGTATATAAATATGTCTGTTCTTGTGTGCGTATAAAAGTAAACATGAATGATGCATGTGATGTGTACAATTAGACCATTAAATTTTCAATAACAGCTGACTTCCATTTAATTCATATTTGTTCTTGGCATTTTGGCCTGGCATTTACATTGCGGTTTACAAAACCCGCACTTATAATCATCATTTTATTGAAACCACACTTTATGACCAAAAATACCGTTATCTTAAGCATTGACATACAAACTGCACTCAAACATACACACACGTACACAGTGGTGAATACAATTTGCAAACAAAAGCCGTTATATTTTATTTTAAATACTGTTTGTATTTCACTCACAGCTTTGTTTGAAAATTGTATTTTATGTTGAACGAAGGCAAAAAAAATAAAAAAACAGCAACAACCGTTAAGAAAAACAAAGAAAATTTAAACTTTTCTTTTGCGGTCTCGTTTGTTAAGACCAGAAAGACGACAGGCGGATTCGGAAGTGTGTATTGTATTGATATTTTCTTCCATTTTCTTCTTCTTATTAAATTTTGTTGTTATTATGACTATTGCTGCTACGGCTACCACTGTTGTTGTCTACTTGGAAACGGAAGTAAATTAATTGTAAGAAACTGTTAATGTTTATTTCTTCGAGTTCTTCAAGTACTTAAAGTTTTCTTTAACATTTATTTGATTTACACTTTAATTTTTTTTTTTTTTTTGTTGATGCGTGTTTATTGTTAATGAGCCAATTTAGTTGCAAGTTTTATAAGTTCATCCATAAGACAGGCAGTAGCAATACTCTTAGTAGTTCAAGTTTCAGTTCTTTATGTTGCAATTGGTTCATTCAAAAGTTATTTCAAAGTTTAATATTTTATTTAAGAAAATTTGTTGAAAGTGTTGAAATAGTTTTTGGTTTTTTCATTTTGTGGAAAAGACCAAAAAGAAAATTCAACTATCGGAAAAACAATAAAATGTTGTAATTAATGTATAAAGTTTAAATGACTTTGTCAACAATGATGTTATTTCAAATTATATTAGTACTGGATACGTAGGAATTTATTTCCTTAAATTTAATTATAAACAAATGTTGTTATATAGGTTTAAGGTTAAAAAGGAGAATAAACATTTTTTCAAAGTTATAAACACATTATTAATTTGCGAATCAGACTAGGTCTAGTTTTTGGCTTTTTTCTGCCTTTTTTTCTGCATTTTATTTGGTATAGTTTAACATGGTTATTCACAAAAAACTTTTTGTCTTATTAGAGGCTAATTGAACGGTTTTTGTTGTTGTTTTGTATGTTAATTTGTTTTATTAAACTCGAATAAAATTCAAACAAGCCTAAATTTTAAACCAAAAGTCTGTTATTCTTTTCTTTTATTACAAATGCATTGCAGGATGCACTTTATCATATGCCTATTTACAAAATAACAAAAAATTGATTATATCACAATGCAAAAAATCGATATACATATATACATTAGAGCAACTCACTTTATATGGACAGAAAAAGAGTAAAAAGCGCCCCCCGCCCTACCCAACATAAACCTTGGTTTGTTTTGTGATGATTCCCAAAATATTTCGGGTCAAGCAATGAGGTCTCACGAGCTGGACTATTTTTAAAAAAGGTATTTTTTTACAACGGAATCATCATAAAACAAACAAAGGCACTTCGAGGGGGGCACTTTTTTAACTTTTTTTCGTGAGTCGGTCTAATGTATACCCTTTGCTTATACCAAAAAATGTTAGCTCGCTTTTATGTAGAAATTTAAGTAGCTAAAATAGGTAGCCTGCTCGTTAAAAAAATTATAAATTAAATATTTAGATATTAGCAAATAAAGCCAGAAATATAAATGTAGCATTTTCAATAGCATTTCATAAAATATTAAAAATTGTTTAACTACACAAGGGACTTAAATACCCAAATCTTATAACAAAGTATGGTGCTCCCTTATATCGCATGATAATCTGATAACTACCCTACGGGAAATTTTAACAAACTGTCACCGAACTGGCCCCTTTATAGGAAATATACTGGTCACTTTTACATGGTGTTGTCATAGGAGGGGGAAATTCACCCCTTGTGACATGTCACAAGACAAATCCTAGGACAGGTTACTGAACTCTCATAAAAAACAAAGTTCAGGGACCTGTCCTAGGATTTGTCTTGTGACACTACTTTCCATTCCGCTTTTATTTGTATCCAGATAAAGTTTAACGGAATTAAATGGATCCTCCTTAATAAAGTATGTTTTATAACTTCCCTGGTCAAACCAGATGTTCGTTTTCATTTGTCTGAAAAATATTTCATTACCATTAAATGGTAATGGAATTTTTTTTTTTTTATTTATTTTTTAGTTATTAAATTCCATTATTAAAAAAATTTCTGTATTTTACACAAGTTTTTATATAATTTGCCAAAGAATTCCAACTAACAGTTATTCCATTTAGTATTTGTAAAATTTCGCCTTCATTAAGAACAATCTTTTTTAAATAGATAATTCTGAACTCACTTATAGTTCTACAACGACCTAGAAAATGTTCTATGTTTTCAATTTCCCCAGAGTTACATAGTGTGCAAATATTTAATGCATTTACTTGAAATCGGTTCCCATTTAATTTTATCAAATCACTTCGTGCTTTGAATATCCATGTTATATTGTCTTGATTACATTCATCTGATATATATATCTACTTCCAAATGGTATATCAACTTTTTTATAAATTCTGCATGTATGAGCTATTTGTAACAAGGTATTTTCATGGTATTTTGACTTGAGCGAGTTAAGGAGATTTATGCGATTACAATTGCATTGTTGTATATTGATGTTAGATTCAGTCCAACTGATTCCAAACTCTGCTCCAAGTTTATTTAGTACATCAACCCAGAGTAAACGTTTTTGCAGCAATATTTTAGTGAGTTTGTGCGGCAAATGGTCTTCTTCGTATTGAAACATTGTTTTGCACACATATCTCATATGAAGATCCAAAGTATAGATGTCCATTTTCTATACCAGTTTCGGCCAACAGTATATATGACGGCGTGAAATTTGGGAGTCTTAATATTTTCTTTAAGAAATATACTTATCAACATCTTGGAAGTTAGCAAAGCCCCAAACTTGTGCGCCATATGTTTGCACTGCTCGACAGACCGTTAAAAATAGCTTCCATTTGAATGCCATAGAGATTGTGCCTTTCTTTAAAAAATTCTGCCATGTTAGATTAATACGGTTTTTTGCTGCTTGATTTCTTTGTTCAATGTGCTTGCTAAAAGTCATTTTGGGGGTTAAGGTAACCCCCAGGTAGCAATATTCTGAGGCTATCTTTATTTCATGTCCCTTATAAAACCATTTTTCTTTACGGGATAATTTTCCACCTTTTCTGAAAATCATTATATCTGATTTCTGCAAATTCACTTCTACATGCCAAGTATTGCAGTAATGTTCTAATCGATATATCATTTTCTGTAGTGTAACCTTTTAGTTATGGATTTATGAAAAAAAAACATCGAAATTAAAGCCGATATACACTTGTAGTTTTTGGTAATATGGCATCTATAATGTAATTAACTAAAACAATTAGATTTGAACTGATAGATTCATACAGATGTGTCAACTTCAATAAAAAAGCTTCACCGTATTCATTTATAAAATTAAGTTAACCACTTCTAGTTTGCATAATTTAATAAAAAATATTTTTAAATTTATTTACAACATCAAAGCCAACTTAAACACGACAACGATAAATAAAATTTGCTTCCCAAACAAAATTTTATTTCATCAATTTATAAATGATGCAACAGCCAACTAACAGCTCAAGCAGTAAAACAAATTATTCTACTTGAATAAGAGACAAGAAAACATAAAATGCTTGAATGATAGTGACTGTTAAAATAAACTTGATCCGAAAGCCAAAGAGACCAATTTAATAGAAAAAACAAGCAGTAAGAAAATTTTTGTTGACTAACATCGACTATATACAATACGCTACACCAGGATAACAAGTTATTCTATTATCAAATTATTTAGCTATTTATAAGCAAAAAAATTTAAGAGATTTTAATTTTTAAATTGCTATGTTTACATGGTATAAAAAACTAGTTTTATGAAAACAAAGAAATTTTTTGTTAATATTAACAACTTTTTTGTTCATTTTGTAAAGAATATATTTTTAAAGTTATTCAAAATAAATTTTATCTAAATTGAGTGAAAATTTTTCTTATAAAGATTCATTTGACTCATCTAGGAAACATATTTTTTGTGCTTCCAACAACTAGAACTATAGTGTGGACTTCATGCTACTCCACACTGTGGAGTAACATAACTATAAAAGCAGAACAGAGAAATGAAATATATATGGTGTTTAGTTACTTCCTAAAGTGATAACTTATTTTATAGAACAACAACAGCATCAACAACATAATAGTGTACGTGTACACAACAACAACATGCAACAATAACACAACTCTTGAGAATATAAAATAATGGACCATATGAAAAACTTAACTCAACCAAATATAAGTATTGTATAAAAAAAATGCCAGAAATAAGAAAACGTTCGGTGGGAAAATAACTTTGCAGGAACGATGAGTGTCACTAATAAAATTTTCTTTTTACAATTTTATTAGTTTTTCCTAAAATGCAATTTGTACTTCTTTTTTTCTAGAAGACATCAACAACAGTGGAAGTCGCTGCTGCGGCAGTAGCAGCAATAGCAATAATATAATGATAAAATTATACGATGTACAATATGATGTCAACATAACGAGCTATAAATGAACAACCTTAATGGCCATTTAATAATGTTAAATTGAAACTTTATAGCTGAACTTTTTAAGGAAGGCAGTAACAGAAAATAGTTTATAAAATATTCAATGAAATATTTAATTGCATGTTTTGGGCTATTGTTAGCTAAATGTGAGTTGAATGGGCATATTTCCTAGTCTTCATATTGAGGTTATAAATATAAAATAATATAAACTTACGTTTAAACATCCGTGGTAAATGAAGAAGTAAAACAAACTCTGATGGAAATAATAACAAATTCGGGAACATTTAAAAATATATAAGTTTTTATTTTTGGAGACATAAATGCGAAATTTTACTTGCATAATTTTGAATAGATATCTTATACTGCACTAGGGTTTCCAATACCGAATCGGTATTGATAAATCGATTCGGTATTTTCGGTAATCATAGAAATGTTCTTATTTAGCGCGTAAACTTAGATAATCATTTATTCCAAGCAGGCCCAACTTTCTCTCTCTTGTGTTTCATTTAGAGCTTGAAAAATCTAATCCTTTTTTGAATCAATACGAATAAAAATTCATTCATTTTATGAATCAGTGAATATTTAAAATAATTTTAAATCAATTATTTGATGCTGAACAAAGTAAGATAATGATTTGGTCTAATTCATATTGATTAATTTTGATTCGATTGAACAATTTGTTTTAAGAGATAATTCGCGAAGTATAAATCAGATCAGAACTTTGAAGAATTGATTCAAAATAATTATTTTCCAAAATGATAAAAAATAGCTGATAAAAAACTATAAAGATAATTCTCATTATTTTTATATTTTTTTGATTCGTGAAGATATTATTGACTTAATTTAATCCGTAAATCAAAGAAACATTTTTAAATCCTGAATAAAATCAAAAAATTATAATTCGCGAGAATCAAAAAGTCAACATAATCAATAATATTTTTTTTATTCCTTTTTAGAAAATTTAGAAAGAAAATTTGGACAAATTTGATAATTCCCATCACCAATACTGGGAAATCGTGAACACAAAAGTGAAAAAATATTTATTAGACTAATTTTTTAAGATTTTGACTTTCTCTCAAGAAAATGTTTAGGATTTTTTACGTTTGAATTAATTAAGACTCGTGGATATAACCCTTGCAAAAGTCATACTATTTATAAGTAATCATAATTAATGGCTGGGTTAATTTTAGTTTTTACGTTGTCCAAAAATCTAGTTGAGTACACCAAGAAAAAACAATGTTAAATTCAAGTGCAAACATACTTAAAATGAATGAAAACACTTTTAATTTACAACAAAGTATGATCTTAATTATTCTAAATATTTTTAAAATTAATTTTAACATATTATAATTATTATTTTTTAAATACAAAAATTCTTATTTTAAATTAAAAAATAATTAAATTTAGCATTCCAATTTGTGGGTTCCTAGCGTTCCATTCCGTTTGTTCGTAATTGTTGAAAATAAAACAATTTATTTTTTAACTTTTTATTAATGAACTTTTTATTAACTTTTTTTTATGAAAACTTTTTATTAATGAAAACTTAATGATTACATTAATTGTTTAAAAATTGCAATGTAATATTAACAAAAACATTTTGAATTTATTTCCAATGCAAAAAAACTTACAAATAAGACACAACTTTCATGAATTAAAATACCAAAGATTACGCTCCAGACTGCTCCAAGTTTATAGCAGAATTTGTGCCCAAGAGCGATGGTTATTGCCCCAGATCAATACTGCTATCAAGTTAATTCTTTTACAAAACCTGAAATTAAAAATATATACACAACTTATTAAACAATAACTTCAACAATAGCGTTCTTGAAAATATTGAATAAAGTAAAAAATCTATTTATGACACTATAATTATATTAATTTATATTATTAAAATTACAAATACTTATTTACAAAAAAAAACATTAACAGTAAACAAAAAATAAATGTTCATTTATTTTTCGCCATGAGTCTGCAAGAATGAATGACATGTGAATAAACGTCAAATTATTTTTTGACAAATATCAGTATGAACATATTCATTTTAAGTACATCTAAATTTATTTTAGAAATGTTTTTTCAAAATCTAATATTTTTAAATCAAATATGAAAAATATTTGATTTAATGATGGTTTTTTTTCTCTTTGTAAAAATGCAATTTAGTCGTATTTATTAATGTTTGCATCTTTAAATTATATAATTTGTAAAGAATTGCGAACAAAATAACATAATTATTGTCAAATTTGCTAAAAATTCTCTTAAAAAAGACATAAAATATTAAAATAATAAACAAAAAAATTGTATGCAGTACCGAAATCGCTATCGTTCTAAAATCGGTATTTCGAATTTGTTAAAACGGCTCGAATTACGACAATTTCGGTATTACCGAAATCGGTACTGGAAAGCCTACACTGCACGAATGTAAAGGGTGGTCCAACCAAAACGGACGATGTTAGTTGTAAATAAAACAAAAAGTTTTCAGAGAATTGTCTTAATATTTTTGATGATGATAGAAGGATCTATGACAATTATGCGTGAAACAAAATATCGGCATACCTCTATCTGATGGTCCATATTTTCAAGGACTCTGAGACATAATTGAGGTTCAATATCGTTAATGAGCCGAAATATCTCATCTTTAGCTCTTGAATTGTTCTTGGCTTATTGAAGTATACTTTTTTTTTAAGTATCGCCAAAGAAAGGAGTCCAACGGTGTCAAATCAAATGATCGTGGCGGGCAATTAACATCGGCACGACGTGAGGTGACATTGTTTCGTTGGCTGTGTTGCAAGTGGCACCATCCTGTTGGAAGCGCATATCGTCCAGGCCCATATTCTCAATTTCTGACCACAAGAAGTCCGTTATCGTCTCGCGATAGCGAACACCCTTCACGGTAACTGCTTGGCCCACCTCATTTTCGAAGAAGTATGGCCCGATGACGCCGTCAGCCCATAAACCGCAGAACGAACTGGGCGAGAATGCACAGCAGTTGTCACGTTTCCTACAGATCCGGTTTGCTGAAATTTGCGCACATTTGGTCGACTATGTGGACACATTTGGTCGACTATGCTGACCAAGGAAATCACGAAGTGCACGAATTGCATTTTGATTTGAATTCCCATTTTCGTAAAAGGATTTAACAATCTTATCGCGCCACTCAAAAACTTGGGCAAAAAACTTGAAGTTAAGGTTTGACTCACAATTAACATCGTGCATTATAGTTGGACCACCCTTTATTATGTGAGTATAGCAGAAGCCCCATAAATGCTGCCCACAAAGCGAATAATGCGATATGAATTAAAATATGCATTTATAATAAGATATTAAAAATATGCATTAATAAATCGGTGCACTTGGTTGTAAAATTATTGATTCGTAAAGATATTTGGTTCATATTAGGGGTTTTCATAAAAACTCCTAAATAAATAAAAGCCATATTTTTATGTATGGAGTTTGACATTAAACTCATAAATATGACAGGTTTACAACAGAATTACAAGAAAAATTTGGAAACCATATTCGGACTCAGCACGGAAAGTTTACTTGAAAATGTGTGGTCGCATGCCCGAAAAATTCAAAAATTTTAAAATATTTAGTAGCGAAAATGTGTGCAGTTTTCGGTTTATAACTTTTTCAGCCCTCAAAAAAAGTTATTCACGCGAACAGATTATGTTTTTTTAACGTGATTTAAACAAGTTAATCTCGGGAAAAAATGTATGCCACTAATTTTAAATTTTTCATTTTTAAAATCTGAAATCGACCTGATTCTTGGATTTTCCTATATGTAGAAAAAATTAAAATTTCCGGTTCAAAACCCTAATGGACTATCCAAATCATAAAAAGAAAATCACCCCTTTTTTGTTTATATATATTTTTAATTTCACTAAAATTGATAAAATTTTTGGTTTTCCGGAAAAAAGTGTTATTACTAAAATTTTTTTTTTTTTAATTTACTTAGGCCCTGTTTGTCTATTACGAAAATACTCTAAACGATAGCAATCGACAATTACTGTCGTCAAAAATATATGGGAAACAAAAACAAATTTTCGTTACTTTGCTTTCGTTTAGACCATTTTCGTAATACATGAACAGGGGCTTAATTTTTTTTTTTTATTATTTGTACACCGTATAAAAATGAAGGTTGTGGTTTTATTGTCAAGTTTTTTTCTTTCTAAGAAACGTTATTATTTTCATCATAATAAATAAAAAATTACCCGTTGTTCCAATTTTTTTTTTTTTTTTTTATTTTACTCTACCAAACTTAAGGAACTTTGGGATTTTTAATCAAAAAATATCTGAAGCCTTCGATGCCGCCAAATATTATTCTATAAAAAATTTTCACTTAAAACTATTTTTGCTTATTGCAAATATATTAGATAACAAAACCTCCAAGTTTCAAAGGAATATCTATAAAAATTAGTTTTTGTCAATTTTTTTTGTAAAGCAGTTAAAATTCCATTTTCGCTTAACTATTTTAGCTCAAAATTTTTTTTATTTTAGCGCCCTCTGAATTCATCTTACATATTTATTTGGAGCATTATGTTAGCTCTACAAAAATGTATAATTTACCAACACTCCCTACACATTTTTTTAAATTTTGCCTATGGAACAAAGCACTGTGCGTCGGCGCTAATTAAAAACAGTACGGTATCGAGCTCTATTTACTCGTTAGAGCATTGTCGGAATGTAGGTTGTGTAACTCTGTTCTATCGTTACTACCATGGGAAGGGGTTTGCTGAGATAAGTGTACTTATTCCTACGCCACGTGTTTTTGTCCGTATCACGCGCTTGTCCAGTATATCTCATCCATTTTGGTCGATTGTCCAGTTAGTCGCACAGCGCATTATAGTGAGAATTCGTTCATCAGTCGAACAGGCCGTATGTGGCATAAACTCCCTGTAGATGTCTTTCCTGTTACTTACAATTTAGAGAAATTCAAGTCAAACATTCACAAACACAGCTCCCTATTTTCTTCTTCCCATTAACTATTTTCCTGTAACACCAAAATGCACTCTATTAGTAGCGTATCCACTAAGTGTTGGTCTACAGTAAAACCCACTAGAATCTACTGGCCCCTTTATATGAAATAGAGTGGTCACTTTTGAAATTAACCCCTTGTGACATGTCACAAGACAAATCCTAGGACAGGTTACTGAACTCTCATAAAAAACAAAGTTCAGGGACCTGTCCTGGGATTTGTCTGTGACATGTCACAAGGGGTCAGTTTCCCCTCCTATGACAACGCCATGTAAAGTGACCATTCTATTTCATATAAAGAGGCCAGTTCGGTGACAGTTTGTTAAAATTTTCCGTAGGGTAGTTAGAACCACACTAAATATGATGTTACTCATACGCAGTGTGGTTCTCACTAAAAGTTAAAAATGGCTATAAAAAAGCCGAGTTATTCCCTAAATATAAAAGAATAACATCGCTCACTAACTCACTAACTGACTTAGCATCAAATAGCCTAAACCGCTGCAGATATGAACTTGAAATTAAGTAGGTAATTACTAATCTAACCATTATTAAGCCATTCGATCGGGACACAATATTTCTCAAGTTTGATTTTTAATTAATTACCAAAATTACAAAATGAAAAAATTTTGAAAGTTTTTTGCATTACAAAGAAAGCTTATTCATTTTGAATTCTAAAAAAATTACTACGGTAAAAAAAGATTCCGCGGTTAGATCATACGACCTTTTTTCTATTAACATTCCAAAATATAATTGAAACAATATGACAATTATTAATTCGTACTGCACATCGTTTGAAAAAAATCTAAATTATTTACTCCACATATTACTAAAAACAACAGCTGGAATAAATAGATAAGCTCAGTAAACATACAACCCTTACAGAAAAAACTTAGTTTCAATCAAATCAAAAAAGAAGATTTTTAATATAAAAAAAATTGTACTAAATTAATACACATGTGCTTTTCGTGTTCAAGAAGTTTTTGGTTATTCTTCAACAACAATCCAAGTTGTTAAGTAATACGCTCAAAAATGCATATAAATATTATGAAAGGCTATTTTATAACAATCCACAAGAAAATGTTGTGAAACTTAAGTTTTTATACCCTACACCACTATGTGGTCAGGGTATTATAAGTTTGTGCTGATGTTTGTAACACCAAAAAATATTGGTCGTAGACCCACCTTATAGTATACCGATCGGTTCAGAATTTTTTTTTATTTCGATTTAACGATGTCCGTCTGTCCGTCCGTCCGTCTGTCTGTCTGTCCATGCAATATTGTGCGCACTCTACAGGTCGCAACTATTAAGATATTTTGATGAAATTTGGTACGCAGACCTATGTTGGCCCAAGGACGAACAAGTTTGATTTTGGTGAACATCGGTCTATGTTTAGACCTAGTGCCCATATAAGGGTCCTACCAAAATTATACTGTTTATACGCTGCAGGTCGTAAATATTAAGATATTTTGATGAAATTTGGTACACAGACCTACATTGACCCAATAACGCAGCCTATTGATTTTGGTGAACATCGGTCCATGTTTAGCACTAGTGCCCATATAAGGGTCCCCCCAAAATTATATTGTTTATATGCTGCAGGTCGCAAATATTAAGATATTTTGATGAAATTTGGTACACAGACCTATATTGGCCCAGTAACGCAGCCTGTTGATTTTGGTGAACATCGGTCCATGTTTAGACCTAGTGCCCATATAAAGGTCCTACCAAAATTATACTGTTTATACGCTGCAGGTCGCAAATATTAAGATATTTTGATGAAATTTGGTACATAGACCTATGTTGGCCCAAGGACGAAGTCTATTGATTTTGGTGAACATCGGTCCATGTTTAGAACTAGTCCCCCCAAAATTGGCTTGGTTACAAACTGCAGGTCGCAAATATTAAGATATTTTAATGAAATTTGGTGCGCCGACTCACATTATAAAAAATTTTGACACAAGCCCCATTCGAATTTCGGATCCAAACAATACACCAGATTGGTGTAGGGTATTGTATAGTCGGCATGCCCGACTTTAACCTTTTTACTCGTTTTTTAAATAATTATGTAGACAATTCCAAAAAAATTAAGTTCCATTTTAACCATACACTCAAGATAATAGGTGTGTTGGCTGAACAGAAAAATTTGTTACTTTAACAAAACTTATTCTTGGTTTTTGGCTTAAAACAAAATTTGTTTATTATACCCTACACCACTATGTGGTCAGGGTATTATAAGTTTGTGCTGATGCTTGTAACACCAAAAGTATTGGTCGTAGACCCACCTTATAGTATACCGATCGGCTCAGAATTTTTTTTTATTTCGATTTAACGATGTCCGTCTGTCCGTCCGTCCGTCCGTCTGTCTGTCCATGCAATCTTGTGCGCACTCTACAGGTCGCAAATATTAAGATATTTTGATGAAATTTGGTACGCAGACCTATGTTGGCCCAAGGACGAACAAGTTTGATTTTGGCGAACATCGGTCCATGTTTAGACCTTGTGCCCATATAAGGGTCCTACCAAAATTATATTGTTTATACGCTGCAGGTCGTAAATAATAAGATATTTTGACGAAATTTGGTACACGGACCTATGTTAGCCCAATAACGCAGCCTGTTGATTTTGGTGAATATCGGTCCATGTTTAGACCTAGTACCCATATAAGGGTCCTACCAAAATTATACTGTTTATACGCTGCAGGTCGCAAATATTAAGATATTTAGATGAAATTTGGTACGCAGACCTATATTGGCCCAGTAACGCAGCCTATTGATTTTGTTGAACATCGGTCCATGTTTAGACCTAGTGCCCATATAAGGATCCTACCAAAATTATACTGCTTATACGCTGCAGGTCGCAAATATTAAGATATTTTGATGAAATTTGCTACACAGACCTATATTGGCCCAATAACGCAGCCTATTGATTTTGGTGAACATCGGTCCATGTTTAGAACTAGTGCCACTATAAGGGTCCCCCCAAAATTGGCTTGGTTACAAACTGCAGGTCGCAAATATTAAGATATTTTAATGAAATTTGGAATTATAGAAAATTTTGACACAAGCCCCATTTTAACCCATTCGAATTTCGGATCCAAACAATACACCAGACTGGTGTAGGGTATTGTATAGTCGGCATGCCCGACTTTAACCTTTTTACTCGTTTTTAAAATTTTTTTGTTAAGCTTAACCAACCTAAATCTAAATAAAAAATTGGTAAACCTACAGTTTTTTTGTAATTATACAGAGTCGTAAAATTTGTTAAAATTTAGGGTCTCCGTACCCTCCCCGACTATAAGGGCATGTAAGGGCACTCCAGAGGGGAATATATTTTGTCCATTTTGCCTTATCTCGCTTAGTTTTCGAGATATGAGTGATATGCATCGGAAAATATTTATTAAAAATTTCCGAGGGTCCAAGGCCCCACCAAGGTCCATTTTGGGACGGTTGGGGATAGTCGAAATTTTCGTCAGTTTTGCTCTATCTCTCTTAGTTTTCAAGATATGGAACATTTTATAAAATTATGTGGGAAAGATATAGCGCCATCTTTAAAACTTCGGATTCATTGGTGGCGCCATCTACCGGGTAATAATAGAAATATGCAAATATTATATTTTAACAACAAAATGTGTAAGATTTAATGAATGAGTTCTTAAAAATAAGTTACAAATAATTTTGAAAATTAACACTCAAAATTAGTTAAAGTATTGACATTTTTAATATTGTGTTAAATGAAGATAAGTAAAATCTTTGTTTAAATCGGTATTTCAACCAAAAATTTGTTAAAAATTTTTCAAATTCATTTCAAAACCCTTTTTTCTATTAACGTATAATGTTAAGTGTAGTCCTAAAATTCCATTACTCAGTTTTTCCAACATTTTCTTGTTGATTGTTTTTAAATAGCCCTCAAAGCTTTAGCTGAAAATAGCATCGATAAAATTCTTTATGGACAATTATTTTAATTTTTGCATTCAAAGATACAAAAATTGTGTTTTCGGACTTTCAATATTTTTATACATTGAGTTGAAATTCTAATACATTTTAGTTATTCTCCAATAACAATCCAATATGTTGACAAATTCATTGGAAAAACTCAGTCTAATATTACGAAAACTAATTAATAATAAATATTATAATTCTGACATAACAACTAACAAATTTGGAACCCTACCCCGAATATCCTAAAAAATGAAATAAAGTTCTTAAGGAAGTTAGAATATTGTTCCACCTCAAGTCCAAAATTCTAATATGATATTGTCATATTAGATTTCATACATGATACATGATTAATACGGCCTATTTTGACATATGGTTGTCAGATGTGGTTCAATATTGCTCCCTCGTATATGGAGAAAATAAGGATATTTGAAATAAATGCCTTAGAATTTGTATTTATCTATACAGATCTCCAAATAGGAATTATGAAAAATATATATCTAACAAAAAATTATATAATAGGGCTAAAATCAGTAGAACCGATAATTTTATTATCCATTTAATACTTAATAAACCATATTAATAAATGCTTGGAATGGCAAGAGAATAATCTAATTATGGCTTCTTATTATGCAATTGATGAATACATATCGTTGGCTTGGTCGGCAAATATGTCAAGTCCGTTTTTTTTTTTTTTTTTCAGGAGAGACAAAAAACTGCCTAACTTTTTTTTTGGGTTAACTTTTTTTAAATCTGTAAATACAGTTTTCAGTTTTTTGTTTAACCACAAAAAATCATAGAATTCCAAAATAAAAGTTTGCAGACTTATAGGCTCTTTTTGGACTTAGCACATTTGCTCTTTATAATTTTCTACTTTAAATGTGGACTCAGCAGATTTTCTTTTTTTTATTTTATTTTTATTTATGTCAGCAGAATCCATGACAATCGCCTAATAAAATTTATAAGTTAACAATGTTTATTCTGAAAAAATTTATAAGTAATAGTTACCCAACGAACATTTTTCTGAGCGCTCAGACATTATGACTCATAAAAGACTCTAAAATACGAGCATTTTCAGAGTGCTCAAATCTTAGAGTCATAAATGAAACATAATAGAGTCTTATTTATGAGTGTATTCAAAATTGTTTTTAAATTTTTTCAATACTCATAAATGACTCAAAAATTAGTCATAAATGACTCATAAATGGCTCAATTTTCAAAATTTTTCAGCAATGCTCATAATTTGGAGTCTTTTATTAGTCATAAAAGTGTGCTCAAAAGAGGCTTCATCGGTGAAGAAAAACACCCTCATATATATATATGATTTCAGAAGGTCAAAGGGCTCTTTTATGAGTCTTTTCGGACTCCAATTGTACACTGGGTACCTTAAAAGTTAAAATAACCAAATAATCAGTTACTTTATCTTTAATAATGTTTTGTCTTTTTAAATAAACAAAAGTCGCATTTAATTCTATTGAAGAAATTTGTTGAAACAAAATGTGTGTTGTTTTCAGCTGGACTTAGCACGTGGTTTTCGATGTTTTGTTTTTTTTTTGGACTTGGCAGAATTGCTTACCACTGCATAACAACAAGAAAAAACAACATAACGGCATTTTTTTTTTTTGTAAATGATGTGTTTTGAGTTACACTAGCATACTACATCTAAAACTCAATTTGCATTAAAATTGGACTTGACAGGTTTGCCGACTAAGCCAACGATATATAAAACACTTCAAAGTGGATATATCCCACCTGAGGCCTTTTTATATCTCGATAGAAATGGATTTGTTCAAAATGAAATCAGCATTCCTATATCTTACCACATTTATAGACGGGCCAATGTAAAAGCTGTTAGTCCCAATGAGCTCACTGTTGAAAATCAAAGGTTCGACACTAGTATATACTCGGCAGATAAAAATATGTTTCCAAACTTCAACATTAAGAAGTATTGGTAGCTCACTAAATTGTTCTACCTCTTTTTTCAAATCCTTGACCTTTATCTTTTACCTTTTCTAATATAAAATTAAGGTTTTTTTCAAATTATTCTTTACAGTTAATTATATAAAATTACATTTTTACTTTCTAAAATAATAATAATAATAAATAAGATACAACAAATTATATTACACTAATTATATTATACTAAACTTGAGAGCCCGTACACAGAGAGAATTTTGCTGGACGAGTTTTGATGAAATTTTTCAGTGAATTAATGAGGTTTTCTTCACAAAGTAAATGAAAAATTTCTTAAATTGGATGAAAAAGCTTCATATATTATATGAATCTAGTTTTAATGAAACTTTTTCATGGAGTGTATGAAACTCTTAATAAATAAAATGAAATTGTTGGCAATATTTTATGAAAAATTCCATTAATTCAACGAAAAGTTTCAATGGACGGGTTCTAGTGCAACTTCATTAATATTATGCAAAAATTCATTAGTATCATGCAGATAATTCTCTCAGTGTATAAGGAATGTATTATAAGTTATACTAACTAATATTTTCTAATTTATAGTTTAATAATATGAATTTATTATAAATAAACGATAAAAAACAAAAATGAGGTGGCTAAATAAATTCTAAACACATATTGTTAAAAGGGTTTTAAATTTCTTAGAATATTTTTTGAAAATCTGTTCAAATTTTATAGAAATTTGGAAGCCTGAATTTAGTTTAGAATTTATTTAGCCAGTTCGCACTCACCCTAAGTTTGAATTTTTTTTATATCAATTTTAAATTTATTCGAGAATAGAATTAAGTGTATTTACATAAATTTGTTTTCATTAAAATAATAATTGGTGTTAGTAATTTAGGCAGCAAGTTTAATAAACAAAAACATTGGTTTTTACATTTTTGCAATAAATTTTGTTTATGAGATTTTAACTGCATTTTTAGTTGTTTCGATAGTTTTACTATAATTTGCATGCATGTTCTTTTCATTGAATTTGTAGTTGTTTTTACTACATTTGTTAATTGATTTTTAACAGCTAAAAATAACTTCATATTGTAGTTGCTTTAAATGCAAATGAAGTGTAGACCTTTTTAACTGCAAATGCAGTTATTTTAGCTGTTATTTGCAGTTGAGTTTACTTCTATAATTTCTTGAGTGTAATTTGGTCCACAGCATTCTTAGAAGTAAAACAAAATGGGATTTTTGGAAATTTTTACGGGGGGATCAATAATGTCCTTTTATTCTATTTATTTCTGAACTTTTGATAACAACGTGGTATAAATGGACCTTAAAAGGGAAAAGTGTTCTATTTAAGGGCCTCTGGAAACTACTTAGCTAAAATTCTGTAATTTGAAATTGAAACCTCCACTACTAGAAAGTTAAAAGAAAAATATTAAGAGGAAAATTCGTAAAAAATATATTCAATTTTCTTTTAAATATTTTCCGATATTTGAAAGTACCGACATTGACTACATTATAATACTACATTTCCCATATTGTTATTGTTCTAAATTTATATATCGCTAAAATTAAAAGGAAACGAGAGCTGGTTTTCAGACTACATTTCACCTCTTTAAATCCACGATAATTCTATTTCTGACCAGCAATATATTTCCTCACCAAGAAACTTTCAGTTATTTACCAATTGATCTTCTTCTGCTGAGAAATTCCAACGCAACCGGATAGTTGGTAAAAAGTTGTTGTATAAACACATTTTTTCAAATACAAAAATTGCACAAAATTTATATTCTTTCAATCTAAAAATAAGCCTCAATTAAAATAATATAGGAGATCCACAAATAATTGCTGGTATTTGTTTTTACTTAAAACATTAAATTATTCTAAACATTTGTTATCTTAAATCTTAATCCCAATATACACATTTCACATAAAATAGATAAAACATGTCTAAAGTATTTCAGCATAAGAAAATAAACAATTTTATTTGAAAAAAAAAATCCAAAATAACAATAACATCTCTTTTCTTAACAACTATTTAGAAAATTTACAAAATAATCCTTTTTGAACAACAATAACAAGCTGGTGTTGGCACAAACTACAATACAACACAATTCTCCTTTGTAAATAATTGTACTCGTTTTAATATCAAAACATGAAAATCGTTCTAACAAGTGATGAAAGATGATTTGCTTGTACTCTGTGAAATCTTTAAAAAAATAAAATAAATCGAAATGACTACTGAATAAACACTCCCTCCTATGACTCCATGAACAGGAAATAGTTATAAATAAACGTAAGAATACTCGTACAAATAAACAAAAAGCGATACTTTGCAAATGAATACACTATGGTGTAGAAGTATTTGTTATAATTATAAAAGGTTCATTGCCTAAAAAAGGGTATAACTCTACAAACAAGGATTTTGTGTACACGATAGTATATTATTCGTTGTTAAAGAATCAAATCCATTACACTTGAATAATTGCCGAAAAACTAAATAATTGGCTATCTAGAATTTATGCATTAAAGTTTGACACAGTAGATAATTAAAACACCTAATAAAAAAACATTTATTTCATACCCAAATAATTGGAGAATTATAGAATTAATTGTATTGAAAAACGCCTGTGATAATTTAGTTTCTTCTCCACTGTAACATATTCAACTACGCATCATTAGAGTGTCTTTATTCGTCTCAATCTCGCTCATTCATTCCTTTCTTTTTTAATTGATCGCCAACACGGGCATTTTTTTACCAAATGAAAACATGTTGCTACAGAGCGCTTTTGCCATGAAACGGAGAAATTCACAGAAAATCCACATTTTCCTACCAAATGAAAACACGTTGCTAAAGCCCCGTTCACATTATCACACAAGTGCTTATACTTTTCTTTACAAAAGTATGACAAAAAGTATGCTGAAATTGTCTGGTTGTCAAAAAAGTATAAAAAAAAAATCTCTTCAGTGTTCATACTGTTATCGACATACACAACAAATAAATTAGAACAGTTATTTTTTCTTCTATTATTACTCTTTTTCACCATTAGTTGTTTTTAATCTTTGTTTAGATTTATTTGTGAAAAACACAACACTTTGTGTTGAGACAAGTGGTAACTTTATGAAATATTTAAAAAACATAAATCTTGTCAAAAAAGTGTGACCCCTTTTTAAAATGCGTGCACCTATTTTGACATGTGTGTAACAAACAGTGTTCACAATATTATACTTTTTCATTATACAACACATTTCTGACATGTATAACACACTTGTGTGATAATCTAAACGGGCCTTAAAGAGCGCTTTTTGCCATGAAGCGGAGAAATTGAGAGATAATCCCCAAATTTGTAAGGAAATCCAAATATTTTAGCATGTTGCTAAAAAAAGTGAGCTTAAAAAAATCAACCTCTGAGATGAGCTCGTGAAGCGAAGTGATCGGGAGTGACGTGACCAACAAGTATTTGCATATATTTAGTTAGAATATTGTTCTACCTCAACTTCAAATTCTAATATGATATTGTCATATTAGATCTTACTTGTTGTTCCTTTGCATGACAGACAATACAATTGTTTCCTGGGCATCACCCCAACACATCTGTTTTCCACAATAAGAAAATTATTATTGTTCTCTTCAAAAAAGTGTTGCTTTTCAAAAAGTGTGGATTTATGACTCGATTTTACCAAATTCTGATTTCAGTTCATATACAAAAGTACAAAATTCTTGTTCCGTTGAATATTTGTATGTTATGAAATGTCTCGGTTTGTGTGTTCCAATCATCATTTTCTTATTGCGGACAACTGATGATTTGTGTTGCCGCCCACGAGATAATAATATTGTCAATCAATTAGAAATTTATTAATTCAGTTCGAGGCCAGTTTCCTTATTACGAATTAACATAATAAATACTTTTTTCAAAAACTGCTATTTTTCTTCAGCAGGATATTCTCCTAACAAATACTTCACAGAGTTTTTGCTTTCAAAAACCTCTAACACTTTCAGGAATGAAAAGACGATCATTTCGGGGATTTTTCAAGTCCCCTTCTTCAGTTTTCTTTAGAAAGTGGTGGCAATAGTGCAATGCAAATTGAAGCATCAAAATCTCATATTAAATGTAGTCTGCTACATCAACGAAATGAGAATGGAGCAAACAATGAAATATGCCCTCGAAGTCTCTGCAAATACATGAAAATGGTCATTCTTTTTGCAACAAGAAATTAAATCTAATATGAAAATATCATATTAGAATTTGGACTTCAGGTAGAATAATAATCTAACTAAATATGTGAAAATATAGAAAGTCCGAAGAAACAATTTTTGTATTTTTAATGCAAAGTTTAAAATAATCTTGAATAAGTATTATCATTACCTGGTTACTTCGTGAGTAAGAATGAATAATTCGTGAGTGATTCAGGCGAAAGTTCAGATTCTTCATCATATATTTTTTTATATTTTTTGTGTTTTTCCGTGAGAATTTCGTGATCGCGAGTGATTTTGTACTGCACTCACGTGAGCGTGTGTGAGCATGGATAGGAAAAAATTCTCATGCGTGATAATTTCATTTCGTTCGTGACCGCGGTCAAACATACGCAGCTCAACTTTGTATATTTTTATTTCGGTTGCCCGAGAGGACGCCAAAAGTAGAGAAAACACAGGATGTGCAGTTGATTGAGCCTTAATTTTCTATTTGCAATTTAAAGACACCGCCCCCCCCCCTTGGAAATGTTCGTTTGGGTATAAAAATACATCATGCAAAAAATTAAGGTGATCGTATGACGGCAACACATTCCACATCGGCCTAAAATTTGAAATAACATTTACAAGAAGATAAAATTACCTTTTTGGCTTTTTTTTTAAGTACTGGACTGGATTGCCTTTCTAACAAGGTATAAAAATCGGTGGGACAAATCGCCCAGACCATTGTGTGTTAACATATGATAAATTATGAAAATTGTAAAAAAATCTAATATTTTTTTCAAAAACTTACAATGTTATTCTCTAGTTTCTTTTCTAAGGTCTATAAATATTCACATATAAATTGTTGTCTCTCTTCGATTATGCTAACCTAGTCCCAGGTTAGTTCAATAAAATTTAAAAAAAGTGGTCAACGCACAAAGTTTTTTTTTAACTATAACTCAGAGAATAATTCTACTGAAAATTATACATATCCCTCCTATAACTTAGAAGTGACGGCATTTTAAATTTGAAAATTTTAGAGCAAATTATGATTTTGGTCAACAATTTAGATAATATTAGCCGTTTTTTCTAATCACTTGGATTTAATAAATCCAAAAAGTATTTCTAAAAGTGCTCAACAGATGGGGTTAGATTCTCACTATTTTAAAAAGAATTTTCTGTCCGACACTTCTTTCACCCTAATTTTTAATACCGAATTCTATGATGAAGGATTTTACTTTAGCTTTTAATTTTTATATTTTATATAAAACAGCGATAAAAAGTCTGCCTTTTCAGTTTTATCACTTTAATTTATTTTTACACAATTGAAAAATTCCATTGCAATATTTAATATTCACTAAGTGGATTTAATTAAATTACTTACTGTAGAGTGAAAAATTTCCATTTCTATTTCAGGTATTTCTCCATGTCCAAGATTAAAAATATGTATTTGGTGAGGTGTAGTTTTTTTTTCTAAACATATTTCATAAAAAAAATTTAATAAAAACCTTTTATTTGTTAGTTTTTCAATTTTTTTGTTTCTCTTTTAATTTTTATTCGTATTTTTTTTGACATTAAATTAATAGGCTGTTTCATATATTTGTGCTTATATTGTGGATTTATTAAATCCAGCTTTTTTTTGGATTTAATAAATCCACTTTTTGTATGAAAAATTCTAAATCCAGGTGATTAAAAAAAACGCTAATTATTAAGTATTTCTTGTTTTTTCTGATAACTGTAACAAAATCACTTCCGATTTTTTTTTAAACTTATTGTTAGAAAAAGGAGATTGCTTTCCGAAAACTTTTTAAAACCCCGCCAGGGTTAATTCAAGATCAAAGGTGAAATTTTTTAAAATTTTCGATTTTTCAGGAAAGTATATCAAAACATTGTGTTGTTTCTTGAAAATTGTCCAAATAACTCTGTTAACACCAGATTTTGTATACCCAGCAAAATCTTTCATTACCAAATAAGTGGTTATATAATAGAAATTCATAGCTCCGCACAACTTATTTTTTGGCGTCTAAACTCATTATTTTTGTTTGGCGTGGTCGTTTTTATAAGTAGTCACGCTTACCCGCTCGCTTACGAAAAAATGAGAAATAAGTAGTTATGAGATTTTAAATAATTAGTGGTTACACACATGCTTACAAAAAGTTTAGTTATAAGTAGTTATCCGATTGCTTACTTGATTCTTAAAAATAAGGAGTTGAGCAAATACTATTAGCTTAAGAAAATACATTCAGAAAAATTTAAGTTTTTTCTAGTGTGTAATTTTAGGACTCGTCATAAAAATTTAAACATAAAACATATTTACATATAATAAATAAAAATGTATAAAATTTAACTGTGTAAAAAGTACTTATTTAAAATATTACAAGTAAGTCATTATTTTATATTTAGAAACAATGAATACAATAGGCCGTTATTAGGAAGTCATTATTTTATATTATAAAATAATGCAAAAGGTAATGATATATCATTTTTGGTAATGCAGATAGTAATGAGGTGTCATTACCAATATTTTGCTGGGTAGTAATTAAAATTAAAAATTAATCCTTAAGGCACATGGAATCAAAATTATCCCAAATTTTTAAAATGTTAAAAAGTGCCATTCGACATGGAAATCGAGAAAAATACCTTTAGTAAGTAATTTCTAAAAAAAATAACCCAATTTATTTAAATATTAAAAGACTCCTTGTTGTTCAACCACACATTAAATTCAATATATTTATTGCACATTGTGTTTATATGAATGCGAGTATCCTTAAGAAAATTGTAAAATCTCAATTGTTATTGTTATGCTGATCATCTTATGTTGTTGCTATTGCCACTGGATAGAGTTGGTTGTTTTGGGAATAGTTTTGTTAAGCTAAACAAGTTCTTTCCGGTTTAAGGATATGTCTTTTTTATTTTTATTTTCGTTTGTTTATTTTTGTGTAATAAAACCAAACTCACATAACGTATTGTATGTATATTGCAATAGTCTTTGGTTAGTTTTATTATTAGATGTATGCGTGTGTGTGTGTGTGTGTGTATGTGTGTGTGTATATCCATGTACCATTTAGTAATGATAGTAAAGCACTTAAGGTGCACAATGGAATAAATATTATTAGAGCATTAGACTAATTTGAAAAAAATTTAATTTACAGCATGAAATGAACTTTAAATTTTAAAGACTGTGAAGTAAAAAATTTGGACCTTGAACCGCAATATTCGCTAAAATTACCTACGGCAAATTAATACGAACTCGTTAACTTTATCTGAAAGACATCTGTAATCTACTATACATGGCCTTGTCATGGTAGGACATATCACAAGGGGAAACAAGCCACTAAACACTCTTGAAAGACACGGTTCAGTGACATGTCAAAAAAAATTTAGAAGACATACATACCCAGGTAGAAAATTACAAAGGGGCCAGCACTGGCAAAGCACCGAAATGGGTGGTATGAGTACTTGTTAACAGCGCTTTCCCAACGCCCAAATGATAACACCGTTCCACGGTGGTGCCAATGCTTTACCAAGCCCTGGGAAAGCACCCATAAACATAAAAATCAAAACTTTGCCAACGCGCAAATAAAAAAATTAAAGTGCTTTACTGACACCCAAATGATAACACCGACCTATTTAATGCTTTGCAAAGTATTGAGATAGCACCAAGAAACACAAAAATCAAGGGTTTTCCCTGCCACCAAATTAGAGCCCTCATGACTGAAGAATTTTAAATTACTCTAAAAATAGATGATTCTTGGAGTTATTGTATTGTGGAGTCAAAAATTATTTAAATATTCACTCTTTTGGAGCTTCTTTTTCAAAAACAAAATAATGTTATAGGAAAACAAGCGCTGGGAATTCACCCTTTTAAAGCATTGGGAAGGCGTCCAAATTTAGTGCTTTGCCAGTACTTCTTTTTGTAAGACCGCGGTCTACTTGCGCTTTGCCAGTGCTTCTTTTTTGTTACCACACATAATTTCCACCTGGGTAGCTACAACATGTTGCCAACTCTTCTGAAATTTTAATTTGTACTTGTTAATTATATTTTTTTTAATACTAGAGACTACAAGGATTTTTATCCATAGCCTTAAATAAATAAAAAAAAATCTTTTACCACTTCCAATTTAAATAATTTTTCTTGGTCAAAATATCTTTCAGAAATACGTCAGATTTCAAAATAGATCCTCTAGGAGCCTTAAATATAATCAAACTTTTAATTATTTTTTTACAATTTTTAGATAGTTACCCAGTGAGAAGGGAAGGTGTGAATCAAATAAATCAATAATTTTTTTGAAAATCCCTGATGATGGTCAACAAAGCTGATATAAATATATTGGAGCCAACATTGTTACATAAATATTTAAATAAAATATAAAAAAAAACTTGCGTTTTCATTTATTGTATTTACAAACAAATTTTATTTAACAAAGAATTTTTCAAAAACCAATGACCTTAAATGGATGGAGGGACTTACACGTAGAGAGAAAATAAATTCTCAACAGAATTTTTCCCTACCTTTAAATTTTTTATGTGTTCAATGCATAAGAATGGGACACAAATTAATACAAGACTTGTCCTACTCTCCTTTAGCTCATTAAACATATTATAGAGAGCTACGTTTACGTCTGGCTAATTCATGCTTAACATAAAATACTGAATTCATCAGAAAGGTCTGCGGTGCGGTTCCTTCCGAATTGGAGAAAATTTAAATATGTGAAAAAAAAAAATCATATTTTTACAAAATATGAGCTCAATTATTACAGTTTTTGTTTTTAGGAATTTTAGAAGAGTTATTGAAATTATTTTTGTCCTTTTATTTAAATAAAATTATTGAAAATAAAATTAATGTATGTGTATTATTTTACGTAAAATTTTTTTCGATTAATCGATTAATTTTTAAATTTTATTCGATTAATCGGTTAAGAAAAAAACTCAAATAATTATTTGCACGATTAATCGATTAAAATAAAAAGCCGATCAATTGAATACCCTACTGTTGATCCACATGGTCGAAACCAAAACAGTTGAACAGATTTATTCTGCAGATATCAACTTGAGATAAGTCAGTGAGGTAATTTAGAACTGGATAACCAAAAAGAGCAGTCCTGGTGTTTTCGAACACCGGGTACTCTGACTATAATATGACTGACTTTTTTTTAATGGTATTATGAGTTTCTTTTTAAATCCAAATTTGATTGGACTGCAGTATTTCGTGGAGGAAGGTGTCTGCTTTTTAAAATATCTTTTGTTTGCATTATACTGGTGAAAGTATTTGAGCCTTCGAAATTCTTAATCAGTCGCAGTGGTACAAATGGCACCATGAACGTATATGTGTCCGATGTATTTTTATACACAAATTGCTTGTATTGTTTTTGTCTAGAAGAACCATCGCATCTCCATTTGTACAAAAGAGTTAATTTACAGTTTCCATATTTCTTCAACTCATTTCCTTTTAATGATTATAGCAAGCGTTGGACTGCGTGATCAAAGAGAACTCTTAGTTGTACCTATTTTGATTGTGATGATATCCGATGGATACAGATGTTCCGTGTGTTAATTTCAGATTTCTGTTTTTGTTAATTTAATTTCAAATCCATAGAAATCCTCATTTCTATACTATTTTTCCTCGCTTGGCGTTCGAATCCCAGTTCGAAATATCATCAAGAAGTCTTCAAGAAATCTTAGTGACATGTCGCTGTCACTGCTGACTTGCTGATCCGGTCCGATTCAAAAACCTTTAGACACCTGATGACGTTTTCATATAAATGTAAAAATTTCATCACGACAAATCACCAAGTGGCCTTTACGCGGATTAAATGATGACATATCCTTAAGACGTCTGGAGGAATTGTTTCTACAAAAAGTGGATGGCCCCTCATGACTATTCACCAGTCCGGCTCAAGTGGTGACTTATTCATAATATCTCACTAAGACGTCTTTAAGATATTTCCTATAAACATCTGTTTGACATGACAGCATTTTGTCATAAAAAATACAAAAACTCAAAAAATATTCCTTAGTAAAAAAAATTTATAATTTTTAATAATTTATTGAAATAAAACAAAATATTACTATTGCTGACATGTAGACAGCTTAATATACAGCTTAATAACAGAATACAAAATGCTGACATGTCTTTAACACGTCCTAAGTAAAATGTCCTTAGCTGATGACTTGTATATAATAAGTCGCTGATCTTTAAGACACAATTTCCAGCTGGGATACTTTTAAGAATCCGTTTTATTCTCACTGGACTAGCGACAAAAACTTTCTGAATGATATTCACTTTTGTTAGTTAGTTGTGTGATCGCCATTTATATAGGCAAGTTTCTTGAATTTTTTCATATCCGATATTTTCATTGATATCCTTAAGCTTCCGCCTCTTAAATATTTTGCTATAGTTGTTTTCTGTGGTCTCCCACCAATGATTTGATTTGTAGACTCTGAAGCAATCTGGGCAGTAAGTTTGCCACCTAACCAGTTTATAAAGCACTTATAAAATCTCTCTTTGCTACACTCAACCTTTTTGTAGCCTCTTTTTATCTTTTGTCGAAAACTATCAATTTATTTTGTAAATCCGGGAATTTAAGTTTACTTTTCTTTAAATATAACTTTGAATATCTTGGCTATTTGCTAATTAGCTATTCCTACCCGTGAATCATTGTGACGGTCATAAGACTATTTTTAAGACTGAGAGTCATAACTTTTCAAACAAAACAAAAATAAAATTCAAAAAATTCAAATTTTATTTGTCAACTCACTGTACAATTGGAGTCCAAAAAGGCGTATAAAGGAACCATTCGACCTTCTAAAATCATAGATATATGAAGGTGTTTCCTTCACCGATGAAGCCTCTTTCTGAGCGCACTTTTAGGACTCATAAAAGACTACAAATTATGAGCATTGCTGGAAAATTTTGAATTTTCTGAGCCATTTATGAATCATTTATGAATAATTTTTGAGTCGTTTTAGATTATTGTATTTTGTATACGCTCATAAATAAGAGCCTATTATGTTTCATTTATGCCTCTAAAATTTGAGCACTTTCAAAATGCCTTTATTTTAGAGTCTTTTATGAGTCATAATATCTGAAAATGTTGCCTGAGAATGTTATGATAGTGTCGATACCAGATCTTAAGTTTTTTGAAGTTTTCAAACAAAAATTTTAATAAATATATTCTCTAAAGTATAAAAAGTTACCAAAAAACAAAATTATATCAAACTAATACGGAGAATACAGAATTCTCATTTATTTAAAGTGGGGATCAGTATAAACTCTAATGTTTTGCACATAAGTAATCAAACTAACTTTAGTCATAATCTTTTATGGTTATGATCGTGCGCGGATACTGATGAGGGGGAGTAACGTCCTCCGAAATAGCTGTCTATCCTGTTTGCCAGAACAAAATTTTGAAAAATTAATACGCACGGTTTTTATTTAAATAAATAAAAACATAGAACTAGAGGCTGAATAATATCTGCCCTCAGGAATTAAATTTATTTTGAAAAATTTACATTTCTTTCCATTGTGCAGCTATACCTAACTAGAAAACTAAAAAAAAATTAGAACCACAACACTTGGAACAAATGCAAATTATTTACATTTTGCTTTTTTATGAAATATGTTTTTGTAAACATTTTTCCACTTCTTCTAATTCCTTAGCCGATAAACAGTACTCTAAACACCCATACAGAAGATAATAACAAACCACTTGGACTTGTTGTTGAACACACACTACTCTTTACGGTTTTGGAATCGAGAAAAAAAAACATTTCAATATGTAAATATTTGCATAACAATGGTCATTCTTTGGATTTTGTTTTATATCATAATAGTTATATACAAACACAAATACAACATTTGTAATGTACTTGTGTGTGTGTGTGAATGAGTGTATAAAATGCAACTGTTGTTGTACATATGACCAAAGGGTAAAACACTTGCGGAAACACACTTAATCACTTACTCATGCCAGCCAAAAATACTCATCACCAGCACTGTTTTTGTATTTTTTGTCAATAAAAAAATAAATGATGTATACATTTGCCAAAAAAAAGGAATAGCATCACCATACTTTATAGGATTTGTTAACAAGATTCGAGTATTGGTAGTTACATACGTACGTTCATGAAGTATCTTAAATATTAGTGATCATAAACTTAATATAGTTCCTAAGCATCTTGAATGGAAAAATTAATTTAAAATATTTATTGTTCCTTTTTTTCATTTTCACAAAATATATTATGTTAGTACATTAATATTGATGTTAATAAATTTTTAGTGCCATGTTTTAAGAACTCATTCAATTTTAAATTATATTTTTTGTTTGTTAAATAGAAAAATATGTACAAATTCAAACAACTACAACTTCTTTTATTTTAAGTGCCATATACACAAAAGTAGAAATTGGCGGTAATACTAATTTTCCATTCAAAGACCCAAAATTTCCGAAACATCAGAACAAGTTCGAATATATGTATCAGATGTAATCATATGTTTTAAAATATCTTTCCCAGTTCCTATATTAAATTGTCAGGTAGATTAAATTCCGAATCTGTGCAACTTTTAATGCAGATTGGCTTTGTTATTCATTTAACAGTTCAGTGTTGTAAGCAGTAGGGAACTTTAAATAATATAACTACACCCAGAAAACAAATTCAGTTCTGATAACCGTATTTGTAGCCAATCGCATGGTTCGGTTATGGTAGCCGAATTTTTCAGTTGTGGCGACAGAAAATCAATTGAGACAGGACTAATTTGACTGTGGCAACGGAATTTCAGTTGTATCAAGAATAATTCGGTAGCCGCAACCGAAAAATTCATTTGATGCAACTGAACCATTCGATTGGCAACAAATGGGGTTGTCAGCACCGAATCTGTTTTCTGGGTGTAGTCTCTCTCATCTTCTAAAAAATTATAGCTTTTACTTTCCCCGAAAAATTAAAAGATTTTTCAACTACTTCCCTGGCTGTAATAAAAATATTACTATTGTTACCTCATTTCGTTGTTCATTATGTCCTATGTAGTAGTTGCAAATTGAAAATGCATTTCCTAGTTCTCCTTAAAAAGTTTTTATTATTTTCAAATACAAACGTACCATGCCATCTCATACAACAATATGCTATTAAATTTTAACAATACAAATATATGTATGTATACCATTTCCCTAAAACATCTCAGGAAATTCCAAAATTTTGTTTCTTTTTTTTTGTCATTTTTGAAGAAACACATTTATTTGATGATAAAATTTTTATTGTTTTTGTATTATAGTTACGTTTATTGATTAGACATTTAATAATACTGTTTAGTTTCAATTTAATATGATATAATTCGTATGCGTTTAAATGGCAATAATTTTGAACAATATACAGTGGAACATAAGTATTGCAAATATTTAAAAAATAATTTCGTTACTTCCATTTTACAAAATTTACATGGTCATTATATCAGGGGTATGGCATCACCAAAAACAAAAGTTATAACGACATCGTTATCACTAGATGGCACTTTGTTCAAAAAATTGACAATTTTCTGTTTTTATTTAATTTGAAATAATAACAAACAAAAAAGCAAAGAAAAGAAAGTTATTCTCAAATTTTATTATTTAAATATATTTTGCGCTTAATTTTTTCTTATTTTGCGCAGTTTTCAGCAATTTTTGAGTTTTTAAATATAGGCTCAGCTGATACTAAAGTGATACTAAATAGTTGCTCAAGTGATACTAAATTTCAGCGCCCCCTACCGGTGAGTAGTGTAAGTTTTGTTTTCCTATCTCTATAATTAATAGTCTCTGCATTATATAGAGTTGAGTTTTGACAATAAATTACTAGTATCCCATGCATAGATTTTTCAATGATATTTAATATTGTATTATACAATAAAATCGATTGGTTGTTTGTCTGTCTGTCACAAAATCACGCCTAATTGGCTGAACCGATTTTGCTGAAATTTTATGCTTCCGGAAGGAACTATAGTAGATCGTGATTGGGCATAGGGGCATGGTATATCTTTTAGCAGTGACTTGCTTATGGACCTTATAGATCAAGGAGCCTGGCACCTTCCATAAAATACAAAATTTTAAATTTCTTTACCTCGACTACTGTTAAATATATTTGAGAAAAATTTGGCACGTCGTTTTCTTATAAAATCCTTTTTCACTTTTCAAAAAGTGGGTCGCATTGAACTAAAGATTGTGTCACTGCCCATATTTCCCGAAATTTTAAAAGCAAAATTAATCGTTTCAACATAAACCCTTTTAAAAACAATTTTGCCTAGAGTCTTTTTGCGGCGTTCACACATACGTGTTTAACTCGATTTTACGGGTTTATGGGCGAGTAACTTATTTCCAACATAACCATGGTTAAATTTTAACCACATATATTTTCATATAAATTTGACATTCATAACTATGGTTAAGCACTAAACTCAGTTTAGTTTGAGATAAGTTAATTGTCAAGTTAATTTAGGTCTTGTCAAGTGCCAAGGTCAAATTTATTTTGTCAAGTTAAATTGAATTTTGTCTTATCAGTAGTTAAAAAAAACATGTAATATTACAAAACTGATGAAATTTATTAGTGTTTTAATTTTTTTGAGTAGCATTTATTTCTAAACAATAAGAAAAGAGAGATTAACTCCTAAATTCATAAACGCTTTGTAAAATTATAGGAGGTTTATTGAACCAATTTTGTATGAAAATGACGTTTTGTAAACCTGCTATAACTTCAGAAAGCATTTATGAATTGCAGGAAGTCGTTGAAATGTTCAAACTTTAGGCCAAAAAAAATATATAAATTTTTCATAATTCTCGCAACGCCATTTTAAAATTTTAGCATATTTTCTTTTGTGAAACGTAAAAAACCAGAATTTTTTTTTCATAAATTTATTAATTTGATGATATATTATCAAAATAATAATTGACGATTCGAAAACAATGGAAAGTTTATATATTTTTCTGGCCTAAAGTTTGAAAATGTCAATGACTTCTTGCACACTTCAGACAGATCTTTTTCTTCTTATTATACAGGAATAATTGCTACAAAAGAAAAAATAAAACACTAATCAATTTCGTCAATTTATGTCCAAACTTCAATGGCTGGTAGCACTATCGAGTTTGTCCCCGAAAATTCCAAAAAAAACCGAATTTTTTTTTTTTGAATCTTAATAGAATGGCGAGTGTATTCAAAAATTATAAATTTTTGTATTAAGAATCACCCTACTGCACACATATGCACATTAAATTTTTTATTGTCAAGTTTTTTTTTTTTTAATCAAGTTATTTTTTGCGAAGTGTCGAGTTATTAGACTTTTGCGATGTGGCAACCCTAGGTCTAAGTGCTATAATTGGTTTTTATTTAAATTTAGTTTATTTTATTCAATTTTAATTTTTTTATTTTTCTTGTTGTGTCTTCTTCTGCTTCAAACTTGTCATTCAATACCAATTGATATCAATTTTATCGTGTTTAACAACGTGTTTAAAAATTAAACACGATAATTTAGCGTATTTAAGGGTAGAAAAAATGTACTGTAAATCATCTCACTTAAACATGTTTAACGCTTAAACACGTCAAATCGTGTTAAACACGTATATGTGAACTACGTATTAAATTTGTTTAAGTGAGATGTTTTCCAGCACATTTTTCTTTCACGCTAAATTATCATGTTTAATTTCTAAACACGTTGTAAAACACGATAAGTTTAATATCAATTGGTGTTGAATGACAATTGAAACTGAATAAAATAAACTAATACTACATTTATACCTATAGTGGGATTCTCTAACTTTTTAACGACAAAATTCGGTAGCTAAGTTATCAGTTTGCTATGAAAACTTGTCAATTTAATTACCGAATTTTGTCGTTAAAAAGTTACAGAATTGGTCCTCTGAGCAAAAACTACCTGCTTTTGGTTCTCAAGTATAAATATAATATTACTTTAAATAAAAATCAATTAAAATGTGTTTTTTATCAAAGTGATAGACGAACAAAACAATTAATTAAATCTTTTATTCCCGTGAACGGAAAATACAAAAACAGCCATGAAGTTGTTCCTTAACTAGAAATCGAAAAATCTTGATCCGACTGGGGCGGATAATGTTATTTCACTTTTTATAGCAATTATAATGTTGGATAATGCCAAAAATTATTAAATATTGCCCCTGGCCGAAGAAAAAATAACTCTTTGAGAAATTTTGTTAAATTTTTGTTTTTTTTCACAGTTGTTAAGGAACAGCTGTTCGAGATGTTTAAATTAAACACTTCATTTTTATGTGTGAACTGATATATTTAACTATTACATAAACGTGTTTAAGAATCGTATTGCGAATGCAATGTTATATCAATCGTTTTAAGTTTTATGTCAACTATAGAATGCATATCTCTATCGCTAACTTAATAATATGTTTGCCTCTTTTATTCATTTTCCTCTTATTTATTTTTCAGACAATAGAGGCAAGTAACTATGGCAAATAAGAGTTAGAAGTGAAACTCAATTTCAACAAAAAAAAATCACCTTCAGCATCGAGGCCCATTCTTGGATGAATGGAAACATCAACAAGCCTTTCTCACCAAAGACGGGCTTAAGTTTGCATATCTCGGTTCAAAATGTTCTACTCTAGACTTAAAAAATAATTTTTACTATAATAAAAATCTACTGTGCTATTATTGTATTATTTTTTTTCTAAAAACATCAGATTTCACATCAGATTGCACCGTTTCCAATTTCGCTCTGAATAATTCACGATAACCAATTATGCAAACATTGTTACATCACTCTTAGACAAACTTTTGCCAGTGATTTTTTTTATAAACCAACGAAATTTTTGTAAAACCAACACTGACAAAATTCTTTTTGCAAACGCTGGCAAGGCGGCCGTTATGAGTTTTTTGCCAGTCATTTATTTTTAACATCAAGGTTACCCAGTGGTGTGCCAATGCTGGTTTCTTTGTACCACTGGCAATTTCTGACTGTGCTGTTTTGCATTCACTTTCGAGAAAAATACACATTTGCATAACTGAATTATATTGTATGTGAGGTATGTTTTATTGTCCTTTGTTTAATTATTGTAAAAATTGTAATATAAAATAAAGCAATAAAAATGAATTATCTTTATTTAATTATAAATTCATGAATAATATAATTTATACACAGAATTATATGACAATAAAATTAAATTTATAAACATTAAAATAAAAATACTTTATTTAAAAAAACAAATGAACAATATGGTGAAAACTACAAAAATACACAAAGTATTGATATTAAGGTGACAGCAATATAAACAAGCCAAATTTGAAAAGGTCAGAGATTTGATATTTTCAATTGATAACTTTTTAACTTTTAAATAAAGTTATAAAAGTGTCACTCTAATAAATATGGATATACGAGGGGTACTATTTATATTTCGGAAACTGACAACACCAATGTCAGTAGCTAAAATCTGGCAACACCATAATAAAATTTGACATTTTTACCATAAACGTACTCACAAGGTTTTGATGTACAAGTGCTATTTGTTTTGTTTACAGTGAGTTAAGAAAATCAATTTGGCCAAAAAAATGGAAATTTCAAGGGTAGGTTTTTGTTGGATTATTTTTCACAACTTTCGACGTAGATTATCTCAACAAGAATGTGTCGATGAACTCAGTTATTTGTATGGCGATAAAGCAGCATCAAAACTCACAGTATATCGCTGGTATAGTGAATTCAAGCATGGTCGTAGTTCTGTCGCCGACGAATTCCATGAAGGTCGTCCAAAATCGGTTATTGTGCCACAAAACATCGATGCAGTGCGTGAACTGATAATGCAAGATCGTCATGTGACATATGGTGAAATAGAGGCATCCTTACACATTAGTTCCACTTCAATACATTCGATTGTGCATGAATACTTAGCTGTTAAAAAATGTGCTCTCGTTGGATACCCCATAATTTATCAATCGCTCAAAAAAAGGCTCGAAAAACTGCTATGACAAATGGTTTGAACGAATGCAAAAGTGTATTGATCGTCAAGGGGAATATGTACTTTGAAAAACAATAAAGCCATTATCATTTAAAAATGTTTGTTATTACCCAGCAAAATACCTGCTTCGCTGGATGCAGCTTTGTAAGGGAATAAATAAAATTAATCCCTTACAAATCTGTTTACGGAAGGCATGATTTTTCCATACAAAGGGCCCGCTTGGAAGCACGTTGTTTTGTGAGAAAAAGCGCATTATTCGTTGCTGAAAAATTGCAGTAAATTCATGTTTTTCGTAAGTGCATTTAACCGCAAATAAATTCATGCACTTTTTTTTGGAAAAAGTGCTTTTTTTGCTGCTGAAAAGATGCAGCAAATTCATGATTTTCATTAAGCGCATTTAAACGCGACTACTTATGAAAATAAATGCATTCATTTGCCGACTTCAAAATGCAGACTGACTCATGTTTATGTGGCGTCTATACATTAAACTCTACTAAGGAGAGGTAAAACACGATTGAGATAACTCAGATTTCGTGCGCATTAATCTTTGGATAACTTACATTTTATTTTACTCCCTTACAACCTGCTTCGTCGTAAGGGAATAGCGTAGCACTATAATTTTTTAAATAACTTGCTAACGATTTGCTTTGTTTAAGGCAGTTTTGCAGGGTATACAATCAAATTGTAAAATTTTTTGTGTATTGTATACGCATAAAGTGGCGCAACTCTGTAAAGCAGAATTTGTAGCGCGTTTTTAAGCGCTTCGTATTTTTACTGCTTCCAAAATACTAAAAATTTTTTGCTGGGTATTAGCTATTCCCGAGATATAAATAGTACCCCTCGTACAAATGCACCCACACATACATATATACTACACATACATACATATATGACCACATACAATACAATTATAGAATAAAAATAATTAATTAATAAAAAATGAAATTAACATAAAACAATATGAACGAATTGTTGCTTTTGCTATGCGTATGTATGTATGTGAATACTTATTATTGCAACAATTGACCAAGGAAAAAATTAATACAATAAAAATACGATAACAATAAAACAGAAACATGTAAATTAACTGAAAACTGTACACAAATATAACCCCGCAAACATTGTAGAGCTGCAATGCTTTAAAATCTTACAGCATGGAGAAAGATTTTCACTGCGGCAATAGTCGGGTATAAATGTCCGTTCTCTGTAAGATAAGCGATTAATCGGCGATAATCAGAAAAAGATGATTTATCGTTCAAGAAGCTAAAAGAAACTTCCCGATGAAAAGAAAGAAATTGTTCTTATTATTTAATTTAGTTGTTCTCATGACACACGATTTTTTGCATTGAGAAAATTTTGATTTTTCCCAAAATGACAAAAAGTTTCAAACATATGCTGACAAAATATACAATTTTGTATTTCTTTTTTTCCCAATATTGTCGAAGTAATTTTCAAATAATAAAAGCAGCCCTACTAAAAAAAATTATATGACTTTTGATATTATATGTAATTATAGCCGAAAAATGAGAATATCTAATTGTATCAAATTAGATCGTATTATGGTCATATTAGATCTAATTTGACACAATTAGATCTAATTTGATGGAATAAGATATGGTTTGATACAATTTTATCCGGATTTTGTCCTCATCCAAATGTATCAAATATAATATAATCATATCCAACTAGATGTAATGGTATATAATTCGATACAATTATACATAATTATATGAGGAATATCTAACTATATATAGATCTATATATAATTGGATATTGTAATATGTTGCACTATATATTGTGCAATATATAACAAGATATAGTTATATATATTGAGGATATAATTTCACGGTGGAAAAAGACGTTTTTGTATATGTTTGGAGGTAATCAATGTATGTTTACAAACTACCATATATGTATTTCCAGTGTGCTTCCAATTATATTGTTTTTATAGTTACTATATATATATTTCCCGGTAATAATTATATTTGTGGATACAATTAACATATATTTGGAAAAACTGCGAATTTCCATTCTTGATACATATAAAGTTGTATGTAGCAATTATAACTTTTGTAGTTGGTAATAATTGTTTGGTTTAACTAGACTGCATCTAGTCAGAAAATTTAGTGATATTTTTCCTTTATTTATTAATTTTATTGTGAAAGATGTGAAAAAATAAAATAAATTAGTATAAATAAAACATAAAATTGTGTTAAAAAGAAAAAAAAATATTTAATTGTGTATATTAAAGTATTAACTTATTATAAGAGTTTTTAATTAATATTTGTTAATAAAAATAAATAAAAAATAAATGAAGAGATTGTAGTTATTGTTTTTCAATGAATGTATTAGATGTAAAATTCAATGTGATTTATAATATATTTAGTTATTAAATAATCGCCAAACAGTAGATGTATTAATTTAACTTTTTATGTTTTTCCATTAAAATATAGAGAAATTTGGAGAGTAGAATAAATACGCCTATTGTTTGGCATATATTAATAATTGCTTTATAACTAAATATACCATTTAATTATAGTATTTGCATGGAAACATAATTTGTCTATAACTCACATATTATATGTTTGCTGCCAAACATATAATATTTGTCGATAGCGTCATTTCATTTGATCCAAACATTATATATTAACATAATATATTTGCTTACAAACATAATATATTTGCATGTAAATATATATTGTTTCTAGTAAAAACACGGCGAATATGTTTAACAATTTCTCCAAATATATATATATATATATATATATATATATATATATTACCAGCAAAAATATTTTTGGGACAGGCCGTTTTTTTTCAGCGTGTTCGTAAAATTTTATATAATTATATCTTGTTATATATGTTCCAATATATAATTATACAAAATTTTATATGATAATATATGACTATATCGAAACTTTTTTACTTGGGAGGACAATTTCAAATTCTACTTTATTAATGCTTTTCATTGAAATTAAAACTAAAAAAAAAAAAATGTGCTTTAATTGCGTTTTTGAAGATATCTTCAAATGTTTGCGGGGTAGATATAAACGCAGAAAAAACGTTATTAAAAAATATGTCATAAAATTTAAATTGAAATTGAATTATAAAATAAAAAACATTATAAACTTCAACACACGCAATACCATAGGGTCTAACAAAATCTCTGTCATATTCTTTAATGCATAAATCAGAAAAACCAAAAAAAAAATGAATGATAATAACCGTATTTTAGGCTGAAATGCAATTATAAAAATAGTTACAGCTATATTTTCGTTTAAAAAAATCGCACTATTTCTTAATTCAGGAGAATATGGATTAAAATCGTGTTGTTGTAGCGGTTGTATGGCAGTAGGTTGTAGCAACGGTATATAAGCGTTTGCAGATTGATCTAGTGGGTGTGCTGGTGAATGTATTGGTGTTGCAGTGCTTGACGGATGAAGGTGAGCATTGTTAGTCGTTGAGCAACATGGTCAAATATTATTCATGGTCTAGTTAGAATGGTGATGAATACTGGAACAATTTCGATGATAAAGCCTGCAGTAGCAATTATTAGCTTACGGCCTAAATCAGAACATCGGCGATAGACAAAAATAACGTCCGAAGAAACAACAATTTTGTACGTTGACGCATGATTTTCTTTGAACTTTTTTATTTTTGTTTTATGATTTTTTGTAGTTTCTTAAAAAAATTCTGACGTTAAGATTTGAAAACCAGTATTTGGCAACTCTGTAAAGATAATCTAAAAATTTATTATTTGTGCTTACACACACAGAAAACAGATTCGTTGTGACAACCGAATTTATCGCCAACCGAATTTTCGTGGTTACGTGTACTATCACATTATTCGGTTGCAGCTACGGACATTTCAAGTTGTGCCTACTACATTAAAACAATATAATATTGTTGGTCCAATCGAATCAATTTGGCTAACCTGACCGAATTGAGCATTTAGTAGACCCAACCGAATTTTATTGAAAACTTTTACCGAATTAAATAAAACACTGTTTCCAATATTTAAAATTTTTTTTATTAATAAGTAAAATAAAAAAAGATACATATTACAAAAATTTAAAGGTTACTTAATTTAAAAAATCTGTTATATTTGTTAATTAAAGGGGCAAAGACTCTAAACCATTTCTTTGTTAAAACATAGTAAATTCTAAGAAATGTTATTTTAAAAAAATAATTTGAGAGAATTTCAGATTTTCATAGAGGGTTTTTCTATCGAAAGAAATCGCGAGAATCTGAAGGTTTTTTATATAAATCCGAAGGCTTTTCTTTAAGAAAAATTACTTTATAAGAATAACTACTTAGAATCTGAAGGTTTTCTACAGAAAAACTTCGTCAAAATCCAAAAAAGATTTAGTGGAAGAGAAACACCTTAGACTGAGTTTTTTTACAAAAGGCTTTTTCTTGAGGATTCCTATTTTTCCTACGAGTTTTCTATAGAAAAAACCTTATAATCTGAGAGTTTTCAATAGCAAAATATCTGCATAACCTGAGGGGTTTTCCTTGGGGAAAAAGCCCTTAAAATCTGAGGATTTTTCTAGAGGAATATGTACTCAGAATTTGAGCAATTAAAAAAAACTCCTTCAGAATATACGAGTTTTTCTATGGATGTTCGCAGACAGAGACCTTTTAAATGGAAAAATGTCAAAAATTCTGAGTGTTTTTGGAATAATTCCTCAGAATATGATGGGTTTTATACACTTAAAAGTTATTAGAAACCTAGGGGTGCTTAGTGGAGAAACTGCTGTGTATCTGAAGATATTTAAGTTTCTTGCGTATTTTGTGTTATACTGATGATTACCATTAATTTTAGTCCTTCATTGTATTTTGATTTTCTATGCTGAAATTAATCCATGTTTTTGCGGTATTAAAACTTATACAATTTCACCTGGATGAAATAAATTTGATTAACAAAAAATGGAATAGGAAGGTCTATGTACCTACTTATAAATTTTTATTTATCTCATGAATCTTTGGGTTGGTTTTTATTTTAGATTTTGGTTTTTATTTTTGTGTTTTTCAAATAAATTAACTTTTTTTATTGTTTTTGTTTAACTTTTTGTTTTAATTTTGACATTTAAAAAATTTAATTTAAATTCAATCGGTAGTAGTAATATAATAAAAAATAATTTGGAATAAAAATTTTGTTGTGACTGAGTTGTTATAGTTGTGAGTACCAAAATTAATAGAAAAGCTTTTTATGATTTGTACTTTGGATGTGGTAGCAGACAATTCGTTGCATAATTCTTTTAACATTGGTGGATATAACCAACACACAGTTTTAACTATTAAATAAAAAATAAATAGATTTTGATTGATTAAATTCGGATATTGCAACCAATATAAAGTTATTGTTGCTAATTAATGGGGAATTAAAATGTATTTAGTCTTTTTAAAGAATTTGCCACAATCGAATTAGTATACAAGATTTTAGTTTCGTATAATTTGGTTGGGACAACCGACTCCTATACCAAAAATAAACTTATTTATTTGCTATTTCTAACTTTTTGTCATTAATTCAATATTTATAAAATTCCAATTGAATTTCTATATGTTTAATCAAATTTTCGGTATTGTGGTAGAATAGTGGTATTTACTATTATTTTCCAACCGATTTATTCTCTGTGTGCAGACAAACTTTTACACCATTTTATGCTTTTCACTGCGCTGTTATGTCAAATACCGATTTGAAAATATCGGATCTTGAGGTTGTGTCATTATATGATGACGTTAGAATAATTTAACCCTCTAATTCTCTTTCTTCTGATTATAATAATATTTAAACCATATATTTCGCGTTGAAAATCTACTATGGAACAAATATTAAAATTCTAATTTATCGCTTTATTTAGGCGATATATTACAACAAAGGTTGAAGATGTATCTTGAAACCCAGTAGTCAAATAATTTCGGTTTTTACTGTAAATAACGCTATCAATAAAATAAAACTACGTACCGAAAATTATTGATCAATTGTTGTTATTTCAAAAGTTATGGCGATTTTCGCTTTTTAAAAATTACGAAATTTGGCGAATTTGGCACTAAAAATCAATCAATTCGACGAAATTAGTTCTACATACTACTACCTATGAGTGTATAATCTGTGTTTAATTTCAAGAAAATCTGTTGGCTAGTTTTTGAGTTAGAGAGATATTTGTAAAACGTATCCTGGCGTTATCCTGTGAGTCCTGGAGAAAAATGTTTAACTGATTTTACAATCACAGATACTAAACTAGATTTCTTATTATCGGTAATGTAAGCCAGACCGTAAATGTATTTTTGGCAATTTTTCAAATATTGTTTTCTGTTTTAAAAAGTTAATTTTCTCAAATTTTCTAAATTTTGATTTTACATGTTTCTCGCTTGAAAACCGTTCCTTATACCAAAAAAAGTTTGAAGGCAAAAAAGTAGGCAGTTGAGTTTTCTATGAATATAATACAACTTGTTTAATAAAATATTATTTAGCCAAAAACTATTTAAAATCTGAAAACCGCATTTTGGCGGCCTTGGGCATTAGAGGGTTAAGTTTTCAAGTTTTAAATAAAATTTGTTTGTTTTTTTTTAACTCAATAAAGAGTTTTGAAAATAAAGCTCTCTGCTTAAAAAATCTGAAATGAAAAATTTTTATGAAGTTTTATTTTCATATAAAAAATAAACTTCAAACAAAACTAAAGAAAAAAACACTATTTTCGGTATAATGGACAGAATTAAAATCAATAAATTCCTATTGGATTACTATGAGTACAATAATATTCACAACTAATTTAAATGCAGAAAATGTTCAAAAATGGTTAAAGGCAAACAAATAGGTAACTTAAAAAGGCACTACAAGATGGTCCATAAGATGGATGTTTTGGGAAGCTATAAGTCAAACAAAAAGTTCGTGAATCGACATCAAAAACTCTTTATCAAATTTTGAGTTTCTCAAGTATTGTGTAGGCCTCGTTACTGTAAAAAGTTTGCCATTCAAAATATTTGACGACAAAAAATATTTTAAAAAAATTATTGGTCCAACTGAAAGTGCTTACGACCTAAATATATGTATACTCCAAAAACATATAGGGTCCGCCATCTAACGTTTTTTTTCAACTAGTGCTTATTTCGTGAATGTTAACACTTAGCTCATGTCTGATTTGACAGATAATTAGATTTATCCTTCCGCTGAACGAATATGGTTGTGTATACGCTTGAACAACGCTGGGATATATTGCGACATTACTTTGAAAATCATGGTAATGTTGCAGAATGTGTGCGAAGTCAATGGCGATCGTTATCGGGCCATGTTGAACGAATTTTTGTTCACAAAAATTGAAGAGGAGGATATTGGCAACATTTGGTTTCAACAGGACGGCGCTACATGCCACACAGCCGAAGCTACACTCGATGTTTTGCGCCCTGTTTTTGAAGATCGCATTATCAGCCGCAGAGCTGATGTCGTTTGGCCACCTCGGAGCTGCGATTTGACACCGTTGGACTAATATTTGTGGGGTGCCGTCAAAGATAAGTGTTACGCCGACAAGCCAGAGACAATTGACGCTTTAAAGGACAATATTCGTGAAGCCATTGGTGAAATACAGCTGCACACAATCGATAATGTGCTTAAAAATTGGACCGATCGTGTAGGCTACTGCATGGCCAGCCGAGGCAGCCATATGAATGAAATTATTTTCCATTATTAACCGGAAGGATTGTACTTTCAAATAAAAAAAGAAATTTGAGAAAATATTCAGTAGTTTTTTTTTTATAGCATTTTCAAAAAAAAAAAGTTTTTTGGCGGACCCTGTACATAACCATTTGGAAAGTTTTTCAACGAAGACAAAAGAAGTTATTCAAGAAAAACTAAAACATAATATGGTATCTATAAAAATAGACATCGGAACAAGGATGTACAGGCATTTTTTAGGAAGAAATGCAAAAGTAATATCGGATGCAAGAATAGAAATTTTGACTCTTTGAATGATCCAAATAAAAAAAAAAGAAATTAAGGCCAGAATCTCAGAGAAGAAGTTCTTAGTTGTTTGCTTGAGCACAAAGCCCAAATAAATCAAGTCTACTTTCGCACTACGGATAATGCTTCCAAAGTTCTTTAAATGTCTCAACTTCCGAAAGATTCACAAGAAGAACCAAAGGTAGATATAATTCTTTTTTATGTTTTGCAAAAATCGCATGGTAATTTCGTAAAATCTCGTCTAGTTGATAAACAGCTATAAATAAACACTGCTTATTGATCCATGCCTAGCTGTGTGCTAAAAACCTATACATAACTTAAATCGTTCACAATAAATCTACCCAGCAAAAAAGGAGATGCCGAAGCAATAGTGAAAGCACTACAATTGATGATTTAGGTGTACTTATTTTTTAACTTAAACACTAATGATTTTAACAATGAGTTTTCATAGGAGAGGAGTACTCCCAGTTCAACAGTTTTTCAGCACTTTTAGAAATAGTGCAAAATAAGCTCTTTTTCACCAGTTAAAAGTTAAAAAAATTTATTTGCAAAAAGAAATTATGTTTTTTTTATTTTACAAAAAATTTTTATTGCCGCCACCGGGTATCGGACTTTGCGACCTCATGATTGCTAGTCTAGCTCTCCACCGCTGAGCTATTCTTTGATATGAAAGATAACTGGCATAAAAAACCACTTTGTAATTGCAACTTTGATTAAGTTTTATTCTCTTCAATAAAAGTACATTTTAAACAAGTGCACAAAGTGCAATGCAATTCAGTATTGTTTTCAGTACTATTTTCATAAGGACATAAAAAGCTATTTTTTATGATTTTTATCTTAATATTTTTAGAAATTTAAAAATTAAAAAAAATAGAATTTCAACAAATTAATTATAAATATTAGAAAAAAAAATTTTTTTAATTAAAAGCATTGGTCAATCCAGGAATCGAAGCCGGGATCATCGGTTTAGGAATACCAAATGTTAACAAAATAACTTTTTAAGATCACTTTTAGAGCAATTTTGCTTTAGAAGCAATACTTAAGTGATTTTTGGAAGTTGTTCATAAGTAATTTTAAAAAAGTATACTAACGTATACTGTGGAAGAAATGAAAGAAGTGATTTTTTGAAGTTGTTCAGGATTACTTCTAAAAAAGCAGTAAAAGTATAGTAAGGGATACTTGTGAAGCAGTGAAAGAAGTAGTTTATAAATCATTACTTCCAATTTTTTTGCTGGGGTAATATGCATAATCACTTCTTAAATTTATAAAATGTCTTATAAAACAAATTTTTGAAACAAAATTCGTCTTATAAACATGTTATAAGGTTTTCAAATTATTATGTATAAACAAAATAGACTCCATATAATCCATATCCTTTTTAGTCCATTATGACTTTCTTAAAGTGGGAAACATATTTATTCGACTCTAAAATGCAAAAAAAAATACAGATTACTTTTTTTTTAATATAAAACTTCTTAATTATATGACTCTGTATATTTGAATAATTTTGCAAAACTCTTCCGATTCAATCACAAAACTTTTAACTTAATCAAAGTTCAAATTGCTACTAAAATAGAAACACTGTCATAGATAAAAAAAAAACAAGCTAAACAAAACAAACAAAATCTACTAGGACAAAAAAATAATAACAAATAACGGCACAAGTTTTTTACTTTAATTCAAATATTAGCTCTGTACGTTACCGAGGGTACACAATTTTACCAGAAAGCGTTTCTATTGTTAAAATTGTGTGTAAATTGTTGTTGTTTCGGGTAAATCGTCGGACAGACCTATTATGTTTTTTTTTTACATTAGACCTACACTCGGGGGATGCCCCCTACTAACGCAGTGCATTGTGTTGGTATTAGGAAAATAGAAAATTTTTTAACAGAAATTTATACACTCAAAATAGTTTGTAGTTTAAATTAACTGAAAATGTAATTTAAAATAAATGATAAATCACTTGAAAACGGGTCTACTAACTTTTTATTTAAATCAAAAGAACTTTTCATTTATTTTTAAATATTAATAAATTAACTACAAAATTCTTAAAAAATAATGATTTTTCATTTATTTGGTTTTTTTTAATTTCAAAAAATTCGTAAGAATAAATGATATTTAGTTTATTTCGTTTTTTTAACTGACCTAGAAATCGAAAAGGAATTCTTTTTTTAACAAAACATTTTAAATGAAAATTATTATATGTAATAGAAAATCCGTATTTATATGTAATTTATTTTTTTAATAAACGACATAAACAATTAAAAAAATATATTTCTTTGTATTTTAACTGTATAATCATTTAAAAATAAATGTACGGATAACTTTTTAATATTTTCAGTGTATTATCAAAATATAAAAATTTAATTTTTGAAGAAATATTAACCCTTTAATTTATTTAAATTTTAATTACTCATACCATTAGCCCTAAAAATTACAAAAAGTGCTTACTACAAAACCAGCCTATCCTTCTACCAAGTTTTGTCACAAACTTCGCATGAAATCCATGCTTGTTATGAAATGGGTTAAGCATATACAGGATGGGCCAAAGTCACCGTGGGATTAAAAATTTGATAAATTTTTCTTTTAAAATTTTTTTTTAGTTTTTTTCAGGTTATATAAATAACACCTGTAGAATAAATAATGGAGATTCGCAACTGAACAAAGAACCAGAATAATAGAATTTTATTATTTAAATCAGCGATCAATTATTTTAAACCCCATGGTGACTTTTGGCCCACCTTGTACTAGGGACTAAAAACTAAATTGTAGGAATTCTTATTTGATAAAACTGAAATGTTTGTCACTTAATTAGCTTAGAGGCATCTTTTCTTTTTTTATTACAATATAATTTTGGCCGGAATATAACAGCATAAGATCAAATACTTCCAGTCTCCAAACAAGGCCAAAATGAAGATGCATTAAATTGCCTCTTTTTAATGTGAAAAGTTAAAGTTTAGGAGGTTTAAAATTTTTTTAACACATTTATTAGTGGATTTCAATGATACCACTCAATTAAATAATATTCTTTACTCAAATAATATTCTTTGTTTAATTTCAGAACATTAAACCTTAAGTGCTGTTAGGATATACATATACGAACCCACTTTGAAAATATAAATTTATTTTGTAAACAAGTAAATTAAGTATGTATATTACTTTTAGACGCAGTGTAATAATATAATAAAATTTTTCACTTCATAAAATGGGCCATATCTCTAAAACTAAGGAAGATAGAGCAAAATGGACAAAATGTTTGCTCCGCTGGAGTGTCCTTATATGCCCTCATATGATATGCACTTGCCCGGGGATGGTCCCGAGACTCTAAATTTGGATAAATTATACGACTCAGTATAATTACAGATAAAACTGTAGTTTTACAAATTTTTTACTTAATTTTAGAATTGTTAAATTTACCAAAAGAATTTGTTAAAATCAACAAATTTTATTTTAAGCCAAAAACAGGAATAAATTCTGTTAAAGTAACAAATTTTTCTGTGAAGCCAACAGACGTATTATTTTGAGTGTACAACAGAAAATAGTACAGGTACTGTAGTAACACTACAAATGATGTGCGTTAGCTGAATACTTTGTATTGCCAAATGGTTGAATTTTATTTTATGGATTTTTCATAAAGCCTTTTAACTATTATTATTAATTTAGGTATATGATTATTTAATACAAACAAGTTGAAATGCGTATCTACTTCCATAGATGTTGAAAAACAACCAATATTTTACTTAAAATGGAAATTGTTATATGTATGCTATAGAAGTTCCGTCAAATCATATAATACGAGGTTATCCTATTTATTCTCCCATATAAACTACATCAGCCTATATACACTTAAAATAATACGTCAGTAGAAAAATCTGTCAACCCGGTTTCAAATCGATTTAACTTATTTTTAACAAATTTTTAGTTGAAACACTGATTTAAACAAAGATTTTAGTTATTTTCATTTAACACAATACTAAAAATCCTCAATGCTTTAACTTAAAAACCTTAAGTGAGTAATAAGACAGTTGATTTTGGAAAATACTAATCTTATGATTTATTTAACTTTACTTCCACAATTATTGATTTGTTTATTAAATATATAAATAACACTCGTCGAACAGCAGTACTTTTCTGCACTCGGTAAGAGACTGGTAGTAACAAACTCGGGTAACGACAAACTGGCTGTGTACGTGATGACACTGTGTGATGACAAACGTCTGTGTACGTGATGACACACGGGCTGGCTGTGTACTACACCTTTTGCAATTGTAATTCAGAAAATATCAATTGAAATTCAGAAAATATCAATTGAAATTCAGAATTTCCATTTGAAATTCAGAAAACATCAATTGAAATTCAGAATTTCCATTTGAAATTCAGAAAACATCAATTCAAATTCAGATTTTCCATTTAAAATTCAGAAAATATCAATTGAAATTCAGAAAATATCATTTGAAATTGAGAAAATATCAATTGAAATTCAGAAAATATCATTTGAAATTCAGAAAATATCATTTGAAATTCAGAAAATATCAATTATTATTCAGAAAACATCAATTGAAATTCAGAAAATATCAATTGAAATTCAGAAAATATCAATTGAAATTCAGAAATCGTCATTTGAAATTCAGAAAATATCAATTGAAATTCAGAAACCGTCATTTGAAATTCAGAAAATATCAATTGAAATTCAGAAAATATCATTTGAAATTCAGAAAATGTCAATTGAAATTCAGAAAATATCATTTGAAATTCAGAAAATATCATTTGAAATTCAGAAAATATCAATTGAAATTCAGAAAACATCAATTGAAATTCAGAAAATATCAATTGAAATTCAGAAATCGTCATTTGAAATTCAGAAAATATCAATTGAAATTCTATTTTTTCAAATGATATTTTCTGAATTTCAATTGACATTTTCTGAATTTCAAATGATATTTTCTGAATTTCAATTGATATTTTCTGAATTTCAAATGGCGGTTTCTGAATTTCAATTGATATTTTCTGAATTTCAAATGACGATTTCTGAATTTCAATTGATATTTTCTGAATTTTAATTGATATTTTCTGAATTTCAATTGATGTTTTCTGAATAATAATTGATATTTTCTGAATTTCAAATGATATCTTCTGAATTTCAAATGATATTTTCTGAATTTCAATTGATATTTTCTGAATTTCAAATGATATTTTCTGAATTTCAATTGAAATTTTCTGAATTTCAAATGGAAATTCTGAATTTCAATTGATATTTTCTGAATTACAGTTGCAAAAGGTGTAGATGACACACCAGTAATTATATAGAGCCAAAGAGTAAACATAATAAAGAGATTGGGGGCCTCTCTATCACTGAGAAAGCATTTGTTCTATTATGTGCCTTGGAACAGGAACATACTCAAACCAATATCACCCAGCAAACACGGCAATACGAAGAAGATTCTCCGAATATATCGCCAGGAAGAAAACATTTATTGCCGGCAATATCAATTTCGTATTCCTCCCTCGGAAACAACTGTTATACTAAAACAATACTTCCAGGCAATATGAAAGAAATAACTCACATGGAAGATAAAAGGGATATCGCTAAATAAACTCCCGGTACAATAAAAAAACTATTTAATTTTTTCATTATTAAATTTAAGCCTGAAAAACAATATCTGCATACATAATCCATTGACCAGCTTATAAATTATCTTGATTTCATCTTAGCCGATTTTTCCCGCGCAATTAATCTTAACTTTTCACGAGTTTATTTCCTATATATCTTTTGATTGTTTTTGTACAAATTTAGTTTTAATTTTTTCCAAATTGATAAAAGATTTCAAACAAATTTGCTTTATCTTCCAAATGATACAAAGGTGACATTGCCGAAATATTGTCATAAAAAGTTATGACAAAAGATAAAATTTTTGAATTACTTTTTTACAAATATCGTCGAATTATCTTCAAAGCGATAAAAGGAAGACAATTTCAAAGTAAATACTACTTGATTATTTTCATTCAAATGAAATATCTTCTTGGAAGGTATCTTTTAAATGTTTGCAGGGTTTGTATGTGCGCTCTTTGTATGACTCAAAACATCGATTGTAACCAGGGATGGAAAATAATAATTTAGTTATAAAAATCAAGAATGGAACTATACTATGGAATTATACTATTCCAACAGTATTATAGCCCTAGATTATGAATTTTAAAAAACCATACGTAAAAAATTGCAAAATAATATCGGAATGCGAAAAAAGGCTTTGGGGTTCAAAAAATTAATTAAAATATTTACATTCTGCAAACGATGCCAACATTTTCTTTTTTTGCAACTAACCACCAAACTTTGTTTTATGAAATGGGCATTATACTCCGTAGATTATAAATTTAAAAAACCGCACTAAAAAAATTGCAAAATAATAGAGGAACGCGATTAACAGTCTGCAAATGAATACAATGACGCAAAAATTTTCGTTTTTGCAAATATTTTTTTCGCGATTATTTGGTACTATAGACCCTATATTATAAATTAAAAAAAACCACACTTAAAAAATTGCAAAATAATCGCGGAAAGCGAAAAAAGGCTTTATGGTACAAAAAATTAATTAAAAAACTTAATCAGCGATTTACATTCTGCAAACAAATATATTGATGAAAAAATTTATGCTTTTTGCAAATTTTATTTTTCGCGATTTTTTTTTGTAACTAGCCACCAAACTTTGTTGTATGAAATGTGTATTATAGTCACTAGATTATAAATTAAAAAGAAACGTACTTAAAAAACTGCAAAATAAAAGCGGAACGCGACAAAAGACTTTGTGGTACAAAAAATTAATTAGGAAACGTAATCAGCGATTTAGATTCTACAAACAAATATATTGATACAAAAATTTTCCTTTTTGCAAATTTTATTTTTCGCGATTTTTTTTGCAACTAGCCCCCAAACTTTGTTGTCTGAAATGTGTATTATAAAAAAACGCACGTAAAGAATTGCAAAATAATAGCGGAATTTGAAAAAAGACTTTAAGGTACAAAAATTTAATTTCTAGGTTATATATTTAAAAAAGCCGCACTTAAAAATTGCAAAATAACGGCGGAATTCGAAAAAGGCTTTATGGTACAGAAAATGAATTAAAAGAGGTAATCAGCGATCGACATTCTGCAAGCGAATATATGGTTGCAAAAATTTCGCTTTTTGCAAATGTTTTTTTCGCAATTTGTGCTAATATTTGGTAATATCTAAATATTTAATTTTTATGTTATTTAACGAGCCAAAGGAAAGTTATTTTTTAGTTACTTACATTTTTAAATATGTAAGAGCGATCTAACATTTTTTGGTATAAAAGCCCGATTAAGTGAGCCTTTTCCATCCCTGATTAACCAGTCGGAGTTCGTTCCTGTTCCAAGCCGCCTAATATTTTTTCAAATAAAAATTATTGAGAGAGTTGCAAGGCCATTGATAGAGCCCCTTCGGCAATAATCGGGGTAATCCACGTCTGGGCACGATCGCTGCAGTCGGATATATACCTCGGCGATAAATCGCCTACACGAGCAATCAGCCGAAGCCGCTGCAGAACAGACAACCGAAGTCGATGTGGATCAATCAACAGTGATCGCCTTGGACGGGCAACCACAGTCGCTGTGGAGCAATCAGCCGAAGCCGCTGCGGAACAAACAACCGAAGTCGCTGTGGATCAATCAACAGTGATCGCCTTGAAAGGGCACCCACAGTCGCTGTGGAGCAATCAGCCGTAGCCGCTGCGGAACAAACAACCGAAGTCGCTGTGGACCAACCAACAGCGATTGCCGTGTACGGGCAACCACAATCGCTGTGGAGCAATCAGCCGAAGCCGCTCCGGAACAAACAAGCTGTGGATCAATCAACGGCGATCGCCTTGAACGGGCAACCACAGGCGCTGTGCAATTGATAAATTATGAGACTACGTTCTTGTATTGTGACTTTATAGGTGTAAAGCGCAATACACTAGAATTCACTAGAAAGAACAAGCCCCCCCCCCCCTTTTTAACACAAACTGAAACACTTATGTGATTTGGTTCATAAACCAAATGAGAATTATATTACACAACAATAAACAAGTTACTATGCATGCATGTGTTTATTTGTGTTTAGGCAGAGTGCTTGTAAATAAAGCCAGGGTGAGCCGCCGTGAAGATGAGTTCTTATTAGAAATGAGTTCTTATTAGAAACAACAAAAACAAATTTATCACAATTTGCTTTGTCACATTCTAAAATAGAACTATATTATTTCAACTGATTTAGCATGACATCTATTTATATATAGCATTTTCATAATTACGCAACTTATAAATTTACACATCACTAAAATTTATTTATTTTATTTCTTCTACTTCTATTAACATTTGATTATGTAAATTCAATGCCAATAATTGTGTCACTAGTGTTATGAGTAGTTAACTTATGTTTTTTGAAACTTTTTTAAACGATATTTGCACGCCAACAAAATCATGACACTTTCGTCAAATTATCAACAAGTTTGAAAACAGAATATTATTACTTCTTTTCCAATGTCTTCTTTTGTCTCCAATTTTTGTATCGAATGAAATTGAATAAAACGCCCTTGTTAGCGTGACGTTTTCAATTTGTTAAACATTCTGTTAATTTTATAAACAATTTAATGTTATTTGAATTTATATGGTATTAAATAAATAATTGAATTTATATTTTATTGACAATAACTTAGCCCATAGAAGCAGAGACAATTAATTATAGATATAGGAAATCAAAACTTACACTACTCACCGGTAGAGGGCGCTGTAATTTAGTATTACCTGAGCAACTATTTAGTATCAGCAGAATATATAATTTAAATTATATATTTTTGTGAATTTGCTAATTCGTATTCACTTCTTTCTAAATCTCCAACTCAAATTGAATAAAAATACAATTTTGTTTAATTTTTTATTTAATATATTGGCATGTGATGGAAAACGATCGATTTTGATTTCGATCGATTTGGTTAAAAATCAAAAATTAAATGATGAGGAGAAAAGCCAAAGAGGTTTGAAATTGTTTTCAACCGCTTTAGTTGTATCATGTACGTCTTCTTATCGCTTTTAAATTAAAAATAATGCCAAATATTCAGGTTTGAAATTTCAAAAACGATCGATTTGAAACCGATCGATTTTCATCACATGCCAGATAGTTATTTTTAATAAAAATAATTTAAAATAGTACGCATTAAAAAAAAATACACTGATACTGTCCATCACCTTTTACTGTTTCCGTTTTTTGTTTTTCCTTACCCAGGAAAATTTTCTATTCCAAAGAATCAGTTGCAGACTAACTGCTTTTCCTTTGCAAAAACTTTTGAGACAATTTCAAACAAAAATAATCGGTATTAGAATCGACAGTAGAAGGGGTTGTAAATGAAAAGTAGCTATTCTACAACCGATTCTTTGGAACAGAAAAAGTTCCTGGATAGTTATAGAAAGATCTTGAAAGGGTTTCAAGAAATATATTAATTCACCTGATTGGAGGATGAAGAACTTGGAGATAAACAAAATATTTCATTGATATAATTAAAAATATTGTTGAAATAAAATCTGAGTTTTAACAATTATTTTTGTCACTTATAATTTTGTGATATTTTTACTTGTGTATCCATTAAAGTTTACCAATTTTCCTAGATCCTCACTTGACAATTAAATTGAAATATAAATATAAACACTTTTTATAGATTTTTACGTTTATATTTTTTCTATTCGTTGAATATTTATGGGAATTTTATTGTTTATATTTTCAATGATAACAAATTGTATTTATAAATGATTTACAATTGACTTAAAAAAATTGCACAGATACTATTAATTTTTTATATTTTACAGATTTTATTTTAATCCTGATGTAAAATAATCCTATCAACTCTTTTTTCTTTTTTTGTTATTGTAGTTTATTTTAAATATTATGCTAAAAACAAAAAAAAAGTTATATAAATATACAAACAATATATCATGTCATTTAAAAAAATTCATATCACATACGAGTATCTGAAACAGAGTAGTTATAATATTTGTTATCTTTTGATTTTATGATACTTTTGATTGTACAAATATGGAGGTACTTATATCTATATGTTTTATTATTTAGTTTAGCTTGATTAGCAAACGTTTTTCTAATAGATTAATGTCTTGATTAAAAAGAGAATTAATGTCTCAGTTTCCTACCTTTCCAGCAATACCTTGGTAGTATTTTTATATTCACGGTTTAAACATAAGCTTAATAAATCATTGCCAATTTTTCTTTGACACACAACTTTCACTTTTTTGGAAACTACACAAATAATGTTCAAATGACAAAAAGTTCTTAACAACCCAGTGTAGAAACGGTAATGACATATCATTAATTTTTGGACTACCAGTAATGATACCCATTATTAAAATGATTAAAACATATAATAATGAGGTACTGATAATGACTTATTAATTAGAAATTTATTAATTCAGTTCGAGGCCAATTCCCTTATTATGAATTAACATAATAAGTACTTTTTTTCAAAAACTGCTATTTTTCTTCATCATGATACTGCACACTGGTTTAAGAGCGGCGTTAATTCATTTTTTCATGTCTTCAGATCTATCTGATTTTTCCATAGTTTGTAGTAAACAATCTAATTATCATGTACCAAAAATATTAGGCTTATAAATTTATTACTTTTTTGTCCAGAGATATTCAAAGTTGACCTAAGTGAATGCGTTTGAAATGACCGTATTATATGTACCTATATTAGAGCGTATCACCTTACAGGCAAAAACAAAAAGTTCGCCGTACACCCTCCAATATGAAGTATTTTTGCAAGGAGGTTTCAAAAAAAATTTTATTTTTTTTTTGCCGAACGTAGGGGTCGCCATTTTACATTTTTCGGTATATCTTTGGCATTTACAGTCGGATCTTAAAGTAAGATACATCAATCTTTTTCTCTCGAGGAGACCAGTGTTTTTCTCTCGAGGGCCATTGACCTCAAGTACCCCGTTCTAGTAGTTAGCCACCAGATCTCAGTTGCTACAACCCTAATGTGCGACCCTAATGTCAGAAAATTAAAGCTCGCAAAAAATCATTAAACTTTTGCTAATAAAGTTTTTCGATAAACCCAGTAGAATTTTTTTTTTATATATTGGTTGCCGAACGTAGGGGTCGCCTTTTTAATTTTTTTTTTTTCTCCTCGAGACAAAAAAATCGATATATCACACTTTAAAACCCGATTTTAAATGCCGAAACTATAACGAAAAAATTGAAATTGTCTTGCAAAAATACTTCATATTGGAGGGTGTACGGCGAACTTTTTTTTTGAGGTACTGTCAAATGTATATGCTACCTTCTATCGCTTCATGCTTTTAAAATACTTTTGTAATGGTACTATTATGATTTTTTTATACAATTGGATGTTATAAATAATATATTTGCAAAAAAAAAATTTTTTTAAATTAAAAAACAAATTTTTTTACTACTATAAATTGTCCAAAAATATTTATTTTCTACAAATTCTATGGCTTGTATCTATTGACCTCCAACGACCTCTAGCCCGAGACTTATATCAAATTAAAGATTGAAGAGTCAGCTAACGATCTATTATTGCTTAGCTGCCCCTAAGCAATTCCGGTACACTCACAATATTTTATCGTTAAAAACCACCTAAAATACATATCAAATTAATTGAAAACACAATTAAAAAAAGGACTACTGATTTTTCATTATATTCAAACCATTTTGCTATTTATTTTCAAACATTGTTTAAACAATCCATAAAAGAAATAAAAATAATTGAAAAGTTTGTTAAAACAATCATTAATTTTTAACTGACAAAACGTAAAAAAAAACGATTTTTTGGTTTGTTTTTTCATATTCGAAAGTTTTTTTTTTGTTTTAATTTTCAAAACACAGCACACATAACACACACGTTCTTTGTTTATTTAATTTCTCTTTAATTTAATTTTCTTTCGTTTTAAATTCAAAGCAATTTTGTTTTGTTCCAACACCAGACACGATTCGAACCAACGACCTTTGGTTTAGAAGTTCATCGCCTTATCCCTTGAGCCAAACTATATTGATACAAATAGTTTCATAAACATTTTTTTATAATTCAAATTGTTTTTAATTTATTTGAATCTATCTTTTTAAATTTCAAATTACCCATCACACATAAATATAATAGTTAAAAGAAATGCCCTAAATGTAAAAACGAACATGCTGCTCTTTTCAAATTTTTGTTATATAAATTTAATGCTTAATGCAGAAAGGCCCTAACTGGAATTAATGTTCCATTAGAGGAAATGAAAATCTGAAAAACTTAGATTATACTTTTTATTTTATTGTTTTTGTATTAATATAAAGTTTCATTCTGAGAAACAATATTTCCACCGCTTTTATATTTTTATTGCCTTCCCCTCTATAGAAATTAAGAATAAAGATACACTGAGAGAATTATCTGCATGATATTAATGAATTTTTGCATAAAATCGATAAAGTTTCACGGGAACTCGTCCATTGATACTTTTCATTGAATTAATGGAATTTTTCTTAAAATATTATCAAAAATTTCATTTTATTTGCTTAAAGTTTCATACGCTCCATGAAAAAGTTTCACTAAAACTATATTCATAAAATATACGAAGCTTTTTCATCGAATTTCACAAATTTTTTATTTATATTGTGAAGAAAACTTCAACAGTTTACTGAAAAATTTCACTAAAACTCGTCCAGCAAAATTCTCTCTGTGTAGCGTCTTTCTTTATTAAGCCATCGATATTAAACTTTGGATCAAAATTGCACAAAAATATTTTTATCATAAAATTATTTAAGATTTTAAAATCATCCTGTTTGACGACAATTATCTTAAAAGTGACAATACTCTCTGAATTAGATGAGAATAAGATTAGTCGAGTGACTAGAAATACCAATTTATATAAATCAAAGTCCCTAGAATTTTGTGTTTAACTGCAGTTATAAAATTTAATTTTAATTAAGAAGAACTTGCGTTATATTTACTTTTTTGATTTTTTAAGTTAAATTTTCATTTGAATATAATTTATAACCCTGTATTTATTTAATTTCTGACATGCATAAAACTTTTTGAGAATAAAACAAAATTCATAAAATATAAAATCTTTCGTTTTTACTTCCACACAAAATTAAAAATAAAAACTCTGTAAAAAAAATTCCCCTCAAAGGGCATTATAAAAAAACTTGTTTTTAAATTTTATTTTAGTATTTTATATTTTTAGTTTTTATAACGATTTGTATGGTGAACATTTAAAACGATTTGTATGGTAAATATTTTAGTCGTATATGCCGACCCTATTGCTAGCAGCTGACATCATCGAGATTTCTTCACATTTTTACAACCCGGCAACCCCGTGATTATCAAATCAATTTAAACATTTTTACTAACAATTCAAATAAATTTGGCAATCAATTTCGATAATTTCGTTATCGTAAACACTGATTGAATTCATATTATTTAATATTCAACTATTTTAAGTTAAAACAAACAAAAGAATTTAGATATAAAACGAAGTTCAGTTTTTCTAGTCGTGCGATAGATTCAAATTATTTTTATAAATTCAAATTGTGTGTTGGGTACATTTGTTTGTTTAAATTTCTTTTTGTTGTATAAATAAATATTTCAAAATATTTTAAATTCAAATTTAATTTATACAATTTTCAAATCGGTTGTGGTGTAGATGTCTGGAAGGTCAGGCATTGACAAAATTTCAATTTTTGAGGGTGGTGGTTGAAATCTCATCCCAAAAAAAAATTTTTTTTTATTTTTTCTATAACTATGTATACACTTAAAATATTTTATCGTTAAAAACCAAATACATATTAAATTAATTGAAAACACAATTAAAAAATGAAAGGACAATTGAAAAGTCTGTTAAAACAATCGTCAATTTTTAACTGAAAACCGAAAATATTTGAATTTTTTGTTTTAAAACAGGAAACAACGAAATTATTTAAATTATTTTTTCTAAAAATAGAAATCTAAAAATAGATTATTTGACTGAAAATATCAACTCCTACAGACGATAAATATTTCTTGTAGTTTGTTTTTGATTGACGAATATAAAAAGTTAAACAATATGTTTCAATGTATTTTAATTGATTCTTCAATTGAAAACAAACTTTACCTATTACTTTTCAAATAAACCTCAATCGGTTATGGAAAATACATTGTGAGTGTATTAAAAACGAAGAAAAGTGAGGAAAAATCTTCCTCACAAGCATTTTATTGCTTATGCTAATAATTTGGGTAATATCGTTAATTTTTGTTTTTTTTAGCTAGCTCTAACATAATCTCTTTAAATTTTTTACTAATTCAGTTAAAGGATATTGTTTTCTGAAAATTTTGTGAAACTTCGACAACGTTAACCCTTTCTATATCAAGGTCAAAAGTGAAATTTTCAAATTTTTGAAAATTGAACTTGGTACACACAAAAAAATAGATGATTAAAATATTTAACAAACCCATTTGTTGAAAATAAAAGTGAAAATCAATAACCCTTCGTATTTGATTCACATATTTTTTTTTATCAATATCGCAACTTTAAAAAATAACACTCAACAAATTGCAGTTTATAAAAAATATTTGGATACGTTTCTGTTTTTAATAAACAAAAATGTTGAATCAAAGTAAACACCACATTTGTTTTACTTTTGAACGTTATTTTGAATTTTTACCATAGCAGGCCTTGTTTTGCATTTTTTATGTTTGATGTTTTTCTTCTGTTAAGCGTGGATTAGCAAGACGTAAACGTAACGTGCATTGGTGGTTTTGTGCAATTATAGATACGTAAACTACGTATCATATGTTTTGACATTTGCAAACAAACAAGCATTTTTCTTCCGTGTGTTTTTTAGATTATTTTTACATTTTTATAAGTGATTAAAAAAAATAAAATATGAATACAAGCAATTTGTTTATAAAATTGAGTTTTTTACAATTATGCTTGTTGTACAAAAAACTCAAAGTTAAAAAACGACAAGCAAGAAGATTCCCCATCTACGGCCAATTAATAAGGATTGGGTAAAAGCCGGTTACCACCGAAAAGTGTTTGTGAAAATTAAAGATATGGATGAACATCAATTTTCTAAACACACCAGAATGTCCCGAACTTTATTTGAGTTGTTATTGGCGTTAGTTAAAGGTGAAATTACGAAACCAAAGCAAAGGATTGGCCCGGAAAAGAGATTGTCAATTACATTACTGTAAGTACAAAATGCACTTTTTTGTTTCTATTAATAAAAATATATATAACACAAATAATCCATAAGTTATTTAGCACATGGAACATCAATTCAGTCTATTGCATGGAGCCATAAGTTGGCCAAAACAACGGTGCGAAATATAGTTCTTGAAACGTGTTCAGTAATATGGAAAGTGCTTTCGCCCATATATGTGAGTGAACCCTCCACTCAACAATATAAAAATATTGAAAACGATTTTTCACGTTTATGGAATATGCCGAATTGTGTTGGCGCAATAGACGGCAAGCATATTGCCATTAAATGTCCACCGAAATCTGGTTCCGAGTTTCATAACTACAAAAAGTTCTTTAGCATCGTTCTCATGGCAGTTTGTGATGCTAACTATACATTTACTGGAATAAGTATAGGAAGCTATGGCTCCCAAAGCGATGGTGGTATGTATTTGACCAAAATTATCGAATTTATATATTTTAAAACTTTCGTCTTTACTGCAGTTGACCAACTGAACTCGCTCGCTCGAGCTTTCTTTCCATCCCTGTTCAAAAGTCTTTTAACACATCCATGTTTTTCCGAATTAAAACGATTCTTAAATTTCTTTAATTCTATCCGATATTAGATTTTTGCCATTCTTTTAATTTTTTCCTTAATCTTGATATATTTTCCATAAAAACTCATAAATAAAAATTTCAGGCAATTTGTTAAATCCAAAAGATGGTGGAATACAAAACAGTCAAAGCTTGATTTAAATCGCAAAGCCAAGAACGTTCAGGCTGCGTTTATTTTAGTAGAAAAGTTTTCAAATTTAATCTTTTGGAATAAAATTAAAGATGACGAGATAATGATTCAAACTTTTAGGTATATTTCGTTTATCTCCATTTGGTGAAGCGGTGATGACAGAGACAATACCTGTGCCGCCAGCAAAACCGTTGTCTCGAAATTCTCCACCGTTTCCTCATTACTTCGTTGGTGATGCTGCGTTTCCCCTTAGACCGAACTTAATGCGATCCTATGCAGGAACAAATTTAAATGCGTCTAAGTCTATTTTTGATTATAGACTATCACGTGCTCGTAGAGTAATCGAGAATAGTTTTGGTATATTGTCTGCTCGTTGGAGGATACTTTTAACCAACATTGAATGTTATCCAGAAAATTGTGAAACCGTCATGTTGGCGTGTATTGCATTGCACAACTTCATTCTGTTAAATGATCCTGATCGATGGTATTGCCCAGCCAATTACACTGATCGAGAGGAACCAGATGGAACGGTGCAAGAAGGAGATTGGCGTGGAGAAATTAGACCCCTGCGATCTTCGTCTACGCATGCCCGAAGACCATCAGAATATGCAATTCAGCTTAGAGATCTACTAGCTAATTATTTTGAAAATGAAGGAGCAATTCCATTTCAAAATAGGATGCTTTAATAATTTTTGAGAAAACATTTCAAGAAAACGGATTTCTTGTGACAACCACTCAACAATCCTCAGACAAAAAAAAAAAAAAATGTATACGAGTAATTATGAAAGTAAATATGTATGTATATAGGTAAAATACAACATCAAAAGTATTTTGTGTAAGTTAATAAAAAAAGTACATATACATTTACCAATATTTAGTTTCTGCCAACTGCCTTAGTTTTGTCCCATTTCATTCCGAAATAATTCCAAATTTGTTAAGTTACATAAGTTTTTTCTTTTGTAACTTATATTAAAAAATATTATAAATATTTGAACTAAAAACTTGTATAACTTCGAAAAAAAAAACTTTTGAAGTTATATTTTACCGAAGTTCTTCGATAGTTATAATTATACACTATTTATTTTTTGCATGTAAGAAACCAATTCAGTTGTCACAATATGTTCTATGCTCTATGTTCTTTTTTTCTGGCTCTCATATCAAATGATATTTGCCCCAAGTACGTTTATGATAGGTTTTTCTTCAGTTCCTCTTATAGAATGTCTTATCGAATTCAAAGCTTCAGGAAGTAATCTCCTATATACATACATTAAATATCTTTAAAAACCGTTTCTTGTAACAGCGTAATATCTCTTACATTCCCACAAAACAACTTAAATTGTAATAAGTTACAAAACCCTATATAAAGCATTGCTCAAAATTATGGGACACTTACAAATAGTAATTTGGTGTTTGAATACCTCGTAAACGACTCATTGCAAAATTATAATTTTTGGAATTTGTAAACGTAAAAATCTCTTTAATAAGACAAACAGTTTTTGTGAACAATTTATAAAATTTTATTGAAAAACTAATTGTTTATACCAATAAAACATCCATAAGTCTGAATTTGATATCCGATGTAATGTAATATCCACGCTAACACCCACATATTACCAAAGATTTGCTGGGTTTGTAAAGAGCCCACAGATATGTTATGAAACACACAAATCTCGATTATAAAATTATTGAGTATTTGTTAATTTTAGCATTCAAAGCTAATCGGGAATCAGCTCCACTCCAATCACCTCATTTTTTCACACTACACAAAAGTACTTTAATTTATTAACAAAACAGAACTATTAAAAAATAGTAATCTAGTTCTAAATGCCCCTACTAGAAGTTTTTATATATCCTTGAAAATTTTTGATATATTATATTATTTATAAAAAAAATATTTGTTTTTTTATTTCAAATTCAATTTTATTGTATTTAATTCAATTTACAAATTTTATTTAATTCAATTTACAATCTAAATTATTTTTATTAAAAATAAATAATAAAAACAAATAATACTTTTGAGAGACTGGTTTTTATAAGAATATTGGTAAGGAACGGCATATGTTTTTTAAACTACATAACATTACAGTATTTATTTACATTTAGTTTATACTTTTTTACAAACAATCCAGTGAATGTTAATAGAAGGATTCGTTTTTTTTTTAATTTTCAGCTCAATGTACAATAAAATTATAACAAATAACAATTGCATGAAAAGACAAAATAATATAAAAGATAACAACAATTTTTTAAATAATCTCATTGCAATTCTTTACAATTAGTAAATATTAATTCATATTTAATAACCATTTAAAATAGTGTATTAGATTCATAAGTTTTATTTGAAGTTTTAAAGAAGATTACGAGTATAAAAAATATTAGGATGACCCTTAAATTGCCATTTGTCGATTTTCATTCATTACACGCCCAGTTCTGACAAAAATGTCCTTTTTACTTAAAATTGCTAAAATTTTGGCGATTTTGAAAATTTTGGAAATTACAAAAAAGAAATATGCAAAAAGACGTTTTTGCATTTCTATTAAATTTATGGGTCATTTTTCGTTTCAGGTTGAAGTGGGTTAATGATATGAATAATTTTTCTAAACTAAATACAAATTGACAAAAGAGTTTAGGATTTCGTCTAAAAATATTTGAAAAAATTTTCAAATTTCATAGACATTTGGAAACCTGAATTTAGTTCAGATTTTATTTAGGCAGTTCGCACCCTCCCTTAATTAATAAATAAAATCAAAATTTTTTCAAAATTTTCAATTTTGGAAATTTTTAATAAAAATGGTATTTTTTCCAAAAATGGGCTGCTATTCGGCAAGGGTTGATTTACTAAATTCTGATTATATTGTTAAAAATGTTTCTTATACAGTTTTTGCAAATACAAACAAACAACTTTTTAATTAGGACCAACAATGAAACTAGTAAATCCAAAAAAAAAATTGTAACGTTTAATTTTTATTTTTAAACAAATTTATGTATGAGAAATATGAATTTACAAACATTTCAAATAAAAAAATTTTGAAAATCCATTTTAATTTAAAAAAAGATTTTATATACTGGCTCTTAAATAACTGTACTTCTGGAAAATGTCAATAGAATAGAATAGAATAATCTAGACTGAATTACTTTTCTTAAAAGGTAATTGCAATTCGTCCAGACCATTGTAGGATTAAAATGACATAATTTATGAAAATCGCAAAAAATAAAATATCTTTTTCAAAAACTTAAAATGTTTTATTTCTAAAGGCACATCTATACGGGATAGAAAACTCGCTAGACTTTATGAAAATGCAGATCTGTATAAGTCTACGAAATGTAATCTCTAGACCATTGACAATTGCTGTCATACACAATTTCTTTAATTAGTAACAATTCTTAAAATGTCTTGTTACATTATTGTATGTTTCAGTTTAGTAAATACATCTTTTGCTATTTGGAGAAAAAATTATTCTTTGAAATACAAAAATTTTAATGAAAGCAAATTCTTGACGACTAGAGATGGTACTTTAACGATAAAAATTAGTGACAACAATATTAGAGATGACAAATTTAACGCAAAATCTACGAGATTTCTATCCCGTGTAGATGTGCCTTAAGATCTATAAATATTTACATATAAATTTATGTCTCTCTTGAATTATGCTAACCTAGTCCCAGGTATGGCCAAAGATGAGATATTTTTTTTTTTTTTGTAAATTTACAATACCCTATTTTTAAATTTTGCTATACAAAATATAAAAAACAGTGGTCAACGCATAGTTTTTTTTGATACACCTGAGAAAATAATTCTGCTGAAGATTACTATGATTTAAAAAACTCAGAATTAGATTTTTGTGAATTTACAAAAAAAAAAACATCTTTGGCCATACCTGCGACTAGGTTGGCCTAATCCAAGAGAGACAAAAATCCACATCTGAATATTTATACACTCAGGGAATTATGTAGGTAAAATCAACTGCAAAGGACAGTTAAAATAACTGCATTTGCACTTAAAAAGGTGTAGACTACATTTGCAGTTAAATTAACTGCATTATGAGGTTATTTTTAACTGTTAAAAATCAACTGACAAATGTAGTAAAAACAACTAAAAATGCAACTGAAACAACATACATGAAAATTATTGTAAAACTGTACAAACAACTGCAAATGTAGTTAAAATACATAAATAAAAATTATTTTAAAAATTACTAATTTAATAAAAAACAAATTTATGTAAACACTCCTAACTTAATTTTATTCTATTTAAAATTGAGAAATCAAAATTTACACTAATGTCACTTTTATTTTTCAATAGTAAGATATTGTTGTAGATGTCCGTCTGTGAGGGATGAAAAATGGCGTTGTTTGGCTTCCTTTGTTGCTCCAGGTAGAAAGAGATGAGAATATAAAAGAACTGAAAGAAAATAAATACAATAATTTTTAATAATCCCGTAAATAAATTTATATTATACTGTTTTAATAACTTAATAAAAAATATATAAACTTTTCCGTATTACGCGTCCTCACTCTTTGGCGTTGTTTTATGACTAAGACAAGAGAAAACATGTTCTACTCATATTCTTTCACTAGAAATTTCGAAACAACGCGTCATACACATGCTCCTGATTGCTTCGTGTGTGTGCACACACACTTGAAAATATAAGTATTTGTAAACAAAATTCAAAATAACTGCATAAAATAAATGTTACTACAATGTCGTAGTTTTTGTAGTTGGTTTGAAAAAATAACTGTCAAAAACATTGAAATATTTTGCTCTAAGTAAATTAACTACAATTGTAGTTAAAATAACTACAACCGCATTACTACACAAATAACTGTCATGTAGTAACTGCAGAACTTTTCTGAGTGTAGATCTTAGAAATGAAACTATAAAATTTCCAATTGTATTATCAAAATCAAGAAATTATCAATTATATTTCAGAAATCGTCAATTGTATTTCAGAAGTTATAAAATGTATTTTATAAATTATCAATTGTGTTTCAGAAATAAACAAATGTATTTCAGAATTAGTTGATTATATTTCATAATTAATAGAGAATAAAATTTGAAATAAATTTGATAATTTATTTTATAATTTCTGAAATACAATTGATAATTTCTGAAAAACAATTGATAATTTCTAAAATACATTTGATAACTTCTGAAATACAATTGACGATTTCTGAAATATAATTGATAATTTCTGAAATGCAATCGGTAATTACGGAAATACAATTGATAATTTCTGAAATACAATTGATAAAACTGAAAATCAATTGATTATTTCTGAAATATAATTGATAAATCTGAAAAACTATTGATAAGTTCTGAAATACAAATGATAAAACTGGAATTCATTTGATTATTTCTAAAATGAATATACAATTGGAAATGGTGTAGAGTACAACATTTTAAGTTTTTGAAAAAAAATATTTAATTTTTTACGATTTTCATAAGTTTTCCCATCACAATGGTCTGAGTGAATTGCAATTACTTAAATATTTTCCAACCGCGTTTGGGTTTTTATGCCTTGTTGGAAAGGTAATTCAGTCTAAATTACGATTCTATTGACATTTTCCGCAAATATAGTTATTTAAAAATCAGTATTTTCAAAAAAAAGCAAAAAAAAAAAGGAATTATCCCCTTGTAAATCGAAATTGAAATTTCAGGGTCGAAACGGCACTTGTTCCCGATATACGATCACCTTCATTTTTTGAACGATGTATTTTTATACCCAAACGAATATTTCCAAGGCGGACGGCCGCAAATATACGATTTTCATACAAAAACAAAAGAACTTTCTTTTTTGTTATAAAACATTAGAAACTTCAAAATTAAATTTATATTCTAAAACTATAACGGTGGGTATCATACGTAGGTTTAACTTAACTATAAACAAAAGAAAATGAGAAAAAAATGTACACAAAATAACAAGAGATTTTTGGGTTAACTATTAGCTAAAGTTTAAACCTGCAGTTTGAAACCCACCGTAAAATAATTAAAATAAAATTTCTGAGATGCATTTCTTACATATTTGAACACTTGGTGGCTGTTATTTTGTAAAGGACCAAACAAATTTCGTATATGAATTTTGATTTTGTTATAAAAACTTACGGCTTTAGTTGCTTATTCATCCAACTCTAATTTTAACGACATAACTAGGGCCGTCACCCTTTGCATCGCTATTACTTGGTTTCTAGAGCTCATAGTCCCAATCGTGGAAACTACCATTTTTCCGAAGCCCTGTAACTAATCGTTTTCTTCGTTGTTTTTCCTTTCTTCCTCTAATTCGCAAACTTTTTTAAATGCTGAAACAGCTTCGGAAAACAGAAGTTCAACATCTGCCGACTCACTTTGTCCCTTTCTTTTCGGTAACACTTTATTATTAGATGGTGATATAAATGGTGTACTATCTGTAATTATATCTTCATCAGGCGAAGATGTTGGTGTAGCAATGCTTATTTCGGCATTAGGAGATGGAGTTGGTGGGCGAGTACTGGTAATACGTGTCAGACTATTAGTAAACGAGGATTTTGCCGGTAGTGCAATGGGTGACGGAAATGGACACGATGATTCTGGTGAAGAAGGAATTTCTACCGTTAATGGTGAGGAAACTGAAGAAAACATATATTCATCTAGAATATTTATAGATGAACGCATTCTGCAATTCATAAAACTTTGTTTTATTATTTATGCCTTGCCATTTTAAAAGTATTCTTACGGGCGTGGGACTACATGGGGAGATAAAAACTCCAACGCGCCCATCAGTTCCCAGCGGTATCTATAACTGGAGCCACTGCCAGATGGTTGATCGTCTAGCTTTTTTTCTCTTGCGTATCGATCACGAAGGCTCGTCGATCTTTTTTTACACATTTCATCTTAAATTAAGTAATTAAGTTTATTTATTTATTTTAACACATTAAACTTGTACATTTTTACTTACCTGGATATCCCATACTGACAGCTATTTCCCTCCAAGCATTCCTTTTGGCTTCTGCCAATTTATACGCCGGACTCCTTTTATTATAAAGTAAATCCTTGTTTTGAACAAGTGTAATTAGCTTTTCGTCATCCATTTATTATTCTTTTGTTTTTTTTTTTTTTTATTAAATTTTTTCAATTTATTTGTCATTTTGTCGAATGTTTCCTTTTTAATATTATTTTTTCCTCACAAAACCAAACAGCTGTTTTCAGCTGTCACGTAAACGGACAAAAAAATCTATTTTCTACAGAATGTTCCGCAACGTACGTTTATGTATGAATAATCATTTCTATATACCCTTGCTTGTGTTTTCGGAACAGCTGATTCGGAACGTTTACGTCTCGCTAATCCACCCTTTATGCTTTAAACACATAGACGACTGCGGCTACACGACTACAAATGCAGCCAGCAGCATTTGCAGCCAGCAGCATTTGCAGTCGTGTAGTCAGCTACTTAATTTTTTTGAAAACGACAGCAACATAGTAAACAGCTGATCCAAAAAATTTGACGTTTTGATAAATATTAATCTTTTTTGGTTTGTGCTTCTAAAATAATGGCTGAGGAATATTTTGTTAATTTTGTAAGATCCATTTTTTTTACAAAACATCACAATAAAATTAGTTCCAAATATAAATTAATGAAACCTTCAAACAATTGTAAAATATAAACAGCTGTTTCTTTAGTATTCCCATAACGGTGATTTTTTAGTCAGAACTAGCGATTTTATTTCGCCTCTAGCGGGAAAAATTGTCCTGTTTTATATATTTTGTTATATTGTCAAAACAATTTTTTTTTTTGTAGCCAACAAAAATAGAAATTATGCATTAAACACATAGACGACTGCGGCTACACGACTACACGACTACAAATGCTGCTGGCTGCAATTGTAGTCGTGTAGTCAGCTACTTAATTTTTTTGAAAACGACAGCAACATAGTAAACAGATGATTCTAAATATTTGACGTTTTGATAAATATTAATCTTTTTTGGTTTGTGCTTCTAAAATAATGGCTGAGGAATATTTTGTTAATTTTGTATGATCCATTTTATTTTACAAAACATCACAATAAAATTATTTCCAAATATAAATTAATGAAACCTTCAAACAATTGTAAAATATAAAGAGCTGTTTCTTCAGTGATCCCATATCGGTGATTTTCTAGTCAGAACTAGCGATTTTATTTCGGCTCTAGCGGGAAAAATTGTCCTGTTTTACATATTTTGTTATATTGTCAACACTATTTTTGTTTTGTAGCCAACAAAAATAGAAATTATCCTAAGTTGACTACAGCGGCAAAAGTAGTCGTGTAGCCGTGTAGCTGTGTTGGTGTCAAAATAATCGTTTTCATATAAACGTGTGTATTTTATTTTTGACAGGCTGTAGTCGTGTAGCTGCAGTCGTCTATGTGTTTAATGCTTTATCCTAAGTTGACTACAGCGGCAAAAGTAGTCGTGTAGCCGTGTAGCTGTGTGGGTGTCAAAATAATCGTTTTCATATAAACGGGTGTATTTTATTTTTGACAGGCTGTAGTCGTGTAGCTGCAGTCGTCTATGTGTTTAATGCATTATTCTTCTTTTCTGCGACACACATATTGGAAGTAGCAACAAGTTTACATGTTATTGTTTTGCATGTGTTTTGTGGGCACCAACTTCTTTAAGTTTTATTGTAGCTTTGACATTTTTATTGTTTTAGTTGCACTTTGAACTTCGTTGCGATCGTTGATGTTGTGAGATTAGTAAACAATAGAAAAGTATTGTGAAAAACAGAATCATTATAAAAGAGAATAAGCATTTAATTAAAATGGTGAGTATAAATTGTTCAATTTGTAACGAGGAATTTTATTGCCCAGAAAGTTTGTTTTTACATTTAATAGAACATTATACTCCACCTGGTACAGTTTATGTTTGTAATTTTGAAGGGTGTTCCCAAAAATTTACTGTGAAGTATAATTTAAAAATGCATATTATGAGACATTTCAAAAAAAAGTTGTATTACTCCATCGATTTCGAAAGAAATTACAATAACAAGTGATTTTAATTCCACTGAACCTCCGGATAGTTTTACTACAATAAAGAATTGTGAATCAAATCCAAATAATAATTCTAGTAGTGACACGCTGCATACATCCCATTTTAGTTATACTGAAAATTTGCAAAACGTAATTAGCTCTGCAAATAAATTTGTAATACAATTACATTCTAAAAGCAACTATACCCGTGCTGGCATAATTTCTTTACAAAAATCAATTGAAAATAATATATAAACTCCGGTCTTAGATTTTATTGAGAATTGCCTACATAATAAATTTTGTGATAAAAACACATTAGCACATATTACCAGAGACTATTAATTATAGAGATAAAAAATCAAAAATTACACTACTCACCAATAGAGGGCGCTGAAATTAAGTATCATCTGATCAACTATTTAGTATCACTTTAGTGTCAGCTGAGCCTATATTTAAAAACTCAAAAATTGCTGGAAACTGCGCAAAATAAGAAAAAATCAAGCGCAAAATATATTCAAATAATAAAATTTGAGAATTAATTTTTTTATTTGCTTTTTTGTTTGCTATTATTTCAATTTAAATAAAAAAAAAGAAAATTGTAAATTTTTGAACAAAGTGCCATCTAGTGATAACGATGTCGTTATAAATTTTGTTTTTGGTGATGACATACCCCTGCATATTACAAGTGATTTAAAGGGTTTGTTTAAAAATGTCAAATCAGATTATATACTTGAAACATCTATGACAGATATGGGACTCATAGAAAAAGCCCAAACATTTAATATTGCAAAAACAAATTTAAATTCCAAAGGAACGTTAATGCCATTACAAATTAAATTTTAAAAAAATTTTAAAAAGATGATTGTCTTGAAAATGTTGTAGCCCACATGGAGGCTACTGAAAAAAGTTCTAAGTTTTCAAATTTTATACAGGGAGAAAAAATCGTTGTATCCAAATCGAATTTTAATTCCATATTTTCTATATGACGATGACTTTGGAATATCAAAGTCAAATAAACATGATGTGTGCAATTTCTATTACAGTTTTCCCTGTATGCCAGAAAAATCTTCTTCGTTGAGTGATGTTTTTTTTGGCATGTTCCTTACTTTCAACGCATTGTTTTTAATAAATTATACTTCAATTCAATAAAATTTGTTAATGAAATTTAAAAAAAATTCAATAAAACATTTTGTTCCGTTCATAACAGTTTTAATTGATTTTTTCTATATTTTCAATAAAATTATATATTAAACCAATAACAGTTTTTATTGAAAATAAAATTAAAACCAACAACTTTTTTTATTGCCTCACTAAATTTCGTTATTGACTGAATATAAAAAAAGTCAACAATTCGCTTACAATTATCGTTATCAATTCTGCAAAAATCGTCGTTGCAGGAAATTCAATCATTTTTTTTAATGAATCCTTAATTTTAGAATTCAATATGGAATTTTTTTTTGTGTGTATAGAAAGGGTTATCGTTGTTTAGGTTTCACAAAATTTGCAGAAAACAATTTCCTCAAACTGAATTAGTAAAAAATTTAAAGAGATTATGTTAGAGCTAGCTAAAAAAACAAAAATTAATGATATTACCCAAATTATTTTTATATATCGTTGAATAGGTAAATAAGTCTTATTTCTTAATATATAAAAAATAATAAAAACTATTTCAAATATTAAACACCCCGGTAAAAAACCAAAAAAAAAAAAAAATTACAATCCATTTTATTTCCAAATATTACATATAAATTTAACTTTCTATGTAAAAATAACTACAGATGGGCATCGATTATCCGTGATTCAATTAACCGGGAACATCAATTACCCGGGATCTATAAGGAAAGGAAGATTTTTTTATTTCAATCGATTAACCGTGATTACATCAATTATCCGGGATTGAAAAACATCTACTATTTATTTTTACGAAATTTGGTTTCAACGCTAAAATTAATATGTGTCTAAAACGAAATAAGGTTATTCCCTTGTTTGCATGTTTTTCCTCTGGTGTTTAGTTGCATTTGAAATTTACTTAGTAAGGAGTGTTGATGTGTAATTTTAGAATCGAGTAAAAAGCAAAGAAAAGTATTAACTATTCAAGAAAAATTTGATTTGGTGGGCAAACAAACAGTTTATGACTGAATAAAAAATAAAGATAAAATATTCAAATATTGTGCAGAAAGTGATTCAGTTACTCGCTTCCAAAATCGAAAAACTTTAAAAAGTACATTAGAGCGAAATACGAATGGTTCCGACAAACACGTTTTAAAGGGATCCCAATTTCCAGTTTAATGATAATGGAAAAGGCTAAGTTCTTCCATTAAAAATTAAATATAAGCTTAGCATGTGAATATTCTCGAGGCTACCCAGTGTAGAAACGGTAATGACATATCATTATTTTTTGGACTACCAGTAATGACACCCACTTACCTTCTGCATTATTTAAAACATATAATAATGAGTTACTGATAATGACTTATTTTTATCATTATTTCAAATAGAAAATAATTTTTTAGACTTTTTTGAAAATTTTTTGAAATCTATTTTTAGACTCAATATTTTTTAAACACTGGTAAGGATATATGTAACCACATATTTTTTGATTTTTTGTATGTTGGCGAGTAAGCTTACTTGTGTGCAGCAGGTCAATTATGTTTTTATCTATTAAATATTACATGTCGATATAGCTCAGAAGGTAGAGCTGTTGACTGGCAATCTGTAGACCCAGGTTCGATTCCCGCACCAGCAAATTTTATTTAAAAACAAAAAATACAATAAAAAATATTAAATAAAAAATATTTTTTTTTATATAATTAATTTTTTTGAAAATCTATTTTTAGACTCATTATTTTTGTCACTACTGGTAAGTACATAGGTAACGATATATTTTTTGATTTTTCGTATGCTGGTGTGTAACCATAACTCATTATTTTTCGCGACATCGCCATATAAAGGTAATAAGAAATGTAATAACAAAAGTAAGTAGTTACCATTACCAAGTATGTAGTTACATAACCACATATCTGGTAATGATTTTCTACACTGGGTAGTTACAGAACTTTAAAAAATTCAAAAAAAGAATTCACAAAGCATCTGCCGACTATGTATCTGCCACAATTTTTGTAAATCAGTTGGTAGAATACACATCAAAGGAAAATCTTATAAATAAGAAAATCTACAATGTTACTCTCCATTTTTGGAAGTCTTTCCCTGAAAGCAGTTTTAGTTGCCATTATGAACATTTCTTAGATGGCCATAAAAATTCAAAGGACATATTATAGAAAGATTAATATTATAGAGCATTCACCGTATCTAAGAGAAGCTCTTACTGGAAAATATGAAAGTTAAGGAAAAGAAACAAACCACAATAAATGAATTTTTTAAGTAGTTACATATGTAGCAATTAAAAACTTATTAACATTATATTTTGTAAGTGTGTATATTGATTAAATAAAACAAACATTTGTATTAAAAAGCGTAAAAAATGTTACCTCAGTTAACCGGAAAAATCGATTATCCAGAATGCTTCCGGTCCCGACCATCCCGGATAATCGATGCCCAACTGTATTAACAGTAACGAAACGATTCTTTTAGTGTATGACAATTGTTTACCATTTTATATAAAAAAATCAAATATTACAAAACTAAGTAATTTTCATACATGGGAATTTTTCATTACCATTGAATTTTCATTACCATTAGTTCATACTAATGACAATGAAAAAAATTCCTTTACCAATTAATGGTAATGAAATATTTTTCATTAGAAAAATCATTACTAATGGTAATGAAATTACACTAATGTATAAAAAAAACTAATTACAATTGATTAAAAACCATTTGTTTAAAAAAAATTCAGACAAATGAAAACGAATAACTGGTTTCGCCAGGGAAGTTATAAAACATAATTTATCAAGGAGAATCCATGTAATTCCGTTAAACTTTAACTGTATACAAATAACAATGGAATGTAAAGTAATATTTAATTTCAAATGAGCATGAGCCTGAATGAGCATATTCCATCTTCGATTTCAGAGAGTTTTACTACATTTTTACGTTTTTCTGTCAATGGCAATTATTTTTTTTAATTTATTCATTATCAATGGTAATGAAATTTAAAATCATTGTCATTAATCAATGAAATTAAATTTTAGAATCATTACCATTAATTAAAAAAATGGTAATGAAAATAATTTCATTGCAATTGATATCAATGTAATGGTAATGAAATCATCAATTAATTAGTCCACCTAATTAATTAGTCCCATGTATGGTAATTTTCATATATTTTTTTTACAAATGCTTTTGAAAATATGACCTTTTCCACAAAATTTGCTCCCCATATCGATGTTATTGAGCGGGCGGCGGAAAATTTAGGGGCAAATCCTTTGGAACATGTTTGCTTATGGTTCAAAATTAAAGAAATTGATCTAAGTGGCGTGACTTTTTTTTTGCCACATTCAGAAATATTAAATTTTGTTCAAAAATTCATCATTTTCGACCAATGCTGGGCGTAGGGTGCATACTCAAAAATGTTCTGAATTGAACCATTAAGCATTTCTGAAGCTTATTCTTTTACAAAATCTCCAAAAATATTAAAAAGCTTCCAAAAACTTAGTTATAAAAGTGAATGAAGTAACCCTCCTTTTTGCAAAAAAATGCCATTTTCAGGACACCCTTAAAAGTTTTGACTTTAAAAAACTATCACTGTTAAACGGCTCGAGATAATTAAAAATAGTTTTCATTCTGAAATTTAGAAAGGTCATAACAATGACACAACAAAATTTCGAATATATTGTTCTCATAATGAAAAACTTATTGGGAAAAAGCCAAAAAAAGTCTAGGTAAAAAATGAAAATTTTGAAATTCAAAGTTAAATATTTTTTAATCTTTTACAGATACTATGGTACTTTAAGCATATTTTTTATTTATCTTATAACCTAGATTACAAAAAGTCTAAAATCAGCAAAATCGATTACATTTGTAAATTAAAGTTAAACCACCTAAAACCATCTTTTTTTTAAATAAAACAATAAATTAATTGGTAGCACTTACTTTATTAATAATGAGTTGTATACTACAATAAAATAAATTAAACGAAAACGATTTCAAATAAAAATAATGCAATTAATTTAGAAATCAAAGACAAATTAAATAAATTAAATTTATATAAAATGTTAATATCTGTATCATTGGTATAACAAAAGATTGTTAAAACTATTGAACTAACAGCAATTGAAAAGAGATTTGCACAACCACATGTGGCAACAATAATTACCAACAACAACTTCATTCTTAGGTTGATATTTGCTGTTCACAAAAAAAAATCGCTTTTAGCTTTTTTTAATTTCTTTTAAATTTTTTCAATTAAAATTTTTCCAAAATGTCAGAATATTTATTACTATTACATGTTAGTATATTTACCAACTTTGTGCGTAAAAAGTTGTTTTAACAGAAGGGGTATTAATCTCAGGCATAATGTGTTTATTTATAAACACATGTTGCCTAAAAATACTTTGTGTGTGTATTATTGTGTATGAAAGTGTGTATAAAAAAATTTTACGCATTTTTTGTTTATATTTACCGAATTTTCGTAAAATTAAACAAAATTTTACCCATTTTATAGTAGTAAATTTACAAGCATTTTTTAGAGTGTATATAACAATTTTTTTCCTGTTTTTTGTCTACTAATATTCCTCAACATTTTTAGCCAATATTAGCAAGTTAAATTTGCAATTCAATTTTTGCTATTTTTTCAGGATTTTTCTATCAGTATAAGATTATATTATGTCAGTGGTTTGTTTGATAATTCCGAATAAAATAAATGTATACATCAAAAGAACAGTTGAAACTTAACTTATTCGTGAACTCTAGAGAGTTCCTAACTGCAAAAATGTGCAACTTTCGCGCCACACAGATATTTCAAAAGGTCATAAAATAAAAAACCGAGCTAACTTTGCAAAATCCTCTGGAATTTTACTTTAATTTCGCGTTGGAACTATCGGGCTTGAAATTATTGTTGCGCTTGGAAATTAGTCTAAGATCATATTGGAATGGCACCCTCCATTAGAAATCAAAATAGTAATGTTGTAATTTACTTTTAATATTTAACCTTTCCGATAATCTATAAAATTGTAATAAAACCCCAGCAAAAAAACAGATGCCGATGCAGTAGAAAAATCACTATAATTGATGATCTAGATGTATTTACTTCATTTTTAACATAAACACTAATGATTTTAACATTGAGTTGTCATAGGAGAGGAGTACTCCAAATTCAACATTTTTTCAGTACTTATATTTTTTTTTATTATATGCAACGGATACTTTGGAAGCAATGAAAGAAGTGATTTTTTAAAGTTGTTCAGAATAACTTTTAAAAAAGCAGTAAAAATACGCTAATGGATACTTGTGAAGTAGTGAAATAAGTAGTTTGTAAATCATTACATCCAATTTTTTTGCTGGACCTTTTAAAACTAATATCGAACAAGGAAACCGCACAAATAAATTAAAAGTTTGTCCAAAAAGTATTAAAATATAATTTCACTGTTAAAATCAAGTAACAAAACTATGAGATACAGTATTTAAATTGTTTAACCCATTTTTACCAACATATCTCTAAAGACATGTCTACCTATCCTTCTACGAAGTTTTGTCAGAAAATTCGCACGGAATCCATTCTTGGCAGAAAATAGGTAAAACAATATGCTCCATATCACAAATGGATAGCAGAAAATTTTAAATATTGCACATAGAAAACAATTCAGTTAGAAAACCATAATCACTATCATAATTTTTTGAAAGAAACATAATTTTATTTACGAGAATTAAAGTTTTATAATCACTCTGAATATTTTTTATTAATAACATAATTTTTGAAGCTGCAACCAATTGATGTCATTTTAAACAATTTGAAATGGTATTTCCAACCAATTTTGATGAAATACAAATTATCAAAAAGGATTCGGTAGTCACAATTACGTATAAAACAATTAAATATATACTTTACCCAATTTAATTGGTTAGAAAAATTAAAAGACAGTAATTGCAATCGAATTAAGATACTAAATAGCTCAATCCGTTTTATTTGGTATTCACTACCAACTTTTGGTTATGCTTATATTAAATAGTTTTGTAATTTTGATTCTACTACCAAATTTTTCGAACTTGTAAAAACAAAACAATAAATAATTTCCATAAGGAACCAGAAATCCATAGATCAGATGTTCCACGGGGTAAAACCTAGATAACAAGAATATATCCACTTATTCATATATGTATATGTTTTCTCGGCCGGATTATACATCAATATAAAAGTCAAGCTTATCTCTTAGAAACACGATCAACGACGCGGAGAATCTTACATCTTTTGTAAAACAAATATCTTTAATCAGATGAAACTTTTAAGAAAATTTTAAGTTCAAAAGTCATGTTTGCCGTTTTTCTATATGTTTGGATTTTTCTATATAAAAAGGAATTTTGTAACATTTATTTATTTTATTGTATTAGATATGAATCTTTAATTTTTGTTTAAAAGTTTTTATTATTATTGGAAACAGTGTTCTATTTTATTTGGAAGAGATTGTTAAATAAATGCGGTCGGATCTACTAAATTCGAAATATTTTCGGTTAGGACAACTTTTTGATATTCGAAAATTTGGTAGGTATAACTGAAAATATCTATAGCTGCAATCGAATTCTGTGATAGTAACTACCTAAATTCGGTTGGCATCAAATTCGGTTGCCACGACGAATCTGTTTTCTGTGAGTGGGCACTTTTACCAGAGAAACCCGCTACCGCTACAATTGATATGTAGCGCTTTATGATTACCTTAATCTGGTAAACGATTCTACTTTTGTTTTTGCTTTAAAATACAAACAAATATTTGTAGATGTTTCATTGATTTTTTTTGAATTTTTTTCCTTTGTAATTATATTTGTATATTTTTATTATTATTTAAAAAAAATTACAAAGAAATAAACGACAGCTGATGTATCATTAACTGCTCACAAGTAGCTTACAATTTTTACGCTACCAAAACAAGGTAGGGCTACCAGAACATGTTGACTTAGCGGTAGCTAATCAAATCGTTCACCAGATTGTTGAGCAGCGGATTAGCAATAGCTGAGCATTTGGTAAACACACTCATTGACAAAAAACTGAAATTTTTATAAATTGAAATCACCTACACTCTAATTAAATTCTGTTGAAATTTACCCAACTTATAGTAGGAAACTGAACTCCTACTATAAATTGGGTAAATTTACTCTATGTGCGTAATTGAAAAAAATACGCACATTGTGTTTAAGTTGGTGCACAAATAATTTGTAATTTTACATTGAAAGTGCGTAAAAATTAAATGAAATTTTGAAATTAGTATGTTAATTTACTAAATTTGTGTGTAAAAAAGCACGTTTCACGTGTAAATGTACGCATAAAATGCGTAAAAATCCACAAAAAATGCGCAATCATCCACAGAAAGTGCGTAAAAATAAAATATAATGCGTACATTTACAACAGGTGTGCTAACTTTAAGCACCACCCAAAAATTTTTTTAAATAAAATAACAAATTAATTTTTAGTACGTATTTTATTAATAATAATATCCGAGTCACTCTCTCATAATCGTTTATGTCCAAATTAGTCGTTTTGGGATCTTAAGGCATTTGTATAAAATTCATATAAAAATTTGTTATAACTATTGAATGGGTGCGATGACTCCTGCTCAACAAAATGCCTTCTTTGAAAGGGGGGCAGTAACCGTCAACAATAATGGGAGAAAACGCCTTAAGAGAGATATGGCCTACGCAGGAACAATTGAGTGCAATGACTCCTGCTCAACAAAGTCAGTATTCATTGAGTACTGCCTAACTTGCAAATAAAGCATTTTGTTGAGCAGGAGTCATTGCACTCAGTTGTTCCTGCGTAGGCCATATCTCTCTAAAGGCGTTTTCTCCCGTTATTGTTGACGGTTACTGCCTCCCTTTCAAAGAAGGCATTTTGTTGAGCAGGAGTCATCGCACCCAGTTGTTTTACCTAGGCCGTATCTCTCTTATGGCGTTTTCTCCCGTTATTGTTGACGGTTGTTGGTTGACTGCCTCCCTTGCAAAGAAGGCATTTTGTTGAGCAGGAGTTATTGCACCCAGTAGTTCCTGCGTAGGCCGTGTCTCTCTTACGGCGTTTTCAATTTTGAAATGAGGTTTAGACTACCACATGCGTTAATAATAACACAGTACAACAGCCAATCTGGGGGGTGAGAAATTCCAAGTCAGGGTGATGGTACTAGGTCAGTATAGTAAAACCCTCGAAGGGTTTGGCGTTCGTATGTGTCATTTTTTTTATGACCTTTTAAATTTTTTCCTTAGTTGTAACATTTTGGCAAAAACGTAGTTTAACATAACTCGAGAACCACTTGTCCGATTTTGATGAAACAAATTTAGAAAAATTTAGAAGTGCAATTTCTTTAATCCGTTCATATAACGTTTTTCTTTATAATCAACAGTTTTGCCGGTAAAAATAAATTTGTGGAGAAAAAAAAATATTTTTTTGCCTAAAAATTAAAATTTTTTTTTTTTAAATTCATAAAAAATCCAAAACGGAAAAAAGGATCAAGTGTTATTAATTTCATGTAAAGTCACATAACCTATAAACAAAATTTAACGCGTTCTGCTTTTATTTACAATTAAGTGAAGGTATCCCATTTTGACAAGAATATTGATATTTGTTTTTATTCAAAAAAGTGTCATATATCGCCTTTTTCATAAATTTTCCCCAATAACTCCAGACTTCTGGCCATAAACTACTAAAAAAATTAAGTAAACATTTTTATAATTTTTTATTTTTATTTTATTTATTTATTTTTATTTATTTTAATAAATATTGCCTAGACTTTTTCGATGGTGGTTGTTCGGGACTAGTGGCATCGCATTCATCGCTATCATCAGTTTCTGAACCACACATAATGTCTCCACTGTTGGCCCTTCTGCATCTCCTGAAAATTCTTTATCATCAAGATCATCCTTGTCTTGCCACACTAACTTACTCCACCAGCAAATTTCCGCAATTATTGCACTCGGCGACTTTTTGCCTCTATATCTGTAAGTTTTTGTTTTATTAAAATGAGTTTGAAAAAATAAAAAATCAGTATTACCTCATTTCAAATGGCATAGCAACTTGATGATATCGTTCACCTTGTTCATCAGATTCGGTAGCCAATTGTTTGCTGAAGTAGTCCAGATGATGATGTAAATAATGGATTTTCAAGGACATGTGGACACCAATTTCCGAGAATGCTCTTAACATCCTTGCGACAGAAACATCGTAGTTGTTAGAACGATGCTTTCCCAACAAGCCTTCTATTACTTCTTTGATTGCCTGCCATGCATTCAATTCAGCGTCAATCAAAATATTGTTGAATGCGTCACTTTTAATCAGCTTTCCTATATCTGGACCATTTAGTACGCCTGATTGGAAAAAATTAATTTGTTAAGATGGAAAATCATGGGAAATGAATGTGATATTATAACTTACCTTCTTTAATTTTACTTTCGCTGAGTCTCGGGTAAATTAGTTTCAAACACAAGAAAACTTCATCTCTTTTGGCGACAGTTTTGATAAAATTCTTAACAATTCCAAGTTTAATATGCAGTGGAGGCAGCAATATCTTCTCCTTCGGCACTAGAGGCTCACGAATAATATTGGCCGTTTGTAACCTGCTGTGCTCTCTGAGTTTCCATCCGTGGCATGCATATTGGTCACCGGAAAATCGTGTGTCCCAATCGCACAAAAAGCACATATATTTTATATAGCCGCTTTGAAGACCGCAAAGCATTGCTACAACTTTTAAATCGCAGCATATGCGCCACATATGTTTGGCGTAGTTAACCATTTTTAAAATATTTTCCAGTGCATCATATGTTTCTTTCGTTTCTGTACTGTAGGCGATTGGAACTGAAGGTTTTTTATTGGTCTTATGCAGTAAAACCGCCTTCAAGCTGAGTTTTGAACTGTCAATAAATAATCTCCAGTCATCTGCTTCATATTTTATTTCCATTGCGTCCATCAATTTTCCTACATCCGGGCAATATGCAGAAGTTTTTTCATCATTCACAAGGAATAAACTTTGGAGTGTTGCCTGACGACTTCGATAAGCTGTGACTTTCACACCGGGTGCCAACAAATTGTTTGATTTCAAAATGGAAGCCAGCTCTTCCGATTTATGCTGTGTTAATTCCAACTTGGCAACAATTGAATCAAGCTTATTTTGATTTATTAAAATTGGCTCATTGGATACTGATGGCTCATATGGGGAATCATCACGTGCATGATATGTCGAAGCAGTCGTAGAAGAGAAAATATCTGGCCTAGAAGCTTTTGGCACAGGAATGTGGTCCGAATGAGGCAATGGTGTTGCGGCACTTGCAACACCAACGTAATTATACGATTTTCTTATCCTTTTTGCGGCTCCTTTATTCGCACATGCATAGCAATTCAATGGATTGTGACCTTCGCCAGGATTAGTCCAAGTCATTGGGATACCGAATGGCATACTTTCACGTCTTCTATTTTTCCAATCCATTAGACGGTTGTAGCAGCTTTTACACACTATATTTGGTACCCAATTTTCGTTCACTATAACATTTTGGTTGAAGTACATCTCGTATGTTTGAACAAAATCAGTACTGAAATTTCCCCTTTTTTTATGTGTTGAGACATATTGACCACAGCAGTAGCAAAAGCTATTTATATCTGGCTTGCACAGTTCCATATTCTGTTCTCTTTTGTTCACTTTTAAAAAACTGGAGAAAAATCACTTTTACTGTTCGCGTTCGTCGGCACTTGTTGAATGACAAAAATCACAGAACCAGTGTAAGAAAGAGAAGAAGTATAATGACAATGCATGTTTTATGTGAACATTACAGAACCAGTGTTGCCACATCAATATTTCTCTTTTAGTACAGTAGAAAAATATGAGAGAGTTCGGCTTGTGAGTGTCAATGTTTTCTCCAAATAATGTTGTGCATATCTGGAGCAAATTTTTGAAATTCATACATTTACCTAATTGTGAATAAATGCTCATGAGTTATGTGACTTTACGCGAAAGTAATTAGTTTTGGCACTTTTTTCCATTTTGGATTTTTTATGAATTTTTAAAAAAAAATATTTAAATTTTTAGGCAAAAAATACTTTTTTCCCTTCATACATTCACTTTTAACTTCGAAAGTGTTGCACATATAGGAAAACGGTATAGAAACAGATTAGAGAAATTGTAATTCTAAATTTTTCTAAATTTGTTTCATCAAAATCGGACAAGTGGTTCTCGAGTTATGTTAAACTACGTTTTTGCCAAAATATTACAACTAAGCGAAAAAACATCAAGATAAGGAAAAAATTTAAAAGGTCATAAAAAAAAATGACACATACGAACGCCAAACCCTTTGAGGGTTTTACTATACTGACCTAGTACCATCACCCTGACTTGGAATTTCTCACCCCCAGACAATAATCCCAAAAATGTTCCATAGTGTAATTACCAAAAACAATTTCATGCTTATGTTGCTATTTGCAGACTCTAATGTGTTTGTGGAAATGTTGTAATTCACAAAAAATAATCCGTTTTCGCTTTTTCTTTTTATTATTTATAATTTTTTTTTAATTTTTTCCAATTTGAAATGTCAGAGTATTTATTACTATTATTGGATAGTATATTTACCAACTTTGTGCGTAAAAATTTTATTTAACAAAACAATAGTAATTTTAGGCACAATGTGTTTATTTATAAGCACATAATGTCTAAAAATACTTTGTGTGTGTATTATTGCGTATGAAAGTGTGTACAAAAAAGTTTACGCATTTTTTGTTTATATTTACCGAATTTTCGTAAAATTAAACAAAATTTTACCCATTTTATAGTAGTAAATTTACAAACATTACTTAGAGTGTAGTTATCAAATTACACTAGAAATATATAATTTAGTTTAGAACTTAGAAAATGCTTTAGAAATGAAATTTTCCTTTATGGTTATTAGCCAATTTTAGTTGCAATATTAAATAAGTTTTAAAAACCTTTAGGCCCCTACAGATATTTTTGGGTTCTTACGGATATTTTTATAAAATTGTCTGCCTCTGTCTACCATTAACTTCTCGTTTTACTATTAAAAGAAATTGTAAAAGGACAGCTGGTAAAGCAATGATAAACAAATTACACCATTGTGAAAATTGTAAATTTTAATTAAGCAAAGAAATACACAAAATAAAATTTCTATATATAAAAATTAACTGAACGAAGTCGAAAAAACTTAAATGCAAAAAATATGTGTGTCTGTGCGATTTTTGAGACTAAAACTGTACGCATTTTAATTTTTTTTTCTTTTAAACAGTTTTGGTTTAGAAAAGTGATTTTGTGCGTTCCCGTACTTTTGGTTAATTTTGTCATTTAGATAGAGGATTTTGTGCGTACTCTCATTTTATTGAACTTTACACAAAAAGTAAAGGAGCACACTTAACTTAAAATAACGAGTTTTTTAAAGTTTTATAAGCTTCCCCAGTAAGCAAAAAAAAAACGGGAAAAATTAAACAAAAATTTTTTAAAATTTCCAAGACATTTCATTTCGAAAACATATTTTAATATTTCTAGCCAAGGGGTTTAGATATGTAGTCCTTTTTCCTTTTTGCACCACCCCATAAGAGTTTATAAACGTTCGCCCTTATCGGACATGTACGCCGGAGGAGAAACCTACATGCCAGATTTCAACATTCTAACTTCAACGATTTGGGCTGGGCGATGTTGAGTCGTTTAGCTATTCACACTATTATTTTATATACTTATATAGATATTGATAGGATTTAAATTTCCCGACATAATTAAAACATTTCATTGGTGGATGCAATATGGCGTTTTAATCCTTTCACTGAATTTGTTATATAACCCTAGGCTAGATTTGGCTTCGCAAAAATCTAATATTTACAAGAAATATTTTTATATAACTTTTTAACCTCATCTGAGTCCTTCCTTTTCAAAAACTGAACTGAACGAGATTATGTAGCTGCAACTACTGAGTTTTTAAAAGCCTTGATTACGAATCTAAAGTCGTAATTAAAATTTTTTAAAAGACAGAATAAATTACCTCTCCTTTTTATATTCCAATAGTTAACATTTATTACTTTTTACACTTTGAATTTCTCTAACCCGTTTTCTTTTCATTATTATCATATACTTTCACATCCATAGGCACTTGCTTGATAAAAAATTGTTTTTTTATAACCTTTAAGGTGCGTTTACAATGACGAAGTACTCCAATCTGTAGCAAATTTAGTTTTTTTCTCTTTCATATTAACACATTTTTGTATTCTGCTATCTCTTGTTATTCCACTCCAGAGTAAAACTTGTTTGACTCTGGAGTACAGATTTGCTACACTCTGGAATTAACATTGGTCTGTTAACTGCCCAGTGTAGAAAATCATTACCAGATTTGTGGTTATGTAACTACATACTTGGTATTAGTAACTAGTTACTTTTGCTATAACATTTCTTATTACCTGAATGTTATTTTTAGTTTGACTCAAGATCATAAATTAATATCACTTTCTGTTTAAATTATTTTCAAATCAAAGAAAGATGCTACAATTTTTACAAGTAAATTACAAAGAATAAAAATGATTGAAAAAATTCGATAAGACCAGCAAGGCAGAATGCGCATTTTCGGCTTTCGCTACAAAGCCATCATCAGTGCCTTTCGCATTTGAGTGGGTTAATATTTTGATAATCATCTACTTATATGAATGTTGAAAGCAAATCGAGTTTGTTATCAACAACTCAACTTAGACTAACATCAACGAAATTTAACAATGCCATTTTTATCCTTTTGTTATTATTACTCTTTTTTGCTTTGAACCTTAATTCTTAAGATATCTCAGCTGATTCTATTCAACTCTGTGTATGATAAACACAGATGTTTGAATTACAACGAACCGTTAAATTTAAATTTAAATGTATGTTATTAAATTATATTTTTGCACCGTGTCAATGTGTTTAAGATGAATGGGGGAAAAGTTTTTAGTTGATCTGTCATTTTAATATAATAATAACAAAAGGATAAAAATAGCATTGTTAAATTTCGTTGATGTTAGTCTAAGTTGAGTTGTTGATAACAAACTCGATTTGCTTTCAACATTCATATAAGTAGACGATTATCAAATATTAACCCACTCAAAGGCGAAAGGCACTGATGATGGCTTTGTAGCGAAAGCCGAAAATGCGCATTCTGCCTTGCTGGTCTTATCGAATTTTTTCAATCATTTTTATTCTTTGTAATTTACTTGTAAAAATTCTAGCATCTTTCTTTGATTTGAAAATAATTTAAACAGAAAGTGATATTAATTTATGATCTTGAGTCGAACTAAAAATAACATTCATTTACTTAAAATAACAGATCAACTAAAAACTTTTCCCCCATTTCTTATTACCTTTATATGGCGATGTCGCGAAAAATAATGAGTTATGGTTACACACCATCATACGAAAAATAAAATAATATATCGTTACCTATGTGCTTACCAGTACTGACAAAAATAATGAGTCTAAAAATAGATTTTCAAAAAATAAATTATATAAAAAAAAATATTTTTTATTGTATTTTTTTTTTTAATAAAATTTGCTGGTGCGGGAATCGAACCTGGGTCTACAGATTGCCAGCCAATAGCTCTACCATCTGAGCTATATCGATCGACATGTAATATTTAATAGATAAAAACATAATTGACTTGCTGCACACAAGTAAGCTTACTCGCCAACATAGAAAAAATCAAAAAATATGTGGTTACATATATCCTTACCAGTGTTCAAAAATATTGAGTCTAAAAAAAGATTTCAAAAAATTAAAAAAAAAAAATCTAGAAAATTATTTTCTTTTTGAAATAATGATAAAAATAAGTCATTATCAGTAACTCATTATTATAGGTTTTAAAATAATGCAGAAGGTAAGTGGGTGTCATTACTGGTAGTCCAAAAAATAATGATATGTCATTACCGTTTCTACACTGGGTGTTTAACATGACAACAGGGCTGCCAGATGATTTTGATGAAAAATCGGCACTTTTTCTCAAAAAAATCGGCATTTTCGGCACTTTGATTTTAAAAAATCGGCACTTTCAAAAATACTCATTTATGTAATATTTAGGTTACTTTACATAAAAAAATATTTGAAAAATACATTTCGTGTAAAATAATATGTTTTAAGTTTAACAATTAAATAAAAATAAAGGCTTAATAAAAAATTTTAGCTGTAATTTTATGAATATTTTTATGATACATATTCAGATATTATCTCACCAATACTATGTACATAAATTAATTTTTCAGATTTTAAAAATAGTTCTTCTCCAAACTTAAGGTACCCGTACACCTGGAAATATTATGCAAATATTGGATCTTTTTTAATCACTGGATTTATTTTATTTCGTTTAAGCCCAGGAAAATTTTTTACAATCGGTAGCCAATCACACCCATTCTACAACTGGTTCCACTGCAACTGATTCCATGGAACTGGTTCCGGAACCAGTTCCTGGGATCCTATATGGAAGGTGTGGGTGACGTAGAATCAGTTCCAGAACTAGTTCCAGCACCGATTCTAGAGCAACCGGTTACACTTTGGAGCCATAGAAGGGGTTGCTTTTGGGACAATTTCAAACAAAAAGAATCGGTGTTAGAATCGACAGTAGAAGGGGTTGTGAATGAAAAGTAGCTATTGCACAACCGATTCTTTGGAACAGAAAATTTTCCTGGGAGTATTCACATTTTGTTTTTTAACTTTTAAAATTTAATATATTTCTCAAAATCTAATACTTATTCGCTAATATAATGTGAAAGAAAATCATTAAATTTTGTAAAAATGTGAACACTGGGGTTGAATTAAACTAAATCCAAAATAGATTTATAAATGAAATAAATCCGTTTTGGATTTAGCTTAATTTAATTCCAGAAATTGCGTTTTCAAAAAATTAAAATTTTTTCTTTCATATTATCTTAGCGAATAAGTGTAGAATTTGGATAAAAATATTAAATTTTGAAAATTAAAAAAAAAAATAAATCTAAAACTACCCAGGAAAATTTTCTGTTCCAAAGAATCGGTTGTACAGTAGCTACTTTTCATTCACAACCCCTTCTACTGTCGATTCTAACACCGATTCTTTTTGTTTGAAATTGTCCCAAAAGCAACCCCTTCTATGGCTCCAAAGTGGAACCGGTTGCTCTAGAATCAGTTCTGGAACTAGTTCTGGAACTGATTCTACGTCACCCACACCTTCCATATAGGATCCCAGGAACTGGTTCTGGAACCAGTTCCATGGAATCGGTTGCAGTGGAACCAGTTGTAGAATGGGTGTGGTTGGCTACCGATTGTAAAAAATTTTCCTGGGTAAATACAGTGATTAAAAAAAGGCCTATTATTACTAGGGCTCGTATATTCATGCATTTATAATCGTGTTTTATGTACATAAGATGTATGATGTATGATTAAAATCGAAAAATATGCACTTAAAACTTTAAAAATATGCATTTAAAATTTTAAAAATATGCATTTATTATTGATGTTTCCAACGTTTTTGATATTATCAATTCAGTTTTAGTATTACATATTTGTCTTTAAATGTAGTTTAAACATAGAAAATTGCCATTAATCATCGTCAGAAATTTATTTATGCTTGATATTTTTGTATTCGGGATCAAAAAAATTTTGAAAAATATTTAGAAAACAGGAGAGAATATTGTTCTCCCTAAAGTGCACATCCTAACATGATTTGTAAATCACCAAAAAAATTTCGTGTTTTTGAGTTTTAACAAAAATTCGCCATTTTTCGACTAAAAATCGGCAATTATGGCAGCCCTGCATGACAAATATACCCAAAAAAACACATCTCTAATTTGTTCACATCTCTAATTGTCAACAAATTAAAAAAATAATAACAAAATATATTAAATAAATGTAAAATTTGTGGTGTTTTCGGTATGATTTAAAATAAAAAAATATTGAAATAATAAACGATAAAGATTCTGGCAAAAGAGTGGCGAAAATATGAAGTAAGTACTAAATGTTTTGAAGTAACTCTACTCTGCATTCCGAACAGTTAACATTTTAATCTGTGCTGCAGAGTAGAGTCACTCTAGCATTGTGAAAGCACCTTTAATCAAGGGAATTACTTTTATAACTATTAAATCAATTTTTTTATTTACTCATCTTTCGCCATATTTTTTTTAATTTAACTTGTTGTGACTTTTGTTCTTTTCTTTCATTGAACATAATTTTAAACTTTTTCCAGTAGAAAATTGTAAACTCAATATTGTATATAGAAAGCACATGCAACACGTTTTAAAAGTCAATAGGAGTGTGGTAACAACATGATAAAGTTTATTTTAGCAAATATATAACTGCTGTTTTATTTGTTCACTTTACTTTATTTATGACGAACAACATATATTTATTTATTGTTGTTCAACCCTTAAATGCATGATCTCTTCGATTTTAGCCAAATAGCTAAATTGGTATTATTTTAACAAAAACAAAAAAAAAACTATAAACTATAATTTATACATTTATTGTCGCCAAAATGAATTTTATTGCGAGAATACCACTTTAAATATTTAAACAAATATTTTTGAATATTACACTTTTTTTATTATAAAAAAAACGCGTGTTTTAGATTTTTACAGAATTTAGAATATACAGAGCAAAACCAAGATTTTTACTCTTGCTGTTTAAAAATTCTGCGCTAGGAACACTATGTACAGAAGGGGCCCCTAATGCTCAAAAATGCAGTTTTGTGCATCAAGTGGGTTTTTTTATTAAAAAACCTGTATATTTCCAAATGGCTACACCATGCATTTAAGGGTTTAAAAAATAAGATCATGCAGTAGCAAAAGTGCAAAACTGTAATATATATTTTCCTATTCAGGCCCTTAAAAGTGTACTACAATTTATGGAATTTGTTTACGTATAATCTCAACAATGTTATTTATACAAAAATTTTAAAATTTAAATATTTTTTAAATAAAGCTATAAATTTTCTAGATTTAAGTATAAAATGTTAATACTCACAACAATTTGGATAATTGATTTCGGAATTATTTTCAAAAAACAATGCCATAAATCGAAAAATTACTTTAAAAACGGAAATCTGCACCTTCTGTATATAAATAAAAATGAACAGATGTTCGTTGGTAAGCGCATCACTTGAGACTTGACTTGCTGGACCCATTTAGCCAATTTTTATATTAAAATGTTCATAGTAGTCCGAGTAAGGTTTTTAGGGAAAGGAAATTTGTCCACGCCCAATTCTACGCCCATTTTTTCTGATATATCTAAAATTTCTATTTTTTATTTTGTTGTTGTGAAATCGGTATAAGTTTTGACCAAGCCCATTTCTACGCCCACTTTTTCTGATATATCTAAAATTCCTGTTTGTTTTTTTTATTTTGTATAAAATTATTATCAGTCGAGTTCTAATGTCTGGATCGATTTGGCATTTTTTTTTTATATTAGTAATAGTTTGAAAAGGGTTTTCGCAAAGAGTATATATTTTATAAAGAGATTGTGGGACGCTCTACCAGTGAGAAAGCTTTTGCTCTATTATGTGTCTTCAAACAGAAACATACTCAAACCAATACTAATGTACTCATAAAAACCAAATATTTACATCAGGCATAACTATTTGCTCTCTTTGCATGACTCAAACATCATTTGTAACCAGGGATGGCAAAAAAGCTCGATCTAGTCATCGAAAATGATTTAGTTATTAATAAAATCATTATCATCATAATGGCCGAATGCGAAAAAAGGCTTTGTAGTTCAAAAAATTAATTAAAAGACTTAATTAATATAGAATACAAAAAAAAAATTTTTCTGCAAATTTTTTTCCCCAATTTTTTTTTTCATCTAACCATTAAACTTTCTTTTAGGAGATGTATATTAAAGCCCCTAGAATATAAATTTAAAAAAACTACACTTAACAAATTGCAAAATAATAGCGGAATGCGAAAAAAGACTATGGTAGAAAAAAAAAATAATTAAAAAACTGAATGAGCGATTAGCATTCTGCAAACGAAGATAATGATGGAATAATTTTTTCGCGTTTTTTTCCACACTAAGAAGCAAACTTTGGTGTAGAAATTGGTATTATAATCCCTAGATTATGAGTTTAAAAAAAAACACACTTGGTGCAAAAAACGAATTAAAAAACTTAATCAGCGATTTACATTCTGTAAACAAATATATTGATGCAAAAATGTTCCTTTTCGCAAATTTTTTATTTTGCAACAGGCCATCAAACTTTTTTTTATGATATGTATATTATAGTCCCTAGATTATAAATTTAAAAAAATCGAACTTAAAAAATGCAAAATAATATGTTACTAAAATTAATTTAAACGAGTAAAAAGGTTAAAGTCGGGCATGCCGACTATACAATACCCTACACCAGTCTGGTGTATTGTTTGGATCCGAAATTCGAATGGGTTAAAATGGGGCTTGTGTCAAAATTTTCTATATTGTGAGTCAGCGCACCAAATTTCATTAAAATATCTTAATATTTGCGACGACCTGCAGTTTGTAACCAAGCCAATTTTGGGGGGATCCTTATATGGGCACTAGTTCTAAACATGGACCGATGTTCACCAAAATCAATAGGCTTCGTCCTTGGGCCAACATAAGTCTGTGTACCAAATTTCATCAAAATATCTTAATATTTGCGACCTGCAGCGTATAAACAATATAATTTTGGTGGGACCCTTATATGGGCACTAGTTCTAAACATGGACCGATGTTCACCCAAATCAATAGGCTTCATCCTTGGGCCAACATAGGTCTATGTACCAAATTTCATCAAAATATCTTAATATTTGCGACCTGCAGCGTATAAACAATATAATTTTGGTGGGACCCTTATATGGGCACTAGGTCTAAAGATGGACCGATGTTCACCAAAATCAATAGGCTGCGTTATTGGGCCAATATAGGTCTGTGTACCAAATTTCATCAAAATATCTTAATATTTACGACCTGCAGCGTATAAACAGTATAATTTTGGTAGGACCTTATATGGGCACTAGGTCTAAACCGATATTCACCAAAATCAATAGGCTACGTTATTGGGCTAACTTAGGTCTGTGTACCAAATTTCGTTAAAATATCTTAATATTTACGACCTGCAGCGTATAAACAATATAATTTTGGTAGGACCCTTATATGGGCACTAGGTCTAAACATGGACTGATGTTCACCAAAATCAATAGGCTGGGTTATTGGGCCAATGTAGGTCTGTGTACCAAATTTCATCAAAATATCTTAATATTTACAACCTGCAGCGTATAAACAATATAATTTTGGTAGGACCCTTATATGGGCACTAGGTCTAAACATGTACCGATGTTCACCAAAATCAAACTTGTTCGTCCTTGGGCCAACATAGGTCTGCGTACCAAATTTCATCAAAATATCTTAATATTTGCGACCTGTAGAGTGCGCACAAGATTGCATGGACAGACAGACAGACGGACGGACGGACGGACAGACGGACATCGTTAAATCGAAATAAAAAAAAATTATATATACTATATATACTACGACCAAAATTTTTTGGTGTTACAAACATCAGCACAAACTTATAATACCCTGACCACATAGTGGTGTAGGGTATAAAAACTTAGGCAGCGATTTACATTCTGAAAACAAATATATTAATGCAAAAATTTTCCTTTTTGGTAATTTCTCTTCGGAATATTTTTTTTTGCAACCCACCACCAAACTTTATTATACGAATTGGGTATTATAGTGGATTATAAATTTTAAGAAATCGGACTTAGAAAATTGCAAAACAACAGCGGAATGCGAAAAAGGGCTTTTGGTGCAGATAATGACTTAAAAGAGCTAATCAGTGATTGACATTCTGCAAACAAATATATTGATGCACAAATTTTGCTTTTTTGACAATTTTTTTCGTATTTCTTTTTTTTTAACTTAACCACCAAACCTTGGTTTAAGATATGGGTATTATAGTTTTTGGATTATGAATTAAAATACACCGCAATTAAAAAATTCCAAAATAATGGCGGAGTGATAAAAAGGATATGTGCCGGAGAAAACGAATTAAGAAATTTAATCATAGATTAACATTCTGCAAACGAATGTTAATGATGAAAATTTTTAGTTTATGGATTAATTTTTTTCTGAAAACTAAAAGAGTTTTTGTATTGGATTTTTGTATGAACTGTTCGTTATGGTACTGAAGAAGTTTTAAATTCAGACAATTTGTAAAAATCATAATCTTTGTATGCACTCTCCATCATAATTGACAATGGGAACGACATATTTGGTTGATTCTTTTTAGTTTTGTTCGTTATGCTGTCGGGATGGAAATAGCTTTTGTGTGGTTTCGAGATTTGTCCAAAAATGTCGTTATTTTATTTACATTCCAATTTATTTCACCACGTTTGCATATTTTGTTTGACTGCTTATTGTCAAATTATGAATCCGATTGTCTTAGTTACATAGTGACGAAAAATTTACTTAGTGAATTGTGATTCTATTGTCATAATATTAGAAAAATATTAGAATATTTATAATTTATTTTTATTTTATAAACAAACTGAATTAAATTTGTCATATTGCAATGCCGCCAATAACATGCAGCAAATTACGTCGGAGAACTCGCAATTCTACAAACCACAGATTAATATAGGTACAGATATAAATCAGCTGATTTTTCCAAAGAAGTATTCTCGAATCGTATGGTTTTTTTACATGGAAGTCACGTCAAGAGGGAGATAATATAACATCTCCATACATTTTGTATTGCGCATTTTTTTTGTGTATGTATATCTGTTTCCTTTTTAGACTTTTGTGCTCTCTCTTTTGTGGTTTTCTTAGATTTTTGCATTGCATTTTGCTCATTTTCTGTTGTCCATATTGCCCAAACCAAATCTGTGTATTAATCTGTGCTACAAACCAAAGGCATTTTCGATCTAATGGAGCTGCTGAACACCACGAAGAGCGAAATGAAATTGAACAAAATAGTTTGTCACAAACAAGTTCAGCACGTAGGTATACAAGAAGAAATAGATATGCACCGAATGAGATACCACCGTGCAGTAGAAACCAATCACGTTACAGTTAATTTGAATATTCGTGCAAGAAGACAAACAAATGCGAGCTGCATTCCGTTACAACATGACAACAGATTACAGTGCAGACTGTTGCTACTACTGGATCGATGAACGTTTGCGCCTAAACTCTAATTAAATTCTGTTGAAATTTACCCAACTTATAGTAGGAAACTGTACTTCTACTATAAATTGGGTAAAATTAATATATGTGCGTAATTGAAAAAAATACGCAGATTGTGTTAAGTTGGTGCACAAATAAAAATTGTGCATAAAAAAGCATGTTTCACGTGTAAATGTACGCATAAAATGCGTAAAAATCCAAAAAAAATGCGCTAAAATCCACAGAAAGTTCGTGAAAATCCCCCAAAAGTGCGTATATCTAACAGCTGTGCTACTTAAGTTAAACCACACAAAAATACTTTTTTTTTAATAAATAAACAAATTAACTTTAAGTACGTATTTTATTGATAATAATATCAGTGTCATTCTTTTGTATAATTTTTGGCAAATTTTGAAACATTGGTATAATGAATGAGGGGTATGTATAGTTGATCTTTTATGTGGTAAACGAATGTTTTTAGTTCGATTTCCGATCATAAATTAATATCACTTTCTGTTTAAATTATTTTTCAAATTAAAGAAAGATGATACAATTTTCACAAGTAAATTACAAAGAATAAAAAATTTTGAAAGAATTCCATAAGGCCAGCAAGATAGTATACATATTTTTGGCTTCGCTACAAAGCCATCATCAGTGTCATTTGCCTTGATGGGTTAATCAGTGGTGATGATCTACTTATGCCAAAGTTGAAATCAAATAGAATATGTAAACAATTCAACTAGGCCAACATCAACGAAATCTAACAATGCTATTTTCATCCTTTTGTTATTACTGCTTTTTGCTTTGAACTTTAGTGCTTAAAGTTTCGCAGCTGGGTCTATTCAACTCTGCGTATGATAAACACAGATTTTATGAATTACAACGAAAAGTTAAATTTAAATATTTGTTATTTAAATTATATTTTGCACCGTATCATGTGTTTTGGGGGTCTAATGGGAAAGTGAAGCGAATACAAATGATACATTTGTACATATTTCCACTTTCCTAGAATAGACTTGGTGTCCCCTGTTAACGCTAACGAGGCTCTGACGACCGATCATGGGCGGAATAATCCACCTACTTGCATGGGCTAAATCCCTGCATAAACTGGCCAGCCTGATGGCGCAAAGATGGCAGCCCCATCATCAGGATTGGAGACGATAGGCCGATAACCCGTCGTGTCTGAAATTCAACTTATTCCCAGAATGTCTATAAGTAAGAAAGAAACAACGATCCGAAATACGATGACGACCTTATGCTTTGAAAAAGGACTACGATTTGGAACATGGAATGTTAAGACGCTGTATCAGGCTGGAAAATTGGAGCAGGCCGTTAGAGTTCTTGAGAATTACAATCTCTCGTTTATTGGCATGAGTGAAGTTAGATGGAATCAGTGTGGTCAGATAACGACTACTAATGCTCATGTAATGGTCCGCTATGCCTAACGAAGACGATGTGCATCAATATGGTGTTGGTATTTTAGTCAACAGTAGGTTCCGAAACTCTGTAATTGACTGTAAATTCATAAGTGAACGTATTATGACCGGTTCAAGGGCCACAAGAAAAATCTAACGGTAATACAATGCTATGCTCCTACCGAAGATGCAACAGCGGAAACGAAGGGTGCTTTCTATGATGTACTAAATAACACCCTAAAATCCACAACAAAAAATGATTTGAAAATATTAATGGGAGATTTTAATGCCAAAGTGGGCTCCGACAATGCATATCTAGAGCATGTAATGGGAGCTCATGGAATTGGTGTTATGAATGACAACGGAGAACGTTTTGTAGATCTATGTGGAATGAACGAGTTTAAAATCGGTGGGACAATATATCCCCATAAGCAGTGCCACAAAGTCACATGGGTATCGCCCGACAACAATACCCAGAACCAAATTGACCACATTTGTATTAGTGCCAAATGGAGCAACAGCCTATGCGATGTGCGTAATAAACGGGGTGCAGATATAGGTTCTGATCACCACCTCCTCATTGGTAGACTCCGGTTTAATATGAGAACCGTTCACAACAACAGAAAGCATGTTCGAGTAAAATATAATACAGATAAGTTAAGATTATCCCAACATCGTACTATTTTATCGGAACTGCTTCGCAATAAGCTCCCAGACCCGATAACAACAAACAGTATTCAACAAAATTGGAATAACATCAAAACTGCAGTGACAGAAGCTTGTGTAGAGGGTCTTGGTAAAGCACGCAACAAAAGAGAAGAATTTATATCACCACAAACATGGGCACTTATTGATGATCGTTCATTTCTAAAGAACAAAATCAACTCTCTCAGGAACATCAACGAGAGAAAAAAAGCCCAAAAAGAATACAGCCGAATGGATATACAAGTTAAGCGAAATAAAAGGGATGATCAAAAGGAGCACATGCGCAGTATGATGATAGAAGCTGAAAATGCAGCTGCGGCTCGCAACATGAAAGAGCTTTTTATTATCACCAAAAAGATTGCTGGTTGTAATAGAAAAAGAACGGTCCCTGTCAAAGACCAGAGCAGGAAGTTAATTACCAACGTTCACGAACAACTTAAACGATGGAAAGAGCACTTTGAAAGCGTACTAAACGTTAAGCGAGAAGGTATCAGCATAACGCATAACGACAATCAAAGTACATTGCCCATAAGAACCGATCCACCATCCAAACGGGAAATTATTGATGCTATTGTAGCTCTGAAAACTGGAAAAGCAGCCGGCTTAGACAACATCACTGAAGAAGTACTCAAAGCAAACCCGAAAGTATTTGCTAAGATACTTAACCCTCTATTTCGACAAATATGGATTTCAGAGGAGTACTCGATGGACTGGTTGCAAGGGGTTGTAGTGAAACTTCCTAAGAAAGGAGATGCAAGTGATTCTTTGCGCTGTAATGAAAGTTTTTATGAAGATCATACTGGAAAGAATGATAAAACAGGTCGATAGTAAGATACGTGTCGAACAAGCTGGATTTAGAAGCGGTAGATCATGTATCGATCAAATTAACACCCTTAGGATTATAATTGAACAGGCCGTGGAAATGCGATCTCCTTTATATGTCGTATTTATTGACTATGAAAAAGCATTCGATTCTATTCATAGAGAGAGCATTTGGGCCGAACTGAGGAACATGGGGGCTCCTAATAAGATCATCTCTCTAATACGGAGCAGCTATGATGGTTCCAAATGCACCATACTCCATGACGGTAAAATGTCTGAACCATTTAACACCATCTCGGGCATAAGACAAGGTTGCTTGCTATCACCACTGTTGTTCCTTATTGTAATGGATGCTGTGTCCAGGCGTGCTTACGATAACAAGCCACGGGGTATTATGTGGGACCACCTTAGGCCAAACGTCCGACTAGAATCACTTGATTATGCTGATGATAAATGCGAGCTCGCTCACCGACTTAGTGATAGGCAGGAAAAACTAGATGACCTTTCACGAGAATCCCACAAAGTTGGTCTCAGAATTAACGTCTCTAAGACGAAGGAAATGCGCATTAACTGCAGATCAACAGAACTTTTGAACGTTATGCACGGCCAAGTACATCAAGTAGAAGAGTTTCAATATTTGGGTAGCACGATTACCGAGAACGGAGGAACTCTGAAGGACGTTGAAAATCGAATCAGAAAGTCAATAGGCTCATTTACACAACTCCACAATGTTTGGAACTCTTCGAGTTACAGTGTCAAAACAAAACTACACATCTTTAAAGCCTGTGTTCTTTCAGTACTTCTCTACGGTTGCGAAACTTGGTTTGTTACAGACGTAATACAAAATAAACTGCAAGTTTTTGTTAATCGATGTCTTCGCAAATTTTTTGGCCTCGCACAATCACAAATGAACAACTTTGGGTCAGAACTGGTGTTGGAAATGTTAACACAGAAATCCGTAGAAGAAAATTTGGATGGATTGGCCACACCCTGCGAAAACCTCCTGAGGAAGTATGTAATCACGCCCTTGTTTACAACCCACAGGGAAGTAGAAAAAGAGGACGTCCTAAACCACCTGCGAACGATCTACATTGCAAAAAATAAATTCCATATCTCAGAGCCTTGAAAGAACTGTCAACAACATAGGAGAGCTCAAAGATCTAGCCGCACGTCGAGAAAGATGGAGACAACTTATAGACCGCTTATGCCCAGTATAGAGGCAGCTCGTAATCATTGGACGACGAGCAAGGCATTATATATGTATATATATATATATCATGTGTTTTAAGATGAATGAGGGGTATGTATAGTTTAACTATACATGATGATTAACCCATCAAGGTAAATGACACTGATGATGGCTTTGTAGCGAAAGCCGAAAATACGTATTCTGTCTTCCTGGCCTTATCGAATTCTTTCAAAATTTTTTATTCTTTGTAATTTACTTGTGAAAATTGTATCATCTTTCTTTAATTTGAAAAATAATTTAAACAGAAAGTGATATTAATTTATGATCTGAAATTGAACTAAAAACATTCATTTATATTTGTATAATATAAATTTATTGAAAGTATGCGCCATCATTAGTTATAACCTTTTCCCATCTTTCTGGCACCATATGAATTCCGCGGCAAAAGAACTGCTGCTCCTTTTTTTAAGTTAAGAACGATACTCTGTTCTGAAGTAAAGTGTATTCCAGTGAGAGCGTTCTGCATCGACCGAAACAAATGGTAGTCGGACGGGGAAAGTTCTAGACTAGAAGGCTGGTGAGGCAAAATTTCTTATTCACTATTTTCTAAATAGTTTTTAGTTGTTGCAACTTGTAGCCGTTGTTATGATGGAATATTATGGCTTTATATCTGGTCGCATATTACTGGCGTTTTTCGGAAAATGCTCGCTTCAAACGAATCAACCATTTTCGTTTATATAGATTAAATATTAGTGATTCAAGGTCAAATATATCGAGCAGGTTCTCTATTGCCAGTATCTGACGCAGAATATAAATTTCTGCAGATTTATTTCATGGGTAATGCACCACAAGAAGCAGATCAGCGTTGTGCACATAGCAGTTGAATGGAAAGAACAATTGTCGAACAACTGCAAACTTTTTTCAGCAACACAATGAATTTATTGCAGTTTTCAAAACTACACTGGATCGCATGCCATCTGATACTCACAAAAAATTGTTATCAGAACCGATAAGAAGCCTGCGTGAGAAGACGTAGGACGTTAAAATGTGGCAACAATTGATGATGTAGCCATTGTCGTCGTTGGTGAAAATCTGGAATCCCGTGATATCGTTCTACATCGGCGGAATGATCAACTGCAGCGTGTGTACGAACCACACTGATCATATGATGCGTTGCATATCCCATCATATTTTGAGAAGCTGAAGACGGTTATTATTTATCGATCAAGATGATAAATCCGCTTCAGGTGAATAGCAAATCTATATTTTTGAAATACGATTAATTCATTTCATTGACACAATAATTAATTTAAAGGCGGTGAAGCAAGCAAAAAAGTTAGCTCAATGAACTATTTATTATTCATATCGACTGGTGGTTTGTGAAAATGAGGACAATCACGTCTTGAAATTTCGTCGTCTATTTCATCAATATGCTGTCGATATGTACCAGATTGAACCAGCGAAAATTCCATTCCGAAGAGTCGACCGGATGACGATTCTCCCAGGAACGTAAATCGGAAGTCTGCGACATTGAACATGCTCAAGATGCCATGTCGCATATTTGACAATCACACCAGATTTGTTCATAACTTTCACAGTGCAAAGAAATTCGACAAGACTTATTTATTCCCTAGCCAATCACCCATCAATCGCCATGACATCACAGCGAGAGAATTTGAAACAGAATTTGAAATCACTGATGGATTTCGTTATGAGGCATTGCGTGTTCGGTGAGATGCGTTGCTGGATGTATCCAGTGGAGTGGCGAAAAAGCGGATTTCCACATGCAGATATTTTCATTTGTTTGATTGAGAAGATAAGACCGAATGAAATCGTGTATGTGATATTAGCGGAAATTCCCAATGGCGACCCAGGCTTGCATCAAGTTGTTACTAAAAACATGATTCAAGGTCCCTGTGGATCACTAAATATCAATTCTCCATGTGTGGTCGACGGCAAGTGTTCGAAACGTTTTCCACGGGATATAGTTGGATTGTGCCGTATTCGCGATTACTTCCAGCCCACATCAATGTCGAATCATGTCATTCCGTGAAATCAATCAAATACATTTACAAGTATGTGACCAAAGGATGTGCCATGGCTGTGATTGGAGTTAGTGCGGAGAATTCCAACCACGAAGTCACTCAATTTCAAATGGGCCGCTATGTCAGCAGTAACTAAGCAATTTGGCGCAATTTTTCATTTGCCATTCATGAAAAATATCCCACTGTTGTTCATTGGGCCTTACATTTGGAAAATAGTCAAAGAGTGTACTTCACTGCGGAGAATGCATTACAACAAGCGGATCGACTGCCGTCTACAACATTGACCAGTTTTTTAAATGTGCTATAATTATGACTTCACCCGAATGCTGCTATACTCAGAAATGCCAAGATATTATACATGGAATCAATTGTGAAAGAAATTTCAACGGCGGGAACAAGGGAATCCAGTTTCTGATTACCCACATGTATTTTCCACCAATGCATTAGGTCGCACTTACACAGTGCATCCAAGCAACGACGAGTATATCTATTTGCGTTTGCTATTAGTCAACGTTCGTTAAACAATATCATTCCAACATCTGCGTACTGTTTATTGTGAATTGTGTGGCGCATATAGAGAAGTCTGTCGATATTTGATATTACTAAAGAATGACTCTCATTGGGATTACACTCTTGGAGACGCCGTGATTTCGTCAAATGCTCAGCAGATACGAACACTGTTTGTGATAATTATCTCAACATGCTTTCCATCCAAACCGACTGAAAGAAATAATGGGATGCATATTCAGATGCATAGTAGGATATCAAATCCAGATTTGAAAATGAACTTGAAAATTCACAATGAGGCTTTGATATTAAGTGAGGTCATGTGCTTGATGATGTCGTTACAAGCTGTTATCACAATTAGGCTTGGTAGCGCCCAATTGTCTGAGGCACAGCGCTTTTAATCAAGAGTTGCGACGCAAAAACCAATATGATTCCGATGTATTGATAGAATCAGTTCTAATGAACGTCCCGCTATTACATCGGGAACAAAAATATGCGTAAGAAACTCTCGTAAAAGCTGTGAACAATTGAACTGGAGGAATTTTCTTTTTGGATTTTCCCGGTGGAACTGGGTCTCCTCGAGAGAAAAACATCGATATATCATAATTTAAGATCCAACTGTAAATGCCAAAGCTATAACGAAAAATGTTCGGCAGAAAAAATTTTTTTTTTGAAATTGGCTTGCAAAAATACCGCGCACTTTTTTTTTTAGCCTGTAAGGTGGTACAGCCTAATGTCCACTAAGGGTAGTTTTGAAAAGTTTTCAAAATATTTTTTCGCACTTCCAATTCGCTTGTCGTTTTGAATCGAATAAAAGCTTCTAGCGAAAAAATTTTCTTACATTCATTTCAAAACCTACTAAAAAAATAGCAAATTGAATTAGATTTATAAAATTTATTGCAAAAAATGTGATGGACAATTTATTCAAATGCAGTGTTTATAATAATTTAATGAAATTTACTTATAAAAACAACAACTTTATTTTTTATTCACCCCTTGTAAACAACCTTAATAACAAACCTTAAAAGAACGATTATAATTGAAATAACCTTTCGTTTGTGACTTTCTTTCATTTTCTACAGAATTGTCAAACAAAAATAATCTTATGAATAGTTGAAAAAATGTTGCTGAACAAATGAATGCACTAAAGGAACGACCAAGTTCAATAAATGCCAGTGAACGTAATGGACTATGAACTATTATGCTCAAATCTAATTGACATGAACTATCAACAGCTGTTGCAGCTAAAGAAGTTAAGGACAAGTAAAAAAATTATAGTCTTAACATTATGAAGCAATCAAGCCAACCATATAAAACAGTTAAGTATATGTCTCAAAATATATTTATATGATTTCATATGTGCATAACGACTATGAACAACACATGCAACGAACTGAATAGAAATGCTAACAAAGAAAAGGCCTGAGTGAATAAAACTCGGAAATCAACCATAATATATTTTTGACAAATTGGTCGTTTAGAGAACATGAACATGAAGCGCAAATTGACAAATAAGCTTTATATTCTTAGTCGGTGTTGCAATGGTTGGCATGCACATACGTTCAATCATTAAGGTAAGAATTATTTTTATAAAAAAATGTTCTCATAATACTTCGTGCACAGATTTCTTGACATTGGCAATGTGTGCCACATAGTTACTATATATTTCGGCATAATTAGTCCGAGAATTTGAACAAAAAAAATCTTAGTACTAAATTTAGTATTAAGAGTTAGTATTAAGTACTAAAAATTGTACTAAAATTTTGTACTACAATTAGTTCTAAAAGTAAGTACTAAAATTTTGTATTAAATTTATTCTTTAGTTTACATAATTATGAACTGACAAAGGCCAATATAAAAAGAATAATCTGCTTTATTTTTAGTAAATTTTTGATAAATAAAATTAAAGGCCGACATTGGCAAAATTCGAATCTTTCCAGAACTAAAGCTCATTTATAAATATAACCCTCATACTGAATACACAACAGTATAAAAATATGTTACCATTTTATTGTTCGCTTAAAGGAAGTAGCATAAAATTATATGTATTCGTAAATAGCAAATAACAACGAAAAGGAATATCTACTAGACAAAAATTGTGATGATAAACTATATTTGTTCGTATGATATATTTATTATTTTTAGTACTACTAAATTGACTGAGATTTGTGTTTATGTGTATATTTTTATTTATTTTTGTATCGTTTGAAATGTTTATGCTCAGAATATTTCCTTTTAATAGTTTTCGAAGCATTATTTACAATATTCCATGCATGCTTATTAGGGTGTCCCGATTGATTGAAGTGACAGGAAGAAGGATATAAGAATAACCGACCGCACATCGACCGGACCAAAGATCAAAATGTGAACACAACCCAAATTATGGAAAAAAAATATTGAAAACAACAAAAATTAAAAAATGCAGTACACAGAGAGAATTTTGCTGGACGAGTTTTAATGAAATTTTTCAGTAAATTAATGAAGTTTTCTTCACAAAGTAAATGAAAACTTCCATAGATATGATGAAAATGCTTCCTATATTTTATGAATCTAGTTTTAATGAAAATTTTTCATTGAGTGTATGAAAGTTTTAATAGATGAAATGAAATTTTTTACAACATTTTATGAAACATTCCATTAATTCAATACGACGTTTCAATGGACGAATTCCAGTGCAACTTCGTTATTTTTATGCAAAAATTCATTAGTATCATGCAGATAATTCCCTCAGTTTAGTTTATTATATATGTATGTACACTCACAATATATTTTCCATAACAGATTGAGGTTTATTTAAAAAGTAATGGGTAAAGTTTGTTTTCAATTGAAGAATCAATTAAAATACATTGAAACATATTGTTTAACTTTTTTTGCCAACCAATAAAAAACAAACTAGAAAAAAATATGTATCGTCTGTAGGAGTTGTTATTTTCAGTCAAATATTCTATTTTTAAAAAAAATAATTTAAATAATTTCCTTGTTTTCTATTTTAAAACAAAAAATTCAAATATTTTCGGTTTCTTTTTTGTTAAAATACCCAAGAAACACTGCAAAACTGAAAATTCAAGTGCTGTAAAAAATGCTTGAATTCAGCTTTGTTTTAAGTGATTTTTTCCAGTGAAAATCCAGTTAATACAAATTGAAATAATTTGTTTTTCTATTCTTGTCAATACTGAAAAAATAAACAAACTTAAAACCATTTTTTTATAAAAGGAATCTGAATTTCGTCCATGGATTATAATAAAGATGTAAGAAATTGATATTTGTTTGAGTCTAAACTTTATTCTAACGTGATTCTTTTCTCCTTAGCTACGAAAAGCAATACAACGTTTGACGCTACCAGAAGAAGGAAGGAAAAACTACAACAAAATTGGTTTCCGCCGCCTCAGGCTGTTGGATAATAAAAGAACAATGCAAATGTTAATGTATGTATGAAAAATAATATTTGATGCAAATAAATTGCATCAAATATTACAATTATCGTGTTTTATTTGGCTTGATTAGTGCTTGAAGATAGGGCTTGAATGCAAGGGTTTTTAGTGGTTTATTTGAACTTGAATTGGACTGTAATTCAAGGCTTGAATTGAAGCATATTTACAGTGTTACGTTCGACTGGAATTCTAGTGTCCCTTTTGCTGGAGTATGCTATTGAATTACAGTGTAAATCAAGTATAAATCAAGGCTTGAAAATAGAAAATGTGACTGGAATTACGCTTGATTTCAACTTGAATTCCAGCAAAATTGTTTATTGGGATAGTTTGTTTATATAAAAAATTATTTCAATTCAAATTACAAGAAATTCTTTACTCATACACACAAACATAGCCAATAAAAATATGAACGTGTCTGTTGTATTTTTTAATTGTGTTTTTAATTAATTTAATATGTATTTTAGGTTGTTTTTAAGGATAAAATATTGGGAGTGTATGTATGTATGTGAAATTTAAAATTTTTAAGAATGAAATTTAAATATAATTTTTTGCTTATTTTTCAGTTTTTTTATTGTAATATTCTTCGCTTACCTTTTTTCTTAGTTCTAAAATTTTTTTAAATTTTTATGGTCACTTTTAACTTCTGCAAATTTACTTTCACTTTTCGCTCATTCGATTGTGTGACAACCGCATAATGTTCTGTCCGATGTCCAAAAAAAACTGTACGCAAGTAACTTTTTTAAGTCGTTTTGACTAAACTGTGGTTTCTTTTAATAACAGTCGAAAACAAAAGAAAACGTAAGTTGAAAATAATGAAATGTTAGCGGCCCGTGAAATTTTATTTGTTTTTAAATACATTTGCAGCAAAATATTTTAATTGTAGTCTTCTTAGTGACTAAAACTATACTTTACATTCGCCTTCATCTTGAACGAATAAATAATTAGAAACAAATAAATAATAAATAATGCCCAAAAGCCGACCAAAAGCGGTATTCAGACGCTAAATATATGCCTTAATAAAAAAAATTTTCTTTATACTATGAACGATCTAAACGCAGAATTTCGCAAATTTTGCGAAAACAAATTAAACCGCCCAAATAAAAAAGTTTTGATATAGTCATATATTATCATATAAAATTTTGTATAATTATATATTGGAACATATATACTAAAATATAATTATATAAAATTTTACGAAATTATATCCTAAATATATAACTATATCTTGCTATATATTGGCGATCAAAAAAACATTATATCTAGCATATGTGGTCATATCTCATTTGATATAGATCGACATTAAAGTTTACCCACGTCTCAAAATTGGGGTATCCAGTAAAATCCAGTAATACCCAAGTAAAAAAGTTTTGATATAGATTTATATGACTTTATAAAATTGCTTGTGGTAATATATTGCACAATATGTATTAATACAAAATTATATTACATTGTTTAACGTTGTATATTAAATATATAAATATATCTTCCTTCATATTACACTTTATATAGTGCAATATATGATAATATCCAATTATATATATGTATATCTATATGTCACTACATATGCCACATAATTAGAAAACGTGTTTCTATGTTCTTTTCTAAAATCCGAATCACAAAATTTTATTTTAAAATTTTACAAATTTTTATTTGATTGAAAATTCTAAATATTTAAAAACAGTAGTTTATAACACTTTATAACATTTGAAGAGATGGGAGTTCTACATTAATATAGGAATCCGACATTCTCCCCCTCATAAAGTAAAAACTACCGTAAAAACTACATTCTTATAAATTTTTATTTAAATTCACTATCATAATGGTAGGTAACTGAATGCCTACCTTTATACCCCTAAAATTACTAAATGTGTGTAAATTTAAATGTCTACTACAGGTGTGTAAATTTCAAATTAATGTGCCTAAAAAATACAAACAAATGATAATAAATGCATTTGAATGCCAATAAATACATAACTAATCTTTCTATTTACGATTAGGATTAAAATTCCGTTAATAAAAAACACCGCGAAATTTTTTATAAATTTTATTTATAACGAAATAATTTATAATACATAACTGATTTATAATAACACACCGAAAAACCACCGAAACTCCTTAATATTTAAGTAATTGCCCCATCTCTTGGAATGATTCTTAAAGATTAGGCCTGAGGGAAATCCTTGAATAGTACTAGTATTGAAATTTAGTTGTTTTGGGCGCCTTTTTTATAGACTTCTGCATCTCTACAGGAAAGAGCAAAAACAACATTAGAACCTTATTATGGCTTCTCCAAATAACATATAAACTTACCTACAACCAATTTAGGGTCAAATCTAGAGAAGAAAATACCGTATAATCCAATGATATCGAAATTGGGCCACATTTTATAGCGATTTCTATGAACATTTGCGTCTGTATATATTTTTTCAATAACAAATAATTTTTTTGACAAATTTTAGTTAAACACAAACTATTTTAGATTTAGGCACAAATGTGTAAAAATAAAATATAATACAAATTTGCTCCAAATTATTCGTAGTTTACTATAAAATGTGCTTGTAAATAATGAAGCATGTCTAACTTTGTGTACAAAAATGTGTTAAATAATTTTTTGAACATATCGTGCGCAATTTAAAGCATTATGTGTGATTTTAAATAAAAAGTTACACACAATATTGTAGTAAATTTCAATGCATTTTTTAGAGTGTACCGTTTTTGCTTTATGCAACAAAACATAAATATATTACAAAATGTGAATTAAATAATACATTTTAAGAAATAAAATCTCAATTCAAAGAAATCTTACGAGGGCGACCTCGTTTTTTAATAGGATATAATGGTTTCATTTGATTTGAATTACAATGCACAAGAGTCAATGCAGACGAATGGTACGTACCAATAGAAACGCCATCATCTACTCCGCCCAATTCGAAAGTATTCTCACCTAACTTCCTCAAAATAATATAAGGTCCATCTCTTTTTTGTACAAACTTTGAAGTAATATTTCTAGACCCGTCACTTAAAACATGCGTAGTAACCCAAACTAAATCACCAATTTTATACTTATAACTCATGCTGCGTCCCTCATTTGTGCAATTAACGTCATTACTTCGTCTGTTGAAGTCATTGCTCTGAATGTTCTTAAACACCTCTGCAAATGCATCTAACTGCGGAGTCAATTCTTCGACAAAATTTTCTCTAAACATTACTTCCGATAAATCATGGGAAATTTCAATAGGAGTACGTAATTCTCTTCCAAAATTTAAATATGCTGGTGTGTGACCAGTATTACGACATATGGCGGTATTTAAGGCAAAGCGAACAGCTGACAAAAATAAACTCCATGAACTATGTTTATCTTCAACTAGAATTGATAAGCGTATTTTTAAATCCAGATTTTTACGTTCCACCATATTTGCTTGTGGATGATAAAGAGGAATTAATTGTTGATTAATGCCTAACGAACGAACTAAATATTGCATAACTGACGAAATAAATTGTGGCCCATTATCACTAATAATTTTCCGTGGTAATCCAAAACGCAAAAATACATCATTTAATAGTATAACTGCACATGCAGAGGCAGTTGCTTCTTTAAGGGGAAATATTTCAACCCAACGCGTTGACGTAATAAATTTAAAGCCATTACTTGAAGGTAAGGGACCAAATAAATCAATCGCCAAAACTTCGAAACGCTGATTAGATGCACTTGATTTAAAAAGACCCGAAGGCTTTGCATTTGAAGGTTTATAACGTTGACATTTCTCACAAGATTTAACAAATTGTCTAACGTCCTTATTTAAAGTTGGCCAAAAGAAATGTTTTTTAATTTTATCTGTAGTTCTTTTAGCGCCATAGTGTCCACTAATATCTGAGGAATGAAATTCTTCAATAATTTCGTTTCTTTGATGATCTGGAACTAAAAGTTGAGTTTCTTCTGAATCTCGAGAATAACGATATAAAACACCATTATTTAAAATATAACCAAGTTGTGTAAATTTTATAGCAAAGTCTTCATTCTTAGGATCAGATATTTCAAGAGAATTAATGATTTTAGACAGTTCAGTATCCTTTAATTGTTCAATTCTTATTTCTTTTGCAGATTTGGATGGAATATCAATTTCAAATAAATTAATGTCACAGGACAAAATTGGTCTTGATAAAGAATCCGCTACACTATTAAATTTTCCTTTTACATATTTTATTTCTATATCATAAGACTGTAGTTGGAGAGCCCACCTGGCTAATCTTCCAGATGGTGATTTAAGGCTCATTAACCATTTAAGAGGTTGGTGATCGGTTAACAAAATAAGTTTTGTTCCTTCAAAATAACCTCGAAATTTGTTTACAGCTCAAACAATTGCTAAGGCTTCTCGTTCAATTGTTGAATAATTTCGTTCTGCATTAGTTAATAACCTACTTGCGTATTCAATTGGGTGTTCTTCATCACCCTCCCCCTGGACCAAAACTGCTCCAATGGCATACCCACTGGCATCAGTCTTTAGAAGGAATGGCATATTTTCATTGGCTAGTTTCAAAATTGGTGCAGACACAAGCAAGGATTTCAGTCTGTCAAAGGCGTTTTGCTATTCATCTTTCCATTGCCACGAAATATTCTTTTTGGTTAAATAACTTAATGGTCTACTTATATGAGCAAAATTATCAATAAAACGTCTATACCAAGAACAAGTTTGAAGAAATGTCAACAATTGCTTAACATTTCGAGGTTCTAACTAAACTAAACATTACTACCGGTGATACCCATGGTGTGTCACTTTCTTCAATTACATTTTTCTGAAGCATAGTATCAATTTCTTTTCTAAGTTGATCTTTACGAGGTCCAGATAACCTATATGAAGGAGTACATATTGGTTCTTCACTTGTTGTATTAATGGCATGGTAAACATTTGTTTTAGCTGTGTAAACCTCGTCAAACAACATTACAAAACGATTTAAAAGTTCGTTGAATGTGTGTCTTTCTTTGTATACTAAATTATCCGCCTCATTATCTCTTAATTCAACCTCAACAATATTAAAGTCAATCTGTATTGGAGGACCAAACAAATGGTCATCGTCATCATCATATAATTCACCACGAACATGTTTTAAGAAAATATTAGTTGAGGATTTCTTTAAACAAATCATAAAGTTCAACGGTATTACAAACATTAGGTTTTTCTGTTCGCAATTTCTTAGTTTGAGATTGATTAAAGTTTTCTTGATATGCCGACTGAAATTCAAGTTCGGGTAAATATTCAAATTTTTCTTCTGGTTGATTTGCAAAATACCAAATCATCTGTGATGCATTAAGTATTATACCTGCCTTCTCCATAAAATCTATTCCAAGTAAAGTATTTTTAGATCTTGAATTTGGTAAAATCATAAAAAATGTATTGATTACACGATTTCCAAAAGTTATATCAACATAAGTTGTTAAAACCTGTTGAATTTTAGTTGTACCATCAGCGAGAGTTATTTCAACTTCAGATTTATTAAAAGTATGATTTTTATTCTTGAGATAATTGTAAAAATCATAACTAGCCATTGTGATGCCGAATCAATGCAAGCAAATTCTTGAAATTGTTTAAAACGCAAAACTCCTTTAGGCAAACCGTTGTTTTTCTCAATATTTATATAATTGCAGTTATTTACAACAATACCCATATTTTTCCTATATGGAGCACATTTTGGACAGTTGGACCGATAATAACCCGGTTCTGCACATTTATAGCATTTTAATGATTCTTTAACATCCTTTGCTGTTTTTTCTTGCTCTTTATATGATTTTAATTTTCTACATTCTTCAATATTATGAGTTTTAGATCGACAAAATTGACATCTTTTGGATTTTGAGTCTATATAGTTGTTATCTAATTGTTCATAATTTTGATCGATTTTAGCTTGAGCCTCGTATATACGAGCTTTTGTAGCAAGATCCGAAAAATTACTTATCTCATAACGTTTTACATTCTTTTGAATATCAAGGCGAAGTAACCCATAAATCATGTCTAATTGAACATCCGTTGTTAACCTTTGAGATGGAAGTTGAGCAAACAGAGCTCGCTTACGACCTACAAAAATGTCCGTTGTCTCCCCCAACCTCTGAGGATTATTAAATATAGCCTGGTAAATTTCATACGGTTGTCGCGATGGAGCAAAATAGTCTCGTAATCGTTTTATAGCGGTTTCCCAGCTGTCTACTTCAAAAACGATTCCAGAGTACCAAATTGCTGCATATTCGCGAAGCAAAAGAGGCAATTCCCTCAAAGCTATGTCATCCGGGACACGCTTAACCTCCTTATAAATTAAAAGATTCGATAAAAAATTCTCCAAAACGTTCCTATCAAATTCCCCGTTAAACCTTTCCGAAAAACCGGATAAGGTTTCTACAATTACTCTATCCTGAAATAAACTACGGAACTGTGTATCTGAAAGCGTCACCGAAGAAACGGATGGGACAGATATAGAGCTTCCTGGTGCACCACCACCTTCCAAATTTGGAGTAGTCGATCTTCGGACTCGTGGCATTGTAATATAATAAATCAAACAAAACTTAGTTTTTTTTTTAAATACCACCAAATTGGATTGTAACACACAAAGAGCAATCAGAAATGATAATCAGCAGGAACACATCAATCAAAATCGCATACACTGGAACAAACTTTAGAACATATAGCACAGTACCGGAATTGGTACCACCAAATTGGACTGAAACACACAAAGAGCAATCAGAAACGATAATCAGCAGGAACACACCAATCAAAATCGCATAAACTGGAACAAACTTTAGAACATATAGCACAGTACCGCAATTAGTTTTAAAACAACCAATCAGACTTTTTCAAGCAAATGCAATACATGGATAAACCACAATTCAAATAGCCAAACTTTTAACCAGGAGTAACAGATTAGGCACCCCGGATATGATATTACAAAGTTCTTGGTTGACCAAGTTTCAAATTTCCTAGGAACTGGATACTCCAAGTTCAGTTATATAAATTGCAGCGAGCTAAGCCAGAATAGCAATCTGGATATTAATTCCAATTTTGTTTTCGCTGGAACAGCAATTGCAAAAATATTCCACAAAAAAATAGGATAATTTAAAAATTTACGTTGGGCGCCAATAAGAAAAAGTGTTTCTATGTTCTTTTCTAAAATCCGAATCACAATATTTTATTTTAAAATTTTACAAAATTAAATTCAAAGCTTATTTGATTGAAAATTCTAAATATTTAAAAACAGTAGTTTATAACACTTTATAACATTTGAAGAGATGGGAGTTCTACATTAATATAGGAATCCGACAACATATAATTACATATTTTTATATACAAGTGCATCTAATTGGATACATTTGATTACATTATATATAATTAGATACATTTGAGTGGGGACAATATTCGGATCAAATTGTATAAAACTATGTCTTAATCAATCAAAGAATATATAATTGTGTCAAATAATTATCTATTTAATTGTATAAATTCAGATATTATTAAACCAATTTAGATATAATATGATACAGTAAGATGTTCTCATTTTTCGGATAAAATCATGTATAATACGTAAGTCATAAAATACTTTTTTTGCATGCCCGAGAAAAAAAGTATATATAAAATTATATGTGAATGGATATATTTGCAATATGTAACTGGATATAATTTCATCCGAAAAATGGTTATATTAAATTGTATCAAATCGGATATAATTGTATTTACAAGGATGCAAAGTTTTATCAAATGATAAACTTATATCCGAATTTTGTCCCGATCAAATTGGATATAAGTTAATACAATACGATATGATTAAATTTAAATGATAAAAAAAACTTTGTATTGGAGGGGTGTGATGAAAATCGAAAACGAACAGTTTTTCAATCTAGAATAATTAGTTTCGCGAAAATCAAATTGGCTTCAAATTATTATTTATCGTTTTATTTGACGCCGGACATCTAAATTAGGAAATAAAAAATATTTTAAATAAAAATTTAATGGCTAGCCCGGCAATGCACTTCTTTTTTGTTGGAGGCTCATAGTTCCCGATTTATGGAGCTGAAGATGATCTACAACAATACCCAATGGTTATTTCTCCACTCAAAACTTATCGGACCAGAACAAAATATATATATCGTTAAAAAGGTACTTGAAATACCTTTTCAATGATATGCAACATGCCAAGATTTATTACCCCATTACGACCCGGGCCATGATTTTAAATGTTAATTTTTTTAAATTAGATTTTTTTAATTAAAAAAAAAACTTTTGGAAGTAAAAAAAGCTCAGAAAATATTAATTTAATGAAAAATTTGAGTAAAACATATAAAAAAATTGTTTTTGATCAAATATTATATTAATCTTGAATATATTAGTTAATATCGAACTTGGGTCTGATATTAACTAATATATCGTCGGCTTGCCTGCACGAAGTGCTGTTTTTGGTTTTAACAGGTTTGAGCGAAAAACTGATTTATATTATCCTTTTAAGATATTTTATTGATATCATATGCCCTAATGATTCACGACCTTATTTACTACAATCATTACTACAATCATTCAATGTCAATGAAATATATTAAAAGGATAATATACGAGTAAATCAGTTTTTTCGCCCTCCTGAAAACCTGTTAAAGAACACATAACACTACTTGCAGGCAAGCCGACGATATTGTTATATAAAAATAAAATTATAAATACTTTTTGTATCTATTTATATATACAATTTTGAACGGTTTTATCAATAATATATTCCTATATTCAATAAAGCAAATACTGATATATGATTTAATATGATTACATATGAGAAAATTTCTATAAAAATTTCGAATATATCATCATATAAAAACATATAAGGTCGCATACAATATTTTATATTATCATATATTTTAATATTAAATAATATATGTTATATATACTCTTTTTTACTCGGGTGGGTAGCCAATAAGATTCCTAAAATATGGTATATTACAGGATCAAATTAGATCCAAATATATCTAATTTTGATAAATCTAATTGGATATTTTCAGATCAAAATTAATCTTATAATATATTTGGGATTATTTAAATTTTAATAAAATTTAAAAAAATAATAAATAAATAAATAAATAAATAAATGCCGGAATTGCAGTTGCTCACTTATCTTACCCAACTACACACTGCTATACAAAATGACAGACTGTATGAGACAACATTGTTCGTATTATTGCGTTATATGTAACTATATAAATTTCGATATATATAAGAACAAAAGCTTAAATGTTTTCCACTCACGGAATTTTTTAGGTGAAGAATATAGAAGAAAAAATGTTTGTTGGCCCCGATTTATACGGCTCAAAAGTCTAAATAACCAGACTGTTGTTGAGATGCTAATAATGGGATAAGAAAATTATAAATGTTGTTGAAAAGGTAATATAAATGTCTTTTAAATAAGATATGACATGTATAAACTTAGTAATCCTTCGGAAAAAATGTCTTCTTTTTTTGAAGTTTTTTAGAGGAATTTTAAGAAAAAAGCTTCTTTTTGTTTCCAAATACTCTTTTCCAACAATTTTTGTTGGTAGTAAAAGTAGAAGTAAAAATAAAAAGAATATTGCAAAAATTTTATGTATAAATATTACAAAAAAAAATCATTTTCGTCCTGAAAGAACTCAAAGTCGGTACTTTAACAAAATTATGATAAGTCGGTTGTAAAGAGTATCTTCAGTTACGGTTGATATTTTTCAATCTAACCTATTATTTCCATATTCAGCTCAATAATACCCATCGTTTGAGTACTATTACTTAATTTATTTTGTTAACGGGGCACCCTAATGTTTATATATTTTTAATATTAAAAATTCGATATATTTGATTATTATTTTCAACTTAATATATATAGTGGAGTCAACGAAATAGTATGATGTGTTCAAGAGGTTTCAAGAGGAAATGACACAGAAAAAAACAATCGTTGTGACAACAAATTTTTTTTACAAAATTCGTTTTTAAAATTTTTGAAAAATTTTTGCAAATATACTTTTAGATTTACATATATTTTTTAGATATACGATACATATATTTGGAGGTGTCCGCTAATTGGCAAGTAGTGGTATTACTTAAAAAAAATTGCAATGCTAGCTCATATTAATTAATTGTTTTTAAAAACTAAGCTTTCAAAATTTATAGGTTTGCAAACATAATTAAGTTTTTTGTTAATACAACAAAATTTTAATTAAAATAAAACTAATTTAACAATAAAACATTTTTCTTGATAGTTTTGACTCTCTGCCGAATGATTTTACTACATCGAAGTTACTAACAAAATACTTGTCCACAATAGCAGTTTTTTTACCAATGTGGATAGAAATTTTGTTTGTTACTTTATAAATTTGCTGAATAGTTTCATTCTTTGACTGCAGGTTCAAGGCTGGCGAAAAAAAAGTTTTTTGAAGAGCTTTGAAAGTTATTGTAATAGGTTTATAACATTTAGTTGCACTTTTATTGGGCTTGGAAATAGCTATTATTTCTGTAACATTCCATACATTAGTAAAGTGATTGACTTTAATATTACATTAAATATACATAGATCAATGCTTTTCTCGGCACTTCCTTCAGAATTTGTATCGTTATTTGGTCATAGCTCAGATATTTGTTGTTATTTATACTTGTTTTACCTTCTGAATCTAATTTATTATAATTTTCTTAATTTAGCACTGCAAAATGTTGGAAATATTTGACAGTGAAATTGTATTTCCATCCATAGAATTATTAAACTTTCTACAGAAGCGTTCAGAGCGTACTGTAGCATAATTTGTTGGTGCCGAAGAGAGATCTGTTTTTTCTCAAAGCCGGTTTATGAATGATTCCATTGTTAATTTTCTTTGTGGTTTTAAATTAAGAAAAGTTTTTAGTAGATGATAAACCTAAGTTTTTAAGATAACCTTCAAGTTTATCTTCTCTGTCTTTGTAGAGTAGAACCATAAGCTCCTTTGTTAGTTTGTTGAAGATGGTCTTCTCTTGGGGTGACCTCTAACATTTCTTTAACATATATAAAAATTATGTAATTATTTATTTTCTCTTTGACTCCTGGAGTCAAATTACAGCTTTTATTATATAGTGAATAAAATCTGTTGTTTTTAGAAAAAAATTATGTAATAGTACCTACAGTAGATGTTTAGTACAGCAAAATATTTTTTTGTTCCTTTTCAGTATAAACTTAAATACAAAAGGCTCTAAAAGTGCACATAATTTTTTTAATTCAATATGACATATATACAAATTTTGGACCTTTTTCTTTCCAAATTGGCTTTGATATTTAAAATCGGACTTCTTATATGTATTTAATTTTTTTTTAAAAAAACCTTAAAAAATTTATAAAATTTGACTTTGAGCGACTATATTGAGAAAAGTTACTGAGATATTCATACACGCTTAGGTTTGAAAAATATTGCACGGAATTCTTCTTAAACTATGTAAAGCGTTTTCTTTCCGAAGCTATAGTTACTAAATTATAAATTTTTTATTGAAAAAATCGGCTGAAAATTTTTAAAAATTTAAATTGCAAATTGTGCAAAATCTTGATTTGAAATCAGCACGCCCCAAATATGCTAAATAATAAGATCCATTTTCTTTTTGTAAAGCAGTGTAATGTTTCATTTATGACTCTAAAATTTGAGCTCTTTAAAATTTATCAAATGTTGTTAACTCTATTTTAAAATCGCTAAAAACAAAGAAATATCTGGTCATGTTTAAGGCGCTGTCATTTTAAGTCTGGAGACTATTTGCGGATAAAGATAATGCAAGATTTAAAGAAATTTTATAGAATTTCCAAAATTATACAGTTTGTGAAATCCGATCACTAAATTCTACTATGTAATTTGATAGAAGGCCGATATCGCTTGTTTTTCATTAAAAGCCACACCTACTTAAAACAAGTTACAAAATAAAAAAACAAGCATTACGTTAAAATTCTGCACCATTTTCTAAACAATCTGCTCGTATTTTGGGGTGAATTTATCCACTATTTTGATGTTTAAAAATAAAGGCAACGAGAATAAAATTCGAAAAACTTTGAATGTGCCTATTAAATTGCACAGCACTGTACATACATTTTTTTTTTTGTTTTAGCGATTATTTTTTTATTTAAAACGAATATAATGACAACGCGTCCGATCCTATTGATGACCTTTGCTCAGTTCGAAAATTTTGTTGTCCAATTTCTTTCTTAAGTAAAATGACAAAAAAACTCATTCTTAGATCTTACTATAAAACTGACCCTAAATCATTTTAAATACAATTTTGAATATAATTATTGTATTTTTCCCTGATACTTTTGTAATTCATACATATTTTATTTTGAAATCAGATTAAAATTTATTGTGTGAGTGTTTTTCTATATGTGCGTGTTTGTTTTGTTAGTGCCAAAAGAAATTTTGATTTAATTACAAATATACGAAAACTTGTTACCATATACTAATTGAACAACATGGTAACATATCCTTGTTTTTATTTTTTGAAAAACGCTGTGATTGATAAGTATGTAAAAATTTTAAAAAAGTTTTATTTTACTACTAAAAAATATTATTTATATCTTTGGAAAACAGCGCGTAAAGCTAAGAGAAATCTAATAGAGCTTCATTCAGTGTTACCATATATTTTTTTAAAAAACTGACAAAAAAACTGAGAGAAAAATTGTTTTTCCCAAAAACCAGAGAAAAACAGAAAAATCCTCGGACCGACATATTACGAGGGCAGTTCGAAATGTTGTTAGCTCAACAATGAAAAACAAGAGCTAGATTTTTAAAAATATTTTATTTTTCATTATAATCTCCTGAAACTCCAATACACTTAGTCCAACGTTTTTCTAGCAATTCTATCCCCACTGAGAGAATTATCTGCATGATACTAATAACATTTTGCATAAAACCAATGAAGTTGCACTAGAACTCATCCATTGAGACTTTTCATTGAATCAATGGAATTTTTCATAAGTTATTGTCAAAAATTTCATTTTATTTATTAAGAGTTTCATACACTCCATGAAAAATTTTCATTAAAACTAGATTCATTAAATATATGAAGCTTTTTCATCGAATTTAAGAAATTTTTCATTTAATTTGTGAAGAAAATTTCATTGGTTTACTGAAAAATTTCATTAAAACTCGTCAAACAAAATTTTCTCTGTGCCTTGATTAAAATGATTTTCCTGAAGCTCCTCAAAATAATCGTTTACAGCTGCCATTGCATCTTCATTCGAGGTAAAACGTTTGCAAGCAAGGAATTTTTTTAGATTTTGGAACAGGTACACTGAGAGAATTATCATCACTTCAGTAATGAATTTCTTCATAGTTTCAATGAAAATTGTCACTGGAACACGTCCATTGAAACTTTTCATAGACTCTATGAAACACGATTCATTAAAGTCAATGTTTATGAAAAGTTCATAAAAGTAATGAAACTCTTCATAAAATTAATAGGACACTCCTTCAATGAATAAATCATTCAGCCAATGAAGAGATTCATAAAATCTATGAAGCAATTTCATTTACTATTATTTATTATAGTTGGTTGTTGGCGTTGCTAAGCTGGAATGGATAAATAAAAAGTATATAGCAAATGCAAAAAGCGTAATTAAATTGTAGCATATTTTACGGATGTAAATATATCTAATGAAAGAATTCATTAAACTCAAAAGTTTCATAAAATTTTATAATAAGCTTAATTTCGAAGAACTTAATATGATTTTTAAAAATCTTCATAGTCCAAAATTTATTATAAAAAATTAGTTTTAAAAAAATATAAAAGATAATTCTCTCAGTATGGAAATTAATGCACAACAATTAAACTCGGCCTTGTGATTACATAAAACTATTGAGAACTAAATGATTTCAACTTGAATTCCAGAAAAATTGTTTATTGGGATATAACTAAAATTCTGTAAATTTGATAGTTTTATTTGTAGTTAATTATATTATAATTGTTATATCCCAATAAACAATTTTGCTGGAATTCAAGTTGAAATCAAGCGTAATTCCAGTCACATTTTCCAATTTCAAGACTTGATTTATACTGTAATTCAATAGCATACTCCAGCAAAAGGGACACTGGAATTCCAGTCGAACGTAACAGTGTAAATATGCTTCAATTCAAGCCTTAAATTACAGTCCAATTCAAGTTCAAACAACACAGTAAAAACCCTTATATTCAAGCCCTATCTTCAAGCATAAATAGAGCCAATTAAAACACGATAATTGTAATATTTGATGCAATTTATTTGCAGTTATATAATTATTTTGTCATACATACATTAACATTTTTATTTTTCTTTTAATATCCAACATCTCGAGGCGTCGGAAACCAATTATTTGTAGTTTCTCCTTCCTTTTTCTGGCAGCATCAAATGTTGTTGCGGTTTTCTTAGCTAAGGAGAAAAGAATAACGTTAGAATAAAGTTTAGGCTCAAAGAAAGAGCAATTACTTACAAATTTATTAGAATCCAAGGAAGAAGTTCAGATTCCTTTTATATTTTTATATAAAAAAATGATTTTTATTTTTCAGTATTGACAAGAATAGATAAACTTGGATTTTCATTGGAAAAAAACACTTAAAATAAAGCTGAATTCAAGCATTTTTTACAGCACTTGAATTTTTAGATTTTCAGTGTTTATTGGGAAGTGTTTTAATCATCGCATAGGACAAACGTAATTAATATTCAAATTAATTACCAAAGAATTTTTTCTAATGCTCATTTACTGGAAGAAGAAAACATTTTTATTGAAAAATTTAATAGACACAAAGGAGTCACCATACTACCGCAGTTGTGTTTCAGCCAAAGACTCGTTAGTGGTTTGTTCATGTGTCAATTGGACAAAGTATTTTTAATTGTTAACTTGTCTCTATATGAAAAACTTTCTGAGTATGCCCTGACCGGTAATCGACCCGCTCCTAATGCGGATGCTACGATTGGTCAATGAAAGCATGTAATTATTTATCATTCACAGTTGCTATAACTCAAAAACTTAGGACGTTTTCTTGCCAAAACAAGAGCCACTTTAAATTAAGTATTTCATACTATAAGTCGGAGAGTAAGTAGTACTGGAGATAGTCCTGAAGTTATTGGTCTAGACTATGCTGAGTTTTATACAGGGCTGCCAGAATTGCCGATTTTTCGGAATTTTGCCGATTTTTTATTGAAAAATATGCAAAATGCCGATTTGCCGATTTTTAGTCGAAAAATGCCGTTTTTTAATTCAAAAATACGCAAATTTAATTTTTAGTTATTTATTATGCATATTAATAAATACGAAAATATTTCTATCTTTGAAATTCTTAAAGAATTTTCTATTTTACTAAATGAATCTGAAATTCAACAATTGGAAGCTAAAGGTACACCAAGAAATATTCTTGTACAACTTTTGATATTGTGCAAAAATTCATTTAATTGCATGTCAAATTGCAATTTTTGTATTATAAACTTATTACAATATGAAAGCAAGAGGACGATATATTGGTAATAATATTTGCGTATTATTGCAAGGTGAATGGCAAACTTTTAAAAACATAATTCCTTAATTCTATTCGCATCATTTAATCATTTTATTGATTAATTTATATAACTCTTTATTCAATCAATATCTTATCAAAAAGTCAGTTAGATTTTCGTTAACTCATTTTATAGAATCAAGCAAATTGATTCAATTTTAACAAATCATTTCAAGTAAAAATTGCTAATTTTATTTATACAAATTATTTAATCGAATCAAAATTAAATCAATATAAATTATACTAAATCATTATCTCACTCTATTCAATATCGAATCATTAATTTAAAGTAATTATAAATTATTCACTTTTTTCTCAAAACCCGTTATTTTAATTTGTTTAATTATTTTATTTAATTTCAGTGTAAATCATTATATTTTACACAAAAAAAAAGTAAATTAAGTATTACTTACTCATTATAGTAATACTTAATTTTTAATTGTGCCGATTTTTTTAAATCGATGTGCAGAAAATGCTGATTTTTTGGGAAAAAGTGCCGATTTCTCATAAAAGTTATCTGGCAGCCCTGGTTTCATACTGAAATTAGCCAAAAATCTGTGATTGTTTTGTATAGAATTTTTTGTCATTTTTTCAGTAGTTAAGTTAAGCTGCAGTTTAAAATGTTTTTTGTTTTTAATTTAAAATATTATTTTCTGTATTAATACTTTTTTAGTATATTGTTTTGTTATTTTGTTATTTATAAATCACATGCATAAACAAATAAAATAATTCACACTTGAATGCTTTGCCATACCGCAGGACATTACTTACACTCATACAATTGCACACACACACACACAAATATATAATCAAATAGAAATTTTGCAAAAGCTGTGGTCAAACTTAGGAATGAATAAAAATAAAATAACAAAAACAAAAACAAACTCTCTCACTCACACAAACACACGTACAGAAAATTAAATTAAAAAACTTTTTTTTATTTACCTTCATCACAATTATGTGGTTGCCACCTCAATATGAAGTGTTAGGCTAACTTTGTTAATACAACTTTGTTATCACATGTCAGTATGTGTGTTTTTATTTGTGTGTGTGCGTATGTGAGAGTTTTTGCAAGGACAGACGTAACAGAAAAAATTATAATTACGTACTGGTATGCAAATAATTTATTTAACAGATATTTACTTATATGGTGTATTCATACATATAATAATGTCAGAAAAATAACACACATACTTGCACACAAACACACATACATTCATACATGGAGACATACATAAAGTTTTAGTAAATTAAATTTTGAAGTTATTTAACACACCCAAATATACATCCAGAAAACAGATTCATGTTGACCATTGAATATTGTAGTCAATTAAATGGTTCGTTTGTAGGAACTGAATTTTTCGATATTGTATAGTAAATGTATGTTAAGGCAACCGAAATTCTGTTTTTCCTGTATATGTCTATAATTATGTTTTTTTAATATCGCCTCTTACTAAATTACTATAAAATGTTAAAAGACATAAATATCTGGTAAATTTTGTAAGGCATTAGAAAAACCATGGCATAACAATACCTAGTAGATACATTCTCTCGTTTGCAACAACAAAATGACAAATATTCATACAAAAAGTAAACAAAAACCCTAAAATATCAAATAAAAACGCAAATTGTTGCTTATGTCTTTGTCTGTTATTGTTATACCATGAGGAAAACTATAAACATTATGTTCGTTTCACTGGAAAGATTTTAATATTCAATTCAAAACCAATTTTTATCCATGGCACAACGTTACTCAATAAAATCATTAAGTGGAATTTGGGTTCTTATTCACTTTTGGTATGATCTTTTAAAAGAAGAATTGGATATAAATAAAATATCATAGGCGTCTAAGAGAAGTTAAAACCCATAAATTTTGTGTCCATATTAAGTATCCCTAAAACTCAAGATAGAACGCATGACGTTCTGTAAAAAAAAAAAAAAATCTTGCTTGGTACATTTTGTATGAAAGGTCTCTTCTACTATAAAGCTGGCCGCAAATGAACTACTACAAAAAGTTTTGTTTTCTTTTGTTTTGATAATTGTTTCGCGCTTATTTCGGTAGTTCAGATGCATAAACTAGTTGTCACAGAAACGTCACACTTTGATTTTGGAAAAGGAGTCAGACTGATGACTGAAAATTTTGCTAAATTTTGAATGGCAAAAGTTCAAAGTAAACAACAAAAAAAAGTTTTTTCCAATATATAAATGAATTTGAAAATTTTTTCAGGGAAATCTTCCCGAAGATACAGAGAAATGGATAAAAATACCTTAAGCTATTCACAGGGGAACTCTGATGGAGGGTTCCTACAGATTTCGATGGAATTTTCGATTTAAAAGTTGTTATAATTTAAATCAGTTTAGCAAAGAATTGACTTTAATACTTAACGTCGAGTTGATAGGTAACAGCAAAAGTACAGCTACTAGTAAATATATCCTACAACATTATGTGAACAGAGTATAATAAGTTTATACCGATGTTTGCAACACAAAAATTATTGGTTGTAGGTTCACCTGCTAGTATTGTGTTTATATCGATAAATTCAGAATCACTTTTTTCGATTTAACGATTTCGGTATGTCCGTCCGTCCTTCCGTCTGTGATCTTTTTTTCTTTTTTTTTACAAAAAAATATTTTTTTATTAAAATCCACAATTTTTTAATAAAGTTGTATGCGGCTACATGACATTTGTATTGATTTCTAGGGCTAGTTCAAGCTTTATATGCACTTGCAAGTTGATAAACTAAAATCTCGAATTTTTGATGTAAAATACAGCGGGAAAATGTGAAAATAGCATTTTCCAGTATTATAATGTTCTAAAGAATTATGAACTATATTATAAGGAATGATTTTTCTGAAGTTTACTTTACTGAATTTCCCACAGTTTGGCAGCTATGGGCCAAAAATAGTGAAAAAAATATAACAAATGAACATTTTTCGATATTTTAGTAATTTTGAGGCACTACATACAGTTTTTCCGATTAGTTTGTTTTATACTTTTTTTCTCCTAGTCTATAGCTACAATTGTGCCGACGACAGGAAAACAAAATTCCAATTGGTTTCCAAGATCTTGCAACACGATCTTCCAAAAGTTATTAATTTTTCCAACATTTTAATGTAAGCGGATGACGTTAAAATTTTTTACAGCTACAATCAATATGTAGAACACGCCTACTTTAGCCGTGAGAAAATGTTCATGTCCTTAGGAAAAATCAAGTTTTAGCCAAAATATTCATGAGGTCATAAAATCCGAACAGCAGCTAAACTAGTAAAATCCAAATGGCGGTTTGTTAGTTTCGATAAGTACATCGAGAAATTCCAGATGAGAAAGAGTTGGCACTCGATGACTTTAAAAATATTGCACTGTGTTACTAATGAATTTAATTTCTAATATATATTTTGATTAAATTTTTATATTTAACTTTTTATTTTAAATTTAATTTAAAACAAATTAAAATAATCATAATAAAATTATAAAATAAAAATAATACTAGTAATAGTCCCAATCCGAATGAAAAAACCATGTTTCCAAAGGCTTTAGGAAATACAATAGAAAATTTTTTTTTAATTCTTTTAAAAATTAAAACTAATCAGCCTTACTATCAATATTTTCCAAACGTATATTTTAGTTAAAGTCGACTTTAATTAAAATATTGGGTGGCATGCCTTGACTTGGGTTATTTTTGGAGCATTCTGATTGGTTAATTTATTTTCAACCAATCAAATTGTTTGAAAATACAAATATTTTTGCAGGGGTTTCATACACAAAATGAACAAAACCGTATGATTAAAAATAAAGTCTACTTTAAATTTAAAATACTCTTTTATAGTAAGGGCCAATATTTCCATGTTCTTCAGCACAAAGTTTCATTTGTTTTAAAACTGTTTAATACAACTGTCCATTGACATGGTAATTCTGTAAGAACTCTACCTTTTCTTACATCTTCTAAGAAAATGTGGATAATCCGTTCAAAACCCCATCAATTCTACAACAATCCCACTAGAATACCATAAAACCCGAACCCATTTCACTGACTGAAAATGTTTATTCGAATAAAAAAATAACCTAAAGTTAAGTTAAAATTAAAGTTAAAAAACTAAAATTTATATGTAATTTTCAACTGCACACTGAGAGAATGGTGTTTAAGAATTTTTACATTGATTCAATGAAGTTTCGCTGGAATTCAAAACTTCATTGATTACCCGAGTAAAAAAGTTTTGATATAATCATATATTATTTTATGTAATTGCATATAGTAACTTATAGTAACATAGGGCCAGATATGCTTTTAAATTCAAGCAGATATACTTTTATATAGTCTTATGTTAGATATTTTTTCCTCAAAGGTTTTAATATGGAGACATATGTGATTTTATATTATTACATACTGGCCTACATATAATTGCATGTGCTTTATATAAATACATAAAGTAACATATTACAGATGTAATTACATATACGTTTATATATAATTTAGTATGACACTATACATAATAATATAAAACTATATGTGGAGCCATATAATAAATATTTCATAATTTGTGTTAGATATGATTATATATTGACGAATAAGAACCCATATATAACTTAATACCGTTCCATATCTACAATATTTCATGATTTCTTTTATATATAACGATATAACGTTCTTTATAAAATCATCTATAATTATATATCATCCCACATAAGCAATTATTTCAAAGTGATTTTATATAAAAATATATAAGGTCCATATAAAATCGTATTATATTATATGTGGTTCTATGTTAACAATGATTTTGAACTAGTTTTAGATTTAGTAATTACTAGGGATTGGCGCGTGACTAGAAATGTTCGTGAGTCACGAACATCTCTGTGAATAATACGCGATCGTGAGTAATAATTACTATACTTAAGTGATTCGTGCGTGAGCGTGAATAAGAATATATAACCCGTGCATGATTCATGTGTGAGTTTATTTTTTGCAGCATATATTTTTAGTAATTTTTACTATTTTGTAATATTTTACTATTTTTTTTACTATTTTTCTTATATCTTGGTTGTATAACATGATCCTATTAACTTTAACATTTCAGTCTTGTTAACTTTATTTTAAAATTACTAAAAATAAAGAAAATTTTGTTCATGTTTAATGCACTATCATGGTAAATCTGGATAAAAGTAATGGAAGATTTATTGAAATTATAGGATATCCAGCAGACCTTTGGGTTAATCATTATATTTGGAAATTAATAACACATGCAATTACACAATTACAAGTAATTTGTAATTGAAAATTTGCAATTATACATTACATATAATTGTAATTGAAAAAATTTCAATTACAATTACATTTTTTCGGAAAAGAAATAATGACAAGAAGCACAAGTGAGGGGTCAGCCCAACATGACGTATTCTTTCTATACTTATCCACGCCTATCCAACCTATCCCAGTCAGTTTTTTCTTCAAAATTTTAACAGAAAACACTTTAATTCTAAATGTATTTGAAATTTGTAATTGAAATCACTTTCAATTACAATTACTTGTAATTGAAAATTTTCAATTACAGTTACATGAAATGTAATTGTGTTTTTTTTTTTAATTTCAATTACATTTATTTGCAATTGTAATTGAAATCCCCCAGGTCTGATCTCCAGATATTGCATATTTTTTTTTTTATTTAAAAAAATAATTTTTGTGTATTGTTAGATGTGGTCTTATATAATATGATCAAAAATATAAGGTCAATATTTAGATATAATTGTATCAAAATATGTCCACTTTTATAACATTTTATATAATTTTATACAAAAAGATATAATTTGATGTAATTGGATGAGGACAAAATTCGGAAACAATTGTATCGAATTGCATAAAATTGTATCAAATTGTACCAAATTGTATAAAATTGTATACAATTCGATGCAATAAGATACAATAAGATGTTCTCATTTTTATTACATAAATTACATAAAAGACAATATATAACACTGTGAGACAAATGGTACGGGTCAGTGATCGGGAAGGGTTCAAACTACCGGGGAAAGCTATATCGGTAAAAAAAAGAAGTTATACGTGTCCCGGCGTTTCGCTGGGTCACCCCTAGGAATCGAGATATATCTTTTTTAATATATATCTTCGAGATATATTAACATAACTCGAGAACCACTAGTCCGATTTTGCTCAAACAATTTTAAAAAAATTTAAAATTACAATTCCTTTAATCTGTTCATATAACGTTTTTCTATATACTCAACAGTTTTGCCGGTAAAAATAAATGTATGAAGAAAAAAATATTTTTTGCCTAAAATATTAAAAAAAGTAATAAACAAAAGGTTATTGATTTTTATGGTAGCGGTAACAAACATTTATTTTTACCGGCAAAACTGTTGAGTATATAGAAAAACGTTATATGAACAGATTAAAGGAATTGTAATTCTTAATTTTTTTAAAATTGTTTGAGCAAAATCGGACTAGTGGTTCTCGAGTTATGTCAAAAAAAAAGATATATCTCGATCCCAGCGAAACGCCGGGACACGTATAACTTGTTTTTGACCTATATAACATTTCCCGTTGGTTTCATCCCATCCCGATTTTGACTGTCGCATAGTGTAATTAAATATAACTTCATATGGCTCCATATGATTTTTTTTACTTGGGTAATAATATAGAATTTTATAAAAAAAAATTCATATTAGCTGTATTTTCGACTTAACTATATCCGTTAACTTTTAAAAAAGCACAAAGTGCATAAAAACGTTTTTTAGACGAAAACTAACGTATTACTTTTCGTATACACGTTAACTTACAACGTGGATAATTATCAACGTTGAAAACTCAACGTTTATACATTTTCACACCTAGCGTAACTTCTTCGCGTTACTACCTAAAAAGTTTTACTGACGTACGTTCGATTATACCGGAACTATCATAAACACTCACTATTTAAAAAAAATTTGATACTCCAATCAGTTTAACGTAGATTTTCTATAAATACTTAACGTTGATAGGTATGAACGAAAATACAGCTATTATTTATTAAATATTTTATACATCCAATGACAAAGTTTTATTAAAAAGAGTTTTATAAAAATTAAGAAGTTGTTTCATAAAATTTAAGAAATTTATCATTCACATTGTTCATTCATTAGTTTATTGGAAATTTTTATTAAAACTCGTCCGATAAAATTCTCTATACGGAAGATAGCTCAAACTTTAGGTTACATGAAGAAGAAGACGAAATTACAGAAAGAAGAAGAAAACATTTTTATTGAAAAATGTAACAAACACAAGAGAATCACTCAGTTTCGTCTCACCCAAAGACTCGTCAGTGGTTAGTGTGTCAATTGATAAAAATAATTTTAATTGCTAATTTGTCTCTCTATGGAAAACCTTTTATTTTGTATGTCATGAACGGGGATCGAACCGGCAGCCCTCTACGCAGTCTATGACTCGTAGTATCACCTCTTAACGAGATACACCACGGTTGGCACACCGATTAGTCTGGCTAACTGAGGTTATTTTGTTTATTGTTAATGGTCCGTATAAAAACCAAAAAGAGTTCAGAAAAAGTTGTTCCTTTAACAAAATTTATTCCTGTTTTTTGGCTTAAAATAAAAATAAAATTAGGAAAATAAAATTTGTTGTTTTTAACAAATTCTTTTGTTAAACTTAACAAATGAGTAGCTGAAATGCAAAACTTGTTCGTTACAAAAATTTAAAAATGAGAAGACAATTGATTCTGACAGTTCTTTTGGCGATTTGTGAGAAGATTTTCGATTTTTTAACTGTTGAATTTTTAATCAAGAATGACATAACATTTAAGAATTAAAAGCCTTCAACTGATTTGGTTAATTTAATTAGCCGCAACAAGTTTTTAGCTTCGTCCCAAAATTTGGTTAATGTGTGTAAATTTAAGTAAAAATTTTGTAAAACTACAGTTTTATCTGTAATTATACTGAGTTGTAGAATTTATCCAAATTTGGAGTCTCGGGTCCCTGCCCGGGCCTAGTGCATATTATGTGAGAGTCCGAGGGTCCAAGGCCCCGTTAAGCTCCATTTTTGGATAGGGATAACCCCTTTCGCCGTTAGGGGTAGTCGAAATTTTCATTAATTTTGCTCTATCTCCCTTAGTTTCCGTGATATGGACCATTTTAAAAAATCGAAACGAAACGAAATAGCGCCGTCTTTAAAACGTCGGAAACATTGGTGGCGCCATCTATCTAACAATAAATTTTGTAAAATTTAAAGATCGGGTTCTTAAAAATTAGTTTTAAATAATTTTGAAAATTAACACTCAAAATTAGTTAAATTACTGAGGATTTTTAGTATTGTGTTAAATGAAGATAACTAAAATATTTGCTTAAAACAGTGTTTCAACTAAAAATTTGTTAAAATTAGTCAAATGGGTTTGAAACCGGTTTGACAGATTTTTCTACTGACGTATTATTTTAAATGTAGAGTAAATTCGTATCTTCAATTGAGCGAAATTAATTTAAATACAACTAAATTTTTTTATATAGATGTCTCAGTGTAAAAAGCCTCTATCTTATTTTTATTTCTTCAGAGGAGAAGGAAGAATCTTAATAAAATCTTAAAAACTTTCAATATAACATTTTTTTTTTTTTTTAATGTAACGTTATATTTAATTGTTGACCATATTGATTAAAAACTGCATCCGAAGAAATTTTTTAGTTAAAGTTTTCCTGATTTTTAAAATTTGAAGGAAATAAAAAATATGAATTATTGATATATAATAGTTTTTAGGTTTTATTTATTCGAAAATAGATAGTATTTAAAATTATTGGTTCAAAAGTACACTCTAATAAATTTTTAATTAAATTTACCCTATTTATAGTAGGTAACTTTTTACCTACTATAATGTCTGTGAAATTACTCTATGTGCGTAAATGTAAAATCATACACACATTGTGTGTAATATTCATACACACAAAGTGTGTAAATATTAGATTAATTATGGGTATAAAAACATATTTAACGAGTAAATTTAGGTATGTAAATAGTAAAAAGCGGCCACTTAAATGTTTGGAATTATAATGAAAATGCGTTTATTTAAATAATCCTTCTTTTTTTATTGCAAAAATTACGTAAAATCTGTGGAATGCATCTAAAAAGAAATTTTTTATTTAAACTATATTATACGAAATATAAGTATTGAATCACAAGAATCAAGAAGAATTATGTAAAACGGGCGTCGGAGCAAACGTATGTGCAACAATAATGTCTACCAATTTTAGTTTCCAGAATGCAGTTAGCATTGCTACCATTGCATTAACACTTACACAGCCAATACTTAGACTGCAACTTCTAGAATACCAATAAGTTGCATCACGATCATGAGATTAAGAAATGTGCACGTTATAACTGATGATAAGTACTGAGCAAGGAGAAAACAAATTGCAAATTTAATATATAAAACTGATAAAATAAATTCATGGATATTTACCGTTATTTGTTGGTATTCTTCTAGCTTTTGCACCTATATGTTTGGTGGTCAATCACATCTCGCAACTTTGGGATAAATTCATGAATTTAAATCTTGCTTTTTTTGCGTTTTTATATATTGTTTTAGTTATTTCGAATTTTTATTTATATTCTTGAATCTTTTATTTGATTCAATAATATTTGAATGACAAATTTTTTATTACTTAAAATATTTGTACAATTACACACATTATGTCTAATAGTATTTTTTAGGCACAAAAATCTAATTATACACACAAAGTGTGTGATTTAAATTAAAAAATGTCTATTTATACATTTTATGTGTATTTTTGTAGATATAAATGTGTACAATGTGTATTTTACACATTTGATGTCTTAAATTAGGCATTTTGCGTAATATTATACAAAACTTTGCACACTTTATAGTAGTGAATTTACAATCACTTTTTAGAGTGTAGAATTATATTACGCTTCAAAATAGTTCTGGTTTCAGACAAATCAATGATATAAAAATTATTAAATTGGACACACAAAGCGATCATTATTCTCATAATCAGTACTAAAGTAATTTACATTTATGAGTTTAAAATTTCTGGTTGATCTAAATGGAACTTTAAATCGGTTTGCTATTCTTAACTTACTAATACATATTTGGGGGAAAAAATCTGTTAGTCTCAGCAGAGACCCCCCCCCCCCAATTATCCAAAATCCACTACAAATCATTGACTTTTTTTGTAGAGCAGAATTGCTGATGAAGTCTTATCTAATCCTATACGGTGTTATTCACTCTCTCATATGAATAGATAGAATTTGATGAAATATTAATTGTTTTAATCTAGAATTCTGTAAAGTGTACAGTTTCATTTATGCTCTTCTTTTCTTACTAGTATTCAGCAAAAGAATCTGCTAATTTTAGCAGATTTTTCTTCTATTTTTATCTAATTTTTAGTAGCTTTTTTTGTTATTTTTACAAATTCTATTCTACGGTGTTCCAATCGACTCAAAATCACTTCTGAGCCGATTTAGCAATATCCGTTCATCGATATATTCTTGTTTGCACTCTAAAAATCTGAAATACAAAGTCAATGTGATGAACTTTGCTGCGTGCAATGGCTCGAATTATAATCAGATGTTAAAATATTTATTTAGACCATGTCCCCATTAGACTATCACCCCTGTTCTGATTACCGAAACTTTTTAATTAAAGTGGATTTAAAAAATCACACGGAATCCAAAATTTTGGAAAGTTGCTGTTTCGACAAATTTTAGTATTTAAAGACAAATTTTAAAATAAATTTTTATTTATTAGTTGTTGCAAAATATATATATATTTGTTTTAATTACACAACTTTTCCTACATGAATTAAAACGAAAAAGTAATTCGAATGTGAATCACAGAACAATAAAAAAATCGGAATATTTCACTTCAGAATTTTTTTATATGAACAGCCCCATATATTTATAACAGATTTTCTCATGAATAAATCTAGTACCAAGAAAAAACCAAAATTCTGCATTCATTTTTAACCATTCATGAGATAAATTGAATATTTTAGTCCATTCCAATTCATTTCAATTCACTAAAATTCTAAAGAAAAAATAATTTAAAAAAATCAAATAGCTACGATATAGAACTTTTATTATGTTTATTTATTCCATAATTTAATGAATACCTTAATAGTGAAACGCCGTTTAGCGAGACGCTACTAAATACTGGTATGAGATCTTGTTAAAAAAATGAGCATTCACTTGTTAATTTATAAATTTAAATCATTTTATCACACGAGCCAAAATATTCACCAAACAGTCAATACAAAGCAAGAATTTCCTTATATCAAATTTGCATACCTTAAAGAATAAACCATCTCTGTTCAAAATAATGAATCTAATAAAGTCTTAAATGTATTGTTGCCATAATCAACAAATAACTAAATACATTAAAGTGCCTATGCATAAAAATTTGAAAACCTTATAACACATTTATAAAATGAATTTTGTATGGAAAATTTGTTTTAAAGTCACTTATAAATTCTAAAACTGATTATGCATATGACCTTAAGTATTTACCACATACAGAAGCATACTCCGACCCACATACAAATGCTCATACACACAATCAGCGTTCGTTCTTTAATACTACAAATGAATTTAACACTAATCGCAATTATTTTCAACGAGTTGTCATGTCATTGTTTTTTGTATTATTTTATAATTATAATGGTGTAGTCTAAAATAAAACCAACAACAAAAACAACAACATAAAACAACAAATTCTAATGTTTGTTCTAACCAATGAAGCAATAAAATAGTCACTTAGGTCTCATAAATACGCACAAATTGTCAACTGAAAATTAACAACGAAATGCGAAAAAAAACCAAATATTCCAATAGAGTTTACTGTAATAACTTTTGTTAAAATAAAATATTATGTGATTTTGTGTTAGCTAGATCAGTAATTTTAGGTAATGTATTCCTTTATATGGGTTAAGATATTAAGATATTTAGGATAGCATGGTTGCTTTTATCATGCAGATCATGTATATGGGTGAAATTAAAAAATGTGATAAATTTTTGGGCCAAATTTGTGAGAAGCAAAAAGTGTTAATATTTCGGTTTTTTCTTAATGGAATCAGTAAGTTTAGTCATTATAAACCTAATTGCAAAAAATCTCTTCTACAAGTTGTCGCAATAACTTTTTTGGCACAATTTTAATTTTTTTTTGTTGTAACGGAGTTTACATTTCTGCAAGCAAAAGATATAACAAAAAACATTGCGTACGAATTTTCTTCAATTTATTAGTTTTTCGTATTTGGGTTTTCAACTTGCTTTCCAATGATATATAATTTGTGTTTATCAAATTGGCGGTTTCGCGAATAAAAATACAATTCATTCCGCGAAAAAAATTTTTATTTTTTTAATTTTGTATTTTTGGTCCTTTTAAATGCTTTTCAAAAAAATAAAATTTTTTAAAATCCAAACAGCTGTTGCGCAGTTACAAAATAATATATTGTTAACGTTACATATCAGAAATGATTTCCGTTTTTATTGCATTCTACTTATAAAATTTGAAATGTAGATGGCATTATTCTGCCTATTGTAGCTTTACAAATGTAGTTTTAAGTTACGCTATTGAAACTGTTGAGTTAAGTAAATTTATAAAATAAACTCACTTTGTGAATAACTCTTGAACACGAACATTGGTAAGGTCTTCTCATTTCATTAAAGGAAAAATATTCCTTAATATAGCGCACTTTCCTTTCATATCTTATAAAATTGTTTGACTAAAAAATTGAGGGGATATTTCTGGACATAGTAAGGTTTCAAATCAACACACCCAATAAGGAGAACCATTTCCTCACATTAACATACATATATTAAAAATATAACATTTCGCGATCAAAGAATTCTTAAATTGTGTGAAACAAATTTAATTTGTCAAACTAATGTCAGTAATGGCTCGAAATATCGATTCAAAACCAATGAAATGGGTAAAAAACTGACAAATTTTTTTGATTTGACGCAAAATTATTAGTTGAATCGTCTTTTGACGCATAAATATTAGTTGAATCACCTCTGTTTATGGTTATTTTAAAGTATTTTAAACATTTATCTACATTTATTTGAATGAAATCTGATGCAAACAATTGTGGTTACGGAGTTTACAGTTACGGAGTTTACATTTGGTTACTTTTTTCGTTTTCTTTCAGAAACGCTTCGTCAGAATTTTTTTTCCGAAACAAAATCGCATGATGCCTACATGGTGAATCCAAATATGCCATTGTTTTTCTTACTCGTTAAATAGTTTGCCCTAAAAATTATGAACGGAGTTTACAACATTTTTTCAAATCTTATTAAAGACATCCTTTTTCATCTCGAGAATGTTACATGCTGCAGAAAAGCTCTGTTATACTGGATGATTACTTACAGTCCAACGATCATTTGAGTGTAAATAACATTATACTTTTTGCAATATAAATAATAGATAACTCCAAAATTCTGGTATATGCATTTTTATCAAAAATTATGACGAAAAATCGTTACAAAGTTGAAGTCGTGATAGCTAAGATATACGAAAAAGTTTGTAAAATTTATTCATTTGTATTAAAAACGGCTCTCTTCCTCTTCATAAAAATTCTTACAGTTAGTGTTTAGCTTTATTGGTTATTAAAATATAAGCTATTAAAGTTATGAGTTACTTGTTACGGAGTTTACATTTGGCCTATAAAATTGGTCACAAATTTTATGTATTAACCAAAAATTGGTCAGATTGTTATCAATTTTGTAAAACAGGTGACAGTGCTCTGATATATATCGAAATATATAACTCAAATGTAATCCATGCATTAGAAATTAGGTGGTTACACGGTTTTTATCACATTTTTTGATATCACCCATATATTTGTGACAGTAAGCGGTTTAACTTTTTACAAAATACATTCCATGTCAATCCGAATACTTTTTATGTCGATTTTCATGTCAAATGGCACTTTTTTAACATTTTAAACATTAAAGGTTGAATTTCTAATTTGTTATCGCTATATATAAAATTTGGTGTTAATAGAATTATTTGGACAACGTTCAGCAAATTCCGCAAGAAACAACACAACTTTCAGGAAAAATCGAAAATTTACAAAAATTTTACCTTTGACCTTGGTAAGGAAAGGGTTACCGTTATCGGAGTTTTACAAAATTTTCGAAAAACAATCTCTCTCTCTTATCTGTGATCGGAAGTGATTTTGTTGCAGCTAGCTATAAAAACAGAAATGAATACTAACTATTATCTAAATCATTTGCAAAAATCACACTTTTCTCTAAAATTTTATAATTTAAAACGCCGTCACTGCTAAGTTAAAAGAGGGATATGTGTACACTGAAAATATTATTACAGTAACTGACTGTAGTTTATTTAAAAAGTTATCCGTACATTTATTTTTAAATGATTACACAGTTAAAATACAAAGAAATATATTTTTTAACTGATTTTGTCGTTTATTTAAAAAATAAACTACAAATAAATACGGATTTTCTGTTACAGTTAATATTTTCATTTAAAATGTTTTGTAAAAAAAGGAATTCCTTTTCGATTTCTAGGTCAGTTAAAAAAACGAAATAAACTACATATCATTTATTCTTACGGATTTTGTTGTTAATTTTTTGAAATTTAAAAAATGGAAATAAATGAAAAATCATTATTTTTTAAGGATTTTGTAGTTTATTTATTAACATTTAAAAATAAATGAAAAGTTCTTTTGATTTAAATGAAAAGTTAGTAGACCGGTTTTCAAGTGATTTTTCATTTATTTTAAATTACATTTTCAGTTAATTTAAACTACAAACTATTTTGAGTGTAATTTTCAACAGAATTATTCTCTAGACGTAGTTAAAAAACACTATGCGTTGACCACTTTTTTTATGATTTGTTGAACAAAATTTAAAAAAACTTAAACTTAGATTTTTGCAAATTAAAAAAATATTCTATTTTTGGCCATGCCTGGGACTAGGTTAGAATAATCCAAGAGAGACAAAAATTTATATTTGAATAGTAATAGATCTTGGAAATTAAACAGAAGTACAACATTGTAAGTTTTTGAAAAAAAAATTAAAATTTGTTTAGGATTTTTATAATTTATCCCTTTTTAACCCAACAATGCACAGTGGGCCAGCATCAGCGAATTTTGGCCAAAACTAGAATATTGAGTATATGAGACTAAAAGATATCACAAAGGGGGGTTTGGTTGTTGCTGATCACGAATCTGAAATAAAAAATTTAAATTCAAAATGGCGGATCCAAGGTGGCGGCCATTAATGTTTAGTTTTTATTATATTGGACTTAAAATAATCAATTATATAGGACTAGTATCCGCTGATTAAAAATCTAAAATTAGAATTTTGAAATTCAAAATGGCGGATCCAATATGGCGACAAACAATATTTTCATTAAATTTCTTATGTCGTCTGATTTACTTCAAATTTCCACCAGGGGAAGTTTTAGGGTAGCAGATTACGAATCTGAAATCAAATTTTAAAAATTCAATATGGCGAATCCAATATGGCGGCCATAAATTTAAAATTGTTATGTGTTGGAAAATAAATTACACTGTACAAAAAAAAGTTCTGATGACAACTAATTCTGGCAGAGCGACCAAAAAATAAAAATATAAGTGTATCGGCGTTTTAAAAGTTTTCGTCTGTCCCAATGTAATTATTGTAAATCGGCATAGAAAACCATGTGAATCTTCCATTTTAGGTATAGGATATGTTCAGCGAACTTATGTAAAACACTACGAGGGACATTTTTGTGGAACATTTTGACCCTCTAACTCTGCAATTAAGGGCTCTCTTTTGGCCCTTTTTAAAAAGTATCAAAAAAGACCCATAAGTTGAAGAGTTAGAGGGTTAAAATGTTCCTCAAAAATATTTGTCATGAAATTCTGCAGACATCAAAGTTGAAAGTTTAACTTCAATGCCAGAAATAAGTCAAAACTTAAAATCTGTTTAAGGGTTAATTTCGTACTTATTCAGAATTGGCACTCAAATGTCCCACAAACCTGGACTTTAGGGGGCTAGTCTATGTAAGAAAACCAGAACCTTCATTTAAGGTAATTTTTAGTGCTATTTTTCAGTTTTTACTAACTAACTCTGGAATGCTGAAAATCAGCGAGATCTGAAGGTACTTTTTTAGTTAAAGGGCAAAATCTCGAAAGTTTATGAACGGTCGCAAACGGTCGCAAAAACCTAGGTAGAAGACATCTTATGGAACACGTTATCATTCAAGTTTTTCAAAAATCTCTTAGAACATTTTGGAGCTTTTTTTTGAAAATTCAGGATTTTCAAAAAAACCCACATTTTTGAGTTAAAATTAACAATTTTGTTACTTTTTTCGTAAATATTTACTTAACAGGTTTCTATTTTTTTTTTTTTTTTTTTTTTTTTGAGAACGAGTTTCAGTTTTATAATTTGAGATTGTTTTTGGAACAACTTATTGTTTATTTATGATTTTTTTTTTATTTCATTATAAAATAAAAAGTATCACAAAATTAAAAAACTTTGACTTTGAACTCTCGCCAACTAAAAACAAGTAACCACAATGATACAATATTTCACTCACAAAATATTCAACAATCCTAGATTTGAATATATATACATATTTTCCCTTTACCTGAATTGTACTTTTGGCCAAAAAATGGCGATCCTGGCCCAATTACAAACTACTTAAATATTTTCCAACCGAGTTTAAAGTTTTATGCCTTTTTAGAAAGGTAATATAGTGCGATAAGAGCCAGTATTTTAAAAAAAAATCCAAAAAAGTAATTTTTTTTCCCTATATATTTTTGTAATCAGAAGAGCAGAACTAACTACTTAATACCTGAACAATATATTTTTTTAATTAGAATTTTTCCTCTTTTTAATCCTATTGTTTTCTCCCTTTCACAAGTAGTAATCACATCAAAATTTTCTTTGAAAATTCGTTAACATTTCGGTGCCAAAATATGTCAAAAATGTGCCACAGCAGTCTAAATAAATTGATTAACATTACCCGTTACCCTGCTTATAGAATTTGTAATAAATGAATTAACCACATCTATGAAGTGTTTAAAAATTTGTATTTATTATGATGAATTCATTCTTTTAAAACTTCGTTTGTTTATATTTTGTATATCTGTTTGTTTTGTATATAAAATATATGAGTTGGTAAAAATTTAGTGAACATCAGTGGCATTTGCGGTTAACTCTGACAACAATATAAAAAAATCCTCAACAAACTAAACTAAACAACATTAAATAATTATTGTTCAAAGTTATATTGGTTTTGCGCATATAAATTTTTTGTTAATTTTATTGCACTTAATATAAAAAATTTGTTTTATTTGATTTAAAATTTTAAATCATAGAAATTGCTATGGATGTCGTCATCATTTTTGGTATTTCAGTAAATATTTGTACAACATAAATTTTCGTTATAATTATCTTTTGTGTCTACAAAGTATGATAGTAATTCCCTTAAGGCAATTCTTCCATCATAATTCAAATTCATATTCATCATCAGCATATAAATTGGTATGCAAAAACATATTTCGTTAGATACTACAGATACTACATTCATTTCTTGTTAATACAAATATTTAAGAAATAAATTTATTATTTTGATAATAAAACACAAAAACTCAGGTTTTTAAGAGATAATGCAATTTAAATCGTTTTCTTTTAAAATTATACACATAGCTAGGTAAATATAAAGTGATGGAAAACTAATTTATACTAGTTTATATTGTTTCTGGTTAGATAAAGATAACTATGAACTTCTTATTGATAAATATATATAAGTATATATATAATGAATTATTATGCTAAAAGATTTATCGCTATATATGCAATAAAAGGAATGATTCCCACAACATTTACCGTTACGGACGAATTAAAAAATATGTAAACTATTCAAAAACTGAATATCTTTGGTTTAATACAGAATACATAAGCAAATACGAAAAAATAAATATTAAATGCAACAAGAGTATGTATACGTATTATACTGATAACACTTATACGCCTACGATATTTCAATTATCTCCCTGCAAAAAGAGAACATCCACTTTTCAATGCATGACTTTCTCTTTTACATTCAAAATAAGATAATGCAAAAATAAAATAAAATAAAACAGATACAACAACACATAGCGACATGATGCACAAGCATAGTTTTCTACTGACAAATTGTTAAATTTACAGCAGTATCGGATCTTTCCTATGACACACACGTGTTAAATTCATTGATGGAAATGCCAAATTTTGAACTACTAACAGCTCCAGAAAAAACACAACTCAAAAATAAAAGTAGTTCAAATTTGGAATTTCCATCAATGAATTTAATACGTGCGTGTCATAGGAAAGATCCGATACTGCTGTAAATTTAACAATTTTTCAGTAGAAAACTATGCTTGTGCGTCATGTCGCTATGTGTTGTTGTATTTGTTTTATTTTATTTTTGCATTATCTTATATTGAATATAGAAAAAAAGTCATACATTAAAAATTGGATGTTCTCTTTTTGGTAAAAGTTAACCAAAAAGTCAGTTTTTTCGTTAAAATTTATTATTGATGCATATACCTGACTAAACCACGGATAATTTTTAATATGGTTTAAAAGTATAGACTTTGGGCTTTTAGAACCATAACAACTTATTTTGATTAGATAAAGGATCTAGGATATAATTGCAATTCAAATGAAAACTTCACTTACTTTCCTATTTTGCAAATCAAGTAAAATCCCTTAATCGGATTTTGAAAGCCTCAACGCATGATGTAAACTCATATTCCACAAAATTCTTTTTGTCAAAAAAATCACAACTTTTGCATCAACATTTTCCGAAATTTCAATCTGAAACACAAATTTTATCGCCAATTAACAAAAATGTATATTTTTGTTAAATCGATTTCACTTAAAATTTAGCTTTGACTTGGTTTATTTTTGGAGCATTCTGATTGGATAATTTATTTTTAACCAATCAAAATGTTTGAAAATATAAATATTTTTGTAGGGGTTTCACACACAAAATGAACAAAACCGTATATTTAACAATAAAACGGACTAAATTTGAAATGCAGTATTGAACATGCATTTTTTAAAATCGTTATTTTTTAGGAATTTGCACTTACATTATCCAAAACTTTGTTGAAATTGATTAGAAAATATGTGTGTTATATATTTCAATGGTTTTATCTGAGTTTTTTTAATTTCAGATTCGTCACAGACTCCTTAATTTATAGGTATTAAAAAAATCAATCTTTTTCAGTTTTAGTCAATTTTTACTTAAAATTAAAACACAAAGTGCGAAATTTTTTTGATATATTAAGTAACATGAGATGTTAGCTAATGGTATAAATTAAAAAAATGGATATTCCTTTCATCGCAGATTAATTATTAAGGAAATCGTGAAAAAGGGGTAATTTAAACTTTAAATGCATATATTGTGAGGAACAAAGTCGTCCCCTCGTTTTGTACCACAGAATTATATTAAAAATATCTAAGTCTATTCTAAATCGTTCGTTATAATATACATTTGAATACGTGTTGTCCGTTAATATTTGAATTTGTTAGGCCAACTACAATATCATAGTATAACTAATAACATATGGTATGTAGTAAAACAACTGGTTGTGTGTATGTCATAGCGACAAACGAATGCATCGTCACCTAAAATGCAAAAGGGCGTAACAACACTTTTTATTTTTTTACACTAGAACCAAAAATAAAAACGTTGTAGAATTAAAGATATTCTATATTTTCTTCTCTTGTTTAAAACACGGCTATAGACTTAATTCGACATATAAGTTTAAAATTTTGTAGGGAAATGTAATTTAGTCTAGTGCATCATAATCAATCAGAAAATCGGCTTAAATTTTTTTGTTGTTACGCCCTTTTGCATTTAAGTGACGGTATGTACATATGTGGTGCAGGCACGTAGCTAGAGGGGGGGGGGGGGGGGGCTTGGGTGCTCGAGCCCCCCCCCCCGAAATGATTTGACAAATTTTGAAACGTAACAAAATAAATCGAAAGCAACAAAATTTTTCAAAAAATGTAATAAAAATATTTATTTGTTTTTAAAACAAATAGCATATGGCCAAGTTTCTTAAGTTTTCATAAATAAAATAGACCCGAAATCCAATTGCCCATAGAAACTGTTTTTGTTTATGGTTTTTTTTTTAATCTTGCATAGTTATGTGTGCTAGGCATATTCAAAGAGGTTAGAAAAAATTTATAAAATGCGGCTTCAAATAGAAAACTGAAATTTTTTCGCACCTTTTAATTATTAAGTGACTATTTTTTATTGTTACTACTAAGAATTTTCATCATATTTATTATAATTGATAAATTAACCTTTAGTATTCCATAAAAATTAGCAGTTCCCTGCTTGCAGGCACAAGCAATTACTATAGGTTGATGATTCTACAATCGGTTCTTTGCATCCGACAATTTCGCTGGGTAGCAACATCCGCTGAGTGTTAGTCTATCGTAAAAGAAATGTCGAAATCGGTTTAGAAATTGAGTAAAAATGTGAGGACACCCGGAAATTTCCACACAAAATAAAACATTTTGTACAAACAAATAATCGGAATAAAAATGACTAGAATTTGGCATTATAGTTCACAGTTCATTTCAATATATTTTATTTTTGAACTAGTGTGTTCTTGTAGTTCACTCGTTCACTAATAAAAAATCTTTAAAAATTTTTTATAAAAAACATCTGAATCCAGCAGAATCTGTTTGCGAAACATTAGAAAGATAAAAATAGCAAGAAAAAATCTATTAAATTTACAAAATTACCTGGATATTATTCGATTAAACCATCACAAACAATTTTAAATTTTTGTTTTTTGATATAAAAACACTGTAGAAAGCAGTCTACTATTTTCTAGCAAATATTTCTGTTTATTGTAGCAGGAGAGACCTTTATTTGTATTCAACTCAATTAAATTTAAAGATAAATTAAGTTTTAAACATATAACAATTTCTTTAAATATACTCGTAAATTTGCAATTCAATTAAACGAAACTTAAATCAAATATTACTAATTTCGTATATTTAACAGTTGCATTTTTGCTGTACTTATCTTACTAATATTTAGCAAAAAGGATTTACTTATTCCAAAGGCTTTCTGTGCAGGGCCCCTTTTAACTAATTTCGAGCACCGATTTTTGTTTGCTATTTTTTCCGCATTTTTTCTATCAGTATAAGATTATAATAAGCTTGTTCGTTTACTTACTTCAAGTTGCTACATTTACTACAGCTGGAAAATTTCAATACAAAAAGTAAACAAAACTTTCCAATTATAGTAAAAGTAGTAAGAAATTCGAGTAAACGAACACACTGATTATGTCAATGGTTTCGATAATTCCTAACAAAATAATAGAACCGAAAGGAACAGTTAAAATTTAACTTATTCGTGAACGCGAAAGAGCTCTTAACTCTAAAAATGTGCCACATTTTTAGATGTGCCACATTTTTAGAGTTTCGCGCCACACAGATATTTCACGAGGCCATAAAATAAAAAACCGATCTAACTTTGCAAAATCCCCTGGAATTTTACTTTCATTTCGCGTTGAAAGCATCGCGCTTGAAATTATTAAAATAATTAAATACATATATCCATTGGAAATCAAAATAATAATGATGTAATTCAGTTTTAATATTTAAGCTTTCCGATAATCTATAAAATTGTAATAAAACCTTTTAAAACTAATAACGAACAAGAAAACCAGGCAAATAAATTAAAAATTTGAAATCAAGTAACAAAACTTTGGGACACAGTATTTAAATTGGTTAACCCATTTTTACCAACATATATTTAAAGACGTCTACCTATCGTTCTACCAAGTATTGTCAGAAGATTCGCACGGAATCCATGCTTTGCAGAAAATGGGTAAAACAATATTCTCTATATCACAAACGGATTGCAGAAAATTTTAAATATCGACAAAAACCTAAAATTTTTGAAAAATTAAATCACCTAGAAATCAAACTAGTTATTAGCAGGCCAACCAAAAAAAGCCAGAGAATATTTTTTATTTGAAAAGATAGAACAATTTAGATTAGATACAAGTTCTGATTTTAAAACGAGTAAAAAGGTTAAAGTCGGGCATGCCGACTATACAATACCCTACACCAGTCTGGTGTATTGTTTGGATCCGAAATTCGAATGGGTTAAAATGGGGCTTATGTCAAAATTTTCTATAATGTGAGTCAGCGCACCAAATTTCATTAAAATATCTTAATATTTGCGACCTGCAGTTTGTAACCAAGCCAATTTTGGGGGGACCCTTATATGGGCACTAGTTCTAAACATGGACCGATGTTCACCAAAATCAATAGGCTTCGTCCTTGGGCCAACATAGGTCTATGTACCAAATTTCATCAAAATATCTTAATATTTGCGACCTGCAGCGTATAAACAATATAATTTTGGGGGGACCCTTATATGGGCACTAGTTCTAAACATGGACCGATGTTCGCCAAAATCAATAGGCTTCGTCCTTGGGCCAACATAGGTCTATGTACCAAATTTCATCAAAATATCTTAATATTTACGACCTGCAGCGTATAAACAGTATAATTTTGGTAGGACCCTTATATGGGCACTAGTTCTAAACATGGACCGATGTTCACCAAAATCAATAGGCTTCGTCCTTGGGCCAACATAGGTCTATGTACCAAATTTCATCAAAATATCTTAATATTTGCGACCTGCAGCGTATAAACAATATAATTTTGGGGGGACCCTTATATGGGCACTAGTTCTAAACATGGACCGATGTTCGCCAAAATCAATAGGCTTCGTCCTTGGGCCAACATAGGTCTATGTACCAAATTTCATCAAAATATCTTAATATTTACGACCTGCAGCGTATAAACAGTATAATTTTGGTAGGACCCTTATATGGGCACTAGGTCTAAACATAGACCGATGTTCACCAAAATCAATAGGCTGCGTTATTGGGCCAATATAGGTCTGTGTACCAAATTTCATCAGAATATCTTAATATTTACGACCTGCAGCGTATAAACAGTATAATTTTGGTAGGACCCTTATATGGGCACTAGGTCTAAACATGAACCGATGTTCACCATAATCAATAGGCTGCTTTCTTGGGCTAACATAGGTCCGTGTACAAAATTTCGTCAAAATATCTTAATATTTACGACCTGCAGAATATAAACAGTATAATTTTGGTAGGACCCTTATATGGGCACTAGGTCTAAACATGGACCGATGTTCACCAAACTCAAACTTGTTCGTCCTTGGGCCAACATAGGTCTGCGTACCAAATTTCATCAAAATATCTTAATAGTTGTGACCTGTAGAGTGCGCACAAGATTGCATGGACAGACAGACAGACGGACGGACGGACAGACGGACATCGTTAAATCGAAATAAAAAAAAATTCTGAACCGATCGGTATACTATAAGGTGGGTCTACGACCAATAGTTTTTGGTGTTACAAACATCAGCACAAACTTATAATACCCTGACCACATAGTGGTGTAGGGTATAATTAACAACTCATTTTAGCACTCCGAGCCGTTGTCGACATAAAAACAGATAAATTTTTAAGGAGGCCATAAAATTAAAAATCCAGTCAACATTACCGAATCCCTGTGTGGTTTTATTTTATCAATAAAGTACTTTCATTTTACATTAGACCCATTAAGGCTAACGGCGGTATCCCAAAATCTTTTGTGCAGTATAATTAGTAAATGGTAAAGTATTAATAATGTAAGTTAGTAAATATGTTCCAATTAAATATACACCCATATTGTTTTGTAAATGTTTAAGAAAATAATCTTGGTTAATCGAAAAACTTTTTAATATTCTTTAAATGAGATTTGTTGTGTATATATTTTAACGACTTTTCGTATTTAAAGATTTTTTGCAAAGTTTTATACAATCTGAATGGAAAAAATCAAATACCAAATATTTTTTTTTTTTACCAAAAAATGTCAACACAAGTTAAACTTATTAAACTACTTGTATGATTACAGTTTAAAAACTTCAGAATAAACTAGAAAAAGCATGGAGGAAAAAACTTTGTTAAAACGTTTACATATCTTGCACTTAAACTTTTGTCGATATAACAAAAAAAAGTGACTGCCCAAGTAAAAACGTTTTGATATAGTCATATATTATCATATAAAACTTTGTATAATTATATATTAGAACATATATACCGAGATACAATTATATAAAATTTTAAGAAATTATATCTAAAGTATATATATATATCTTGTTATATATAGCACTATATATAGTATAACATATTACAATATCCAATAACATATAGACCTATATATAGTTACATATGTCGCATATAATTATGTACAATTGTATCGAATTATATACCATTACATCTAGTTGGATATGATTATATTTTATTTGATGCATTTGGATGAGGACAAAATCCGGATACAATTGTATCAAACCATATCTTATTCCATCAAATTAGATCTAATATAATACAGTTAGATGTTCTCATTTTGCGGATTTAATTATATATAATATCAAAAGTCATATAATTTTTTTTACTAGGGTGGGAATTCAAACACTACTACTTAAAAAAAAAATAAACTTCTCTATACATTTATGCTATAAAAAACTGAAAAAATATATATTCCGTATTCTATTGAAACAACACATCATCATCATCAACACATTGCATAAGTATGTACAACATCAGATAATTTCATGTTTAACTCATAACTACAAAAATATGATAATGATATTAATGTAGAGAATTTCAACTATTTTCTTTTTATTACTTCCTGTCTTGTTGGTAAAGGTAGAGGATAGAGCAAAAAAAGGATGACAATGAACGACCAAAAACACCTCTCGGTATTTTTAAAACACGCAATATGTCACTCCAGCATATTTAGTAGATATCCTTAAGAAAAAAACGAGTAAAAAGTAAAACTCGGGCATGCCGACTATAAGATACCCTACACCAGTCTGGTTGAAAGTCAATTCATATTTGAATTCAAAAGGTAGGATGGGTTAAAATGGACTTGTTTCAAAAATTGTCTACAAAATGAAAAGATATTAGTAAATCGGTAAGAAATTTTGTTTTTCATTAATGTAATTTGCATTTAAGAGAAAATTGGAAATACAGCCCATATGGGCGATAGGTCTAAATACTAACCGATTCTGTCTAGAATCAATAGACTTTGTTCTTGGGCCCATGTAAGACCGCGTACCAAATTTCATCAATATTTCTTTATATTGGCGACTTGTAGCATTCGAACAATCCAATTTTTGGGGGATATTTATATGGGATTTAGGGGTTTACATGTACCGATTCCAAAAAACAATAGGCTTTGTCCAGGAGCCCATGTGTACCAAATTTCATTAACCCTAGAAAGTCATACTTATTTTACAATAGTTGTGTAAAGGTCATGCTTCGTTGAATTGACAACCTACGCACGAGAAATGCTTAAAGTTGAGCTTTTTAAAGAGTACCTATATGTGCATTTTTAGTGAAGTTGACAGTAAAAAATAAGATCTGTGCAAAAATTAAGTTTCTGTGGCCGTTTACATTTATGACCTCAAAATTACGCCCAAAAAAGATTCATGGATTTATCCAACTATAAATGTTAAACTAGAAGATTCTGGTGATTAAGTTTCATAGCTGTTGTTTACATAATGAAAAGGCAAATATTTTCTTTATACAAACTTTTAACCCTCTCATGACAGTTAGTGCTGTTTTAAGCGGTAAACATTAAAATTTGTGTCAAAACTAAACTTTGAATATCTCTCATTTAACTTTGTAGATCTGTAAATACGTATACTATTCATTATATAATAGAAAATTTTGAGTAGATTAAAAATAAAATAAGTTTTTTTAAATATTTCGTCCATTCCATGAAAGATCGCCCAAAAACTGATTCAGAGTTATGGATTTATTACATATGTGCACTATAAAACCATGCAAATCTTCCATTTCAGCTATAGGACGTGTTCAGCGAACTTATGTGAAACTCTACGATGAACATATTTGTGGAACATTTTAACCCTCTAAGCCTGAGCTTTAGAACATCAACACATTTAAGTAATATCGTGTTTATCATATTGCTTATACGTACTGATGTCGTAACTTATTATGAAGCCAAGTAACAGGCTAAAACTTTCTGAATCGATAGAAAAACATCGAAACTTTTTTTAAATAAAAAACATTTTGAATAAACTGAATTATTTATTAATACTGAATTTAGACTGAGCAAAAACCACCTAGTGTTCGTACGAAACTAGTTTTTTGTTGTTTTCTATATATGAGGCATTCCACACGAAATGTCCAGCTAGTAAAACATATATCGTATTAATGTCAAACTTTCGGTATGTATAGCTCTGTGTAACACAAAAAAGAATACGTAATTGCTTTTTTTTTACTTTTGTATAAAGTGGGCGATCAAATACTGAAAAAATTTAAGTGTTTTTAGTAAACAATTTGTTATAATTTTTTAAAATATGCCAAAAGCATCAAATTAAACACAATCTGCAGAGTTTTTCACAAGCTATTTACTGAAAAAACTAAGCTTTTAATTTTCAAAACAAGTTGTGAATTTTTATTTTTAAAATTTTTATGAAAAACTCAATTATCAAAACACACCCTACTTTTTATTATTTTTTAACTGTGTTATTCATAAACTTTTAAAATAGCCTTATTACAGATTTTTAAGTTAATTTGGCAAAAAGAATATTCACAAATGATTAATAAAGAAAAATTTATTAAACGCTTAAAGCCGGGTATAGCCTAAAATTTCTCTTTGATAAAGTTTGGAAAAAGAAAACCACTGTAAAAAACTAAAAAACGTGAATTTATTGTTGAACAGTCATCCACCCAAGAATAGATGGAATATGTTGTATCCAACCGAAACAAAAAAAACTGCAAAAATTCCAAGACTAAACTCTTTTTTCGAAAATTTTTCCAAATTTGCATGAAAATAAAATAAAAACAAATTCAATAAAATAGTGAAGGATTTATAATAAAACCATACTCGATATTCGAATACTTTCAATATTCGTAATATAAAAAATTCTTTCACACAATTTGTTCCTATTGTTACTTCTCAGTAATGTTTAAAAATCGTTTTTTAATATGTTTTGATTTGTAATAAAACATTTTAATTTCCAAAATTTACTACACAATATATTTACCTACAATTACCGAGTCAATCGTTCACTAATTTCATGTATCACTAACAATAAAAAGAGAGAATTTACAAAGTGTTGCCAGAGTTAAAAACAAAATTAATAAACTTTTATTGTATGTTTTTGAATACAAATTTTTAATAAAGGTTTAATAGAGAAAATTAATGTTTTAACAAATTCATATTTTAAAGCTAAATTAAGAAGTTTTTTTTGAATAACAGCATAAATATTTAAAAAAAAAAAATTCCCAGATAACTTTCTATTGGTACGAAAAAACTTGGAGATGTGTTGAGGTTAGTTTTCGAGAAAATTTACATTGGATATGGTACAAATGTAGTTGTACTGTATTTTAGGAAATTTGTGCATGATTGCTTATAAGTAATATATTTATATGTATCCCTATAAACAATTTCACTGGAATTCAAGTTGAAATCAAGTTCAATTCCAGCCCTGTTTTCCAGTTTCAAGGCTTGAATACAACTTTTATTATATTTTAATTCAATAGCAAACTCCAGCAAAAGGGGAACAAAAATTCAAGTTTGAAATATTTTTGTTAAATATACAAATGCTAGAATTTGAAATCTACTTTACTTCAAGCAAAATTTAAAGCACTTGAATTTTTAAAACCTATGTGCTTATTGGGTATGTGGTATAATGTAAGCGATAATAATTGTAATTTTTGAACAGTTTATATGTAAAGCCTTATATGTAAGTTCGAGCATGTACTAGTATGCATTTTATCTTTTTAAAAGGTGTCGATATAAATTTCATTAGTGTTAACTAGACTGTCAAATGTTTAAAAGAATATTGAGAAAAAGTTTTGATTGAATTTTATTAAACACATGGCAAAAATTAAAGCACCAAAAACAGATTCGTTGTTACAACGAAATTTATTGACAAAAAAACTTTACGATAACAACGAGTCTTATAATTGATTAATTTCATAAAGGATGGACAATAATTTTGAAGGGATACAGAAATGGCTATTTTTGAAATATGATAAAAAAAAATAGTTATACAAACGAAACCAATTGAGATCTTATAGATATTCTGAACATAAAAATTAATCCGCTCTTAGGGCCAGTTTTATAATCAGAGCTAAGAACGATTAAAAAATGTTCTTTTTAAGGAAATTAATATTATTATTATATTCTTTTACACCATATACAATATAGCCTGTGAGAAAGCGGACCGGCCACTCGATACTGGTTTTTTTTTTAACTTTTGAATTTTATCAATTATTGCTTGAATTATTGTAGTATGTACTAGGTGTAAAACTTGTGGTGAGAATTTTAGGAAAACCGGAATGTTTAACCTTTGGCGACATGCGGTCAAAATTTTTTAGAATTGCTAAACTTTTTGCTATTACAGATATCATTGTACTCAAACCAAAGGTCGTTTTGCGTTCTTTTAAAGCGTAAAAAAATAATAAGATTATATTTATTATTTGACAAATATCTAGAATAGAGGAAAAAACTATGGCCCTTACTGTAAAAGAGTATTGTAAATTTAAAGTCGACTTTATTTTTAATCATACGGTTTTGTTCATTTTGTGTATATTTATATTTTCAAAAATGTTGATTGGTTGAAAATAAATTAACCCAGGGGTATGGCATCACCAAAAAAATAAGTTATAAAAACATCTCTATCACTAGAGTGCACTTTGTTCAAAAAATTGACAATTTTATTTTTTTTTTTATTTTAATTTAAATAATAACAAACAACAAAGAAAAGAAAAACAAACAGATATTTCAAATTTTATTATTTGAATATATTTTTTTCCTTATTTTGAGCAGTTTTCAGCGGTTTTTGAGTTTTCAAAAATAGGCTCAGCTGATACTAAACTGATACTAAATAGTTGCTCAGATGATACTAACTTACATCGCCCTCTATCGGTGAGTAGTGTAAGTTTTGATTTCCTATCTCTATAATTAATAGTCTCTGAATTAACCAATCAGAATGCTCAAAAAATAAACCAAGTCAAAGCATACTGCCACGCAATATTTTAACTAAAGTCGACTTTAACTAAAATACACATTTAAAAAATTTTGATAGTAAGGGCGTATATTTTTAAAAAAAGCAAGTCGTAATATCTGGAAAACCGCTAGTCCGATATAAATATGAAGATATTTGTGTTCAATATACCAAATTAATTAAAAATTAATTAATAATAAAATTAATTAATTCATTAATTAATTAAAAGTTTTGAAAATATGTTCCTTAATTGTCGATTAACTATTATCTGAAAATCTAGGGATGGTAGGTAAATTCAAGTTTCATTTATTCTTTAAATACGTGTTATTCCTTAAATCTTTGATCAGCAATAGAGTTCTTATTTGATTTTAATAGAATTTACTTACAGCAATAAAAACACAAAATACGTACTCTGGATGTTGCAGTTTTATTGTTTTATCATGTACACGGGCAAGATCGGGCAGCAAATTGGAATTAAATTAGATAGAGTATTGAATAATAAACTGTTTTTAATAAAAATATTCTGTATCAAACAGATTCTTAAATAAGATATACGTATAATCATATAAATAATACGATTTTAATACTGAAAATGCTGTTACGAAATTTTATTGGTCTAGTTCTGGGAATTTGGAAAAAAAATATCCCGAGAAACGGGATTTACCAATCTGGCAACGCTACATTTAAGTATGCTATAATGTGCTATAAAGCGTTATACTATAAATTGGTTTGTGGCTTGGCTAAGAATAAAGTGGTGTATGTATTGGCTAAGAATGAGGTGCTTTGTGCATTGGCTAAGTATAAATGGTTGGTGTCTCGGATAAAACGCATGTGTTGGTGTCTCCGCTATGAATAATCTAGGTACTTCTGGAACCTTCTAGTTTGTTCTACAAACAATCTGGGTGTCTCTGGAACATTCTAGCGCATTTTACAATCGCAGACATTAGTGTAGGCCCAGAATAAGAGCGCAGTGATTTGTTCCATGCATTTTGACATTTAAAAATCGCTGGGCGTAGCTGTTGTAAGCAGTGTTGCCATATAGCCAGTTTTAACTGTTTTTTGCAGTTTTTTGGGATGCCTAACAGGTTTCCAGTTTTTTCTTGTAAAAAACAGTTTTTTTAAAATCATGCATTTTTTTACAGTTTTTTCATATTAAATCGGCACATTTGTTTTATTTACAATTTTTTTTATTTTTTTAACTAATAATTAAGAATTATGTTTATACAAAATAATTTGAAAACCTTATAACACGTTTATAAAATGAAGTTTGTATAAAATATTTGTTTTATAAGCCATTTATAAACTTAGAAAGTGATTATGCATATGACACAAAAATTAAAATAAAACTTTAAATATTGTAAAAAATTAGGTACAAATCGAAACATAAATAAATTTTAAATTGGCAATATAATAATACTAAATATGCTTACTGGAAAAACGAAACATTTTTATAACAAATCTCGTCAAAAATTAGCATGGAATAAAATTGGCTAAACCATATCTGACATGTCATAGATTCACCGGACATTTGTTAGCCGAACTTCAGATCAATTCTAAATGAAGGATAATTTAGAAATGTATATGTTTTTTAAAACAATGTCTCATCAACAAAGGCCAAAATTGATTTTTTATTTTTGAAGTAAATATTTGCTAATTCGGGATAACAATTTACTACTATTTTTTCAATTATGATCAAGGACAATTATAAAAAACTTAATTTTTTTACGGGGTTTTTACACACCGTCAAACAATTCCCGACATAACAATACTCAATCTAATGAAAGGTAATTTTATGTGAAATGCAAATCCATAAAGATTATTTTGAAGTACAACATTGGCGAGTAAAGTATTCTATCCTAAGTCAGGGTTTAATAGAAAAAGGTTGACATCTCGGAAGGGTGATTCGATGAACTTTTTAACTTCAGATTCGGGCCTAGGAGACCAAAATTCTTAAAAAAAAAAAGTTTTATTAGAAGGCTGTGCAAAAAGTGGTTTACTATAAATACCAAACGCAATTAAATTATTCAGATCTCGATATTTAGAAAATTGAGACCCTGGGTTAATATTTTAGTCTCAGGATACTTCGAGATCCCAGAATTTCTTCTGATTTTTACATTTTTTTCGAAAAACAGTTTTTCTATACAAAAACAGTTTTTTTACAGTTTTTCTAAAAAAATATATGGTAACACTGGTTGTGAGATAGAATCTATTTTATTTTAATGCCGGTTTTTGTTATTCTCCCATTTTTTCTTTCTCATACTCTCACCAATGTTGTCAACTCTATTGTTATTTTTGCTGGTTTTTACTACATCAAAGAGTACAGCTAACAAAGGCAATCGATTGCTCTTCTGGCTCTTCTGACTCTTTTTCTATTTTTTTTGCAAAAAAAAAAAATAAAATTTTTAAATTATTTAAATTTTGTTTTCTTTATTCAATTGAGATATTGAACATTATTAGTAGCTCGTTAGTTCATCATTTAGCATTGTATATTATGTTTGCAGTAAACTAGGAGACATATGAGTGGCATAAAGTCTCCTTGTTATATGTATATAACACATGCTCAATTATGTCGCTGCCGCTGTAAGTCGTTATTTCGGGCCTTATTTTACTCAGAGCGTAAATCGCTAGCCTCTGCGCTCTTATTCTGGGCCTACACTTACACTGTAAAAGGGCTACCGCTCAGGTTTGGCGAGTCAGTCGCGCATTAGCATTAGTGGAGTTAAGTTGTGCTACGTCAGTCAGGCAGTCACGCAGTAGCGTTTGTACAGTTCAGTTGAGCTCTAGTAAATCATTCAGAAATTGTTTGTATCGTAATAAAGTGTTAAATAAATAATAAACAAGAAGTGTGTGTTTGTGTTGGTAATTTTTAATTGCACCAGCCACCCAGTGTAGAAAATCATTACCAGACATGTGGTTACATAACTACATACTTGGTAATGGTAACTAGTTACTTTTGTTATTACATTTCTTATTACCTTTATATGGCGATGTCGCGAAAAATAATGAGTTATGGTTACTCACCAGCATACGAAAAATCAAAAAATATATCGTTACCTATGTGCTTACCAGTACTGACAAAAATAATGAGTCTAAAAATAGTTTTTCAAAAAAATAAATTATATATAAAAAAATATTTTTTATTGTATTTTTTTTTTTAAATAAAATTTGCTGGTGCGGGAATCGAACCTGGGTCTACAGATTGCCAGTCAATAGCTCTACCATCTGAGCTACATCGACATGTAATATTTAATAGATAGAAACATAATTGACCTGCTGCACACAAGTAAGCTTACTCGCCAACATACAAAAAATCAAAAAATATGTGGTTACATATATCCTTACCAGTGTTTAAAAAATATTGAATCTAAAAATAGATTTCAAAAAATGTTCAAAAAATCTAGAAAATTATTTTCTATTTGAAATAATGATAAAAATAAGTCATTATCAGTAACTCATTATTATATGTTTTGAAATAATGCAGAAGGTAAGTGGGTGTCATTACTGGTAGTCCAAAAAATAATGATATGTCATTACCGTTTCTACACTGGGCTGCTGCACACAAGTAAGCTTACTCGCCAACATACAAAAAATCAAAAAATATGTGGTTACATATATCCTTACCAGTGTTTAAATATATTGAGTCTAAAAATAGATTTCAAAAAATTTTAAAAAAATCTAGAAAATTATTTTCTATTTGAAATAATGATAAAAATAAGTCATTATCAGTAAGTCATTATTATATGTTTTAAAATAATGCAGTGGGTGTCATTACTGGTAGTCCGAAAAATAATCATATGTCATTACCGTTTCTATACTGTGCAGGTTTATTTAAACGAAACAAACGTACGTTTTTTAAGGTAAAACGTATCTGAATTGAGATTGGTTATTTTGATTGCAATAGAAAAGAACACGGTTTATCTAAAGGAGATAAACCAACATTTTTAAAAGGTAAAATCGTAACAATACTATTTATAAATTACACTGAACTTAGACAAAAAAAAATTTAATGGGCTAAGAACCATGTGTGAGTACATATTTTAAGGCTTAAAGAATTATCTTTTAAATGCTTTCTAAATTTTGAAAATATCTCTATTACTCAGAAATTATGATCTTTGTAACATAAAATCATATATATACAGCTGCGGTCAAAAAAATAGCACCAAGACAAAAAAAATAAAAATGCCCTGTTGGCAGTCCGTCTCCAATACACACAAATTGCCTGCACTTCTACGTAAAAACTATACGTCAGTGTGACAACATTTGCGAAAAGGTGACACGGAGGAAATAAGAAAATAAATATGTCTGTTTGATTACTTTTGAATGTATTCATATTTGACCTTCTCCGAGAAAAGTGACTTTGTGTGTCAAAAAACCTAGTGTGTAAAAAACTTGGGAAAATCGATAAAAATGAGAAAAACATTAAAATTTTAATGTTTAATTTAAAACTTTATTTTCACACACTAGGTCCCTTTTCTCAGAGAAGGTCACATATAGAGACAATCTGACAATAAAAATATAAACAATAATACAATTTAATGGAAAATCATTGATGAAGCCTGTCCATTAGACCGTACTACCTTACAGGCAAAAAAGAGTGCGGCAAGGCAATTTCAAAAAAAAATTTTTTGCCGTTATATCTTTGGCATTTACAGTCGGATCTTAAAGTATGATACACCGATGTTTTTCTCTCAAGGAGATCACTGTTTTGCTCTAAGGGCCATTGACCTCAAGTATCCCGTTCTAGTAGTTACCCACCAGACCTCAGTTGCTACAACCCTAATGTACTGCCCTAATATCAAAAATTAAAGCTCGCAAAAATCATTAAACTTTTGCTAAGGAAATTTTTCGATAAACGTAGTAGAATTTTTTTTATTTTTTTTGGTTGCCGAACGTAGGGGTGTCTTTTTAAATTTTTTTCCATTGAATTTTACCTTTATAGCACACTTTAAAATCTGATGACGAAGCTATAGCGAAAAATTAAAAAAGGCGACCCCTACGTTCGGCAAAAAAAAACAATTTTTTGTTTTGAAATTGCCTTGCAAAAATACTTCATATTGGAGGGTGTACGGCGAACTTTTTCTGCAATCGGAGGACTTAGCGTCCCAATGCAATAGGTAACTTTGTTATCTTAAAACCAATCTTTTGCAGGTTTACTAGTGTGCCTCAAGTAATTGTTTTGCTGGAAGAACCACGCCAGCGGGATTTCCTCAGATTAATTTCTGCATTATGTGGTCTTCTGATCTAGAATAGTAATGTTTTGCCTCCAAATAAAACAATGTTGGACTCGTTTGTCCTAAGAACATTTCTCCACTTTTCCGCTGCATATTCCAAATGTGCTTTAGCGAACTACAAACGATTTGCAACATGCTTACGTGAGAGCAGTGGCACTTTTCGGAGGCTACATGCGTTTAATTTGTTATATCGCATTTTCTAAAAAACAATTTCAACACTTATTGTTACATTTAGTTCTTCTTAAGCTGTGTGGTGGCCCTATGCTCCTTGCAGGAGTAAAAGGAACAAATATATATATATAAGCTGTGTGGTGACGAATCCCAATAAGCACGTAGGTTTTAAAAATTCAAGTGCTTTAAATTTTGCTTGAAGTAAAGTATATTTCAAATTCTAGCACTTGTTTTTTTAACAAAAATATTTCAAACTTGAATTTTTGTTTCCCTTTTGCTGGAGTATGCTATTGAAATAAAATGTAATAAAAGTTGAATTCAAGCCTTGAAACTGGAAAACAGGGATGGAATTGAACTTGATTTCAACTTGAATTCCAGTGAAAATGTTTATAGGGATTGCTCTGGCGAGCACATTTCTTTTAAGTAAGCTTTATTCCATTTAAATTAATTTTATTACAACATCAAACCATTTTTTTTATTATTTATGCTCAGAACCATATTTTTTATACCAGCGCATTTTTCAGACATGCAATGCTTTTCATGTTCCATTACTTGCAAAATGAATAACAAAATGTTTAATGAAATTTAATATTAACAATAATAAATTATTTTTCGTTTACTTTTTTGACTTCTATTTCAATTATTAAATCAATAACTAATTTTTAAAGAATTTCTGCATGTTGGTGCTATTTTAACGACTGCCCTGATGCAGAGTCTTTTTTCTAAGATCGGTCATGAGTAGGGTTTTTCTTTTCCCGGACTTTTTCATTTTTTTCTGAATTTCCCGGGATCCCGGGAATTCCCGCTCATTCGAAAATAAATAAATCCGAAATATGTTGTATTGGAAAAACTAGATTTCTATTACAACACTGTCCGACAAAGTTAATTTTTTGGTTGTACCTATGAGAAAATCTACTTAATATATTCTGAAAGCAGGGCTAAATATAAAATATCAATGTCTTCCACTTTTTCTATATCAATTCGTCTAACAGTTTAAATCGCGAATTAATATTGAGGTAATATATTTATATGGAAGGCCATCTTAATTTTAAAAAACTCTTAGAAATAGCTGAATATTAATTCGCGTTTTAAACGGTTAAACGAATTAATAAAGACAAAGTGAAAGACACGGGTATTTTATTTTCATCTCTTCTTTTAGGACATATTGGAATTGTTCTTGGGTGCAAACTTGTGTCGGACCAGTTTTATAGTCAGAACCAAGATCGATTTTTTACTTAAACATTTCTTAAGTATGGAATCCAAAAATTTCTATTTCTAGATATTTTGTTTCTATGGAGATTTTCAGAAGAATTCGTCTAGAATTATTTTTATAAAAAAGTTTAAAAGGGAGTATTTTTCACACAAATTTTTATAAAAAGATTTATTTTATAAAAATAGAAAATAAAATATTATTAAATAATTTTTTAACTTTAATTCGTATTTTTTGATTAGAAATTTTTAAAAAAAAATTCCCAGCCAGCAATTTTGGAGCGCTCATAAATAATATTCTTAAATGGCTCATGGAAATGATTATTGTTTTTTTGAAAACACTCTTTTTTTTGGTAGAAAATATGAACCCTCAGAAAACAACCCAAAAAGTTGTCTCTACAATCGAAAAAGCTGCCTCAAAATGAGGGTTAATTTTTCGTACTCAAAGAAGATTCCAAAATTTTATAAAATTATGAGGAAAATTTGGATTTTATATGTTCTTTTTTCTGAGTCATTTTTGAGTACAAAGGGGGCTCTTTTGGACGGACCACTTTCACATTAAAAAGTGGAAAAATGTTTATGTTTTTGGAGCTAATTTCTGAGTCATTAATGATCATCTTTGTTTGCTTGGTTATTTAATTTTCATAGTTGCATTTTAAATTAACCTATAAAAAATCCAAAATAATTTGAAAAAGCATCTGATGCATTATTTAAAAAATAAATAATTTTTAAAAAATACAAATAAAATAAAGGAGTAGCAATTGAAATTTAAATGAAATTATTTGAAGTAAAAAACACTCAAATTACTTCTATCAGCTGAAAATACGAAAATATTACTAATTTTTTTAATTTTTTATGCACAGGCTTTTTGGAGATATTTGGAACTGAAATAATGATGTTGAAATGTTGTATATACATTAGAGTGGTCCAAAAAAACATGAAAGTTGGAATTCGCGATCTCCACAATGTTGCCCCTATTCCTTAATGTCTAAAAACTCTCTGTACCAAGTTTCAGCTAAATCCGCTTTTATTTAGCGGTAGCACAAAAAGTTGTCTTTTAAGAATTAGTAATTTATCTCTAGAGTAATTTATACAAAAAAAGGGTTGACTTTAAATTTAATTATTTCTTAACCTGTAACATTTTTTTTTAAATCTGGTCTTAATTAATGTGAATATAAGGAATTTAAAATCAAAACTTAAAAAAATTAAGTAACTTTTAAGTAATTCGCGGTTTTTTTTTAAATTTATACAAAAAAATATATATTTTAGTCAAATTTTCGAAATTTTCAGAAAAGATGTAATTAAAAATTCAACTTGTTTTTGGCTTGAATGCGCAAATTTCTTAAATCTGATCTTTATTTTAATGAAGATTATGAATCAGCAATCGAAACTTAAAAAAAATTTGTGGTTTATGAATTATTCGCGGTTTTTGAAAATTCAAAAAAACTCAAGTTTTTTGAGATATTTTCCTAATTACCTGTAAACGGTGTTATCGAAAAATGCAATTAGTTATACTTTTGCAATTTACTTACCAAGGGCCTTCATTATATATAACACTGATTTTAATTTTAAAAAGGATAACAGATATTCTTGCAAATTAACTTAAAATTTGACATTTTTTAATATTTCGCTATTATTTAGATTGCTATAATTTTATTGCTACCAAAAACCATATCTCTCATAATAGGACATTCCACAGATATATATTGATGCAAAAACGAAATTTTCATATTGGCAAATATAAGAAAACATCCTCATCGAAGTTGATAATTTTTTGTATGTAATTTTCAAATTTCGCGAAATCCGCGACTCCGATTTCAATTTTGATTTCATATTCGTAATGTCCACCTAAAAATATATTAGGTTTGATATGTCGCGATCATAATAATTATATTTAATTTTTCTCATTTTTTCCATTATTTTTAATTAATTAAAAATAATAGAACAAGTACAACCTCGAAACTTCAATTGCGATGTGCTACCTCTAAACAAAACTTTTTTGGTGATTTTTTTGATCAGACTACATTTTTTTTCAAAGTGGCATATTTGTAGGGTTGTGGAGCGTGAAAATTCCAACTTTTTTTTTTTTGGACCACTCTAATATACATATTGCTGTACTTGAACAAAGATCATCGTTTAAAAGAAAACATTTTTTTTCTGAAGTACGAGTATTTTTATTGGTAACTAAACCAAATTCAGCTGACATTCAAAAACAATTTGGCCTAAATAATTTTTTTTTTATATTGTACTAATTCAGTTTATTAAATTTTAAGGCCCGATTACTGCATGTCAAGTTAGCTACTAACTGGGACTTTAACTGGCACATTTGTTGTTGTTTCCCATACAAAATTTTAATTTAACTGTTGGCTAAATTTTAACTGAACATTCAGTAATCGGGCCTAAATCGTATTTTTTATTTTAAATATTTTTATTTAAATTGATTTCAAAAAAATTAATGCTTTAAATTTAAATAAAGCTTCCAAAATTGCAATATATATACTAGCTAGAACTTCTATAAAATAATACAAAAAATCCCGGGAAATCCCGCATGAAATTCCCGGGATTGCGGGATTGGAAAAAGGGCGGGATTCCCGGGAATCCCGTCGCGGGATTTCCCGGGACATAAACCATAGTCATGAGTAAAGAACCCTTGACATTTTGTTTTGCAAAAAACACTCTCAGAGAGAATACACTTACTATAACGATATCGATTAGTTATGTCCAAATAATAACTGTATAATTTTTGTTTTTTTCGAATGAAAATTAATTTTGTCATTGGTGTTATTTTTTGACCGGCACTGTACGTGATATATCACGTACACGTATTTTGCTTTTGCATGTAAACTGGCAAGATCGTTCAAACCAGTTTTAATTGAATTGGTTAGATTATTGAATAATAAACCGTCTTTAGGTAATATCTCCTGTAAGAAATCGTCATCTTTTTTAGTTCTATTGCAACAAATTTGGAAAAATTACAAAAATATAGTGTGTTGTTAATAATGAGCCTGCTGAAAAAGTAAACAACCGATTTACATTCTTGTTACTTTGTTTCATTTAAAATAAACATTCTTTTCAAAGGACACCAAAAAAATAATGATCGGCTGTATAGTTTGACTACAATTCAACTGTTAAGAGGATATATTTTTTTTTTAATTTGAGTCAGTACCAATCAGACTGAAAAATTGCCAACTTTGACGGCTCTTCCATTCGTAATTTTTATCCAGTTTCAAAAAGGTTTTTCGATTCTTAATCTGTGAGAAATTCTATACCCGATGCAATCATTTATTTTATCAAATGCTACTGTCAATTTACACAGTTATTTATTTTTGCTACGGTTTTCAATAAAAGGCGCCACAGTGCGCCGATAGACGTGTATATATTTTTTGTGTTCCCTCTGCTAGAACCAGTTGTCAAAACCTTGTTATTTTGGAGATAAAATTGATTGTGTTTTACAGTGTTATTTTTATATAGAAACGAAAAATATAGGGTCCATCCTTCCCCAACAACGCCTTTTGAAAAACGTCCATGCAATTTATAACACCCTTAGAGTAGAGATACAACCTTGCGGCTGCGGCTGCGGATTCCGCTGCGAAGAGAAAAAACAAATTAAATGACTGCGGCTGCGGTGACGGTTGTTTTTATACATACATTTACACTTTCTTTACATGTATGTGTGTGTACATTTAGTGTATGTGTGGAGAGCACCAGCGATGGGAAATGAGTATAGAAAAATTTTTAATTTTTTATATTTTTTTCATTTTAACTTTGGCAAAGATCATTAAATTCAAATGGTAGGCTAAATGAATACGAAACTAGTAATAAACATGAAAAACAATGATTTTTTAAAATATAAGTTCAATCGTTTTAAATTTTCCTTCTCTGAACATCACCAAAAATCGGGGTTATTTTTTGAAAATATGGGAACAATTTAGTGAGAGTCAGAATGAAAATATGCGAGTATGAGAGAAAACGCAGAGAAATTAAATTAAGTTTTAATTTAGAGAGAATCCGCAGTGCGGTTTTAATTGTCAAAAATCCATATAAAAAAAATAAACGCAGAACAAACCGCAAGGTTGTATCTCTAGATTTAAATCGTAATGAAACTTATGTTGTAGAGGAGAAAAAATAAGTGACACATATAGATATTTTTGTAACTACCCAATGCGATATTTCGGGATTAATAAGTAGGGACAAAAACGATATACGCTGTGTTTTCGACTTAACTATATCCGTTACCTCATAAAAAAAAATCAAAGTGCGTTTAAGGCGAAAACTAACATATTACTTTTCGTATTCACGTTAACTTTCAACACGGATAATTATCAACGTTGAAACTCAACGTTTATACATTTTCACATCTATCGTAACTTATTCGCGTTAGTTCCTAAAAACTTTTGCTGACGAACATTCGATTATAACGGAAAAATTATAAACATAACCTATTTAAAATTTTTTATACTATAATCGGTTTAACGTAGAGTTGCTTCAAATACTTAACGTTGATAGGTATGGGATAAAATACAGCTATAGTTTTTGTTTTTTGAGTTTATTTACATTCCAAATTATTAAATAAATGTTCTTGAGTTTGACTATAGATCATAAATTAATATCACTTTCTGTTTAAATTATTTTTCAAATTAACGAAAGATGATACAATTTTCAGAAGTAAATTACAAAGAATAAAAAAATTCTTTTTTTTTGAAAGAATTCGATTCGATTATTATAATAAAATTGGGGTAACCTAATGCAAATCATTTAGTTTGATTATCAGTTAAAGCTGGAGAGTTTATGTGCAATGCCTCTTATGAACATATTTGTACAATAAATGTTATACATGTTAATACATGCTCTATCCAAAATTATGTATTGTAGAATATGTGAAATACCTACAGTACATTTATTTACAATCAATGTATTTATATTGTTTAACAATAATGTCCAACATGATAATACAATTAAATTGTAATTATTGATAAACAAATTCTTGAATATAGGAAAAACAAAAAAATATAAAAGGTATTCACAAGGTGTTCTAAATGCAGTATGCGTTGTATTGTGCTAAATAAAAACGCACTACATCTTTATTAGCACACTTAAACACAGTACACTAAATATAAAATGTCTCAAATGGTGCATATTTCAAAATCATATTTTAACAACTATGTTTTTATTTAAACAATACAAAATATACAATATTTAGTACACCCCTTGTGAACCACCTAATAATAAAATTGCAATAAAAACATATGGCAAACTCAAATATGTTGGTTATGAAAATCGTGCAATAGTTTATAAAACTATTAAATTTATCTTAATATTGTCAATCTTTTTTTTTACTATAACACATATAAACATATGAAGTTGTTTTTTTGTTTGTTTAATTTTAAACAACAAGTAATTTATTTCCACTACACATCCGTCCATGTTTATTTGCAAGAAGAAAAAAACATTGAAAACTCAATTCAAAACAACTGTCACACACAGCCATCATCGTACATCGGGCACACACACTCACTCACATACACTCACAAACAAACAGTATTGTATTTCCGTTTCACAAACAATAATATTCTGAATAAATGTGAATGTATATAAAATCACAGACAAATACCAAAGGGAATAAAAGTGCAATTTTAGTGTATCTATAGTGTGTTTGTGTTGAATGTTCAGAAAAAAGCATGTTTGTATGTATATGATCAAAATTGTCACTCGTAATATTATGAATTTCTCTATTTTGGGAAAATTAAGCCCCCCAAAAAATAGTTATTAAAAAAAAAAGAACATGAATCTGTTCACTAACCCTCTGGAATTTTAATTTAATCGCGTACAGCTTTATTCCAGTATCATGTTATTATTGTAATATTCAATTCAATCCCAATATTCTGAGTACAGACTTATGTATTTTTTCATAATGAAATTTTTATGTTAAAGTTTTATATAATAAAACCACTAATTATGTTTTGCTTGACAGTTAAAGTTTTTTTGATTTTTAATGTATGCAATATTGTACGCGTACACAGTGGTAAAGATTTTTTGGGAAATCCTTATCCGGTCAAAATTTCATCCCTATGCAAATGGTGATTTTGATTGTCCCAATACTCATGGAAATTTTTATACCCTACACCACTCCGTGAACATTAGAGCACCCATATGTGCGAAATTGTTTTTTTCCAGCTCCCCGCTCATTTTCAGATAGGTTGAGAATAAAAAATAAGATCTGTGCAAAAATGTATGTATGTCCTCAAAATTACGCTAAAAAAGTTTCATGGATTTATCCATCTATAACTGTTAAACTAGAAGCTTCTGGTGATTAAGGTACATTAAGGTATATAGCTGTTGTTTACACAATGAAAATGCAAACATTTTCTTTATACAAAATGTTAACCCTCTCATGACCGTTAGTGGTGTTCTTCTTCCTGTAAAATCAGCTTTAGAAAATAAAAAATAAAAATTCTTTAGTAATTAATTCTAATATTAATTACGATTGTCCTATGCGATGGTTACAAACACTTAACTAAAAAATTAGATAATAGGTCCATTCGAGTACTGGATAATTTGTACAAATTTGTACAAATTTTTACTGGATGGCGTTCGTTAACACAAATACTCAGTAAACAGAAAGAAAAAGGAGAGAATAAAGGGACAGCTATATGCTGAGAGCTTCTAAGTCTTCTTCTTTTTCTTGCAAATTTGGACTGGACTGGAAATGCAAAGCAGTAAAACTTTCCAAATAAATTATGGAAAAGATATAAAAAATTTCTAAAAATTGTCTGTTTAAGATTTAACATCAAAAGTTCTCTTCTTCCATAGCGACCAGTTAAAATTTATTTGTATATATATTTGGTGTTGTAATCAGCTGTGCCTACAAACTTGCAAATTTTTGCAAATTTTCTGTTCGCGTACATGTTTGGGATAATTTTAATTGGAGAGTAAATCTTGTCCTACTCTCTGTAAGTTTAGTGTAATTCTTACTGCACTTGACCGAGAAAAGTAATCGAATGGACCTAATATTGTCTCAAATCGAACGTAAATCGTTCATTTATTAATTAAAGGATTAACTATTGTATACATAAAGTTCATTAATTTTATTTGTCAAAATGTTTCTCAAATAATTTTCTATCCGAAAGAATTTTTCAGAGTACAGTAACTTCAAATTCGTTAAACTAATCGATCAGTGGGGATAATCCCTGTTGTGTATGACCCTGTGAATTAAAGGCCTGCATGAATGCATTTAAAACATTCTGTAAAACATTCACTCTACTTTTTACAATTCAGAAATCTTTAATTGAAATTCAGAGAATATTAATTGAAATACAAAAATCATGAATTAAGATATTTGTTATGTTTTCTGAATTTTAATTAATATTTTCTGAATTGCAAAAAGTGTAGTGAATTTTTCACAGAATATTTTAAATGCATTCGTGCAGGCCTTTACTGTCAATTACAATTTCAATTGTGCTTTTATTTTATTATATAAATTGTCTATTCACACCTTTTATACCGTCAAATCTTCTAACAGGTGAAGCACGTAAATTACACTTGATTGTATTGCTTTTGTATGTGTGCGTGTGGTTAATGTGTGTTTATGTTTATTTGACGGTATTTATTTCACAATGAATACCATAACTGTGAATTGTCCTTATGTACATACATATATATTTCTATTTGTTTGTATGGTATCGTTGTTGGTGTTTGGTTTTTTGTTGGTTATTACGTTTTTATAGTGTGAAATATTTAATTCATTATGTTAGTCATTTGCAGTTGTTGTGTTGTTGCTGTTCATTTTTATTCATTTGTTGTTGAGCGTGACAATACTGAAAATAAAAGCGATTAAAGCCGTTAATGCTATTGTAAAGTATATTTTAATGCTTTCGTATTTGTTGTTATTGTTAATTTTTACCACATAAATCCATCATAATTATAAATGTGGTATAATTTGTGATTTAAAAATATTTAATTAATTACTTTAAACTAGTTTATTTAAATCTAAAGATTTTGGTTTTTCTACACTCCATAACAATTTGGTTGGGACAACCGATTTCTTCTTCCAATCGAATTGATACGGTTGCCACAGCCTCGTTAATTCGTCCACAACCCCCTTATTCGATTGTCGCAACAAAATTTCGTTGTTAGTTGTGGCAACCGAATCAATTTGGTTTAAAAAAATCTTTCGATTTTTTTAGAACGTACACTCAAAATAATACGTCTGTTGGCTGGACAGAAAAATTTGTTACTTTAACAAAAAATATTCCTGTTTTTGGCTTAAAATAAAATTTGTTGATTTTAACAAATTCTTTTGTTAAATTTAACAAATCTAAATTTAAGTAAAAAATTTGTAAAACTACAGTTGTATCTGTAATTATACTGAGTAGTAGAATTTATTCAAATTTAGGGTCTCGGGAGTCGGGACCCTACCCGGGCCTATTCCATATCATGTGAGGGCATATAAGGGCACTCTTGTGGAGCAAACATTTTGTCCGTTTTGCTCTATCTCGCTTAGTTTTCGAGATATGGGTCATTTTAAGAAGTGGAAAATTTTTATTAAAAATTTCCGAGGGTCCAAGGCCCCGCCAAGGTCCATTTTTGGATAGAGATAGCTCCTTTCGCAGGGGTTATTTGGTTAGGGGTAGTCGAAATTTTAATCAATTTTGCTCAATCTCTCTTAGGTTTAGAGATATGGCCCATTTTAAAAAATCGGCAGGGAACGAAATAGCGCCATCTTTAAAACTTCGGATACATTGGTGGCACCATCTATCGGGAAATAACAGTAACATGAAAATAGTATATTTTAACAATAAATTTTGTAAAATTTAACGAACGGGTTTTTTAAAAATTAGTTTTAAATAATTTTGAAAACTAACACTCAAAATTAGTTAAATTACTCAGGATTTTTAGTATTATGTTAAATGAAGATAACTAAAATCTTTGCTTAAATCAGTGTTTCAACTAAAATTTTATTAAAAATTAGTCAAATACATTTAAAACCGGTTTGACAAATTTTTCTACTGATGTATTATTTTAAGTGTAGTTTCACAATAATTTCTTCAAAAATCAATATCTACAAATTAGAGAATCAATTACAAAGCTAATTCTGTTCCTAATAGCTTTAAAAAAATTAAATCCTAACTTTATTTGTTTCTTCCTTATCTTAACTTCTTCTATGCCTATTTTAATTTAAATTTTGATTTCCATTCTTATTTTTTCTATTTCTTTTTTGTCTTTTACCTATTAAAATGCATATTGAAATTTCCACAAAAAAAAAAAAAAATCAAACTTTACATAGACTATGCATGCAAACAGAAAAATCAAAGATAAATTTATACAATTTTCACAATGAAAACAAAAAAACTTGCACAAATAAAAAAACAAAAACAACAGAAATTGCAGAAAAAAGAAAATATTTGATAAGAATCCCTTTGATACCAATACAACTTTAAAAACCCCAATGATGATATAACACCCAATTGAACAATTCAAAATTATTTGTTATGCCACGGTAGAATTTTATTTGGACGTAAGTTAAAGAAGACACAAATGAAAATATGCAACAACAGATTTGAACAAACAATTGTAACTATTTGTCTTGTCTATAAGGAACATGAAGAAGGAATAGCTGAAAAAGAAAAGCTATAGGACATGCACTATGGATCAGTTGTTCAAAAATATTACAAAAACAAAATCTCAAAAGAGATAATTTTCGCATTCGTCTGAAAAACCTGCTGAACAATAGTTGAGTTGTAGCGTATTGTCCCAGTAAACCAAGAAATGATACTGTGTCAATAATGATATTATATTTTATAAAATTAATGATCATTAACGAATAGTTCAATAAAGCATCTTAACCTAAAGTTTGAGCTAACTTAGAGCTACAGATGTCAAATTCCATACAAATTTGAATTGTTTAACTTTCAGTTTGTGCTAACTTTAGGTTATTTGTTAATTGTTAATGGGGGTTAATGTTATTGTAATTTTTAAAAATAACCATAACATTTTTAACAATATTTCAAAGTTTTTTAAAATTATAAATGCTAAAAATACATTTTGATTAAATTTAATATTTTTTATCAGCCGAACGTTTCTTTTAAATATTTTTTTATTATTTTAAAACCACGGATAGAATACACTCACAATATATTTTCCATAACCGATTGAGGTTTATTTGAAAAGTAATAGGTAAAGTTTGTTTTCAATTGAAGAATCAATTAAAATAAATTGAAACATATTGTTTAACTTTTTCATCAGTCAATAAAAACAAATCACAAAAAATATGTATCGTCTGTAGGAGTTGATATTTTCAGTCTAATATTCTATTTTTAGTTTTCTATTTTTAGAAAAAACTGATGAAGGGGACCTGGAAAATCTCCGAAACGATCGTCTTTTCATTCCTGAAAGTGTAGAGGTTTTTGAAAGCAAAAACTGTGTGATGTAATTGTCAGGAGAGTATCCTGATGAAGAAAAATTGCAGTTTTTGAAAAATGTACTTATTATGTTAATTCATAATAAGGAAATTGGCCTCAAACTGAATTAATAAATTTCTAATTTATTAATTAAAAAGGTCGAAAAAACGATTTTTATTTTTAAATAAAAGTTAAAAACCAACACTTTTAAAAAATAATTTAAATTATTTCGTTGTTTTCTGTTTTAAAACAAAAAATTCAAATGTTTTCGGTTTTCTTTTTTGCTAAAATAGTTTATATACAAAATTAAGGTTGTACACAAGGGGTGTGCTATTTGTTGTATCGTCGTATCGTCCTAACAAAAAACAGAGTTGTTAGAATTTAAATTGAAAAAATACAGCATATCAGAATAGCACGATACAACACTTTTACGTATGTTTAGTGTCCTATGTTTGAGTGTGCTAACAGATAGAAAACCCAAAAGAAAATCGTTGTTAAGGCCAAATAAAAATTTTAACAACTCTGTTTTTCGTTAGGACGATACAACGATACAACAGATAGCACACTCCTTGTAACCTAATTATTTTCATTTAAATTACAAGAAATTCTTTACTCATACACACAAACATAGCCAATAAAAATATGAAGGTGTGTGTTGTGTGTGTAGCGTTTTGAAAATTCAAACAAAAAAAAAAACTTTCAAATATGAAAAAACAAACCACAAAACCGTTTTTTTTAAGTTTTGTCAGTTAAAAATTGATGATAGTTTTAACAGACTCTTCAATTATTTTTATTTCTTTTATGGATTCTTTAAACAATGTTTGAAAATAAATAGCAAAATGGTTTGAATATAATGAAAAATCAGTAATCCGTTTTCAATTGTGTTTTCAATTAATTTAATATCAGAAAGGCTATCAGAAATGGTGTTTCGCAATCCCGATACTTCAAATTTTCCTTATTTTGTTGTACTATGTTTTTGTTGTGAATTATTAACTTGATTGAAAGTTATTATTCTTTAAATAAATTTTTTGGTGTATCTGCATCTCGATATTAATTTTATCCCCTCTATTTTGTTGCTGCCTTCGAAGTGGACAGCCTCTTAATGTGTTAATTTTTTTGGAGAAGGGATTGAAGGGAGAATTTTAAAACAGTTGTTGCGCGCCAACTGATGGGAGTAAGCAAATATATTGAAGCTTTTTAGTTCATAGCCCTGTTACATATATTATTTGACTTCGGTGGGGTTAAGTGCTTTCTAAATACCGAAGGAGATCGCTGCGGATAGAAAACTCATACATATTATTTTATGTAATTCGTGTTGCCGTCGCTGGAAATCGAACTCGTAATCTTCTATATAACAGTCCAACGCGCTAACCATACACCACAATCTCCTCAAAAGAGCTCTTTTTTACTAACCATATGGAAGGAGAATAATCTCATGCTAAATCCTATAAAATCTGTTGTAATGCCCTTTAGCAGATACAAGATAAACTATAACACATTTCCAGTAGTGATGCTTTATGATGCTCCACTGAAATATGTGGAGGAAGGTTAAATACTTACGGTTTTACATTAATTCGACATTGTCTTGTATCGATCATATTAACAGTGTTATATGTAAGATCTTTCTTACGTTAGGTAACTAACGAATAACTTCTAATTTTACGCCGAATGAAATAAAGAAACGGCGTGTTATTCAGCTGATTCTTTTCCTAAGAACTTACTCAGCTGCGGTTTACAGTAAATTGGGCTCCCATTCATTGCATAAATTACAGGTCGCTTTTAATAATGCTACGCGATATATTTATGGATTGCGCCGATTTAGCCGCATACCATCATGGAAAACAGCGGTTCTGGGTTGTGATATTGGTGACTACCCTCGAATTAGAAATTTATTATTTTTGCATAGACTTATACATCAAAAAAGCCCTGGCTATCTACACAGAAAAAACAGTAGGCACCAACAACGGAAATTTGTAAATGCAATCACATTTTCTTTTGAATTAAAATTTTATTCGCAACAATTTTTTTTTTTTTGAAATATTTATAACTCGTATGTAAATTGTTATCTTTCATATAAAAATTGTTTAAAAATAAAAATTGAAAGTTAAAAAAAATAAATTTTTTTTGGATTTACAAATTTTCTTTGTTGGTGCCTTTTTAAAAGGTTTTTTTTTTGTATTTACAAATTTGGTATGAGAAAGGTGTTTAAAAATTTAATTCAAAATTGTTAATTTTTATAATTTAAATTGTAATTTGAGGCCTTTAAAGTTCGAGTGAAAATTTTCCACGTGAAAAACAACTTACGGTGCTTTAACTTCGAAATTTATTCATGAATTTTCTTGAAATATATTTGGTTGCCTCTGCTAAGTTGCTGGCTAAGCAAATATAAAATAAAACACTATTTATATTTCATAAGCTTACACATATACCGAATTTTTTTTTTTTGATCTTTGGTTTGAGTGAGTTTTTTTTGCATTTTTAGTTGTTACATCTTAATTATGGAACTAATTGGCAACCAATTGTGGAATGATCTTTTTGTATAGCAAAGACAAACTTTTCTGGAGGTTTCTAGGATTAAAGAAAAGGTAAATGATAAAATTTGTAGTACAATTTTTCATAAAAAAGCCTATCCATAGTGCCATTTATAAATAAACTAACAATAGACTACACACTGTTGCAATAACAGCAGCAAGAGTAAAATCGATGTGAAATAAGACTTTTGTTGCTTTTCTCTTACAAACATACTTTAAGCTCGTTTTTATTGAGAAATTTCCTGATAAATATCTCTTCAATTTATATATGGGTGTGAAAGTAAATGTGTGTGGATGTGTGTTATAAAGTTTTTTGTTTTATCTGCGTTTTCCCACATAGCATTTGGAAGATTGTTTTGTCAAAAATCACCTAAGAGAGTCTTCTTCGAGTACTTTTGATGACCAAATACTGATTAATCACTTGCGCGCTTGAAAAAAGAATCGAAAATGATTCTCGCTTATGCTTAAAAGAGATTTATTGAAAATTATATTGCGCATTTAAAAAATGCTTGTTAGTTTGTTTTTGTTTAAAAAGTGATTTATTAAAAATACAATAACAAAACCTACAGCAATCACAAATTGATCATACAGGTGCTTGAAATGTGACTGATTTCAATGTTATTTTAGAACAGTGATGCGCAAAATTGATTTGCAATTGTATTAGTGAGCAAGAGAGAGAGAACTGCACTGGGAAAAAAATTTGACGAATTATAAAATATGTCTTTTTACATATTTATTTATTTTTATAGTCATTTATGACAAAATCTTAATGAAATTTTCTGCAACATATTTTTATAGATTTTAAACAAAATCTTCTATATTAATACTTTTATGTATTGTTTATATTTTGTTTTTTTATTTCTATTCAAAATTTACTATGAAAGATATTACTATGAAAATAATCATTCCCTAGATTCCTTAAATGTTTTATAACGTAAAAGGCATTGCATGATATCAAAAACATTTTTCATCATATATTTTCTGAATGTCATAAATAATTGTTTTTAGTGCACTTGAATAAAATATCAAAACACCCGCTAAGCATTTGCACTCGTCGCTGTCTCAGTGACGACTAAATTAAAGAGCATAAGAATATGTGTGAGGTAGTAAATTCACAATTGTGCTTTGAAACGCGCACCACTGTTTTAGAATAATATTTTGCGCAGCTGGAAAAGTGCTTATTATGTTGTTATTTCTGCTTATAACGGGACAATATTTTACTTGTTTTGAAGCAGAGATCCAATATTTGAATTCTGTAAATTTTTGTTTAATTATCTCAGTGTAATTTTATAAAAGTAAATATAAGTAATTTAATATTACAATTTTAGTAAAAAGTGATTTCTAAATTAAAAAAGATGATGTCAGCCAAATAATTAAAAAGCAAAAAAAAAAGAAGCCGAAAAATTAATAGAACCAAAAAATAAGTTCTCAGGAAATTTTCATTAACAAACATTTTTGCTTTTTTATTATAATTTTGTTTATATTATTGTATATAATTCTAATAAACTTAATTAAATAACAATTTATATCAAACTAGCGGGCGCAGCCCGCTACGTTGTTAGCGTGCCTTAAAGGTTAAGGGGGGGGAGGGCGTCGTCCCCCACAATTTTTATTACATTCGTTTTTTTATTTAAAGTTTTTTTATTTAAAGCCTTCACCCAGCCACCACAAATAAATAATTCTGCACAACAATGGGTTTAAAATAAATAAATATTTGATCACTTTTTCTCATGAAAGTGGATTGTTAGTAATGAATCCATAATAAATTGCAATATACGTGTGTATGTTAAGATAATTTGGTAAAGTGCGAACTTAGGTAGATAGACCCGTAAGTAGTTTTGTTCATTTGTGTTTTGAATGAAAATAAATAACGTAAAGCAGGGTTGGAAAGCATTTTATAATATGAAAAATAGCGGGCACGTTGTTAGCGTGTCTTAAAGTTTTTTTTTAATTCCAGTTTATGTAAAGGTAGACCTGGCAATTCAAGTAAATTCACAAATTCAGTTGGAAAATTTACTGCGTCGGTTTCTTCCACCGGTGCTTCGTTAGATGAAGTTTAAATATCGGAATATATAAGTTCCATTCCTTTTCTAAGGTTTTTTCTCTTTTAGAAAATTTGTTTAACTTTTTGGAGAGGAAATTTCAATGCTAAATAAGTTTCATATTCCGTGGATAGTGTTTGAACAGGTAATTCCCTCTTCCAATCCATTTGCATTCTCTATAATTTCAATTCTACTCGTTCAAAGTTTATATCCATTTCACTCCACTTGTGTAGTGTTTCATTCCACTCGTTTCCTATTTAGTTTGTTAATTTTAGTGTTTCATATACACTTGTTCTTTAAGTTTTAGGTTTCTAGCTAAAGACGCAGACGTTAAGGGGGAGGGGGCAATTTTCCCCTTTTGAACCACCATTTTTACCACGTTCCTGTCCAAAGTCCTAGAAATGCCTTGTCGATAAGTTAGCCCATACTCCAAGGAAAACATATTATATATTACAGGTTTCTAGCCGAAGGGTTCGGTTAGGCCATCAAGGGGGAGAATTATTCCGTTTTTACCCCTCCCGGTAGGAATTTCCAAAAATTCCGTCTTAGAGGACGTCTCCGTTGGAGGAGGAACCTACTACATACATAATTTTAGGTCTCTATATTCAGTAGTGTGGCCAGGCCGTCAAGGGGGAAGTTTTTTCCCTTTTTACCCCTCCCGGTATGAATTTCCAAAAATACCATCTTAGGGGACGTCAACGTTGGAGAAGGAACCCAAATACCGAATTTAAGCTCCCTTGTTCCAGCAGTTTGGCCAGGCCGTTAAGGGGGAGACTTTTCCTGTTTTTGACCCTACCTGTAGAAATTTCCAAAAATCTCATCTTAGCGGATGTCTACAATAGAGGAGGAACTTTAATACCAAATTTCAACTTCCTACCTCCAGCGGTTTGGGCAGGCCTTTAAGCGGCACTTTTCGCTTCATTAATCCCCATTTTTGCAATGTCCCTGTCCAAAAAGCACCTTCCCGGTCCAAAAAGCCCATACTCCAAGTAACATATGTTTTACATTTCAGGTTTCTAGCCAACTTTTACTATTTGTGCCCCTCTCGGTAGGAATTTCCGAAAATCCATCGACAGGGAATTTCAGCTTCCTAGTTCCAGCAGTTTGAGCAGGCTGTCAAGGGGGACACTTTTTCTTTTTTTGTCCCTCCTGGTTGGAATTAGGCTGGAAGAGGAACCTAAGTACCGAATTTCAGCTTCCTAGTTGCAGCAGTTTGGACAGGTCGTTAAGGGGCAACTTTCCCTTTTTGAGCCCCCATTTTATAACGACCCTGTCCAAAATTCAAAAAAGTATCTTTCTAATAAGTTAGCCCTTACTCCAGGGACCCACATTTTAATCTTCAGGTTTCTAGCCGAAGGGGTTTTTACCGCCCCCAAGGTGAGGCTTTTCTTCTTTTTGCCCCTCCCTTTAGGAATTTATAAAAATTCCATCTTCGCGGCTATCTGCGATGGATGAGGAACATTCATACCAAATTTCAACTGCATTGCCTAAGCGGTTAGTGCAGGTCGTTATTGGGGACATTTTTCCCTTTCAACCACCATTTTTACTATGCTGCTGTCCCAAAATAGAAAAATTACGTTGCCGGTGAGTTAGTCCTACTCCAAGGAATACATATTTTAAATTTTAGGTTGGCCAAAAGGGATTGGTCAGGAGGAGACTTTTACCTTATTTCCCCTCCCGATAGGAAATTCAAAAATTCCGTCTAAGCGGACGCCTACACAGAAGGAGGAACTCACATACCGAGTTTCCTTTTGGGATATCCTGTAGGGAATTCCAAAAATACAAACTTAGTCGATGTCTACTACAGTGGAGGAACCTTTATACCAAATTTCAACTTCTTACCTCCAGTGGTTTGGGCAGGCACTTTTCCAATTTGTGAGACTGTTTATGTGAAGACTTTTCCCCTTTTTGCCCGTTCTGGTAGGAATTTCCAAAAATCCCGTCTTAGCGCACGTCTATGCCGAATATCAAGAAACCTTGTTTTAGTGGGGATACCGTGGGGGTGGGAAAAAAGTAGTTTTTTTGAAATTATATATTATTTTAAATGGTACTTTTTGGAAAAACGAAATTTTTTGGAAAAAGATACTTTGTTTTTACAAAGTACTTTATTTGTACTTTTTTTGGAAAAGGTATTTTTTTTAAAAAAGGTGTTTTTTTTTGGAAAAATGTATGTTTTTTGGAAAAAGGTACTTTTTTTGGAAAAGGTACTTCTTTTGGAAACGGCACATTTTTTTGGAAAAAGGTACTTTTTTTTGGGAAAAGGTACTTTTTTTTGGAAAAGGTACTTTTTTTGAAAAAGGTATTTTTTTGAAAAAATTTATGTTTTTTGGGAAAATGAACATTTTTTTAGAAAAAGGTACTTTTTTTGGGAAAAGGTACTTTTTTTTGGAAAAGGTACTTTTTTTTGAAAAAGGTACTTTTTTTGGAAAAAGGTACTTTTTTTGGAAAAAGGTACTTTTTTTTGGAAAAATGTACTTTTTTTGGAAAAAGGTACTTTTTTTAAAAAAGGTACTTTTTTTTGGAAAAATTTACTTTTTTTGGAAAAAAGTACTTTTTTGGAAAAAGGAATTTTTTTTGGAAAAAGGAAAATTTTTTTAGAAAAAGGTATTTTTTTTGGAAAAAGGTAATTTTTTCGGGAAAAGGTACTTTTTTGGAAAAAGGTACTTTTTTTGGAAAAGGTATTTTTTTTTAATAAGGTGTTTTTTTTTTTGGAAAAATGTATGTTTTTTGGAAAAATGTACTTTTTTTGGAAAAGGTACTTCTTTTGGAAAAGGAACATTTTTTTAGAAAATGTACTTTTTTTGGGAAAAGTTACTTTTTTTTGGAAAAGGTACTTTTTTTGAAAAAGGTATTTTTTTGAAAAAATGTATGTTTTTTGGGAAAAGGAACATTTTTTTAGAAAAAGGTACTTTTTTTGGGAAAAGGTCCTTTTTTTTGGAAAAGGTACTTTTTTTTGAAAAAGGTACTTTTTTTGGAAAAAGGTACTTTTTTTGGAAAAAGGTACTTTTTTTTGGAAAAATGTACTTTTTTTGGAAAAAGGTACTTTTTTTGGAAAGGTACTTTTTTTTGGAAAAGGTAAATTTTTTTAGAAAAAGTACATTTTTTGGAAAAAGGTACTTTTTTTAAAAAAGGAAAAAGGTACTTTTTTTGGAAAAAGGTACTTTTTTCGGGAAAAGGTACTTTTTTTGGAAAAAGGTACTTTTTTTGAAAAAAGGTACTTTTTTTGGAAAAAGGTACTTTTTTTTGGAAAAAGGTACTTTTTTTGGAAAAAGGTACTTTTTTTGGAAAAAGGTACTTTTTTTTGGAAAAAGGTACTTTTTTGGAAAAAGGTACTTTTTTTGGAAAAAGGTACTTTTTTTGGAAAAAGGTACTTTTTTTGGAAAAGGTACTTTTTTGGAAAAAGGTACTTTTTTTTGGAAAAGGTACTTTTTTTGGAAAAAGGTACTTTTTTGGAAAAAGGTCCTTTTTTTGGAAAAAGGTACTTTTTTTGGAAAAAGGTACTCTTTTTGGAAAAAGGTACTTTTTTTGGAAAAAGGTACTTTTTTTTGAAAAAGGTACTTTTTTTTTGTAAAAGGTACTTTTTTTGGAAAAAGGTACTTTTTTTGGAAAAAGGTACTTTTTTTGGAAAAAGGTACTTTTTTTTGGAAAAAGGTACTTTTTTCGGAAAAAGGTACTTTTTTGGAAAAAGGTACTTTTTTTGGAAAAAGGTACTTGGAAAAAGGTACTTTTTTGGGAAAAAGGTACTTTTTTGGGAAAAGGTACTTTTTTGGAAAAAGGTACTTTTTTTGTCCCCTTTTTGCCCCTCCCGATAAGAATTTCCAAAAATGCCGTCTCAACGGATGTCTACACCGGTCGAGGAACCTACATACCAAATTTCAACTTCATAGCTCCAGCAGTTTGAGTAGGCCGTCAAGGGGGAGACTTTTTCCCCTTTTTGTCCGTCCCTGTAAAAATTTCCAAAACTCCCGTCTTGGTGGATGTCAACGATAGTGGAGGAACCTTTATACCAAATTTCAACTTCCTACCTCCAGCGGTTTGGGCAGGCCGTCAAGGGGGACCTTTTTCCCCTTCTTAACCCCCATTTTTACAACGTCCCTGTCCAAAATTCCAGAAAGTACTTTCCAGAAAAGTTAGCCCATACTCTAAGGAACACATATCTTAAATTTCAGCTTTCTAGCCAAAGGGGTTTTGGCAGGCCGCCAAGGGGGAGACTTTTCCCGTTTTTGCCCGTTCCGGTAGGAATTTCCAAAAATCCCGTCTTAGCGGACGTCTACGCCAAAAGAGGAACCTACATACCAAATTTCAACTTCCTAGCTTCAGCGGTTTGGGCTGGGCGATGTTGAGTCAGTCAGTCAGTCAGTCACGTTATTCTTTTATAAATAGAGATAAATATTTTGTTTTTTTAATGTAAACAATTAGAAATACGGCTAAAAAATGACACGAAAAAGACTCCCAAACGGTCATAATCACGACCAAAGATGACTCGAAAAAGAATCGCAAATGATTAGAAAACGACTAAAAAATGACTCGAAGAAGCCTTACAAATAATTATAAATACGAGTCAGAAATGAGTCGAAACTAATCAGAAAAGCGAGTTGGGTACCATTTTCTCCCGACAAAACAGTCATTTATGATCAGAAAATGTGCTCAAATATGATCATTTTAATCGTCCAGAGGAGTCATAAATGACTCGAATGTGATCAAAAATTTCATAAAATGCTATGTGGGTTGTTTTTGGATGCAAGTGTTAGTGTATACTTTCAAAGTGTCAGAATATTATTATTGTTTGTAGCTGTTGTTGTTGTTGTTATTTCTTGTTATTATTGTTTATGTTTATCGCATTCAATAACTCAATAGATAAACAATATGATTTTTATTTACTGCACGTACCATATAAAGTTGAAAGAAACAACTAACTACAGCATTAAAAGGATAAAGTATATCAAGAATGAAAGAAAGTTCGTTTTTTATCTGTGAAAATTTACTTATTAATAAATAATGGCTGTGCAATGGAGGAGAAAAGTGTATTCATATCTGTAATTGTTCAAGAATAAAGAATCAGAAATTGCTAAAAATCTGATATCTTAGAAATTATTCTCGTTAATGACAGGTTTTTCTCGAAAATGATGCAAGCAAAAGATTTCTTTTTTATCAGTACAGTAAGCCTATATCGTTGTGGTATGTGTTTCTTCGCCTTAAAAACACTCCAATGAAATATATGAGGTAGATCTGGAAGGGATCCCGAGGAGTTAATTTTTATGAAACAGTCAAGTGTTCCAATATCACTTGCTCCCCATTCCATTCCATATCGTTCCGATTTGTACCAATGTTCCATTCTTAATCAAAATATGTATTGCGGCCTTACAACGCCCTCTTGTGTAAATATTGGCAACCAAAGTTAAAATTTTAATAGAATATGAATCTTACACCCAGAAAACAGATTCCGTGCTAACAACCCAATTTGTTGCCAATCTAATGGTTAAGGTGCATCAAATGAATTTTTCGGTTGAGACTACCGAATTATTTCTAATTAAACCGAAATTCTATTGTCACAGTCAAATTAGTCCTATCTCAATTGGTTTTCAGTTGTCATAATTGAAAAACTCCGCTCAGGTATGTAGTTACATAACCATTAGACCGTACCTCAAAAAAAAAGTTCGCCGTACACCCTCCAATACAATGTATTTTTGGAAGGCGATTTCAAAAAAAAAAAAAATTTTTTTTTGCCGACCGTAGGGGTCGCCTTTTTTAATTTTTTGTTATTGCTTTGGCATTTAAAATCGGATTTTAAAGTGTGATATATCGATGTTTTTGCCTCGAGGAGACCAGTGTTTTGCTATATAGTTAAAATCCAATTAAAAAAAATTTAAAAAGGCGACCCCTACGTTCGGCAACCAATATATAAAAAAAATTTCTACTGGGTTTAGCGAAAAACTTCCTAAGCAAAAGTTTAATGATTTTTTGCGAGCTTTAATTTTCTGACATTAGGGTGGTACATTGGGGTGGTAGCAACTGAGATCTGGTGGGTAACTACTATATTAGAGGTCAAAATGTCCTTAGAGCAAAACACTGGCCTCCTCGAGAGAAAAATATCGATGTATCATAATTTAAGATCCGACTGTAAATACCAAAGATATAACAAAAAATGTAAAATGGCGACCCCTACTTTCGGCAAAAAAAAATAAAAAATGTCCTTGCAAAAATACTTCATATTAGAGGGTGTACGGCGCACTTTTTTTTTTTTTTGCCTGTAAGGTGGTATTCTCTAATAACCATATATGTATCTGGTAATGATTTTCTACACTGGGGTGAAGACTGGATGATGCATGTATGTACAGAGTGCAGCTTAGTAACTATATGATTTGTTTTTACACCATAAAATCTTCTGCATGCACGTTGAGTATTAACTATCGAACGATTAATTTCAAGGAATAGAAAAACAATCTTAGTTCTTTGCGCAATTGAATAGCATTCCATTTCTGAAATAGAAAAAAATGAAATATTCATAAACAAAGAAGTTACAATTTTTTTACATCATATAGTTACTTTAGCCGCACCCTTTATTTATTCTATAAAAAGACAAAATTAATACAAATTCACATTATTTTCTAACTTTCTAACTTTAACTTTTTTTCAAAATTTATACTACTCTACAAAAATGGAAAAATTTATTTAAACTTTAGCCGATTTTACGCTCAATATACTGTCAATGTTAAATTATGTGGAATGCAACAAACAAGTAAAGAAAAACATGTATAAACATTTATACGTTATAGAACGAACTAGAAAAGTTGTTCAAGTTAGTTTTGTGTGTTTCTTTATCTATGCATGGCATAAAAAACTGTAGCAAATGCTAAGAAAATACTAAAAGAAGCAACTTTTAATTAATTTCTCACACAAGCTTAACTTATGCATCTAATTACACCTGTAAGATAGAAACAACAACAACAAAAATAACAAACAATGCATAAAAAATCATAGAATATTAAATGCTATCTTAAGATAGCTAACCAGAATTCAGCAGAAGTTCTTAATCTTTTCTCTTATATTTAGGTCTCAAAATTTTTTCAAAGTAAATACTTAGAAATAGATATTTTTCATTGTTAGTAACACTGTGCTAGTTGAAAAATCCGACAAGCGGGGCACCCAGTGAGTAAACCTAATTCGACTACGCTGAATCCAGTGGTGCTAACCTTTTTGAAGATTAGCTCTTAAAAATAAGATATTTGTGTTTGAAAATTATGATTCCGAAGAACGCAAAAAACCCGGTTTTTCTAAATTTTCAACCATTTATTTATACACCGGTTGTTTGTTGTATCCCTAATCAGCATTGGGTTAAAAATTATCAATGTCGGTGCAGGGGTTAAAAAGTTGTGAGTGAAAATGTTAGGACACTACGAAACTTTCTATACTAAATGGTACATTTTAGTGGTTTGTTAACATAAATGGTTGTAAAATGTATTGAACTTTGTATTGAAATGAAAAAAGTTATATGGAGATTTTTGAGCTGTCCTCACATTTTCAGTCACAACTTTTGAACCGCCAGACCGATTTTTATTTTATTGTCAAATTTTTCAAACTCAAATATCTTCTTTTTTTAAGAGCTAACCTAGAAAAACGGCTAGCACCATTAGATTCAGCGTACCTACTCGAATTGGGTTTACCTACTGGGTTCCCCGCTTGTCGGAAAAAAATATCTCCGATACGTGCACAGTGTAACTAGAAATAAAAGAGTTAAGACATTTTCTTTGTAAAACAATATTGTGATCATCGACAACTACCTATAATGATGATTATAAAAATATCTTGGGAATCACTGTTGTTTACTTCAACTAACAAAATTATTGCATAAAACATCGAGACAAATAATGGTCTTATACGTGTATCTTTAAATGTATGTATATGTGCACCTGTATTTATTGTATCTCTACGTTGATGCACAGGTGTAAAATTGTGAAAACCTTTAAAAACTAAGGATATTTTTGTTTGTTATAATCAACATATAATATAAAACGTGTAGAGAGTAAGCAATTTTATGGTTTCACCGTAAAAACAAGGAGTGAGTTTAAATTTTAAATAAATGCGTAATACCGGAAACGGCTATGTGTGTGTGTGTGTATGTTTAGTGTTTATGTGCGTATGTTTAGTTAAGATAAAGCAATTGCTGTTCGTGATGCAATATTAACAACATCTTCTAGTTAAGATAGAAAAAGCATATTTTAACAAAAAAAAAGTTTACTTAAATTATATTCGCTTAAGGAACAGTTTAAGTATAAATTTAAAAATATTTTTTTTATAAAAAAAATACAAATTTATATTAAAAAAGTAGATTTTCATTACCCTTAAGTTAACTCTCTATACGAGAAGAGCAGTGTCAAGGTTCGATTAGTGTCTGTGTTCCGTAAAAGGGTCGTGCCGGATGGCTCTTTTCTGTGGTTAGTCTTTCCGCAAAAATATATCAGCTGCTTTACCAGAAATTATATATTGTTTATTTTGTTGTATTTTCCGGAACTTAAAATATCAGTCTAGAGTATATTGCTCCCAAAAAAAAAAATTAAGTTATAAATAAAAAAAAAATTAAGTATAAATATGTCCCCCAAAAAATTAGAGTAATCGGAAATCGGGAAGGCGAGCCGCATCGGCTCTGAAATTTGGAACAGTAATTACAAGGCGAAAATATGACTTTTTGTGCATTTTCTTAAATCCGTTAAAAAAACAACCGACTCATTACAATTTTCCCCGGCAACTGATGTCTTGTAGACCACTTAATAAAAAAATTCAGGTCGTGATTTTTAAAATTATTGCAATTGTCTACTACAGAAACATTTTTTATTCTATAAGTTCCAACCCAAGAAACATTTTAACGGACTCTCCGGCACGTACGGATTCATGAATCCGGCTTTTACGGCATGTTAACTGTCCGTAAGGTACGTATCCGTCAATGCTTGTACGTATACGGAACATTAACGGACCGTATAAATGGATTTTCGAACACAATACGTTTTAACTCCGTATTGGTGTATCCGTTTCCGTACCTTTAAATACGGATTCAACGGTTTGTTTACAAAATAAAAAATTTTTGTAAAGTCGGTGAAAATATTATTATAATGGGAATATATGGAGAATATGCAATAGAGGGAATTCTTTCTATCACACCATTAATCAAACAACATCAAGTAACAAGATAAGATTTATGAAACTTAATGTTTCACAATGTTTTGTGTATAACATGTGAAAATTTGCATCGTGTACATAGTCAATTAAACCATAACTAATTTATTGTCTCTTTTCCATATAGATGTTGGATTTTACTCCGGGGCCCTAAGCGCTGGATAGATAGGTAAACCGAGCTAGATGTGCTAAATATTGTAATTATAATTAATAATAATTATTAATGAATTTATAAAAAAGAAAAAAAAGTACTTTGTATTGAAAATAATAAACATATGGTCTATTTGTTTGAAAAAATCGGTAGGATATGGACAAGGAAATACTCCGTTATTACACGACATATCGGTCCGGAAACGGTCCGGCATTGATGGACTTTCAGCGGACTAGTCCGATTTTTACATGACATAACGGTCCGTAAACGGTCCGTCATTGACGGACTTTAAACGGACTTGTCCGTCTTTAACACGACATACCGGTCCGTAAACGGTCCGTCATTGACGGATTTTCAACGGATTCGAATCAGTTTCGATGTTCCTTATGTTCCGTTTTCTGGTCCGTATACGGATCCAGAAAATGGTACGTATACGGAGTTGGATTCCGTTTATGACGGACCGAAAACGGTGCGTAAACGGAACGAATTGTTTGTTGGGAAGAAACGCAGATGAGAAGTATTTTTTTATATTGTGTTTTGCTAACTCGTTTTAAATTAGTGCCAAAAAGGTTAGAATTTTTAAACAATTTTTAAACTCATTAAAGGAATTAAATATGCTAAAATCCCGAACGTATTTAACAAATTGTGAAAAACAATCCGTTGTAGGCATGTCCCTATCCGGATTTCATTCTTGCCTAAGGAAATCGTCAGGGGACGACGCACAGTGCTTTGTCCCATAGGTAAAATTAAAAAAAAAATGTATGCGTAATGTTAGTGACTTATACATTTTTGAAGAGGTGACATAATACCCTAAATAAATAAGAAAGAGGAATTCAGTATCTCCTCTTTTTGTTAACAATAGAGGGTGCTGAAGTCAAAAAAATTTTGAGCTAAAATAGTTAAACGAAAATCTAATTTTAACTGCTTTACAAAACAAATTGGCAAAAATTCAGTTTTAAAGATAATTCTTTGAAACACGGTGGTTTTGTTATTCACTATATTCGGAATAAGCAGAAATTATTTTAAGTGAAAATTTTTTATAGAATAATATTTGATGGTATCGAAAACTTAAGACATTTTTTGACTGGAAATCCCAAAGTTGCTTAAGTTTGGTAGAGTAAAAAAAAAAAATATGGAAGAACGTCTTTTTTTATTTATGATTTTAGGGCATCTTGAAGCTCTTTAATAGAATTTGAAAAAAAAATTGTTTTTTTTTAACCGCAAATTTAAAAATTTTATACATTTTTCAAACCCTTTTACCTGAGTTTTAAAAAAGTTAGAAAGAGCTAAATTTTAAGGTACCACCAAAACTTAAAATAATATCGTTAAAAAAAAAAAGAACTTGAAAATTGAAACACAAGCTTCATTTTAATGTGGTGTAAAAATAAAAATAAAAAAAATTCAAGAAACTTAAAAAAAAATTTAAGTAATAACATTTTTTTTTGCTGAAAACCTAAAATTTTATAAAGTTTAGTGAAATTTATAAAAATATAAAAAATAACGTCTATTTTTTTACGATTTAGATAGTCCATTAGGATGTATAATTTTCTGTAAAAAAAAATTTAATTTCTAACCGCAAATTGTAAATTTTTAACTTTTTCTACATATCCCAATTTTTCAATATTATGTAGATATATATGTATGTCTATTAGAGTGGTCCAAAAAAAAAAAAGTTGGAATTTTCACGCTCCACAACCCTACGAATATGCCACTTTGAAAAAAAATGTAGTCTGATCAAAAAAATCACCAAAAAAGTTTTGTTTAGAGGTAGCACATCGCAATTGAAGTTTCGAGGTTGTATTTGTTCTATTATTTTTAATTAATTAAAAATAATGGAAAAAATGAGAAAAATTAAATATAATTATTATGATCGCGACATATCAAATCTAATATATTTTTAGGTGGACATTACGAATATGAAATCAAAATTCAAATCGGAGTCGCGGATTTCGCGAAATTTTAAAATTTCATACAAAAAAGGATCAACTTTGTTCAGGATGTTTTCTTATATTTACCAATATGAAAATTTCGTTTTTGCATTAATATATATCTGCTAAATGTCCTATTATGTGGGATAGGGTTTTTGGTAGCAATAAAATTATAGCAATCTAAATAATAGCGAAATATTAAAAAATGTAAAATTTTAACTTAATTTGCAAGGATATCTGTTATCCTTTTTAAAATTCAAATCAGTGTTATATATAATGAAGGCCCTTGGTAAGTGAATTGCAAAAGTATAACTAATTGCATTTTTCGATAACACCGTTTACAGGTAATTAGGATAATATATCAAAAAACTTGAGTTTTTTTGAATTTTCGAAAACCGCGAATAATTCATAAACCACAACTTTTTTTTAAATTTCGATTGCTGATTCATAATCTGCGTTAAAATAAAGATCAGATTTGAAAAATTTGCGCATACAAGGCAAAAACAAGTTGAATTTTTAATTACATCCTTTCGGAAAATTTCGAAAATTTGACTAAAATATGTATTTTTTTGTATAAATTTAAAAAAAATCGCGAATTACTTAAAAGTTACTTAATTTTTTTAAGTTTTGATTTCAAATTCCTTATATTCACATTAATTAAGACCAGATCTAAAAAAAAATTGTTAAATAATAGCGTACAGGTTAAGAAATAATTAAATTTAAAGTCAACCCTACTTTTTGTATAAATTACTCTAGAGATAAATTACTAATTCTTAAAAGACAACTTTTTGTGCTACTTCTAAATAACAGCGGATTTAGCTGAAACTTGGCACAGAGAGTTTTTAGACATTAAGGAATAGGGGCAACATTGTGGAGATCGCGAATTCCAACTTTCATGTTTTTTTGGACGACTCTAATGTGTATAGATGTATATGCTGTCCCTTAAAATACTATTTGTCGATTTTCATTCATTACACAGCCAAGTTTTCATCTAGTAGGTTCATTGAAGAATTTAATTTTTTTTTTTTCGAAAACTTTAACCCGTACTGAATTGCGGCCGAAAATGGCCCATTTTTTAAAAAGAAAATAGCATATCAATTAAAAATTCACAAAATTCGAATTTTTTGCAAAAACTAGTTTTTTATTTAACTTGTTCATTAAATATACTTAAAATTATTCAGATACGGAATTTTGGTTTCGCTGGATATCATTAACCCACTTTAACTTAGAACCGAAATGCCCATAAATTTAATAGAAATGCAAAAACGAATTTTTTTTTAATTATTTGTCAATTTTTGTTTTAAATACACAATTTGGAAATGTCAAAAGCTATTTTTGTATTATAATAGTTATTATTAAAGGAAAATGATAATTCGGGTTTTGTGTGGGGAGCGACTCCTTTCCAGGACATTTTATGAAAATTGATTATTTTTTGAAAAATTGTTCTCACTAAATTTTTGCAAGTAACCAATATTTTTGACCATGTATTTGTCATATTGAAGGTTTTGCTAAAATAAAATAACATTACACCATAAAATGCGCCCTTAAAATTGATAATGAATGAGAAAAAGGTTATATGGGAGATAGTCATATCCTTGCACCGAATGAAACAAAATTTGCCACAGAGATAAAAAGTATAATTTTATAAAATATTGTAAGTTTCTAGTGCATTATGATCTTAAATATGGCCAAAATACAGTTTTTGAGAAAAAGGATATATGGGAGGTAGTCATGTCCCTACACCGAATGAAACAAAATTTGACAAAGAGCTAAAAAGTATTATTTTACAAACTATTTTAAGCTTTTAGTGCATTTTGATCATAAATGTAGCCAAAATATTGTTTTTTAGAAAGAGGATATATGGGAGGTAGTCATGTCCTTGCCCCGAATGAAACAAAATTAACCACTGAGTTAAGGGACACAATTTGACCGGCAGTAACCAATTTTCTCCTTATTCTGTTTATAATTGTAGCTAAAATTAAAAATTTTAGATTAAGGATGTATGGGAGGTAGTCATGTCCTTGCACCGATTTTGCTGAAACTTCGAATTTTTCTTAATTTACATGTTCTGAACCAGCACACCGAATTTCATTCTTCTACGATAACTACTCTAATTTTGCCGATTTGCTATATGGGGACGAAGCACTGTGCGACGTTTTTAGAATTTCTGGAAATATTTGTTAAACTTAAATTAAATTAAATTGCAAAGTCAATGAGAATTTCTTGTTCTCGTCTAGGAGCGTTACTAAACATTTAAAATATCAAAGATAAAACAAAAACAACAACAAAAAAATTATTTTAAACTCTTTTTTTTGAAATAGATAAGAAACACTCAGGAAGTTTGTCCTATTAGTTAGGTGGTGAAAGATGAACGGCTTCAAATATGCACTCACAATATTTTTTCCTTAAAATCAACCGAATATATACATTAAAACAATAGAAAATAAGTTAAAAAAAGGACTACCCACTTTTAGTTTAAAACAATTGTATTTTGTCGTTTATTTTTAATTGTTATTTTATTAACTGGCAAAGTCGGTAAAAATAATAGATTTATCGTTTATTTTAAAATTACTTGTATTCTAAAAACTGATTGTTTTTAACAGAAAATTTTGATTGAATATTTTAACTTCTACCGAAAGTCCGTATTTTGTGTATTTTATTTCTTGAATGACTGATAGAAAAAGTTAAAAAATATATTTCTTTGCAATTTAACAACTTATTCAATTAAAACAACTTTACTGATTTACTTTTTAAACAACTGTTGAACTTTTACGATAAAGTTATTGTGAGTGTGGCAATAATGTAATTGAGCGAGATGTTGAGATTTAGAATAGTTGTTGTGGGCCATCTGATGGCGAGTTCGTGAACTTTGTTGAAGCTATTTAGTTTATATCGGTGGGGTTAAGTGCAATGGGAACACCAAATGTGGATGTTGCGGTATGTATGAGGAATAGAAAATCATATATATTATTTTTCCGAATTGTTGTTGCACTCGCTGGAGATCGAACCCGCAACCTTATGTTTAACAGTGCGCTAACCATTAAACATTGTTGTAAAAAAATATTTTCAGTTGATTTTTTTAAATTTCGTTTTACGATAAATCGCTTAGTTTCTAATATACAAAATGGTAAATTTTTTAAAATAGCCAGTATTTCAAAAACAAATACTTACACTTCGACAATTCAAATTGGTCAGATTCCATAGAAACCCCGAATAAATCCATTTTGATAAGATAAATCAACATGAAATGCATTTTTTATGTTTTACTATTTTCAGTGCATTTATAAATTAACCACCTTAATTATTTTCTTAATCACCCTGACATTTCTAATTAAGTCTCTTCTAAAACGACAAATTTTTAGTAATTATTCTTCTTAAATAATGTTCTTATTTCAGTCATTCAATAAATTTCATTTAATCCAACCACTTACAACATCACTACTTAAGTTCTTTAAAAACCTACAAATTTATCTGTTGATTACATTTAGCAAAAGTAATTCAATTATATCCATTTTTTGTGCAAAACTAATTCAATTTTAAGCAAAAGTTTGTTGCAAAGCTGCATAAGCCTGTTACTGATAGTTACGTCCTTTTGTGTTTTTTCAGTATCCTGTAATTAAGAACAAACAAAATAATATGACAATTGTCAACGTGTATCCTTAGTAGTTGGTATCTTTAAACAGACCCCATTGTCACATACCTTAACACATAACTATAGTCACTTTGGAGTACTTTAACTACTCTGTTCCTGCTGATATAGGCAATGAAAACTAGAAATATAATTTTTTTTAAATTAAAGACAACACTGTAGCATTCGAATTTCTTCAAGTTACTTTGAATGTCTATTTTAAGGGAACTCCACTAAAGCTAAACCTGAAGTTGGATAATGATAACAAACTTGTTTATGGCATAGAAACAATCAACACATACTAGTGTATATGGCGAGGCAAAATGTACTCGAAAGGTTAGGTATTACCTAAATGGTAGATTCTTCTTTTATGTTGTTGTGACTTAAAATGGTTCTGCAACATGAAATTCTTATAACCAGGGCAAGTTTATGTCTTTGTTTTTGCCATTAAATGTAATTTTTTGGCATTAAAAAATCAAAATTTTTTAAATAATTCTTAGAAAAACTTTAAGAAAAAACGCTTTTTTATATTGGTAAAAATGAATTCGGGAAATTTTTTACGGCAATGAAAATTTCAAAAATCATACTTATTTATGCCGATTGCACTTAAGAAGTTCAACTGTGAATTACCTCATTTTCTTTGTTTTAGAAATACTTTAAACAACTGCACACAGGAAAAAAAATTGCCGACCGAATTGTTAAGCCTATTTTGGTTGCTACAGACCAATAAATTCGGTTGGTGAAACCATATTGTAATGTGATTCCTAAATATTTTGGGTATTCCAACCAAAATTCAGTTGCGTAAACCGAATTTTGTTGTGATAACCAATATTTAATTGCACCAACCTATTTTAGTAGATGTAACCGAATTGTAGTTGGAAAATGGGATATTTTTTCTCTGTGTAAAGCATTTTTTAAAATGGTTGCCTTTGTTTTTGTGCCATTATAAACTTGCCCTACTTATAACCTGTTCCTATAAAAGGCAATCGAATGCAAGAATGAATAAGCATATGTGGCAGTGAGAATAACACTGGCCAACAAATTTCCAAATAATCTTATTTCTGTTAACAATGCATATGATATGCTGAGAATAGAAGGCTACTTTTTGACGATAAAGGTAGAAAAGCGGAACAGAAGAAGAGAAGAATAACTCAAGAAGAACTGAAGAATAAGAGAAAGAGAAGGAGAAAAGAAGAAAAATAAAAAGAAAATAAAAGGAAAACAGAAAGAAAACAGAAGGAAAAGAAAAGGAGAAGAGAAGGAGCAGACAATGAGAAGAGAACGGATGGGAAAGGAAAAGAGAAGGAGAAGAGAATCATAAGAGAAGGAGAAGAAAATAATAAGAGAAGCAAAAGAGAAGGAGGGAAGAAGGAAAGGATCAAAGAATCAAGAGAAGAGATAAGCCGATCGGCTTATAGCCCCGGCTAAGCCGCCGCCGACCATTTTTCAGGTACTGGAGCCGCTGCCGACTTGTACGACTAAAATCTGCTATAAAATATTAGCCGACTGTATCAGCTAAGCCGGTAGAAATGAGAATTTTAAATCTTTCTTATACAATTAATTAATTTAATTACAAAAAATTACTTGAATTAATTTTCTAATAATCCGTCGGCTGTAATCGGCTTTTAGTCCCCATTGAACTCGCAGCATAAGATTTTCAATATAACTTTTTTTAACTGTGGTATCGCCGCCGCCGAAGATTTTTCGGCTTTAGTCGACTTTTAGCTGCCGCCGGCTATATTTTTTGATTATCCGCCGCCGGTGGCAATTTAATACCGGCTTCGTTCTCTGAGAAGAGAAGGAGAATATAAGAAGAAGGGCAGGAGGGGAGGAGGAGAAAAGGATAAGGGAAGGAGAATAGAAAGAGAAGAGGAGGAGAAGGGAAAAGGAAGAGAAAAGGATGATGAGAAGGAGTAGAGATTGGGAAGAGAAGGAAAGGGAAATAGATGTAGAAGGAAAGGAAAACAGGCTCTCGAATCAAATAGCAATTGCCACTCTAAAACATACACTAAAAAAATCTAACACTATCAGTGAGTATTCAGCCCAAATATTCGCTTTACGCCAGATCATGGACAATATCCAAGAAAAAGAGATCGGCAATACCCTATCATGTTATCTCTTCCAATGGTGTTATCAAGGAGACTATATAAACGGAGTTCAAAAACACAAAATCAAACCGGGTTAACATAATCGAATAAAATAATCTCGAAGTTAAATTAAAATTTTATTTTATACACAATTAACATTATATATGATACCTGCTATTTTAGAAGATGTCCAGTATCTCGCAAAACGAGATATAGCAATACGCACAAATTTTTTGCAAAACTTATATGGAAGTCAGCTAAAAACCACAGTACAATAAAAAAAATAAGGTAGCCGGGTACATAGTGGCGCTAGGTGCAAATAAGCACCAATTCTATCTAAAATCAATAGGGTCCATGTGGGTTAGCGTACAGAATTTCAGTAAAATAGCTTTATATTTGCCACCTGTAGCGTGCAGACACTTTTTGGGGGACCTTTATATCGGTACTAGGTCTAAGCATTTACCGATTCTAACGAAACTTAATATGCTGTGGCCCTGGGCCCCTATTTGCGACCTGTAGCAGGCGAACTAGCTTAAGAGCTAGTATTTGGGGTCCCCTTATATGGTCACTAGATTGAGACATGAACAAATATTAACCACAATCGATGGATTCATCCTTTGGCCGATATAAGTCAATATGCAAAAACATCTAAATATTTGCGATTGTAGCGTGCGCACAAATACATATGTATATACATGAACAGACAAACTAACAGAGGCTTTGGAAATCATACAAAATTTTAGCAAAATTCAACTAACAACCACGCTTTACTAAAACAAATTAGGTAGTTCCGGGAAAAAAACTGACGGTTTAATTTTATAAAACAGTCATAGTATCACAGTTTCGTTCCAATCCGTTCCCTGCATTTTGTGTTCTAACTAGTTTACCTGCACATTCCATATCGTTTCAATTTGGACCAAGATTCCATTTCATTATCGGAGTGTGATTATTTGTATTGTATTGTAGATTGTAAAAGTCACCTTGTGGATGGTTTATAAAAATGGATAGCACCGGATTTCTCCTGGAAGTCAAATTTTACGAAACAACTACACGGTGACTTATGTTTTTTTTTTAACAATTTATGTAATACTAGCGGGCAAAGTTAGCGTCCCAGTGTAGAAAATCATTACCAGATATGTGGTTATGTAACTACATACCTGGTAATGGTAACTAGTTACTTTTATTATTACATTTCTTTTTACCTTTATATGGCGATGTCGCGAAAAGTAATGAGTTACACACCAGCATACGAAAAATTAAAAAATATGTCGTTACCAATGTGCTTACCAGTATTGACTAAAATAATGATTCTAAAAATAGATTTTCAAAAAAATTAGTTTCCCAGCTAAAAATCGACATATATGTAGATATTACCTCAAATTTCGTTAATGCACACGTATGGTCATATATGATTCATGTATGGAGATTTATGTATCCATGTATGGTCAGGAATGCATGTTTATGAGCATGCAAGCACATACATTTAACCTGTATGGATTCATATATGTCGATTTTTAGCTGGGTTCATAAAAAAAAATATTTTTTGAATGTAAAATTTTTTTAAATAAAATTTTCTCGTGCGGGAATCGATCGTGGGACTCCCGGTTGCCAGTCAATAGCTCTACCATCTCAGCTATATCGACATGTAATGTTTGATAGAAAAAAACATAAGTGACTTGCTGCGCACAAGTCAGCTTACTCGCCAACATACAAAAAATTAAAAAATATGTGGTCACATTCATCATTACCAGTGTTGAAAAAATATTGAGTCTAAAAATAGAGTCTAAAAATGAGTCTAAAAATAAAATTTCAAAAAAATTAACAAAAAAATCTAGAACATTATTTTATTTTTGAAATAATGATAAAAATAAGTAATTATTGGTAATACATTATTTTTTATTTTGAAATAATGAAAAAGTAAGTATTTATTAGTAACTCATTATTATACATTTTAAAATAATGCAGAAAGTAAGTGCGTGTCATTACTGATAGTCCACAAAATAATGATATTTCATTACCGTTTCTACACTGGGTGCCTTAAAGTTTATTTAATTCCATTTTACGTTAAAGTAGACCTGGCAATTCAAGTAAATTCACAAATTCAGTTGGAATGTTTACTGGGTCGGTTTCTTCTAATTTATGTATTCTTCGGAATACATAAATTGATTTCTTTTTCTAAGATTTTTTTCTTTTCTAAAAATTTGGTTAACCTTTTTGTAAAGTATGTTTCAATGCTAAGTTTCATATTCCTTAATTAAAGTGTTTGCACAGATCTTAAAAGGGGTTCTTTACCCCTGTTTGTTCCTTCTGCGTAAAAATACCCGAATATATATGATCCTGCCTCAGTGGATTTATGTCTACGTTAAAGGTAGTCACATGCGAAATTTCAAGTACCAAACTCCAGCAGTTTGAGTAATTCAAATTCCATTCCATTTCCCTCGAGTTATCTCATGTGTGGCCCTTTGTTCCTAATGGAACCATAGGACATAATATATATATATATCTCATGTTTCAATTTCACTCTTTTCGCGTTCCCTTTCGTTTAACAATTTTAGTGTTCCAATACAACTTGTTCCCAGATTCAATTTCGTTCACCATTCCATTGCATTTCGTTCCCACTATCTATTGTTCCATTTTCACTCATTCTCCGTTTCATTCAATTTCATTTCCACTGTCTTGTGTTTCAATATCAGTCGTTCCGCTTTCCATTCCATTTCTTTGCACTTGTTCCGTTACATTAGTTTTTTTTAACTGTAGTGTTTCAATTCCACTCGTTCCCCATTCCATGCCATCTCGCTCCCTATTCCATTTTGTCCTAAATCCCATTCCATTTCCATTGTATGTTGTTCCCATTCCACTTATTCTCCGTTCATTACCATTTCGTTCCACTTGTGTAGCGTTCCAATTCCACTCGTTTCCCATTTGCGTTTCTTAATTTTAACGTTCCAAATACACTCGTTCTTTAAATTTTAGGCCAAAGAGGCAGGCATGTTACAAATTTCAGATTTCTAGCCAAAGGAGTTCGGGCAGGCCATCAAGGAGGAAACTTATTACCCCCGGTAGGAATTTCCAAAAATGCCATCTTAGCGGACGTCCAAGCTGGACCGAATTTCAGCTTCCTAGTTCCAGCAGTTTGACAGGCCGTCACTTTCCCTTTTTGGGGCCCCCATTTTATAACGTCCCTGTCAAAAATTCCAAAAAGTACCTTCCTAATAAGTTAGCCCATACTCCAGGGACATATATTGTAGATTTCAAGTTTCTAGCCAAAGGGGTTTTGACTGGCCATCAAGGGGAGAATTTTCTCCTTTTTGTCCCTCCCTGTAGGAACTTCCAAAAATTCCATCTCCGCGGCTGTCTACGATAGAGGAGGAACCTTTACACCAAATTTCAACTTCTTTGCCTCAGCTGTTTGGGCAGGCCATTATTGGGACATTTTTCCTTTCTACCCCCATTTTTACCATATTCCTGTCCCAAAATCGAAAAGTAACACAGTACAACAGCCAATCTGGGGGGTGAGAAATTCCAAGTCAGGGTGATGGTACTAGGTCAGTATAGTAAAACCCTCAAAGGGTTTGGCGTTCGTATGTGTCATTTTATGTTATTTTATTTTATTTTTTTATGACCTTTTAAATTTTTTCCTTATCTTGATGTTTTTTCGCTTAGTTGTAACATTTTGGCAAAAACGTAGTTTAACATAACTCGAGAACCACTTGTCCGATTTTGATGAAACAAATTTAGAAAAATTTAGAATTACAATTTCTTTAATCCGTTCCGTTTTTCTTTATAATCAACAGTTTTGCCGGTAAAAATAAATTTGTGGAGAAAAAAAATATTTTTTTGCCTAAAAATTAAAATTTTTTTTTTTTAAATTCATAAAAAATCCAAAACGGAAAAAAGGATCAAGTGTTATTAATTTCATGTAAAGTCACATAACCTATAAACAAAATTCTTTTTTATTTACAATTAAGTGAAGGTATCCCATTTTGACAAGAATATTGATATTTGTTTTTATTCAAAAAAGTGTCATTTATCGCCTTTTTCATAAATTTTCCCCAATAACTCCAGACTTCTGGCCATAAACTACTAAAACAATTAAGTAAACATTTTTATAATTTATTATTTTATTTATTTATTTTTATTTATTTTAATAAATATTGCCTAGACTTTTTCGATGGTGGTTGTTCGGGACTAGTGGCATCGCATTCATCGCTATCATCAGTTTCTGAACCACACATAATGTCAATGTGTGACTCCACTGTTGGCCCTTCTGCATCTCCTGAAAATTCTTTATCATCAAGATCATCCTTGTCTTGCCACACTAACTTACTCCACCAGCAAATTTCCGCAATTATTGCACTCGGCGACTTTTTGCCTCTATATCTGTAAGTTTGTAAGCTGTGACTTTCACACCGGGTGCCAACAAATTGTTTGATTTCAAAATGGAAGCCAGCTCTTCCGATTTATGCTGTGTTAATTCCAACTTGGCAAAAATTGAATCAAGCTTATTTTGATTTATTAAAATTGGCTCATTGGATACTGATGGCTCATATGGGGAATCATCACGTGCATGATATGTCGGAGCAGTCGTAGAAGAGAAAATATCTGGGCTAGAAGCTTTTGGCACAGGAATGTGGTCCGAATGAGGCAATGGTGTTGCGGCACTTGCAACACCAACGTAATTATACGATTTTCTTATCCTTTTTGCGGCTCCTTTATTCGCACATGCATAGCAATTCAATGGATTGTGACCTTCGCCAGGATTAGTCCAAGTCATTGGGATACCGAATGGCATACTTTCACGTCTTCTATTTTTCCAATCCATTAGACGGTTGTAGCAGCTTTTACACACTATATTTGGTACCCAATTTTCGTTCACTATAACATTTTGGTTGAAGTACATCTCGTATGTTTGAACAAAATCAGTACTGAAATTTCCCCTTTTTTTATTTGTTGAGACATATTGACCACAGCAGTAGCAAAAGCTATTTATATCTGGCTTGCACAGTTCCATATTCTGTTCTCTTTTGTTCACTTTTAAAAAACTGGAGAAAAATCACTTTTACTGTTCGCGTTCGTCGGCACTTGTTGAATGACAAAAATCACAGAACCAGTGTGAGAAAGAGAAGAAGTATAATGACAATGCATGTTTTATGTGAACATTACAGAACCAGTGTTGCCACATCAATATTTCTCTTTTAGTACAGTAGAAAAATATGAGAGAGTTCGGCTTGTGAGTGTCAATGTTTTCTCCAAATAATGTTGTGCATATCTGGAGCAAATTTTTGAAATTCATACATTTACCTAATTGTGAATAAATGAGAAACGCGTGCATCGATTTTCATGATCTATGCCTTTTTTTGCTCATGAGTTATGTGACTTTACGCGAAAGTAATTAGTTTTGGCACTTTTTTCCATTTTGGATTTTTTATGAATTTTTAAAAAAAAATATTTAAATTTTTAGGCAAAAAATACTTTTTTCCCTTCATACATTCATTTTTAGCTTCGAAAGTGTTGCACATATAGGAAAACGGTATAGAAACAGATTAGAGAAATTTTAATTCTAAATTTTTCTAAATTTGTTTCATCAAAATCGGACAAGTGGTTCTCGAGTTATGTTAAACTACGTTTTTGCCAAAATATTACAACTAAGCGAAAAAACATCAAGATAAGGAAAAAATTTAAAAGGTCATAAAAAAAAATGACACATACGAACGCCAAACCCTTTGAGGGTTTTACTATACTGACCTAGTACCATCACCCTGACTTGGAATTTCTCACCCCCCAGACAATAATCCCAAAAATGTTCCATAGTGTAATTTGCCGGTTAGTTAACCCTACTCCACGGAATACATATGTATTTCAAATATTAGGTTTCTAGTCAAAAGGGTTTGAACAGGCCGTCAATTGGAAAACTTTTCCTTTTATTGCCCCTCCCGATAGGAATTTCTAAAAATTCCGTCTTAGCGGACATACATATATAAAGGAGGAGGAACTTACATTCCGAATTTCAGCTACCTAGTTCCTGCAGTTTGGGCATGCCGTCAAGGGGCAGACATTCCCCTTTTGGCCCCTCTCTATAAGGATTTCCCAAACTCCAGTGTTAGTGGATATCTGCGACAAAGGAGGAACCTTTATACCAAATTTTAACTTCCTACCTCTAGCGGTTTTGTCAGACCGTTAGAGGGCCACTTTTCCAATATTGAACCCTCATTTTTGTAACGCCCCCTTTAAAATTCCAAAAATTACTTTCCAGATAGGTTATCCCATGCTTCAGGAAACAAACTTTCCCCTTTTTGCACGTTCCGGTAGGAATTTTCAAAAATCCTGTTTTAGCGAACGTCTACGCCAGAGGAGATACTTGCATACTAAATTTCCGTAAAAGTACAATTTAAAAAGCAATTTAAACACTGCTTTTGCATAATAATTTCAAAACCTTTTAACATGTTTATAAAATTAATTTTGTATGAAATATTTATTTTTTAAAATTCTTATAAATTTTAAAAATCTACATAATGATTTTTAAAATTTATAAGACCCTAATTATACAGGTGCCAAAGGTTAGATATCGCCATTGGAGCAAACATCATGTCATTTTCAGTTGACGCCTTTAAAATTGATAAAATTCTACTAAATGTGTTGATTAGTGTTATCTTTTAAGGTTCAAAATGGTTAACTTAAGGTGCAAAATGGAAAAACAAACATATTTTACACCTCAATATCAAACAACAACCTGAATGCTGTTATTTTTGGCAATAGTCGAAAGCAGTAAAAGAACAGATGGAAAAGAATTGCATTCAGATAGGACGAATATCATGTACACTTGAAGTGCAATTCTTTTCAACACAAAATACCATATTATTGCTCGAAAAAGTTCAATTAAACATTTGTTTGTGGTATAAATTTTACTCTATGAAATAGTTAATTGAATCAATTAAAATCGTGGATTTCAATAGACTCAGTTAAATTGAATTTAATTTATGACTTAACTATTATTAAATTTATATAGTTAGTTATATAATAAGTTGAATCAATTAATCAACTAATTTACGTAATTAATCAATTAATTGAACCAATTAATTACTTGGTTGAATCAGTTTATTTGTTACGAATAGGGAAACTTAGCTCTAGTTTTTTTATGCATAATCTCAAACTTGCTTTTAAGTATTTTCGACTTTTGAATAAAACTACAGTTTCTGTTTTAAATCTTCGAAGTACCTATCTAATGCATAATTAAATGATGGCTACAAACTTCAGAAATTCCTGTATCATTACGTAGTGTAGGGTAAACGAAAAATTCTTCTATTCGACAATGACTATTTAACACTCAAAGGTATAATGAAGCTTACCAGGCACAAATGTGTACATGCATGGAATTGTATTAAGCTACAATTGTGGCATTGGAATGAAAGACGCCAGCCAGCCAGCCTGCCAACAATAAGAACAACAAGAACGAACAAACAAATGAGGCAACTAACTTTTAAACTCCAAAATAATACTAATGCTACATATTTTCAACCCAAGAGATCAACATTTGCGACCAAATACCAAAATTACTTAAACACACACACATACACAACAAGCATCTCAAGCATTTTTGGGGCCACTAAAATCATAATGAATACCAAACTAAAGAAAACAAACAAACCAACCATTGCCAAGGATTAAACAGTTTCTATTCCACTAGATAAACAAGCTCCGTGTACGCGTGTAACATTAGAACTTGTGTACATGTGAGTTCGTGTAAGTGCGTGTATTTGTGTGTGGCCGGATACAAAAGTTCAAATAATACAACCAACAGAGATGTAATTGTAAATAACACAAACAATGCAATAGCACGCAATAACACCATGACGATAGAATCATTATTTTAGAATAGATGAAGACATCAATGTTGTTGACACTTGAAGAATTAAACGAAACGAAAGATTTTTTTAAGGATATTTCTATGCATCTTTATTAGAAATTCCACTTACAAGGAAACTATGCCGATGGCTGCCCTCTGACCTTACTAAAATGCGGATATGTGATAAAGAAGAAGAAAATAAGGGACATGTATTTATTGTTTAGCGGCCCAATCATATATTTTTAGACGTTAAATAGTGGGGTCAAAAATTATTTCATTTTATTTCAAAGAAAATACAAATCCTTTGGCATATAAACCATTGTACGAGAATTTAAATTAAGGTTGTTCATAAGGGGTGTGCTATCTGTTGTATCGTTGTATCGTCCTAACAAAAAACAGAGTTGTTAAAATTTTTATTTGTGTTTAACAACGATTTTCTATTCAGTTTTCTATCTGTTAGCACACTCAAACATAGGACACTTAACATACGTAAAAATGTTGTATCGTGCTATTCTCAAATGTTGTATTTTTTCAATTTAATTTTTAACAACTCTGTTTTTTGTTAGGACGATACAACGATACAACCAATAGCACACCCCTTGTGAAAACCCTTATTATTTTACTATTTTAAAAAAATGAGTTCGGAATGAAGCAAAAACTGATTTTTTGTATGCAGAATTGTGGTTGGTTTGACTTAAAGGTTATATTTATTATTGCTCATTTAATTTAAACCAGGCGATGTCTGGGCTTTTTCCGATATTTGTAATCGTGCAACTTCAAGGTTACTTTTCTCGAAGAACTTTTATCACATTTATTTAAAATATTTCAAAATAGTGGGGTATGCATAATAAATCTAAATTTCGTAGATTTATTTATCAAATATTCGAACTTCACTAAGATCGAGGGGAACACATCGCGATTGTTTACTTAATACTTGCTAGAAATTGATCCCAAATCTGTGTATATCTGTTCATTTTTTTTTTTTCATTTATTTGATAGCCAAAACTGCCATAGTAATGAAATCCGGACGACGGTATTAGTAAAAACAATAGGAAAATTATACGATTATTCACCAGGGATGGCAGACAATACCGCCAAAATACCGTTATCGATTCAAACCCGTCTCAACTGAATACCGTTAACCTTAAAATACCGTTACCGAAATAAACTAAATACAGTTATCCTTAAAATACCGTTAACGAAATAACTGAAATACCGTTACCGAAATAATTGCAATAATGTCAACCTTAACATACCGTTACTAAAATAACTGCAAAACCGTTATCCTTAAAATACCGATACCGAAATAAATGAAATAGCTTTACTAAAAACCGAAAAATTTGGAAACCGCGGTTTCGGTTTTTCAAAATTATAAAAACCGCGGTTTCGGTTATTTTTCGGTTTTCTTGTGATATTAATAGAATTGTTTTAAAATAATTAAATATAACAATATTCTAACTAAATACAGTATAACTCGCTTAATACGAACTCGGATAAGATGAATTCTCGGTTAAAACGAACTAATTTAGAAGTCCCGAAGTTTTTGCAACTATTTAAATATAAAAACATCGGTTAATACGAACTCGATTAAGACGAACACTCGGTTAAAACGAACTATTTGTAATGGTCCCACAAACAAATTTCTATATAATTTTCCACTTTCAATACGAACTTTACAAAATTCGACAATTTTTTATATATATTTTTTTTTTGTCTTCTGACAAATTTTAAACCGAACACACAGACATTTTTTCTTAAATATATTGCAAACAATATATTTAGGAAACCAAATGAAAAAATTGTAAAATTTTTAAAGTTGTTTCATGGAAATTAAAATATTTTGTGGATAATTATAACATTTTAAATAAATTTTACCCCGGTTAATACGAACCTCGTTTACAACGAACTAATTTATCTAGTCCCCCGGAGTTCGTCTTAAGCGAGTTTTACTGTATATGATAATTAAATATGCATAAAAATAAATAGTTTAATAGTTCCAAGATATCTTTTAAAATTCGATTGAATTTCTCGCTCGAATATTTAAAGGCAATAACGCCATTTCGAAACCTTTCCGGGAGAAGAAATAAACGCGGAAACCCATTATAAATTAATGTTTTTTTCTTTAAAGAGTTTAAATTTGAATTTTAGCAAATTGTTTAAAACAATATAAAGTTAAAATTTTATAAATTTCGCGGAATACGAAATAAGGCTTTTTGAAAAATACGGGGTGAAAATCGTAACTGAATATGTGAAACTCAATATTGTAATGGCAGAAGTCGGACACTCGTTTCTGCCAACACTCTAGCATTGAATTTAATAGAATTTAATTGAATTGTATAGAATTGAACGGAATTGAATTGAATTACTTTAGTATTACTCTTACCAAGATGAATAGAAATAAATAGAACATGGGAGAAAGCTATCATTTAGTTTGTACGAGCCACCCTAATGTTAAGTAAATAACGAACTCAGCAGCCAAAAAGGGTATAAAAGGCAGCACATCAAAGAAATCGTGATCAGTTGCTGGCAGCCGCCAACGCGTGCACAACTAACAAGGTACATCTCACTAATTATCCTTTTTTTTAGCTCCTGAAGACACATCCTGCCTGTATCCTTTGAGGTCCTGCCCATATCCTGCGAGGTCCTGCACACATCCTTCGAGGTCCTGCGAACATCCTTTGAGGTCCTGCGAAGATCCTTTGAGGTCCTGCGAAGATCCTTTGAGATCCTGCGAAGATCCTTTGAGGGCCTGCACACATCCTTCGAGGTCCTGCGAACATCCTTTGAGGTCCTGCGAAGATCCTTTGAGGTCCTGCGAAGATCCTTTGAGATCCTGCGAAGATCCTTTGAGGTCCTGCACACATCCTTCGAGGTCCTGCGAAGATCCTTTGAGGTCCTGCGAAGAACCTTCGAGGTCCTGTGAAGATCCTTTGAGGTCCTGCGAAGATCCTTTGAGGTCCTGCGAAGATCCTTTGAGGTCCTGCACACATCCTTCGAGGTCCTGCGAAGATCCTTTGAAGTCCTGCAAAGTACGAGTGTGTGTCGAGCGTTGATCACCTCTTTTCCAGCGTCGAGTGTGTGTCGAGCGTTGATCACCTCTTTTTCAGCGTCGAGTGTGTGTCGAGCGTTGATCACCTCTTTTTCAGCGTCGAGTGTGTGTCGAGCGTTGATCACCTCTTTTCCAGCGTCGAGTGTGTGTCGAGCGTGGATCACCTCTTTTCCAGCGTCGAGTGTGTGTCGAGCGTTGATCACCTCTTTTTCAGCGTCGAGTGTGTGTCGAGCGTTGATCACCTCTTTTCCAGCGTCGAGTGTGTGTCGAGCGTTGATCACCTCTTTTTCAGCGTCGAGTGTGTGTCGAGCGTTGATCACCTCTTTTTCAGCGTCGAGTGTGTGTCGAGCGTTGATCACCTCTTTTCCAGCGTCGAGTGTGTGTCGAGCGTGGATCACCTCTTTTCCAGCGTCGAGTGTGTGTCGAGCGTTGATCACCTCTTTTCCAGCGTCGAGTGTGTGTCGAGCGTTGATCACCTCTTTTTCAGCGTCGAGTGTGTGTCGAGCGTTGATCACCTCTTTTCCAGCGTCGAGTGTGTGTCGAGCGTTGATCACCTCTTTTCCAGCGTCGAGTGTGTGTCGAGCGTTGATCACCTCTTTTCAGCGTCGAGTGTGTGTCGAGCGTTGATCACCTCTTTTTCAGCGTCGAGTGTGTGTCGAGCGTTGATCACCTCTTTTTCAGCGTCGAGTGTGTGTCGAGCGTTGATCACCTCTTTTCCAGCGTCGAGTGTGTGTCGAGCGTTGATCACCTCTTTTTTTCAGCGTCGAGTGTGTGTCGAGCGTTGATCACCTCTTTTCCAGCGTCGAGTGTGTGTCGAGCGTTGATCACCTCTTTTCAGCGTCGAGTGTGTGTCGAGCGTTGATCACCTCTTTTTCAGCGTCGAGTGTGTGTCGAGCGTTGATCACCTCTTTTCCAGCGTCGAGTGTGTGTCGAGCGTTGATCACCTCTTTTTCAGCGTCGAGTGTGTGTCGAGCGTTGATCACCTCTTTTCCAGCGTCGAGTGTGTGTCGAGCGTTGATCACCTCTTTTCAGCGTCGAGTGTGCGTCGAGCGTTGATCACCTCTTTTTCAGCGTCGAGTGTGTGCCGAGCGTTGGTCACCTCCCGATAGAACCCGACCAACAGACCCCGTGAGCGAAACTAAGTTGTCCTTCTCCCTCTGAGGCCCTTCTTTTCTTTTCGTCCCGTTAGTCCTAAGTGCTTTGTTTGTAGATATAAGCCAATAAATTGAAATTTATAACGTTTAAGACCACGCCTTTCACTCTCTGTCACTAGATCAAACAAATTTCTGTGACGATCCCTACCCCCGCGAGCTTACCCCAGCTAACGGAGGAAACTCGTCGTTACAGTGGCGCCCGAGCAGGGACAGAGAGTTAAAGGTTTTTGATATATATCTACTACAAGAGCACCAAACTGAGGAATAAAAACTTCTAACAGCAAGTCAAAGAGAGAGAACGGGCTTACAGAAACTAGCTAATTGTTTTATTATTTAATTTCAAGTTTAATCCCTTAGAAAAATGGCCGCAACCGCAGAGCTTATATCTGAGTGGAAGGTACAATTCGATGGGGCAACCTGTCCCTTTGAATTTCTAGATAGGCTGGAAGAATTATCCGGTATGTACGCTGTGGATATGGACATCTTGCCACGCATGATGCCCTTACTCCTGACCAGCTATGCACTGATGTGGTTTAGAAACAACAATCGTTTCTGGAAAACTTGGTCCAGTTTCAAACGAGATTTTCTTAAGTTGTTTTTACCTGCGAGATACTTCGAACGGCTCGAAAATACGATACAAAATCGATATCAGAAGAATAAGGAGTCGTTCACGGACTACGTGCTGTCAATTCAAAATTTAATGAGGCACACTGAATGTACGGAGACACAACGACTAGAGAGGATCTACAGGAATTCCTTGCCCAGCTATCAGAAATTTATTCGAAGGAAAGATTTCGAAACCCTTGACGAGCTCTTGGAAATGGCGGCGGATCTAGAAAGCATTCAAGCAACCCGACGATACTCCCAGGAACATCACCGTCTGATAATCGCTGATAGCAATGTGCAATACTCACGTGAAGCCAAAGTCACGCAAGGCCAAAATATTATGACCAGCAAGGGTAGCCGTCAAGCACCTGAGAGTCGTCACGAACGGCATTTCCTGATATCTAGCGCCTCATCTGCTAACGTTAAGTCCGTAATTACCAAGCCCGGGATAATCGATAAATCATTGCCTATGCCTTCATCGCTCCATCAGATGTTACAAGCCAATTTATCGCCAACGTCATCCTGCTTAACCCCTGGTGCACAGAGCGGATCGCTGTCATCATCACCAGAGTCATATATACAGTGGTCCTCACCAACAGAGTCCTCTTCAACGTTATCATCGGAACCAGAGCCGTGTCTATCATTGCCGTCAATAACAGAACTGTTTCCACCGTTGTCCTCACCAACAGAGTCCTCTTCAACGTTATCATCGGAACCAGAGCCGTGTCTATCATTGCCGTCAATAACAGAACTGTTTCCACCGTTGTCCTCACCAACAGAGTCTTCTTCAACGTTATCATCAGAACCATGTATATCATTGTCGCCAACACCAGAATTTTCTCCACCGCTGTCCTCACCATCCGAGCCTTATCTATTTTTGCCATCACCAGCGGAGTTAGCTACATCGTTTTCATTATCGCCACCACCATCTACATTTTCGTCATCACCATTGCTGTTATCACTATCAAAGCCATGCGCCTCTTCAATATCATTACCAGAGCCATATCCGTTGTTTTCACCAGAGCCATGCCCGTCGCTACCATCTCCACCAGAGTCCGTTCCATCATTGTCAACAAAACCAGCGCCGTGTCCAACGTTTTCATCACCCATAGCGTCATCGCCATCATTATCATCACCACCAGCAGCATCTCCAGTAGCATTCGTTTTGTCACGAGAATTACCAATATCAACGCGCACTAAGTTTAAAACACTATCGTGTTTACCCCTGAAAACACTACTGACCGTTTATCCTGGATTCATTATATCTCCAGATGGCATACCAAAAGATGTCGGACCCCCGCTTCAGAACCAAATTAACCGTCTCATAATGTTTCACAGGAAACACGCACGATTAAAATAATTGACATATCGGTACCAGTTGGGTTCCCCAGGGGGGGACCATGTGTAATGGCAGAAGTCGGACACTCGTTTCTGCCAACACTCTAGCATTGAATTTAATAGAATTTAATTGAATTGTATAGAATTGAACGGAATTGAATTGAATTACTTTAGTATTACTCTTACCAAGATGAATAGAAATAAATAGAACATGGGAGAAAGCTATCATTTAGTTTGTACGAGCCACCCTAATGTTAAGTAAATAACGAACTCAGCAGCCAAAAAGGGTATAAAAGGCAGCACATCAAAGAAATCGTGATCAGTTGCTGGCAGCCGCCAACGCGTGCACAACTAACAAGGTACATCTCACTAATTATCCTTTTTTTTAGCTCCTGAAGACACATCCTGCCTGTATCCTTTGAGGTCCTGCCCATATCCTGCGAGGTCCTGCACACATCCTTCGAGGTCCTGCGAACATCCTTTGAGGTCCTGCGAAGATCCTTTGAGGTCCTGCGAAGATCCTTTGAGATCCTGCGAAGATCCTTTGAGGGCCTGCACACATCCTTCGAGGTCCTGCGAACATCCTTTGAGGTCCTGCGAAGATCCTTTGAGGTCCTGCGAAGATCCTTTGAGATCCTGCGAAGATCCTTTGAGGTCCTGCACACATCCTTCGAGGTCCTGCGAAGATCCTTTGAGGTCCTGCGAAGAACCTTCGAGGTCCTGTGAAGATCCTTTGAGGTCCTGCGAAGATCCTTTGAGGTCCTGCGAAGATCCTTTGAGGTCCTGCACACATCCTTCGAGGTCCTGCGAAGATCCTTTGAAGTCCTGCAAAGTACGAGTGTGTGTCGAGCGTTGATCACCTCTTTTCCAGCGTCGAGTGTGTGTCGAGCGTTGATCACCTCTTTTTCAGCGTCGAGTGTGTGTCGAGCGTTGATCACCTCTTTTTCAGCGTCGAGTGTGTGTCGAGCGTTGATCACCTCTTTTCCAGCGTCGAGTGTGTGTCGAGCGTGGATCACCTCTTTTCCAGCGTCGAGTGTGTGTCGAGCGTTGATCACCTCTTTTTCAGCGTCGAGTGTGTGTCGAGCGTTGATCACCTCTTTTCCAGCGTCGAGTGTGTGTCGAGCGTTGATCACCTCTTTTTCAGCGTCGAGTGTGTGTCGAGCGTTGATCACCTCTTTTTCAGCGTCGAGTGTGTGTCGAGCGTTGATCACCTCTTTTCCAGCGTCGAGTGTGTGTCGAGCGTGGATCACCTCTTTTCCAGCGTCGAGTGTGTGTCGAGCGTTGATCACCTCTTTTCCAGCGTCGAGTGTGTGTCGAGCGTTGATCACCTCTTTTTCAGCGTCGAGTGTGTGTCGAGCGTTGATCACCTCTTTTCCAGCGTCGAGTGTGTGTCGAGCGTTGATCACCTCTTTTCCAGCGTCGAGTGTGTGTCGAGCGTTGATCACCTCTTTTCAGCGTCGAGTGTGTGTCGAGCGTTGATCACCTCTTTTTCAGCGTCGAGTGTGTGTCGAGCGTTGATCACCTCTTTTTCAGCGTCGAGTGTGTGTCGAGCGTTGATCACCTCTTTTCCAGCGTCGAGTGTGTGTCGAGCGTTGATCACCTCTTTTTTTCAGCGTCGAGTGTGTGTCGAGCGTTGATCACCTCTTTTCCAGCGTCGAGTGTGTGTCGAGCGTTGATCACCTCTTTTCAGCGTCGAGTGTGTGTCGAGCGTTGATCACCTCTTTTTCAGCGTCGAGTGTGTGTCGAGCGTTGATCACCTCTTTTCCAGCGTCGAGTGTGTGTCGAGCGTTGATCACCTCTTTTTCAGCGTCGAGTGTGTGTCGAGCGTTGATCACCTCTTTTCCAGCGTCGAGTGTGTGTCGAGCGTTGATCACCTCTTTTCAGCGTCGAGTGTGCGTCGAGCGTTGATCACCTCTTTTTCAGCGTCGAGTGTGTGCCGAGCGTTGGTCACCTCCCGATAGAACCCGACCAACAGACCCCGTGAGCGAAACTAAGTTGTCCTTCTCCCTCTGAGGCCCTTCTTTTCTTTTCGTCCCGTTAGTCCTAAGTGCTTTGTTTGTAGATATAAGCCAATAAATTGAAATTTATAACGTTTAAGACCACGCCTTTCACTCTCTGTCACTAGATCAAACAAATTTCTGTGACGATCCCTACCCCCGCGAGCTTACCCCAGCTAACGGAGGAAACTCGTCGTTACAATATCTCTTAAACCACTTGACTTTTTGGTGCAATTTTTTTTACTAAAATTATAAGCCTCAGTTTATGTTATCCATAATAACAAAAACAAAAAATTCTTTAAAGCAGTTTTTAATGGAGAAAATTTTCATTACAATTAAATACAAAATTTTGTAAAATAGGAGCTGAGTCTTTTCGAAATTCAAGATTCAATAATATGCAATTTAATAAATTATTTTAATTGGTTAAAGTATTTGTTAAAAACCGACTTATTTTTGTCGGTTTTCGGTTTTGAGGCTTGGAAAACCGCGGTTTCGGTTTCGATTAAAACCGAACAGCAAACTCTACTTTACCCTTAAAATATCGTTAACGAAATAATATAAAATAGCGTTACCCTTACCGATAACGGCATCGATTCGGTTACCGTTCATGTAATACACGCACATGATTTTTTCTCGATGAGTTTTAACCCTCTAACGCTCTTTCTTCTGATTACGATAATAGCTGCGTTTGTGCGGCATTCCTATCAATGATATCTCTAACAATTTTGACAGTAGAAAGCCGGAATACGTTGAAAAACTGTCAAAATCGTTCTTGATAACACTGATAGAGACTCACACAAACACAGCTAATATTTAAACTATATATTTGGCGTTGAAAATCTACTATGGAACAAATATTAAAATTTTAATTTATTGCTTTATTTAGGTGATATAGCACAACAAAGGTTGAAGACGTATCAAGAAACGCAGTAGTCAAATAACTTTGCTTTTTGCTATAAATAACACTGTCACTAAAATAAAATTAGGTACCGAAAATTGTTGATCAATTGTTGTTATTTCAGATTTTCGCTTTTTGAAAATTACGAAATATTTAGCGAATTTGGCACTAAACATCAATAAATTTTGACGAAATTAGTTCTGCTTACTACTACCTCTGAGTATATAATCTGTATTTAGTTTTAAAAAAAATCAGTTAGCTACACACAGAAAAAAGATTGGTTGGTAATCGGTTACCCCTAAGAAATATCAATATGCTAATATGAATTTTTATTGCAATTCATAAATATTTGAAATTGCAATAGACTTTCTATATAAATAACTACAATAACAAAAGGAACAAATATATATATATATATATTTGTTCCTTTTACTCCTGCAAGGAGCATAGGGCCGCAACAAAACTGTGATGAATTGAAAATATATACGCAGAAAAATTAGTTCCTTTTACAAACCTTAGTATTTTTATAAACAAAAATTTTTATAACAACATATTTGAAACTAAATATGTGTTTTCAATTATTACCATCAATTGTCGATTCTTAAGATAAACCAAAAAATTATATTATAATTATTAATTAGAAATTTAATTAATTCAGCTCGAGGCCAATTTCCTTATTATGAATTAACATAATAAGTACTTTTTTCAAAAATTGTTTTTTCGACCTTTTTAATTGATTAATTAGAAATTTATTAATTCAGTTCGAAGCCAATAATAAATTTCTAAATAATCAAATTAAAAGGTCGAAAAAACAACTTTTATTTTTTTGAATAAAAATTAAAAACCAACATTTTGACAACACTCGCAGTTCGGAGAAATGTTTTTTGCCTCTTCTTGTATTGACAAAGAAGTGGTTAAAAATAAAATTTGTATTTTATTTGTGCCGACGCACATAGGAGTATTTGACCCAAAAAGCTGGCCAAAAAGGCAAAAAGGAATTTAGAGAAATTAAAAAAATAAAGTACGCAGTTCAATGGGCAACTAAATTCTGCATTATGTTGCAAATTCTCAAGATTTTAAGTTGAGATTTGTACTTTCGAGACACTGTTAAAGTCAGGAAAGTTAAGAAAATGTCATCGCCTTTTATTGATTTTTTTCAGTTTTAAGAGGTTAATATTATATTTTTTTATGGCTGAACGAATGGAGGTTTTAAATTGATTTTTATTTTAAATAAAATATTTGATTAATAGCTATTTTCAACAATTTTTAAATGAAATAGCTTTACTTATTCGTTCAAAAATTAAAAAAAAAAGGTTTTTTTATACACTTTTTATGCAAAAAAAAAAGGAAGAAGGTTTTTAAAAGTGAGAGTAGTAAGTGTAGGAAAAATGTTATATAGGAAAAAAAAATTTGAAATCTTTTTTTCTAAATAAAAGAAAAAAAGTTTGCGCAAGTTTGTGCCATGATTTTTGGCAATTCATCTTTTTTCTATTTTTGCTCATCAGGTACTTTTTCTCATATTTTTTTGTCAGTAATAAACTTTTGTTTGGCGATTAACACTGCCTATTAACTTTACAATGGTTTTTTGCCTTGTAAATGTAATTGAACGAGTAAAAAGGTTAAAGTCGGGCATGCCGACTATACAATACCCTACACCAGTCTGGTGTATTGTTTGGATCCGAAATTCGAATGGGTTAAAATGGGGCTTATGTCAAAATTTTCTATAATGTGAGTCAGCGCACCAAATTTCATTAAAATATCTTAATATTTGCGACCTGCAGTTTGTAACCAAGCCAATTTTGGGGGGACCCTTATATGGGCACTAGTTCTAAACATGGACCGATGTTCACCAAAATCAATAGGCTTCGTCCTTGGGCCAACATAGGTCTACGTACCAAATTTCATCAAAATAGCTTAATATTTGCGACCTGCAGCGTATAAACAATATAATTTTGGGGGGACCCTTATATGGGCACTAGTTCTAAACATGGACCGATGTTCACCAAAATCAATAGGCTTCGTCCTTGGACCAACATAGGTCTATGTACCAAATTTCATCAAAATATCATAATATTTTCGACCTGCAGCGTATAAACAGTATAATTTTGGTAGGACCCTTATATGGGCACTAGGTCTAAACATAGACCGATGTTCACCAAAATCAATAGGCTGCGTTATTGGGCCAATATAGGTCTGTGTATCAAATTTCATCAAAATATCTTAATATTTGCGACCTGCAGCGTATAAACATTATAATTTTGGTAGGACCCTTATATGGGCACTAGGTCTAAACATGGACCGATGTTCACCAAAATCAATAGGCTGCATTATTGGGCCAATATAGGTCTGTTTACCAAATTTCATCAAAATATCTTAATATTTACGACCTGCAGCATATAAACAGTATAATTTTGGTAGGACCCTTATATGGGCACTAGGTCTAAACATGGACCGATGTTCAAAAAAATCAAACCTGTTCGTCCTTGGGCCAACATAGGTCTGCGTACCAAATTTCATCAAAATATCTTAATAGTTGCGACCTGTAGAGTGCGCACAAGATTGCATGGACAGACAGACAGACAGACAGACAGACGGACGGACGGACGGACAGACGGACATCGTTAAATCGAAATAAAAAAAAATTCTGAACCGATCGGTATACTATAAGGTGGGTCTACGACCAATATTTTTTGGTGTTACAAACATCAGCACAAACTTATAATACCTGACCACTAGGCTGGGTCGATTTGTGGGGAGGCAAAAAAATCGCCCATGGCTCAGGGAAAATCGTATTCTAAGGATCAAAATAAGAAACTTTGCCGAAGGAACCATACCTCTAAAACGAATTCTACTACCCCTAACTGTTGACTTTTGTCCCGTAGGGTCAAGTTTTGAAAAATCCCACTTTGACCCATTTAGAGTGCCCCAATCGAGTCCAAATGTATGACCGACCCCCACTAACTTTGGAGGGCCGATCCACCCATGCCAGTGGTACACCCCCTGGAACTCCCCTGGGGGGTTCCCCATACAAACATTTTAAAAAATCACCATTTTTGGCACTTTATTTTATTATTTTTTATTTATTTTATTTATTTTTATTATTTTATTTATTTTTTCTCCTTAGAAATTTATTTAGTCAGAACATATGTAAATGAAAAAATTAATTTAACTTAGTAATAGAAAAGAAAAAATGCCCAGACTTGAAAGCAAAAAAGACTTCAAACAGTAATTTTTTTTATTTTCTTTTCTATTACTAAGTTAAATTAATTTTTTCATTTACATATGTTCTGACTAAATAAATTTCTAAAGAGAAAAAATAAATAAAATAATAAAAATAAATAAAATAAATAAAAAATAATAAAATAAAGTGCCAAAAATGGTGATTTTTTAAAATGTTTGTATGGGGAACCCCCCAGGGGAGTTCCAGGGGGTGTGCCACTGGCATGGGTGGATCGGCCCTCCAAAGTTAGTGGGGGTCGGTCATACATTTGGACTCGATTGGGGCACTCTAAATGGGTCAAAGTGGGATTTTTCAAAACTTGACCCTACGGGACAAAAGTCAACAGTTGGGGGTAGTAGAATTCGTTTTAGAGGTATGGTTCCTTCGGCAAAGTTTCTTATTTTGATCCCAAGAATACGATTTTCACTGAGCCATGGGCGATTATTAAATCGACCCGCCCTACTGACCACATAGTCGGCATGCCCGACTTTAACCTTTTTATTTTTAACTTGGGTTGGGTTTCTGAACCGAAATGAAATTGGGTGAATAAAATACTTATTGCAACCACTGGGTTATTGTCATATAAGAAAATTGTCAAAATAATTCACAAATAAATTTTTCAAATAAAAAATTTAATATTTCGATTAAAAATAAAAAACAAAGAATTTTGGTTATTTTAAATGTGTGAATTACATCTGGTCATCGATGTGGTGCTTCACTTCAAATTACGGTTATTCCCAGTCTATTATTCAACAAAAGTTTGCGATTGGATATTTATGGTTCTTAAGTCATTCTTTGAGTATGAATGTGTGTGCCAAATGTTTCAAATATCTTGTTGTATCAGAGAAATTTGAAAGATTTGTTAAATTCAAGATTTCGTTTCTAATCCACAACTTTTGTAGAAGTAATATGCTAGAAATGAAAAAAAGCAATTAAAAAAAAAAAAATTTAAATTTATAAATTCGATACAAAAAAAGGAAAAGGAAAAAGAAAAAAGTTATTAAATTTTTTGGAGAACTGTACCTAATAATAACACTGTGAGAGAAATGGTAGAGGTCAGTGATCGGGAAGGGTTCAAACTACCGGGGAAAGTTATATCGGTAAAAAAAGAAGTTATACGTGTCCCGGCGTTTCGCTGGGTCACCCCTAGGAATCGAGATATATCGATTTGACCTTTGGTGGTCTTTTTTTTGACATAACTCGAGAACCACTAGTCCGATTTTGCTCAAACAATTTTAAAAAAAATTAAAAATTACAATTCCTTTAATCTGTTCATATAACGTTTTTCTATATACTCAACAGTTTTGCCGGTAAAAATAAATGTATGAAGAAAAAAATATTTTTTGCCTAAAATATTAAAAAAAAGTAATAAACAAAAGGTTATTGATTTTTATGGTAGCGGTAACAAACATTTATTTTTACCGGCAAAACTGTTGAGTATATAGAAAAACGTTATATGAACAGATTAAAGGAATTGTAATTTTTAATTTTTTGAGCAAAATCGGACTAGTGGTTCTCGAGTTATGTCAAAAAAAGATATATCTCGATTCCTAGGGGTGACCCAGCGAAACGCCGGGACACGTACACTCTAATAAATTTTTGTTGAAACCTACTCTATTAAAAGGAGGTAACTTGATGTTTAAAATCAAAATATATAGACACATTGTGTTTAAAAATAATAGACACAATGTGTCTAAAATTATGCTTTTAATTGTATCGAAATAGCTTAGCAACTTTTAGTTTTGTTTAATTTTAAATTTCATGTGTCTAAAAGAGATATATTAAATGCATAAACCTAACTTTATGATGTCTAGAAATATGTGTTCTAATGTCTATATATACAATGTAAATGCTTTTTATTAAATTATGTACTTTATGATATTTTAATAAAACAAAATGCATTTTTAAAAAATAAATGGTTTATTAAGTAATAAATGAAATTCGCGGGTGAACAATAAAAATTGGCATAACAATTCCGAATACTCACAAATCAATTATCTTTTTTTTTCGTAAACCTTGGAACACATTTAAACTACATATTTGTTGTAAATGAGATTTTTGTCGAAGGAATTTTTTGCTATAGATGCTTACATATGGTGGTTTTCTAAAACAAAAGCTCCTTATAATCTTCGGATTTTTCCTATAGAAAAATATCCTTAGAATGTAAGGGGGTTTCTATAGGAGATAATCCTTTAAATCTTAGTGTTTCCATATAAAACCGTCAGTCTAATAATATTTTTCTTATTAGAAAAACTTCTCGGAATTTGTGCTGGTTTGGATATGAAAAAATACTATTATTCTGAGCGGGTTCTTTTAGCAAATAATGAGAGGGTTTTCTTTAGAATGTTCTCAGAATCTAAGTGGTTAATATAAGAAAAATACCTCTTAATCTGAAATTATAGTAAAAATCCTACAGAAGAATTTTAATATTAGAATGACTTTTCCTTAAAAAAACTTTAGTTTCTGATAAATTTTTCCTAAAGAAAACACCAAAGCCTAAGAGGTTTTCGTAAAGAAACACCAATACATTTTGAGAACTTCTTCTTAAGAAAAGTCCTCAGATTCAGAGCACTGTTTTCTATAGAGATCCTAAAAGATTCGGAGGATTTTTTTATAGAAAACCCTAAAATTCTAATGGGAAGGTCTGCTTACTAGAAAACACCTCGGATTCTAAGGAAGTTCTTCTATAGAAAAACATTCAACTTCTGACAAATTTTTCATAAAGACAAGCCCTTAGATTCTGAGAAATTTTTTATAATGAAATGCTATTATATTCTAAGGATTTTTCCCTACAAAAAAACTCTCAGATTCTTAGAACGTTTTCCTATAGCGTATGGGGACTTCCCCAAAAAATCTCAGATTCTTAGAACTTATTCTTTTAGAATAGCATTTAGATTATTACTACATTTTCCTATAAAATAACCATCAGATTCCGAGTTTTTTTCCTATAGAATCTCTTTAAATTCTGAGGATTTTTTCATATTGCAAAAAATCCTCCAAATATGGTTTTTCTATAGAAAAGAATACCGAATACGCTAACGATTTTGCTAACATATAGCAAAAGTTCTCACAATCGATGTTTACAGAAAAGTCCTTTTTAGACAAATTTCTCAATATAATTACATGTTCTTTAACTTAAATTCATAAGATACCAGCACTAAATAATAGCATTAAGCAACGTTTGTAATTATGATTATAGGCTCAAATTACATACATTCAACTTTTCTCTCAGCATTCGATATAATTTTTAACTGCATTTGTTTCCTTTACTTTACTCACTTTTAAGATATTTCTTCAGATCTTTTAAATATTTGTTTTGTTCAGTGGCCTTTCAGTTATTCAAATCGCGTTTTGTATTTTTTTTTAATATTTAAGCTTTAGAAGCCATTAATTTTCCTCTAAAATATAAATTTTATTGAATTTTTAATTTTTTTTTATATTTTGACATTTTTGCTACTACTATTTTAAGTATTTATAATTACGCATATTATGCCTAATAGCAAAATTTAGGCATAATGTGTGTAATTATAACGAGTAAATGTTTATTAATTTTGAAACATGTATACAAACATTAGAAATACTATATTTGTGTGTTTTTTTATAGACAAAAATGTCTAAATTAAATTTGTACACATTTTGTGCCCAACGCTACGCATTTTGTGCAAGTTTACATGAAACCTTACCATTTCTATAGCAGTAATTTTACATGCAATTTTTAGAGTGTATAACTTGTTTTTGACCGATATAACATTTCCCGTTGGTTTCATCCCATCCCGATTTTGACTGTCGCATAGTGTAATGTACCTAATTTTGCTTCAAGTAAAGTAGATTTCAAATTCCAGCATTTGTATATTCAACAAAAATATTTCAAACTTGAATTTTTGTTTCCATTTTGCTGTATTGAAATAAAATGTAATTAAAGTGGTATTCAAGCCTTGAAACTGGAAAACAGGGCTGGAATTGAACTTGATTTCAATTTGAATTCCAGTGAAATTGTTTATAGGGTAGTCGGAATATCTCAATTTCAAATTAAATTTTCAAAATTTTGTATAGAAAAATCACAATAATTTTGGAATTTTTCTAATTTAAAAATGAAAAATTGTGATTTTAAAAATTCGCAAAGTAAAAAATTGTGATTTTAATTGAAAATTTTTTAAATAAAATGTTCAAATTTTATTTAAAATTTTCTTCCGTAAAAATGGCATATCTGAATTTCTGAAAAATTTTTTTTATTTTGAATTGGAAAATGCCAATTTACACAATGTGTGTAAAATTTTATTTTTACACACATAGAGTAATTTTACTGACATTATAGTAGGTAAAAACTTACCTACTATAAATAGGGTAAATTTCAACAAAAATTTATTAGAGTGTATATATAGTTTCATAAACATTTTTTTATAATTCAAATTGTTTTTATTTTATTTACTTCATATTAAATACCCAACAAACATGAATGTAAAAGTTAAAAGAAATGCCCCAGAGTTATATATTATGGAGAGAACGTCCCTAATAATATCCCTCCTCTCTTTATTGCTAATTGAATTTGTTATTATCTATAACTACTTATGCTATCTCATTTATTAATTTTATTCATTATTATCTATTTCTTATGATTTCATAATATATCAATTTATCCTTTTAATACAATTTATCGTTAATTATATTATCATTGTTATTTGTAATTTCGAAACCAGTCTTTACCGTTAGATTTAAAATTGTATAAAAGAGCTCAACTTGGTAAATTCTGGGTCATTTACTTATCGTCTTAAGTACGAGTAATTTGTTCCAATAAATATACCTATTTAAAACTCACACGCACAAGTGTGTTAATTAATTCTAGGTGTATGAACGAATGTTGTTCTTTTCCAATTTTTCGTAAATAAATTTAATGCTTAATACAGAAAGCCCTAACTCGACTTGGTATTTCATTTGAGGAAAATGAAATCTGAAAAATTTTGATATTACTTTTTATGTTATTGTTTTTGTATTAAGCTCCGTAAGTTGTTTTTCACGTGGAAACGTTTCACTCGAACTTTAAAGGCCTCAAATTGCAATTTAATTCATGAAAATTAACAATTTTTATATTTTATAACAAAGGCACAATCGCAATAAATACAAAATGTCACTTTTTCCCAAGAAAAATAATAGTCTTAAACATTAAATTTGCGTGAAAAAAAAACATACACAATTTTCACGTGAAACTGATTATCGTGAAAAATATTTTTTTTTTATATGGAGTATAGCATTTTTTTCAAGTGAAATCGAAACAGAGAACCAGAGAAACTCTATATCGGAGGTTTTTAGATTTGTATTGCCTTCCCTTCAATAGAAATTAAGAATGAAGTTACGGTCTGTCTTCATTAAGCCATCGACATTAAACTTTGGAGCTAAATTGGCTAAAAATATGTTTATACTAAAATAATCTAAAAGATTTTGGGGGTTATTTTGTAAAACGCAACGCCTTGCGTAACAATAACAATTTACATACATACATATTGTAACAATAACAATTTACATACAAATCAACGCAACGCAAGGCGTTGCGTTTTACAAAATAACCCACTTTAAAACCGTCCTGTTTGAAGATACGTATTTTAAAAGTTACAATACACTCTGAATTAAGATGAGAATAAGATTAAACAACAATACAAATTTGAATAAATCAAAGTACCTAGAATTTAGTGTTTAACTGCAGTTTATAAAATTCAATTTTAATTGAGAAAAACTTGCGTTATATTAACTTTTTTGATTTTTAAAGTTAAACTTTTATTTGAATAAAATTTATAACTCTCTATTTTCTTATTTTCTGACACATATAAAACTGAGAAAACAGAATAACTTTAAAAATCTCATAAAATATAAAATCTATCCTTTTTACTTCCACGTTAAATTAAAAATAAAACGAGTAAAAAGGTTAAAGTCGGGCATGCCGACTATACAATACCCTACACCAGTCTGGTTAAAAGCCAACTAATATTTGGATCTGAAATTCGAATGGGTTAAAATGGGACTTGTGTCAAAATTTTCAGAGTCAGCGAACCAAATTTCATTAAAATATCTTAATATTTGCGACCTGCAGTTTGTAACCAAGCCAATTTTGGGGGGACCCTTATAAACATGGACCGCTGTTAACCAAAATCAATAGGCTTCGTCCTTGGGCTAACATAGGTCGGTGTACCAAATTTCATCAAAATATCTTAATATTTGCGACCTACAGCGTATAAACAGTATAATTTTGATAGGACCCTTATATGGGCACTAGGTCTAAACATGGACCGATGTTCACCAAAATCAATAGGCTTCGTCCTTGGGCTAACATAGGTCTGTGTACCAAATTTCATCAAAATATCTTAATATTTGCGACCTGCAGCGTATAAACAGTATAATTTTGGAAGAACCCTTATATGGGCACTAGGTCTAAACATGGACCGATTTTAACCAAAATCAATAGGCTCAACATAAGTCGGTGTACCAAGTTTCATCAAAATATCTTAATATTTGCGACCTGTAGAGTGCGCACAAGAATGCATGGACAGACAGACAGACGGACGGACGGACGGACAGACGGACATCGTTAAATCGAAATAAAAAAAATTCTGAGCCGATCGGTATACTATAAGGTGGGTCTAGGACCAATATTTTTTGGTGTTACAAACATCAGCACAAACTTATAATACCCTGACCACATAGTGGTGTAGGGTATAAAAATATAAAAAGGCCCGCAAAGGGCATTATAAAAAGTGTTTGTTTTTAAATTTAATTTTTGGATTTTATATTTTTAGTTTTCGTAACTATATGTGTGGTGAACATTTAAGTCGTATATGTCGACCCCATTGATAGCAACTGACATCGAGATTTCATCACATTTTTACAACCCGGTAACCCAATGACTGTCAAATCAATTTAAACATTTTTACAAACTATCCAAATAAATTTGGCAATCGATTTCGATAATTTCGTTGTGGTAAACTCTGGTTCAATTCATATCATTAAAATTTTAAATATTTACCCCTAAATTCATAAACGCTTTGTAAAATTATAGGAGGTTTATTGAACAAATTTTGTATGACAATGACGTTTTGTAAACCTGCTATAACTTTACAAAACATTTATGAATTGAGGGGTTAATATAAAACAAACAAAATAATTTGGATATGAAACGTAGTTTAAAGTTTTTCTTTTCGTACAGCTACAAAAGCTCGTTTTTATAGATTCAAATTGTTTGCTGGGTACATTTGTTTGTTTCAATGATCAATGGCCTTGCAACTCTCTCAATATTTTTTATTTTAAATATATAACCTAGGGATTAAATTTTGTACCATAAAGTGTTTTTTCAAATTCGAATACAAAAACAATCAAGGGATATATAGGAAATAAACTCGTGAAAAGTTTTAATTGTGCGGGAAAAATCGGCTAAGATGAAATCAAAATAATTTATAAGTTGGTCAATGGATTATGTATGCAGATATTGTTTTTCAGGCCTAAATTTAATAATGAAAAAAATAAATCGTTTTTTTATTGTACCGGGAGTTTATTTAGCGATATCCCTTTTATCTTCCATATGAGTTATTGCTTTATTATTGCCTGGAAGTATTGTTTTAGTATAACTGTTGTTTCCGACGAAGGAAACTTCCGGAATACGAAATTGATATTGCCGGCAATAAATGTTTTCTTCCTGGCGATATGTTCGGAGAATCTTCTTCGTATTGCCATGTTTGCTAGGTGATAATGGTTTGAGTATGTTCCTGTTCCAAGGCACATAATAGAACAAATGCTTTCTCAGTGATAGAGAGTCCCCCAATCTCTTTATTATGTATACTCTTTGACTTGATATACAAGACGTTTTAATAATTTTTCTACTAACTTATTTTTTTGGTCATATTGCAACCATGTCTTTTCTCTGCGTGTGTGTAGCAAATTTCTTTGATTTTTAGTAAACTATTGTTTAAAATGTATTAAAGGCACTTTATTACAAATTCCGATTATTTTTTCCCAGCAAAATCTTTCATTACCAAATAAGTGGAAATTCATAGCTCCGCACAACTTATTTTTTGGCGTCTAAACTCGTTATTTTTGTTTGGCGTGGTCGTTTTTATAAGTAGTCACGCTTACCCGTGGCTTACGAAAAAAAATGGGAAATAAGTAGTTATGATATTTTGAATAATAAGTGGTTACACACATGCTTACAAAAAGTTGAATTATAAGTGGTTATCCGAATACTTACTTGATTCTTAAAAATAAGGAGATAAGCAAATATTATTATCTTAAGGAAATACATTCAGAAAAATTTTTCTCTAGTGTGTAATTTTAGGACGGGTCATAAAAATTTAAACATAAAACATATTTACATACTATAATAAATAAAAATGTATAAAATTTAACTGTGTAAAAAGTACTTATTTAAACTATTACGAGTAAGTCATTATTTTATATTTAGAAACAATGAATACAATAGGCCGTTATTAGGAAGTCATTATTTTATATTATAAAATAATGTAAAAGGTAATGATATATCATTATTGGTAATGCAGGCAGCAATGAGGTGTCATTACCAATATTTTGCTGGGTTAATATTCCATTAATTATGGTTCATTGCCAGTATTAGGCCAATTTGTTAACTAACAATTATGTAAATATTTAAATAATTATTTTATAATTACTTTTCATTTTACGCATATTTGACCTTCATTATTAATGCAGAAAAAATCTTTATTAAATTTATTATATACAGGCATGTCACAGACTTCAATTTCACTTGAAAGTGAAATTGAAAACGCAAATTGCTTCTCCAGAAGTAAATGGTATTTTTGCATATTTAGACCAAATATAACAGATAAACATAATTAATTATAAGTTAAGAATGCTATTTTTAATAATTTCACATAAAAAAGTTTTTGTTAGAGAGCATATTTAAAGTTTTAATACATATTTCGCATAAAATTAATATGATTTCGATATACAATTTCGTAACGTTTTACTTTTGCTTCTTCAGGTTTTTTGCGTTTTCGTAAATTCTAAAATGTTAAAAAAAAAGACTTTTTGGGGTAAATTCGTGTTCCAACTGCTAAATTTTGATATAAGTTGGCATTTGTAGTTAAAAAAGAGAAGATCGCCGATCAAAATTTAAAATTTTAATTTTTCAGAAAAAATTGCATTTTGCTAATCAGTAAAAAATTTGTTGAATTTACCAACAAAAAGCGTTTTAAATGTAAATTTTTTAAAGTGAAATAGTTAACGACACTTTAGGGAATACATACCAAGTACTATTGAAAAGCTTTTATGAGTTTAAGCTGCTCTAAATATCAATTCCACTTTGGTTTTTGAAAGTGGAATGAAAACGATTTTTTTTTTCGTTTTACGTTTTCTGGAGAAACTTTTAACGTTTTAAGTACCACTATAAAGCCTGTAGAATACTCTATACTTACCAGAACGTTTTATTTTCAATACAAAATTACCCGTAGCACCCTAAACTGCAAATTCAGAAGGCAAAAAATTGTTTGCGATCGCTTTATAAAAAAAATTGCGGAATTAAAATTGCGAAATCAAATCAATTCCGTAAAAAACCTGTGACATGCCTGATAATAACAATTTACTCATAAATTAAACCATAATTATTCTGTAATTACAACAGTATCACAACCAAATTATAATAGAAAAACAAAAATACAACAAAAAAAAAGAAATCAATTAAATAATTTTCTATTTCCCACGCACAATAATCGTTAAGCTAATAGAGGACTAGGATAAAGGCTAGAAATAAACATGAATATAATTCGTATAAACTAATTTTCAAATGTGCTAATTAAATTTTCAAATGCGATTATATGTACAACTGTGGAGGAATATTTGTTTTTCTATAATATGTATATTAGAGTGGTACGAATTTTAAAAAAGGGCTTATTTCCGTTACAGTAAATGGCAACAAAAAATACTCGTATGTTAAAAGCGTTAAACACAATATAAAATTAAATTATATTCCATATTCCATATCTTGAAAACTAAGGACAATAGCGCGAAATAGACAAAAGTTTTAAAAATCCACATTGTGCACCAAAAATCCCGAGTCATGTATTTGTGAAAAGTGCAATAAATTTTCATTAAATTAAATATTTCCTCATATGTATGAAGTAGTCATCATAACTATACAAAGTTCATCCTAGTTCTTTTACATTTCATATTGTTGTTTCGTTGGACTTAATAATGATAAAGTTGTTCTTTAGGTGTATCGATATATACTGAAAATATTATTACAGCAACTGACTGTAGTTTATTTAAAAAGTTTTCTGTACATTTACTTTTAAATGATTATACAGTTAAAAAGAAAAGAAATGTATTTTTCAAACCTTTTTGTCATTTATTTAAAAAATTAACTACATATAAATACGGATTTTCTATTACAGTTAATATTTTCATTTAAAATGTTTTTATAAAGAAAAGAAACCACTTTAGATTTCTAGGGCAGTTCAAAAAACGAAATAAACTAAATTTCGTAGTAAAGTGTTGTTTTTTTCAAACGCGTCGTATAGACAATTACAATTAATATTATCTGTATTTTGTCTCATGCCTATCAACGTTAAGTATTTAAAGCAAATGTACGTTAAACCGATTGTAGTATAAAAAAATTTTAAACAGGTTATGTTTATAATTGCTCCGTCATAATCGAACGTATGTCAGCAGAAGTTTTTAGGAAGTAACGCGAATAAGTTACGTTGGATGTCAGAATGTATAAACGTTGAGTTTTCAACGTTGATAATTATCCGTGTTGGAAGTTAAGTGCATAAGATAGGTAATATTTTAGTTTTCGTCTTAAACGCGATTTTATGCACTTTGAGATTTTTTATGAGTTAACGGATATAGTTAAGTCGAAAACACAGCTATTGTCATTAATATGTATTTTTATTAATTCTAATTTAGTAGGTTTGAGGTTAAGAAGAAGAATAAACCTTCCTCAAAAGTTATAAACACATTAAATTTGCAAATCAGACTAGATCTAGTTTCTGCCTTTTTATGGACAGGCTTCATCAGTGATCTTCCATTAAATTGTATTATTGTTTATATTTTTATTGTCAGATGGTCTCTATATGAATAATTTCAGAAGTGATCAAACATACATATACAAACATTCTACTTCAGATTTTCTCTGTTTATCTTCTTATTTCCTCCGTGTCACCTTTTCACAAATATTGCCACATTGAGGTATGGTTTGTACGTACAAGTGCAGGCAATTTGTGTATATTGGAGACGGACAGCCAACAGGGCTATAAATTTCATTTATTGTTACGAATTTTGTAGTTAATTTTTTTAAAGTTAAAAAAAGGAAATAAATGAAAAGTCATTATTTTTTTAAGTATTTTGTGTTTAATTTATTAACTTTTAAAAATAAATGAAAAGTTCGTTTGATTTAAATGAAAAGTTAGTAGACCGGTTTTCAAGTGATTTTTCATTTATTTTAAATTACATTTTCAGTTAATTTAAACTACAAACTGTTTTGAGTGTATTTATGTTACAATCAAATCTTACATTCTCTGGATCATACCCGAACACTAATTATACCATTCTATAAAGTATGCAAACAAGAAAACATTTTGTGTGTTTTTCTCTACCTCGCTTAGTTTTTGAAATTTATAACCCACTCTAATGTACAAACAAATACAAATGTACATTAGAGTGGTCAAAAAAAAAACATGAAAGTTGGAATTCGCGGTACCCACAGTTATATATTAATAATTAGTAATTTCACTCGAACTTTAAAGGCCTCACATTGCAATTCAATTTATAAAAATTAACAATTTTTTAGTTTTATAACAAAGACACAATCACAATATACACAAAATGTCACTTTTTCACTAGAAAAAGTCTTGTACATTAAACTTGCGTGAATACAAAGTCTACACAATTTTGACGTGAAACTCATTGTCGTGGAAAATTATTTTTTTTATATGGAGTATAACAGTTTTTTTCACGTGAAACTCAAACAACTTACGGTGCTTTAAGGGTGAAAATCGAGTATAGGAAACAAAATCTGTTTCTCTTTAAATAAGTTGTAGTTAATGGGTTCTACTATATATTTGAAAAATTTTATAAAGGGTGGTCCAACCATAATGCACGATGTTAATTGTGAGTCACACCTTAACGTCAAGTTTTTTGCCCAACTTAATTTGAGAGGTATACAATGGAGAGCAGGGATGATAAATGGGATTTTCTAAATAGTACCAACCAAAAAATATTTTTTGTATTCTACACCACTCCTTGGGTGTATTGAGTTGGTGCTTATGATGTCGGTTCGTCTGTCCGTACAAAATGAACGATCGATCCCTATAATCAAACTACAGGTCGCATTTTGAAAGATAATTTTACAAAATTTGGTATATAAATTTCTACTGCAGCGATTACTAACGCTATTGAGAATGGTTAGAATCGGTCCATGTTTTGACTTAGTAATCATGAAGATGTCCTATCTGATATTGAATGTATTGGTATTTAATGGTATAACCCAATAAGAGCAATTTTATTTGATTTCTTTCACCGGACCTATTTAATTTTATTCGTTTGTGAGGTAGTGATCATTCCGGGGAAAGACCAAGGCTCAAATTTGGCTTAGTTCCTCCCGGCTCTTTTCTACAGCGTTTTGTGCTCAGAAAAGTCCGAAAAATTACAAATATTTTATTTCTTTTCATGTTTTTTAAAAAAACAAAATTAAAAACCCGAAAAAATCAAGATAGTCGTTTTGGCTTTATCTCGCTAACTGTCGAGCCGATATTTACAACTCGGAAACTAGAATATTATACGTAATAGGTAGCATAAGCCCGGAAATTCGATCCCTTCCACTATCGGAAAAATCGATATTTGAACTTCTTAAATGTGTTTCTATAAAATTAAATTGGGTACCACCTCAATTAATATAACCCTCGATGAACGCAAATTCTTGGTTATCACAACAATTTAAAGTTACGATGATTAAGGATCTTTTTAGATCAAAAATACTAAATTTTCGAAAAATTTTTATTCACCTTATTTTTAATATTTTTGTATACATATTTTAATAATTTGTTTCATTGAATTACGTATTTTAAACTCCGATAGTTAATTTGTTCATTTTAAATACAATATTTGGTATGAAAATTAAAAAAAAAAAAAACATGAAAATTTGTAAATAGTACTAAATTAGTCATAGGAGTACCATAGTACTTTTGAGGTTCTAATAGTACCATAAAAAGTACTACAGTACTAACTTTATCATCCCTGATGGAGAGGTATACAATTGAGCAGCGCGTTAAGATGGTTGAACAGACAGAAGTGAATGGTGACTTTACAAAGAAAATCATCTTCAGCGACGAGGCACACTTTCACATCAGTGGCTTCGTTAACAAGCAGAATTGCCGCATTTGGGTAAATGAGAATCCACAAGTGATTGTTGAAAAGCCGATACATCCACAAAGAGTGACTGTTTGGTACGGTTTAGGGGCTAGCGGCGTCATCGGGCCGTACTTCTTCGAAAATGAGGTCGGCCAAGCAGTTACCGTGAATGGTATACGCTATCGCGAGATGATAACGGACTTTTGGACGAAATGGCTCTTTTACGCGAGAAATTCAATGGCCGTGTTATCTCACGTCGTGGCGATGTTAATTGGCCGCCACAATCATGTTATTTTACACCGTTAGACTTTTTTCTTTGGGGATATTTTAAAGAAAAAGTGCACGTCAATAAGCTAAGAACAATTCAAGAGCTAAAGGATGAGATAATTCGGCACATTAACGACATTGACCCTCAAGTATGTCTCAGAGTCATTGAAAATATAGACCATCGGATATGCCACCGAAGCCGTGGTAAGCATTTGGCCGATATTTTATTTCACATATAATTGTCATGGATCCTTCAATCATAATAAAAAATATTAAGATAAATCTCTGAAAACTTTTTGTTTTATTTACAATTAACATCGTGCGTTTTGATTGTACCACCCTTTAGAAGGCCATTAAACTGTTCCTATTAAATCAAACAAATTAATGCTATAATTCCCAATAATTAATAAACTTCACCATATGGCAGTTAAAAAAATTAGACATGAAAATTAGTGTTAGACCCGACCGTTAAGTTATTAACACTTAAAATGCATAGTAACAAGAAATGTTTAGCATTCAATTTATGTTAACTATCAATTCAAAAATAAGAAAAATATAAAAGAAATTTAAACAACTTTGTGAATAAAAATAAAATAATTTATTGAGCTAAGAAAAAAGCAAAAAGCGAGATCAAAAATCATTTTCCAAGTAATATATGTAATAAATAAGAATATATTTATATGTTTCCCATTATTGTAAAAAACATATTATATTTATTAAGTTGCAATATACTGGATATAGATACTGTATTGGTTTGCTAACTTAAAGAAACGAAATGGATCCCTAGAATCTAAAAAATGCCTTCGCCTAATACCCTGGAGTACGGCTTATCAATTTTATAAAGGTAAAAACCCAGAGTATTTTTTAAAAGAAAATAGGTCGAAATAAAACTGCTGCGGTTTTTCAAAGGACTTCTTCTTCTTGAAAAACCTTAGGATCCAAAATAAACCTAAAATTCATATAAACTTATTGTACACGGCAGAACTCGAAGCTTAGAAATTTTGCTATAATTTGTATAAAAATCATTCCAAGTTCGGTGTTTCTCGTAAAATCTAAAAATTTTTAGCAATGCTCTTTGGAACACATGCCCATTCATTTAGAAATTACCACAAAATCTGAGGTTTTTCACGGAAAAATTTCACGATGTTATTAAAATTACAATAATAATATATTGTGTATAAAAATTTTAATTGTGTTTAAATCTGCAGATGAGAGTTTATTTCAGGACCATACTTTAACAAAGTTAAGAGAAGATATGGTAAAACACATTCCTAAACACGTTAATAAAGCAAAATCAAGGAGTGATTACAATGAACTATTAAATTTATCGCTACTATTTCTTGGTGCAAAAATAAATAAAATAAAATTCTGTCCACCATCACACTCGCTGGATGACAAAAGCTGTCTAAAGAATGGACCAGTTAAAATCGAGATGATATATAAAAGCTATAACAGAGCCCCTGTTGCAACCATAAAATTGATTTTCATAAACGTTTTTGAAAATAACTCCAATTTTCATGACATTCGGATAAAAAATGTTGAAAATGTAAGGAATAAACAAAGGATTTAAATATGAAAGTTTCACAAATGCGGTATTTTTGCATGTTGCATGCAAGTGGTGAATGCCACATGGAAAACAAAGTAGTTATTTGAAAATTAGTACCAAAATGTTATGTTTTATTGATTGCGGAGTTGTGCACTGAAATTTTAGGTATTTGGGAAAATATTTTTTTTATGAAAATTATTACTTTGATTGGAAAATCTATACTGAAGGGAAAATTTTAAAAGTGTTTGCAATGGTCACTGACGATTTTTATTTCAAATGCAGATGTTGTATGACATCGGACTTATATTTGTAAAACTACACCCAAAAACACCAAAAAAAAGCAATTTATCTACATTTTACGCAAACTAAAAGCTATTAAACTGAAATAAATTTTTTAATAAAGATATCTGGGAGTTTGACACTATCAATATGATTCTCGGCTAATGTAGTTGCATTGTAATTTTATTTTTTAACCAAAACTCGAAAAAAAAGTGTGCAAAACCTCTTGGAAATATGGCAATCATTCTTCTTGCTACGATATTTCTTAAAGGTGAAGAAACTTCATATATTTAGTTTGAATATTGTTCTACATCAAGTCCAAATTTTAATATGATATTGTCATATTAGATTTTATTTGTAGTTTCAAAAAGGTTGATCATATTCATGATAGACAATACAATTGTTTCGTGGGCATCATTCTAACTCTTCAGTTGTCCGCAATAAGAAAGTGATAACTTGGATACACAAACATAAGGTACAAAAATTCAACGGGCGTGCATTTAAATTTCCTTTAAATGTGTGTATTCTATTAGCAGACCCATGAAAAATCGATATACACGTGAAAGTAGAGATCATGTATAGTAAAACTGCATACCGGATTTTCCTCATCAATATATTTTTCGTCACTTGTATCCAAAATGGTTATCAAATAAGTGGGCGGAATCTCCACCTTTCAAATAAGGGACGAATAAAAAAAGTTTTTTAATGTTCAATTATACAATTTTTAATTTTTTTTTTTTCATAATAAACAAATTTAATAGACATTTATGATATAATTTTGTATTGGTAGAAACCAAAACAAAAGTTTTTATTAAGATTATTTTATACCCATAAGAGCAACACATAATGTGTAGAATTACCATAAACAGATCGCCAAAAGGTATCAAATGAAAATATAAAGTCCTTTTGAAGGAACATCTGATGTGATAATAAAAACTTTAGTACGCAATTTTTACATTTTACTCTTCTTTCACGTGTATACCGATTTTTTTATGGGTGAGAATTACTGTTGCACTGAGAATGTTAACACAAATACAAAAAAAAACCTAAAATCTACATTATAACCTAGAGAGAACCCTATAAAGACAATCTGATGATAGTGCTTGGTAGCACTTGAAAATGCATTAATTGTCAACCATTGGTTCTAGGAAAGTTTTTTCATAAGTTTTTTCTATATTTGTTGTAAAATATATTGTGAATTCTATATGGAATTTGTCATATTTGATCTTAAAACCGAACTAAAATAACACCCTTTGGAACTTAGTTCTTTAATATTTGTAGTTTTTTTTTTTTTTTTTTTTTGACCAGTCTAATGAACATATAATCAACGGGCAGTCGTCTAATGTTAATATTAAATATTAGTTTTCATACATTGAATTGTATTTGTTTTTATCCAAATGTCACAATAACACACCAACGTATCTCCAACCATTATCAGCATTACGAATTTTAGTAAATACTACAGGGAGAAACCATATAAAATCAACACAAAAAAGTTACGTATTCGGATCTTCTATCTGCGATTTGGATGAAATTCACCAAAATATCGTGCACTATAAAATATCATTGGAACACTAATCGACCCCCTCGGTTTCAGAAATATTACGCAACGAAAAGGGGAAAAAACGTTAAAATGTCAATAAAATATTGTTCAGAAATTGGCTATAACTTTTTCAATATATAAGATAAGGCAATAATGTACCCTTTATATCGATATGTAAAGGGTTCTTCAACAGGGACGCTACAAAAGTAGAAAGACAGGGGCAGCAAACGACGCCATATTTCTTGCCGCTCTTTTGACATTTCTCTTCAGTAAGGTTTGCCATTTCATGATGGAAAGATATACGAGCCAACAACGAGTCGAAATTATTAAAATTTACTACCGACATTCGGAGTCAGTGGCCTCAACGTTAAGAGCGCTACGTCCAATTTATGGTCGTCATAATGAATGGCTTCGTCAATAAACAAAATATTCGTTATTGGTCAGACAGCAATCCACACGTACTCCATGAGTCATCATTGCATCCCGAAAAAGTTACGCTAGGTGTGAAAATGTATAAACGTTGAGTTTTCAAAGTTGATAATTATCCACGTTGTAAGTTAACGTGCATACGAAAGGTAATATGTTAGTTTTCGTAAAAAAAACGTTTTCATGCACTTTGTGCCTTTTTTAAAGTTAACGGATATAGTTAAATCGAAAATATAGCTAAAGTTATGTTTACTACTGAACTCCCTTCTATATATTTGGGAAATCTGAAGAATGTTCAGAATGATTCAGATCAAACGACGTTTACCGATGGCACACCATGATTAAAATTTAAGATTTTCATAACAAATATAAGACAATTAAATTTTAAATTAAATTATATGTTGTTGAAAATCATTTAAGCCTAAACCACATAAACGCAGTGTCGACCGCAGTGCGACGTTTTGTCGATAAAGCAGTTTTTGTATCTTCTCTATTTGTGTCTGCCGAGAAATTAGAAAAGTTTCTAAATAAACAATAGCTGTTTTTAAACAGCACGCAATAAGAATTTTTTTAAAATATTAAATAGTTTTCCCGAAATTCAAGAACAAAGTTTGACAGCACTGCCACTGTCCACTGGCACTTTCACTATGTGGTTTGGGCTTATAATTGATTTCAGCATGATTAACCTAGTGTCTACAAATGCAATGAAATGTGCAAAGAAATTTGAAAATAACACACACCCAACAACAACGAAAATAATTTTGTTGTTTCTTTGTGTGTAATTCGTAAATTTTATGGCATATTCAGGCATGTCACAAATTTCACTTGAAAGTGAAATTGAAAACGCAAATTGCTTCTCCAGAAGTAAATGGTATTTTTGCATATTTGGACCAAATATAACAGATAAAAATAATTAACTATACGTTAAGAATGCTGTTTTTAATAATTTCACTTAAAAAAGTTTTTGTTAGAGAGCATATTTGAAGTTTTAATACATATTTCGCATAAAATTAATTTGATTTCGATGTACAATTTCGTAACGTTTTACTTTTGCTTCTTCAGCTTTTTTGCGTTTTCGTAAATTCTAAAACGTTGAAAAAAGACTTTTTGTGGTAAATTCGTCTTCCAACTGCTAAATTTTGATATAAGTTGCCATTTGTAGTTAAAAAAGAGAAGATCGCCGACCAAAATTAAAAACTTTAGTTTTTCAGAAAAAATTACGTTGAATAAAATAATTGTTTAATTTACCAACAAAAGGCGTTTTAAATGTAAATTTTTTTTAAGTGAAATAGTTAATGACACTTTAGGGAATACATACCAAGCACTATTGAAAAGCCTTTCTGAGTTTAAGCTGCTCTAAATACCAATTCCACTTTGGTTTTTGAAAGTGGAATAAAAACGATTTTTTACGTTTTCTTGAGAAACCTTTAACGTTTTAAGTACCACTATAAAGCCTGTAGCATACTTGATACTTACCAGAATGTTTTATTTTCAATACCAAATTATCTGTAGCACCATAAACTGCAAATTCATAAGGAAAAAAATTGTTTTCGATCACTTTAGGAAAAAAATTGCGGAAGTGAAATTGCGAAATCCAATCAATTCCGAAAAAAACCTGTGACATGCCTGATTTTATTGCATTTGAAGACACTAGGTAACACACATATGAAATATTTTTTTAACTCGCACTATGGGTTTTTGAGATAACGTGGAAAAATAATTAAGTCATATAACTAAAAACGAACTCAAAATCGAATGTAATTAAAAATATCTGAAAATATAATAATCGTGTTCATCATGCTGAAATCAATTGAAAGTGATGTGTTACAACTAGGGTTTGGGATTTCCCGGACTTTTTTATTTCCCGGGAAACGGGAATGAAAAAATTTAATTCCCGGGATTCCCGGGAATCCCGGGAAATATTTTTGAACAAAAGTGTTAATGAAAACCACCTATATAAGTAATTTTTGTTAAAAAAAAAAACACTATTTCAGTACAAATTCAGTCTGTGTAGTGAGAATTCAAAGTAAAAATATCAGAATGTTGAACATTTGATTTCACATAAATTACTCTAAGTACTGCCAAATGAATTGCATGATTCCAGCAGAAAGCACCTACTACTGGACTGTCGGAAACAAACCGTTTCATCACACTTGGTCCATTATATATGGTGGCCACAATGTTATTTTCCAAAGACAAATAAAACTCTTCTAGTCTTATTTCTACAATTCTTCTTATTTCATCAGCATTACATCTTCCTGATATATAAACCAACCCCAGGTTATAAAATAAATTATTTCCGTTTATACATATGTTCAAATATCTCTTTTGTGATATTCTTGTCCATTCATCTAAAAATATAGTAAATTTCCAATTGTTAGAAATATTGCTCGATATTTCTTTTATCATGATATCTTTTACATGATTGTAGTAATTTAATATAATGTTCTTTATATCGGATTTATTTTTTTTGCAATGCCAGGTTTTTATTATAAAAACTTTCTCGAATAAACGAAGATCTAGTTATGGTGCGGATTGACTGCGGCTAATTTGGAACCATTTCAGGAAATGTTTGCCGTACCATAAAACCTTTAATGCCTATTCAGTTTACACTTTTTTCTTCGGGTACTTTGCTAATTTTAGCTGAAACGTTGTTCTTGTTGTTGTTTTCTTCAAGAGAAGTTGCATGACCATCAATTTTTTTTTTTTTTTTTTTTTGTGAACCAAATTTAGATGTCGGATAACCAAATTTAGATACCACCGTTAACCATTAGTCTTTTCTTTTCATATTTATTAATGAAAACGTTACTTATAAAATTATTGACCCTTAATATAAAGGAGTATTTTAAATTTAAAGTCTACTTTATTTTTAATCAAACGGTTTTGTTCATTTTGTGTATGAAAACCCTACAAAAATATTTATATTTTCAAATATTTTGATTGGTTGAAAATAAATTAACCAATCAGAATGCTCCAAAAATAAACCAAGTCAAGGTATACTGCCACCCAATATTTTAACTAAAGTCGACTTTACCTAAATTATACATTTGAAAAATTTAGATAGTAAGGGCGATTATTTGTAAGAAACAAAGCTATTTTTTCATATTTCTTTTAAACATTTTACCAAGTTTTTAGGTTTTACTACTTAAATTTTGAATAAGTTATGCGAAAAATCTTTATTAGTTGAAATGCTCCTAATTATTTGGCAAAGATTTTATTTGTCTGTCAAATGAATGTATTCCTTTTTAAAAGATTTTAACAATGACATTTTTGTTTTGGTATTTAAAATTTTTTTTATGACTAAAATTAAAAAATCCTATTCGAAACAAAAACGATTTAAAAAATTTAATATTTTTAAAATTTCCCGTTTTCCCGGGAAATATATATTATTTTCCCGGGAATTCCCGGCAAACTTTTCCCGGGATTTCCCGGGAATTCCCGAACCCCAAACCCTAGTTACAACTTATAATTCGATTTTATTTATTCGGAAAATCTAAAACTTCCACCGGGGTGATTGAAATTGGCTCTAACTCAGAAACGAATTGAGGTACCACATTGAAACTTTCCAGAACTGAAGAAGGGTATTCCATAAGAAATATATATTTTGTAAGAATTTAAGAATTTCACAAAGAAGCAGGTTAAAAGAAATGCACTGATATAAAAAATATTTCTGTCAAAAATTTGATATTACGAATAAACAAAAATATTAATAGCTTACTGTATTTCCTTTACAAAGGAATATTAACAGCTCACTCCTTTTGTATTAAGCAAGTTGTAATTAGAGATGCCAATTCCGAATCTCGAAATACTGGGATTATGCAATAAAAATGAGTCCCGAATCCCGGATTTTTACAATTGCAAAAATATGCGGTAATTTGATTAAAATGGCAACCTCCTACTAAACCGTTCCTGTTAAATATTGTTAAGTTTTTACCTTTTAAAAACGTTGGTTTATTTCCTTTAAATAAACCGGGTTCTTTTCTAACCAGTCCCGAACGCTGACACAAATTATTACGTTTTACCTTATAAAAACGTTCGTTTATCTGCCTTAGATAAACCGGCTTGGAGCTCTCTTATAGTTAAAATAACACACACAAATACACTTAAGTTTGATTATTAAACTTATACTCTTCTTAATTAGCACTATCTTTAGTTTAGTATAACTTTACACTTGTTTATTACACCCTGTATTACTTTAAATACACCAATCAACGATTTATTACAGATATATGGCAGCCTTATATAGTTTTACTTCCGTTGCGGCAGAGAATTCCAAGAACACCTGGAGAACTAACAATGGTAGCATTCGGCAGAGAAACCTTAAAATGATACCGGTGACTTGTAGCGCTTTGTGATTACTTACTCTGCTGAACGATGTTTTCTTTGTTTTGTTTTTAAATACATTTTTTCTATATTTTCCTTTGATTTTATAAATTGTTTGTTTTTGAATTATTATTGTATGTTTTTATTTGTCAATCATACAAAACAAAAATTTTTTAAAATCAACAACAACAAATGTATCACTATTTGATCCAAAGTAGCAAACATTTTTTACGCTACCAAAATATGACAGCGCTCAGACTGAGCGGTTAGTGATCAGGTCGTTCAGCAGATAGTTGCACAACTGTTGTAGAACTGTTGACTGTAAAATTGTATCTGCCGAACGCACCCATTGTACTTAATGCAGTGCTGCCAGATTGACCATTTTAGTAAATCCTGTTTTTTGTGCTATTTGCTTACAGAAAATTCCAGAGTTTTCTATACTAGGCTAATCTAATTTCGTAACAATATAATTTTATATAAATAAATAATAAGCAGTATTTCTCATTACACTTCAGAAATCATTGATTAAAATACAGAATAAATAATTGTATTTCAGAAATTTTCATTTAAATTTCTACACTAGATCTGGAAAACAATTCAAAAGTTTTTAAAGTAATTGAAAATTCTAAAATTTAATTGACAATTTTAAATTAAAATAATATAAGAATAGTAAATATAAAATTATTATAAAGAAAAACAGCACACAACATATCGACGGTGTTCAATTCTTAATTCTTGAGTTTTTCCAATTATTTCATTCCATTAAAAAGCAGGAGTATGTAACAAAACGTTAAGAATAGTTATATTTTATATTTTTTACATAAATATGAAGTTTTTACACATTTTTTTCCACAAAAAAAATCACAAACTGGGAACAAAGTTTTTGGGATCCCTATACTGATAGAATTTTGTTCATAGTATTAATGAATTTGTTCATTAATCCAATTATTTTTTACATTGAAAAGTCCCCAAAGAACCGGTTCATTAAATCAATGAAACGTATTCATTAAATGAAACCTAATTGAAAAAAAATATATTTTTTTGCGCTACTTTTTATACCCTACACCACTATGTGGTCAGGGTATTATAAGTTTGTGCTGATGTTTGTAACACCAAAAAATATTGGTCGTAGACCCACCTTATAGTATACCGATCGGTTCAGAATTTTTTTTTTTATTTCGATTTAACGATGTCCGTCTGTCCGTCCGTCCGTCCGTCTGTCTGTCTGTCCATGCAATCTTGTGCGCACTCTACAGGTCGCAACTATTAAGATATTTTGATGAAATTTGGTACGCAGACCTATGTTGGCCCAAGGACGAACACGTTTAATTTTTTTGAACATCGGTCCATGTTTAGACCTAGTGCCCATATAAGGGTCCTACCAAAATTATATTGTTTATAAGCTGCAGGTCGTAAATATTAAGATATTTTGACGAAATTTGGTACACAGACCTATATTAGCCCAATAACGCAGCCTATTGGTTTTGGTGAACATCGGTCCATGTTTAGACCTAGTGCCCATATAAGGGTCCTACCAAAATTATACTGTTTATACGCTGCAGGTCGTAAATATTAAGATATTTTGATGAAATTTGGTACACAGCCCTACATTGGCCCAATAACGCAGCCTATTGATTTTGGTGAACATCGGTCCATGTTTAGACCTAGTGCCCATATAAGGGTCCTACCAAAATTATACTTTTTATACGCTGCAGGTCGTAAATATTAAGATATTTTGATGAAATTTGGTACACAGACCTATATTAGCCCAATAACGCAGCCTATTGATTTTGGTGAACATCGGTCCATGTTTAGACCTAGTGCCCATATAAGGGTCCTACCAAAATTATACTGTTTATACGCTGCAGGTCGTAAATATTAAGATATTTTGATGAAATTTGGTACACAGACCTATATTGGCCCAGTAACGCAGCCTATTGATTTTGGTGAACATCGGTCCATGTTTAGACCTAGTGCCCATATAAGGGTCCTACCAAAATTATAATGTTTATACGCTGCAGGTCGCAAATATTAAGATATTTTGATGAAATTTGGTACACAGACCTATATTGGCGCAATAACGCAGCCTATTGATTTTGGTGAACATCGGTCTATGTTTAGACCTAGTGCCCATATAAGGGTCCTACCAAAATTATACTGTTTATACGCTGCAGGTATTAATATTAAGATATTTTGATGAAATTTGGTACATAGACCTATGTTGGCCCAAGGACGAAGCCTATTGATTTTGGCGAACATCGGTCCATGTTTAGAACTAGTGCCCATATAAGGGTCCCCCCAAAATTATATTGTTTATACGCTGCAGGTCGTAAATATTAAGATATTTTGATGAAATTTGGTACATAGACCTATGTTGGCCCAAGGACGAAGCCTATTGATTTTGGTGAACATCGGTCCATGTTTAGAACTAGTGCCCATATAAGGGTCCCCCCAAAATTGGCTTGGTTACAAACTGCAGGTCGCAAATATTAAGATATTTTAATGAAATTTGGTGCGCTGACTCACATTATAGAAAATTTTGACATAAGCCCCATTTTAACTCATTGGAATTTCGGATCCAAACAATACACCAGACTGGTGTAGGGTATTGTATAGTCGGCATGCCCGACTTTAACCTTTTTACTCGTTTATTTATTATTTATTTTTATTTTATTTATTTTTATTTGTACATATATTTCCTTTTTGTTTTTATACCGTTTTTGACATCTCCCTGAACTCGACTTGAACCCGCAATCTCAAGAATGTAAACATTACCGCATTACCGATTGATCTAAATAGCCAAAACAAAATGATGCCATTATTTGAACTTTTATTTTCAGTTTGCAACCCTAGCGTTCATTACTGGAACATCCCAGTGTAGAAAATCATTACCAGATATGTGGTTATGTAACTACATACTTGGTAATGGTAACTAGTTACTTTTGTTATTACATTTCTTATTACCTTTATATGGCGATGTCGCGAAAAATAATGAGTTATGGTTACACACCAGCATACAAAAAACCAAAAAATATATCGTTACATATGTGCTTACCAGTACTGACAAAAATAATGCGTCTAAAAATAGATTTTCAAAAAAATAAATTATATAAAAAAAATATTTTTTATTTTATTTTTTTTGTTAATAATATTTGCTGGTGCGGGAATCGAACCTGGGTCTACAGATTGCCAGTCAACAGCTCTATCATCTGAGCTATATCGACATGTAATATTTAATAGATAAAAACATAATTGACCTGCTGCATACTAGTAAGCTTACTCGCCAAATACAAAAAATCAAAAAAATATGTGGTTACATATATCCTTACCAGTGTTTAAAAAATATTGAGTCTAAAAATAGAAAAAAATCTAGAAAATTATTTTCTATTTGAAATAATGATAAAAATAAGTCATTATCAGTAACTTATTATTATATGTTTTAAAATAATGCAGAAGGTAAGTGGGTGTCATTACTGGTACTCCAAAAAATAATGATATGTCATTACCGTTTCTACACTGGGATATATCTATTTTAGTAATTAGCAAATTCAAAACCCTTACAAAAATTATAGCATATCTTACGGGTTAGTTGAAAATATATAATAAAAAAATTCATTAAATTAATGAATTTTTCATGAATTCAATGAAAATTTATCATTAAACCAATGAATTCAGATTAATGAAATCGATTCATTAATAGTATGAACGAAAATTCTATCAGTGTAGTTGAAGTGCAGATAATTTTATATCGTTGATTTAAGTGATCTTCTGATAAAGTAATACAAACTCTTTCTGAAGAACTAGCCCGCGGTGTGGTAAAAAAGTTGATAAATAAATTAATAATATTATGTTAGTATGCAAAAAGATTTAATTAAAACATTATTTTTTAATTGTTATAAGGTAATAATGTACACCTTACAGGCAAAAAAAAAAAAGTGCGCACTACACCCTCTAATATGAAGTATTTTTGCAAGGAGGTTTCAAAAAAAACTTTTGTTTTTTTTTTTGCCGAACGTAGGGGTCCCATTTGGCATTTACAGTCGGATCTTAAAGTATGATACATCGATGCTTTTCTCTCCAGGAGACCAGCGTTTTGTTCTAAGTACCATTGAGCTCAAGTATACCGTTCTACTGGTTACCCACCGGATCTCAGTTGCTACAACCCTAATGTACCACACCTAACGTCAGAAAATTAAAGCTCGCAAAAAATCATTAAAATTTTTCGATAAACACAGTAAATTTTTTTTTTTATATATTGGTTGCCGAACGTAGGGGTCGCCTTTTTAAATTTTTTTTTCATTTTATTTTTCCTTTATAGCAACACTGGTCTCCTCGAGGCAAAAAAAAATCGATATATTACACTTCAAAATCCGACTTTAAGTGCCGAAGCTATAACGAAAAATTGAAAAAGGCGACCCCTACATTCGGCAAACAAAAAAACTTTTTTTTTGAAATTGCCTTGCAAAAATACTTCATATTGGAGGGTGTACGGCGAACTTTTTTTTGAGGAACGGTCTAATGTACACATAAGAGATCCGATTACTGAAAGCCATGAAATCATAGCTTTTTATATGCGCTAAAAACCGTGCTGATATGGCCTAAAACTTGACATACGTAAGCATTTATATAACCGAATATTTTAATGTTTTCCCTTACAAACCGGCTTACAGGTAAGCACCATTCTTACTGGGGTATATTCTTACCTTAAAATAAGACCAACGATAATTTCGTATTTTGTATAGTCTATAACTTTCATTGACAGTTCTATAACGATAATTAAGTAAAATTTTAAAGCTCTTTCCAATTTTCATGACGTCATACTTCGGAAACCGAAAGGACCTAGCTTTCGAAATTAATACATTGTTGAGCGCTTGTATTGTATTATAGTTGTGTGGAATTTTATTTTAATCGGAGATGGTTAGTCCGAATGGTGTGTTGAGTTGATATGGATTTACCCTACATATTTATTTAATTTCCAGCCAAAATCATATTCGCTTTTCAATGTAGACAGTAATTTTAATTGGTATATTTCCCACTGAAATGGCTAAAACATTTTTGTTCAGCAATTATGGTTGATGTTAGCAAATCTCATCTCACTTAAAAAACTCTATTTTACAAAGTCGTTGCATATATTTTCTAAGTCATACGGCAGTAAAAACATTTATCAAGCTGGTTTTAAATCGAATTGATTAATTTTTAACAAATTTGTTGTTAGAAAACTGAATTAAGAAAAGAATTTAGTTCTCTTCATTTAACACAATACCCTGTAAAAAGAAGTGCTTACACATGTCATGGTTTTTGTATGGCGAACTCCCATTGGGAGGCACTAGGTTTGGGATTTAATTATTGTGAGTAAGCCAATTTTCCAGGTCTATATATTGTTACTTTATTAACATTAAAAAGTAATGATAATATGTGTAATATCATAGCGAAAAAAGATGTACAAAAGCAGCAGAAAAAGCACTACAATTAATGATCTAGATGTTTTTCTTTTTTAACAGAAACACTAATGGTTTTAATACTGAGCCGTCATAGGAGCCGTCACAACAGCATTTTTCAATACTTTTCTGAAAGAGTGCAAAGCAAACTCTATTTCATCCATTGAAAAATCAGCAAAAAAAATATTTTTTTAATTTTTTATTTCTCCACCGGATACCGAACTTGCGACCTCTAGATCTAGCCCTCTACCACTTAGCTGTTGTTTGATATGAATGTTGACTGGCATAAGAACACCACCGGCATAAGAACACCACTTTGGTGCCTATTCCTAATTCCTATTTGTGAGTCATTGTGACCGTAATAAGACTATTTTTAAGACTGAGAGTCATAACTTTTAATACAAAACAACAATAAAATTCAATAAATTCAAATTTTATTTGTCAATGTTATGATTGTGTCGATACCAATTCTTAATTTTTTTGAAGTTTTCAAACAAAAATTTTAATAAATATAATTTAATATGACTTTCCAACAACAGATGCATGGGGAATACAGTCACATACTTTTCGTAGGAATAGGCACGATTGTGTCTAACACGTTTGCCCCTTTCCCATTCTACCGGCAGAAAATTGTCTTTTTACCCCTATTTTTTAGTTTTATTTTTTATTATTAAGGTTGTTCACAAATGGTGTGCTATTTTTTGTATCATTGTATCGTCCTAACAAAAAACAGAGTTGTTAAAATTAAAATTGAAAAAATACAACATTTCAGAATAGCACGGTATAACATTTTTACGTACGTTTAGTGTCCTTTGTTTGAGTGTGCTAACAAATAGAAACCCCAATAGAAAAGCTTTGTAATACCGCATTTATACCTGGGCAAAAACTACCCGGTTTTTGGATCTTGTAGTTTTAAACTTGTCAAAACCTACTTAATATATTCTGAAATAAGGGCTTACACCCTTATTCTAATTTTTGTGACATTAACAAAATTGTGACAACACTGAGGTGAATGGCCATTGCCATTAGAGTAAACTCCAATACAAGTCTAACTTCGAGTGTCCAGGTTTTTATTTGCAAATAATTTGCTATTTTAAAAACTGCTTTTAGACAAATCACTTACCTGAAACATTTAAGTCTTTTCGTATGCCAATTGAGCCAAATCTAATAAAATTTTATAGAATTTTAATTTCGAGTAGATATACCTTGACCAGCTTCACCACATCGTAACGGTCAAAGGCTCATTTTATCCGTAGTTGCGTCTGTTTTTTGACTATCCCAGCAAAACCTTGGCAATATGTTGGTATTACAGAACACATTACCTGGTAATACCATACCCCTTACCATTGCATTATTTCATAACTAAAATGTAATGTCTTACGTATAATGTGCTGCATAACTACTGGGTAGTAATATCAACTTATTACCAATGATATATTTAAACACCTCAAAGAAAAGAGTTACTTGTAATACACAACATGAGTTCTAAATAATAGCAGCGACTTATTACAGATGGGATATTTTAAAACCGTAAAATAAGGAGTTACTTTTAATGTGACACGTGATCACTTAATTGAAATAGCCACTTATTACCGATGGTGTATTCAAATACCTCAAAATAAGGAGTTATTTGTAATGCGATACATGAGTGTTATTTTCTATTTAAAATATTCGATACAAATAATTTATATGTTTTATTACTGTTTCCAATTATTCGACATAGGTGGTTAACCGGTTATTGCATTATTCGAAAAATCACTAAAAGTGATTAATCGGTTATTCGGGTCGGTTATTCGAGAAAATTGGCGATTAATCGATTAATCGTTTAAAACAAAATTAATGTATTTCCTTAACTTTTTATCAACAAAAACACTAACAGCTTCCTGTTTTTGTTAAATATCAACGTGACACATGAACACGATGTATTTAAAAAAAATTTAAATTAAAAAAGCACATCTACACTAAGAGAGAAAATGCTAGAGATAAAACAAAAATCACCTCTAATTAGCTCTATTTTGAATAAGTTTAGCTATTTTGGAGTGTTTTTGGTCCATCTATAGCAGTTTTCTCTCGCGTGGAAATGTACCTTAAGGTTGAAAAGTTCCGGAATCTGAGATTATCTAAATTGAAACATTTCTTATACTAATAGAAAAATGTATGTAAAATATAGCTGAAGCTATTAAAAATTAGTTAAAAATGGCAAAAAGAAACTGCTGAAACTAGATTTTTTTCTAAATATTAGTACCTTAGTTAAAAATAGTATAACTCAAGGTAGATTTTTTACTTCTTACGAAATTTTTTTTAATCTGTAAAACTTTGGATACAAAATTTCTTTGAATGCATATTTAATCATTACTACAATAAATATAATATTGCATTTAAAAAAAATATTATTCAAAGTTCTTCCTCCTCCCCTGTAGAAATAAAAAAAAATTTAGTTCCATTTTAGTAAAATATTAGTTAAATGAAAATACCAATTTACTCTACAAAAATTTGCAAAAAAATTTTCTGAATAGCAGAGTTAGTAGACTAAAGAATATCATAAACAATTGTTAAATTTCTCAGTCTTTTTTCCGTTTTTAAGGGCCATTGACAATAAACAAAATTATCCAAAGTTTGAGCTAACATTCCCTTCTGTATTTATGTATTTAATAAAATTCTAACCCCTAAATTCATAAACGTAAAATTATAGGAGGTTTATTGAACAAATTTTGTATGAAAATCAGAGACCCAAAATAACTGTTATATTTCTTAAAAAGTCACCACCCAAATTTATTTAATTATAATATTTCAATAATGCACTATATTTTATAAATCATATTGCACAAAAAAATCACAAAGGTTAGCAAAGATTTTAATTTTTTCAATTTTTATATTTTACTCTATAAATTTCTGTTGTTTTTTGGTTTTTATTTTTACACTTTTTATAAAAGTTACAGAATGATTATTTTGAAAAAATTAAGCAATAACTTTTTTATTTGATAATAAAATAAAAATTTTAAATTGACCTAAATTGAATGCCGGAAGTTGTTGGAATATACATATTTACACACTTTAAATCACTGTTCAATCTTTTATTAACACTAGTAGGCATCATCAGGATATTATAATTGTTGAAGTCATTGGTTCTATGGCTTTTGATTTATATTCTTAATTGTTATTTTTTGATAAAGAAAAAAAATCACAAAATAACTTATATTATTTTTGAAAAAATAAAAATCGTGTTTGGATTGTTTTTGTTTGAATTAAAAATAAAAATCAAACAGAGCAATAAACAGAAAATTAAAAATATTCAAACAAGAAATAATTGTAAAACAATCCGTTTTTTAAATAAAAGTTATAACTGTTACGTCCCTGATGAAAATGACGTTTTGTTAACCTACTATAACTTTAAAAAGCATTTATGAATTGAGGGGTATATTTTTCCAAATGTATTTCAGAAATTTCTATTTTTATTTTACCTAGTGTCTCCAAATGCAATGAAATGTGCAAAGAAATTTGAAAATAACACACAAAGCAACAACATCGAAAATAATTTTGTTGTTGCTTTGTGTGTAATTCGTAAATTTTATGGCATATTTTATTGCATTTGAAGACTCTAGGTTAAATCATTTTTTCAAACATACATGCTTTCTCTTTCTCTTAATTCTCATAACTCCTATAAAATTTTCATTATGAAAGAGAAAACATATATGTTTGTGAAAATGCTTTTAAAATAAAAGTAGAAATTTCTGAAATACATTTGGAAAAATTGTAAATGCATTTGGAATTTTATTAAATACATTTGGAAAATTTTGGAATACATTTGGAGAATTTTGAAATACAAATGGAATTATTTTGAATGCAATTTTACAATTCTGAAATACATATTTAAAATTTTTAAATGCAAGTGAATATTTTTGAAATGTATTTGAACAATTTTAAAATACAAATATAATTTTCTTAAATACAAATAAAATATATTAAAATATATTTGTAATTTTGAAATCCATTTTGAAAATTTTAAAATACATTTTGGACAATTTGGAATTGCAATTGGACAAATATCAAAGTTTTTTAGACAATTTTAAACAATATTTGGACAATTTTGGAAGATTTTTGAATAATTCTAAAACATTTTTGAACAATTTTGAGTGATTTTTGGACAATTTTAAAATATTTTTGGAAGAATTTAAAAAATTTCTGGATAATTTTGAAACATTTTAGACAATTTTGAAACCTTTTTAGACAATTTGAAAATATATTTGGATAATTTTAAAACATTTTTAAACAATTTTGAAATAAAAGTGAAAATGGTGTAGTTAGAGATGTTGTAGAATTGATGTGGTTTTGAATCGATTATACACAGTTTCTTTGGAGATGTGAGAAAATGTAGAGTTTCTACAGAATTAAGATGTCAGTTGACAGTTGTGGGACACGTATTTGAAAAAATAAAATAAATAAAATAAAAATGCAACCTTGCCTTGAAGGACATGGAAATAAAATTTACATTAGTTTTAATTTTTAAAAGAACAGAATCAAAAATCGCCTACTGTATTGATTAAAGCCTATAGAGCACTTCGACGCTGATCCAGCCAGACACTTCGTGTATTTTAGGTAGTTTTAGAAACACCTTTATTTTGCTTAAAAAAGGTATCTAAAGGCTTAACGGCCTCTTTCACTCAATTTTAAAAGAATTTGATGGTATTTTTGTAATTTGATTTTTATTCTAAGCTTTTCTTGTAATTTTTTTAACAAAGTTAAGAAAATTATGAAGTTTTGGTATAAAATAAGGGAAAAATTCCATATTAAAATTGTAACCGGTTAATCGACCTGTTTTAACCGATTATTCGGATCGAATAATTATTTGAGTTTTAAATTATTTGTTTCGACATTAACCGAAATAGAGGCGATTAATCGAGGAATCGGTTAATCGAATTGGAAACACTATGTTTTATACATATTGACTGAAATGTCTTTTATGTTTTTTGTTAACTTTATATTAATCTGATTAAATATTAATTAAATATTAGTATGCTTCGTTTTAGCATTTCTAAAAAACCAACACGATAACGTCTTATTTTAATTTTTTCTGTAAGAAGTAAGTATATATTTTTATGCAGTAAGTGAGCGCATAATTTTAATGTGTTATTTCAGACCTGTTTGTGACACATTTTTTTTGGCCCTACTTTAAGCTGTTATGTAAGTAGTATTGTGCTCAGTATCGGTTATGTAAGTGGTTACGTAACTCCAAACATGTAACATTAAAGTAACATGTTCTTATGTTGTTACCTAGCCCTCTTTTGGAAAGTACATACCTCCAATGACATGCCCTTGTTAAAATAATATCTGTTGGAATAGCAAAGTAAGAGGTTAGATACCTGAATTTCTTATTACAAACCTTATTACCTGGTAATAGAAAGTTTTGCTGGGAAGTACATTAGGGTGGGTCGATTTAGCAATCGATATTGTGCCATCGATTTTTCGATAGCTTTTGGCATGAGGAAAAAAATGTTCCACTACGACATATCAAAAAAATAATTTTCGAGGCATCCAAATTTAAATTTTTTTACAATTTTATAATAAATGCTAGATCAGCGCCATCTAGCGGTGGCCTTTTGAAAAAACTAATGAAGTTGTAAACAATATAACATTACAGCCTCTCCAGAAAGGTATTACCTATGAAAATCGGATAAAAAATGTGGCAACTAGAGGCATTGGCGGACTTAGGCCGGTCTGGGGTGGGCTAAGTCCACCCTATACTGATTTTTGCCCACCCCAGAATTTTTAAAAAATCTACCTACAATGCTTTTATCTATAATTTTGATGGCGAAAAGTATCACAATATTACTTTTTAATATCAATTAATCCTGTGTTTTTGGTTTGGGAAAATGTCTAATGGTTTCCTAAGCAGATAATTTGTGGAAATCTATGGGTTAGTTCGATAGTCAGAACTAAGATCGATTTTTGTTTTAAATATTTCTTAAATAAGAAATGTTGTTTGATAAATTCTTACCTAAGAAATATTTAAGAAACAAATATATCTTAGTTCTGATTATAAAATTGACTATCAGAGTTTTTCTTTAATAAAAATTATTAGAACCGCAAAGTTGTTCAATAATAGAAAAATAACGCAGAATCTTTTTTGGTGATTTAAATATCATAGATTTCATAGTTTTCTAAACGAATAATTAGTCAAACTAACCACTACTATGTTATTTTAATGAAATTTCAAATATTTTGTAGAAACAAAAATTGTAAGATGAACATCTCACTATTTTTGTCCACCTCGGTAATTTAAGTGGTCAGAATATGGGGTTAGATATGGTTCGTCCGAGGTGGACGAATTAGACAGGTTGATCTTAGATTTCTTTCCTTTATTAAATATCTAAATTTTATAATAATCTCAGAATATAGCTTGGAATACATTCCTTGTACGAGGTTTTCTTCAGAAAAATATATGCACTATTCAGAGTTATTAATTTTGAAAATTATGATTATTACCAGGATTATTTAATTTTGAAAATTATGAAAATTTTATTAGAAGGCAAGGAATCATTTTTAAGTTTTTTTTTGTGTGAAAAAATTGTAAGCATAATGCCGAAAGTGCTTTTTAGGATTAAGAGTGTGAGAATGGGCAAATAAACAGCAGAAAATTAATGGGTCGCTTGCCCACCCCAGAAAAATGGTCTAGGTACGCCTATGACTAGAGGTAAAAGTATATAAGTAAAATTATTTTCTGCTTGTTTTCATCAACATCATCATCATCATTTCAGCATCATTATCATCATTTCATCATCAAGCAGAAAATAAATATAATACTGGCAAGTTTATTAGAAAACATGTATTGCAACAGGAGATTTTTAGGCTGTTGGATAGTCACTTTTGTTCCTTTATGTAATGTACTTAAAAATCTATCGAAAGCGTTTATTGTGAGAAATGAAACATATGTTCACCAAAACAAATACGGAAATTCAATAATAAAATGATTACTGTTGCAATACTTAAATCAAATTAAATAATAAAAAATAAGCCAACAGCAATCAACGAAAGTAGGAGTAATTAAGCAACTGTTGCTCAAAAATGGACAATACAATAACAACTATAATCCTAGAGGAGATTACAACAATACTTTTCGAAAAAAAAAAAACATGGACAAGTAAGACTATAAAAATACATCATTGAAGCGTACCAAAAGCATCATTGCAATAGGATTTATAAAAATTAATACCAAGAAGGATATAAGACTAGTAGTCCCAATCCTTATCGGACGGCACATCGTACACAACACTCAAATTTTATTATTTGAACATTATTTGTGCTTGATTTTTGCTTATTTTGCGCAGTTTTCAGCAATTTTTGAGTTTTTAAGTATAGGCTCAGCTGATACTAAAGTGATACTAAATAGTTGCTCATGTTATATTAAATTTCAGCGCCCTAGAAGTAGTGTAAGTTTTGATTTCCTATCTCTATAATTAATAGTCTCTATATGGCATCACCAAAAACAAAAGTTATAACGACATCGTTATCACTAGATAGCATTTTGTTCAAAAAATTGACAATTTTCTTTTTTTATTTAATTTGAAATAATAACAAACAAAAAAAGCAAATAAAAAAAGAAATTCTCAAATTTTATTCTTTGAACATAGGGTTGCCATCCGTCCTCTTTTCCCCGGACACCGTCCTCTTTTTTAGGGCGTCTGGGGCCAGGGGTTTGGCATCACCAAAAACAAAAGTTATAACGACATCGTTATCACTAGATGGCACTTTGTTCAAAAAATTGACAATTTTGTTTTTTTATTTAAATTGAAATAATAACAAACAAAAAAGCAAAAAAAGGGAATTCTCAAATTTTATTATTTGAACATATTTTGCGGTTGATTTTTTCTTATTTTGCACAGTTTTCAGAAATTTTTGAGTTTTTAAATATAGGCTCAGCTGATACTAAAGTGATACTAAATAGTTGCTCAGGTGATATTAAATTTCAGCGCCCCCTACCGGTGAGTCGTGCAAGTTTTGATTTCCTATCTCTATAATTAATAGTCTCTAATACGGGCAGCACACAGTCGAACGAAAGATTATGAAAAATGGGAAGTAAATTGTCGGAAACTAAAAATGACAATAGAATTAAAAAAAAAAATATTACAGTTAAGGGGAGTATCGACTTTAGGAAAAATTTTGTTTTCGGATTTTTTTTTTATATTTTATTTGGATGGAGCATAATTTTATATATATTTACTTCGAAAATTTCTAAAAAAAATTCGCAGAAATTAAATTTACACATGTTTTTTTGTAAAATATGTTTTAATCCCAAAGTAATAATATGTGGTAAATTTGTGAGTAACACTTTTTGTTTGCATTTTTATTAATTTGTTTTTATTAGAAATCGTATATCTTATAGGGCAGAATAAAAAGATGAAAACTACATCAATAGATGTAAGAATTGCACGCAGTTTTCAAAGAAATCCAATAACGATACCTTGATGGATGTTAAAGACACGTAAAAGTAAAAACTGTACAAAATTATAGCATTTTTACAAAATAATATGAGTAGCATAATGTATAATAATATACCTACCATCGTTTTTAAGACTATTAGGTTTAATATATATAAAATATTCTTTAACCGATTCTTCCCAAATTGGGTACACATGTAGAAAACTGCGGGATATGAATTTTGTTCATACACGTTTTTTTTTAATTTTTCTGTTTTCTTAGCGTAAAAACAATTTTAAACTTCAAACGCGTTTTTCTCACAACCATGAGTTCAAAATCGGCTGCCACTGTACAGACAAGGTGGGTTAACCGATTTCGATCCGGTTTTTTGCTTTCGTAGTCAACAAAAAACTGCAGTCCTTATCGTGGCCCTTTTTTGAATTTCAGTCAAATAAATTTTATATTCCCAAGTAAATTTATTTTTTCTTGACTTTTTTGTAATTTTTAAGTTTGTGTCGCAACTTTGTTTAAAAAAAATTTTTAAAATAGAAAGGTCAAGAAAGGTCTGTGTGTGGGGTTCACCCAGATTTGGATAAAAATTTGGATACGTTATAAAGAAGACAGAAAAAATAATCACACATGGTCCAGTATCATATTTGAAAGGTAAAAAGTGGGGTAAAAAATTACCTGGTTTTCGTGTTTAGGTTTTTTTAATATTTGTTCGAAGAAAATATATATCAAATGAAAGGTATTTTCAAGATCTATGAATAGTGTAATAAGAATATTAAAAAGTTTTCGAACAAAAAAATTTTAACATTTTTTTAACTCAGTTTTACCCAATTGGAACGATATGTTTAGAACCGAAAGTTATTTAATTTTGTCCCCTCTAAAACACATAGAGGTTGTTCACAAGGGGTGTGCTATTTGTTTTATCGTTGTATCGTCCTAATAAAAAACAGAGTTGTTAAAAATTAGATTGAAAAAATACAACATTTGAGAATAGGACGATACAACATTTTTACGTATGTTTAGTGTCCTATGTTTGAGTGTGCTAACAAATAGAAAACCCAATAGAAAATCGTTGTTAAACTCAAATAAAAACTTTAACAACTCGGTTTTTTGTTTCGACGATACAACGATACAACAGATAGCACACTCAGACTTTTGTACTAACTTTTTTTTATGAGTGTACTGAACTCAAAACTAGAAGTTTTCGTTTTTTTAAGTTTTTGATTTGAAATTTGTATGGGATTTGACAAACAAAAAAACTAATATGCAAATGTTTGTGCAAATTTAAATGTTACTGACACTTTAGAAAACACATTTCCAGATCTGTCAAAATAACAGAGTAGTATATTGGAAGATGACAAAGTAAATTGTGGTAAATTTTTTGTTGTTGTTTTAGTTTTTTCTTTGATATTTTAAATGTTTAATAACGATCCTAGATGAGAACAAGAAATTCTAATTGAGTTTGTAATTTAGCTTAACAAATATTTCTAGAAATTCTAGGCAAGAATGAAATCCGGATAGGGGCATGCCTTCAACAGATTATTTTTCACAATTTGTCAAATAAGTTTTGGGATTTTAGCACATATAATTCCTTTAATGAAAATAAATTTGAAAACTACTAGTTTTGGGTTCAATATGAATGAGGTATTACGAGTTTTTTAAAATGGTTATATATTCTCAATTCATTCAGAGTCGGAAGTTTTTAGGTCTATATAGTTTTATAAGTTTCCACAAAAAAGCCTCCCGCCTGAAAAACAATCCTGGCTACGTGCCTGGTATCAGTTACAGTCCCACTTAGCAATTCACGGGACATTGTGAAAATTATGTTTTATCATATTTCAGACTTATTCCAAATTTTATTTGTTAAAACTTAGTATTATTTTGCAGATTCTTAATAAACGTCTCATACTATAAAGTTAATTTTAACTTAACTATTAAACAAAAGAAAATGTCAAAAAAATACATGCAAATAACAATTTGAACGGATTTGTTTTTTTATTTGAAGGCATTCTGGAGAAATTTTGATATTGCGAAAATGTTTGTTGTGCCGAATTCATGAGTGTCAAATTTAGAGAAAATCCGTAGTTTCTTTTTCAACTTTACCGAACTTTCGGTTACCGAACTGTGAATTTGTTGCTTAACTTCGGATTTTTCCTTAAATTCGACACTCAAAAATGGATTAAAATCTGCCCAACACACAATTTTCAATAAACAAAATTTGTCTATTTATAATGATTCAACCGAACATAGACCAAATATATTTTATGAAATTCAAGGTTAAATTTTAATGTGCTAATTCATAAAAAAAATTATTTGGTATTTGAAGCCTGCTATAGTTAAAGTACATATTTCGCTTAATAAAGACTTATTAGAAATCTGGATTCATAATCGTATTTTAACCATGGATGGCAACCGAAACGAAGCGGTTATCGGTAAGGGTAACGCTATTTTAGATTATTTCGGAAACGGTATTTCATTTATTGCGGTATCGGTATTTTAAGGATAACGGTATTTTGGTTATTTCGGTAACGGTATTTTAGGGGTAACGGTAGCCAGTTGAAAGGGTTTTGAATCGATAACAGTATTTTAGCGATATTGCCTGCCAACCCTGATTTTAACTAAAATTAATTTTTCGATTTCATACTGGCAACACTATTATTTATTTTCTCTCTTCGTAAGTGATGTACAAATTTAGTAAACGATTGACTCGGTAATCGGAAATGAAAATGTATTTTCTTAAATTAGAGAACTAATGATGTGCTAAGATAAATTTAAAAGCCATTTAAAATATTTTTTTTATATATAAAGCAAATCAATGGAAATCTGTATAAGAAAGTAACTTTTTAAAACATATTATTCGAAGCATACAAAAGTAATCGAATTTCGAATAATGTTTTGACAGTCTGTACATCACTATTGTTTTGTTTTTCTATTTAATTTTATTTTTACATTTTTTTTTTTGTTGAAATTTTTCGAAAAAGGTCATTGGCTACGCAATTGTTGTAATTTTTTTTCAGTTTAATGGATGCAAGTTGTTGGAAGCCACACATTCTAGGGATGGGATGGCTTTAAAAAATCATTTCATAAACTGTTGGCTAAATTTCAACTGGAATAGGGCCTTATTTAATACAAATACTTATTGTGTGGCAATTTAAAGCTGTAAATAATCGATATAAGTATTTGGAATAAGTATTTGACATATTAGCATTAAATAGTGCTTAACATATTAAAAGTATTTTTCAATTGTTTTATAGAATTTTAAGTAGCACGGTCTTTGGCCAAGTAATAAACTCTAACTTGTCTCTTAATATGGAAAGAATAAAATTCCTGTCCTTTGTCCATAAGAAGTGCGCCGTTAAAAAGTGTACCGCACATTTTTCTTTATAACTTTTTCCACCTTTAATTAAAATAACTTTTCTTGATCAAAATATCTTTGAGAAATATGTCAGATTTAAAAATCGGTTTATTGGTTTACAATGGAGAATCAAAGACAACTGCACAAAAAAATTAATAAAATTATTCAAAATAATCAGTAGTGGACTTATAAAAAAAATTGGAACACAAGTGGGCCTGATCAGACATTCCCCCTGATTGTATTTAGTAAAAATGCCTCCATACAAATCGAATTTTTCAAAATCAAAATTAACAAAAAATGAAATTTTCCTGGCGAATGTAATAAAATTTTAGTAAAATATAAGTCTTACTTGACTGTTAAATATTGCAAAAATATTTGTTATAACGACTTTAATGTAAAAACGCCTAAAAACGTCTACGCCTACGCCTACGCCTTACATAATCAGGGGGAATGTGTTTCCAGAGTGGTCGAAAAGTTAAACCTAATATTTAAAAGAAAGCCTGGAACGGGTAAAGCAAATGGACACAGAAACGAATCAAAGCCAATAAGGTGGCACGGCGCGTGTAATATTCGGAAACTTCTGTGTGTAGAGTTAAAGTTACCGTTGTTTAAAACATTTAAAGTTCAGAGAGTTCCGAATAGAAATGCTAAGAAGAACATGAATGCCAAAAAACGAGCAAAACTTCTCTGTGTTACATTTTTTAATGGCGTACCCTTTACATCACTGAATAAGTTTATTGCACATATCAGAAATATTTATGTACTTACTTCCACATGTACAAGAGCATTCCAATGTGTCCACTTCTTGAATTCAATATACGATTGTGGCGCTATGTGCATGTAAATAAAATAGGGTTGCAGTTTAATTACAAATTCAAACAATCAATTTTATTATTATTTTCAAATTAATTCAAACAAATAAATAGATGGCTTTATTTAAAAATTGCAAAATAAAACAAAAAAGAATTTATTCAATCGAACCAAAATTCAACCAATACTAAAAATACTAAAGCATATCTTTCTATATCTAATCATTGATTTTAATATTTTTCAGCTGTAATGGAAATGGATAAAAAAAATATTTAGGTTGCTCACAAGGGGCGTGCTGTCGTCCTAACAAAAAACAGAGTTGTTAAAATTTTTATTTGGCTTTAACAACGATTTTCTTTTGGGTTTTCTATCTGTTAGCACACTCAAACATAGGACTCTAAACATACGTAAAAATGTTGTGCTATTCCCAAATGTTGTATTTTTTCAATTTAAATTGTAACAACTCTGCGAACGTTTGCGAAAAGGTGACACGGAGGAAATAAGAAGATAAACAAAAAAATCTAAAGTAGAATGTTTGTATATGTCTGTTTGATCACTTCTGAAAGTATTCATATAGAGACAATCTAACAATAAAAATATAAACAATAATACAATTTAATGGAAAATCACTGATGAAGCCTGTCCATAAAAAAGGCAGAAACTGGATCTAGTCTGATTTGCAAATTTAATGTCTTTATAGCTTTTGAAGAAAATCTTTATTCTTCTTCTTAACCTCAAACCTACTAAACTGTGTTTTTTGTTAGGGATATACAACGATACAACAAATAGCACACCCCTTGTGAAGTACCTTATTGATATTATTATAAATAATTTACAAATTCATAAAACGAACCAATTTTTCTACGAATAGATAAAAAATTGTTATTATTTTTTACATAGTCTGATCACAACTCTCAAAATAATATGTCTGTTGGCTGAATAGAAAAATTTGTTACTTCAACAATTCTTATTCCTGTGTTTTGGCTTGAAATAAAATTTGTTGATTTTAAGATATTCTTTTTAAATTTAACAAACTAAATTCAAGTAAAAAATTAGTAAAACTACAGTTTTGTTTGTAGTTACACTGAGTCGTAAAATTTGTTCAAAATAAGTGTCTCGGGACCCTCCTCGAGCCTAGTCCATATCATCTAACGGAATGTAATTGCACTACAAAGGAGCAAACATTTTGTCCGTTTTTTTCTATTTCGCTTAGTTTTCGAGATATGAGACAGTTTATAAAGTGGAAAAGTAGTAGACAATTATTAATTATTAACCCATTCAAGGCGAAAGGCACTGATGAAGGCTTTGTAGCGAAAGCCGAAAATACGTATTCTGTCTTCCTGGTCTTATCGAATTCTTTCAAAAATTTTTATTCTTTGTAATTTATGTACTTGTAAAAATTGTATCATCTTTCTTTAATTTGAAAATAATTTAAACAGAAAGTGATATTAATTTATGATCTAGAGTCAAACTAAAAGAACATTCATTTACCAAAATAAGAGATTAACTAAACATTCCCCTCATTCGTGAAAAATTTTGATTAAAAATTTCCGAGGGACGAAGGTTCAACCAAGGTCCATTTTTGGATAGAGATAGCCTTTTCACGGGGAGTATTATAGGATTAGTGGTAGTCGAAATTTGCGTTCTCTCTTAGTTTAAGCTATATGGGCCATTTTAAAAAATCAGGAGGGAAAGAAATAGTGCCATCTTTAAAACTTCGGATACATTGGTGGCACCATCTACCTGGAAATAATAGAAACATGAAAATATTATTTTTTAACAACAAATTGTGTAAAATTTAACGAATGAGTTCTTAAAAATTAGTTATAAATAATTTTAAAAATTAGTTAAAGTACTGAGGATTTTTAGTATTGTATTAAATAAATATAACTAAAATCATTATTTAAATCAGTGCTTCTACTAAAAATTAGTTAAAAATTAGTCAAATCAATTTGAAACCCGGTTAACAGATTTTTTTACTGACGTATTATTTTAAGTGAAGGTATAAAAAAATGAAACATGATTCTGATATACACCACAAACTTGAAACTAGATCTCGATGCGAAATCAGTATCGCGCTCCTTGAAATTTTGTATTTCGCCAAAATAGCTGCCACCCTAATGTATACATGCGTGTGTAAGTGTTTTATTATGCTTCGTTTACATTCAAGTGTCACTTGAGCATAAAGACAAAATGTGGATAGTTTCTGGCTACTGAACAATTACAAAATGCTCTTGTATACTCCTGCAAAATAACAACAAAAAATAGTTTAAATATAATATTATTTAGGCCCGATTATTGAGTGTTTAGTTAGTTACTAACTGGGATTTTAATTGATACATTTGTCATTGTGTCTTATATAATATTTATATTTTCGGTTTCGGTTTTTTTTTTTTTTTCTAATAAACCAAAATCCGCTTTTCTTGTCTCGGTTAGTCAGTTTTTTATTTAAAAAATTTGTATTTTTTAAATTTGGCACAAATTTTCACATACAAGAAACTAAAACTGTACCTATGCTTAAATAGGTAATAGCACTCAGACGAAACTACTGTGGGACAAGAAGTCTGTAAAATACTGCAGGGATCTTTTGGAGATGAATAGAAGGCAATTAAAGATGGTTGTTACTTATATTACAAGTCATAACACACTTTTTTAGTTCAAAGGACAAAATGGAGGACAGTCATCACTTTAAATGTGAATCATCATACCAACGATTTAAGATGGTTGACTCTTATATGTTTCAGGAATTACAGGAGATTTATTGGCTTCATTAGTGATTAGCCTGAGAGTTTTGTTGTATTCCGTACGACCACACTGGTTTAAGTATTATTTTGTAAATTCTTAACTTATTATTTAAATTCAACTGACAACTTGGACCTAAAAACCAGAAAAGTCTTTTTGTTTTAATTTTCAGTTGATCACATTTGCCCTTAATGTGAGGTTTCCAGGTGAGACGCCTATCAAGCACCATACCTAGGTATTTCACTTTTTGGAATTGTATCACCGTTTATAGAAACTGGAGAACAGTCTTTCTTCCTAAGCGTAAAAGTAGTATGTTGTGATTTTTCACAATTCACTTTCACATTCCATTTTTTTAGCCATTGATCAAGTTCATTAAGTTCAGATCGTACAAATAAAGAAGCTTCGTCAGGAGAATCACTTGTCGCAATTATTGCTGTGTCATCAGCATAGGTAGCTACCATGACATTATCAAGTGTAGGCATATCCGCTGTGAAAATAGTATATAAGATGGGGCCTAACACACTGCCCTGTGGTATACCAGCATTTATTCCATAAAGTTCAGAACATTGCTCATTTACTTTTACATAAAAATGTCTGTTAGATAAATAACTTTTAAAAAATAGATAATAAGGTGCAGGCAAAAATTGTTTGATTTTGTAGAGTAGCCCCATATGCCATACTTTATCAAAAGCTTGTTGTTTATCGAGAAATACCGCAGAACAGTATCTTTTTTTCTCCAAAGCATCGGTTATAACATTAACAATCCTATGAATCTCTTCAGGGGTGCCGTGTTTGTGCCTAAAGCCAAATTGATGTTCGGGAATTATATTTCTATTTTCCAATACTGGTGATAGTCTTCGCAAAAAAATTTTCTCAAATATTTTAGAGAATACAACAAGTAAACTTATTGGTCTAAATGATGTTAACTGATTTTCAGGTTTGTTAGATTTGTGTACCATAATGATTTCCGCGCATTTCCACTGTGATGGAAAATGGTTTAGCAGTAAAATCGAGTTAAAGATAAGGGTTAAGAATACTACGCACTTGTGAGTTAACTTGCTAACAACATTTGCATTAATGACGTCGTATCCTGGACTTTTCTTTTTGTTCAACATTTTTATCTCATTTTTGACTTCAATATTTGGATATAAAATAAGATTTTGATTGTTTTTAATAAGAAGATAAAATAAAAGTTAAAAATAATAAGTTAATTACAGATAGAAAGAAAAAAAAGATAAAAATTTAATGCAGTGTTTTTTTGAATTCAAAAATATTAAAATGAAATAATTTATAATTAATTTTTAATTATTTATGTCGAAATTCATCAATTTTTTATAAAGTTATAGGAGGCAGGGGTATGGCATCACCAAAAAAATAAGTTACAAAAATATCGTCGTCACTAAATGGCACTTTGTTAAAAAAATTGACAATTTCTTTATTTTATTTATATTAAAATAATAACAAACAACAAAGCAAAAAAACAAACGGATATCTCAAATTTTATTATTTGAATATACCCCGCGCTTTAATGTTTATAGCTCTGAAATTTTACATACTTGTCTTAATTTCTTTTTTATGAAACAAATTTTTTTGTATACAATGTTTTTTTCTTTAATTATAATTTGTTGCTTTGAGGCATTGGTGTACATTTCATTACCATTGGTTTAAACAATGCCAATTGAAAACAATTTCATTGGCATTGAATGGTAATGAAATTTTTTGGCATTGGCATTGAGGTCAAGTAAATTTCAATGCCAATGAAAATTTCCCAAGTATGATATGTAGGTACTACTCGTATGTATCAATAAAAATTTTGTTTGTCATATATGTATATGATTTATAACAAAACAGAAGTTGAAATATAAGTATGTATGCGTAAAAATGTATGTATGTATGTGTGATAGTGTGTTATATGGTATTCAGATGTGTATCAATGAAACATAAGTACATGTTATCCTGTTATTTACACAAAATACCAATAATACCACCAACACAATAACAAAACCAATATCTGCCAACAATAGCTATAAGTACTAAATACATCAATACACACATACATACACACACATACATACATACATACATATACATACTTACATATCTTTTTATTCATTTGGTCTTTTCAACACCAAAACAAAAATCGATCATCATTTTATTGTGGAAACGTATTCAGTTTTTACTAGACTTACAAAAATGTCAACGTTTTTTGTACGACAATTGTGTTTGTTTTACTGTCAACTACTGCAATGAAACGTGATGTTGCATTTTACACTGTAGAATCCCAGAGATTATTATTTTTCAGTTACAATAGAGATAGAGAAAAGGAAAATTGAAACCACAATACCACACAACCACAAAACGTAGCCAGTATCCTTGGTCTCGTTTGACTGTTTAGTTAGTTAGTATTACTTATTGAGTCCCAGCAAGAATTTTATATTATTTTCAAGAAGTGATTGAAATCTACAATATTTTCATAATCTCAGCCAATGCAGCTTTTAGGCCGAAATGTTTTTTTTTTTATATTTTCAGACAATAAAACTTCTGTTAAAGTTAATAAAACTTTTCATAAAGTTTTAAGCTCCAATAATGGAGAACTGCACTCTGCAGAGCGAAGTGTACTAAAATTTTTTAAAAAGAAAAAAAAAATCCACTCTGTAGTGTATAGTATACAACTTCATGAAAAATTTAAGGTCCAGTTTTTAGTCAGAACTAAAAAGGATTTTTTTTTTCTTAAATTTTCAAAAATTTTTTTACTTATATAATATTTTAAAAAAAATCTAAGTTGCTCACAAGGAGTGTGCTATCTGTTGTATCGTTGTATCATCATAACAAAAAACAGAGTTGTTAAAATTTTTATTTGACTTTAACAACGATTTTCTTTTGGGTTTTCTATCTGTTAGCACACTCAAATATAGGACACTAAACATACGTAAAAATGTTGTATCGTGCTATTCTCAAATGTTGTATTTTTTCAATTTAAATTCTAACGACCCTGTTTTTTGTTAGGACGATACAACAAATAGTAGACCCCTTGTGAACAACCTTATCATTCTTAGTTCTGGCTATAAAACTGTTTATCATAAAGTTTATTTAAAGAACACAAGGTGTCTATTCCTACTTGTAACTCATTGTGACCGTCATAAGACTATTTTTAAGACTAAGAGTCTTAACTTTTCATACAAAACAACAACTAAATTCAAAAAATTCAAATTTTATTTGTCAATGTTATGATTGTGTCGATACCAAATACTTCAAATATTTTTAATTTTTTTATATATTTTTGATTCATTTTTTTCACATTTTTTTTTTATTTTCTATTTTTTATTTATATAATTTTTTGGCTAGCAAAATACTCTTGTTTCTTTTTTACACATATTTTAATTATAACATTTGACCTTAGTTTTGATCTGCTCTGCGTTGCTTTTACATATATTTTTTTAGACTATGATATCACAAATGGATAATGTGGTTTTCAGTTCCAAAGATGTAACTTCTTGTATGACCAGTATACTTTGCAAGCAAGGATCTGGTATAAAGATATGCCATTTAAATGCTCAGAGTCTGAGGCGTAAAATGGATGAGCTTCGCCATATCTTTGAAGATTCCGGCGTAGATATAATATGTGTGTCTGAGACTTGGTTTGACAATTCTGTTGCCGATTCTATTGTTGAATTAAACAATTTCCGACTGTACCGCTGTGACAGAAAAACTTTTGGTGGTGGAGTTGCTATATATGTAAGAAAGGGTATTATAAGCAATATGTGTACAAACTCAAATTTTGTTTCAAACTCGGTTAATAGTACAAATACGAATCAACAGATGAATTCAATTTCAGACGTGCAACAAAATTCTAGGAAGGTAGAATATATTTTTGTTGAAATTATGGCAAGTAGAGGAAAATTATTGGTTGGGTCTGTGTACAGACCGAACTCTAGAGTTAAAACAGAAGATTTTATGAAAATAGTGGAAACTCTCACTGTTAAATATGATGATATCATAATATGTGGAGATTTCAATTCTAATATTCTCGTGGAAAATCACCTAGTCAATGATATGAAGTCTTTTGGTTTGGAACCGACAAATTCTACTACCCCAACGCATTTTACTACTACAACAAATACCTTGTTAGATATATTTTTTGTTGGTAACAAACAAAAAGTCTTACTATATGACCAACTATTGGCGCCATGTTTTTCAAAGCATGATTTATTATTTGTAGCTTATGATTTCCTGTTAGAGAATGTTTCAAATGTTGTCACTTATTATGATTTCGAAAATATAAAATATAATATTTTGTCCTCTGAGCTTTCCCTGATAAATTGGGATTCCATTTATTATATGCCTTCGGTTGATGATCAGCTGAATTTTTTGGAACAAAATCTCACATGCGTTTTTAGGAAAACAGTGCCACTCAAAACTCTCAGGCAAACTTCTAAAAAGAAGCCATGGTTCAATTCTGACATAAAATTTGCTATCAATCGAAGAGATTTTGCTTATAAACGTTGGAAACTCTTTAAAATTCCAGATTTAAATGAGATCTACCGTGATGCTCGCAAAGAAGTGAATAGAATGATCAAATCAGCGAAATCTGATTACTATTCGGGTCGTTTCTCATCAGCTGTTGGAACGAAGAAAACATGGAAGATTATAAGGGAAATCGGCGTTGGTAAATTTTCCTCTGTAGTGGAAAATGGAATAGATGTAGATAAAATTAATGAATCTTTTACAAATCTACCTAATGTATTTCCAAACTCGAATTTTTATGATCAAAACACGGAACATCAGAACGGTTTATTCGCTTTTGATTGCATAAATCAAATTGATGTTCTTTCAAGTTGTCAATCTATAAAGTCAAATGCTACTGGTTTTGATGAAATTCACCCGAAGTTCTTGAAAACTATTTTACCACACATGCTTCCCTTTATAACATATATATTTAACTAGCGGGCAAGCCCGCTAGATTTAGCGGCGTGCCTTAGGCCTAGTTTTTGGGATGTCAGTTAAACCGAAAACGAATTTTGGCGTATCGGGCAAGCCCGCTACGTTGTTAGCGTACCTTAAAGTTTAAAATGTAATTTGTTTTGTATAGGAATTAAATATTTTTATGAAAATAAAATACAATGTATAAAAATCTTCAAAATAAATAAAAATAAATAAATTTAGTTTTTATATTAATGCTAGTTGATGAACAATGTTTTTCGTCAATCCTTGAGGTGAATAAATGAACAAATTTGATGGTTTGCCAACTCGAGAACACGCAACATATAATTGGCCATGTGAAAAGCACGGATTTTCTAGATCCAACCCACAAATGGACATTGTTTGACCTTGTGACTTGTTAATAGTCATTGCGAATGCCAGGCGAATTGGAAACTGCATGCGTCTGAAAGGAATTGGCGAATCTGAAGGAACCATTGGGATTCGTGGCAAGAGAACAGCTTCACCTTGAAAGTTGCCACTCAAAATGGTAGCTTGAATAACATTGCTCATGATTTTTTGTATGACCAATCGTGTACCATTGCATAGCCTCGGTGCATTTAAATTCCTTAGCAAAATGATTGGTGAACCAATTTTTAATCTCAAGTTATGAGGTGGCATGCCTGGTAAATCCAGTGAATTTAAAAATTCAACAGGATAGTTGACAGCTTCATCTGGATCGACAACAGTGTCGATCGATTTGAACGACATCTCATCGCCAGGCAATAACTGTTGTATTTTGAAATTTATAACGTCAACATCTATATTTTTTGCGGCCAAAATAACTCGTTCACGTAGCCACGCATGATTAATGTAATTAACGCGCATATCTGGGAATATGCTTTCAATCAAAGCATCTTTCGTGGCTACCATTTAAGTTGGAATAACAAAAATTTGTCTTAAATAATTGGAAAAATGTCTCAAAATCTGAGACTTTTTGAATAGGGAAAATGTCTCAGAATGTGAGGCTTTTTCTATATGAAACATAATATTATCTAGGTAGTTCACACAAAGTTTGAAGACTCCCTCTATAATAGTACTCGAGATATACGATAATAAATTTGGATAATAAGTTTTTACTTCGTATGGGAGGTGCCACGCCCATTGCTTGGATCCCGCCAACTTTTTGCAAGATTATGCATATTATTATCAAAGTAGCTCACACAAACTTTGAAGACTCCCATTATAATAGTACTCGAGATATACGATGATAAATTCTTACTTCGTATTGGAGGTGCCACGCCCATTGCTTGGATCCCGCCCACTTTTTGCAAGATTATTTATATTCTTATTAAAGTAGCTCACACAAAGTTTGAAGACTCCCACTGTAATAGTACTCGAGATATACGATGATAAATTTTTACTTCGTATGGGAGGTGCCACGCCCATTGTACCTATATAGGTCAATTGTAAATCTAAACCACCCAGGGACCAACTCAAATACACACAAAAAATTTCATCGAAATCGGCCCAGCCGTTAAGGAGGAGTTCAGTTACTAACGTATTGGAGGTGCCACGCCCATTGCTTGGATCCCGCCCACTTTTTGCAAGATTATTTATATTCTTATTAAAGTAGCTCACACAAAGTTTGAAGACTCCCACTGTAATAGTACTCGAGATATACGATGATAAATTTTTACTTCGTATGGGAGGTGCCACGCCCATTGTACCTATATAGGTCAATTGTAAATCTAAACCACCCAGGGACCAACTCAAATACACACAAAAAATTTCATCGAAATCGGCCCAGCCGTTAAGGAGGAGTTCAGTTACTAACACACTTTCAGAAGAATTATATATATAAAGATAACATTATTACAAAGAGTATTTATCCTCAAAATTGGAAATATGCTAAAATCATACCGACTCCAAAATCAAACAAAGATTATCGTCCAATTGCCATATTACCATATTTATCTAAAGTTTTTGAGCGGCTACTACATCAACAAATGACTAAATATATTAATGATAATTGCTTACTAACAAGTCGACAATCAGGTTTCCGGCCTAAACACAGCTGCATAACAGCCCTCGTAGACGTGTCTGAGGAAATACGTAGAAGTGTTGATAGAGGTGAAATTTGTTTCCTAGTCTTACTAGACTACTCAAAAGCATTTGACATGGTGGACCATAACATTCTCTGCCTAAAGTTGCGTACAATATTTAATTTCTCTTACACGTCTGTTCGTTTGATATCTTCATACTTGGCGGATCGTCGCCAGTCTGTCTTCGCGGACAATAAAACATCACGCGAGTTACCGGTCTTAAGGGGCGTACCGCAAGGTTCGATACTTGGGCCTTTACTCTTCACAATCTATGTGAATGATCTTGCACGACAATTGTCGTATTGTAATATCCACATGTATGCAGATGATGTACAACTGTATATTAACAGTAACATAGGTGGAATAAACGATTGTATTGCGAAACTTAATATGGATTTGGAACACATTCAAGCATGGGCAAATGCAAATGGTTTATGTTTAAATCCATCTAAGTCTAAATATTTAATGATTAAGAAGAAAACTCTGAAATTGTCTTTTGAACCGATGTTAACCCTGAACAGTCAGAGAATTGAAATGGTCTCCACTGCCAAAAACCTTGGTGTAATTTTTAACAACACACTTACTTGGTCTGATCACATAAATATTGTCGCTGGAAAAGTTTATTCAATGCTACGTACTTTATGGCACACCCAGCATATAACTCCACTAAACATTCGCATATTGCTTGCGAAAACCTATATAATGCCAACATTACTATACGGCTGCGAAATGTATGCAAGTTGTGATACTAAAAGTAGTAGAAAACTTAAATCTACTTACAATGCCATTCTTAGGTATGTTTTCAACTTAAGAAAATTTGACCCTATCTCTTCCTACTCAAGAAAACTTTTTGGAGTTACTTTTAATGATCTTTTGAATATAAGAACTTTGATCTTGTTACAAAAAATTATATATACCCAGGAGCCATCATATCTATTTGATAGACTTCAATTTTTAAACTCCCAAAGAACCAAGGACATTAACCATATATTGTTTCAAAATTCTGTATCCAAGTGGCAATTTTATGTTAATTCAATACGTCTTTGGAACTCATTACCATCATCCATTCAGTTTATAAGCAACGCATTGCATTTTAAGAAAAAACATTTTGAATTTTATAGTTAAATGATAGTTTAATACATTTATTTGCCCTGGTGTCTGAAATATTGATTTTGTTGTCATTTATTTATTTTTTGCTTGGTCAAATGAAAATTTTGTTTTTATTCTTATTATTATTGTTTTTAATGTTAGTATTATTGTTTTATTATTATTATTATTATTATTATTATTATTATGTTATTAAATATTTTTATCTAAACATATCCCTTCATACATTTTTTTAACTAAACGTTGTAAAAATCCATTACTATAATCATAAGATTGTAAATCTTGTTGTTTTGGAAACCAATAAAAATTAAATTAAATTAAATTAAATTAAATTAAATTAAATTAAATTAAATTAAATTAAATTAAATTAAATTAAATTAAATTAAATTAAATTAAATTAAATTAAAATACCAGGTCTTAATTTTTTTGAAGTTTTCAAACAAAAATTTTAATAAATATAATTTATTGTGACTTTGCAACAACAAATACATGGGGAATACAGTTGCATCTAAGAGTCACAGGTTTTTGGTAGGAATAGGCACCTAAATCTACATAAATTATCCTTTCATTTGAGTACACCAATGACGGTTGATGTTCAAGCGCATTTTATTTGTGATGCAAAGAAGTTTCAAATTGCTTTTTTTTAATTTCTTAAATACTATATCTGTCAATCAAATTTGCAATTTTCTTCTGAAATATACTAAACTATACTCGGTTAACTGTTACTCGATTAATCGATGAATTTCTTTCAAAATCTCGTCCGAGTAATTTCAAATGCCCAACTTCGGGTAACGAATAAGCAGGGTCATTTATTCAAGGAACTTGAGAAAATCGAAAATCTTTTTTTAGTTTATACCATTTTTTTTTTGTAATTTGCTGACAGTTTTTTGTTTATTTTTTTGTATATGTGACGCGCAAAATAGAAAGGGACCTAAGGATAGAAAGGGACCTAAGGTCAGGAGAGCATGGGATCGGTCTCATTCGATGCTCAAATGTTGTCCAAAAAAAAAAAATTGATTTTTTTACCCTTAGGTCCCTTTCTCTATGCGCTGTCACATATAGAATTTTAAGTAATGTTTCCGTTACAGTTTGAATTTAAATACTATGCATAATAATTTCAAAACCCATTTAAAATTATAAAAGAAATTTTGTATGAATTTTTGTTTAAAAAGTGTTTATGCCTTATATATTTTTATTGAGCTCTATATTTTATCAATTTTACTAAAATCCGCCTTTACATAGTGTCTTCAAATTCAATAAAACCTCCCAAGAAAAAGGAAAACTACACATAAAGCAACAACAATATTGTTTACATTGTTGTTGCTGTGTGTTCAATTTTAAAATTCACGCTTTATTTTATCAGAGCTTGAAAAAGATAATTCTGTTTTGAATCAAATTGCATAAAATTTGTTTCATTTTCTGAATCATAACCACTTTATATTAACCATTTGAAATTGAATAAAGTGAGATATGAATTATATATAAATTTATATTGATTCAATTTTGAATGAATATATTTGTTTTATGATTTGATTTGCAACTGAAGGCAACCATATTATTGGTGGAATTAATTTGTTAAAATTTAATCAATTCATTTGATTATACACTCACAATATATTTTCTATAACCGATTGAGGTTTATTTAAAAAGTAATAGGTAATGTTTGTTTTCAATTGAAGAATCAATTAAAATACATTGAAACATATTGTTTAACTTTTTTTTTTCAAACAATAAAAAACAAATTACAAAAAATATGTATCGTCTGTAAGAGTTGTTATTTTCAGTAAAATTTTCTATTTTTAGATTTCTATTTTTAGAAAAAATAATTTAAATAATTTAGTTGTTTTCTATTTTAAAAAAAAAAATTCAAATATTTTCGGTTTTCTTTTCTGTTAAAATAGTTTGTTTATATACAAAATTATTTCAATTCAAATTACAAGAAATTCTTTACTCATACACACAAACATAGCCAATAAAAATATTAACGTGTGGGTTGTGTATAGTGTAGTGTTTTGAAAATACAAACAAACAAAACAACTTTCAAATATGAAAAAACAAACCACAAAATCATTTTTTTTATGTTTTGTCTGTTAAAAATTGATGATTATTTTAACAAACTTTTCAATTATTTTTATTTCTTTTATGGATTGTTTAAAGAATGTTTGAAAATAAATAGAAAAATGGTTTAAATATAATGAAAAATCAGTAGTCCTTTTTTGATTGTGTTTTCAATTAATTTAATATGTATTTTAGGTTGTTTTTAACGATAAAATATTGTGAGTGTATGAAAAGAATCAACAAAAATAAATTTGATTCTTTGAATAAAATGGTGATTAAATAAAGTAGCATATAATTCAATCAATAAAGTGAGTTTTGCTTATCGATTCGCTCAAAATTTAATGAGATTTAAAAATCGAATTAAGGAATTATTGTATGTTTTTGAGGGTCTGTATTTAGCGAAATTGAATTCCCAGAGTCGAAATTTAAGAACAGTATTTTAAAAAACGACACACCTTATCATCAAGCACTGGCATACCACTGGGTAACCACGGTGTTGAAAATAAATGACTGGGAGAACATTTGGGACGCTTTGTCAGCGTTTGCAAAAAGCATTTTTCCAGTATTTGTTTTACAAAAATTTCGATGGTTTATAAAAAACCCACTGGCAAAGAATGGGCTTAGAGTGATATGACAAGGGTTGCAACCAGTGGTTTTCCAGTGCTACCTAGCCAATGCTACCGGTTGTACAAACACCAATTCACTGGTAGAGCAATGATTTTACAAAAATGCTGACGCTTCGTTAAAAAAGGTTTGTAGTCAGAAGGTTCCAAGTTCGAATCCGGTTGCAAGCAAAACTTTTTTTTTGATTTTTTTTAATTTAAATTTTTTTTTGTTTTATAAAATCAATTTTTTTGTTTATGGAAAAGCTCCCAACGCTGCCATATTAGTTCCAAAAAACTGTATGCCAATGCTAGCATTTTAGCACAGCCAGTAGTTGTCCAGCTCATCATCACTCATTTATGTGTTTAGCCATCAAGTATTATAGTCTCGTTAGCTCAGTTTTTAAAATTTTATTTTGGAAAATATATTTCTAGACCACCTATTTATGGTTTTGCCAACGTTCAAAAATTTTCTTTCTCCAGTGCTTTTCCAGCGTTTTTGGAACAGCCGGCAATTTCGTCTAATGATGTTATCATTTTGGGAATGGGAAAGCACTTTTTGCCAGTGCTTGTACCACCTGTTAAAGCGCTCTGCCATCGCTTTCCCGTTCGTATTTTTCTGACTGGGTTTCTTATCAGTAAAAAATTTCATTCGTCGCATATTCACCGTTTTAAAAACTCGAGTTAGGATCGTGATCGTTAGGATCGTCCATCCAAAAATTTTTAGCTTTTTAGAAAACTGCAATACAAATTAGTTTTTAAACAGACAGAGTTTTAACAGACCTCTCCCAGATTGCAGAGTTTACACTAGAGATTCAAGCTACCAATAAGTCCACCCTATTAGGAGAATTTTCCCAAATGTCAGAAGATGATAAGAATCGGTCACCCAGAAACTTAAGCCTTATGTCACACAGCCTCGGACATTCGCAGAGAACATGCTCCGAAGTCTCACTCTCCAGCTCACAATATCTGCAAACAGCAGTGTGCGATCGACCCTGTACCTTAGACTAAAGTGTCCAGTACAGTATCCCGTCAGGGTTCCCCCTGTCCAGTAATAATAGTCGCCCCAATCCTCCACCGGACTAAGAAATAAATCTCTTGGCCTGTCCCTGGCCAGTAGAAGTTTCCCAATACCTAGAAAACTGAGTCTCTCTTCACAGCCTGAGCTTCTTCCTAACGTACCCAGTGGGTGTTTTACAGAATGGTTCCTGGTCGGTGAAGGGCAGACGAGCTCCACAATTGGCTTAAGAATTAGCCCTTCCGACACCCCTGCCCCTGTCAAATACAATAATGTAAAAATATCTGACCAAAATCTGCTCCGGGATCATCCTATCCGCGACCCTTAGGTTCCCACTCTTCATATCTCCGAAATCCCGGATTCGAAGGGAGCCTATGCTGGCAGCCTCCATCACGAAAATATGCAGTGGTGGAATACCCAACATGACCCCAATGGCATCCGTTGGGCACGTTCTGCTGGCCCCCATAATGCCTGTACACACAAGTCGCTAAAGCATCTTCAGAGCATCCCTTGCCGTTGATTGCTCAACATTTGACCACCATGCTAGAGCAACATAAGTGATCATAGGTTTGACAATGGTATTGAATGACCAGTAGACAATATGTGGTCTTAGACCCATGTTTTTCCAAACAGCCATTGACAGGCATAATATGCCCTGGTGGCCTTCCTGAACACAGAATCGAGATGATCATTCCAAGAGTCACCACCAAGTGCTTCACACTCTCCCAGAAGCCTATCATCTCACCTTCAACAACAGGCCCGGACAGGCTAACCCTTCTCCTCCTCGTAATCAGGATCATCTTCGCTGGGTTGATAGTCAACCCCCCTCCCGACACCATGAGTGATTAAAGTTCAGAGCTTCCTGCATTCGACCAGAGATGGTTTTGTTATCCCAGCCAACAACAGAGATGAACATCGGCGTAGCCATAGGTCCTGAAGCCCAGACCCTCAATCAACTCATTAATGACTAGTATCCATAGCAATCAGGACATCCTCTTGTCACATTCACGGTCCCACAAGTAGTCCCTATGCCGTACGTGATCTCCCTAGAGTTTAGCATCTCTAAAGTCAAGATCTAAACACATAAATGAGTGATTAAAAAATTTTTTTACATCTACTTATGGATTTAATTTTAATTGTTAATTTGTTGTGTTTTGTTACTAAACTACTATAAATCCACAAAAATGGGTAATTGTTACGAAAAAAAATAATAAAATTTAACGATTAATCGAGTTACTCGAGTAATTTTAAAACCCTACACGATTAATCGAGAAAGTTCAAAACCTCAAAATCGAGTTACTCGAGTAATTTAAATGCCCTACTAGACTCTTAAATAAACAAAATTTTTATATGAAACTTGATATTCCATGCAATGGATCGGAAAATGTATGGCATGACGTAGCAGCTTTGCATGTAATTTTGTTGTTTTAACATCAATTTTATGTTTCGTAGGGACGTCACTTCAGACTATTGATATTAACCTTTTCAATAAATAAATAACTCCCGTTATATTTTTAATTTTTTTTATAACGAATTTTTTTACTCAGTAGCATTACAGTTCCACAATGCCTGTGTCTAATTTCATATAGCACGCTTTGATAGTGTTCAGTTGAGAGCTGTTTTTCATAGTGTCCACACACATTTTTTCTTACAGCATAGTTTAAGAAAAAATAATGAGTGCGTTTACCAGATGCTCAACTGTTGCTAATCCGCTACTCAACAATTTGGTGAACGATTTGATTAGCTACCGCTAAGTCAACATGTTGTGGTAGCGCTACCTTGTTTGGTAGCGCTACCTTGTTTGGTAGCGTAAAAATTTTACGCTAAATACATCAGCTGTCGTTTATTTTTTTGAATATTTTTTAAAGAATAATAAAGATATATAAATATAATTATAAAGGAAAAACAAAATTTAAAAAATCAATGAAACATCTACAAATATTTGTATTTTAAAACAAAAACAAAAGTGGCATCGTTCACCATATTAAGGTTATCATAAAGCGCTACATATCAATTGTAGCGGTAGCGGGTTTCTCTGGTAAACGTGCCCAATGTTTATATTAGTCTCAAAATTTGTGTGATGAATAAAATCAAAAAAATCAAAAATGTTCTTAAGCCGCTCGGGACCGGCAGCATGTTAATGTTTGAATTTTGATTCCAAATATATCCGCTAGGGGGCGCTGTAAAACCATAAAAGTAATAAAAAATATTTCCTTGGCATAGATCTAAATTTACACGAAGTTTGGTCGAAAAATTCCCAGCCATTTAAAGTTGTGGTCGAAAGGTTAAATTTATACATACACCCAGAAAACAGATTCGGTTCTGACAATCCCATTTGTTACCAATCGAATGGTTCAGTTGCATCAAATGAATTTTTCGGTTGCGGCTACCGAATTATTCTTGATGCAACTGAGATTCCGTTGCCATAGTCAAATTAGTCCTGTCCCAATTGGTTTTCTGTTGCCACAACCGAAAAATTCTGCTACCACAACTGAACCATACGATTGGCTACAAATGCGGTTATCAGAACTGAATCTGTTTTCTGGGTGTATGAGTTGACATATTACAATTTAATCGCAGGTATAATAATGAAAAGAATATTGTTCAGTTTTATTACTTAAAGCACAGTAAGTCGTTCCGATTTCAAGTGAAAATTTTCTTCACGATAATAAGTTTCACGGGAAAAGAGTGTAGACTTTGTTTTCACGCATATTTAATATACAATAGAATACTATTATTTTTCTTGTGAAAAATTGACATTTTGTCTTTATTGTGATTGTGTCTTTCTAACAAAATAAAAAATATTGTTTTTTAAATTTAAATTAGCTTTTGAGGCCTTTTAGGTACGTTCGAGTGAAATTTTTCCACGTGGAAAACACCTTACGGTACTCAAATCATAATTTGTTTTCCATATTCACTTCATTCGTTTTTTTTTTTTTTTTTTTTTGTTGTGTATTTAGACACAGATTAAATTTATCGATTCGATTATATTAATAACAAAAACAACTTCACACATTTTTGCTGGGATATACTTGTATTTATTTACCGAACAATATTGTGTTCGCTTGATTGGTTTGCATTGTTTTGCTATTTTCAACTTATTTTGTTAGGTGTAAATTAAATCATCACTTTTGGCGTTAGAAATCTGTTTGGAAAACTAATAATGAATTGGCGGTATTAAAGTAAACAACGGTCACAAAAACATTGAGAACAAAGAAAATCTGTATAAATGGAAAAGTTTAAATGGATTGTAAATCTGTCAACACTGTAAATATTTGTGTTCTTCAGCAAAGGAACAAGAAACGCATAATATATTTAATGCAGATAGAAAACAGTTTTTAAAAAACATGATTTAAAATATAATTTCAAAATATAAAAAATTAAAAAATCCATCTATTTAACGAATAAGAAAAACAATGGCATATTTGGATTATAGATTTTCATTACCATTACTTTTATACATGTACAAATTTAAATTTAATTTAATTTTTTTTTTTTTCATTACAATTAAAAATAATGCAACGAATTTATTTTTCATTACATTCAAAAAAAAAAGTAAAGGAAAATAAAATCAAATTTCATTGCCATTGCATAAAGTAATGAAAATGAAGAGAAAACTTTCATTACCATTACATAAAATAATGGCAATTAAAATGTAATAATAACGATTTTGGTACATTTCTGCTGTAAATATTTACATTTTAATTTGAAAGTCAGTAAATTTTTAATTGCAATTTATATCTTTCTTTTATGCAAACTTATTAGGGCATTTAACCAAAAAATATTTTTTTTTAATTTTTGGAACCCTTAAAGCGGAATTTTAATGCTTATGGCCCAAAAGATTTTTAAGAATTCTTTTCTAATTTTTTTAAGTGATACTATGAAAAATACAATTTTTTAATTTTTTTCTTATGGGCTTTGTATTTACAAAACCGGATGAATCACTAACTCAAGATTCCAACCTACAAATTATTATTTTGAAAATTCAAAAATTCAGAATTTTCCAAATGGAAACCTCAATAACTTTAAATTTTACCAAAATCGACCCGCCGTTTCCCGCGTAGATTAAAATTTAAATTTTTTGATATTCTGTGTTTTCCATAAAAATGTGTCGAAATATTAGTTTATACCAAGGTTGGTTACCGTTATCGTTATAATACCGTTATCGCTAAAATACCGTTTCAAATTGAATACCGTTACCGTTATCGATACCTCTAAAAAAAATTCCAAATACCGTTATCGTTACCGATACCGTTATTTTTATGGGTAGTTACCGGTATTTTACCGGTATTTATTATTTTATATAAAAATTAAAATTTTTTTATTTTTTATTTTATAATCTTGAGTATTTTTTTTACAAAAAAAATTTATAGATAATAATATTACTTATTAAAACTACCAGTATTGAATTTATAGCTTAAAATCTGTATTTTCAGTACTTAAAATTAAAAATATGCCATGTTTTTACTTGTTTCTATATGTTTTTAACATAATTTTTAATACCGGTACGTACCGGTATTGCTGTTTCGGTAACGGTATACCGTTACCGAAACAGTCTTAAATACCGTTACCTTTACCGTTACCTAAACAAATGAAATCCGATACCGTTACCGTTACCCTTACCGTTATTCGTTTCGGTAACCAACCTTGGTTTATACGTATTTGGATGAAATTTAAAAATTAGAAATCATTACTGATATACAAAATACAAAATTAGAAAAAAACAAACATTTTTTTTTTCGCGGAATGAATTGTATTTTTATTCGCGAAGCCAATTTGATAAACACAAATTGTATATTATTGAAAAGTATGTTGAAAACCGAAATACGAAAAACTATATACTGTTATAACTTTTGCTTGTGGCAATGTTACCACAAAAAAATTAAAATTGTGCAAAAAAAAACTTATTGCGACAACTTGTAGAAGAGATTTTTTGCAATTAGCTGTATAATGACTAAACTTACTGATTCCATTAAGAAAAAACCAAAATATTAACACTTTTTGCTTCTCACAAATTTGGCCCAAAAACTTACCACATTTTTTTATTTCACCCATATGTAGGTTCACTAGGGTTACAACTTTTTTTTCCAAATTTTTATCTATCACGATTTGATGGACAATACTAAAGTAATAATAACATATTTTTTCCGGCCATTTTTGAACAAAAATCTCACTTTTTATCATTATAGTTGCAGTAGTCGGATAAAATAAGCGCACCCAATATTTTAAGATATCTTTTGCGTAACCTGTTCGTCGTTCTGTACATTTTGAAGTTCATATCGCGAAAAAGCATGATATTTTTTTAAATACGCGAAAACCACCAAAATTAAAAGCTTGTATCTAAAGGAACAATATCATGAACGATACATAAGTAAGAAGTGCTGTGGAGGAAAATTCATATTCGTTAATGATATCGTTTTTCATTAAATAACGATATCGTTATGATGTCGAAAATATCGAGCAACGCAATAATTTTTTCGCCATATTAAAAAAGTCGTTATTTCATCACTTTTTCATACAAATATGATGTCATTAATGATACCAAAATAAATAAAAAATATGATAACTTTAATGACAAAACAAAAATATATTTCATTTTTATAATAGCTGTGTTTGTGTGACTGCATATCAGTGTTATCTACACCATTTTCACTTTTATTTCAGAAAATTCCAAATATATTTCAAAATTTTCCAAAAATGTTTTAAAATTATCCAAAAATGTTTTAAAATTGTCCAAAAATGTTTTAAAATTGTCCAAATATATTTTAAAATTGTCTCAAAATGTTTCAAAATTGTCCAAAATATTTTAAAATTATCCAAAAATGTTTCAAAATTGTCCAAAAATTATTCAAAATTGTCCAAAAATGTTTTAAAATTGTCCAAAAATCATTGAAAATTGTCCAAAAATGTTTTAAAATTGTCAAAAAACCTTTGATATTTGTCCAATTGCATTTCAAAATTGTCCAAAATGTATTTTAAAATTTTCAAAATGTATTTCAAAATTATTCATTTGTATTTAAAAATTTTAAATCTGTATTTGAAAATTGTGCAAATGCATTGCAAATAATTCCATTTGTATTTGAAAATTCTCCAAATGTATTTGATAAAATTCCAAATGTATTTAAAAAAACTATATTCTGGAATACAAATATAGTCTTTTTAAATACATTGAAAGAGTTAATATTAGTAGTTGATTTATATTAATGTCTTGATATTTAACGAACTTAGTTATTATCAATGAAATCAATATAATCAAGGAATTTTTTGGGTGTATGAATGCTGGAATTATTCTCAAGAGACAAAAATCATATCTAATTTTTTTTGGCATTTAGAAATTTAAAAATAATGTGGCATTGGAAAATTTTACAAAAAATAAAAATTTTATTGATTTTCATACAAATATACTATTGTTGACACAGTGACTGCAGAATTTGTAAAAACTTGATTTTTTAACCAATTTTTAATTTATATACTTTTTTGGAAAAGATAATTTAGTATAGAATACGATTATGTAATCATTGGGTAAGAAAATACACTCAGCACCAAATTTCATTTCAGCAATTTTCATATGCAAACGAAAAGAAAGAGCCCATTCGGAGCTATCCAGTCAGAAAAATACAAACGGGAAAAAGATGGCAAGACACTTTAAGAGGTGGTAAAAGTACTGGCAAAAAGTGCTTTCCCATTCCCAAAATGATAACAAAATACATATTCCTGCATACTTCCACAATCCTACGACTAAACACGACGATTTTATTAACAAAATTCTAAACGGCCCAAGTGTAAGCGCAAACAATTTTAGAAACTTTAACTTACGGCTTTTTTGATTTCATATGACGATATGTTTTTTTTGGTCCTGCCATGATTTGAACCCAATTCGTCAGATTGAGAGATGAAAGCTCTACCCACTCAGCTAACGAGACATATAATACTTGGCGGCTAAAGACATAAATGAATGATAACAGGTGGACAACTACTGGCTATGCTAAAGTGCTAGCACTGGCAAAAAGTTTTTTGAAACTAATATGCCAGTGTTGGAAAAACAAAAAAAAATTTGGTCTTAAAAGAGCTTTTCCAAAAAAATTGATTTTATAAAACAAAATTTTTTTTAATTAAAAAAGTCAAAAAAATTTAGTTGCTTGCAGCCACACGCAGAAAAAAGAGATTGTTGGATATATTTACAGGCAATTATATATATGTTTATAAACTACTATACTTATGTTTGAGGTGTGTTTCCAATTATTTTATTTTTATCGTTATAATATGTATGTCTCCAGCAAACACTGTAATGTTTGAATGTTAGTCATATTTTCCCTCTTAAACAAAAATATATTTGCATTTTTATTTTATCATTATTATGTTTGTGGATTGCGAATATAATAATGATAAACGTATATATGTTTGCCTCCAAACATTTATATATTTGCGAGTAGATGTATTTCACATGATTTAAACATACATATGTTTACAGGCAAAAATATTATATTTGCTGGCAAACATATTATATTAAAAACATGGCAAATATATTTTGACAGTTCTTCCAAACATATATATATCAACAGCAAATATGTTTCCTGCAGGGCGATTTTTTTCAGCGTGCAGATTTGAACTTGGAACCTTCTGGCTACAAACCTTTTTGATAAAGCGTCATCATTTTTATAAAATCATTGCTCTACCAGTGAACTGATTTTTGTACCGCTGACAATTTCTGACCAGGTAGCACTGGATAAACACTGATTGGAAACGTTGGCATAGCATTCTAAACTCGTTCTTTGCCAGTGGTTTTTTTATAAACCACCGAAATTTTTGTAAAAGAAATACTAGCAAAATCCATTTTGCAAACACTGCCAAAGCGGCCCAAATAAGTATTCTGGCAGACATTTATTTTTAACACCGCTGTTACCCAGTGGTATGCCAGTGCTTGATTTTTTTTACCCCGGCAACTTCTGACTGGGTATGTATTATAATTTATTTTGAAATTTTCAACAAAAGGCAAAGCGTTAGTTAGTCCAGTATTTTTAACGGTGGTACCAAAGTTGGCACAACGAAAGATTTTTTAAAATTACAGTGCTTTGCCAACCCCCAAATCATAACACCGGTCTGGGCCGTTTGTTTTTTAAAACTTCCCTGTGGGAAAAGGAACCGGTCACAAGACACGTCACGTGATCGGTCCTTGGACCGGTTCTTTTATATAAAAAGGACCGGTAAATTTAACATGGGCTTGTTCTAGGACAGGGTCAATTGCCCCTTGTGACGTGTCACAGGACCGACGCAAAAGAACCAGTCACAGGACTGAAGCAAAAGAACCTGTTGTCACAGGATTGATACATAAGAACTTATCACAGGACTGGCGCAAATGAACCTGTCATGGGACTGGTGCAGATGAAAATAAAAATCAAAATAATTGACAACTCTAATATTTGTACCACTGGTTCAGTCCCATTTGCACCTATCTCGGACAGGTACTTTCAGACCAATACCCTTTTCACCAGTCACAGGACAGGTACTTTAAGACCAGTTGCGTTTTCACCGCAACTGGTACTTTGCCAGTACCAAAATTATAATTTTAAAACATTGGCAAAGCATTGGTAAAACACTTGTTACTAACACTGGAAAAGTGTTTTAAACAAGTGCTTTACCAAGTGTTTTTTTATTTCATAAAAGGTTGTAGATTATATAAATCAAGCACTTTTCTCCAACTTTAGGAAAACCTTATAAACCAGGTTTATGCCAGTGCTTTATAAGTTTACGGTTGTAAATAAAGTTCTGGTAAAGCATTTTTGTCAACGTTGGGAAAGCGTTTTAAACTAGTCCTGTGCCAGTGCTTTTATTATTTTCATGATTGTAAATTTATAAATTAAGTAGTGGCCAAACAATTTTTACTCATATTGGCGGAGCCTCCTAAATAAGTGCTTTATAAGCAAGTTATTTGTTGTACCATTGGCAATCAGAGCTTTACCACTGCTTTATTCGGCAATTTCTGCTTGGGGTGTACTGAGCATATTGTCATGAAATCAACTGACACATTATTCCCCTTGGAATAAATACGATAAAAATTAAACTTTTAAAAAAGTAAATAAAATAAATTTACTTAATTAAACCAATATTTAAAGGGGTTGCATAAAAGTTTTTGCAACACCATCTATAATCTTCATGAATATCCATAAAAATGTTGCATAATATATTCGTCAATAATACACGAAGAGTTATTTGCATATGATAATTTCAAATAACAAGGAATACAAATCAATTGCGGCGCCAGGAATATTTTTTAACTCTGGCATGAATGCTTGTCTTTACAAAATAAAAAACAAAAAAACAAGTAAAACAAAGATACACTGCAAAAAATCACTGCTCAAATTTCGAAGACGTTTACTAACATACATTTTTTGGTAAAAATTAGTAAATCCATAAAAAATATCTGTCACTTCAAAAAAAGAAAAATACATTAAAAATTAAAAACAAGCAAAACAAAGATACACTATAAAAAATCCCTGCCAACATTTTGAAGATGTTTACTGACACAATTTTTTAATGAAAACTATTAAATTCATAAAAAAAAAATTCTGTTAAAAAAATACATTCAAATGACTCAAAAATGCAGAGATCGTGAGTTCGATTCTTTCGTCTATTTACGCTACAACTATTTAGACGCTAAGGTATTAGAATATAATTTATTATTACATGGTAAATAAAAATTACAAAATAAATTTATTAAAACTTTATTAGTTTTATTGTAAGCTGGAAATTATGAATATTTCTCTTAAATGTAAGATGAATTTTTTTGTGTGTATGTATGATAACATTAAAAACTCATATTATCATGTATAAAATCTGAAAATTACTATACAGAAGTATAAAAGGCCGTCCAGGACAAACCGACCATATCTCTTTATTGTTGCAATATCCTACTCAAGGCTTTTATATTTACTTATCTTACAAGATTTACACAGCCAAGTAGACAGTAAGGAGGACATCATTAAAAGGAATCACTTCCTTTTAAGTGTTACAAATAGCAGCCCATGCTTGTAAATACCCAAACTGTACCATTGGGTAAAATATACATTCTGTCTTCAGATGCAAATGTATATTCAGATGATTGCCATTCATTGTTGCAACAGGAAAAACAAAAATATTCATAATAACCAGGGCAGCGACTTTCATGCATTCAAAAATAGAAAAATATCCAGTAAAATATAAATATGCCCTAAAAATATGCACCTGAAAACTAAAATATGAACCTAAAAAAACCAAAAAAGTATGCACTATGAATCCAAAAATATGCACTGAAAATCAAAACAATGCTGAAATCAATGAATTTCATCTACAATGTTTGGCAATCCCGAAATGAATTTTGGTTCGGTTTAACCCTTTCACTACCGACTTTTTGTTTGCGAATATATCGTTATTTTGACTTCAGATTCTTATTAAGGATCCTCAAATTAGAAAAAACTATGCAACATATTTTGCCCCCTACCCCTCCTACCCACCAAAAATGACGGTCGAAAATAGATTTTTTTCAAACTTCTGAGCCCCGTTTTACCTCTTAAATCTTCTGGTTGGTTTTCTTATCGTCATAAAGCTATGTGCCAAATTTCAATTATCTATCTCCATTAGTTTAGGAGAAACACCAAAACCCCCTTTTCACGGAAATTATGATTTCTTCAAAAAATTAGACTTCATTAGTACAAGGGTAGCGAAAGAGTTAAATACGTTTACCCACTTTATATTTGTCGTTTCTTACACGCAGAAAAAAAATATTATTGAATATGTATGTTTACACGCAATTATATATATATTTACACATGCGTGGCTCCAGCAATTAATGCAAAGGGAAAAAGCTTACGCCACCGTAGACAAACACATTGAGTTGAGCACTGTGGCGTATGATTTTTTCCCTTATATTAATTTCTGGAGCCGCGCATGATTTACGACTACTATATATATATATATGTGAAGTATCCTTCCAATTATTTTCTTTTTACCATTATTATATATTTATATATATATAGGCAAACACTGATATGTTGTTTATAAGTGAGTCATATTTTCAACCTAAACAAAGTTATATTTGCAATATTATTTTATCATTATTATGTTTGTGGAATGCAATGATAAAGCATAATAATGCAGGTAGATTTATTTTATATGATTCAAGCATATATACACTCGCAATATTATTTCATTAAAAACAACCTAAAAAACATATTAAATTAATTGAAAACACAACGAAAAAGAGGACTACTGATGTTTATCAAAAATGTTATCATAATTTGGTCCAGAACACCGTGGAAAACTTATTGAAATTCCAAACTATATCCACTGAGCGATGATTTAGTTGTCAAAACAAAAGTTCTGGTATCCATATTGCCCATTTAGGACATATTGTTTCCACCACATTGAATTTCTGATAAAACGCGAACAATCGCGAATTTCAAAAAAATCTGAAATACATACGGATTCACTTAAATCGACTGTAGATTATGATATGTAAGTTTGACATTTCAATCACAAACATCTTCGTACAAAAGAGTCAAAAATTAGTTTTTTTTATAGAATATCCTTGAAATTAGGACATTTCTGGATATGCTTGACCATGTTATATACACCGTTGGAAGCGCCTCATAAAAACCTTTGATATGACACCCATATTCAGTATGTTGTCTTTAGATAAAATGCAAAGTTTTACCAAAAACAAAAAAAAAATATTTTTTTTTAAACGGTCCAGCTCATGAGATCTCATAGCAGAGTTGAAATATTTTGGGAATAATCATAAAATAAACCAAGGTGTATTTTGAGGGTGACACTTTTTTACTTCTTTTCTGTATGGATAAGGTAAGTCGCTGTAATATATACCCGAGCAAAAATAGTTACATATTATCATATATAATGTGATTGGGTTATATCTGACAATGAATGGAGTCACTTTAAGACACATATCATTATATACAACTACATCTGATATTATTTTCCCAACGAATTTTTTGTATGGTAAATGATGTTATTACATATCCCCAAATCTGACCCCATATATAACTACATAAGCCATATAAAACTAATCAAAATATATGTAGTGACCGATATGATTATATATGGTTCGATACTAAGTTATATAGCACTGTATGTGTCGTCATACTAAAAATATATTCTTGTAATTTGATATAACTTTCTATATAATCCCGTAGAAATTAATATATAGTTCAACATCAAATTTAGTAGTCTGCAAATTAAGAGTTAATTACTCCATATCCAAATAATTTTCACGTGATTTTTTTTCATGTAAAATCATGTTAAAAAATGATGCGTACGATTTAGAAGACAAAAGCATTCAACTAAATTTTTATTTTATGTTATAAAATTTGGGCCTTTAAAATTGTTCAAACTATACAAATTTCAATGTCAATTTAATAGCTGTTATGCATAAAAAGTATACCTACTATCAGACAAAATTATATAAAATCAGATAATTTTATATCGAATTAGATATAATATGATGTCCTGGATATGGACAAATCTCGGATCAAATTGTATCAAATTATATCTAATTTTATATAATTAGATACATGTAGATGACCCATTTTTCGGATCAAGCTGTATGTGGTTGTATATGGGGACTTATCAAATAAGATATAATTATATTATATTAAGATTTTTACCCGGGTAGTATATATGAGTGTTATCAATAAATGTGATAAAAACCATGTAACTAACTAATATGCAAGGTTGGTTACCGTTATCGTTATAATACCGTTGTCGCTAAAATACCGTTTCAAATTGAATACCGTTACCGTTATCGATACCTCTAAAAAAAATTTCTAAATACCGTTATCGTTACCGATACCGTTATTTTTATGGGTAGTTACCGGTATTTTACCGGTATTTATTATTTTATATAAAAATTACAATTTTTTTATTTTATAATCTTGAGTGTTTTTTTTTACAAAAAATTTATAGATAATAATTTTACTTATTAAAACTACCAGTATTGAATTTATAGCTTAAAATCTGTATTTTCAGTACTTAAAATTAAAAACATGCCATGTTTTGACTTGTTTTTATATGTTTTTAACATAATTTTTAATACCGGTACGTACCGGTATTGCTGTTTCGATAACGGTATACCGTTACCGAAACAGTCTTATATACCGTTACCTTTACCGTTACCTAAACAAACGAAATGTGATACCGTTACCGTTACCCTTACCGTTATTCGTTTCGGTAACCAACCTTGCTAATATGTAATGTATTGATTTCATTTTAGTTATATATATTTTTTTATTTGTATCAATAGGTTTGTTTTTTTTCGAATTTTGTATAAATATTTCATACAAATTTAAGCATTTATAAAAATTTTAAGTAGGTATAAATTTAGCTTCTTAAAAATTTAGTTATAAAAATGCTGCCAAGTCTTGAAAATTCTTGGCTTTTCTCTTTTAAATGTAAACAAAAATATTTGTCATAGAATTTTTTGAAATTTTGGTATTAAATTGAAATAATAACAAACAAAAAAGCAAAGAAAAAAAAGTAATTCTCAAATTTTATTATTTAAATATATTTTGGTTTGATTTTTTCTGATTTTGCCCAGTTTTCAGCAATTTTTGAGTTTTTAAATATAGGCTCAGCTGATACTAAAGTGATACTAAATAGTTGCTCAAGTGATACTGAACTTCAGCGCCCCCTACCGGTGAGTAGTTTAAGTTTTGATTTCCTATCTCTATAATTAATAGTCTCTGGATATATTTAGATATAAAATTCGAAAAACAAACCTAATGCATTGTCATCTGTTCTACAAAATGTATAACAATCTAACCAAGTTTTGGTTAATACATAAAATTTGTGACCAGTTTTATAAACCAATAATAGCCTCTATTTTAACAACCAGGAAAGTTACGCCTTTAATAAAAATTAATACATTTTACAAACCTTTTCATATATCTTTTCTAATACAACTTCAACTGTGTAACGATTTTTCGTTATTATTTTTTATACAATTTAATACACCAGAATTTTGCAGTTATCTATCAATTTTATTGCGAAAAGTATAGTGTTAACATATTTGTGCTCATCATCTACCCAGCAAAATCTTTCATTACCAAATAAGTGGTTATATAATAGAAATTCATAGCTCCGCACAACTTATTTTTTGGCGTCTAAACTCAATATTTTTGTTTGGCGTGGTCGTTTTTATAAGTAGTCACGCTTACCCGCTCGCTTACGAAAAAATGAGAAATAAGTAGTTATGATATTTTGAATAATAAGTGGTTACACGCATGCTTACAAAAAGTTGAATTATAAGTGTTTATCCAATTGCTTACTTAATTCTTAAAAATAAGGAGTTAAGCAAATACTATTAGCTTAACCCTTTGAGGACCATACATTTTCTGACCATGATCTCTGACCTAATAATAGTTATGTCAAGAAAAATTGGCTCCATAGAACCCCTCCTTACCCCTCATTTCGCTTGCCAAAAATATTTGCCATTTGATGACCCTGCCGTTCCGGAAGAAGCGATTATTATTATTATTTTATTTTCGTGATCTGCAACTAAATTATAGATACTTTACAAAAAATTGGCATCATAGACCCCTTGCTTGCCCTTCATTTCGCTTGTCAAAATTTGTGCTTTTTACCCCTTAAATGAAGAATTCTAGTTAACGAACTTCGAGGGCTCGCAAGGGGAAAGCGGGACCAGGTGGGAATTTACATCCTTCTACATTTTTGTTCCCCCAACCCTCCTCTACAAATAACATATTGACATATTTACTCTATCTTTTGTCTGGGCAATTATAAGTGCGAAAAACCCTTGGGCTAGCATACTTGCCTATGGTCGTCAAAGGGTTAAGGAAATACATTCAGAAAAATGTAAGTTTTCTCTAGTGTGTAAGTTTAGGACTCGTCATAAAAATTTGAACATAAAACATATTTAGGTACATATCATACATGAGACTAATTAATTATTTGGACAAATTAATTAGTGATTTCATTACCATTAAATTAAAACTAATGCTAATGAAATTGTTGGCATCATTATTACTTGGAGTAATGCTAATGCTCGATGTATTTCAGATCGATTTCATTACTAATGCCAATTGTATAGTAAATTCATTACGATTACTAATGCCTCAATTATAAGAAAGAATTGGCATTTGTAAACGCCATTTTATAGAATTTAAATTCTTGCAAATGCGGAAATGTTTGTTTGCAGAATAAAAATCGCTGATTAAGTTTTTCAATTCAATTTTTGTAGCATAAAATCTTTTTTCGCGTTTCACGATTATTTTACAACTTTTTAAGTGCGATTTTGTTAAATATATAATCTAGGGACAATAACACCCATTTCATAGAACAAAGTTCGGTGGCTAGTTGAAAAAAAGCAATCTATCCATCCCCTTTTTTTTGTAAACAAATGCTTTTTTTACTCAATTGTTAATAGTTTTTAAGGCATTAGTGCGATTTCATTAGCATTAGTATTACAAATTCTAATGCCAGAAAATTTCAGTACCATTAAATGGTAATGAATTTTTTTTGCCATTAGCATTACTCAACTAATGATAATGAAATTTCAATGCCAATGAAAAAATCCCAAGTATGAAATAATCACAATTTCAGAATCCATTCACTTTAGCTCGATGTGGTCACCTTTTGCCTTAACTATGGCCTTCAAACGGTTAGAAAACGAGTTGCATGCTACACGAATATGATCTTGCGGTATTTTGGCCCATTCCCATACAATGGCTATCTTCAGCGCATCCATACTGGCATATTTTTTAGTGCTCACCTTGCTCTCCCAAATGGCCCAAGTGGAATAGTCCAACGGATTTGCATCTTTGTGGAACATGGTTTTTTAACCATTCTTAGTTCACACGAGCTTTATGAGACGGTGCCGAGTCTTGTTGGAACGTCCATGGTCTACGACCGAAATGTTTGCGTGCACGCGGCTGCTTTAGCAGCTTTCAAAACATTTTCCCGATAATAAGTCGCATTGACTTTGACACCAGGCTCGATGAAAACGATTGGACCGCGTCCATTGGCGGTCACAGCTGCCCATACTGTTACTTGAGATGGAAAATTACTTCCGGTGTCCATTCGTAGGCTCAAATTTTCGTGATTGCATTCAGTTAAGTAAACACGATCATTTTGAGAGTTTATGAACTGCTCAATAGCAAAATTTTTTTTATCAGAGAACACAATGTTTGGAAATTCGCCACGTTCGTGCAAGCGTAACAACTCCTTTGTTCTTTCGAGTCTAAATTTTTTTTTTTTTGGCCACCATATCGAGCAAGTGGATGGATTCCGAAATTTTCATTATTTCCACACATTTTGTAATTTGAATCAATAAAAAATAATTTCATACAAAAAAAAATATGGTCGTTTGAATAGGTAACACTTCAATCGCCTAACCCTGTAGTATGTGCTTTATTCCTTCTTTCATTTATTTTTAATTAAAATATAATTTTAATTTTAAAAAATGTACAAAAATACACAATTAAATATAAAATATAAGAAAAAATGCAAAAATATTAATTTTTTATAAATAAATATGGGAAAAAATGGATGTTGTTTTAATAAAAGTTTTTGATTCACAAAAGAATTTGGTTACAACCGTTTTTGGATTACTGGCTACAATCACGCATTTGCATTAAAGTCGCTGCCCTGATAATAACTACAAAATAATAAGAAGAGAAGAATAATGCAATTCAATAGATGAAGCATAACCTAAAATATGAAGAATGAAACAGTATGTGTAAGAAAGAAATAAAAAATACCATGTTCAACTGTCCCGAATCGTTGGATACCCTTTACTCCATATTTACGAGGCAAATCAATAAGTCTGTGACTTTTTGAATGCAACACAGTTTTTTAGCAACAAAAATTTTTATTTTTCAATACAGTCTCGTTTTAACCCAATACTCTTAGTCCAACGTTCCTCAAAAATTTGTATACCTTCCAAAAAAAATAGGATTTCTCGAGGTCCTCCAAATAGGCATTTGTTAGAGCAATAATTACATTGTTTGAGCTAAATCTCTTTCCACCGAGCCATTTCTTTAGGTTTGGAAATAGAAAATAGTCACTGGGGGATAAATCCGGAGAATATGGCGGATGAGGTACCAATTCATAGCTTAATTCATGCAAGTTTGCCATTGAGGCTACATATGGTTGACCTTCGTTATGTGGACAAAAAAATGGCGATATGTGACCCGTCCCCCCAAGAAATGTGCCTTTGGGTGTAAAAATACACCATACAAAAAACTAAGGTGATCGTATAACGGGAACACAGAAAAGGCTTAATTAAAGGTTTTTATATCGATTTTCATGTCAAATGGCACTTCTTTACATTTTAAAAATTTGGGATCATTTTGACCCCATGTGTTTTTATTACTATGTATAAAATTTGGTGTTAACAGAGTTATTTGGATAACTTTCATCAAATTCCGCAAGAAACAACACATTGTTTTGATATACTTCCAGGAAAAATCGAAAAATTTTAAAAATTTCACTTTTGACCTTGGTAAAGAAAGGGTTAACATTGTCGGAGTTTTACAAAATTTTCGGAAAACAATCCCTTGTATCAAAATTAAAAGAAATCGGAAGTGATTTTGTTACAGCAAGCTAAAAACACAAAAATTAACACTATTATCTAATTTATTGGTCAAAATCACACTTTTCTCTAAAATTTTCAAATTCAAATCGCCGTCACTGTTAACTAAAAAGAGTGATATATGTAATTTTCAATAGAATTATTCTCTAAGGTGTATTTAATAAACCTCTATGCGTTGACCACTTCTTTTATATTTTGTTGAACAAAATTTTAAAAAACTCAAAACTAGAGTTTTGAAAATTTATAAAAAAAATCCCAACTTTGGCCATACCTGGGACCAGGTTATCATAACCCAAGAAAAACAAAAATTTATATCTGAATATTTGTGGATCTTAAAATGAAACTAGAGTAGGTATAACATTGTAAGTTTTTGAAAAAAATATTTTATTTTTTACGATTTTCATAATTTATCTCATTATACCCTACACCACTATGTGGTCAGGGTATTATAAGTTTGTGCTGATGTTTGTAACACCAAAAAATATTGGTCGTAGACCCACCTTATAGTATACCGATCGGTTCAGAATTTTTTTTATTTCGATTTAACGATGTCCGTCCGTCCGTCTGTCTGTCGGTCCATGCAATCTTGAGCGCACTCTACAGGTCGCAAACATTAAGATATTTTGATGAAATTTGGTACGCAGAACTATGTTGGCCCAAGGACGAACAAGTTTGATTTTGGTGAACATCGGTCCATGTTTAGACCTAGTGCCCATAAAAGGGTCCTACCAAAATTATACTGTTTATACGCTGCAGGTCGTAAATATTAAGATATTTTGATGAAATTTGGTACACAGACCTGCATTGGCCCAATAACGCAGCCTATTGATTTTGGTGAACATCGGTCCATGTTTAGACCTAGTGCCCATATAAGGGTCCTACCAAAATTATACTGTTTATATGCTGCAGGTCGCAAATATTAAGATATTTTGATGAAATTTGGTACACAGACCTACGTTGGCCCAATAACGCAGCCTATTGATTTTGGTGAACATCGGTATTGTTTATACGCTGCAGGTCGCAAATATTAAGATATTTTAATGAAATTTGGTGCGCTGACTCACATTATAGAAAATTTTGACACAAGCTCCATTTTAACCCATTCGAATTTCGGATCCAAACAATACACCAGACTGGTGTAGGGTATTGTATAGTCGGCATGCCCGACTTTAACCTTTTTACTCGTTTTAATCCTGCAATGGTGTGAGGAAATTGCAATTACTTAAATATTTTCCAACCGCTTTTAGATTTTTATACATTACCGGAAGGCATGCGCGCTTCCAGCAATTAATATAAGGGGGAAAATCATACACGCAAAGAAAAAACATGGTTGGGATGATCATATTCTAAGAGCATCATACATTTTTGGGTTTATGATTGCGACAATCATGCTATTACATAGTTGGCCCAATCATACTCTTACCTCATTTTTATCATAATATGGTCAATAAATTATCACACTATGATTGTAAAATTCTCCAAATATTCTTATATTATAATCCTGCATATTATCATATTATTGTCCTATAATCCCTATAGTATTCTCCCAGTATTTTGCTGAAGCTGGATTAAAATTTCACGATACATCCAAAAATCATCATAATATTTTTTTATGATCATAATATTTCCTTGATGATCATAATATTTTCCCAGTGATCCTATTATTGTCCTGTCGAAAATTTTGTGATCACTAGGAACATATTATGATTATTTTGTGCACTCTTTACATTTTCTTCAATTTTGTACATTTCTTCAATTTGATTTTCGTACAAAAGTTTTCTACGTGAGTACAAAAAATAAAAAAAACACTTTTTTTTATCACTTTTTACTTGTTTTATAACACTGAGCACTTCAAAGTAAAATCTAATTTGAAGGTTCCTGGTTAGACCGAATTCTTTCTTCTACAAACAATGTCACTATTAAAATGAATATCAGTAAGTTGTTTGCTATTTTTTGTTTTTTTATTTTTTTATTATGTATTATTTTCTTTGATTGCGTATTATAACTTCTTTTCACAAAATCTGAAACAAGAATGACGCTAACTGGTCAATGACGCTCATAAAAAGATATACTGAACATCTTATAGTTGTCGAAACCATACCAATGATTGTGAACATGATATCTCTCAGTACAAATAATAATATGATTGTAATTCGAAGAGAGAAATATGGTTGTCCGGATAATATATGATTGTAGCCGAAAAAAGGAGAGATTTTAACTATAAAATGATTACAGACGACCATATAACTTGTAAAGTATGATTAATATATTAATAGTATGATTGCAACAACCATGTATGGCAGTAGGGATCATAGTTTTGTAGCCGTGATCATATTGCAACCATATCTTTTCTCTGCGTGTACGCCACCGTAGACAAATACATTGAGTTGGGCACTGAGGCGTATGATTTTCCCCCTTATATTAATTGCTGGAACCGCGCATGCCGGAAGGTAATTCAGTCTAGATTATGGTTCTATTTACATTTTCCAAAAACACTGTTATTTCAGAGCCAGTATTTAAAAAGAACAAAAAAGAGATTTTTTCGCCTTGTAAATCGTTTTTCAAACTTCAGGGCCAATGTGGAACATGTTCCCGTTATACGATCATCTTAATTTTTAGCACTGTTTTTTTTTTATACCCAAAGGCACGTTTCTAGGGTGGGGGCGGCCTTAAATCGCATGTTGAAAAATAAGGTCCACCCTACAGATACGGATTATTGTCTTCTTTAATTCAACTTTTGGCATATTTTGTGTTACTAACTATGGCCATAGTATAATATAGTAGGTTTACTCATTTTCTGTCATTTGAAAAAATGGAGTAGTGTTTGTAATTTTACTTGTACATATGGTTCTTAATACCACTACAACTACATGAGATAGGGACAAGCTCTCAATGAGGGGGGCTACTATAGTATACTATGAATATGGCTTGGTTCGAGTTATATTTGAACAGGACATTTGGCAAGATTTTCAATTTTGTTTGTGCAACAAAGACATGCAAATAATTGAACTATTATTTGATTGTTACTTTGGGATTAAATAACAACAATGAAAAAGAAAAACAAATAACTAAAACAACAACATCAATGAATGAATGAACCTGTCCAGTGCTTAAAAGTTTCCACTTGATATGTAAATACATATTATGGTCATCTTTGTTGTTCTTGGGGTTTCTGTTTTTGTTTGTTTGCTAGAAAATACATACACTTATGCTAAATAGAAAAAAACATTAAAAATGCAAATTATTTTAGCCCATTTCATACCAAGCATGGATTCGGTGGGAATTTTTTGAAAAAACGTGGTTAAAGGATAGGCCGGTTTCGTGGTGAGCATATTTTATAATTTTTATAGCTAATTAATAAAATCCGAAATACGCTCAACAAAAACCCAAATAAAATAAAACTTATGTGGATCCCGTCACATGTGGGAATCCTTGGTAACGAAAATGCTGATTTAGCAGCTAATGAAGCTAAAAATAGGCCACTTATAAAATTCTCCACATGCGAACATCCAGACATAATAAAAACAATTTATTCTCAGTTGGAATCATCATACAACTCAAGATGGGCCTACTACCAACACGCTTACAAAAACGTAAATCCACTTGGAATCAAACCGCCCTTCCTAAAATCATCCTCACGAAATGAAACCAATGCTATAACGCGACTCAGAATAGGTCACTGTAATATTACACACAAACACCTGTTAGAAAAGGACACTGCTCCACAATGTACAACTTGCAATACCCAGCTCAACATACAACACCTTTTAGACGAATGCAGTATTTATAATTACTCCAGAACAAAAATTTTCGGATCTCATCCACCATCAGAATATTTGAAAAACACTTGTGATAATAATATAAAGTTACTATGTAAATATTAAAGAAAATAATTTAAAAAATCGAATTTAATTTAAAAGTCGGAGTCGTAAGCCCTGGTAGCTAGTACTCCTCTTTCTTTCTTAATTACAATAATTGTATTTTGTAATTAAATTTATATAAATAAATAAAAAATAAAATTTTTATAGCTAAGTTTTTATAGTTAAGTTAGTGGTGGTATATGTAGTTGAAATTGAAACTTTGATGCTCTATACACACTTAAATGATTAATATTTTTTCAAAAATAAAATTTTTATATTTTCATAATACAAATTTTTGTGAAAAAATTACAAGAAAATTAAATTATTTCTTTTGCAATATTTTTAAGAACTTTTTTTAAAAAATTTTATTTTTAGACGTTTTTTAAAAATTGTTATTTGGCAAAACTAATTGCTCACATTTGTATTCTTCATTGACAATTACGAGAAAATAGAGCATTTTTAATATAACAAATAAAAACTGATTAATTTTCTACATATTTACAATTTTACAAATACGAACAACCCTTGATAAGATCAGTCAATTTAGTTTTTAAAGTGCGAACTGAACTCAAGATTTTTCTTGCCTTAAATATTTCTTTATTCTGTCTTTGTCAAAATCAACATATCACTTTTATTACGCCGCTCTTCCTTACATTTTTAAATATTTTCTTGAAAAAAGTCAAAAATTAATTAGAAACTTATTAATTTAGTTCGAGGCCAATTTCCTTATTATGAATTAACAAGTACTTTTTTCAAAAACTGTTATTTTTTTTCATCAGGATACTCTCCTGACAAATACTTCACAGAGTTTTTGCTTTCAAAAACCTCTACACTTTCAGGTATGAAAATGCGATCGTTTCGGGGATTTTCCAGGTCCCCTTCATCAGTTTTCTTTTGGAAAGTGGTGGCAGTAGTGCAAAGCAAGTTGAAGCATCAAAATCTATTATGTTTTTTTTCAAATTATTATATGGCAAGTCAAATTTTCGTAATTTTTCAAATATCTTTTATAGTCAACGCCTCAAAGTATCACTTATTTTCTATGCAATTGTAATAACGCCTTCCTATCAAAAGTTAAAGGCTCTTAAAAGTAGATGTGACTTTAATGTCACATTGGTAAGTAATAGGTTAACACAAAAAGTATACCATAAAAAAAAACACATTACTAATTTGTTCACATATGTAATTGTCAAAAAATTAAAAAATATATATTAAAGAACATGAAATCAAAATATTTTTGTTGGGAATTTTATATTTTATACGAGTAAAGCATCATTCATACTGAATCCAAAACTAGAAGTTTTCGTTTTTTTTTTAAGTTTTCGATTGGAAATTTGTATGGAATTTGACAATCGAAAACAATATAAATTTTAAAACTACTAGTTTTGGGTTCAGTATGAATGAGGTATAAAATAAAAAAATATTTTAAAATTAAGGCAATGGGAATAAAGCCTACACCAATAAAGCTCCATAGTTGGATAACAAATTCTATAGTAGTGGTATTTCACCTATAAGATAGTTGAAATATTCGTTGCAATCAACTATGGAATTGCTTGGGTGTATACTAGGGTGGGTCGATTTAGCAATCGATATTGTGCCATCGATTTTTCGATAGCTTTTGGTATGAAGAAAAAAAGTTCCACTACAACATATCAAAAAAATCATTTTCGAGGCGTCCAATTTTGAATTTTCTACAAATTTCTGATAAATGCTAGATTAGCGCCATCTTACGTGGCTTTTTGAAACAACTAATGAAGTTGTAAACAATATAACATTACAACCTTTCCAGAAACGTATTACTTATGAAAATCGGATAAAAAATGTGGCAACTAGAGGTAAAAGTATATAAGTAAAATTATTTTCTCCTTGTTGTCATCAACATCATTATCATCATTTCTCATCATTATCATCATTTCATCATCAAGCAGAAAATAATTTTGCTTATATACTTTTACCTCTAGTTGCCACATTTTTTATCCGATTTTCATAAGTAATACCTTTCTGGAAAGGTTGTAATGTTATATTGTTTACAACTTTATTAGTTGTTTCAAAAAGCCACCTCAAGATGTCGCTAATCTAGCATTTATTAGAAAATTGCAAAAAATTTAAATTTGGGAGCCTCGAAAATGATTTTTTTGATATGTCGTAGAGGAACTTTTTTTTCCCCATGCTAAAAGCTTTAGAAAAATCAAGTACGCAATATCGATTGCTAAATCGACCCACCCTACTCTACATAGATCGTATTTAACTAGTACACAACTGGTTTAAATTGATTATTTTGAGAACTAGTTATGTAATTACTAGTCAAAACACTACACCTTTTGCAACTGTAATTCAGAAAATATCAATTGAAATTCAGAATTTCCATTTGAAATTCAGAAAATATCAATTGAAATTCAGAATTTCCATTTGAAATTCAGAAAACATCAATTGAAATTCAGAATTTCCATTTGAAATTCAGAAAACATCAATTGAAATTCAGATTTTCCATTTGAAATTCAGAAAATATCAATTGAAATTCAGAAAATATCATTTGAAATTCAGAAAATATCAATTCAAATTCTGAAAATATCATTTGAAATTTAGAAAATATCATTTGAAATTCAGAAAATATCAATTATTATTCAGAAAACATCAATTGAAATTCAGAAAATATCAGTTGAAATTCAGAAAATATCAATTGAAATTCAGAAATCGTCATTTGAAATTCAGAAAATATCAATTGAAATTCAGAAACCGTCATTTGAAATTCAGAAAATAGCAATTGAAATTCAGAAAATATCATTTGAAATTCAGAAAATGTCAATTGAAATTCAGAAAATATCATTTGAAATTCAGAAAATATCATTTGAAATTCAGAAAATGTCAATTGAAATTCAGAAAATATCAATTGAAATTCTATTGATATTTTCTGAATTTCAAATGACGATTTCAGAATTTCAATTGATATTTTCTGAATTTCAATTGATGTTTTCTGAATTTCAATTGATATTTTCTGAATTTCAAATGATATTTTCTGAATTTCAAATGATGATTTCTGAATTTCAATTGACATTTTCTGAATTTCAAATGATATTTTCTGAATTTCAATTGATATTTTCTGAATTTCAAATGACGGTTTCTGAATTTCAATTGATATTTTCTGAATTTCAAATGACGATTTCTGAATTTCAATTGATATTTTCTGAATTTCAATTGATATTTTCTGAATTTCAAATGATATTTTCCGAATTTCAAATGATATCTTCTGAATTTCAATTGACATTTTCCGAATTTCAAATGATATTTTCTGAATTTCAATTGATATTTTCTGAATTTCAAATGGAAAATCTGAATTTCAATTGATGTTTTCTGAATTTGAAATGGAAATTCTGAATTTCAATTGATATTTTCTGAATTTCAAATGCAAATTCTGAATTTCAATTGATATTTTCTGAATTTCAATTGATATTTTCTGAATTACAATTGCAAAAGGTGTAGTACGTTTTAGAGCTAGTTTGACCATTTGCTACTGGGATACTTTAGACCAAATTGAATTCGATTTAACTGAGATTCAGTTGTACTTGAACTTGTTTTTATTTAAAAAAATGTAAAATTGTTTTAAATGTTAAAAATCAGTACAATCAGTACAAATTTCAAAAAATCAGTACAAATCAATACACGATTTTTTCATCAGACACGTAACAAAAAATCAGTACATGTACTGATCAAATCAGTACGAATGGTCACCCTAGTGCTAGTGTTGTTTTCTTTTCTATTTTTTTATTTTCCATTTTTTTATTTGCTTGTAGTGTTTGTTTTTCTTTTTCATTTGAACAGAAACGAAAAATATATAACTTTACCATCAGCCAGCCATCACGCATAAGCAACATTAGCTCAGGCGGTAGAGCGTTTGCCTTATAAGCATAAGGTTGTGTTATCGAGCCCTACTTCAACGCCAAGTAGATTATTTTTAATTCTTAATTTTTTATTAGCTTATTTGAAAAGCTATTTTTAGACACACCACTTACAAGGTATCTAAACTGTGGCAATTGGTCATTTCCAATGACAACGCCATGTTAAAGTGATATGTCTCTTTCAAACAAAAAGACCGATCAACGACCGGTCTCCGCCCCTTTGGGACCTATCCTGCGTGTCATCTGGGACCGGTCCCTTTCCCCGTAGGGAGTATATAAGTAAAATTAAAACACTTTTAAAATTGGAATAGTTATTAGGGTGGGCCGATTTGTAAGGACAAAAATTTGTCTATGTTGTGCCATCGATTTTTCGATAGGTTTTGGCATGAGGGAAAAAAAGTTCCAATACGACATATCAAAAAAATCATTTTCGAGGCGCTGTTTTTTCGACAAAAACTCTTCTAAAAAACCAAAAACAAAAAATTCGAAAAAATTATATCGCCATCGTTTTAAGCTTACAATTTTACCTAGGATATATTTAAAAAATTTGAAATCGGCGAATTTTTTTTAACACCTACTAAAAAAAGCCTTAAAAATTAACGCGTAAAAAATATCGATTTTTCGACAAAAACTCGTCCAAAGCCTCAAGAAAAACATTTTTTTTAAAAAACTGCTATCGCCATCGTTTTTAGGGTACAATTTCACCTTGGAAAGGTAATATTTAAAAAAATTAAATCAGCCGATTTTTTTTTTACCTACAAAAAAACCTTAAAAATAAAAGTACCCGAGTAAAAAATTGTATATAAAATTATATGTGAATGGATATATTTGCAATATGTAACTGCATATAATATCATCCGAAAAATGGTTATATTATATTATATCAAATTGGTTATAATTGTATTTACAAGGATACAAAGTTATATTAAATGATAAACTTATATCCGAAATTTGCCCCGATCAAATTGGATATAAGTTAATACAATACGATATGATTAAATTTAAATGATAAAAAGCTTTGTATTGGAGGGCAGCAGGATTTCGGGTCCTACACACTCAGGGGTGTGATAAAAATCCAAAACGAAAACGAACAGTTTTTCAGTCTAAAATAATTATCGTTTTATTTGACGCCGGACATCTAAATTAGGAAATAAAAAATAATTGGTATTGTACAGAACGTAAAATATTAACAATTGAAAATCGTTTTCGATATTTATCACATGCCAGACTATCAGCCGAGGGCTACTGTTGATAATGAGTAACTATTGAAGCCGTTAATGTATAAAGACTATTCCTTAAAGACTAGATAATTTTTTATCAAATATGTGAATTTTCTTTGGACTTAGAAATTTTTTTAAATATGTTATCCTTCTTTTATTTTAAGTAAAATGCACTTGTTTTTTGTTGGAAGCTCATAGTTACCGATTTATGGAGCTGAAGATTATCTACAACAATATTCAATGGCTTATTTCTCCACTCAAAACATATCGGACCAGAACAAAATATATATGTCGTTGGAAAGGTACTTGAAATACCTTACCAATGGTATGCAACTAGCACTTATTAACCCATTACAAGGGTCATGATTTTAAATGTTAACTTCTTTAAATTGGATTTTTTAAATTAAAAAGAAAAAAACTTTTAAAAGTAAAAAAAAAGTTCAGAAAATATTAATTTAATGAAAAAATAGAGTAAAACATACAAAAAATAGTTTTTGATGAAATGAGTTTCGAACTTGTGTCTGAGATTAACTAATATATTGTAATATATAAAATAAAATCAAAATTATTGAATTATTTTTCGTATCTATTTATATATAAAATTTTGAACGGTTTTATCAATTATATATTCCTATATAAACAATTTGCAATAAAGCCAATACTGATATATGATTTAATATGATTACATATGAGAAAATTTCTAAAACATTTCTAATATATCATCATATAAAAACATATAAAGTCGCATACAATATTTTATATTATCATATATTTTAATATTAAAAAATATATGTTATATATAGTCTTTTTTACTCGGGTAGAGATAAAGTCAAAAAATTTAAATTTGGGCGCCTCGAAAATGATTTTTTTTATATGTGGTAGTGGAACTTTTTTTTCCTCATGCCAAAAGCTATCGAAATATCGATGGCACAATATCGATTGCTAAATCGACCCACCCTAATGATTATTATTGATTACTAGGGCAACCAAAAAAAAGCTCTAAAAGCAATGTTTTAAGCTCTTAAAAAATGCTCGAATAAACAGTAAAGTAAGCAGTTAAAATACAAAAAAAAGCCCTTAAACTTCATTATTTCTGCATTAAAATCCTCATCTTCTGGACTCAGACAAAGTTGTGAAATTCTTATATTTATTTTCACCGAGAAATACATTAAATAAATTAAATGTGCTAAAATCCCAAAAATTATTTAACAAGTTTTAAAAAATAATCTGTTGAAGTCATGGCCCTATCCGGATTTCATTCTTGCCTAAGGCAATCGTCATTGTCATATTTGTACTCTTTATTACAATTCAGGTTGGAAAAATTAAAGGTTTATTTTAATAAAAGATATTTTTTAATTTAAAATAAATTTAAAAAAACAAATTTTAATTAAAAAAAAATTTTTTGTCGACTTAAAATAATGTTTAAAATTATTGATTTTATGAAAAAAAAAAGCAAAACTATACTCTATTTTTGAATAAAAAAGCTTAATATATAAGCTTAATTTTTAAAGAAAATAGCAAAAATAAACCAATATTTACAAAATAAGCAAAAACAAGCAAAATTAGATAAAATAAGCAAAAAAAAAGGTCTAACAAATATAGCTTAAAATTCTTATATTTTTAAGATCTGAACTTATATTTAATCTAAATTGTTCTAGCTTTTCAAATAAAAAACATGATCTTGCTTCTTTTTGGTTGGCCTATTGATTACTAAATCGTTATTTTTTGTAAAAAGTCAAGCATCGTTATTAATTACCATGTAAATTAATTCAATGGTTATTGTTGACGACCTACATATATTTCGTTTTTCTTCCCAAAAAGTAAAAAATTATGCTTTATTTTTAAATTGTTTTATTAAAATTGTGTAATAATCGTCGTACACCTAAACCGATATTGGTACATGATTTTACACCAAAAAAAAAAGTTTTCAATAAAATACCAAACATTTTCATATTGAAATTGGTAACTTAAACTAAATACTTTAACAATTTTCAAATAAAAATAGTGTTTCTAATGTTATTTGTTTTAAATTCAATATTAAAATACATTACAAAGTATAAATTTGAGTCTAAAGTTTTAAAAATACAAGGAACCATTTCGTCGCTGTATGCCATGAAGATATTTTTGAAAGATTTTACATTACTATCAGCTTCTGATGCAACTTTTACCAAAAAGCTTTTTTGCGAGTCAATTATTGTTGGTCTACACTGCTTCTCGTTAATTTTTTTTTGTGGATGATGGCTTCAGGACATCGTCCTAAGGTCCTTTATTCTTTATGTTATCTCCAATTGCCTCGACATACAATAAGATAAACTGGTCCCAGTTTTTATCATATATAGTTTCGAAGTGTTTGTAAATTTGTTCGAAATCTTCGTTAATCTATAAAGTAAAAAACAGGATAATATGGTTAAAACAACTAGGGTCTAAAAATTTAAACCTCAAAAAAGAAATAATAAAAAACTGGCGATTTATACAGTAATTATTTTAGCGGATTTGGGAATTCATATAGCGATTTAACAATATAGCGATTTAACTTTTTAAATTAAGCTGTAAAAAAAAGCCATTTTTATATCAAAATAAATTTGTAAATGAATATATTGTAGTTTTTTTTTTTAATTAAAAAAAAGCATTTAAAATAGGTATTTTGCATTGAAGTATTATTTTCAGTGTATACTCTGTATCAGGTGTACTTAATTACACCTGCAATTACACAATTACATGTAATTGTCATCGAAAAAAACTCAATTACAATTACATATTATTTGTAAATGTTATTTAAAAAAAAGAATTACATATAATGTGTAATTAAAAATGTTTAATTACAAATTACATGTAATTGTAATTGAAAAATTACATGTAATTGTAATTAATGTGAAAAGAAACAATAACAAAACCCGGGAGTTAGGAGGAATCAGCCCAATATTTTTATGCCTGGCCATGCCTATTTCGTCTATCCCAGCCAATTTTTTTTGCAAAATTTTAACGAAAAACATTTTCTGATTCCGAATGTAATTGAAACTTATAACTGAAATCACTTTTACAATTGCATGTAATTTGTAACTGAATATTTTCAATTACAGTTACATATAAATGCAATTACCTTTTTCCTTTTTATTTCAATTAAATTTATTTGTAATTGAAATGTAATTAAAATCCCTCAAGTCTGATGTGTATGAATATAAGAGTGGATTGAAATTCAAAAATTGTCTATACTTAAATTGTAACAAAAATATTGAAAGATCACAAAATTTGAGATTAGGAAAACTTTTATATAACCAACCAAACGGCAGCTATTTTTTTGTTTAAGGACGGGAAGCATATTAAAAACTGTTTCCTATCTGTTTTATAGTTTTTATATAGGTTCTGGCGATATTCGAATGTTTCGAGCCAAGTTACAACACAATGTTCCACTTCTTTATACTTTAAAATATTTAATTTGGACTTGATTTCTTCATCTGTAAGGTACACATTTTTAAATCTATATTAGTTATTTGCATGAGAGATAAACTTACTAAGAGTCATTTCGATATGAGGTTCCCTGTTTTCAATATTTTTAATTCTCTGGATAATATTTCTGCCTTTATGACCTTTGAGACGGTTGTAGTATCTTTTAAAAAATAATCCTGTGTGATTTTTTCCAGGAGTCCTGACCCAGCAAAATATTGGTAATGACACCTCATTACTATCTGCATTACCATCATTTTGCATTATTTTATAATATAAAATAATGACTTCCTAATTGTATTCATTGTTTCTAAATATAAAATAATGACTTACTCGTATTAGCTTAAATAAGTACTTTTTACACAGTTAAATTGTTTTATTATATATAAATATATTTTATGTTTAAATTTTTATGATGAGTCCTAAAATTAAACACTAGAGAAAACTTAAATTTTTCTGAATGTATTTCCTTAGGCTAATAGTAGCTGTGTTTGTGTGACTCTCTATCAGTGTTATCAAGAACGATTTCGACAGTTTTTCAACGTATTCCGGCTTTCTACTGTCAAAATTGTTCGAGATATCATTTATAGGAATGCCGCACAAACGCAGCTAGTATTTGCCTAACTTCTTATTTTTAAGAATCAAGTAAGCAATCGGATAATTACTTTTAATTAAACTTTTTGTTTAGACGCCAAAAAATAAGTTGTGCGGAGCTATGAATTTCTATTATATAACCACTTATTTGGTAATGAAAGATTTTGCTGGGGAAATACATAAAAAAAGAACAAAAAATTAGCGAATAACATAAAAAATTATTAATTCAAAAACGAGGAGATGTCAGGAATATTTGGCCAAATACCGAATATATACAAAAAAAAACCTTTAAGATTTGGGATAGATTTTTCCATCCAATTTGGCATCTATCGGTGGGCATCATACTTCTGGTTTAAGCGTTGCCAAGAAACATTTTTACGTACTCTCCGGCATGTACGAAATCATCAATCCGCCCTACGGGAAATTTTAACAAACTGTCACCGAACTGGCCCCTTTATATGAAATAGACAGGTCACTTTTACATGGCGTTGTCATAGGAGGGGGAAATTGACCCCTTGTGACATGTCACAAGACAAATCCTAGGACAGATTACTGAACTCTCATAAAAAACAAAGTTCAGGGACCTGTCCCGGGATTTGTCAGGTGACATGTCACAAGGGGTCAATTTCCCCCTCCTATGACAACGCCATGTAAAAGTGACCAGTCTATTTCATATAAAGGGGCCAGTTCGGTGACAGTTTGTTAAAATTTCCCGTAGGGCGGCTTTTACCTAGTATCTTCACATGCAATAAAATGATAGCTAGCAATTGTCAAAATGCTTTCATCTCAAGAGAAGACACTCAATTTCAATTTTATTGCAATATCATGATATCGCTGACATGCAAGCGGCTCTTGTAATCAGAGACTATTAATTATAGAGATAGGAAATCAAAACTTATACTGCTCACCGATAGAGGGCGCTGAAATGTAATATTACATGAGCAACTATTTAGTATCGGTTTAGTATCAGCTGAGCCTATATTTAGAAACTCAAAGATTGCTGAAAACAACTCAAAATAAGGAAAAAAACAAGCGTGGAATATATAAAAATAATAAAATAAATAAAATGTGATATCCGTATTTTTTTGGTGATGCCATTCCCCTGCTTGCAATGATGCCTGCCATGAAATGTCACTTTTCGTTTTAATTTTATAATAAAAAAAAAAATCAACAAGAAATTTGGTAAAAAAAAGAATGGAAAAGTATTTAGTTTTTTATTATTTTTCGATAAAAATTAATGTTTGATAAAATTTTGTGTTTTTCGAACAAAAATCTATGAGATTTTTTATCCATGAAATGGTCAAGTGTTCTCCACCACTTTGCAATTGATATTATTTTGACGTTTCGCTGCAACGGTTTTGACATTTCATAACATATAATTTATTACATTTGAAGACACCGGGTTATGGCACGTCAACGATCCACAAAACAGGTATCCGTACTTTCGTATTTTGAATTTTGATGAAATTTGTATGAAATGGTATAATACCCATTATATAATCCCTAGATTATAAATTAAAAAAAACCGAACTTAAAAAATTGCAAAATAATGGCGGAACGCGAAAAAAGACTTTATGATACAAAAATCTAATTAAAAAACTTAATCAGCGATTTATTTATTTTTTTTGCAACTAGCCAACAAACTTTGTTTTATGAAATGGGTATTATAGCTAGGGTGACCATTATTTTCTGACTTCAAATCAGTACAACTTTTAAAAATATCATCAAAAAAACAAAAAAAAAATGATTATGCAGCCAAACTAATTTCTTGTCAACCGAATGGTTTGGTTTTCGGTTAACCATCATACCTTCCGAAAAAACCTTACACATTTCTCCCTATACATACCCCAAAACAAAAATATTTTTTTTTGCATGAAAAAATCCAGTTTTTTAAGTACCCATTATTTAGATATTTCAATGTCTGTTACCATTCCTTTTCTAATTTTTTTTTTGTAACAGGTTGATGAAATATAGCCATGCTACGAATGGAGTCAAATATGACACCGAATTTTTATTCAGGCCAACGAATTTCTGTCGTCATGAGCAAATTGCATTGTCTAAACTAATTTTCTGTAGATACAAATTAACCAATCGATTGGCTACAAATTTAGTTGTCAGAACAAATTTTTTTTTCTCTTTGCTAATTTCTCCATGATTTCTGAAATAGAAAACCTTCACATTTTGGATACGTTTTTCTACAAAAACACGTAACATTTTTCAAAATGAAAATTTTAAGGTTTCGTGTACTTTTTTTATTGATAATCCCAAAGAGCCGAAAATTTTTTCATGGATATACCAACATATATTTCTTCTGATTTTAAGGATTTTTGTACTGAAAAATCTTCAGCTTTTGAGGTCGTTTCCTACACTCAGAAAACAGAATCATTCTGACAGTAGCTCTGACAACCGGATAATTAAAATATTTTTATAAAATAACTGTTGTATCAACTGATTTTTTATTATCGCAATGGAAATATTTGATGAAATCGGTTGTCACAACGAATCTTCTCTGTGTATGAAACTACATATTAGATTAAGAAATATACATGTAGAAAAATCATTTTGAATGCTTTCTGGTAGAGAAAACCTCTCACATTCACAAAAATTTATTCTATAAAAAAAACTACATTGTACTTGGATTTTGGCTTTTTTTACTAAAAATAATTTAATATTTTTTTAAATGCCAAAAATCAGTACAATCAGTACAAATTTTAAAAAATCAGTACAAAGCAGTATACGACTTTTTCATCAGTACACGTGACCAAAAATCAGTACATGTGCTGATCAAATCAGTACGAATGGTCACCCTAATTATAGCCCATTTATTATTATTACACACAGTGCACAAAAAAAGGTTGGACACATTATATATTAACCCTTAAATGCATGGTGTAGCCATTTGGCAACATACCGGTTTTTTAATTAAAAAAAAAACCCACTTGATGCACAAAACTGCATTTTTGGCATTAGGGGCCCCTTCTGTACATAGTGTTCCTATAGTTTCGCGCAAAATTTTTAAACAGTTAGAGTAAAAATCTTGGTTTTGCTTTGTATATTTGTGAAAAATCTAAAACACGCGTTTTTTACAAAGAGTGTAATATTCAAAAATATTTGTTTAAATATTTAAAGAGGTATTCTCGCAATAAAATCCAATTTGGCGCCAATAAATGTATAAATTATAGTTTATAGATTTTTTTCTTACACGTTAAAATAATCACAATTTAGCTATTTGGCAAAAAACCATATTTTTCAATAAAAATCACCCTTTTTTAAAAATAATTTTTTTTTTGGCATTTTTCTTGAACTGTACACACCTTTAGAAATTACATACTAAAAAATGGTTAAAATCGAAGAGATCATGCATTTAAGGGTTAAAATGAAACGAGCTGTAATCAATATAAAAGACAAAAAACGAAAGAAGATATTGAAAAGCATAAAATTACCAAAAAAAAAAATAAATTATAAAAACATCGTTGTCACTAGATGGCACTTTATTAAAAAAACTGACAATTTTCTTTTTTATTTAAATTTAAATAAAAACAAACAAACAAACAACAAAGCAAAGAAACTTTGTTGTTTGTTTGTTGTTTGTATCTCAAATTTTATTATTTGAATGTATTCAGCGTTGTTTTTTCCTTATTTTGAACAGTTTTAAGGAGTTTTTGAGTTTTTAAATATAGGCTCAACTGATACTAGTTTCATCGCCCTCTACCGGTGAGTAGTGTAAGTTTTGATTTTCTATCTCTATAATTAATAGTCTCTTATTTTACGTACAGTGTGCTTATGTTGTTTTAAAAACAAATTCAAATAACATTTGAATTTGTTTTTAATTTTTTTGTTCATTTTAAAATAATTAAAAATAATGGCATTTCATTCAGATTTTTCTCTACATGTTCTGTCTCATTAATGTTTTGCCCATTTAATAAGTATAGGTCACTTTTTGGAATATGACCCATATTGTATATGGTATAGGTTGTTTCATCATCGGACTTGACCGACTATAAGTTTTTGACTTGTTAAGTCTAATGTTGTATAGGAGCTACTATATTTTTCGCTAAAATATATATGTTGCTCAAATATGTTTAACAGTAGCTGAGTTAGAAAAATTTCATTTATAAGCAGGGTTGGCAACCGAAATGAATTAGAGTTGATTTTAAAGTCCATACTTAAATGCACTTAGCACCATAGTGTTGAAATTGAACCGGACTTGATTGGATGAAGAGAATTTATGTGGTGTATATTCTTAGGCTGTGCGAATTAGTGTTTATAAGTAACCAAATGTTCTTAAATATGTAGAATCTCTGACACTAAAATCTATTAATCTAAACTTATTCGTTTCGGTTTCCAACCATGATTAAAAGACAAAGTATAAAATTTTTCCGAAATCTTTCAATAGAAAAGGAGGAATTGCACTTTAAAAATATTGGGTTATATGAGATGTGCCATATAATTCAGACCTTTGAAAAAGTACTTTAAAAAAAAAAGAATTTTTTTTTTTTGAAATTGTCTTTTTTTTTGACAGACACTTTTAGGGAAAAAATACTTGTTTTTAAGAAAAAGTATTTTTGGAAAATGGTATTTTTTTTTTGGAAAAGTCCTTTTTGGAAAAAATAACATTTTTTGTTTTTGATTTTGACTTAGAAAGAGTTTGAGGACAGTTCCCAAACTAACCAAATGTCTCCATAGTAAACTGTAGATTGAAAATATGTCCCCACAGCATGCGCTATGCTTACGTATATAGGTATTAGGGTGGGTCGATTTAGCAATCGATATTGCGTACTCAATTTTTCGAAAGCTTTTAGCATGGGGAAAAAAAAGTTCCTCTTCGACATATCAAAAAAATCATTTTCGAGGCTCCCAAATTTGAATTTTTTGCAATTTTCTAATAAATGCTAGATTAGCGCCATCTTGAGGTGGCTTTTTGAAACAACTAATAAAGTTGTAAACAATATCACATTACAACCTTTCCAGAAAGGTATTACTTATGAAAATCGGATAAAAAATGTGGCAACTAGAGGTAAAAGTATATAGGTAAAATTATTTTCTGCTTGATGATGAAATGATGATAATGATGAGAAATGATGATAATGATGTTGATGTCAATAAGGAGAAAATAATAATAAGTCCTAAATATGTGCACGTTTATAATTTCTCAAAACTTAAGCAAAATTTTATTTAATTTCGGAACAAACTTAACAAAAGGTAAGTCAGTTCGATCCGTCTATGTGGAAACGTATCTTATATGTGGTATCATTTCCATTCAAACTTCCTGGGATGGTATTAAGGCTTTATAGTGTCGGTCCTGAACAGCCTTGAGATGAATTCTGGTCACTCCATTCTGATATAGATTTTAGTCTGACTAACCATAGTGACTGATATAGCGACCACAGACTGCTTGCCTAAAAAATTCATTAGACGTAATTAGACATCTAGTACATTTTAAACATTCGGTGAAGGAACTTGAGGTATTTTCCAATTGTGGCATCCAAACATTAACTTCATATAAAGGAATTGGATGTACTATCGCTGTTAGCACCCAGTGAACAATTTTTGGGATATGGATTACAAGTAGGGTTTTTCTTTCTTCGGACTTTTTCATTTCCCGGGACAGCGGGATTTTTTTCTGAATTTCCCGGGATCCCGGGAATTCCAGCTCGTTAGAAAATGAATATATCCGACGTATGTTTACTTGAAAAACTCGATATCTATCAAAAAAAACTTAGACAAATTTCATCTTTTGGTTGCAGTCATGAGAAAATCTACTTAATATATTCTGAAATAAGGGCTTAATATTATATATCCATATCTTCCACTTTTTCGAGATCAATTCGTTTAACAGTTTAAATAGCGAACTAATATGCAGGTAATATATTTATATGGAAGGCCATCTTAATTTTAAAACAACTATTAGAAATAGATTAATTAAACATTAATTTGCGGTTTAAACGGTTAAACAAATTGAATCATAAATTCTTTCAGGATATAATGGAATTGTTAATGGGTGCAAATTTGTATCGGACCAGCTTAAATATGAAATCCAAAAATTTATATTTCTAGATATTTTGTTTCTATGCAGATTTTCAGAAGTATTCGTCTATTTTTATTAAAAAGTTTAAAAGTGAGTATTTTTCACACAAATTTTTAGGCAAATCGTCAAAATGTTTTTTTAGAAATAGACACTAAAATATTATTAAATAGTTTTATAACTTTAATTGGTATTTTTTGAATAGAAATTTTTTATGGCACAACTACTTAAAAAAAATTATTTAATTTTCATTGTTGCATTTTTTTTAATTAACAGATAAAAAATCAAAAATAATTTGAAAAAGCATCTGATGCATTATTTTAAAAGTAATAGTAAGCTTTAAGTGCAGCGAGAAGTATTCAACTCAGTCCCGTTCAAAAATATATTTTCTAATGTATTGTATTTTTTTAAATATCCCAAAGGATGATTTGCCATGCAAATCGAAATATCGGAAGAAAATTGAAAAATAAAATATTTTATTTTTTAAAAATTTATGACATAAACCCAAACAGTACTAAAAATATAACAACACCAAAGGTCAACAATATTTAATCTAACAAAAACATAAAATTTGAAAAATACAACTGAAATAAAGGAATAGCAATTGAAATTTAAATGAACTTATTTGAAGTAGGTAATAAAAACTCAAAATACTTACATCAATTGAAAATACGAAAATATTATCATTTTTTTTAATTTTAATGCCGAGTTTTTTTGGATGTATTTGGAGCTGAAATACTAATGTTGAAATGTTGTGTATGTATATTGCTTTATTTGAACAAAGACCATCATTAAAAAATATAAAATTTCCGAGGTACGAGTATTTTTGTTGGTATTTAAACTTGATAATGTCTAATAAAATTTGTTTTCGGTTTAACTAAACCCAAAAAATTCGGCCTAAATAATATCTTTTTATATTATATATTATATTATTAAATTTTAAATCGAATTTTTTAATTTTAAATATTTTTAGTTTTAATTATTTTTAAAACAATCAATGTTTTTAATTGAAATAAAGCTTCCAAAATTTTAATATACTAGCTAAAACTTATGTAGAAGAATAAAAAAAAATCCCGGGAAATCCCGCTCTAAATTCGCGGGATTGCGGGATTGAAAAAAGGGCGGGATTCCCGGGAATCCCGTCCCGGGAATTCCCGGGACATAAACCCTAATTACAAGGCAATCGATGACCTGTCAATATTTTTAACATGCCAACAATTTTACTCAGGAAAAGTTAATCTGACGATCATAGACCTCACGAAAGTGATATTCACGGCGGCCAAAGCTGAAGATACCCTGACCAACAAATCTGTCAGTTCATAAACGAATTCTCTATAGCTGGGAAGTAACAGCTTTGCTTTTAGAGTTATATAATGTGTAATATCCAGGGACAATGAATCTGCTTTTTATGAGTACTAATCATATTCGGTATTATGCAGGAACCATATTCAGTGCATTCGCCGAAGAAGGCGTCTCAGTATACACCCACACTCATCTTAAGCCGTCAGTCTATACCTGCATGTCATATCTCATACCACTTCTCCTATTCCTTTCTGAAAGGGAACTTGATCCGAAATGGCTTAACAAAGCCGACCACAGTGGTGGACTTCGACAGCTGTAAAATGTACCAGCTGTATTGGTGGCCATAATTTATGAATTTTTTAGCTTCTTTATCAGGGAAAAGGTCGATATCGGTTTAGTGAGTGAAACTGGGTTGAATAATGGGATTTCAACGAACCACCACGAGTATTTCTGTTATCGTAGAGGTCGAGAACACTTTCAGGGTAGTAGAATGGCAATAGTGTTCCGGAGGATGTACGTCATAAAGTTTTACCGGAAATTAATTCGGAGTTAATAGAAAACTTGGATGTTAATCTCAGACTTAATGATAATACGAATATAAATATATACAGCTGTTACTTTCCTGGTAGTTCATCTGATCCCATGGGTATCAAGAAGGCACCATTTAAATCTGATCTTAGAAAATTTTCGAGAATTTGGGAAAAGTATTTTTTAGAAGGTGATTTCGAACTCAAAAATAAAAAAGAGCTATTCCGAATGCATACTAACACTTCCCATTTTTCATGAGAAAATTTGTTAACCCACTGTACGAAAAAATTTATTCTTAATTACCTACTTACAAATACCTGCCAATGTCTATGGTAATAGAAGAAAAAAGTCGCATCCACACCACCCTCGAGCAATGCGTGTAATAGAAAGAATAAAAGAATACTTTATGCCTCGATTACGTATAATTGTTTTCATGTACCTCTATATGTATGTATTTCACTTATACATGATTGTTTGCGTATTTTGATACTACTACAGCCATTCTATTGTATTGTCAAAGTAATTGTCATTGTTGAACATCAAAAGGATAACATATATTTACACATGTGTTTAGTTTTCATTTCTAACATTTTAATATTGATTCATTAAAAAGTAACTGTAAAACTACAATGTACAAAAAAATACTCAAGCTCTACATCACTGATGTGAGTACATCATCATAAACATGTAAATGCATAACAGTAATGTTCTAAAATGTGCATTAAGTAGAGAAAAATTCGGCATTAAGAGAAGGAGAATAGTACATACATACAATCACTTACAATGCATTTATAAAGGAATAAGGTCAAGGTCGCACACGCCTTTTTCTACAGTATAAAAAATACATATACATTGTAAGTATATACTGATGTACACACACTCGTTCACTCACTCACTCTCATACTCACTCACACACTTTTAAACCTTCAAACTGCACTTTACACAACGAACATCAAAGGATTGGTAGTGGACGAGTGGGTGGTATATGTAGTATGTAGTAGTAGCTCAGTTGTAGTCAACACTGTAAGTTTAGACAAACAGGCGAATAAGGAAGTGATATTAAAAAAATAAAACATCAAAGAAAAAGAGTAAAACAAAAACACACTCAAACACCCAACCAGCAACCAACCATACGCCCAACCCTCCACTCGTAAACTTTCAAGTGTTTACGACTATTTTTATATGAAATCAAAAGGAAGAAAAAGTTGCAAAATAAATTTAAATATTAAACAACAAAACATTGTAGGGCTTATAGATAATGTATTCATAACAGGAGAGAGAGGTGTAAAACTAGGGAGAGCTTACATACAGTTTGTTCTAGTTCGGCTAAGACTATATACTTACTACGGGACATTTTTACGTATTGCCACAGGACCGAATTCACTACAGGAAAGCACAGTAGAAAAGAATGAGTTGTATTTTTGTTGTAATTTATTTGCACACAAAAATCATGTCATATTCCCACAATAAGAAATGCAGTAACAAAAAATAAATTTCAACAAAAATATAATAAGATCTAACCCTCTGCCATCGATTACTTCCTGAAATATTTGAAAAACAAACCGAAATATTGACATCGATTTACTATTTTTTATATGGAAGAGTGGTTTCATGTATAAATAGAGGCAAATATTAATTGTTAGGGTCATATGCATAATCACTTTTAAAATCTAAAAGCGACTTATAAAACAAATTTTCCGTACAAAATTCATTTTATAAATGTGTTATAAGATTTTCAAATTATTATGCATAAGCACTTTAATATATTATGAAACCACTGAATTTTTTCTGAATTTGAAATGATATTTTCTGAATTTGAAATGATATTTTCCGAATTTCAAATGATATTTTCTGAATTTCAATTAATATTTTCTGAATTTCAAATGACGGTTTCCGAATTTCTATTGATATTTTCTGAATTTCTAATGACGATTTCTGGATTTCAATTGATATTTTCTGAATTTCAAATGATATTTTCTGAATTTCAATTGATGTTTTCTGAATATCAATTGATATTTTCTGAATTTCAAATGATATTTTCTGAATTTCAAATGATATTTTCTGAATTTCAATTGACATTTTCTGAATTACAAATGGTATTTTCTGAATTTCAATTGATATTTTCTGAATTTCAAATGACGATTTCTGAATTTCAATTGATATTTTCTGAATTTCAATTGATATTTTCTGAATTTCAATTGATGTTTTCTGAATACTAATTGATATTTTCTGAATTTCAAATGATATTTTCTGAATTCAATTGATATTTTCTGAATTTCAAATCATATTTTCTGAATTTCAATTGATATTTTCTGAATTTCAAATGGAAAATCTGAATTTCAATTGATGTTTTCTGAATTTCAAATGGAAATTCTGAATTTCAATTGATGTTTTCTGAATTTCAATTGATATTTTCTGAATTACAATTGCAAAAGGTGTAGATGGCACTTTGTTCTAAAAATTGACAATTTTATTTTTTTTTATTTAAATTTAAATATTAACAAACAACAGAGCAAACAACAAACGGATATTTCAAATTTTATTATTTGAATATATTGCGGACCGTTATATCGTATAAATAATCGAGTTAGTCCGTTTTTAGAATGCCGTTTCCAGTCCGTATCCGTGTCGTTTTTTTAAAGAAGAACGGACCGATTATTAACTTTAATATTTAGCATGTTTTTAAATAGATTTATCAAAAAATTTTAGAATTTTATTAAAAACTTTGTTTACAGCCGGTACAGTTAACTTTGTCAGTCATGAATAAGTAGATTGGAGTTTTATATACAATGCAAATTCGCAAACTTTTTTTTACTAAAACTGCTAAGCGGTGTTAACATTATGCCATAAGTCACAGAACCTGGCAAAAAAAAAGAGGTTCAAACAAACAAAATCCAGAAAATACAGAAAAATACAGAAAATCAGATTTAAATTTTGAAAGTTAGATTGCTTTAGAAATATTTCATAAAATTATAATAATGCAATGGTAACAGATGTTTTAATCTGATTGCATTTGATGGTGTTTTAGAAAATCACATTATTTCGTAGGATTTTTAATTTGATTTATCAGATGTAAAATCAGATAATGTAAAGCCTGCCTTAGGATACCATAAAATATTTATATTTGCTTAATTGCATTCGGTTACACAAACCATCGTGAAAAAACGTATAAAACTTACTATTTAATGATTCTATGTGATTTCAAGAAATTTGACTATTGCGGTAAGTGGCCAAGACAGGATGATCGCCTTTGCGAAATCCAGAAACTTTCACGAATAAACTGAAGAAAGACTACACCGTTCATATTAGCTGTGTTCGTGCGGCAAGCTATCAACGTTGGCTTAACACTAAATGTTGGATAGTATCAAATTTATATGGGTATGACATAAGCCAACGTTGATAGATTGCCGCACAAACACAGCTATTGACGAAAATTGGTGAAGTACGTATTTAACGGTGCAGCAACGGATACACCAAATTGGATACAAAACGTAAACCTAACGTGCCGTAAAAGCCGGATTGATGATGCCGGAGACTCCTTAACATTTTTTGTTTTTTTTTTTTTGATACACTCAAATCTTTGTTTATGCGATAGATGCGTTCCAGAAAAAAAGACTTCACTTCCATACAAAAATGGAAGATGCGTTCCGATTATTTGAAAAACCACTTAGTACGAAATACTGTATACAAAATTAAATAAAAAACGTTTTTTAAATATAATATTTAGAACAAATTTAACATCTTCAATTTTTACAATTTTCCTCTATTAAATCGAAGGTTAAGTTATTTGAAAAGGTTTTCACTGCACTATTTCTAGAATTGAAAATTGAAAAGAATTTCGGAATCAAAAAAAATACAAATTTTCAGTTAGTTGGAGCATTAATTTTCTTTGGAGTCTGCAAAATTCATCCAATCGAAATAAACGTGCTCGTCTCGCTAATAAAAAAAATTATAAAAATACATTTCTCGTGTTCTAAAAATTTAATCATTCAGTTGAAAATTGCAACCTGAAGATGAATTCCAATTTAACTGAAAAATTGTTTTTTTTTCTACCCAATCATTCTTTCGTTAGATTTTTCTCTCCAATTCCTTCGTTAGATTCTCCTCTCCAATTTTCCTATTGGATCAGTAGTTTAGAAAATCTGTAATTGTAACCATTTTTTTATTAGGGATCATCTCTACTTTGCTTCTTAAATTAAATATTAAAAATAAAAAATAAAAAAAATGTTTTTAAAATAAAAAAACTTAACTTAAAGGGTTAAAAATATTTCAAAAAAAACATAAAAAAAAGATCCGCATAGAAAGAGATCTGAGTGTATATAGAAATTTTTAGTATTCTTTCCATTGGTAACCTTACAAATTACATTCAATAGGAGCCATTTTCTACCTTTGTTAGCTATACTCTTTAATATTACAAAATGTAGTGAATACCACCACCAAAGCCGAAGTAGGCCGAATATCGAAAAAAAGCCGAAACACTCCCTCACTTAGATATTATAAGGATTAACATATGTGAATTTGTCTCTTAACCCTGTGTAGATCGCCATACAAAATCACTCAAAATTTTGATGTTTTAGGTTATAGCGTAAAAAATAGGCCCCTCAAATACCTTTCATTTGACACCAAATTTTTCCACAGTTACTTTGGGACTAATATAAAATAAACCGAAAAAAACTAAAAATAAACCGAAAAAAACATAAAAAATATGTCAACTTAAGATATTTATTCTTTATCACATATCCGAGTTTCATTCAAATCAGCGTGTACCACTTAGGGTGCATTTCCTGTTAGTGTAAATTTTGGCTCACTGATTTTCAAAATTGCTCTATCACGCATTGGCGTACCTAGACCATTTTTCTGTGGTGGGCAAGCGACCCATTAATTTTCTGCTGTTTATTTGCCCATTCTCACACTCTTAATCCTAAAAAACACTTTCGGCATTATGCTTACAATTTTTTCACACAAAAATAAAATCTTAAAAATGATTCCTGCCTTCTAATAAAATTTTCATAATTTTCAAAATTAAATAATCCTGGTAGCTTATCCTATCAAAATCGCATGTTTTTATACAAAACTCTAAATAGTGCATTTATTTTTCTGAAGAAAACCTCGTACAAGGAATATATTCCAAGCTATATTCTCAGATTATTATGAAATTTAGATATTTAATAGAGAAAAGAAATCTAAGATCAACCTGTCTAATTCGTCCTCCTCGGACGAACCCTATCTAACCCCATATTCTGACCTCTTAAATTACCGAGGTGGACAAAAATAGTGAGATATTCATCTTACAATTTTTTTTCCCACAAAATATTGAAATTTCATTGAAATAACATAGTAGTGTTTAATTTGAAGTAACTTCCTTGTTAGATATAAACTAATTATTCGTTTAGAAAACTATGAAATTTAAGATATTTAACTCACCAAAAAGATTCTGCGTTATTTTTCTATTATTGAACAACTTTGCGGTTCTAATAATTTTTTTTAAAGATAAACTCTTATAGTCAATTTTATAATCAGAACTAAGATAGATTTGTTTTTTAAATATTTCTTATTTAAGAAATATTTAAAACAAATATCGATCTTAGTTCTGACTATAGAACTGGCCTTAGATTTCAACAAATTATCTGCCTAGGAAACCAGTAGTTCCCAAACCAAAAACACAGGATTGATATTAAAAAAAAAGTAATATTGTGATACTTTACGCCATCAAAATCATAGATAAAAGAATTGTAGGTAAATTTTTTAAAAATTCTGGTGTGGGCAAAAATCACTAATAATCCAAAAATAAACGATTCAAACCAAAAACTTCACTTTAAATTTATCGATTATTAAAAATCATATTTGACGACGTTGGAGCCAGACTGATCTAAGCGACAATTTGTCAAAAAAGATATTATTACATAATAGCATAGAAAATTTATAATTCTTCCATGCCACACTTATGTAACTGCTCTTCAGCGCTTTCCTTCTTGCGAAATCGCAACATCTTACTATAGAATTAGTGCGGTCTGCAAAGTAAAGGCATGCCACATATTAGACATGAAACATATTAAACGGTTAATCTGAAACCAAATGATATGGATTCCGAAACTTTTTTTTTAAACCTGAGAAATTATACACCGGAAAAAGCCCCACAACCAGACTAATAACGTATCAAAAAAATGCAAGATATAAGAAAAATTCTAAAATTCATGCTTCCCATCCATCATCAGTTTTACTTGAAATTACCACATGCTCCTAGAAGAAGTGGCAATCAGGAAGCACTAGATGATGAAAACTTATTGCCTGGTGTGTTAGGTGATGATTGAGATGTGGTTTATCTTATGATGTCAAAGTACATTGTTTATCCCTTACAACTACCTACATTTTTAATATATTTTTCAAATTTGTGTAATGCCATAGTGATCTAAGTAATTTGTTCTTAGCAAAAATGCGAATATTTGCTTTATTAAATAAAGTATATAGATAAAACTTGTTCCTAATATATTTCATACTCATCAGAAACTTACTTTTGTGCCATAGGTCAGTCTGGCTCCAACGGCGTCATTTATAAATCGGGAGCGTTTGGTTAAAAATTAAATCCAATATAAATGTCTAAGTAGGTGACAACTTGATGTTTATCTTCTAGTTAAGTGCTGCGTTAATTTATCTTTTTCTTTATTTTTCATTAAATCTTACTTTTAGTTTTTTAAAAAATATGAAGAAAATATGCAATTTAATGAAAAATATGCACTAAAAATCATAAAATATGCAACAAAAAATATGCACTTAAAAGCAAAATATGCAAAAATATGCATTTATAATAAAATATGCAACCACAAATCGATGCCATTTTCTTTGATTAGGAAAAGTATTTGATCAAAATCATTTTTGGATTAATGACTACAAACATGCATTTGCATGCAAGTCGCTGCCCTGATTATCATTCTTTAATACTACATTTATACATGAGCAAAAACTGCCTGTTTTTCGGTAGTTTCTAACTTGTCAAAACGCTTACAAAAAAAACAAGCAAAAACTAGTTTTGTATAAAAACTAAGTGGTTTTTGGTCAAGTGTAAATGTAGTATAAAGCGCATTTTAAACTTTTAATTATGAATTACAAGGAAGCTCTATCAATGGGTTCCCACCGATCTAAATGCAAATGAGATATAGGAGAGAAAAAATTAAAAACACATAGTTTTTCAGCTGCCTAATATTATGTTTATGAATTAGAACACATTTTCAATCACAATTTATTTTATTATTTGAAATAATTCCAATTATAAATAAATTAATTTTATTACTTTTTTTGGTGACTGTTCATTATTTTCTGCTTGATGATGAAATGATGATAATGATGAGAAATGATGATAATGATGTTGATGACAACAAGGAGAAAATAATTTTACTTATATACTTTTACCTCTAGTTGCCACATTTTTTATCCGATTTTCATAAGTAATACCTTTCTGGAAAGGTTGCAATGTTATATTGTTTACAATTTTATTAGTTGTTTCAAAAAGCCACCTCAAGATGGCGCTAATCTAGCATTTATTAGAAAATTGCAAAAAATTCAAATTTGGGAGCCTCGAAAATGATTTTTTTGATATGTCGTAGTGGAACTTTTTTTTCCCCATGCTAAAAGCTTTCGAAAAATCGATGACGCAATATCGATTGCTAAATCGACCCACCCTAATATATATATATATTATAATCAGCATGTCCGAAATATATAGAACTGATGGTCAGATCTCCATTAATTTTTTGAGTGTCATGCAGTTTAATTTTTGACCTACAGCTGTGTAATTTTTTGTTTTACTGGTGGCAACACTGACGAATATACATATATATTTTTTTTTGTTCCCTCTTCCAGAATTAGTTTTCAGAACCTTGTTGTTTTGGAGAAAATTTGATTTTGTTGTACAGTGTTATAGGATTGAGTGTTAGGATCTGCCAAAAAAAAAAAACAATGTTCTTAAGATTTTTCTGAAGGTGATAAATTTGTTTGGCAGTCATAAGATTTCTTTCGGATTTCTAACTTTTAGAAATTCTTCAAAAATCGTTCTCTTCATAGGATTTGCACAAATCCAGTTATCTCTTTTTAGAAAACTGTCTCACGTGATTTCTTTCACTTACAATCTTATGACTCAATCCTATAATGTAAACGGCTCTTGATTAGGGGTCTTTTTTAAGTCAAAAAAGTGCACTCAGAAAAAGGCTTCATATAATACAACATATTAACCTAACATAAATCTAATAATAGTATTCAAATATTTTGGACAGACATCATTAGATTTAGGTATTTGGAGAGTATTTGAACTATACAGTTCAAGATAAAGTAAAATAACATCATTGTTACGTCTCCTTTTTTATATTATTACAAACCCATGTAATAACAAGAGAGAGAGATTAAATGAAGTTTCCGTGAAGGAGTACATGGGGTTATTTAGAAATAATGAGTATACAAGAACTATGTCTACAGTACATCAAACCTTTACCAGGAGCTTTCGACTAGACGGTATTGCAGACATACATAGAATAATAAGATTTTTTTGTGTTTCAATTTAGTTTTTCTGTTTTGACGATTATGAGTATGGTGTATTATTTTTTTGTGTTTGTTTGGCTTTCTCTGCTTAAATTTTCACACTTTTAATATTTGTTGAACCATACCCAATAAGCACATAGTTTTTAAAAATTCAAGTGCTTTAAATTTTGCTTGAAATAAAGTATATTTCAAATTCTGGCATTTGTATATTTAAAAAAAATAGTTCAAACTTGAATTTTTGTTTCCATTTTGCTGGAGTATGCTATTGAAATAAAATGTAATTAAAGTTTTATTCAAGCCTTGAAACTGGAAAACAGGGCTAGAATCGGACTTATTTTCAACTTGAATTCCAGTGAAATTGTTTATAGGGTAGTAAGTACTCGTACATAGCAGAGATGAGTTAGGAAGTATAGGATACATTTATATTTACTTGATTTAGTTTTCAAATGCACAGATAAAAATATTTGTGATGTTGGTTGATTTTCAATTTTGTCATACTGGCCAATGCTTTGTAAATCGCTGAATACTTTCTATAAGAAAAAATAGTATGTGCCTTCCAACGAGAACGAACACCGACTGGTAAACCGGGAAGGGAAAGGCTCGCTCGCCCGGGCTCTTATACCAAAAAATGTGAGCGCGCTCTTATGTAAAAAAGTAAGTACCCAGGTAAAAATCGGCATATATGGATCCATACAAGTTTAATGTATGTTCGTGCATTATAATAAACATGCATGCTCTTCCATACATGGATGCATAAATCACCATGCATGCATCCATATATATGCCCATATTTAACATAATTTGAGGTAATATCTGCATGTATGGTCATACATGTTCATTAGGGTGTCCCTTATAAAGTTTTTGGTCGCATACCCTCCAATTTTTTTACAAATGGTCGCAAATTAACAAAATCGATTTTTTTTTTTTGGAAAACATTAACCTGTGCCGAGTTGCGGCCGAAAATGGCCCAATTTGGAAAAAAGAGTATTATTATTAAAAATTCTCAAAATTCTAAATTTTGAAAAATTTAGTATTTTGTTTCATTTATTCATTTAATATAGTCTAAATGATTCAGACATGGAATTTTGACTTCATCGATATCATTAACCCAGTTTAGCCTGGAATCCAATATGAGCTACGAATTTGATAAAAATGTAAAAACGTGTTTTTTTTAAATTATATTTAAAGATTTTTTAAAATACCTAATTTGGAAATGTCGATTGCTATTTGTACCACATAATAGTTGATATTAAAGAAAAAAAATTAATTGGAAAAATGATAATTCGAGTTTGTGTTTAGAGCGACTGTTTTCCAGGACATTTTACAAAAATTGCTTATTTTGTCAAACATTTAACAAAATTTTAATGTTTTCATTAAATTTTACATAGTTTTCGGAAAAATATCACTTAAATTTGGTTAGATTATAATTATCTTAAATTTTTTTTTTTTTTTTAATCTTTAACCCTTAGTGGCCTGGGGTCAGAAAAGACCCATGAAACGTAATATTAATTATGACTACCAGATTGTAAAGCCTTTAAATTTGACGAAAAAAAAAATCTCAACTGGATAAAAGTAATTATTTTATATAACACATATGCACGTATATGAATCATATATGAATATATGTGACATATTTATATGGAAGCATGTATGTATCTACGCATGATAAAAGGAAACACATATTTGGAATATGTGGCATCATACATGTAAGTTTATGACATATGTTTTCCCGTTAATGATCATATTTTATCTTGTTTTATATTTTTTAAGTCATATATCTAAGAATGTTTGAATTTAATATATTGACGGACATACAACAATTTTATGATTATTTTATTCCTTAATTACAAAAGGACAAAACATTTTCGAGAGAAAATGTTCTTCAATAACGAACAAATTTTTAGAAACACGTTGGCAATAGCTCATGCAAATTATTCTTTAGACAATAATCCATTGAAAATGATATTGAAAATAGTTCCAGCATAAGTTTATCGCGATAATATTTAAAACCTTTATTAAAAATGGAAGGAAAAACTTTTAAAACTAAGTTCATTATTTTGGATTTATATAAATTTTTTGTCTGTATTAATCCTTTTCAAATTTTTTGCGTTAAATGACAATGAATATCTGTAAAAATTCATTATGTATGATTTTAAATTGTTTTTATGTATTTTGTTTTATTTGCTTTTGAATTTGTCTTAAACTTTCAAATCAGAATGTCAGAATTTTTCTATTTATTTTAAACTTTTTAAATATTTTTATGGAAATATCTTATAATTGTGTTACGTACGGACTTTTGGCTTATAGATGTTGGAAATTCATTTGTTTTCGTAAGTTTTGCGCTAAAAATATTTACATTATGTTCAATGTTGTCTTTAAATTCTATTTTAGTGAACCGAATGAATGCATCAAAATCAAATACGGGGCTGACAGCAAAAATCTATACAATCTGCAAAATTTAGCAGTTCTTCGTTAAATGGTTTTTTTATATCGGTTCTGTGGATAAGTACGTTTTTAAATTTCAACCATTTGTTTGACTACTGAGTGGCGATGGTAAAAATCCTATACGTAGCCCTAAATGCTTTTTAGGTATGTCCCCTCTTCATCCGCAAATTTTTGCTTTTGTTCAGTTGGACCGTTTAAGTTCTGAGATAACACTTGTTTAAAACGAAAAATTTGCACATTTGTTACATATATATATGTAAGTCTCATTTTTTTAGTGTTTTGTTTAAGAAATACATATTTAATTTTTATTTATATTTGAAATTAAGATTTTTATAATCATAATTTTCTTTAACACCCCAGGAAAATTTTCTGTTCCAAAAAATCGGTTGTACAATAGCTACCCAGGAAAATTTTCTGTTCCAAAGAATCGGTTGTACAATAGCTACTTTTCATTCACAACCGCTTCTACTCTCGATTCTAACTCCGATTCTTTTTGTTTGAAACTGTCCCAAAAACAACCCCTTCTATGGCTCCAAAGTGGAACCGGTTGCTCTAGAATCAGTTCTGGAACTAGTTCTGGAACTGATTCTACGTCACCCACACCTTCCATATAGGATCCCAGGAACTGGTTCCGGAACCAGTTCCATGGAATCGGTTGCAGTGGAACCAGTTGTAGAATGGGTGTGGTTGGCTACCGATTGTAAAAAATTTTCCTGGGACGTTAAGAAAAGTTCAGCTTTGCTAATAAAATATTAATTTTATGTTTTCATCTTAATTTCAAATGAAAAATCCGGCAGTACTTTTATAATTTATAAAAAATTGTATATAAATAAGTTAACACTTAAGTCTTTGATTCTAAAAGAAAATATAATAAAAAACTAAAAAAAATTTTATAAAAAATTAATATTTTTATTTTATATGACAACAATGCCACGAAAAAGGCATGTATGAATACAAATATGCCATCATATATGTTTACACATGATCATAAATCTACATATTACCTCAATTTTCGTTAATGTTCATATATGAAACCATATATGATCATGATATATGAACATAAACGAGCACATGTGATTATTTTTAACTGGTCAACTAAATTAATTTGATTGGCTCGCTCGAGCTGTTTTTCGATTCTTGGAAAAATTGACGTTTGAGTCCTATAAAAAGCCCACATAATGATGTTTGATGTAATTATTTGGTTTTTATTAGTACATTTGTATTGATTTGAGTATGTTCCTGTTTGAGGCTACATTATAGAATAAATGCTTTCTCACCGATAGAGAGTCCCCCAATTTCTTTATACCGTATGCCAGTGGTCGGCACCCATAGCCACCAGTGGCAAATCATAATCGGCTTTTCACACGTGCCCAACACGAATGGAAACAAAACTCTCAACTAAGAGCATAACAAATAAAAATATTACATTTAGTAGCATGGTAGCTTTCAACAAAGTAGGTTGATGTCGCTTTGTTTAAGAAATTTTAGAAAAATAGTACACTCTTAAAATTTTTCAATAACAGGAGAACAGGAAACTTATTATGAATTATTTTTATTTCTTTAATTCATTCATTAAAATTTACGAACTAATGGAATACTTTTTTAAGATTAACTAATTTATACACAAAAAGTAAATATTTTTTAAATAATATGTTTATAAAATTTATTATGAATTACCCAGGAAAATTTTCTGTTCCAAAGAATCGGTTGTAGAATAGCTGCTTTTCATTCACAACCCCTTCTAGTGTCGATTCTCACACCGATTCTTTTTGTTTGAAATTGTCCCAAAAGCAACCCCTTCTATAGCTGCAAAGTGGAACCGGTTGCTCTAGAATCAGTTCTGGAACTAGTTCTGGAACTGATTCTACGTCACCCACACCTTCCGTATGGGATCCCAGGAACTGGTTCCGGAACCAGTTCCATGGAATCGGTTGGAGTGGCGCCAGTTGTAGAATGGGTGTGGTTGGCTACCGATTGTAAAAAATTTTCCTGGGTATATTTCATTATTTTATTATTATTTATATTCATGCATTCATTCATTCATTCATGCATACATTCATTAATTCATTTCTTCATTAAGAAATGAATTTCAATTAATTACAAATATAAATTTAAAAATTATAAACTAATTTCTCACAGTGTAAAGATACCCAATACATTCACATTCTCTCTATCTGCCGATCACTGCTGTATACCCTTTGGTTTCGATAAAAATTATGCTCGAAAAGATGTCAAAGTGGAAAAAATTAGAAGAAAAATTTAAAAATTCAGATATTGTAAATATCTCCCCACAATTATTAATCGACAAGAAATAACTTAACATTTTTTTTCGTTCGCAAGGTCTTAAAAATGAGTTTTTTTTAAATAATTTCAGATTATTAAGGTATACTGAAATTTCTAAAAAATGTACTGTGGTCTACTTAACCAGACCTACAACCAGTGTTGCCAGAACTCTTAGATGGAAATATGCTAGATTCCTAAAAAATTTCTGCTAAAATCTGCTAAATCCTAAAATAAAAAATATATGCTTAGAATATGCTAAATTAAAAAAATCGCAATTTTGTTTATTATATTCATTATGCCAAAGATCTGCTAAATTAAATACAAAAAATATGCTGAAAATCTGCTAAATAATTTTTTTAGTATTATATAATAAAGTCTTATTAATGGAAAAATACTTTTTTTAAACAATGTTTATAAAAAATCATATTTTCATACTTTTTTAAACTATCTTAGAAAAAATATAGAAGTTTACTTAATTCATAAATGCTTTCAAAAGTTATAGGAGGTTTATCGAACAAATTTTATGTGAAGAATTTGTTTTGTAAACCTCCTAGAACTTTGCAGAGTGTTTATGAATTGAAAGCTAAACTTTTACATTTATTCTAAGATACTTTAAACAAGTATTAAAAGATAATTTTTTGTAAATACTGTTTAATCTTTCTTTGAGACTAAAAAAATAAACTTTCTTATTCAACTTTTTCAAAATAAACATAACCGATTTTAAATTTTTTTATGGTTTTTGTAGCATTTTCAAATTATAGTAGTATATCAATACTACTAAAAAAGTTTACACTAAAAAAGAATTGAATAATTACGCATGAAATAAAAAGTTATGAAAACATTTTTATTGTTATAAATCTTGTTACAGAAAAAATTATTTTGTTAAAAAATATGCTAAAAATATGCTTTTATTAAATAAAACAAAATATGCTAAAAAATCTGCTTTTGTCCAACAGAATATGCTAAAAAGCAGTTAGCATATTTTTACAAAAAAAATATGCAATTACCCAACTCAATCTGCTAAATTTAGCAGAAAATATGCTAAAATGGCAACACTGCCTACAACCTACACACACAAAATAAATCGGTTGTAAATCCATTAGCACTGCCAGTGTTTTACTTCTGCAACAACATTTCTGATATAGTTACACAAAAACAGCTGCATTAATAAAATATTGGCTGTAATAACTAAAAATTCTAAACTTAACCGTTAGAAAGTTATAACTACCACAAAAATTTTCTCTCGCAACCAACTCAAACAAAAATAAAATTTTATAGTTTTATTTGGTTGCAAATATTAAAATTTTACATTTTCCCCCATAAAATAGCAGTACGCATTACATATCTCTTGCGCCAATAAAATTGTTCATATATTTCATTACTAACACTTAACTAAGTGTTTTCTCCCAAATGATGGTTGCATTTACTGAATTGAAATAAAGTTCTATCTTTTGTATAATAGATTATCGGTTATAGTGCCCAAATTAAAACAGCACAAATATTAATTTTAATAACTTTGGTGACCATAACCAAGAAAAAACAAACACGACCGAAAATCTGTAAGTAAATTTAAACTAATTGTCAAAAATTAAAAATACCAAATACCATAAAAACAAAAATTTTTTAAATTAATAAAATTGGTCTATGCGACGCGTTTGAAAAAACAACACTTTACTATAAAAAAATTATTGTTTCGTATATTGAAGGTACCTAATTTAAATAACAAAACCAAGTTGTAGACTTAATAATTCATTTTTCTTTTTGGTCTTTAGTATGAGATCTGTTGCAACAAAATAACACTTTTTGTAAAACTTTAACATTTCCGGCCTGGTCTCAAAAATAGAAAGAGATTATAAAATATGTAAGATTGGGTAATACATATTTTATGTTTGTGGATTTCCCTCCGTTTTAAACTTAGAGGTTATTTTTATGCAGAAAACCCATCAAAATTTAAGGAACTTCACCTAGAGACTCTAGTGACTTTTGCTAAAGGAAAACCTAAATTCCGAAGATTTTTCGTTAGGAAAAAATTCTCAGCACCTAAGGCATTCTCTGTAGGAAAATGATTTTAAAATTTTAGGGTTTATATACAAGGAAACGTCCTCGTAATATTTTCTTTAATACATATATCTTTGTGTTTCAATTTTCGTATTTTATTAATTTGTGTAATATATGGGTGATATCAAAAAATGTGATAAAAACCATGTAACCAGCTAATTTCTCATTCATGGATTACATTTGAGTTATATATTTCGATATATATCAGTGCATTGTCATCTGTTTTACAAAATTTATAACAATCTGACCAATTTTTGGTTAATACATAAAATTTGTGACCAATTTTATAGGCCAAATGTAAACTCCGTAACAAGTAACTCATAAGGTTTTTTAACTTTAATAGCTTCTATTTTAATAACCAATAAAGCTAAACACAAACTGTAAGAATTTTTATGAAGAGGAAAAGTGCCGTTTTTAATAAAAATTAATACATTTTACAAACTTTTTCGTATATCTTAGCTATCACGACTTCAACTCTGTAACGATTTTTCGTCATAATTTTTGATAAATATGCATATACCAGAATTTTGAAGTTATCTATTATTTATATTGCGAAAATTATAATGTTATTTATACTCAAATGATCGTTGGACTGTAAGTAATCATCCAGTATAACAGACTTGAAGATGAAAAAAGATGTCTTTAATAAGATTTGAAAAAATGTTGTAAACTCCGTTCCTAATTTTTACACCAAACTATTTAACGAGTAAGAAAAACAATGTCATATTTGGATTCACCTTGTAGGCATCATGCGATTTTGTTTCGGAAAAAAAATTCTGACAAAGCGTTTCTGAAAGAAAACAAAAAAAAAATCATATGTAAACTCCGTAACTGTAAACTCCGTAACCACAATTGTTTGCATCAGATTTCATTCAAATAAATGTAGATAAATGTTTAAAATATTTTAAAATAACCATAAACAGAGGTGTTTCAACTAATATTTATGCGTCAAAAGATGATTCAACTAATAATTTTGCGTCAAATCAAAAAAAGTTATCAGTTTTTTACCCTAAGCTGCTGGAGCGAAAAACGATTTGTTTTGCATTTCATTGATTTTGAATCGATATTTCTGACATTAGTTTGACAAATTAAATTTGTTTCACACAATTTCAGAATATTTTGATCGCGAAATGTTACACACAAAAAAAAACTATAGGTAATATTGCCTAAAATTATAGGGTGATATCACCCATTTGCAAAGGCAACATAGAGTTTACTATGTTTTATGTCATTATTACCATAAAAAATAGGTCATTTCTATGTGGCTTTTATGTTCGAAAAATTACCTATGTTTTTTTGTTAAATCAACTGTGAGAAATATGTGTATTACCAATTTCAACATAGGCAAGATATTTGAAATATTACGTTGATATTAGGTATTTTTTTTATTGCAAAAAGCAGTATTAATAACAAAATTTTCTAATTTTAAAATCAAAATTTATTTATTAAAAGATAAATAAAAATTAGAGCCCCCCATTACCCGGTTTTCGGTCTACCCGGTCTCAAAACCGGTCTCACGGTCTACCCGGTCTACCCGGTCTACCCGGTCTACCCGGTCTACCAGGTCAGACCGAAGACCGGGTAGACCGAAAACCCGGGTAGACCGGTCAGACCGGTCTACCCGTAAAAGCCATAGAAGAAAGTAACTTTTACATAAAAATGTACATTTTTTCAAAAACAATACTTTTTTCCAAAAAAAAATATATTTTTTAAAAAAAATACTACTTTTTTACAAAAAAAACTACTTTTTTGGAAAAAAAAAATTTTTTTTACGAAAAAGTACTATTTTTGAAAAAAAAAAATTTTTTTCCAAAAAAAAGTACATTTTCCAAAAAAAAAGTGCTTATTGCATAAAAAAGTACTTTTTGCATAAAAAAGTACTTTTTCCATTAAAAAGTACTTTTTGCATAAAAAGTACTTTTTTTTTTTTTTTTGAAAAAAGTACTTTTTCCTAAAAATTTTTTTTTTTATAAAATGTTTTTTTTTAAGTCCTTTTTTCAGAAAAAGTACATTTTTATATGATAGTTTTTCTATGGTACTACAAAAACTCTACTATAAGTTGTATATTCATACAAAAATACCACGGTCTTTTTCGGGTAGTAGTACGGCGTTTTTACATCGTAGCTTCAAATGGGCTGAAACTTTACAGGAAATATCTAGACATAAATTGGACCAAGAATTATGGATATCTGTTTAGATCGTGGAACAAAAATGTTCCGAAAATCATAATAGAATTCAGAAAGTGCTGCATTTCCCATACATTTATATGAAACTGTCACGGTCTTTTTCGGGTAGTAGTACGGCGTTTTTACATCGTAGCTTCAAATAGGCTGAAACTTTACAGGAAATATCTGGACATAAATTGGACCAAGAATTATGAACATCTGTGTAGATCGTGGAACAAAAATATTCCGAAAATCGTAATAGAATTCAGAAAGTGCTGCATTTCCCATACATTTATATGAAACTGTCACGGTCTTTTTCGGGTAGTAGTACGGCGTTTTTACATCGTAGCTTTAAACGGGCTGAAACTTTACAGAAAACAAGTCAACATAAATTGGACCAAGAATTATAGACATCTGGGCGCATCGTGGAACAAAAATGTTCCGAAAATTGTAATAGAATTCAGAAAGTGCTGCATTTCCCATGTATTTATATGAAAATGCCACGGTCTTTTTCGGGTAGTAGTACGGAAAACAAGTCAACATAAATTGGACCAAGAATTATAGACATCTGGGCGCATCGTGGAACAAAAATGTTCCGAAAATTGTAATAGAATTCAGAAAGTGCTGCATTTCCCATGTATTTATATGAAAATGCCACGGTCTTTTTCGGGTAGTAGTACGGCGTTTTTACATCGTACCTTCAAATGGGCTGAAATTTTACAGGAAATATCTAGACATAAATTGTACCAAGAATTATGAACATCTGTGTAGATCGTGGAACAAAAATGTTCCGAAAATCGTAATAGAATTCAGAAAGTGCTGCATTTCCCATGTATTTATATGAAAATGCCACGGTCTTTTTCGGGTAGTAGTACGGCGTTTTTACATCGTACCTTCAAATAGGCTGAAACTTTACAGGAAATATCTAGACATAAATTGGACCAAGAATTATGAACATCTGTGTAGATCGTGGAACAAAAATATTCCGAAAATCGTAATAGAATTCAGAAAGTGCTGCATTTCCCATGTATTTATATGAAAATGCCACGGTCTTTTTCGGGTAGTAGTACGGCGTTTTTACATCGTAGCTTCAAACGGGCTGAAACTTTACAGAAAACAAGTCAACATAAATTGGACCAAGATATATGAACATCTGTGTAGATCGTGGAAGAAAAATGTTCCGAAAATCGTAATAGAATTCAGAAAGTGCTGCATTTCCCATGTATTTATATGAAAATGCCACGGTCTTTTTCGGGTAGTAGTACGGCGTTTTTACATCGTGCCTTCAAATGGGCTGAAACTTTACAGGAAATATCTAGACATAAATTGGACCAAGAATTATGAACATCTGGGCGGCTCGTGGAAGAAAAATGTTCCGAAAATCGTAATAGAATTCAGAAAGTGCTGCATTTCCCATGTATTTATATGAAAATGCCACGGTCTTTTTCGGGTAGTAGTACGGCGTTTTTACATCGTAGCTTCAAACGGGCTGAAACTTTACAGAAAACAAGTCAACATAAATTGGACCAAGAATTATAGACATCTGGGCGGATCGTGGAAGAAAAATGTTCCGAAAATCGTAATAGAATTCAGAAAGTGCTGCATTTCCCATGTATTTATATGAAAATGCCACGGTCTTTTTCGGGTAGTAGTACGGCGTTTTTACATCGTAGCTTCAAACGGGCTGAAACTTTACAGAAAACAAGTCAACATAAATTGGACCAAGAATTATAGACATCTAGGCGGATCGTGGAACAAAAACGTTCCGAAAATCGTAATAGAATTCAGAAAGTGCTGCATTTCCCATGTATTTATATGAAAATGCCACGGTCTTTTTCGGGTAGTAGTACGGCGTTTTTACATAGTAGCTTCAAACGGGCTGAAACTTTACAGAAAACAAGTCAACATTAATTGGACCAAGAATTATAGACATCTGGGCGGATCGTGGAACAAAAATGTTCCCAAAATCGTAATAGAATTCAGAAAGTAATGCATTTCCCATATATTTATGTGAAAATGCTACGGACTTTTTCGGGTAGTAATACGGCGTTTTCACACCGTAGTTCCAAATGTGTTGAAACTTTGCAAAAATTATAGGAAGGTAAATTCAATCAATATTTAGAGATATCTGTCTACTTTGTGGAACAAAAATATATCCTGAAAATTACTATAGAATTCAGAAAGTACCGCATTTTCCATACATTTACATGAAACAGCCACGGTCTTTTTCGGGTAGTAGTACGGCGTTTTTACACAGTGACTCCAAATGAGCTAAAAATTTACAAAAATTATCTGGATGTAAATTCGACCAACAACAGTAGCGAGTTTTTTAGGTCGTGGAACAAAAATGTTCCGCAAATCGAACTAGACTCCAGAAAGTGCAGTGATTTCTATACATTTCTATAAAAATGCCACGGTCTTTATGGGATACTAGTACGGCGTTTTTATACGATAACTCCAAAAAGGTCTAAGCTTTACAGAAATTATCTGGACGTGAATTTTATCCCCAATTATAGCCTTTTGTGTAGGTCATGGAACAAAAATGTGCCGAAAATCACAATAGAATTCAGAAACTACTACGATTTCTATACATTTATATGACAATGACACTTTTTCCGGTAGTTGCACGGCGTTATTACACCGTAGCTCCAAATAGGTTAAACACGTAAACCAGTTATCTGTATATAAATTGGACAAAGAATTATAGACATCTGCGTAAGTCGTGGAACGAAAATATTTCAAAAGTTACACTAGAATTCAGAAAGTGCTGCATTTTATATACAGTCACATGAAACTGCCGCGGAATCTTTTTAATATCTCGAAAACTAAGCGAGATAGAGCAAAATGGTTAAAATTTTTGCCTTTGGGTGTTAATACACCCATAAAACCTTTTTAGTGAAATCAAATTTTAGCTAACTCTGCTAGATTTTAAAATTGCAAATATCTCATAAACTACTAATGCTAGAACGAAAAGGACGTTTATTTGGTTTTTCGCCTCTAACTCGAAAACTAAGCGAGGTAGAGCAAAATGGTTAAAATTTTTGCCCTTTGGGTGTTAATACACCCATAAAACCTTTTTAGTGAAATCAAATTTTAGCTAACTCTGCTAGATTTTAAAATTGCAAATATCTCATAAACTACTAATGCTAGAACGAAAAGGACGTTTATTTGGTTTTTCGCCTATAACTCGAAAACTAAGCGAGATAGAGCAAAATGGTTAAAATTTTTGCCCTTTGGGTGTTAATACACCCATAAAACCCTTTTAGTGAAATCAAATTTTAGCTAGCTCTGCTAGATTTTAAAATTGCAAATATCTCATAAACTACTAATGCTAGAACGAAAAGGACGTTTATTTGGTTTTTCGCCTCTAACTCGAAAACTAAGCGAGGTAGAGCAAAATGGTTAAAATTTTTGCCCTTTGGGTGTTAATACACTAATAAAACCTTTTTAGTGAAATCAAATATTAGCTAACTCTGCTAGATTTTAAAATTGCAAATATCTCATAAACTACTAATGCTAGAACGAAAAGGACGTTTATTTGGTTTTTCGCCTATAACTCGAAAACTAAGCGAGATAAAACAAAATGGTTAAAATTTTTGCCCATAGGGTGTTAATACACCCATAAAACCTGTTTAGTGAAATCAAATTTTAGCTAACACTGCTAGATTTTAAAATTGCAAATATCTCATAAACTACTAATGCTAGAACGAAAAGGACGTTTATTTGGTTTTTCGCCTCTAACTCGAAAACTAAGCGAGATAGAACAAAATGGTTAAAATTTTTGCCCGTAGGGTGTTAATACACCCATAAAACCCTTTTAGTGAAATCAAATTTTAGCTAGCTCTGCTAGATTTTAAAATTGCAAATATCTCATAAACTACTAATGCTAGAACGAAAAGGACGTTTATTTGGTTTTTCGCCTATAACTCGAAAACTAAGCGAGGTAGAGCAAAATGGTTAAAATTTTTGCCCTTTGGGTATTAATACACCCATAAAACCTTTTTAGTGAAATCAAATATTAGCTAACTCTGCTAGATTTTAAAATTGCAAATATCTCATAAACTACTAATGCTAGAACGAAAAGGACGTTTATTTGGTTTTTCGCCTTTAACTCGAAAACTAAGCGAGATAGAGCAAAATGGTTAAAATTTTTGCCTTTTGGGTGTTAATACACCCATAGAACCTGTTTAGTGAAATCAAATTTTAGCTAACTCTGCTAGATTTTAAAATTGCAAATATCTCATAAACTACTAATGCTAGAACGAAAAGGACGTTTATTTGTTTTTTCGCCTCTAACTCAAAAACTAAGCGAGATAGAGCAAAATGGTTAAAATGTTTGCCTCTTGGGTGTTAATACACCCATAAAACCTGTTTAGTGAAATCAAATATTAGCTAACTCTGCTAGATTTTAAAATTGCAAATATCTCATAAACTACTAATGCTAGAACGAAAAGCACGTTTATTTGGTTTTTCGCCTCTAACTCGAAAACTAAGCGAGGTAGAGCAAAATGGTTAAAATTTTTGCCTTTTGGGTGTTAATACACCCATAGAACCTGTTTAGTGAAATCAAATTTTAGCTAGCTCTGCTAGATTTTAAAATTGCAAATATCTCATAAACTACTAATGCTAGAACGAAAAGGACGTTTATTTGGTTTTTCGCCATTTTAAAATCTAGCAGAGTTAGTTAAAATTTGATTTCACTAAAAAGGTTTTATGGGTGTATTAACACCCAAAGGGCAAAAATTTTAACCATTTTGCTCTATCTCGCTTAGTTTTCGAGATATTAAAAAGATTCCGCGGCAGTTTCATGTGACTGTATATAAAATGCAGCACTTTCTGAATTCTAGTTTAACTTTTGAAATATTTTCGTTCCACGACTTACGCAGATGTCTATAATTTTTTGTCCAATTTATATACAGATAACTGTTTTACGTGTTTAACCTATTTGGAGCTACGGTGTAATAACGCCGTGCAACTACCGGAAAAAGTGTCATTGTCATATAAATGTATAGAAATCGTAGTAGTTTCTGAATTCTATTGTGATTTTCGGCACATTTTTGTTCCATGACCTACACAAAAGGCTATAATTGGGGATAAAATTCACGTCCAGATAATTTCTGTAAAGCTTAGACCTTTTTGGAGTTATCGTATAAAAACGCCGTACTAGTATCCCATAAAGACCGTGGCATTTTTATAGAAATGTATAGAAATCACTGCACTTTCTGGAGTCTAGTTCGATTTGCGGAACATTTTTGTTCCACGACCTAAAAAACTCGCTACTGTTGTTGGTCGAATTTACATCCAGATAATTTTTGTAAATTTTTAACTCATTTGGAGTCACTGTGTAAAAACGCCGTACTACTACCCGAAAAAGACCGTGGCTGTTTCATGTAAATGTATGGAAAATGCGGTACTTTCTGAATTCTATAGTAATTTTCAGAATATTTTTGTTCCACAAAGTAGACAGATATCTCTAAATATTGATCGAATTTACCTTCCTATAATTTTTGCAAAGTTTCAACACATTTGGAACTACGGTGTGAAAACGCCGTATTACTACCCGAAAAGACCGTAGCATTTTCACATAAATATATGGGAAATGCATTACTTTCTGAATTCTATTACGATTTTGGGAACATTTTTGTTCCACGATTCGCCCAGATGTCTATAATTCTTGGTCCAATTAATGTTGACTTATTTTCTGTAAAGTTTCAGCCCGTTTGAAGCTACTATGTAAAAACGCCGTACTACTACCCGAAAAAGACCGTGGCATTTTCATATAAATACATGGGAAATGCAGCACTTTCTGAATTCTATTACGATTTTCGGAACATTTTTGTTCCACGATCCGCCCAGATGTCTATAATTCTTGGTCCAATTTATGTTGACTTGTTTTCTGCAAAGTTTCAGTCCATTTGAAGCTACGATGTAAAAAGGCCGTACTACTACCCGAAAAAGACCGTGGCATTTTCATATAAATACATGGGAAATGCAGCACTTTCTGAATTCTATTATGATTTTCGGAACATTTTTGTTCCACGATCTACACAGATGTTCATAATTCTTGGTCCAATTTATGTCTAGATATTTCCTGTAAAGTTTCAGCCCATTTGAAGGTACGATGTAAAAACGCCGTACTAATACCCGAAAAAGACCGTGGCATTTTCATATAAATACATGGGAAATGCAGCACTTTCTGAATTCTATTACGATTTTCGGAACATTTTTGTTCCACGATCTACACAGATGTTCATAATTCTTGGTCCAATTTATGTCTAGATATTTCCTGTAAAGTTTCAGCCCATTTGAAGGCACGATGTAAAAACGCCGTACTACTACCCGAAAAAGACCGTGGCATTTTCATATAAATACATGGGAAATGCAGCACTTTCTGAATTCTATTACGATTTTCGGAACATTTTTCTTCCACGATCCGCCCAGATGTCTATAATTCTTGGTCCAATTTATGTTGACTTGTTTTCTGTAAAGTTTCAGCCCGTTTGAAGCTACGATGTAAAAACGCCGTACTACTACCCGAAAAAGACCGTGGCATTTTCATATAAATACATGGGAAATGCAGCACTTTCTGAATTCTATTATGATTTTCGGAACATTTTTGTTCCACGATCTACACAGATGTACATAATTCTTGGTCCAATTTATGTCTAGATATTTCCTGTAAAGTTTCAGCCCATTTGAAGGTACGATGTAAAAACGCCGTACTACTACCCGAAAAAGACCGTGGCATTTTCATATAAATACATGGGAAATGCAGCACTTTCTGAATTCTATTACGATTTTCGGAACATTTTTGTTCCACGATCTACACAGATGTTCATAATTCTTGGTCCAATTTATGTCTAGATATTTCCTGCGAAGTTTCAGCCCATTTGAAGGTACGATGTAAAAACGCCGTACTACTACCCGAAAAAGACCGTGGCATTTTCATATAAATACATGGGAAATGCAGCACTTTCTGAATTCTATTACGATTTTCGGAACATTTTTGTTCCACGATGCGCCCAGACGTCTATAATTCTTGGTCCAATTTATGTTGACTTGTTTTCTGTAAAGTTTCAGCCCGTTTAAAGCTACGATGTAAAAACGCCGTACTACTACCCGAAAAAGACCGTGACAGTTTCATATAAATGTATGGGAAATGCAGCACTTTCTGAATTCTATTATGATTTTCGGAACATTTTTGTTCCACAATCTACACAGATGTCCATAATTCTTGTTGCAACTTATGTCTAGATATTTTCTGTAAAGTTTCAGCCCATTTGAAGCTACGATGTAAAAACGCCGTACTACTACCCGAAAAAGACCGTGACAGTTTCTTATAAATGTATGGGAAATGCAGCACTTTCTGAATTCTATTATGATTTTCGGAAGATTTTTGTTCCTCGATCTACACAGATCTCCATAATTCTTGGTCCAATTTATGTCTAGATATATCCTGGAAAGTTTCAGCCCATTTGAAGCTACGATGTAAAAACGCCGTACTACTACCCGAAAAAGACCGTGGTATTTTTATATGAATATACAACTTACGAGTATAGTAGTTTTTTGTATTACCATAGTCATATAAAAATTAACTTTTTTCTGAAAAAAGTACTTTTTTTGGAAAAAAAAGTAAATTTTATAAAAAAAAAATTTTTTAAAAAAAGTACTTTTTTCAAAAAAAAAGTACTTTTTTATAAATTGTACTTTTTTCAAAAAAAAAAACGCTTTTTTGGGAAAAGTACTCTTTTTTGGAAAAAGTACTTTTTTTTGGAAAAAAGGACTTTTTTTTGGAAAAAAAATTTTTTTTTTCGAAAATATTACTTTTTCGTAAAAAAAAAATTTTTTTCGGAAAAAGTATTTTTTTTTACAAAAAAGTAGTTTTTTTTTTAAAAAAGTAGTATTTTTGTTTTTTTTTTGGAAAAAAGTATTTTTTTCGAAAAAAGGTACATTTTTATGTAAAATTTACTTTCTTCTATGGCTTTTACGGGTAGACCGGTCTGACCGGTCTACCCGGTTTTTCGGTCTACCCGGTCTTCGGTCTACCCGGTCTACCCGGTCAGACCGGTTTTCACAACCGGTCTTACGGTCTACCCGGTCTACCCGGGTAGACCGGGTAGACCGGTTTACGGTCTACCCGGTTAACCGGTCTTGACCGCAGGCCCTAATAAAAATACATCTTCCACTAGTTTTTTAACTATGTAAATGACCCAGCAAAATCTTTCATTACCAAATAAGTGGTTATATAATAGAAATTCATAGCTCCGCACAACTTATTTTTTGGCGTCTAAACTCATTATTTTTGTTTGGCGTGGTCGTTTTTATAAGTAGTCCCGCTTACCCGCTCGCTTACGAAAAAATGAGAAATAAGTAGTTATGAGATTTTGAATAATAAGTGGTTACACACATGCTTACAAAAAGTTGAATTATAAGTGGTTATCCGACTGCTTACTTGATTCTTAAAAATAAGGAGTTAGGCAAATAATATTATCTTAAGGAAATACATTCAGAAAAATTTAAGTTTTCTCTAGTGTGTAATTTTAGGACTCGTCAAAAAAATTTAAACATAAAACTTATTTACATATAATAAAAAAATTTAACTGTGTAAAAAGTACTTATTTAAACTAATACGAGTAAGTCATTATTTTATATTTAGAAACAATGAATACAATAGGCCGTTATAAGGAAGTCATTATTTTATATTATAAAATAATGCAAAAGGTAATGATATATCATTTTTGGTAATGCAGATAGTAATGAGGTGTCATTACCAATATTTTGCTGGGGACATATACTATTATAAACTATGCATTACATCCCAGCAAAATATTGGTAATGACACCTCATTACTATCTGCATTACCAAAAATGATATATCATTACCTTTTGCATTATTTTATAATATAAAATAATGACTTCCTAATAACGGCCTATTGTATTCATTGTTTCTAAATATAAAATAATGACTTACTCGTAATATTTTAAATAAGTACTTTTTACACAGTTAAATTTTATACATTTTTATTTATTATATGTAAATATGTTTTATGTTTAAATTTTTATGACGAGTCCTAAAATTACACACTAGAAAAAACTTAAATTTTTCTGAATGTATTTTCTTAAGCTAATAGTTTTTGCTTAACTCCTTATTTTTAAGAATCAAGTAAGCAATCGGATAACCACTTATAATTTAACTTTTTGTAAGCATGTGTGTAACCACTTATTATTCAAAATCTTATAACTACTTATTTCTCACTTTTTCGTAAGCGAGCGGGTAAGCGTGACTACTTATAAAAACGACCACGCCAAACAAAAATAATGAGTTTAGACGCCAAAAAATAAGTTGTGCGGAGCTGTGAATTTCTATTATATAACCACTTATTTGGTAATGAAAGATTTTGCTGGGATTAGATGTTTTCTATAAAAAATACTCAAAATTAAAGCATTTTTCAATAAGAAAAAGCCATTAAGTTATAGGGATTTTTAATAGAAATGTTCTTTGAGTTTGATAGGATTCTGAGTAACTTTCTACAGAATCAGAATCTGCGATTTCCTATAAGAATTCCTCAGATTCTAAGGGGTTCTCTGTAAGAAAAAGTCCTAATACTCTATGGGTTTTTCTATAGGAAATGCCTCAGTTTGTAAGAGTTTTTCTGTAGAAAAATGTCCTTAGAATCTGATGGTTTTTTTTTACGAAGAAGTCCTCAGATTCTGAGAAAAGAAAAAGCCTTCAGAATCTAGAGGATTTTATATAGAAAAAATGTTCATAATCTGTAAAAAAAATCATCAGAATCTGAGGTTTTTCTATAGAAAAAGGTCTTCAAAATATAAGGGAATCTGAGGGGTATTTGTATAGGAAGAATCCCTCAGAATCCAAGGATTTTTCTATAGTAAAAAGTACTCAAATTCTGGAGGTTTTCTATAAAAAAGTTTTTAGAGTCTAAAACTTAATGTGTAAATTCATAAACAATGAATAAAGTAATAGGAGGTTTACAAAACAAATTTGTCATACAAAATTTGTTTCATAAGCCTCCTATGAATTTGTACATAAATCTGTATGAAAAAGCCTTAAAATCTGGGAATCTGGGCGCTGTGGTGTAATGGTTAGCGCGTTGGATTGTTACACGTGAGGTTGCGGGTTCGAGCCCCAATCAAGGCAACATCAATTTATGAAAAATAGTAATATGTATAAGTTTTTTCTATCCCTCATACACATCGCAGCGTCCTCCTTCGGTGTTCCCATAGCACTTAACCCCACCGAAGTAAAATAATATAACAGGGCTATGAACTAAAAAGCTTCAACAAAGTTCGCCAACTCACCGTCAGATGGCGCGCAACAACTGTTCTAAAATTCAACATCTCGCGCAATTACAGTGTTGCCATATTTGAAGCCCTTCATCTTTCACCACCTTTCACTTCTTCTCTAACCACTTTCCAAAGGAAGCAACACGTTAATTAATAGGAAGAATTTCCTGAGTGTTGCTTCTCTTTATAAAAAAAAAAAAAAAAAAAAAAAAAAAAAAGATAAAATCCTCAAAATCTGAGTTTTTTCACATTAAAATGTTTTCAGAATTCTAAATTCTCATAAATTTTTAATATAGGAAAACACCCAGATTCTGAAGAGTTTTCCAATAGAGAAACCTTAAGCATGTTACTACTTTTTTAGCGAAATTTTTATGAAAAAACATCTTGAATACTTTTTTCCTTTTAAAAAATACTCAGAAAAAGTCAAAGATTCTGAGTAATTTCTCTATAAAAATTCTCAGAGGAATGCTCTTAAATTCTCTTAAATTTTTCCTATAAAAGAAACACTCATGTACTGAGGAGTTTTTCCTAAAGATAAACCTACAATTTTTGGAGACATTTCGTTTGGAAAACCCTCAGTTTCTGTTGACTTTTGCTCTAGAAAACCTCGCAACTTCTGTTGACTTCGTGCTATAGAAAATCTCCGATTTTGAGGAAATTTCTGTAGAAAAACCCTCAAAATCTGATTACTTTAGAAAAACCTCCAGATTCTGATGATTTTCCAAAGAGATTTTCTTCTACATACACCACATTATAATTGGAGGCTTAATTAAAAGGTTTTGCAGAGCAATCAGCGACAAGACTTTGGTCCCAAAATGCATAGTACATTTCAAAACATCCAAGTTTGGTAATTTTTTCTCATTTAGTTTGATGCTCAGGAAAATGGAAAGCTTTCGCCATAGCACAATGGATAACTTTTCTGTGGGGAAAACTAAATTTTAATTTATTTTACTTTTTAAAAAAGAGAAAAAGTTTTTGGTAAAATTGGGTATGCTCGGGAACGTACTGGGAGCAGAGATATTACCTTTAAAACATTTAAAATCTGCATCCATCAATGGTTCAATTGAATGATCCACAAGCCCATAATTCCACTCCAATAGCTTAAAAACATTGATATATGCTTATTTTAACTGCACCAATATATTTGCACAAATAAGTGAACAAATAATAAAAAAATATTTTTGTTATTTAAAAATTTAATGAAAATTGAAAACAAATTTAATTTATATTTTGATATTTTGAATTTCGAAAAATTGTTCGAAGGGTGACCTGTTTGCATTAGTTGAATTTACATTGCCAATAGTTAAAATAATTACATACTGGCATAGGTAATAAAACTATTTTTTTATATTTCACCCTAAAAAATGCTACCTATGCCAGCCAAGGCAATATAACCTCTAGTATTTTTTTGTGTGTATGTTTTTAATATATTATTTTGTAACTTCGCAACCGCTGATTGGATTTTAAAAAATTTTATATTTTTGAAAAGCATTTAAAAGGACCAAAATTACAAAATTTGAAAAAAAAAAAAAAAATTTTTTCGCGAAATGAATTACATTTTTATTCGCGAAACCGCCAATTTGATAAACACAAATTGTATATTGTTGAAAAGCATGTTGAAAACTCAAACAGGAAAAACTAATAAATTAAAGAAAATTTGTACACAATTTTTTTTGTTATATGTTTTGCTTGTGGAAATGTAAACTCCGTCACCACAAAAAAGATTAAAATTGTGCAAAAAAAGTTATTGCGACAACTTGTAGAAGAGATTTTTTGTAATTAGGTTTATAATGACTAAACTTACTGATTCCATTAAGAAAAAACCGAAATATTAACACTTTTTCCTTCTCACAAATTTGGCCCAAAAATTTATCACATTTTTTGATTTCACCCATATGTATATATATTTTTGTTATATTCTAATAATTAATAAATAAAAAAATTTTTAAACAATGAAAATGGTGTTTTATTAAATTCGATTGGGATTCATAAACAAATTCGGTTGGTTCTACTGAATGCTAAATTCAATCAGGCAGCACTAAAGCGATTCGGTTGTAACAACTTTTTATATTCTACAAGCATAGTAGGTATACCTTTAAATGTCGATAGCTGCAACCGAATAATGTGATAGTACATGTGACTACCAAAATTCGGTTGGCAACAAATTCGGTTGTCACAACTATTCTGTTCTGTGAGTGAAGTTCATTTGAAAAGTATATTAGTTTTTTTTTTTTTTTTTTTGTAACACCGTGTAATTTGTGTCTAACACTACGGGTACTAAAAACTTGTTAATTTGGATTCTCTCCTCTATTGCATACCCAAAATTTATGGTGACTAAAAAACTGGCCCCAAATATTTTATATACCTATACAAGTTTATTTTAAAAAATCAGAAACATACAGACACGTCACAAGTGACTTGTCATATATGCCAAAAAAGGTTTAAAGGCCTATATTTATCTTCTAGGGTTCATATGCTAATTATTTTATATTAAACCTCAAACCTTAAAAACTTAACTAGGCCAACCAAAAAGATTCCTAGGGGTGACCCAGCGAAACGCCGGGACACGTATAACTTGTTTTTGACCGATATAACATTTCCCGTTGGTTTCATCCCATCCCGATTTTGACTGTCGCATAGTGTAAGCGGAGACGCTTAGTGGACCAAAATCCAGAAAAAGTTCAAATTTGTTTAATTTTCTTTATTTGTTAAAAAAATATTTGACAATTTGTATTTACAGGGGATGACAGAAAAACTATTGAAATATTAGTTGATAACGATTATTTCAGTTAATTCAGAAATTTTCTATTCTAACTGAGAAATTATTTAACTGAGCAACTGAGAAATTTTATCGGTGCGGTATTTTGGCGACAACGGTAATATAACGATAACGATAACCAACCTTGGTTTTTAAATTTTTCATTTTGGAAAATTGATACTTCCAGCCGAAATGAGCCGAAAAAATCGGCGGCTGGCTTGTTTCCCTATTGTGCATATTAAATTAAAGAACAATGGCTAAAAAGTGCGATTTTTCGCCCACGAGACAAAAGTGAAATTGCAGTTGGCTTTAATAGTTAAGAGCAGAGGTCGGCAACACCTATGCCCATGAGCGCTCTCTCACACCTACATAAGCTCACACATAGACAGTGTTACCATATATTTTTTTAGAAAAACTGTAAAAAAAAACTGTTTCTTTATAGAAAAACAGTTTTTCTAAAAAATTTTAAAAATCATAAGACATTCTGGGATTCTGAAGTTTCCTGGCACTAAAATATTATCCCAGGGTCTCAATTTTCAAAATATCGAGATTTGAATAATTTAATTGCCTTTGGCATTTATAGTAATCGACTTTTTGAACAGCCTTCCAATAAAACTTTTTTTTGAGAATTTTGGTCTCCTAGGCCTGACTCTGAAGTTAAAAAAGTTCATCGAATCATCCTTCCGAGATGTGAACCTTTTTTTATTAACCCCTGACTTAGGATAGAATACTTTACTGGTCAGTGTTGTACTTCAAAATAATTTTTATGGATTTGCATTCCACATGAAATTACCTTTCATTTTATTGAGTATTGTTATTTCGGGAATTGTTTGACGGTGTGTAAAACCCCTTAAAAATACGTTTTTTGGAATTGTCCTTGATCATAATTGCAAAAAAAGCAGTAAATTGTTATCCAGAATTGGCAAATATTTATTAAAAAAATAAATAATCAATTTCGGACTTTTTTGATGAGACATTGTTTTAAAAATTTTTTCAAAAAAATATAAATTTCTAAATTATCCTTCATTTAGAAAGGATCTGAAAAGTTCGGCTAAAAAATCTCCATCATATCTATGCCGTGTCAGATATGGTTTAGCCAATTTTATTCCGTGCTAATTTTTGATGAAATTTCTTATCAAAATGTTTCGTTTTTCCAGTAAGCATATTTTGTAGTATTATATTGGCATTTTTAAGTTTATTTATGTTTCGATTTGTACCTAATTTTTTACAATATGAAAGTTTTATTGTAATTTTTGGATCATATGCATAATCACTTTCTAAGTTTATAAATGTCTTATACAAAATTCATTTTATAAACTTGTTATAATATTTTCAAATTATTATGCATAAGCACTTCTATATTTTAATTCTTAAATTTTAGTTAAAAAAATAAAAAAAAAATTGTAAATGAAACAAATGCAGGCGGTTTTCATCGCTTCTTTCGAACATTAACAATTTGTATCGAAAATATTAGCCTTTTCAGACGTGTGTAATTCTTATGGCTGAATTTTCGATACAAATTAAGAAGAGAGTTGGATAGTCTTTTAATTATATAGTTGTTGACAAATATGCTTATTTAATATGAAAAAACGGTAAAAAAAATCCATGAATTTAAAAAAAAAACTGTTTTTTTTATGAGAAAACTGGAACACTGTTAGACATCCCAAAAAACTGTAAAAAACAGTTAAAACTGGCTATATGGCAACACTGCACATAAAACAAAAAAATAATCAGTCGCATACAAGATTTCAATGACGTAGGTTGTCACATCGCTTGTTTGCCAGATTTTTTACACTCTGCATAATGTTTATTGACACATTTTTTTGGTAATTTATTTTTTTTTTTTTTTTTTTTTTTTTGTTGTTTTTTGATATTTGTTTTCGTAGTTGTTGTTTGCTTTTAAATTTGTACCCCTCAATTCATAAATGCTTGGCAAAGTTATAGCAGGTTTACAAAACGTCATTTTCATACAAAATTTGTTCAATAAACCTCCTTTAATTTTACAAAGCGTTTATGAATTTAGAGGTTATTTTATATTCCCATTATAAACATTTAAAATTTTCGAATTATTATACAAACGTTCTTTGTCAGTGCATTGAGAGTGAGAGGCTGCAACTCACTCATACAAGCACAAAATAAGGTTGTACGAGTATATGTTTGCCGATCCCTGGTTTAGAGGGTGCTGAGGGAAATATCTTAATAATTGCCATATTCCGGAAAATACACATATTTTCAAGCTTTGAGGTTATCAATTTTGATACAATTTTTTTCTAAAATAGAGAAAGATATTTGATTTTTTTTATTTAATTAAGTGGCAGAGTTCTGAAAACCAAAAAATAAATAAAGAATAAAATTCGGGAAAAGCAAACATTAATTAATTCACAACGATTGGTTATGAAAGGGCTTAAAACTAAAAAAATTAATTTTTCAAGTCCTGGGGTTTGTAAAAGTTATAGATAATTAAAAATTTTTTCGTTGGAAATATCACCAATATTATTCTCAATTTAGAAAATATTTTAGAAAAATTTTCATACTTACGTTTAATGCAGAATTTTTAAAACCAAATGCATTGCTCAAGGAAAAAACTTATAGAAACTGCTTAAATTGACTATATGCTGCAGGCTATAATATATTGTATACAGATGAGACACACGTACGTGTAGCTTAGACCGTACCACCTTACAGGCAAAAAAAAAGTGTGCGGTACATCTTCAAATATAAAGTATTTTTGCAAGGGAATTCCAATAAATCTTTTTTCCGAACGTAGGGGTCGCCTTTTTAAATTTTTCGTTATACCTTCGGCATTAAAAGTCGGATTTTAAAGTGTAATATGTATATCGATTTTTTTGCCTCGAAGAGAGGCAAAATTATTTTTATATTTATTTTTTGCGAGCTTTAATTTTCTGACATTAGGGTCGTAACAAATGAGATCTGGTGGGTGAATACTAGAACGGGGTACTTGAGGTCAGTGGTCCTTAGAGCAAAACATTGGTCCCCTCGAGACAAAAACAACGATGTATCATAGGGTGAGTTCCAAAACGTCAAAACACATTGCAGTGATGCGGTTTTACTACTGTTGCGATACAAAGCAAACAAGTGTGTTGTTTACTTTGCAATAAAAACACTGCATATTTTAGAAACACTTTTTTGCAATCAGTTCCTTTGAAAATGGTAAAAAAATATTATTTTGGAAAATTTGATGGGATTGTTGGAAGAAACGCCTCAAAATAATTTAATAACAAAAATATTTCCTTACTTTTCATCCGCCATTGTTATATTTGCACTTTATTTTTTATAAATGCCAACAAAGCATCAACAAAATTAGTGATGCACAGTTTGCGTTTTGTATGCGCATCGATAACTTTTATTATACATTTTGGGATGTATGACATCTTAAACGTTTACACGGTTGCGTTTAGGAATGCATGACTTTGTTCAGTTGTATTGCAAATGACGTTTTGGAAATCACCCATACTTTAAAATCCGACTGTAAATGTCAAAGATATAATGAAAAATGTAAAATGGCGATCCCTACGTTCGGAAAAAAAATTTTTTTTGAAAGGGTATCATACCGTAAACTTTGTTTTGAACCAATCTGTTTTTAATACAAGAAATCAACAAAACCTTAGAGTGGCCAGGTGCAGACTAGAAACCACGAAGCAACGTATCGAACACAACGGAATTTCTGAGTATAACAATTTACCAGCAAGTTTAAAAGCAGCGACTAGAATTTCACTATTTAAATTAAATCTTAAAGAATTTTTGTACCAAAATCTTGAAACGCTTCTTCCCTAAATAAGCCATTTATTATAATCATTATTATTTCTACGATTTTCTATTGTAAATATGTAAATAATGTGAACTATTTTTGTACATAATTATAAGTATATTTGCCGACTCGTCTCAATGCCTTCTAGGCGCTGAGACCTACGTTATTCAGTTGTATTGTACATGAAAAGAAGATAATAAAAATTAAAAAAAAAAAAAAAAAAAAACCTCCTTGCAAAAATAATTTAGATTGTACATCTAATGTATGTACATTAGACCGTACCTCAAAAAAAAGTTCGCCGTTCACCATCCAATATGAAGTATTTTTGCAAGGCAATTTCAATTTTTGCCGAACGTAGGGGTCGCCTTTTTTAATTTTTCGTTAGAGCTTCGGCTTTTAAAGTCAGATTTTAAAGTGTGATATATCAATTGTTTCCCCTCGAGGAGACCAGTTTTTTGCTACAAAGGAAAAATCCAATGAAAAAAAATTTAAAAATTACTACTGGGTTTATCGAAAAACTTCCTTAGCAAAAGTTTAATAATTTTTTGCGAACTTTAATTTTCTGACATTAGGGTCGTACATTAGGGTAGGTAGTGGTAGGTAGGTAGTAGTAGTAGTAGGTAGTAACTGAGATCTGGTGGGTAACTACTAGAACGGGATACTTGAGGACAATGGCCCTTAGAGCAAAACACTGAAAAATGTAAAATGGCGACCCCTACGTTCGGCAAAACAATGTTTTTTTTGAAATTGCCTTGCAAAAAAACTTCATATTGGAGGGTGTAGGCCGCACTTTTTTTACTGCATGTAAGGTGATACGTTCTAATGTACATATTTATTTTTAACCTTCTAACCGGCCTAAGCTTTTTTGCAATGAAATTTATACCATGTGTTCCTCACGAAAAATAAACAATAAGTTCTTCTACAAAATTTTTTTCGTTGCCTACTTTAGGCGATATGGACCAAAATAGTTTAAGGGTGAATCTCAAAAACTAGGGCATAAAAATTACTAGGTTTAAGCACAAATTACTTGTATTACCAAGATGTAATTGCAATAAAAAAATTACATTTTTTGTGCTGTTACTTAAGAGGATGTAGCGATTTCCGTTTTTCGAAAAACGCGAAATTTAGCGAAAACGCACCAAAACTTTAATACTTATTCAAAATTATAACCTTTGCTACCTATACCAAATATATTCTTTTTACTAAATTTCAGAAAAAGCCGTCCATTCGCTTTGAAGTTAAGGCGATGTCCTTTAAAGGTTTCCTTATGAAATCCTGTGCGTCCTTGGACCAAAGTAAGGAACTTTTTGAATAGCTTAAGCTCCAATCTTACTTCATGGTCACTATCAATTGTTTTAGTCAATTTAAATATTTTTTTTAGATTTTTGAAAATTTTGGTTGTTTTAAAATATTTAATTTTTGAAATTTTACGAAATTTTATCTTTGACACTTTCTCGCTTCCAAACCGTGCATTATATATAAAAAAATTATTCACAAAAAATTTAATAAATTTTGTTTTCTGTTGAAAAAGCATAATTTCTTATTATAAAATACTCCTTTGGCGCATTTCTGGTCAATTTAATATACCCCGCCTGGAGGCGGGCTTGCCGGTTAGAGGGTTAAGCATCCCAGGAAAATTTTCTGTTCCAAATAATCGGTTGTAGAATAGCTACTTTTCATTCACAACCCCTTCTACTGTCGATTCTAACACCGATTATTTTTGTTTGAAATTGTCCCAAAAGCAACCACTTCTATAGATCCAAAGTGGAACCGGTTGCCCTAGAATCAGTTCTGGAACTAGTTATAGAACTGATTCTATGTCAGTCACACCTTCCATATGGGATCCTAGGAATTGGTTCCGGAACCAGTTCCATGGAATCGGTTGCAATGGAACCAGTTGTAGAATTGGTGTGGTTGGCAACCGATTGTATAATTTTTTCCTGGGATGTTTAATGAGTTTTTTTCTGCAGTTATATATTTTGATTTTAAAATTCTGAATTAAACGTAAGTCTGAAAAATTTTCAAAAATATTTTTTAAATTGAGGATAATATTGGTGATATTTCCAAATAAAAATTTTTTAATATTCTATAACTTTTACAAAACAGAGGGCTTGAAAAATTGAATTTTTTAGTTTTAAGCCCTTTTATAACCAACTAGCGGGCGCAGCCCGCTACGTTGTTAGCGTGCCTTAAAGGTTAAGGGGGGGCTGCGCCCTCCCCCCGGGGGGCTGCGCCCCCCACAATTTTTATTAAATTCGTTTTTTTATTTAAAGTTTTTTTATTTAAAGCCTTCACCCAGCCACCACAAATAAATAATTCTGCACAACAATGGGTTTAAAATAAATAAATATTTTATCACTTTTTCTCATGAAAGTGGATTGTTAGTAATGAATCCATAATAAATTGCAATATACGTGTGTATGTTAAGATAATTTGGTAAAGTGCGAACTTAGGTAGATAGACCCGTAAGTAGTTTTGTTCATTTGTGTTTTGAATGAAAATAAATAACGTAAAGCAGGGTTGGAAAGCATTTTATACTATTAAAAATAGCGGGCAAAGCCCGCTACGTTGTTAGCGTGTCTTAAAGTTTTTTTTTTAATTCCAGTTTATGTAAAGGTAGACCTGGCAATTCAAGTAAATTCACAAATTCAGTTGGAAAATTTACTGCGTCGGTTTCTTCCACCGGTGCTTCGTTACATGAAGTTTAAATATCGGAATATATAAGTTCCATTCCTTTTCTAAGGTTTTTTCTCTTTCAGAAAATTTGTTTAACTTTTTGGGGAGTATGTTTCAATGCTACATAAGTTTCATATTCCGTTGATATTGTTTGAACAGGTAATTCCCTCTTCCAATCCATTTGCATTCTCTATAATTTCAATTCCACTCGTTCAACGTTTATATCCATTTCATTCCACTTGTGTAGTGTTTCAATCCCACTCGTTTCCTATTTAGTTTCTTAATTTTAGTGTTTCATATACACTTGTTCTTTAAGTTTTAGGTTTCTAGCTAAAGACGCAGACGTTAAGGGGGGGGAGGGCAATTTTCCCCTTTTGAACCACCATTTTTACCACGTTCCTGTCCAAAGTCCTAGAAATGCCTTGTCGATAAGTTAGCCCATACTCCAAGGAAAACATATTATATATTACAGGTTTCTAGCCGAAGGGTTCGGTTAGGCCATCAAGGTGGAGAATTATTCCATTTTTACCCCTCCCGGTAGGAATTTCCAAAAATTCCGTCTTAGAGGACGTCTGCGTTGGAGGAGGAACCTACTACATACATAATTTTAGGTCTCTATATCCAGCAGTTTGGCCAGGCCATCAAGGGGGAAGTTTTTTCACTTTTTACCCCTCCCGGTATGAATTTCCAAAAATACCATCTTAGGGGACGTCAACGTTGGAGAAGGAACCCAATTTAAGATCCCTTGTTCCAGCAGTTTGGCCAGGCCGTTAAGGGGGAGACTTTTCCTGTTTTTGACCCTACCTGTAGAAATTTCCAAAAATCTCATCTTAGCGGATGTCTACAATAGAGGAGGAACTTTAATACCAAATTTCAACTTCCTACCTCCAGCGGTTTGGGCAGGCCTTTAAGCGGCACTTTTCGCTTCATTAATCCCCATTTTTGCAATGTCCCTGTCCAAAAAGCACCGTCTCGGTAAGTGAGCAGATACTCCAAGTAACATATGTTTTACATTTCAGGTTTCTAGCCAAATTTTTCTATTTGTGCCCCTCTCGGTAGGAATTTCCGAAAATCCATCGACAGGGAATTCCAGCTTCCTAGTTCCAGCAGTTTGAGCAGGCTGAGAGGAACCTAAGTACCGAATTTCAGCTTCCTAGTTCCAGCAGTTTGGACAGGTCGTTAAGGGGCAACTTTCCCTTTTTGAGCCCCCATTTTATAACGACCCTGTCCAAAATTCAAAAAAGTATCTTTCTAATAAGTTAGCCCTCACTCCAGGGACCCACATTTTAAGCTTCAGGTTTCTAGCCGAAGGGGTTTTTACCGGCCCCCAAGGTGACGCTTTTCTTCTTTTTGCCCCTCCCTTTAGGAATTTACAAAAATTCCATCTTCGCGGCTATCTGCGATGGATGAGGAACATTCATACCAAATTTCAACTGCATTGCCTAAGCGGTTTGGGCAGGCCGTTAGTGGGGACATTTTTCCCTTTTAACCACCATTTTTACTAAGTTCCTGTTCCAAAATAGAAAAATTACGTTGCCGGTGAGTTAGTCCTACTCCAAGGAATACATATTTAAAATTTTAGGTTGGCCAAAAGGGATTGGGCAAGCCGTCAGGAGGAGACTTTTACCTTATTTCCCCTCCCGATAGGAATTTCAAAAATTCCGTCTAAGCGGACGCCTACACAGAAGGAGGAACTCACATACCGAGTTTCCTTTTGGGATATCCTGTAGGGAATTCCAAAAATACAAACTTAGTCGATGTCTACTACAGTGGAGGAACCTTTATACCAAATTTCAACTTCTTACCTCCAGTGGTTTGGGCAGGCACTTTTCCAATTTGTGAGACTGTTTATGGGGAGACTTTTCCCCTTTTTGCCCGTTCCGGTAGGAATTTCCAAAAATCCCGTCTTAGCGCACGTCTATGCCGAATATCAAGAAACCTTGTTTTAGTGGAGATATCCGTGGGTGGAGGAAAAAAAGTAGTTTTTGGAATTTTTTGGAAAAAGATACTTTGTTTTTACAAAGTACTTTATTTGTACTTTTTTTGCAAAAGGTATTTTTTAAAAAAGGTACTTTTTTTGGAAAAAGGTACTTTTTTTGGAAAAAGGTACTTTTTTTGGAAAAAGGAATTTTTTTTGGAAAAAGGTACTTTTTTTGGAAAAAGGTACTTTTTTTGTAAAAAGGTACTTTTTTGGAAAAAGGTACTTTTTTCGGGAAAAGGTACTTTTTTTTGGAAAACAGTACTTTTTTTGGAAAAAGGTACTTCTTTTGAAAAAAGGTACTTTTTTTGGAAAAAGGTACTTTTTTTGGAAAAAGGTACTTTTTTGGAAAAAAGTACTTTTTTTGGAAAAAGGTACTTTTTTTGGAAAAAGGTACTTTTTTTTGGAAAAGGGTACTTTTTTTGGAAAAAGGTACTTTTTTTGGAAAAGGTACTTTTTTTGGAAAAAGGTACTTTTTTTGGAAAAAGGTACTTTTTTTGGAAAAAGGTACTTTTTTGGAAAAATGTACTTTTTTTGGAAAAAGGTACTTTTTTTTGGAAAAAGGTACTTTTTTTTGGAAAAAGGTACTTTTTTTGGAAAAAGGTACTTTTTTTGGAAAAAGGTACTTTTTTTGGAAAAAGGTACTTTTTTTGGAAAAAGGTACATTTTTTGGAAAAAGGTACTTTTTTTGGAAAAAGGTACTTTTTTTGGAAAAAGGTACTTTTTTTGGAAAAAGGTACTGTTTTTGGAAAAAGGTACTTTTTTTGGGAAAAGGTACTTTTTTGGAAAAAGGTACATTTTTTGTCCCCTTTTTGCCCCTCCCGATAAGAATTTCCAAAAATGCCGTCTCAACGGACGTCTACACCGGTCGAGGAACCTACATACCAAATTTCAACTTCATAGCTCCAGCAGTTTGAGCAGGCCGTCAAGGGGGAGACTTTTTCCCCGTTTTGCCCGTCCCTGTAAAAATTTCCAAAACTCCCGTCTTGGTGGATGTCTACGATAGTGGAGGAACCTTTATACCAAATTTCAACTTCCTACCTCCAGCGGTTTGGGCAGGCCGTCAAGGGGGGCCTTTTTCCCCTTTTTAACCCCCATTTTTACAACGTCCCTGTCCAAAATTCTAGAAAGTACTTTCCAGAAAAGTTAGCCCCTACTCCGAGGAACACATATCTTAAATTTCAGCTTTCTAGCCAAAGGGGTTTTGGCAGGCCGTCAAGGGGGACACTTTCCCCCTTTTTGCCCGTTCCGGTAGGAATTTCCAAAAATCCCGTCTTAGTGGACGCCTACCCCGAAAGAGGAACCTACATACCAAATTTCAACTTCCTAGCTTCAGGGGTTTGGGCTGGGCGATGTTGAGTCAGTCGGTCAGTCAGTCACGTTATTCTTTTATATATAGAGATCGTTGTAAATTAATTAATGTTCGCTTTTCCCGATTTTTATTCTTTCTTTCTTTTTTGGTTTTCAGAATTCTGCCACTTAATTAAATAAAAAAAAAATCAAATACCTTTTTCTATTTTAGAAAAAAATTGTATCAAAATTGATAACCTCAAAGCTTGAAAATATGTGTATTTTCCGGAATATGGCAATTATTAAGATATTTCCCTGAGGTACACGGAGTTTTGACCATGATATTCGGACTCAGCACCCTCTAAACTATAAAAACCAACTGCAATTTCACGTTTGGCTCGTGGGCGAAAAATCGCACTTTTTAGCCATTGTTTTTTGCTAAACCCCCGTTTCCACATGCAAGTGCAATCACAATCACTATCACACTTATACGACTTGCGGCTCAACTTGGAAGTAAATTTTGAAGACAGTGGATTTTTGACACTTGCGGCAAGTGAAATGACAGAATAACAAAAACAATGTTGCCTAGTACTGTTTTCTATTAATTTACTAGTATTTGGTAAAGTAAAAGTTGTAATGCAACTGATTTTGTATTTATTTGTAAAAAAAATAAAAAAGAGCACAACGACATATCTTAATGGTAATTTAAAATATCAGTTTTATAAGTTTTTTAAAAAAAAAATTGTTAAGAACAAATTTTTTCCCAGCTTTGTTAGAATATTGAATACTTGGCAATACTGGAGTGCTATTTAAGCCCCGTTCACATTATCACACAAGTGCTTATACTTTTCTTCACAACAAAACTATAACAAAAAGTATGCTGAAATTGTCCGGTTGTCAAAAAAGTATAAAAGAGAATCTTTTCAGTGTTCAGACTGTTATCGACCAAATAAATTAAAACAGTTATTTTTTCTTCTATTTTTAATCTATTTTTAATCTTTGTTTACATTTATTTGTGAATAACACATCACTTTGTATTGAGACAAGTGGTAACTTTATGAAATATTTCAAAAAATAAATCTTGTCAAAAAAGTGTGACCGCTTTTTAAAATGTGTGCACCTATTTTGACATGTGTGTAACGAACAGTGTTCACACTATTATACATTTTCGTTATACAACACATTTCTGACATGTATAACACACTTGTGTGATAATCTAAACGGGCCTCTAGTGTCAACCTATGCCTTCGACGACATTTTAAAAATGAACTTGCAGCAAGTAAAATGTAAAATTTTATTGTTTTTTCGGTAATTTTCGCATATAATACGTATTCTCAACTTGCAGCAGTTTACTTGTATGTGGAAACGGAGAGTAAATTTAAATTTAAAAATTATGGCAAAAAAAAATATTCCTTTATAGGTACTACTACTTGAGCATCAAGATTTTAAATTGCGAATATGAGAGCGCTAACTTCGAAAAACCACTAGCACCATTAAATTCAGCGTACTCTACACTCATAGAAAAAAGTTTGTAGAAAAGTTAGTAAAACTGTTAGTACTTCAACTTAACAAACTTTTAACTAATTTTTAGTTTAAATTTAATTTTTAGCTAATTTTTTTGCTACCTCCACATTACTAACTTACAAACTTTTTTGCTATTTTTTTTTTGCTGAATTTAGTTACTAATTTTTAACAATAAATTTGCTAACTTTACAGTATTTTGCTGAATTTTAGTTACTAATTTTTAACAGAAGATTTGCTAATTTTACAAATTTTTTGTAAACTAAACCACCAATTTTGGAGCTCTTATAAACAGAATGTTAAATGACTCATAAAAATTACTGCATATTTTTAACTCGCCAAAAATAATGCAAAAAGTTTTTAAATAAAGCTAAATTGAAATGGTTGAAAATTTGTCCTACTCATAAAATATCTAAATTATTAAAATTTATGAGAAAAGTTTCTATTTATCGTAATACATTAATTTTCAAAGATCAAGGTTTATTTTGGACGAACCATTTTAATATGAAAATTGTGATTTAAAGTATCTCTGGGGAGCAAGTGGAGTTTACGGGGATTACCCTAATTTTTTTCCCCAATATTGTACTTTTTAAGCTTATTTAAAGAATACAATATTTTTAATCGGCCACACCTTCTTTCCTGTGGGTGGAGCTTTAGAGGTGAAAATGGAAACTCAAATAAATTCGGAAGTACATATCCGATCAGCAAACAATGAACATCAAAAGAAGGGTCTCTTTAATACATTTTGTTATGGTTAACATCATGATACAACCATACTAGGTAAATTCATTAGGGAGAGTTTGACAGTTCAGGGTTTTCTTATGACAGTTCAGGGATTTTTTCGTATGCTTTCGCTATGTATCAAAAGTAGCCGATTACATTTTTTGTTGTTGTTTGTTGTTCTAATGCATCTACCTAGTATGGTTGTATCATGGGTTAACATAGTATTGTCTATAAATATTACCACTTTCACAAAAAATCATTCTTGGGAAATTTTCATTGGCATTGAAATATAATTGGCATTACTTTATCTCAATGTCAATGCCAAAAATATTCATCACCATTCAATGCCAATGAAATTTTTTTTCAATTTATTTTTTTTTTATTTTATTTATTTATATATATGCTGTTTCATACACAAGACTAAGAGTTTCATATTACAGTATAGAACTGAGTCTGTGGAAAAATAAAAATCGTTAAAATTAGAATTTTTTAACTTATAAACTAATTACAATTGATAAATAAAAACTGTTAATATTAGAAATTTTTAACTTAAAAACTAATTACAATAGATCAAAAAAACAAAAAGAAAATATATGTAACATATGTATTAATTAATTAAACAATCATATTGAAAACTATTAAGAGCATCAAACTAATTAATTACCTAGCATTTTGTAATCTAATCAGTGTGTGAAAAAATTAATAATGTTTTCCTTAAACTGTTGTGCGTTACATATTAGTTGAGTGTCATGAGGAAGTGAGTTCCAGAGAGGAATGGCATGAATATAGAACTGCCATTTGGACATTAGGCTATTGTGTTCGATTGATATTAGCCTTTTGCCTCTGCTAGAGAAGTTTGAGAAATTTAGTTTTTCAAATAGATGTTTAGGCTGCCGCGTATAAATAATTTTATGTAGAAATAATAAGATGCGCGTTTTTAGCAAGTCATCAAAGCTAATGCCGTATAGTTTAATAGCACACAATGATATTCTCGCACGTCTTTTCAATCCAAAAACATAGCGGGTAATATTGTTGAAGACAACTTTCAATTTACCACTACTTATTTCATCACAGCTAGCAAAGAGTTCACAACTATAAAGCAAAATCGGAACTAAGTACGTCTTAGCAAGTAACATTCTTATTTTAATTGGTGTGCAATGTTGAGTTTTCCAAAGTGATCTTATCATCGAAAAGGTACGACCACATTAATATGATTTGACCATGTGAGTGAGTTATTGAAATAAATACCAAGATTCTTGGCAGATTTTACAATTTCTATTTGCTGATTGTTAAAATAGATTTTTGGTGTTAAATTGATTTTGGATAGCCGCTTTTGAATAACAATACATTTGGATTTTTTAGGGTTAATACTAAGACCATTTGCGGTTGCACATAAATAAATATAATTTAATTCCTGATTTAGAGTGTTAACACACTGTTCAAACGAGGCTTCATTACAACTGATATACAGTTGGACATCATCTGCATACATCCTAATCTTGCAGTATTTAAGTATGAGCGGGAGATCATTTGAGTACAACGAAAACAAAAGTGGACCAACAATAGAATCTTGCGGAACACCTCTTGTCACGGGCAGTGGTTGTGATTTTCTGCCAGTTGCTTCGACAAACTGATAACGGTCGTTGAGATATGTTGACAGAAGACGTGTTGCAGTTGATGAGAAATTAAACATATTTTGCAATTTGTAACATAACATATTGTGGTCTACGGCATCAAACGCTTTTGAATGATCCAAAAGAACCAAAAATTCAATATTTCCATTATCTACCTCTTCCCGTATCTCTTCCGCGACGTCGACTAGAGCTGTTATGCAACTGTTTTTCTTTCGAAATCCAGACTGACGATCAGTTAACAAGTTATTATTATCCAAGAATGTGATAATTTGGTTGTGTATAAGCTTTTCGAAAACTTTAGAAAGGAATGGTAATATAGATATTGGCCTATAATCAGTGCTGGATTTAGGTATAGGAATGATTTTAGCAGTTTTCCACTTGGTTGGAAAGCAACTTGTCGTTGCTTTCCAACCAAGTGGAAAACTTGAAACCATTGACGAAAACAATGGTAATGAAATGTACACATAATTGAAGAAAAATCATTGTAATATAAGAAAAATATAAGAAATACGCGAATTTTTAATTTTTTTTCTTAATTAATTCTTTTATTAAAACATGAAAACAAATACTTCTTTCATCAATTATAAATGGGCATTTAGGCATTGAACAATGCCAATTGAAAAAATTTCAATTAATTGACACATTCAATAAACTGGTCCCAAGTATGTTTTTAAATACACATTTATTTTTTATTTATTAATTTCCATTTCATTTGCTCCTTTTTTTACCTTTTTCCAGTCCACTAGTAATCTGCAAAAGTTTTGTTGAATTCAGAAAATTTTAGCAAAAATTTTGTAGATTTAACAGTTTTTTTTTTTGCTATTTTCATTCTACTATTATTTAGCAATTTTTTTTGCTGATTTCAGCAAGTTAAATTGGTATTTGCAATTAACAAAAATTTAGCTCAAATATTACTAAAATTCTGTAAATTTAACAGTTTTTTTTGCTATTTTTATTAAACTACTATTCAGCAATTTTTTTGCTAATTTTAGCAGGTTAAATTGTTATTTGCAATTAACAACAATTTAGCTCAAATATTACTAAAATTCTGTAAATTGAACAATTTTTTTGTTGTTTTCATTTTATTAATATTTAGCAAACTGATTCTGCTAATATTAGCAGTTTTTTCTGCAGCATCATTTTTAACTAATTTTTAGTAACTTTTTCTGCTATTTTTACGGACTTATTTGTATGAGTGTAGCTTCACCAGTAGGTAATACTACGTTCACAGTACGATTGTTAAACACGTTTATGTAAAAGTTAAACATATCAGTTCACACTTAAAAATGAAGTGTTTAAGTTAAACATCTCGAACAGCTGTTCCTTAACAATTGAAAAAAAAATACAATCATTTGACAAAATTTCCTAAAAAGTTATTTTTTCTTCGGCCGGAGGCAATAATTAATAATTTTCGGCATTATCCAACGTTATAATTGCTATAAAAAGTGAAATAACATTATCCGCCCCAGTCGGAAAAGGGATTCTTCAATTTTTAGTTAAGGGACAACTTCGTGGCTGTTTTTATATTTTTCGTTCACCGGAAGCCAAGTTTAATTAATTGTTTTGTTCATCTATCACTTTAATAAGAAAAAAACACATTTGAACTGGTTTTTATTTAAATTTAGTTTATTTTATTCAATTTTAATTTTTTTATTTTACTTGTTGTGTCTTCTTCTGTCTCAAACTTGTCATTCAACACCAATTGATATCAATTTTATCGTGTTTAACAACGCGTTTTAAAATTAAACACGATAATTTAGCGTGTTTAAGGGTTGAAAGAACGTACTGTAAAACATCTCACTTAAACATGTTTAACGCTTAAACACGTCAAATCGAGTTAAACACGTATATGTGAACGCCGCATAAGAGTATTATTTTCAACGCTTTGGTTTCTTGAGAGTTTTGTTTTTAAATACCCTCCCATAAAATACCATGCACGAAGGGGTTAACAATGTTATCCTTTAACCAAAATAGCAAAAACTTTTTCAAAAAATCGTTGAACAACAAATTTGTTTTATTCCTCTCTATCAATTATCCACAAAAAGATGTTCAACAAACAATAAAAATAATAATTTAAATAAAATGCAAATCACTATCAGAACAAAAACCAACGTTTTTTACTTGAATCAAGAACATTTGTTGCATCAAACGAACCAAAAGAAATTAGTTGTGGTTTCAACATCATCATCATATAAAAAAATATATTAAACCAAATAGAAGGCTTTGATATGTATTTGAAAATATAAAAAAAACAAAGTAAAACATTTCTCAAGTATTTAAAATTGGCAAAACAAAAAAGAACATACCAAAATAAAAAAATTACAATAGTTTTTCATTCAAATAGTGAACCTTAAGTAAATAAGACCATCCATCCATCCATCCTTCCATCCACCCGACCAACGATAGTAGTACTGTTGTATTTTGTTTTGTGTGTTTGCTGGAATTCTAAATAGTTTTTCTTTTGCTGGTTGGTTTTTGTTCTTTTTCATTTTTGGAAGGAATTCTGCATTGTTTTTTTACTTGTTTTTGAAGTGATATAAAAAGTCAGCGAAATGGTGCGTAGTATTTTTTCACAACGTTATAATTATGCCAAGATACGGATAAATGAAGCATTGGATGGTAAGTACTTTTGTCCGGAAGGAAGTTTTCTTGTTTGTGTTTTGTTGGTATAATACTTAAGGAAATTAAAATGACATTTGTTTTTAATGTATTATCTGTGTTCTTTTGCAGATGTTTTCCGTCGTATTGCGATTTTTCCCAAAATTGCCAAATTGCCACGTTTGAAACGTACTTATTATATTGCTACTCCCAAGCCAATGGCGGAAAAGAAACTTAAGGTCAAACGCAAGGAAAAGAAATTATTAAGATCAACAGATTGGTAAGTGTAAGATATTAATGTAGCACTTGAAAGAGTGAATTGTTTTTTTTTTTTTTTTTTTTTTGAGTTTGTTGTCCCGTTTATAATTTAGGGCACCATAAAGTAACGATTCTTACTAAAAGTACAATGTATGTCAATTTTTAAGGGGGGTAAATACTGTAACAACAGCATTTTAAAGGGCATATTTGAACGTTTGTCAAAAATTCAATTAACAATATTTTTAATATTTTATTTAAAAATTATGTTATTGTAGTATTTTTAGAAAATATCAGTTTTATATTTCCCCAGCCAAAATCGCCAGAGTTGCCACTTCCTTACTGGCCTTTTTTAAAAAAGGCAAAATCGGCTGCCACTGTGCAGCCTTCATTAATTATCGGAAAATAAAAATGTAAAGTGATTCCTAATCTCAGATAATTTCTCTAGTCCTTATCGTGGCCCGATTTTTATTTTTAAATTTCTTTTTTAACAAAGTTGCCGAACAAACTTAAAAATTACAACAAAAGGCAAGAAAAAACACATTTGTTTGAAGATATAAAATTTATTTGACCAAAATTCAAAAAAAGAGCCACGATAAGGGCTAGAGTTTTTTGTTGCCTACGAAAGAAAAAAACCCGAATCGAAATCAGTTAACCCGCCTTGGCTGTACAGTGGCAGCCGATTTTGAACTCAGGGTTGTGGGAAAACGCGTTTAAAGTTTAAAATTAATTTAAAAAAAAAAATTTCAAAAAACCGTGTATGAACAAAATTTATATCTCCCAGTTTTCTACATGTGCACCAAATTTGGGAAGAATCGGATAAAGAGTATTTTATATATTAACCCAAATATTCTTACAAACGATGGTAGATAATTTATTAGGCATTTCCTTTTGGTCAAAATGTTTTTACTTCGTACATTTTTTAATTTGTTTTTTATTTTTTATATACATTGATTACTTTTATGGCTTATAAAAAGCCATCAGTACCTGCCTCATATAACGTGCCTTCGCCCACCATCGAGGAATCGTCATTGGCTTTTCTTTAAAGACTTGCACTTGCATGCAACCTGTTCTAATTTATGTTCTACCATCGTTGATTTTTGTTTGAGTTTGTCCCAAAAACAACAGGTTCTTTTCCTCCAAACTAGAACAGGTTGCTTTGGAACCGGTTCTAGAAACAGTTATAGAACTGGTTCTGGGACAGTGAAACCTTCCATTTTGACTTCCAGGAATCAGTTCTAGAACCTGTTCCACGGAACCGGTGGTAAAAATACCTGTTCTAGAACAGATTCAGAGGCAACCAGTTCAAACAAATTTTGCTGGGGAGATGCAACATCGATAATTTTTTTTAACAAACTGCAGATGTCGCTAGCATGTGGGAAATTTTGTCAAAGGAGGATTTTATTTTGTCAAATGAGATTTTAATAGAGTTGTCAGGTAAGATGATTTGGGCCTAAATTAGGAATTTCGACTTAGGTTTGGGGCAGATTCTAAAATTTTAAATTTTAAAAGATTTAGTTTTAGGCCAAAAATAAGAAGAATTTTCGGCTAAATTATATGCGTATTATTTTAAAGTCGTTCAAATTAGGTCTGTCAAAGTATTTCAAAATTTCTACAAAATATCTGAATTATTGAAGAAATGTTCTCTAAATATTTACAAATCTTGAAATAACGAAAAGCATTCAAAAAGTACCAGGGGTTTTCATATAACCTCTTATGTACCTTCTGAATCGTGTAAACTCGACTTATGCAAACTTAATGTTCTAAAGAATTTACAAGCCCTAGAACTTACACCTACTAGATTTACACTTAACCAAAAACTATTAGTTTTTGAAATCTACTCGTTTTTACTTGTGAAATTCCATACACTCATAAAAAAAGCCCGTACAAATAGTTCAAAATTCTGCTAAAATAACAGGAAATAGTACCAGAATTTGCGCCAGCAGAATTTTCAATGAAGTTAAAAATCATGGTCTGCTATTAGTAGAAAAAAGCAGTAAAGAAATTAATTAAGAAAATCAAAAAAAAAATAAAAATTTAAAATTCTAGTCAACTAATTTGCAGGAAATTGTTTGCTGATTTTAGTAGGGTAAATCGTCATTTTCGATTAAGGTGCACTTTTCCCTTCATTAACTCCCCCTATTTTTGCAATGCCCCTGTCCAAAATTCCAAAAAGCACCTTCCCGTTTCAGGTTTCTAGCTAAAGGGGTTTTATCAGGCCGTCAAAGGGGAGACTTTTACTATTTGTGCCCCTTCCGGCAGGAATTTCCGAAAATCCAGAAAATTAGAGGGCGTCCAAATTGGAGGAGGAATCTACACAGGTAATTTCAGCTTCCTAGTTCCAAAAGTTTGGGCAGGCCGTCATAGGGGAAATTTTTTTTTTTTGCCATTCCCGGTTGGAATTATGCTGGAGGAGGAACCTAAATACCGAATTTTAGCTTCCTAGTTCCAGCAATTTGGACAGGCCGTTAAGGGGCCACTTTCCTTTTTTGAGCCCCCATTTTATAACGACCTTGTGTAAAATTTTAAAAAGTATCTTTCTAATAAGTTAGCCCATACTCCAGGGATCCACATTTTAAATTTCAGGTTTCTAGCCAAAGGGGTTTTTACGGGCCACCAAGGAGAGGCTTTTCTTCTTTTTACCCTCTCCCTTTAGAAATTTACAAAAATTCCATCTGCGCAGCTGTCTACGATGGATGAGGAATATTCATACTAAATTCCAACTTCGTTGTCTCAGCCGTTTGGGCAGGCACATTTTTCCATTTCAACCCCCATTTTTACTATGTTCCTGTTCCAAAATCGAAAAAGTACTTTGCCGGTGAGTTAGTCCTACTCCAGGGAATACATATTTAAAATTTTAGGTTTCTAGGCAAAAGGGATTGGGCAGGCCGTCAAAGAGGAGACTTTTCCCCTTATTCCCCCTCCCGATAGGAATTTCGAAAAATTTCGTCTAAGCGGAGGAGGAGGAACTTACATACCGAATTTCAGCTACATACATAGTTCCAGCAGTTTGGGCAGGCCGTCAATGGGGAAACATTCCCCTTTTGGGGTTTCCTGTAGGGATGTCCAAAAATCCAAACTTAGTGGATGTCTACGACAGTGAATGAACCTTTATACCAAATTTCAACTTCCTACCTCCAGCGGTTTGGGCAGGCGGTTAAGGGGGGCACTTTTCCAATTTTTAACCCCCATTTTTACAACGTCCCTATCCAAAATCCCAAAAATTACATTCCAGATAAGTTACCCCATACTCAGGTTCTCAGGGAGAGAGTTTTCCCCTTTTTGTTCGCTCCGGAATAGGAATTTCTAAAAATCCCATCTTAGCGGACGTCTACGAAAAAGATCCTTTTTTTGAAAAAGGTAAATTTTTTGGAAAACGGTACTATTTTTGAAATAAGTACTTTTTTGGAAAAAGGTACTTTTTTTGTCTCCTTTTTGCTCCTCCGGATAAGAATTTTCAAAAATGCCCTCTCAGCGGACATCTACACCGGTCGAGGAACCTACATACCAAATTTCAACTTTATTGCTCCAGCAGTTTGCCCCTCCCTATGGGAATTTCCAAAAATCCCGTCTTAGTGGATGTTACCACAAAGGAGGAACCTTCATACCTAATTTCAACTTCCTAGCTCCAGCGGTTTGGGCAGGCCGTTAAGAGGGGCACTTTTCCCCTTTTGAGCCCCCAGTTTTACAACGTCCCTGTTCAAAATTCTAGAAAGTACTTTCCAGAATAGCCCTTACTCCAAGGAACACATATCTTATATTTCAGCTTTCTAGCCAAAACGGTTTTCGCAGGCCGTCAAGGGGGAGACTTTTCTACTTTTTGCCCGTTCCGGTAGGAATTTCCAAAAATCCCGTCTTAGCGGTCGTCTACGCCGTCGGAGGAAAATACTATGGATGCCAAACGGGAAATCCCGAAATACCGGGATTTTCGGGATTGGCAAAATCTCGAATCCCGGGATTATTTCTCAAAAATCCAGAGATTTTCTTATTTATTAATATGAACGCAAATAAACAAAGTGAGCAATTTTAGATTACCGACGTTTTTTCGTGAATTTTCTCATATTTACAAGAAATTGATGCCAAGATATTGGTAAAATTAGAAATTAAGTAGATTATTCGAGAAAACTATGCAAAGACTCTGCAGAAAATTTTTTAAATTTGGTAAACAATATTAAGTTTTTGAGTAATTCATGCGAAAAATCAAATTTGTTTGTTATTCTACCGGTTTATTCTTCCAAGCGAAATTCGACTTCTGAAATTTTGAATTCTCCCATGAAAACAGATGATAATGATAACCAAATAACTTTGTTGTTGTAGTTACTCGATTCAGTGGGAAAGGTTGTCGAAACGAATCTGTTAAAAATCTGCTTACAAAATACTGGGCGAAAGTGTACACAGAAAAAATTATTAACCTTAAATATCTAATTAAATATATATTAAAAATAAAAATTGTTTCTAAACAAGTATTTAATTGAATCCATTAATATTTTAATTGACTTTTAAATATTTTTGCAAATATTTGTTACATAATTATGTGTTGTATAATTCCCAAACTTTTTTTTCTTAAACTGTATGCATATATAGAAAATTTTTAGTATAAGAACCAAAACCTTTGTTCACAAACCAAACAAACACATATGCAGTACTCCAAATATATAAACATGACATACACACACTTTTTTACAATTTCATATTATTTTTTTTTTTTTTCATTTAATGTTTTAATTGATATTATTACTACTTTAATCGAAATTTGTTTCAATTAATCGTATACAACTCTTAGTAGTTAATAGTATCATTTGAGTGGTAGGTGCAAAATCAATTAAAATTTTAATTGATACACTCAAAAAAAAAAGTTAATAAAGTCAGCAAAAAATGTTGCTATGTCAGCAAATTTTTAGTCAGGAGCGTGCTTGCAAAAAAGTTGGTAATTTCAGCAAAAGGTTTTACTGAAAATCAGCGAGCTGATTTTTACCAAAAAAATAGTAATCTTCAGCAAAAGTTTTGCTAACACTTAGTCGACTGCAAATGAAAAAAATCCTTGCTAAAATCACTAAACTTTTTGCTGAATATTAGTAGACTGAAAAAACTCAAAAAACTTGTAGCGAAATTTTACTTTAGTTAATTTATTTGCTGAATATGTGTAGAGTTGTTTTTCTTGTTTTGTTATTTCCGTTTCCAGACAAGCTGCGACATCTACATCTATCTACGTCTATCTGGTTGTCGTCCACGCTATGAATGCGGTTATCAGCACAATTTTTGTAGCAAAATAAATTAGTAAAACATTAGTTCAAAATTAGTTTAGTGATAAAAAAATATAACTAAAATTTTTGCTGAAAACGGAATTTCTGCAAAAAAAAATTGCTGAAAACTAGTACACTTGATATACAAGACGTTTTACTAATTTTTCTACTAACTTATTTTTTTGAGTGTATAATCAATTTCGTTGTTAAAATTCGCTTTTAGTTTTTTCTGTGTACTTAAGTGCAGGCCTTCATATATTGCCTTAGTCAGAAAAATAAAGTGTTCTTCAACAGGGACTCTACAAAAGTAGAAAGACAGGGACAGAAAACGACGCCATATTTCTTGCCGCTCTTTTGACATTTCTCTTCAGTAAGGTTTGCCATTTCATGATGGAAAGATATACGAGCCAACAACGAGTCGAAATTATTAAAATTTACTACCGAAATTCGGAGTCAGTGGCCTCAACGTTAAGAGTGCTACGTCCAATTTATGGTCATCATAATGAATGGCTTCGTCAATAAACAAAATATGCGTTATTGATCAGACAGCAATCCACACGTACTCCATGAGTCATCATTGCATCCCGAAAAAATTACGGTTTGGTGCGGTTTATGAGCCGGCGGCGTCATTGGGCTGTACTTCTTCCGTGATGATCAAGACCGGCTCGTTACTGTGAATGGGAATCGCTACCGTTCAATGATAACCGAATATTTTTGGCCCCAATGGACTTGGAGGACATGTGGTTCCAACAGGACGGCGTCACGTGCCACACAGCGAATGTCACAATCAATTTATTGCAAACCAAGAAATGGTCCAGTCCATTGGCCGCCTCGGTCGTGCGATTTGACGCCGTTGGACTATTTCCTGTGGGACTACGTCAAATCTATGGTCTATGCCAACAAGCCAGCGACGATTGATGAACTTCGTACGAATATCGGCCGATTTATGCTTGAAAACCGTCGAAAATTGGGTTCAGCGTCTGGACTTCTGCAAGCGTGCCCGTGGTGGCCATGCAAAAGAGATCAATTTCCATACATAATGGCATCGAACGTACTTTCACAGGAATAAAGAATTTCATTGATATCCAAAACCGTTTTTGTTTTATTCAAAAAAACTTTTGTAGCGCTCTTATTGAACAACCCTTTACAAAAGGGAAAGCGATGGCAAGGTACTTTAACAGGTGGCACAAGTACTGGCAAAAATTGCTTTCCCATTTCCAAAATGATAACGTCGTTAGACAAAAGGACCGGCTGCTCAAAAAGCGCTGGAAAAGTACTGAAGAAACAAAATTTTTAACGTTGGAATAACGCTGGCAAAACCCATTTTCCAAAATTTAAAAGAGTTCGTTTGTATCTTTTTATTGGTCCTGCCGTCATATTGGCAGACGACAGGTCTACCCACTGAGCTAACTAGGCATATAATACTTGGTGGCTAAAAACGTAAATGATAACAGCTGGACAAGTATTGGCTGTACTAAAATGCTAGCAACTAATATGCTTGGAACTAATATGCCAGTGTTTGGGAAACAAAAAAATAGTTGGTCTAAAAGGAGCTTTTCCACAAACAAAAAATTTAATCTTATAAAACAAAAAAAAATTTAAATTAAAAAAAATTTTTTTTGCTTGCAACCGAATTTGAACTCGGAACCTTCTCATTTTTATAAAATCATTGCTCTACCAGTGAATTGATTTTTGTACCGCTGCAATTAGGTAGCACTGGAAACCACTGGTTGCTAACGTTGGTATAGCACTCTAAGACCATTCTTTGCCAGTAGTTCTTTTATAAACCACCGAAATTTTTGTAAAACAAATACTGGCAAAACGTTCTTTACAAACGCTGGCAAAGCGTCCCAAATGAGTGTTCTGCCAGTCATTTATTTTTAACACCGCGGTTACCCAGTCGTATGCAGGTACTGAATTTTTTGTACGACTGGCAATTTCTGACTGGGATGTTTCAATATTCATAAAATGTACCACATTACACTGTGAGACAAATGGTAGGGGTCAGTGATCGGGAAGGCTTCAAACTACCGGGGAAAGTTATATCGGTAAAAAAGAAGTTACACGTGTCCCGGCGTTTCGCTAGGTCAACTCTAGGAATCGAGATATATCGATTTGACCTTTGGTGGTCTTTTTTTTGACATAACTCGAGAACCACTAGTCCGATTTTGCTCAAACAATTTTAAAAAAATTAAAAATTACAATTCCTTTAATCTGTTCATATAACGTTTTTCTATATACTCAACAGTTTTGCCGGTAAAAATAAATGTATGAAGAAAAAAATATTTTTTGCCTAAAATATTAAAAAAAAGTAATAAACAAAAGGTTATTGATTTTTATGGTAGCGGTAACAAACATTTATTTTTACCGGCAAAACTGTTGAGTATATAGAAAAACGTTATATGAACAGATTAAAGGAATTGTAATTTTTAATTTTTTTAAAATTGTTTGAACAAAATCGGACTAGTGGTTCTCGAGTTATGTCAAAAAAAAGATATATCTCGATTCCTAGAGGTGACCCAGCGAAACGCCGGGACACGTATAACTTGTTTTTGACCGATATAACATTTCCCGTTGGTTTCATCCCATCCCGATTTTGACTGTCGCATAGTGTTATTAATTAATAACTATTAAATAATTATAAAATGTTTATTCTATAAAAAAAAAACAAAAGTTTTATAAATAAAGGAAAATTTAAATCCCGGAATCCTGAAAAATCCCGAAATCCCTTAAAATCCCGTTGTCCCGAAAATCACGGGATCGGGATTTTCAAATATCAATCCCGATTGGCATCCCTAGAACCTACATACCAAATTTCAACCTCCTAGCTTTAGCGGTTTGGGCTGGGCGATGTTGAGTCATTCAGTCACTCACGTTATTCTTTTATATATAGCAAGACCCAGCTTAGTCTAAAATTTCATTACAATTAGGGAATGCATGGCGGGATTTCCCTTTCCGGGATTCCCAGGAAAATCAACAATTGGACTTTAAGGTTTTATTAGGCACATATTAGAGATTAAAAGCTACAAAAATTGTAGGAATTCCTTTTTTCATTTAGCTACCCAGGAAAATTTTCTGTTCCAAAGAATTGGTTGTACAATAGCTACCCAGGAAAATTTTCTGTTCCAAAGAATCGGTTGTACAATAGCTACTTTTCATTCACAACCCCTTCTACTGTCGATTCTAACACCGATTCTTTTTGTTTGAAATTGTCTCAAAAGCAACCCCTTCTATGGCTCCAAAGTGGAACCGGTTGCTCTAGAATCAGTTCTGGAACTAGTTCTGGAACTGATTCTACGTCACCCACACCTTCCATATAGGATCCCAGGAACTGGTTCCGGAACCAGTTCCATAGAATTGGTTGCAGTGGAACCAGTTGTAGAATGGGTATGGTTGGCTACCGATTGTAAAAAATTTTCCTGGGTACTTTTCATTCACAACCCCTTCTACTGTCGATTCTAACACCGATTCTTTTTGTTTGAAATTGTCCCAAAAGCAACCCCTTCTTTGGCTCCAAAGTGGAACCGGTTGCTCTAGAATCAGTTCTGGAACTAGTTCTGGAACTGATTCTACGTCACCCACACCTTCCATATAGGATCCCAGGAACTGGTTCCGGAACCAGTTCCATGGAATCGGTTGCAGTGGAACCAGTTGTAGAATGGGTGTGGTTGGCTACCGATTGTAAAAATTTTTCCTGGGTAGTGTAGAGATATTATTTAAGCGGATTTCGAGAAAATAGAGATTTTTATCACTTAATTAGCTTTTGGGCAAGGTTTTTTCTTTTTTTTCCCAATTCTATATATTTTTGGCCGAAATATTACAGCATAATCCTCTAAAGTAGGGAAAAATACAGATGCAATAACTACCCAGGAAAATTTTCTGTTCCAAAGAATCGGTTGTAGAATAGCTACTTTTCATTCACAACCCCTTCTACTGTCGATTCTAACACCGATTCTTTTTGTTTGAAATTGTCCCAAAAGCAACCACTTCTATAGGTCCAAAGTGGAACCGGTTGCTCTAGAATCAGTTCTGGAACCAGTTCTGGAACTGATTCTATGTCAACCACACCTTCCATATAGGATACTGGTTCCGGAACCAGTTCCATGGAATCGGTTGCAGTGCAACCAGTTGTAGAATGGGTGTGGTTGGCTACCGATTGTAAAAAATGTTGTCGGGTAGCCCCTGTTTAAAGTCAAATGTCAAATTTTAGAAGATTTAAATTTTTTTTAAATATTAACATAACAGATATTTCTGACCGGATATTGATGAAACTTCCTAGATCTGAAAATAATATTCTTAACTTAATTTCAAAAAATTAACCTTTAACTGCCTTTGGGGCTTATATAACCCTATGATGAAAATAAATTAATATTTTCTCAGTAATATAATGCATGCACGAATATATATTAAACCTGTTGTTAAAACTGTTTTCCTTAATTATTCTTTGTTTTTTTTTTTGCGGGCAGATTTTTCTATTTAGTATTTACCCAGCAAAAAAAGAGATGCCGAAGCAGTAGAAAAAGCACTACAATTGATGATCTAGATGTACTTCTTTTTTAACATAAACACTACCCGAGTAAAAAAGTTCTGATATAATCATATATTATTTTATCTAATTGCATATATTAACTTATAGTTACATATGGCCACATATACTTTCAAATTCAAGAATATATACTTTTATATAGTCATATATTAGATATTTTTTCCTCAAAGGTTTTAATATGGAGACATATGTTATTTTATATTATTACATACTGGCCTACATATAATTGTATGTGCTATATATAAGTACATAAATTAACATATAAAAGATATAATTACATATGCGTTTATATATAATTTAGTATGGCGCTATACATAATAATATAAAACTATATGTGGAGCCATATAAGAGATATTTTATAATTTGTGTTAGTTATGATTATATATTGACGAAAATGAACCCATATATAACTTAATATGGTTCCATATCTACAATATTTCATGATTTCTTTAACATATAACAATATAACGTTCTTTATAAAATCATCTGTAATTATATATTGTTGGGGTCAGTACGTGGGGTGGCCGTCACTTTGGGGCTACGATGTGGCTGCTTACCCTTTTTCTCTTCTTTTTCACCCTTTCATTAAAAACACTATCATTTATTTTTTTATTTAGTTAATTGCGTGTTTTATTCTATATTTTCCTTTGTTTTCTTTTCAAATATTTTCGTTTTACAAATTTCGTTTTACAATTCTTTTCAACTTAGTTTCACTGTCTTTCCTTTCGTTTTTATTAATTATATAAATTCTTTATTCTCCTTTTTTTATTTAATTTTACAATTTAATACACTTTTCACTCCTTTTCCACCTTCTTCCTTTTTATAGTTTTTAATTTAGCTTTAAATTTCACTTTAATTAACACTTTAATTTAATTTAATTTACGACTTGTTGCTGCTGTTGCCGGCCGATCACGAAAACAATAATAATAAAAGGGATAGTGCCCTGAAGATGCGGAGTACCGGGTTTTTCATGCGAATACCCAGTACCCACACCATCAGTGCACGATCACAACTGCCGTGGCGGCGTTTTCTTGCCGGCGCAAACATACCGCCCCCCTTGCACTAATAGTGCAACGAGGCAGTATGTCCACCCACAGCAGCAGCAAAACCAGGGAAAAAAAGGAAGAGAAAAAAAAAATAAAAAATATTACAAAAAATAGAATATATTACAAAAAATATGTATATTACAAAAAAAAAATTAATTATAATCAGTGTTGCCAACAACTTTTCAAATTAAATAGCTACATCAGATCCAAATCGTTAGAAATTCACTAGGTTGTTAAAATGGTATTTAAAGGAACCTTTCACTCAAAACCTCCTTGGTATGTTAATAAGGAGTGTTATAAACTTTTAAATAATGAAAAGTTTTACGATTAAACTTCAAATAATGAATGAATTGATTTTGAAAGATTATGTTGCGGTTGATAAAAAATCGCGTGGTTAAAAGCTGTAGGATAATTTTTCCCACTAGGGGTGAAATAAATTCAGTAGATCTGAACGAGAAAATCACCGTTATGGCAACGCTGAATATAAAATATATAAAAAAGTGATTTTACGATTCATTAAAGACGTGCTCTTTGAGCAAAGACAAAAGGTGAAAATATACAATTGAAATTGAGTATTAAGAAACTGATACTGTACAAAAAATTAAATATATACATTTTGGGATTTTAATTTGCGCCACGCACCTTCTTCCTCGCACTAATAATCAAGGTAGGCCGGATCGGTTTCATCCACACCTTCGCCAAAATCAGCATCGCCAAAATTCGTCTCTTGTATACAAATTTATAAGGGTTTGCCCTCAGCGGCCCGTTAAAGCTTCTTGGGCAACTGGTTGAGGCAACGTGTTATGCTTCTGACGCCAACGTTTGCAGCAATCAAGGCTTCGGCAATCTCGAAGCAAATGCGACTGGGCCGAGTAACTAACAGAAAGGCCCTTTTCAACTTCAAAAAACGCATACATCGGCGCATGGCGTGCAATCGAGTGCATATGGGGCAATCATAATTCGTGTTGAAACATCTCATATCACTCATATTGTGCTGCAAGTAAATATAAACGTTAAATTATAACGAACAAAGGTGCAAGGAAAAACGTGGAGCAAAGGAACTTAGTTTTCAGGACAACGTGGCAATAAAACCAATTTATGAATTGGCCGTTTGACAACTCCATTCTGAGTTTTAATGTCGACAACTCGCACTCGGTCATCTGAGCCGGGATAAACTTTAATGATACGACCTAAACGCCAACCAGTGGGGCATAGCGGTTCATTTCGAAGCACCACAAGGTCGTTTTCTTGTAGATCAACTTGGGGCGTTTTCCATTTGCTGCGTTTATGCAATTCTTTCAGATACTCGTCCTTCCAGCGCCGACATATTTCATGTTGCATTGCCTTTATCTTTCGCCATCGATTGAGAAGACTAACTGCGGATGTGAGTTCTTCGGGTTCAGCCGGAGTAAGCATCGCCGAACCAATTAAAAAATGACCAGGAGTAAGCGCAGACAAATCTTCGATGTTTTCAGACAAAGGACCAAGTGGACGAGAGTTAAGGCAAGATTCTATCGTTGTTAACAGGGTAGAAAACTCCTCAAATGTATATTTCAGTTGACCAGCCATTTTTTTAAAATGTGTTTTAAAACTTTTGACTCCTGCTTCCCAGAGTCCGCCCATATGCGGAGCTGCAGCGGGGATAAAGTGCCACAATAAACGCTGAGGTTCATATTTTAAAACGGCGTGATCGCGAATGTCTTTTACGCATTTTTCGAAGTTCGAATCAATCTCCTTTGCTGCGCCAACAAAATTTCTGCCGTTGTCGGAGTAAACACAATTCGGGCAACCGCGACGGGCTACAAAACGAGCGAAAGCTGCTAAAAATGCTGGAGTTGATAAATCGCTGACTGCTTCGAGGTGGATCGCCTTCGTAGCGAAGCAAACAAAGAGACACACATAACCTTTACTTATTCTGGAGTAACGACCGGTGAAACTTTTTATTTCGAAGGGGCCAGCGAAATCGACGCCCGTGTTGGCAAATGGGCGACTCAAAGTTGTCCTTTCGTCGGGCAAAGCTGCCATAATTTGTCCTTGACGCGTTTTTTTGTGTAAAATGCATTCCTTGCAGTTATTTACGCAGGTTTTAATCAGATTTTTTACTTTAATAATCCAGCACTCGTGTCGAATCACACTATGGACTAACCGTAAGCCGCCATGATGAGTCATTTTGTGGGCAAAATCGACGTACAGGCGAGCTAATCTGCTGCGATAGGCCAAAATGATGGGATATTTTTCTGAGTACGAGAGACTGGACGCTGAAGTAAGACGACCATTGGCACGAATAATTTTATTTTCATCTAAAAACGGCGTAAGCGTCAACAAAGGGCTACTAGATTCAATTTTCCTATTTTCAGCCAAGCAATTATAATCTTTAGGAAAATATATCTGCTGGGACAACGAAAAAAGACGATTCCTTACAAATCTTAACTCCTCAGCAGAGAGCCTTACAGAATGAATAGTTTGACGAGTTTTTAAACGAGCAGTATTAAAAAAGCGAAAAATGTACGCAATTACGTGAATAGCTTTGGGCAAACTAGAAAAGCGATCTAAAATGTCTTCATTTTCAGACGATCTAGCAACATGAACCTGGATACTCTTCATTTCCTCTGTCGTTTCATAATCAGATGGCAACGCCGGCCACGCAGATTTTTGTAATTTGAGCCACTCAGGACCATGCCACCACAGCTTGCAAGATTTTAACTCCGATGGGATCAGCCCCCGGGTTGCTAGATCGGCAGTATTATCCTGAGAAATTACATGGGCCCATTTTTTATTACCAACTTTTTCCAAAATTGTGGCAACTCTGTTAGCCACAAAGGTTTTCCAACTACATGGAGGTTTTTTCAGCCATGCTAAAACAATCGTTGAATCAGACCAAAAATACAGCGAAGATTCTTTGAAATTGAATTGTGGCATAATACTGTCAACCAGTTTTGCTAAAAGCACAGCACCACACAATTCTAAGCGAGGGATCGACGGTTTTTTAATTGGGGCGACTTTTGATTTTGAAGTCAACAGATTTGAAAAAATTTTTTCACCAATTTGAACCCTTGCGTATAAAGCAGCAGCATACGCCAATTCCGATGCGTCACAAAAGCCATGAAATTCAATATGAGCATTTGGAGAATATTGAATCCAACGTGGAATTGTAATTGTATCAATATCGTTGTATTGAGAAACAAAAGACTGCCAATTTTGTAACGCCGCTGGCTTAATTTTCTCGTCCCAGTCAATTTTATCGAGCCACATTTGCTGCATCAAAACTTTTGCGGTGATAATTACTGGAGCTAACCAACCAGCGGGATCAAAAAGCCTTGCAATTGTAGAAAGAACTTCCCTCTTAGTATAAAAAGATTTAAGTGGAATTTTTTCCGTTGTAAAATAAAAGTAATCAGCCGACGCATTCCAGCGAACTCCCAGAGTTTTTGCGTTACTTTCTTCATCAAAACATAAGAAATTTTCAGTTAACAAATGATCTGCGGGCAACCCATCTAAAATCTCTTTCGAATTTGAAGTCCATTTTCGTAAATGAAATCCAGCTGATTTCAATATTTCAATCAGCTGATTACGGGCCCTTAAAATGACTTCTAAACTGTGCGCACCTACTAAAGCGTCATCTACATACATGCACTCTCGTAGAATTTTAGCACCACAAGGAAAATTACGTTCCTCATCATCAGCCAGCTGCAACAACGTTCTGAGAGCCAAATAAGGAGCGCAATTAACGCCAAAGGTAACAGTTTTCAACTGATAATCCTGCACTTCTTCATCAGGAGATTCACGGAAAATAATTCGTTGAAAACGAGCGTGTTCAGGGTTAATTAAAATTTGCCGGTACATTTTTGAAATGTCCGCATTAAAAACGAATTCATAAAATCGCCATTTTAAAATCAAAAAAACTAAATCTTTTTGAAGCACGGGGCCAACGTGCAAAATGTCATTCAGACTTGTCCCACTGGATGTAATGCTTGAATCATTAAAGACCACTCTCAATTTTGTTGTGGTACTTTCAGGCTTAAAAACGCCATGATGTGGCAAATAATAACTCGGGCCAACTACAGGATTTTCAATTTTTTCCATATGTGCCAAAGTTAAATATTCTTTTACAACCTCATCATACAGAGCCTTATTTTCAGGCTTTTTCAGCAAAGATTTTTCGTTTTTAAGAAACTGATTTAGAGCTATGTGTCTATTCGGGCCAAGAGATGAAAAATCAGCTTTGAAGGGCAAATCAACTACGTATCTCCCTTCTGTATTTCTCAAAGTAGTGGACCGAAAACTCTCCTCACATAACTTATCTCCTTCCGAGATTACAGGCTTACGAGAAACTTCTTCAAGCTCCCAAAATTTTGACAATTGATCATCAATCGCAACTTTAGTGAAAAAAGATCTACTAACTGGACGCAGCGGTTTCGTAGGGCCAGTTACAATCCAGCCAAATATTGTTTCCTGAGCTACTAATGAATTAAAAATACCATGCTGAACTCCCTTGCACAAAATCGCTGGATATGATTCACCGCCCAAAAGCATATCAATGGGGCCGCTTTCGTAAAACTTCGGATCAGCAAATTTCAAATTTGGTAGATTCATCATTGCAGTAGGATTAAAACTTTGCGTTGGGGTATCTATAGTTACTTGAGGTACCACTAACGCATCAATTTCAATAGAAAGGTTTGGATTTACTATTGAAAACATAGAAAAAGTTGTCATTTTTTCAATCTTACTGACAACTTCACAGCACAGACCTGTAACATCAGCTGACACAGGCACGGTTGGCAGTTTTAATAATTTCTGAATTTTTCGTGATATAAAACTTTCTTCAGAACATGGGTCAATTAAGGCTCTTACTTTACAACTTGCACCTTTATAAACAATATTAACCCACGCAGTACCAAGCATAACCTTTTTGGCCACAGAGTGATAATGACTTTGAACAACATTAGACGGACTTGTATTCGAAATGGACTGTATTCTAGATTGAGCAGAAGTCGACGGAATGTTATCACGAGCCGCATTATTTCCCTGAGACACATTATTCGATTGGTTTCGTTGGCCTCCCTTTTTTATGAATTCTTTGTGTAAAAGAGTGTGGTGTTTTCTACTGCATTTTGAGCAACCAGTGGAATTCGGACAATCAGCAAACATATGACCAGTTTTCAAACAATTAAAACAATAATTAAATTTCCTCAATGTTTCAGCACGATTTTTATTATCCATATTTAAAAATTTTCGGCATTTGCTTATCGGATGATTTTCTCTACATAACTTGCATTGAGCAATATCAACTTTAGTGTGATGTGTTCTAAATTGTTTGGGTTTATTGGCACTTGTATTATTTATTTGACCAAAGGTTTGGGAACTAATGGCACGCATTTTGCCAACACTTTCAAGGGCTTGATATCTGTCGGTCAAAAATTCATTAAATTCACTCCACTTGGGAATATCCTTTTTATTTTTCACAGATTGTTCCCAAAGATTTAAAGACAACACCGGGAGCCTAATTGAGCAATGAAATACAAACAGAGGTTCCCACGCCTCAACATCAATTTTGTATAATTTCAAAATCGACATAATATTGTTCACCCCTCTTTGGAGCCCTTTAATTTCAGTTGCAGACTCGCCCTGGCATGGAGGCAACGCGTATAACGCTGTCATTTGTTCATTAAATAATACGCGCCTATTTTCATACTGGGTTCTTAAATTTTCCCAGGCAACCTCAAAATTTTCTGCCGTAATGCTAATGTTAGCATTTACTGCACGGGCATCACCAGTTGTCTTTTGAAAAAGGCAACACAATTTAGCAACAGGATCTAATCGCTCATTATTAATGTAAATCGCAGTAAACAAATCCCTAAAGGTGGGCCACTGCGAATAAGTACCATCGAAAACCTCAACTTCACATGCTTGTACTGGTAGTGAATACCCATGTTTGGGAACCACTGTACTAGACTCCGAAGATTCTTCCCTAGTTAACTTTCTCTTTGCTTTTGCAATATAATTTATACATTTAACATTGATTTTATAGATTAAATTATATTTAGTGTGAACCGCCACCATTTCTTTTTTCTTCTCGAGTGGTTCACTTGAACAACTGTCATATAAACATTTAAATTTTGTCCACAATTTAGTTAACTCTGTTTTTTCAAACTCTAGGGCCTCTAATGTGTATGAGGAAAAATCTTCATCCTTGAGCCGAGACTCGAATCTGACCATTTCATCAGCTGCCTCGTTAAATTTGTCTACATTCGACATTTTGTTGGCCTTTTATTTAAGTTGTAGTGAAATTGTAGTTGAAATTGATAATAATAGCCCAAAATTCGAAACTTGGTAAAACTGTGCAAGTTTTGTTGAAGAAAAACAATCTGTAGTAAAAGCGCCAACAAACTTGGTAAAATAATGAAAGTTTTATTAAGCGAAAGAAGTTTTCGTTTAAGAGACAAAAAACTTGGTAAAATGGTGCAAGTTTTGTTAAAAAACCCAATCTTCAGTAGAAGAGCAACAAACTTGGTTAAATGTTGAAAGTTTTAATTTAACGAATGAAGTTGTAGTTCAAAAATCCGCAAAACTTGGTAAAACTATGAAAAATTTATTCAGCAATCGAAGTTGTATATAAAAATAGGAAAAAACTTGGTAAATGGTGAAAGCCGTATAAAATTTCCTTTCGCAATCGAAATTAACAGCAAACTTGGTACAAAACAAATGCCAAGGACAAAATTGCACCGCAAATTAATCCAAGAACCACAAATACAAAAGCAAAGTTTCAAAAAATCTGTAGGAATTTGTAAAAAATCGATGAGTGGCTTTAAATGGCGTTAAACTTGTGAAAAGTTTGATAATTTTCACCGAAAAATTCAAAATGTTTTACAAAAAACAATAAAAAGGCTTCCAGCATACGTATTTTCAATTAAATGTAAGATTCAAGCAGCAACAAAATAAAATTATATTTCCAAAAATTGTACCCCAAGTACAGCAGCTTAAGACTCGCTGACAAATTTTGTATTCCAAAAATATTCAGGTAGCAACCAAAATTTCAATGCGGGGAAGAAATTTTACAAAAATATTTAAAAATTTTGTAAAATAATCCAAAATTTTCACTAAAGCAGCAACTGGGCAAAAAAAAAAAATTCAAAACAACAGGAACAATTGATGAAGTCTTAAAGATGGCTGCTATTTTTGTTGTTAAGTTACGAAGAAAGCAGAAAAAAAGATGGCTTCTTGAAATTTGCGCCAGTAGAATCGTGAAAAAAGATGGCTGATGAAGAGCAATAAAAGGCTTAAGGCGCGAATTTTTATTAAAACAAAAGGGTTGCAAAAAATGGCGGTGTGATTAAAAATGTCGCGTCGAAAGTGATGTAACCTCAAACTGAGCCACAATATCGTAGATATTTTCCAAATATAAATAAAATTTCACGTACGTACCTCGTTTCAGCTTTCAATTTATATTGTTCCTTACCGGGAGATGGACCAAATGTTGGGGTCAGTACGTGGGGTGGCCGTCACTTTGGGGCTACGATGTGGCTGCTTACCCTTTTTCTCTTCTTTTTCACCCTTTCATTAAAAACACTATCATTTATTTTTTTATTTAGTTAATTGCGTGTTTTATTCTATATTTTCCTTTGTTTTCTTTTCAAATATTTTCGTTTTACAAATTTCGTTTTACAATTCTTTTCAACTTAGTTTCACTGTCTTTCCTTTCGTTTTTATTAATTATATAAATTCTTTATTCTCCTTTTTTTATTTAATTTTACAATTTAATACACTTTTCACTCCTTTTCCACCTTCTTCCTTTTTATAGTTTTTAATTTAGCTTTAAATTTCACTTTAATTAACACTTTAATTTAATTTACGACTTGTTGCTGCTGTTGCCGGCCGATCACGAAAACAATAATAATAAAAGGGATAGTGCCCTGAAGATGCGGAGTACCGGGTTTTTCATGCGAATACCCAGTACCCACACCATCAGTGCACGATCACAACTGCCGTGGCGGCGTTTTCTTGCCGGCGCAAACATATATCATCCCACATAAGCAATTTTTTCAAAGTGATTTTATATAAAAATATACAAGGTCCATATAAAACCTTATTATATTATATGTGGTTCCATGTTAACAATGACTGAACTAGTTTTTAGTGTCCGACCGAACAGTTCGGCCGAAAAATATATTTTGTCGGTATTTGGTATTTTCAAGCCTTATTCTCCACATTGCTTTCAAATAACAGAAAATCGACCAAATGTCACTTTTTGGCCGAACTGTTCGGTCGGATACTACTAGTTTTAGATTTAATAATTACTAGGGATTGGCGCGTGACTAGAAATGTTTGCGAGTCACATTATTCACACGTGATCGTGAGTAATAATTACTATACTGGTTCGTGCGTGAGAGTGAGAGTATATAATTCGTACGTAATTCGTGCGTGAGCATGAGGAAGAATATATAACCTGTGCATGATCCGTGTGTGAGTTTATTTTTTGCATCATATGTTTTTAGTAATTTTTACTATTTTGCGTGAGAATTTTCTGATAATGAGTAAGTTTTTAATATACTCATGTGTGCGTGAGTAAGAAACGAAATGCTCGTGCGTGAGTAATTTGTTTTTGTTTTTTGGGTTAACTATTAACTAAAGTTTAAACCTGCATTATGAGACCCACCGTAAAAACAAAGAAAAATTTGTTTACGTTTAATGCACTGTCATGGTAAATCTGGATTAAAGTAAGGGAAGTTTTATCGAAATTATAGGATATACAGCAGACCTGGGGGTTAATCATTACATTTTGTAAATAATTACACATGCAATTACACAATTACATGTAATTGTAATTGAAAAAAAACTCAATTGCAATTACATATTATTTTTAATTGTAATTCAAAAAAGAACAATTACAAGTAATTTGCAATTGAAAATTTTCAATTACACATTACATATGTATGTATAATTGTAATTGAAAAAATGTCAATTACGATGACATTTTTCCGAAAACAACTAATGACAAAAAGCACAAGTTAGGGAATATGACGTATTCTTTTTATACTTATCAATGCCTATCCAACCTATCCAGTCAGTTTTTTCTACAAAATTTTAACAAAAAACACTTTTTAATTCTAAATGTAATTGAAATTTTAAATCAACTTCAATTACAATTACTTGTAATTTGTAGTTGAAAATTTTCAATTACAGTTACATGAAATGTAATTGAGTTTTTTTTAATTTCAATTACATTTATTTGTAATTGTAATTGAAAATTTTCAATTACAAATTACAATAATTGTAATTGAAATCCCCCAGGTCTAATCTCCAGATATTGCATATATTTTTTTATTTAAAAAATAATTTTTTATATTGTTAGATATGGTCATATATAATATGATAAAACATATAAGGTCAATATTTAGATATAATTGTATCAAACTATGTCCACTTTTATAACATTTTTTATAATTTTATACAAAAAGATATAATTTGATGTAATTGGATGAGGACAAAATTGGGATACAATTGTAACGAATTGCATAAAATTGTATCAAATTGTACCAAATTATATACAATTGTATACAATTCGATACAATATGATACAATAAGACGTTCTCATTTTTCGGATATAATTATATCTAGTTACATAAAAGATTATATATAATTAAATATAACTTCATATGGGTCCATATCATTTTTTTTTACTTGGGTAATGATTTTAACATTGAGTTGTCATAGGAGAGGATTACTCCCACTTCAAAATTTGTTCAGTACTTTTCGAACGAGTGCAAAGGAAGCTCTTTTTCATCTATTAAAATTTTAAAAAAATTCTTAGGAAAAAAATTTATATTTTTTTTTTGTTTTACAAAAGTTTTTTATTGCCGCCACCGGGTATCGAACTTGCGACACCACGATTGTTAGTCTAGCGCTCTACCGCTGAGCTATTGTTTGATATGAAAGTTGACTGGCATAAAAACACCACCTTGTTACTGCGAGAATTGTTCCTTATTCTCTTCAATAAAAGTACTTATTAAACAAGTGTAAAAGGTGCACTCCAATTCAATATTGTTTTCAGTACTATTTTTACAGGTGCATAAAGAGCAATTTGTCACCATTTTTTTTTTTTATAGAGGTACATATTTTTAAAAATTTTAAAATTAAAAAAATATTGAATTTAAACAAATTAATTATAAATATTAAAAAGAAATCAATAGAATAAAAAAAAACTTAAAAAAAATAAAAAAAATATTGGTCCAGCCGGTAATAGATCCCGGGAACCTCTGTTTGGAAATGCCAAATGATACCAAAATCACATTTTACGATCACTTTTAGAGCAATTACTCTTTAGGAGCAATGCTTAAGTGGTTTTTTGGATGTTGTTCAGAAGTAATTCTAAAACAGCTGTAAAAATATTCTAACCGATACTTTGGAAGCACTGAAAGAAGTGATTTTTTGAAGTTGTTCAGAATAACTTCTAAAAAAATAGTAAAAATACACTAACGGATACTTGTGAAGCAGTGAAAGAAGTAGTTTGTAAAGTATTACTACCAATTTTTTTTGCTGGGTATATAATTTGTTTTACTTTAATTTTTATTAAATAGAATTCCTTATTAATTAATCCCAACAAACAATTCGTTCCGGTTACGCACCGTTTTCGGTCCGTCATAAACGGAATCCAACTCCGTTTCCGTACCGTTTTCAGGATCCGTATACGGACCAGAAAACGGAACTTAATGAACATAGAAACTGATTCGAATCCGTTGAAAGTCCGTCAATGACGGACCGTTTACGGACCGTAATTTCGTGTTAAAAACTGACAAGTCCGTTTAAAGTCCGTCAATGACGGACCGTTTACGGACCGTTATGTCATGTAAAAAACGGACTAGTCCGTTGAAAGTCCGTCAATGCCGGACCGTTTCCGGACCGTTATGTCGTGTGAATAACGGAGTGACCCCATTTTTAGAATGCCGTTTTCGGTCCGTATTCGTACCGTTTTTTGAAATAAAAACGGATTTACATGTCTACCTATATTGACCCTATTTTTATTAATTATAAGTAGTACTTTTTAAGTTTTTTATATATTTATTAAAAATGGAATTTATTTTTTATATTTACACTATATTTATATTTGGTGCAGCTTACGTTTCTGTCCAATATCCATTTACAATATCGGCACACAATAAAATTCAATACCTGAATGCAAAAGAAAAAATAAATTAGATAAGATTTAACTAACTGTAATCACGATGGTGTTTTGCATACGATGCAAATTCGCACATTGCTATCAAAACAACTAAATGTTGTCATCAAATATTTCTTATTTGCACTCGCATACAAAAAACCAACCTTTAAAACACATAATAAGTTAAATAAATATTACCATTTGATATATGTGACTTCAAATTCTTTGGTTGATGGGGTGTTAGGAGGGATTCACGCTACTGCGACTTATTTTTCCTCCAAATACTAATTTTTAGCAGCTAAAGGGCTTTTTAAAATAATTTGTGTACTTTTTTCTAAAAACAAACTCATACCGATAAAGTCCGTATTTAACTGTACGGATACACAAAACGGAGTTAAAACTCGCTGTATTCGAATCTGATGAAAATTATTGAAGTCCGTATTTAACGATGAGGAAACGGATACACCAAAACGGATTCAAAACGTGTTGTATTCGAAAATTCGAAAGTACCGTCCGTTATTGTTCCGTATACGTACAAGCTTTGACAGATACTTGTTTTACGGACAGTTAACGTGCCGTAAAAGCCGGATTGATGTTTCCGTACATGCCGGAGAGTCCGTGAAAATGTTTCTTGGGATGCTTTTCCAGTATCGAAACACCTTGAAATTACAAGAAAAACCATTCGCGACCTGCAAAATTTGAGGTCTTGAATGGTTTCTTGATAAAAACTTAATCATTAATATGAAATATTTTCTAATTTACTTTCCTAGCGGGCATTCGAAAAAAATTTCTTGCTTTCCAGGAAATCAAAAGGTGCGGGATAAATTTTTGATTGTTTCCAAATTAATTGAAGGTCTGTGTCCTATATTGAAAGTATATTAATTAAATTGAAAAATTCAAAATCTTTTGGATTTTTGTTTTTCAATTACATATTATTGAAAATGGTGTGGCCAATATTTAAATGTTAGTTTTTTAAAATTTGTTTTTTTGTTGTTGAAAAATAAATAAAATTAAAAAAGCATATAAATTATTACAAAACAAAAAAAATAATCATTGTAAACGTGGTTTTACTTTAACTATTTCACTGCCCTTGTACGCATCTTTAAAAGAATATATAAAATTTGATAATGCAAAAAAAACTTTATACTTTTTGTAAATAAGTCTATTAGGATCTTGGATTTCAAATATAAATCATTATATGTATGCACATTAGACCCTACCTCAAAATAAAAGTTCGCCGTATACCCTCCAATATGAAGTTTTTTTTGCCGAACATAGGGGTCGCCTTTTTCAATTTTTCGTTATAACTTCGGCATTTAAAGTTGGATTTTAAAGTGTGATATATAGATTTTTTGCCTTGAGGAGACCAGCGAACTTTGCCTGTAAGGTGGTACGCTCTAATGTACATATAAGCAGTTCAAAATGGCAATTTGGTCGCGATATTTGTTAATGAAGTCTATTTTTTTAATATATCATAATCTCCGAGAAAAGGGGGTTTTAGTGTTTCTGCTAAACTAATGAGAGATAGATAACTGAAATTTGGCATATGACTTCGTTTTATAACGAGATGAAAACCAACCAAAGGACGTTCGAAAATCGATTTTCAAAAAATCGATTTTTGAACGTCATTTTTGGTGGATAGGAGGGGGAGGGGGCAAAATATGTGACATATTTTTTTATAATTTGAGGACTCTTAACAAGAATCTGAAGTCAAAATAACGATACATCCGCAAATAAAAATTCGGTAGGGCAAGGGTTTAAATCTGCTAAATTTTGCAATTTTTTGTAGGAAGAAAAATATTGATCAATTTTAATTTCATTTATATTTTTTTAAAGGCACATTTGTCATCTGTTATATTGTTGGCACTAATTTTTATCGTAAAAGTACCATCTCTAGTTGCCAAGAATTTGTTTTTATTAAAATTTTTGTATTTCAAAGAATAATTTTTTCTCCAAATACCAAAAAGTGTATTTAATCAAAATGTTCGATAATGTTACAAAACATTTTCAAAATTGTTACTAATTAAAAAAATTGTGTATAACAGCAATTGTCAATGGTTTAGAGATTACATTTCGCAGACTTATACCGAGCTGCATTTTCATAAAATCTCGCGAGTTTTCTATCCCGTGTAAATGTGCCTTAATAACATTGAAAGAGTGTGTAAAAGATCAATAAAATTGAATATAATATAATAAATACATGAACAATTAGAATATTAACGAAACGTGCTGCAGTCGAATTTTCTCAAAAATGTGCCTCTTCGGTTTATCAATTGAATGATCATTGGATTGAACTGACTAAAATCTTGGTGCAAATATCAGGCTTCAATCTTGTTGGTACTTTGTAATCACAACAGATTGTAAATATCTTACACATGAATTTTGAGTATAAGTTTAGGCTTCCTCTTATTAATTGGTTAATAAAAATATTGTTACGAAATTTGATTGGTCTAGTTCTGGTATTTTGGAATAAAAATATCCCGAGAAACGGGATTTACTAAACCTGCCCATCTGGTAACGCTACGTTTAAGTATATCACATTATGCTATAATGTGCTATACTGTAAATTGGTTTTGTGCCTCGGCTAAGAATAAAATGGTTTGTGTTTTGGCTAAGAATACAGTTGTTTGTGTCTTGGCTAAGTATAAATTTGTTGGTATATCGGCTAAAAACCAAGTGGTTGATGTCTCCGCTATGAATTTACAGCGATTTAAATTTAACGATTTACGAGATAAAATGATGCGAATATACTTAAAAATTTGTTTTTTTGTTCAAATAAGTATACAATTATTCAAAAACGTAATTTATAAAATTTCTGATTACCAAATTTGCAATAAAAAAAAACTCAATTACAATTACATATTATTTGGAATTACAATTTAAAAAAGAACAATTACATTTAATTTGTAACTGACATTTTTCAATTACAAATCATCCGACATTTAATTTTTTTTTTTAATTTTTTATATTTTATATAAGCGTAGGCAAATCATCCCTATTTAGATAAAATAAAATTTAATCAGATGAATTAAAAAATTATGACCATCAAATTGGATCCGCCATGCAGATATAAATTTTTCCTGCGGCGCATAGTAGATCACCCTTAACGTTTCTACACATTAATACACATCTCAATTTTGTACGAAAATGAAATTGACAACTGTCAAAACAATTAAATTTTTTTTCTTAAATAAACAAATAACTGCAACCGGATTACTACACAAATAACTGCCGTATAGTAACTGCCGAACTTTGTTGAGTATTGGTACTGTAGAACTTTTCTGAGACTAAACTTTTTCATTATGAATACGGGAATAAGTTTTGCTTAACTGAGGATTTTTTTTGTGTGAAAATTTTAAATTAACTCTTTTTTCAAATATTTAAACGTTCCATTTTATAAAGTGTCCGTATTAACAATATTTCCATTTTCAGGTATGACAGTGATTTTATACCCATGACTACTAGACAAGAATTGGAAATAATATTGGATATGCCATTAATGGAGCGTCATTCGGGACAAAATTCAAAGGGAACTTTTAGTCATGTTTATTGGAAAAGCGAAGAAGATGAACCCTCCACTTCAATAGATACTCAAACAAATTCTAGTACACTAACGACAACACAAGATGAAATAGTTAAAGATCCCACTAAAACATTAATGCCAATTAATACCATTAAAATCCCTTCACCATCTAGCCACGAAACATATTCAAAGTTTGATATAACTGAACAAATTAACCAAATTTCTATAATAAGTGCTATGCCCTCCTCATCATCTATGCAAACAATTAAAAAATCTCCATTAACAATGACAAATATCATTGCCACACCATCTCCAAGTTTAGCGGCCACCAAACAAAATCATGATTTTGAGTTTGTTGTACCTGAACAAAACAAACAACGTCGTCGTGTTAAACATTTGGAAAAAAATTATGAATGTGAGCAGTGTCATAAAAAATTTGATCGTCCATGGGTTCTACATGGTCATATGCGTTTGCATACCGGAGAAAAACCGTTTGTTTGTCCCATACAAGCATGTCAAAAGAAATTTGCTGATAGGTGAGTTTTACTTGTTATACCCTAGATCTCAGTGTGCATGAGGGTACACTCAGAGCTTTGAAGAATTAACTGCTTTTTGAATGAATTCACTACCAATCGAATTCAATTTTCCCTAGAATTGAATGAATTCCTTTTCTTAAGTAATTCACTTAATTTGTTCAACTAAACGCGTTCATTAAACAACAAATTCAAAGAATTAATTCAATTGCTACAGTTCTTTTTATTAGATCAAATGAATTAATTCCCTAGTAAACGCGTTCAATTTATAATTCGAACAAAAAAAAAGTGAATTAATTCCTTACTGAATTAATTCAGCCCTGAATTTGTTCAATTTCATTTTCGTTCAGTAAAATAAATAAAAAAAAGTTTACTGAATTAAAAAAAAATACGTGCGCTAAATTTAAAGCCTGTTTTCTGCCGTTCAGTAGAAGAAAACATTGTATTGTAAAAACATATAAATGAAATACGTCATACATTTTACCTGGAAGCATAAGTGTGAAAAATTAATACTTATATTTTTTTCTAAATTCATCTATAGCTGTGTTTGTGCTACATACTATCAATGTTGGCTTATGTCATTCCCATATAAATTTGACATTAGGCAACGTTTAGTGTTAACTCTCAAAGTTTCTAATGTTAAATTTGTATGGGAATGACATAAGCCAACATTGATAGCTTGCCGCACAAACACAGCTTATATCTGTAAAGTTTTTATTTTTAAAGCGGAGAATATACGGGGGAACATTCGTGAAAAAATTCCCATTTTTTTGTGAATGTGTGTGTGTTTGTGTGTGTGTGTGCATGTTGATATCGTGCAATTCGTGTTACAAAAGTTTTTGATATTTTTTGTTCCCTACTCAATGTTCCTTCGTGTATTCTCCGCTTAACCTTCCTATACCCGCGCGTTGGTCTGTGAGACCGACAAAACACTATTTTCAAATATATTTAATTTAAGGCTGTTTTGTAAAAGACTGAAAGTCAATCAAATTATTGAAAATAAAATTATTGCATGGTATAATTTTTTTCATTATATCTTTAAGCTTAAAAAAAAATACTATCTATGTAGGTTGTGTTAGGGAAAACTATGAAGAAACAGGATTTCAAACCTTCGGTATGTGAGACCGCGCACGAGTATAGGTGTTACAAAAATTAGCATGGGTATAGGAAGGTTAATAGTAAACGGCTTTGTCTTTTAATAATGTAGGTTGATAAACTGCATCGGGTTTCTCTAACACTTCCCAGCAAAAACATGGTAATGACGGGTCATTACCATACGGATTACCAAGTAATGATAGGTATAATAATGACTTGCCGATAATAAGTTATAGAAGTACTTATATATTCTTGCAAAGTAATCACTTACTGGTAATTGATTAAATAAGTACTGATTAAGTGTTTTTTAATATTAATATTTTATTTATAAATTTGTTTTGAACTAAATAGGAAATTTTCCAAGGTAAAAAAATTTTTATTCTCAATATGACCAACTATTTTACAATGTAGGGTAACCACTTATTTCCTAACTTCTGAGTAACCACTTATTCTATCTTTGCGAGTAACTACTTATTTTTTCACTATGGGTAACTCGTTATTCGCACTTTTTTTGTAAGCGAGAGGGTAATGACCACCCATGAATTTTTGGACATCGCGAACAAAAGTAATGTTGCGAGTAAATAGCCTGGTAAGTAGTGAAACCCTTTGTGTGCTACTTACTCGCTTAATTACTCGGTAATGTCTGTTTTTGCTGGGTTAATATATAATTTGTTTATTTTTACTAGCAAATGCTGTAAAATTGCTTAGTACTCGTATTACAAATTTTATTTATAAATAAATGTTTTCTTTTACTGAACGGCAGAAAAGAGGCTTTCAATTCAATGAACGTTTTTTTTTTCACTTCAGTGAACGTATTTTTTTTAATTCACTGAACGTAATTTTTTTTTTTTTAATTCAGTGAACGTATTTTTTTTTTAATTCACTGAACGAAAATGAAATTGAACGAATTCAGTGTTGAATTAATTCAATAAGGAATTAATTCACTTTTTTCCGTTCGATTTATAAAATTGAACGCGTTCACCAGTGAATTAATTCATTTGATTTAATAACAAGAACTATACTCGTAACAATTGAATTCATTCGTAACAAAATAAATCGAACGAAAACAAATACCCAGTGTAGAAAATCGTTACCAGATATGTGGTTATGTAACTACTTGGTAATGGTAACTAGTTACTTTTGTTATTACATTTCTTATTACCTTAATATCGCAATGTCGCGAAAAATAATGAGTTATAGTTACACACCAGCATACGAAAAATCAAAAAATATATCGTTACCTATGTGCTTAACAGTACTGACAAAAATAATGAGTCTAAAAATAGATTTTCCAAAAAAAAAAATTATATAAAAAAAACTATTTTTTATTGTATTTTTTTTTTTTAATAAAATTTGCTGGTGCGGGAATCGAAAATTCTAGAAAATTATTTTCTATTTGAAATAATGATAAAAATAAGTCATTATCAGTAACTCATTATTATATGTTCTAAAATAATGCAGAAGGTAAGTGGGTGTCATTACTGGTAGTCCAAAAAATATAGATATGTCATTACCGTTTCTTTCTTCTTCAAAGCTCTGGGTACACTCAACAAAGTTTGATAGTTACTACATGACAGTTTTTGTGTACTAATCTGTAGTTATTGTTTTTAACTGAAATTACAGTTGTTTTTCCATGCAAAAATATAAAAAAACTGTCAACTGTTACACAGTGGTTTCAAACCCAAAAAAAATGGTAATAATTATGGATCTTCTAAACTACTGACCCAATCGAAAAAAAACGTTCACAAGAACAGAAGAGGAAGATCTAGGCTTTTAGAAAATTAATCTTGTAACCACCCTGTTTTATCACAGGGTATCAAAGTTGACCATCTCGGGTATACAAAAGCTTTATGGTCGTACAACTTTTACAAATGTGAACCCATTTTGTTGATTTTAGACTTTTTATAAGAACTTTAACATACACAATATGAATTTCCATATATGTTCATATGTGTGCATTAACTAAATTTGAGGTAATATTTACATACATGATCATACATTTTCATATGTTTCCATACATGATTATGTGTGTACATTAACGAAAATTGAGGTAATATGTTCATGTATGATCACATATGAATACATATGAACACATATGAATCCTATATGGAAGTATTTGGACATATATGAATTTGTATATGGACATATATGAATTCATATACCAGTATGTTTGAGTTCACACATGTTCTTGAATGGATACATATACATATGTCGATATTTAACCGGGTTGACTTTTTTTGGTTTTTTCCCAATAAGTTTTTTATTATCAGAAAAAAAAGGTTTGTAATTTTGTTGTGTCATTGTCATGACCCTTTTAAATTTCAATTATCTCGAGCATTTTAGCAGTGATAGATTTTTAAAATCAAAACTTTTAAGTGTGTTCTGGAAATGGCATTTTTTTTTACTTCAATCACTTTCATATCCAAGTTTTTAAAACGCTTTTTAATATTTTTGGACATTTTCTAAAAGAAAAGCTTCAGATGCTTAATAGTGCAATCTAGAACATTTTTGAGCATGCACCCTACGCCCAGCATTGTTCGAAAATGATGAATTTTTGAACACAATTAAATGTTTTTGAATGCGGCAAAAAAAAGTCGCGCCACTTGGATCAATTTTTTTCATTTTGAACCATAAACAAACATGCTCCAAAGGATATGCCCCTAAATTTCCCGCGGCCCGCTCAAGCACATGGATATTGGAGTAAATTTTGTGGAAAAAGTCGGATTTAAAAACCATTTTTTTAAAAACTTTTCAATATTTTTTTGTATATTAATAAATAAGACTTATTTATCTAGTAGGTTTGAGGTTAAGAAGAAGAATAAACCTTTTCTTCAAAAGTTATAAACACATTAAATTTGCAAATCAGACTAGATCTAGTTTCTGCCTTTTTATGGATAGGCTTCATCAGTGATTTTCCATTAAATTGTATGTATTATTGTTTATATTTTTATTGTCAGATTGTCTCTATATGAATACTTTCAGAAGTTGTCAAACAGACATATGCAAACATTCTACTTTAGATTTTTTTTTGTTTATCTTCTTATTTCCTCCGGGTCACCTTTTCGCAAATGTTGCCACATTGACGTATATTGGAGACGGACTGCCAACAGGGCATTTTATTTTTTTTAAAGGATATATGAAATGTCTATATAATTTATTCCATCGAGTCAAACTAATGCACTCAAAACAGACATTTCAGGTCAAAATTTAATATTCGATACGAATCCCGCTCCCCGAGGCTTATTTTGTGAAGTCACTGGAAAACCTCATCACGAAAAAATTTCCTTCAAAATTTTCAATACGATTTACAAGGGGACAAATACCTTTTTTTGCTTATTTTGAAAATACTGGCTCTTAAATAACTGTATTTCTGGAAAGTGTTAAAAGAATCTTAATCTAGACTGAATTACTTTTCTTAAAAAGCATAAAAATCAAAAATCGGTTTTAAATAATTTTTTTTGCGAAAAAAATATTTTAAGTAAATGAATGTTATTTCAGTTTGACTCTAGATCATAAATTAATATCACTTTCTGTTTAAATTATTTTCAAATCAAAGAAAGATGATACAATTTTTTTTTAAATTACAAAGAATAAAAATTCTTGAAAGAATTCGATAAGACCAGCAAGGCAGAATGCGCATTTTCGGCTTTCGCTACAAAGCCATCATCAGTGCCTTTCGCCTTTGAGTGGGTTAATATTTTGATAATCGTCTACTTATGTGACTGTTGAAAGCAAATCGAATTTGTTATCAACAACTCAACTTAGACTAACATCAACGAAATTTAACAATGCTATTTTTATCCTTTGTTATTATTACTCTTTTTTGCTTTGAACCTTAATTCTTAAGATATCTCAGCTGATTCTATTCAACTCTGTGTATGATAAACACAGATTTTTGAATTACAACGAACCGCTAAATTTAAATGTATGTTATTAAATTATATTTTTTTTTTTAGATCTAGAGTCAAACTAAAATAACATTCATTTACTTAAAATAACAGATCGACTAAAACATTTCCCCCATTTATCTTAAACACATTGAGTTTTTTAATTCAGACAATAGAGATTGTTTTCCAAAAATTTTGTGAAACTTCGACAACGTTAACCCTTTCTAAACGAAGGTCAAAATTAAAATTTTTGAAAATTTTCGATTTTTCCTGACAGTATATCAAAACATTGTTTTGTTTCTTGAGGAATTTGGTAAAAGTTGTCCAAATAACTCTGTTAACATCAGATTTTATATATAGTAATAAGAAGTAAGAAATTAACCCTTACAGGCAAATGGGATCAAAATGATCCCAAATTTTTAAAATTTTAAAAAGTGTCATTTGATCTTATTTTTAGTTTTTAAAAAGTTATGCAATTTAATGAAAAATATACAAAAATATGCAATAAAAATCATAAAATATGCAAAAAAATATGCACTTAAATGGAAAATATGCAAAAATATGCATTTATAACAAAATATTCAACAACAAGTCGATGCCATTTTGTTGCAAATTCTTTGATTCGGAAAAGTATTTGGTCAAAATCAAATTTCGATTAACGATTACAAACATGCATTTGCATGAAAGACGCTGCCCTGGTTATTACAATATATAGTCGGTATGCCCGATTTTAATTTTTCCCCCCGTTTTTCTTTGAAATTGTTTCATATATTTCCTTTATTTATAAAATTTACAGAGTACTTATTGTAAATTAGATAAAAGTTAACGAAGAACAAAGGGCATCAACAAAGTCTCTCCACTTTACTCGATCATTAGCTAGGACCTTTGCTTGGTTCCAAGTCAAATTACGAGATTTACATTCATTTTTCATCATTCTTATCCATGTGTTTCGGGGCCTTCCAGGATTTCTATGGCCCTGTGGAATGCGGTCCGGGCTTTGTTGATTCTATCCGAGATATCGGCACTGGATCCTCCGTCTTTGCAAATTGTGCTGCCGAGATATGAAAAGGAATCTACATCCTCGATCAGCTGTCCTTGGAGTGTTAGGGGTGTCGTGTTGCTAGTGCCAATCCGCACTAGCGGATTTTGTTTTTTCCTCACATTTATTTTGAGGCCAACTTTATTGGCATTGATGGATAGATGCTTAATATTCTGTGCTATATCATCGAAGCGGTGTGCAAAAAGGCATATATCATCCGCATAGTCGATGTCATGGAGAAACTCACTCATGTTCCAGCGGATGCCATATGGTGTTTCGGAGTTTGTTTGCTGAAGCACGCAGTCCAACAGTAGTAGAAATAGTGTGGGAGACAGAACACAGCCTTGTTTGACTCCTGTGTTGAGCTCGAATGGTTGGCTTTCTTTGCCTTTGTATCGCACTTTGCATTTGGCATCGATATATATCTCGCGGATAAGGTGGATTATTTTCGGCGGGATTCCCCTGCTACTCAGAGCATCCCAGAGCGCCGGTCTGGATACCGTGTCGAAGGCACGTTCGAAATCTACAAATAGTAGATAGAGGCTGCTGTTGTACTCGATTATTTGCTCGATGATAATTCGTGTTGTGTTAATATGGTCAACACACGATCTTCCCGGTCTGAACCCAGCTTGTTCTTTCCGCAGGATGGTTTCTACAACTGGTGACATTCGCTGTAGGATCAGGGACGATAGCAATTTATTGACTGCATTCAATAACATGATGCCTCTCCAGTTACTGCATTGCCTTAGATCACCCTTCTTCGGTATTGTCACTACTATTCCCTCCTTCCAGCTGTTCGGGATAGACTCTTGTTCCCATATTTTCCTGATTATGGGTGTCAGAGCTTCGGCGATGGGTTCAGCACCAAATTTTAGTAGTTCTGAAGGTATGCTGTCGGGCCCGTGCGCTTTCGAGTTCTTCAGGTTTGATAGTGCGTGAAGTACTTCAGCGAAAGTGGGTGGTATGGTGGAAATTTCTTTTCTCGGGAGGCGTCTGTTTTCATGCCAGGAGTACTGCGACGTTTGAGTGGTGGCGGGTGCTCGGTGTAGAGAAGAAATCTCGCCAGCGTAGTAGTTGATCATTGGTGGTGGTGAGATCATAACCATTGTCATCCTTAATGACATCTGTAATACGTGCTTGCTTACCACAAAGTTGTCTGATAGCATTGTACACACCACGTATATTACCTACTGCTGATGCCTGTTCAGCTTTTTCCGAGATATTACTATAGTAGGCTTCCCTATCGGCCCGCGCCATATACCTGACTTTGGCAGCGGTTTGGCTGTATTCGGTCTTTGCATTGTGCTTGGTATTATCCGTTTTAGCCCGGTTGATTTTATTTTTAAGTCTTTCGGACTGATATTTCCTACAGCGTAGCATCGGTTATCCACGGTTTGTGGTTACGTTTCAGAGTACCAAGAATTTGGGTGGCGCTTTGGTGACATGCGTTTTGTACATCGTACCAAGAGTGCTCTATATTGGGACTTAGATGTTGTGCGACAGCGTGCTTATATTGGTTTGCTACGTGTATGTTTTGTAGTATACATATATGTGTTATATTTGGGCTGCTTCGTTTTAGAGTGCACAGCAGCAGGGCGAAGTTTAAAGCTGCCTACGAGAAGATGGTGGTTGCTATCGATATCAGCACCGCGACACGTCTTCAGATTTAAGAGAAACCCGACAAATAGCTTACTTATGATAATATGGTATACTTGGTTGCGTGTGCGGCCATCTGGAGACTCTCATGTGTATTTGTGGATGAATTTTGTGCCGCCGATGACCATGTAGTGTCTGGCACACAGGTCGACCAGTCTGTCTCCATAATCATTCCTGACTGTACCTAAGCCAATCGTGCCCATAACAGCTTTAAGGTTGCTGTTGTTGTTACCAACTTTTGCGTTGAAGTCGCCGATCAGTATTTTGATGTCACCCCCAGGGATTGAACACATTGTGGTTTCTAGTAGCTCATAGATGTTATTCTTTGTTTCGTCGTCATCTGGGTCGGTAGGTTCATAACACTGGAGGACTGTGATGTTGCGGAATTTAGACCGAAAACGTGCTGAAATTAAGCGCTCAGATATAGTCTTGTATTGAATCAGAGCCTTTTTTGCCTTTGGTGAAAGTAGGAGGCCAACCCCGTTTATTCTCAGGTTGGGGTTGCCTACATGCAGGAATTGGTGACCAGATGTCATGTGAGTGATACCGCTTTTCAGCCATCTTACTTCGCTTAGGCTTAGGATGTCGATGTTGTATTTTATCATATCGTTACGGTCTTGACGGTTCGGAGAGAGTTCGTACATTCCAGGTTCCAATCATTATCCGTTGTTTAAAGCCATAGGTCGTCATCGTGTGGGGGGAAGTTGTTTTTTTCCGAGATTGGGTTATTAGCCCTAAGCTCAGCCTGCTTGGGTGATGGCGAGGGACCATGGTGAGGCCGATGTTTCAGAGGTCAGGTTTTCGTACAACTCCTACTTCGCAAGTCGCTCAGTAATGCTGTAGCCATTTGGGGGTCATCGGCTTCCCCTCCTCCTTTATCCGGGCTTGGAACCGGCTAGGTATATAGGATATAACTAGGCGGAGTTAATTTCCAGTTTTAGTTATATCTTAAAGTCCAGTGAAACGGGTTCCATTGTAATGGTTCTAGTGGAACATGTTGAAGAATTGATGTTTAGAAACCAATTGTAAAGAATTCTTGGCTTTGAATTTCTACATACTTAACATGTGAATATCTGTGTGACACCGATTCAAAACAAATGCAACCTTGTCCATAGCACTTGCTTTTGAAAACAATTTTATAATATTTATTTTTTAACTTTATAATTTGTTTTTTCTAAGCTTTTTTTGCCATTTTTTAGCAAGAGGGTTAATAGAAATATTTGAACCGATTATTCAGGTCGAATAATTGTTTGAGTTTTAAATTATTTGTTTCGTCATTAACGGAAAAAGAGGAATTAACAAAATTGGAAACACTACTTCAAACTTATTGTAACTTAGTTCTTTGGGTTTACGTCGGTTTATAGAAATATGTACACTCAAAATAATAAGTCTGTTGGCTGAACAGAAAAATTTGTTACTTTAACAAAATTTATTCCTGTTTTTTGGCTTAAAATAAAATTTGTTGATTTTAACGAATTCTTTTGTTAAATTTAACAAATCTAAATTTAAGTAAAAAATTGTAAAACTACAGTTTTATCTGTAATTATACTGAGTGGTAGAATTTATTCAAATTTAGGGTCTCGGGAGCCTCCCCTGTATATCATCCATACCATGTGAGGATATATAAGGGCACTCCCAAGGAGCAAACATTTTGTCCGTTTTGCTCTATCTCGCTTAGTTTTCGAGATATGGGCCATTTTAAAAAATCGGCAGGGAAAGAAATAGCGCCATCTTTAAAACTGCAGATACATTGGTGGCGCCATCTACCGGGTAATAACAGTAACATGAAAATATTATATTTTAACAATAAATTTTGTAAAATTTAATGAATGGGTTCTTAAAAATTACCCAGGTAGAAATTGCCGACGGTTCAAAAAACAAAGCACTGGCAAAGCGTTGGTTTACAATGGTACAAAAAAAAGCATTGCAAAAGCACTTATTTAGAACGCTTTGCCAACCTTTCGAAAGAGTGTTTCCCAATACTTGTTTTATAAAGTTTACCACTGTTTATGAAAACAAAAACCACCGGCAAAACATCGGTTCAAAACGATTTGCCAACGTTAGGTAAAAGGACTTTGCCAGTGCCTGTTTTACAAAATTTACAACCGTATATAAAAAATATAACTCGGCTTAAAACGAATAGCCAACGTTTGCTAAAAGGACTTTGCCAGTACTTGTTTCACAAAATTTACGACTGTACTGTTTTAATAGTGTTAACTTATAATTTATTTTTATTAATCTTATTACTAATTCCCTTTTATTACTGAAATTATCAGTAGTTTAATACAAAAAATCAATGTGCTCAAAACATTTATTTTTTATATACAGAAAAAAATGTTTTGCAACTATTTTATTTTAATCCAGGCTTTATACTCAGAAAAAGGATTTATTTTTTAAGATTACTTTTTTTTCGAAAAACACTCCTAATATTCTCAATTTAAAGTAAAAAACAATAATTTCAGTTAAATTTTTCTTTATTTCAAATAAAAACTGTTAATTAATGTTGATTCTTTTCAAATTATCCTAATTTCCAATATTTCAATGAATTTTCTAAGAAAAATCTTTAAATTTTATCAATTTCAATTGGCAGAGCACTTATTTTACCATTGTTACCAATGATTTGCCAACGTTCGGAAAGATAAACGGCCAACCGAAGATCGACGTTATCATTTCAAGGTTGACCCAGCACTTTAATTTTCGAAAAACGGACGCTCTGCCAGCGCTTGTACCACCATATACAGTGATTTGCCAACGTTTTGCCGTTTGTATTTTTCTACCTGGGTAGTCTTAAATAATTTTGAAAATTAACACTCTAAATTAGTTAAAGTACTGAGGATTTTTAGTATTGTGTTAAATGAAGAGAACTAAAATCTTTGCTTAAATCAGTTTTCAACTAAAAATTTGTTCTACTGACGTATTATTTTAAGTGTACATAATGAGATATAGGGTATGCAAAGATTCGGATTATTTGTTTTTTCATAATTTTGTTCTTTTTGTAATATTTTTGTTTTTCTATTGTATTTAGATCCAATTTAAGAGCTCATCAACGTACCAAAGGCCACCACAATTGGAATTATCAATGTCCTCAGTGCACTAAAGCTTTTAGCCAAGAAAATTATTTGAGTCGTCACAGTTTGGAAGCTTGTCGTAAATTTTTGGCTGCCCATAAAAATATTTGAATTTTTGTTGTATTTTTTTTTTTTAATTTATTAGTTTTTATTGTTAGTTATTGTAAAAAATAACATCTTTTCTTTTTATTTCTTTAATTTTTATAAAAAAATAAATTTATCTTATATTAAAATTAATTAAATTTTTGTTTTACAGTTATTTTATTAGGTTAATTTGACTTATTACTGGTGTAACCCATTAACCATTTTGGAAACAAATTGAGTTAAAGTTGCATTTACACTTGCATCGAAATCCCGAGATTTTGATATTCACCACTCCGAAAAAACAAGAAAGGGAAGCATATAGATGTTAAATTTTTAGAGAATGTATTTTTTAGAGCTAACTATGTGTACTTTTTTCAAAATTGAACATTTATAAGATTTCCTTCATTGGTTTTTCAGAGTGGCGAATATCGAAATCCCGAGATTTCGAAGAAGCTTACAAACGTTAGATTTTAATAAAATGTATTTTTTAGAGCTAACTATGCGTGCTTTATTCAAAATTGGCCATCTATAAGCTTTTCTTCACTGCTTTTTTAGAGTATCGAGATTTCGATACAAGTGTAAACGCAACCTTAGGAATGGATTAAGGGTAATGTAAATATCGTCGACCGGCCTGCAAAATGTCACATGTCCCAACAAACAAATCGTTCCGTTTACGTACCGTTTTCGGTCCGTCATAAACGGAATCCAACTCCGTTTACGTACCGTTTTCCGGATCCGTATACGGACCAGAAAACGGATTTTAAGGAACATCGAAACTGATTCGAATCCGTTGAAAGTCCGTCAATGACGGACCGTTTACGGACCGTTATGTCGTGTAAAAAACTGACAAGTCCGTTGAAAGTCCGTCATTGACGGACCGTTGCGTCGTGTAAAAAACGGACATGTCCGTTGAAAGTCCGTCAATGACGGACCATTTACGGACCGTTATGTCGTGTATAACCGGAGTGACTCCGGACCAAAAACGGACTTGTATATCTATCTAAATTGACTAATTTTGAGTAAATTTTTTTTTTGTTTTTAATAGATTTATTAGTAACGATATTATTTACATTTACACTATATTTAATACCTCAATTTACCTCTTTATCTAGCGCATCAATTCACGACAGTCACCCATAATAGAATCGATCATCTACATCAAAAGAATAAATAAATTAGTTATAGTTTAATTGATTGTATTTACGATGGCGTTTTACTCGAAACAACAACAATTTACACACAATTTGGGAAAAATTGCGTAGCCGCGTTAACGTACGTGGAACAGAGCTTTTGTTATAAAAACAAACGATCTTACAAAGCTATAACGAAAAATTGAAAAAGGCAACCCCTACGTTTGGCCAAAAAAAAAAATTTTTTTGAAATTGCGTACGGCGAACTTTTGTTTGAGGTACGGTCTAGTGATCTGCAACTATGAAAAATAACAATCAGCACATTATGGATAATCGGCCAACCATTTCCAGATGGCATCAAATTGTTAAAAACTTAAACTGCAATGCAAATAACAATAAAAGTTATTAACCATTTTTTTTTTATTATATAATAGTTTTACTAACTGAAAAGTTTTAGGTGCACCCATTAATTAAAATGTGTACCATAAATTTGTAAACGCACCGATAGTTGTGTCTTATGTGAATATAAAGCCATATCCGTTTGAGATTGTCCATTAGCCTTACCCACCGACAATTCCATATGACATTTAGTATAAAATTTTATATTATTTTACATTTTTCTAACTTTTGGCATATACTTTTCGCCATATTGTTTTATCTCCTTTATTTTTTTAACAATTTTCAATTTTGGAAATTTTAATGCTATTTTTAGGAATTATACACATTTTACAAACATCTGGCAACAAATAAATGAATTGTAAAACTGCCTAAGTTTATTTTGGGTCTCGTACATGAAATTTTTTATCATTTTCCCATAATGTAATTAAATATTGACAATTTTTTAAATAGATAAGAAAAGAAAGTGATTCAACATAATGTACAAAAGAATTTATAATGTACCAATAAAAAATTATATTTTTAGGTAATTTACACAAAAATTGAAGGTTTTGATTTAAACTAAGCTAATGAAAACTATTTTTTTCTGTAGGAATTCGTTTTTATCAAGCATGTTTGTATAATATAACATACTCAAAAAAGTGATTCAGATAGACAAAATCCTTTAGTACAAACCCCGCCTTTGGATACCATAAAATGTTTAAATTTGCTTAATTGCATTCGGTTACACAAACCATCGTGAAAAAAGTTATAAAATTTCATAAACACTTACCCCTAAATGCATAAACACTTTGTAAAATTATAGGAGATTTAATTAACAAATTTTGTATGAAAACGAGTAAAAAGGTTAAAGTCGGGCATGCCGACTATACAATACCCTACACCAGTCCGGTTAAAAAACCAACTAACGTTTGGATCTGAAATTCGAATGGGTTAAAATGGGACTTGTTTCAAAATTTTCTAAAATGTGAGTCAGCGAACCAAATTTCATTAAAATATCTTAATATTTGCGACCTGCAGTTTGTAACCAAGCCAATTTTGGGGGGACCCTTATGTGGGCACTAGGTCTAAACATGGACCGGTGTTAACCAAAATCAATAGGCTTCGTCCTTGGGCTGATATAGGTTGGTATACCAAATTTCATCAAAATATCTTAATATTTGCGACCTGCAGCGTATAAACAATATAATTTTGGTAGGACCATTATATGGGCACTAGGTCTAAACATTGACCGATGTTCACCAAAATCAATAGGCTTCGTCCTTGGCCCAACGCAGGTCTGTGTAGCAAATTTCATCAAAATATCTTAATATTTGCGACCTGCAGCGTATAAACCATATAATTTTAGTAGGACCCTTATATGGGCACTAGGTCTAAACATGGACCACCAAAATCAATAGGCTTCGTTGTTGGGCCGACATAAGTCGGTGTACCATATTTCATCAAAATATCTTAATATTTGCGACCTGCAGCGTATAAACAATATAATTTTGGTAGGACCCTTATATGGGCACTAGGTCTAAACATGGACCCATGTTTACCAAAATCAATAGGCGTCGTCCTTGGGCCGACATAAGTCGGTGTACCAAGCTTCATCAAAATATCTTAATATTTGCGACCTGTAGAGTGCGCACAAGAATGCATGGACAGACAGACAGACGGACGGACGGACGGACAGACGGACATCGTTAATTCGAAATAAAAAAAAATTCTAAGCCGATCGGTATACTATAAGGTGGGTCTAGGACCAATATTTTTTGGTGTTACAAACATCAGCACAAACTTATAATACCCTGACCACATAGTGGTGTAGGGTATAATGACCACATAGTGGTGTAGGGTATAATGACGTTTTGTAAACCTGCTATAACTTTACAAAGCATTTATGAATTGAGGGGTTACTTTTTAATGATTCTACGTGATTTCTATTGCGGTAAATGGCCAAGACAGGATGATCGTTTTTGCGACATCCAGAAACTTTTGAACCGTCTTTATCGCGCGACACATATTAAATTATTTAAATTTTTCCATTTTGCCGACAAAAATTCACGAATAAATTAAAGAAAGACGACACCGTTAGCTACGGAGTTCAAACTGATGAGAAATGATAAAGTCCGTACACGCAAAAAATTAGCGTGTGTTATATTATACAAACATGCTTGGTAAAAAAGATTTCCTACACCGATAAAATTCAGTAGTTACATAGTTAACGAAATCAGAAGTTGCATTGAACAAAATTTAAAATATGTTTAGTTGAAAAAAAAAAGGTTTTAGTTACCCTGTGAATTAAACTTCAAATTATTTCATATTGACAAATATTTTATTTAAAGAAAATCAATTCGGAATTTTTCTTGTTTTATTATTTTCATGAAAATTTTATATTTACACAGTTTAAAGTTGGTTTGAAATTTCTTCCATGTTTTTTATTTGGTAAGTTGATATTAGTGTATTTATTTTAATTTTATTTAAAAATATAACATTTTCTCATTTTCAGTATTTGAGAAGAAATCGACAAATATTTTGTCAATTTAAATTAACCGACAGAAACTACAATACAGCAGATGATAAATTAAATAGTGATGCCGGACATTGACTACCACAGAAGAAATCATCTAATACCAGTTCAAAGGCCGTCTACAGAGCAAAATTTGTTCCCAGAACTTCGCAAATCACAATTTAGGAATCATATGGTGAATTCATGTATTTTTTTTATAAAATAAATGTATTTTTTGAGTTTATTAATGAAAAAACTCATTTCGTTTTTTTTTTTTTTGTTATAAAATAAAATCCGTGGTGCCTACTAACCACTAATAGAATAATAATTGATATGACTACCATTAAATTTTGTTAATTACCACCTAGTTAATCGTTGGCAGTAACCGAATTCATAGTTGACTTATTCATATTTAAAAAACTTAGTTTACACCAACTAAATCAATTCAACTATTTGTTAGTTAGGGGTATTTCACCTATAAGATAGTTGAAATATTCGTTATTATCAACTAAGGAATGTTTTGGGTGTACAGAAAAAAATAGTTTTCATTAGCTTAGTTTAAATCAAACCCTTAAATTTTTATATAAATTACCTAAAAATATACTTTTTTCTTGTTTCTTGTTTTTGTCTTTGAAAAATATTTGACAATTTCAAAACTTTATATTTTTGTGTATACAGGGTACCAGAAAAAGATTTTTATTGAACTAAAACATAAGTTGATTTCAATTATTTCAGTTATTTTGAATTTTTCAGTTTTAACTGAGGAATTATTTAACTGAGCAACTGAGAAATTTTTTCGGTGTATATAAAAAATAAACGCAACTAACTGTGGGTCTCATACTGTAGGTTTAACTTTAACTTAACTATAAACAAAAGAAAATGTCTAAAAATTTACACAAAACAACAAATTTTTGGGTTAACTATTAACTAAAGTTTAAACCTGAAGTATGAGACCCACCGTAACGATATTAAACCAACCTTTTTCACGGTTCTCGTTTAACAACTGAACTGGGATTTTATAGTTTTGTAATAACATGTTAAAAGTGGTACTTTCAATTAATTTTTTGTTTTTTTTTTCTAACTATTTTAATTAAAATTTACGTTTTCTTTGTGTTGTTTATTATATTCTCTACATTATCAGGCATGTCACAGACTTTAACTTCACTTGAAAGTGAAATTGAAAACGCAAATTGGTTCTCCAGAAGTAAATGGTATTTTTGCATGTTTAGACCAAATATAACAGACTAGCGGGCAAAGCCCGCTACATTGTTACCGTGCCTTAAAGTTTAGAATTAAATTTCTTTTAGATAAAATAAAACACAATATTTGTTAAGGTAAAATAATTGTTAATGTAAATTTATTGTAATGTTTAAGTACAAACACTATTTTTCGCCTCTTCATTTTTATATAAATAAATCATTTAGTGGGGGGAGGGGCTGCTACCCTCCCCCCACAATTTTGTAAATTCGCTTTTTTATTTAGAGCACATTTTTTATAATAAAAGCCTTCACCCAGCCACCACAAATAAATAATTCTGACACAACAATGGGTTTAAAATAAATATTTAATCACTTTTTCTCATGAAAGTGGATTGTTAGTAATGAATCCATTATAAATTGCAATATACGTGTGTATGTCAAGATAATTTGGTAAAGTGCGAACTTAGGTAGATAGACCCGTAAGTAGTTTTGTTCATTTATGTTTTGAATGAAAATAAATAACGTAAAGCAGGGTTGGAAAGCATTTTATAATATTAAAGATAGCGGGCAAAGCCCGCTACGTTGTTAGCGTGCCTTAAAGTTTTTTTAATTCCAGTTTATGTAAAGGTAGATCTGGCAATTCAAGTAAATTAACAAATTGAGTTGGAAAATTTACTGCGTCGGTCTCTTCCACCGGTGCTTCGTTACCTGCAGTTTAAATATCAGAGTTCCATTTCTTTTCTAAGGTTTTTTCTCTTTTAGAAAATTTGTTTAACTTTTTGGAGAGTATGTTTCAATGCTACATAAGTTTCATATTCCGTGGATAGTGTTTGAAGAGGTAATTAAAAGGGGTTTTTCACCCCTTTTCGTTCCTCCCAGTAAAAATCCCAAATATATATAATCTTGCCTCAATCGCATGCGAAATTTCAAGTACCAAATTCAAATTCACATACACGTGTTAAATAACTATTGTTACTTACATTTTAATAAATTTAAAACATTTTAAATAAATTAATTAAATAATTTTTCCCAAAAATTCATTACAAATTTATTTGCTTCACAAATAGAGTTGTATTTCCAGAGTTGTATTTTTAAAGTTGTATTTTTAGAGTTGTATTTTCATACGAAAAATACTCATTTCTACGGAAAATTGCATCTTTAAAAGTATTGAGTAGTACCGTTTTAGTATTGAGTACTCAAAAAAACAGGCGGTATTGAGTACTCAGTACCGGAATACTCAATACTTTTACAACTCTACAGAGGAGTACCATAGTAATTTTGAGTAGAGTTGTAAAAGTATTGAGTATTCCGGTACTGAGTACTCAATACTGACTGTTTTTTTGAGTACTCAATACTAAAACGGTACTACTCGATACTTTTAAATATGCAATTTTTCGTAGAAATGTGTATTTTTCGTATGAAAATACAACTCTAAAAATAATACTCTAAAAATACAGCTCTGAAAATACAACTCTTTTTGTGAAGCAAAGAAATTTGTAACGAATTTTTGGGAAAAATTATTTAATTTATTTATTTAAAATGTTTTAAATTAATTAAAATGTAAGTAACAATAGTTATTTAATACGTGTATGTGAGTTGTTATTATTTTTCCTAATAAATACGAATTCATAACACTTTTATTTTTAAATTCAAAAAAACTGTTAAAAGTATTGAGTAGTATCGAGTACTCAATTGAAAAGTATCGAGTAGTATTGAGTACTCAAAAAGTATCGAAATTTCACAACTCTACTTTTGAGGTTCCAATAGTACCACAAAAAGTACTATAGTACTAACTTTATCATCCCTGTGCTATAACTTACAGTGAGGTTACACTATCAAGATTTTGCTTTCAAGTTGATAACACATACTGCTTGTCAAATTCCGTTGAACTTGAAGCTGTGACGTACGCTGCATGCAACTTGATAGTCAATTTTGCTTTCAAGATGCCGTCGTCAAGGAAAGAACTAAAAATGCTCTCCTCTGTGGGCTGTTTCCGTACTGTAGGATGTTCGAAAAGACTTTATTTTTTCTTCACATATTCCACAGACATTTTCATGTCAGCAGAAATTGATTTTTTATTTATTTTTATTTTTAAATCATTTCGTCGATATACCGAAATATTCACATTGCGTATTTTATCAAACGTGTTTTATTGCGGCTTAATATTTGTAAAAAGAAAAACAAATTTGCAAGAAATTGATCAGCTGTTTAAAACTTGACCGTCAAGTTTTCTCAAAACTTGAAAGCAAAAATTGATATCAAGTTGCTGTTCAATTTTTAAAATATGAGTGTGTTAGTAAAAAAATGTGAGTGTATTGAAACTTGAAAGCCAAAAATTGATCGTGTAACCCCTATGTTAAACCTCACAAAAATCTACTGCTGCCGAAACAGTTTAAGCAGAGAACAATATTTACTGCTCTAGCAATAAAATCACTTTTCAATTATCTGCTGGCAGCTTAAAAAAAGTAACAAGAAAAAGTGGAAGCTAAAAACAAAAAACGATCAATAGCTGATTCTGCTTTGATTTGTTTGAAACAGTATGTTTGTATTGAAAGCAGAACACAGTGTTGCCACGAGTAAAACAAAAAAATACACAGCCGTAGGTCAAAAATTATCCAAAACCGCATGAAATTACACAAAAAATTAATATATTTTTTTATTAGTTTAAAATAATCTTTAGGGCTATTTTTTTTTTAAATTAATATAGTTCTTTGGAATCTCCTGCACACAGTGGGGAGATCAAAATAATTTGGAAAAAAAAACCACTACAGTTTAAGTTTTGAGGACCGAATCCACGGACGCAACGGGAGCCTTTCAACTCCTAGGAAAGACACCTCTAAAACTTAAAAATTTTGAAAGCTTAACATTTTTCGTTTTATCAACAGATTTTAAAAACAACAAAAAATTACATTTGGTAGAAAGATGGCAAATGGTGTTTGAATTACATGCTGCTGTAAGAAAATTTTTGTCTGATCCGACCCAGTATCTATTATAAAAACTTTTAAAATTATTGGTGTTTTTCAGGCATGAAAAAGTCGCAAATGGTTTTGCCACACAAGACAAAAATATTTTCTCAAAAAATTAACCAAATTCGGAGTTAATATACAAATAAAATGTAGAACAACGTATAATAATTCACCAGAAACTGGAAATTTGTGGAAGATGTTACACAAAAAATCATTTAATCTGCAGTGGGAATTAAAAGCATGAAATTTAGTAAATTTTTCCGTAAAAAGCGAAATTACACAAAAACTACACTAAAATATCATGATTCAAAAATTATCCAAAGAATATGTAAACAGTCCCATTTTTGAATAATTATTCAAAAAGTGGCAACACTGGTAGAACATGAAGATATTGATGTTGCCAACGCATTTAGTTTAAAAAAACGTATATTTTTGGCACACATATTGGAAAAAAATAAAAGTGATGTTTAGTGCAAATATCGTAGTGTTTTTCGATTGTGTAATTTATTCGGAAATAAAATTAACAATATTTACGTAAATTTACAATTATTTTTTATTTTTAATTGAATAAGAGTTCAATTAATAATAAAAAGTGATTGTAATTTTAGCGGTATGTTTTGCAAATTTCAACAGCACAGAATTTTTTACCTGGATTTAATCAACCTCTATATACTCCTGTTACTCTTTTGCAATTAATAAAAATATCTAAAAAATTTTGTAAGTTCAAAATTCACAAACATATCTTTATTTAATTTTGGTTTCTTTAAATTTTATTAAGGAGTTACCGACTTAATGTACATTAGAGTGGGCCGAACTTTGCCGAATTGCGAATTTCAAAAACGGGGGGTGCGGAAAAGTTGCGTATGCGTCCAGTAACCAGTAAAAAATAAAAATTTTCAAAATCGGTTCACGTTCAACGTCTCCGCAAAGCGGTTGAAATTTTGAAATTGCGGAATGTTTAAAAAAAATCCTTAAATTTTGTTAAAAAATATTTGTTGTTGTGATATATTATTTCTAATAAATTATAGCTCGCTGAATCCAAAAAAAAAAATTTTTTTTAATCGGCCGAAGGGGTTCTGAAATATTGCTACTTGAATTTTGCTGAAAAACACGATTTTTCATTTTTCAGTCGGGCCTTCAAAAAGTTAGTCTAAAAATGTTTTTAATTTTTTTTCATTTTTAAATCTACTATCTATATAAAATTGTCTTTCATTTAAATGCTAAAAAAATATTAAAAAAATTAAATTGCATGTTCGGAGTTAAAATTTTGTAACACAATGTTCGAAAAGTACGCACTTTTCTGTCCACTTTATATTTTTTGTTGTATTAAAAGAATAGTTTAGAATAAAATTAAATACCTAATATTTAATTTTATAAAAGTATATTTTTGTTGTAGTAAGAGAATATTTTAGAATAAAATTAAACACTTAATAGTTTCTTTGTAAAAGTTTTAAAAAATATTTTATACACTGTGCGACAAAAGTATATATACAAATATGTAATTGTTTATAACTTAATACATTGGTTTTTAGTAAATATAAAAATTAAATTGCGTGCTTTGATTCAAAATTTTGTAAAACAATGTTCGTAAAGTATCCTATTTTGTATCCACACAATGTTCAAAATATGTTTTACTTATACTTTTGTGGCACAGTGTATAAAATATTTTTCAAAACTTTTACAAAAAAACTATTATTATTCTCTTACTACAACAAAAAATATAAAGTAGAATACTTTTCGAATATTGTGTGGACAAAAAAGTGTATATTTTTCGAACATTGTGTTACAAAATTCTAAATCCAAGCACGCAATTTAATTTTGTACAATATTTACTGAACATTAATGTATTAAGTTATATTCAATTACATTTTTTATATATACTTTTCTGGCACAGTGTATAAAATATATTTCAAAACTTTTACAAAAAAACTATTAGGTATTTAATTTTATTCTCAAATATTCTTTTAATACAACAAAAAATATAAAGTGGGATACTTTTCGAACATTGTGTGGACAAAAAAGAGGATACTTTTCGAGCATTGTGTCCCAAATCTCGAGATCCGATCACGCTATTTTATATTTATTATCAAAATATCCAAAATTATTAAAAAAGATGGACCAGTCATAAAAATGTTATTTTATATTGATCCAAAACAATAAATGGGTAAAATCTCTGATCACTTAATAAAAAAACAGTGATCACAAAAAACAATCACTTTTGACTGTGAAATTTTTTACAACTTTTGTCGCAGCGTCCTTGGAATACTCTCCAACATTTTTAAACTTTTTGACACTCAAATGAACGACAATTTTATATAGATAGTAGATTTAAAAATGAAAAAAAAGAAAAACATTTTTAGACTAACTTTTTGAAGGCTCGACTGAAAAATGAAAAAACGTGTTTTTCAGAAAAATTCAAGTAGCAATATTTCAGAACCCCTTCGGCCGATTAAAAAATTTTTATTTTTTTTGGATTCAGCGAACTATAATTTACTAGAAATAATATATCACAACAACAAATATTTTTTAACAAAATTGAAGGATTTTTTTTAAACTTTCCAAAATTTCGAAATTTCAACCGCTTTGAGGGGACCTTGAACGTGAACCGATTTTCAAAATTTTTTACTGGTTACTGGACGCATACGCAACTTTTCCGCAACCACCCATTTTTGAAATTCGCAATTCGGCAAAGTTCGGGCCACTCTAATGTACATATATTATAAAAAAACCGTATTATGATTTTTTATTAAAAAATGAGTACAATTAAATAAAACAAAAAAAAGTTCAATGAAAAACCCTTGGACGTTTGTCAAAAGTCAATAAAATGCAGTTTATGGTACTTTTTTGGTACTGTTTTGTTGTTTTACAGTTTCTACAAAATTGTTTTTTTAATTTTAGGGAACTTTATGCGGATTTTTACCGAAAGTCTATTTTTTCATTATGGTGGCAAGCCTATGGATAGGGCTGATAGGCCCAAATAGCCTGGCTTTTAATTAAAGTTTGAAATTGCAGTTATTATTTAAAATACTAATTATTATTCCAAACTAAATGAATTTAATATAAAAATATTGTTTAAAAATTTGTCTATAAATTCTAAAACAGAAAATTTTCGATATGTTTAATTCCGTGTGATTTTGCAAATCCACTCTAAAAATCCAAATCTCAGAACAGGGGTGTTTGATTTATTTTCAATTTAATAAAAATACTGTGAATAAAAACATCATAATTACTTACAACACTCAAATGAAAAAGTCTTTGAAATTTACAGAAAAGTTTACAAGTGTTATAGAAAATTTTACCATTTTTAATAATTTAATTAATTTTTATCATCCTTAGACTTTTTCTACATATTTTAGATTTTAGAAATTTCACCGTAAAAAGTATTTGCCCCAATTATGGAAACAACATTAAAAGTTAAAAAATTTCAAAATCGGCTTTAAAAATTTTTTTTTAATATTATTCTAAAATAAGTTGTAAGGTGCGATGTAAAATATTTTACTTACTAATTTTTCTACAAACTTTTTAATTTGAGCTCACTTGTCTGGAAATATTTATGAATATTTTTAGACAAATATATATGTAGTATATTTATTTCTTTTCTTAGAAATATGCAGAAAAATAGTATAATAACAAGTCAAAATTTTACCTGAGTTGGAGGAATTGCAAAACAGATAATATTCATATTTCATTTAAATACTTATTTATAAAATGTAAATTCTATTTGGAATTGATCATATTTGATCCTAAACCGAACAAAAATAACACATTTAAATATTTTTTTAGTAATTTTTACTTTTTCCTTAAATAAAAAATCCTATTTGCTAATTTCAAATCAAAATCTCTAATTTTTTAATTAATTTTTTCTTCTAATTTTAATTAATTTAAAACACAATTCGAAATATTTTTATAAAAATTACTTTTATAACATAGCGCTTGAAATTTCTTAACGCGTTCGTTAACTTTATATTTTATTTTAACTCATAGGAAAGCTGCAATATTTAACTGTTTCCATGGTTGTATCTTTAAGGATACAGTGCGCATTTAAGGGTTAACAAAAAACTTTATTTACTTATCTGACAATCAAATATTTTAAAAATAAGTTATAAGTAACGGTGTTCCATTGTATTATATTAAATTTACCATCAACAGTATAACTATTTTTCGTCAATAAAAACAGCTCTCAAATATAATAAAAATACGCTTGTGTACATGAAACTGTTCGACATTACTTTTTTAAAATCCGTTATTTAATTTCCCCCTTTTTATTTTTTGCGTGTGGAAAAGGATTTAGTATTACAATAGGATAGGCTGACAATGCTTAGTTTGGAATGGTAACAAATTAAAAAATTAGTTTTTATTGTAATTTAATAGTTTTCCAAATTTAATATGTTAAAGCAAAAATTAATATTATATTGCTTTAATTTGTATATAACTATTAATACCAGTAATAATTATAAAATAAATAATTAAATAAATTAATCAAATTGTTTTAATAAAGGAGAAGAAAAGAGCTAAATAATTAAATGTAAATCAATAAATAAAATATTTACATCTGCATAGGTTTCAGTAATCATTTCAATTTCGGGGAGAATAAGTGATTGGCCTATAGCTCTCCTAGGCTGGTGCTGGGGCTGCCAGCTAAGCCACCAGCCTGGCTTGGTGAAAGTCAGTAGCAAACTTAGCAAAAATGCCTACTTCCCGAGACGTCACTTTATTTTCCCTAAGTGACCATTCGGACATGCTACAGACCGTCGCTCGAATTCGCTTCCATCTCAACAGAGGTGGTCCCCAGGGAGTACCACGAGGAGGCCACTGCCGTAGCAATGGGATCAGCACGCTGACCTACGAGTCGACTTGGAGTGACTTACTAAGGATAGTGGGAACACTTTACCTTATACTTGTCAATTTTAAGGATGACAAGTCTTACTAAGGAACGCTTTAACCAGTTTGCCTTACACACTCCCATATTTATTGAGACGACTGAAAGTGTAATAGGATATGCTCGAAAAACCAACAAGCCATGGATATCCGATAATACATGGCAAATAATAGAATCTAGAAAGCAAGCAAAAACTAAAGTTAATGATGCTAAAACTCCACAATCCAAGCAAGACGAACAACGTAAATATCAAGAGGAGAACCGGAAAGTTAAACGTAGTGCAAGGGAGGATAAGCGAAAGTGGGCTGATAATTTAGCCAAAGATGCACAAATAGCCAGTGAAACAGGTCGATCCAAGGACCTGTACCGTATCACGAAGGAGATTTCCGGTCATAGCCACCACAATATTAAACCTCTGAGGAATGATCAGGGCGAATTGATCAACAGTTGGAGTTGTGGGAGAATTATTACACTGAACTGTTGTCGGCCAATCCGACTGAATCTACTACAACAATATGTGATTGCGAGCCAATGCATCATATAAATAACGTACGAAACGATATAAACATCGCAACACCCTCATCCGAGGAAATAACGGCTGCAATTAAACGTCTGAAGTCCGGTAAATCTGCAGGCCCTGATGGAATACCTCCCGAGATTCTGAAAATAGACAGCAACCAAACAGCGACGTTACTGGAACCCTTAATTTCAAATTTTTGGTTAAACGAGAAAATTCCTGATGATTTTAAGGAAGGCCTTATAATTAAACTTCCAAAAAAAGGAAACTTGCAAGATTGCTCCAACTGGAGGGGTATTACTCTTTTAAATATCGTGAACAAAATCATAGCCCACATCCTGCACAATCGCATTTCATCCATTATCGAACCACAGCTTAGACGAGAACAAGCAGGCTTTAGACCAAACAGGTCATGCATTGATCACATCAACAGCTTGAGGATAATTGTGGAACAGTCGGTTGAATGGCGCTCACCCCTTTACTTAGTGTTCGTTGACTTCAAACGTGCATTTGACACATTACAACACAATGCGATATGGGAAGCTCTAAGATGCAAGGGAGTTCCCGGGAAGATAATTAATCTCATTAAGGAGCTATACAACAACGCATTTTGTTCCATACTCCATGAGGGTTCAGCAAGCAAACCCATCAGAGTAAACGTAGGTGTTCGTCAAGGCTGTGTTTTGTCTACACTACTGTTTAATATAGTACTTGACGTAGTTATGAACCACTATATGGATATGCATCATGGTATTTCGTGGGGCCTTCATGATAGGTTAGATGATATTGATTATGCAGATGACGTCTGTCTTCTATCCCACCGCTTCTCTAGCATGCAAACCAAGATTCAAGCCTTTGCTACACGTGCGGCCAAAGCGGGCTTACAAATTAACATCAACAAAACTAAATCAATGCGCATGAATTCTTCATGCGACATGAACTTCCAGCTTTCGGGCCAACCCATTGATGATGTTGAAATCTTCTGTTATCTGGGGAGTATAATTTCTAAAAGAGGGGGCAGCAAAGAAGATATACAGAATAGACTGTGCAAGGCAAAGCAAGCATACGGCATGCTTAATAAATTCTGGAGATCGCAAAATGTCTCCAATCACACCAAGATCAAGGTTTTTGATAGCAACGTGAAATCTGTGCTTCTGTATGGCTGTGAAACCTGGAATATTTCGAGTCGTGAAATGAGTTGTATGCAAGCTTTTGTAAACCGCTGCCTCAGGCGTATACATAGGATATTTTGGCCTGCCACGATATCAAATCGGGATTTGTGGAACTTAACCAATCAAATTCCTTTAAGTATGAATATCCGATTACGTAAATTTAGTTGGCTAGGGCACACAATGAGAAAGCCAGCGGATGATTTAATTCGACAGTCCGTTGAATATAACCCCCAAGGATCCAGGAGACCTGGCAGACCTGCGAACACTTGGAGACGCCAAATAGAGAACGAGTTGCATGCGCATGGTGTGTCCTGGAGTGAGATGAAAATGATGTCTACCGATAGAATACAATGGAGAACATTTGTTGCGGCCCTATGTTCCACTGGGAATTAAAGGATTAAATATATATATAATAAATAAAATATAGCTTATGTTTATTAAATTAGTGCTAACAATTCCAAAAACAGAATAAGAAATATTTACCAAGTTTTTTTGTATAGTTTTTGTTTTCTTATTTTTTATCAATCATATTGTATAAGTTACACCAAAAACTTGAGTAGAGCTATAATCAGAGTTCGTATTTGCACACCATGAAGTATTCATTTTTATTCTTTCTTGTATCAACGTACACGAAAGAAAAACTAAGAATTTGTTTCTTTCTTATTTATGTTCATTTCTTTTACATTACCTATCTCATTTTCATAATGGTGTTAGTGAGTGTGTGGTGGCTTTGTTTATTTTCATGATTTGAAAAACGAAATGTAAACTATTTGCTCTCGTTTTGAATATGAAGCGAAGAAGTTTTTTTCTTTTCTTTTCATGAAAAGAAAGAAATAAGAATTAAAAATGATAATGAAGGTTCAAACGATACTCTTCTTTAATAGTCTCATGAAAGAAATGTGAATGAGAAAAAAATTAAACATTCAAAAGATACTTCTCATGAGACTTAGGGTGCGTACAGAGTGGCCGCTTGTTGCCGAGCCGAGCCGACTGACGCTTATTGCGAGAACTTGTTCATGCGAGAAACAAGTTTCGGTGTGCATAGTGGATGCGAGAATCAGCGCTGATATTTTATCTATTATTTGTGTTTTATGTATGTTTGTATGCATTTGGTTTTGTTGTTCATTCGTGTTTGTGAAAAAAATTTTTACTTATTAACGCATTTCTTCAATTATTCTTGAAATTTTTATTAAATTTTTTTTTAAATTTTGTTTATGTTTTTTTTAATTTTTTTATAATTGTTATAATTTTATTTAATTTTTATTATTTATTTGAATTTTTATTTTTTTGTTTAATTTTTATTTTATTAACATAACATAAACAATGTTTTCGGCGCTGAAAAACGCTTTGGAACTGTTTTCTCGCATTCAATCAGCTTTGCGCTCTGACCATCTCGGCGCCCACTATGACCTGTTCGCGCTTATTTGTAGTAATTTGTATAGTACCAGTTTTCTCGCATTGGTTCTCGCAACAAGCGTCAGTCGGCTCGGCTCGGCAACAAGCGGCCACTCTGTACGCACCCTTATGGTGATACTTTCATTATATTTTTTATTTTCACAATTCTTTGAAGAAACCTTCGCGAAGAAAATATTTGATATTTTTATAACACTAGGTTAGTGTGTAAAAACGAAATTTTAAAATAATGATTTTATTGCTGCTTTGTGTATAATTTGCAAAATTTTATAGCATTTAAAGATACTACACTCAATAAAAACGTCAGTAATGGGTACTGAAAACGTTGCTGTTATTATGGCAAATTTAATTACTTTGAGCCTTGCGGTATTTTTTTTTGCTAATTTTACCAACGCATATGTATGTACTGTTTTGTAGTACAATGAAATTATTACAAAAATTTTGCTACAATTGATGTAAATTCTAAAGTAAAATTTATTTGCTAAAACTAGCAACAAATTTTATTAATGTTAGTATCACTCAAGGTTGCCAACGCTTGAACTGAAGAAGTGGCTAGATTACGGAGAAAAAATGGATAGAAATGGCTAAAATTGGAAAATAATGCTAAAACCTAATAATTTTAAAATAAATCAGTGATAATAAAGAGTTTTAACACGACTTTCATAAAAGTGGCCTTTAAATTTTAATGTTTTCCGAATTTCTAAAATATGTTCATTAAAATTTTACAAAAAATATGATTTTAAATCGAATGTAAAAATTACATGTGTCTGTAAACCCAAATAAATGTTTCAAAAATTGAAAATTTTGCACTAAAATTTTTAATATCATAAAAATTCAAGCATTTTTGTTATCTTCATTTAAGTATTCCAAGAAAAAATTCTTCACATATTTGTTTTTTTGCACACATTCCGTTACTCTACTTGTTTACGTTTAGAAGACGCAAACAGTTTTCAAATAGATACACACATTACAACAATAGCAATAAATGCATAATGATTGGAAAAACCAAAAAATGCAATTATTTTCCGCGAATTTTGTTGCATTTGGGGTTTTTATGAATGGTATGGAATGTGAAAGGGTTAAGAAAGCCTTTAGTTCTAAAGCGATTGTTTGTAACGCATCAAATGACCGCATATTTGCATATCGTCACCTTAAATGCAAACGGACGTAACTACACAAAAATTCGAAATCGAGTTTTTTATTGATTATTCGTTTTATCAAACTACATGTTTACACAAAATTTTAGGCTTCTACAATCAAAAATGGCGACTTTATTAAAGAAATTCAAACGGACGTAACTACAAGTGTATATATTTCGTAATGCAAAAAGACGTAACTACACTCTTGAATGAAAAACATACAAACACATGTAGTGTGTAAGCTTGTGTCAGCGTTGCCACAATGGGAATTCAAAATCTACAAAATTTTGGTTATATTTTAGTACAATACAAATGACAAGTTTCCCTGCTTAATTCAGAAAAACCTTCTGTGAATATTAGTAGACAAAAAACAGCAACAAAATGCTGTTGTATCTCTAAATTTTAGTTATATTTAAGTTAAATTTAGTTGAATGAAAGTAACAATTTTCCAGTTAAAATAACAAAAAAAAATAAAAATAATTGCTTAACAATAGTAGAGTCCTAATTTCAGTGAGTTAAATCGTTATTCATATTAAAAAAATCTACATATGCTATGAAAACTAAAAAATGTATGATGTTTTCACTCGACTAAAACTAAGCAAAAGTTGTTGCTAATTTTAGCAGGGTGAATTGTTATTTTCAGTTAACTAAAACATAGCCAGAATTTTGTTCTTCCTGTTTTTATCTTACTAATATTTAGCAAACCAATTCTGCTAGTTTTGGCAGTTTTTTCTGCAGGGCCTCTTTTATAGAGTTTTTCTTATATTTTTTTAAATTTTAACGTTTTCACTACCGACTTTTTGTTTGCGGATATTACCGTTATTTTGACTTCAGATTCTTGTTAAGGGTCCTCAAATTAAAAAAAAATGTGTAACATGTTTGCCCCCTCCCCCTCCTATCCACCAAAAATGACGTTCGAAAATCGATTTTTTGGAACTTCTCATCCCCGTTTTGCCCCTTAAACATTCGAATAGCCAAAAATCCTTTGGTTGATTTTCTTTTCGTCATAAAACGAAGCAAATTTCAATTGTCTATCTTCATTAGTTTATGAGAAAAACCAAAACCCCCTTTTCAGGGAGATTATGATGTATTAAAAAAATTAGACTTCATTAACAAATACCACGACTATATCGCTATGTTGAACTGCTTATACATATAATGATTTCTCTTTGAAGGCCAAGAGCCACATCATACAAAAACTTATTGAAGAGAACTTTTTTGGTTATTACAACTCTCCCATTTTTAGAGTCGTTATTTTCTGCTAAATTAGAGGCATTAAAGATATATATTTTGAAAGAGAATAGTCCTTTTGGAACTTAAAAAGTTCTCTAATAAGAATAAATTATGATTTCAAAATATGAAGGATATAAAAATTATAATATCATAATTTATGCGCGCTTAGAAATATTTTACTGATTAAAGCCTATTATCTTGTTCACTATATCCAAAAAATTCCGTTATTTCCCCCGAGTCTGTTAAATTTTTCAATAAAATTCTTTTTATTTCCTACAAAATAGCACATTTGAAAATCTATAATTTTTAATGGAGATTGGTAGACGTTTTCACAAATTTAAGAAAATATTAAAGGACTACCCAGAGAAAAGAGATGGATCTACCGACATATTTGTTTGTGGCAACAAAAATTCGGTGAATACAATAGAATTTCGGTTGAAACAATATATTTAAATTATGTCAGGAATACATTTGATTGCAACAGCCAATAATTCGGCTACTGCCACCAAACCATTCAGTTGGCAAGAAATTCGGTTGTCACAATGAATTGGTTTTCTCTGTGAATTGGTTTTCTCTGTTTTACAGCAGAACTTCTAATTTTTTTTAATGAATTATCTGAAAAATCAAATTCACTTCATTTGAATTGGAACTGTCGGAGTTAGTTTTACTTTATTCAACTAACTAAAAAATCTGAAAATACCCAAGAAACATTTTTACGGACTCTCCGGCACGTACGGATTCATGAATCCGGCTTTTACGGCACGTTAACTGTCCGTAATGTACGTATCCGTCAATGCTTGTACGTATACGGAACATTAACGGACCGTATAAATGGATTTTCGAACACAATACGTTTTAACTCCGTTTTGGTGTATCCGTTTCCGTACCTTTAAATACGGATTTCATCGGTTGCAGTTTGTTTACAAAATAAAAAATTATATTTTTGAAAAGTCGGTGAAAATATTATTATAACGGGAATATATGGAGAATATGCAATAGAGGGAATTCTTTCTATCACACCATTAATCAAACAACATCAGGTAGCAAGGTAAGATTTATGAAACTTAATGTTTTTTGTATAACATGTGAGAATTTCCATCGTGTACACAGTCAATTAAACCATAACTAATTTATTGTCTCTTTTTCATATAGATGTTGGATTTTACTCGGGTCCCTAAGCGCTAGATAGATAGGTAAACCGAGCCGGATGTGCTAAATACTGTAATTGTATTCATTAGAAATTTATTAATAGTAATTGTAAATAATAATTATTAATGAATTTATAAAAAAGGAAAAAAGTATTGTGTATTGAAAATAATAAACATATGGTCTATTTTTGTGGAAAAAATCGGTAGGATACAGACAAGGAAATACTCAGTTTTTCGCACGACATAACGGTCCGAAAACGGTCCGGCATTGACGGACTTTCAGCGGACTAGTCCGTTTTTTACATGACATAACGGTCCATAAACGGTCCGTCATTGACGGACTTTAAACGGACTTGTCCGTTTTTAGCACGACATAACGGTCCGTAAACGGTCCGTCATTGACGGATTTTCAACGGATTCGAATCAGTTTCGATGTTCCTTATGTTCCGTTTTCTGGTCCGTATACGGATCCAGAAAACGGTACGTATACGGAGTTGGATTCCGTTTATGATGGACCGAAAACGGTGCGTAAACGGAACGAATTGTTTGTTGGGTATCATTTATCCAATTCATGCATTGAATTCTTTTTTAATTGTGTAAGTCTTCTTGTTTCAGAAAAAAGCGAGTCAAAAGCACGTAACTAACTTAAAAACTTAAATATATGAAAATAAAACAAAAGTTGTTAAAAAATAAATAAATCTCTATACCATAAGAAAAATTTGAAAAAACTGCAAAGAATACTTTATTATTATTGATTTTATAACGTTTTTTGCTTCTCCTGTAAAAAAATAAAAGTGTAGTTACGTCCGTTTGCATTTAAGGTGACGATATGTATGTTTACCCTGTAGTTTTTTTATTATTGCAAAACACTAACGGCGGTCTCATACTGCAGGTTTAACTTTACACTAACTATAAACAAAAGAAAAGGTCAAAAAATGTACACAAAACAACAAAAAATTTTTGGGTTAACTATTAACTAAAGTTTAAACCTGAAGTATGAGACCCACCGTAAATAAAAGCCTAAAAAATAAATTTAAAAAACCATGGATTGTAATCGAAACGAATGCGGTTATCGTTAGGGTAACGATATTTTAGGTTATTTCGGTAACGGTATTTTAAGGGTAACGCTATTTCGGTATCGGTATTTTAAGGATAACGGTATTTGAGTTATTTCGTTAACGGTATTTTAAAGATAACGATATTTGGGTTATTTCGGTAACGGTATTTTAAGGTTAACGGTATTTCAGTTATATCGGTAACGGTTTTTAAGGGTAACGGTAGTCAGTCATTTCGATGCCTCCCGTACTTTTTTTTACAAAAAACAAACGAGATTAAAAACAAAACCAATTTATCAACTTAATCTACAAAAAATACTCAATAACCACGTGAAAGTACCAAAAGCAAAAAATTTAAAATAATGGTATTTTAGGGATAACGGTATTTCATTTGTTTCGGTAACGGTATTTTAATGGTATTGATATTTCATTTATTTCGGTATCGGTATTTTAAGGATAACGGTATTTCTGTTATTTCGGTAATGGTATTTGAAGGATAACGGTATTCCGGGTATTTCGGTAACGGTATTGTAGGGTTTAACGGTAGTCACTTGAAAGGGTTTTGAATCGATAACGGTATTTTAGCGGTACTGCCTGCCAGCCCTGAAAAAAACTACTGTCATCCATAAAGGCTTTCTTTAACTTGTATTAATTATTTCTTTACAAAAAATTATAATTCTATACATTTTTGTTATCACTTTACAATTTTTATTAAGTTAGAATTCCTATTATAACAAAAATATCAAATATTTCCTTCACGAAGATTTCTTGAAAGAATTGTGAAAAAATATATTTATCATAAACTGTATAATGAAAAGTCTCGTGAGAAAGTCTCATGAGAGTCTCATTTAAACATTCTTTGACTTTTCTTCATTCACAGTTTTTTCTTTTCATAAGTAGTATTATATCAACCTTCATTCATTTTATTTTAATTTTTTTATTCTTTCTTTTCAAGTTGTTTAAGTTTCTTATTTCATATCATGAACGAGAAGGGAAGGCATCAGTTACTCACTAACACTATCATGAAAATGAGATGTGTGTTGTAAAAGAAATGAAATATGAAAATAAAAAGAAACATACCACATTTGTTCTTTCATGAACGTTGATACAAGAAAGCCAAACACAAATAATCTTGTTCATGAAAATGAAAAAACAAAATTCACCAAATACGTACTCTGGCTATAATACATACTAAAACTAGGTAACTTATACCAGGGATGGAAAACGTGGTACAATTGTACTTTTTGTCACATTTTGATCTCCATTAGAGTTGTAAAAGTATTGAGTATTCCGGTACTGAGTACTCAATACTGACTGTTTTTTTGAGTACTCAATACTAAAATGCAATTTTCCGTAGAAATGTGTATTTTTTGTATGAAAATACAACTCTAAAAATAGTACTAAAAATACAACTCCGAAAATACAAATCTTTTTGTGAAGCAAAGAAATTTGTAACGAATTTTTGGGAAAAATTATTTAATTAATTTATTTAAAATGTTTTAAATTAATTAAAATGTAAGTAACAATAGTTATTTAACACGTGTATTTGAAATGTTATTATTTTTCCTAATAAATACGAATTCATAACATTTTTATTTTTAAATTCAAAAAAACCGTTAAAAGTATTGAGTAGTACCGAGTACTCAATTGAAAAGTATTGAGTAGTATTGAGTTCTCAAAAAGTATCGAAATTTCACAACTCTACTACCGCGATCCAATTGGTACAATTTCAAAAATTTCCAAATTTAAAATTTTTGTATTAAATGAACTTGTTGTATTTTACAGCTGTCAACAAATATTCGTAATGCAGACGTGGACTGAAATCATTCTAACAAAAACTTGTAACTGACAACTTTTGGACCCAATGTTGCAAAAAAAATGTATTATACTACATTTATACCTTGGTTTTTGGCTCTTGTAGTTTTTAACTTGTCAAAACGCATAAAAAAACAAACAAAAACTAGTTTTGTACAAAAACTATGTGGTTTTTGCTCATGTATAAATGTAGTATTATTATTTTCCCGTAATCAGCTCATCAATACGTGTCGATTGAGTGCTGCTACTACATAAAATTCGAGAATTTGACCCGCCTCTTTCGTATATTTTTGGAAAAGTAAAAAAAATATTACATTATTTTCTTAGGACGGGCAACTATCTAAAAAATAACCAGAACAAAACGTTAACATATATATTTTCATTTGATATTCACAACTATTGGTTATTTTAATAAAAGTTAGTCTTTGTTTCGTGCAGAATAGTATAATTGGTGAGGGCTGAAAAATACAACTTTTATAGAAGAATATTTTCTGCAAGTTTGACATTGTTCTGACAAATTTTTTATATATGAAAAATTTTGGTACCATGAGGGTCGAAAAACTACAATTTCCTTATGTGGTTGGTACAAAATGAAAAAACTCATTTCCATCCCTGACTTATACCCTTATTTTATGTAATTTCTCCCTTTTTATTATTTGCGTGTAGTATTATATTTTAATTGGAAATCGTGTAACTTATCAAAAAACTTTGAAATTGTATATATCAAAGTACTTTGATAATTATACTTTTTATTTTTCCGTGTATAGAAATCGTAGAATTTAATTACTTTTTGTTTCACCTGGCCATGCTGCAAGAATTAACTAACGAGCTTTTAAGTTACTCGTTGCTTTTGGTAAAACAGCTGTCAATTTCAACTAGCGAAAATGAAACAACAACCCATTAAAACAAAGTGAAACTAAAACCAACTTTTGTAGTTGTTTCGTGCGGCGTTTGCTGGAAAAGTTTTTATTTCGATTAAACGAAATCAAAAAATCCGATAAATATAAAATTTACAATAATTTGTGAAAAGGAATTGGATTCAAGTGAAAAAATAATAAACTTTAAAGTAAATCGTTGAAAGAAATAAGTGCATACATTCTTTAGACATAAAGTGAAAACAATCGATATAAAAAGTTTACGGAAATTGCAAAAAGTAAGTGTGTGTGTATGAAAGTATGCAAGAGTGTATGATGAAATATACATATTGAACAAAAAAGTACAACTCATCTTATGACTTTAATTACTTTTGTTTGTTCGTTTGACATGTATATGTTTTTGTTGCGGTGTTTCATTTTTTCCCCAACAAATGTGATATTTTGCCAAACATTTTAAATAAATAAAATTTGCTTAATAAATTTTGAATGAAAAATGAGAGATTTTCATTCAATCATACTTATTTTCTAATTTTCCGTTCTATTATTTACTATGGATGTAACAATTGATTTTTTCCATTTTTCGTGTTTGTGTAGTTGTTGCAATTGCAGTTCTATTTTTGTCATGTTCACTTATTGACTACTGTTTTTTGTTGTTGCGGCTGTTGTCCCAAAAACAGGTTGGTAACACCCATAGATTATGTTGTTGTTGCTTTTCGTAAGTTTGTATAAATTTGCTTCGTATGTCATTGAAAGTTTTCTCTGCATTTATTGTAATTTTTATTCGCCTATTCCTCTTTTGTTTTCTATTGTTTGTAAAACGTGATTTCTTTACTCTATGCTAAACATTTTTTTGTGATGGTGGAAAACAATAGCAGCAACACAACAATAAAAAGATTGCTCGTAGTTGTAGAGTAAAAAATATACCGGCATGTGTTTGTCATCTGTTTGATAATTTAGTCCAGAGACGGGTATGAAGTGTGTTGTTGGGTGAGGTAATGATACTATTTGTTGGAGCATGAAATGGAATGAAACAAAAAACAGTGGCGTTATTTGAACTTAAAAATATTTTTCCAATAGGAATTTCACTTACTGTGGCCAGCTCAGTGTTGCCATTTTTTGAATACTTAGACCATTTTTCTGGGGTGGACAAGCGACCCATTAATTTTCTGCTGTTTATTTGCCCATTCTCACACTCTTAATCCTAAAAAACACTTTCGGCATTATGCTTACAATTTTTTCACACAAAAAAATCTTAAAAATGATTCCTTGCCTTTTAATAAAATTTTTATAATTTTCAAAATTAAATAATCCTGGTAGCTTATCCTATCAAAATCGCCATGTTTTTATACAAAACTCTGAATAGTGATTTATTTTTCTAAAGAAAACCTCGTACAAGGAATGTATTCCAAGCTATATTCTCAGGTTATTATGAAATTTAGATATTTAATTCAATTCAATTCAATTTCAATTTATTTCTTATAATATTTATATTATTTACATTTGACTTAGAAGCAAAGAGTTTAGGAACTTCGTTCCTTTTCTACTTAGATATATAAATATATTTTTTTAATTTATGAAATTTATGTACATTATTATTAAACGGAAGGAAAAAAATTTACAAAAACCTTTATGAAGCAGAGGTATAAGATAAAAATGAGAAAAAAATAAAGTAGATAAAATTATGATGAGATGAGTTCATTGATATGTACATGTTGTGAGAGTTGGCATCTTCCATTAAAATTTAGAGTCAATCTTTCGATTTTATCCAGAACGAGTTCGAAGCCAGCGAGACTATGTAGGCGTCGGGTGGAATAGTGCCATGGTAGTTTAAATATCATTTTAAGTAGCTTATTTTGTGCTACTTGGAGTTTTTTTATATGACATTTTGCAGACGTGTACCAAACTGGAGCACAGTAAAACATTATGGGGTGGAATATAGATTTGATGATGAGTTTTTTATTGTCTATGTTCATTTCCGACTTCCTGTTTATAATTGGGTACATTATTCTAATAATTTTGTTAATTTTGTCCACTACATAGGGAATATGATTATTAAAATTAAGCTTTGTATAAAGCATAACGCCCAAGTATTTGACGTTGTTTTCCCATGGAATATCATGGTTCATGAAACGAGGTAAACTCTGGGGTATAAAACAAGACTTACGTTTTCTTGTATAATAAATAGCCTGCGTTTTTTCAGGGTTAACCAAAATCTTCCATTTATCAAAATAATTACTCAATCCAGTAAGAGCAGACTGCAAGTTTGCAATAATATCAGCTGAATAAACATCAGAACTAAGAATTGATGTATCATCTGCAAATATAGACGTAATGCAATTGGAAAATGTTGGAATGTCAGCAGTAAAGATGTTGTAAAGAACTGGCGACAGGCAAGAACCTTGTGGACATCCTGCAATGATATTAACTTGTTGTGAACAGGTTTTACCCAAGTAAACACTGAACGATCTATTTTGAAGAAAGTTTTGAATAATTTTTATGAGTTCAATTGGAAAGTTGAATTTTTTCAATTTAAAAATAAGTCCATTATGCCAAACGGAGTCAAACGCAGCTTTTATGTCTAGCAATACCATTCCAGTTGATTTGCCGTTTTGAAAATTATTTTTAACTAATTTTCTGATTTTTAGTAGGGGTTGAGACGTATTATGTTCACTTCTGAACCCGAATTGTTGCGATGGAAGTATATTGTTTGCATCAATAAAATTAATAAGCTTTTCCTTAATAATTTTTTCCAAGATTTTACTTATAGAAGAGAGCAGACTTATTGGTCTATAAGAAAGTGGAGAATCAGGAGGTTTATTTGGCTTGAGTATTGGTATGGTTTTTGAGATTTTCCAATCACTGGGAAAGTAGCATAATTTAAGGCAAGCATTAAAGATGTTCGTTAGATAGTTGATACCTTTATTAGGTAAATTTTTTAAACATTTATTATTAATACCGTCTAAACCTGGAGTTTTTTTGTTTTTCAATTTTTTTATAATTACACCAACTTTTTCAGTACTAGTGAAGTAACAGTTTTGTGGGATTGGGTTAATATTACGAATAAGGTTTGCAACACCATTAACCTCAGTAATCGTAGTAGTATCACTTAAATTTGATGAAATACAGTGGTTCAAATTAAAGTTGTGAGCCAAAATTTCAGCCTTTTCTTGCCGGGTGAAACATACTACATTGTTGTGTTTTAAAATTGGAATATTGCTAGATTTCTTCTTTAACATTTTTGAAACTTTCCAAAAAGGGGAAGATGCTTTGTCCAAATTGGACAACATGTTATTCCAAGTTTGGTTTCTGAAGTGATTTATTTCATTCGTAATATTTTTATTTAAACGTGTCATAGCTCGACGATCATTAACATCTCTGTAACGCTTCCAGTTCCTTTTAAATACGTTCCTTAATTGTATCATAATTTTTATGTTGTTTGGTAAGGGTTTAGAAGTTGGTGCAATTCTACGTTTGGGCACACTTTCATCTATTCCCATTTTTACTACATTATTGAAAACATTTATCATGTTGTCAATTTGAGAGCTGTTGTTTATTTCATTAAAGCTATCCGCCACAGGAAGATTCCTGTTTATGAATTTCATAAAATGCGGCCAGTTTGCCTTGCTGAAAGCGTAGCATAAATTGTCTACCATTTCATAATTTAAATTAATTGTACTAATGATTGGTAGGTGGTCAGAACTCAAGTCGTTTGTAACTTTTACTGCGGACATATTTTGAGATATGTTAGTTAGAAAAAAATCTAGAGTTGACGGTTGTTTACTTGGATCAGCCGGAATATAAGTATATTCGTGGGGAAATACTATTTGTGTTTGGTTTAGTTGGAGTTTCTCATATAATATGTTACCCCAGCCATTACTTCTTTGACATCCCCAATAACTATGTCTGCAGTTAAAATCTCCTCCTAATATGTATTTATTTGAGCTCGTTAGTTTACGAATATCTGACGCAAATGTTAGTTTTCTTCTAGGGTCCCTGTTTGTTGACCCACCAGGATAATAGCAAGAATAAATATTTATAAAGTCATTACCAGATTTAACCTTAATACCTATGTTTTCAATCAGTTCTGTGTTAATAGGAGGTATAAGTTGATGCTGAATGTGTTTTTTAATTAAAATAGCTACTCCACCTCCTCCACCACGTTGTCGATCGTATCTGTAGCAGTAGAAGTTCTGATGTTTTATTGTAATTTTTTTATTTAGCCAGGTTTCACAAAGTAAACAAATGTCAATATTGGTTTTTTCCAAGAAATGGAATAATTCGTCTTTTTTAGTGCGAATGCTACGAGCATTCCATTGTAATAACGTTATGTTGCTGTTCATTGGTACAAAAATTTGCATGCAAGGTTTGTAACAACCTCGAATTGCTCTTCACGAGACCTGCATTTCTTTAAATTTGAAATTAATTCAAAGGTAAGATTTTTTAATTCTTCAAAAGAAAACAAATTATTATTATCGTTATTTTGGGTGAATGGTTGGCTATAACCCGTTCTAGATGGATTTGGTGTTTCGCTCTGATTTAAAGCATTTGGAAAATTAACATTGTAATTTGATTGGTTGTTGAATTGTTGGCTTCTTTGTCTGGTACTCTTTGGTTGAGCACGTTGCCTTATTTGCTTATATGTTTCCCTATTAGGGCAGTCAGGGGACATAGCCTTATGGGGGCCTTTACAATTAGCACATTTTACAATGGTTGACTTGCATTCTTCAGTTTTGTGATTCCCGGCGCAATGGGCACAAAATGTTTTAACATTGCATCTGCTGGCACCGTGTCCATACATCTGACAATTATAACATTGGGTCAGTTTTGTTTTGTTGGGTTTTTGGTATTCCCACCTGACTTTTATGTAGTTGATGGCTGAGTAATTTTGCCTTAATTCTCTTAATGTGATTGACTTTTTTTCAAAGTAGACAATGAATATAATTTGTTCGTTGTTACTGTCCCTAGCTCCAGAATAGGCTCTAGTAACAATTTTAACGTCGATACATTTAAGGCCCATGTCTAAAAGTCTGGACTTAACAACTGATGGGTCTGTTTTATCTAGACCTAATAGTACAGCCTTATAAGGCTTTTCATTTTTAGCAGCATATGTGAAATATTCGAGCTGAAACTTCTTAGTGAGAGAGTCACAAACGGTAGTAAAATCTACGTTATTTGTGCAAAACAATTTTAGACCAATGGAAATTTTACGTATTGAGTAATCTTTGATTTTTAATATTCTACATATTTCATGAACTTGTTCAATTTTACATTTTAATATTGTTATTGGTGGTATGTTAACTTTAACAGCTGGTTCGATAATTGTTTCATCATTATCGTCATCATCGATAGTTTGCAGAGGTGCAAAATAATTTGAATTGCTAGCTCTCTGAGAGCTGTTTGTGAACATTTTTTTTCTATTCATGTTATACCCAGAGCAGGCATCAACATCTTCTTTACAATTGCGTTTAATTTTGTTTTTGTTTTTTTTTTTTAATATTTAGATATTGTTAACAAACAATAACAACAAGAAATAAAGAAAAAAATAAACCGTAAACTTTTATTACACTTTAAGGAAACAGAATAAACTATGACTTAACACATCAAATGATAATGCAAGACTGATAGATATTTAATAGAGAAAAGAAATCTAAGATCAACCTGTCTAATTCGTCCACCTCGGAAGAACCCTATCTAACCCCATATTCTGACCACTTAAATTACCGAGGTGGACAAAAATAGTGAGATGTTCATCTTACAATTTTTGTTTCTACAAAATATTGAAATTTCATTGAAATAACATAGTAGTGTTTAGTTTGAAGTAACTTCCTTGTTAGATATAAACTAATTATTCGTTTAGAAAACTATGAAATCTAAGATATTTAACTCACCAAAAAGATTCTGCGTTATTTTTCTATTATTGAACAACTGCGGTTCTAATAATTTTTTTTAAAGAAAAACTCATAGTTAATTTTATAATCAGAACTAAGATTTGTTTCTTAAATATTTCTTATTTAAGAAATATTTAAAACAAAAATCGATCTTAGTTCTGACTATAGAACTGACCCTTAGATTTCAGCAAATTATCTGCCTAGGAAACCAGTAGTTCCCAAAACCAAAAACACAGGATTGATATTAAAAAAAGTAATATTGTGATACTTTACGCCATCAAAATAATAGATAAAAGAATTCTAGGTATATTTTTTAAAAATTCTGGGGTGGGTAAAAATCAGTCTAGGGTGGGCTTAGCCCACCCCAGACCGGCCTAAGTCCGCCAATGAAAACGGGACTGTTTACAGATTCCTTGGATAATTTTTGAATAATGACATTTTTGTGTAATTTCAGTTTAGACTTCAAATTTTACTAAATTACATGCTTTTAGCAGATAAAATCATTAGTGTTGCCAGTTCCCGAAATATAAATAGTACCCCTCGTAACGTAAAAAAAATATTGACTGATTTGTTATACTGTGGTAAGAAAAGCATAAAACTATTCACTTTAAAATTTCAGTGTTGTTAACTTTATTTAAAATCGCTAAAAACAAAGAAAAATTTGGTCATGATAATCGCAGCACTGCCAAATGAACGCTTCAACTGCTTCTTCGGCGCTCGTAAATCATTGACCACGCAGTTTACCTTTGATATTCGGGAACAAGAAGAAGTCATTGGGTGCCATGTCAGGACTGTACGGAGGATGAGTCATCAATTCGATGTTTTGACTGCTAAAAAATTCACTTGTTTGACGAGATGTGTGAAAGCACGCATTGTCATGATGGAGAATCATTCGTCTTTGGGGGTTAGTTTTACGAATTTCTCCGAAGACTTCCGGCAAACAAATGGTCGTGTACCACTCAGAATTGACCGTCCGACGTTGCTCAAGCGGAACAGTGGCCACATTACCCATTCGGCCGAAGAAATAGGCGACCATTTGCTTCGTTGTGCTTCTTCCACGAACAACTTTTGTTGGATTCCGCTCGTCTTGGAATACCCACACGGTCGATTGCTGTTTTCTTTCCGCCTCATACGCATATATCCATGATTCGTCACCTGTCACGATTTTATACACATCTTTTGAAGCACCACGGTCGAACTTTTTAATCATTCCCTTATAATGATCGACGCGAGCCTTTTTTGAGCGATTGATAAATTATGGGAGAGCAAATTTTTTTTACAACTAAGTGTTCATGCAATATCGAATGTATTGAAGTGGAACTAATGTGCAAGAATGCCTCTATCTCACGATATGTCACATGACGATCTGGCATTATCAGTTCACGCGCTGCATCGATGTTTTATGGCACAACAACCGATTTTGGACGACCTTCACGGAATTCGTCGGCGTCCGAACTACGACCACGATTGAATTGACTACACCAGCGATATACTGTCGTTTTTGATGCTGCTTTATTGCCATACAAAGAACTGAGTTCATCGACACATTCTTGTTGAGATAATCCACGTCGAAAGTTGTGAAAAATAATCCAACTAAATCCTTCTCTTGAAATTTCCATTTTTTTGGCCAAATTGAATTTCTTAACTCACTGTAAACAAAACAAATAGCACTTGTACATCAAAACATTGTGAGTACGTTTATGCTAAAAAATGTCAAATTTTATTATGGTGTTGCCAGATTTTAGCTATTGACATTAGTGTTGCCAGTTCCCGAAATATAAATAGTACCCCTCGTAACGTAAAAAAAATCTTGACTGATTTGTTATACTGTGGTAAGAAAAGCATAAAACTATTCACTTTAAAATTTCAGTGTTGTTAACTTTATTTAAAATCGCTAAAAACAAAGAAAAATTTGGTCATGTTTAAGGTACTTCCATTTTGAGTCTGGCGACTATTTTTAGATCAAAATAATGCAAGACTTAAAGAAGTTTTATAGAATATCCAAAAATATACAGATTATACAGAACCGATCAGTACTCTTTAAATTTTACTATGCAATTTGATAAAAGGTCGATATTTCTAATTTTTCGTTAAAAGCCACGCCCACTTAAAATAACTGATAAAGTAAAAAAACAAACGTTACTTAAAAATTTTGTACAATTTTCTGAAACATCTCCTCGCCTTTCGGGGCAAATTTAGCCACTATTTTGATCTTTAAAAATAAAGGAAACGAGAATAAAATTAGGAAAAACTTGAAACGTTTCTATTATATTTTCCACCACTGTATATATAAAAAAGACAAAAATAAACTGTTATATCTACAAAATTTTTGTTATTTTTAAGCCAAATTTAGTTGAATCTAATGTAGGAGTGCATGTGCTCGATTTTTATTTGCATTTAAAAAAAAAGTCGAAAAAACTTTAAATTTTTTGGTGATTTTAGCAGGTCAATTTGTTATTTTCCATTAACAAAAATTTAGCTCAAATATAACTAAAATTCTGTATAAAAAAAGTTTTCAATTTGAGTGGTTTTTAAAAAAATTATTGCAAAAAATGTGATGGACAATTTTTTCAAACGCAGTCTTTATGCTTTAGAAACAATAATTAATTTTTTTTGGATGTTGTTCAGAATAACTTCTAAAAAAAACAGTGAAAATACGCTAATTGATACTTTTGAAGCAGTGAAAGAAGTGGTTTGTAAAGCATGACTTCAATGACTTTTTTGTTGATTTTTTTTTAATTTCGCTCGTGTTTTTTTGTATTGGTTAAATTATTACGGATTGTTTTGGTAATCGGCTATAATTTGGCCGATTACCGATTATTGGCCGGCTGTGAATTTTTGGCCGAAGTCGATTACTAGTCACTAGTATTTAATTAGAATATTCTTCCACTTCAAGTCTTAAAATCTAATATGATATTAGTTGTGGTTTATTTGTTGGTAGTATGTCATGAAATGGTACTTTTGCTCGTTGAGACATGGTAAAAATTAAATTAACATTTTTTTTCATACTTAAGGTTTTTAATGAAAAGAAATATACTATTTTGCATTTTTTTTGGGAAATGCAATTATATTTCATAAAACTGGATTTTCAATTGGGTATTAGGGTATGGGATTTCCCGGACTTTTTTATTTCCCGGGAAACGGGAATGAAAAAATTAATTTCCCGGGATTCCCGGGAATCCCGGGAAATGTTTTTGAACAAAATTGTTAATGAAAACCACCTATATAAATAATTTTTGTTAAAAAAAAACACTATTTCAGTACAAATGCAGTCTGTGTAGTGAGATTTCAAAGTAAAAAATATCAGAATGTTGAACATTTGATTTCACATAAATTAATCGCAGCACTGCCAAATGAATTGCATGATTCCAGCAGAAAGCACCTACTACTGGACTGTCGGAAACAAACCGTTTCATCACACTTGGCCCATTAGATATGGTGGCCACAATGTTATTTTCCAAAGACAATTAAAACTCTTCTAGTCTTATTTCTACAATTTTTCTTATTTCATCAGCATTACATCTTCCTGATATATAAACCAACCCCAGGTTATAAAATGAATTATTTACGTTTATACTTATGTTCAAATATCTCTTTTGTGATATTCTTGTCCATTCATCTAAGATTATAGTAAATCTCCTATTGTTAGAAATATTGCTCAATATTTCTTTTCTCATGATATCTTTTACATGATTGTAGTAATTTAATATAATGTTCTTTACATCGGTTTCTTTTTTTGCAATGCCAGGTTTTTATTATAAAAACTTTCTCGAATAAACGAAGATCTAGTTATGGTGCGGATTGACTGCGGCTAATTTGGATACCATTTTAGGAAACGTTTGCCCTACCATAAAACCTTTAATGCCTATTCAGCTTACACTTTTTTCTTCGGGTACTTTGCTAATTTTAGCTTGTTGTTTTCTTCAAGAGAAGTTGCATGACCATCAATTTTTTTTTAACCATTAGTCTTTTCTTTTCACATTTATTAATGAAAACGTTACTTATAAAATTATTGACCCTTAATATAAAGGAGTATTTTAAATTTAAAGTCGACTTTGTCTTTAATCAAATTTTAACTAAAGTCGACTTTACCTAAATTATACATTTGAAAAATTTAGATAGTAAGAGCGATTATTTGTAAAAAACAAAGCTTTTTTTTATATTTCTTTTAAACATTTTACCAAGTTTTTAGGCTTTACTACTTAAATTTTGAATAAGTTATGCGAAAAATCTTTATTAGTTGAAATGCTCCTAATTACTTGGCAAAGATTTTATTTGTGTGTCAAATAAATGTATTCCCTTTTAAAAGATTTTAACAATGAAATTTTTGTTTTGGTATTTGAAATGTTTTTTATGACTAAAATTAAAAAATCCTATTCGAAACAAAAACAATTTAAAAAATTTAATATTTTTAAAATTTCCCGTTTTCCCGGGAAAAATATATTATTTTCCCGGGAATTCCCGAACCCCAAACCCTATTGGGTATGTTTGCTTTTCTGTGCCACTGTATATATTTTACCAGGCTGGGGATTCTATAAAAAATTAATGATTATCGTCCACTTTTCGAAGCTAAATTTTAACATTTTAAAGATGTTAGTTACAAAAATGTCGAAATATGCAAAATTTCCGTCTTTTTCCAAAATTGTTACAATATTTTAAAAATTGTATCGTCATATGAAATCAGAAAAGCCGTAAGTTGCATTTAAAAAATTTTACAGGAAAAGCAAAAAATTTTTTTAAATTGTTGGCGCTTACACTTGGAGCTGTTTAGAATTTTTTTTATAAAATCGTCGTGCTTAGTCGTAGGAGTGTAAAATTTTGTAGGAATATTTATTTTGATACGGTGGATCATAATCAGAGCTTCGAAGAATTAATTCCTTAATTCAGTTTCTCAATTCTGAATTAAAAATTCGATGAATTAATTCACAAAGCACCATATATTGAATGGAATTAATTCATATTTTTTTCGTTCGATTTATTTTGTTACGAATTAATTCAATTGCAATAGTTATTTTTATTAAATCAAATGAATTAATTCACTGGTGATCGGGTTCAATCTTATAAATCGAACGGAAAAAAAGTGAATTAATTCCTTACTGAATTAATTCACCACTGAATTCGTTCGATTTCATTTTCGTTTAGTGAATTAAAAAAATAAAATTACGTTCAGTGAATTAAAAAAATACGTTCACTGAATTCAAAGCCTGTTTTCTGCCGTTAGTAGAAGAAAACATTTATTTAAAAATAAAATTTGTAACTAAACAATTTTACAGCGTTTGCTAGTAAAAATAAACAAATTATATATTAAGTGTTAAGGCACATCTACACGAGAGAGAAAACTGCTGGAGATAGATCAAAAACACCTCTAAATAGCTTAAATCATTCAAAATAGAGCTAATTAGATTAAAGCTCTGATCATAATCGATCAAAAAGTCGATTTTGAATTTTTTGTAACTTGCCTGTGCCCAGATTATATACTACAATCGTCTATTGTCTTATAGAATCTGGGCACAGGCTTGTATATACTTTACAAAAAAAAATTACATATTTTACTATAATTATAATTTCTTTGGAAAATATTTGCAAATTCTGAAAATTTCATAGAAATTTGGAAACCTGAATTTAGTTTAGATTTTATTTAGACAGTTCGCGCCCACCCTAAAAGTGGCATTCGATAACCCGGTGTCTTCAAATGCAATAAATTGTATAATATGAAATCATTGTACAAATACCCAGGTAGAATTATTAGATAAAGTTGTCATTTGTATTCCCTGCAACGTCAAACAGAAGAAAAAGAGAAAAAACAAAACTAAAATAAATATATAGTTTGACATTTGCTTATTTTTATTAAAAAAATGAAAATTATAAAATATTTAAAAAAAAATACATTTCCTAATACCACGGTGAAACAAGAGATTTTACATTCCGTTTTATTTATTAATGCTTTTAATTTTCTCGCAAATGCTGATTGATATACAAAGATAGTTGTCGAGTTTTTTGACATGGATTTTCTTACGTCCTTAAAAAATACGCTTCTCATGCAGTTAGCAGAAGTCAGCCTTTCTTACCTGACCAATTTTTACGAAATGACGGTACTACTTAAAATTTGCTTTGCCAGTACAGTAGACGCTCGCAAATTAGAGCTTTCAGTAATTCGAACGTCCAGAAATTAGAATCAGTGTTTGCAATACATTAAACGCTCTGAAATTCGAATTTAAAATTCTAATTTCTGAGCTTTTTTTTTTTTTTTGGTTATTTGAATACACAGGAAATCCCCAATTTATTTTTATTCTGTTTGAATAAAGTAAAACTAAAAAGAGGAATCACCAAATTATATACATATGTTTTTTCCTATTTGTTTTTTTTTTGTCGCATTTATGTACATTTTTGGCTAGTTTATTTGTGAAATTTGATACGCGTGTACATATTATTTGGCAGTCTCTATTAAATAGTGAAAGTGTATCATTTAAAATGTTAAATAAACGTAAAAAAACACTTTATCATTGGAAACTAAAGTCAAAATATTAGAAAAGCTTGATAAAGGCGTTCAAGGGAACCGGTTAGCCCTAGATTTTAATGTGACAACATCTTCAATCAGCTACATCAAATCACATAGATCAGCAATATTAAATGCTGTTTCAAACACATATCAGGAGGCAAAAAATAAATCTTTGCACAGCGCTGAATATCCAAAAATGGAAAGTCGTCTGTATGAGTGGTTTTTAAATCAACGAGAAAAAAAGTGTACATTGACTGGGCCAATATTAAAAGAGAAAGCTAAACAAATATTTAGAGAGGAATATCCCGATAAAGATGAAAATGCATTCCGGGCAAGTGATGGATGGTTTACCAAATTTAAGAAGCGACACGGTATCCGTTTTTTAAAAATTTGTGGCGAGATTCTTTCCAGTGATGTTGCTTCAGTCACTCCTTTTATTCATCGATATCGTGCAAAGATCGCTGAGATGGGTTTAATGGAGTCACAAATATATAATGTCGACGAAACCGGATTATTTTTTCGTTGCCTACTAGACAGAACCTATGTCTCTGCTTTTGAAAAAAACGCCCCTGGACATAAAATTCAAAAACACAGAATTTCAGTCCTACTTGGTGCAAACTCTGATGGATCACACTAATTAGTTCCATTGGTAATTGGAAAAGCAAAAAAACCCAGGTGTTTTAAAAATTTCAATAATCCTCTGCATTACAACTTTTCAAAAAATGCTTGGATGACTTATCGGATTTTTCACGAATGGTTTCATGGAATATTTATTAAAGAGGTAAACAAAAATATTGATTTCAGGTTCAGTACATAATTTTAAAATTTTTTTCAATTCACAGGTGATCCGCTTTTCTCAGGAAAATAATTTGCCTCCGAAAGCCATTTTGCTCCGCTCATACACCCATTGAGAAACTTAAAAGTGACGATGGAAACATAGTTGCATTATTCTTTCCACCAAATGTGACAGCAGCTTTACAACCAATGGATCAAAACCCTATTAAGTTAACAAAGCTCAATTACAGAAGTATGTTTCTTTCTCAGTTAATTGCTGAAGGTGGTGAACTGAAGAATCATTTGAAATCCCATTCGATCCGCAATGATATATTATTACTGAAACAAGCTTGGGATGCGGTACCACAAAGTGTTATGAAGAAATCTTGGTCAAAGTTGTCCAATTGGGACTCTAACCAATACGACAGCGACGATGACGTGCCAATAGCACAATTGTTGCAAATAGATCAGGACTGCAACGTAGTTATTCAGATAACTCAAGCTCTTTTAAAAGAAATAGCTCCCAACGATTGCATCGGTATAGAAGACATCGACAGATGGAATGAAGATATGTTTGATGACGGATCTGTTTATGTTCTCATTAGCGATGGTGAGTCTTCAGATAGCAGCGAAGACGACGTTGTTGCAGTATCATCAGTTGTCTCTAATACTGCAGCTATTGAAAGCGTAAATAATTTAATAAAATGGTGCAATAACAGTGAATTGTTTTCAACTAAGCACATAAGTAATTTTTTGGCTCTCCGTAATGATATTTCGGATTTAAAGAAACCAAAAAAACAAACAAATATAACTGATTATATGTCAAACAAAGATTAGTTGTTAACTTGGCCATTGTTTAATTTTAATTGTTTAATTTTTTTTAAATACAGTTTTTTAGTTTTTAATTAAAAAAAATACATGTGATGTAATTAGACTGCATTGCTATGTTTTGTTGCCATTCGTTTTTTTTTTTATATTCATATTTTTAATTTAAAAAAATACATTTGATGTATTGGACTGAATTGTTGTATTTTGTTTTCTTGTTTTTATCAAATAAAATTGAATTAAAAAATATTAAAAACGATCGTCTTTTCATTCCTGAAAGTGTTAGAGGTTTTTGAAAGCAAAAACACTGTGAAGTATTTGTTAGGAGAATATCCTGATGAAGAAAAATAGCAGTTTTTGAAAAAAACGTACTTATTATGTTAATTCATAATAAGGAAATTGGCCTCGAACTGAGTTAATAAATTTCTAATTAATTAATAAATAAAAAGGTCGAAAAAACAATTTTTATTTTTTTGAATAAAAATTAAAACCCAACATTTTAAAAAGAGTTTTATTTAAGTTTTTGGAAGTAAATTTACTCAATTTTTTTTTTCGAAAAAAAAACGTCCAGAAATTAGAATAATTCAGAAATTAGAATTGGTTCAAAAACAAAGCGGTTCTAATTTGCGAGCGTCTACTGTATTTAGTAAAAACAAATCTGGTAATTTTAGCAGTTTTTTCTGCAGCATCATTTTTAACTAACTATTTTTACAGATTTATTGCTATGAGTGTAGGTTTTGAAATGAATGTAAGAAAATATCGTATTTTGAATGTTTTCGCTAGAAGCTTTTATTTGATTCAAAATGGCAAGTGAATTGGAAATGCGAAAAAAACATTTTGCAAACGATTCGAAACCCCCCCAGTGGACATATAAAAAAGAGCTTTTGAACTAAAATTTGGCCCGAAAACGGTTTCTAGGGTTCTAAAGATTTTCAGTACGACTTGGAGATCACTCGAAAGGCAGGTTCTGGCAGAAAAAAGGGTATCTGTGACCAGAATAAGGCGAACAAAATCAGTGCCATGTTGAAGAAGAATCATAACATTTCAGGGAGAAAAATCGATCAAAAAGTGGATTGTTCGGAGTTTTTTGTACGCAAGGTCAAAATGGACGCAGGACTGAAAACTTTTAAAGTTCAAAATGTTCCAGACAGGAATGCTGTAAAGAACACAATTTTGTAAAATATTGTAAAAACAATAAAAATTAGTACATATACACTTTTACAATAATCTTAATAAAAATTATTTAAATAATAAAAAAATGTATGCCTGTAACCGGACTTCTAACTATAAACTTTTTTCAATAAACAGTCATCATTTTTATAAAATCAATGTCCTACCAGTGCATTGATTATTGTACCGTTCAACAATTCTGTGAGTAAGTAGTACTATAGAAACACTTGGCAATCGTTGCAATAGCTCTCTAAGCCAATTTTTGTCAGTGATTTTTTATAAACCACTGAATGTTTTGTAAAACAAATAATGGCAAAACGCCTGGTACAGCGTTCTGGTAGTCATCAACCCTCGTATTCAAAATGAAAAAGCATATGCTAACTAGCTGCCAGCTTTTCCGTATGGGAATTTGTGATAGCATACGATTTGTCATTTTTAATTCTGGTATAAATGTTCTGGTAGTCATTTATTTTCAACTCCATTGTTACTAGGGTTTATGTCCCGGGAATCCCCGGACATAATCATTTCCCGGGATTTTTTTTATTCTTTTACAGAAGTTTTAGCTAGTATATTAAAATTTTGGAAGTTTTATTTCAATTAAAAACATTGATTGTTTTAAAAATAATTTAAATAAAAAATATTTAAAATTAATAAATGCGTTTTAAAATTTAATAATATAATATATAATATAAAAAAAAATTTTTTGGCCGAATTTTTTGGGTTTATTTAAAGCGTAAAAAAATTTTATTAAACATTATCAACTTTAAATACCAACAAAAATACTCGCACCTCGGAAATTTTATATTTTTTAATGATGGTCTTGTTCAAATAAAGCAATCAACAACAACATTTCAACATCAGTATTTCACCTCCAAATACCTCTAAAAAAACTCGGCATTAAAATTAAAAAAAAAATTATAATATTTTCGTATTTTCAATTGATGTAAGTGTTTTGAGTTTTTATTACCTACTTCAAATAATTTCATTTAAATTTCAATTGCTATTCCTTTATTTCAGTTGTATTTTTCAAATTTTATGTTTTTGTTAGATTAAATATTGTTGACCTTTGTTGTTGTTATATTTTAGTATTGTTTGGCTTTAGGTCATAAATTTTTAAAAAATAAAAATCCAAATGTTTTGTATTTTATTTTTCAATATTTTATTTTTTAATTTTCTTCCGATATATCGATTTGCATCGCAAATCATCCTCTGGGATATTTAAAAAATACAATATATTAAAAAATATATTTTTGAACAGGACTTACTTACTATTATTTTTAAAATAATGCATCAGATGCTATTTCAAATTATTTTGGATTTTTTATATGTTAATTTAAAGAAAATGCCACAATGAAAATTAAATAATTTTTTTTAAGTAGTTGTGCCATAAAAAATTTATATTCAAAAAATACCAATTAAAGTTATAAAACTATTTAATAATATTTTAGTGTCTATTTTTATAAAAAGATTTAGACGATTTGTCTAAAAATTTGTGTAAAAAATACTCATTTTTAAACTTTTTAATAAAAATAGACGAATACTTCTGAAAATCTGCATAGAAACAAAATATCTAGAAATAGAAATTTTTGGATTCCATATTTAATCAAAAAATCTATCTCAGTTCTGATTCTAAAGCTGGTCCGATACAAATTTGCACCCATTAACAATTCCATTATATCCTGAAAGAATTTATGATTCAATTTGTTTAACCGTTTAAACCGCAAATTAATATTTAATTAATGTATTTCTAAGAGTTGTTTAAAAATTAAGACGGCCTTCCATACAAATATATTACCTGCATATTAGTTCGCTATTTAAAATGTTAAACGAATTGATCTGGAAAAAGTGGAAGATATGGATATTTTATATTAAGCCTTTATTTCAGAATATATTAAGCAGATTTTCTCATGACTGAAACCAAAAGATGAACTTTGTCGTAAGTTCTTTTTAATAGATATAGAGTTTTTCAAGTAAACATACGTCGGATATATTCATTTTCTAACGAGCGGGAATTCCCGGGATCCCGGGAAATTCAGAAAAAAATCCCGCTGTCCCGGGAAATGAAAAAGTCCGGGAAAAGAAAAACCCTAATTGTTACCCAGTGGTATGCCACTGCTTGATTCTTTGTGATACTTACAATTTATAACTGGGTAATTATATAGGACTACATATAATCATATATGTAATTTTCTACTCGGGTAAATGTACAATTTCTTTTATGTAAATAAAGTGTTAATTGATCACGATTTTGTAACTTTTTCAAATTCAATCTTTGTCATATGATCATTTAAATAATAAGAAATTGTTTTTTTTTTGTAAATTATCTTATATATTTATGAAAATAGTTTAGCTGTAAATATTTATACAAGGAACAAATAAGATTGTTGTATGTCGATCATTCAATACACTACAAAAGCATTGAATGTACAATATTATTATCAGAGAAGAGAGAAAAAAGCAAAATCAGATTCAAAATTATACTTTAAAAAAAATTAAAAAAAGGTGGAAAAACAATTGTTTTTTTAAAACAAAGTTCAAAGTTAAGAGAAAAAAATTTTCTTGTTAGCAAAAAAAGCATTTTTGTGTAAAAAGTTTTTTAAAAAAGCAATTTAAAGCTAAAAAAATCGTAGGAAAAAGCTATTTTAAAGTTAAAAAAAATGGGTATTTCAAGAAAGCAAATATGAGTAAAAAAGCAAAAACAGCAGTTTTGTCTTCTCCGGTTATTTTATAAAAAGTGGGTCCAGAAATTACCGTATTTTTCCTTTCTTTTTAAATTTACGAAATTTTATATATATTTGTAAAAAAAAATTTTACAACAATTTCGTTGACATATTTTAATTTATTACAAACTACTTTTTTTACAGTACCTAATATGCTCCCCTAAAATTGTGTAGGGTGTAAATTAGATGCGATATTGTAAATCGCATGCATAACTGACATCACGTGCATCAGATATTGATTGTCACTTCCATTTACAAGTCGAATTAATATTTTGTATAATTGTCAGTTTTAAAAAATTTACACTTGTTACTTATTTTTGTTGGGCTTCTAAATTATGCCAAACCCAGCAAAAAACCGGAAGTCATGCTTTATGAAACACTTCTTTCATTGCCTAGAATAATATCCGTTAATGTGTTTTTACTGTTTTTTTATAAGTAATACTGAACAACTAAAAAAATCACTTCTTTCATTGCCTCCAAAGTATTCATCACTATATTTTTACAGCTCTTTTAGACCCAGCAAAATTGTCGGATGCAAAGAACTGGTTGTAGAACAACTTGTACTTGCATGCAACCTGTTCCAATTTATGTTCTATCATCCGTGATTATTGTTTGTGTTTGTTCCAAAAGTAACAGGTTCTGTTCCTCCAAACTAGAACAGGTCACTTTGGAACCGGTTCTAGAAGCAGTTATAGAATTGGTTCTGCGACAGTGAAGCCTTCCATTTTGACTTCCACGAATCAGTTCTAGAACCTGTTCCACGGAACCGGTGGTAAAAACACCTATTCTAGAACAGATTCAAAGGCAACCAGTTCAAAAAAATTTTGCTGGGGAAGTAATTTTGAACAACATCATTTGTAATTGAAATTTTTCAATTACACAATTTAATTAATTTAATTTACACAGAACGAATTTACAAAATTCTAATTAAATTTTTAAACACCTTTCTCATACCAAATTTGTAAATACAAAAAAAAAGGCACCAACTTTGAATTTTTATTTTTAAACAATTTTTATATGAAAGATAATAATTTAAAAACGAGTTACAAATATTTCAAACAAAAAAATTGTTGGAAATAAAATTTCAATTTCAAAGAAAATGTGATTGCTTTTACAAATTCCCATTGTTGGTGCCTACTGTTTTTTCTGTGTAGAAAAGAAATAATGACAAAAATCAGCGAGTTATTAGAGATCAACCCAACATAACGTATTCTTTTTATGTTTGGCCTATTCCTGTAAATTTTTTTTTTGCAAAATTTTAACAAAAACATTTTTTAATTCTAAATGTAATTGAAATCACTTTCAATTACAATTAAGTGGGTTATTACTTAAAACGTTGGCGTTGCGTTCATTTGTGTGTAAATTGTTATTGTTACAAAATCAATTTGTATGGAAAACAACGCAACGCAAGTCGTTGCGTTTTACAAAATAACCCCCTAAATGCAATTTGTAATTGAAAATTTTGAATTGCAATTACGTGTAAATGTAATTGTTTTTGTTTTTAAATTTCAGTTATATTATTTGTAATTGGTGATTTTCAATTACAAATTGCAAGTAATTGTAATTGAAATCCTCCAGGTCTGTTCTAAAGCATTATGGCTCTAAAAGTGATCCTAAGAAGTGATTTGCATTCAGTTTAATTCCATCAGATAATCGCGGTTTCGAATCCTGTCGGGACCAATATTTTTTTAATTTTTAAAAATAAATAAAATAAGAATGTTGAAAAATTTCTTTTTATTCATTTGTGAAAAAAGCAAAGAAAATAGAATTGCAGTGTTAAATAAATAATTTTATCGAAGGCAGAATATCCCGCAATGTGTGGCGTTTCTATCCCAATCAACATTTATATAAGAGCTGTAAATGTATTGATTATTTGGGTTTTGAGTACAAAATACCTACCTTTTTTCGAGTATTTATTATGTAAAATGACACAGAATATAAATCCATAACAAAATGCAAAGCAAGTAGTTTTTATTTTAATTTTACCTGAGCAAAAACTACCCATTTTTCGTACAAAACTAGTTTTTGCTTGTTTTTTATGTGTTTTGACAATTAAAAACTAGTATTAGGCAAAAACTAGGTAGTTTTTGTTCAGTCTAGATTAGATTAGATACGAAGGCACTACGCACCGCGACCAATATAGATCTTTTGTGCTGCCTAGAGTTCCCTATAGATTCAGGCTACCAATAAAGCCAATAATCCTGTTAGGAGAATTTCCCCAAACGTCCGAAGATGACACAAAGCGGTCACCCAGAAATCTGAGTCTCCTGTCGCACAGTCTCGGACATTCGCAGAGAACATGCTCCGATGTCTCTTTTTCCAGCTCACAAAACCTGCAAACATCAGTGTCTGACCGGTCCTGTTTGTGAAGCTGGTACCTGAGCCTACAGTGCCCAGTTAAGTATCCCGTCAGGGTTCTAAGGTTACCCCTGTCAAGTGACAATAGTCGCTTTGATACTCCGCTGGACAGGGAAATAAATCTTTTGGCCTGTCTTTGGCCAGTAGAAGTTTCCCAATGTTTTGCAAACTCAGTCTCTCTCCATTGCCTGAGTTTTTCCCTAGCATACCCCTTAGGTATCCCAAAGAATGGTTCCGGACCGATGAAGGGTCGTCGGGCTCCACAATTGGCTAGACCATCAGCACTTTCGTTACCCTCGTGCCCTTCATGGCCAGGAATCCATCCCAGTGTAAGGGAGTTTCTCATACCTAATTCGTTGAGAATTTCCACACACTCCAGTCTAAATACAGTATTATTTAAATCAGTACCTACTCAATACTTTCAGAGTTGTATTTTTCAGTATGAATGTGTATTTTAGCATGAAAATATCCAGCGAAAAATACTGCTTGCTTGGAAGCAGGTTCGTCAGGGAAAGAAAATAGTGTAGCGCTTGCATTATTGCTGATATAAGGCATAATTTTTGTTCGAGATAGCTCGAGTGAAAGCACTTGTTTCGATATCCGATATGCGCTTCTATCATAGCTCCAAATAATGGCATGAAATCACAGCTTTTAGCTAAGAAATTCGGTTATCATTGTCATTCTTTCGTGCTTTGTTAGAGCGATAAAGTGTGGTAAACAAAACTCTATTGCCTTTTTTAACACACTAATGCAAGCTATAAATCCTCAGAAGCAGTAAACGAAGCAGAAAAGAAGCACTAATCATTTTTACCGCTTCCGAATTTCTGCTGGGTACGTATAATTCTAAAAAAAATTACGATTTTTTCAGAATAAATAATTTTGCATTTCTAAAACAAATTTGTACTTACGCAGCAAAAAATAATTCATACATTTAATATTTTTTTTCATAAATAGTATGAATCGAACATAATAATCTTTTTCCAAAACTTTTTCATTTTCAGCAGGAATTTGTTCATACACACACTCAAAAAAGTCTGAAAGTTACTACATGACAGTTGTTTGTGTAGTAATCAGTAGTTATTGTTTTTAACAGTAATTACAGTTGTTTTTCTATAGAAAAAAGCAAAACAACTTTTATGACGGTTGTTTAAGAAAACAACTAACGAAAAGTACTGCAATTTTGTAACAGTTGTTTAAATCAGTTACGTTTAATATCATAATAAACAACTACCAAAACAGTATTTTTACAGTAAACTGTAGTTTTTGTTAGTTATTTAAAAAATAAAAAATTTTGTTGAATTTTTTTGAACTTTAAAAATTCTTGTTTAGTTTATATTTGTTATTATTGATATATTTCTAGTTTGCAAATAAAAATCAGAAACCTGTATGTCCAATGAATAAAAGTATAATAACTGCAGAACGGTTTGGAATTTTTACTTCAAATTTTAAATAGGCTGAAGTAATACCACATATTTTTGTAATCGAAAGAAAAAAATTTTTTTTTTCTTATTAAAATATACTTTTATAAAGAAAAAGAATTGACTGTAAAAAACAGTAGTTTTTACCAATTTTGTCAGTTGTTTTGAAATTTTTGTAGTAGAAATCTATCAGTTAATTTTACGACATTGGTATTTAATTTTAATGCATTTGTTAGTTATTTTTCAACAGTTAAAAATAACAAAAGTTTTAGTTATTTTAAAGGTAAATACCTTTGTCGCCTTTTTAACTGCATATACCATTGTTTTAACTGTCATTTTCAGTATATTCTACCGACAAACTTTTGTGAGTGCATTTATTATAAATTGAACATAGTATACTAATTATGTACGAATTAGAGGCCAGTATGAATGTTTTGCAAGACATTCACAAAACATTTTCTTATACAACACCAAAATATTTTTTTTGTTTTCTGTTTTATTTATTTTTTTTTGTAATGATCTGAATTTTAACATCTTGTAAATAACTACAAATAAGTAAAATGGTCAATTTTTGTTATATTTAGTATTAAAAATCGTCAAATCTCTCATCATGCAAGAGAATGTTTTGTAAGACATTCATTCAGCCCTCTAGTACGAATTTGGTTCTGTGTAGTATCAATGATTTTGTATTAGAGGATTCTAAGATACCTAAGTTTTAATATGAACCGGTTCGATCTACATATTCTACTTTGACAAAAAGGACGGATTTCTGTAAATCGTGTTGAACAAATTTCTTAAAGTATTGAGTATTGAGTCAATACTTGAAAAGAATTCAGTAGTATCGAGTATTCAAAAGTATCCACATTTTACAACTCTAATTCAAAGATTAAAATCACCATCGTCGATGCGACGTAGTATGACCTTTACGCAACAAAAATAAGTACAACTTTCTAGGGTTAAAAATAAAAAAAATATTAAATTTTTTTTTTACTTTTAATTGTTTGCTTTGCACCCCTTCAAAAAGTACTAAAAAATTTTGTAGTGGGAGTACTCCACTCTTATACAAATGTATGTTAAAACCATTAGTGTTTCTGTTAAAAAGACGCACATCTAGATCATTAATTCTAGTGCTTATTCTACTGCTTTTGCATCTCTTTTTTTTTGCTGGGAAGAATTAGTTTGTATACACGCGAAGAAGTTTTGCAGTAAATACATATCATGTATTTGTACAGTTAACGTTAGTTGTTATCTTTGACGGAAATTACAGTTTTACTATGGTGGGTGCTTTATTGTAAAGAATTTATGTAGTTCAAATATGAAGTGTTTCTTCGTATGACGGTTGAATTTTTTTAAATTTGACTGAATTCGCTAGATCTTTCTTTACTGTATTTGTAAGTTGTTTTTATTTACTGAAATATCTACTTTTTACAGTAAATGAACGGTGTCAATGGCACTTTCTTTAAATTAGTTCTCTTTTTTTGTTGAATTTTATGGAAATTTTCATGTTTTTCAACATGAAAATTTCGTTATAATGTATAAAGCTTTTGTCAAGAAAAATTTTTGGCATTTTAAACTTTAATTTCAGTTGATTCTTAGCAATACTATTTTTAAGTGTAGTACATATTGTACAATTTATCATTCAATTTAAATTCTGTGCATATTATGTCTGTTTGTTTACATGCTAGTTTTTACTATTTTTACTAGTTTTTTCACTTAAATCGGTTTTTGCCGTAAAATTCGCTAATATTTTTATTCAGTTGTTTCGATTTAATACTTTTGATATCATTTACTTTCGTTCCACTTGAAAAGAAAATAATTTTAGGCAAGTCTTCCGCAGTTTCTAAGTTTACTATTTTTTACTGGAAATGTAAACAAACAGACTGATTAATTTGTTTACTATCAATAATGTTTTGTCATATAATAATTTTTCATTAAACGTTAAATTTTAAAAATAAACAAAAAAATGTCAATTTCAACAGATTTTGTTTTTTTTTTTTTTTTTTTTTTTTTTTTTTGCAAAATTTGAGATTATGACTTTGTTTATCATTATTATCACGAAGAACGTCGTTGTAGTCGTTTATAAAGTCAGAAAAAGCGTCATTGTTGCATCGGTTGGTTGGCCGGTTAATATTTTTGTTGAGATTTTAATTTATCATTATTGCACGCTTTATTGTATATTTGTACTTGAATAACATCTTGTCAATTTTTTTTTTTCTTAATATTTTTTGTGATTTATTGTTGTTCTAAAAATAAGTTTTGTATGACTTTTTGTAGATTATTCTTTTATTGCCATAAACGTATGCTCATATTAATTTTGTCTGTCAGTTTGTAACATATCGAAATATAGGTGTGAGACCCCCGAATAAGCAAAGCGGGTTTCGATGAAATGCATCTAATTTACAATATTTGTCGATGCGATATAATTTTTCTCTCAAGAGTAGTTTATTTTATTATAATTACTAGACTAATTATTTAGAAAAAGTTTTGATTTAATATTTGCTAAAATGACAAACAAATTTACAAAAAATTAATCATTCGAAATTACACGTTTTTTGTCCATTCTTATACGAGGGCCATCTGGTATTTTTTTTTCAAATGAGTTTTAATGATTTATATATCATTGTAATCTGCTAATCAGTGCCTTCAAAGGTGGCACTAGATAAACAAAAACTATTTTATAATATTTTGTACTATGTAATTTATTTGATGCATTTATTTTTCCTTACTTTTCATTTTCAATAGGTTTGTTTTTTTCGAATTTTCTATAAATATTCCATACAAATTTAAGCATTTATAAAATTTTTAAGTAGATATACAGTGTGTTCGTTTACTCGAAATTCTTACTACTTTTACTACAATTGGAAAGTCTTGTTTACTTTTTGTATTAAATTTTTCCAGCTGTAGTAAAAGTAGTAACTTGTAGTAAGTAAACGAACACGCCTATAAATTTAGCTGCTTAAAAATTAAGGTGGTGTTTCTAGATGACGTTTTGCTTCACACGAACGAAAATACAATAACAAAGTACATGCAATACAAAAACAAAATACATGTAGTCACTCATTCGTGTGACAACGAACGTCTTCTAGAAACCCCATGTAAGTAGTTATAAAAATGCTACCAAGTCTTAAAAAATCTTGGCTTTTCTCTTTCAAATGTAAACAAAAATATTTGTCATAAAAATATTTGAAATTGTAGAATTTTTTATTTCATAAAATATTAAAACAACACAAACTAACAAATGAATTATGCGTTTGTTAGTAAAGGTAGACCAGGGCACAGAAGATAATTGCTCCATTTCGAGTTCTGTCCGATGTGCGATCCGATAGGGATTCGGACTCCTAGTCTTATAACCTTTTTGCTGGTAGTTTAAAATCGTTTTACAAAATAGTCATAGATAACGAAACTTTGATTTATTCATGTGTACCAGAAACTAAGCACCAGTCAACAGTGTGGGTGTCTCAAAATGAATCAAGTCCAACAAGTTGTTTGTAGTGGAAGTGTTTCTAAGAACCGCTAATGCCGATTTTTATACAACCATAAGAAATAAGAAAAAATAACCCAAATCGTCGAATCATACTAGGCCTGATTACTGGATGTTCAGGTAGCTACTAACTGGGATTTTAAATAACTTTTGTTTCTCATATGAAATTTAAATTTAACTACCGGCTAAATTTTAACTGAACATTCAGTATTTGGGCCTAAAAGGCGTGTTCGCTCGATTACATCTACGAAATGACAAGTATCCATACAAAAAGGAAACAATTAACCCCAGGATATCAAATAAAAAAACACAAATTCTTGGTAATGATTTTACATGTTATTATTATGCCATGATCACAACAATAGCTGCGTTTGTGCGGCATTCTTATCAATGATATCTCGAACAATTTTGACAGTAGAAAGCCGGAATACGTTGAAAAACTGTCAAAATCGTTCTTGATAACACTGATAGAGAGTCACACAAACACAGCTAATGCTCTAAAGCTGCCTACACACGAAGGAACATTCGTCAGAACATGTGTTTCACTTTTTTTTTAATTTTTTAATACAGACGATGCCACACTGGTATGCCAGTGCTTGATTTTTTGTGCCACTGGCAATTTAAGACTGCATATTGTATTAAAACCGTTTTTAACCGGGTTCATAAAATCACTGTGATAATGACACAATTCTCTTAATACTGTAAATAGTAATTTTATTAAGTAACCTTCAGTAAATTTACAATAAAAAAGAAAATATTAGAAAATTGTTGTTCAGATTGTTAGTTCACACTCATAAAAGTTTGTCGGTAGAATCTACTGAAAATGACAGTTAATACAAAGGTATATGCAGTTAAAAAGGCGACAAAGGTATTAAAATTTAAAATAACTAAAACTTTTGTTATTTTTAACTGTTGAAAAATAACTAACAAATACATTACAAATAACTAACAATGTGGTAAAATTAACTGAAAAATTTTTACTACGAAAATTTTAAAACAACTGACAAAATGGGTAAAAACTACTGTTTTTTACAGTTAATTCTTTTGGTATTATAAAAGTATATTTTAATAAAAAAAAAACAATTTTTTTTTGGATTACAAAAATATGTATAATTACTTCAGCCTATTTAAAATTTGAAGTAAAAACTCCAAACAGTTCTCCAGTTATTACGCTTTTAGGCATTGGAGATACAATACAAGTTTCTGATTTTTCTTTGCAAACTAGGAATATATCAATAAACTAAACAAGAATTTTTAAAATTCAAAGAAATTCAACGAAATTTTTTGTTTTTTAAATAACTAACAGAACCAACTATTTACTGTAAAATTACTGTTTTGGTAGTTGTTTATTATGATATTAAAAATAACTGTTTTAAACAACTGTTACGAAATTACAATACTTTTCGTTAGTTGTTTTCTTAAATAACCGTCGCAACAGTTGTTTTGCATTTTTCTATAGAAAAACAACTGTAATTACTGTTAAAAACAACAACTACTGATTACTAAAAAAACTACTGTAATGTAGTAACTGTCAAACTTTTTTGTGTGCGGTTGTCTATTTAAGTCATTATTCACAAGATAATTTCTATTGCTGTTATATGGACAATATTATTATAGCCTGGAGACAATTGCAATTTGAAAATTATTTCAATTTAAAATTGCAAATGTTTGATCTATTACGAGTGCAAACCGAACCGGGAGGGAGTGAGCGATTTGCGTTAAGAACTTTATTAACCTTTGATTGTTTTAGATGAGGGTGTTTTTTCTTATATTTTTGTTGTTCACTCAGAAAATTATGCAGGTAGAATTAACTACAAAAGAAAGTTCAAACATGTGCATTCACAGTTGGAAAGGTGCAAACTACAATTGAATTTATACACTCAAAATAATATGTCTGTTGGCTCAACAGAAAAATTTGCTACTTTAACAAAATTGATTCCCATTTTTTGGCTTAAAATGTTTTTTTTCCTAGAATTGAAAAACAAAGCAGAACACAAGAGGCAGCTAACGGTGATCTTTTTATGAAAATAATGTAAAACTGCCAAAAATATTAGGCAGTTATCTTAAATGCGCAGGTACAAAAAGTGCACTTAAAGAAGACAATTGCGTACATAATTTTGTAAAATAGAAACGAAACGAAAATTTTGTGCAGCTATAGCAAATGTGCACTTAAGAAAAAGGCAGTTAAATCAAAACTACTATATTTTAAGTTTAAAAAAATCTGCTAAGCGAGATTCCAACCGATTTGACTAGTTTTTAACAAATTTTTAGTTGAAACACTGATTTAAACAAAGATTTTAGTTATCTTCATTTAACACAATACTAAAGTTCCTCAGTACTTTAATTAATTTTGAGTATTAATTTTAAAAATTATTTATAACTAATATTTAAGAAACCATTCGTTATTACGCGGTAGAAGGTACCACCTATTCATCCGAAGCGTTAAAGATGGCGCTATTTCTTTTCCTCCCGATTTTTTATAATGACCCATATTTCAAAAACTAAGAGAGATAGAGCAAAATTGGCGAAATATAATTCCCCCTTGAACAGGTTATCTATATTAAAAATGGACCTTGATGGGGTCTTGGACCCTCGCAAATTTTTAATAAAAATTTTCCACTTTATAAAATTTTCCATATCTCGAAAACTAAGGTGGTGTTTCTAGATGACGCTTTGCTTCACACGAACGAAAATACAATAACAAAATACATGTAGTCACTCATTCGTGTGACAACGAACGTCTTCTAGAAACCCCATGTAAGTGAGATAGACCAAAAAGGACAAAATGTTTGCTACGGGACTACGCCCGGGAAGGGTCGTGAGACCCTATTAATATACTTTTTTTATACATAATTTAAAAGAATAATTAAGAAAAATTTTCATTATACGTGACTTAAACGAATATTTAGATTCGCTGAAAAATTAAATATTTGCAGATAGTCCTTATTGAATATAAGCCGTCAATATTTAGTAAAAAAAATTTTTTTACGAAAAGTTAATAAATGTAGAAAACGCTGAGTATAAAGAGGAGCCAATTATTGCCCATAAAAATTAAAGAACAACTTCTTTAACGCTTAAATGCATGATCTCTTCGATTTTAACCATTTTTTTTATAAATGATTTCTAAAGGCGTGTATATTTCGAGAAAAATACCAAAAAAAAAAATTATTTAAAAAAAGGATGATTTTTATTGCAAAATATGTGTTTTTGCGAAATAGCTAAATTATGATTATTTTAATGTGTATGAAAAAAAAACCAAAAAAATCTATAAACTGTGAATATACATTTATTGTCGCCAAAATGGCAAATTTCAAATGCTTGATAGAGACCCACCGTTCATGAAAAATATCCATTAAAAATAAAAAGCGCGTGTAATTAACCATATGGAAATGTTTCAGTCTTGGATTTACCCAGCGCATTAGACTATGACCCCGATACATAAAATATAAAATGAAATATTCTTTCAAAATATGGTAAATATTATAATAAAAACAAAATGTTAATAATAATTCTTATCTCTGCAATAATTATCTTTCGTGTCATGCCAATATTCTCATCAATATTACTTATATTATTGTTCATACTTATTCATATTATTATACCCTACACCACTATGTGGTCAGGGTATTATAAGTTTGTGCTGATGTTTGTAACACCAAAAAATATTGGTCGTAGACCCACCTTATAGTATACCGATCGGTTCAAATTTTTTTTTATTTCGATTTAACGATGTCCGTCTGTCCGTCCGTCTGTCTGTCTGTCCATGCAATCTTGTGCGCACTCTACAGGTCGCAACTATTAAGATATTTTGATGAAATTTGGTACGCAGACCTATGTTGGCCCAAGGACGAACAAGTTTGATTTTTTTGAACATCGGTCCATGTTTAGACCTAGTGCTCATATAAGGGTCCTACCAAAATTATACTGTTTATACGCTGCAGGTCGTAAATATTAAGATATTTTGATGAAATTTGGTACGCAGACCTATGTTGGCCCAAGGACGAACAAGTTTGATTTTGGTGAACATCGGTCCATGTTTAGACCTAGTGCCCATATAAGGGTCCTACCAAAATTATACTGTTTATACGCTGCAGGTCGTAAATATTAAGATATTTTGACGAAATTTGGTACACAGACCTATATTGGCCCAATAACGCAGCCTATTGATTTTGGTGAACATCGGTCTATGTTTAGACCTAGTGCCCATATAAGGGTCCTACCAAAATTATACTGTTTATACGCTGCAGGTCGCAAATATTATGATATTTTGATGAAATTTGGTACATAGACCTATGTTGGCCCAAGGACGAAGCCTATTGATTTTGGTGAACATCGGTCCATGTTTAGAACTAGTGCCCATATAAGGGTCCCCCCAAAATTGGCTTGGTTACAAACTGCAGGTCGCAAATATTAAGATATTTTAATGAAATTTGGTGCGCTGACTCACATTATAGAAAATTTTGACATAAGCCGCATTTTAACCCATTCGAATTTCGGATCCAAACAATACACCCGACTGGTGTAGGGTATTGTATAGTCGGCATGCCCGACTTTAACCTTTTTACTCGTTTTTTATTGATTTTCATTACATTCTGTATTTAAAAAAAAATATAAATTTCTTTCTTTGGTGCATTTACCTAGAATTCTCTCAAAGTTTTGTCGCTCCACCATAAAAAAAGTTGTGAAATGTGATACCGACATTCTTTTGCTACTTAATTTCAGTAACTACATAAGATCGATTTAAAACTGGGGTTCTTAAAACGTTTAGAGGGAATTGTTGACCAATGAAATTAATAAAATTTCTCGGTAATTTTTTAAAAATTTTCTTAACAGTAAAGAAAAGCTTTAGTTTAAAAAAACCTGGTTTTTAACAAATCTTTTTTTCGATTTAGAGACATTTTTAATCGTCTGACATGGAATCTAACCCAATCGATTCCCTCAGATTTCGATGAAATTTGGAAAAACTCGGTAATAACCATGCCGGCCCAAGTTGTTTCAAAGTTGTCCGAAACTTATCGAAACTAAACACTTTTTAATATTTGCAGTCCTTTTTTGGATAGATTTTTAAAATACCATTTGATTGATATACAAAAAAAAAAATTAACCACGAAAATCGTTGTAATTTTTATACCAATTTTTGCTATTAAGATCGGTCGCTGAAAAAGCACACGTGCTTATTTTTTCTTTTCCCTATGTCAGATATCCCATTTTCATTTAAATCGGAGGAATTCATCTTAAAAGAAATATTTTGATAATCTCAAGATATTTTTTAACGACAAAAATTATCGTAATGTAACGGTTTTTATTTATTCTTTTTCTCGGAGGTAGTTAAAACAGAGATGTCGGATCTAAATCTGAGCGACAAATTTTCAAAGGATCCCATATATAATAATTTTATTTTTTAATATTTTATTCCTACTTAAATCGTACATATGAATGTACTACTTTTGTGTGTCTTGTCAGCTTGATGGTAAATTGTCTAGAAACAACCAATCATTTTGTTCATTTTTATCATTATTTCCATTTATTTACATGCGAGGGTGGTCCGAGAAATTTGTAAGATAAACAAAAAGATTCAACATTAGAGAATCGGTATTTAATAAAATCAAGTTTTTACGTTTCTAGCTAAAACTCATACAAATATGCAAAATTTAAAATAAATTAAATATTTCTTTTTTGTTAAAAAAAAAATAGTTTACCCCTCTAACCGGCAAGCCCGCCTCCAGGTGGGGTATATTAAATTGACCACAAATGCGCCAAATGAGTATTTTATAATAAGATAAAATTAAAAACAGTGCACGGTTTTGAAGCGAGAAAGTGTAAAATAAATTTCATAAAATTTCGAAAAATAAATATTTTAAAACAAACAAAATTTTCAAAAATCTTAAAAACATATTTAAATTGACTAAAACAATTGATAATGACCACAAAGAAAGATTGAAGCTTAATCTGTTGAAAAAATTCCTTACTTTGGTCCAAGGATACACAGGATTCCATAAGGATACATTTAAAGGACATCGCCTTAATTTGGTATAAGTAGCAAATCTTATAAGTTTTAATAATATATATTGAAATTGTGGTGCGTTTTCGCTCAATTTCGCATTTTTCGAAAAACGAAAATCGCTACCTCCTCTTAGTAACGGCACAAAAAACCTAATTTTTTTTTTATTGTAATTACCAAGGTTGGCAACCGATACCGTTATAATACCGTTATCCGTTTCAAAACCCTTTCAAATTGACAACCGATACCGATACCAATACCGAAATTCTTGATTTAAAAAAATACCGGTATTCAAAAACCTTTTCCCTTAATACCGGTATCGTACCGGTATGGAATCGGTTTTAAAAAATTGTTTTTTTTCACGTTTTTAGCAAAAATACAAATTTTTTTAATATAAAATTGTTAAACAATTAAACTTTATTATCCATTGTTAATAGAAAATCGTGTTATAAATTCAAAGTGCGGTTATCAGCCTTTAGTTTGCATTGGCAACATTGTTTTTAATTTATTTAACTTCATAAATATTCTCTAACTTGTGACAAATTTAGTAAATATAATTTAATATATAAACTGGTTTCTTAAACCTTTGATTGAATTTACAGTTTCTTTTAGAGAATCCTTTTATTAATTTTATAAACTTTTTTTTTTTATTTCATTATATGATCTCAATACAAATATAAAAAATTTGTAGTGAATCAACTTGTGTTCCGAAAATCAAAAACAAAAAAAACACTCTAATATAGGGCCTATATTCTGCAAAATAACCATTGGTACTTTTTTGTAAGAGAGCATAACTTAAATGCCTTTATTCCCTTATTTTATTTAACGACGGTTATATATATATATCATTTTATACATCACTGGAAAGCTTATAAAAAAATAAATGATCTAATATGGAAATAAGTATGACATTTTATATAAAAAAGACGGAGTATGTAAAAAACGCATGTTTTTTAAACTTTTTGTATGGGAGCACATTTCAAATTTACGAAATTAAAAAAGAGTATATCACAGGATTAATATATCCATCAAAATATGAAGTTTGATGTACATATTTCCTATGTTTAGCACAAAAAGAGGCCTAAATTCTTTAAAAATGTACCAAAAAAGGTGTTTCGGGGAAAATTTTGGCAAACCTGATGTAGTGCGAATATCGAAAAACGCAAAAACACGTGTCCGCTTAAATTTAATAAGGAGTAATATATATGAATTCAGCAGACATAGCAATATAGTTCTCCATATAAAGTACCCAAAATTTTTGAAAATTTTAAAACAGCAAATTCGAAAGAGCAAAAAAGTACCAAAAAAAAGCTACCAGTGAAAAGCCCTCAAAAATTTCTTTCCAACAATACCACACTTGCACATGGTTTCTTTCGTCGAAATATCTTAAAAAGCAAAAAAACCTAAAAAGGACCCATTTTTGAACCCCTTTTTGGACCCTTAAAATTCCGAGGTGGCCGATAAGCTGAGACTGGACGATCTTAGATTTTTTTTTCAATCACATATCCAAATTTCATCAAAATCGGAGTGTTTAGGCTGAAGTACTTCCGTTGTTAGAAATTTTTAATAACTTAAATACTTATCCTTTATAAAAATTTAATAAAATTGAGTTTTTTATAATTAAGAACGTTTTTTTTATATTTTTGTAAATTTTTTCAATAATACCGGTATATACCGGTATTAATGTTTCGGTATCGGTTATACCGATACCGAAATGATTAAAATACCGTTACCGATACCGATACCGAAACAAATAAAAAATCGATACCAATACCGATACCTATACCGTTATTCGTTTCGGTTGCCAACCTTGGTAATTACATCTTGGTAAGAGGAATAATTTATGCTTAAACCTAGTAATTTTTATGTTTTAGTTTTCGAGATTCACTCTTAACCTAGCCCATATCTCCTAAAATATGCAATGAAAAAAAAATGTAGAAGAACTTATTGTTTATTTTTCGTGGGGAATACTTGATATAAATTCATTGCAAAAATGCTTAGGGCGGTTAGAGGGTTAACTAAGGGGCTGTTCGGAAATACATCATTACTTTGCATGTAATGCGCAGCGCAATCGTAAAAGCACGCTTATCAAAAAAAAAAGTTAGTACAAAAGTCTGTTAAACGCGTTCTGATTCAATTGAACTAATTTTTCAGTTATTCTGCCTTAAAATTTGGGATTGAAGTAATATTATTTGTAAATCCAATTAAGCATAACAATTTCATCCGTATTTGAACTCACTTTGCATGCTAATTTGTGTTAATTAACTTTTTAAAGAAATTTTTCAATTAAGTTATACCACAATTATTTCCAAACGATTATATTTTTGTGTCTCTGCTATCCAATATCACATAGAGATGGTGCTATATTTTCATATTTTTTATTGTATAATCATAAAATGGCTTATATTTCGGAAACTAAGCGAGATAAAGCACAATGAACAAAAACTTCACTATACAATATATGCTCTACCTATAGTCCCAATAACAAATATAGACCTGTCTCGGGACATATCCGGAGGAGCCAGAAACCTAGATTGTAAGCGACATTTTAACAGAAACTTTCAGCTAAATCAGGTAAAGTTTCTGTTGAATTTAGCTCAAATTTCTTAGTTAAGTTAACTAAAATTGTCTGTGTATTTAGCAGTGAGTGAAATTTAGCTTTCTTAATTTTACCAGACCATAATTCTCGACTGCATTAAAAATTCTGCTGGCGAAAATACAGGTACTACTTCCTGTTATTTTAGCAGAATTTGGAACTTTTTTTCTTATGAGTGCATCAGCTGGCAACACTGTAATTGTGAGATGTTCGAAAATGCTGCATCAAAGCAGATGATTCGCGAACCAATTGTAAACGTCCCACCAAAACATGATAATAAGAAGTCATTACCGTATAGATTACCAAGTAATGGTAGGCCATTGCATTTTGAATTCCTCTAAAATACAAAATAATTACTTGCAGATAAGTTATAGAAGTACTCATACACACTTTACAAAATAATCACTTACTAGTAATTGATTAAACAAGTATCAATTTTATATTTTAATATTATATTTATTAATTTGTAAAAAAATTATTTTGCTAAAATCTAAAGATTTTAAAGGGCTCCCAAAAATGCTAAAGATTTTTTTAGATTTTCATATTTGATCTTTAGAATTTTTGTTTTTGAAAAGTTAATCAAGTTTCTCCACCAAGCTTTAGCAACACTGAAAATGATTTAGTTTTTAAATATTTGTAAACAATTATTTTACAATGTACGACATATTCTACCTCTATGGGTAACCACTTATTCTTTCGCAATGAGTAACCATGCCGCACATTGCTTTGATCCCATATAACGATTGGACAAAAATAGAAGGGGTGGAGACAGAGTTTTGAAATTTGGTACACTGTCATAGAACCCCTTAGTTACGAAAAATTTTAATTTTTCGAAATATCGGGCCAAGGACACGCCCACCTTCCATAGGTCCTGAAATATGAAAATATTAGCTACATAAATGGACGTAAAATTACAAAAAGTATCCATTGAGATACACGTAAAACTGAAAACGTTTGTGTCAATTTTGATCAAAATCGAAGCAAGGACTCTTAGTCCTGCAAAAATTATCCGATTGCTATGAAATTTAGCACGTGAATTGATATAAGGTCGGGCCAAATTTGAGTAAAATCTATCCATTAATAACAAAATGCCTCTCATAAAAAATGCGTTTTAAACGCTTAAAATGATTTTTCTAAAACAAAAAATAAGATTAAAATAGGAAACCATGTGAATCCTCCATTTTAGGTGTAGGGTATGTTCAGCGAACTTATGTAAAACACTACGAGGAATATTTTTGCGGAACATTTTAACCTTCTAACTCTTCAATTAAAGGGACTTTTTTGGCCATATTTTAAAATGGCGGTGTTTCGTCGGAAAGGATAATTGGGCCATATTTTTTTGAAAATGAACACGGTGTCTCCGTTTCCATCATTGGTGTTATATATCGGACAATGTTGGAAAAAAATTTAAGGCCAGCCGTGGAAAACCATCCGCAAATATGGTTCCAACAGGATGGAGCCACAGCGCGCACTGCGAGGAACACAATGGCTTTTATACGCAACATCTTTGGTGAACGAATTATTTCGGATACAAGCGATTTTAATTGGCCTCCGCGTTCACCGGATTTGACCGCTCCAGAGTGTTTCCTTTGGGGTTATTTAAAAGGACGAAATCAACAACATAACACCTGAAGTTTTGCGAAAGGTTATGGAAAATGTTTTAGAAATAGCACGAATATGCGAAGCAGAAAATGGCCACCACTTGCGTGATATAATTTTTCATAATTAAATTAAGAACATTCTCCATTAATATACTGTATTAAAAAAAAAACTTTAATAATTATGTCTTAAATAAAAACTTATATTGAACTCAAACGCCTTCGGTAATTTTGGGCCACCTTGTATATGGGAAAAATGTCTCAGAATCTAAGATTTTTTTCTATAGAAAAAATACATCAGAACGAGATAATTTTTTTATAGGTAAAATGTTTCAGTATCTAAGGATTTTTCTATAGAAAATATGCCTTAGAATCTGAGCGTTTTTCTATAGTGGAAATGCCTCTGAATCTGAGGCATTTTCACCTCGTAGTCTTAGGTTGTGATAATCTTGAAGGTTTTCTGCCAACCCTAACTATATACATATATAGTTTTTTTTTTTGCATTTTCTCATCAGTATACATTTTTTTTTTTTTGTTTGAACCCAGTTGCAAACAATACAAAATGAATAGTATAAGGAAAATATATGCATATGTATAAAACAAGAAGAAATTATATTGTCAACGATTTTGAAATTGTTGTCGTGGAATAAAACCTTATTTTTGTTTGTTGTAAATCAGTTGTAAACGCGATTTTCAAGATACAAGATGTATATAAATCAACGTCGTCTTTGTCTAATATATTTTGTTTTTCAAAGTGCAATTTGTAGTAAATCATTTAAATTTATAAAATTGAAAATTAACAATTAATCATAATTTTAAAAGCAAATATACAAAATAACGTTTTAGAAATTGTGTCGTTTGCTATTTTGCATACAATCTGAGCGTAATAAATTTTCATATATTGTGTGCCTTTTGATAAACGGCAAATAAGGTATTTTATAAAGTGATCACAGACAGCCTCATTCGATACAGGTTAATTATTCAAATATTTTTAATTCTTATAGATTTTTTATAAATTAATTAAAACAAATAGTGTGTAAGTAAATGTATGTGTAAATTCCAAATATATTACGAAATAGGTGAATTGAATCAAACTACTACCGTATAAATAGACTAAATTGAACTAAACATTCGTATAAAAACATGTAATCAGCCAACCATTCAACCAAACACCCACAAATTGAACGTGACATTTTTTTATTTGTGCACATTCATTTCTATTACTCTTCCTCTAGCCAATCCTCCAACACTTCTGTTCTTAATATCCACATTTTGATCACCTAATTTGTCCCACGCTACTAATTTGACAATAGCATGGTCCAGTGTAAATGTGGTGCATTCATAGACGTTTTTGTAGCATAGTAATAGTTTCTCCCATCTTTTCTCTTCTACTTTCTAATTGTATTATGTGATGTTATTGTTCCTATTGCAGAAGCAGAGGAGTGAGGAGAAATCGTGATATAGAAGGCGCTTATAATGAAAACATTACGTTCCTTTTTCTTCCCCCTACTGTGTATTTATTATACCCTATAACAATACGTCAGGTATTATGAGTTTGGGTTTATGTTTGTAGTCCACGTAGTGGTGTAGGGTATAAATAGAGATGGAAGGTGGTGATAGAGCAATGATGAAAGGTGGTGAAAGAAAAAGGGCTTCAAATATGGCAATTGGGCGAGATGCTAAATAAGTTGTTGCCCGCTATTTGATGGAGAGTTGGCGAACTTGTTGAAGACGTTTAGCGCATGTCCCTTCAACATTTTTTCAGTACTTTTTGAACGAGTGCAAAGGAAGCTCTTTTTCGCCAATTAAAAGTTTAAAAAAAATTATTCACATTTTTTTTTATTTTACCAACGTTTTTTATTGCCCCCACCGGGTATCGAACTTGCGACCCCACGATTGTTAGTCTAGCTCCCTACCGCTGAGCTATTGTTTGATATGAAAGTAGACTGGCCACCACCTTGTTACTGCGAGATATTGTTCCTTATTCTCTTCAATAAAAGTACTTATTAAACGAGTGTAAAAGGTGCACTCCAATTGAATATTGTTTTCAGTACTATTTTTACAGGTGCATAGAAAGCAATTTCTCACCATTTTGTTTCATATATACATATTTTTAAAAATTAATATTGATTTTAAACAAATTAATTATAAAAATTAAGAAAAAAATTAATAGAATAAAAAAAAAATAAAAAAATGTCCTGTCGGTAATCGAACCCGGGACCATCTGTTTGGAAATGCTAAATGATACCAAAATCACTTTTTACGATCACTTTTAGAGCAATTACTCTTTAGAAGCAATACTTAAGTGATTTTTTGGATGGTGTTCAGAAGAGTTATAAAAAAGCTGTAAAAATATACTAACGAATACTTTGGAAGGAATGAAAGAAGTGATTTTTCGAAGATGTTCAGAATTACTTCTAAAAAAGCAGTAAATATACACTAATGGATACTTGTGAAGCAGTGAAAGAAGTCGTTTGTAAAGCATTACTTCCAATTTTTTCTGATGGGTAATCTCTACATAAAATCTTTTGAATTTTATTCATCACACAATTTTTGAGACTAAACTTTAGCCTTTTTTTAACTTTTAAATTTTAATACATTCTCAGCAGCGTTGATGATCACAAGTCAAAACGCACTCTACTGATCTCATGTTGTTTTGAAATTTCACAACCTGCATAAAATTTTAATAAGAACAAAATAACGAACCGATAACAGTAAATGAATAGCGCTTTGGTTAAAATTCAGTACGCCACTCGCCAAAGGGTTAATAAGGATTTTTAAAATCTTTAAAGCAGAGTAAAATTTTTTAAAATATTAAGCTTTTTTCAGATCTATTTAATCTGTAATATATTTGAATCAACCCGAGTAAAAATAGTTATATATTGTCATATATCATGTTATTGGGCTACATCTGACAATGAATGGAGTCACATTAAGACACATTTCATTATATACAACTACATCTGATATTATTTTTTCAACGAATTTTTTGTAAGGTAATTGATATTATTACATATCCCCAAATCTGACTCCATATATAACTACATAAGCCTTATAAAACTAATCAAATTATATGTAGTGATCGATATGATTATATATGATTTGATACTAAGTTTTATAACACTGTATGTGTCGTCGTACTAAAAATATAATTTAATTTAATATAACATCAAAATTAGTTATCTGCAAATTCAGAGTTAATTACTCCCTAGCCAAATAATTTTCACGTGATGTTTTTGCATGTAAAATCATATTAAAAAATGATGCGTACGATTTAGAAGACAAAAGTATTCAAATAAATTTTTATTTTCTGTTTTAAAATTTGGGTCTTCAAAATTGTTAAAACCATAGACATTTCAATGTCAATTTAATAGCTGGTATGCATAAAAAGTATGCCTACTATCAGACAAAATTTTATAAAATCAGATAGTTTAATATCAAATTAGATATAATTTGATGTCCTGGATATGGACAAATCTCGGATCAAACTGTATCAAATTATATTTAATTTGATATAATTAGACACATGTAGATGACCCATTTTTCGGATCAAGTTGTATGTCGTTGTATATGGGGATTTATCAAAAAAGATATACTTATGTATGACACCATATTAAGATTTTTACCCGGGAAGCCACTAATGCCTACGGCGATCTAGAATATATAGATGTAAAGAAGTCTAAAATGATGTGTGGAAGATTCTATTGAACTTACAAATTAAATAAAATAACAAAATCGAATAAATTTTTAGTACAGATTTAGAACACCAAGACTAAAACCAATTTAATTAATGTTTGTACTCACGTGATGCACTGCAAAAAATTAAACCAACGCACTTCTGTAGTTTATAAATCGTGTTTTAACCTTAATTAAATGTACCCGTGCGTATATGTAGAAGAAGTCTGTATTACTGACTTAAATTAGTGTTTTCAATAGTATTTAATTAGAGATTTGGTTTATGTGATTTGGACGATATATGCTAACGCCCAGCCCATCAAAATCTTTACCAAATAAGTGCTTATATAACAAAACTAAAATATTTACCATTTTTTTTTATAATTCGGTGTCAGTACTAGTCATTTTTGTTAGACGAAGTCGTTTTCGTAAGCAGTTAGGTTACGCGCGACTACTTATTTAACTACAAAAATGTGAGTATTTACCAATATACTTATTTTTTAACCCCTAATAAGTATGTGAGTAAGACTTATTATTTAGCAACTTGTAACCACTTGTTTTTAACTGCTTATCAGCATACGAATAACTACTTATTTTGGTAACTACTTATTTTTTATATTTTTGTAATGTAGCAGGTAAGCGGGTGCACAAATTTTGTGCGTTTTTTTCATGCAGCGAAGATAGGAGAACTACTTGAAAAAACGACCTTGTCGAATAAAAATAATCAGTTTTGACAGCAAAATATTGGTAATGACACCTCATTACTATCTGCATTACCAAAAATGATATATTATTACCTTTGCATTATTGTTGTTTCTAACTTTAAATAATTACTTTTTACACAGTTAAATTTTATACATTTTTATTTATTATATGTAAATATGTTTAAATTTTTATGACGAGTCCTAAAATTACACACTAGAGCAAACTTAAATTTTTCTGAATGTATTTCCTTATGCTAATAGTATTTGCTTAACTCCTTATTTTTAAGAATCAAGCAATCGGATAACCACTTATAATTCAACTTTTGTAAGCAAGTGTGTAACCACTTATTATTCTAAATCTCATAACTACTTATTTCTCATTTTTTCGTAAGCGAGCGGGTAAGCGTGACTACTTATAAAAACGACCACGCCAAACAAAAATAATGAGTTTAGACGCCAAAAAATAAGTTGTGCGGAGCTACGAATTTCTATTATATAACCACTTATTTGGTAATGAAAGATTTTGCTGGGTATATGTAGTGGACCCTAATTCTACTGCTAATTATTTAGATATTAGTAATGTGCACCCATTACTAAAATTTTGCTGGGAGGCTCATTTAAATCTTGGACTCATCTGTTGTAGGGTATCATAAAGTTGGTCATTTCCAACTAGAATTTTATTAATTGTTTTTAAATGCATGAATGAACCGTGCAATGTTTTTAATTTAATTTTTACAGATCTCTAGATAGTGTGTAGTATTTTTATATATTCGGTTTTAGTTTGGCTTGGCACGCTACTACGATATTTTTTTTATATTTTAAAACTATTGTATTTTTAGAATTTGATATCAATGTACAAATATATGAATGTTATATTGTTTCAGTGTCGGCGAAAGCAATTAAATATCTCTACTACACAATACTGTACGGAAAAACAATATTGTACTGAACTTTGCGAATTTTGGAAAATAATGTAACTTAAGTGCCATGACTAGTTCCAAATTTAATATATGAATGCAGAGTTGGGTGTAATAAATTAATTTGTATTGACCATTGCCTATTTTCATTACCATTATTTGCATGTAAATGAAATGAAAAAATAAAATCAGTTCCATTTCTTTACGTAATGACAATGAGATATGCATTACAAAAACTTCTTTTATTTTATTTTTGTTGGCTGTTATATAAAAACCTGTATTCACAATCAACATTAATTATTGTTCAATAAGTCGTTATTGTTCAATAAAAACAAAAAATCAAACAAACAAATAAAAACTTTGTAATAAAAATCCATATACACAGAAAAAACAGTAGGCACCAACAATCGGAATTTGTAGAAGCTATCACATTTGCTTTTAAATTGAAATTTTATTTCCAACAATTTTTTTGTTTGAAATATTTGTAACTCGTTTGTAAATTGTTATCTTTCATATAAAAATTGTTTAAAAATAAAAATTCAAAGTTACAAAAAAAAACAAATTTTTTTTGGATTTACAAATTTCTTTGTTGGTGCCTTTTTAAAAAGTTTTTTTTTTGTATTTACAAATTTGGTATGAGAAAGGTGTTTAATATTTTAATTAGAATTTTGTAAATTCTTTCTGCTGTGTATTCATTATCATTTCTCTACATTATGTAAATTAAGAAAATGTGTTCATTACAATTTCTTTGCGTATTGGAAATGAAAAAGTAATGATTTTGGTCCATCTATGTATGCATGTAGAAAATTTCATACGCCTTCGTTCGCTGGAACCGCGCATGCCTTTCAATATTTTTTCTACGAAAAATCTGTTATTCATTATCAAATTTTGTTCAAAATATTTTGTATTTAGTCGGCTATAAAATAATAACTTTTGAAGATTTGTTATTGCCAAGCGAAAGTTAATAAAAATGAATTCCTTTTTGAAGGATGTTTGTCTCGATCGTGCCAGGAATCGAACCTGGGACCCTCTGTTGGCAGAGCTCACACCTTAGCTATTCACAACTTAATCAAAATTAATTGAATTACTTTTTAATTATTTTCTTTCAAATGTTTATGTCGTATAAACAAACTATGTACATCATTTCATGTTGTGTGTGGGTTGTTTGTATCAGATTTTTATTTTTAGTTTGCATTAAGTAGTGCATATCGCCAGCAATTATTTATTTTCAACACGAGTGTATATAAAATATATTACAACTGATTTTTTTCTTTTTTTTTTTGTTTATTCATTTAGACAACTAACAACTATTAGATATGTTTTTGATTTCACTTCTAGAAAATAAAACAAATTTAGTGGAATACATAGAAATTTCAATAAATACTATATATACACTCAGATAAAAAAAATCGCACTTTACTATTTTTATACTGATTGTTAGTTCAATTTTTTGTTTAGTAATCACTTTTGCTATTCTCTTATTACAAATTACGGATTTTTTTTACTAATTTTCGCTGCTGATTTCAGCAAAACAATTTACTAATTTTTCAAAACCGAGTGCTTAATTTAGCAGACAAATATACTAATTTAAAAAAATATTATTTACAAGAATTCGTTGATTTTTTACAATTCTTGTTTAGTTTATATTTGTTACTATTGATATATTCTTAGTTTGTATCTCCAATGGATAAAAAGCTAATAATTGGAGAACCGTTTGCAATTTTGACTCCAAATTTCAAATACGATGAAGTAATTATACGCTTTTTACAATCGAAAGAAAAATTTAGTTTTTCTTTAGATTTTAAAGTTTGTATATTTTTTAGTACACCTTTTTGCTAGTTTCAGCAGATTGATTTTAAATTACAGTTTACAACAATTTACTGAAATTTATTTATACTAATTTCATTGTACTAAAATTATTGATATTTAGTAAGTTTTTTAACTGATTTTAGCAAATCGATCAGCAGACATGTGTTGCTAAAATTAGCAAAAAAATACCGCTGGGCTCGAAACGGTTAAATTTCCCGTAATAACAGCAAAATTTTCAGTAGCCATTATAGACTTTTTTGGTTGAGTGTATATTTTTTTAAATTGGCATTTTATGCATTTTTAATTACATATTTTAAACGAATTAAAAATAATTTAAATTCTATATCATTGCTGTCATTGTACGGAAAACTACTCAGAGTCTGAGAATTTTCTAAATGAAAGCCTTATATGAACGTAAAAAATAACTCATATTTAATATTTAAGAGAACATGTATGGGAACTCAACAAGCCGAGTACTTCACGAACGCATGTTAAGCAACCGGATTGCTGTAAGCACTGGGGTAAGACAGGGATGTATCCTATCACCGCTGTTATTTAACATTGTACTGCTGGACTCAATTATGGAGCAATTAACCCGAATTATAAAATGAATCACGTGGGGTATGAATGGTCGACTGGAAGATCTTGACAACGCCGATGATATTTGTCTGCTCGCACAAATTGGATCAGATACATCAGCTAGCCTCTGGTGTTGGTCTGCATATTAACATCGATAAGACTAAGGTTCTACATATCATATCTCTCCAGATATTAGAATCAACAATGTGGAGCTTGAGGGTGTACAATAGTTTTGCTACCTGGGTAGCATTATATCCACCACAGGCGGCTCACGTGATGATATTGCAAATTGCATAAGAAAGGCCAATCAGTCATTTGGAGCGTTGCAAAGAGTATGGAGGTCTCCACAAATTCATATGAAAACTAAGCTCCCCCTTTTCTCTTCAAATGTTCGTTATACCCTGCTATACGGATGTGAGTCCTGGAACTCTACTGCAAGTGTCCCTGCAAGTGTTTCATTAACCGTTGGTGACGGCAAATATTGCGAATATTTTGGCCGAATGTAATTTCCAACAGCAACCCAGCAAAACCGTGGTAATATATATATGGGTACTACTATGAATATTACCTGCTAATATATCAAACCGCTTACCCTTACATTACCTTATACCCTTACACCTTACCCTTGCATTACTATTAATACCAAATTCATACGTTTAGATGTTTTATTGGTATAAATAATTTGTTTTTCTAGAAAATTTTAGAAAATCTATTTTTTGTAAAAACCCATGAATTTAAAATTGATATTCGGTTTAAAAATTTAAAATTTAAACAAAATGTTTTTAAAAACTCCTTACCTGTAAGTTCAGAATAACATGTTACCTCTATGGACATGCCCTTGTTAAAATAATAGAAAAGTAAGAGGTTACCGGCCCTTATTTCTTGTTACCAAAGTTATTACCGGGTAACAGAAAGTTTTGCTGGGAACCTCATTTATTAAGAAAATTTTACAATTGTTTTGGCTTTTAGTGCCCTCTACACCATTTCCAATTGTATTTCAGAAATTATCATTTAATAAATGAATGTTTTTTTAATTTCATAAATTTTTTTTAGATCATAAATTAATATCACTTTCTTTTTAAATTATTTTTCAAATTAAAGAAAGATGATACTATTTTCACAAGTAAATTACAAAGAATAAAAAATTTTAAAGAATTCGATAAGGTAAGCAAGACAGAATGCGTAATTTCGGCTTTCGCTACAAAGCCATCATCAGTGTCATTTGCCTTAACGGGTTAAACTTTGATAATCTCCCAGCAAAAATATTAAGGAGTACTTCAAAAAGAATGACTATTTTATCTACATCCAATAAAATAATAAACAAAAATAAAATAAATACAACAACACATAGCGACATGACGCACAAGCATAGTTTTCTACTGAAAAATTGTTAAATTTACAGCAGTATCGGATCTTTCCTATGACACGCACGTGTTAAATTCATTGATGGAAATGCCAAATTTGAACTACTTTTATTTTTGAGTTGTGTTGTTGTGTTGTGTTGCATTATCTTATTTTGAATGTAGATAAAAAAGTCATGCATTCAAAAGTGGATGTTCTCTTTTTGCAGGGCTTCTACTTATGTGAAAGTTGAAAGCAAATCGAATATGTTACCAACTCAACTTGGACTAACATCAACGAATCATCATTTTATTTCATAAATTATCAATTGCTTTTCAGATTTATCAATTGTAAAGGGTTCTTCAATAAGAGCGCTACAAAAGTTTTTTTTAAATAAAACTAAAACGGTTTTGGATATCAATGAAATTCTTTATTCCTGTGAAAGTACGTTCGATGCCATTATGTATGGAAATCGATCTCTTTTTGCATGGCCACCATGGGCACGCTTGCAGAAGTCCAGACGCTGAACCCAATTTTCGACGGTTTTCAAGCATAAATCGGCCGATATTCGTACGAAGTTCATCAATCGTCGCTGGCTTGTTGGCATAGACCATAGATTTGACGTAGCCCCACAGGAAATATTCCAACGGCGTCAAATCGCACGACCGAGGCGGCCAATCGACTGGACCATTTCGTGAGATAACACGTTCTCCAAACTTGGTTTGCAGTAAATTGATTGTGACATTCGCTGTGTGGCTTGTGGCGCCGTCCTGTTGGAACCACTTGTCCTCCAAGTCCATATCATCCAATTGGGGCCAAAAATATTCGGTTGTCATTGAACGGTAGCGATTCCCATTCACAGTAACGTGCCGGTCTTGATCATCACGGAAGAAGTACGGCCCAATGACGCCGCCAGCCCATAACCCGCACCAAACCGTAATTTTTTCGGGATGCAATGATGACTCATGGAGTACGTGTGGATTGCTGTCTGACCAATAACGCATATTTTGTTTATTGACGAAGCCATTCATTATGACGACCATAAATTGGACGTAGCGCTCTTAACGTTGAGGCCACTGACTCCGAATTTCGGTAGTAAATTTTAATAATTTCGACTCGCTGTTGGCTCGTATATCTTTCCATCATGAAATGGCAAACCTTACGGAAGAGAAATGTCAAAAGAGCGCCAAGAAATATGGCGTCGTTTGCTGTCCCTGTCTTTCTACTTTTGTAGCGTCCCTGTTGAAGAACCCTTTATTTCAGAAATAATCAATTGAATTTTAGTTTTATCAATTGCATTTCAGAAATTATTAATTGAATTTCAGTTTTATCAATTTATTTCAGAAATTATCAATTGTATTTCAGAAATCGTCAATTGTATTTCAGAAATTATCAAATATATTTTAGAAATTATTGATTGTATTTCAGAAATTATCAATTGCATTTCAGAAATTATCAATTGTATTTCATGAATTATCAATTGTATTTCAGAAATGATCAATTGTATTTTAGAAATTATCAAATGTATTTCAGAAATTATTCTCTATCATGGATAGTAACGGAAACGAATGCTGTTATCGTTATGGTAACGATATTTTAGGTTATTTCGGTAACGGTATTTTAAGGGTAACGCTATTTCATTTATTTCGGTATTTTAAGGATAACGGTATTTGAATTATTTCGGTACCGGTATTTTAAAGATAACGATATTTGGGTTATTTCGGTAACGGTATTTTAAGGTTAACGGCTAAAGTAAAAACAAAACGAATTAATTGACTTAACCCAGGAAAATTTTCTGTTCCAAAGAATCGGTTGTACAATAGCTACCCTACGGGGAAAGGGACCGGTCCCAGATGACACGCAGGATAGGTCCCAAGGGGGCGGAGACCGGTCGTTGATCGGTCTTTCTGTTTGAAAGAGACATATCACTTTAACATGGCGTTGTCATTGGAAATGACCAATTGCCACAGTTTAGACACATTGTGGCAGTAAGGTGCTGTGTCTAAAAATAGATTTTCAAATAAACTAATAAAAAATTAAGAATTAAAAATAATCTACTTGTCGTCGAAGTAGGGCTCGATAACACAACCTTCTGCTTGTAAGCCAAACGCTCTACCGTCTGAGCTAATGTTGCTTATGCGTGGTGGCTGGCTGATGGTTAAGTTATATGTTTTTCGTTTCTGTTCAAATAAAAAAGAGAAAGAAAAAACAAACACACACACAGCAAATAAAAAAAACATGGATAAAAAAAAAGAAAACAACATTAACACACACACAAATATGGTGGAAGTGCCTTGAATATGCCCCCGATTGACCGGTCATGGGATAGGTCCTTTAATGGCAGTTGACTCGTTTTTTGCGTTGGCCATAAATAAATTAAAAAATTAGAAAATTACCTCAAAAACTCTGATAATATAAAAAAATTTTAAAAATTGCCTTTAAGTTAAAAAGTAAATTAAATGAAATACCATTTGTTAAAACTAAAACAGCTTTAATATTAAAAAACGCTGAAAATACAAAACTTAAAATTTTTTACCAAAAATTTATAAAAATTTAATATAAGAGCTAAAATGAGCAAATCGTAAAAAATAAAATTCAAAATAAATAAAAAAAATTTTTTTTAAATATGCCGCGAATTTTATTTTTTATTTCGGTATCGGCCAAGTTTTTTAAAAGCAACAGTGAAAGTAACGAATCAGAAAATACTTCTTAGAAAATTAATTCGTTCTCTTTGGTTCATATTTGTACTAATTTAGTAATATGCCATCGGTTGACCGGTCACGGGATAGGTCCTTGGAGGGCAATTGACCCCTCATTCCCCGTAGGGTACTTTTCATTCACAACCCCTTCTACTGTCGATTCTAACACCGATTCTTTTTGTTTGGAATTGTCCCAAAAGCAACCACTTCTATAGCTCCAAAGTGGAACCGGTTGCCCTAGAATCAGTTCTGGAACTAGTTCTAGAACTGATTCTATATCAGTCACACCTTCCATATAGGATCCCAGGAACTGGTTCCGGAACCAGTTGTAGAATTGGTGTGGTTGGCAACCGATTGTATAATTTTTTCCTGGGAATTTATATGAAATACTCAATAATCACGTGCAATGACCAAGAGCAGAGAATTAAAAATAACGGTAACGGTATTTTAAGGATAACGCTATTTTATGTATTTCGGTAACGGTATTTTAAGGTTATCGATATTTCATTTATTTCGGTATCGGTATTTTATGGATAACGGTATTTCAGTTATTTCGGTAACGGTATTTTAAGGATAACGGTGTTCCGGATATTTCGGTAACGGTATTTTAGGGGTAACGGTAGTCAGTTGAAAGGGTTTTGAATCGATAACGGTATTTTAGCGGTATTGCCTGCCAACCCTGTTCTCTATTAACTATTAAATAAAATAGTAGAAATATTGACAACCAAAGTCGCAATTTTGATAGGATATGAATCCTAGACTGTTAAAGATATTTTAAAAATTTTAGTTTGTTTGTTTTTATAGACAAATCATTATTAGAAAATATAAAATTTACTTATTTTTTTGAGTTACCCGATTCTTAATTTTTTTTATGAGAAATAGGTGGGGTTTTTGTCAACTTATTTAAATATTTATATGGCAATCCTGACACTACAATGTAGTGGTATTTTAATAAAAACTAGCCACTATTTATATTTTGTGTGAAACCAGAATAAATTTTAGCATACTTTTGATTTTGTACATTTATAAAAACCTGTTCCGATCGGTCAGATTTTCATAAATTATAAACAATTGAAGAACTAATTTTTAGCACAGGAGTAAACTTTCGTTCTTTTTCATCTACATATGTATAAACCTGAGATATAAAAGTTTCGTTTTTTTAAATAATTTTGAAAAAAGTCCCATCAAAAAATTTCAAAAATTTATTTTTTTATAATAAATATTTGGCAACTCTGTTTCTATTATTTTTTATTTACGATTCCATTCTAGATATCAAACTATTTTATGGCTTAAAAAAAATATAAAACAAGTTTCATAACTTCATCCTTTTAAGTAAATGAAAATTTTGCGCAGTTGGCGATGGTGAGTTTAAATATAACTACACAGTTAAGTGGTGAACAAATTTTGCTGGGCTATAAGGAGTTTACCTTAGCTATTTACTATTTAATATAGTATAATAAAAAAGATTTAAGATAAAGCACTAATATTATATCAATTGTATTCATTAAAGTCAAGGTAAATTGATTATAGTTTTGGCGCCATTGTTAAATATTTATATTTTCTTTATTGAAACATTTTTCAGGTTCATTTGTGTTATTTAATAACAACATTCAATAAACTTCGACTTAAATTACGACTAAATTAATTTTTTTAAACTACTATAAAAATTTAATGTTAACCATAATTTGCGTTTTAAACTGTTTACGGCAACAAAATAATTATTTTAAAGCACGTGCCTTCAGCTAGAATAAAAGGTTTTTATTTATTCTAATGCACAATTTTGTTTTTTTTTTTTTTAATATTCAATGAAACAAAATAACAACACAAATATTATGAAATTGTATATAAAATTTGTCTGACGTTTTTATTGTTGCTGTTGTAGTCAATTTGTTATTTTACAAAATAATATTATAGTATTTTTCTAAAAATAGTTTAAAGATTTAAAAAAATAAACACACAAACGAACATTATTTATTCGTTGTTAATAGAGGCCGACCGAATTCAGTCTTGGCAAAATGGAAACGTAATATATTTACGTTTCGTTTATAAACACAACTCTCAAAAACTACTGCATTTCCTAACAGTTTTTTTGCCTTTTTTACAAACAAATATATAAGTAGTTGTTTTACTGCAATTGTTAGTTGTGTTTACTGTATTTGTTTGTTTTTAAAAATAACTTTATAATATGGCATTTTAACGGTACATTCACACTATCTTTTTACCACAAATTTAGTTGTTTTGATTATATTTTTCAGTTACTGCTAGCGACTACATTTTAATTCAGTTTACTTATATTTTAATGTTGAATTTTTACATAAAATTTTGTTTGACTTTTGATTTAAATATATTGTTTTTTGATTTCTGTGTAAGCGAGATATTGCTTTTTACCGAATACTTCTTAAAGGCTTCGTCATGAAAGCAAGTTTCGGTCAAACTCTAGTAATTAATGTAAATGCCTTGGTTTATTATTTTACCAACCTGTTATTATGTGATTAAATTAGATGATATGACGAGACATTTTTATAAAGATTATTATAAATAAACTATGCCACCGATATAGTTATTAACAGCGCAGCGACTTTCATGCACTTAAAAATTTAAAATATTCCCTTAAAATATGCAGTAAAAAATGCAAAATATGCACTGAAATGGAAATATGCACTAAAAACCAAAAAATTGCACTAAAGATCCAAAAATAAATGCTTAAAACCAAAAAATTAACTTTAAATTTATCAATTTTTAAAATCATATTTAATACTCGAGAGGGTTTGGTAAAAAATTAAATCTAATATAAATGTCTAAAGTAGATCACAACTTGATGTTTTCCTTCTAGTTAAGTACTGCGTTAAAGTTTGCGAATTCTTTTTCTTTATTTTTCATTAAATCTTATTTTTGGTTTTTAAAAAAATATGCAATTTAATGAAAAATATGCAATGAAAATGTACACTTAAATGCAAAATATGCAAAAATATGCATTTATAACAAAATATGCAACAACAAATCGATGCCATTTTGTTGCAAATTCTTTGATTCGGAAATGTATATGGTCAAAATCAAAATGCATTTGCATAAAAGTCGCTGCCCTGGTTATTAAACATAAATATATCATTTACACAACTACAGATGTTTTCAGTAGTGTAGGTGTTGAATACAAATTATTTTTTATTAATTGTGTAATATAATACAAAAGAATTAACAGCTGAAATCAGATTATTAATTTTTTTCTATTTTGTAACCACGGTTCTATTCAGAATCCGAGTCTTTGACGTTTTTTCTATGGAAAAATGTTAAAGAATACGATAAAATAAAAAAAATTTATGGAAATATCATGTTTCTTTTATAGGGCAAATAGCCTAAAATCTTTATTTTATATATCATTAATTTTGGTATCGGTATTTTTAGTATAACGATATTTTAAAGTTAACGGTGGTGAGTTCAAAGGGTTTTGAATCGGTATTTTAGCGGTATTAGCTGCTAAGGCTGTGAAAAATTTCTTATAAACTGCGGAGAATAAACTTAAAAAAATGCTGAAAATAAAAAAGAATTTTTTTTACGATTTTTCATATTACCATAACACATTAATTATTCGCCCCAATTGTGAAAACTCACAGTCTTAATTTTAAATCACATTTTAAGAAACACACCAGCCAGCCGCCACCTGGTTATGTCAGTCAACCTACCCACTCGCACAAAAATTCACTTAAAACTTACGTGGTGTTTCTACAAGACGTTTGCGTTAGGCGAGTGAGTAACTATTGTAAATGATTATGTTTTTGCATTGTTTGTATTTTATTATTTTCGTATTTTTCTTCGTGTAGCAAAAAACGTTATCTGAAAACACAACTTTAATAAAATTGCGAAACATAATTTTAAAAATGTTTTATAATATCTAACAATTTTTACACACTCCACACATTTGTAAATTAATTCGAATGAAACAAATATTTTGAATACGCATTAACTGCAAAAATTTTTTCATTCATTTTTTATTTTTGACGTACCAAGAATTTGCATTTCGATGCTGCGCTGACGAAACAATTCATGTGTTTCTAGGGAATTTAGAGAATACTTTTTTTTTTGCACATTTTCTGTTTGCAAAAAAAAAAAAAAACTATAGAAACTGTTTTGTTAGCGAAGCGTCGAAATATAAATTTATTAAATATAATATATTTACAAATATTTCAATTTTATTTATTTTTTTTTCGGAGAAAAAGTTTGCTTAATATGCAACAAGAGCTGTATATTGAATGAATGACTAAGGAGTGCGCCACTAAAAAGTGTAACACATAAAAAAGCTGAATAAAAGATGATTGAAATAAGTTAAAATTAGTAGAAAAACTACTGTAAGAAAGTGTTACAGTGTCTTCGATGACTTTTTTAGTACCAGCTGCCCATTTGTATCTAAAATTAGTAATGGTTTTAAGCACTGAAGCCTATATGACACTTGCTAGTTTCTAGATTTTAGTTTTTTGCACCATCAATGCAAATCGGGGATGGGAAAGTTGATACGATCGTACTTTTTTTGATACTATTTGATTCAAAAAAGTACCGTAGTACTCCCGGGTCGCATTTGATACTCTTGCATCGTCATAACTACTCAGGGCTTAGCAAATACAAATAAATCTCAACTTTTTTCCATCATGTCCAAATGACAATCGGGAATACACTCCGTTTTTACTTATCTCCTCTATTGTCAATTTCGCTATTTTCTCATAAAATCTAGCTATTTTTAAATGCATTTAGCGTGATAAAATATTATATTGCTATTATCTGGGTTTATAGCAATTTTTACAAGTGTCCGGTTATTTTAACGCAAAATTTTTAAGCAAAACTGTGTTCGAAAAATTTTGCCATTTTTGATTATTTTTCAACAGTGTTTTTATTTATAATTTTTTGTAATTCTAGAGATTTACCACTTTTCATAAAAAATTGTTCTAACATTTGTTCTGTTACGAAAATAAATGGAAACATAAAATATTCCAGATGGAAATTATGTGTGGCAACAAAAAAGAAGCACTGACAAAGCGCAAGTAGACCGCGGTCTTACAAAAAGAAGTACTGGAAAGCATTAAATTTAGACGCCTTCCCAACGCTTTAAAAGGGTGAATTCCCAGCGCTTGTTTTCCTATAACATTATTTTGTTTTTGAAATAGAAACTCCAAAAGAGTGAATATTTAAATAATTTTTTGACTTCACAATACAAGAATCGTCTATTTTTAGATTAATTTAAAATTCTTCAGTGATGAGGGCACTGTCCGCACTTCTTATAAGGTACCGGACAGTGTGTTTTACCAACGTTTTGGTAAATTATTATTTTAATTTTGTCAAACTAATGTAATTCTTACACATACATTTGTATTGTAAAGACTCATAAAATTTTAAATTACGTGTAAATTTGTTATTTTTATTAATTTTCAATTAGTTTTTCTAAATTTTTTTCATTTTTTTTAATTTTAAAATGTTTTTGCCATCAGACTTGTCAGTTTATTTCAAAATATTTTAGAGAGTAAAATTTTTTAATTAAACTTGCATGAATAAAATTGTTTTTCACAAATATAAATATAAACATGAAAATATACTTAATAAATAAAAATATATATGTATAAATTAATTTTCATTGGATCATATATTTTTATAATACAAATATTTTTGTTTTAATATTTACAATCTGATATGAATGTTTTAAATCATTTAAAATGATTTTACTCCTCATTTTTCATTATTCATACTAAATTTTGTGTAGAGATGAGGATGGCGACACTTGTCAAAAGGAAAATATTTTAATTTTCATAAACGTTTGTTCGTTCATTGACTTTTTGTCACATTTTTCCTATTAGGTATTTATATTTTTGTTCGTAATAGTCTTTTGCAAAACAAATAGTAGTATGAGGATCAACCCAAAATATTTTCAAAACCACAGAAATAAAACAATCTTAAATTTTTTAGCTCATATTTTTTGAAATACTTATATGAAATTTTGATCTATACACTTTTTGGAAACATTTTATCCACTCTGAACTTGGTATCTCAGATACATATAATTTAACCGATTGATTGCTTTTTCAGGCCTTTTTAAGTCTCAAGTCGGATTCACAATGCTGGAGTAGTGGGGTACTCCAGCAGATTTGATTTTGTTCCTGTCTTTTTCTCATCTACATATTTTTTGTATCATGTGATCTCTATTTTAGTGCAGCCCACACTGCAAAGTGGAGCACTCCAACATTCTGAATCCGGCTTCAAACCGCGCAATTTCTTTTTGATAAAAGGGAACACATAAAAATCGTTAAATGCTAGATATGGACTATATGGAGAATAAGTTATAATTTTAATATATTCTTGGTTTAAATAATCGGTTATTAGAATAGGATCTATGAGCACTCGCATTGTCGCGAACAACAAAATTGTTTTCGTTGTTTTTGCTTTGTGTGTTATTTTCAAATTTCTGTGCAAATTTCATTGCATTTGTAGACACTAGGTTAGTTTCTGGTTCACATGAATAAAACCAAGTTTTGTCACCTGTGGCTGTTTTGTAAACCGATTTTAAACTACCAGTATTGAATTTTTGTAAAATTTTTTGGGTTTGCACTAATCGACTCGAGCCTGAATATGAACATTTTTAAGTGGAATCCAACGGGGACATACCTTTTTCACATCTAAATATTGATATAAGATTTTTTGTCATGCAGTCTTTCCAATCTCCAGAGATATCTGTAATTCATGATATGTCGCATGTCATGGACCGCGCACAGCAGTGATATTTTCTGGGATAACAGTTGTTTTTGGACGACTGTTTCTTGGAGATGAAGCATTATCCCCAAAAGCCTAACAAAGTCGATTAAAGCACTCCTGCTGGCTCAAGCTAACTTTAGAATCGTAAAGATTCAACAGAAGAAAACTGTTTGACGTAAATTCATTTTGCAAACGTCAATTTTAATAAAAAATAACAACGTATGCCATAAAAATTATTTATAGTTAAATTTACAAGTGGAAATGTGATTTTGCAAAAACTTACTGAAAGACCCACGTGTATGTTTTTGGATCGGAAATTGTTATTGATTTATGTATGACAAGCGCGTGTTAAAAATTTTAGTTTTTCATGTTGCCTTTTATATGTTTCCTGTCAAATATTTTATATTTTTCTCATGGCAAAGTTTGAAAGAATTACTCCTTTTAAACGGAATTTTTCGGCCGAGATAAATGTTTTTCACGACTGAGAAAAATTAAAAATGTTCTTATGCAGAACGAAATATAAATAATAAATTTTTGAAAATATTTTTAAATTTAATGAAACTGCATACAATTTCTCTTTATTTTTTAATTAAATCGCATCCCAGCAAAAAGAGACATTACCGAGTAATTAAGCGGGTAAGTAGCAAACAAAGGGTTTCACTACTTACCAGGCTATTTTCTCGCAACATTACTTTTGTTCGCGATGTCCAAAAATTCATGGGTGGTCATTACCCTCTCGCTTACAAAAAAGTGAGAATAACGAGTTACCCATAGTGAAAGAAGAAGTAGTTACTTACAAAGATAGAATAAGTGGTTACTCAGAAGTTAGGAAATAAGTGGTTACCCTACATTGTGAAATAGTTGGTCATATTGGAAATATAACTTTTTACAAATATAAATTTTCTATTGAGTTGGAAAAATGTTCGAAACAATTTGATAAATAAAATATTAATATAAAAAAGACTAAACCAGTACTTATTTAAGCAATTACCAGTAAGTGATTACTTTGCAAGAATATATAAGTACTTCTATAACTTATTATCAGTAAGTCATTATTTTGTATTTTAAAGTAATGCAAATTGTAACGACATATCATTACTTGGTAATCCGTATGGTAATGACCTGTCATTATCATGTTTTTGCTGGGATAGGACAACGTAATTAATATTAGAAATAATTACTAAAAAATTTTTTCTAAAGCTGATTTATAGGAAGAAGAAGAAAACGTTTTAATTAAAAAATTTAACAGATACAAGGGAATCACCAGACTGCTGCAATTTCTTTGTTAGAAATTTGTTCATCAAATAACAAATTTGATTTTAAAATAGAAATGGCGAATTTATTCTTCTAATACTCTGTTTGCTGTTGCTTTTATTTTATATGCTAATAATAAATATGTATTTTCATATTTCAATTATTATTTTTGACTCAATTTTTTTTCTACTAAATAATAAAAAAAATAAAAGTCAAGGTTGTTTTAGTTTTGTTGTGGTTGCTCTTTTTATATTTTTTTCAGTAACTTGTTTCTATGAGTGTACTCAGTATTGAATATGTTCTTATATTGCCTTCAGATTGTTTAAAGTTTGATTTATTTTTACTTATAAAAAATTCACAGAGAATGTTTCAAAAAATTTTGCCAATGAAGTTTTTAATTTTTTTTTTATAAAAGAACGAAATATTTTATAAATATTTTTTTTTAATTTTTGTAAAACTTGTTTTTATAAAAGCTTTTAGCCAATGTATAAAACTTTTTATGAATAAAAATCATATATTTTTTTTAAATAAAATTTAATGAAAATTTTCATAATTTCATAATCATAATCAGAAAAATAAAATAACTGCAATTCATATAAAAACGGTGCACTACGCAATTTCGTTTAAATTAACTCAAAAATTGAAGTTTTTATTTTTAACTGCAATTATCGTTGTTTGTTTTCTATGAAAAAATAAAAAATAACTATTATGACTGTAATTCTTAACAGTTGTTTAAAGCAGTTTTTTTAATATTATAAAACAATTATATTTGTTAGTTACTTAAAAAATAAAAATGTTCTTGTTTAGTTTATTTTATGCGTTAATTCATAAATGCTTTTTAAAGTTATAGGAGGCTTACAAAACAATTTTTTCATACAAAATTTGTTTCATAAGACTCCTATAACTTTATAAAGCATTTATGAATTTACACATTAGTATTCAAATAAAAATTATAAAATTTTATTATAATTAAAAAAAAAAAAAAACGTAATAACTGGAGAACCGTTTGGAATTTTTACTTCAAATTTCAAGCAGGCTGAAGTAATTACAAGTTTTTATGTAATCGAAGGAAAAAAACTATCTTGTTTAGATTAATGTATAATTTTATAATATAAAAAAATTAACTATAAAAACAGTATTTTTTTTTTTTTTTACCAATTTTGTTGTTTTTAAATGTTAGTAGTAACAATTTGTCAGTTAATTTTACGGCATTGTTAGTTATTTTTAATGCATTTGTTAGTTATTTTTCAACAGTTAAGAATAACTACATTTTTAGTTATTTAAAAGTAAGTATATTTGTCGCCGTTTAAACTGCGTACGCCTTTGTTTTAACTGTCATTTTCAGTAGATTCTAACGACAAACTTTTTGAGATTGCTAAAATCCCAAAACTTATTTATCAAATTGTGAAACTTGTTGTAGGCTGAAAATCGTAAGGAACGGCGTTTTTAGAATTTTTTGAAATATTTGTTAAGTTAAATTACAAACTCAATGAGAATTTGCTGTGCTCGTCTATGAGCGAGAAAATTCATGACAATTACACAGCAAAATGTTTAAACATTTTCTTTTGTTAATAAAAAAATTATTGAAAAAAAAACCATTTAAAGTCTAGTCAAAAATTAAGATTTTGAAAAGTATGCTTTTTTTATGGTACCTAGAATACAAAAAGTCTAAAACCAGCCAAATTGACCCCCATTTCTAAAAGTCAGATGACTATAAAGTTTTAATACACCTGAAATAGGCAAATTTGACACGCTGTCAAATACTGCGTTAAAACAGGGAGACTATAAAACTAATTGCCTAAAAGCTTAGGTCCTCCTCTTCCATTTTTGTCAAGACTTCCAGATTGTGTCAGTTGTTAAGAAGATCCATAATTATTACCATTTTTTAGGTTTAAAACCACTGTGCTGCATTATTTGAAAGGTATACTTTATACAGAATCTTCTAATTTACTTTTTAATACTTTTTAGTCTTGTTTGCATTTTTTTAAACACTCAATATTTATTTAGTCAATTTCTTGTTATTTTATGCAAATATTATTTATTTTATAAACTTCCGTAGATTTATTTGCCAGAGCTTTTTTAGAATACATTTTTAACTATTGCGCATAATATATTATTTTTTTCTCTATTTTTAGATAACACACTTTTAAAGTTTTTTGGGGATTTTTAATTTGCAATTTTAAAGGTAAGTTTACAAAAATAAATTAAAAATTTTAACTTAAAAAATACTGATTTATACAGTTCTACACATTTTTGACTAATAAGAATTGGCCGAAACTAGCTGTAGTATATCCCCTCATCTGCGTAACGTACAGTTTTAAAGTCAGAACCAAAATCGAATTTTTCTTAAATATGTACTTATTTCTTAAGAAATTTTGTTTGAAAATTTCTAACTTAAGAAAAATTTAAAACTGGCTCTTATTGTCATTCTTTATACTCGTATATTAACATGCGGCTAGGATTATACTCTTCACTGGAAGAATTGTTGAATTTGTCATTTGATAAAGTTTCAGTCAATGAAACTGATAATTTCATTAACCGGAAAATCTCTTTGTGTGTGGACTTCTTCATCGATGTTGATGAAAATTTTAAAATTTCTTTATATCAGTTCTTATATAATTTGGAGTTCCTAACCATAAACATTAAAAACACGCTGTCATCGCCTGTCGTTCCCATTGTAATTGGTGTCTAACTGTGAGAACTTTTAACTATTGTTGTTATAATTTAAGGTTGGAGCATAATAAACTGTTATAATCAACTAAATGTGTGTTTATTGTTATATTTTTAAATCGTTCATTTAATTTATTCAGTCCGTTTATAAAATGCTAAAAATAGACTCTAGTAGCGCAAAAATAACAACGTACTGCTAAATTTAAATAGCAATTTTTAAATTTGCCTTTCTGAAAAAAAATCATCACAGCAACGATAAGAAAAAACATTGTTTACAACAATTGAGGAAAATAACCAAGGGTCACCGCACATAATATGCATTATAATAGGCATGTTTATGTTTATTATGATTCAAAGCAGCGATTCCCAAAATTGCGAAAAAAAAATGTCCAGTCGGAAATCGTCGACTGTTGAAAAGTTAAGGAAATATAGTTCTGGCGAAGCACAGATTTTTTTAAACCAGTGTTTTGTCAGTACTACACTCAAAATTATACGTCTGTTGGCTGAGCAGAAAAGTTTTGAATAATTTTGAAAATTAACACTCAATATTAGTTAAAGTACTGAGGATTTTTAGTATTGTGTTAAATGAAGATAACTAAAATCTCTGCTTAAATTAGTGTTTCAACTAAAAATTTGTTAAAAATTTAGTCATATCGAATTGAAACCGGTTTGACAGATTTTTCTACTGACGTGTTATTTTATGTGTAGCACAATGATGCATTTCGTAATATTGTCCTAATATTTAATGTTATATTTGACATCCAGATGGCGTTCTGTTAATTATATAAAGGACTGTTAAATTCAAATGTAACTTAAAGAAATTAGAACATGGATAAGGAAAAAATAATAAAATTCAATTTATACACATATGGTCAAAATAATAAGTTCACCTGCTTATTTTTTCTTTATGTTTAATTTTAGTTACTGTAACGGAAAGTAAACATGCCAATTCTTTTTTATTTAAGTAACTTTAATATGGCAATGCCTTTAAAAGTAAAAACAAAACTGGGGCTTCCCCGTTGTTTTCATCGTGTGTTAGTTTTGTACAGGTGTTATTTCAGTACTTGGACAAATTGAAAAATTGTTTCAAGACTAAGAGAAAGTGGCCAAAGTCTTCGTTCTATAGCAGAAACTATGAATCGGTCGCTATTTTTTGTACAAAATCCTTTAAAGCCTAAAAATCCCGTCGAAACTCGCGGAAGACCCAAAAAAACTTCAAAAACAACAGATATCCGTATTGTAACTCTTGCGAAGAAGGACCCATTTGTATCTTCAAGAGCGATTTCAGCAGATATTGGAAATATAATTTCATGGCGAACGGTTCGTCGTAGACTACAAGAAGCTCATTTACCAGGACGGATAGCCAGAAGAGTCCATTTGCTTAGAACAAAAAAAAATTTAAAGGCTAGGATGGCGTTTACAAGAAGTCATTCCAATTAGTCCGGAGCAGACGGTGAAAAAAAATGGCGAAACATTTTGTGGAGCGATGAAACAAAAATGAATTTATTTGGTAACGACTGTGCCCGGAATGTTCGATATCCTAAGGGTAAGGAATTCCATGTTCGCTTTACAAAGAAGACGGTCAAGAACGGGGGCGGCAATATTATGGTCTGGGGTTGTTTCTCGTGGTACGGCGTCGGTCCGATACATCGAATTACCGACACTATGACCAGATTCAACTACAAAGATATCTTGGAAATTACGATGTTGACCTATGCTGAGGAAAGTATGCCTCTTAGATGGACATTCCAGCAGTATAATAACGATCCAAAGCATACTTTTAAGTTGGTAAAGGATTGGTTGCAAGACAATCATGTGGCCCTTCTTGACTGGCCAAGTCAATCTCCGAACTTGAACCCCATCGAAAATCTTTGGGGAGAGTTAAAACCAAGAATTGGAAAGAAGAGTTTTAAAAATAAGGATCAGTTATGGAGTTTTGTTCAAAATACTTGGTTGGTATCAAATACCAGTAGAGACATGCAGGAAGCTTATTGCCAGCATGCCAAAAAGAGTCAACAAAATAATTCAAAATAATGGTAGATATACCGGCTTTTAACGAAACTCAGCTAAAATCACTCAATTTAGCAGAAATCACTCAATTTACTGTTTTGCTTATTTTAACTAAACGTACTTATTATTTTGTCCAATGTTTTTTGATTAATTACATACTTTTTGAACAAGACTGAATTTAATTTTTGTTTTTTGTTATTGTTTTAGTATTTATTTTATTTCTAATGTTATAACAAAACAAAATAGTATTTGTTTTTTCTTTTAATTTAAATAAGTTTTCGGCTACGAGCCTTTAAAAAAAATATTTCAGGCTGTATGTACTTATTATTTTGACCATATGTGTATATATATACGTGAGGCGCAAAAACAAATTCAGTGACGTTTGCTCGTCAAATGTGGTAATCGGGGTTCGACTTTACTCATTTTAAATCACCTAACACAAATATTTAAACATTTGGATGACATATGTGCTTCGTTTTAGAACCCCTGCATAAAAAAAAAAGAAAAACTCATATTACTGCTACTCGGTTCCAGTGTTGCCACCAGTAATACAAAAAAATACACAGCAGTAGGTCAAAAATTATCCCAAACCGTATGAAATTACACAAAAAATGTATATTTTTATTAGTTTAAAATAAGTTTTTTTTTAATTATGTGGCTCTTTGAACTCTCCTGCGCACAGTGGGGCAGAATCGAAATAATTTGGAAATAAGTCAGCCACTTCTTACCGGCTGGTTGGATTGCTATGAAATTTCACAAGGTCATAGAGATAAGTTTTGAGGCCGGAACCCATGGACGCAACAGGAGCTCGACTATTCAGCTCCAAAGAAAGCCACCTCTAAAATGTGAAAATTTCGAAAGCTTGCCATTTTCCGATATTTCTACAGATTTTAAAAACGTAACACAAAATTATATTCGGCAGAAAGTTGGCAAATGGTGTTTGAATTACAATCTTATAATATGTGCTAAATTTGGAGAAAATGGGTAAATATTTAGACACAGTTTACCTACAAAGGTCATATAAAAAGTCAATTATAGAGTGCCAGTTGCAATAAAAATAGCCTTTGCATGTTAACCAAGACTGAATTAATGAATTACTTTAAGATATTTAAATCTGCTCAACTGTGCTGCTGAAACAAAATTTTTGTCTGATCAAAGCCCAGTAACTGTTACAAAAACTTTGGAAATTACAAGTTTTTTTCAGTCATGAGGAAGTCTTAATCATAATAAACCCAAATTTTCTTTGTTTAATTCGATAATTTGAAATGGTCTTGCCACCCAAGACAAAAATAAATATTTAGCATTCAGTTTGAGAATAGTTTTCTCAAAAAACTAACAAAAAATGGGGTTTATATACAAATAAAATATAAGACAGCATGTTTTACTTCGTCTAACTAAATTGGGTTTCGTGTTGCAAAAATTTACAAAAATTCAACAGAAACTGAAAATTTCTGGTAGATGTTACAAAAATAAACTCATTTTATCTACTATTGGACTTGAAAGCATGGAATTTAGTAAATTTTTCAGTAAAAAGCGAAATTACATAAAAACTACACAAAAATGTCATTATTCAAAAATTATCCAAGGAATGTGTTAACAGTCCCATTTTTGAATAATTATTCAAAAAGTGGCAACACTGCTCGGTTCTGTTGTTGACAACAGCAGCTTCTCTGTGTAACGATATCACTCATTTAAACATCAACAAAATCATAAAATTGTTATAACGTTAAATGAACTTGACAATTTAGAATATAAAAATGAGTTTGAAAAGCTCAAGAAAACAAAAATAAATATTTCTACATTACAATCATGACATTAGATGGATGAGTGAATAAGTGGGTGACGGACATCATGATAATTTCCGTTTTTGGGATTGCACCCATTGGAACTTTTCATTGAATTAATGGAATTTTTCATAAAATGTGAAAAATTTCATTTTATGTATCAAAATTTTCATACACTCAATGAAAAAGTTTCATTAAAACTAGATTCATAAAATATATGAAGCTCTTTCATCAAATTTAAGAAGTTTTTCATTTATTTTGTGAAGAAAACTTCATAAGTTTACTGAAAATTTTCATTAAAACTTTGTGTGGATTGATTCAACGTATTGATTCAATTTTAACAAATCAATTTAATCAAAAATGGTTGCCTTCATATATAGTACGCAAATCAAATCATAAAACAAATAATTCAATCGAATCAAAATTGAATGAATTCACTGAAAGAATTATATACGCTGAGAGAATTATATGCATGCTGTTATTGAAATTTTACATTAATTCAATTCAATTTTCATATTCATATTATTATTATTATTCCTATTATTATTATTATACATATTATTATTATTATTATTATTCATATTATTTATTAAAATTCATACACTCAATGAGAAAGTTTCATTAAAAATAATTTCATAAAAATTATGAGGCTTTTTCATAAAAGTTAAGAATTTTTTTATTTACTTTGTGAAAAATACTTCATTAGTTTAATGAAAAATGTCATTAAAACTATTCCATTAAAAATTCTCTCTGGATATAAAATAAATCATATCAGTTAATCAATTACAAATCGTTGATTAAAAGTGACTATCAATTATTCACTGATTCATAAACTGAATCAATTTTAACAAAAGTTTATTCAAAAAGAATTAAAATCTCTGATCACATATTTTTATTATTAGAATCCTTAAATCATAATTGGTAGGTGATTTAAAAACTAACCGTTTTTCTATATCAGCTGTAATTTAGAAGAAATTTCGAACTTTAACATTTTAAAACATTTTTCGTATTGAAACAATTTTAGACCTTAACGTATTTATTGTAGAGATATTTCACATACACTAAAGAATTTACATATATTTCACATACACTAAGAATAGCGCGCTGGACTGGAAATAAGAATCCAGTCCAGCCCGCTAACCGATACACGTATAGGACAACCGCCAAAGTTTAAAGACATTTAGCGAAAAATTTGTACCATTGATCGAAAAATAAAGTACGCCATTGTAATCAGCATTCCAAAATATAAAGAACTGATGGTCAGATCTCCATTCATTTTTTGAGTGTCATGCAGTGTAATTTTTAAGAACCCATTTGTGAAATTTAACACAATTTATTGTTAAAATACAATATTTTCATGTTTCTGTTATTACCCCCAGTGTATCCGAAGTTTTAAAAATGGCGCTATTTCTTTCCCTCCCGACTTCTCCATCCCAAAATGGACCTTGGTGGGGCCTTGGACCCTCGGAAATTTATAATAAAAAAAATTCCATTTCATAAAATGGCTCATATCTCGAAAACTAAGCGCTATGTTGTAATGGTTAGCGCGTTGGACTGTTACACGTGAGGTTGCGGGTTCGAGCCCCAACAAGGGCAACATCAATTTATGAAAAATAGTAATATGTATGAGTTTTTTCTATCCATCATACATATCGTAGCGTCCTCCTTCGGTGTTTCTATAGCACTTAACCCCACCGAAGTAAAATAATATAACAGGGCTATGAACTAAAAAGCTTCAACAAAGTTCGCCAACTCACCATCTTATGGCGCGCAACAACTGTTCTAAGATTTCAACATCTCGCGCAATTACAGTTTTGCCATATTTGAAGCCCTTCATCTTTCACCACCTTTCACTTCTTCTCTATCCCCTTTTCAAAGGAAGCAACACATTAATTAATAGGAAAAATTTCCTGAGTGTTTGCTCCTTTGGAGTGTTATTATAGAGAAGACAAAATTGCTATTTTAGCTTTTTATGGTTTTTATTGCTTGTTTCACTTATATTTGCTTCTTTTTGCTTTTTTTTGGATTTTCCGTTTTTTAGCTTTAAAATAGCTTTTTCTTAAGATTTTTGTGCTTTGAATAGGACTTTTTGCCCAAAATTACTTTTTTTACTTACAAAAATTTTATTTTTTTAGTTTTAGGTATTGAAATCTTAAGTGTTCACTAGTTACCTTTTAATTACTAAACTACTTATTTTAACATGGTGATGTCATTGGAGGAAAGTCATTACACTGATGTTACCTGTAAGTAGTTTATCAGCTGTTCTATAAATAGATGTTGAATATAGATTTTAAAAAATATAAAAATTTAAAAACTAATAGGAGCTGACACGTATTGATCAGCGTACCCCACGATTGTCAGGCAAATACTCTAACTATTAGACCCCGACATCACTATGATTTTTATTGCTTTAACTTATGTACACATTTATTGTGGCAACTGTTATACATGTCTATTTTTCACAAAACTTGTTATTAAATACTGCTTAATGAACATCAACATTTCTATAAATAGATGTTTAATATAAATTACAAAAAAAAAAAAACAACAATGGAAGCTAACACGAGTTGAGCAGCGATCCTCATGTCTGTCAGGCAAAAACGATAACCACTAGGCTACGCCATAGTTATGGTTTTTAATTATTTAGAACATATATTATTGGTTTCAGCTATTGTGAAATAGTAATGTGTGGGGTATAATTATCGGTAACTCATTACATTCAGTTTAAAAGTAATTCAACGGGTAATGAGATATGAGATCTAAGTAATGCATGTAGTAATGACCAGTCATTACCAAGGTTTTGCTGGGCTGTTCTTTTTCCAAGTTTTTTTTACTTTTGCTTTTTTCTTCTTGCTGTTTTACAATATTTTTTTTGCTTTAAACACATCGGATTTTGCTTTTTTTTTGTCTTCTCTGGTTATTACATGCGCTTAGGTGATATGGACCAGGTCCAGGGAGGGTTCAGAGACCCTATAATTTGAACAAATTTTACGCTCAATATAATTACAATTAAAACTGTAGTTTTCCTAATTTTTTACTTAAATTTGGATTTGTTAAATTTAACAAAACATGTGTTAAAATCAAAAAATTTTAATTTTAAAACAGGAATAAATTTTGTTAAATTATAAAACTTTTCTGTTGAGCCAACCGACGTCTTATTTTGAGATTTTCTATATAAATATAATAAAAAATATTTCGTACATAATCCCGATAGTAATGGGTATTATTTCCTATTTCAACTATAGGGTTTGTGGCCGAAAGCTTTTCGGACATAATCCCAAATCTACATATTGTTATAATGTCCGCTAGGTTAATGTACTGGCACCGAATAAATGGTTAAATTTATGGTATTTGAATATTTTTCACATTATATTTTTGTTTTGTTTATAATTTTTTTTTTTCAATTCACGTGCATATTTATATTATACTGAACATTCTATAAGTGTCACCTACAGGAATCAATTTTTTTCAAAATAGAAAACAATATGTAAAATATCTAGACAGTTCAAAAATTATGGAATAGCATTTGGCCTTAGATTTTTGTAAGGAGTAACAAAAAATTAATGAAAGCTTTGGATTTAATTTTCCGGCGCACTTATAGAAAAATTACACTTCAAGCGGGTGACAATTATAGAACTTTTAGTGTATTTATTATTATTTTGTTTTGCTTTGGTTGCTACAACCATGTAAATGTATATTTAATTGTAGCTACTGATGCTTTTGCTATTTTATTGACTGTGTGAAAAGAATTTGTCTTCACATATACCCTACATTAGGGATTATTAGCTAAAGATGGTAAGGGCTTTTGGACTACATTTTCTGTTCATACCAATTAACTAGATAAAAATGACAACAGTTTATAAGACGGTCATGATACCAATAATCACTTTGTAAAGAAGAGTTTCTTAGACTGCATTTATTTCATGGGCCGAACACTTTCTGTAAAGGAATGAATGTTATTTTAATATAACATATTCTTTTTTCCTCCTTAGGATCAATATAGACCGACCATAATTTTGTATTTATTATAATTTTGTATTTATTATAATTTTGTATTTTTTTATTTTTTTTCTCTTATGATAAATTTGGCATTATTTCTTAGGCGCCTTAATGATTTTTGAACTAATTAAGAGTTTTGTTTTTGTTTTGAACAATTTTTAATTAAAGAAAAAAAAATGTTAGCGAAAAAAATTGGCAAATGCCAATTTGTATTATTCAGTATTTGCATGTTGTAATTTGTACACATTTTTTCTATAAACTTAAATTCTTTCCGTATTTACATTTTGATCATTAGCAGTACTCGCACTTTTTTTTTAAGAATCTAAATGTAAATTATCTCGGTTAAGACAGGCTTTACTGAAATATTAATCATGATAAAATTAATGAAATCCTTAATGCATTCAGTAAAAATTTTCATTGAACTTTTACCCAATGAAAAGTAACGAAAGTGGATTTTTGACCATTTCAGCCAATGAAACATTCCATTAAATTAATGAACATTTATTAAATAATTAGAAAATCTTCATTCAGCGTATGAAACTTATCATTTATTTATACAAATATTTTTTTTTTTCTATGTTATATCAAGCAGGAGGCTAATTATGTATCTTTTTAACGATACACGATTATGAAATGACACCTAAATCATTATCATTTCAGCAATGTGAATGATAAAATTTTAGTTGTTTCAGTGCATTTATAACTCATGAAATTTAGATATAAATAGAGTTCCATCCTCAAAACGATAATTATTTAGTTGTCATTTCACTATCTTGTGTCATGAAAATAATACATCATTAGCCTTCAGTACACTGATAGAAAAAATGTGTAAATATTAAGGTACTAAAAATAAGTTCAAAAGGGCCATGCAGAAAAAACTGCTGAAATCAGCAGAGTCTTTTTGCTGAACATTCTGTTAAATTTATAAATCCTTATTTAAATTCAATTAATTGGAAATGATAATTTATCTTGCTGAAATTAGTAATTAGAAATAGTAATAGAATACTAATTATACAGTACAACAAAATATGAAAAACTTGATGCATCGGAATTGTGACACACAAGGACCGGAAACTTTTTATTTTTTGGTTTTTATCAAATATAAATATCGTAAAAGTATTAAAATAAAAATTCAAACGTACAAAAAAATAAAAAGAAAAAAATATTTATTTAAAATACCCCTCATGATGAAAATAAAAAACTTTTTCTGTTTTAATTTTCTTTCAAAAAAAAAAAAAAAAAAAAAAAAAAAATAGATGGAAAAAAAGAAACTTTTTTTGTGTTGTTATAAATAAAAAAAGAAAAATATATATAAATATATTTTTTTTTTAATTTTCTTTTGCTGTAAATATCTGGCCTAAAATGTGTTCTTTTTTCCGCGACTTTTTTTCGCTATTTGTTTTTTGCAACTAGCCACAGAACGTTGTTCTTGAATGCATATTTAACAAAACCGCACCTAAAAAATTGTAAAATATTGGCGGAACGCAAAAAATACTTTATGGTACAAAAATTGTATTAAAACACATCAGCGATTTTCATTCTGCAAACAAATATACTGATCTAAGAATTTTCCTTTTTGCAAAATTTTTTTACCGCGATTTATTTCAGCGATTTTTTTTTTCAATTATCCACCAAACTTTGTTGTATGAAATGGGTATAATAGTCTCTAGATTACACATTTAACAAAACTGCACCTAAAAAATGCCGAAATTTTGGCGCAACGCGAAAAATTACTTTATGGTAAAAAAATTGTATTAAAAACCCTTATCAGCGATTTGCATTCTGCAAACAAATATACTGATCTAAGAATTTTCCTTTTTGCAAATTTTTTTCCCGCGACTTTTTTTTCGCGATTTTTTTTAAATATTTACCAAACTTTGTTGTATGAAATGGGTATTACAGTCTTGGGTATTACATATTTAACAACACCGCACCTAAAAAAATTGGTGGCTAATTGCAAAAAAATCGCGAAAACAGTCGCGGAAAAAAATTTATAAAAAGTAAAATTCTTACATTAGTATATTTGTTTGCAGAATGAAAATCGCTGATAAGGTTTTTTAATACAATTTTTTTTACCATAAAGTGTTTTTTCGCGTTCCGCCAAAATTTCGCGTTTTTTTAGATGCGATTATGCTAAATATGAAATCTAGAGACTATAATACCCATTTCATACAACAAAGTTTGGTGGATAATTGAAAAAAAATCGCGAAATAAAGTCGCGGGAAAAAAATTTGCAAAAAGGAAAATTCTTACATCAGTATATTTCTTTGCAAAATGAAAATCGCTAATAAGGGTTTTTAATACCATTTTTTACCATAAAGTGTTTTTTCGCGTTCCGCCAAAATTTCGCGTTTTTTTAGATGCGATTATGCTAAATATGAAATCTAGAGACTATAATACCCATTTCATACAACAAAGTTTGGTGGATAATTGAAAAAAAATCGCGAAAAAAAAGTCGCGGGAAAAAAATTTGCAAAAAGGAAAATTCTTACATCAGTATATTTCTTTGCAAAATGAAAATCGCTGATAAGGGTTTTTAATACAATTTTTTTACCATAAATCTAAAATTTTATAAATTAAAAAATAAAAACTGTTTTTCTTAATAAGGAAACTTTTTTTTTTCTACAAAAAAAACTTTTCTTTTTTTTGTACAAAAACTTTTTTTTTTATTTTTTCTTTTTCTTTTTTTGTTTGGGGTTGAAAATAAAAAAAATATCATTTGTATAAAAATCATTTGTAATTTTTGTTTTTCTTTTTTTTATAAAGATACATATGTTTTCAATTTTGGATGAATATAAAAAAAAATAATTTAGAAATTTACTTTATTTTGAACAAAATACTTTTTTATTTCTTGATGAAAACTTAAAAATAAAGTTTTTGGTTTGTAAAATCTGGTGCCTGGTGACACATCATTTCTGATAGACTTTTGAACGCAGATCACGAATATGGCCCTAGAATTTTAAAGTTAGCCATAGTTTAAGAAATATTGGCAAAAACGTTTTTCTAGAAATATTAAATTTTGGAATAAACTTTTTTTCAAAAAAAAAAATACAAAATGGAAAGTAGGAACGCTATTTTTTGCAATGATTTAATAGGATGACATTCAGTGATGGAAAATATAATAGAAACGATTCAAGTTTTTTCTAATTTTATTTTCTTTGCTTTTATTTGTAAATATCAAAATAGTGGCTAAATTCGCCTCAAAAGGCGAGGATATCGTTTAGAAAACTGTGCAGAATTTTAACGTAACGTCTGTTTTTTTATTTTATTTTGTCACTTGTTTTAAGTGGGCGTGGCTTTTAATGAAAAATTAGCGATATCAACCTTTTTTCAAATTACATAGCAAAATTTATCGAGTACTGATCGAATCGATACAAACTAAATTTTGTTGGAAATCCTATAAAATTTGCTCAAATCGTGCATTATGTTTATCCACAAATGGTCTCCAGACTTACCATGACAGTGCCTTAGATATGAAAATTTTTTTCTTTGTTTTAAGCGATTTTAAAATAAAGTTACCAACACTGCCTTATGCTCCTTGTAGGAGTGTTTACTGCAAAAAAAAACAGTTTTGGTTATTTATTATAAGATTTAAAATAACTATTTTAAACAACTGTTACAAAATACAATAATTTTCGTTAGTTGTTTGTTTTAAATAACTGTGATAATAGTTCTTTTGTTTTATATAAGTGTAAACAGCAACTACTCATTACTACACAAACAAATGTCACATAGCAACTGTCATAAATTTTGAGTGCAGTGAAGTTTTTCAGTAAATTGATCAAACATTTCTCAATTTAATTTTAATTTCTATTTCAAATAAAGTCGAAATTGGCAACATGGCGGATTTTTCTTTTCGCCGAATATTCTTCACCTGCAGTTTGGTCATAAAAAAACCAAAAAAGTTTTAACCAAAATAGCAGTTATTCAATTACTACACAAATTATATAATTAGTATTTTTATGGTTTTATTGCGGTTAACGACTGGAATATTTAAACAAAATTAAAAACTTTCAAATTGTTTTTAGTATTTAACAACCAACAAATTGGCAAAAGTGTAACGAACTGTTTTGCGTATAATTTAAATAAAATAAAATATCATTAGACGTCCTTGTCGTATTTAAGGCCATTAAAATGAACTTTTGTTTGATTTTAGCCATAATTAATATGCAGTCATTAGTTTGTTTTTTAAATTTAATACAAAAGTACAACTAAAATCATTTGAAATATTTTAATACTCATACATTTTTTTGCTGTTTAGTTTGAGTTTATTTTTTGAGTGAGTTTTTTTAGTAACACTCGAAAGAAAATTTAAAAAAGCGACCATAAAATAATTTAGACGATCTTATCTCTCATTATCATTATTAACATTGGTAGTGATGCCATGCGCGCGGTTTTCTAACGAATTATTTCATTCGTATTTTTAATAGAACGTGGGTTTTGAATTCGTATACGTAAAATGAATTAAATAAATTTTGTGATTTTTAAACAAAAGAAAAAAAAAATGATTTAAAGTGCTAATAAAAAAATACATAAAAAAGAATTGTTAATTCAACCAATAAAAAAAAAAATATTTATATATAAAATAAGAAAATATTTAAAAAAAGTTAAATTCTTTTAATAAAAGCAAAATAAATACAACGATTAATTTCACGTGCATTTCAATTAACACTTTAGTTTGTGTTTAAAAAAAAATAACAATTCAGTTTATTTTTTACTTTACTTTTTATAATTTTAATATTTAAAAATAAAACTAAATATTTTAATTAACACCACTTAATTATCAATAATCAATAATAAAAAATACGTAAACAAATTTATTAAACAAAAAAAAAACTGTTCAAAACATCTTTTGTTGCATCTATTGTTGAATTTTGTCCAAAAAAGAAAAGTAAGCAATATTTTTTAAATATATCTTCAACACTTAGGGTCTTATGCATAATCACTTTTAAAATTTATAACTAACTTTACTATTTCATACAAAATTCATTTTATGAAATTCACCTTTACTAATCTCCGTTTTATTCTCAAATAAGAAACAAATTGCATCCATTCAAAACATTCTTATAAAAAATGTAATCAGCCCTATTCTACTAAACACAACTACTGGAAATTTATTCAAAATGTCAAGAAACCGGTCTCTTTATACAGTGACGGACAATACAATAGAAACAATTAAGGTTTTTTTCATGGATGGTAACCGATACGATGCGCTTATCGGTTCACTGATAGAATTTTCGTTCAAAGTATTAATGAATCAATTTCATTAAAATGGATTGAGATTGATTTAATGAAAAAATTCATTAACTGTATAAAACTTCATTGCTGCTGTGAATTTTTTCATTCGATTTTATTTTAGATTTTTCATAATTTCGTAAAAAAAATTCATTAAATTAATGAAAATTTTTTAAATAAAAAATTTTAAATAAGAAATTTAACTTTATAATATTCATATCAGATAAAATTTTACCGCTTTTTGTTATACCCTACACCACTACGTGGCTAAGACATTATAGTAAGTTTGAGTTGATGTTTGTAACACCAAAAAATATTGGACCTACACCCAGTGTTGCCAGGTTTATTAGGCACAAAATCGTCGAATATTTTGGAAAATATCGTCAAAGCGTTATGAAAAATCGTCAAAAAAATAGTTTAAAATTGTCAAAATAAAATCAATTTGTGTTATAAGGACCCTAAAAACTTAATAAGCATTTTAAAAATTATCCTTTTTTAATCTTGTTCGATTTAAAAAATGTTATATAATATTTATAAACATCATCGAAATTTGCCATATCCTGAAATAGTTGCTTTAAAAAAAAAAGAAAAACTAACAAAAATTTCAGATTTTAAAATATTTAGGGTGGGTGGGCACTGGCTAAACTAATTATAAATTAAATTCAGGTTTACAAGTTTCTTTGAAATTAGAAAATTTTTTAAAACAATTTTCAAAAATAAATTTTAAACCATTTTGTCAATTTGTATTTAGTTTAGAACAAATTAGGCACCTCGCACAGGGCCTAAATTCAGGTTTACAAATTTCTATGAAATTTGAATAAGTTTTCAAAATATTTTCAAGGAAATTTTAAACTCTTGCCAATTTGTATTTTATTTAGAATTTATTTAGTCACCTCGCACAGGGCTTTAATATGTATTTCACAGGCATTCTTCCCCATGAAAAAAACTGAGATTCGTTACAGTTTTAGGACAGAAGTTTTACACAAGAATTATAATATTTTTTATTATTTTTCCTATAAGTTTCGTACATTTTAAAATACTTATCTTAAAGAAAAATTGACAGTTTCGCAATAAATAAAAAAAACTATAATGTACTTGAACTGATGTTTACATTTTTCTACATATAATTTTAAGTAGAATTTCAATATAAACACTTATTCTCATATTATAAAATATTTTTCAAAAATCGTATAGATTTGCTGAATAAAAATTATCTGATTTTGCAGCGGTATTTTAGTTTGTTCCCACATTAATTTGTTTGCAATTCTGCATAATTTTAAAAACTAAAAACTTGTGATTTAGAATTATAGATTGGGAAAGTATCGTATTTTTGCACAGTTTTTGCTGTATTTCGTATTAAATAAAAATCGTCATTTTGAAGGAAAAAATCATCATTTGGCTATTTTTGATAGTAAAAATCGTCAAAATTACGATAAATCGTCAAACCTGGCACACTGCCTACACCCACATTTTAGTATACCGATCGACTCAAAATCACTTTCCGTCGGTATACTTTGATGAAATATAATACACCGACTTATATCGGCCCAAGGACGAAGCCTGTTGATTTTGGTTAAAATCGGTTCATGTTTAGACCTAGTCCACCAAAAATGGACATGCCCGCAAACTACAATTCGTAAATATAGTTATTTTAATGAAATTTGGAGTTTTTTTAACCTCCCGAGTAAAAATAATTATATATTGTCATATATAATGTGATTGGGCTATATCTGACAATGAATGGAGTAACATTAAGACACATATCATTATATACAACTACATCTGATATTATTTTTTTAACGAATATTTTGTACGGTAATTGATACTATTACATATCCCCAAATCTGACTCCATATATAACTACATAAGCCTTATAAAACTAATCAAATTATATGTAGTGATCGATATGATTATATATGATTTGCTACTAAGTTTTATAACACTGTATGTGTCGTCGTACTAAAAATATATTTTAATTTTATATAACTTTCTATATAATCGCATATAAATTAATATATAGTTTAACATCAAATTTAGTTATCTGCAAATTCAGAGTTAATTACTCCATAGCCAAATAATTTCCACGTGATGTTTTTGCATGTAAAATCATATTAAAAAATGATGCGTACGATTTAGAAGACAAAAGTATTCAAATAAATTTTTATTTTATGTTTTAAAATTTGCGTCTTCAAAATTGTTAAAACCATAGACATTTCAATGTCAATTTAATAGCTGGTATGCATAAAAAGTATGCCTACTATCAGACAAAATTTTATAAAATAAGATATTTTTATATCGAATTAGATATAATTTGATGTCCTGGATATGGACAAATCTCGGATCAAACAAATTATATCTAATTTGATATAATTTGACACATGTAGATGACCCATTTTTCGGATCAATTAGTATGTCGTTGTAAAGGGTTTTTCAACAGGGACGCTACAAAAGTAGAAAGACAGGGACAGCAAACGACGCCATATTTCTTGCCGGTCTTTTGACATTTCTCTTCAGTGCGGTTTGCCATTTCATGATGGAAAGATATACGAGCCAACAACGAGTCGAAATTATTAAAATTTACTACCGAAATTCGGAGTCAGTGGCCTCAACGTTAAGAGCGCTACGTCCAATTTATGGTCGTCATAATCGTCCTAGCAGATCAACAATTCAGCGTTTAGTGGAAATATTTGAATCCACAGGCACAGTACAAAATGTTCCCGTGCCAGTGATACAAAGAAGTGCCCGTAGTGTCGAGAATATTGCTGCCGCTGAGGCTTCAGTTGAAGAAAGCCCAAATGAGTCTCTCACACGTCGTTCTCAAGCGTTGGGCATCTCTGTGACGTCGTTGTGGCGAATTTTGCGAAAAGATCTTGGCCTACATCCTAACGAGATCAAATTGACGCAAGAAATGAAGCCGCTTGACCACCGTCGTATGTTCGTGAATTGGGCTGAGCAACAACTTGAAAATTATTCGGATTTTCATCGAAAAATCATCTTCAGCGATGAGGCTCATTTCTGGCTGAATGGCTTCGTCAGTAATTAAAATATGCGTTATTGGTCAGACAGCAATCCACACGTACTCCATGAGTCATCATTGCATCCCGAAAAAATTACGGTTTGATGCGGTTTATGGGCCGGCGGCGTCATTGGGCCGTACTTCTTCCGTGATGATCAAGACCGGCACGTTACTGTGAATGGGAATCGCTACCGTTCAATGATAACCGAATATTTTTGGCCCCAATTGGATGATATGGACTTGGAGGACATGTGGTTCCAACAGGACGGCGCCACAAGCCACACAGCGAATGTCACAATCAATTTATTGCAAACCAAGTTTGGAGAACGTGTTATCTCACGAAATGGTCCAGTCGATTGGCCGCCTCGGTCGTGCGATTTGACGCCGTTGGACTATTTCCTGTGGGGCTACGTCAAATCTTTGGCTTATGCCAACAAGCCAGCGACGATTGATGAACTTCGTACGAATATCGAACGTGAAATTGCAGCAGTATCGGCCGATTTATGCTTGAAAACCGTCGAAAATTGGGGTCAGCGTCTGGACTTTTGCAAGCGTGCCCGTGGTGGCCATGCAAAAGAGATCGATTTCCATACATAATGGCATCGAACGTACTTTCACAGGAATAAAGAATTTCATTGATATCCAAAACCGATTTTGTTTTATTTAAAAAAACTTTTGTAGCGCTCTTATTGAAAAACCCTTTATATGGGGATTTATCAAAAAAGATATAATTATGTATGACACCATATTAAGATTTTTGCCCGGGCTTTGGTTATTTTATATTCAAATTTTGATACAAGTCCGTTTCAACCCATTCTAATTTTGGATCCAAACATTAATTGGCATTCAACCAGACTGCTATCGTCGTCACGCCCGACTTTAACATTTCATAATTTAAATAAAAACAGCATGAAACGAATACAATAATAAAATAAATGCAAATTTTATTGTAGATTTTTAGTTGATCTGAAGATTGTTACAATGAGTGTTATTTTTGTTCGGTTTAAGATCAAATATTACAAATTCCGAATAGAATTTACAATTTTTATTTTACAAGCAATTCTCTATTGGTTGTAAAATAAAAACTTATGGGGTTCTCTCTAGGCTATAATGTAGATTTTAGTTTTTTGTATATACATTAGAGTGGTCCAAAAAAAAAAGTTGGAATTTTCCCGCTCCACAACCCTACAAATATGCCACTTTGAAAAAAAATGTAGTCTGATCAAAAAAATCACCAAAAAAGTTTTGTTTAGAGGTAGCACATCGCAATTGAAGTTTCGAGGTTGTACTTGTTCTATTATTTTTAATTAATTAAAAATAATGGAAAAAATGAGAAAAATTAAATATAATTATTATGATCGCGACATATCAAATCTAATATACTTTAAGGTGTACATTACGAATATGAAACAAAATTGAAATCGGAGTCGCGGATTTCGCGAAATTTTAATATTTCATCCAAAAAAAGGATCAACTTCGATCAGGATGTTTTCTTATATTTACCAATATGAAAATTTCGTTTTTGCATTAATATATATCTGCTAAATGTCCTATTATGTGGGATAGGGCTTTTGGTATAATAAAATTATAGCAATCTAAATAACAGCGAAATATTAAAAAATGTCAAATTTTAACTTAATTTGCAAGGATATCTGTTATCCTTTTTAAAATTAAAATCAGTGTTATATATAATGAAGGTCCTTGGTAAGTAAATTGCAAAAGTATAACAAATTGCATTTTTCGATAACACCGTTTACAGGTAATTGGGAAAATATCTCAAAAAACTTGAGTTTTTTTTGAATTTTCAAAAACCGCGAATAATTCATAAACCACAATTTTTTTTTTTAAGTTTCGATTGCTGATTCATAATCTGCGTTAAAATAAAGATCAGATTTGAGAAATTTGAGCATACAAGGCAAAAACAAGTTGAATTTTTAATTACATCTTTTCGGAAAATTTCGAAAATTTGATTAAAATATATATTTTTTTGTATAAATTTAAAAAAAACCGCGAATTACTTAAAAGTTACTTAATTTTTTTAAGTTTTGATTTCAAATTCCTTATATTCACATTAATTAAGACCAGATTTAAAAAAAATTGTTAAATAATAGCGTACAGGTTAAGAAAATTTAAAGTCAACCCTACTTTTTGTATAAATTACTCTAGAGATAAATTACTTATTCTTAAAAGACAACTTTTTGTGCTACCTCTAAATAACAGCGGATTTAGCTGAAACTTGGCACAGAGAGTTTTTAGACATTAAGGAATAGGGGCAACATTGTGGAGATCGGGAATTCCAACTTTCATGTTTTTTTGGACAACTCTAATATACATATATGCTAAATTTTCATTAAAATTGATTTCATGAAACATATTTCATTGATTCAATGAAACCGTTCTTTAGGGACTTTCCAATGAAAAATTCATTGTATTTATGTGAACAAATTCATTAATACAATGCACAAAATTCTATCAGTGTAAGGGTAACGATATTTTGGATTATTTCGGGCACGGTATTTTAACGGTAACGCTATTTCATTTATATTCGTATCGGTATTTTAAGTTATTTCGGTAACGGTATTTCAGTTATTTCGGTAACGATATTTTAAGGGTATGGGTAGTCAATTATTTTGATGCATACCGAAAAGTTCTCTACAATATTATAAATCTGTAAAAAATATTACTTAAGAAATTATTACTGGTTACTGCATTTAGAAAACGACAAACTTTATATTGATTTAAGCCCGTAACTTGAAACATCTTAATTATTTTTAAAAAAATGTTAAAATTTTTCTCAAAAATTTACTTTTGTCGATGCAAGGTAAACGTACCCAATTTTAGGGTCTCCTATAGACTTAACTGAAACTTTGAGTAGTTTAAACTGATCATTAGGCAAAATAAAAAACTTCATAGAAGAAGACTTTACAGTAAAATATTAACAAATGGGAGAAAAATACAAAGTTCTAAGGTACACGCGATCCAAGGTACACGACATTCCCCTACTTAGCAAAAAAAAAATCTGATATTTCTGCAGTTTTTAACTAATTTTTTTAGTAGCTTTTTCTGTTATTTTCACAGGTTTATTTCTATGAGTGTAGGAACAATGCTGTTTATTTCAAAAATTCACACAAGAAATTAATAAAATCTTGTATCGTTTTCTTCCACAATGAAGTGTTAATTTTCTATTTATTATTTATTGAAATTTTTTTAAAAATAAGTATGCCAATTTTTCATGTTCATTCATTAACAAATCATTTGTACATAGTAACACTTAAAATCTAACACTTATGATCATCTTTTTTTTCTGTATATTCTTAAAATTTGTATGCCTTTTGTTGTTACCTTAAAATTTGCTTTAGTAACAAATTTTATTGTCAGATAGGGGAATGTCGTGTACTTTGGAACGCTTGTACCTTAGAAATTTGCCCCTCTTTCTGAAGGTCTTCCATGAAATGTTTAATTTTGCCTTATATTTATATAAAATTATTCTGAGAAAAACAATTTAATTGGTGTGAAATTTTTATTATTTCTTCAAGTTTAATAGAAAAATTGATTGCATTTAACAAATTACATTCCTTTTTTTTTTGTTTGCTTAAAACCGATTTTTTAATTTAAATGACATTTTTTGGTACTAAAAATAGCAAAACCAATTTCAAAGTACAAATTTAGTCTATTAAATTAACAGAAATATTTGCTAAAAAAATTGTAAACTGCTGTTTTCAAAAGGCACGATTTTTATTTGCATTAAAAAGAAAATTTAAATTTTTTTTGTAATTAGGCTACTAATTTTAGTAGGTTAATTTGTTATTTTCTATTAACAAAAATTTAACTCAAATATAACTAAAGTTCTGTATATTTAACAGTTTTATTTTTGCTGTTCCTTTCTTACTAACAAGTAGCAAAAATAATCTGCAAATTTAACAGTTTTTTTCTGCAGCATAATTTTTAAATAATTTTTTGTAGTTTTAACTAGATTTTTTACAGATTTAACTAGATTTTTTACTTTATATTGTAAGAGTCTGTGGTGCAGGGGTTAGAGACACAGCCTGATAGTCTTAGCAGTCCGAGTTCAAACCTCAGCCAAGATATTTTTGTTTTTTTTATAATTTTTTATTGAATCAAATAAAAAGACATAATTGATTTTCTGTTATTGATATAATTTTATTCATTAACAAAATATTCAAATTTTAAATTTTACTAAAAAATTTAAATCGCGTTTAGTCTAGAGAAAAAGCAATGGGCTGACAAACGGAAGGTCGCCGGTTCTATCCCAGTTCGCGACATAAAAATTTTTAGTTTTTAAATAAATTTTGTGGAACGTGTTATTCTGTTTATGGAACTTATAATCCATAAACATTAAAGCAATTAGGTTGTTCATAAGGGGTGTGCTATCTGTTGTATCGTCCTAATAAAAAACAGAGTTGTTGAAGTTTTTATTTGAGTTTAACAACGATTTTCTATTGGGTTTTCCATCTGTTAGCCCACTCAAACATAGGACACTAAAACCAGGTGTATGACATCACCAACAAAATAAGTTATAAAAATATTGTTGTCACTAGATGGCACTTTGTTCAAAAAATTTACAATTTTCAACAATTATCTTAATTTTTGCATTAAAAAATACAAAAATTGTTTTTTCGGACTTTCTATATTTTCATATATTTAGTTAGAATATTCTTCTACCTCAAGTCCAAATTCTAATATGATATTATCATATTAGATTTTTATTTGTTGTTTCAAAAAGGGGTTGATCATTTTCATGATAGACAATACAATTGTTTCGTAGACATCACTCTACTCTTCAGTTGTCCGCAATAAGAAAATGATAACTTTCTTACTCAAACCGAGACATTACATAAGGTACAAAAAATCAACGGGACGAGAATTTTGTACTTTCGTATATGAACTGTCTGATTTGGTAAAACCAGCTATAAATCAACTCCCATTTGAAAGCAACAATTACATAAAAGTACCCTTTGGGTACTATTTATATGTATGTCTGTTGTCAATACATTTTGTAAAAACAACTAATTTTAAACTCAAAACAAACTAAATATTTGAATGAGATTTTAGCCGTGGTGTGCTTATTTTCAACAATTAAAAATCTAATATGACAATATCATATTAGAATTTGGACTTGAGGTAGAAGAATATTCTAACTGAATTTACAATTTTATTTTTTATTTAAAATTAAATAATAACAAACAACAAAGCAAAAGAACAAACGGATATATCAAATTTTACTATTTGAATATATTTCGCGCTTGTTTTTCCTTATTTTGAACAGTTTCCAGCAGTTTTTGAGTTTTTAAATAAAAGCTCAGCTGATACTAAACTGATACTAAATAGTTGCTCAGGTAATACTAAATTTCAGCGCCCTCTATCGGTGAATAGTGTAAGTTTTGATTTCCTATCTCTATAATTAATAGTCTCTGACTAAAACATATGTAAAAATGTCGGATCGTGCTATTCTCAAATCTTGTATTTTCTTTTCAATTTAATTTTTTAACAAATCTGTTTTTTTGTTAGAACGATACAACAGATATCACACCCCTTGTGAACAACCTAAATTGAATTAATACAGCAAAAATTCAAAAATTGTGAATAAATATTGGTAATTACAACGCTAGTAAAAATAAATAAAATTAATTGTATCTGGAACTTCAAAATGAAAATTCGGTTGGAACTACGAATATATTTTCTGGGTGTATGTTCGCCTATAATAATTTTATAATTAAAATATCAGTTTTCGGTTATCATATTATTCTCGCATCTGCAAACATATATTGTCTGGATAATCATATTCTTCTCTTCTCATTACAATAATATTATTGTCTAAATTGAGAGAGATTATAATATTAATGGAAATTATTTTATATTTGTAGTAATCATTGTCGTAGTTTCGCCAGCTAATATGATGGTCAATATATTTTTTTATGGGCGTCATCGTTCAGCTAGCGTCATTATTGTTTAAGGTTTTGAAGCAGTCAAATAAAATAATATTTAAAAAAAATATATATAAAGAATATAACATTTAAATTTTAATAATGACATTGTATGTAGAAGAAGGAATCCGGTATATCCAGAAAGTCTGGGCAAAATGTAGACTGTCAAGCAACAGTTAACCTTTCGCTAAAGTTTTGTTTGGCTGAATAGTTTTAGACCAAATTTTGTGGAAAAAAAAACGAATGCCTAAGAAATACTTTTTGTTTTTGTAGTTTTGTCATAGCTTTGTAATATTAATATGCTTCCTAATTTTAAATTTTATACTAAATATTTTCGTAACAGAACTCTATATAAAATAAAAAGAATTTTTCGAAAACATTTAAAGTGCGTACTTTGAATAACTTTTCGGAAAAATCGCAAGGTTTAGAATATTTTGAAAGCAAAAATTCTGTGAAGTATTTGTTAGGAGAATATCCTGATGAAGAAAAATGGCAGTATTTAGAAAAAAGTACTTATTATATTATTTCATAATAAGGAAATAATTGGCCTCGAACAAGAATAAATAAATTTTTCATTGTAAAATTAAAATTTTTCATATTTAAAGTTAGTAAATTGTATATTTTTCTTAAATATATTTAAAAAATTATTCGAGTTTAAGTTCAAACCTTCAAAATCTAGTTATTCGTTTACAAAGATAAAACCGAATAATTTGGATATTTGAGAGTTTTAAGGAACTTAAATACCTTCTTTGTGAAATGTTGTTCACCCAAGCCGGGTGTTGATCCCGGGATATCAGAATGAAAACACAACAGAAAGTAAGATTCAGTAGACCGGTTATTTATCATTAAACAGCTAATTTAATATTCACTTTATTTATGTTCCTGTAATGTAAATTCTACACTCATAGAAATAAATCCGTAAAAATAGCAGAAAAAGTTACTAAAAATTAGTTAAAAATGATGCTGCAGAAAAAACTGCTAAAATTAGCAGATTTTTTTACTAAATACTAGTAAAATGAGAACAGCAAAATTAAAAATGCTAAATTTACAGAATTTTAGTTATATTTAGGCTAACTTTTAGTTAATTGAAAATAGCAAATTGTACTGTAAAATCTGCAGAAAATTTTGCTAAATATTTGTAGACTAAAAATAGCAAAAATAAACTGTTAAATCTACAAAATTTTTGCTATTTTTAAGCTAAATTTAGTTGAATGCAAATAGCAGTCTATTCTGCTAAAATCACCAGAAATATTTGCTAAAAAATTGTAAACTGCTGTTTTCAAAAGGCTCGATTTTTATTTGCATTTAAAAAAAAAATCGAAAAAAAAACTTCGAAAATTTTAAATTTTTTGGTGATTTTTTAGGCTACTAATTATTTAGCAAAATTTTTTGCTGATTTTAGCAGGTTAAATTGTTAATCTCCATTTACAAAAATTTAGCTCATATATAACTAAAATTCTGTATATTTAACAGTTTTAGTTTTGCTGTTCCTATATTACTAATATATAGCAAAAATAATCTGCTAATTTAGCAGTTTTTTTCTGCAGCATCATTTTTAACTAATTTTTAGTAGTTTTTACTAAATTTTTTACGGACTTTTTTCTATTAGTGTAAACAAGAGTCATGGACAATTTTGATTAACATTTAAACAAAATTTTTTTGTATGTAGTACTTGATATTTATAACTACTGATATAAATCCAAACGACGTCAAATTGTCTCGATTTTAACTTTGGTTTATACAATACAATGAATAATATGAAAATTGTACTTTTTTATTGCCACAGCAGCGACAACAGCAGACACATTTAAAACACAATCTTTACGTAAATCCAAGTCACATTTTTCTTATTTTATTTTCAATTTGATTTCGGGGAGTGCTATATTTAACCCTTAACATTGCCAAAGCTGTCTTTAGTCACTGTTACAAATTAGGCAGTGCTATGTTATATTAGTTTGATAGAAATTTATTTTACAAAATTTTTATTTAGAATTTTTTTGCGTGTATTGTAAAATTAACGAAATATTTACATTGCGATAACTAAACGATTTAGTTAGCAAGAAATTCAATTGCAATAACTGTCACGGAACCGGTTTCTTTATATGAAAAACATCTGTCAGTTTAAACTGACTTTGTTCTATTGGTCTGAAAGATGACTGGATCTTTGCCAGTTATACCTAATATTTTGTTAGGTGGAACCTAACTATTGATTATTTTGATCCATTTGACACAACTATAAGTCTACAATTAAAAATAGCAATTTTATGAACAAAATTCGAATATAAAAGGTTTTAAGTTTTCCGCCTTTTTTTTGGTTGCCCATAAAATTGGATTGAGTGATTATGGCCTACTGTATTGAACTACAGTTCTCAACAAAATTTAATCAGCGTGTTTTTCCTTTTACAGTAAAAAACTAAAAATGATAGTTGCATTTCACCGAACGAAGCGCAACCCCTGGAACCCATTCCAGGTGTTCCCAAACTAACTCAAAGGAATCAGTTCTAGTGGAACCAGTTATAAAATAGATATGTTTGGAAAGAGATTTTTAAAAATATTCCAGTGTAGTTTAGCCAAGTTTTGATCAACAACCCAATTTATGAAAATTTAAATTATTGGCATTTTTATAAAAAAAGCTAATATTTTTCGACCCATATCGACCAAATTAGGCGATAAACGAAAATTTTGTAAGCGCTCTCGTCCATTTATATGCCATTTGAAACAAAATTTCTAGCATTGGAGGCCCGACTAAAAAAGATGTTATGTAATCATATATCACCATATATAAACCCATATATATGTTCATATCTAATTTGATACGAATATTGGAATATATAATTATATCAAACGAGATAAGCATGTTATCTAAAGTGATAGAATTTGATCCGAAAAATGGGTCTATCTAATTGCATTAAATTATATATAAATACATATAATTTTATAAAAATTTTCAAATAAAATTTTAGTAAATATTGTTCACACAAAAAAATATTGTTCAACTTTTATTATGTTTTTCGCTTGTTTTATTTATGTAGTTGTTTTTATAAATGTTTATGTATTAGTAACTGATATTTTAAATTACTTTTTATAAAATTTCATAAATTTTCGTTGAGTTTATTATTTTATTTAGTTAAATATTTTAATTTTGCCATATTAAATATGAATATTTATTAATTCTAGAACATTACTGTAAAATAGTAATGTAATTTTTGAAATTTTGTTTAAAAAATTAAAAATTTTTTTAAACAAAAAATCGCAAAAAGTTTTCAATAAAAACAAACTATTTTTTTAATTTTCAAAAAAATTTTGACAGAGTCCTTATGCCCCAGAAAAAAGAAGAAAACTAATTTCTGTGAGAGAATCTTTCATATATGTAAGTATAAATAAATCCATCAAATGAATGAAAATTGCATACAGGTTTATTTTAATAAAATACAATGTTATGAAATGCAAGCTAAAAATAAAGAAATATATTTTTTATAGTTGGCATGACAACTACCACTTTATCCAGCTGAATAGAGTCTTATTTAGAATTTATACAATATTGATCACTTTTAATCCAATGGATTAATTTTTAATCAAATGCATATAATATGCTATTTAGAAGGTATACAATATTGATCAATTTTTAATCCAATAAATTAATTTTTACTCAAATACATATAAAAAAACCAATAAAAATCCTAATCAAATGTATCACTATTTTATTGAAAATTTATTCAATTAAAGAGCTACAAATTTTTAGTTGAATGGACAATTTTTGTGATTGGAGAAATTTCAACGATAAAATTTATTGAATAGGCAGTTTTCATGATTGAATTTAGTTTTGATTTTTTTTTTTGTGTGTTGAGATCACTTATTTTCACTCATATTAAATACTAATGGCCGACAGAACAGTTTGGCTAACAAAGTGGGTATTTGTCGATCTTTGGTATTGATAGAAATGAGGATTGAATGCGATTTAGGACGTTTTTAGGACGCAAATTGTCCTTAAACTTAGAATAACGCAGTTTGTAATTGAATATCAATAAAAAGCAAAATTCAAAACGAGAAAAAGTTGCTTAGAAAAATTTGTGCTAATAAACTTGGAAATATTTGACAAAGTAAATTTTCGGTTTTTACTCAACTTTACAAAAATTTGTCGGAACAACTTTTTCTAGTTTAGAGTTTTTTCTTATAAAATTTGTCTTTCTTATAAAATAAAAAAAAAAAAACTCTTTCTAAGTTTGTCTTCTTCATTGTTATAGTGCAATAAACTTTATAAAATTTTGTATAATTAGATTTCATGTTATGTTATATATTTTGATATAAGATTGTTAATAGAAGCTTATACGCCATTATATATAATTATATATAAACTATATCGCAGATCTCTTAATATATGGCTGGATACCAAATCGCATATGATTATATATAACGTCATATCAAACATATTTATAAAACCAAAGTGTTAATATAAATGTATATGGTTATATAAAGCCACGCATATAAACATTTATAATAATATCAAATCATATAAGATTATATAAAAACTTTTTTAGTCGGGGGGTTAAAATAGTGGTATTTAATAAATGATATACAGTAAAATTCGGTTAGGGTGAACTCCGAGTAACTACAAAATTTTCATTAGCGAGGTTTGTATTAACTGCCCTGGCATAACAATTCGGTTGTGACAAACGAGTTTTTTCGACCAAAATTATACGACTGCTGAAACCCCGTAAGTTTGGTTATCACAACCGCATTCGGTTGGTAAAACCGAATTAGTGGGTTGGCAACCGAATTCTATTGTGACAACTGAATTCGGTTGTAGCAACCAAATGATAATATATTTCGAATTTTTATAAGAGTCGACCAAAATGTGCTTAACTTTTTAACTATGCCGAAAATATTTTAAAAAAAATCTGTTTTTAACTAAGCTGAAACTAAGCTTGTCGGTAGAATCTACGGCTAAAAAGTCGACAGATGTATTTACCTTTAAAATAACTAAAAAATTTGTTATTTTCTCTATTAAAAAATAACTAAGAAATGCATTAAAATTATAATATCTAACAATAAATAAATAAATTTACTTGTGAAAATTGTATCATCTTTCCTTAATTTGAAAAATAATTTAAACAGAAAGTGTTATTATGATCTAGAGTCAGACTAAAAAACATGAATTTACCAAATAAAAGATCAACTATACAAACCCCTCATTCAATATCTAACAATGATAAAATTAACTAACAAATTTGTACTTCAGAAATTCCAAAAAACTGACAGAATTGGTAAAAACGACTATTTTTTACAGCTGACTGTTTACTGTAAAAATACTATTTTGGTAGTTGTGGATTACAATACTAAAACTAACTGATTTAAACAACTGTTATGAAATTACAGTAATTTTTGTTAGTTGTTTTCTTAAATAACTGTCATAATAGTTGTTTTGTACTCTTTCATAGAAAAATAACTGTAATTATGAATAAAAACAACAACTACGGATTACTACACAAACAACTGTCAAACTTTTTTGAGAGTTCGTTTCAACCGATAGTGCGTTTTAAGCGAGTTCGTATTTGCAGATGTTGTTTGTCTAGTGTCTTCACATGCAATGAAATGATAGTTGTCAGAATGCTTTCAGCTCAAGTAAAGACACCCAATTTCAATGTCATTACATTATAATGATATCATTGACATGCAAGCGGTTCTTCCCATGATGTCTGCTGTCAAATGTCACTTTAAGTTTCCATCTTAATTAAGCTATCAAAAACGACATACATTTTAGTAAACAAGAACGGGGAAAAGCTTAATTATTTATTATTTGTAGAAAAAAATTAATCGTTGATAAAATGTTGTGTTATTAGAATAAAAAACTATGATGTTGTTTAGCACTGAAATTGGCAAGTGTTCCACACCACAGTGCTATTGATAAACTGAAAAATGATTGAAAATTGCTACATGTCAGTTGTTTGTGTAGTAATCAGTAGTTTTAGTTTTTAACTGTATTTACAATTTGTTTTTTATGGAGAAATGCAAAACAACTATTATGACAGTTATTCAGAAAAACAACTAACGAAAAGTACTGTATTTCGTAGATCTGATACGCCAGTATTTTTATTAAAGCAGTTATTTTTAATATTACAAATACACAACTACCAAAACAGTACTTTCCCTAGTAAAAATGATTTTGATATAATCATTTATGATTTTATACAATTATATCTCGTCGAGTATTGTGAAATGTATATTTTTATATAATTATATCGAAATATATTTAATTATATAAAATCATATTAACCAGATCCACCATTTCCCGGATCAAATCATATATGGGTTAACATAATTATGCCTAAAAATATATTATTAGATCCGAAATATGGTAGATCTGGTTAATATGATTTTATATAACTGAATATATTTTGATATAATTATATACAATTATACTTGGTGTTACATACGTATGACAATACTCAACGATATATAAATCTATAAAATCATAAATCGTTATATAAAAAATATTTTTATTCGGGTTTACAAGAAACAGTTATTTTTTTAGTTATTTAAAAAAATTTAGTTTTTTGGAAATTCTTCTTTAGTAAATGAATGTTTTTCGTTCGATTTTGAGATTAAATATTATCCACACTTTCTTTTAAATTATATTCAAACTAAAAAAAGATGATAAAAGTTTTAAAAATAAAATTACAGAGAATAGAATACGTATTTTCGGGTCCCGCTACATTAGTTAATATTTATTTTATTGATATATTCTTACCCCTCAATTCATAAATGCTTTGTAAAGTTATAGCAGGTTTACAAAACGTCATTTTCATAAAAAATTTGTTCAATAATTAATAATTTAATTTTCTATAATACTAGCTGACAAAGTCCGCTACGTTGTTGTTGGATTTAGACCTGGCAACAGAGTAGGAAAATAAACTCGTAACGAACCGCACTAGGGGGTGTGAATATATATTGAAAGTACCGTTCATAATCGTAGCGTTTGCGTTCATCAGACAATCGTAGTGTATCGCATTCGGTTTGTGTACAAACACACAACAGCTAAATCGATAGATACGGTATTTGTTCCTTAGCCGTACCCTACCATACATGTTGTGTACAGTTTATTTTCCTACACTGCCTGGCAATTTAAGTGAATTTAAAAATTCTGTTGAAAAGTTAACTGCTTCGGTTTCTTTAACTACTTTAGCAATAGAAAGCTTCAAAGCCCGATACCCGTACAATTACCTTTGTTTTCCCAATTTTAGTGTTTCAATTCCACTTGTTCGCCGTTCCATTACATTTCATTCCAATTGCCTAGTACTTCAATTCTACTCGTTCGCCGTTCCATTGCACTTCGTTGCACATGTCTAGTGTTTCAATTTCACTTGGTTTCCCAATTTTATTCAGTTCCACTTGTTCTCCGTTCTGTTCCAAATTGTTCCCCAAATCAATTTCGTTTCCATTGTCTAGTGTTTCGATATCAATCGCTCCCCGTTGCATTCCATTTATTTCCACTCGCCCTTCATTTCCTTTCCCAATTTCAGTGTTCCAATCACACTCGTCCTTTAAATTTTAAGTTTCTTGGAAAAGAGATTTGGGTGGGCAGTTAAGGGAAAACTTTTTCACATTTGTACCTCAATTTTTCCACATTCCCCCCAAAAATTAAAAACGTGGATTTGAAAAAACTACAAACCAAATTTTAACTTCCTGGTTCCAGCCTTTTGGCAGGTTTTCGACGAGGGGCATTTTCCCCTTTTGCCCCTCCCTGTAAAAACTTACAAAAATCCCGTCTTAGTCCATGTCTACAACAGAGGAGGAACCTTCATATCAAAGTTCGGCTCTTCGGCTTCATGCACTTTTCCGCTTTTGAACCCCCATTTTTACCACGTTTCTGTCCAAAAATCGTAAAAGTGCCTTATCGATAATATTACCCATAATTTAAGCACACATATTTCAGGTTTCTGGCCAAAGGGGGTTTGGGCAAGCCGTCAAAGGGGAGACTTTCCATTTTTCACCACTCCCGGTAGGGATTTCAAAAATCCTGTGCTAGCAGACTTCCCCATTTTGCCCCTCCCGGTAGATATCTACACAGAAGTAGGAACCTACGTACCAAATTTCAAGTCCCTAGTTCCAGCAGTTTGGACAAGCCGTCAAGGAGGAGACTTTGCCCCTGCCTGTAGAATTTCCAGTATGCTATTTCTCAATCTGGAACTAACCATACACACTCATAAAATTTCGTTGAATTCGATCGGACGGTTTCGGAGATTAGCGTGGACGAACATTGTGGTACATAATTTTTATATACTCGTATTAAGATATTCTTTTTATAATTTCAAGAAAAATTAAAATAACTGTAAAAACAGTAACTTTTACCAATTTTGTCAGTTGTTTTAAAATTTTTGTAGTTAATATTTGTTAGTTAATTTTACGACATTACTAATGCATTTGTTAGTTATTTTTCAACAGTTAAAAATAATTAAGTTTTTAGTTATTTTAAAAGTACCTTTGCTGTCTTTTTAACTGCATACATACCTTTCGTTTAACTGCCATATTCAGTAGATTCTATCGACAAACTCTTTTGAGTGTATCATATTGATAACTCATATATTTATTTCATTTGAAGACACCGAGTTATATGAAAACTGTTGCCAAATCGTTCAGATTTTCAAAATCGTTCGCATTAACAGAGAATTCGTCTTATTTGAGTTCATCTTTAAAGAGCTTTACTGTCTGTTACCGACTTTAGGATTGTATAAAAAATGTTGGTGTGATTAAAAGAAACACTACACTTAATTAGCGGTAATATGCATATTAAATTGTATTTAAAAATACAAATAAACAAAAGTAAAAAAGTTTAAAAAATGTTGCTAAAAAATTAACACTTTATATTATTGTAGCGTTTCTTTTTTTATTTTCTGTAAAGTTTACGTTTCCCCTCCTTTTACTCAACTTATGTTGATAAATTTAACAACGAAATATAAGTTTTCAATCTTTTAAATACAAAATCCAAAGGAATCAATAACTTTAGTTCATTTTGAGGTTTTGTCGTTGCCCGTCGTTATCGTTATTTTGAATACAGTTTCGTGCGCTTACTTACTTTTTTTTTGAATTTGGATTTTTTTTTTTTAATTTAATTTGAAATTAATGCCTACATTATTTCCACTCACACGCCGATCGGATAATTTCACTTAAAAGCGTTCGAAGAAGAAAGTGTTGTTTTAAATGGTGTTCGATTTACAAATAATCAGTTACTTTGTAAATTTATGGAATTTTAGCATAGCATTGGAAAACAACTTGAAATTCTTAGTTTCCTAACACTGAATTTCAACATCCAGCGTGAGTGTTGGATCATTTTGATATCGAAGAAGAAACTCCCATTGTCTTCAAAATGAAGTTTTTATTTTTCGATTGTTTTAAACAAAGTGCGTATGGAATTTTTTAATGCTTATAATTATTATTATATATATATTTTTTTTATTGATTTATAACTTTGTGCTGTTCATAAAATATTTCATCAATCAATTTTTATATGAAACAAAGATTTTTAGCTAAATGCATAGATTTTGTTGATTTTTTATAATAGGAAATTGGCATCCCACTAAAAAATATCTTAAGGATTTCTAAATGGAAAATTTATTTAGTCATACACACAAACACACAATTTTCAAAAGAATGAATTATGATAGTAGAATATAAGTGCATTCTTATGTAAAGAGGCTTACAAACAACTTTTCTGAAGTTGATTTGCAGCTATTAACAACTTATTTTGTGTGTCACGCCTTATAAAATTCAGTAGTGATTATGCTTAAAACGAACAAATCCAGAAATTTTCAAGATCTTATAACACATGAAGGAAGTTGTTCGTCTGTCATCGCCAAGTCATCAATGAATTTTACAAGGCATGACGCACAAAATAAGCTGTTAACATAACTCCGCTAAACAATTCAGTATAAGAATACAACTCTGCAAAAAAAAAGAGAAAACCAAAAGTTGAAAGAAAAAAGTTGAACATTTATGAGACGCATATATATGTATTATATTTAGAACATATTGTTTCCACCACATTGTATTTCTGATAAAACGCGAAAAATCGCGAATCTACTATAAGCTGTATTTTCGTTCATACCTATCAACGTTAAGTATTTATAGCAAATCTACCTTAAACTGATTGGAGTATCAAATTTTTTTAAATAGTGAGTATTTATGATAGTTCCGGTATAATCGAACGTGCGTCAGCAAACCTTTTTAGGTAGTAACGCGAAGAAGTTACGCTAGGTGTGAAAATGTATAAATGTTGTTATCCACGTTGTAAGTTAACGTGCATACGAAAAGTAATATGTTAGTTTTCGTCTAAAAAACGTTTTTATGCACTTTGTGCTTTTTTGAAAGTTAACGGATATAGTTAAGTCGAAAATACAGCTATAGATTATTATATATAATTTTGACATTTCAATCACAAACATCTCCGTAGAAAAGAGTCAAAATTTTGTGTTTTTTTTTATAGAATATCCTTGAAAATAGGACATGTCTGGATATGATTGAACATGTTATATATGTATACCGCTGGACGCACCTCAAAAAACCTTTCATTTGATACCCATATTGAGTATGTTGTCTTCAGATAAAATGCAAAATTCTTGTAAAAACTAAAAAAATACCTTTTTTAAAAATGGTCCAGCTCATAAGATATCATTGCTAGACCTGAAATATTTTGGGAATCATCATAAAACAAACCAAGGTTTATTTTGAGGGGGATCACTTTTTTTACTTTTTTTCGTGAGTTGGTCTAATATACATTAGGCCGGGTCGAATTTTTTTCGCATAAAGCGGCTAGCAAAAGCGAAAACTACAGAAAATTGTAAGAAAGTTTTGCCAAGAAACCATGGGTCTAAAATTAATTCCCAGTTCGCGCAGAGCGACTTTAGATTTTGAGGTCATACTTATTAAATTGTACTAAAAAACCTATAGTTTTAAAAATAACAGCATGCCATGCAATTAATGCAATAATAGCAGGCTTTTATAACTTATTTGTTTTTTCACGTGGCTGAGCAAAAAACAACAAAAAAAAACAATCGTACGGTACTCTTAGCACACAAGTGGTCTGCGTTGAATAAACAATAGTGTGTTCTAAATAATTTTTTTCAAGTTTTAAATAGTTTTCGATTAATAAATTATAATGGAAACGTCTGCAATGTCAGTTGATTCCACCAATTTTGAAATTGATATAATTTCAATGAACTCCGGGTCTTGTGTTCTTCCCAGTCTGAATATTGGCTTGCCAAGAGATTTAAGTGATCAAAATCTACCAAGTAATCGTGACGTATTAAATTACTATTTATTTTTACGCGTGGCTGAGCAAAAAACAACAAAAAAAGCAATCGTACGGTAATCTTAACACACAAGTGGCAAAAAAAATTTGGAAAATTTGGAATAAACTAAACATTCCGTTAATCAATGAAAAAAGTGCCTCGAAAAAACTGAAAACATTGCTAAATAAATATCATAATGAAATATAATATAAAAGTAGACCAAGTAAGTCTTCAACGTTTCTGGAAACAATTGATCAAGTGTTTTATATTGGAAAATGTCAGTGCACAAAAACATTGCCTTGCTGCTGTGGTTTAATACCCATTGAACTCCAAGAGTTTATGATTGATCAGCACATTGAGAGGAAGCTAACCATTCCCGAATTCGAGGCGATTGCTGTTCACCAACAATCAACAATGTCGCCAACTAGTCTTGATCCAACTTTTTTTCCTGGCTCAACAAATATGGATGTTGAATCAGAGGTGATGTTTGCCATGCCAACTGCAAGAGAGCAAAGTTCGTCGAAAAAAAAAATTAATACCAAAAGGTACGAAACACCTCATTTCGCTATGGCGTGCGATAGGTTTGGAATCGGTAATAGGGTTGCTTCTTTTTTGGCCACATCGCTTTTCAAAGATATTGACTTTAAAGATGAAAATGGGGAACCAATAATTATGGACAAATCTAAAGTTTCACGTGAAAGAAAGAAATGTAGGGATTCTCTTCGAAGAAAGCCACGCAATGACTGCGATCTGGTAGCCTTCTCCTTTGATGGCAGAAAAAACAACTCTCTGACGAGCGAAGAAGAAAATGGAAGATATCATCCGAGAATGGTAAAAGAATCACATTTAGTGGTTCTTAAAGAGCCTGAGAGCAGATTACGTAAAAGTCGACGCCGAGGACGCTAAAACAAAACAGAGGCAATTGTGCGAGTTCTTTATAGAACAAAATATGTCCCTTGAGAAACTGATTGGAATTTGCTGTGATGGAGAAGCAACAAACACAGGTTCTGAAAATGGAATTTTAAGGAGATTCGAAGTCATGTTGAATAGACCATTGCACTGGTTTGTTTGTTTATTACACTTTAATGAACTTCCACTTCGTCACTTGTTCTCCGCATTGGAAAAGTCCACTACAAGCGGACCGCGCACAGCTAGTGGGATAATAACAAAGCAAATCGAAACATGCGAGCAGATGGCGGTAAGCAAACAATTGTTTTAAAGAGCCTAACATTGTATATTTTGATCAGAGCTAAATAAATAAAATCTTTCTGTAGGCTGTACCCGACTTTGAGGCCATTTCGTTGGGAGATATGCCTCCACCCATTCATGAAAAAACGCTCTCGACGGACGTTCAGTACTTGTATCGAATGGCAAATGCAGTTTGTGATGGTTTCTGCCCCGAAAATTTAGCCAGTATGAAACCGGGACAAATTGTCCACTCTCTATAGCTAACAAAGGCAAGCAGACTCTTACGTTTATACGTGACAACTAGTTCACCATCAGCGAATTTAAAAACTTTGGCAACTTACATAATGAAAGTTTACGTACCGATGTACTTTAACATTAAGTTCTACAACTCAGTTGTATACGGCAGTCTCTTGTTTTTTAAATTTATACAGTCCACGCGATATTTACCACCAACGCTGCGAGAAATTGTTAACACTGTAATCCAAAATAATTCATACTTCGCTCATCCTGAAAATATCTTACTGGCAATGCTTTATGATAAGAGAAAAGATGTTCGCGAAAGAGCCATAAAAAAGATACTACATTATCGTGATAAACTTTGTGATCCGACTAATCTAAGGGTTTATGATAAAAAGCACGCAATAAATTTTGAATGCTCAGACTACTTTGATCTGGTTGACCTAGATGATGACAGTGTTTTGTCTGAGCCTCCATTCTCAGCAAACATTCCATACGAACACTTGTTGCAGTTTATTGAGTCTGATGATCCGCCGCTTCCTGACCCAGGGATTCCATGTCATACCCAAGCAACTGAGCGTTGTGTACAGCTTCTGACAACAGTTTCGCGACGCGCTATCGCAAAGAATAGAGACGATATCATGGCCGTAACTATAGAAAGTCGTACTACAACACCACGCATGGAATCCAAAAAAGACTTTAAAACCTAAAAAACTAAAACTAGAAAAGATTCCCAGTCATCAGCAAAAAAACCAATGTCTGTAACTTGCACCACAAAAACATTTAATTTTTTGAAAACTTAATTACAATAATAAAATTTTATTTTCGATCCACCGTATTTTCCACAATTTTAGCATTTTTTTAAAAAATATGGGAATATCTGTATGCTGCATACATAGAAGCACAAACTTTCGTTATAATCGAAGAAACCAAGCACAATTTTCCGGATCGCTTCTTATGAAAGTATAGGTTTTTGAGTACAATTTAATAAGTATGACCTCAAAATCTAAAGTCGCTCTGCGCGAACTCGGAATTAATTTTAGACCCATGATTTCTTGGCAAAACTTTCTTAGAATTTTATGTAGTTTTCGCTTTTGCTACCCGCTTTGTTGGTTTTTTTCCACTCATACAAATCGACCCGGCCTAATATACATACATGAAGGAGTGAGATCGAGAAAAACCCGACTCACATTTTCGCCAATAAATTTGTTTATGTACACATATGGTCAAAATAATAAGTACAGCCTGAAATATTTTTTTTAAAGCTTCGTAGCCGAAAATTTATTTAAATTAAAAGAAAAAACAAATACTATTTTGTTTTGTAATAACCAGAGACCCAAAATAACTGTTATATTTCTTAAAAAGTCACCACCCAAATTTATTTAATTATAATATTTTAATAATGCATTATATTTTATAAATCATATTGCACAAAAAATCACAAAGTTTGGCAAAGATTTTAATTTTTTAAATTTTTATATTTTACTCTATAAATTTCTGTTGTTTTTTGATTTTTATTTTAAAACTTTTTATAAAAGTTACAGAATGATCTTTTTGAAAAAATTAAGCACTAACTTTTTTATTTGATAATAAAATAAAAATTGACCTAAATTGAATGCCGGAAGTTGCTGGAATATACATATTTACTCACTTTAAATCACTGTTCAATCTTTTATTAACACTAGTTGACATCATCAGGATATTATAATTGTTGAAGTCATTGTCATTGAAGTCATTCAGCAGAGAAACCTTAAACTGATACCGGTGACTAGTAGCGCTTTGTGATTAGCAAGTCTGCTGAACGATGTTTCAGCGGATTATTTTTCACAATTTGTTAAATACGTTGGGATTTTTAGCATATTTAATTCCTTTGATGATGTTTCCTTTGTTTTGTGTTTAAATACAATTTTTCTATATTTTCCTTTGGTTTCTTTAAATTTTTATTTTTGAATTATATTTGTATGTTTTTATTTGTCATTCTTAAAAAAAAAAATATTTTTAAAATCAACAACAACAAATGTATCATTAATTGATCAAAGGTAGCAAACATTTTTTACGCTACCAAAATATGACAGCGCTACCTGAGCGCTCAGACTGAGCGGTTAGTGATCAGGTCGTTCAGCAGATAGTTGTAAAACTGTTGTAGAACTGTTGACTATTAAAGTGTATCTGCCGAACGCACTCATTGGTTCTATGGCTTTTGATTTATATTCTTAATTCTTATTTTTTGAGAATGAAAAAAAAATCACAAAATAACTTTTCTTATTTTTGAAAAAATAAAAATCGTGTTTGGATTGTTTTTGTTTGAATTAAAAATAAAAATCAAACGGAGCAAATAAACAGAAAATTAAAAATATTCAAACAAGAAATAATTGTAAAACAATCAGTTTTTTGAATAAAAGTTACAACTGTTACGTCCCTGGTTTTATAACATTAGAAATAAAATAAATACTAAAACAATAACAAAAACAAAAATTAAATTCAGTCTTGTTCAAAGAGTAAGTAATTAATCAAAAAACATTGGACAAAATAATAAGTACGTTTAGTTAAAATAAGCAAAACAGTAAATTGAGCGATTTCTGCTAAATTGAGTGATTTTAGCTGAGTTTCGTTAAAAGCCGGTATATCCACCATTACTTTGAATTATTTTGTTGACTCTTTTTGGTATGCTGGCAATAAGCTTCCTGCAGGTCTCTACTGGTATTTCATACCAAGTTTGTTGAACGAAATTACATAACTGATCCTTATTTTTAAAAACTTCCTTTTCAATTCTTTGTTTTAACTCTCCTCAAAGATTTTCGATAGAGTTTAAGTCCGGAGATTGACTTGGCCAGTCAAGAAGGGCCACATGATTATCTTGGAACCAATCCTTTACCAACTTAGAAGTATGCTTTGGATCGTTATCCTGCTGGAATGTCCATCTAAGAGGGATACTTTCCTTAGAATAGGATAAGATATCTTTGTAGTGGAATCTGGTCATAGTGTCGGTAATTCACCATACCACGAGAAACATCCCAGACCATAATATTGCCGCCCCCGTGCTTGACCGTCTTCTCTGTAAAGTGCTGATGGAGTTCCTTCGCTTATGAAGACACAAATGGGTCCTTCTTCGCAAGAGTTACAATACGGATAACTGTTGTATTTGAAGTTTTTTTTGGGTCTTCCGCGAATTTCGACGGGATTTTTAGGCTTTAAAGCATTTTGTACAAAAAATAGCTACCGATTCATAGTTTCTGCTATAGAACGATGACTTTGGCCACTTTCTCTTAGTCTTGAAACAATTTTTCTATCCTCCGGAGACCAATGACTTTTTCGACCCATCGCTGATTTTTTTACTATATACATATTTCGTTATGAATAAAGAAACAACAGTAAAATAACTAGTCTTTCCAAAAAATTAGATCCGACTACGAAAATATTAAAGAATTCAGCAATGTATTTATTATTTTGACCAAGTACTGAAATCTCACCTGTACAAAACTAACACACAACGAAAACAACGGGGAATCCCCAGTTTTGTTTTTACTTTTAAAGGCATTGCCATATTAAAGTTATTTAAATAAAAAAGAATTGGCATGTTTACTTTCCGTTAAAGTAACTAAAATTAAACATAAAGAAAAAATAAGCAGGTGTACTTATTATTTTGACCATATGTGTGTGTATTTTTAGACACATTGCTTTACCCATCCTCGTAACCACATACTTTATTACCCCATACATTACCTTGGGGTTCATCGCCTGTAAAATTCATCAGCGAAGTAAGGTGTAAAGTATTTCATGGACCCCTAGGGCTATACATGACTTGGTAATGTGTGGTTTTGCTGGATAGTTACACAAGTTTTTCTAGAAGTTTGTTAAAGCAGGGTTAGCAGGCAGTACCGCATAAATACTGTTAGCGAAATACCGTTATCCTTAAAATACCGTTACCGGAATACATCAAATAGCGTTATGTCTGAAATGCCGATACCGAAATAAATTAAATTAGCGTTAGGTACACTTAGCATATTATTTTAAATCGAAACCACTGCTAACATTTCAAAACGAAATACGGTTTCAAAAACAACCGGTTCTCAAATTTAAACTGAAAAGATCTAATTAATACTCTCATAACGTTAGCTCTTAATTTACCGGTAGTAGTCTAAATTAAATTAGTCAAACTACAAAATTGCGTGCGTGATATTGGCGTTAACAACAATAATTATCAAAAAGCTACAAACATCATCATCATCACCCACCATCTACTAAGAGTTTGTATCATGCAATTGTAGCAGTGTTGCCACCAGTAAAACAAAAAAATACACAGCTCTAGGCCAAAAATTATCCAAAACCTTATGAAATTACACAAAAATTTATATTTTTTTATTATTTTAAAACAATCGTTGTTTTTATAAAAAAAGTAATTAATATTATTAATTCGAGGGCCGAACCCACGGGCCCATCGGGAAAAATGATCTGTGCAAGGTAACTAAGACTAAATTTGTAGTTTATGTTAGACTAACAAACTAATTTTTTCATCTGTCGGACTTGAAAGGATATAATTTAGTAAATTTTTCAGCAAAAAACGAAATTACACAAAAACTACACATTATATGTCATTATACCCAAGTTATCCAAGGAATGTTAAAACAGTCCCGTTTTTGAATAATTATTCAAAAAGTGGCAACACTGAATTGTAGTCAATATAGTAAAATTTTATAACTTCGAAATTAATTCTAATACAAAACAAAAACTATTAGCAAATAAAATTCAGTGAACTCGTAGAATGATAATTGTCATTGAAGTATAAATTTTGCACGTGATTTCAGTGTTTAGTTTTTTTTTATTCAAAATACACAATAGCGAAAATATTACATAAATAGTTTAATTAAACATTCTTGCGTATACTTTTTTATCTATTACATAAAAATTAAAAAAAATCTACACTCAGAAAAGTTTGTCGGTAAAATCTACTGAAAATGACAGTTAAAACAAAGGCATATTAAGTTAAATAGGTGGCAGAGGTGTTTACTTTTAAAATAACTAAGAATTTAGTTATATTAACTGTTGAAAAATAACTACAAAAATGCAGTTAAAACAACTAACAATGTGGGCAAAAATTTTAATCAAAATTTCAAACCGTTCTCGAGTTATTACGTTTTTATGCATTGGAGATACAATACAGTTTCCTGATTTTTATTTGCAAACTTAGAATATATCAATAATAACAAATATCAACTAAATAATAATTTTAAAAAACTCACCGAAATATTTTAAAATAACTAACTAATATAAAAATAAGTGCTTTAAACAACTGTTACGAAATACAGTGCTTTTCGTTTGTTGTTATTTTTAATTACTGTCATAATAGTTGTTTTTTTATTTTTTCTATGGAAAAAGAACTTTAATTACAGTTAAAAAAAACAACATCATTGCAAACAACTGTCATATAATAACATTTTTGAGTGTATGTGTGACCACCCTGGCGGATAATTAACCTTTAAAAATTTAATTTTTACATTTGGTTTTAAAATAGAGAAAAGGTTGCAGCAACCGATTTTTAGCCCCACTGCAATCGATCGGTCATGGCTACTGCTACAATGTGATTTTTAAAAAATATTTCGTATATTTAATTTTTAATAATTTGTTAATTAGATTATTTTTTTCACTTTTGCAAATTAAACAATTTGTTTGAAATCAAATTGAATTTGTGATCATTGCCAAAATTAAATAATACGTCAACCAGTTTCGCTTTTATTTTTTTAATATATATTTTTTTTTTTGCTTTATCATTATAAATTATTGGCTTTTTCCGTTATAAGTATTTGATTTTTGACATTTATATATTAATGTTATTGATGGGAATTTTTTGTATCATAAATTTGTCACTTATTTGATTTGAATTTGCCTCTGTCATTTATAACATTTTTTTAATTGCTTTTATCGAGAGAAATACCAGGGTAAACAAATTATTATTTAACTATGAGAACATCTTAAATTTAAAAATCTTCAAAAATTGTATTTTGAAACAAATTTGCTGTTGAAAATTTGTTTTGAGTATTTTATTTAATCGATTTTTTTTCAACAAATTGCAAATAAGTTTTTTTTTACTTTATTAAATTTAATTATTTTAATGGAATTAATGTTTATCCCGATCAAAATATATTTGAAATGAAAATGTAAGTGCTTGTGCAAATTTAAATGTGACTGACACTTATAGAAAACATATGATTTTCTGTTATTGCTAGATCTGTCAAAACAACAGAGTAGTATTTTGTAAGGTAACAAAGCAAATTGTATTAATTTTTGTATTGTCGTTTTTCTTTAATATTTGTGCAATGTTGAAAAACTTCTGATAATATATTTATTTTACGGAAAAAAAATTTTTTCAGAATAAAAAGATCAAAAAAAATTATATGTATGCAACGGGATTTGAACTGAAAAGCTTCTGACTACAAACTTTTTTAAAAAAGCTTTCTGATTTTTATAAAATCATTGCTCTACCAGTGATTTGATTTAGTACCATTGGCAATTTCTAACAAGATAGTCCTGGATAACCACTTTTCTCAGACGTTGGCCCAGCACTCTAAGCCAATTTTTTGCCAGTACTTTTTTTTTTTTTTTGTAAACAACTAAAATTTTTTAAAACAAATAATGGCAAAACCATTTTGAAATGCTGGCAAAGCTTCCCAAATAAGTGTTCTTCCAGTAATTTTTTTAACACCACGGTCACCCAGTGGTATGCCAGTGTTTGATTTTTTGTACCACTGACAATTTCTGACTGGGTATATAAAGTTAAAAGTGTGTTGATGACAGTCATATCTGTTGTATGTTTCTTAAAATATTTCTTTGATTTTTGAAAACTTTTTTCATAATTTTGTTTGCAAATCATCACCTTTTATTTAAGACAAATAAACAAAAATATTTGTGCATTACGAGCAAAGAATGAATTCATTAATTATTTTCCAACACGGTCAAAGCGTTAATTTCAATTCAGTTGAAACCCAAGTAAAAGTGTTATCTTCTTCCGTACCATATAGTTTGTACCCTCCGCAATTTTTTAAACAGAAGGACCGACATATTTTGGGAAGTAGCTTCCAAAGAAGTCGATTTATTTTATTAAATCTTATCTACCCAGTGTAGAAACGGTAATGACATATCATTATTTTTTGGACTACCAGTAATGACACCCACTTACCTTCTGCATTATTTTAAAACATATAATAATGAGTTACAGATAATGACTTATTTTTATCATTATTTCAAATAGAAAATAATTTTATAGATTTTTTTTTAAATTTTTTGAAATCTTTTTTTATAGTATATTTAGACTGGGCAAAACCTAATAGTTTTTTGGCCATTTTTAGTTTTTGAGCCGAAAACTACAAAGTTACTTTAGTTTTTCAATACAATTTTCATACAAACTGAAAACCACATTCTACCTGGTTTTTGCCAAAAACCACGAAAAAATATCTGAAATTTGCATTTTTGATACACTCGGTTTCTTTTATAAGTAATTTTCAATAGACCCTATTACAACGAATATCGAAGTAAAGCAAGTGTCAAAAATATATTTTTATATTTTTTTAAAATATTTTGGTTTGAATTTTAAATTGTGTGTTTTGATGCAATAAAAAATATTTTTTTCATATAATTTTTTTTTTTTTTTTTTGAAAATCTATTTTTAGACTCATTATTTTTGTCAGTACTGGTAAGCACATAGGTAACGATATATTTTTTGATTTTTCGTATGCTGGTGTATAACCATAACTCATTATTTTTCGCGACATCGCCATATAAAGTTAACAAGAAATGTAGTAACAAAAGTAACTAGTTACCATTACCAAGTATGTAATTACATAACCACATATCTGGTAATGCTTTTCTACACTGGGTAGTTTAAATTGAAGCCTATTTTTTAAAATGTTTAATTACTATCATCAGCGAAAAAGGGGAAGGGAAGGTGAATTTTGATCCTTTTGTATTTCTTTGGAATATGTCCTCCTACATATGTAGATTCTTTTAGTGTCATTATGTGTAAAAGATTCTTAATAATTCGAAAATCAGAAAATATATATTTACATATATTCTTCCAATGAAAACGTCCATGGAAAATGATATGTAAAGATCAGCTGGTCCAACTATCCGCTATATCACCCATTTCAGAATTTAAGCTGTCTATCTTCGTTTGTTTAAACGTTTTCAAAAGGACCCAGAATTTCGACGCTGCATCGAGACAAGTTATGTATGTATTTTTGAAAAGTTTAAAAAACACCTTTAATTTGCTTTTTCGTGATGTTTTCTTATTGGGGATTTTGACAAAATTTGGGAGTTTATTGTTAAACATTGGTACAATTTAAATTTATTCAAAGCATTGACCATCAGCTATGACCTTTTCCCATCTTTCTGGCAACATCTGGATTCTGCGCCAAAAGGACTGCCGTTAGAGGTTTGAAAAACAAACACAGTTACTTTCTCTTTCTTTTAAACTCTATCATTTACAGAATTTTTGACAAAAGAAACGCTTTCCGTGTAGCAAACCTAATAACAAAAAGACTTTGAGCTAAGGAATGACAATACAAGTCGGGCGGGATATCGGGCAAAACAGAGTCGAACGAGAAAAGACGGGAAGTAATATAAAATATTTAGAAACTAAAAATAAGAATGTAGACAATATAAAATATATAATGAAAACAATGTAAAGAAAAGTATTTAAACTAGTAAGTAGACTGGTAAGTAGTTGAGGCCATGTTTTTTGCTGGGTCTATATGACTAGCATTGCAACTACTTGTAATCTTCTTGCGAGTAACACCATGTTACAGATCGGTTTTATATAAAAAGAACGTACGCATAAGTTTCGTGAAGAGGGAATTCCCTAATTGAATGTAGTAATTTTTTTCTTCTTTCAATGCTCTGTTTACGTATAATGAACATTATTTATTGCTGCTGCTTGTTTGACACACACATCTTTTTAACACACATGTTCCTAAAAATAAGTCCGACACATTGCCAGAAATTATTTTCTAAATTTTATTTTTGTAGTATGAACGAACAAGAGGAATTTTCATGTGCATTTTTGTAATCAAAACACCGACAAATGTGTAAACAAAAATAGAAACAATGACAACAACAGAAGCGCGGCATGACGAGACATGCATCTAGTATATAACACATACAAAACATTAAAAAAAGCAAGTAAAATATTGATTCAAATATATTTAGTAGTTGAACAGTCACTCATGCCGTCAGTCTGACACTCATGCATTTATACGTTCACTTTGTCTGTTTGTCAGTTACTCAACCAGTAAGTTCGTTTGTCATCAAATTGTTGTAAAATGATAAGATTATTATGAATTTATCAGCGACTCAAATTTTTGTATTTTACCATAAATAGTGAGTACTTTGTGGTGAGTTTGTTGCATTTGATAAGATGAGATATGGCGGTTTTCTGTGTGGAAAAGGAAATGAAATCTTAAACTATGACAAAAAAAAAAAGAATAGCAACGGAAAACAGAAAACAGAAAAGCGTGACATTTTGGGTTAACACTTTTAAAATTTATTATTATTATTTAGCCATATTCATAAGTTAAAACTAAGAGAAAAATTTGGTAATAAAAGCTGATAGCTCTTGGAATTTTGCATTGTTGAAGATACACCACATTATTGTTCTCAAATATGAAAACGGTGGGAAGTGCACAAAGTTTAAAAGATAAAACGTGAACGTTCCTAGAAAAGCACTTTTCACGAGGCACACCTATAACGTAATTCCAATTTAATTAAGGGGGGTATCGACTCTAGGAAAATTTTTGTTTTCGATTTTTTTTATATTTTATTTGGATGGAGCATACTTTTCTCTATATGCTCCGAAAATTTCAATAAAACATTCGAAGAAATTAAATTTTCACATGTTTTTTTGTAAAATATGTTTTAGTCCCAAAGTAATACTCTATGTGGTAAATTTGTGTGTAAAACTTTTTGTTTGCATTTTAACTTATTTTTATTAGAAATCGTATATATTATAACAGGGCAGAATAAAAAGATAAGAACTATATCAAAAGATATAAAATTGCACGCAGTTTACAAAGAAAAGCCAATGACGATTCCTTGATAGATGTTGAAGACACGTCATATGGGGCAGGTGCTGATAGCTTAATATAAATTATAAAAGTAATCAATATATGTGACAGCGCATAGAGAAAGGGACCTCCCGAGTAAAACGGGTTATATATTATTTTATATTATTTAATAAAATTATTTCTCGTTATATATTGCTTTGTATGGCACTATATATAATAAGACATAAATTTCGTCTTTCGAACAAATTTTATATGACCCAATATCCAAATATATCATTTTACATATGTTGTCATATTTAATAAGATCTCGCCCATGGAATTGAAATTGTAAGACCAAAAATAGCCCAGTTTCATGTTTAATTTAAATTTAATTTAAGATTTTATCGAAGCCAATTACAATCCATTTTTAATTGGAAAATATTCTTTTACAAAAACAAATTTTGATATAAAATTCAAGTGATTTAAAAACTAATATGAACACGAAAAACCGGCAAAATATTTTTGTATAAAATCTGAATGAAATTATCTCACAGTTACCCATACATTATCGACATTGAAAATATTATGTTAAAAGAGTTAACACTTAACATACGCAGTCAGACTTTATATGGGATTTCGTACCACATATGTATAGCAACAAAACAAGTCTATTGATTTAAATAAGAAACATTTATTTTCCCTATATAATTTATGTTATAGTCTTGTTTCAAATGAACTCTTAATATCTTAGTAAATTGAAATTCATTTTCATTTAAAACGTTATAAATTTACATCGAAACAACAGAATCTTTTATTTTTAAATTGAATATTGGGTCATATTAATAAAAGTTAGCCAATTCTTCGAAGTAATTATTTTGGTTTAGGAATGACGTACCACCAAATTTATCCATAGGCTTCAAGAATACCATAAAATATAAATGAAAATTAAAACAACAAAAAAAATTGTCTACCCGCAAGCAGAATATAAATGCAAATAGAAAGACTAAAATTGTGTAATAAATAACTTAAAAACCTAATAAATAATTCCCCCATTAGTGAAATCTGGTTTTTTATTCACTATTTACAAATTTACAACACTTTTAAACGATTATTTCATGACATTTAATTGTATTAAAAACTGTTTCATGTCAAATTTGTTATCACAATTTTAATGCATTTTTCCCATTTTTTTTAAAGTGAAATCCCAAAAATAAAAGCTTCATTTGAACATATCTCACTTTCAAAATTAAAATCTCACCTTTAGTGAAAAATCCAGTAATGATTTATGGAAAATTATTTGAAATTTCATTTTATTTAGAATTTTTATGGATTATTCCTAAACTATACTATAGCTCGTATAAGTACTGATTAATGTGTAGATACTTTTTATGTATGCAGTTTCACATCAAGACTCGGAAACTTACTAGCTTTGCTTAGTTCACACGATACACGAAACCTTACGTGAATCCCCCATTGTTTTTCAGTACAATATTTGATAAAAACAGAAATACGAAAATTTTTTATCCAACTGGACCTAATTGCATCAACTTTTAAATATTAAGATATTATTTCATACAATAATGTCTGGTCAAAATTCGGATTAAATTGTATATAATTTAAAGTAATTAAATCCAATTTGATCTACGTAGATACAATTATATTCACCATTTTTCGGATTAAATTGTATGTGATTAGTTATTGTATTTCATCAAATTAGATATGTCTCCATATCATCTTTTTTAATCGGGCTAAGGGTAAAAAATCAATTTTTTTTTTTTTTGATGTGGACAACATCTGAGCATCGAATGAGACCGATCCCATGCCCCAAAAGTGTTCCCTCCCAGAGATATGCGCGTTTTATGAAAGTGAAGTCGACGATTCTAAAATAATTTTCGTACTAACAGAGTGATATACACGATTTAAAAGAATTATAAATGAGTATTTATTATAATTCACAATTAATAATTTCAGAAAACTCATGGAAACTCATTGAAACAGCGCGCTAGGTAGAAAACAGTAAAAAGCAACTACACAAAACAAGTGGTAGGGACGACCTACGCGCGTTTTCAAGGTTGACCAACACATTCCTGACGTCATGAGATGTGTCGCTTTCAAATGAGACCAATACCAACACGCTCAGTGATGGTACACCAAAGATACACGTATTTAAATCTTTAAAATGGCTCTCCTGAACAAAACCGGTTTTTACCCTTAGGTCCCTTTCTATTTTGCGCGTCACATATATAAAAATGGGAATAAAAAATACTAAATAAATTAAAAACATTTTTACAAAATAATATGAGTAGCATTATGCATAATTACACTATGCGACAGTCAAAATCGGGATGGGATGAAACCAACGGGAAATGTTATATCGGTCAAAAACAAGTTATACGTGTCCCGGCGTTTCGCTGGGTCACCGCTAGGAATCGAGATATATCTTTTTTTTGACATAACTCGAGAACCACTAGTCCGATTTTGCTCAAACAATTTTAAAAAAATTAAAAATTACAATTCCTTTAATCTGTTCATATAACGTTTTTCTATATACTCAACAGTTTTGCCGGTAAAAATAAATGTTTGTTACCGCTACCATAAAAATCAATAACCTTTTGTTTATTACTTTTTTTAATATTTTAGGCAAAAAATATTTTTTTCTTCATACATTTATTTTTACCGGCAAAACTGTTGAGTGTATAGAAAAACGTTATATGAACAGATTAAAGGAATTGTAATTTTTAATTTTTTTTAAAATTGAGCAAAATCGGACTATTGGTTCTCGAGTTATGTCAAAAAAAAGACCACCAAAGGTCAAATCGATATATCTCGATTCCTAGGGGTGACCCAGCGAAACTTCGGGACACGTATAACTTCTTTTTTACCGATATAACTTTCCCCGGTAGTTTGAACCCTTCCCGATCACTGACCCCTACCATTTGTCTCACAGTGTTATTAGAGTTCGTCACAAAACTTTGATTTTCGGATATCATCACTTTTTTTAAACTTTTTGCATAGAAAAAAAGAATGGCGTTTTTTTTCTTTTTTATTTCAACTCCTTCCAATGGCGCAAGTCGGCCAAAACGCTAATTTTAAGACCCTTTTCCTCCAGAGCAAAAACAGCTGCATTTATAGGAAATCTGACTTTACCATTCGATTCTACAACAAAATTTAATACACAAAACTTTTTTTGCATTTTCAAAATACACCAGATAGCCATTAGAGTGGTTCGAAAATCCACTTTTTTCAAAAACTTCTAAAAAAGTGATTTTTTTATTACACACAATGAAAATGTATTTCCGGCGGAGTACATTGGTACAAAAATTTTGGATATACCGCCAACCGTTAAAAAGTTATTAGCTAATCAAATTTGGATTTTTTTTTTTAATTCAATGAAAAAGAGTTTGAGCTAATTAAAATGCAGCTTTCAATACTCGCTGCCGCATTATAAATTTATTTTTTAGTAATAATAAAATAATTTGTAAGTTTTGTAATTTTTATTACAAAGATTTTTTTTACTAAACATATTTGATTACTAAATTACTTTTTAACGGGTCGCAGTATATCAAAAATTTTTGTACCAATATTCTCAGCAGGGAATGCATTTTCATTGTGTGTAATAAAAAAGTAACTTTTTTGAAATATTTGAAAAAAGTGGATTTTTGGACCACTCTAATGACTATTTGCTACATTCAGAAAACGCAAAAAAAATGTTTTTTATATTAATTTTTGCTGTCGAATCGAATGGTAAAGTCAGATTTCCCAGAAATGCAGCCATGTTTGCTATGCAGAAAATGGGTCTCCAAATCAGCGTTTTGGCCGACTTGCGCCAGGGGAAGGAGTTGAAATAAAAAAATAAAAAAACGCCATTCTTTTTTTCTATGCAAAAACTTGAAAAAAAGTGATGATATCCGAAAATCAGAGAAAATTTTTTTTTGACGAACCCTAATAATTATATATCTACCATCGTTTTTAAGACTATTAGGTTTAATATATCAAATACCCACCAACCGATTCGTCCCATATTTGGTGAACATGTAGTAAGCTAGGATATATAACTTTTCTTTATTTACAATTTTTTTAAATTTTGCTGTTTTCATAGCTTAAAATTAACTTTAGACTTCAAACGCGTTTTTCTCGCAACCACGAGTTCAAAATCGGCTGCCACTGTGCAGCCAAGGTGGGTTAACCGATTTCGGTCCGGTTTTTTTCTTTCGTAGTTAACAAAAAACTGTAGTCCTTATCGTGGCCGTCTTTTTGAATTTCAATCAAATAAATTTTATATTCCCAAGTAAAATTTTTTTTCTTGCCTTTTTTGGAATTTTTAAGTTTGTATGGAAACTTTGTTAAAAAAAAAATTTTTTAAATAAAAATCGGGCCACGATAAGGACTAGAGAATTTATCTGGTATTAAGAATCACTTTACATTTTTTATTTTCCAATAATTAATGAAGGCTTTACAGTGGCAGCCGATTTTGCTTTTTTTAAAAAAAGGCTAATAATGAAGTGGCAACCCTGGCGACTTTGGTTGGAGAAATTTAAAACTAATATTTTTTAAAAATACTACAATAACATATATTTTAAATAAAAAAATAATTTAGTAAAAATATTGTTATTTGAATTTTTGACAACCGTTTAAATATGCCCCTTAAAATTCTGTTGCTACAGTATTTAACGCCCTTAATTGAAATTATCGCGTGACAAAAGACTATTTAATTTTTAATTATAGATTCACAAAGCCACAATAAAATATTAATTTCCTAAAATTTTATAGTAAATTTTTAAAAATTGCGAAACTGATATATTTTGTTTTAGCTCCCTTTAGCATTAGAAATACATACATAAATTGATATTCAAAATAAGTATGTGGGATTGAATGCAGTAAAGTATTTAACGGTTAAGTAACTTGGCTAATTGGTATTTGATTTCAACAAAAAATAAATATCTTTTATTACATTTTTTAAAATATGTTGTTGCATTTGACATATTTTGTTACGTTTCAAATTTTGTCAAATCATTTCGTGGCAACTCAGACGGTAGGGCGTTTGCCTTACAAGCAGGAGGTTGTGTTATCGAGCCCTACTTCGACGCCAAGTAGATTATTTTTAATTCTTAATTTTTTATTAGTTTATTTGAAAGTGTTTAAGTGATATGTCTCTTTCAAACAAAAAGACCGATCAACGACGGGTCTCCGCCCCCTTGGGACCTATCCTGCGTGTCATCTGGGACCGGTCCCTTTCCCCGTAGGGCGTCGGCTGCATGTTTTTGCTGATAAATTTTGCTTGCATTCCTATCTGGACATACATGGGCTTTATAACGTTTGAACTGTTTGACATTCTAAACAAAATTTTGCAACTTACTGATTTTACTCGCGACTGGGCGAGTTGAAATACCTGTATCCTTAGTAAAAGCGTTACCTTTTGAGCCGCTTTAAGGTCTCTTTGGTCATGCTCACCACCACGTCCATGCTTTCTGTCGATTGATAAACATTTACTAAAGTTTTTTTTATTACTTTTCTTTTTCTTTGATTGTAATTCAAATGTAATTGAAATCCCCCAGGTCTGATTTATACATTATCCGATTAATAACTATAATTTATTAATGAATTCTTAAATACCTCTGATCAAAAAAACCCTAGTTTTACTTAGATTGCCAACAATAAACACACAATTTCTTTATTAATGGAAATATTCATCATTTTTGGAACCAACCATTAACAGTACCCCGCACTTACTTTACGCGTTTCAGTATTGTTATGGAATTTTGTATGAGTTTCTATTGTTTTGTTCACCCACTTGTCTGTTGTCGAAATGACGTCTAAAAATTATATATAAACACAAAATAGATAAGTCCAAACATAATATCACTCATTCAGACGCGTTCTCTTCTACTCTCTTCTTGACTCATTCCCTCTCTATCTTGGAAATTATTTCAATATATGTATCAGTGTTGCCACTGCTTGCGTGTAATTTTGACTTGCCTTTGTAGTTTTTGTGTAATTGTATCAATTTGTAATTTAAAATCTACATTCACGGTTTTTAATAAATTTTAGATTTTGATGATTTGTTTGTAGAAAACATGAAGGTTTTGAGTGGAGAGGGGCGCGAAAAAATAAAATGCAAAAATTCAGGTAAATTATTAATATTAAACTAAAAATTGCTGTAAATATGCAATTTTCTCATTTATTTTGTATTTAAAAATCCAAATTTGCTCACGTACACTCACGAACAAATTTTTTCTACTCACACTTAAGTAAAATCAGATTTTGAAGAATTGTTTCATTTAAGAAATTGACAGATTCTGAAGACGTGTACTATGTTTTCTATAGAATTATGTAAGTGCGAAGACTTTTTCTGTCAAAACTTCTTACATTTCATAAAGTTTATTAAAATGTCTCAGAATTTTTGTATAGAGATAAACTCTAGAACTAAACAATTTTAAATCGCTGCGTCTTTCTTTAAAAAATAATGTATTTTGTTGCACTTTGAATCGTAAGAACTTTTTCATATAGAAATCATCCAGATTCTTAAAAATTTTTCTGAAAGAAAAATTCAAGATTCGGAGGACTTAAAAACTATTAAAATTGTAAATAAATTAAAAATTACATATATACAATAATTTGGAAATTTTAGTGTAATTTTGAAAACAATTTTGTGTAATTTTTAATTTGTACTGTGGAAACACTGATATGTATAAACTTTGCGCAAATAATTTAATTTGCTTTTACTAAATATCTTCTCTTCTCAACCACAACAAAAAAAGCTAATGTTATTTTTTCAGTTGTTAAATGACGGTTCAAGTGACTTAACGCGTGAAAGTAATATACGAAAAAATTCAATAAACGAAATAATAAAAATTATAAAAATATTTTAGATGCGCGCGCGAATCTTTAAACTCAATTGGTTTTAAATTTAAAAAAGGTTTTTTTTTTTAATTTTAAATTTAAATGTAATCATTTAAAAACAATTAACGGCCCTCTTCAATACAACAACAATTGCTGTGATATTTTTTGTTTACAAAACAGTAACAATAATAACAATAACAACAAAGTAATTTATTGATTTTTTGATCATTTTCTTTTTTTTTTTCAATATTTCTTATTTGTTTTGATTTGTGTCTCTTGGTTTGGTCTTATTGTCATTGTGGATACTTAACAATATTTAATTTAAATACTTATCAATTTGTGCTACAAATTACAAAATTTATTCAACACAATTTATGGGTGTCTCGTGATTTTGATTGATAAATTTTATCTGTTGGTGTTGTAATAACAATACTTTTGGATACACACATTTGTAAATTGCAAGAGGGGACTTTTATTAATTTGTTGCAAAACAGTAGTACAGTGTTGATGGCATATAATGCAGCTGCACTTTGCAGTTACTTTATTCAGTTAATTATTCAGACGATATTTACAGTTGTTTCACTATGGAAAACCTTTAAACGACTATTTTCACAGTTGTTTTAAGAAATAACTTCAAACATTCAAATTAATCAAATCAAAGTAATTAAAAAAGTTGACTATTTAATGTACAGTTTAACTAAATTTCGACCTATTAAGGAATTTGTTGTATAATTTAAAATAAATTTGTAATTACCCAATTTAAAAAGTCATTATATAACAACGGTTGGGTAACTGCGGCCCTTTGTTGCCTTTAGTATTTTAGTGCAGCCCTGGTTTAAATTCAAATTTCGATATTTTTTAATTTTTTTTTATATCAAATTTTGTTTAACTGGGTGTTTTTGTAAAAAGTATCAGACAAATTCGTTAAAAAATTTGTGTGCAAAACACTAATTTAAAAATGATTTTCTTTCAAAATTTTTATACAAATTTGTTAGGACTTCTATGTAGAACAAAGGGAGCTAAAAAAATTTAAAGATAAATGATTTTAAGTTCGTGTTTTTCACAAAAATGTTTTAACGAATTTGTCTGATTCTTTTTCTAAAAACAGGCAGTAAGTTTTTTATTTCTAATTAAAAATTATTTGTCAGTTTTATAATTAGTGTCAGTTTTATAATTAGTACTAAGATCCTTTTGAAAATTTCTTATTTAAGAAATATGTAGGAAATAAATCGATTTTATACTGAAATTTTACTTAACTACGATATAGTAAAAATTCGTACTTACAAGGAAGGTATCCCAATGAGTTCTCTCCAATTTTAATGAAATGTTTTAAACAACTGTATCTATCAGATTTTTCTAGGAAATTATGTCTGAAATTTGTGAGATTTAGAGTTATTTGTACGCAGCGCTAAAGTACTCGAGAAAAGAAATAAATATATTCCCAAATTGCATCTGTTGTGCACGCAGGTGCCGCTAAATTTAAATATTTGAAATATTTGTTATAAAGGTGCTATGGGAAAAGTCGTCACAAGTTGGCGTTTTAATTAATCAAACAGCACTCAAAATATTGACAAAATCTTTAAGTTTGTAATCTTCGATTAAATTAACCTTTAGTAAAGTGTCCCTTTAAAGAGATGGTGTTTTTTTTCGCTCTGCGCAACAAAATTATTAAAACAAGTTTTAATCAGGGAGGCCATGATTTTTTATAGACGTTTTCTGTTATCAGAAAACAAAAATAATCTGCTAATTTTAGCAGTTTTTTCTGCAGCATCATTTTTAACTAATTTTTAGTAGTTTTAACTAAATTTTTTAGACTTTTTTCTATTAGTGTATAATACGAAATAAAAATACACACAGAAAAAAAAATTGCCAACCGAATTGCTATGCTTATTTTGGTTGCTACAACCAATAAATTCGGTTGGTAAAACCATATTGGAATGTGATTCCTAAATATTTTGGGTATTGCAACTAAATTTCAGTTGTATTAACCGAATTTTGTTGTGATAACCAACATTCAGTTGTACCAACCTATTTTAGTAGATGTAACCGAATTTCAGTTGGAAAATGGAACATTTTTTCTTTGTGTGTAACTACTTAAAACACCGTTTACTAAAATGCTGTATTTTTTGTAAGTTATTTTTTAAATAACCGTCAAGAAATTGATTTATAGCAAAGTAACTACTCGAACAATTGACTGACACAAAGAAATTGTAAAATTTTTCTATATCTATAACATTTTTTCCTAAGATCTTAAGAAATGGTGTGGAATTTTCTTTTAAAAGTCATTGTTCCATTTAATATTTTATTATTTATTTTGAAATTAACAATTAACAATAAAAATATAATGGATTGAGTTCAATAAACTTAAGAAATATATTACATACTGGAAACATGTGAACCTATAAACATGTTGATGATGATGAAACAAGTTTTTAATACAACAACTTAATAAAAGAAAAATAAACGATTAATCATTTCAAAAATAATAATAAAAAGTAATAAGAAAAAATATAAAATATGTTCTGTATTTCAAATCTATTTTAAAACGATTAAATTTATAAACATGAAATTGAAATTTGTTGCTGCTCACATATGTAGTTGTTTAATAGTGATATTGTAAGTTTCAAAATTGTTTGAAATATTTTATATCCACTTTTTCAAAAAGATGGCAAAGTGGTATGAATTTCGTTTGTATCATGCATAAATTATATTCACATCAACAATTTATGTTTATTTAAATAAAATTTTGACTTTAATTTTTAAACATAAATTATTTAACAGCAACACTGTCAAATAAATGCAAAAACAAATCAAAAATACCAAAGGCAAACAAACTTATATATGTATATTTTTTTTATCAACTTGGCAACAAAAAATTTATAGAAATAATAGAGAAAAAAAGTAGAGAAACAAAAAATACGAAAAAAAGTGAAATTAAAGCTATTCACGTCTACAACTACATTTTTAGCAACAAAATAATGCATGATATCTTGTATTGAAGAATTGTGAAAATATTTTAAATAAGGCGCTAACAAAAAATACAAAAAATAAATAAACTTTTAAAGAAATGTGACAGTAAATCACGCGCTTAAAATACTACAGTAATAAAAAATATTGAACTAGAAAATTTTACAGAAATTAAAGAATTTATGGATTAGGCTGCATTCAAAATGAGAAACCAACTAATCTTTGTTCTATATATATATGGATGCACAGCGCATGCTACGGGGACAGTTTTTCGATCAAGAGTTTAGTATGGAGACATTTGGTTAGTTTGGGGACTGTCCTCGAACTCTTCCTAGGTATACATACATATATATATATATATATATATATATTTGTTCCTTTTACTCCTGCAAGGAGCATAGGGCCGCAACAAGATTATTCCAAAACGTTTGATCTGATGCACGATGTCTGAGTTCATTCCAACGAAGGCGTAAGTTGGATATTTCGGTTTCAATTTGCCGTTTCCAGGTGTGTGCTGGTCTTCCTATACGTCGACTGCCTTGCGGGTTCCAGTCTATAGCTTGTTTAGCTTTGTTCTAGAAGTTATTTTTAATTACACTTGTTTTAATATGTGAAAAACTTTTATGGCAGTTTTTTAAAAAAGTCATCTTTTTAAAACAGTTTAAATATGTAGTTATTTGGATTTTTAATAGATTCTAGTCCGCACCACCCAACTTACGAAAGTCACCAAAATTTCGCATTTTGACCTAAAATATTTGTAATTTTCTTGTTCGTTGCTTTTCAACAATCGAAAATTTTGCAGTAGTTTTAACCGTTAAATTTCAGTTAAATTTACTTACAAAACTTTTTTAGTTTAAAAATATATATACATTTTTTAAAATAATACATAGCATTTCTTTTATTAATTTATAGCCTGCACTTCCCTTTCTCTCTCTATTAAAAAACTCTTAATTAATTTACGTTTCTAAAAAAAAGTACGATATTTTCTAAATCGGTTGCAAGAACCCCAAGTACACACCGAAAAATAAAGAGCCAGCTGAATTGAAAAGTGTGTTTTGCCTGCTGGTACCAATTAATTCGGTTAGCACAAACATATTCAAATCTAATTCCTGAATATTTTGGGATTTTCAACTAAAATTCAGTTGTAGTAACCGTAAAAACCAATATTCAGTTATGTCAACCGATTTTAGTCTAGTAACTGAATTTCGGTTTAAAACTGACAAAATTTTTCTTTGTGTGCATATTTACGTTTACAATGCGGTTTTAGAGAAAATTTTAATTTGGTTTAATATGTATACCCTACACCACGCTTTTGAACATGGTATATCAAGTTTGTGCTGATCCTTGTAACTTACAAAAATAATGGGAATAGCCCCACCTTATTGGTATACTGATCGACTCATAATCACTTGTTGAGTGGATTTATTCTGAAGGTAATTGGACGAAATTTGGTATAGAAATTTGTTCTGTTCCAAATATTGAATATGGTTAAAATCGCACCATATTTGACCTACTGACACTCATATTATACGAGTATCTACAAAACTTTTGTTATTTTTAAGTTGAATTTATTATTTTTAATTTGGTGTTTTTAAGTTAAATGGCAGTCTATCCTGTTAAAATCAAGAGAAATATTTGCAAATAAATAGTATACTGCTGATTTCAGAAGGCTAGATTTTATTTGCATTAAGAAAATGGAAAAAAACTTTGAATATTTAAAAAAATTTTGCCATTTTTAGTCTACTAATTATTTAATAGACTAAATAATATTGGACTTTTTGCTGATTTTGGCAGGTCAAGTTGTTATTTTCTGTTAACTAAAACTTAATCCAAACTCTGTACATTTAACAGTTTTATTTTTGCTATTCCAATCTTACAAATATTTAGCAAAATTAATATGCTAATTTCAACAAAGTCATCTTTAAATAATTTTAAGTTCCCAGGTAAAAATTATGTGTGGTAAAAAACAAGTACTGGAAAAGCGCAAGTAGACCACGGTCTTACAAAAAGAAGTACTGGCAAAATTTGGTCGCTTTACCAAAGCTTGAAAAGGGGGACTTCCAGCGCTTGTTTTCCTAAAACATTATTTTGTTTTTGAAAAAGAAGCTTCAAAAAAGAGTGGATATTTAAATAATTTTTGACACCACAATACACTAACTCCAAGAATCATCTATTTTTAGAGCAATTTAAAATTCTTCAGTGATGATGGCTCATAATTTGGTGGCAGCGAAAACACTTGATTTTTGTTTTTCTTGGTGTTATCTTAATACTTGACAAAGTACTAAATTGATCGGTGTTATCATTTGGGTGTTAGGAAAGCAGTTTAATTTTTTTATTGTGGCATTTTGAAAAGCATTTGATTTTTATGTTTCTGGGTGCTTCCCCAGGGCTTTGTAAAGCATTGACACCATTGTGGAACGGTGTTATCATTTGGACGTTTGGAAAGCACTGCTAACAAGCACTCATACCACCCATTTCGGTGCTTTGCCAGTGCTGGCCCCTTTGTAATTTTCTACCTGGGTAGTTTTAACTAATTTTTACAGACTTTTTCTACTTATATGGGTTTAAATACAATTTATAGATAAAATAGCTAAATATTTGTACTGTTTATAAATCTAGTGATTTTCTAGCGAATTTTGGGTCGGATCTATCCATTTTTTTTAAACTTGTTGGCAGCAGTATTTATTACACCTATTATTGTTATTTTATTATATATATTGCACTGTTAATTTAAATTCCATTCTTTAATCCGCTTCTCGTACTGTGGTGTAGGTGTTCATATAGTCGCCATGCCCGACTTTCTATTTTTTTACTTGTTGGTTTTTTTTTATGTGGGGTTGGTTCAGTATAAGATACGGGAAAAATGATAATGACCGCAATTAGTTATTTTTAGAAATAAACAAAAAAAAATTGTAGTGAAAACACAGATTAGGTACAACGTACACTAAAGAAAGAAATTATAACGTACAAACAGTTTTCTATTTTATTTTAACTTTGGAATGGTTTTTATTCACATTGTTAATGGGTTCTATGAATATACCTAGAAATAAATCTGTAAAAATAGCAGAAAAGCAACTAAAAATTAGTTGAAAATAAGTTTGCAGAAAAAACTTCTGTGAAACTAGCAAAGTTTTTTTTTGCTAAATACTAGTAAAATAAGAACAACAAATATAAAACTGTTAAAGTTACAAAATTTTAGTTATATTTAAGTTAACTTTTAGTTAATTTAAAATGACAAACTGTTATATCTACAAAATTTTTGTTATTTTTAAGCTAAATTTAGTTGAATGCAAATAACAGTCTATCCTGCGAAAATCAGAAAAAATATTTGCTAAAAAAAAAGTTGTAAACTTTTCAAAAGGCTATATTTTTATTTGCATTAAAAAAATCGAAAACTTCTAATTTTTTGTGATTTTTTAAACTACTAATTATTTAGCAAATTTTAGCAGGTTAAATTGTTATATCAAAAATAATCTAATTTGAACAGTTTTTTCTGCAAGGTAATTTTTAACTATTTTTAGCAGTTTTAACTAAATTTTTTACAAACTTTTTTCTGTTAGTGTGGTATCAGTTGCTATCAATGAGATCAGCATATACGACTTCAATGCTTAAATCAAACTCTCCTTGTTAGTCGCTTCGCACTTACAAGGAATGTATCCAAATAATGATTTAATATCATTTAATATGGACATATGATAGGGGAAAAAAACATAAGCCACGTAGTTTTTTAGCGGCCCAATCTCACGTTTAATAAGCCTTAAACGTGAGATTGGGCCGCTAAGTTGTTTCGATTTCACGTGAAAAAACTGTTATACTCAATATAAAAAACGATTTTCCACGACAATGGATTTCACGTGAAAATTGTGTAGACTTTGTTTTCACTCAAATTTAATATACAAGACTATTATTTTTCTGGTGAAAAAATGACATTTTGTGTTTATTGTGATTATGTCTTTCTAATAAAATAATAAAATAATTTATTTTTACAATTTAAATAAACTTTCGAGGCGTTTAATTTTCGAGTGAAAATTTTCCACGTGAAAAACAACTTACGGTGCTTAAAGGTTAAAACTAATACTTTTCTATCAAAACATAATAAAGTATACAATAACCTTTTCTATCAAAACATGTCTAAAATTTACGATATTTAGATTTATTTGTATACACCTTTAAAGTATCCAGTGTAGAAACGGTAATGACATATCATTATTTTTTGGACTACCAGTAATGAAACCCACTTACCTTCTGCATTATTTTAAAACATATAATAATGAGTTACTGATAATGGCTTATTTTTATCATTATTTCAAATAGAAAATAATTTTCAAGATTTTTTTTTTAATTTTTTTAAATCTATTTTTAGGCTCAATATTTTTTAAACACTGGTAAGGATTTATGTAACCACATATTATTTGATTTTTTGTATGTTGGCGAGTAAGCTTACTTGTCTGCAGAAGGTCAATTATGTTTTTATCTATTAAATATTACATGTCGATTTAGCTCAGATGGTAGAGCTATTGACTGGCAATCGTAGACCCAGGTTCGATTCCCGCACTAGCAAATTTTATTTAAAAAAAAAAATACAATAAAAATTTTTTTTTTTTTTTTTTTGGAAATATATTTTTAAGGCATCCATACTAAAGATGTGCACTTGTATATCTTAAAGTATTTCCAAAACAAATATACCATATACATAACTGTTACTATTGGTATAAATAAGAGAAGAAGTGTAACTGATATTGTTATGTTTTGTTTCAGCGCACTCACTTTATTCATAAACACAATACCAGTTATTTCTTGTTTTGCATTGAGTGAAGCATTTATTTGTTTCTTGTTCTCAAATACTTATTGTACCACAAATATTTTCAAGTAATTGTTGTGGAAACAAATAATCAAGTGACTAAAGATTAAATTTGTTGTGAAATTTCTATTTAAAAATTAATAAAATTCAATTAAAACAAAAAATTGTATTTAATTTAAATAGAATTAGTGAAAAAGAGGTCGAAGGAAGACATGGGGTAGATTTGGTGGAAATTTTCACAATATATTTATTGGCAGCGTACAATAAGTATCTATTGTACAATCTTCATTATCTGTTTTATTTGTTTGAGCATAGCATAGTAAAACAAATATATTACGCTCATTCTCTCTTTATTCATTTACACTCAATCTAAAGAATAACAATATCAACTATACCAGAAACACTAAACTACGTATCAATACATATTCAAATCAGTAGACATACCGAAACTTGTACAAGCAGTTCTATCTGTGCACGTGTTTAATCCATACACGTTCACTATTATTGATCAATGTTTTTAAAATCAACCAATCAGAAGTATTTTAAAATAAAATGTTCTGATTGGTTGATTTTTGAAAAATTTATCAATAATATTGAACGTGTATGCCGTATTTTAGACTCATTATTTTTGTCAGTACTGGTAAGCACATAGGTAACGATATATTTTTTGATTTTTCGTATGCTGGTGTGTAACCATAACTCATTATTTTTCGCGACATCGCCATATAAAGGTAATAAGAAATGTAGTAACAAAAGTAACAAAAGTATAACCACATATCTGGTAATGATTTTCTACACTGGGCTATGTTGTTAAATATACACACACCCAGAAAACGCATTCGGTGCTGACAACCCAATTTGTTGCCAATCGAATGGTTCACACTGAGAGAATTATCTGCATGATATTAATGAATTTTTGCATAAAAATAACGACGTTGCACTCACACAAAAAAATAAAAACTAAATTCAATCATGAAAACCGCCTATTCAATCAATTTTATCGTTGAAATTCCTCCAATCACAAATATTGTCCATTCAATTAAAAATTTGTAGCTCTTTAATTGAATAAATTTTCAATAAAATAGTGATACATTTGATTATGATTTTTATTAATTTTTTAATATATATTTGATTAAAAATTAATTCATTGGATTAAAAATTGATCAATATCGTATACCTTCTAAATAGCATATTATATGCATTTGATTAAAAATTAATCCATTGGATTAAAAATTATCAATATTGTATAAATTCTAAATAAGACTCTAATCAGCTGGATAAAGTGGTAGTTGTCATGCCAACTATAAAAAAAATATATTTCATTATTTTTAGCATGAATTTCATAACATTGAATTTTATTAAAATAAAACCTGCATACAATTTTCATTCATTTGATAGATTTATTTATACTTATATGAAAAATTCTCTCGCAGTAATTAGTTTTCTTCTTTTTTCTGAGGCAAAGGACCTGTCAAAATTTTTTTGAAAATTAAAAAAATTGTTTTTGTTGAAAACTAAATAAAATATATTTTATTTAAAATAATTTTTAATTTATTTCTGCGATTTTTTATTTAACTAAAATATTGATTTTATTAAACAAAATTTCAAAAATTACATTATTAGTTTACAATAATGTTTTAGAATAAATGAATATTCAGATTTAATATGGCAAAATGAAAATATATAACTAAATAAAATAATAAACTTAACGAGAATTTATAAAATTTTATAAAAATTAATTTAAAATATCTGTTACTAATACATAAACATTTATAAAAGCAACCACATAAATAAAACAAAAGAAAAACAACAACAATATGCTGATGTTTTTCTCTTTTTTATGAAATGCTTTTGAACGATAAAATAAAAAAAAATGTCAACCAAATTGCAGTTTTGAGCAATTATTTAATATATTGCATTAGTTTTTAATTGACACCTTTTGAAATAATTTAACAAATCGTTTTAATTGAAAAAAATTTAACAATATTTTTTTGTGTGCTGGAACTCGTCCATTGAAACTTTTCATTGAATTAATAGATGTTTTCATAAAATGTTTTAAAAAATTTCATTTCATTTATTAAAACTTTCATACACTCAATGAAAAAGTTTCCTTAAAACTAGATTCATAAAATATATGAAGCTTTTTCATCATATTTACGAAATTTTTCATTTACTTTGTAAAGAAAACTTCATTACTTTACTGAAAAATTTCATTCAAACTCGTCCAGCAAAATTCTCTCTGTGCAGTTGCATCAAATGAATTTTTCGGTTATGACTACCGAATTATTCTTGATACAACTGAAATTCCATTGTGGCTCTCAAATTAGTCCTGTCTCCATTAGTTTTCTGTTGTCACAACTGAAAAATTCGGCTTCAGTTATCAGCACTGAATGTGTTTTCTGAGTGTAACAATTGAAAACCAATAATTTAAACTTATTTAATATTTTTAGGAGGTATTGTTTTAAATAAATGATACTTCATTGGTCTAATATAGCTGAAAATGTGTTTATAACTTTTTCCTGAGTCACTCCTTTTTAATTACTAACAAAATGATTTTTTTTCTTTTTAATCCCTGGTTTATCTATTACGGTGGGTCTCATACTGTAGGTTTAACTTTAAATTAACTTAACTATTAAACAAAAGAAAATGTCAAAAAATTGTATACAAAATAGCAACAAATATTAGGTTATATATTAGTTAACTCTTAAACCTTCAGTATAACTAACACCCACCATTAATGTTTAGTAAACTGTATTCAAATAGTTTTTTTTTTTTTTTTGTAAACATGAGTTGACACAATTTTTTGTTGTTTTTGTTTTATCGATAAGAAAACAAATTGCTAAAAGATTATAAATGATAAAATTAAATAATTATACAATTAGTCATCGTTAATTAAGGTCGCCTAACTTATCTATCTTCAGTTATTGAAAAAAATATAGAAAGATGATAGAAAACTTAACTAAAATACGCTAACTTCCCTCCCTAAAACCTGTTTTCGCGTGTGTGGTTAAGGTAGCGAAGTTATTGTCTTTAATGTTAACCATTAGTAAAATTAGCATGAAAGTAGGGTTTGCTGAAAACCGAAAAAATTGAAAACCGCGGTTTCGGTTTTCCAAATTAAAAAAACCGCGGTTTCGGTTATTTTTCGGTTGTCTTGTGATATTAATAGAATTGTTATAAAATAATTTAATATGTATAAAAATTAAATATTTCAATACATTCAAGATATTTATTAAAATTCACAAATTAAAGGCAATAAAGCCATTCCCTTTTGAAAAATTCGGAAACCGTTATAAATTAAAATTTGTATTCTTTTTTCGCCAAATAGAGCTGTATTTAAAGAGTTCAAATCTGAAATTTAGCAGTTTGTTTAAAATAATATAAGGTTAAAATTTTATACAATAAATTTCGCCGACTACGAAATAAAACTTTTTGAAAAATAAGCGGTGAAAATCTGAACTGAATACGTGAAACTCAATATCTCTTAAACTACATGACTTTTTGGTGCAATATAAACAGTATAATTTTGGTAGGACCCTTATATGGGCACTAGGTCTAAACATGGACCGATGTTCACCAAAATCAATAGGCTGCGTTATTGGGCCAATATAGGTCTGTGTACCAAATGTCATCAAAATATCTTAATATTTGTGACCTGCAGCGTATAAACAGTATAATTTTGGTAGGACCCTTATATGGGCACTAGGTCTAAACATGGACCGATGTTCACCAAAATCAATAGGCTGCGTTATTGGGCTAACATAGGTCTGTGTACCAAATTTCATCAAAATATCTTAATATCTACGACCTGCAGCGTATAAACAATATAATTTTGGTAGGACCCTTATATGGGCACTAGGTCTAAACATGGACCGATTTTAACCAAAATCAATAGGCGTCGTCCTTGGGCCGACATAAGTCGGTGTACCAAGTTTCATCAAAATATCTTGATATTTGCGACCTGTAGAGTGCGCACAAGAATGTATGGACTGACAGACAGACGGACGGACGGACACACGGACATTTTTTAATCGAAATAAAAAAAAATTCTGAGCCGATCGGTATACTATAAGGTGGGTCTAGGACCAATATTTTTTGGTGTTACAAACATCAGCACAAACTTATAATACCCTGACCACATAGTGGTGTAGGGTATAAAAATAATTCTTATCTGAGTTCATGGAACTTATAGAATAAAAAATGTTCTGTAGTAGATTATTTCAATAAATTTTAAAATTTAGACCCGAATTTTTTAATTAAATGGCGTGGACACATCAGTTGCCTGGGGAAATTGTTATAACTCGGCTAATTTTTAACCGATTTAAGTTTTTATTGCTTTATTACAAAGAGAATTCACTCTAAATTACGATTCTTTAGTGTTTTTAATTCGAATTAGTTTTAAAATATCAATGTTTTCGAGAAAATGCACAAAAAGTCATATTTTCCCCTTGTAATCAGTATTCCAAACTTCAGGGCCGATGCGGCACGTCTTTCGGATGTCCGATTATCCTAATTTTTTTGGCAGACGTAGTTTTACACCCAAATAAATATTTCCAGGGGGTAGCTCGGTTAAAAACTGCAAAAAAAATTTTTTGGAGCACCCTAGTAGGCATGTTTTTGTAGTATACGGGCATGTTCTGTATTTCACTTTTGGGTGAAAGTGAAAATTTCATAAATTTTTTTTCTCAATTTCGTTTAGGTTCATTTAAAATTTAGGTGAATTAAGATTGTACATAGCTCATTTTATGGAAAAAAGTCGAAATCGAATCAAATAAAATTTTAGAACACAGTGGAATAATTCAATTTCACTGCGATTTGAAATCACTTCGAAATGCGGAACACAGCCGATAATTTTTGGAAATTTCGTTAGTTACGTTGTTTTGCATTTCACCTGACTATAAATTGTTTGCGTTTAATTAAATTAATTAAAACTCCTTTCAGCCTTATAATAATCTTAAATAGTGTTACCATTACCGAAAACCGCATCGTCTCTGTTATCAACAGTGTTTTCAGATAAGGGGATTTCGCCCCCAATTGGGGATCTCAGCTTCTGTTTGGGGTAGGAATTTGGGAATTTTACCCATGGTTTTGGGGATTTCAGTTTTTTTTGGGTATTGCGTATTTTATTTTAAAATATATAAGGGGTTTTCATATCAACTCGTATTCTACTCGTAAACGGTGTAAACCTTGTACACTCACAAAAGTTTGTCGGTAGAATCTACTGAAAATGACAGTTAAAACAAAGTTATATGCAGTTAAAAAGGCGACAAAGGTATTTACCTTTAAAATAACTAAAACTTTTGTTATTTTTAACTGTTGAAAAATAACTAACAAATGCATTAAAAATAACTACCAATGTAGTAAAATTAACTGACAAATTTTTACTACAAAAATTTCAAAACAACTGACAAAATCGGTATAAACTACTGTTTTGTACAGTCAATTCTTTTTGTTTATAAAAGTATATTTTAATAAAAAATAATATTTTTTTTGCTTTCCATTACAAAAATATATGTTATTACTTCAGTTTATTTAAAATTCGAAGTAAAAATTCCAAACCGTTCTCGAGTTATTATGGAGATACAATAAAAGTTTCTGATTTTTATTCACAAACTAGAAATATATCAACAATAAGAAATATAAACTAAACAAGAATTTTTAAAATTCAACAAAATTATTTTTTTTTTAAATAACTACCAAAAATAATTGTTTACTATAAAATTTCTGTTTTGGTAGTTGTTTATTATGATATTAAAAATAACTGTTTTAAACAACTGTTACGAAATTACAGTACTTTTCGTTAGTTGTTTTCTTAAATAACCGTCATAAAAGTTGTTTTTCATTTTTCTATAGAAAAACAACTGAAATTTCTGTTAAAAACAACAACTAATGATTACTACTAGGGTTTGGGGTTCGGGAATTCCCGGGAAAAGTTTGCCGGGAATTCCCGGGAAAATAATATATTTTTCCCGGGAAAACGGGAAATTTTAAAAATATTAAGTTTTTTAAATTGTTTTTGTTTGGAATAGGATTTTTAAAATTTTTCAAATGTATATTTTAGTTAAAGTCGACTTTAGTTAAAATATTGGGTGGCAGTCTACCTTGACTTGGCTTATTTTTGGAGGATTCTGATTGGTTAATTTATTTTCAACCAATCAAAACGTTTGAAAATATAAATATTTTTGTAAGGTTTTCATACACAAAATAAACAAAACCGTATGATTAAAAATAAAGTCGACTTTAAATTTAAAATACTCCTTTATATTAAGGGCCAATAATTTTTTAAGTAACGTTTTCATTAATAAATGTGATATTTTCAAGTAAGTTTACTTTATTTTAATACACCTGCTTTCAAACTAATATATTCTTTTATATTAAAGAATAAAACGTCAGGAGTTTGGAAAGACTTCACAAAAAAGGACAATGCAGCGCAGTGCAATATTTGCCCTAAAAGACTAATGATAACGTAGGTATCTAAATTTGGTTATCCGACATCTAAATTTGGTTCACAAAAAAAAAAAAAAAAATTGATGGTCATGCAACTTTTCTTGAAGAAAACAACAACAAGAATAACGTTCCAGCTAAAATTAGCAAAGTACCCAAAAAAAGTGTAAGCTGAATAGGCATTGAGTGTTTTATGGTAGGGCAAACATTTCCTGAAGTGGTATCCAAATTAGCCGCTGTCGACGGAATGTCAATCCGCATCATAACTAGATCTTCGTTTATTCGAGAAAGTTTTTATAATAAAAACCTGGCATTGCCAAAAAATTTTACAATAATCTAAAAGATATCATGATAAAAGAAATATCGAGCATTATTTCTAATAATAGGAGATTTACTATAATCTTAGATGAATGGACAAGAATACCACAAAAGAGATATTTGAACATACGTATCTATAAACGGAAATAATTCATTTTATAATCTGGGGTTGGTTTATATATCAGGAGGATGTAATGCTGATGAAATAAGAAGAATTGTAGAAATAAGCCTAGAAGAGTTTTATTTGTCTTTGGAAAATAACAATGTGGCCACCATATCTAATGGGCCAAATGTGATGAAACGGTTTGTTTCCGACAGTCCAGTAGTGGGTGCTTTCTGCTGGAATCATGCAATTCATTTGGCAGTGCTTAGAGTAATTTATGTGAAATCAAATGTTCAACATTCTGATATTTTTCTTTGAATTCTCACTACACAGACTGAATTTGTACTGAAATAGTGTTTTTTTGTAACAAAAATTACTTATATAGGTGGTTTTCATTAACAATTTTGTTCAAAAATATTTCCCGGGATTCCCGGGAATCGATTTTTTTTATTCCCGTTTCCCGGGAAATAAAAAAGTCCGGGAAATCCCAAACCCTAATTACTACACAAACAACTGTCATGTAGTAACTGTTTTAAAACCGAAACCGAAAACTGACAAAAATAAGTTGGTTTTTAGCAATGACTTTAACTAATTAAAATAATTAACTAGATTGCATTCCAGTATCAAATTAGAATCCGAAAAAGACTCGTAAAAGAGCACTAAGACCTTTTGAAATTATAGCTATATGAGGAAATATTTCTTCACCGATGAAGCCTCTTTCCGAGCGCACTTTTACGACCCATAAAAGACCCTGAATTATGAGCATTATTGGAAAATTTAGAATTTTTTGAGCTATTATGAGTCATTTAAGATTAATTTTTAAGTTATTTAGATATAATGGAAAATCAGAAATTTCAGCACTCTGAAAATGATCTTATTTTAGAGTCTCTTACGAGTCATAATTTCTGAGCGCTCAGAAAAGTGTTGGCTGCGATATTATTGAATCATGAATTTCGAAAAGGGCTCAGCTCCTATTTTAAAAAATTTTGTATTTAATTGTAATAAACATTTTCTCCATTAAATATTAGTTTAAAGAATTTTTTGGTTTTTTGTTATTACGGATAACATAAGTTAAGTCAACAAAAAGTCAGATAGTTCAAGAGATATTGAGTTTCATATATTCAGATCGGATTTCCACAGCGTATTTTTAAAAAAGTAATATTTCGTAGTCCGCGAAATTTATAAAAGTTTAACTTTATATTGTTTTAAACAATTTGCTAAAATTTAAACTCTTGAAAAAACAGCTTTAGAAACCGCGGTTTTTATAATTTTAGAAAACCGAAACCGCAGTTTTCAAATTCTTCGGTTTTTAGCAAAAGTTTCTACTAAAGTAAAATCTGAGTTTAAAATCGTGCTTTGTGCTGTCTATAAAACTCGTTCACCCAACAAAAAAGTCTGAAAAGGCTACTGAACATTTTGATGTTATTACTGCAAATTTAACTATTTTGAGCCGTGCGGTATATTCTGTAATTTTACAACGTAATTTACTGATTTGTAGTATAAAGAAATTACTATAAAAAATTAGTATATTTTAGTAAAATTGTTTCAAACTGTAATCTAGAAATTATTGCTGAAATTACAAAAATTTTGCTGAATATAAGTATCACTGTAATAAAAACCTTCATCATATTTATAAAAAGCTTCATAAATGTGATGAAAACAAAAATAAAACTTGAAAAATGTGACAAACATTTTTTTTAAATACAAAATTACATGTTATTTAAATTTGTGACAAAGTAGTTGTCAATGTCTATAGTAGCGTAAAGATGTTGAATTTATTTTGTAAAGAATTAATTGCCAGTTTCATAGTCAAAACTAAGATCGATTTTTTTCTTAAATTCTTTTTAAGTAAGAAATTTCTAACTAAACTGGCCCAAAGAGTAATATCAATTGTTCCTTAAATATCTCTTAAGTAAGAAATTTTCAAATCGATCATAGCCCTGACAAAAAAAAACTAGCCCTAATTTTTTATCTAAAAATTTTCGAAATAAAAAATTTTAGAACATTGCGAAATAATATATTAAAAAAAATGTTTGAAATAAAAAATATTTAAATTTAAATTTCAACAAGGGCCGCTCAAAAATCAGCAAAGGGCCGCATTTGCCCACCGTTGGCATATACCTTTGTTTTAACTGTCATTTTCAGTAGATTCTACCGACAAACTTTTGTGAGTTTAGTTGTAGACCAAAGTACGCATGGTGCCTGGTGCAAAGAATGTCGAGTTTGGTTGCAAGTAAATGCATTTAGTAATTTTTTGTTTTGAAACTCATTATTTTTAATGTTAACAAATAAAATTTAATTTTCATAAAAAATTTGTTTTTATTTCAAATTTGCAATAAAAGCTATATTGGGGAAATATTTGGGAATTTAGAAATTTGTTTTGGGGATTTTGAACTTGTCAAATAAGGATTATGAGCACAAACTTTTATGCCAACTCCGGTTATCAAACATGTTTACGAGTCAAAAATTAGTTTGAAATTTTTTGGCGCGAAAACATTTACTTTATCCAAAATAAATAAATAAACCTTTGCGAGAAAGAATCCTTTAATTAAAAATAATTTTAAATATTTACAGAGATCTTAAATAGGAAATTTGTCCTTTTTTCAGTAGGTCGCATTTGGGAATAGCGCATATTGATGTTCGACTGTACTTGATATTTTTTATTTTGTTTTATACTCTTTCTATATAAACAAACCTCATTTGGGTTGAACATTTACTTTGTTGTGTATTATTTAGGAAATTTTCCAAACATGTGAAAAAACATTTTGAGCTGTGAATCAATTATGATTAGATTTTTATTACCTTTTTATGGGCCACACGTGTATGTAGATTTTTATCGCAAATACAAACCTTTTTTTATTTTTATGTTCATTAGTTAGAATTTTATCAAATATTTGTAAATTAACACGTACGTACTTTTTACAAAAGCTATAATATTTACAATATTACGGAAATAAGTTTCCAAAGGTCTTAAACAATTCAGTTTTACCCAGAGAAGTGTTTTTGTAATATTTCAGACTTCTAAATGTTTATTAAGAGCTAACACCTATGCAAGGTTGCCAATTTAGGCATTTTTTGGTTAGATGTAGCTATTTTAATTTCATCTACCCATAAAAAAAAATGCTGGATTGTATGTAGCCGGAAGCTTTAGCCATTATGTTTTTCCTAGCCATTTTTTTTTTTCTTTTAATGTTTTGCAGTTAAACTCATACATTCAATTTAAAATCATGTTTTTTGTAAAATTTTAATTAGAATATTTTAGAAATTCGGAAAATATTAAAATTTTAAAACCACATTAATGAAATTCGTGCAAAAACCCATTAATCCCCAGTGTGGAAAACCACTACCAATAGTCTTGAAACAGGGTTTATATTCTGTTCCCAGCAAGCATGGCGATACGAAGACGATTCCCCGATAATATAGCCAGGAAGAAAACATTTATTGCCGGCAATATCAATTTCGTATTGCGGAAGTTTCCTCCGTCTGGAACAACTGTTACCCGAAAGCAATACTTCCTTCCAGCCTACTGGAATACGAATACGACAATACATGACAATACGAATACGATACCCCAATCGTATTGCCTGGGAGAAAAATTGTATTGCGGCGACAATCGCCTTCGTATTGCGGAAGATACCCCAGTTGGTAGAAAACGTGTCCCGAATACAATACTTCACAGCAATACGAAAGCAATTCTCCTGGAAGATAAATAGCCGATATTGCTAGATTATCTTCTAGAAGATATAAAAAAGTGTCGCAAATATCGCTGATATATCTTTTGGAAGATAAATAGAAGATATCGCTATAAAAAAAACCATCCAAATAATAAAAATATGTTTTTATATATTTTTTTGCTTTTTATTACAAACAAACATAAAAAAATTCACATTATTCTTAACTTTCTTGACCCTGGTTTTGAAAAATGACTGCTTCAACTAGCCTTCCGTGAATATTCACTTATTTTGCAACAAATTATTTTCTGAAAAGAAATATTTGGTTTTTATTTACAATGCGTAAGTAAATAATTGAATACAATTTAGCTTACCTTAATTTTTGTAAATTTAGTTGCAAAAGTTTCTCAAAATTAGCTGCTGTTTTAGTTTTTGAATGGTTTGAGATGTATTTATTTTAAATGAAAGAAAAATATATTTTTGACATTTTTATTAAATATTGCCGATATATCTTCCAGCAGATAAAAAGAAGATATTTTCAAAATATTACTTTGATTTTCTTCAAAATGATAAATGAATGATATTGCCGTAATATCTTCAGGATGATATTATTTTTTTTTTCGTGTTTTATTTATTTATTGAATCTTCACTAAATATGTATGAACTAACAATAAGTATTTACAGCAATTTACTGAAAATTAGTAGCTGCAACTAATTCTTTATACTAATTTCATTGTACTAAAATTATGATATTTAGTAAGTTTTTTAACTGATTTTAGCAAATAGATTTTGAATTGCAGTTTACATAAATTTTACTAAAATTTAATAGCGGCTACTAATTTTATTGTACTACAGATCAGCAGACATTGTTAATAAAATTAGCAAAAAATACCGCTGGGCTCAAAACAGTTAAATTTCCCGTAATAACAGCAAATGTTTCAGTAGCCATTACAGACTTTTTTGGTTGAGTGTACAAATTTTTTAATTTTCTCCAAAATGACAAAAAAAAATTCAAACGAATTTTGTTTATCTTCCAGATGAAAAAAGGCAATATTATCATAAAAATTATGAATTAAATGAGGGGAATGTTTGTAATTTACTTGTAAAAATGGTATCATCTTTCTTTAGTTTGAAAATAATTTAAACAGCAAGTGATATTAATTTATGATCTAGAGTCAAACTAAAGAACATTCAATTAAAAAATTAAATTTTTAAATTATTTTTTCCAAATATCGCCCAAATTATAAAAGGAAGATAATTTCAAAATACTACTTAAAAATTTTCATTCAAATGAAACACAGAAGATATCGCTTTAATATATTCCTGGAAGATATCTTTCAAATGCTTCCAGGGTGATTTTAGAATATGGCTACCACAGTATCAAAAGGTATATAGCGTGACGTCTATTTGCTGAATGCCATGTATTTGACAGCACAGTATGTAATGTCACTAATACATAGAAATGGCAAAGGCAACTCTGATTCAAGACTAATGGTTTAGATTGGTAACTACATATCTGATAAAGAAAACTTGTTACTTTTATTACATTTCTTTACTTTTTTATGGCGATGTCGCGCAAAATAATGAGCTATGCTTACCTATATGCTTCCCAATACTGACAAGAATAATGTGTCTAAAAAAATGTTTTCAAAGAAATAAAAAGTTTTAGAAAAAAAAGTATTTTTTATCATTATATTTGAAATATAATGATAAAAATAAGCAAGGGTCGTTACCGTTTCAGTTTTAATATAACGGTAATTGTCAACCACGCCGAAAACAAACCCTATATGAGCGTTTTAAAACGCTGATTCTGTTAAGAGTAATTGTGTTCATATTTAATCGTTTTTAATTCGATATCTTATCGGTCCAATTCCGTAATATGTATATGCATATTACCGTTATAATACCGCTAAATGTTAAAAGAGCAATTTATAACGGTAATTTGCGAATAATAAGAAATTGAACCGGCAAACCAAGAAAATAAACACGCCAAAATATGAAGGCAATTATCTCAACGGATATCGTGGATATAAAGTATTCAAATTGATTTTAGTACCGACATGATAGATAATTACCGTTATTTTAAAAGTAAAACGGTAACTAACCCAGCAAATAAGTCATTATTGTTTTTGTTTATGGAAAAAGTAACTACACCATTTTCACTTTTATTTCAGAAAATTCCAAATATATTTCAAAATTTTTCAAAAATGTTTTAAAATTATCCAAAAATGTTTTAAAATTGTCCAAAAATGTTTTAAAATTGATTGAAAATTGTTCAAAAATGTTTTAAAATTGTCTAAAAACCTTTGATATTTGTCCAATTGCATTTCAAAATTGTCCAAAATGTATTTTAAAATTTTAAAAATGTATTTCAAAATTATTCATTTGTATTTAAAAATTCTAAATCTGTATTTGAAAATTGTCCAAATGCATTTCAAGTAATTCCATTTGTATTTCAAATTTTCCAAATATAAAATTCCAAATGTATTTGATAAAATTCCAAATGTATTTAGAAAAACTATATTTGTATTCCAGAATATAGTTTTTTTAAATACATTTGGAATTTTATCAAATACATTTGGAGAATTTTCAAATACAAATGGAATTATTTGAAATGCATTTGGACAATTTCCAAATACAGAATTAAAATTTTTAAATACAAATGAATAATTTTGAAATACATTTTGAAAATTTTAAAATACATTTTGGACAATTTTGAAATGCAATTGGACAAATATCAAAGGTTTTTGGACAATTTTAAAACATTTTTGGACAATTTTCAATGATTTTTGGACAATTTTAAAACATTTTTGGACAATTTTGAATAATTTTTGGACAATTTTGAAACATTTTTGGAAAATTTTAAAACATTTTTGGATAATTTTAAAATATTTTGGACAATTTTGAAACATTTTTAGACAATTTTAGAATATATGTATTTGGACAATTTTAAAACATTTTTGGACAATTTTAAAACATTTTTGGACAATTTTAAAACATTTTTGGATAAATTTAAAACATTTTTGGAAAATTTTTAAATAAATAAATAAAAGTGAAAATGGTGTAGTTATTAGTAAGTCATTGTTATATGTTCTATAATAATGCAGAAAGTATGTCGGTGTCATTACCGGTAGTACAAAAAATAATGATATGTCATTACCGGTTATACGCTGGGTTTTACATTTTTTTATTTTTTTTTTTTTTTTCATTTTGCATTAACTCTTTGCTGACCAAATTTGAACCGCTGCAGATTTTTTAACAAAACTTTTTGAAGACGTGGACTTATGGCTGAGAATTATTGTTATGCTATTTTTGGCGCTTTAGTATCGGCGAAATATGGAACCAAGGCTAATGTTAATGGACTATCTCTCCTGGATGAGTTAAAATTTTGTAAAAATTTTAATCCTCTATAATAAATAATAATAAATATTTCTGTGTACTGGCAAAAACAGTATCTATAATTCGTTTAATAACGACAAAATTAATAATCTGTTAAAGTACACTCAACTAAAAATGTCTGTAATGGCTACTGAAAATTTTGCTGTTATTACGGGAAATTTAACTGTTTTGAGCCCAGCGGTATTTTTTGCTAATTTTAGCAACACATGTCTGCTGATCTGTAGTACAATAAGATTAGTAGAAAAAGTTAGTAGCCGCTACTAAATTTTAGTAAATTTTATGTAAAATGCAATTCAAAATCGATTTGCTAAAATCATTATCATAAATTAAAAAACTTACTAAATATCATAATTTTAGTACAATGAGATTAGCATAAATAATTAGTTGCAGCTACTAAATTTCAGTAAATTGTTGTAAACTGTAATTTAAAATCAAAATGCTGAAATTAGCAAAAAAGTGTACTAAATATATTCCTGGAAGATATCTTTCAAATGCTTCCAGGGTGATTTTAGAATATGGCTACCACAGTATCAAAAGGTATATAGCGTGACGTCTATTTGCTGAATGCCATGTATTTGACAGCACAGTATGTAATGTCACTAATACATAGAAATGGCAAAGGCAACTCTGATTCAAGACTAATGGTTTAGATTGGTAACTACATATCTGATAAAGAAAACTTGTTACTTTTATTACATTTCTTTACTTTTTTATGGCGATGTCGCGCAAAATAATGAGCTATGCTTACCTATATGCTTCCCAATACTGACAAGAATAATGTGTCTAAAAAAATGTTTTCAAAGAAATAAAAAGTTTTAGAAAAAAAAGTATTTTTTATCATTATATTTGAAATATAATGATAAAAATAAGCAAGGGTCGTTACCGTTTCAGTTTTAATATAACGGTAATTGTCAACCACGCCGAAAACAAACCCTATATGAGCGTTTTAAAACGCTGATTCTGTTAAGAGTAATTGTGTTCATATTTAATCGTTTTTAATTCGATATCTTATCGGTCCAATTCCGTAATATGTATATGCATATTACCGTTATAATACCGCTAAATGTTAAAAGAGCAATTTATAACGGTAATTTGCGAATAATAAGAAATTGAACCGGCAAACCAAGAAAATAAACACGCCAAAATATGAAGGCAATTATCTCAACGGATATCGTGGATATAAAGTATTCAAATTGATTTTAGTACCGACATGATAGATAATTACCGTTATTTTAAAAGTAAAACGGTAACTAACCCAGCAAATAAGTCATTATTGTTTTTGTTTATGGAAAAAGTAACTACACCATTTTCACTTTTATTTCAGAAAATTCCAAATATATTTCAAAATTTTTCAAAAATGTTTTAAAATTATCCAAAAATGTTTTAAAATTGTCCAAAAATGTTTTAAAATTGATTGAAAATTGTTCAAAAATGTTTTAAAATTGTCTAAAAACCTTTGATATTTGTCCAATTGCATTTCAAAATTGTCCAAAATGTATTTTAAAATTTTAAAAATGTATTTCAAAATTATTCATTTGTATTTAAAAATTCTAAATCTGTATTTGAAAATTGTCCAAATGCATTTCAAGTAATTCCATTTGTATTTCAAATTTTCCAAATATAAAATTCCAAATGTATTTGATAAAATTCCAAATGTATTTAGAAAAACTATATTTGTATTCCAGAATATAGTTTTTTTAAATACATTTGGAATTTTATCAAATACATTTGGAGAATTTTCAAATACAAATGGAATTATTTGAAATGCATTTGGACAATTTCCAAATACAGAATTAAAATTTTTAAATACAAATGAATAATTTTGAAATACATTTTGAAAATTTTAAAATACATTTTGGACAATTTTGAAATGCAATTGGACAAATATCAAAGGTTTTTGGACAATTTTAAAACATTTTTGGACAATTTTCAATGATTTTTGGACAATTTTAAAACATTTTTGGACAATTTTGAATAATTTTTGGACAATTTTGAAACATTTTTGGAAAATTTTAAAACATTTTTGGATAATTTTAAAATATTTTGGACAATTTTGAAACATTTTTAGACAATTTTAGAATATATGTATTTGGACAATTTTAAAACATTTTTGGACAATTTTAAAACATTTTTGGACAATTTTAAAACATTTTTGGATAAATTTAAAACATTTTTGGAAAATTTTTAAATAAATAAATAAAAGTGAAAATGGTGTAGTTATTAGTAAGTCATTGTTATATGTTCTATAATAATGCAGAAAGTATGTCGGTGTCATTACCGGTAGTACAAAAAATAATGATATGTCATTACCGGTTATACGCTGGGTTTTACATTTTTTTATTTTTTTTTTTTTTTCATTTTGCATTAACTCTTTGCTGACCAAATTTGAACCGCTGCAGATTTTTTAACAAAACTTTTTGAAGACGTGGACTTATGGCTGAGAATTATTGTTATGCTATTTTTGGCGCTTTAGTATCGGCGAAATATGGAACCAAGGCTAATGTTAATGGACTATCTCTCCTGGATGAGTTAAAATTTTGTAAAAATTTTAATCCTCTATAATAAATAATAATAAATATTTCTGTGTACTGGCAAAAACAGTATCTATAATTCGTTTAATAACGACAAAATTAATAATCTGTTAAAGTACACTCAACTAAAAATGTCTGTAATGGCTACTGAAAATTTTGCTGTTATTACGGGAAATTTAACTGTTTTGAGCCCAGCGGTATTTTTTGCTAATTTTAGCAACACATGTCTGCTGATCTGTAGTACAATAAGATTAGTAGAAAAAGTTAGTAGCCGCTACTAAATTTTAGTAAATTTTATGTAAAATGCAATTCAAAATCGATTTGCTAAAATCATTATCATAAATTAAAAAACTTACTAAATATCATAATTTTAGTACAATGAGATTAGCATAAATAATTAGTTGCAGCTACTAAATTTCAGTAAATTGTTGTAAACTGTAATTTAAAATCAAAATGCTGAAATTAGCAAAAAAGTGTACTAAAAAATAAAAAAAATCTAAAATCTAAAAAAAAATAAATTCTAAAAAAAATTTTTTTTAATTAGAAATTTATTAATTCAGTTCGAGGCCAATTTCCTTATTATGAATTAACATAATAAGTACTTTTTTAAAAAACTGCTATTTTTCTTCATCAGGATATTCTCCTAACAAATACTTCACAGAGTTTTTGCTTTCAAAAACCTCTACACTTTTTATTTTTTGAATAAAAATTAAAAACCAAAATTTTTTTTCGATTGTAACAAGCGTATATAACAAGCGTCATCGTACTTGAAATTTGGAGTCAAAATTGCAAACGGTTCTCCAGTTATTAACTTTTTATGTATTGGATATACAATAAAATTTTCTGGGTATTATTTCCAAACTAAGAATATATGAATAGTAACAAATATAAACTAAACAAGAATTGTAAAAAATCAAAAAAAAATTTTTTTTTAATTAGCATATTTTTCTGCTAAATTTAGCACTCGGTTTTGAAAAATTAGTAAAACGTTTTGCTAAAATCAGCAGCGAAAATTAGTAAAAAAATCCGTTATAATAAGAGAATAGCAAAAATGATTACTAAAAAAATTGTACTAAAAATCGGTATAAAAATAGTAAAGTGCGATTGGAAACTGTTTACAAATTTTTTTTACTACCTTTTTTATCTGAGTGTAGGGTAAAGCCTAAAATAAGCATTTCATAAAATTTTGAAAACAAAAGTCTCAGTTGAAACCACAAATATTGACTTTTTATCTATTTAAAGACTTTTTTAAGGGTCATCCACCCAAGAATATGTAAAATCCAATATTTTATATCCAACAAATTAAAAAAAATCTGGAACAATTGCACCATTTAGCCTTTTTTATAAAATTTTCTCAAATTGGTGTAAAAATAAAATATAAAATAAATTAAACATAATAGTGATGTTGATTAAATCAAAACATAATCGTCATTCGAATACATTCAGTATTCGTTCACTCACAAAAGTTTGACAGTTACTACATGACAGTTGTTTGTGTAGTAATCAGTGGTTGTTGTTTTTAACAGAAATTACAGTTGTTTTTCTATATAAAAATGCAAAACATCTTTTATGACGGCTGTTTAAGAAAACAACTAACAAAAAGTACTGTAATTTCGAAACAGTTGTTTAAAGCAGTTATTTTTAATATCATAATAAACAACTACCAAAACAGTAATTTTGCAGTAAACAGTTATTTTTGGTAGTTATTTAAAAAATAAAAACTTCGTTAAATTTTTTTGAATTTTAAAAATTCTTGTTTAGTTTATATTTGTTATTATTGATATATTTCTAGTTTGCAAATAAAAATCAGAAACTTGTATTGTATCTCCAATGCATAAAAGCATAATAACTGGAGAACGGTTTGCAATTTTTACTTCGAATTTTAAATAGGCTTTCTTTCGATTACATATTTTTGTAATCGAAAGAAAAAAACTTATTTTTTTAATAAAATATACTTTTATAAACAAAAAGAATTGACTGTTAAAAACAGTAGCTTTTACCGATTTTGTCATTTGTTTTGAAATTTTTGTAGCAAATTGGTAGTTATTTTAATGCATTTGTAGTTATTTTTCAACAGTTAAAAATAACAAAAGTTTTAGTTATTTTAAAGGTAAATACCTTTGTCGCCTTTTTAACTGCACATACCTTTATTTTAACTGTCATTTTCAGTAAATTCTACAGACAAACTTTTGTGAGTGTAATATTAGAAAAACAAAAATTTTAATTTTCGATTTCGAGCCGACCTTGTAAGACTATGAGACTATCAGGCTACAAATCGTGTCGATAAATCGTCTTACAAGATTTACAAAACGTACCATTTTTGCAATTTTGTCCATTTCTAGGCATTTTCGCTTCGTAATCTAGTAATTTTTTTACTTCAGGATCTGGCAACCTTGCAACTATATAAAAAACTGGAGAAAAAAAACTGTTATTTTTTATTGTTTGATCTTTTTTTTTTTTATTGTGCTAACGAAAAATGATTTTATAGCATTATTCCACACATCAAAGAAGTACACAAGAATGATTTTTTTCGTACAGTATTTTTAAAATTAAATTTGGTACACTGCCTCCTGTTTAGACCTAGTGCCCATTAAAGGCCTGCATGAATGCATTTAAAAAAAGCTGTAAAACATTCACTACACTTTTTGCAATACAGAAATCTTTAACTTAAATTCAGAGAATATCAATTGAAATATAGAAATCATGTATTTAGCTATATGTTATATTTTTTGAATTTCCTTTTCCTTACAAACTAACTTATTTCGTATAAATAACATCCATAACATCTTCATGCTTTTAATTTTCTTTTGCTAAATCCTAGAGTAGTTAAATATCAATTTTTCAAAAAAACAAAAAAAAAAAAAATTAAACTTAAAAAACAAATCAAAACAAAAGTTTAACTATTTCAAAGAATATCATACCAATAGAGGATTTTTTCCATTTATTACAGAAGTGGAATTCTACACGAAACAACCAGGAACATTTAATTTCTGTTTGGTGGCACCACAACATAATAAAGCATACATAACAACAACAGCAAACAACAATAAGGAAAATACCATCAGCAACTTCTCTACCAACAGAATACAGGATATTTTGCAAGAGATAGCAGTAGATGAAACAGATTTAAGAACTGCCGACTTATCAACCAGTAAAGCTTTTTATAGATCTTTGAAAGAAGAGGAAGAACAGCAGCAACATCCGCAGCAAATTACAGATTGCAACAAATTGAAAAATTCCCAATCAATATATGATCTTAAAGTTGTAGAACAACAACCTAAAAAGGCCTTCGGTCATAACGCAGAACAAAAGGAAAAAGAAGAAGAAATAATAGAAAAGGTTTTTAATCGTCCTAATCGTTTAACCGCACCACCACGTTTAGAGGGCAATTTTAGGGGATCCCTTAATAATTTGTTGTTAATATCTAGACGCACCGAATATTTGCCAACGAATTTAGTAACACCTAGAGTTACTACTCCTACTCCATCGTTGTTTACACTTTCTCCAACAGAGAAATCAATTACATCACATTCTGATCGTTCAGAAATTTCCTTAAACTCAACTATGACAACTCCAGCAGCCACCAATAATACTGTAGCCGGTGGTCCTGCAGCCGCCGAAAAGCTTCCTTGGCCTAATTCTAAAGATGATTATGAACTACGCGATGTTATTGGTGTGGGAGCCACTGCCGTAGTACATGCTGCTCTCTGTTTGCCACGCAATGAAAAATGTGCCATTAAACGTATTAATTTGGAAAAATGGAATACTTCTATGGATGAGTTGTTAAAGGAGATACAAGCTATGTCGTCTTGCAACCATGAGAATGTTGTAACCTATCACACTTCTTTTGTTGTAAGGGAAGAACTGTGGTTGGTATTACGTCTTCTAGAAGGCGGTTCCTTGCTGGACATTATTAAACATAAAATGCGTACTACACAATGTAAACATGGTGTCTTTGATGAGGCCACCATTGCTACTGTCTTAAAAGAGGTATTAAAAGGTTTGGAATATTTCCATTCCAATGGCCAGATACATCGTGACATTAAAGCGGGCAATATATTGATTGGTGATGATGGCACCATACAAATTGCCGATTTTGGTGTTAGTGCTTGGTTAGCTACCGGCAGAGATCTCTCTAGGCAAAAGGTACGCCACACATTTGTTGGTACACCCTGTTGGATGGCTCCCGAAGTTATGGAACAAGATCATGGATATGATTTCAAGGCTGATATCTGGTCATTTGGCATAACGGCAATTGAAATGGCTACCGGAACGGCACCCTATCATAAATATCCCCCCATGAAGGTATTAATGTTAACTCTTCAAAATGATCCACCCACCTTGGATACCGGAGCTGATGAAAAAGATCAGTATAAAGCCTATGGCAAAACATTCCGTAAAATGATAGTGGAATGTCTGCAAAAAGAGCCCTCAAAACGACCCACAGCTAGTGAATTGCTAAAACATGCCTTTTTCAAAAAGGCCAAAGATCGTAAATATCTTACACAAACACTGTTAGCTTCCGGGCCCTCAATGGAGACTAGAGTTCACAAGGCGGCTAAAAGGCAACCTGGAGCTTCGGGACGTTTACATCGTACCGTTACCGGTGAATGGGTGTGGTCTAGTGAGGAAGAAGATAATGGTGGTAAACATCATTCATCTGATTCGGAATCGGATGATAGACCAATTAATCGTTTAGAAAGAGCTGATTCTTCGGACAGTGATCGTGATGAACAGTCAGAATTTTCGGAAGCCACTGCCACAGCTAATGCTATACAACAACAACAGCAGCAGCAGCAACAACAAACTCTTCAGCAAGCAACTCCACAACAACAACCACCTGCCGCCGCAGCCGCCGTAACATCACCTATCGCACAGGTTACTGAGGCTTTATCTCAAATGCCCCTGCCCACAATTTTAGCCGAACCTGGAGCTGCCGACGCTCCTCCTGTTAACTTAGTGCTACGTATGCGAAATCAACGTCGTGAATTACACGATATACGTTTTGAATTTGCCGTTGGCAAAGATTCAGCTGAAGGCATAGCTGCTGAATTGGTAGATGCCGGTCTTGTTGATCCCTTGGACACTAATCCGATGGCTATTAATTTACATCATTTAATCGAACAAAGAGCCGCTTTAAAAACTGTTACGTTCCAATTGAATTCTGGGGTACAACCGGGAGAAGTACCCGATGATCGCTCGCTGGTCGGGTATGCTCAAATATCAATAACAGATTAGATAGTCGTAGTGTAGTAGTTGTACAACAATAAGTTATAGAAGCAAGATATCTGAGATGATGATGATGATAATAATGATGATGAGAATGATAAATTTAATTTATTAATAGTATAAAACAACAAAAATCTTAAACAAGCTTAGAAAATAAATATCCTAAAAACTAAAGAAAAAAACAATCCATTTGGTCCTTTATTTATTTTAGTCTTTTAATTGGAGAAGAAAATATTATTCAGCCAGTGACGTTCATTCTAATGTGCGGAGGTGTTCTCTGCACACCCTAAAAATATTTCATATTTTTGTAAATTTAAAATTTGTATATATTTTCCCAGGGTTCTATAATATTTCCGCACATCAGTCTTTTACTGTATATATATTAAATAGATCGTGTACTGTTGTGACGTATTGTTTATACATACACGATGTTGAAGACACAAAAATTCCTACGAAAATAAATGTTATTACTACTGTGGTAGTAGTAGTAACAAGCAAAAGAAAAAGGTGTTCAATAGAATTTGCATCACAGTCCTGCTCGGAAAAAACATATGTTGAGCAACATAATTTAAACACAACTATATGTTGGAAATGTGCTGAAGTACGTTTTGAACCACTTAATAATAAAAAACACACAATGTTGCAGAGAAAACAAGCATACACACAAAAATATATTGTGCGTTGAAAACAACTGCACATATTAGTAAAATAAATGCAGCTAGAGCTTGGAAGAAATATTTATAAATGAATTCATTTTATGAATCAGTGAATAATTTATAGTCATAATAAGTAAAATCTAAGAAAAAATCTTACTACAAAATTAACCCTGAATATAGGAAATCAAAACAGCAAATAAATTAGTATTGCCTCATTCGAGAGATGAAATTTTTGCTATTTGTTTGTTATTAATTAATTTAATTTTTCAAAGAATTTTTTAAATAAATTCCCAACATTCATGAAATTTTTAATTTTGCGGAGAAGTAGATGCTGAATACTTAAGAATTCCATAAATAAAAGAAAACATTTAAAAAAATTAACTTCCTAGTTTTACATCTCTATTCTATTGTAACTAGGGTTTGGGGTTCGGGAAAAGTTTGCCGGGAAAAATATATTGTTTTCCCGGGAAAACGGGAAATTTTAAAAATATTAAATTGTTTTTGTTTAGAATAGAATTTTTTAATTTAGTCATAAAAAACAATTTAAATACCAAAACAAAAATGTCATTATTAAAATCTTTTGAAAGGGAATAAATTTTTTTGACAGAGAAAAAATCTTTGCCAAGTAAATAGGAGCATTTCAACTAATAAAGATTTTTCGCATAACTTATTCAAAATTTAAGTAGTAAAACCTAAACACTTGGTAAAATGTTTAAAAGAAATATGAAAAAAGTTTTATTTCTTACAAATAATCGCCCTACTATCTAAATTTTTCAAATGTATATTTTAGTTAAAGTCGACCTTAGTTAAAATATTGGGTGGCAGTATACCTTGACTTGGTTTATTTTTGGAGCATTCTGATTGGTTAATTTATTTTCAACCAAACAAAATGTTTGAAATTATAAATATTTTTGTAAGGTTTTTGTACATAAAATGAACAAAACCGTATGATTAAAAATAAAGTCGACTTTAAATTTAAAATACTCTTTTATATTAAGGGCCAATAATTTTATAAGTAACGTTTTCATTAATAAATGTGATATTTTCAAGTCAGTTTACTTTATTTTAATACACATTTTTTCAAACTAATATATTCTTTTATATTAAAGAATAAAATTTCAGGAGTATGGAAATACTTCACAAAACAGGACAATGCAACGCAGTGTAATATTTGCCCTAAAAGACTAATGGTTATCTAAATTTGGTTATCCGACATCTAAATTTGGTTCACAAAAAAAAAAAAAAAATTGATGGTCATGATGGTCTCTTGAAGAAAACAACAACAAGAATAACGTTCCAGCTAAAATTAGCAAAGTACCCGAAGAAAATAGTGTAAGCTGAATAGGCATTTATGGTAGGGCAAACATTTCCTGAAATGATATCCAAATTAGCCGCAGTCGACGGAATGTCAATCCGCATCATAACTACACTCATAAAAAAAGTTAGTACAAAGGTCTGTTAAACGCGTTCTGATTAAATTGAACTAATTTTTCTGTTATTTTCTCTAAAAAAGTCCGTACAAATATGTCAAAATTCTGCTAAAATAACAGGAAATAGTACATGTATTTGTGCCAGCACAATTTTCACCTATTTGTACGGACTTTTTTTATGAGTGTAAATCTTCGTTTATTCGAGAAAGTTTTTATAATAAAAACCTTGGCATTGCCAAAAAAATTTACAATCATCTAAAAGATATCATGATAAAAAAAATATCGGGCAATATTTCTAACAATAGGAGATTTACTATAATCTTAGATGAATGGACAAGAATATTACAAAAGAGATATTTGAACATATGTATAAACTAGAGGGCTGAATGAATTTCTTACAAGACATTCTCTTGCATGCGCTGATGAGAGATTTGACGATTTTTAATACTAAATTTAACAAAAATTTACCATTTTAATTATTTGTAGTTATTTAGAAGATGTTAAAATATAGATCATTACAAAAAAAAAATAAATAAAACAGAAAACAAAAAAAAATATTTTAGTGTTGTATAAGAAAATGTTTTGTGAATTTCTTGCAAAACATTCATACTGGCCTCTAGTATAAACGCAAATAATTCATTTTATAACCTGCGGTTGGTTTATATGTCAGGAAGATGTAATGCTGATGAATTAAGAAGAATTGTAGAAATAAGGCTAGAATAGTTTTATTTGTATTTGGAAAATAACATTGTGGCAACCATATCTAATAGGCCACAATGTCGGTTTGTTTAAGACAATCCAGTAGTGGGTGCTTTCTTCTGGAATCATGCAATTCATTTGGCAGTGCTTATGTGAAATCAAATGTTCAACATTCTGATATTTTTACTTTGAATTCTCACTACACAGACTGAATTTGTACTGAAATAGTGTTTTTTTTTTAACAAAAATTATTTTTTTCAAAAATATTTCCCGGGATTCCCGGGAATCAAATTTTTTTATTCCCGTTTCCCGGGAAATAAAAAAGTACGGGAAATCCCAAAATGGAAATCAAACTCAAATGATTCTTTCTGCAAATTAAAAAATTGCAATTTCTTTTCAAAGCTTTATTTGAAATTAATAAAATATACACTATAAGAAAGAACAGCTTTTGTATTTTGTAACCAGCAATTTTAAATGAGTCTTGAAAAATACCATTTGAAATTAAAAAATATTATTTCAAATTCAAAAACACCATTGAAATTTAAAAAAACATCCGGAATAAAAAAACCAAAATGAATTTAAAAGAATAGAAATTGTTATTCAAAAAATTCTAAATGAAATTCAAAAAAATATCAATTCGAAATCAAAAAATACCATTTGCTATTAAAAAACGAGTAAAAAGGTTAAAGTCGGGCATGCCGACTATACAATACCCTACACCAGTCTGGTGTATTGTTTGGATCCGAAATTCGAATGGGTTAAAATGGGGCTTATGTCAAAATTTTCTATAATGTGAGTCAGCGCACCAAATTTCATTAAAATATCTTAATATTTGCGACCTGCAGTTTGTAACCAAGCCAATTTTGGGGGGACCCTTATATGGGCACTAGTTCTAAACATGGACCGATGTTCACCAAAATCAATAGGCTTCGTCCTTGGGCCAACATAGGTCTATGCACCAAATTTCATCAAAATATCTTAATATTTGCGACCTGCAGCGTATAAACAATATAATTTTGGGGGGACCCTTATATGGGCACTAGTTCTAAACATGGACCGATGTTCACCAAAATCAATAGGCTGCGTTATTGGGCCAATATAGGTCTGTGTACCAAATTTCATCAAAATATCTTAATATTTGCGACCTGCAGCGTATAAACATTATAATTTTGGTAGGACCCTTATATGGGCACTAGGTCTAAACATGGACCGATGTTCACCAAAATCAATAGGCTGCGTTATTGGGCCAATATAGGTATGTGTACCAAATGTCATCAAAATATCTTAATATTTACGACCTGCAGCGTATAAACATTATAATTTTGGTAGGACCCTTATATGGGCACTAGGTCTAAACATGGACCGATGTTCACCAAAATCAATAGGCTGCGTTATTGGGCCAATGTAGGTCTGTGTACCAAATTTCATCAAAATATCTTAATATTTACGACCTGCAGCGTATAAACAGTATAATTTTGGTAGGACCCTTATATGGGCACTAGGTCTAAACATGGACCGATGTTCACCAAAATCAATAGGCTGCGTTATTGGGCCAATATAGGTATGTGTACCAAATTTTATCAAAATATCTTAATATTTACGACCTGCAGCGTATAAACAGTATAATTTTGGTAGGACCCTTATATGGGCACTAGGTCTAAACATGGACCGATGTTCACCAAAATCAATAGGCTGCGTTATTGGGCTAACATAGGTCTGTGTACCAAATTTCGTCAAAATATCTTAATATTTACGACCTGCAGCGTATAAACAATATAATTTTGGTAGGACCCTTATATGGGCACTAGGTCTAAACATGGACCGATGTTCACCAAAATCAAACTTGTTCGTCCTTGGGCCAACATAGGTCTGCGTACCAAATTTCATCAAAATATCTTAATAGTTGCGACCTGTAGAGTGCGCACAAGATTGCATGGACAGACGGACGGACAGACGGACATCGTTAAATCGAAATAAAAAAAAATTCTGAACCGATCGGTATACTATAAGGTGGGTCTACGACCAATATTTTTTGGTGTTACAAACATCAGCACAAACTTATAATACCCTGACCACATAGTGGTGTAGGGTATAAATACCAATTGAAATTAAAAAAAAATAACAGTTAAAAAGCAAAAAACCAAATGAAATTGAAAAAATATCAATTGCAATTCAAAAATACCAAATGAATTAAAAAATATAAATTTAAATTCAAAACATACAAAATGAAATTAAAAAATATCAATTGAAATTAAATAAATGTAAACTGAATTTAATTTGGTATTTTTTGAGCTTTTTTTTAGTTTTTACCTTCAAATTTCATTTGATATTTTTGAATTTCAAACGGTAGCTTTTGAATTTTATGAATTTCGGATTTTCAATTTCATTAAAAAATCAAGTGTGTGAAGATAAATTCGAAAGTTATCGAAAGTTAAATTCGATAACTGTGACGCTAAGTGTGAAGTTAAATTCGAAAAACATAATAAAAAATCAGCGCTAAAAATTCAAAAGTGACGCTAATTGTGAAATTAAATTCGAAAAAACCGAGGAAAACGCAAAAGTGACGCTAAGTGTGAAGTTAAATTTGAAAAAAAGAAAATACGGACAAAACACAAAAGTGACGCTAAGTGTGAAGTTAAATTCGAAAAAAGGAAATACGGGAAAAGTGAAATTAAATTCGAAAAAACCGAGGAAAACGCAAAAGTGACGCTAACTATGAAATTAAATCCGAAAATTCAGAAAACTTTGAAAATTTTTTGAATTTGACACATATAACTGAGTGTTGAGAAGGAAATCGCTCTGGAGGATTTTGGCGATTGTGGCCATACTGGACGAGGTACACATATGAGTGATACATCCAATTAAAGGCCTGACCTTACTTTACTTAAATATTAACGCACTTTTTCCCAATTGATTTTCAGAAAACTTTTAAATTTTTTTGAATTTCAGACATATAACTGACTGTTTAGAATGAAATCGCTGTGAGGGATTTTGGCCACTGTGGCCATACGGGACGAGGTACACATATGAGTGATACCTCCAATTAAAGGCCTTACCATACTATACTCAAATATTAATGCACTTTTTCTCAATTGTTTTTCAGAAAACTTTGAAAATTTTTTGAATTTCACACGTATAACTGACTGTTGAGAATGAAAACGCTGTGGAGGATTTTTGCCACTGTGGCCATACTGGAGGACGTACACATATGAGTGATATCTCCAATTAAAGGCCCGACCTTACTTTACTCAAATATTAATGCACTTTTTCCGAATTGATTTTCAGAAAACTTTGAAAATTTTTTGAATTTCACACATATAACTGACTGTTGAGAATGAAAACGCTGTGGAGGATTTTGGCCACTGTGGCCATACTGGACGAGGTGCACATATGAGTGATACCTCCTATTAAAGGCCCGACCTTACTTTACTTAAATATTAATGCACTTTTTCCGAATTGATTTTCAGAAAACTTAAAATTTTTTTGAATTTCAGACATATAACTGACTGTTTAGAATGAAATCGCTGTGAGGGATTTTGGCCACTGTGGCCATACGGGACGAGGTACACATATGAGTGATACCTCCAATTAAAGGCCTTACCATACTGTACTCAAATATTAATGCACTTTTTCCGAATTGATTTTCAGAAAACTTTGAAAATTTTTTGAATTTCACACATATAACTGACTGTTGTGAATGAAAACGCTGTGGAGGATTTTGGCCACTGTGGCCATACTGGACGAGGTACACATATGAGTGATACCTCCAATTAAAGGCCTTACCATACTGTACTCAAATATTAATGCACTTTTTCCGAATTGATTTTCAGAAAACTTTGAAAATTTTTTGAATTTCACAGATATAACTGACTGTTGAGAATGAAATCGCTCTGGAGGATTTTGGCGACTATGGCCATACTGGACGAGGTACACACATGAGGGATACCTCCAATTAAAGGCCCGACCTTACTTTACTCAAATATTAATGCACTTTTTCCGAATTGATTTTCAGAAAACTTTGAAAATTTTTTGAATTTCACACATATAACTGACTGTTGAGAATGAAAACGCTGTGGAGGATTTTGGCCACTGTGGCCATACTGGACGAGGTACACATATGAGTGATACCTCCAATTAAAGGCCTTACCATACTGTACTCAAATATTAATGCACTTTTTCCGAATTGATTTTCAGAAAACTTTGAAAATTTTTTGAATTTCACACATATAACTGACTGTTGAGAGTGAAATCGCTCTGGAGGATTTTGGCGACTGTGGCCATACTGGACGAGGTACACAAATGAGGGATTCCTCCAATTAAAGGCCCGACCTTACTTTACTCAAATGTTAATGCACTTTTTCCGAATTGATTTTCAGAAAACTTTGAAAATTTTTTGAATTTCACACATATAACTGACTGTTGAGAATGAAAACGCTGTGGAGGATTTTGGCCACTGTGGCCATACTGGACGAGGTACACAAATGAGGGATACCTCCAATTAAAGGCCCGACCTTACTTTACTCAAATGTTAATGCACTTTTTCCGAATTGATTTTCAGAAAACTTTTAAAATTTTTTGAATTTCACACATATAACTGACTGTTGAGAGTGAAATCGCTCTGGAGGATTTTGGCGACTGTGGCCATACTGGACGAGGTCCACAAATGAGGGATACCTCCAATTAAAGGCCCGACCTTACTTTACTCAAATGTTAATGCACTTTTTCCGAATTGATTTTCAGAAAACTTTGAAAATTTTTTGAATTTCACACATATAACTGACTGTTGAGAATGAAATCGCTCTGGAGGATTTTGGCGACTGTGGCCATACTGGACGAGGTACACAAATGAGGGATACCTCCAATTAAAGGCCCGACCTTACTTTACTTAAATATTAATGCACTTTTTCCGAATTGATTTTCAGAAAACTTTGAAAATTTTTTGAATTTCACACATATAACTGACTGTTGAGAATGAAAACGCTGTGGAGGGTTTTGGCCACTGTGGCCATACTGGACGAGGTACACATATGAGTGATACCTCCAATTAAAGGCCTTACCATACTGTAATCAAATATTAATGCACTTTTTCCGAATTGATTTTCAGAAAACTTTGAAAATTTTTTGAATTTCACACATATAACTGACTGTTGAGAGTGAAATCGCTCTGGAGGATTTTGGCGACTGTGGCCATACTGGACGAGGTACACACATGAGGGATACCTCCAATTAAAGGCCCGACCTTACCTTACTCAAATATTAATGCACTTTTTCCGAATTGATTTTCAGAAAACTTTGAAAATTTTTTGAATTTCACACATATAACTGACTGTTGAGAGTGAAATCGCTCTGGAGGATTTTGGCGACTGTGGCCATACTGGATGAGGTACACATATGAGTGATACCTCCAATTAAAGGCCTTACCATACTATACTCAAATATTAATGCACCTTTTCCGAATTGTTTTTCAGAAAACTTTTAACATTTTTTGAATTTCACACATATAACTGACTGTTGAGAGTGAAATCGCTCTGGAGGATTTTGGCGACTGTGGCCATACTGGACGAGGTACACACATGAGGGATACCTCCAATTAAACGCCCGACCTTACTTTACTCAAATATTATTGCACTTTTTCCGAATTGATTTTCAGAAAACTTTGAAAATTTTTTGAATTTCACACATATAACTGACTGTTGAGAGTGAAATCGCTCTGGAGGATTTTGGCGACTGTGGCCATACTGGACGAGGTACACATATGAGTGATACCTCCAATTAAAGGCCTTACCATACTATACTCAAATATTAATGCACCTTTTCCGAAATGTTTTTCAGAAAACATTGAAAATTTTTTGAATTTCACACATATAACTGACTGTTGAGAGTGAAATCGCTCTGGAGGATTTTGGCGACTGTGGCCATACTGGACGAGGTACACATATGAGTGATACCTCCAATTAAAGGCCCGACCTTACTTTACTCAAATATTAATGTACTTTTTCCGAATTGATTTTCAGAAAACTTTAAAATTTTTTTGAATTTCAGACATATAACTGACTGTTGAGAATGAAATCGCTCTGGAGGATTTTGGCCACTGTGGCCATACGGGCCTAGGTACAGATATGAGTGATACCTCCAATTAAAGGCCCGACCTTACTTTACTCAAATATTAATGTACTTTTTCCGAATTGATTTTCAGAAAACTTTTAAATTTTTTTGAATTTCAGACATATAACTGACTGTTGAGAATGAAATCGCTCTGGAGGATTTTGGCCACTGTGGCCATACGGGACGAGGTACACATATGAGTGATACCTCCTATTAAAGGCCTGACCTTGCTTTACTTAAATATTAATGCACCTTTTCCGAATTGATTTTCAGAAAACTTTGAAAATTTTTTGAATTTCACACATATAACTGACTGTTGAGAATGAAAACGCTGTGGAGGATTTAGGCCACTGTGGCCATACTCGACGAGGTATACATATGAGTGATACCTCCAATTAAAGGCCTTACCATACTATACTCAAATATTAATGCACCTTTTCCGAATTGTTTTTCAGAAAACTTTGAAAATTTTTTGAATTTCACACATATAACTGACTGTTGAGAATGAAATCGCTCTGGAGGATTTTGGCCACTGTGGCCATACGGGCCTAGGTACACATATGAGTGATACCTCCAATTAAAGGCCCGACCTTACTTTACACAAATATTAATGTACTTTTTCCGAATTGATTTTCAGAAAACTTTTAAATTTTTTTGAATTTCAGACATATAACTGACTGTTGAGAATGAAATCGCTCTGGAGGATTTTGGCCACTGTGGCCATACGGGACGAGGTACACATATGAGTGATACCTCCAATTAAAGGCCCGACCTTACTTTACTTAAATATTAATGCACTTTTTCCGAATTGATTTTCAGAAAACTTTGAAAATTTTTTGAATTTCACACATATAACTGACTGTTGAGAATGAAAACGCTGTGGAGGATTTTGGCCACTGTGGCCATACTGGAGGAGGTACACATATGAGTGATACCTCCAATTAAAGGCCTTACCATACTATACTCAAATATTAATGCACTTTTTCTCAATTGTTTTTAAGAAAACTTTGAAAATTTTTTGAATTTCACACATATAACTGACTGTTGAGAATGAAAACGCTGTGGAGGATTTTGACCACTGTGGCCATACTGGACGAGGTACACATATGAGTGATACCTCCAATTGAAGGCCTTACCATACTGTACTCAAGTATTAATGCACCTTGTCCGAATTGTTTTTCAGAAAACTTTTTAAAATTTTTGAATTTCACACATATAACTGACTGTTGAGAATGAAATCGCTCTGGAGGATTTTAGCCACTGTGGCCATACTGGACGAGGTACACATATGTGTGATACCTCCAATTAAAGGCCTTACCATACTGTACTCAAATATTAATGCAATTTTTCCGAATTGATTTTCAGAAAACTTTGAAAATTTTTTGAATTTCACACATATAACTGACTGTTGAGAATGAAATCGCTTTGGAGGATTTTGGCGACTGTGGCCATACTGACGAGGTACACATATGTGTGATACCTCCAATTAAAGGCCTTACCATACTGTACTCAAGTATTAATGCACCTTGTCCGAAACGTTTTTCAGAAAACTTTTAAAAATTTTTGAATTTCACACATATAACTGACTGTTGAGAATGAAATCGATCTGGAGGATTTTAGCCACTGTGGCCATACTGGACGAGGTACATATATGTGTGATACCTCCAATTAAAGGCCTTACCATACTGTACTCAAATATTAATGCACTTTTTCTCAATTGTTTTTCAGAAAACTTTGAACATTTTTTGAATTTCACACATATAACTGACTGTTGAGAATGAAATCGATCTGGAGGATTTTAGCCACTGTGGCCATACTGGACGAGGTACATATATGTGTGATACCTCCAATTAAAGGCCTTACCATACCGTACTCAAATATTAATGCACTTTTTCCGAATTGATTTTCAGAAAACTTTTAAAATTTTTTGAATTTCAGACATATAACTGACTGTTGAGAGTGAAATCGCTCTGGAGGATTTTGGCGACTGTGGCCATACTGGACGAGGTACACATATGAGTGATATCTCCAATTAAAGGCCTTACCATACTATACTCAAATATTAATGCACTTTTTCTCAATTGTTTTTCAGAAAACTTTGAAAATTTTTTGAATTTCACACATATAACTGACTGTTGAGAATGAAAACGCTGTGGAGGATTTAGGCCACTGTGGCCATACTCGACGAGGTACACATATGAGTGATACCTCCAATTAAAGGCCCGACCTTACTTTACTTAAATATTAATGCACTTTTTCCGAATTGATTTTCAGAAAACTTAAAATTTTTTTGAATTTCAGACATATAACTGACTGTTTAGAATGAAATCGCTGTGAGGGATTTTGGCCACTGTGGCCATACGGGACGAGGTACACATATGAGTGATACCTCCAATTAAAGGCCTTACCATACTATACTCAAATATTAATGCACTTTTTCTCAATTGTTTTTCAGAAAACTTTGAAAATTTTTTGAATTTCACACATATAACTGACTGTTGAGAATGAAAACGCTGTGGAGGATTTAGGCCACTGTGGCCATACTGGAGGACGTACACATATGAGTGATATCTCCAATTAAAGGCCCGACCTTACTTTACTCAAATATTAATGCACTTTTTCCGAATTGATTTTCAGAAAACTTTGAAAATTTTTTGAATTTCACACATATAACTGACTGTTGAGAATGAAAACGCTGTGGAGGATTTTGGCCACTGTGGCCATACTGGACGAGGTGCACATATGAGTGATACCTCCTATTAAAGGCCCGACCTTACTTTACTTAAATATTAATGCACTTTTTCCGAATTGATTTTCAGAAAACTTAAAATTTTTTTGAATTTCAGACATATAACTGACTGTTTAGAATGAAATCGCTGTGAGGGATTTTGGCCACTGTGGCCATACGGGACGAGGTACACATATGAGTGATACCTCCAATTAAAGGCCTTACCATACTGTACTCAAATATTAATGCACTTTTTCCGAATTGATTTTCAGAAAACTTTGAAAATTTTTTGAATTTGACACATATAACTGACATTTGAGATGAAATCGCTCTAGAGGATTTTGGCGACTGTGGCCATACTGGACGAGGTACACACATGAGGGATAGCTCCAATTAAAGGCCCGACCTTACTTTACACAAATATTCATGCACTTTTTGTCCGAATTGTTTTTCAGAAAACTTTGAAAATTTTTTGAATTTCACACATATAACTGACTGTTGAGAATGAAGTCGCTGTGGAGGATTTTGGCGACTGTGGCCATACTAGACGAGGTACACATATGAGTGGTACCTCCAATTAAAGGCCTGGCCTTACTTTACTTAAATATTGGTGCACTTTTTCCGAATTGTTTTTCAGAAAACTTTGAACATTTTTTGAATTTCACACATATAACTGACTGTTGAGAAAAAAATCCCTCTGGAGGATTTTGGTCACTGTGGCCGTAGTGGATGAGCAACACATATAAGTGATACCTCTAATGGAAAAAATTACCACGGTATCTTAAAAGGTGTGGCCATTATCGACTAAAATAAAAACATTTGTTATCTCTATTTTTTACTAAACATTAAATATTTTTTATTTAATATATTTTTTTAACATTTCTTGATTTTTCAGTCTAAAAACAGTTAACAATTTAAAATTAGATAGTTCTTTTAAAAATAACTAAACATTTTTATGTGATAATTTGAATCTATTCAAATCTCTTCTATGATATTCACTTAAAAATACATATTACATATTTTGGTTTTGTAAAACCATATAGAATTGGTAAATCCTAAATCTTTCAGCTTAAATCCTATTATTAGAAAACAAAATAAATAAAAAATGTATTTCTACTAATAAACTAAATTATATCGAAGTTTAAAATAAAGGAATTATGGTTTGCTTTTTTGCAATTTGTTCTGTTACATGAAATGGAAAACCATATTACTTATATCAAAATCAAATTAGATTTTTTGACTATGATTTTTTTTTTTTTTTTGATAATAGTTCATGGCACATAGTTCATACAATAGCAATATTTTGCTCTTATTGTAATTTCCTTTAAAAATTTGTTTTCTAAGGCACTAAAACACGGTGAAGTCTTGGCTATTTCTATAGAAATGATTTTTGTTACGAAAACAATTTACATTGAAAGTTCCCTTCACTTCACCCAAGTGTTTAAAGAAATTAAGTAGTTAATAGTAGTTAATAGTTAAAAAAAAAATTGAATGGGGGGAATGTTTAGTTGATCTCTTATTTAAGTCAATGAATGTTCTTTAGTTTGACTCTAGATCATAAATTAATATCACTTTCTGTTTAAATTATTTTTAAATTAAAGAAAGATGATAAAAAAAATTATTGAAATATTATTAAAATATAAAAAAAATAGAAAAAAAATAAAAAAATTAAAAATATAAAATAAAAAAAAATAAAAATACCAAAAAAAAAAACCAAAAAAAAAACTCAAAAGTATTAAATTCCTGCAAAATGTTTTTATTTACCCGAGTTAGCATAAATAGAGCAAAGGTTGAGAGAGACAGAGATGGTTCTGTCTGGTTCTATCTGCATATGAGGCAACGTATCAGTTTGAAAAACATTGTTAGCTAAAATGTTTTTCAACACAAAAATAACAAAAAAAAAAAATTTAGTACCCATACTGTCCTATTTACAACAAAGTGTTTCTGGTAAAACGCGAAGTACTGCATCGGGCTAGAGATAGGATTTCGTGTGTAGCAAAATTATATGTGGGTGAAATCATATCAACTCAACACACCATTCGGATTTACCGTCTCCGATTTGAATGAAATTCACCTTAACTGAGGTACCCTATAAGAGCCCAATGATGCATACATTTTCGAGCCCGGAACTTTTCTGTTCCCGAAATATAACGTCACGAAAATTGGAAAAAACGATCAAATTTGACTAAGGTATGATTACAAAATCGACTGTATCTTTAAAACTATTGAAGATGTAAAATTCATTTTAGTATTATTTATTAGGTAAAAATGTATCCATCCCACTTTTGGCCACACCAAAAAACTAGAGTATAACATTGTATTTTAAGTTCTTCAAAAAAGTATTTAATTTTTTTTGAGATTCTCACAATTTATCCCATTTTAACCCTACAATGGTCTGGACGAATTGCAATTACTTAAATATTTTCCAACCGATTTTGGATTTTTATGCCTTGTTAGAAAGGTAATCCAGTCTAGTTTAGGATTTGATATTTTCTAGAAATATTGTTATTTGAAAGAAAGTATTTTCAAAAAAGCCAAAAAAAAGTAATTTTTTCCTTTCGTAAATAGTATTTCAAAACTTTGAAGTGCCGGGGATAGATCAAAAATTCTTCGATTCAGCTGAAATTTTTTCTGGATTAGTATTTCCAGTAACCGCTCAATAAGCCCCGGTGAACGAGATTCGGATCAGTGGTGGAAAATATAATAGGGACATTCAAGTTTTTTCTAATTTTATTCTCGTTACCTTTATTTTTAAAGATCAAAATCTTGGCTAAACTCGCCCCTTAATGCGAGGAGGTGGTTGTGCAGAATTTTAACATAACGTGTTTTTTTGTTTTGGCACTTGTTTTAAATAGGCTTGGTTTTTAATGAAATACAAGCGATATCGACCTCCTAGCAAATTACATAGTAAAATTTAACGAGCACTGATCGGATCTATACAAACTGTTAGTGTCCGACCGAACTCACTTTTTTAAGGCCGAACCGAAGCCGAAGCCGAACTTCGGCCAAAATTACTAAGTTCGGCCGAAACCGAAGCCGAATACTTTTGTGTTTGAATAAAAACCCAATTTTATGCAACTTTTTCAAATTCAAAAACGCAGAAACCAATTTCTAAATATTTTTAATTTTCAAAAACATAAAAAAGTTGTATTTTTCGCTCTTTAAGTAAAAATTAAGTTAAAAATGTGCATATTTATAAGTTACTATACAAAATTAAAGAGCTAAATGTTGCAAAATATTGATTTATAGAAAAGTTCGGTATTCGGCCAAAATTTTGCCGAACACCGAACTTGGCCGAACATCACTTTTTGGCTGAACTCTGAAGCCGAAGCCGAATACTCGGTCGGACACTACAAACTGTATATTTTAGGAAATCCTATAAAGTTTCTTTAAATCTTGCGTTATTTTTATCCACAAAGGGTCTCCATACTTACCATGACAGTGCCTTAGACATGAACAAATTTTTCTTTGTTTTTAGCGATTTTAAAATAAAATTAACAAAACTGAAATTTTAATACGAAATGCTTTATACTTAACGTAGAAAAAAACTTGACTTATTTGTTATATCGTGGTAGGTATAGCATAATACCATTCACTTTAAAATTTTAGTGTTGGTAACTTTATTTTAAAATCTCTAAAAACAAAGAAAAATTTGTTCATATCTAAGGCACTGTCATGGTAAGTCTGGAGACCCTTTGTGGATAAAAATAACGCAAGATTTAAGTTAACTTTATAGGATTTCCCAAAAAAACGGTTTGTATAGATCCGATGCTCGTTAAATTTTACTTTGTAATTTGATAGAACGTCAATATCGCTTGTATTTCATTAAAAGACACGCCCATTTAAAACCAGTAGCAAAATAAAAAAAAACAGACATCACGTGAAAATTCTGCACAATTTTCTGAAGCATCTCCTCGCATTTCGGGACGAATTTTGCTAATATTTTGATCTTTAAAAATAAAGGCAACGAGAATAAAACTAGAAAAAACTTGAATGTCCCTATTATATTTTCCACCACTGTACTTGTATGTATTAATTTACAAAAAACATACCTATTACAATATTTTTGGCAATAACTCAGACAAGAATCGAGATAAAGGGTATTATAGGTATTATATAATATAGAAAGAGGTTCAATTAAAAACATTTTTTTTTTTAATTTTTGATAGTGCGCATTTCGAGATAAGAGTATTTGAATCGAAAACCCCAAAAAATGACCATTGACCCTTTCATGAAAAAATAACAATATGCATATCCATTTTAAAAGGTACTTTCGTACCTCAAATATAAGATCAAAAAGAATTTTGCATATTGGATAGTTTAAAAGATATAGTCAAATTTGTAATTATACTTTAGTCAAATTTTAACGTTTTTTTTCCAATTTTTATGACGCCATATTTCCGAAACCAAAAGAGTCTTGGCTCTGAAATTTATGGTTTAATGCGATGCTGTCATATTCAACAGTTGGGGTAAATTTCATTGAAATCGGAGATGGTAAATCCGAAAATGACACTTTTTTGTGTTAAGTTGACATGTTTTTACCCCTGTGCAATATTTCTTAATAAAACGAATTTACATATTTAGGTTTTGGTAAAAGGTGACTAATACTCAAGTTTTAATTAATAAAACTTTTGCCAATCTAAACTTGTATATTAAATTTTGGATTCATTATTGATATACAGTGACATATGTACAATAAAATAGAGTCAATTTAAGTTTTTTTTAATTTTATCCCCGTTGCTTTTATTTTTAAAGATCAAAATAATGATTAAATTGTCGCCGAAGAACTGGAAGATGGTCTAGAAAATTGTAGAAATGTTTAGTGTAGCGTGTGTAATTTTGCCACTTGTTCTAAGTAGGCGTGGCTTTTTATGAAAAATCAGCGATATCGACATTTTATCAAGTTACATAGTAAAATTTAGCGAGTACTGATCGCATCTATACAAACTGAATGTTGTTGGAAATTCTATAAAATTTCTTTAAATCTTGCATTATTTTTATTCACAAATGGTGGCCACATTTAACATGACAGCGCTTTAAATATGAGTAAATTTTTCTTTGTTTTTAGAGATTTTTAAATAAAGTTAGGAACACTGAAATTTTAATACGAAATGCTTTATACTATAATGTAAAAAAATAGGCTGACTGATCTGTTATATCGTGGTAAGTATAGCATAATCCTATTCGCTTTAAAATTTCAGTGTTTTTAACTTTATTTTGAAATCGCGAAAAACAACAAAAATTTGTTTATGTTTAAAGCGCTGTCATGTTAAATCTAGCCACTATTTGTGAATAAAGATAATGCAAGATTTAAAGAAATTTTATAGAATTTCCAACAACATTCAGTTTGTATAGATGCGATTAGTACTCGCTAAATTTTACTATGTAATTTGATAAAAGGTCGATATCGCTGATTTTTCATAAAAAGCCACGCCTACTTAGAACAAGTGCCAAATTACACACGCTACACTAAAAATTTCTACAATTTTCTAGACCATCTTCCAGTTCTTCGGCGACAATTTAATCATTATTTTGATCTTCAAAAATAAAAGCAACGGGGATAATACTAGAAAAAACTTTAATTAATTCTATTGTACCTATTGTCTCGGCAGGCAAATATGGTTAAATATTATTCACAATATAATATAAATAGGACAGGTCCGGGAGAGATCCCGAGGGATTCTTTTTTATAAAACAGCCAATGTAAAACAATCTAACCATCCTCTTTTTTAGTAAACAAGTACTTTTTTTTTGCTCAATTGTTATTAGTTTTTAATGCATTAGTGTGATTGCATTAGAATTAGAAGAACAAATTCTAAAGCCAGAAAATTTCAGTAGCACTAAATGGTAATGAAATTTTTCTGGCATTAGTTGAAATTTCAATGCAAATGAAAAAGTTCCAAGTATGCTCTTAACAAATAAAATATAAGAACAAAATCGAAAAGAAAATTTTTTCTATTTTCGCTGCTTTCTTCTTACTAATTTTTGGCAGACTTCTGCTGAGGTCACCCCTTTATCTGCAAAGCTCTTTTAAAACAATAGCTTATTTCGTTACCCAGCAAAATCTCAGTAATGGGTGCTCATTACTAAAAATTCCCAGCAAAATCTTTCACTACCAAATACGTGGTTATATAATAAAACTAAAATTTTTTACTACTTATAATTCGGCGTCAGTAATAGTTATTTTTATTAGGCGAAGTCGTTTTTATAAGCAGTCTAGCTTACGCGCGACTACTTATTTGTTTATAAAGATAATGTGAATTTGGTTACTACTTATTTTTTAAACACTAGTAAGTATATAAATAAGTCGTATTATTTAACAACTTGTTACCACTTATTTTTTAACTGCGTATAAGCACACGAGTAACTATTTATTTTGGTAACTACTTATTTTATATACTTTTGTAATGCAGCGGGTGCACAAATTTTGTGCATTTTTTCATGCAGCGAATATAATTCTAATTCTACTGCTTATTATTTAGATATTAGTAATGAGCACCCATTACTGAGATTTTGCTGGGAAGTTCCCCAGGGTAGTATTTTAGGCCCTTTATTGTTTATATTGTTTATTCATGATATAACATCGGTAGTGAATTGGTCTGAAGTTTTGCTTTATGCTGATGATCTGAAAATATTTTTGCGGGTTAGCTCACAATTAGATTTTTTTCATTTACAGAAGGATTTAGATGCTATTGTAAATTGGTGTTTTCAAAATTTTTTGGAAATCAATATTCCCAAATGCAATTATGTTTGTTTCTATAAATCTAGAACCCCTGTTTTTAACTCGTATTCAATAAATGATGTGTCTTTGAATGTGGTTGATAAAGTAACTGACTTGGGAATTATCTTTGATTCTCAATTTACATTTATTAATCATATAGATTCTATTGTTCCGAAGGCGTATTCGTTGCTAGCTTTTATTAAGAGGAACTCTCGGGATTTTTCTGATTTGTTTACTCTAAAGTTACTTTACACATCTTTAGTTAGGTCCAAAATGGAGTATGGCAGTATAGTTTGGAGTCCTCTTTTTAGAGTTCATTGTTCTAGACTTGAAAGAGTTCAAAAAAAGTTTATAAAATTTGCTTTTAATTCTATTCAATTCATTGAACCTCAACCCACTTATGTTGTGAAGTGTAGTTTTATTCATTTGGAAACCCTTGAAAATAGAAGAGCTCATTTGTTGATTATGTTCCTTTACAAACTGATTTGTGGTCTGGTTGATAGTCCGAATTTGCTTGATTTTATAAATTTTAAAGTCCCTGATTTGCGTTTACGTCATAATGATGTTTTTTTTGTACCGCTTCATAGAACTAATTATGCTTTGAATATGCCTATTATTCGGGCTTTAAATGAATTTAATAGAATTTCTAATCTTGAGGCTTTAAAAGAAGGAAATAAACTCTCACATGTTAAATTAGATTTTAGTGATAGTTTGCATACATTTGGTAACATGTTAGATTTAATTTATTTCTAGTTTTAAGTTTCTAGTCTGTAAGGAATTTTGTACTTTACATAGACTCAAATAAATAAATAAATAAAAGTGTCATTCACAATATTACATGATAAGAAATAACAACCTTTTTAATGTTAAAAATTAAAAAAAAAAATGCAACATACACAGAAAAAACAATAGGCACCAACAATGGGAATTTGTAAAAATAATCACATTTTCTTTTAAATTTCAATTTTATTCCCAACAATTCTTTTGTTTGAAATATTTGTAACTCGTTTGTAAATTGTTATCTTTCATATAAAAATTGTTTAAAAATAAAAATTCAGTTACAAAAAAAAAAAATTTTTTTTGGTTTTCCAAATTTCTTTGTTGGTGCTTTTTTAAAAAGTTTTTTTTTTGTATTTAGAAATTTGGTATGATAAAGGTGTTTAAAAATTTAATTAGAATTTTGTAAATTCTTTCTGTGTACATATTTACTGAAATTTTTAATATGCCTACGCTCTAGGACTTAAACTTAAAATCAGTAAATTATAGAGATGTCACGAATATTCGGTCACTATTCGGTATTCGGCATATCCGGCACTTTTTTTTACTATTCGGCCGAATACCGAATGTTGTTACTATTCGGCCGAATTATTCGGTAAAATTAAAAATGCTTCAAATTTTCTTTTTTTTGGGTAGGCACTTTTTCTATTTGAATTCATTTCAAAGTTATACCATAAACAATTAAATTTCTTTCATAAATAAGAGCAAAACATAAACATACTAGGTGTGTTTCTTTACTTTTTGGGTAAAGTTCGGTAAAATGAGAGTAAGCACAAAATCCTCTCACAAAATGACAAAATTACCCAATAGTACAGGAACGCAAAAACCACTTTTCTAGCCCAAAAACTTGTTTCAAAGTATAATGTTAAACAGTGGTGGGACTTGAAAAATTTTGTTTTGTTCCAAGTGTGTGACTAAAATGTGCCAAATGGGCCTTTATTGTGCCAAAACTCAATTTTCACTTACATGGGGGTTACACGATCAAGTTTTGCCTTTCAAGTTTCAATTTTTTTACTAACACACTCACACTTTTCCAAATACATATTTGGAAAAGTGTGAGTGTGTTAGTAAAAAAGTGTGAGAGTATTGAAACTTGAAAGCCAAAAATTGATCGTGTAACCCCAGTATTAGAAACCGTGTTTTCAATTTTCATTTTGTAAATGCATTCTTATGGAATTATTTTGAATTCTTATGGAATTAATTATATTTGAATGAATTAAAATTTTCTCTCAATTAAAAGGTGAATGATAAATTAAATTCATACGATACTTATTAAAGATTTGGGAATGCAGCCAATGAATGAATTCTTTAGGAATGGTTGCACGGAATGGTATACATATAAACATTTTCTAAAACTGAATTAATTTTTTTATGAATTAAACTTAAATTAATTCTTTCGAAGCTCTGAGATAAATTTATAGCATTTGAATTTTTAAAATTCTATGGATTAAGCACCGTAAGTTGTTCAGTTTTCACGTGAAAAAACTGTTATACTCCATATAAAAAAAAATATTTTTCACGACAATGAGTTTCACGTGAAAATTGTGCAAACTTAGTTTTCACGCAAATTTAATGTACAAGACTATTATTTTTCTGGTGAAAAAGTGACATTTTGTGTTAATTGTGATTGTGGCTTTGTTATAAAATTAAAATATTGTTAATTTTTTTAACTTAAATTGCAATTTAAAGCATTTAAAGTCTGAGAGAAATTTTTTCACGTGAAAAACAACTTACGGTGCTTTATTCGGTAATATCTTCGATGTCATTTTTTAGTTTCGCTTTATTCGAAAAGGTATTTTAATACCAGTAAATGCTTAGAAACTAAAAATTAAAGAATTGTTATTTTTTAAATTCATTTTTTTCTATTAAATTTTGTAGATAACCAAAATGTGCCAAAATAGTATCGGTTGTGCCATTGTACCAATCAATCTTAGATTGTGCCAAAAATCCCATCACTGATGTGAAAATACGTATAATTTCAGTTTGCAAATCGGCACAAATAGACATATTTATTCGCATTTAAAAGTTGTTTTTGATTTTATTCAATTAATTTTAACAAAAAACCAAGTTTCTTTTGCTTATTTCTTTATTTAATTACAATTTTTAATTTAATTTCACAATTGTTTTTTGTTTATATTTGCATCAGCTGTTTTACAAAGTTTACCCGAAGAAAAAGTCTGGGTAAATTTTGGTAAAAAGAGAAGCACTAATACACTCTCGCTATGTATAAGCTATAAGAGTTATTCATAAGACACATTTACTAATGGAAGATTGTTGTGCAAAAACACCAATGACTCTGCTCCTTCTGGAAGCAAATTTGCCCTTTTTTCTTCATAAATATTGGCAGCTTCTGAAAACAGTCTTTCGAAATAAACACTACTATTAGGAGAACATAGATACTTTACAGCCAAGCCAATACTCCACCATACGTGTGCACTTTCTTGTCTTTGTATACAATTTTGTTCTAAATATTTTTCCAATTCAATTTCAAGAGCACAATATTTTGAGCTTGAAGATGTAGCCTCAATCTTCACAATCTGTCATTATAACATTCCCAAAAGGAAAGGTTATCCTCCTGAGTAGATCTTTTTTCTTCAGCAGGTGGGGGTTGACTATATACAATATTTATTACTTCATTAATTTCGATTTCTTTTAAAAGTAATTGTTTTATATCTTAGATCCAAAAGAATAGATAATAAATATTTTTTATTATAATTTAAAATATCAAAACGACGATTTAATCCTTGTAGGAGAAAATTTCTGGCTATGGAAGCCTTTAAAGTTGAATCAGCAACATATTTTTTTGAACAATAAGATTTCAGAGTCACAATGTGCGGAATTATCTCTGAAATGCATGAGAGTTAGGGTTTTTCTTTTCCCGGACTTTTTCATTTCCCGGGACAGCAGTATTTTTTTCTGAATTTCCCGGGAATTCCCGCTCGTTAGAAAATGAATATATCCGACGTATGTTTACTTGAAAAACTCGAGATCTATTAAAAAAACTTACGACAAAGTTCATCTTTTTGTTGCAGTCATGAGAAAATCTACTTAATTATTCTGAAATAAGGGCTTAATATAAAATATCCATATTTTCCACTTTTTCGAGATAAATTCGTTTAACAGTTTAAATAGCGAACTAATATGCAGGTAATATATTTGTATGGAAGGCCGTCTTAGTTTTAAAACAACTCTTAGAAACCTTACTTTCTTCAATGAATCTCCTGGAAACAAATTAAATTTTAGGAAAACAAATTGGAACAAATTCAGAAATTTTTTATCAAGAGAGACGAGTGAGAGTATTGTAATCCCGAGTGATAGAAATCTGAGTATTAGTGAAATAGATTTTCATTTGCGTGAACTGAACGATTATATTATAAAGGCCATGGATAAATCAATCCCGAGATATAAATCACATGATTCGATTGAAAAATTCACCAATTCGACAATTAAGAAACTACAGCGTGAGAAGAGCAAACTTGTTACTTTGATAAAACGTTTTAATAGATTAGAAACCTGTTTAACACAATCTGAACTTAATTTACTTAAAGCGAAATTGAAACTAATTAGGAAACTTTTGAACGATAATTTTGTGATTTCAGTAAACAAACATCAAAACAGGCTTATGCAAATTAGTCCAAGGGACTCTTCGAATATGTTTAATGAAGTTAAGAAACAATTCAAGATGACACAGCCTCTTGACTTGAATATTCTGAGAATTCCTTTAGAAGACGAAAGGCTAATAAGGAACGCAGGTATTGACCCTATAGATTTAGAAATGGAAAATGATAACACTAATTACTTGATTACCGAAGAAGTTCAAAAGCTTCATATAGTTGGTTCATTTCTGGAATCGGCTCACTCTTTTAAGGAGATCGTTCCTAATAATACCGTACATATAAAAGTAAACCACTGTTTCTCTGAATTTTTAGAAAAGAAAAGTCAGTATGAATGCAATGGCTCCAACTTAACGACATTTACAGCATCAAAAAGTGCAATTGACTTAAAAGAATCTCAATTGGATAACATTTTTATATCTAAAGATAAAGTTTTATCAATTTTTAAAAAATTAAGACCAAAACTGTCGTCTGGAGTTGATAATATACCTAATGTAGTTTTACGTAATATACCAGATGATTTAATGTCCAAATATGGAATACTTTTCAATAACATGTTGAATAATTCTTACTTTCCTCGTGCTTGGAAGCAAGCTAAGGTAATAATTTTACCTAAGAAAGATAAAGATACAAGCAATCTGAGAAATCTTCGGGCAATTAGCTTGCTTCCAAACATCAGTAAAGTATTTGAAGTCTGTATCAATATTACATCGTAAAGTTTTGCGAGTACAAAAATATAGTTAGTGAAAGGCAATTCGGATTTAAATGCAAGCACTCAACGATACATGCAATTCATCTGCTTGTTTCAAATATTCAGTGGAACCTAAACAAATCGTTATATACTGGTGCCTGTTTAGTTGACTTCGAAAAAGCTTTCGATAGTATTTGGATACCTGGTTTAATATACAAATTATTTAAATTTAAATTCCCACTTCATTTTGCAATCCTTATACATAATAGGTTTGTTCCACGTAATTCTGGGTAAAGTCTGGTGAAATGAGAGTAAACAAATAATTATCTCAAAAAATGGTAAAATTGCTCACAATACCGGGAACGCACAAAACCACATTTCAAGCCCAAAAATAAACGTCAAAGTTATTCATATAAACAAAAGCTATTTTTAACAATAAATTATCGAAGGGAATAAAGAGAAAGTGTTAGAACGTAGTATTTGTTAACGATATTAATTAATGTTTACAACTTTTGTTAAATTTTAATTATTTTTACAAATTTAAAACAGCTGATTTGTAAATAACAAGTGATTTGACAGTTTTACCATTTTACCCGAAAAAAAAGTGCGGGTAACTTCTGGTAAAATGAAAAACAAATTATTCTCTCAACAACGCTCTCATTTACCCAATTTTTAACAATAGAAACGCTTTTTGGTAAGATTGGGTTCCCGCGGGCACCCGCGGTAAAGTACGTGGAACAGAGCTAATATGTTGAATAATAGAACTTTCTCTGTTTATAATAAAGAAACAGCTGGCACGAAAAAGTTTACAATTGTCAATGGATTACAACAAGGTCAATTCCCCAATTTTATTTAATCTATACTTATTTGGTTTACTGGAAGAAATAAACGATATTATTGCTTTTGCAGACGACATTACTGTCTACCACGCCGACAATACAATTGAGAAAATTAATGATAATTTGCAGAATAAGTTCTTATATATTGAAAAGTATTCCACTGATTGGCATATGAAAATAAATTTTAACAAATGCGAGTGTATTCTGTTCAGACCACCAGTTGGGAAATGTAACAGCAATATAAGAAAAAACTGGAAATCATTTGGTATTAAATCAATTAATAATATAAATATTCCAGTAAAACAAACTGTCAAATTATTAGGTATTCAGTTAGATAAATTTCTGTACTTTAACAATCACATAAACCAACAACTTATTATTAAAGTCAGAAATGCATTTTTCATATATAAAAAATTATTTTTTTCTAAATATATACAATCAAGAGTAAAAATTATCATGTACCAGTCTTTAATTAGACCAATTTTATCATATGGTTGCCAAATATGGTTTAACATATCCCCTTCGTATATGGAGAAAATACGCATATTCAAAAGAAAATGCCTCAGACATTGCACGTCTTTATACAGATCTCAGAGTAGTAACTACAAAAAATATATATCGAACAAAATTCTTTATGAAAAAGCTGAAATATCCAGAATAGATAATTTTATTATCCATATTATAAGAGATCACATTTTAAACAGTATGAATACCACCGAAAACAACTTGATCATGGCTCCCTACTATGTTTCTGGAGAGTACATTTCAGAAACATTAAAAAATGGATACGTTCCACCGGAAGCTTTTCCTTTCCTTGATAGAAATGGTTTCATTCAAAATGAAGATGGTATTCCTATATTTTACCATATTTATAGAAGAGCCAATATCAAAACAATAAATTGTAATGAACTTACTTCAGAAAATTGTCGATTTGACACAAGTATTTACTCGGATGATAAAAATATTAAACCTAATATAAACCTTAACAAATATTGGTGGCTCACTCAATAATTATCCTTTATATTTTAATCCTTGACCCTATTTTTTATTCTTGCCAATATCAAAGTAAGTTTTTTGTTATCCTTTTTGCTTACATTTAATCTTATATAAACATTTTTTCTTGTAATTATGTATACAGTTAGATAAAAGAAAAATAAATTTAGTATTAAATAAATATTATACTTGAGAGCTCGTTGAAATGGGACTTTGTATATAGAATAAGTCATCTTTATACTTCTTGTTTATTTGGAGTTTGTAATTATATCTTTCATATGGATTAAATAAACAATAAAAAAAAAAGAAAAAAAAACAACTCTTAGAAATATATTACTTAAATATTAATTCGCGGTTTAAACGGTTAAACAAATTGAATCATAGATTCTTTCAGGATATAATGGAATTGTTAATGGGTGCAAATTTGTATCGGACCAGCTTTAGAATCAGAACTAAGATCGATTTTTTGATTAAATATGGAATCCAATTTTTTATGGCACAACTTAAAAAAAATTATTTAATTTTCATTGTTGCATTTTTTTTAAACTAACATATAAAAAATTCAAAATAATTTGAAAAAGCATCTGATGCATTATTTTAAAAATAATAGTAAGCTTTAAGTGCAGCGAGAAGTTTTCAACTAAGTCCCGTTCAAAAATATATATTTTAATATATTGTATTTTTTAAATATCCCAGAGGATGATTTGCGATGCAAATCGGAATATCGGAAGAAAATTAAAAAATAAAATATTAATAAATAAAATACAAAATATTTGGATTTTTATTTTTTTTTTAATTTATGACCTAAAGCCAAACAATACTAAAAATATAACAACACCAAATATTTAATCTAACAAAAACATAAAATTTGAAAAATACAACTGAAATAAAGGAATATCAATTGAAATTTAAATGAAATTATTTGAAGTAGGTAATAAAAACTCAAAACACTTACATCAATTGAAAATACGAAAATAGCATTTTTTTTTTTTTTAATTTTAATGCCGAGTTTTTTTGGAGGTATTTGGAGCTGAAATACTGATGTTTAAATGTTGTGTATGTATGTATATTGCTTTATTTGAACAAAGGCCATCATTAAAAAAATATAAAATTTCCGAGGTACGAGTATTTTTGTTGGTATTTAATCTTGATAATGTCTAATAAAATTTGTTTTCGGTTTAACTAAACCCAAAAAATTCGGCCTAAATAATATTTTTAAATTTTAAATCGCATTTTTTAATTTTAAATATTTTTTATTTAAATTAGTTTTAAAACTATCAATGTTTTAATTGAAATACAGCTTCCAAAATTTTAATATACTAGCTAAAACTTCTGTAAAAGAATAAAAAAAAATCCCGGGAAACCCCACACTAAATTCCCGGGACTGCGGGATTGAAAAAAAGGGCGGGATTCCCGGGAATTCCTGGGACGGGACATAAACCCTAATGAGAGTCCAGAACTCGTTATTTTTGTTATTTCTTCAAATGGCTGTAGGAGTTTTAATAATTGTTCCAAAATATCCCATTGGTTTTTGGAATATTAGAGTCAATTAAATAAACAGAAATAGCCCGTTTTTGCTCGAGTAATCATAGCATCATATAAAACGTTGAGTTCCAACGGGTGGAAATGTCTTGAACAAGTTTTTGTGTTTTAATAGTCAGTTCCTTTTGAATTGTAGAAAGCTTTTCCTGTGCAATACCAGAATGATTAAAATGGGTGACAATTTTCCTTCCTACAGCTGACATTTCTGGATGAACTTTTGTAGAGTCGCTTAATACTAGGGTTGCCATTTCCATTTTGAGAAAAAGAGGATTGTCAACCTCAAAAAAGGAGGACATTTGTATTAAAAAAGAGTACAATTTTTTTAAATTAATTTTACAAAATCAACAACGCGATAAAATATACAAATAAAAATTTATTTTATAAATAAAACAATTTTTATTCCCACTAAAAAAAATTCACAAAAAACAAAAAAATCATTTTGAACTTTAACCCTTAAATGCATGGTGTAGACAATTGGCAACATACCAGTTTTTTTTTTTTTAATAAAACCCAGTTGATGCACAAAACTGCATTTTAGGGCCTTTCGTACAAAGTGTCCTATAGTTTAGCTCAGATTTTTTTAAACAGTTATAGGAAAAATCTTGGTTTTGCTTCATATGTTTGTGAAAAATCTAAAACACGCGTTTTTTTACAAAAAGTGTAATATTTAAAAATGTTTGTTTTAATATTTAAAGTTGTATTCTCTCAATAAAATTAATTTTGGCGACAATAAATGTATAATTCGTAGTTTATATAATTGTTTTTTTTTTTCATGCACGTTAAAATCATTACAATTTAGCGATTTGGCAAAAAACCATATTTTTCAATAAAAATCACATTTTTTAAATAATTTTTTTTTTTTTGGTATTTTTCTTTAAATGTACAAGCTTTTAGAAATCATATATAAAAAATGGTTAAAATTTAAGAGATCATGCATTTAAGGGTTAAATTAGTGGTACATAAACAAACAAAAAAAAACAACGATTTACCAATTCATTGCATACATTTTCAGGAATGTACATTTCTATAATTTCTTGGTACGATTTGTAAAGGTTTTCATGAATATTTTTCAATGCTTCCAATTTGAATTAGCATAGTACTGTCGCATTTCTTCAAATATTCATAAAACTCGTAAAAATTCATATCAAAATTTTATTTGACTCTAATAATATCAGAAATAGAACTAGAAATAGTTTCGGGATTCAATTTCATGAATATTTTTCAAAGCTTCCAATATGAATCAATATATAACTTTCGCATTTCTTCAAATATTCATAAAATTCTTGACAATTTATATCAAAATTATATTTGACTCTAATAATATCAAAAATAGTTTCTGGATTCAATTTATTTCTATTTGGCGTCCACTGCGTTGGCATTATGTGCTGATAAGAAAAAATAAAACCTAAAAAGTTTTTTTTATTTCATAGTAAACATCATTTTTAATAAAAACATCGTACCAAAACTTGTTATCAGTCATGTTAATTGAATTTAAGTTTTTTACATAAGGTTTGTTTTTTTCGAACTTTATATCTATATCTATAAATTCTTGTAAAAAAAACGACTATCCGTACTTACGTGAATTGTTTTTATTTTTTGTAAACAAATAAAATTTAAACATTTGTGGCTGCCTTTGGACGAAATCTGTTTTCGTATATGGGCTTGCCCGAAATAGGGCAATTGCCTTAACTGGCATGCTCTCTCTCCCTTTACTAACAACCACATAATTCATTTGCTAGCATTTGTTGTTTTTAATATTTTATCAATTTTAAAATACTAAAATTCCCAAAAATTCTGTGACAAATATTTTTGTTAACATTTGAAATAGAAAAGCCAAGAATTTTCAAGACTTGGCAGCATTTTTATAACTACCTAATTTTTAAGAAGCTAAATTTATACCTACTTAAAATTTTTATAAATGCTTAAATTTGTATGGAATATTTATATAAAATTCGAAAAAACAAACCTATAATTTTTTCAGGACAAGGAATTCATTAAATAAATTTTCATCATTAAAGTCAATGTTAATTTTTTTTTAATTCAACTGTTGGCTCACTGGTGATAAGCTTCCAATTTGAGAATTAAAGTAAATAAAATAACAGTGACAAAACAGCGATGCCAAAAATTCAAAAAAAAAAATTTATGGAGAAAAGTGCAAAAAGTAGGACAACCCCGGACACTTACTGAAAAAGAAGGAGGACTGCCCCGGACGCCCTAAAAAAGAGGACGGTGTCCGGGGAAAAGAGGACCGATGGCAACCCTACTTAATACCAACTGCAGTGAGTGATCACACATTTCTTTTAGTACTTGGGAAATATTTTCTCCAGTGTGTTGGCCATGAAAACGTTTCATATTCAGGGCTGCATGCTTAAATTTAAAATCATTATCTATCCAGTGAGGGGTAAAGCTAAGGAAGCTTATATTGTTGCAACTGCTTGTCCACATATCCGAAGTAAACGACATATATTTTGCTACAGATATATCTTTTTTTATTTCCATTACTTTTTTTTTTATTAATTTCTGGCAAAACTTTATCAGCAAAGAAGTTTCGAGATGACATTTTATACCGCGGCAAGATTTTGGCCATTATGCTTCGAAAACCTTGCCTTTCAACCATACTTAAAGCTTCATTGTCTAATACCATCATTACTCCAATTAAAAAATTAACCTGTTTTGCTTCGTTAGTATCCCACGGCTTAATATTTTCTATCACCACTGATATTGTTGGTTGTCTGCTCTTTTTTGTGAACGAAGTTTTAGCAATGGAATTGGTTGTTTGTATTCCTCCTCATGCTGGTTTTTAAGGTGGTTTAGCATTCCAGATGTTAAAGCCATACGTCCAACACCACCTCGAGAGATTGCTGCATGGCAAATATTGCATATTACTTTACGAAGATCTTTATCTACCTTAAAGTAAGGCCAAACGTCCAATATTTTTCTCGCACTCATTTTATAAAATATTTTTCTTTTTATTATAACAAAAAAAATACAAGAAAGTGCAATACTACTAGATTAAAATTTCAAAAAGATGCAGTAACAGAACAAAATGCATGTAAACACAGCGTTGCTTTATATAAAATCTACTATTTTTCGTTTTTTTACATAGATGTTTTATGTACGTATACATAACGAATTATTTGCCGAATATTCGGTATTCGGTAATTTGCCGAATACACTATTCGTGACATCTTTAGTAAATTAACTTTGAATTTACATTTCTTATTATTATTTCAGCTATTTACATAAAACAGCATGATGACTCAATATAATTTCTTCAGTAATCCGTACGCAATATTTCATGGTCCACAATCAAAAATGGGACCACCAGAATCAACATTCAACAATTATGCCCTCGATTTACATACAACACCAAAACAGAGAAATTTAGAAAGAGATGAAAGACCACCACCATATACTCCTCCGCCACCATTAACGCCGCCTAGGTAAAATTTTTTCAAATTGCAAAGAATAAAAATTGTTTATTCTTTGCAATTTACTTGTGAAAATTGTATCATCTTTCTTTAATTTCAAAAATAATTTAAACAGAAAGTGATATTAATTTATGATCTATAGTCAAACTAAAGAACATTTATTTACCAAAACAAGAGATCAACTAAACATTCCCCTCATTCATCTTAAAAACACATTGACACGGTGCAAAATATAATTTAAATAACATACATTTACATTTAACGGTTCGTTGTAATTCAAAAATCTGTGTGTATCATACACGGAGTTTAATAGAACCAGAGCTTTGAAGAATTAAATCCTTAATTCAATTTTTCAATTCTGAATTAAAAATTCGATAAATTAATTCACTAAGCACCATATATTGAATGGAATTAATTCATATTTGCTTTCGTTCGATTTATTTTGTTACGAATTAATTCAATTGCAATAGTTCTTTTTATTAAATCAAATGAATTAATTCACCGGTCAATTTTATAAATCGAACGGAAAAAAAAGTGAATTAATTCCTTACTGAATTAATTCACCACTGAATTCATTCAATTTCATTTTCATTCAGTGAATTAAAAAAAAATAAAATTACATTCAGTGAATTAAAAAAAAAATAATAAGTTCACTGAATTGAAAAAAAATAAAATAAGTTCACTGAATTAAAAAAAAAATAAAATAAGTTCACTGAATTCAAAGCCTGTTTTCTGCCGTTCAGTAGAAGAAAACAATAATGTACAAATAAAAGTTTTAAATAAGCAATTTTACAGCGTGTGCTAGTAACAAATTAGAATCCGGATGCTGTTTATCAACCTACATGATTCAAAAATAAAGCCTTTTACTATTAAAAATAAAAACTTTACAGATATAGATAAAAACTTTACACATATAGAAAAAAATATAACTATTAATTTTTCAAACTAGTTATATACAGAGCTTTGAAGAATTAATTCTTTTTTGAATGAATTCACTACTAATCGAATTAAATTTTCTATAGAATTGAATGAATTCCTCTTCTTAAGTAATTCACTGAATTCGTTCAACTGAACGCGTTCATTAAACAACAAATTCAAAGACTTAATTCAATTGCAATAGTTCTTTTTATTAAATCAAATGAATTAATTCACTGGTGAACGCGTTCAATTTTATAAATCGAACGGAAAAATAAGTGAATTAATTCCTTACTGAATTAACTCACCACTGAATTCGTTCATTTTCACTTAGTGAATTAAAAAAAATAAAATTACGTTCAGTGAATTAAAAAAAAATTAAAATACGTTCAGTGAATTAAAAACAAAAATACGTTCACTGAATTAAAAAAAAAATTAAGTTCACTGAATTGAAAAAAACAAAAATTAAGTTCACTGAACTCAAAGCCTGTTTTCTGCCGTTCAGTAGAAGAAAACATTTATTTACAAATAAAATTTCGAACCAAGCAATTTTACAGCGTTTGCTAGTAAAAATCAACAAATTACATATATGTATATTAAGTGTTAGAGAAACCCGATGCACTTTATCAACCTACATGATTAAAAAATAAAGCCCTTTACTATTCTCTATATATAAAAGAATAACATGACTGACTGACTGAATGACTGACTGACTGACTCAACTTCGCCCAGCCCAAACCGCTGAAGCTAGGAAGTTGAAATTTGGTATGTAGGTTCCTCTTTCGGCGTAGACGTCCGCTAAGATGGGATTTTTGGAAATTCCTACCGGAACGGGCAAAAAGGGGAAAAGTCTCCCCCTTGGCGGCCTGCCAAAACCCCTTTGGCTAGAAAGCTGAAATTTAAGATATGTGTTCCTTGGAGTATGGGCTAACTTTTTTGGAAAGTACTTTCTGGAATTTTGGACAGGGACGTTGTAAAAATGGGGGTTAAAAAGGGGAAAAAGGCCCCCTTGACGGCCTGCCCAAACCGCTGGAGGTAGGAAGTTGAAATTTGGTATAAAGGTTCCTCCACTATCGTAGACATCTACCAAGACGGGAGTTTTGGAAACCGGTGTAGACGTCCATTGAGACGGCATTTTTGGAAATTCTTATCGGGAGGGGAAAAAGGGGACAAAAAAAGTACCTTTTTCCAAAAAGTACCTTTTCCCAAAAAAAGTACCTTTTTCCAAAAAAAGTACCTTTTTCCAAAAAAAAGTACCTTTTTCCAAAAAAGTACCTTTTTCCAAAAAAGTACCTTTTTCCAAAAAAAAGTACCTTTTTCCAAAAAATGTACCTTATTCCAAAAAAGTACCTTTTTCCAAAAAAAGTACCTTTTTCCAAAAAAAAAGTACCTTTTTCCAAAAAAAGTACCTTTTTCCAAAAAAAGTACCTTTTTCCAAAAAAAAGTACCTTTTTCCCAAAAAAGTACCTTTTTCCAAAAAAAGTACATTTTTCCAAAAAAAAGTACCTTTTTCCAAAAAAGTACCTTTTTCCAAAAAAAGTACCTTTTTCCGAAAAAAGTACCTTTTTCCAAAAAAGTACCTTATTCCAAAAAAGTACCTTTTTCCAAAAAAAGTACCTTTTTCCAAAAAAGTACCTTTTTCCCAAAAAAGTACCTTTTTCCAAAAAAAAGTACATTTTTCAAAAAAAAAGTACCTTTTTCCAAAAAAAAATCCTTTTTCCAAAAAAAGTACCTTTTTCCAAAAAAAAGTACCTTTTTCCAAAAAAGTACCTTTTTCAAAAAAAAGTACCTTTTTCCAAAAAAAGTACCCTTTTTCAAAAAAAGTACCTTTTTCCAAAAAAAGTACATTTTTCCAAAAAAAAGTACCTTTTTCCAAAAAAAGTACTTTTTTCCAAAAAAAAGTACCTTTTTCCAAAAAAAGTAGCTTTTTCCAAAAAAGTACCTTTTTCCAAAAAAAAAAGTACCTTTTTTCAAAGAAAGTACCTTTTTCCAAGAAAAGTACCTTTTTCCAAAAAAAAGTACCTTTTCCCGAAAAAAGTACCTTTTTCCAAAAAAAGTACCTTTTTCCAAAAAAAGTACCTTTTTCCAAACAAAATTCCTTTTTCCAAAAAAGTACCTTTTTCCAAAAAAGTACCTTTTTCTAAAAAAAGTACCTTTTTTAAAAAAAGTACCGTTTTCCAAAAAATGTACCTTTTTCTAAAAAAATGTACCTTTCCCAAAAAAAAAAGTACCTTTTCCAAAAAAGTACCTTTTCCCAAAAAACATACATTTTTCCAAAAAAATACGCTTTTCAAAAAAAGTACCTTTTTCAAAAAAAGTACCTTTTCCCAAAAAAAGTACCTTTTTCTAAAACAATGTTCCTTTTCCCAAAAAACATACATTTTTTCAAAAAAATACCTTTTTCAAAAAAAGTACCTTTTCCCAATAAAAAGTACCTTTTTCTAAAAAAATGTTCCTTTTCCAAAAGAAGTACCTTTTCCAAAAAAGTACCTTTTTCGAAAAAACATACATTTTTCCAAAAAAAAACACCTTTTTTAAAAAAAATACCTTTTCCAAAAAAAAGTACCTTTTCCCAAAAAAAAGTACCTTTTTCTAAAAAAATGTTCCTTTTCCAAAAGAAGTACCTTTTCCAAAAAAAGTACCTTTTTCCAAAAAACATACAGTTTTCCAAAAAAAACACCTTTTTAAAAAAAAACGAGTAAAAAGGTTAAAGTCGGGCATGCCGACTATACAATACCCTACACCAGTCTGGTGTATTGTTTGGATCCGAAATTCGAATGGGTTAAAATGGGGCTTGTGTTAAAATTTTCTATAATGTGAGTCAGCGCACCAAATTTCATTAAAATATCTTAATATTTGCGACCTGCAGTTTGTAACCAAGCCAATTTTGGGGGGACCCTTATATGGGCACTAGTTCTAAACATGGACCGATGTTCACCAAAATCAATAGGCTGCGTTATTGGGCCAATATAGGCCTGTGTACCGAATTTCATCAAAATATCTTAATATTTGCGACCTGCAGCGTATAAACAGTATAATTTTGGTAGGACCCTTATATGGGCACTAGGTCTAAACATGGACCGATGTTCACCAAAATCAATAGGCTGCGTTATTGGGCCAATGTAGGTCTGTGTACCAAATTTCATCAAAATATCTTAATATGTACGACCTGCAGCGTATAAACAGTATAATTTTGGTAGGACCCTTAAAGGAGCACTAGGTCTAAACATGGACCGATGTTCACCAAAATCAATAGGTTGCGTTATTGGGCCAATATAGGTCTGTGTACCAAATTTCATCAAAATATCTTGATATTTACGACCTGCAGCGTATAAAAAAAATAATTTTGGTAGGACCCTTATATGGGCACTAGGTCTAAACATGGACCGATGTTCACCAAAATCAAACTTGTTCGTCCTTGGGCCAACAAAGGTCTGCGTACCAAATTTCATAAAAATATCTTAATAGTTGCGACCTGTAGAGTGCGCACAAGATTGCATGGACAGACAGACAGACGGACGGACGGACAGACGGACATCGTTAAATCGAAATAAAAAAAATTCTGAACCGATCGGTATACTATAAGGTGGGTCTACGACCAATATTTTTTGGTGTTACAAACATCAGCACAAACTTATAATACCCTGACCACATAGTGGTGTAGGGTATAAATACCTTTTCCAAAAAAAGTACAAATAAAGTACTTTGTAAAAACAAAGTATCTTTTTCCAAAAAATTTCGTTTTTCCAAAAAGTACCATTTAAAATAATATATAATTTCAAAAAAACTACTTTTTTCCTCCCCCACGGATATCTCCCCTAAAACAAGGTTTCTTGATATTCGGCATAGACGTGCGCTAAGACGGGATTTTTGGAAATTCCTACCGGAATTGGCAAAAAGGGGATAAGTCTCCCCATAAACAGTCTCACAAATTGGAAAAGTGACTGCCCAAACCACTGGAGGTAAGAAGTTGAAATTTGGTATAAAGGTTCCTCCACTGTAGTAGACATCGACTAAGTTTGTATTTTTGGAATTCCCTACAGGATATCCCAAAAGGAAACTCGGTATGTGAGTTCCTCTTTCTGTGTAGGCGTCCGCTTAGACGGAATTTTTGAAATTCCTATCGGGAGTGGAAATAAGGTAAAAGTCTCCTCCTGACGGCTTGCCCAATCCCTTTTGGCCAACCTAAAATTTTAAATATGTATTCCTTGGAGTAGGACTAACTCACCGGCAACGTAATTTTTCTATTTTGGAACAGGAACATAGTAAAAATGGAGGTTGAAAGGGAAAAATGTCCCCACTAACGGCCTGCCCAAACCGCTTAGGCAATGCAGTTGAAATTTGGTATGAATGTTCCTCATCCATCGCAGATAGCCGCGAAGATGGAATTTTTGTAAATTCCTAAAGGGAGGGGCAAAAAGAAGAAAAGCCTCACCTTGGGGGCCGGTAAAAACCCCTTCGGCTAGAAACCTGAAGCTTAAAATGTGGGTCCCTGGAGTAAGGGCTAACTTATTAGAAAGATACTTTTTTGAATTTTGGACAGGGTCGTTATAAAATGGGGGCTCAAAAAGGGAAAGTTACCCCTTAACGACCTGTCCAAACTGCTAGAACTAGGAACCTGAAATTCGGTACTTAGGTTCCTCCTCCAGCCTAATTCCAACCGGGAGGGACAAAAAAAGAAAAGGTGTCCCCCTTGACAGCCTGCTCAAACTGCTGGAACTAGGAAGCTGAAATTCCCTGTCGATGGATTTTCGGAAATTCCTACCGAGAGGGGCACAAATAGTAAAAGTTGGCTAGAAACCTGAAATGTAAAACATATGTTACTTGGAGTATGGGCTCACTTACCGGGAAGGTGCTTTTTGGACAGGGACATTGCAAAAATGGGGATTAATGAAGCGAAAAGTGCCGCTTAAAGGCCTGCCCAAACCGCTGGAGGTAGGAAGTTGAAATTTGGTATTAAAGTTCCTCCTCTATTGTAGACATCCGCTAAGATGAGATTTTTGGAAATTTCTACAGGTAGGGTCAAAAACAGGAAAAGTCTCCCCCTTAACGGCCTGGCCAAACTGCTGGAACAAGGGATCTTAAATTGGGTTCCTTCTCCAACGTTGACGTCCCCTAAGATGGTATTTTTGGAAATTCATACCGGGAGGGGTAAAAAGGGAAAAAACTTCCCCCTTGACGGCCTGGCCAAACTGCTGGATATAGAGACCTAGAATTTTGTATGTAGTAGGTTCCTCCTCCAACGCAGACGTCCTCTAAGACGGAATTTTTGGAAATTCCTACCGGGAGGGGTAAAAACGGAATAATTCTCCCCCTTGATGGCCTAGCCGAACCCTTCGGCTAGAAACCTGTAATATATAATATGTTTTCCTTGGAGTATGGGCTAACTTATCGACAAGGCATTTCTAGGACTTAGGACAGGAACGTGGTAAAAATGGTGGCTCAAAAGGGGAAAATTGCCCCCCCCCCCCCTTAACGTCTGCGTCTATAGCTAGAAACCTAAAACTTAAAGAACAAGTGTATATGAAACACTAAAATTAAGTAACTAAATAGGAAACGAGTGGAATTGAAACACTACACAAGTGGAATGAAATGGATATAAACGTTGAACGAGTGGAATTGAAATTATAGACAATGCAAATGGATTGGAAGATGGAATTACCTGTTCAAACCCTATCCACGGAATATGAAACTTATGTAGCATTGAAACATACTCTCCAAAAAGTTAAACAAATTTTCTAAAAGAAAAGGAATGGAACTTATATATTCCGATATTTAAACTTCATGTAACGAAGCACCGGTGGAAGAAACCGACGCAGTAAATTTTCCAACTGAATTTGTGAATTTACTTGAATTGCCAGGTCTACCTTTACATAAACTGGAATTAAAAAAAAAAAACTTTAAGACACGCTAACAACGTAGCGGGCTTTGCCCGCTATTTTTAATATTATAAAATGCTTTCCAACCCTGCTTTACGTTATTATTTTCATTCAAAACACAAATGAACAAAACTACTTACGGGTCTATCTACCTAAGTTCGCACTTTACCAAATTATCTTAACATACACACGTATATTGCAATTTATTATGGATTCATTACTAACAATCCACTTTCATGAGAAAAAGTGATCAAATATTTATTTATTTTAAACCCATTGTTGTGCAGAATTATTTTTTTGTGGTGGCTGGGTGAAGGCTTTTATTATAAAAACTGTACTTTAAATCAAAAGCGAATTTAAAAAAAACTTTAAGGCACGCTAACAACGTAGTTAAAAATAAAAACGTTACAGATATAGATGAATTTGGAAAAAATATGTGTGTGAAATTATCCATTAAAAAGTGGATAACTTAGATTTTTCTCGTGTAGAACTTAAGTCGAACACAATTTTGTTTTATAAAATAATTAAAATAAGTCGAATTTAATCAATAAAATTACTTAAAAATAAATGAATTTTAATGTTTAAAGCGTTTTTTTTTAATTTGAATACAATGCAAGTGCTGTGGAAATGTATATTTACTATTTTCTTTTACTTTGTAAATGGAAATTTTAAGTGCAACTTTCTTCGCTCCTCCGATAAATTGGATGATGGGAGACATACCTATGGAATCTACAAGAGTCCGGGCATATTTTAAGGTATGTCACATATTGGGGAATCGCACCTGTGCAATACAAATAGTCTTACAAAATCATCCATAGATTTTGAGTCTGACAAAGTTTCCATAGATTTGAATTACGGCCATGTAAGAAAATATTTCAAGACTAAATGAAACCTTTTGCGATAAAATTAAAGAACAACGATTTTCAAAATTTCATATTGATAAAAAAAAAGTGCACGCTTTAACTGTATTTTTAAAATTACAAGGTTACTCACAAGGGGTGTGCTATCTGTTGTATCATCCTAACAAGAAACAGAAAGGTTGTTCACAAAGGTTTACTATATGTTATATCGTTGTATCGTCCTAATAAAAAAACAGGGTTGTAAAAATTTTTATTTTACTTTAAAAACGATTTCCAGTTGGGGGTTCTCTCTGTTAGCACACTTGAACACTAAACATAGTGTAAAAATGTTGTATCGTGCTATTCTCAAATGTTGTATTTTTTCAATTTAAATTTTAAGAATTCTGCTTTTGTTAGGACGATACAACAGATAGCACACCCCTTGTGAACAACCTTTATGGTATATCGTAAGGATTGCAAACACCATATGGAATAATATGCTAAAAAAACTAAATTTATTTATGTATTTTTTAAAATAATTTCTATTCGTTCGATTAATCGAATAATTTTGAAAAATTAATCGCATGTTCATTCGATTAAAATATTGTTGATCGTTTTTAATAGATAAAAAAAAAACCGAATAATTGATAACTCTATTATCTATCCTTCCTAATTGGGTCGATTAATCGACAACAGTGGCAGTTGCATACATTAACAGAGTTATGGATTTATCTTCAGCAGGTGGAGGTAAAAATAAATGTAATTGTAGTTAATTCAAATTCAATTACAATGTACACTTTTTTAACCGCAATTACAGTTAATTTTACCGACACAATTCTCTAAGTGTTTGCTGTTGGATATAAAAACGATTCTTTCATGTTTACTATATTTTTTTCTACTTCCAGATCTCTGTCTATCGAATCTAAAATGTCTGACTACTTTGAAGAATTAGGTCATACACCGACTGGACCGGAAGGTGCCAATGATTTTGATCGTCACTACAAACGTTTGCAAATATTGGCCATAATGAATGGTATCGATATGGAAATTGAAGTGCCAGAGGCATCCAAAAAAGCCATAGCCGAATTGCCCATACATGAGATTACCATAGATGATGATAAAGAAAAATTAGAGTGTGCGGTGTGCAAACAGCCAGCAGAAAATGGTGAAAAATATAAAATTCTACCGTGTAAACATGAATTTCATGAGGAGTGTATATTGTTGTGGTTGAAAAAGGTGAGAGCTTTAAAATTCAAATTTAAAAATTTAATATTGTTTTCCTCTATTTTTAGGCTAATTCTTGCCCCATGTGTCGTTATGAATTGGAAACTGATGATGAGGCTTATGAGGAACTTAGACGTTATCGTCAAGATGAATCAAACCGTCGCGATAGGCAAACTAATGTATTGGATTCTATGTTTTCTTGAATTAAATTTTAGTTTTTAGCATTTTTAGCATGGGAGAATTATAAATTTGGTGGGTATATAAATTTTGTATTAGAAGAACACTAATATTTGAAAAATCATTTAAAAATAAAGCAAATATAAATATAAAATAAACTAATTTTTTGTTTGATAGAAAAATGTGGTTTTATTTAGTAATAATCTGGTATTTGACTATAAATCGATCGTTTAAATTTTAAGTTAAAAAATAATACCTGATTCAACTCAAGCGATTAAAAATGATTTCAATCTTCTGTGGCGTTTCTATTCAATTTTTAAATTTCGATTTTAAGCAAATCGATCGATTCTTATCACATACCAGGGTATTGCTGCCCGATAGTTCAATAAAAAAAACTCATAGTGCTCAAAAATGGTTTTTATGTCTTAAAAAGTTTTTCTGATATACCTAATTGGAAAATGAAAAAGCAAATTATGGTAAGTTTTGTTTTTTCTTTGACGTTTATAATGCTGAATAGGGCTCCCGATGAGAACACGATTTTCTTAGATAAGACAAATCCAGGTGGGGATTATTTTTCATGTTAACTAAGTTTTATATGTTTAGCACATTTTATGCCCGATTACTTAATATCCAATTAAAATTTAGCAAACAGTTAAATTGCAATTTTATATTGGATACAACAACAAAGGTTATAGTCCCAGTTAGTAACTAACCGGACATTGTGAAAATGAGGTTTACTCCTTTAATGCAATTAATGCTTATCCCAATAAAACACACTCAAAAAAGTTTGACAGTTACTACATGACAGTTGTTTGTGTAGTAATCAGTAGTTGTTGTTTTTAACAGAAATTACAGTTGTTTTTAACAGAAATTACAGTTGTTTTTCTATATAAAAATGCAAAACAACTTTTATGACGGTTATTTAAGAAAACAACTAACGAAAAGTACTGTAATTTCGTAACAATTGTTTAAAGCAGTTATTTTTAATATCATAATAAACAACTACCAAAACAGTAATTTTACAATAAACAGTTATTTTTGGTAGTTATTTAAAAAATAAAAAATTTAGTTGAATTTTAAAAATTCTTGTTTAGTTTATATTTGTTATTATTGATATATTTCTGGTTTGCAAATAAAAATCAGAAAATTGTATTGTATCTCCAATTAGTGTTTGCAATTATTCGACATAGGCGGTTAACCGGTTAATGCATTATTCGAAAAATCACTAAAATTGATTAACCGGTAATTCGGGTCGGTTAATCGAGAAAATTGGCGGTTAATCGATTAATCGTTTAATGCGAAATTAATGTATTTCCTTAACTTTTTATCAATTAAAACGCACTTTTCATTCAATATTAACGTTACATACATATAAACACGATGTATTTAATAAAAAAGTTTTCATATTCTAAGGTTGAAAAGTTTCGGAATCAGAGATTTTTAAAAAAGGTCTGTAAAAATGTTGCTAAATCTACTAAAATTTCGTTAAAGATGGCAGAAAGAACTGCTGAAACTAGCAAAATATTAGTAAGCTAAGAACAGCAAACCTAAAACTGTTACATATCGATTACTTAACGTAGATTTCAGAAAAAAAATATTTAATCAATACTGACACAATAAAATTTAATATTGCATTTAAAGAAATGCTATACCTAAAGTTTTTTTTTAAATTTTAATAAGATTTTTCCTACACCTATAAAATTTTCATTAAGGCATCGCTAAAAAAAATTTGAGTTCTCTTTGAGATTAATTTCAGTTAATTGAGAATACCAGTTTACTTTGTTGTACCTATCTTTTTCGTTACTAAGGGACATTAACAGTAAAAAATAATCTAAAGTTTGAGCGATCTTACTCTGAGAGAATTTTATCGGATCATATTTTAAACAAAATTTTCAATAAGCTAATGAAGTTTTCTTCACAATGTAAATGCCAAATTTATTAAATTTTATGAAAAAGCTTCAGAATTTTTATGAATCTCTTTTTAATAAAACTTTTTTGCGTGTATGGCATTTTTAATAAATAATATGAAAGTTTCTTAAAATTTTATGAAAAATTGCATCAATTCTATTAAAAGTTTCAATAGACGAATTCCAGTGAAACTTAATTGAATCAGTGTATAAATTCATCAATAGCAAATAGACAATTCTCTGAGTGTGCAGATACAGAAGTCAAATTCTATATAAATTAAAATTTTTTAATTATAATTTTTTGTTAACTTGAGGTTATTTGTTTTAATTCGAATTTAAACTCATTGAAACGGGTTCGGGTTCCATGTTGCTCTAGTGGAACATGTTTTAGAATTGATGTGGTTTTGAAGCGATTATACACACTTTCTTAGGAAAAATAAGAAAAGTTAGAGTTCTTAAGGCACATCTACACGAGAGAGAAAACTTCTAGAGATAGAGCAAAAAACACCTCTAATTAGCTTTATTCTGAATGATTTAAGCTATTTAGAGGTGTTTTTTGCTCTATCTCTAGCAATTTTCTATCTCGTGTAGATGTGCCTTTACAGAATTAACATGTTAATTGTGTGACAGAGTTTTAAAACAAATGCAGCCTTGTCTTTAATCTACACTCAGAAAAGTTCTGCAGTACTACATGACAGTTATTTGTGTAGTAATGCGGTTGTACACTCAGAAAAGTTCTGCAGTTACTACATGACAGTTATTTATGTAGTAATGCGTTTGTAGTTATTTCAACTACAATTGTAGTTAATTTACTTAGAACAAAATTTTTCAATGTTTTTGACAGTTATTTTTTTAAACAAACTACAAAAATTACTACATTGTAGTAACATTTATTTTATGCAGTTATTTTGAATTTTATTTACAAATACTTAAATTTTCAAGTGTGTATGCACACACACGAAGCAAACAGAAGTATGTGTATGAATCACTTGTTTAGAAATTTCTAGTGAAAGAATATGAGTATAACATGTTTTCTCTTGTCTTAGTCATAAAACAACGCCAAAGAGTGAGCACGCGTAATACGGAAAGGTTATATACACTCAGAAAAGTTCTGCAGTTACTACATGACATTTATGTAGTAGTGCGGTTGTAGTTATTTTAACTACAATTGTAGTTAATTTACTTAGAACAAAATTTTTCAATGTTTTTGACAGTTATTTTTTTAAACAAACTACAAAAATTACTACATTGTAGTAACATTTATTTTATGCAGTTATTTTGAATTTTATTTACAAATACTTAAATTTTCAAGTGTGTATGCATACACACGAAGCAAACAGAAGTATGTGTATGAATCACTTGTTTAGAAATTTCTAGTGAAAGAATATGAGTATAACATGTTTTCTCTTGTCTTAGTCATAAAACAACGCCAAAGAGTGAGCACGCGTAATACGGAAAAGGTTATATATTTTTTATTAAATTACTAAAATAATAAGGTAAGTTTTATAATATAAATTTATTTATTCAGTTCTTTTATATTCTCATCCCTGGAGAAAAAAAAGGAAGCCAAACAACAGCATATTTCATCGCTCACAGACGGACATGTACAACAATATCTTAATAGTGAAAAAAAGTGACATTAAGTGTAAATTTTGATTTCTCAATTTTAAATTAATTATAGAATAAAATTAAGTTAAAAGTGTTTACATAAATTTGTTTTTTTTATTAAATTAATAATTAAAAAAAAATTTTTATTTATGTTTTTTTAACTACATTTGCAAGTTGTTTGTACAGTTTTACAATAATTTGCATATATGTTGTTTCAATTGCATTTGTAGTTGTTTTTACTACATTTGTCAGTTGATTTTTAACAGTTAAAAATAACTTCATATTGCAGTTAATTTAACTGCAAATGTAGTCTACACCTTTTTAAGTGCAAATGCAGTTATTTTAACTGTCATTTGCAGTTGATTTTACCTACATAATTCCCTGAGTGTAGTGTCTTCAAATGCAATGAAATGTGCAAAGAAATTTGAAAATAACATACAAAGCAACAACAAAATTATTTTCGTTGTTGTTGTTTTGTGTGTTATTTTCAAATTTCTTTGCACAATTTATTGCATTTGAAGACACTAGGTAAGGACATGGAGATATAATTTACATTAGTTTTAATTTTTAAAAGAATTGAAACAGTAATGCAAAATTGTCTATTGCGTGTTTTGAGAAGTTTTAAAAAACACTTTGATTTTGGCCTTTTGCTATGTTCTTAAGGCTTTTTTACAAATAGAAACTTTGATATTTTTTTTTAAACATTTGCGCATAATATTATTATAAATTGGGATTCTCTCAAAACATATGACGTGTCTCGATGGTGCAATGTCGACTTGCTTGCGGTTGCTCTAAGCTTTTCTTGTAATTTTTTATCCAAGATTAAGAAAATTGTGAAGTTTTGTGAAAAAAATTAAGGAAAAATTCCATATTAAAAATGTAACCGGTTAATCGACAAATTTTAACCGATTATTCGGGTCGAATAATTATTTGAGTTTTAAATTATTTGTTTCGACATTAACCGAAATAGAGGCGATTAATCTTGGAATCGGTTAATCGATTAACAGAATTGGAAACACTAACATTATGTTAAATCACTCTCTTTTCTTATCTGTTTAAATAATCGCCAATATTTAATTAAATTATGGAAAAAATTATAAAGCATAGCTTATACGAGACACAAAATAAACTTAGGAAGCTTTACAATTCATTTTTTTCTTACCAGATAGTTGTTATCTGTGTAGAATTCCGAAAAATAGTATTAAAAGTTGAAAACTGTTAAAAAAAATAACACAATATGTCTGAAAGTAGATGCCAAAATTGGAAAACTATTTAAAACAATATAGAACATGAATTTAATTTAAATAAATAAACTAAATCATATATAGATCCATGTGTAATTGATAACAGGGGGCAATTTACCGCAGTCGTGATCGAGTGTTATTCGATAGCAATTATTGTTACTTAAAACATTACAAAGATTAAAACCAGGTTAGAGGTGAAACATTTAGTTCCTTTATTAAAAATATGAAACGTAAAAAACGTGATTTTTTTTTTTAAATTTCAAACGCTTACGATTGCGAGAATCTGGCCCCAGGTTTGCATTCCAAGGAACAAGGGAAGGAAGCTACATGAAGTAACAAGTGCATAACTTCATTGCCGCAAACACGTAAGGTAATTAATATATTTTTCTTATTTATTATATTCCCAGGGAATTCATTCCCTGGGGAATTACTTCCTTTACCAAAAGTTGAATTAACTAGAATTGAATTAATTCCTTGGTGAATGAATGCATCAAATTTTATGAACGAAATAGAAAAAATATAAGTGAATTCCTTTAAGATAAATCGAAGGAATTCATTCAATTCCTTATGTTTGGTCAGGGAATTCATTCCCAAAATATAAATTCAGTTCAAAAAAGGGAGTTATGGAGTTAATTCGTACAGTAAAGGGCGGATTATGGGACCGTAAACGTATATGTGATGTAACTGTACCGTGCCGTAGCTAAAAAGTACACTTATAGATTATCGTAAACGACATTACTATTTAGCATCTATTTGATGTGGTTGTATATTTTATTCTAAAATTTTCCATTTATTTGTTAATTTCTATTCCTTATTTGTTGTTTGAATCAATTTTCTTTATTTATTTCATATTTTTTCCGACCAAAATCATTCAGCTGTTTCGATGCCGGATAGAAAATTCTGATTTCAACAGAATGATCCGGCAAGTTCGTTTGCATTTACGTGTTAGTAACCATTCGTATACATTTCTTCTTGTGGTATCTAAACAGCTGATTCGTTACAGATACGTTTACGGTTGGGTAACTCAGCCTTAAAGCTGCCTACACACTAGGGAACATACTTAAAAAAAGAGAGCATTTTTTGTGAATGTGTGAGTGCTTTTGTGTGTGTGTGCGTGTTGAGAGCGTGCATTTCGTGTTTACAAAATTTTTTGATATTTTTTGTTCCCTCAACCATGTTCCCTAGTGTGTAGGCAGCTTAAGAGACCCACCATAGGTCGTTCAACAGATATGCTTAAACACATAGACGACTGCAGCTACACGACTACAGCCTGTCGAAAATAATATACACACGTTTATATGAAAACGATTATTTTGACACCAACACTGCTACACGACTACTTTTGCCGCTGTAGTCAACTTAGGATAATTTCTGTTTTTGTTGGCTACAAAACAAAAATAGTGTTGACAATATAACAAAAGTGTAAAACAGGACAATTTTTCCCGCTAGAGGCGAAATAAAATCGCTAGTTCTGACTAGAAAATCACCGTTTTGGGAACACTGTAGAAACAGCTGTTTATATTTTACAATTGTTTGAAGGTTTCATTAATTTATATTTGGAAATAATTTTATTGTGATGTTTTGTAAAAAAAAAAATGGATCTTACAAAATTAACAAAATATTCCTCAGCCATTATTTTAGAAGCCCAAACCAAAAAAGATTACTATTTATCAAAACGTCAAATTTTTAGGATCAGATGTTTACTATGTTGCTGTCGTTTTTAAAAAAATTAAGTAGCTGACTACACGACTACAATTGCAGCCAGCAGCATTTGTAGTCGTGTAGTCGCAGTCGTCTATGTGTTTAATGCAAGTTCTACAACTGTTGACTATTGAATTGTATCTGCCGAACGCACCCATTATTTATCTATAAAACCTCTAAAATCGTAAAAAAATCTCAGAGTTAACAACACTGATCGTATGAATTCTGTTTCATCCCTCATACAACTCGCTAATTTCTTAAGTTTTCTTTACACATTTTCGTGTTTCTTTTACAAGCTCTTTGCAATTTTCTTTTTTGTTGTAAACATTTTAAATACGCAGTGATTGTCTTACAATTTGCCGGTTAAAATTTCTATAGACAACAATCAAAAAGTTTTGCAAAGTGGTATTTTTATAAAATAAACGTTTCGGTCTCAAGTTAAATATTGACAAACTGTAGACGCGGAGTATTAAACGAGTGTTTCCAAGACCAAGGCAAAAAGAAACTGCAGTGACTTTGAACTCCAAACATGTTGAACAACTCGCAGTTTGTAAAACTCTTTGATCGTCGATTTGTGGCCAACACATTGAGGAATTCATGTCGTTGTCCCAAATGTCGTATTGAATATTCCTTTAGTTATGATATGGCTGATAAATTTGGCAAAGGTAAGGAATGTTTACCTAGTGTCTTCAAATGCAAAGAAATTTGGAAATAACACACAAAACAACAACAACGAAAATAATTTTGTTGTTGCTTTGTGTGTTATTTTCAAATTTCATTGCATTTGAAGACACTAGGTTAGGTTTCAATGAAAATTTCATCAAACATGATACCGTTAATATGCCTGAATTTGTCATCTGGTTGTTTTTGTAAAAGTCATTTGTGTCTTCATGAGAGTTGCCGTACTATAAATTATTGCAGATTTTATGGGAGTAATTTGGGGGATTTTATAAGAAAAAAAGGGTCAATACAATATAAGGAATGTATTCTATTTTGAAACATTACGGTCGGTCTCATACTGCAGGTTTAAACTTTAGTTAACCCAAAAATTTGTTGTTTTGTGTAAATTTTTTTAACATTTTCTTTTGTTTACAGTTAAGTTAAATCTACAGTGTGAGATCAACTGTTAAAGTGGTAAACGTTCAGTTTAATTACCACAGTTGGCTAAACTCTAGTTTACTGGCATAACTCGGATTCAAATTTTCAGGGACGATAGAACTTTCAATGCCGAACTAAAATTTTTACCACAGGTAAAACTTTATTGGGATTCCACATCAACTTTTTTTTGTCGGTCGGACCTATCTCGGGAGTTATTTCGGTTCAAAATTGGACTTGCTTTTAACTCCGTGATTTGTGGTCGGATTTGGACAGTACGCGTACCATTAGAAAGGTATTTAAAATCTCTTTCATATGGCATTAAAAATTTTTATACCAATTAACCCATTGCGGCCCAGTTAAAATTTTTTCATTTTACCAAAAAAGGGGTTTTATTTCATAAGATTGCGTATATAACAATATAATTTGTACTTATTAATTTGTTATCGGGACTTACACCATTAATTCAAGATATAGCTGGACCTCTTAACCCATCAAACAACAAGGTTATTGGAGGTCAAAATTTTAGTTTTTTTTATTAACTCAAAAAAATTTATCTCAAATATAGAGTTATAGAACTATCTTTCACAAGGACCAAAAATAAGTCCGATTAGGTAACCCATTGAGAAAAAAAGAAACTTCAAGAGAAAAAATCAAAAAATCGCGCAATTTTTTTTTCTTTCCAAATATGGCTATTTTTTGCGAAATTCTAGTCTCACCATGAAAAAGTCTTCAAAAGTTTCTTTTTTTCTCAATGGGTCAACTAATCGCTCTTATTTTTGGTCCTAGTGACCGGATTTTTTGTTTCCTTCCAAAAATGGCTATTTGTTTACGAAATTCTAAAGTCTCACCATATAAAAGTCTCTTGAAAAGTTTCTTCTTGATTCTCAATGGGTTAACTAATCGGTCTTATTTTTGGTCCTAGTGAATTTCTATAACCCACTTAAAATTTAAAACATAAATATAAAGAGGGTCTATTGTAGCTTCATCTTCAGCCATATTATTGGCTAAATTTTAACAGAAAATGCGAAAATAGCGGTAAAAAATAAAATAAGGAAAATAAAACTATTGCTTTATAATAAAAGAAAGAACACAAAATTATTTTCCTATTTAACTACTTTTTTTTTCTTTCAATTTTTATTTAACAAAAAAAAAATTAACTTTAACCCCTTACAACTTTGCCCGTATAAGGGTTAAAAGCAAAAGTTGTACCTCAAATTAAACATTGTAATCTTACAATCTTGTGTAAACAAATCATACCATTATATAAGCACATTTTTGATATTCAAAGGATTTTCTCGAAAAATTTGCTCTAAAAATTCATTTGCTCTAAATAATAAATATTAAAGCCATTTCATTTACCTTTCCAATGGTGCTCATATTGCCCAAATCCTGTAATAAATAGCGAAGATTTGGGCAAATCCATGTTTCAACTTTGACCCCAAATAAAACCCAAAATGGGAGTCTCCGACAAAACATTTTTTTTCCTATTTATCCCAGAAAGTACTATCTGGAGATAAAAATTTATGCCGTGCTCCTAAACTCAACTTGTTCCTTTTATTTTTGTGCTTACATACATACATAAATAAATACGTCAAATTCTTAAAATAAATATATTAATTAACCCACTGAAAACCACAACTGCGAGTGCGCCGAAAATGAGGCATATCTGTAAAGAAAAAAATAAAAATCGCGCGATTTTTGGCCAATGATTGCCTTTGTTACCCCCCGTTTCCACATGCAAGTGCAAGTTCGAAAAACTCAATACACTCACACTTTTTCACTAATACTATCACACTTATACGACTTGCGGCTCCACTTGCAAGTAAATTTTGAAGACAGTGAATTTTTGATACTTGCGGCAAGTGAAATGACAGAATGAAGAAAACAGTGTTGCCTAGTAATGTTTTCTATTAATTTACTAGAATTTGGTAAAGTAAAAGTTGTAATGCAACTGATTTTGTATTTATTTGTAAAAAAAAAAGTAAAAAAGAACACAACGGCATATCTTAATCGTAATTTAAAATATAAATTTTAAAAGTTTTTGAAAAAAAAATCGTTAAGAACAAATTTTTTCCCAGTTTTGTTAGAATATTGAATACTTGGTAATACTGGAGTGATATTTAGTGACAACCTATGCCTTCGACGACATTTTAAAAATGAACTTGCAGCAAGTAGTGTGGACACATGTAAAATTTTATTGTTTTTTCGGTAATTTTCGAAATTTTCGCATATAATACGTATTCTCAACTTGCAACCATTTACTTGCATGTGGAAACGGGGGGTTAGCTGTACTCTTTGATATTACAAAATGTAGTGAACATTAGCAAAAATAACAATAGAGTTGACAACATCGGTAAGAGTATGAGAAAGAAAAAATGGGAGAATAACAAAAACCGCCATTAATAAAATAGATTCTATCCAGTGTTGCCAACTTTTGGAGTGTAAAAAGCGCAAATGTTTTGCAAAAAAGCGGTATTTTTTCGCTTAAAAAAGCGTAAAAAAGCACTATGCATTTTTAATAAAAAAAATCAAATAAATTTGTACAAAGGTTAAAAAAGTAATGCATATGTATATTTTAATTTAAAAACTAAAAACAGAAATAAACAGTTGACATACAAAGGTTTTTATATTTTCTTTAATTATAAATACATACCATCCAATTCAAGAAACTATAAAAAGTTGTGTATAAAAACAGCAAATTGTTCTTTCCGAATTTTTTTGTGATTCGCAATACTCTCTGAGTCTTGACGAGACATCGATTTGTTTGCACACTAATCGTCGGCACAATAACGGGAAAAAATTTGTTCATTTGTTTTGGGTGGAGAATACGTAATGTCAGACAATTCATTATTTTTTGTTTTTTTGTTGGAGTAGGTCACAATCGAAACTATTTATTTTCATGTTTTCAATGCGTTTTCCACTAATTTTTTAACAATAATAAAAAGCAAATTGGTTTAAATTTAATAATAATACAAATTCTTTACTTTTTTTAGCATTTTATTAATTTTCTAATATTTTCTTTTGTTTATAGTAATGCCACTAAGTAAAAATTAGATCTGGCATGGTGGTTGATGTTGCACATAGTTGTGAGAACAATTGTGCTGACAACGTTGTCTGAACAAGAACAAAACATGAACAAGAGTGGTCCACACGAGACAAATTCATGAGTGAACAAGAAATTTTTCGTTGGTTGCACAAATCGATGTCTCGTCAAGACGCTAACTTAGGTCTGAGTGGAAAAATATGTTTTTGGTTGAAACCATCAAACAAAAGTTGGAACTAGATTAATATTTAATTTACACAGCTTTACAAAATGAATTCTTTGCAGGGATTTAAACTTTGGTACAACATTTTTATAGATTTAGACAAGCTGATTCTAAAAATGTTTTTAAAATGTCTCAATCACGTCACATTTTTGAAAATCGCGTTTAAAAATGCAGAAATACTCTGTGTTTGGCTTATTTGTAAATTATAGAAAAATTATGACTTGACTAAAAGTTTTAAGAACAGAGTTCGGAATCACGAAATAAAAGTCCATATATGTAAATTATTTATGCAAACTTAAACCGCATAACGCACGATGAGGTGTTTTATCTGTAACTAATCGTAGCATAAATACCACCTTTTTACAGGTGAAGTAAAAAATAACGTCCAGTTATACATACATATATAATTCAAATTTATACAAGCTGTGAATTATCTTAAGAGCAGCGATATAGTCAAGCAGTTCAAATGAATTATTTATTTATTTAAAAGTATTTTACAAAAAATCAATTTATAAAATACGTAGTAGAAATAGTGTGGGCAACTAGGCCATGACACTATATATGTTGTAATTTAAATTTCCTTTAATACATTGGCAGATTTTAGAATATACTTAATTTTTTAAGTGAATCTTTGTTGTTGCAGTTAAAGATTTCTTCTAGCGGTTCAAATGAATTATATTTCGAATAAAAAAAAAAATAGATTTCGATTCGACGATTTCCTGACGATTTCTCATGAAATGGCTGAAGATTGTGACGATTTATTTTTACATTTGTTCTGGTACCACTGCCTACATTCCCAGCAAAATATTGGTAATGACACCTCATTACTATCTGCATTACCAAAAATGATATATCATTACCTTTTGCAATATTTTATAATATAAAATAATGACTTCCTAATAACGGCCTATTGTATTCATTGATTCTATATATAAAATAATGACTTACTCGTAATAGTTTAAATAAGTACTTTTACACAGTTAAATTTTACACATTTTTATTTAATATATGTAAATATGTTTTATGTTTAAATTTTTATGATGAGTCCTAAAATTACACACTAGAGAAAACTTGAATTTTTCTGAATGTATTTCCTTAAGCTAATAGTATGTATTTGCTTAACTCCTTATTTTTAAGAATCAAGTAAGCAATCAGATAACCACTTATAATTCAACTTTTTGTAAGCATGTGTGTAACCACTTATTATTCAAAATCTCATAACTACTTATTTCTCATTTTTTCGTAAGCGAGCGGGTAATCGTGACTACTTATAAAAACTTCCACGCCAAACAAAAATAATGAGTTTAGACGCCAAAAAATAAGTTGTGCGGAGCTATGAATTTCTATTATATAACCACTTATTTGGTAATGAAAGATTTTGCTGGGCACTAACCAAAAAATAAAAAAGCACTATTTTAGTGTTTTTTTTGTTTGTTTTGGCACCATGGGCAAAATTTTGGCGTTTTGGGTCATCAAAAAGCATCTATCTCACAACAGCTACCATACAGCTACGCCCAGCGATTTCTAACTGTCAAAATGTATGGAAAAAATCACTGCGCTCTTATTCTGGGCCAACACTAAAGATAAACAACAGTAAACTAACTAGCCTTTCCAAAAAATTAGAGCAGAATGCGAAAATATTAGCTCTGTTCCACGTACGTTACCGCGGGTGCCCGCGGGAACCCAATCTTACCAAAAAGCGTTTCTATTGTTAAAAATTGGGTAAATGAGAGCGTTGATGAGAGAATAATTTGTTTCTCATTTTACCAGAAGTTACCCGTACTTTTTTTTCGGATAAAATAGTAAAACTGTCAAATCACTTGTTGTTTATAAATCAGCTGTTTTAAATTTGTAAAAATAATCAAAATATTAACAAAAGTTGTAAACATTAATTAATATCGTTAACAAATACCGCGTTCTAACACTTTCTCTTTATTCCCTTCGATATTTTATTGTTAAAAATAGCTTTTGTTTATATGAATAACTTTGACGTTTATTTTTGGGCTTGAAATGTGGTTTTGTGCGTTCCCGGTATTGTGAGCAATTTTACCATTTTTTGAGATAATTATTTGTTTACTCTCATTTTACCAGACTTTACCTAGAATTACGTGGAACAAACCTATTAAAGAATTCAGCATTTATTTATTATTTTGACCAAGTACTGAAATCACAACTGTACAAAACTAACAGACAATGAAAACAACGGGGAAGCCCCAGTTTTGTTTTTACTTTTAAAGGCATATATGGTTTATGTATGGACACATATGAACAAATATGGATTTTTTATGAACACCCGAGTAAAAAAGTTTTGATATAATCATATATTATTTTATGTAATTGCATATAGTAACTTATAGTTACATATGGCCACATATGCTTTTAAATTCAAGCATATATACTTTAATATAGTCATATATTAGATATTTTTTCCTCAAAGGTTTTAATATGGAGACATATGTGATTTTATATTATTACATACTGGCCTACATACATATGTATGTGCTATATATAAGTACATAAAGTAACATATAAAAGATACAATTACATATACGTTTATATATAATTTAGTATGACACTATACATAATAATATACAACTATGTGGATCCATATAAGAAATATTTTATAATTTGTGGTAGTTATGATTATATATATTTATATATTGACGAATATGAACCCATATATAACTTATAACATTCTTTATAAAATCATCTATAATTACTATATATCATCCCACATAGGCAATTTTTTCAAAGTGATTTTATATAAAAATATATAAGGTCCATATAAAACCGTATTATATTATATTTGGTTCCATGTTATCAATGATTTTGAAATAGTTTTAGATTTAGTAATTACTAGGGATTGGCGCATGACGCGAAATGTTCGTGAGTCACGTTCTTCACACGTGATCGTGAGTAATAATTACTACACTTAAGTGATTCGTGCGTGAGCGTGAGTAAGAATAACTCGTGCATGATTCGTGTGTGAGTTTATTTTTTGCATGTTTTTAGTAAATTTTACTGTTTTGCGTGAGAATTTTCTGATTGTAAGTTTTTAATATACTCACGTGTGCTGAGTAAGAATCGAAATGCTCGTGCGTGAGTAATTTGTTTTTGTTTAGGAGCATGAGTCAAAAATGCCTTACGCACCCATAACATTAACAACACTGAAGCTTTAATACGAAATTCTCTATACTATAACGTACACTTGACTGATTTCTTATATCTTGGTTGTATATCATAATCCCATTAACTTTAAAATTTCAGTGTTAACTTTATTTTAAAATTACTAAATTAAAAGAAAATTTTTTTCATTTTTAATGCAATGTCATGATAAATCTGGATGAAAGTAATGGAAGATTTATCGAAATTATAAGATTTCCAGCAGACCTGGAGTTAATCATTACATTTTGTAATTAATTACATATGCAATTACACAATTATATGTAATTGTAATTGAAAAAAAATATATTTCTCTTAACATAGTATTTGTAATTGCAATTCAAAAAAGAACAATTACAATTACAAGTAATTGATAGATATGGTCCTATATAATATGATAAAAATTATAAGGTTAATATTTAGATATAATTGTATCAAACTATGTCCACTTTTATAACAATTTATATAATTTTATATAAAAAGATATAATTTGATGTAATTGGATGAGGACAAAATTCGGATACAATTGTATTGAATTGCATAAAATTGTATCAAATTGTATACAATTGTATACAATTCGATACAATATGATACAATAAGACGTTCTCATTTTTCGGATATAATTATATCTAATTACATAAAAGATTATATATAATTAAATATAACTTCATATGGCTCCATATCATTTTTTTTTCATTTACATTTTTACTTTCCACAGAAAACCCGTGATCATGATCACAGTTTAAAAGAACAACGATTTGCAAATCACATTCACTGAGAACAATGTTACTGAAAAAGCGCCAGATCGCCCATCCCTATTACAAACCCGTGATCACGGTCACTGTTTAAAAGAACGGTGAATTGAAAATCACGTTCACTGGTAGCAGCGTTATTCAAAAATCACCGGATCGCTCAACTCTAATCCACATAGTTTTATATTATTATGTATAGTGTCATACTAAATTATATATAAACGTACATGTAATTATGTCTTTTATATGTTACTTTATGTACTTATATATAGCACATACATATATATGTAGGCCAATATGTAATAATATAAAATCGCATATGTCCTCATATTAAAACCTTTGAGGAAAAAATATCTAACATATGACTATATAAAAGTATATCTGCTTGAATCTAAAAGCATATGTGGCCATATGTAACTATAAGTTACTATATGCAATTACATAAAATAATATATGATTATATCAACACTTTTTCACTCGGGCTTGGGCATATATGGATTTTATATGAACATATATGGAAGTATATGTGATTCCAGATATGAAAAAAGCTTTCATATACAGACATATATGGAGGCATCTGTTATTTCATATATGGAAAAGGCACTCATATATGGACAAATATGGAAGTACATGTTATTCAATTTATGCAAAAGGGACTTGTATATGATCGTATTTGGAAGAATACATGTTTCCATATTTGTAAAAGGAGCTCTTATGGATAAATATGGAATTATATTTAATGCCATGAATACAAAAAGGAACATATGTAGCGCCTAATTTGAATGTTATACATAAATTTATATCTATAGTACAACCTTATATAGAGGACAGCAACGTTCGCATGTATTCGCATGTATTTAATAAATGTGTATGTCCATATATGAACATATACTTAGATGTTACCTCATTTTTCGGATCCATACATATACGGTTGAACCATAAATGTTCATATATGGACATTTTTCACCGGGTATTTAAATAAAAAAGAATTGCCATCCCGGTGAAAAATGTCCATATATGAACATTTATGGTTCAACCATATATGTATGGATCCGAAAAATGAGGTAACACCTATGTATATGTTCATATATGGACATATATGAACATATAGAAATATTAAATATATGCGAATACATGCGAACTATGCTGTCCTTTATTATAAGGTTGTACGATAGATATAAATTTATGTATGACATTGAAATTAGGCGCTACATATGTTCCTTTTTTATTCATGGCATTAAATATAATTCCATATTTATCCAAATATGAGTTCCTTTTATATATATGGAAAAATGTATTCTTCGAAATATGCTCATATACAAGTCCCTTTTGCATAAATTGAATAACATATACTTTCATATTTGTCCATATATGAGTGCCATTTCCATATATGAAATAACAGATGCTTCCATATATGTCTGTATATGAAATTTTTTCCATATATATATGTTCATATAAAATCCATATATGTTCATAAATAATCCATATTTGTTCATATGTGTCCATACATAAACCATATATGAACATGTTTGAGCGTATATGAACATTTTTCACCGGGATGTTATTTTCCCTTAAAAAAAAACTTAGTGGGTTATTTTGTAAAACGCAACGCCTTCTTTTAATATAGAAATTTAGAAATTTTGCCAGAATTTTATGATAATCGAATTATATATCGAGTTATGTATTAACCATATTTTTTTAAAAGACGATTTACAAGCTCAGTGAAAAATTTCACCATTATGGAGTTAAATCACACATTTTTGTAGCGAAATTTAACATTTAACTGAATTTTTTTTCTGGTATTCTAATAGTTTACATTTTTTGAAAATATCCAACAAAACGTCACGTGCCACCTAAAATCCACTCGCATGCCCCTGGTCTAACCAAATTTAAGTGATATATTTCCGAAAACTGTAAAATTTGATGAAAACGTTCAAATTTTGTTAAATTTTTGACAAAATAAGCAATTTTTGTAAAATGTCCTAGAAAGCAGTCGCTCCAAACACCAACTCGAATTATCGTCTTTCCAATTTATTTTTTTTTCCTTTAATATCAACTATTATGTGGTACAAATAGCATTCGACATTTGAACGAAAATCGCCAAATCGTTATTTTAAAGGACATCCAAATATACAAAGAGTGGTGGCAAATTAATTAGAAACGATTCAAGTTTTTTCTAATTTTATTCTCGTTGCCTTTATTTTTAAAGATCAAAATAGTGGCTAAATTCGCTACGAAAGGCAAGGAGATGGTTCAGAAAATTTTACAGAATTTTAAGGTAACGTTTGTTTTTTCATTTTGTCACTTGTTTTAAGTGGGCGTGGCTTTTAACAAAAAATTAGCGATATCAACCTTTTATCACATTACATAGTAAAATTTAGGCAGTACTGATCGGTTCTGTACAAACTGTATATTTTTGGAAATGCTATAAAATTTCACCACTGTATACATATATGGATGTATGTAGTTCAGCTATGGACATGGAAATAGGACACTTTTATGTGTTAAGAAACATAATTATTTATTTTGAAAAATAAAACAAAAATAATTTTTTTTATTTCATATACGGGAAGTATTATTACTGATGATTGTAATTCATTCTTTATTTAAATAAAAATCGTTCAACTATTTTATATATATTGGTAAATATGTATAAACTAAAAAAAATAGCTGGACTTCTAAATAGGACACATTTGATATTTTTACAAAAAACCGTACATTTTTTGGATTTTTAAAACAATTATTCTTTAGCGTTAATATTACACTAATATTTTGTGCACATTTTTCCAAAAGGACAACTCATTTCCTTTGTGGGTTTTGGCAAAATCAATACATTTCTTAATATTTTTTCTTGAAAGAAGAGGCTTTTTTCTACTTATTCGTCCAAATAAGTTTGCTTCATTCAGTCTTCTTCTTACTAACCTGTCTGACACTTGAACGTTGAATTTTTCCCTGATTTCATTATTTATTTGACGGGATGACATAAAAGGGTTGAGTTTGCTTTTGCGTACTATAGTCCTGTCCATATAAGTTGTAGTTTTACGACGGATTGGCTTACGTTCTTTATTTTGCGTATGATATTTCTGTCGGCAGCACATAGACGAATAGCATTGTATACGATATTTCGCGAACACTTTAGTATTTTAGCAATTTCAGTTGGAGATTTCATCTCATTGTGGAATTGAGATATAAGTCTTCGTTTTTCTGGATTACAATGTTTTCCACGTCCCATATTGGTACAATTAGGAAAGAATTTACTTATTTCAAACGCAAATTATGAAAAGAAAATTATTACTAAGTGCTTCGAATAAATTTTTGACAATTATTGCAAGTGTCCTATTTTTATGTCCAAGTCAAATATGAACAAAGTAAAGTAATTTTGTTGTAAATATTTGCATGTTTTAAATATTGCAAAGTTTTATATATAATCTGAGACTACTTGATTACAGTTTACTATAATATGAAAGAAATATAATTATTGCTTTATAATTATTAAGAGAAATGCATGAAGATAATTTTGTCTGACGTCTCCTCTATGTCCATAGCTGTATATGTGATTCGAAATATGCAAAAGAGAGTCATGTATGAACAAGTACGGAGGTATGTATATGGAATTATTTGTTCGCAAAAGCGACTCGTCTATAGTCTTATATGTAAATGGTACTCCATGTATAAATGGGAGCCATATATGGAGAAATATGGAAGTATATGTAATACCATATTTGCAGGAAGGGCTCATCTATGAACTTATATGGGATTCTATATATAAGAAAGGGCCTCATATATGCAAAAATATTGTATCCCAAAATTTATTAAGTTTGAAAACAAGAAAATTATGAACCAAATTTATGCGGAAATGAGAACTCCATTCACAGCAGCTTGACAATAAAACATTTTTACTGAAAACACTTAGTTAAAATCATGTAACGTATTTGTTACCTATTAACTATTTTTCTGGAATTAAAGTTAAAATCAAGTACAGTGAACTCGCGATAATATGAACTAATTCAAACCAAGCTTGTTGATATTTGCAAGATTGTTCATATTTGCGAATGGTATGAAAAGTTAATAAAAAAAAGTCATCTACTTGTCACATAAAGTTTCTTGCTATATAAATTTAAGTTTTATTTGTTTTAAAATTATTTTTATTTTATTAAAAGGAACTTTTTTTCATAAGAAACTTTTAATCTGGAGACAAAGGAGTCGTGCTATGGGCGTGCGAAGTTTTATCTCATACTGACCAGCCAATAACGGCTCAATTATTTACAAAATATTTTGAAAACACTTCACTGTGTACTGAACGGCACAAAACACCTTTTCATTTCAGCAGGCACCGGATTTTACAGACAAAAAAACTTTATTTTTAAGTTTTCATGAAAAAAAAAAGTATTCTCTTCAAAATAAAGTAAATTTCTAAATAATTTTTTTTATATTCATCCAAAATTGAAAATATATTTATCTTTATAAAAAAAAGAAAAAAAAATTACAAATAATATTTTTATCAAGGACCGGAAACTTTTTATTTTTTGGTTTTTATCAAATATAATTATAGTAAAAGTATTAAAATAAAAATTCAAACGTACAAAAAAATAAAAAGAAAAAAATATTTATTTAAAAATACCCCTCATGATGAAAATAAAAAACTTTCTGTTTTAATTATCTTTCAAAAAAAAAAAAATAATAGATGGAAAAAAAGAAACTTTTTTTGTGTTGTTATAAAAAAAAAGAAAAATGCCCAGATAGAAAAATACGAACGGCACAGTACTGGCTCAGCGTTGGAGACGCCCAGGTGGAAATTGCCCACTGTAGAAAAAAATAGTACTGGGACAGCACTGTTTTTCTTATTATGCCAGTACCACTTAAAATGTGCTTTGCCACTGTCTTCTGCTATTTTAACAAGATTTTTCTTTCTGACACTTATTTTACCCTAATTTTTAATAGAATTTCAATATAACTTTTTTCATAATATTTTTTATAAGGAGTGAGATCATAGAAATGTTAACACTAGGGTTTGGGATTTCCCGGACTTTTTTATTTCCCGGGAAACTGGAATGAAAAAATTTGATTCCCGGGATTCCCGGGAATCCCGGGAAATATTTTTGAACAAAATTGTTAATGAAAACCACCTATATAAGTAATTTTTGTTAAAAAAAACACTATTTCAGTACAAATTCAGTCTATGTAGTGAGAATTCAAAGTAAAAATATCAGAATGTTGAACATTTGACTTCACCTAAATTACTCTAAGCACTGCCAAATGAATTGCATGATTTCAGCAGAAAGCACCTACTACTGGACTGTCGGAAACAAACCTTTTCATCACACTTGGCCCATTAGATATGGTGGCCACAATATTATTTTCCAAAGACAAATTAAACTCTTCTAGTCTTATTTCTACAATTCTTCTTATTTCATCAGCATTACATCTTCCTGATATATAAACCAACCCCAGGTTATAAAATGAATTATTTCCGTTTATACATATGTTCAAATATCTCTTTTGTGATATTCTTGTCCATTTATCTAAGAATATAGTAAATCTCCTATTGTTAGAAATATTGCTCGATATTTCTTTTATCATGATATCTTTTACATGATTGTAGTAATTTAATATAATGTTCTTTACATCGGTTTAATTTTTTTGCAATGCCAGGTTTTTATTATAAAAACTTTCTCGAATAAAGGAAGATCTAGTTATGGTGCGGATTGACTGCGGCTAATTTGGATATCATTTCAGGAAATGTTTGCCCTACCATAAAACCTTTAATGCCTATTCAGCTTACACTTTTTTCTTCGGGTACTTTGCTAATTTTAGCTGAAACGTTGTTCTTGTGGTTGTTTTCTTCAAGAGAAGTTGCATGACCATCAATTTTTTTTTTTTTGTGAACCAAATTTAGAAGTCGGATAACCAAATTTAGATACCACCGTTAACCATTAGTCTTTTCTTTTCATATTTATTAATGAAAACGTTACTTATAAAATTATTGACCCTTAATATAAAGGAGTATTTTAAATTTAAAGTCGACTTTATTTTTAATCAAACGGTTTTATTCATTTTGTGTATGAAAACCTTACAAAAATATTTATATTTTCAAATATTTTGATTGGTTAAAATAAATTAACCAATCAGAATGCTCCAAAAATAAACCAAGTCAAGGTATACTGCCACCCAATATTTTAACTAAAGTCGACTTTACCTAAATTATACATTTGAAAAATTTAGATACTAAGGGCGATTATTTGTAAGAAACAAAGCTATTTGTTCATATTTCTTTTAAACATTTTACCAAGTTTTTAGGTTTTACTACTTAAATTTTGAATAAGTTATACGAAAAATCTTTATTAGTTGAAATGCTCCTAATTACTTGGCAAAGATTTTATTTCTGTGTCAAATAAATGTATTCCCTTTTAAAAGATTTTAACAATTACATTTTTGTTTTGGTATTTAAAATGTTTTTATGACTAAAATTAAAAAATCCTATTCGAAACAAAAACAATTTAAAAAATTTAATATTTTTAAAATTTCCCGTTTTCCCGGGAAAAATATATTATTTTCCCGGGAATTCCCGGCAAACTTTTCCCGGGATTTCCCGGGAATTCCCGAACCCCAAACCCTAGTTAACACACATAAAGTTAAATAAAAAACAAACCACCAAATTTTTATTAAATGAAATTTAAAACAAAATCAAACAAAAAAACCGCATAGAATTCTAACCACTACGAACAAAGTTATCCACTTTTTCCGGAAACCCTACCATTAAGGCTTTTATGGTAGTTTCTGTCACCTTTTTAGAGCAGGTGGTTCATCTACGTTTGAAATCTTGCATGTACTGGGAGAACTTTTTAGTGCCCTTTAATTCTCTTTTAACAAGAGCTCAATATCTCTCCACTGGCCTGAGCTCCGGGCAGTTTGGTGGATTTGCCTCTCTTGGTACAAAAACCACATTATTACTCCAGCGCTTTCTTGCTGTAGTGACAAGGTGCTAAATCGGGCCATAAGTAAGTGGATACATTGTGCTGACTCAAAAATGGAAGAAGTCTCTTCTGCACACACTCCTTGATATAAATTTCGCTGTTTATAGAGCCAGATGTCACAAATTACTGGCTTCTTTGGCCGCAGCTACATATGGCTTGCCAAACTAGGAATTTTTAGGGAATTTCGTTTGCTTTTTCGCAACATTTCCTCGAACATCGGAAACATAAAATTCTTGACCAGGGAGATGCGAAAAATCAGCCAGGACATACGTTTCGTCGTCCATTACACAACAGTTGTATTTTTGTATAAAATTTGATTTCAATTTTCGAGCTCTGGTTTTGGCCTCCAAATTTTTAAAAGCGTTTCTATCGGGAACTTTGTAGGACTTTAGTCCTGCCTTACGTTTCACTTTACGTACAAAAAATCCGAGCATTGGGCTAACCAAGCTGTTTTTCTGCCAGATGTGTTAGGAGCTCTCTAAAGGATGCTTTCAACTTTATATGCCTTACCAATGTTACGATAACCAGTCGTTGTTCCTGTTCCCGAATTCCTTTCAATTGTTAGGTATTCCAGATACATTTTTACCACTTTTGAAACTGTTTGGCGACGTACATTAGTCTCTTTGGCAATTTTTTTGTATGTCCATGTTTGGTTTTGTTAAAAATATTTAATTATTTTTGAACGCACTTTTCTTTCATCGTCCATTGTGTAAAAAATTTCAAATTAAAACTCGTGATGTAAATTAATTTATTAACTGACATATTTTTAAAATGTAAACTGCCGAAAAAAAAAATATTAGAAGCTTTAAACCAAGGTTGGTTACCGAAACGAATAACGGTAAGGGTAACGGTAACGGTATCAGATTTCGTTTGTTTAGGTAACGGTAAAGGTAAAGGTTTTTAAGACTGTTTCGGTAACGATGTACCGTTATCGAAACAGCAATACCGGTACGTACCGGTATTAAAAATTATGTTAAAAACATATAAAAACAAGTAAAATCATGGCATATTTTTAATTTTTAGTACTGAAAATACAGATTTTAAGCTATAAATTCAATACTGGTAGTTTTAATAAGTAAAATTATTATCTATAAATTTTTTGTAAAAAAAACTCTCAAGATTATAAAATAAAAAATAAAAAAATTGTAATTTTTATATAAAATAATAAATACCGGTAAAATACCGGTAACTACCCATAAAAATAACGGTAACGGTAACGATAACGGTATTTAGAAATTTTTTAGTGGCATCGATAACGGTAACGGTATTCAATTTGAAACGGCATTTTAGCGATAACGGTATTATAACGATAACGGTAACCAACCTTGCTTTAAACCAAAGTTATAGGCAAAAATGTGTGTTAACATTTTTATGATCTCACTCCTTACAAAACAGCGAGAAACCAGAAAATTTAAGAAGAACTTTTTTTTTCTAGTTTTGCAATTATTTCGGCTTGTATTCACAAAAACGTTTTAAATTTTATTAGAGCTTAATAAAACAAATTAACGTGCAAAACAACACACAAAATTCGTTCAATTAGCCTCTAATAAGAAAAAAACTTTTTTTGTGAATAAACATGTTTTATAACACAATAAAAAACAACAAAATTAATTTGAAACAAAAATATATATCCCTAAATTCATAAATGCTTTGTAAAGTTATAGCAGGTTTACAAAACGTCATTTTCATACAAAATTTTTTCAATAAACCTCCTATAAATTTACAAAGCGTTTATGAATTTAGGGGATATTTTTTATTATTTTATTAAAATTTAGGGTGATTCACCACCAGATTTTTAATTGTTTTTATAGTACTGGCTATACACTGATTTTTTGTATTTGAAGTACTGGCAAGTTACTGAATATTTTTAATTTATAGTACTGGGAAAACACCAGGAAGGAACAAAATCCAACATTGGGCCAACGTGGGCAAATACCTACGGCCATGCGTATATTGGTGTTATCATTTCGACACCGTACCAGTACTGGAAACGTAAAAAATCCGACACATCGCCAGTACATGCACTACCGCCCAGATAGAAAAATACGAACGGCACAGTACTGGCTCAGCGTTGGAGACGGTAACTTCAGTAACTTGCCAGTACTTCAAATACAAAAAATCAGTGTATAGCCAGTACTATAAAAACAATTAAAAATCTGGTGGTGAATCACCCTATATTTTAATAAAATAATAAAAAAATATATATTTTTGATGAATGGGGGAATATTTAGTTGATCTCTTATTTTTAAGTAAATGAATGTTCTTTTTAGTTTGACTCTAGATCATAAATTGATATCACTTTCTATTTAAATTATTTTCAAATCAAAGAAAGATGATACAATTTTTACAAGTAAATTACAAAGAATAAAAATATATTTGAAAGACTTCGATAAGACCAGCAATACAGAATACGTATTTTCGGCTTTCGCTACAAAGCCATCATCAGTGTATTTCGTCTGGTGTGGGCTAATATTTAATGTTGTCTACTTATGTGACCGCTGAAAGAAAATCGAGTTTCGTATCAACAACTCAACTTAGACTAACATCAACGAAATTTAACAATGCTATTTTTATCCTTTGTTATTATTACTCTATTTTGCTTTGAACCTTACATAAGTAGACAACATTAAATATTAGCCCACACAAGACGAAATACACTGATGATGGCTTTGTAGCGAAAGCCGAAAATACGTATTCTGTATTGCTGGTCTTATCGAAGTCTTTCAAATATATTTTTATTCTTTGTAATTTACTTGTAAAAATTGTATCATCTTTCTTTGATTTGAAAATAATTTAAATAGAAAGTGATATCAATTTATGATCTAGAGTCAAACTAAAAAGAACATTCATTTACATATATATTTTTGTTTTAAATTAATTTTGTTGTTTTTTATTGTGTTATAAAATATCAATAATTGCAAAACTAGAAAATAAAAAGTTTTTCTTAAATTTTGTGGTTCCTCGCTGTTTTATATAAAAAATATTATGAAAAAAATTATATTGAAATTCTATTAAAACTTAGGATAAAATAAGTGTCAGAAAGAAAAATCTTGTTAAAATAGCAGAAGACAGTGGCAAAGCACATTTTAAGTGGTACTGGCATAATAAAAAAACAGTGCTCTCCCAGTACCTACTATATTTTTCTACCGTGGGCAATTTCCTCCTGGGTGGTTTCAACAATTTCAAAAAAAAAATATATATATAAATATCTCTCTCTCTCTCTCTTGAATACATATTTACAAAACCGAACCTAAAAATTGCAAAATATTGGCGGAACGCAAAAAAGACTATGGTACAAAAATTTTATTAAAACCCTTATCAGCGATTTTCATTCTGCAAACAAATATATGACCTTCTCCGAGAAAAGGCACCTAGTGTGTCAAAAAACCTAGTGTGTCAAAAACTTGACACAAAAAAAATTTCAAATGATATTTTTATACAAATGATATTTTTTTATTTTCAACTCCAAACAAAAAAAGAAAAAATAAAACAAAAATTTTCCTTGTTAATAAAAACAGTTTTTATTTTTCAATTTATAAAATTTTAGTTTCAGTAGAATCTGCAAACGAATTAATGATGCAAAAAATTTACATTTTGCAAAATTTTGTTTCAAATTTCCAAACACCTAAAAAACTCGAAATTTTGGCGAAACGAGAAAAAAGACTTTATGGTAAAAAAATTGTATTAAAAACCTTATCAGCGATATTCATTCTGCAAACAAATATGCTGATGTAAGAATTTTCCTTTTTGCAAATTTTTTTTGCCGCGACTTATTTGCGCGATTTTTTTTTTCAATTATGCACCAAACTTTTTGTATGAAATGGGTATTATAGTCCCTAGATTACATATTTAACAAAACCGCACATAAAAAAACACGACATCAGTATATTTGTTTGCAGAATGAAAATCGCTGATAAGGTTTTTAATACACTTTTTTTTACCAAAAAGTGTTTTTTCGCGTTCCGCTAAAATTTCGCGTTTTTTGGGTGCGGTTTTTTTGCTAAATATAAAATCTAGAGACTATAATAACCATTTCATGCAACAAAGTTTTGTGGTTAATTGCAAAAAAATCGCAAAAAGAGTCGCGGAAAAAAATTTGCAAAAAGGAAAATTCTTACATCAAGATATTTGTTTGCAGAATGAAAATCGCTGATAAGGTTTTTTAATACAATTTTTGTACCATAAAGTATTTTTTGCGTTCCGCCAATATTTTGCAATTTTTTAGGTGCGGTTTTGTTAAATATGTATTCAAGAGAAAAAAAAAGTCGCGGAAAAAAGAAACCATTTTTCTTTTTTTTATAACAACACAAAAAGTTTCTTTTTTTCCATCTATTATTTTTTTTTGAAAGAAAATTAAAACAGAAAAAGTTTTTTATTTTCATCATGAGGGGTATTTTTAAATAAATATTTTTTTCTTTTTATTTTTTTGTACGTTTGAATTTTTAATTTAATACTTTTACGATAATTATATTTGATAAAAACCAAAAAAATAAAAAGTTTCCGGTCCTTGCATTTCAGTGAACATAATTTTTTGTTTTTCAATTAAGTGAACGTATTTTTTTTGTTTTTCAATTCAGTGGACGTAATTTTTTTTTAATTTGCTGTGAACGTATTTTTTTTTCAATTCACTCAACGGAAATGAAATTGAACGAATTCATTGGTGAATTAATTCAATAAGGAATTAATTCACTTTTTATCCATTCGATTTATAAAATAGAACGCGTTTACCAGTGAATTAATTTATTTGTTTTAATAAAACACTGAGGTAAAAAAGTAAGTAAAAAACATTGTGAACAGTTTTCGATCGCACTTTACTATTTTTGTACTGAGTTTTAGTACAATTTTTTGTATTGTATACTATTACGCATCTCCCATTTTTGTTGGAAGTAGAGGTCTTTTTTATGCGGATTTATTTTACTCGGTTATTTTTGGAACGTATCTACCGCATAAAAAAAGACTTAAGTGTATTTAGTCCTGATTACTATAGTTTTGAATTAAATTGCAAAAAATTTTAAAATTAAAAAAAAAAAGAATTACCTTCAGCATATTTAGCGTGGAAATTTTAGTCGATGACGAAGTTTCACGATTATTGGGAGTTACGCCGCTGGAATTTATATCTGCTCTTTATCTATACACAACGTTTCCATCACAGCCGTAAATTTCTCCAAAGTCCGAAATCGTTCTCCACTCATAACCTGAATTAATTTAATTGTATTTTGTGTTTCTTTTAGATCAACATATCAAAAGTAATCGTCCTATATTATTGCCATGCGGTCATAATATGTGCGAAAATTGTGTTTATAACAATCGACACAATTTAACTTGCACCACTTGTCTAAAACCAGTCGAAATATCACATGATGACCCTACACAACAAACGAGATTCTATATACGAGATAATTTTGATATGAATTTCTATTTAATGGGCGAATTGAATAGTTTGCGCCAATTTCGCAAAGATTACTCATCCAACAATGCAATGACAATGACCGGAATGGATGCCGCCAGTGGAACAGCATCTTCAGTAGTTAAATGTATTGAATGCGAATTGGTGCCATCAATGGGTAAATGTCGCCAGTGTAAAGTTTACCTATGTAAACGCTGTTTCGATGCTGTTCATAAGAATAGCAAAGTGCTAAAAATGCATACAATGCAACGTTTCGATAAGGATAAAAATAAATCGAATGTTATGCGTTTAATGAAACCACATTATTGCAAACGGCATCAAAATATTATAAATCGTTATTGCACTAAATGTGATTTATTTTGTTGTTATGATTGTGCCAAGAATGACCATGCTCAACATAAGTGGACAACATTGCTGGAAGAGGTAAGATCAACTACCACATACATACACTGATAGAAAAAAATCTGCAAAAATTTTAGTTAAAACTACTAGAAATTAGTTGAAAATTATCTTGCAGAAAAAACTGTTGAAATTAGAAGATTATTTTTGCTAAATATTAGCAGAGAACTTATATTCTTAGAGAAGGTGCATTAGAAAGCTCACTTTTTTTTGAGCTTTCTATGGCGTGAACGATGAGGGCAAAAATTTGATTTTAGCAAATTCTACTTCATCACTAGATGACGTTAGTGTTCCCGTGAACTGAAGGGACAAATTATTTTTGTTTACGAAATGTGGTAAGGTAGGACATGTAAGAAATGTAATAGGCGAGCAGCAAAATTAGGATGGTTGAAAAAAACAAAATTCAAGAAATTTTTTTTTCTTTTAGGCGAGGGGGTTGCATATTATTACATGTTATTGTTTATGATATTTGGGTGTGCGGGGGTGTAGAAAATGATTTTTTTATTGGTGGATAGGTTTCTTGACATGGGGGTATAGTTAAATGTTTGTAACTTAAGGGACGAGGAGGGATGGGTAGATTTTTGTTTTAATGGGTATAAATTGCATTAGATGCGTGTGTATGTGCATTTTTGTTTACATTTGTAACAACAATAAGCTTTACACGCAGGAGCAACAACAATGTTTACAATGTTTACAATGTTTTTTTTGTTGTTGTTTTGGTTTTTTTATATTGTTTTTTTTTTGTTTGGTGAAGCAAAAGATAAGCAAACCAACAACAAACATACTGTTTTTTATTGTTGGACAAAAATATTTTCTATCATTATATATGGTGTTAAAACTTATTAAATTTAAATTTTTTTGAATTTGCCAAATTTCACTATTCTTTGAAATTTGGCAACATGGCTTGTGTTCGTATATTGTGTATTACAATTACTAACATAAAATATTTTTGGATTTAAAATCTAAAAAACATCTTTATTTCTGTTTGTAAAAATGGTAATGTATATTTGAAATTTTTGAAATATTTGAAATATTTGCAATATTTCAAAAATTTCAAAATATTTAAAAAAAGGAAGCTAAGTATTTTACTTAACTACATATTTCATTTATTTCAAAATATTTTTATTTCAGCTTTGAAGTATTAATATTAACAAAATATTTATATTTCAGCTTTGAAATATTAATATTTATTTACTTACTCCAAATTATTTGAAATAAATAAAAAAATATTAATATATTAAAACTCAAATATAAATATTTGTTTACTTATTTAAAATTTTTTTAAGTAAGTAATAAAATACTTATACTTGAACTTTCAAATATAATTACGAAAAATATTTCAAACTGTTAATTTAGGTAAATATTTTTAAGTAACTATACAGCTTTGTTCCTGGCACGAGCAAATTTTTTTTAAAAAACAATTAACAATAAAAAAATACTATATCGGTAAATTATTTTTTCGAAAATCTATTTTTCAATACTGATAAGCATATACATTCAAAAGTGCTTGACAGTTACTACATGACAATTGTTTGTGTAGTAATCAGTAGTAGTTGTTTTCAACTGTAATTACTGTTGTTTTCCTATGGAAAAATATAAAACAATTGGTATGACAGTTATTTAAAGAACTAACAAGAAGTACTGCAATTTTTTAGCACTTGGTTAAAGTAGTTATTTTTAATATGATAATAAACAACTACCAAAACAGTATTTTCACAGTAAACTGTTATTTTTGTTAGTTATTTTAAAAGCACAAATTTTTTTCAATTTCGTTTAATTTGAAAAATTCATGGTTAGTTTATATATGTTCCCAGTGTAGAAAATCATTACCAGATATGTGGTTATGTAACTACATACTTGGTAATGGTAACTAGTTACTTTTGTTATTACATTTTTTATTACCTTTATATGGCGATGTCGCGAAAAATAATGAGTTGTCGTTACACACCAGCATACGAAAAATCAAAAAATATATCGTTACCTATGTGCTTACCAGTACTGACAAAAATAATGAGTCTAAAAATAGATTTTCTAAAAAATAAATTATATAAAAAAAAATATTTTTTATTGTATTTTTTTTTTTAAATAAAATTTGCTGGTGCGGGAATCGAACCTGGGTCTACAGATTGCCGGTCGACAGCTCTACCATCTGAGCTATATCGACATGTAATATTTAATAGATAAAAACACAATTGACCTGCTGCACACAAGTAAGCTTACTCGCCAACATACAAAAAATCAAAAAATATGTGGTTACATATATCCTTACCAGTGTTTAAAAAATATTGAGTCTAAAAATAGATTTCAAAAAATTTTCAAAAAAATCTAAAAAATTATTTTCTATTTGAAATAATGATAAAAATAAGTAATTATCAGTAACTCATTATTATATGTTTTAAAATAATACAGAAGGTAAGTGGGTGTCATTACTGGTAGTACAAAAAATAATGATATGTCATTACCGTTTCTACACTGGGTTGTTATTGATATATTCCTAGCATGCAAATAAAAATCAGAAATTCTTATTGTATCACCAATCCATTAAAGCATAATAACTGAAGAAACGTTAGGAATTTTCGCTTTGAATTTTAAATATGCTGAAGTAATTACACATATTTTTGTAATCGAGAGAAAAAAAATTGTTTTTTTTTATAAAAATATACTTTTATAATATCAAAAGGATTAAGTTTAAAAAAAACAATGGTTTTTACACATTTTGTCAGTTGCTTTAAAATTTTTGTAGTAAAAATTTTTCAGTTAATTTTACGATATTGTTAATTGTTTTTAATGTATTTCTTAGTTATTTTTTAACACTTTAAAATAACAAAATTTTTAGTTATTTTAAAGTTAAATGCCTTTGTCATTTTTTTAACTGCATATACCTTTTTTTAACTGCCATTTTCAATAGATTATACCGACAAACTTTTTTGAGTGTATATGACGACATTTTTTTGGTTTTCTAATATGCTGGCGTATAAGCACAACTCATATTTTGTTCGTAAAGACTGCTGCAAATGTAATTTAAAACAAATGAAATTTTATTTGAAAACTTGACTACTACAATTTCATTAGATTAAACTTACATTTTCTTTTTGACTGTTAATAACACTATGCGACAGTCAAAATCGGGATGGGATGAAACCAACGGGAAATGTTATATCGGTCAAAAACAAGTTATACGTGTCCCGGCGTTTCGCTGGGTCACGTCTAGGAATCGAGATAAATCTTTTTTTTTGACATAACTCGAGAACCACTGGTCCGATTTTGCTCAAACAATTTTAAAAAAATTAAAAATTACAATTCCTTTAATCTGTTCATATAACGTTTTTCTATATACATACTCAACAGTTTTGCCGGTAAAAATAAATGTTTGTTACCGCTACCATAAAAATCAAATAACCTTTTGTTTATTACTTTTTTTTTAATATTTTAGGCAAAAAATATTTTTTTCTTCATACATTTATTTTTACCGGCAAAACTGTTGAATATATAGAAAACCGTTATATGCACAGATTAAAGGAATTGTAATTTTTAATTTTTTTAAAATTGTTTGAGCAAAATCGGACTAGTGGTTCTCGAGTTATGTCAAAAAAAAAGATATATCTCGATTCCTAGACGTGACCCAGCGAAACACCGGGACACGTATAACTTGTTTTTGACCGATATAACATTTCCCGTTGGTTTCATCCCATCCCGATTTTGACTGTCGCATAGTGTTATTAACAGTCAAAAAGAAAATGTAAGTTTAATCTAATGAAATTGTAGTAGTCAAGTTTTCAAATAAAATTTCATTTGTTTTAAATTACATTTGCAGCAGTCTTTACGAACAAAATATGAGTTGTGCTTATACGCCAGCATATTAGAAAACCAAAAAAAATGTCGTCAGATACACTCAAAAAAGTTTGTCGGTATAATCTATTGAAAATGGCAGTTAAAAAAAAGGTATATGCAGTTAAAAAAATGACAAAGGCATTTAACTTTAAAATAACTAAAAATGTTGTTATTTTAAAGTGTTAAAAAATAACTAAGAAATACATTAAAAACAACTAACAATATCGTAAAATTAACTGAAAAATTTTTACTACAAAAATTTTAAAGCAACTGACAAAATGTGTAAAAACCATTGTTTTTTTTTACTCTTAATCCTTTTGATATTATAAAAGTATATTTTTATAAAAAAAACAATTTTTTTTCTCTCGATTACAAAAATATGTGTAATTACTTCAGCATATTTAAAATTCAAAGCGAAAATTCCTAACGTTTCTTCAGTTATTATGCTTTAATGGATTGGTGATACAATAAGAATTTCTGATTTTTATTTGCATGCTAGGAATATATCAATAACAACCCAGTGTAGAAACGGTAATGACATATCATTATTTTTTGTACTACCAGTAATGACACCCACTTACCTTCTGTATTATTTTAAAACATATAATAATGAGTTACTGATAATTACTTATTTTTATCATTATTTCAAATAGAAAATAATTTTTTAGATTTTTTTGAAAATTTTTTGAAATCTATTTTTAGACTCAATATTTTTTAAACACTGGTAAGGATATATGTAACCACATATTTTTTGATTTTTTGTATGTTGGCGAGTAAGCTTACTTGTGTGCAGCAGGTCAATTGTGTTTTTATCTATTAAATATTACATGTCGATATAGCTCAGATGGTAGAGCTGTCGACCGGCAATCTGTAGACCCAGGTTCGATTCCCGCACCAGCAAATTTTATTTAAAAAAAAAAAAAAATACAATAAAAAATATTTTTTTTTATATAATTTATTTTTTAGAAAATCTATTTTTAGACTCATTATTTTTGTCAGTACTGGTAAGCACATAGGTAACGATATATTTTTTGATTTTTCGTATGCTGGTGTGTAACGACAACTCATTATTTTTCGCGACATCGCCATATAAAGGTAATAAAAAATGTAATAACAAAAGTAACTAGTTACCATTACCAAGTATGTAGTTACATAACCACATATCTGGTAATGATTTTCTACACTGGGAACATATATAAACTAACCATGAATTTTTCAAATTAAACGAAATTGAAAAAAATTTGTGCTTTTAAAATAACTAACAAAAATAACAGTTTACTGTGAAAATACTGTTTTGGTAGTTGTTTATTATCATATTAAAAATAACTACTTTAACCAAGTGCTAAAAAATTGCAGTACTTCTTGTTAGTTCTTTAAATAACTGTCATACCAATTGTTTTATATTTTTCCATAGGAAAACAACAGTAATTACAGTTGAAAACAACTACTACTGATTACTACACAAACAATTGTCATGTAGTAACTGTCAAGCACTTTTGAATGTTTATGCTTATCAGTATTGAAAAATAGATTTTCGAAAAAATAATTTACCGATATAGTATTTTTTTATTGTTAATTGTTTTTTAAAAAAAATTTGCTCGTGCCAGGAACAAAGCTGTATAGTTACTTAAAAATATTTACCTAAATTAACAGTTTGAAATATTTTTCGTAATTATATTTGAAAGTTCAAGTATAAGTATTTTATTACTTACTTAAAAAAATTTTAAATAAGTAAACAAATATTTATATTTGAGTTTTAATATATTAATATTTTTTTATTTATTTCAAATAATTTGGAGTAAGTAAATAAATATTAATATTTCAAAGCTGAAATATAAATATTTTGTTAATATTAATACTTCAAAGCTGAAATAAAAATATTTTGAAATAAATGAAATATGTAGTTAAGTAAAATACTTAGCTTCCTTTTTTTAAATATTTTGAAATTTTTGAAATATTGCAAATATTTCAAATATTTCAAAAATTTCAAATATACATTACCATTTTTACAAACAGAAATAAAGATGTTTTTTAGATTTTAAATCCAAAAATATTTTATGTTAGTAATTGTAATACACAATATACGAACACAAGCCATGTTGCCAAATTTCAAAGAATAGTGAAATTTGGCAAATTCAAAAAAATTTAAATTTAATAAGTTTTAACACCATATATAATGATAGAAAATATTTTTGTCCAACAATAAAAAACAGTATGTTTGTTGTTGGTTTGCTTATCTTTTGCTTCACCAAACAAAAAAAAAACAATATAAAAAAACCAAAACAACAACAAAAAAAACATTGTAAACATTGTAAACATTGTTGTTGCTCCTGCGTGTAAAGCTTATTGTTGTTACAAATGTAAACAAAAATGCACATACACACGCATCTAATGCAATTTATACCCATTAAAACAAAAATCTACCCATCCCTCCTCGTCCCTTAAGTTACAAACATTTAACTATACCCCCATGTCAAGAAACCTATCCACCAATAAAAAAATCATTTTCTACACCCCCGCACACCCAAATATCATAAACAATAACATGTAATAATATGCAACCCCCTCGCCTAAAAGAAAAAAAAATTTCTTGATTTTTGTTTTTTTCAACCATCCTAATTTTGCTGCTCGCCTATTACATTTCTTACATGTCCTACCTTACCACATTTCGTAAACAAAAATAATTTGTCCCTTCAGTTCACGGGAACACTAACGTCATCTAGTGATGAAGTAGAATTTGCTAAAATCAAATTTTTGCCCTCATCGTTCACGCCATAGAAAGCTCAAAAAAAAGTGAGCTTTCTAATGCACCTTCTCTAAGAATATAAGTTCTCTGATATTAGTAAGATAGGAACAGCAAAAACAAAACTTAAATGCCCAGAATTTTATTTATATTTGAATGCAAGGCTTCTGAAATTATTAGTTCACTACTTTTATTTCAGCAAATATTTCTGTTGATTTTAGTAGAATAGACTGCTATTTGTATTCAACTAAATTTAACTTCAAAATAACAAAAATTTTGTAGATACAACAGTTTGCTTTTGCTATTTTTAGTCTAAGTACTAATATTCATCGAAATATTCTGTAAACTTTACAGTATACATCATCATTTTCAGTTACCCCTAGGTATAGTTTTATAGTTTAATATAATCCCAGCAAAATATTGGTAATGACACCTCATTACTATCTGCATTATCAAAAATGATATATCATTACCTTTTGCATTATTTTATAATATAAAATAATGACTTCTTAATAACGGCCTATTTCATTCATTGTTTTTCAATATAAAATAATTACTTACTAGTAATAGTTTAAATAAGTACTTTTTACACAGTCAAATTTTTTACATTTTTATTTATTATCATGGATGGTAACCGAAACGAATGCGGTTATGGTTAGGGTAACGATATTTTAGGTTATTTCGGTAGCGGTATTTTAAGGGTAACGCTATTTCATTTATTTCGGTATCGGTATTTTAAGGATAACGGTATTTGAGTTATTTCGGTAACGGTATTTTAAAGATAACGATATTTCGGTTATTTCGGTAACGGTATTTTAAGGTTAACGGTATTTAGTTATATCGGTAACGGTTTTTTAAGGATAACGGTAGTCAGTTATTTCGATGCATCTCTCAATTTTTTTTACAAAACAGAAACGAGATTAAAAACAGAACCAATTTATCAATTTAATGTACAAAAAATACTTAATAACCACGTAAAATTACCAAAAGGAGAAAATTAAAAATAACGGTAACGGTATTTTAGGGATAACGGTATTTCATTTATTTCGGTAACGGTATTTTAAGGGTATCGATATTTCAATTATTTCGGTATCGGTATTTTAAGGATAACGGTATATCAGTTATTTCGGTAACGGTATTTTAAGGATAACGGTATTTCGGTTATTTCGGTAACGGTATTTTATCGGTAACGGTAGTCAGCTGAAATGGTTTTGAATCGATAACGGTATTTTAGCGGTATTGCCTGCTAACCCTGTTTATTATATGGAAATATCCCAGGTAGAACATTACAAAGGGCCAGCACTGGCAAAGCACCGGAATGGGTGGTATAAGTGCTTGTTAACAGCGCTTTCCCAACGCCCAAATGATAACACCGTTCCACGGTGGTGCCAATGCCTTACCAAGCCATGGGAAAGCACCCATAAACATAAAAATCAAATGCTTTGCCAACGCGCAAATAAAAAAATCAAAGTGCTTTCCTGACACCCAAATGATAACACCGATCTATTTAATGGTTTGCGAAGTATTGAAATAGCACCAAGAAACATAAAAAATCAAGGGTTTCCCCTGCCACCAAATTATGAGCCCTCATCACAGAAGAATTTTAAATTACTCTAAAAATAGACGATTCTTGGAGTTATTGTATTGTGGAGTCAAAAATTATTTAAATATTCACATTTTGGAGTTTCTTTTTCAAAAACAAAATAATGTTATAGGCTAATGTTATGTAGCTACTCATGAGTTATAGCTTTTTATTTGTGCTACTATTTTTATCTCTCTCGATCTTTTCTTTTTTTTATTATCGCTAAGCATGTGTGTAACCACTTATTCAATATCTCATAACTACTTACTTCTCATTTTTTCGTAAGCGAGCGTTTTTTTTTTTGGCGTTTATATTTGTTTGGCTTGGTCGTTTTTATAAGTAGTCACGCTTACCCGCTCGCTTACGATAAAATGAGAAATAAGTAGTTATGAGATTTTGAATAATAAGTGGTTACACACATGCTTACAAAAAGTTGAGTTATAAGTGGTTATCCGATTGCTTACTTGATTCTTAAAAATAAGGAGTTAAGGAAATACTATTAGCTTAAGGAAATGCATTCAGAAAAATTTAAGTTTTCTCTAGTGTGTAATTTAATGACTCGTCATAAAAATTTGAACATATTTACATATAATAAATAACAATGTATAAAATTTAGCTGTCATTATTTTATATTTAAAAACATTGAATACAATAGGCTGTTATTAGGAAGTCATTATTTTATATTATAAAATAATGCAAAAGGTAATGATATATCGTTTTTAGTAATGCAGATTGTAATGAGGTGTCATTACCAATATTTTGCTGGGTGTCTTAAATTTTCACTTTATCTTTTCCCATTTTAACGATTTTTTTTCTCTTCCTATATTAGAATAACAAACTAATGCCATATATAGCAGAAACATTGGATAATATACAAACATCTCGTGAAAATGTAAAGAAAGGTCAAAAGGTAAGTGATTGTTTTTTTTATTTAAAAATTGTTTAATTATTACGTAGGAATATTATAGTATACATTTATTTACATATGATTTTTTATAATATCTATTTATTTTTTTATTATTAAATAGTTAAATACTTTAGATAATGTTTTTTTTATAATTTAAAAACAAGACAACTTAAATATGGCAAGTTTATCATTTATTATTTTCTTAAATTAATAAATATAAACGGCCAATATATATTTCAAACAAAATTTATTTTCTTAATTAAAATTTGAGTGTAAATTCGTACTTAGTGCAGACTATAAAACTGGCCCCTAATATTTTTTAAATACTTGCCTTAAAATAATGTTTCTATTTAATTAATTTATTAAACATACAAAAAAGGCACAATAGTTATGACCTAAATTTTTCTCTATATTTATAACGAACATTATCAGGACTGTTCCACATTTAATGGTGATTTCGTTTTAAAGTAAAATATAAAGTCGTACGCTTTCTATTTAAAATCACCATTGAATATAAACATCCCTATACGATTGTATTACCCAAAATTGAAAAAAGGTATTGAATAGATTAAAAATTGAACATAAATATATACACAATACACGCATTTCAGATAACTCGATTCGAAAAAAATTTTCGAATTCGTAAATCTTGCAAATATTGTTAAAAATATAATTCTGTATAAAAATTATGCTTTTTAATTTATTTTTATCCTAAACCTTGATTTTTGCTAAAACTTTTCTTTTTACGAAAGGTACAAAATCTACGAATTCGAACATTTTTTTTCGAATCGAGTTACGCGGTAACCCCCCAGTATTTAGACAGAAAAGTTAATCTACTAAAAAGCTCATCAACTGCGAAAAGCCGATTAAAAGCCCATCCTAGAGAGCGAAATTAATCTACTTGTTTCAAGTTAATCCATTTTTTTAATCTTCATCATTTACATATGCATTTTTTGACAACTGACAGCGATTTATATAAGTTTTAGTTACGCATTCGACGTACGCTACATACAACGAGTTCACAACTTGAATTTATTTTAGGCTTATACAATGGATGTTCGTAACAACCCTGTTTTCGAAAAAAAAAAATATCTCGATAGATATTATGCTTTATACAACATTAAAAAAATCGTGCAAAAGAATAATATAACTGAAAGCATAATAAAAAAGTTATAATTAAATAATGTAAGTGAATTAAAAGCTGTTGTCAAACTGGCAGCAATTGTTAATAGGTCCATTCGATTACTGGATAATTTGTAAAAATTGGTACAAATTTTTACTGGATGGCGTTCGTTAACACAAATACTTAGTAAACAGAGAGAAAAAAGAGAGAATAAAGTAACAGTTCTATGATGAGAGTTTCTAAGTCTTCTTCTTTTTCTTGCAAATTTTTACTGAACAAATTTTTGCCTAAAATACGATATATATAAAAATAAAAAATACTAAATCGGTACTTATTCAATCAATTACCAGTAAGTGATTAGTTTCATAGTTATTCTGTATTCCATAAGTTATCAGTAAGCCTTTATTTTGTATTTTAAAGTAATGCAATAAGTTATCACCTTTCGTTCCTTGGCGTCGCTAATTTTGCATGTTGCAAGTTTACTGATTTGTAGTACAACGAAATTGAAAAAATTTGTAGTACAATGAAATTAGAAAAATTAATAACCGCCACTATATTTCAGTAAAATTATTGTAAATTGTAATTTAAGAATTATTAGCTAAAATTAGTAACAAATTTTACTAAATATAAGTACCACTCGAAGAAAAACCTCCATCATATTAATAAAAAGCTTCCTAAATGTAATGAAAAACTAAATATGTAGTTGTGTATATCGATGTTTACCGTTTTTGCTGTGTTAGTTCCTTGAGAGCAGTCGTGCTGTGAGGTGCTCTTGTAATTTGCGCAGTAAAGCAAATAAAAGAGACGAAAGTGGCGAGAATTTCAAACAATGAAAACTGGATTAATTTTATAAATGAATATAAAAATTTGCGTATAACACTTCTACTCACACAATTAAAATTAAAAAAAAATCTCATCTTTTACGAAACAATTGAATTTGAGAATTACTTTCGTCAGAAATACATGAAAAAGTTTCATTTCGTACATATAAGCATTTCATCTTTTTGCATTGAAAAAAAGCGTTATGATATTTTTCAAGTTTTTGGACGAACTTGCTAACATGCTGACATGCTTGCTGAACAAAGAAGTACCAAAAATGGTGGATTTTATTACGCCTAAATTGCTCCCTAAATCCCCGAGATGCCCAAAATAATGAAAGAGGTTGTTATTAGATTTCTATTCTGTATCACAGACCCGAAGACCCGAATTTTATAAAAATCGGAAACTGTTATATTTTAAAGTTTCATTTAATGAACTTTTGTCGTTTATCTAAATTATTTCTTTAATGATCCGCAAGTTTTTTAAATGAAATGTATGGTATTCCTCTGTGATTATTTATCAATTGTATGCCACATACTTTTTCGCTCAACTTTATCAACAGACGTGGTGCCGGTAATTGTAAAGGCCTAATTAGTGTATCGATAAATAGTGGTGCAGTGTAGGTACATTTTTTTTTTTTTTTTGTTAAAGTGCAGATAATGTAAGTTTGACTGGATCGTATACAACACTTGTAATTATCTACTATTCGTTTAATATTTATATGTATCGTATGTTTATGTCGGTAACTAAATTAACTCTTAACTATGTTTTAGTTACTTTTTCGTTTTTTGTAATAATTGTAAACCTAAATATTTTTAGCACTTATACACTATTTCGCTTTTTTTCTAATTATACTTAACAGCATTCACCTAATACTCAACATTCTATTCATTGTTATTACTTTTTATTATTAGTATTCAATAACATATCACGTATTAAATGACCAGTAGCTCCATCTGGTTTAATTTCAATAACATCAACCTTTTCCACCGTAATTTGCATTTTATTTCCCGATGATGTATTGACTGTTTCTTCTTTAACATTTTGTTCAGACTTATTTATTTGTAAATGATCTATTTCCTTTTCATGTCTACGTTTATTTTCATGATGCTGCTGTAATTGTTCATCATCATAATCTGGCCCTAAAGTGGATGAAACTATAATGGGTTTTAAATTGAAGGACACAAGTTCCGGCTGGACAGTGGCTGCAATTGTAGCAATTGTTGTACTATCAAATGTATCTATAGTCCCACGTTGTGATATATCATCCACTTCATCGTCAATTAACAGATTACGTTCTGAACTTTGTTCACTAACTTGAGAATTAACCGATTCGTGTTTTTGGATTACAGAATTAGGAGGTGATTTCAAATGCCTATTGTTACTATTTGTATCTTCAGTTGTTGTCTCTTCCAAATGATTATATTCTTTACTATCTTCAGAAGTTGTTTCTGGATGTTGTTCCTGTTGTTCTGTGGAAGCTTCAGCTTCTTCTTGTAAAACTTTTTCTTTTTCTAAGCGCATTTTTTCTTCCATCTCTTGAAATTTCATTGCCAAATATCTAAAGTGGAATATAAAAGTTAAAGAGGATTTATACAAAAATTAGTAAATTGGTGGACGGGATATAAAATATCTAAACCTACTTATCCACTAACGGTCCACTATAGTCTTCGGGAAATTTGGGTGTAAATGGCAATATATATTTGTATAAACGTTCATTTAATACATATAATTGTGTAGTTGTACCACATTTAACATTAAACCACCAATCACAGGTTAAAGCAATCTATAGTGAAGTAAAAGAGTATAAATAATTAAAAAAAATTGATTAAATATTTCCGTTTACCTGTTCCCTAAAATTCAATTATTTACACATTAACATTAAGACTATAAATTTTGTTGCAGCAGTTATTATAGCCCCCTCGTTTCGACTTAATTGCTTTTAATTTTCTTAGGTGTTTTAATTAGTTTAATATGAACGCTTAAGCTCCTTCTTTTCTGTAGATGCTCCCCCTAAGCATGCACATGCAAGCATATGTTTGCATTTAACTCAACTCATTTGTTTCCAACTTAATTATCCTTATCATCGTATCCTTTTCTACATTGCTATAAACATATACAATTTTTTTTAATTTGGCCTCCAAGCAACATATGTTTCCTTTCTTCCTTTCTGCAATTTTAACTCGTGTCTATACATTTGTTATAATCAGGGCAAGGGACATGTTTGTTGTCGTAAGCTTAAAAACTACAAAAAATAAATATCTGCGAATCAACAAATTTGCATCGAAAAGACATCGTTAATGCATATTTTTGTTAATTTTGCTTAAAAATCATGTTTTTGGATATTTCGCTTAAATCGAATTTTTTCATGCATCTTTCGTTAAAGCTGCGTTTACATCTGTTTTCAAATCCCGAGATTTCTATCTCGGCCCGAATTCTTCACCGTTTACATTTGAACTTTATGACAGTAGCGAGATTTCGATTTGACAACTGCAATTTTTTTGTAAACAAAGTACCATAAGAAAAATAACTTCAAATTAAAAATATTTCTAAAACCTAATTTATTCATTGGCGGAGTACATTACATTATTTTATGTAAAGATCTAACCGTAAATATGTTATTAAATTTTTTATTTTATAAGGACGACAAGCTAGAAGCCAGATTTAGCAATATTTTGGTGGAAGGAAGACATACATTTCTCAATGCTTTCTTCATAGTTATGCTTCGTGGGAAGCAAAAGTTAGAGCCACGCAACACTTCTTATAATCATTAATTCATTTCCATTGGGTTTAAAGTTCTATTTATAATTTTTTATTTCATTATTTTGTGTTATTTTTAGGTTATTTTTTTAGTAGTGTTGTATTGTGCAAAAGTCTCCACATTTGTGATATTTTCATGAAATTTTTTAGATATCTCGCAAATTTACGGGATTTCTTTCATATGGGGAATCTCGGGATTTCACATGAGATTTTCACTGAAATCTCGGGATTTGGATGCAGATGTTAATGCAACATAACATAGATTTAAGGTTGTAGATTTTGCAATTTCATGCAATTTTTGCAAAAGTTTTGTTTTGGCATATATTGATTCGGTGTACCAAATTTCATCCATATATCTTAATACTTACGACTTGTAGCGTGCGCACAAAAATTAGTGCACAGACAGCCTCAAAAAGTCATTCCGAGCCCATCGGTATACTAAGAGGTAGATCCAATATTTTTTGGGGTCTTTAAAATTTTAATTAAGAAAATTTATTTCGAGACCACCATTTTCTAGGTTTCGCCAGCGTTATGCCAACATTGGAAAATTGGGCTTTTCCGGCGTTTATGAACAGCAGGTCCTTTTGCCTGATGCACGAAAGCACTTTTTGAACAAATAACATTTCAGGCCACAATTCTTAATCGATTTTGTATTTCAGTTTACTGAATTCCGCACAAATCTATCACTGTCGATTTTCAATATCATTTTCTAAACATTTTTATTTTATTGTGAAATTTTTTTATTTCTTCTCAGAAAAACCAATAAGAATTAGGGGTGTTCAAGTGATATGTACCTTTAATTAAGGGTATTTTAATCCTCTATCGGTACCCAAACAAAAAATTTATTTATTTGTGTTTCTATGAGAAATTTAATTTTCGAAAATTTGGATTTTTTTCATTTTTTATTTGATACTATATTGATTTCTATAGTTTTTTTATTTGAAAACTGCTATTTCCTTATTAAACATGACATTATCAAATACTTTAAATATTAGCAGCATTTTCTAATCACTTGGATTTAATAAATACAAAAAGTAGTTCAAAAAGTGCTCAACAGCTGGGATTAGTCATAAATAAAATGAATTGCTTTCCTATCTAAAAAAGGCCATCCAAGCACTCATTTTTATGGCGTGCAAGCCGACTTAAAGTAGCATAAACACCTTCTCTCCTATGACAAGCCAATGTTAAAAAAATGCGTTTTTCATCTCAATTTGAACGCATACGTGCCGAACAGTATAGGTGCTTTTACGAATCTTGGTCAGGTATTTTTTTGCTGGGATGTTAGTTTTCGTCTTAAACGCGTTTTTGTGCACTTTGGATTTTTTATGAGTTAACGGGATATAGTTAAGTCGAAAACACAGCTATTGAGATGATTCGAAAATTCTTAAAATAGTTATAAATATTTTATTTTTTTTAATTATTTAAGAAAGTAAAATCAGTAAAACATCTGATCGCGCTTTCAAGATGAACTGGCTGATGTATTCACAGGCTGTGCGTTGAAGATTTTTAAGAATTGCGGATGGTTTGTGGAAATCTTGTGTTTGTCCCCAACAGGAATACATATATGAAAAACAAATATATATATATAATAAAAAAAAAACACATCTGGTATTCATATTACTATGTTTAAGTCGATTTCGACTAGGCGAGTAGCAGTTATGACTACTAAGTTGAAAACGCGATGGAACATATTTTGGGCAAGCATAAGATTTCCAATAATAATATTTATTAATTTTTATTGTAACATCTATTCGCGAATTAAAATTTAAAATTTTTATTGGTTTCAATATAACAACGAAAATTTTAAAGTTTGCTAAGTAATTACATTTTCTCAGAGGAATAATTTTGGTGAAGTAAATTTTTGGAAATAATTGCTCGATCGAATATTTTCATTTTTATCGAAATATTGTTCTGAGGCATCTGAAATTCAAATTTGTATTTTTTTGATTAGATAATTACAACTTCTAGCAGTTACATTTTTGTGGAAAAATTTCTTGAGTTGTTTTAGAAAAATATTTTAAAAGAATAAATAGCATCTTTTAAACTTAAAAATATAAAAATTTTAAATGTTTTTTTTTTTTAATTTTTAATGCATATTTTTTGATTTTCAGCACATGCACTTCCTTGCCCTGGTTATAATATATTGAATTGGCATGCTCAAGCATGCATGCTATTACTGATACACAGTGTTTCTTGGTGGTTATTATAAGAAGTGTCTTCTGAATAATTTTATTTACAATCCTGGGAGGTGTTGAACAAAATCGTTTATTTGTCAAATATTAAAACAACAGAGTATAATTTGTTGGAAGGAATCACTTTTTTCAAGTTGGTAAGGGTCAGTTAAATAGTCAGAACTAAGGTAAATTTTTTTCTTAAATATTTCTTAAATTTCTTACTTAAGAAATATTAAGAAAAAAAATCGTGCTTAGATCTGACTAGAACTGGCCCTCAGAGCCTGAAACTGTTCTATAGCAAATGTTTTTCAGAAACTGATAATGTTGCTCAGAATTTGACAAATTTTCTATGCAAAAGGTTGCACAGAATCTGCCAACTTTTCTATACAAAAAGTTGATCAGAATCTGGCAATTCGAAAGAATCTGGCAATTGCCAAGCTGACAACTTTTTTGTAGAAAAAGTTGTTCAGAATCTGAACTTTTTGTAGAAAAAGTTTCTGAGAATCTTACAACTTTTTTATAGAAAAAGCTGCTCAGAAACGGACGACCTGCTCTAATTCTAATTTCTTATAGGAAAAGTTGCTTAGAATCTGACAACTTTTTTTTTATAGAAAATGTTGCTCAGAATCTGACAATTTTTTTTATAGAAAAAATTGCTCAGAATCTGACAGTTTTTTATAGAAAATTTTCCTCAGCACCTAAAATTCCTAAAATTCCTTAGCATGGAAATTTTTTATAGAAAAAGTTGCTTGAAATCTAACAACTTTTGTATAGAAACAGTTTCTCAGAATCTGACAACTTTTAAGTTTCTATAGAAAATTTATTAGATTCTATACAAAAGTGGTTTAGAATCTGACAATGTTTCTCTAGAAAAAAGTGCTTGGTATCTGAGCTTGTTGTTAAAAAAGAAGTTGCTTGTATTTTTCCACTTACATAAACTGAATGAAAATCAAATACCCATTTGAACAACTTAAAATAAGTTTTGTTTTTTAAAGGAATAACATAGTTTTATAGCTCAAACATACTCGCACAACATTTTCTTGTAGACATTTCATGGTGATAAAATATCACAAACTCCAAAATACTAGTTCTTTTTAAAATTTCTTTGCCTTGTGGTTTATTTTTTTTTTTAATTTCCCAAAGAAGGAAACAAACTTTTCAAAGCCAGATGTGTAATTCTAACATACCATAAAGTTTTGTTTTCTCACTTCCACATATTTCATGGTGCAACCACATACCTGACTAAAAATAGTACCATTTGGACATAGAAATGATGCTTTGCCACCATTTAAATCACAATAATGCCACACTTGACAATTGGTTTCTGGATCACCAAAGAAACCTTTATAACGTTGCTGGGAACACTCAAACGAAGTTTGTGGTATTTCCGCATAATTGGGATAATCAATACCAGGACGACCAGTGCTGGGACCAGGATGTTTATCTATGAAAACAAAACAAAATATAACATACAACAAAAAAGTTCTTAAAAAACTTTTTCTAAACTGTAAAATGAAAACTTACTCGGTCCAATGACAGGAGGAGGTGATAGTAAACTTAAATCATTTAACGAAGTATGTTCATGTGGACGATTTTGTTCCGGTTGTTGTTGCTGCTGCTGCTTTTGTTCTTCACTGCCTGTTGTGTAATCATAGTCGGGTGAAGAGGCATGAGGTGGTGTTGTTTCATGATGTTGTGGTGGATTGGCTACAATTGTTTGGGTTTGTTTCAAATTGTTCAATATGCGTATGAGTGTTTTTATGGAATTATCAATGTTATCTGGTGTTAAGGTATGTGGCAAATGATTGCTTTCCTGTAATTTGTGCAATATTTCCGCCAAAGAAGATGTGCGTATATCAGGCAGTTCATTAGGATCTGCTAATATTGATTTTGGTGGTAACGGTTGCTCTATTGACTCCAACTCTACTTCCGCTGTTGACTGCTGTTGATGATAGTGTCCTTTATCTGAAACAGTTGGTGTCGGTGGTCTAGGTGCTAATGGTTGTAATGGTATATTATGTTGGTGTTGTTGTTGTTGATGTCGCTGTGTTATTTGATTATCACTTTCATATTTATTTGATGGTTTCAGTTTTATTGCTGCTCCTGTTAACTTTTTCCCAAATTCCTCTTTAACATACACATACTTTGTTTTTGAATCTTCATCATTACTTTCGTCATCATCAATGATGGTATTTGGTGTCGGTGTTATTGACACTACAACTTGTTGTTGTGGTTTTCCTGTTGGATTTGCAGTTGGTCTAATTATTGCATAATTGACATTCTTTTCTTTCGACACTGGCTGTAATCTTATTTTCGGTTTGTTTTTATATGTTGGCCTTAAGGTGGAGCCATAATTTTCCTGTGCAGTGGTATCATGTAGAAAAGGTGCTGCTGTTGATACTAAAATAAAGGCATGTGAGGGTGGTCCTAATGTTGGTTTCAGTGTTTCCAGTTTATTTTCTTGATGATGTTGATGGTGTGGTGCATTTTGTTCATCCAATGATTGTTTTGGTTCATCGACAAGATAATCAATATATTGTGGTGTTGAAGGTCTGGGAAATTGAAATAATTTTTTTTATTGATGTTTTTAAAAGAACGGGTGTAAAGCAGAAGATTATACTCGCAAAACATTTTAATTAATAATTCCGTTCTTTTACATAAGCTGGGGGTTCCGAATTTTACCAAAAAGAGAGTGCTCATGAGAATGTATTTGCGTTTCTCTTTTTACTGAAATTTACTCAGACTTTTAACTTTGGTAAACTATAAAATGAACCGCTAATGTAATGATAAATGTGTGTAAATAAAGAAATACGCAAAAGAGACGTCTTTTTTATTCGGACTGTGTTCAAAAAATATAATGCACGCATATATGAATGCTTCACTTGCCAAATCTTTTAACTCCACTTTCAGAATTTTATAAAACTTTAATTTCAAAACACTATTGATTCCTAACTGTAAAATATTTAAAACAAATTTCTCTGATAATAAATATTAACACTACTAAATGACAAAATTTAAAATTTAACAAGAATTTAAAAAACAATATTTACTATTTTCACATTTTTCTCATTGAGACTCATTAATTTTTCTTCTTGGAATCGATTTGGCAACTGAAGCATTCATATATTAATAACTTCAAAACGAGTAAAAAAGTTAAAGTCGGGCATGCCGACTATACGTTACCTTACACCAGTCCTGTTGAAAGTCAACTAATGTTTAGATACGAAATTCTAATGTGTTGAAATAGTCTTGCCTCAAATTATAAAAACATCGGTAAAAAATTTTAATTTTACCTAGAATTAGGGGTCTCTAGGTGAAAACCGGAAATATAGTTCATATGGGCTATAGGTTCAAATATGGTCCGATCCTATCTAAAATCAATAGGCTTTGTCCTTGGGTCTATGTGAGTCAGTGTACCAAACTTAACTAAAATATCTTGCTATTTGCGACCTGTAGCGTGCGAACAATATAATTTTGGGAGAACCTTTGTATGGGCACTAGGTCTAACCCAGTATGCACAGTTTCGAGGCGGTTAATTTTTTGAAACTTTATCGAAGTTTTTTTTCGAAAAAATGAATAGAAATCGATACCAAATAGAGTCGTCATTTTAAGGTTTCTCGAACACATTTTTAAATCGAAAATTTTATCGATTTCGCGACTCTTCGTTATTTCTTAATTTATTGTATTTTGACTATTCAAAAGTTTGGTTCGTTTTCGATGCTCCGTCTAATCTATTTTTAGTCTAAATATTGAAATTTTTCGACATTAATTTTACATCCAAAAATTATGCGATTAATAATTTTTTTATGCTTTTTAATATCAAAAACGTAGTTAACCTAATAAAAGAAAAAAAAAAAAGAAATATTTATGTATATAGTTATATAAAAAAAAATTTTTTTTGGGCTGTAATAGAGATTTGAACCACGACCCCCAAAAATTGTAATTTTGTCAATTCCAGACATCTATACCACAACCGATTTTAAAATTGTATGAATTAAATTTGAATTTAAAGTATTTTGACATATCTGTAAATTGAACAAAGGGACATTTAGTGGGTTATTTTGTAATTGATTTATGTGTAAATTGTTATTGTAACAAAAACAATTTGTATGGAAAACAACGCAACGCAAGGCGTTGCGTATTACAAAATAACCCCCTTAAAGCAAACAATCTGAATTTATAAAAACGAGGTTTTGTAACTATAAACTTCGTTTTATATCTAAATTCTTTTGTTTGCTTTATATTAAATATTTGAATATTAAATGATATGAATTCAACCAGAGTTTACGACAACGAAATTATCGATTGCCAAATTTATTTGAATTGTTAGTAAAAATGTTTAAATTGATTTGACAGTCACGGGGTTACCGGGTTGTAAAAATCTGAAGAAATCTCGATGTCAGTTGCTATCATAGGGTCGACATATACGACTTAAATGTTCACCACACAAATAGTTATAAAAACTAACCCCTAAATTCATAAACGCTTTGTAAAATTATAGGAGGTTTATTGAACACATTTTGTATGAAAATGACGTTTTGTAAACCTGCTATAACTTTACAAAGCATTTATGAATTTAGGGGTAAAAATATACCCCCGTATTCAAAATGGAAAGTTAGTAGCTTCTTATACATCGCACACAACGAGCTGTTAACTAGAATGTTTTTTAGGCCAAGCAACTTGTTAGCAAAAAGTTTATTCAAAATGATTTCTTAGCACACCGATTAAGACCAACCCTGTGTTTGAAAATACAAGACTTTTTTATTATTGTGAATGGAATTTTTTGTTTTTTTGCGTTTGATAACAGATACTTAGAAGGACTTTAGCAACAACAATAGAATGAGTTTAACAACAGTATTATGAATAAAACTCATGTTAACTCTAAGCTAAATTTTCATTTTGAATACCGCTGCTAAAACACAAAAATAAAATTTAAAAACAAACACTTTATAATGGCCTTTGCGGGCCTTTTTATACAGTTTTTTATTTTTAATTTTACGTGGAAATAAAAAGGACAGATTTTATATTTTATGAAATTTTTAAAGTTATTCTGTTTTCTCAAAAAGTTGTATACGTGTCAGAAAATAAGAAATTAGGGAGTTATAAATTTTATTCAAATAAAAGTTTAACTTTAAAAATCAAAAAAAGTAAATATGACGCAGGTTTTTCTCAATTAAAATTGAATTTTATAAGTTGCAGTTAAACACTAAATTCGAGGTACTTTGATTTATGCAAATTTGTATTGCTGGCTAACTAATCTTATTCTCATCTTAATTCAGAGTGTATTGTCACTTTTAAAATAACACAGTACAAGACTAAAAATGCATCGGGCATGCGACATATCAATTATGAGAGATTTTAGGATGAATATCACGAATGTGAACGCCAAATTTCAAAATTAGCTCTAGTTTTTGAAATATTTGCAAATTTAACTTTTAGCAAAAATACAGTTTTTTTGTTAAGATTTCTTATTTATTCATATACCTGACTAAATATTGACTTTAAAAATTCATAAAAAATCGAAAAAAAAAGCTCGTGTCATACGATAGCGAATCAAGTTTAAAAAACAACAAAAAAAAATTTCGTCAAAAAATGAACCCGCTAGTGCCGCAACCAGTACGAAAAACATGGTTTCGAGATAAACGCGTTAAAAATTTGTGAACAAAGAAAAAAAGGTTACGTAAAAGGTTATGCCAAATAACTGAGCATATAAAATAAAAATTCCACTATATGAGGTAAAGATGCCTTTTTTTCAAGAAATTCAAAAACACAAAAAAACTCACCCTTCAAGTAGGTACGAAATAACAACCACCAAAAGTCAGGTAGCAAGTAAAACAAGTATATACCAGCTGCCGTACGTAGGTAGCGCGAAAATTAAAAATGCGCTCTCGCTAATCCGGCTGTAACTTTTGAACCCGTAGGAATTTTTCCATGAAATTTTTTTCTTAGAACCTTAAGAATATTTACTAAAATACAAAATTATAAAAAAAGTCGATTTCAAAAAACGGCCAATGTCATGTCCTTTAAGATTTGTCACAGACTTCTTAATTTTTAGGTATTAAAAAAGTCAGTCTTTTTCAGGTTTAGTCAATACTAACTTAAAAATAAACGAGTAAAAAGGTTAAAGTCGGGCATGCCGACTATACAATACCCTACAACAGTCTGGTTAAAAGCCAACTAATGTTTGGATCCGAAATTCGAATGGGTTAAAATGGGGCTTGTGTCAAAATTTTCTATAATGTGAGTCAGCGCACCAAATTTCATTAAAATATCTTAATATTTGCGACCTGCAGTTTGTAACCAAGACAATTTTGGGGGGACCCTTATATGGGCACTAGGTCTAAACATGGACCGATGTTCACCAAAATCAATAGGCTTCATCCTTGAGCTGACATACACAGAAAAAATTTACAAAATTCTGTTTGTAATGTTAAACACCTTTTTTGCATAAACAAACAAAAAAATTTTTAAAAAGGCACCAACAATGGAATTTGTATATACAAATCCCTTTTTGTAACTTTTTTGTAATTTGTTAAAAATAAAATCAATTTTTTTTTAACAATGTGTTTTGTAAATACAATAATTTTTTTTGTAACTTGTTTGTATTTGTTAAAAATAAAAAAATAAAATTCAACAACGAGTTTGTTATATTAAAACAATTATTCGCTTTATGTTGTCGTATTGACAAAAAAAAAAATACTTTTTTGAAATTTTTGTTACAATTTACAAACATTTGAGCAATTGAAAACAAAAAATAAATGATTTGTTTTTTTTTTGTTTCAAAAAATTCTAAGGCTATTTTTTTAATATTTTTGATACAATTTACAAACATTTAATAAAAAAATTGTTAGATATCTAAGTAAAAAGCCAACAATTTTTTTTAATTACTTAAAATTTTGTGATACTTTTTTCTGTGTAGGTCGGTGTACCAACATTGAAGATAAATTTCCAACTTTGATGTCTTCAGGGACTTATAGTAGAATTTCTTGACAAATATTTTTGCGGAACATTTTAACTATCCAACTCTTCAACGTACGGGTCTTTTTTATACGTTTTTAAAAAGGGGTCAAAAAAGTCCGTTTAATTGAAGAGTTAGAGGGTTCAAATGTTTTACAAAAATGTTCCTCGTAGTGTTATACATAAGCTCGCTGAACATATCCTATATCTAAAATGAAAGATTCACATGCCCAGTGTAGAAAATCATTAGCAGATTGTGGTTATATAACTACATACCTGGTAATGGTAACTAGTTACTTTTATTATTACATTTCTTATTACCTTTGTATGACGATGTCGCGAAAAATAACGACTTATGGTCACAACCAGCCTACGAAAAATCAAAAAGTATGTCGTTACTTATGTGCTTACCAGTATTGACAAAAGTAATGATTCTAAAAATTGATTATCAAAAAAATAAATTTTATAAAAAAAATTATTTTTTTATTGCAATTTTTTTTTTAATAAAATTTGCTCACTTTAAAAGGGAATCAGTTTCTTCCGCACTTTCTAAGTTTACTATTTTCTACCAGAATTGTAAACAAACCGACTCATTATCCTACCAGTGTTTAAAAAAATATTGAGTCTAAAATAGATTACAAAAAAATCTAGAGCATTATTTCATATTTGGGATAATGATAAAAATAAATCATTATTGGCGACGAATTACTTTTTTTTGTTGAAATAATGGAAAACGCAAATAGTTATAAGTAACTCATTATTATATGATTTAAAATAATGTAAAATCGGTGTCATTATTGGCAGTCCAAAAAATAATGACATGTTATTCCAGTTTCTACACTAGGAACTTTAAATTATTAAAATCGAAAAAAGATCTGGCTAGAGCCATCTGTAAGTCCGAGGGTTAATAAGTAGGTACTGTGATATCCCTAGTAAAGATGATTTTAATATAATAATTTATTTTGTTATAAGATGTTAAAAGATATTAAATTATTTAAAATTATTTAAAATTATTTTAACCAGCTCCACGATTTTCTGAATCAAATCATATATGCGTTAATATGTATATAAAAATATATTTTTATATAAAAAATAAAACATATGACAATACTCAACGATAATTTTATAAAATCATAAATGATTATATAAGAAATATTTTTACTCGGGGTATCACAACCTATTAATTTATGTTTCAAAATAATGCAAAGGGCAAAGGTTTGCCATTACCTTGTAATGCCTCAAATATGTCCAACCCGTTATCAATCAGTGCATTAACACGATTTTCTGTGATCATCGGTTTCGTTGTCTAACTTTTTGGCCCTTTTCGCCTAAATTAAGTTAAAGTATCGAAGACGAGAATGTCCTTTATCTTTGTACTTACCCAAATTTCTTAGGATATTGTGAACTTGGAACTTTATGAGATTGTGAATAATGATTATGTTGCAATGTGTCCAGTTCGCCAAATAAACTATGCACTGGAATGGTAACAATCTGTTCACCAATCGATTGTTGTTGAGAATGTGACGACGACGATGATGATGATGATTGTGGTGAATCAGGTCTTGAATATAATGCATGATGTGCTGGACTTTGTTGTGGATAATTAGGTGAATAATGAGAATTTTGTGATGGTCTTATGGGTGATAAAGCTGTAACAGCGACTGTATCATGATGTGGTGATGCAGTTGTACTTAAAATAAAAAAATGTGTATTGTGCTGTTGATGATGCTGCTGTTGCTTAACATATTGTTGCTCATGTTCTTTATTGTAAGGTTCACGATATTTTTGTATTGTTGTATGTTGGTGTTGTTGCTGTTGTATGTCAAGTTGGTGTTGTTGTTGTTGCTGTTGACGTTTATTGTAACGTATTTGATGCTGTAAATACATAACATATTTCTCCTGTGGTGTCATCGTATGACTATTTTTTGTATCGTATGAATTAACATCCTTCAATACCTGTTCAATATTATGATGTTGTTGGTGATGTTGATGTTCATGCTGATGTTGCTGTTCACTTTCAAAAAAGCTTTCTGGTTTTGGTGGTTGAAATTGCATGGGTTTGGAACGATATTGTTGATGTTGCTGCTTGGAGCCAATCAATGTTAACGTTTGTGATTGTTGCGATGGTCGCACTGATGTATCAATGATTACATGCTCTGCTTTTTGTTGTTGTTGATGCTGATGATAAATGGTAGGAGGACTACTACAATATGAAATGCATAAAAATGAACGTGTTTATGAATATGTTCGAATATTTATTATGTTTGTTAGTGGTAAGAGTTGTTGCAACAGCAAAGTGTTTTTGTTTATATGTATGTAAGCAAAATGGCTAAGGCAAATAAACGCAAAAATTCACGAAATAATTGCACATAATGATACTACAAGATACATAAAAAAAAGACTGCAACAAAAAGTGTACATTTGCTATGAGTTGCCTCATATACATACACGGTGATGGTGATACAATAAGATTTCATCATATTTATACAACAGCTGCGGCTCCTGTCTCTATTTGTCACCGTTCTTTATTATGACAAACCAAAAATAAGTGTTAAAATTTTAGTGTTTTTTTCAAGAAACTATCAATTTTGGATGCAACATTTTAAATGTGATTTACAATCTTAATCAGAAGAAAGAAATCTGATATATTTTTAACAGCTGAACCTACTAATCTGATATTTATCCCTTTCCGACCTATAGCCGATCCAAGTGACATATTTATCTAAAATTTTTGAATTCTGTTATTTCTGTGTACATAAAACATTTTAGGATATGAAGTTTTGTCAGTAAGACGTTTTATCCTTTTTTCGGGATACGCACAATAGTGGCACTCCAAACAATTTGGACGTAAAAAAAAATAACAACCCAGCAAACAAAGATGACATTAATGACTCAGAAATGAGCTCCAAAAACATAAACATTTTTCAACTTTTTCCTATGAAAGTGGCCCGTCCAAAAGAGCCCCCCGTGTACTCAGAAATGACTCAGAAAAAAGAACATAAAAAATCGAAATTTTCCTCATAAATTTAAATAATTTTAGAATCTTCTTTGAGTCCGAAAAATTAACCCTCATTTTGAGACAGCTTTTTAGATTGTAAAGACAACTTTTTGGATTGTTTTCTGAGGGTTCATATTTTCTATCAAAAAAAGAGTGTTTTCAAAAAAACAATAATCATTTCTATGATCTTATTAAGAATCTTATTTATGAGCGCTCCGAAATTGCTGGCTGGGAAAATAATCACCAAGTTACACTTTACACACAATATTTAGTATTTTTTCTTATTGAAAACAATTGTTTGATAAAAGATTCCACAATTTAAATAATTTTAATTTATATGCAAACTTACCCTTTCAACTCATTTTTGCAACTGCAAAAAGTACACAATTGAAACTACGAAATTAATATGAAAAAACAAAAACTAAGAATGGTTTTTCATAATGATCAACGAAGAAAGAGCATACACAATTGTGTTTTGCCGGTCTTATCGTATAACGTCAAATATTAAAGAAATTTTAGAGATTTGAACTTACCCGAACAATTGTGCATATACGGTCGGAAAGGGATATAGAAAACGTTGGCCAGTAACTGACAAGATCCCAGCAAACAACATCACTACACTTTACAAGGAATAGCTTTTTAATAACATCCCAGCCAACATTTTTCTGAGCGCTCAGAAATTATGACTAATAAAAGACTCTAAAATATGAGCATTTTCAGAGTGCTAAAATTTTAGAGTCATAAATGAAACACTTAGAGTCATAAATGAAACACTCTTATTTATGAGTGTATTTAAAATTTTTTCAATAAATGACTCAAAAATTATTCATAAATGACTCATAACTTGTTCAGAAAATTCAAAATTTTCCAGCAATGCTCATAATTTGGAGTCTTTTATGAGTCATAAAAGTGCGCTCAGAAAGAGGATTCATCGGTGAAGGACAACACCCTCATATATCTATGATTTCAGAAGGGCTAAGGGCTCTTATGAGTCTTTTCGGACCCCAATTGTACACTGGGATACAATTTACTGTTTAACCCTCGAAGTGGCACATATTTTGAGCCCTTAGTTCTGGCACATGGTATCTTGCCAGACCCCTATACATTTACATGCATTTGTATGGAAATAAGGGCTGTTTGCCGTTAAATTTTTTACTAAGATAGGAAAATATTTGTTATATTTTGTGTTTCTATTTCTTTTTACTATGTTATTAGCTACCTGAGGAAGAAAAAATAGACCTGAAAAAATCTTTGGAATGAAAAGGGCAACAATTTTTTTGTTCTATATATATTTCTCTTTATTATGGGTAAAGTAATAAATGTTTATGACAAAATAGAAAATTATTATGAAGAATACATTGATTTTTTTATTCAGAATTTTGCGGAAGGCAACAAAAACATAAATAATCTACTTTTGAATGTTGCTGACAAACAGGATTGTTGCATTTGCAGCAAAAAAAGCGTGTCTTACGGCGTATTTTGTCACCTTGCTGCAGGCAAATTCTGCAAATTTTTTTTGGCAGCTAATGTGTCTGGACCACTGCGTGAAGCCACATTAAGGTTTGCTATATTGAGAGGTCTCCCAAAGAACGCTTCAAATGCTATACGAGTTGTTGGTTGAGCCACAATGTGTGGATTATTGATGCGATTTTCAACGTTGGCCAGTACCAATTGCTTTGCAAGTTTATATAAAAATATGCGTCTTCTTTCTTTTCTTGTATTTTCATCATTTAGCTTACATATAATGTAACTTGCCAATGCCATCACATCAATCATGTTGCAGAAAAACGCGTATGTCCAGCGTCTGGTTGACCGTTTTGTTGTGTAATGAGTTAGCATTTGATCCATCGTATCGACTTCGGCTTTAGTTGAATTATAAAATAAAATTGCTTCCGGTTTCATGGCTACGCCTTCAACATGTTTCGTGTAATGCACGGTTGAAATTAAATTGACTGCTTTATTTTTTTTGGGCACGTAGCTGCAAAGTGCAACAAGATTTTCATGAAAACCAAACACACTTGAAAGAATTGGTCGTCTGGTGCTCTTCATAACTTCCTTAGGAAGACATCTTTTGTTTGCTCGAATGGTGCCAACAAATGCCAGTCCCATAGCAGCAAGTCGTTTAGCGCCGTTCAATGAGGTGAAAAAATTATCAGAAATAATTGTTCTGCCGCTGTTTGCGTAACAATTTGCGAAATACATTAGAACGTTTTCACCTTGATTTATCTCCCGATTGTCTCCTTCCTTTCTAGTGTATAGTTTTCCTTTCAATGGAAATTTAGTCTTAGCATCGCATGCCCACCAAACTTTGATCCCATACCTTGCAGGTTTTGATGGGATATATTGGGTGAACTTTGTGCGCCCACGATACGGAAACAACTGCTCATCGATGGTGATATTTTCATAAGGTTCATAATATTTTGCAGATTTTCATTGAGAAAATTCCAAAGGTCCCGGATAGGAGCTGCTTTATCTGTTTGCTGTCGGAATGCCCGCGTACGACTATTATCGAAACGAATATATCTGGACAGAGTAATGAATCGTTTGTGCGACATAGCCGCACGGAATATGGGCAGCGAATCAGAACGCCACAATATACTGGAGTCTTGCATATTATTATGGCTGAGACCAGAAGCCAACAAAATCCCAATGAATGCATCTAGCTCAGAGCTTGTCAAATCAATCCATTTTCTTTGGGTAGACTCTGGATGTTCTTCATTCCATTTTCTAATTGATTCTCGCCCATGCCGATTTGTTTCACTAATGATGACGAACGTAATATTGGTTGAGAAAAATAGCTTGAATACCTCAACTGAATTGGTGAGCCTTGTTTTTGTTCCAGATTGAAAACGCATGATATTATGCTGGCGCAAACGAGATGCGTCTTTACCATAAAAACAGCCTGAGTCGACTTCATTTGCTGCTTCAGCATCATTTCCACTTTCTTCTTCTTCATCTACGTCTTCATCACTATCATAAAGTTCGTTAGGTTCAATTTCCAAATCATTTTCTATGTCTGATGCATCATCTTCTGGCACATAATCAGCAGTGTCGTCACCATCGTTTTCAAAAACATCATCATTTTCATCAGCTTCTACCTGACTTTGAAAATCACGCACTAATGCCTCTGACAATTGGGGTTGCAAATTCGCGATACGCAAGCGTGTATTATAAATAAATTCCTGTTCATCAGCCATAATATACTAACAACGCAACAAATCTACCTGCGTAAAATTATTCACAAGTTCAAAATTACCGCACAAAAACTAGATTACTTCTTCACTGTTCAACGTTCAATGAATAACTAACTCACAAACAAAATCAGAAGAAAGAAAGAAGCATAAAAGAATAAAGTAAATACAAATTTCCAACTCGTGCCATGTCATTTGCCTATGCGTTCATACAAAATGCATAGGGGCCTGGCCAGACCATGACCATGTACCAAAAGTAAGGTGAAGATTTTTTATTTGGCTTTTTTGTCCAGTTCCAAGGACTTTTTTTCAATTATTAATTTATACATCGAAAGCCAACAATATTTTGGGAGATTACCTGAAATTACAGCCATGTACCTAAAATAGAACCCTATAAACAATTTCACTGGAATTCAAGTTGAAAACAAGTTCAATTCCAGCCCTGTTTTCCAGTTTCAAGGCTTGAATACAACTTTAATTACATTTTATTTCAATAGTATACTCCAGCAAAAGGGAAACAAAAATTCAAGTTTCAAATATTTTTGTTAAATATACAAATGCTAGAATTTGAAATGTACTTTACTTCAAGCAAAATCTAAAGCACTTGAATTTTTAAAACCTATGTGCTTATTGGGGAAGTATGCTAAATTGAAGCATGAAAATGAAATATGTCTGGCCAGAACCATGTGCCACTTCGAGGGTTAAGAAATAGCTTAAGTAGCATAACATAAATATATCCAGCAAAAAAAGATATGCCGAAACACTAGAAAAGCACTACAGTTGATGATCTAGATGTACTTCTTTTTTAACATAAACACTAATGATTTTAACAATGAGTTGTCATAGGAGACAACATTTTTTCACGAGTACAAAGAAAGCTCTTTTCACAAATTAAAAGTTAAAAAAATGCTTGGCAAAAAAAATTGATATTTTTTTATTTTACAAAACTTTTTGTTACCGCCAGTGGGTATCACACACCTCATGATTGCTAGTCTAGTTCTCTACCTCTGTGCTATTCTTTGATATGAAAGTTGACTGGCATAAAAACACCGCTTTTTCATTGCGAGATATAGTATCTTATTCACTTCAATAAAAGTACTTATTAAACAAGTGCAAAAGAGGCACAACAATTCAGTATTTTTCCAGTACTATTTTAGTAAGCGCATAAAAAGCAATTTTTTATCATTTTTATTTTATATATTTTTAAAAATTAAAAAGATTAAGAAAATATGGAATTTAAACAAATAAATTATAAATATTTAAAAAAATAAAAATAAATTCCCTCCAGGAATCGAACCCGCGATCATCGGTTTAGAAATACCAAATGACACCAAAATCACTTTTTAGCAAGGTTGGTTACCGTTTCAGTTTTAATATAACGGTAATTGTCAACCACGCCGAAACCAAACACCATATCAACGTTTTAAAACGCTGATACCATTAAGAGTAATTGTCTTTATCGTTACCCGTTTTTATTTCAATATTTTATTGGTTCAATTGCATAATATGTGCATATTACCGTTATAATACCGCTAATATTCCAAAACTGCAATTTATAACGGCAATGTGGCAACTAGAGGTAAAAGTATATAAGTAAAATTATTTTCTGCTTGATGATGAATGATGATAATGATGAGAAATGATGATAATGATGTTGATGACAACAAGGAGAAAATAATTTTACTTATATACTTTTACCTCTAGTTGCCACATTTTATATCCGATTTTCATAAGTAATACCTTTCTGGAAAGCTTGTAATGTTATATTGTTTACAACTTTATTAGTTGTTTTAAAAAGCCACCTCAAGATGGCGCTAATCTAAATTTATTAGAAAATTGCAAAAAATTTAAATTTGGGATCCTCCAAAATGATTTTTTTGATATGTCGTAGTGGGACTTTTTTTTCCCCATGCTAAAAGCTTTCGAAAAATCGAGTACGCAATATCAAAAAATTTTTATCCATACAATTTGACCCGCCCTAAGGAACATCAAAAATAAAACTGTTAAATACACACAATTTTAGTTATATTTGAGTTAAATTTTTGTTAATGGAAAATAGCAAATTAACAAATTAAAATAACTTAAATAGCTTAAAAAAAATCACAAAAAATTTAAAATTTTCGAAGTTTTTTTCGATTTTTTTTTTTAAATGCAAATAAAAATCGAGCATTTTAAAAACAGCAGTTTACAATTTTTTAGTAAATATTTCGGCTGATTTTAGTAGAATAGACTGCTATTTGCATTCAACTGAATTTAGCGTAAAAATAGAAAAAATTTTGTAGATATAACACTGTATTTTTGCTATTTTTAGTATACTAATATTTGGCAAAATATTCTGCAGATTTTACAGTACAATATGTTATTTTCAATTAACTAAAAATAAACTTAAATATTGCTAAAATTGTGTAAATTTAACAGTTTTAATTTTGCTGTTCTTATTTTACTAGTATTCTGCAGCATCATTTTTAAATAATTTTTAGTAACTTTTTCTGCTATTTTTACAGATTTATTTCTATGAGTTTACTCCTGCAGGACTGCTTGCTCGCTTTTTTCACCTAATTGAAATTCGCTAACATTAAACCTAAGTATCTTTACTTTTAGTTTAAGACGATTTTTTAACACACTAACATTAATTATTTCGATATTGACAACACTGCTTTGACTTACGATAGGCTCCTGATACTGCGGCTACATTGTATTGTATTGTTCCTGCTACCTTGCTTACTACATGGTACATAATAGACATTGAGGCACAACAATGTTTGTTGAGTAAATACAACTTAATCGGCCTCCAGTAATTTATGACATGAATTTTCAATTACTGTAACATTATGAATAATCTGACATACTCCATCTATACAATATGCAAAGATACACACATTTTTTTTATTTGGCGTTGGTGGAGTTGGAATACGATATTGTTGCAATTGCAATTACATGATATCCAACAACAACTCATACTCTGTTATTCTAGTTGTTACCACAACAACTGCTTTTACGGTGCTCTAATAAAATGACAAACATTCATTTATTGTTGTTTGTGTTCGGATGTTGAAATTAACCACACTCTTGTACCATAATTTGGCCACTCGCTATACTCACCTTTTATTATCATTGTGGTTGCCATTCATTGTCTGTCTGTCGGTTGGTATCATAAAATTATTCACAAATAAAGTTATTGATTTCTTGTAAATCTAATACTACAATAATATTCTGTTTAAAATTCGTGCCTGGGGGGGATGCTTTATGTTTATAATTATACAGATTCTGTATATTTATTGTAATAACAAATTAAGCTACCATTAATACGCTAAATTGCATAATATTAATTTGAAAAAATAAGATCTGCGAAAAAAAACTGCACTTCGGAAGAGCAAACAAGTTAAGCGAGTTGGAATTTTTAAACTAAAACTGAAATAAAAATTCTTTAAAGCTTTATTGTTCTACACAGATATAATTTTTTATAGAAATACATGTAGAAGAAAAATCTATTTCAGCTGGCCATATACTTGCAATATTATTGCACAACTTCCCGTTTTAGTTCTTTAATCTACTACCACAAATAATAATAGAATAAAGAACTAAATCGAGAAGTTGTACAATAATATTGCAAGTGTATGGCCAGCTTTAAAAATGTCTATTTCTCAATACACTCCAACATATATTTTTTTCTTAATCAGTACTTTCCGACAATAAAAATTTATATATTTGAGCGCAATTGAAGTGTGTTTAATTGCATTTAATCATTTTTCTACATCAACAAATTATATGAAACTCATAATTTGTAAATTTTATTTAATTTTACACTATATTCGATATTGTATGCTATTGTTATGAACTTTGTAACACAAGCTCTTGTTAAACGAATATTAAGCAATTTTTATAGAAAATATTTTTTGTAAAATATTTAAAATTTAATTTTCCTGAGTTGATTCGTGGTTGGTTCATGGAGTATGAAAAGAGTTCTGTAATAAAAAGCTTAAAATCTTACCCCTAAATTTATAAACGCTTTGTAAAATTATAGGAGGATTATTGAACAAATTTTGTATGAAAATGACGTTTTGTAAACCTGCTATAACTTTACATAGCATTTATGGATTGAGGCCTTAAGTGGTTTAGCAGCAATAAGTTTCACAAATGACTGTTGGAATGTTCGAGCTTTAAGCTTTTTTAAGTTCGAATCTCTAAATCCAGTTTACAATGCAAAATATTATAAAAACGTATTTGTTTTCCTATTAGAATTATTTGCGACTGTTATGAGCTTTTATGTTTAAGAATTTTAATAAAGCTTTATTTTATTATAGTTAAGCTTTTGGATATAACGAAAATGTATAAGCTTTTCTACGTTCGTCTCAAACGTTCATAAATTTATAAAGCTTAATTTTATGTGTTAAAAGCTTACATAAAAGCTTTTATATGAAAAAGCTTCATACTTAAGAGCATTTCTTTTTATAATTTAAGAAAAGATTTTATAGGGCATCAATAATTCATTGATGCCTTCACTATATTGTATTTCTTGTCTACATACCCAATTGTTTGTGCATTATGTTGATGATGATGTTGTGCATTTACTGCTGCATTTCCTGATGCTATACCAACAGTAGCACCTTCTTCATGTGTTAAATCAACATTAGCAGCCGATAAAGGCGATGTTGTTACACTAAAATATTGCGATTGTTGTTTAGGATTATGATGATGATGATGCTGTTGCTGTTGGTGGTGATGATGATTAGGATTATAACGATGTGGCGGCAATAACGACGATGTTTGTTGAACATCAATTGTTGTTGATGTTGGTGGTAATGGGCCAGAAGAATATTCTATGGCAATTTGTTGCTGTTGCTGTTTATGATATTGTTTTTCATCTTCGTTTAATATGATGGTGGTGTCATCATTCGTTACTCCTGCTGTTTGTTGTGTTGCTGTTATTACATTGTTATTGCTATTGTAGTTGTTGCTATTACTGTTTACTGGCGTATAAACAATTGGCACAAAATTTCCTGGCACTGTATTGGATGGCGTAAATGGTGTTAAATTGATTTTTGATTGTTTAGGTCGTGGACGATAAACTCCACCACTAATACCATGTAAGTTGTGTTGTTGCTGCTGCTGCTGTTGTTGTTGTTGCTGGTGTCTTATTGTTTCATATGTTGAGGATGATGCTGCTGATGAAGTAGAGGATGTTGATGACAATGGTGGGAAATATTGTACTGTTTTATGCTGCAAATAAAAAAGACAAATACGTTAAGGAAAATTATTTATTGTGTGAAATTATTATACAGCTATGGACATATAATTGGCACAAATTTAAATTGCGCATAAATTTAAGTATTTTCCAACTAAATATATTTTAAAATGCAAGTTTTATCTCTTCTGATTATTGTTGAAAAAAATGTCTCAAATGTTCCGTTATGTTTTGCTAATTATTTACCGTTATCATTTTTGCGTTAACAATGCTGATTTAAAGTGGACATATAAGGGCACAATTTACTTAAAATAGGCAGTGGTCGTGTAGATTTAAAAAGTTAAAAAAAATTTTAAAATGGCATCAGGAAAACATACCACATGAGGAAAGGTGGATCATATGGAAAATGTATGAAGATGGAAAAAAAAGTAGCGGAAATTGCTGAGATAATGCAAATTTCTCGCAAAAAAGTTTACAATGCAATTAATTATTGTGTTGAGGATCCCGATATATTGACTAAGGGTAAAATTCGGAAGCCAAGGCCACGAAAAACAGATGAGCGTACGGATGCAGCTATAGTACGAATGGTGAAAATTGATCCATTCAAGTCATCAAGGCAGATAGCATCGGATATTAATGAAAATTTTAACATGGAAATATCAAGCAGACTTGTCAGAAGAAGACTAAACTAGGCAAATTTGTTTGGGCGCATTTCCTGAAAAAAGCCCCTTCTCCCAAAAAAAAAAAATATTTCAAAACGACTAACCTTCGCCAGAACCCATAAGGAAAATCCCATTAATTTTTGGAAAAACGTGTTATGGAGTGACGAAACAAAAATTAACAGGATAGGACCAGATGGCAGAATCTTTGTTCGTTGTCCCAAAGGCCAAGAGTTTAATCCTCGGTTCACTCAGAAGACGGTAAAATATGGAGGTGGCACTATTATGGTTTGGGGTGCATTTTCTTGGCATGGCGTAGGTCGGCTTATAAAAATCAATGGAAAAATGGACAAGTTTCAGTATTTAGATATTTTAAAAAACCATATGGAGCCATATACCTTCAACTCCATGCCAATAAAATGGAAATTCATGCAAGATAATGACCCCAAACACTCCTCCAAACTAGTAAAAAAATGGTTTTGTGCGGAGAAGATTGATGTTTTGGATTGGCCAGCCCAGAGCCCTGACTTAAATCCAATAGAGAACCTGTAGAACGAAGTCAGGGTTGAAATCGCTAAGAAAAATTACAAAAATATGGACGAAATGTGGTCGGCCGCACAGGAAGCTTGGTACGCCATCCCAAATGCCAAAAACTAGTGGAAAGTATGGGTCGCAGGTGCGAAGCTGTCATCAGAAACAAAGGCCACAGCACTAAATATTAACGGTATAATATTTGTACATACCACAAAATTTAACAAATGCAATATTAAAACCATTTCTTCTCTTTTTTTAAGATTGTGTCATTTATGTGTCCAGCTCATTTCAATGGGTTTTTTTTTCATAATGAAAAGTTTTTATTTACATTAATGAATTTCAATTAAAGTTTATAGCAATATTAAATGTGCATAATCAACATTTGGAAAAAACAAAAATTTGTTGGTTGTTAATAGTATTTGCAATATATATAAGAAAGAATTCATGGTAAAATGTGCCATTTATATGTCCATAGCTGTATTTATATCTTTATCAGTGTTAAAAATGGATTTAAAAAATTTATAAAAAAAATCTAGAAAATTACTTTCTATTTGAAATACTGATAAAAATACCCAGTGTAAAAACGTTAATGCCATATCATTATTTTTTGGACTACCAGTAATGACACCCACTTACCTTCTGCATTATTTTAAAACATATAATAATGAGTTACTGATAATGACGTATTTTTATCATTATTTCAAATAGAAAATAATTTTCTAGATTTTTTTAAATTTTTTGAAATCTATTTTTTAGACTCAATATTTTTTTAACACTGGTAAGGATATATGTAACCACATATTTTTTGATTATTTGTGTGTTGGCGAGTAAGCTAACTTGTGTGCAGCAGGTCAATTACGTTTTTATCTATCAAATATTACATGTCCAGATGGTAGAGCTATTGACTGGCAACCTGGAGTCCCAGGTTCGATTCCTACACTAGAAAATTTTATTAAAAAAAATTTTACAATAGAAAAATATTTTTATAAAACTTATTTTTTTGAAATTCTATTTTTAGACTCATTCTTTTTGTCAGTCCTGGTAGCACATACAGCTGTTGACAACTAATTAGAAACGCATTTTTTACACTAGAGCTTGATGATCATTATTGATATTTTCGTAAATTTACCGTTACTTTTTTGTTTAAAACAATTTTTATTATATTTATTACTCTTTTTATTATCATTTACACTCATTTTTGTTGCTGTTTATTTTAAAAACTGTTATAATTTCTGAAAATAGTTTACATATTGTTTAATAAAATTCTAAGAAAGTGCGACAACTAATTAGAAACGCGTAATTGTTTATTAAAGCCTTCTTGGCTAAGAGCTATTTTGATAAAAAAAATTTATTTTACGGTTATTTGTTTCCAAATTAATGTTTTATAGCAAATAAGAAATTATAATTTTTAAGATTTATCATGGGAGCCCAATTTTTGAACTTTAGAAGTCTGGAAAGTCTTATAGAGAAATAGCAGAGCAGCTAAAGTGTTGCAAAAAAATGGTTTTCAATGCTTTACAGCATACTATCAACAAATGTGAGACCATAGCCAATGTTCCGCGAAAGAAGAGACCCAGAAACACATCAGCACATACCGACCGAATGATAACGCAAATCTCCAAATCCGGCCCAAAAAAGTCATCTACTGACATCCAACGTGATATTTTCAAGAATATTTAAATGTCACGATATCCAAGCGGACTATTGCACGTCGTTTGGTGGAAGCCGAGCTACATGGAAGAGCAGCACGAAAGAAGCCACTTCTGAGTAGGATTCAAAGAAAACGACGTGTGGATTTCGCGAAGTCGCATTGAAATTTGACAGCAAATCAATGGAAATATGTGATATGGAGCGATGAAACAAAGATTAATCGCCTTGGTGCAGATGGTCGGAGATACGTTAGATGACCCATTAACCAAGAATTTAATCCTCGCTTCGTTTAACGGGTAGTGAAGCATGGTGGAGAGTAAATTATAGTATGGGGATGTTTCTCCTGGAATGGTGTTGGCCCAATTTATAAAATTTATGGAATCTTAAATAAGGAGAAATACGTGTATATACCAAATACTGTCATGCTCCCATGGTCTGAGGAGAATTTGCCTGTTATATGGCAATTTCAGCAGGATAATGATTCGAAGCACACGGCGAGGCTGACAAAAAAATTCTTTGACGATAATTTCATCAACGTTTTGGATTGGCAATCATCCAGTCCGGACTTGAACCCCATAGAACATCTATGGGGGGACGTAAAAACAGCCGTTAGTCTGAAAAATATAACAAATATGGCGAATCTTTTTCAGGATGTTAAGAAAGCATGGGAGGCGATACCAGTAGAGCGATGTCGGCGTCTAATAACGTCAATGCGCAACCGATGTGAGGCTGTGATAAAGCAAAAGGGATTTGCAACCAAATATTGATAAAAAGTAAGAAAAATAAATTAATATTAGTTTTTTTTCTAATAATATAAAATGGTTTCTCATTAGATGTCGCTGTTATATTTCAAACAATATAATAAATTTATAAAATATTTTTAAGACTGAATCATTTTTTAAGTTCTTTTTGTATATTTGTAAACAATTGAATATATTTAATTAAAATATTATGAAATAAATGAATATTCGGCCTTATTACAAGTGTCGTAGTCGTAGTCAAGACTAAGTCGAATTTGCTGAAAATTCGCAAAAAACACATTTTTTGAAAAATTTTTCAATTGGATTTATCATACATAGCACTCAGATTTAAAAAAATCCAGCATCAGAGCTTCATTTCTTTATTATTTGCATTATACACAAAATCGTTTTATATGGAGTCGATAATTTCGACTGCAAATTCGACACTCGTAATCAGGCCGATTAATTTTGTTTTATATAAAAACTTAAGCATTATTTTAAAAATAAAAGGCGTTTCTAATTAGTTATCAACAGCTGTAGGTAACGATATATTTTTTGATTTTTCGTATGCTGGTGTGTAACCATAACTCATTATTTTTCGCGACATCGCCATATAAAGGTAATAAGAAATGTAATAACAAAAGTAACTAGTTACCATTATCAAGTATGTAGTAACATAACCACATATTTGGTAATGATTTTCTACACTGGGTAAGTCATAATCAGTAGGTAAATCATTACTATAGGTTTTGAAATAATGCAGAAGGTAAGTGGGTGTCATTATTGGTAGTCCAAAAAATAATGATGTGTCATTACCGTTTCTACACTGGGATGCAGATAATTCTCTCAGTGTGGTGTAGACATTTTCTTGAAAATACTCACGCGTATGGGACTAATATCCTTATAAGTGGCAGCAAATGCATTGTTGCTATTACCCTTACCAACAGCTGAAAACAATGCGGACGATGATGCTGAGGGTCCCGGTGGCCCAGAGGGAAGTACATGATGTAAATGTGCAGGATATTTATTGTTAACACCACCACTTATATCAATTTGTTTTATGTTCGATGTTGTTGGCAAAATATGAAATTGTGATTGTTGCTGTAGCTGTGGATGTGGATGTTGTTGATGTCCACCATATGTAAGAGAATGATAAACATCGCCTGCACTTGGATGATAATGTCCTACTGTTGATGGTGGCAAATATGGTTCAACACCTCCACTACTACTACTACTACTACTATGGTCTGTCCCGGTAGCCGTTACTTTTAAGTGTACATATTGTTGTGGTAAGGGTACATGACTTGCAGATGGTCCTGTGTTTCCTGTTGCACTTGGTCGTACTACTTGTTTTACCTATATAAATATATAATTTGTATATCGACAACATATTAAACATATTGTTATTATTGTCTACTTATTTCTTAATGTTGCTTAAAATAATTGAAAATTATAATCTTACCGTCTGTATATTGTTGTTCGTATATTGTTTGTTAATGGGTAACTCTGCAACGGGCACATAAAATGCCATATACGGTATTAAACGTCTTGTACGTTCCGATGCACTTAATTCGGAATCACCCAATAGGGTGATATTATCTGGTTCATTGTTGCTACTACTAGATTTATGTTCTTGCAACGTCTGGTGGCTGTTAATGTCGATTGTTGTATAGTTTCCATTTGCTAAATTTGTTTCAACTTTTATGCAAACATTATTATTGATAAAAGCTGAAATGGAAAGAGAATAAAATTCGGTAACATTAAGATATTTGGAATATTTTTAGTTTAATCAAAGACAAATCTTGGAAACAACGAAAAATCATAATTGCTTTAACAATTTAAATATAAATTACATTTAATCCAATTAGAAATTAATTTGAGCACCTTTTATCAACATTTTAACGACATAATTCGCTAGTTAAGGTGTAAGTTTACTGCGAAAATTTCACAACTTTACTAGCAAATTATTTTGTGAAAAGTAATAGCAACAAAATCGGTGGAAAAGCTATCAGATTCTGTGCAACATTTTCTCTACAAAAGTTGTTGGATTCTGTGCAACATTTTCTATAGAAAAGTTGTTAGATTTTGAGCAAAAATTTATATTAAAAAGCTGTTAGATTAAACTATAAGGAAAATGTCGGTAACATTTTTAGCTAAAACTACTAAAAATTTGTTAAAAATGAGCTTGCAGAAAAAGCTCAAGAAAGGTAATTTTTAACTACTATTTAGTAGCTTTTTCCGCTCTTTTTGCAGCTCGGGTAAAAATATTTATGTCCCAGCAAAACCTTGGTAATGGGTGCGAGATACACACTCCTTACCTTGTAATGATAACTCGTTACACTCTTCATTATTTATAAACATTAAGTAATGATTAAAACATTTTTGAAAATCTATTTTTAGACACATTACTTTGTGATTTTTTGTAAGTATGTTGTAATGTGTATATTTTTAAACATTTCATTTACTTTTTAAGCGTTCAAATGTTGTATGTGTCCATAGCTCACATGTTAGAGTTCTCACCTAACAAGCACGGATCCCGGGTTCGAATCCCAACGTGATCACTTATTTATATAATATACTCGTATAAATACGTGATCACGTTGTTATTTAGGGCGGTTTGCGTTTTAGCTACCGATATATTTAATAAAAAAATATTTGTAATAAATTTTTTGCTTTATCACGTCCTCTCCATACATTAGTGCAGTAAGCTTTAGAGTAATGCATGGCCTCCTATGGCTATACATTACTTTATACGTTATTTGGTAATGTATGGTTTTGCTGAGTTGTGATCATAGGGTGACCTTCGTTATATGGGATAAAAAAATTTCAGTAGAACTATTCTCTGAGGTGTGGTAAAAATAACTACGCGTTGACCACTTTTTTATATTTTGTTGAATAAAATTAAAAAAAAAAACACTCAAGATTTGAGTTTTGTAAATTTACAAAAAAATCCTACACCCAAAAAAATACATAGTTGTTGATCACTATTTTTTCAACTATAGGTGAAATAACCCTCACTATCGCATAGTGGATATGAAGTAGTGGAACATAACTATGTTTATTTGAAATCTAAAAATCCACTATCGAGGAAGTTGTTGCTAACGATTTGCTAGTCAAAATTGTACAATCCTAGAAGATTGTAAAATACAACTATGTACAATTGGAAAATGGTTAATGGGAACCAATATTCGCTTTAGATTTTACTTCTAGCAATAAATAAAAAAAACAAGATTTTTTACACTATTTATTCATACAAACACGAAATTGAATAGCATAAATAAAAATACACGTAAAAACGTTTCAGAAGAACATATCTTAAGCCCTTTCCCATATTTGATTGATGGTAGTTCAATGGTCTTTCAAGGACACCTCGCCAATTTTCGAATAAGTAATCCAATTTATCTGCAAAATGTTTAATTATTTTATTAAAAAACAAACAGATTTAAATTAACAAATAAATTAACTTACAAGCAAATAAAATATGTTTTTCTTATTACGATTATTTTTCTGATTTTGTTTTTAAATTATTTTGACTACTTCAAAATATTTGAAATTTGAAACCACAGTGCAACTAGAAAATGTTTTTAAACTTTTCTCATAGCTGATAATAATAGTTGATTTTTAAAAAAGAAAAAATAACTACGGATATTGTTGACTATGCCACTACGTACTTTTTAGGGTGTATACAAGTCAATTTTCTATGGGATAAAATTCAACAAATCGTATTTTTTACAACGATAGAACATTAGCAATAGTGTGAATTCCTTCATTGAAAATATAAAATGGAAATCAATTATATTGACCGTCTATGCTGAGCTTAAGATTCTGTGAAACATTTTTTTGTACAACTGTTTTGATGTAAGTATTCAATAATTTGTTTGTAGAAAAACAGCAAGATTCAGATCATTTTGGTATTGTGTACGATTTTGTCCAACTCTGGTTTATAAATAAAATATAAAATTTTGAGTTTCCCATTTCCTAGAGTTTGTTTTGATTCATGTGTCTTTGAAATTTTGTCAAAATTTTATTTTTGAAAGAAGAACAGATACAAATTTTTAATTTTATTTATTCTTTTGTACTAAAAAATTCTTTAAAGTTTTGTTTGCAAATTCTAATCTCTCGTAAGAGTTCTCACCTTCAGATGCAATTAATAAACCAAATTTTAAGATAAAAATTCAACAATTATGTCAAAATTTTCGAGCACCTGCAATAGTCGACAGTTGAATACACGTAGCTCTGATACTGATGCCTTGGCACATCGTGGCTATAATATTGGTCATAAAATTGGTGAAGGTTCATATGCCACGGTAATAACGGCCGGTTATGCTAATAATACCGGAAATGCAGTAAATTTGGCCTGTAAAATTATAGATAAGTCTAAGGCTCCATCAGATTTTGTAAATAAATTCTTTCCACGTGAATTGGAGATTTTAACAAAAATTGATCATCCAAATATTATACAAATTCATAGTATTTTACAAAGGGGTCCAAAAATATTTATATTTATGCGTTTTGCTGAAAATGGTGATTTACTAAGTCATATTAAGAAATTGGGCCCCGTGGATGAATTACAAGCTAAAGTTTGGTTTATGCAAATGGCCAAGGCTCTCAAATATTTACATTCTCATGATATAGCTCATCGCGATCTAAAATGTGAAAATATATTACTTTCGAAACGTCTGAACATTAAATTGGCCGATTTCGGTTTTGCTCGCTATTGCCGTGATGATAGTGGTCGAGAAATAAAGTCGGAAACATATTGTGGTTCAGCGGCCTATGCAGCACCCGAAGTTGTTGCTGGTCAACCCTATGATCCGAAATTGGCAGATGCTTGGTCTTTAGGCGTTATATTGTTTATTATGCTTAATGCTAAAATGCCTTTTGATGATAGTAACCTTAATAAATTGTTAGACAATCAACGCAGTAAGAAATTTGCCTTTCGACGTAAACTACAGGATAACATTTCAGCTCAAGCTAAGGCTACAGTGGCGGTGCTGTTAGAACCAGAACCCCCAGCGCGTTGGAATTTACGAGAAATTCTCAATTGCAGTTGGTTGCAAAACGATGACGAGGAGGAGAGGAACGTACCATTGGCATAGTTTTTGATATGAGGAAAAATTATACAGATATCAAATTGAAGCCGTTTACAGGGAAATATACTTTAAAATTTAGTTCTCTTAATGTCTAAAATATTTGCAAAGCCCATGCAAAGAATTTGGAAAACTGTTATACATTAAATAAACCAAAACAATTCGAAACAAATTTTATGAAATTCATCCTACAAATTTTTCCAACGGCAGGAAAACAAATTTTAAATTCCTTAAGTTTTGTTACATGAAATCAAAATTAAAATTTACTTGCAATTAAATCAAACATGCCTCCCCTAGATCTGCTAATTCAAAATCTATTTTTATATTTAAAATTAGTATATTTTAATATTTGTATACCAATTTTCTTTGCGATATTCTAACAATATTAAATAATCATTTATAAATATTGTGGACTTTTTGTATCTTTTCTGTATTGTTTTTTTTTATGTTTATATAAAATAATTGTAAATTATAAAATGTATACAAAAAAAAACAATAAAATTATATTAGTTATTTAAAAAGAGTCTGACATGTCTCAAATTTTTACAAAAATTTCGAGTCATAATCGCCACCAAATCTACTAATATTTAGCAAAATTTTCTGCAGAGTTTACAGTACAATTTGTCATTTTCAGTTAACTAAGAGTTAACTTAAATATAACTAAAATTCTGTAAATTTAACAGTTTTATTTTTGCTGTTCTTATTTTACTAGTATTTAGCAAAAAAAAATCTGTTAATTTCAGGAGTTTTTTCTGCAACATCATTTTTAACTAATTTTTAGTTGCTTTTTCTGCTATTTTTACAGATTTATTTCTATTTCTACTCACTTATATTTTAAATTTCATGAGTGACTATGAATAGCAAAAAATCGATTCATTGCTGATCTCTGGTACATACCGCATGTTTTTTTTTTTGCAAAAACCACACTAAAGTAAAAACAAAACAAATTAATTGACTTAATTTATGTGAAATACTCAGTAACCACGTGCAATGACCAAGATTAGAGAATGACAAATAACGGTAACGGTATTTTAAGGATAACACTATTTCATGTATTTCGGTAACGGTATTTTAAGGATATCGATATTTCATTTATTTCGGTATCGGTATTTTAAGGATAACGGTATTTCAGTTATTTCGGTAGCGGTATTTTAAGGATAACGGCATTCCGGGTATTTCGGTAACGGTATTTTAAGGCTAACGGTATTCAGTTGAAAGTGTTTTGAATCGATAACGGTATTTTAGCGGTATTGCCTGCAAACCCTGTATTTGCATTAAAAAAAATCGAAAAAAAACTTCGAAAATTAAATTTTTTTTTGATTTTTTAGGCTACTAATTATTTAGCAAAATATTTTGCTGGTTTTAGCAGGTTAATTTGCTATTTTCCATTGAATTTAACTCTAATATAACTAAAATTCTGTACATTTAACAGTTTTATTTTTGCTGTTCCTATATTACTAATATATAGCAAAAATAATCTGCTAATTTTTGAAATTTTTTCTGCAGCATCATTTTTCACTAATTTTTAGTAGTTTTAACTAAATTTTTTAAGGACTTTTCTATTAGTGTATCATAAAGAAGCCCGATTTTGAATATAGATTTTAAATCAAAATTTAATATTTTTCAACTTTCGTAATTATTGTAATTAAAGACACAATTCGAAATATTTTGATAAAAATGGATTTTATTTATAATATGGCGCTTAAATTTTCTTAAAGCGTTCGTGTAGTTTCAATTTTATTTCAACTCAAAATAAAGCCGTAGAAATTGTTTGTCTTGTAGTATTTTTAAGGATACAGTGACCATTTAAGGGTTAACTCAAAAATAACCCAAATATTGGTTGTTTCCATAGAAATATAACATTTATATTTTTTGTTAAACACTAATTTCTTCATATGGATAAACATTTAACTAAATAAAGTTTTACTATTGATATACATATTTAGAAACTTATATGCATTGAATTATGCGGAAGCTAAATAGGGCGACGTCGTTATTGATTTTTTTTCTATATTATTGTCTTAGATCAATTTCTAAACAACATGCTTTCATTTTTTTTATAGTGATTTTCATAAATTTCTTGCATTGTTTAAAATGAGATCATAAAAATCACAAAAATACAGAAATTCTAAATTGTCAAATCAATTGGAATTTAAAACCTACTTAATGAGAAACAAAACAATCAAAAATTTGGTTTAGTTTTTAGACAAAAAAGTGATGATTAATATTTCTAGTTTTTTTTTCTTTGATCTTTAGAGCTTTGTACAAAACATTAATAAAATTTACCAAAAATGGTTAAAACAATAGTAGCAACTTAGCCAAGACAATAAAAAAAATACGTGTTATTAACTATTTCTAGTTAAGTCTAACATTGCATCGAAAAAGCAGTCAGTGCAGTCTTATGGCTAATATCGTTATTCACAATATTTGTTGTTGAGGGGGGTTTTTTTTTTGGAAGAAGGCATTATAATGTTGAACAATTGTTGCATACATTTTTTTAATAGCCAAGATTAATGATTGAACATAAAACATAAATTTTAGGACACATAACAAAACAACGTGGTATAAGATCCAGGCAGGCTCTAGCAATACTACGTTAGTATAATTCAATTAACTAAATTTTGGAAGGTATTTTATTATTACACTTATTCTAAATGTGCAGCTTAAGTAGAAACATTGCAGAAACTAATATACAGTCATTAGATAAAGCACCCACATATAACATAAATGCAACAACACTCGAAGAAACTTTAAAGAGTGTTTGGTGGCATGTGTGCCATAATTGTAGTATGTTTAGTAAAGTATGTATGTTGTACGAGTTGCATTAAAATAATATTTGTATAATATTGAAATCATGACAAAAGACGTGCTGTATATTTAGCTAGTTTACCTTTTGCAGTATAAAATAATAGATATGTTCACAAACAACATAGAAGAGTAGAAAAAATTGTCAAAAAAGAAGTATAAAATTTTGTTTAGACTCTGAACAACTTTTCCCATTAAAAAAAAGTTCAGACTCGGAACAACTTTTTCTATTAAAGAAAGTGTTCAGACTCTGAACAACTTTTTCTATTAAAGAAAGTGTTCAGACTCGGAACAACTTTTTCTATTAAAGAAAGTGTTCAGACTCTGAACAACTTTTTCTATTAAAAAAGTGTTCAGACTCTGAACAGCTTTTTCTATAAAAGTGTTCAGACTCTGAACAACTTTTTCTATTAAAAAAAGTGTTCAGACTCTGAACAACTTTTTCTATTAAAAAAAGTGTTCAGACTCTGAACAACTTTTTCTATTAAAAAAAAGTGTTCAGACTCAGGACAACTTTTACTATTACAAAAAGTGTTCAGACTCTGAACAACTTTTTCTATTAAAAAAAGTGTTCAGACTCTGAACAACTTTTTCTATTAAAAAGTGTTAAGATCGCCAGACTTCCGCCAAATTACAATATATGAAAACTATATTGTAGCCAGACTTTGAAAAAACATTTTTTATGGAAAAGTTGCTAAATTCTGCAAATTTTTTCTATAGGCAATAGTTCAGATATTGAAAAACTTTTTTAAAGAGGTAACTTGGTAGATACTGAGCGACTTTTGTTATAAACAATCTATGAGATACACACCGATTTTTTCTACAGTTGTTACACCCAGAAAACAGATTCGTGCTTACAACCGAATTTATTGCCAATCGAATGCTTCGGTTGTGAAAACAGAATTTTTCAGTTGTGACTACCGAATTATTGTTGAGGCAATAGAAATTCTGTTGCCATTATCAAATGACTATTCACTTCATTGATATTCAGTTGTCTCAACTGAAAAATTCGGTTACGGCAACCGAACCATTCGATTGGCAACAAATTCGGTTGTAACCACGAATCTGTTTTCTCTGTGTAGATGGTTTTTTAAAGATTTTGCATCGCAGCTACTTTTTTCAAAAAACATTGTGAAACTCTCTAATACAATTTTATAATTATATAAACAACATGTTTATAAGCTAAAACTAACTTAATGAGAACATGCCTTTCTAAATTCCTGTTATTAAATGGAAAGGATACAGGAGCTTGTATCAAGATGCACCATTAAAATAGTGAATTGCTTTTTCTTGTTGTTGAAAATAAATGTCTTAAAACTTTTAATCTTTATTCATTACTCCTGGAATAAAAATTTACTTCCAGGAAACAATTTAACTTTCAAAGAATAACTAAAAGCAACAAGAACAACATAATTTTCATTGTCCTCTAAAGTGTATTCAAATATTTATATGATATTAAAATTAAAATTTGTTCATACATATTCATGTTCACGTTAAGTGTTCCCATATGCTGTTGCTGCTTTATCATGCCACTAATATCAATGTTGCAACATTATTTGCTTCTATCACTAACATGTATAACTTTAACCATTTAATATAGTCTTTAATTAATATAAAAAATATAAGTTTGTTCTTTTCTTTGGCTACTAGCTTCGTCTTCTTATAGATTTTCTCAAAAATTGTTGTTAGTTTCACAAGAAGTCAGCCACGTCATTTGTGGAACATAATGTAGTTTTAGGCTACTAGCAACCAACCATTTGTTAACTGTCACAGATTTTAGAAGTTGCATATTGAAATTTGTTTAATTCCATTAAATATTACGACATTTCAAATAGTTATGGTTATTGTGGTTTTAAAAAGTTGTTGAAAATTAAAATATATTCAATAAATATAAAGTTTGTCGGTTATTCTTTACTTTTTGTTATTACATATGTTGGATGAAACTTAGTTTATATGGCTAAAAAGCTAAAAAATAGTGACAAACTTTTTTGTTCTAAATTAAAAAGAAAAGAGTTGTTTAGGTTTTTCTAAGGAATAGTTTGTAGACTCGGAACAACTTATTCTATGGAAAAGTTGTCAGACTCTGAACAACTTTTTCTAGAGAAAAGTTGTCAGACTCGGAACAATTTTTTTAGAGAAAAGTTGTCTCACTCTGAACAACTTTTTCTAGGGAAAAGTTCTTAGCCTCTAAACAACTCTTTCTATGGAAAAGTTGTCAGCCTCTAAACTACTTTTTTCATTGAAAAGTTGTCAGACTCTAAACAAGTTTTTTAGTGGAAAAGTTTACAGAATCTGAACAACATTTTTTATGGAAAATTTGTCAGACTCTGAACAACTTTTTTGATATAAAGTTTGTCAGATGTTGAACAAGTTTTTTCATGGAAAAAACATCTTTTCAGATTCTCAGCAATATCTTTAATATGTATAAAAATTTTTTGATTCTGAGGGAAGTTCTCAATCTGAACAACTTTCTATAGGAAAGTCATTTTCTGAGCTACAGTTGTTATCCTTTCATTATAATATTTATTTCAAAACCATTCATTATTTTTAAAATGTGTATAACATTTTTAGGAATTTTAATGCAAAAACATGAATTTATACGCCCAAGTAAATATTTACAAAATTAATTTGAAATTCATTATCCTCTCCTCCATATTATACACATCAGTTGCAAATAACTATTTTCCCAATAATTTTTCCTGAATAAAATCTAACAAATTACAATTTTCATCATCATCATTATCAGCATTATTTGTTATCAACATCAGTGTCATTATTTAATGATGATTGTCGTCATCATAAAAACATAAATAAAATTTCCACAAACTACTAACCAATGACAGATAATTTTGGAAATGCTTTTGGTATTAAATTTTATTGAAAACAAAAACAACCGAAGTAAGTAGTAGGTACATGTGCCAAAATTCATACCATTAAATCAGATTTGAATTTCAATTTTGGAAAAACAATTTATATGTATCAATCATACATAAACATAATAATGGAAATTAACAGCAACAATAATATTAGTGGTAAAATGTATCAAAAATAACATTAAATTTGTATGTTCCCATGATACAAAGACTTAAGGGGGTGTGCCCAACTGCAGCTTGAAAAATAAGATTTTTAAAAATTTACAGTTGAAAAAGTGATAAGTTCCCATTTTAATCCTTTGATGCAGTAATTTTTGTCTGCAATAAAAAAATTTTTTTTTTAATTTCCTCAGTTAAAAAAACTGGAAGTAGTGCTTTACAAACTACTTGTTTCACTGCTTCACAAGTATCCGTTAGTGTATTTTTACTGCTTTTCTAGAAGTTATTCTGAACAACTTCAGAAAATCACTTCTTTCATTGGTTCCAAAGTATCACTTAGTATATTTTTACAGCTTTTTTAGAATTACAGTAGTCGCTCGGTTATATGAACTAATTCAAACAGAGCCTGTTCACTAAATGGAGAAGTTCACATAACCGAGAGAATATAAAATAAGTAATTCAAATGATTTTTATTACATTAAGTTTTTATTTTTAATAAGTTGTTTTAATAATTAATGTCCATGAAAGTAGTCGGTTATATTTTTTTGTACTTTTTTGCTTCAAGGGATTTCTGTAGTGCCTTGTCCCTGCATTTCCGCAATGCCAAAATATTATTAATATCAGATATATTATTTTCACTCCAAGCAATAACTTTATTGAATGCTTCGATTGCCTCCGTTGTGCTAATTTCAGCTGTTGTTACGATGCACTGCTCTTGATCATCATCTTCAAATTCGCTATCTATATCTTCGCTAGCAATGTCTTGATTCCACGTCTGAATCTCTTCCCGTGAAATCTGTTCACATAATAGAGATAGGCTGTGTTCACTCTTTAGAACCTCCTGTGTTTAAATTTTGTTGTTCACTATTCTGGAAGTTTACATAACTGGATATTCATATAACCGAGCGGCTACTGTAGTTCTGAACAACATGCAAAAAATCACTTAAGTATTGCTTCTAAAGAGTAATTGCTCTAAGTGACCCTAAAAAGAGATTTTGGTATCATTTGGCATCTCCAAACAGAGGGTCGCGGGTTAGATTCCCGTCGGGACCAATATTCTTAATTTTTTTTATTTTATTAATTTTTTTTCAATACTTATAGTTAATTTGTTTAAATTCAATATTTTTAATTTTTAAAAATATGTACATTAGGGGGTCCCTTAAAAATAGATTTGTCAAAACACCCCCAGTTTTATTGAAAATGGTCCCAAATGGAAGAAATCAATTTTTTGGTTTTTTTTTTTGGAAAACGTTAACCCGTGCCGAAAGTTGGACGAAAATGGCCCATTTTGAAAAAAGTGTATTACTATTAAAAATTCCCAAAATTCGAAATTTTGTAAAAAATTATTTTTTATTTCATTTATTCATTTAGTATAGTGAAATAGACTATAATTATCTTAACCCTTAGTTGAATGGGGTCAGAAAAGAGCCATGAAACTTAATATTAATTATGACTACGAGATTGTAAAGATATTAAATTGATAAAAAAAAAAATCCCAACTGGATAAAAATAATTATTTTATGTGACGTAATCCATATGGGGTTAATTTTTATACTTTTGGTCAAAAACGCCCCTCTAGGAAATTTACAGAATAACACCTTTCATAATTTTCGGAAAAATATCACTTTGAATGATTAAAAAAAAATTTTTCCACTTGATAAAAATTATTATTTTGAGTAACTTGATCCATATAGGGTTAATGTTCTCACGTTTTACAAAAAAAGACCCATTAGACAATTTACAAAATAACATTTATCAGATTTCTAACGAACAAGCGCAATTCTCTATAGCCCTAATCTTATTCTTAAGGGTTAAAAGTGGAAAAAAGATTTTTTGATCCATTTGAGGTGATATTTTTCCGAAAATTATGAAAGATGTTATACTGTAAATTTCCTAGTGGCTCGGTTTTGGCAAAAGTGTAATAATTTACTCTATATATGGATCATCTTACATAAAATAATTATTTTTATCAAGTGGACATTTTTTTTATTGCATACAATACAATAGATTATTTCGAATATTTTTAATAATTTTTCTTTTGTGCGCTTCTCTTTGATTCTCCATTGTAAACTAAAAAATCACTCTAATTTGACAAACCGATGTATTTTGAAGCCTGTCATATTTCTGAAAAATGTTTTCAGAGACTATAAATTATAGAGATGAGAAATCACAACTTGTACTACTGACCAGCAGAGGGCGCTGAAATTTAGTATTAACTGAGTATCTGTTTAGTATCAGCTGAGCCTATATTTGAAAACTCCAAAATTGAAAATAAACTGTGCAATATATACAGTGACGGACAATACAATAGAATCAATTAAGGTTTTTTCTAATTTTATGCTTGGTGCTTTAGACATTATTTAAAGATCTAAATAATGTCTAAGTTATCCCCGAGGTAATGGAAGATGATCACTTGTAGAAATTTTAAGTGTAGCGGTTTAGTTTAGTTTAGTTTATTTATTTATTGTTTCAATAGCTATCACAACAAGAATAAATCTTATAAATTACAGTGATAGCAAATCAAATTTTCATATTAATATTAGTCATTCAATAGCATTTATAATTAAATTAAAATTTAAAAGTAAACATAGTTAAATATAAATTCAAAATGAACATAAAACATAATAAAATAAATATATTTAATTAATTTTAAACAAATTTAAAAGTTCCTTTTTAAAACATAATGTGTTGCTAAGCAATTGAACATATGAGGGTAAATCATTCCAAAGACCGATTGTATAATTGAAAAATTGTCTTGTAGACAAAAGATATTTATATTTTTGGGAAATCAGGTTTCTTCCACGTGGAGATTTGGCAAAAGTAAGTTTTCTGTAGAGAAATTCAGGTTCCTTTATATAAATTAGCTTATGCATCATCATGAGACTTTTATATTTTAACAAATCTTTGAAACACATATTATTTAACTGATACGAAAATGATGAAATACTATCCCTTCTACCACGATTAAATACATATCTGGCTATGTTGTTGTACGTGACCTCAAGTCGATAATAGTCAATACAGTCACAATTGGCAAATATTTCACACCCATATAGTAGAACAGGTATTAAATATGTTTTAGCCAGAAGCATCCGTATTTCAAAGGGCGTAGAGGCTTTAACAGCCCACAGGTTTCTCAACATTCCATGAACTTTCCCAGCCGAAATGTTAATATGATTTTTCCAAGAAAGTTCAGTATTAAACGTTATTCCCAGATTTTTTGATGATGGAACAAGTTCGATTTTATTGTCATTTATCATCAACAGATCATCATTTGCAAGTCTTTTCCTATTATTTTTTGATAAGAATATACATTTTGATTTTGTTGGGTTTATACACAAACCATTTGCAGTCGCCCAATTATGAATTTTATTCAAATCATAGTTAATGCATTCAATGCAATGACGCAAATCTTCCATTTTGGTGCTTAAGTACAGCTGTACATCATCTGCATACATTTGAATGTCACAGTGATTCAGAGCATTAGGAAGATCATTAATGTATATACAGAAAAGGAGTGGACCAAGAATAGAGCCCTGTGGGACCCCTCTAACAACATCAACAGCATTGGAAGTTAAGCCGTTCAAGGAGACAACTTGTTTGCGGTTTAAAAGATATGATGAAATAAGTTTAATTGCAGAATTAGAAAAATGGAAAAGCTTTTGCAGTTTTGTTAGAAGTATTGAGTGATCAACTGTATCGAAAGCTTTGCTGTGATCCAGTAGTACAAGAAAAGATACCATATCATTATCCAATTTGGATCTTAGTTCCTCAACTACTTCGATTAGCACTGTAATGCAGCTTCGTCCCTTTCTAAAACCAGACTGTTTTGCGGTTAGAAGATTACGCTCTTTTAAAAACTCATTAATTTGATGCTGCATAAGATTTTCCATGACTTTGGACAAAAATGGTAGTATGGCAATTGGTCTAAACTCACTGTTGTTTTTGGGAATCGGAATTATTTTCGATTCTTTCCAAATATCAGGGTAAATTGACTTGGTTAATATTGTATTAAAAATATACGTAAAGAAGGGCAGGAGTTTAGGGGTGACAAGTTTTAAAAATCTAGGATTTATTCCATCCAAACCCACAGCATTTGACTTAATCGATGTTAAGCTTTTGAGAACTTCTGATTGATCAACACATCGAAAATAAAAACAGTTCTCAATAGGCACTGTATGGATTTTCTCATATTCATTTCCAATTGGCCTTTCCACGTGAATTTCAACAAATTGGTTGTTTAAATTATCAATATCAACGTCAGAACCAGCAGTGCAAACACTTCTTTTACCAATTCCTATTTCACGAATTTCTTTCCATTTTTTCTTGCTGTCTATAGCTGATGAAAATTTTCGCTGATAATACGTGGATTTAGCCGTATTAATATTACTGACAACTTCTTTTCTAGCTGATTTAAACAAAGATTGCAATTCAGGGGTTTTATATCTTTTCCAATTTGTTTCTTAATTTTGCTACCCGTTTTAAGTAGGCGTGGTTTTAAATGAAAAATCAGCGACATAGAGCTTTTATCAAATTACATAGTAAAATTTAGCAAGTACTAATCGGATCTGTACAAACTGAATATGGTTGGAATTTCTATAAAATTTCCTTAAATCTTCCATTACTTCGGGGACAATTTAATCATTATTTTGATCTTTAAAAATAAAAGCAACGGGGATAAAATTAGAAAAAAACTTCAATTGATTCAATAGTATTGTCCGTCACTGTAACTATTTGTGGTTTTATAGAATTATATATCGTTTAGTATTGTCATATGTAACACCAAGTATAATTTTATATGGTTATATCAAAATATATTTAATTATACAAAATTATATTAACCAGATACACCATTTTTCGGACCTAATAATATATTTTTATATATAATTACATTAACCCATATATGATTTCATCCGGAAAATAGTGGATCTGGTTAATATAATTTTATATAATTAAATATCTTTTGATACAACTATATAAAAATATACATTTCACAATACTCGCCGAGATATAATTATATAAAATCATAAATGATTATGTAAAAATTATTTTTACTACACTCAAAAGCCAGTAAAGTCAGCAAAGAATGTTGCTGTGTCAGCAAATTTTTATTCAGGAGCGTGCTTGCAAAAAAATTGGTAAAAAGGTTTGCTGAAAATCAGCGAGCTGATTTTTACCAAAAAAATTGTAATCTTCAGCAAAAGTTTTGCTAACAATTAGTCGACTGCAAATGAAAAAAAAACCTTGCTAAAAACACTAAACTTTTTGCTGAATATTAGTAGACTGAAAAAAACTCAAAAAACTTGTAGCGAAATTTTACTATAGTTAATTTATTTGCTGAAAATTTAAATATAGAATATGTGTAGAGTTGTTTTTCTTTTTTTGTCATTTCCGTTTCCAGACAAGCTGCGACATCTACATCTTGTCTATCTGGTTGTCGTCCACGCTATACATGCGGTTATCAGCACATTTTTTATAGCAAAATAAATTAGTAAAACATTAGTTCAAAATTAGTTTAGTGCTAAAAAAATATAACTAAATTTTTTTATGAAAACGGAATTTCAGCAAAAAAAATTGCTGAAAACTAGTACACTTGATATACAAGACGTTTTACTAATTTTTCTACTAACTTATTTTTTTGAGTGTAGGGAATAATAAAATTTGAGATATGCGTGTTTTTTTTGCTTTTTTGTTTGTTACTATTTAAATTTAAGTAAATAAAAAATGAAAAGTGACACTTTTATAACAAAGTGCCACCTAGTGATAACGATGTCGTTGTAACTTATTTTTTTTTTGGTGTTGCCATACCCCTGGATATTTTGATCAAGAAAAATTATTTTAATTTACTCGTGTATAAGAGAGTTGTGTCGTTCGTGAAAGAACTAGTTCAATTAAACGATTCACCATTTTAATTATATGAACTGATCATCATTGTTCGGTCTTGCAACAATTCTTTGTATCTCTTTCCAATAAATTGTTTGAAATTGAAATGTATTTTTAGAAATAATAATATTTTTGTTCGAAATTAAGAAAAAGCGGTCAAAGTTCAAAAATAAATTTATTTATTTTTAATAAAGTTGCAGATTTTCTGGTGCCTTTAGAGTAGAAACACAATAAAAGATACTGGCCATTGTTGATTAATTGATAAAGATACTGACGAAAATTTGTAAAACAACGAGGTATCTGCCAGAGCTTTAAAGAATTAATTCCTTTTTGGAATTAATTCCCAAAAAATTTAATCAATTCTTTAATTCAAGGAATGAATTCATCAATAAGACATAAGCAGGAATTAATTTCTGTGAATGAATTCAAAGAATTCAAATTTATAGAATGAATTCCCTGAGGAATTAAATTTTTCTTTTAATTCCCTAAGGAATTAACTTTTTTGTTTAATTCCCTGAATTTAAGTTTTCACTTAATGCCCATCTCTTAATGGTATTAAATGACGATATATATACAGGCCATTTTGTAAAATGTCGATTTTTTTAAAATGGCCCGTATCTCGAAAACTAAGCGAAATAGAGCTCCTACGAAGTAATAACACACCCCAATAATACAAATAAGCCAGGTCTTGTAACACTTCCGATTGATCCATTTCTATAAAACAGTCACGTGGGTCACCGCCATTTAATACCATTAAGGGAGGATTCACTGTATTTCAAATCATGTGACATACTCATTATTTGGAAATAAAAAAAGATGCATTGATGCGGTATTTATGGTGATCTAAATTTTTGTATGGTTCATTGAATAAATCATACCACAAACACAGCTAGAGCAACAAAAATAACTTACCGAAAAACAACACCAAAGACAAAAGTATTTCAAATATAAACATTCAAAATAAATAAATCGTATAAAGTATCTGTAGATTTGATCTGACAACGCAAAACTACATATTGCCACAAACACCAACAAAACAATAAATAACACAACTTAAAATAATACAATGCAACACCATTATACAAAGAATATAAAACATGCAACATCATGTTTATTTATCTAATGCCGAAATAACTCTAATGCGTCAACCTCGTCATAATCAACCACCATCATCAACGTCGTCATTTTCAGTAGTGGAAGAAGTAGTTTTTGGTAGTAGTTAAGTAGCAGGCAGGCACTATATCTGTATATCTAAAACTCTACGTAATGCTGATGTATGTTGCCACATTTTAAGTGCAACATACCACATAAATATTTGTAGAATGCATTATAACTTTATGAACATTATATGGACATCATCATGGATGGAGTAGTATGTATGAGTTCAAATAAATGCTTAATCAGAATTTATATTTATTTAGATTTTTAAACAACTCCTGACTATCTGACTGCCTGCATATGTTTTTGTTTTATATATTTTTTTATATTTTAAACCACTTGTCGTCGTCTGTTTCTATGCAAAAGCTTTGTTTTAATGGTCATGATATATTTGTGAGGTTCACTTAGCGAACTTTATTCATTCAGTGATTCCATATACTAAAGTTGAATTGTGGACTAAACCCAGTCATTGCCTACCATTAATGCCGCCAACACTTAGCATTTTTAGAGACCAGTTTGTTTCTTTTTTTTTAATATATTTTTGTTTTCGCCAAAATAAATTGTGTTTATGTAACCTCTTAACCATATGCAATTTTAGCATAATGCTTTTTTGTATTTTTTTAGTTTAGCTATTTTTATAAACATAATTTGATATAAAAAAAATTAAGAAAATCGAAATTTATAAGATAAGATCTAGGAGTTACTCATATCTGCTTTTCTAATAATGTAATGGCATTTAGTTTCAGCGAACCCCGTCGTCATTTGATCTAATCCGGTCCATGTGGAACTTTTACCAAAGCCTATTTTGCCACTTTTTCAAACCACTTTTCAATTCTGCTCTTAATTATTGGCATTGTGTATACACTGATAGAATTTTGCGCATAGTATTAATGAATTTGTTCATTAATCCAATGATTTTTTTCATTGAAAAGTCCCCAAAGAACGCGTTCATTAGATCAATGAAACGTATTCATTAAATGAAAACTAATTAAAAAAAAAAATATATTTTTTTTGCGTTACTTTTTTTATTTTTATTTTATTAATTTTTATTTGTACATATACATATTTCTTTTTCGTTTTTATAACGTTTTTGTCATCTCCCAGAAGTCGACTTGAACCCGCAATCACCAGAATGTAAACATTAACGCGTTACCGATTGATCTAAATAGCCAAAACAAAATGATGTCATTATTTGGACTTTTATATTTAAATAATTTCAGTTTGCAACCCTAGCGTTCATTACTGGAACATATATCTATTTTAGTAATTAGCAAATTCAAAACCCTTATAAAAATTATAGCATATCTTATGGGTTAGTTGAAAATATATAATGAAAAAATTCATTAAATTAATGAATTTTTCATTAATTCAATGAAATTTTTTCAATTAATCAGTGAATTCAGATTAATGAAATCGATTCATTAATAGTATAAACGAAAATTCTATCAGTGTACTGAACACTGACTTTTCGGCAATACCGTTATTCGTTTCAAAACCCTTTCAAATTGATAACCGATACCAATACTGAAACTCTTAATTTAAAAAATACCGGTATTCCAAAACATTTCCCTTAATACCGGTGTCGTACCGGTATTTAATCGGTTTCTAATAAAATAATTTCTTTTATGTTTTTCACAAAAAATTAGGGATGTGCGATTAATCGATTAATCAAACAGTATGATTAATCAGAACTTTGATTAATCAATTAATTGATTAATTGAACATTTGATTAATCAGAATTATGATTAATCGATTAATTTCAATTTTGATTAATCAAAATTTGAATAATTTTGATTAATATTGAAAAAATTTAAAAAAATAAAAAAATACGGGAATTTTATCCTTGTTTTATGGCGTTACTTTATACAGCTCCAAATAAAGAGAATTACAAAGATTGTTTGCTCACTGGTCAGACTTGACCAACTTCATTCCTAAATTTAATGTTTCTATATTGAACTGCCGCTAAAAGGCGTCGTCAACGGAGAAAAACAAGACATTATTCAATTATTCATAAATCTGATTAATCAAAAACATCATTAATCAATTAATCATTATTTTGAATAATCGAAATGACTGATTAATCGATTAATCATGTTTTTGATTAATCAAAATTGTTGAATAATCGATTAATTGATTAATCAGAATTTTGATTAATCAGGAAGTTTGATTAATCGATTAATCGCACATCCCTACAAAAAATATAAATTTTTATATACAAAATATGCAAAATTTAAAATTCATTGAACTCTATCTGTGTTTTTAATAAAAAATCGTATTGCTAGCAGGCGTACTGCTATTTTTTTTTTAAATTTGGTTTTTTTACAACAACACATAATTTATTGTGAAAACACAATTCTTCAATAATACCGGTACGTACCGCTATTGATGTTTCACTATCGTTTATACACTCAACCAAAAAAGTATGTAATGGCTACTGAAAATGTTGCTGTTATTACGGGAAATTTAACTGTTTTGAGCCCAGCGGTATTTTTGCTAATTTTAGCAACACATGTCTGCTGATCTGTAGTACAACAAAATTAGTAGCAAAAATTAGTAGTCGCTAACTAAGTGTTAGCAAAATTGTTGTAAACTGCAATTCAAAATCGATTTGCTAAATTCAGTTTAAAAACTTACTAAATATCAATAATTTTAGTACAATCAAATTAGTATAACTAATTAGTTGCAGCTACTAAATTTCAGTCAATTGTTGTAAACTTTAATTTAAAATCAATTTGCTGAAATTAGCAAAAAACTGTAAAATCTAAAAAAAAACACAAATGAATAAAAAAAACTTTCTCTTTCGATTGTAGCAAGCGTATAATTACTTCACCGTACTTGAAATTTAGAGTCAAAATTGCAAGTGGTTCTCCAGTTATTACCTTTTTATGCATTGGAGATACAATAAAATTTTCTGAGTGTTATTTTCAAACTAAGAATATATCAATAGTAACAAATATAAACTAAATAAGAATTGTAAAAAATTAACGAATTCTTGTAAATACAATTTTTTTAATTAGTATATTTTTCTGCTAAATTTAGCACTCGGTTTTGAAAAATTAGTAAAATGTTTTGCTGAAATCAGCGGCGACAATTAGCAAAAAAAATCATAATTTGTAATAAGAGAATAGCAAAAATGATTACAAAAAAAAATTTCACTAAAAATAGTATAGTGCGATTGGAAACTGTTTACAAATTTTTTTACTAGCTTTTTTATCTGAGTGTGGTAATATAGGAACAGCAAAAATAAAACTGTTAAATATAAATTTAAGTTATATTTGAGTTAAATTTTTTTTAATAGAAAATAGCAAATTATCCTGCTAAAATCAGCAAAAGATTTTGCTAAATAATTTGTAGCCTAAAAAATCACGGAAAAATTACAAATTTTTTTAATTTTTTTTCGATTTGTTTCAAATGCAAATAAGAATCAAGTCTTTTGAAAAGAGCAGTTTACAATTTTTTTAGCAAATATTTCTGCTGATTTTAACAGAATAGACTGCTATTTGCATTCAACTAAATTTAGCTTAAAAATAGCAAAAATTTTGTAGATATAACGGTTGATTTTTTCTATTTTTAGTCTACTAATATTTAGCAAAATTAATTTGAATATACTAAAGTGTCTTAGTACGATACTAACCTTAGTAAAGAATGTATTTATTGCCATAACTTTTGCAAATGGAAACTTTTTTGCTTGAAATTTTGCAACAACAGTTTTTAGAGGTGATTCCATATTATACTAAAAGTAATAGTACTAATTGCTTCTTTACTAAGCCATATCATTTATTAAGGCCGATTTTGCTTTCAGCGATTCAATTAGCTAAAACCTTAAAAACCCGTAAAAATCCATATAAAACGCGAACAGTGGTTTTAATATCAAGTTTTATGTATCAAACTTTAAGCCTAAATATGAATACAGGTCCTGTGCCTACATTACACCACAAAAAATTTATATTGATTGCATTTGAAAATTTTTGTATATAAAAAACTAAATGAAAAACCGCCAAACTTTAAACACATTTAGCGAAAAATAAAGTACGTCATTGTAATCAGCATGCCCCAAATATATATAATTGATGGCCATGGCTCTATTAATTTTTAAAAGTCAAGATTTTGTCAAACAGTGTTATTTAGGAAAATTGTTTGCTGATTTTAGCAGGTTAATTTGCTATTTTCCATAAAAAAAATTTAACCCAAATATAACTGAAATTCTGTATATTTAACAGTTTTAATTTTGCTGTTCTTATTTTACTAGTATTTAGCAAAATAATCTGCTAATTTCAGCATTTTTTTCTGCTGCATCATATTTAATCAATTTTTAGTTACTTTTTCTGCTATATTTACATATTTATTTCTATTAGTGTATATTAGAGTTATTGCTCATTTTTAACAAAAATTTTACCCATCACCACGTGATAGGCAATACTAAATTAATAATAAAAATCGTTTTTGCGGGTTATTTTGGCAAAAAAAACCTTCCGCACCAAATGCAATTTCTAAAAATAATTTTTTTCTCGGGGATTTGTTTAATTTACATAAAGAATTATTACAAGAATTATTGTAAACGACAAAAAATGTATCCAAAAATCCCTCCAAAAAGGTTTCGTAATTTTTACCGTAAATAGCTTTTAATACGCATCGTTTGAATCTCATTTGTTTAAAACTACGGAGAAATATTTTGGCTAGGGCATGTAAAATTTGATATTTGGAAAAAAAATCAAAAATTCATAACCCTAGTGTATATTCAAAAGTGCAACTTTGCCAAGCAAAATCTTTCAATACCAAATAAGGGGCTATATAATGAAACTAAAAATTTGTACTGCATCAGTACTAGTTATGTTTGTTAGACGAAAAGGAATGTGATATTGGTACACTCATAAAAAAAAAAGTTAGTACAAAACTCTGTTAAACGCGTTCTGATTCTATTGAACTAATTTTCCTGTTATTTTGTCTTAAAATTTAGGATTGAACTAATATTTTTTGTAAATCTAATTTAGCATTACAACTACTTTCAGTCGTATTTGAACTAACTTTGCATGCTTATTTTTAGTAATTTGTGTTTCTTAACTTTACAAATTTTTCAGCTAATTTAAACCACGATTATTTTCTAATTATTATATTTTTGTGTCTCTGCTATCAATATCACATAGAGATGGCGCTATATTTTAATTTTGTTTATTATAAGATCGTAAAATAGTTTGTATCTCGGAAACTAAGCGAGATAGAGCAAAATGGACAAAAATTCGTAACTCTGTACCTATAAAGTAGCCCTTATCAGACACATATACTCCCAATAATAAATATGGGCCCGTCTAGGGTCAGATCCCGGAAGTCGAAATTTTAAGCGACATTTTAACAGAAATTTGTAGTTAAATCAGGTAAAATTTTTGCTGAATTCAGCTCAAATTTCCTATCTAATTTAACTAAAATTGTTCGTATATTTAGCAGTATTTAAAATTTAGCTTACCTAAATTTAGCAGACCATGATTTTTAACTTCATTGAAAATTCTGCTTGCAAATACAGGTACTAATCCTGATATTTTAGCAGAATTTTGAATTATTTGTGCGGGCTTTTTTTTATGAGTAAGAACCTTTTTAAGAACCTAAAGCATCAGTCTTACTTTATGGTTATTATCAAGGCTTTTTAATAAACTTAAGTATGTTTTTAAGATTTTTGGATTTTTTTTTTATATTTTACGAAAATTTAATTTAGACAATTTCTCGCTTCCTAACCGTGCACTGTACACAAAAAAGTTCTTCACAAAAAAGTTAGTAATTTTTGTTTTTTTTTTATCCAAATAGCCTAAATTGTTACGAGTATTATCAGATACTCATTTATCGCATTTACCATCAGTTTAATATAGAGGGTTAAGCTCGAAGTTACTTTTTCGAAGAACATTATGGAGTTATTTGACAACGTTATAATTTTCTGTCTGATGCTCCGCCCAATGTGCGATCAGCTAGCGATTGTATTTCCTGGTTATACAGTACATATGCTTCTTGGTTTCACGGCAACTTGAGCAGCCGGTAAGAAATGGCTAAATTATTTTCAAAGTATATTGACTCTGTCCCACTGTGCTGCAATAGTGTTTGTGGTCGGTAACCGCATACTCAAACCCTGCTAACAAAGAGAAAATGTTTTTAATCTACTCTATTGACCTATTGTTTTGAATCTCGATAAAAATAGCGGATGCCTAACAAAAACACCATTTTCAAAACAGATGCTAATATTTATGAACAACAAAATAATCTAGCTTCAGTAGCAGGATATCGCTGTCAATACATCAACATTGTTGTTCAACTTAAATAATTCAGTTTATGTAAATACAACTGAAAGTAGTACGTACTATTTTGAACAACAAATATCCGGTTCTTTTAATTTGTTCAGTAAAGTTGTTGAGTATTGACTAATTTTCAATTAAAGTTCTATTTAGTTTAAACAATTTGTTCAAATATTGTTGTTTCTTTTCTTCTACATAATTCTAATATGCACTCAAAATGATTTTAAATCACGTTTATTTTAAAAAATTAACATTAGTATCAAACTGAAAAGCAACAAACAAAATAAAAGTGAATGTACTGAAAAATGTCGTAACATTCCGAAATGTGCCAATTCTCCTCCAGCCTAGCTGGCTGGCTGACTAACATAGCAATTGTTATGTCCATCTTAAGTCTTGGTTGGTCTCTGTAAAACGTTTTTAAGTCCACTTACTGTTTGTTTGTTTAAAATTTATCTTGAATAAACTTTTACAAAGGAATAAAAAAAGCAAACACACAACTGTCAACAATTTAAATGAAATGCGAAAAAAAATGTTTGACAAATAATTGCAAAGAACTGATATTTTAGCGTTTTTCCTCTCTCGTTGTTGTAATTTATTGTTGTAACACTAACTGCTGCTATACATTGCAATTCAAATCCAAACGTGACTTAATTTATGTAACGACCAAACGACTTACATGTGGATTAAACCCAACCCTACTTTTGTTTTCCAAATAAATTTGACTTTGATATGGGAAAAGAAAAACGAAGTTTTTGCATGATTAAATAGAAGGAATCTTAAGTTTTTTCGCAGCACAAAGGATTAGAGGATTTTCACTCACAGCTATGAATTTGTATTCCTTAAAGAAAATTCTATCAAATAGTTCTATAAAATCTCATAGCTCATATTTTAGATGCAGCAACAGGTTTGGTTGATTAAAAGTCCGCCAGAAGGTGAATACATTTGGCCCTTTGCGATTCCCTTATAAATTACTCTTCTGATTACGAAACATACATTGGGTAGGCTGTGATTGACAAAAATTCAATTAGCCAAGCTCATCGCTGTGCCGACCGTGGTATATCTCGTTCAGAGGTGACGTTACGAATCATAGCCGGTAATGTTGCACTTTTGTATTGGGTATACAAGTTAATAATGGCGATTTTTTTGCTTGAAAAATGCATTTATTATAACAAAATGAATTGATACATTATTCAAAGTATTGTCCATCGTTAGCCACTACTTTTTCCCATCTTTGTGGTAGCATATGGATTCCGCGCCAAAAGAACTGCTCCGGTTTTGAGTTAAAGAATGAATCAAGCCAATTTCTGATACCCTGTTCTGAAGTGAAGCGTATTTCAGTAAGGGTGTTCTGCATCGCTCGAAACAAATGGTAGTCAGAAGGGGCAAGGTCTGGGCTATAAGGCGGGTGAGCCAAAACTTCCCATCCACTGTTTTCCAAATAGGTTTTGACCGGTCTTGCAACATGTGACCGGGCGTTGTCATGTTGGAATATTATTGACTCATGTTTGGTCGCATATTCTGGTCGTTTTTCGTTGATTGTTCTCTTCAAACGAATCAATTGTGTTCGGTACAGGTCCCCTGTGATCGTCTGACCCGATTTCAACAGCTCATAATACAAAACACCCTTCTGATCCCACCAAATACAGATCATTACCTTGGCGCCATGGATATTCGGCTTCGGGGTTGATTTGGCTGGTTGGCCGGGCTTTTAATGTATCATATTTCTTTAATTTGAAAATACCCTACGGGAAATTTTAACAAACTGTCACCGAACTGGCCCCTTTATATGAAATAGACTGGTCACTTTTACATGGCGTTGTCATAGGAGGTGGAAATTGACCCCTTCTGACATGTCACAAGACAAATCCTAGGACAGGTTACTGAACTCTCAATTTCAGGGATTTGTCTTGTGACATGTCACAAGGGGTCAATTTCCACCTCCTATGACAACGCCATGTAAAAGTGACCAGTCTATTTCATATAAAGGGGCCAGTTCGGTGACAGTTTGTTAAAATTTCCCGTAGGGTAATTTAAAAGAAAATGTGATAATTAATATTTGATCCCAAATCGAAAGAAAAACATTAATTTATTTTAAATAATTTTTAAATTGGAGTATTTTATACAATAATTTTTATCGGTCTAGAAAGATTCTTTCAGTATACTACGCTTTTGGTATTTTCTAAAAAAAATATTTAAGACTTGCTAACTTACGAGTATCTCGAAATAACCAAAGCTTGGTGGATAACCGGTGAAGAATATTGAATTTATATGGAAATATCCCTCGTCAACGTTTACCTTTAGTTATTTCATTTTGGATACTTAAGTTACCGACCCCAACATTTGTTTACTAAAAATTCGGTTAAACACCGATTGCAACAAAAATTGTTGCCAATACCATCAATTGATTTATATATTTATCTATAAATTTAAATCCAAGAAATGTGAGAATTATTATTTATGGCTAAATGGAATAAAATCGTTTACATTCTTCTTCTATAAACCACAATATTTTTAATACCACAACCTTTTTTATTTGTATTTCATTCCATCGATTTGATATTTCAAAGTGTTTGTTGCTTAATTAATTGCCATCAATGGTGTGATGGGAAAATAAAACTAAAGTTAATTACAATTTCAATAATTGAATTGAGTAAAAGAGAAAGAAATATATAAAGACAAGTTTTTTATTTCTTCACGCAACAGACGGTTAATTGTCTTGAACGTTAAAGTTGTTTTTTTTCGCCTTTTGCATAAATAATGTGTGAAAAACGAGATGCAAATTTAGACTTTAACCGTTAAACAAAAAAAAAATGTAGTAGCAGCAGCAAAAGTTTTTAGTGTTAACAGCTGAACTAACGTGCACTTTTTCAAACCACCATAATACAATTAAAAATATGATATTTTTTTTTTAGCTTGAGTAAATAATTGAGCAGAAAATTTAAAATGATTAAGAAATCATAATCATATTTTATAGTGCTTCAATAGCAAACAAGAACAGAAGGTATGATCACCTTAAACGAAAAATCTGCTTCAACGAAAAGCACTCAGCATCAATGTATTTTTCTATAAAAATGTTCTCGAGATCTGAGGATTTTTTTCTATGAAGAAGTGCTCAGAATGTTAGAATTTTTCTACAAGAAAATGCCTTCAGAATCGGAGAATTTTTTTACAAGAACAATTCTTCAGAATCGCAGAATTTTTTTGTAGGAAAAAGTTTAAAGAATCTGAGAATTTTTCTATTGGGAAAAATTTCTCAGAATCTAAAAATTTTTCTATAGATTTTAATAATTTTTCTATTGGAAAAAGTTCCCAGAATCTGACAATATTTCTGTAGGATTTTAAAATACATAGTCAAATCAATTTTTTTTTTTAATTATAAAATTTTTTGTCTATTATCAAAACTAATTGTTTGATTTAAATAAAAAAATCTCCATAAAGGGCCCCGTTAAAGTATCGATTAGGTCAAAGTGGCCAGTCACCTTTTGTTTTTCCTAAAACAACACAACAAAACATAATTGCAAAAGGTCAAGAAAACCACAAAAAAGTAATTGTTAACAAAATGCGATGCAAAAATACAAGCTAACAATTTAAAGAACATTAAACATGGCTAAAATATACATTTAAAAAAGCTAAAAGTAACGGTAGTTTTGTATTTATTCCACCCATATTAAATCGATTTCATTTTAGTCAGTTACTAAGGCACCACCAGTCATTGTTTTTTAGGTGATCAATAGAGGCGGTGGTCAATGAAATGGATTTCTGGCTAAAAATAAATTTATCTGAACAAACTAAATATGGCTCAAATGCCATAAAGTATCTATTAAAATAGAAAAAAATACGATACACTAACTTCAAGTTACCAGGCCATAATAGAATCAATTTAACCAGTTTTTTGTTTCAATATTCGCTGTTTTGTTTAGAATTAAAGTGATTTTATGAGCTGCAAATAAATTGTAAACTAAAACTCTACTAAAACTAAATTAAACAATGATATTAAGGAAGTTTGTGCAAAATAATGACACGAATTTGTTTATTTCTGGTGGGTTTTAATGTTTTTATTCAATTGCTAGCGATTTCAAAGGGGTGGGCGGTTTAACACACCTCTCAATTTATATAAAAAATTCATAAATTATGAGAACTAAATTATTGTAGATTTTAATAATAATGACCTTGTTCGTTTTGTAGCATAATTAAGAATAGGATTTCTATTTTAATTCTTATTCGAAATAAATGTTGCTAGTTCTTATATTAGGCACGAACAAAGTGAAATGTAAAAACTTTTTGTTATAGATAAAATTTAACCACACAGTGGTTTTAAACTAAACAAAAAAAAAATGGTAATAATTATGGATCTTTTAAACTACTAATCCAATCGGAAAAAAATGGTCACACTAGAACTGAAGAGAAAGATCTACCCTTTAGAAAATTTGTCTTGCTATAGGGTCGTGCAGCTTTTACAAATGTGAACCGATTTTGCTGATTTTAGACTTTTTGTAATCTAGGTTACAACATAAAGAAAACCAAACTTTCAAACAATTTTTTCTTATAATGAAAACCTTATTTTTTTTTTTTTTTTTTTGATGGACCAACACTCAGGGGATGCCCCCCTATTAACGAAGTGCGTTGTGTTGGTATTAGGAAAATAGGTTATGAGGAGGAGGAGGAAAGAGGGAGTAGTGTTTGTGAATATTTGATTTAAATTTCTCAACATTGTAAGTAACAGGGAAGACCTCTGCGGGGAGTTTATTCCACATACGGCTAGTGCGACTGATAAACGAATTCTCTCTATAATGCGTCGTGCGATCCACTGGACAATCGACCACAAACGGATGCGCTCTACCTGATAAGCGAGTATTACGAATAAAAACTTGGGCTTTGGGGACAAGTTCACTTATCTCAGCTGAGCACCTCCCATGATAATATCGATAGAACAGGGTCACACAACCCACATTCCGACGATGCTCCAATGAGTCAATATAGCTGGATACCCTATTGTCATTGATAAGCGCCGACGCCCTCCTTTGCACACGGTCCAGAAGCTCCAAAATAGACTTCGAAGCTCCTGCCCATATATGGGAGTTGTATTCCATCTTCGGTCGGATATAGGTGGTATAAATACTGAGTAAATCGGATGGAGTGAAGTACTTCTTGCACCGACGTAAAAAACCTAGACACTTGAAAAACATGTTTATTCCAACGGACATCACACTGAATTTTCATGCCCAAAACATCAAGAGTATCCGATTCCTCAATATCAATATCACCCATATGTACAGATGACAGTGTTGACCTCACAGCCCTATGGGTCAACATACAACATTGGGTCTTGCGTGCATTAAAGTCGACCTTATTCGCACGACCCCACTCAGAGATTGTAGAAAGGTCACGATTCAGTGTGTCATTCATAATCTGCCTTTTGCCCCCAATCTCCTCAGGGCTTGGCCTACGATCGAAGGAAAATGAATGACAAATGTTGCTGTCATCTGCGAAAGAGTAGATAGGGTTGAAAGTTCGACCAAGAAGATTATTGAGAAAGATAAGAAATAGGGAAGGAGAAAGAACAGAACCCTGCGGTACGCCTGAATTCAGCTGGAACTCGTCGGATGAGACCCCATCAACACGAATAGTGCGATCTCTGAGAAAGCTCGAAATAAAACGAGCGAAGTCATTACCTACACCAAACGCAATAAGCTTCGAAATAAGCGCCTCGTGCCATACACGATCAAAGGCCTTTGAAATATCCAGAGCAACCACTTTGCTCTCACCAAAACGGTGGATGGACCGACTCCAACGCTCCGAGAGGAACGCTAACAGGTCTCCCGTAGAACGACGTCTGCGGAAGCCATACTGTCGGTCATTAAGAAGAGAGTTGGACTCAAAATAATTCACAAGATGGTAATTAACCATACTCTCCATCGCCTTTGAGAGCGCAGAGCATTGGCAAAAAACCAGAGAAAGTCAAGGTAAAAATGAAGATTTTTAAATTTAAAGTTAAATATATTTTAAACTATAAGAGCTACTACACTTATAAAAAAAGTTACTATAAAAGTCTGTTAAACGCGTTCTGATTAAATTGAACTAATTTTTCTGTTATTTTCTCTAAAAAGGTCCGTACAAATAGGTAAAAATTCTGCTAAAATAACAGGAAATAGTGCATGTTTTGCGCTAGCACAATTTTGACCTATTTGTACGGACTTTTTTTTATGAGTGTATGGTACTTGAAGCATGTTTTTTCGTGTAACCTAGATTACAACAAGTCTAAAATCAGCAAATCAGCGGTTCACATTTGTAAAAGTTGTACGACCATAAAGCTTTTGTATACGCGAAATGGTCAACTTTGACACCCTGTAGCACACCCTGTAATAAAACAGGGTAGCTACAAGACTAATTTTCTAAAGCCCTATAAATTTTTGAAATTTTTTTCCGATTGGATCAGTACCCAAGAAACTTTTTTACGGACTCTCCGACACGTACGGAATCATGAATCCGTTCTTTACGGAGCGTTTACGGGCCGTAATACACGTATCTGTCGAAGCTGGTACGTAAACGGAGCATTAACGGCCCGTATAACCGTTTTTTCGAAAACTATACGTTTTGACTCCGTTTTGCTGTATCCGTTTCCATGCCGTTGAATACTGACTTCACCGTTTTTCATCAGTTTTGATTCCGTAACAAACGGTGTTGTTTATTGTTTTTTTCTTTTGCAAAATACAAATACTTAATAAAAAATAATAATCATCCTAATTTTTGCATTAAAAATACAAAAATTGTTTTTTTGGACTTTCTATATTTTCATATATTTAGTTAGAATATTCTTCTACCTTAAGTCCAAATTCTAATATGATATTGTCATATTAGATTTTATTTGTTGTTTCAACCCCCTTTTTGAAACAACAAATAAAATCTAATATGGCAATATCATATTAGAATTTGGACTTAAGGTAGAAGAATATTCTAACTAAATATATGAAAATAAAAAATAATTTAATAAAAGACAGCACTAACATCGCGCGACCCTCCCGTTCGTTAATTGTAAATGTATGTGCATGAAGTGCGAAAACAGTAACTTGAAGTACTTTTACGCGGTTTATCGTAAAGTACTTTTTACAACATGAAAGCGTGCATCAACACAACCAGCATACATCAACAAAGCACTTCATGTGTCATTTATTAGATGGTAAATATTTAAGTAATTCGAAAGGTGTTTTCACGATGTGTATGCCATGGTGTGGCCATGGTGCAAAAAGAAATGCTTACTGGCTGCCGCTAATAGTTTTGGTGAGAGACAGTACGGAAATTTGCATCATGTGCCATTGTGATTACCACCACCCAGGTGGAAAAATACGATCGTGAAAACGTTTTAAAAGCATTTTAAAAGGTGGTACAAACGTTTTCAGAATATATCGATTTACAAGTTTAAAGCGTTTTGACAACACCCCAAATGATAACCATGATTTACGGTGTGAGGGTGGTATTTTATAACGTTTTCAAAGCGTCGCAGAAAAAAAAACTTTAAAATGCTTTTTCAACCGTCAAACTAGCGTATGTAGAACATTCTGGTTTACAATTTCAGAGCATTATGAAAACGGCCCAAATGTTAACCATGATTTATGGTCTCAGGGTGGTATTTTATATCGTTGTCAAACGGTTCCAAAAACAAATTTCAAATTACTATCTCGACGGTCAATAAACGTTATTGCATCATACCAATTTTAACGCTGTCATATCGTTAGAAAATAAACAAATGAAGTACTTTGCCATCGTTTTAAATACAAATATGGGAATCATTTTTTAAAACATCTTTATATATCGTCACCTAAAATGCAAAAGGGCGTAACAACAAAAAAATTTAAGCCGATTTTCTGATCGATTATGATGCACAAGACTAAATTACATTTCCCTACAAAATTTTAAACTTATATGTAGAAATAAGTCTATAGTCGTGTTTTAAACAAGAGAAGAAAATATAGAATATAATACGTTTTTTTTTTTGGTTCTCGTAAAAAAATAAAAAGTGTTGTTACGCCCTTTTGCATTTTAGGTGACGATATTAACATTTTTTAATAAATTATATTTTTTTAAATTTATTGTAAAGTTATGAAAAATACACTTAAATTGATAAACTTAAACATAAAAAGTATTTTATTCAGGATTTTGAATTATTTAAAATATTACACAGAAAAAAATGCTTGTACTGTTGGGTTATTCTCGACTAAAATTGTATCATATTAACAAACAAATCGGTTGTTTTGAAATCTCAATTTACAAATACAATGAAATTGTATTTATAAGTTGTATTATATTGTAAACTAATATTTATACCAATTGAAATTGCGGAAACTACGTGGAAAATTAAACATTTCAAAATGATATTGAAAAAATTATCAATTAAATTGTTATTTTTTTTTTAATTCACTTCATCTCACCCTGACAACGTGTGCCTACTCAGTAATGGAAATATTCTAGTAATTAAAGATTTTTTAACATCAAACATTGTAAACACAATTGTGATGATATCTTTTTAAATGGCCAAATTTATAATGAAACAACTGATGTTTTTAAATATCCACTTTCATCAAAAGAAATTGGATTGTATAATGTAAAAAAATTTAATGAAAATTATGCTGATATTAGTATACAATTAGTGCAAGTTAAGTGTATTCTTACAAATTTTCATAATGAGACAATTGCTATAACTATTTTACATAAATAATGATTGGTATAATGATCAAACACTTTAAAAAGGGGACTCTGACATTGGAATGCACTTTTTCGAACATTTTGAAGGCGCTTTAAATCAATGTTTTGACAGGGTTTTTTTTAATAATCGGTTTTATATTCTTTAAAAGTACTGCTAAAGTACTTTTTGCAAACGTTAGAAAAACGCTTTAAAGCAATGTTTTAACAGTGTTTTTATTTCACAAACGGTTGTAAATTTGGTAGGAAAAGCGCTCCTAAAATACTGTTTTTGAACGTTCGGAAAGCAATCCAAAATAATGTTTTTCAACGCTGTGAAAACGCTTTTTTTTGTACCATTGACAACAAACGCTATCACAGCGCTTTGTTTTTTGTACCGTTTTCAATTTCCACCTGGGCAGTTTAACCTAAACTAATTAGTTTTTTGTTTTTATCAGGTACTAAATTTTATAAAAGGCCAAAACTGCATGCAACGCGATGATGGATGGAGATAAAATCTGCGCCGGGGAGGAATGGGTTACATATATATATATTAGGCCGGGTCGATTTGTGGGGAGGCAAAAAAATCGCCCATGGCTCAGGGAAAATCGTATTCTAGGGATCAAAATAAGAAACTTTGCCGAAGGAACCATACCTCTACCATACTACCCCCCAACTGTTGACTTTTGTCCCGTAGGGTCAAGTTTTGAAAAATCACACTTTGACCCATTTAGAGTGCCCCAATCGAGTCCAAATGTATGACCGACCCCCACTAACTTTGGAGGGCCGATCCACCCATGCCAGTGGCACACCCCCTGGAACTCCCCTGGGGGGTTCCCCATACAAACATTTTAAAAAATCACCATTTTTGGCACTTTATTTTATTATTTTTTATTTATTTTATTTATTTTTATTATTTTATTTATTTTTTCTCCTTAGAAATTTATTTAGTCAGAACATATGTAAATGAAAAAATTAATTTAACTTAGTAATAGAAAAGAAAAAATAAAAAATTACTGTTTGAAGTCTTTTTTGCTTTCAAGTCTGGGCAATTTCGCACGGCTCTCTAATGTCGTCGCCATAACAGCCTCTACATTTTCCGGTATAACTCGTTTGGAAACGCTAGCTAGCAATTGAACGTGTCGTTCTGTTTCTTGTATGTGTGATGGAATTTTTGGATCATTAAACGGTGGATCATCTTGATTTAAATATTCTTTCAAAGTATCGTATGGAATGCTTCGCGTGAATGGTGGTTCAAATACGTCATTTATGTCATTCATATTGATCATTTCCGTGTAACTTGTGCAATAAAAGTTTATATCTGGTTTTTTATAAGCTCTAAGTCCCGTTGGGTCGTCAACATCGGTTCGATAGCGTAGAATTATCTTGATAGCACAGTCGCGCTTTTCTTTGCTATCATCAAACAACATTGATAACAAGATATTTTCCGAATGCGCATAATATGAATTATCTGTAATTACTTTATTGACAATTTTGCGTAAACGAGGTTCTAGAAATCTTGACCAACTAATGAATTTGAAAAATAATCTACTACCGTACACGACAGAGCTGTAATACTTGATATTGAAGTACATTGGCACATAACATGTAATTATAAATTCAACCAGTATTCTTAAATTTGCATCTGGATTTTCCGTTGTCACATATAATCGTAATAGTCTAGCGGCCTTGGTGAGCCACCGAGAATGTACAATTTTCCCTGGTTTGATGTTTGCCAGATCCACTGAAACCACGCCGCTAGAAATTGCATGGGCCATGTCGTATAAGTACTTGGAATCGGTGGAAAATTCAATTTTTTCTGGAGCAGGGGGCATATTTTTCAACTCAATTTTCTGAAAGCCGTCCACCACCTGAAAATATATAAAAATAAAACAATTAAAAACGGTTGACAATTATAATAAATGAGTGATAGCAATAACTTACCGGAAGAGTTTCACAAGTTTCGATTTGACGGCTCAATTTTCCGGTTGCCGATCTTGGTCCAGTGCTGGTTGATTTATCCAAAGCTTCAAACAAATGCCGAAACGGAAGTTCGTTGAAGTGTAGAAGGCAAACGAACCAATGCAATGGTCTTTTTAACAGCAATTCGAATCGTCGTATAATTCCACCGTTTGGGCCAGTGTTTGTTGGCTCACCGTCAGTGCATATGCCAATTAATGCATCCAGTGATATATTTTTATCGTTGAAAAAATCATTTAATTTGGTTGTTTTGTATTCAGCGGTTTCATGTTCCAGTCTTACGTAACCAATCAATTCAGAATTCGGTTCTCTCAAAATAACAAGATGAGGTTCTTTTACCATTCTAGTATGATACTTCTCATCAATTGTATCTCTCGTTAAAGTATCATCTTTTCTGCCATCGAATGAAAATGCTAACAAATTGGTATCATCTAACCGTTTGCGAAGCACTTCTTGTCTGCATTTCTCTTTTTCTCGGCGAACTTTCGATTTATCCATGATGAGAGGTTTGCCATGGATATCTTTCATTTTAAAATCTTGGAAAAGAGCTGTTCCCATTGCTGATGCTACTCTATCAGGCACGCCAAATCTGTCACATACCAAGGCAAAGTTAAAACAATCGTATCTCTGTGTGTATTGTGAACTTGTGCTTATATCCAAATCTTCTTGAACCGGTGGCGGTGCGTATGTTGAATCATCGGGATCTTGGTATGTTGGCATTGATGACATAGACGTTGCTCCTTGCTCTTCAATTTCCATCGCAAATCCATCCATTGTTAGACTTCTCTGATTATGTTGATCGTGCATAAACTCTTTGAGGCGTTCGGGAACCAAACCGCATGCACATGGAGCTGCCTTCAAATCGCATTTACATGTTCCAATGAAAAAAATTGTTTCCAGAGATTTTACATACTCTGTAAATTGTTGGGGTTTGTTTCTTCTCTTGATTTGCTCTTGATATTTGTCAAGCAATCTATTCAATTTATTACATACACTTTTTTTCAGCATTATTTCCATACCAAGTTTTTCCCAAATTCCAATCAACTTATCTTGTACTTGAATAGTGAATGCTTTATAGGACAACTTTTTTTGTTCGCTCAAGTAAAAATAATATCTCAAGATATCCAGATGGGTTGGTAAATTAAGATCAGTCAAATCAGTAGACACACCAAAAACAGTAACATCATGCCTGGGTATATGACTCATTGGGTTTTCGATAGTTGTTGATGTTGTTATTGCTTCATCTTGCGGTGTAGAGGATGGTGGATTCATTGTAAACTCCTTGATTTGGAATGATTTTTTTTAAAATATTTTTTTATCTCAAATTAGCACTTCACACTTCGAGTTCTTCACAACGACTTAATGCATTCACAAAAACTGTTGCGTTATATATGGTCTAGGAGACGAGGTAATAAGAATGAAATGGTAATTTCAATTCTACCTGTAACCGATTTTGTTGTCAAAACTGCCCATAAAGTACTTACATGTAAATTAAACGTTAATCTGACTACAAATTCTGTTAAGCAAGTGCGCCTTTTATTACTTCTGGAAAATCCTTTATGATAATTTTATGCTCAATTCTACCTGTAACCGATTTAGCTTAAGTAAGTTTACGACATGCAGCTGTGTCTTGTGGTGGCTTAAAAAATCCACACAACCTATTTTACGACCTGCAACAGAACGACACGTTCAATTGCTAGCTAGCGTTTCCAAACGAGTTATACCGGAAAATGTAGAGGCTGTTATGGTGACGACATTAGAGAGCCGTGCGAAATTGCCCAGACTTGAAAGCAAAAAAGACTTCAAACAGTAATTTTTTTTATTTTCTTTTCTATTACTAAGTTAAATTAATTTTTTCATTTACATATGTTCTGACTAAATAAATTTCTAAAGAGAAAAAATAAATAAAATAATAAAAATAAATAAAAAATAATAAAATAAAGTGCCAAAAATGGTGATTTTTTAAAATGTTTGTATGGGGAACCCCCCAGGGGAGTTCCAGGGGGTGTGCCACTGGCATGGGTGGATCGGCCCTCCAAAGTTAGTGGGGGTCGGTCATACATTTGGACTCGATTGGGGCACTCTAAATGGGTCAAAGTGGGATTTTTCAAAACTTGACCCTACGGGACAAAAGTCAACAGTTGGGGGGTAGTATGGTAGAGGTATGGTTCCTTCGGCAAAGTTTCTTATTTTGATCCCTAGAATACGATTTTCACCGAGCCATGGGCGATTATTAAATCGACCCGCCCTAATATATATATATATATATATATATACATATATATATATATTCTGTTATTTTCTTTATTGTAATAAATCTATAAAAAATATAATATGTACTTCTCAAAATTAATGGAAAATGGGCTAAATTTAGGTAAATATATAATGCCGTTTTTCTTAAAACAAAACGGTACGAATATGGATCCGTTTTTCCACGACATAACGGTCCGGAAACGGTCCGGCATTGACGGACTTTCAACGGACTAGTCCGTTTTTAACATGACATAGCGGTCCGTAAACGGTCCGTCATTGAAGATCCATAATTATTACCATTTTTTTGTAACCACTGTGTGTTGACATAAAAAGTAAAAGTTGACGCAATATCGTATTTTGATTTATTTAAACCTCTAAAACATTTTTATTTATGAATAAAAATATATACCTACTGATTAAACAGAAATTTCGTGGAATTTAAGAAAAACTGGCACAACTATTTTTATCGACCCACCCTAATGGACCCCCCTGTGGTTGCAGTTAATGTCTCTTAAAATTGCAGGCACAAGTTTGGTGAAGCAGTTGTTCAAGAAACCTCACAGACATTTAAAAATAATTAAGAGGTCTTATATTTTTTCAATTTGATCATTTTCAATTATTTCGGGAAAATATTAGTCTTGAGTCATTTTGCATTTGTTGTTGAATTTTTCTTGCTTTTTGGGTAATTAGTATGTCGTTTTTTTTTTTTTTTTTTTTTTTTGGGCTATTTTTAATTTTTTGTGGGCGTTTTTTCGTTTGGGAGAATTTTTTATTTTAATTTTTGGACCAGTTTACTATAGGTGATTTTTCATACAGCTTACTTTTAGGATTTTATCCTTCATATTGACATCCAAGCTTGCTGGTACACAGCGTCTGTTTTTTTTTTTCAATATTCTTTCAATTGACTTTTCACGACGAGTTTTTAAGCTATATTTTAAATACTTCGAATAATTGGCAACCCTGGGTCCAAGACCTGCAATATAAGTATACAATTTTTTGTTTTCTCAAGTACTTTAGTTTTGTCTACAAATGAATCTTAAATCAATAAATTTCAGACATGTTTTATTAAAACAAAGAACCGTGTAATTTTTGACCACTTTTTAAACGTTAAACGTGAGATTGCGACTTAAAATATACTTGTCTATTAACGTTTTGTCCACATTCAAGTTTAATTTACATCGCCGGGATGCATCACTATGTATTTTCCTTGTAAAAAGTTTCGTTTTTTTGAGTTTTCAATCGCGAGATTTTAAAAATTTAAGAAAAAAAACTTGTCAATTAGGGGTCCATTTTCTGTTTTATTGACTTTGGCTTTTGGGCCATAAATTGTTCATTGGTAGTATTGTTCTGTTTATATTCATTTATACAATTTGTTTCTGTACGAAATACATGCTGATGTTTTAATTGTTAAATGATTTATTACCTGGCGTCTTAAATCTAAAAACACTAACGATGTCAACTAAAATACAAAAGAGACCACAGACCCTTTATATCGATTTATAACTTTATTTTTTTTAGTGGTCTATATAGTAAAATAAAACTGTCGTGATTTTAAAATTTTCCATATAAAATTTACAATAATATAAAAAATAAAACAGCTACATAAAACTAAATTTGTTAAAACACCATAATACACAATTTCCAATTGTAAGAAATAAATTAAATCTCATTTAAGCAAAAACATTATTGTAAATTAAAGGCCTGTTTATCTATTACGAAAATAGTCTAAATGATAGAAATAACAAATTACTTTCGTCGAAAATACATGGGAAACAATCTTCAATTTACGCGGTTTAATTGATCAAAACATTGTGACTTTTTAATTTCAATTGGTCTCTGCACCTGGAAAGGGTGTGTAGTCGATCTTTTTAATGGGAAATTCAACAATAACATGTACTCGTACAAGTACCATTTAAAATCATGTTGCAATTCTTTTCTGTTTGTCAGTAAATTGTTATTTGTATTTATAAGTATTTTGTATTTTGCCACATTAAACACTAACAACCCAGTGTAGAAACGGTAATGACATATCATTATTTTTTGGACTACCAATAATGACACCCACTTACCTTCTGTATTATTTTAAAACATATAATAATGAGTTACTGATAATTACTTATTTTTATCATTATTTCAAATAGAAAATAATTTTTTAGATTTTTTTGAAAATTTTTTGAAATCTATTTTTAGACTCAATATTTTTTAAACACTGGTAAGGATATATGTAACTACATATTTTTTGATTTTTTGTATGTTGGCGAGTAAGCTTACTTGTGTGCAGCAGGTCAATTGTGTTTTTATTTATTAAATATTACATGTCGATATAGCTCAGATGGTAGAGCTGTTGACTGGCAATCTGTAGACCCAGGTTCGATTCCCGCACCAGCAAATTTTATTTAAAAAAAAATACAAGAAAAAATATTTTTTTTTATATAATTTATTTTTTAGAAAATCTATTTTTAGACTCATTATTTTTGTCAGTACTGGTAAGCACATAGGTAACGATATATTTTTTGATTTTTCGTATGCTGGTGTGTAACGACAACTCATTATTTTTCGCGACATCGCCATATAAAGGTAATAAGAAATGTAATAACAAAAGTAACTAGTTACCATTACCAAGTATGTAGTTACATAACCACATATCTGGTAATGATTTTCTACACTGGGAAGTTGTGTTTGTCCGTCCGTCTGTCCGTTCATCTACTGGCATCGTTAGTTGGCTTCTAACAGAAAAATTTATTATATCAAGTTGGTACTTTTTTCTGTTTAATTTACTACAGTTTTGAGACTAGAAGTTTAAACCAACAAACAACTAGTGTACTTTTGACGAAAATCACAAGAATACATGATATTTTTGCGGTTGAGAATTACCAATGAACGAACAAACGAACCAACGACCTTGTGTGTCGTTTTTGCTTAGATCTTGTTATTTATTTGTTACAATTTAAAAACAATTGATCGTTTTTCTTAGTTATTTTTAAAATAAAATGAAATGTACACGGCGGGAAAAGAAGTCCCTATAATTTTACGATACGAAACAATAACTCCTACGGGGAAAGGGACCGGTCCCAGATGACACGCAGGATAGGTCCCAAGGGGGCAGAGACAGGTCGTTGATCGGTCTTTTTCTTTGAAAGAGACATATCACTTTAACATGGCGTTGTCATTGGAAATGACGTATTGCCACAGATTAGACACCTTTCGTCATGTCGCAGGTCTAGCCCCAAAGAACATGTCGCCTAACTGACTTAAAGAGACATGTCACCGAACGAACCCAAAAGGATCCGTCAAAGAATGAGTCACACTTTGTATATTTTGTGACATGTCACCCAACTAACCTAAAAGGAACTGATACAGAACCAGTCCCATTACAAAACTGACAAAAACAGTGACAAAACTGAGGTGAATGGAAACTGTTATGGTTTTGGTATTATAAGTAAAATTTTCACAGCAAAACCTTGACAAAATTGTTATGTAATAAAAAGCACAAATATTTTCATTTGTCAACAAATTAAAATATAAAAATTTGTTTTTTTTTTGAAGAATTTTGGTATGATTTTTCACAGAAATAAAATATGAAATACATATTCCTTTTTTAAGATGCTCTTTTCAGATATAAGATATACATATATATGCGTCGAACCTTTTACCGATTCTAAAATTGCTGTAAAATCCTCCAAAAGATTGAAGCTGAAGTTGTTAGCAATAAGCTTAGGGTTCTTGATGCTAAAATTTAAATAAAACTCGAAGTGCTTAGAACCAGTGGGTTTCTATCCACATTATCTCGCTCAACCCTCGCTCAATTTATTTGGTGACATTTTTTATAAATAGGTTTTCTTATGCATTTTTCTCTTTGCCCGAGTTTTTGATCATTTTATTTAACGAAATTCTTCATTGAACTTACGAAAAAAATTCTATGAAATCGTTCATCATGAAGGATAATTCTATCAGTGTACTGGGAAACCGACCAATTATGAGCGCTGTGGTGTAATGGTTAGCGTGTTGGACTGTTACACGTGAGGTTGCGGGTCCGATCCCCAACCAAGGCAACATCAATTTATAAAAAAAATATAAATATGTATGCGTTTTTCTATCCCTCATACATATCGCAGCGTCCTCCTTCGGTGTTCCCATAGCACTTAACCACACCGAAGTAAAATAATATAACAGGGCTATGAACTAAAAAGCTTCAACAAAGTTCGCCAAATCACCATCAGATGGAGCGCAACAACGGTTCTAAAATTCAACATCTCGCGCAATTACAGTGTTGCCATATTTGAAGCCCTTCATCTTTCACCATCTTTCACTTCTTCTCTATCCCCTTTCCAAAGGAAGCAACACGTTAATTAATAGGAAGAATTTCCTGAGTGTTGCTTCTCTTAAAAAAAAAAATAAAGTCTTACTTACTTTTTATAACACACTTATCCAGTTAAGTGATATGTCCTCTTTGCACCAGTCTTGGGGCCAGTCCTTTAAGTATAATTGACAGAGCTTAACCCATAGAAATAATAAATTATACCAGTCCTGCGACAAGACCATCCTTAACCACTCAGGGGATAGGTACTTTGAGGACAATTCAGTGGTATGTCATCATTTCACCAGACCAGTCCTTTAAGTATAATTGACACTGCTTAACCCACAGCAATAGTAAATTATACCAGTCCTGCTGCAAGTCCTTCTTTAACCAGTTGCGGGATACATACTTTGAGGGCAATTTAGTGGTATGTCCTCTTTTTACCAGTCACGGGATAGGTACTTTGAGGATGATTAAGTGGTATGCCACCGTTGCACCAGTCATGGGACTAGTCCTTTAAGTATAATTGTCACTGCTTAACCCACAGCAATGGTAAATTATACCTATCCTGTGACAAGTCTTGATTTAACCACTCACAGGATAGGTACTTTCAGGGCAATTGACCCCTCATTCCCCGTAGGGAATATCTCGGATTCTAAGATTTTTTTCTATAACAAAAAATCTTAACGAAACAATTTTTTAAATGAAATAATTCCTCAGAATCTAAAATTATTATAATTGAGAAAAGTTCTTAGAAGCTGAATATTTTTTTGTATAGTCAAAAGTACTGGAAATCTAAGTAATATCCCTTAATTGCAACATGTTAGCCATTTATACGGCATGATGGTTTATGGATGGATGGATTAGTTGCCTTTTAAAAGTCCTTTTTTGAAAATTTGGAAAATTTCCTTTAAAAATGTTATCACAGATGTACATTAGACCTTACCACCTTACAGTAAAAAAAGTATTTTTTCAAGGCAATTCCAAAAAAAAATTTTTTTCCCGAACATGGGGGTCGCCTTTTTTAATTTTTCATTATAGCTTCGGTATTTAAAGTTGGATTTTAAAGTGTGATATATCGATTTTTTTGCCTCGAGGAGACAAGGGAAAATCCAATGAAAAAAAATTAAAAAGGCGTCCCTTCGTTCGGTAACAAAAAAAAAAAAAAAAAAAAAATCTGCTCGATTTATCGAAAAACTTTCTTAGCAAAAGTGTAATGATTTTTTGCGAGCTTTAATTTTCGAAACGGGATACTTGAGGCCAATGGCCCATACAAAAATTTAATCTTCTATCAATCTAGAAAATTAGAAATTTTCCCATAATTTTTTTACAAAAACGTTCAGCTTTAAAAAAATCATATTTCTGTTAACAAAAAATGGTTTCAATAAAGAGTTTTAATCATTTTAAAAGTCGGTCTACAGTCTATACGAAAAATTTCACCATTATCGAGTTAAATCACACATTTTTTAACGAATTTTAACATTTAAACGAATTTTTTGCTGCTCCTCTAATAAAGTTAAAAATTTTTGAAAATATTTAACAAAAGGTCGCGTGCCACCTAAAATCCACTCGCGTGCCACTACTGACACGCGTGTCATAGTTTTGCCAGCCCTGGGTTAGGGTGTAATACAAAAAAACAAATAATCGTTAAGTTCTTTGCTTTCGTTCTAATCACTATAAATAGAATTAAAAGCTTGAATGTTAAAAGCACAACATACAAATGTCTACTTTACTAGTACCAAAGGAGCTTTAGTCATAGCAGCAACAATAACACAGAGAAAAATAATAGCTTTGTTATAAACATGTGATTTTCATTATAATATGAAATAAATACCTGAGTAAAAATGTCTATATAATATTATATATGAATGGATATATTCGCAATATGTAACTGGATATAATTTCATCCGAAAAATGGTTATATTAAATTATATTAAATCGGATAATATTGTATTTACAGTAATACAAAGTTATATTAAATGATCCACTTATATCCGAGTTTTGTCCCCATCAAATTGGATATAAGTTAATACAATATGATTAAATTTAAATGATAAAAAATAAACTTTGAATTGGAGTGCAGCAGGGATTGAAAATACAACATTCTGATTTCACGTCGCACCCACTACCATTGACCCACAGTTGGTAAGGAGTAACTATTAAAGACTTTGAAAATTTCTTTTCAAACATGGATTTTAAATGTTAATTTTTTCAAACTGGATTTTTAAAATTTTTTGAAAGTAAAAAAAGCTCAGAAAGTATTAATTTAATTCAAAAAAATTGAGTAAAACATACAAAAAAAAATAGTTTTTGCCTTAATTGGATAAGCTGAGCTTCGAACTTGGTTCTGAGATTAACTAATATATAAAATTAAATCGAAAATATTTTTCGTATCTCTTTATATATAAAATGTTTAGCTATTTTATCAATTATATATTCTTATATAAACAATTTACGATGAGGCTAATGTTGATATATGATTTAATATGACTACTAGGGCAAGGAATTCCATGCAAATGCATGATTTTTCTCGATAGTCCAAAACTAATATCGACTAAATATTTATCCGAATCATCAAATTTAGAACAAAATGGCATCGATTTGTAGTTGCATATTTTTGCATATTTTGGCTTTAAATGCATATTTTGTGCTTTTTAATGCATATTCGTGCATATTTTTAAGTTTTAGGAGCATTTTTTATTTTGTAAAAAAATATAAAAAATTGATAAGTTGTCATATTTTGATTCAATCAAAATAAACATTCTTAAAACCTTATTGACCTATGGGAAATCTTCGAGTTCTGTGTCTGTTTGCAAAATCACTAACTTAAATATATTTTTAAGTTTTAAGGTGCATATTTCTTATATTTTTAATGCATACTTTTCCTTTTTAACCGCATATTTTAGGAGCATATTTTCCATTTTTAAGTGCATGAAATTCCTTGCCCTAATGATTACATATGAGAAAAATTTGAAATATTTTTCTAATATATCATCATATAAAAACATATAAGGGCGCATACATTATTTTATATTAACATATATTTTTATATATTTAGTTAGAATATTTTTCTACCTCAAGTCCAAATTATAATATGATATTTTCATATTAGATTTTATTTGTTGTTTCAAAAAGGGTTGATCATTTTCATGATAGACAATACAATTGTTTCGCAGACATCACTTTTATGTAATTGTTGCTTTCAAAAAGGAGTTGATTTATAACTGGTTTTACCAAATCAGACAGTTCATATACGAAAGTATAAAATTCTCGTTCCGTTGATTTTTTGTACCTTATGTAATGTTTTGATTTGAGTAAGAAAGTTATCATTTTCTTATTGCGGACAACTGAAGAGTAGAGTGATGTCTACGAAACAATTGTATTGTCTATCAACAACAAATAAAATCTAATATGACAATATCATATTAGAATTTGGACTTGAGGTAGAAGAATATTCAAACTAAATATATGAAAATATAGAAAGTCCGAAAAATCAATTTTTGTATTTTTAATGCAAAAATTAAGATAATCATATAATTTTATCTTAAAAAATATATGTTATATATACTCTTTTTTTACTCGGGTAAGTAAAAATGTTTGAGTTTACATATTAACATATATATATACAAAAACTAAAATCTACATTATAACCTAGAGAGAACCCCAGCAAAAACAGACATTACCGGATAATTAAGCGAGTAAGTAGCACACAAAGAGTTTCACTACTTACCAGGCTATTTACTCGCTTAATTACTTTTGTTCGCGATGTCCAAAATTTAATGGGTGGTCATTACCCTCTCCCTTACAAAAAAAGTGCGAATAAGTAGTTACAAAGATAGAATAAGTGGTTACTCAGAAGTTAGGAAATAAGTGGTTACCCTACATTGTGAAATAGTTGGTCATATCGGAAAAATAACTTTTTACCTCGGAAAATTTTCTATTCAGTTGGACAAATGTTCGAAACAATTTAATAAATAAAATATTAATATAAAAAAGACTAAATCGACACTTATTTAACCAATTACCAGTAAGTGATTACTTTGCAAGAATATATAAGTTCTTCTATAACTAATAATTAGTAAGTCATTACTTTGTATTTTAATATTTAAAGGATAAAAGGTAATGACTTGATAATCCGCTTGGTAATGACTTATCATTACCATGTTTTTGCTGGGACCCCATAAAGACAATCTGATGATAGTGCTTGGTTGCACTTGAATATGCATTAACTGTCAACCACTAGTTCTAGGAAAGTTTTTTCATAAGTTTTTTTTTATTTGTTGTAAAATAAATTGTGAATCTTAAACCGAACAAAAATAAGACTCAATGTACAATAGAAATCTAAAATTTTCTAATTGAAAATATTTTTGCACTCGGAGAATTTTTCTATAAATCGAAGTTTTTCGAAAATTAAGGTTCCGAGTTCAATTCCAGTTGCAGGCATATATTTTTTAATTAAAAAAAATGTTTTTGTTTTACAAAATATGTTAGATTCTTTTGTTTGCAGAAAAGTTGTTTTTAGATCAACTTTTTATGAATTTTATTTAAATTCTATTTTGTAAAATATATTTCCAGACCATGTTTTGCCAGCGATTTGCCAACGTTGAAATATTTGTTTTCCAAGTGCTTTGCCATCGCTTTCGCGTTAGTAATTTTCTGACTTCGATGTCTGCAAATTTAAAAAAGTTCGGACTATTTGGAACCACTAACATTTTATTAAATTCAACTTACATTTAATTTTGTTTTTGTCTCTTAATAAAATGAACATCAAATTAGATAAAACAACTAACAAAAATTATTTACATACATTTTTTTTTTTTATTTTTTTAAAAAACAAAATGACTGAGTAAAACCGAAAAATTGTTCTATTATAAGATCTTCTCTGTATCTGATAAATTTTCTGAAGCAAAAGTCCAGAGCATCTGAGAGTTATTCTTTAAGAAAGCAAAATATAAAGCATTTTCTACACACACAGAGAAAAAGTATGCCATTTTCCAACTGAAATTCGGTTACATCTACTAAAATAGGTTGGTGCAACTGAATATTGGTAATCACAACAAAATTCGGTTTATACAACTACATTTTAGTTGCAATACCCAAAATAATTAGGAATCACATTCCAATATGGTTTCACCGACCGATTTTATTGGTTGTAGCAACCAAAATAGGCTTAGCAATTCGGTTGGAAATTTTGTTTCCTGTGTGCAGGAAAAAATCTCAGAACATTCTATGGGAAAAAGTCTGATAGTAAGAAAAAGTGATCAAGATCTCAAATGTTTTATTCAGAAAATTTCATTAGAATCAGAGAATTTAATAATTTCTGTATAGAAAAAATCTTTAGAATCTAAGAATATTATTGTAGAAAAAAAATCAACAGAATTTATACGAACTTCTTGCCTCAGTGTATCTGCTTTTGTAACAGCTGTGAGTGTTTTTTTGTTTTTGGTTTATTTGTACTAACTAAATTGTTAATGAATGTTTGAATACTTCAATGTTTGATCATTTGTAAAAATTGTTGAATGTTTTATGATTAAAATCTTATAATTAATATATATATAGTGCTATGATGACATCATTATGAAATACAGGATATTAATTATTTCTTTACAATTTCTATATCTTTCTAGGTAAGTCTTTGGAAAATCTTTGTAATATGGAATCGTGTTGGTAAGCTAAATTTCATATATTCTAAATGTTCCTTTAAAAAAGCAGTTGAATAAAAAAGCTCTAATAAATCTTGGTCAAGGTTTGTCCTACAAAATTTTTTACAAAAACTTGACCATCTTAACTACAAAAATCATACAAATTATTCCATGAAATATTTCTATGAAAAATATGTTTCCCACCACTCACTTGCTAGTTTTGAAAAGTTAATCATATTATTACATATTTCGTAATATAATGTAATACATACATTGTTTAAAGTTTTAAGATTTACATAAATTAAACACGCAAACTTGTTTTATTAAATTTTAGAAATATTTTTGTTATATTTTATCAATACGTAATTTTTTTCAAATAAGTAGGTAATAATAAAGATTTCAAAATAAAATAATAACAGTATTGCCATATTTGAAGCCCTTAATCTTTCACCACCTTTCACTTCTTCTCTATCCCCTTTCCAAAGAAAGCAACACGTTAATTAATAGGAAGAATTTCCTGAGTGTTGCTTCTCTTAAAAAATGTTATTTTAATTTTGGGGTTTTTTAAATTGTATTTATCTTCTGGTTTACTTTTTCTCAAAATTTCCTATTTTTTTGTTTATGGCACATTTTTTGATAAAACAAAAAAACAAAACATCACTAAAGTTTTATTATTTTGCTAATTTCTTTTGACTGTCTGTCGAAAAATACCAGTTAAAATGTTTGTGTTTAATTAAATGTGGTTTTGTTTTTAATAGATATTTCTATTTAAAGATCCGGTTAAGAAAGAGTTTTTTAATTTTATAAAGTCGTCACTTAAAATAAAACGTCTATAAATTTTCTGTAATATCCGTCATTAAAATTGATAGACAACATTAGTCAAAATTAAAACATGTAAGACTTCACTGATAGAATTTTCGTTCAGAGCATTAATGAATAAATTTCATTAAAGAGAATTCATTGATTTAATAAAAAAAAAAATTCATTAACTGTGTGAAAATTCATTGTTGTTCTGCATTTTTTCATTCGATGTTTTTTACTTTTCCATAATTTCATAAAAAAATTCATTAAATTAATGAAACTTTTTAAAATTTCTTAAATAAAAAATTTAACTTATAAAATTGATTTCAGATACAATTTTATCTCTTTTTGTTATACCCATCAGTACAGAGTATTATAATAACTTTGTGTCGATGTTTGTAACACCAAAAAATATTGGAGCTATACCCCACCTATTAGTATACCGATCGACAAAGAATCCCTTTTGATTCGTATAAAGGTCTATGAAAATTAGACGTGCTCGAAAACTACAATTCGTAAATATGAAGTTTATTTTAATGAAATTATTTGGTACTTTGGCTCACATGGTTTCAAATTTATTTTCATCGGGACAAACAATAATTGCATCACAAACTCAATGAGAATTTCTTGTTCTCGTCTAGGAGCGTCATTTAACATTTAAAATATCAAAGAAAAAACAAAAACAAAAAAATTTTACCATAATTTGCTTTTGTGGCAAAATCTAAAATTTCTTAGCGTATTTTAACTTTTGATTATGTTATATAAAATTTTTGGTACAAGTCTATTTCAACCCATTATAATTTCGGATTCAAAGATTGATTGGCATTAAACCAGACTGATGTCGTCAGCATGCGCGACTTAAACATTAGACATTTCATAATTTAAATAAAAACAACATAAAACGAATGCAATAATAAAATCAGGGGTATGGCATCACCAAAAAAATAAGTTATAAAAAAAATCGCTATCACTAGATGGCACTTTGTAAAAAAAATTGACAATTTTCTTTTTTTATTTAAATTTAAATAATAACAAACAACAAAGGAAAAAATACAAACAAATATTTCAAATTTTATTATTTGAATATATTTCGCGTTGTTTTTTCCTTATTTTGAGCACTTTTTGAGTTTTTAAATATAGCCTCAGCTAATACTAAACCGATATTAAATAGTAGCTCAGGTAATACTAAATTTCAGCGCCCTCTATCGGTAAGTAGTGTAAGTTTTGATTTCCTACCTCTATAATTAATAGTCTCTGAATAAAATAGAAGAAAATTTAAAAATATTGTTTACAACTTTTTTTTCATTTTTTTAATGAATTATTTTTATAAAATCTATGAAAATCTTCAAAAAAAAAAAAAAAAATATGAACAAATCATTATACTAATAATAACTTCATGCCTTAATGAAGTAATTTCATAAGGCTGGCTTAAAATGAAAAAATATTTATGAATATATTTCATACAACTAAGAATTTATTTTATTAAACACATTAAACTTCCACAACGTTCATCTTAAATTTAATGAAAAAAATTTCATACATTCTGTGAAATTTTCATTAGTTTAATGATACTTTGCATTAATATTGATTTAATGAAACAGGTTTCATTGACTAATAATGTACAAATTCATTAATACATGCTCAAAATTCTTTCAGCGCACTTTTTGAATTTTGTTTTGCCTGGTCCGGTCCGGTCGTAAATTTTGTAAATCCAGTAATGGAAAAGCACTTTTTATTAACTTTGGAAATTGGTAATGAAATGTTAAACCATTTACCTGACCATTTATAATTGCAAATTTGTATGGTTCATTGATCATTGCAAAAATTAATTCAAATCAATCATTTTATTATAATTACTGCACAATTAACCAAAAATTTTATATTATTTGTTATTAGTTTTTCTTCTCTTGAAATATTACCCAATAAACCAAAGAACGAAACGATAGCGAAATTCCTATTATGAGTACACTCAGATAAAAAAGTTTGTAAAAAAATTTGTAAACAGTTTCCAATCGCACTATACTATTTTTATACTGATTTTTAGTACAATTTTTATTTTTAGTAATAATTTTTGCTATTCCCTTATTACAAATTACGGATTTTTTTTACTAATTTTCGCTGCTGATTTCAGCAAAACATTTTACTAATTTTTCAAAACCGAGTGCTAAATTTTGCTGAAAAATATACTAATTTAAAAATATTTTTTTTTTTTTGATTTTTTACAATTCTTGTTTAGTTTATATTTGTTACTATTGATATATTCTTAGTTTGGAAATAACACTCAGAAAATTGTATTGTATCTCCTCCAATGCATAAAAAGGTAATAACTGGAGAACTGTTTGCAATTTTGACTCCAAATTTCAAGTACGATGAAGCAATTATACGCTTGTTACAATCGAAAGAAAAAAAATTTTTTTTTTAATTTATTTTATTTTAGATTTTACAGTTTTTTTTATTTTTTAGTACACTTTTTGCTAATTTCAGCAGATTGATTTTAAATTACAGTTTACAACAATTTACTGAAATTTAGTAGCTGCAACTAATTATTTATACTAATTTCATTGTACTAAACTTACGATATTTAGTACATTTTTTAACTGATTTTAGCAAATAGATTTTGAATTGCATTTTACATACATTTTACTAAAATTTAGTAGCGGCTACTAATTTTTTTCTACTAATTTTATTGTACTAGAGATCAGCAGATATGTGTTGCTAAAATTAGCAAAGATACCGCTGGCATCAAAACAGTTAAATTTCCCGTAATAACAGCAGCATTTTCAGTAGCCATTACAGACTTTTTTGGTTGAGTGTACCTTAAATATCCGAAAACTGTATCATATTTAAATATATTCTTTAATTATAATATCATTTTCGATAAGGTTTAACCGAAAAAGTATTTATTACTGAAAAAAACCAACAAATTTTCATAAATAAAATATAATATTTACCCAGTGATACAAGCGGGAAAATGATGACAGGGTACTTTCATAGGTGGTAGAAGTACTGGGGGGTACCGCGTAACACGATTCGAAAAAAAGTTTTCGAATTCGTAAATCTTGCAAATATTGTTAAAAATATAATTCTGTATAAAAATTTTACTTTTTAATTTATTTTTATCCTACAACTTGTGCACTACACATAAAAATTCAAAAAGTAATATTTTTGCTAAAACTTTTCGTTTTACGAAAGGTACAAAATTTACGAACTCGAAAATGTTTTTTCCAATCGAGTTACGTGGTAACCCCCCTGGTAAAACGTACTTTCCCATTCCCAAAATGATAACATACCAGCAAAAAAATTTGAAGTAATGCTTTACAAACTACTTTCTTCACTGCTTCACAAGTATCCGTTATTGTATTTTTACTGCTTTTTTAGAATTAATTCTGAACAACTTCAAAAAATCACTTCTTTCATTGCTAAATCGGCTGTAATAGCGATAGTATTTTGATGCTGGACTAGATTTTGACGATTTTCGATATCATCGTTATTCCATAATTTATATAATTTCTCGCAAAAAACAATATCCTTAGGAAGGGTATATTTATATTTTATATATTTTAAAACGTATAACAAGTGATCATCATGCATTATAATAAATAGCTGCGAGGTGAAATCGTACAAACATTTATAACGATATTGTTTGGTTTATTGGGTATATAATCTAACAACAACTATTTCAAGGTTAAAAAGATTTAAACTATTTTTAAATGTTTAGTTATTTAGTTTGTTTTTGTTTTCTTTGCTGTTAATCACCATTATCATCATAACTAAAAAAATTGTAGTTCAACGCTCCTGTCACTGTAAAACAGAAAATTATAAACTTTCATTTTTCTCTAAACCACTAATATAGCAATTTATTAACGAGAATTACAATTAATATCTAGTTTTAAGTTAAACTTAATTATACACAGAGAAAACAGATTCGTGTAGGCAACCGAATTTGTAGCCAATCGAGGAAATACGGTTGCAAATTTGATTGCAACAACAGAATTTCGGTTGCCCCTACATTCATAGAAAAAAATCTGTAAAAATAGCAGAAAAAGCAACTAAAAATTAATTAAAAATGATGTTGGAGAAAAAAGTGCTGAAATTAGATGATTTTTTGAAAAAATCCTAGTAAAAAAAGAACAGCAAAAATTAAACTGTTAAATTTACAGAATTTTAGTTATACTTGAGTTGACTTTTAGTTAATGGAAAATGACAAGTTTTACTGTAAAATCTGCAGAAAAATTTGCCAAATATTAGTAGACTAAGAATAGCAAAAACAAACTGCTATATCTACAAAACTTTTGTTATTTTTAATTTAGCAGTCTATCCTTCCAAAATCATCAGAAATATTTGTTAAACAATTAGAAAGCAGAAGGCTCACTTTTTATAATTTTTAAAATAATCTGCTAATTTCAGCAGTTTTTTCTGCAAGGTAATTTTAAACTAATTTTATTTTAGTTTTAATTAAATTTTTAGTGGACTTTTTTTCTATTAGTGTATATCACAACATTAGATTTCTGCAACTGAACAACAAATTCGGTTGTCGGCACGAATCTGTTTTCTGTGTGTACTACATCAGAAGAAATAAAAGTGGTTTTGCAAACATTGCTTTACAGTCTGTGGTGAAAACATTTTATATTTCTAGTTTAATTCTGCGATTAAAAATATGTAATGTTGACATTTAAACAAAGACTTCAAAATACTATTTAAAAACAGATGACATTTTCGCAAAACAAAGAAAATGACATGCAAAAACAATAAAAAAAGGTCACATCAAAATAAAAAAGGTGGTGCTGTGCAAACAACTTGTGTGGCATAAATAATACTAAATTTGTTTTAATTCTTAAAATTTTGCACTATGGGAATAACTGTAATAAAAACTTGTTAAATCAGAATTTCTAATTCATATTTGTAAATGTGTTTCTTATAGAATTGGTGAAATCATGCACTCAAAATAATATGTCTGTTGGCTGAACAAAAATTTGCTACTTTAACAAAATGTATTCCGTTTTTTGGCTTAAAATTTGTTGATTTTAACACATTTTTTGTCAAATTTAACAAATCTACAGTTTTATTTATAATTGCACTGAGCGTAAAATTTGTTCAAATTATAGGTCCGTATCATCTAAGGCTATATAAGGCTACTCCTGAGGAGCAAACATTTTGTCCCTTTTGCTCTATCTCGCTTACTTTTATAGATATGGGCCATTTTATAAAGTCGTAAATTTTTATTAAAAATTTCCGAGGGGCAAGGTCCATTTTTGGATAGAGATAACGTTTTCACCAGGGTATTATGGATAGTGGTAGTCGAAATTTTTATCAATTTTGCTCTATCTCTCATAGTTTTAGAGAAATAGCCGCCATCTTTCAAACTTTTGATACATTGTGCCGACATCCACCGGGTAGTAACAGAAACATGAAAACAAAACATTATGTAAAATATAACGAATGGGTTCTTAAAAAATATTTATAAATAATTTTTAAATTTAATACTCAAAACTATTTATACACTCAGATAAAAAATTTAGTAAAAAAAGTTGTAAACAGTTTCCAATCGAACTTTACTATTTATACCCTACACCACTTGTGGTCAGGGTATTATAAGTTTGTGCTGATGTTTGTAACACCAAAAAATATTGGTCGTAGACCCACCTTATAGTATACCGATCGGTTCAGAATTTTTTTTTATTTCGATTTAACGATGTCCGTCTGTCCGTCCGTCCGTCCGTCCGTCTGTCTGTCTGTCTGTCTGTCTGTCTGTCTGTCCATGCAATCTTGTGCGCACTCTACAGGTCGCAACTATTAAGATATTTTGATGAAATTTGGTACGCAGACCTATGTTGGCCCAAGGACGAACAAGTTTGATTTTGGTGAACATCGGTCCATGTTTAGACCTAGTGCCCATATAAGGGTCCTACCAAAATTATATTGTTTATACGCTGCAGGTCGTAAATATTAAGATATTTTGACGAAATTTGGTACACAGACCTATGTTACCCCAATAACGCAGCCTATTGATTTTGGTGAACATCGGTCCATGTTTAGACCTAGTGCCCATATAAGGGTCCTACCAAAATTATACTGTTTATACGCTGCAGGTCGTAAATATTAAGATATTTTGATGAAATTTGGTACACAGACCTATATTTGCCCAATAACGCAGCCTATTGATTTTGGTGAATATCGGTCCATGTTTAGACCTAGTGCCCATATAAGGGTCCTACCAAAATTATACTGTTTATACGCTGCAGGTCGTAAATATTAAGATATTTTGATGAAATTTGGTACACAGACCTACATTGGCCCAATAACGCAGCCTATTGATTTTGGTGAACATCGGTTCATGTTTAGACCTAGTGCCCATATAAGGGTCCTACCAAAATTATAATGTTTATACGCTGCAGGTCGCAAATATTAAGATATTTTGAAGAAATTTGGTACACAGTCCTATATTGGCCCAATAACGCAGCCTATTGATTTTGGTGAACATCGGTCTATGTTTAGACCTAGTGCCCATATAAGGGTCCTACCAAAATTATACTGTTTATACGCTGCAGGTCGCAAATATTAAGATATTTTGATGAAATTTGGTACATAGGCCTATGTTGGCCCAAGGACGAAGCCTATTGATTTTGGTGAACATCGGTCCATGTTTAGAACTCGTGCCCATATAAGGGTCCCCCCAAAACTGGCTTGGTTACAAACTGCAGGCCGCAAATATTAAGATATTTTAATGAAATTTTGTGCGCTGTCTCACATTATAGAAAATTTTGACATAAGCCCCATTTTAACCCATTCCAATTTCGGATCCAAACAATACACCAGACTGGTGTAGGGTATTGTATAGTCGGCATGCCCGACTTTAACCTTTTTACTCGTTTTATACTGATTTTTAGTACAATTTTTTTTTAGTAATCATTTTTGCTATTCTCTTATTACAAATTACGGATTTTTTTACTAATTCTCGCTGCTGATTTTAGCAAAACATTTTACTAATTTTTTAAAACCGAGTGCTAAATTTAGCAGAAAAATATACTATTTAAAAATTTATTTATTTTTTTATTTAACAATTCTTGTTTAGTTTATATTTGTTACTATTGATATATTCTTAGTTTGGAAATAATACTGAGAAAATTTTTTTGCATCTCCAATGCATAAAAAGGTAATAACTGGAGAACCGTTTGCAATTTTTACTCTAAATTTTAAGTACGATGAAGTAATTATACGCTTGTTACAATCGATAGAAAATTTTTTTTTTTTAGATTTTACAGTTTTTGTTTTTTTTAGTACAATTTTTTGCTAATTTCAGCATATTGATTTTAAATTACAGTTTACAACGATTTACTGAAATTTAGTAGCTGCAACTAATTATTTATACTAATTTCATTGTACTAAAATTATGATATTTAGTAAATTTTTTAACTGATTTTAGCAAATCGATTTTGAATTGCAGTTTACATAAATATTACTAAAATTTAGTAGCGGCTACTAATTTTTTGTACTAATTTTATTGTACTACAGATCAGCAGACATGTATTGCTAAAATTAGTAAAAAATACCGCTGGCCTCAAAACAGTTAAATTTCCCGTAATAACAGCAAAATTTTCAGTAGCCATTACAGACTTTTTTGGTTGAGTGTAGTACTGAGTATTTTTATTATTGTGTTAAATGAAGATAACTAAAATCTTTGTTAAAATGTTTCAACTAAAAATTTGTTAAAAATAAGTCAAATCGATCTGATACCCCTTTGACAAATTTTTTTACTGACGTGTTATTTGAAGTGCAGTTTACAAAATATTAAACTTCGAATTTCAAAATCTTAATTTCTTATCTTGTCCTTTTTAGTTTTTTGCATATAAATTTTTTGTTATAAGTAGAAAATATTTAAAAATTTTTGTGTTATAGCAATGAGGTTTTCGAAACCAGAATTATACTTTTTTTTAATCATCTCAAGCAGTTTAGCAGCGATAATTTTTTATATTCAAAACTTTGAAATGTGTCCTCAAAATAGTATTTTTGTTAAAAAAAAAAGAAAAAAAATATGTTCCTTCATTCAATCTTATATCCAAGTAAAAAAAAATTATTTTCTTATATTTTCTAACATTTTTTAAAAGAATATACTAGATTAATTGATTAACAACATTTTTAAACATGCATTGGTCGAATATGAGAAATTTCAGTGTTGTTAATTTTATTTTAAAATCGCTAGAAATAAAGAAAAAATTTTTCATGTCTAAGGCGCTGTCATCGTAAGTCTGGAGACAATTTGTGGTTATTTTAGGATTTGAAGAAATTTTATAGGATTTACAACAATATACAGTTTGTATAGATCCGATCAATACTCGCTATATTTTACTATGCAATTTGATAAAAGGGTAGATATTGCTAATTTTTCCACAGCCACACCCACTTAAAACAAGTGACAAAAAAAAAATAAAAACAGATGTTGCGTTAAAATTCTGCAGTATTTCCTGGATCATCTCCTCGCCTTTCGGGGCGAATTTATCCACTATTTTGATCTTTAAAATAAAGGCAACGACAATAAAATTAGAAAAACTTGAACTGTCCCTAATATATTTACCACCACTGTATATTATTAAAAGAAAAAGTTATCAATTTTCTTAACCCATCGGATTTAGTTTTTTATAAACTGGCGATAGATTTGAGGTCACTGATATCGAATATTTTAAAGAAATATTTTTTATAAAGAAATTTTTAACCCATAATAACAATTTAGTTTAATTTTAGACTATAAATTAGTATCACTTTCTGTTAAAGTTATTTTTCAAATTAAAGAAAGATGATACAATTTTCACAAGTAAATTACAAAGAATAAAATTTGAAATAATTCGATAAGGCCAGCAAGACAGAATACATATTTTCGGCTTTCGCTACAAAGCCATTATCAGTGTCATTTGCCTTGATGGCTTAAACTTTGATTATCGTCTACTTATGTGAAAGTTGAAAGCAAATCGAATATTATGATATGTAAGTGTGACATTTCAATCACAAATATTTCTGTACAAAAGAATAAAAAACTTTATTTTTTTATAGAATATCCTTGAAAATAGGACATGTCAGGATATGCTTGAACATGCTATATATACCTCTGGACGCACCTTTAAAAACCCTTTCATATGATACCCATATTGAGTATGTTTTCTTCAGCTAAGATGCAAATTTCTTACAAAAACTAAAAAAAGACCCTTTTAAAAATGGTCCAGCTCGTGAGATCTCATTGCTAGACCCGAAATATTTTGGGAATCATCATAAAACAAACCAAGGCTTATTTTGAGGGGGGAAATTTTTTTTACTTTTTTTCATGAGTCGGTCTATTATTTATGTATTGTGACATAAAAAAATATTTGATTTTATTGTTATTTTATTTTAACCATATAAGTAACAATTAAATAATATAGAGTAATAGAAACATTTTTAAGGCTTAACAATAGATACGCATGAGGAATCATTACATTGTCATCATCATCGTCATTCAATGCACATTTTACTTGAAAATGTATCAAAGAAATATGATTTATTTTGGGTTTCGTTTTTTCGCAAAAGTCTTAGGAGATATTTCCAGATGACATTTAGTCTCGAGCGAACGAAAATAAATATAATAACAAAATATTCGTCTGACAACGAACGTCTTCTAGAAACTCCTTATTAATAAAATGTATGTTAGTATGTCGTTGGTTTGGCAGACAGACTGACAGACAGCCAGGTCGGTTTCTTAGATGGCTTGGAATTTTAATATCGTATATCACTTTCTCATTCTCATATTTATTTTAATAACTAACCACAAAATACAAACATATTTGTTGTTAAATTCATTACAACATTTTTTTTTCGGTTTACTCTTTTACTGAAGATTTCAGTTATATTTTAATTAATATTTAGGGGGGGCAGGGAGGGTACATTTTATAGTTTGTGGTTTAGTTGACAAATTTTGTGAACTAAAAAAATAATTTAAAAGAATTTCAAATGAAATTTCTTGGGTAAATTTTGTGGTACACTGAGAAAATCATAATAATTAGTTCAATATAATTAAGGGATTCCAAAGTATGAGAACACTTTGACATGCCAAATTAGTATCGTTTTAAGGAATTTAAGTAATTTGTTAAGTGAAGTAAAGTAGTTTTACACATATTTATTTTAAGCGAATTATTACTAGAGCTCGGAATTTCTTGCATTTTAATATTGTTTTATGTGCATAAAATACGTACATTATGTAAACAAAATGTGGCAAAATATGCATTAAAATATGCATTTATAGGAAGATGTGCAAAAATAAGTGGGGTTTTAATAAATACTTTAACCAATTAAAATAGTTAATTAAATTGCTTATAACTGAATCTTGAAATTCAAAAAGGGCTCAGCTTCTATTTTAGAAAATTTTGTATTTAGGTATAATGAAAATTCTTTATTAAATATTACTTTAAACAATTTTTTTGTTTTGTTTTTATAGATAACATAAACTGAAGCTTATAATTTTAGAAGAAAAATTGCACCAAAAATTCAAGTGGTTTAAGAGATATTGAGTTTCACATATTCAGTTCAGATTTTCACTGCATATTTTTCAAAAACGTCTTATTTTGTAGTCCGCGAAATTGATAACTTCCCTACTAAAAAAAATTAAATGACTTTTGATATTATATATAATTATATCCGAAAAATGAGAACATCTAATTGTATCAAATTAGATCGTATTATGATCATATTAGATCTAATTTGTCGCAATTAGATCTAATGTGATGGAATAAGATATGGTTTGATACAATTTTATACGGATTTTGTCCTCATCCAAATGTATCAAATATAATATAATCATATCCAACTAGATATAATGGTATATAATTCGATACAATTATACATAATTATATGAGGCATATGTAACTATATATAGGTCTATATATAATTGGATATTGTAATATATTGCACTATATATTGTGCAATATATAACAAGATATAGTTATATATTTAGGATATAATTTCGTAAAATTTTATATTATTATATCTTGGTATATATGTTCCAATATATAATTATACAAAATTTTATATGATAATATATGACTATATCAAAACTTTTTTACTTGGGTAATCAAACATGTATTTGCATAAACTTCCGAGCCCTTATTATTATCCAGAAATAAATTAAGGAGTACTTCAAAAATCATAACTTTTTTCTTCATATTCGATAAAAGAATATGCAAAAATAAAATAATGCAATTACAACAACATATGCAAACTTCACGCGCAATCATAGTTTTTTGTTGAAAAGAAAAAGGGAAAAAAAAGTAAAAAGGGAAAGGAAAAAAAATTAAAACAGGAAGCAAGACAAAAATAAAGTTTTTCCAAAATTCAAAACTGTTCTAAAGCGATTTAACAAAAATTCTCCCATATCCATGGCTTAATATAAAAAAAGGCGTAACTTGATTTTTTGTTACTTTACAGGAGAAGGAAAAAACTTAATAAAATCCGTAAAATTGTAGAAAAAAATATTTTTTTTAAATGAGAAATAAAAAGTGTTGCTTCTTTTTATTAAAAATTGCATTAAAATTTTTTTGTATCAAAAATTTTACGGATTTTATTAGTTTTTTCCTTAACATAAGATCATGAAAAACTTCTTTATGATAAAAAAAAATAACGAAATAATCAAATACGAGATGATAGAAAAAATGAGGAAGTTTTCAAGTAAAATTATTTTTTTCTGGCAATTTTTCATTAAGAAAAAAAATCTACAAATGAATACGGTTATGTAAATTTTCCTAAAAAAATTTTAAGATATTTTGCGTTTGAGAATTTCCTATACGGTAAAGTTGCCAGAATGAAACAAGTTCTGTGAAATACTCATAAAAAAGTCTTTTGAGTGTTATATGTATAGAAATAAATCTGTAAAAATAGCAGAAAAAGCAACTAAAAATTAGTTAATGATGCTGCAGAAAAAAAACTGTTAAACTGTTAAATAAAACTGTTACAGAATTTTAGTTAACTTTTAGTTAATTGAAAATGACAAATTTTACTGTAAAATCTGCAGAAAATTTTGTTAATTATTAGTAGACTAAAAATAGCAAAAATAAACTGTTATATCTACAAAATTTTTGCTATTTTTAGGCTAAATTTAGTTGAATGCAAATAGCAGTCTATTCTGCTAAAATCAGCAGAAATATTTGCTAAAATATTGTAAATTGCTGTTTTCAAAAGGCTCGATTTATATTTGCATTTAAAAAAAATCGAAAAGAAAAACTTCGAAAATTTTAAATTTATTGGTGATTTTTTAGGCTACTAATTATTTAGCAAAATTTTTTGCTGATTTTAGCAGGTTAATTTGCTATTTTCCATTAATAAAAAATTAGCTCAAATATAACTAAAATTCTGTATATTTAACAGTTTTATTTTTGCTGTTCCTATCTTACTAATATATAGCAAAAATAATTTGCTAATTTAGTAGTTTATTTCTGCAGCATCATTTTTAACAAATTTTTAGTACAGACTTTTTTCTTTTAGTGTAGGAATAAATTTATCAAAATCTAAACGTTATCGTAGTAATTTTCTGTTAGAATCTTAAAAATTTTTAAAGAAATTGTGAGAGATTTTATTATGAAACATTCCTCAGAATCCCAAATATTTTTCGTAAAAGTAAATCCCTATAGTCTTAAAATTACACATGTTGTAAGATACTATTCGGAAGTTTCTCTCCCAATATTTATATTGAGGTAAATAGTGCTGAAAGGGGTTATCTCTATCCGAAAATGGACCTTGGACGAGCCTTGGAAATTTTTAATAAAAATTTTTCAAATGTTTATTGCAGGGTTGGCAGGCAATACCGCTAAAATACCGTTATCGATTCAAAACCATTTCAACTGACTACCGTTGCCCCTAAAATACCGTTACCGAAATACCGTTACCGAAAAAAATGAAATGCCGTTACCCCTAAAATACCGTTACCGTTATTTTTAATTTTCTTCTTTTGGTAATTGCATGTGGTTATTGAGTATTTTTCGTACTTTAAGTTGGTAAATTGGTTTTGTTTTTAATCTCGTTTGTTTTTTGTAAAAAAAATTGCGGGATGCATCAAAATAACTGACTACCGTTATCCTTAAAATACCGTTACCGAAATAATCAAAATACCGTTACCGAAATAACTTAAAAACCGTTATCCTTAAAATACCGATACCGAAATAAATAAAATAGCGTTACCCTTACAATACCGTTACCGAAATAATCTAAAATAGCGTTACCAATACCGATAACCGCATCGTTTCGGTTACCATCCATGGTTTATTGTGAATGATTATTGCGAACCATTAAAATGTTCCGCAAAAATATTTGCCATGAAATTCTACTATAAGTCTCTGAAGACATCAAAGTTGCCTGAAATAAGTCAAAACTTAAAATGTGTTTAGGGGTTAATCTCGTATTTATTCAGAATTGGCGCTCAAATATCCAACAAACCCGGATTTTAGGGGGGAAACCATGTGAACTTCCATTTAGGGTATATCATGTGTTCAGCGAAAACTAAAAAAAATATAACCAAGCTTGACAAACAAAACGTACGAATTCAGCTCATCAAACTACGAATCATTCGCATTTGCGCGGGTTCAAAAGTTGGCCAGAATTTGTAAAGTCCGAAAAAACAATTGAATTCAACAAATGTTTAAATTTAATTAACAATATTTTAATTGAATCGTCAATTATTTTAACTAAATAAACAGTTTTAGTAATTGTATTAACAACTATTTTAATTGAAACAACAACTATTTTAATTGAATCAACAAATCTGTAATTAAAAATAATTTAATTTTTTTGCTTTGTATTTTCTTTTAGTGTTGCTTGTTTATAATTTTTCTGCAACCAAAAACAAATACATAGTATGAGAGTAGTATGAAAACTAAAAGTTCACCAGAGCATGAACTGTTTTGATTTTGTTTATTACATGGTATGTACGAGTAGTACATACTTACATATATTGTATTTTCCTAAAGCCGTTAAAATATGTGATAATAATTTTCCCATATTTATTTTATACTTTTACTTTTTTCTGTTGAAAAATATATGCGTATTAGGGCGGGTCGATTTAAAAATCGCCCAAGTGACAAGGAAAATCGTATTCTAGGGATCAAAATAAGAAACTTTGCCCGAGGAACCATACCTCCAAAACGAATTCTGATTTCCCAACTTTTGAACCGTATGGTCAAATTTTGAAAAATCCCACTTTGACCCATTTAGAGTGCCCCAATCGAGTCCAAATGTATGACCGACCCCCACTAACTTTGGAGGGCCGACCCACCCATGCCAGTGGCACACCCCCTGGAACCCCCCTGGGGGTTCCCCATACAAACATTTCAAAAAATCACCATTTTTGGCACTTTGTCCATATATGAACATTTATGGTTCAACCATATATGTATGGATCCGAAAAATGAGGTAACACCTAAGTATATGTTCATATATGGACATATATGAACATATACATTTATTAAATATATACGAATACATGCGAACGTTGCTGTCCTTTATTATAAGGTTGTACGATAGATATAAATTTATGTATGACATTCACATTAGGCGCTACATATGTTCCTTTTTTTATTTATTCATGGCATTAAATATAATTCCATATTTATCCAAATATGAGTTCCTTTTACATATATGGAAAAATGTATTCTTCGAAATATGTTCATATACAAGTCCCTTTTGCATAAATTGAATAACATATACTTTCATATTTGTCCATATATGAGTGCCATTTCCATATATGAAATAACAGATGCTTCCATATATGTCTGTATATGAAATTTTTTCCATATATGGAATCACATATACTTCCATATATGTTCATATAAAATCCATATATGTTCATAAAAAATCCATATTTGTTCATATGTATCCATACATAAACCATATATGAACATGTTTGAGCATATATGAACATTTTTCACCGGGTATGTTTTTTCTTTTTGTGAACCTTCCATTTTAGGTATATGATGTGTTGAGCGGACTTTTGTAAAACACTACGAGGAACATTTTTGTGGAACATTCTAACCCTCTAACTCTTCAATGAAAGTGAATTTGTAACGATTCTTTAACTTGGGTTGATTTATAAAAGGGAATGGCTACCTACTGGTTTTGTTTGTCCGTTATATTCTACATCTAATTTCACAGTGCCTAAAACACGTTGTTGTTCTCCATCAGCTGTTTTTACATAACCGACTCCCTGTTTAAAATTTTCCGAATTTATTATTTCCTCGCAAAGCTTGCCATCAATCACGCTAACATTAGCGCCACTGTCCAATAATGAAAAATATTTCGTATATCTTATATTCAACAAAATATATGGCCTATTGTCATTCTCTATGTTCACTAATGACGAAATTGTATATTTACTAAATTGTTTTCTCCTCATATAATAATCGCGTAATCGTTTAGACGACCTAGTAAGCTTTTTGTGATTGTCAATTTCATTAAAAATCCGGTTTCTAATTCGATTATATTCCTCTAGACGAACATGGTATGGTCTCTGTAATGGATGAATTTTTATTACGTTAGGTTGTTTGGTTACATCAGGTTGGCTGGTCACATCAGGTTGGTTAATTACATTAGATACGTCTAATTTTCTATCTTCGGATGTCCGCGCTTTTTCGTTCGGACATCCCTCAACAAGTTTCCCTGCTCACTTGTACATTTGACACATTGTGGTCTATACGTATTTTTGATCCCACATCCATAACAAAAGACTGTTCGAGGCTTAACACAATCCATAAAACTGTGTCCTATTTCATCGCAGTTCCAGCATTTGCCAGAACGAACTACGACATATATTTCCGTGTCATCTATATCTAAATTATCCTCAATATTCCTCCGAGTATTATCGGTTATTTCCGACACCTGACCCCTTTGAAACAATCGTTTATTATGACTTCCATGTGACAAATTTTTTGGCCCCTTTTTTATAAAGGGACAAAAAAGACCCGTAATTTGAAGAGTTAGAGGGTTAAAATGTTACACAAAAATATTCCGCGTAGTGTTTTACATAAGTTCGCTGAACATATCCTATACCTAAAATGGAAGATTCCCATGGTTTCTCCCTAAAATCCAGATTTGTGGGACATTTGAGCACCAATCCTGAATAAGCACGAAAGTGCCAAAAATGGTGATTTTTTGAAATGTTTGTATGAAGAACCCCACAGGGGGGTTCCAGGGGGTGTGCAACTGGCATGGGTGGGTCGGCCCTCCAAAGTTAGTGGGGGTCGGTCATACATTTGGACTCGATCGGGACACTCTAAATGGGTCAAAGTGGGATTTTTCATTGTCACTTGAACGATTTTTTTGCCTCCCTACAAATCGACCCGCCCTAATGCTTATATTTCATACTTTATGGCAATTTTTGTTACCATCACATCCATACTTATGGTAACATTTTTCATTTGATTTTATAGTTATGTATTTATTATATGAAAAATTAAAAGACTTTTAGATTTTTACGTAATTATTATTTAATACTTACCGACTAACTACTGTTCACAACTTATGTTGGTTAGTTAAACATAAGGTATTCAAAAACCATAGTTTTATAGAACGTAAGTTATGTACTATATTTCAAATACGTTTGCAAAACAAACGACATTCTTTAATACAAAAAGATAATTAAATAATTTTTGCAATTGAAAAAGTATTTATTGATTTTGAAATGCTTAGAAAAATCGACAACTGACTTGACACAAAATACACAAGATTAATATCTGCTAACATAGGATTATTAATCTAGACATGATCGATACACGGAAAAGTTAAACGAACATCCTAGAAGGACCTGCCACTCAACTTATCTAGGACACGTTTTAATTGTCAACATTATGTTAAAGTAAATCTAGAATATTTACTTATTATTTTCTTGAGATAACTCCATTTTGGTTTATCTAAAAATATTCTTAATTTTTAATTTCAAAATAGATTACCTTCGGCTATTGTCTACCATATTGCAGTTAAAACTGTCTTAAAAATAACATTAAAAAAATGTTTTTTATTCTTTTTAATATAAAATATACATTTATATAATTTATATAATTACAATTATACCTTGGAAAAAAAGAAAACCACTACTCATTCTCATGGCTACTTGTTATTGAGTTAAATGTCACCAATAAAATTTAAGCATTGTAATTTTTGTCAAAAACATTTAGGGTCTTTAAATAAAAACATGTCATTATATTAACTTTTAACATTAAGTTGTTAATTTTGTTGATTTTTAATTTTATTGTTTAATTAAAGGGTTATACCATATGCATTAGGGTTGCCACAAGGAATTTGTTGGAATTTAGAAAAAGTGATGAATATTAAGTTTATGAACATGTCCGAGAAAGAAAGAATTTCGTTTTTTGACGGAAATTGAAAATGCTGAAATTAAAGCCCGACGACATTTGATTTCAACAAGAGGGCGCTACTTGCCACCGACAGAAATTTCCTTTAGGAAATACTCGTACACTCAAAAAAAGTCAGTAAAGTCAGCAAGAAGTGTTGCTGTGTTAGTAAATTTTTAGTTAGGGGCGTGCTTGCAAACAAGTTTGTAATTTCAGCAAAAGGTGCTTGCTAAAAATCAGCGAACTGATTTTTACCAAAAAAATATTAATCTCAGTAAAAGTTTTGCTAACAGTTAGTCGATTGCAGACGATAAAAATCCTTGCTAAAATCACTAAACTTTTTGCTGAATATTAGTAGACTGAAAAAAACTCAAAAAATTTGTAGAGAAATTTTACTTTAGTTAATTTATTTGCTGAAAATTTTAATACAGAAATTGTGTAAGTTGTTTTTTTTTCAATTATCATTTCCGTTGTCTGTACTACATCCAGACAAGCTGCGACACCTACATCGTGTCTATCTGATTGTCGTCCACGCAAGGGTAGCAAAATAAATTAGTAAAACGTTTAGTTTAAAGCTAAAAAAATATAACGAAAACTTATGCTGAAAACGGAATTTCAGCAAAAAAAAAAAAAAAAAATGCTGAAAACTACACTGAAGGAATTATCATCACTTCAGTAATGAATTTCTTCATAGTTTCAATGAAAATTGTCACTGGAACTCGTCCATTGAACCTTTTCATAGAATCTATGAAACACGATTCATTAAAGTCAATGTTTATGAAAAGTTCATAAAATTAATGAAACACTTCATAAAATTAATAGGCCACTCCTCCAATGAATAAATCATTCAGCCAATGAAGAGCTTCATAAAATCTATGAATCAATTTCATTTATTATTATTTGTTATAGTTGGTTGTTGTCGTTGCTAAGCTGGAGTGGATAAATTAACCCTCTAACCGGCAAGACCGCCTCCAGGCGGGGTATATTAAATTAACCAGAAATGCGCCAAAGGAGTATTTTATAATAAGAAATTATGCTTTTTCAACAGAAAACAAAATTTATTAAATTTTTTGTGAAGAATTTTTTTATATACAATGCACGGTTTGGAAGCGAGAAAGTGTCAAAGATAAAATTTCGTAAAATTTCAAAAATTAAATATTTTAAAACAACCAAAATTTTCAAAAATCTAAAAAACATATTTAAATTGACTAAAACAATTGATAGTGACCATGAGGAAAGATTCGAGCTTAAGATATTCAAAAAGTTCCTTACTTTGGTCCAAGGACGCACAGGATTTCATAAGAATACCTTTAAAGGACATCGCCTTAACTTCAAAACGAATGGACAGATTTTTCTGAAATTTAGTAAAAAAAATATATTTGGTATAGGTAGCAAAGGTTATAAGTTTGAATAATATATATTAAAGTTTTGGTGCGTTTTCGCTCAATTTCGCGTTTTTCGAAAAACGAAAATCGCTACATCCTCTTAAGTAACAGCACAAAAAATTTAATTTTTTTATTGCAATTACATCTTGGTAATAGAAGTAATTTGTGCCTAAACCTAGTAATTTTTATGCGCTAGTTTTTGAGATTCACCCTTAAACTATTTTGGCCCATATCGCCTAAAGTAGGCAACGAAAAAAATTTTTGTAGAAGAACTTATTGTTTATTTTTCGTGAGGAACACATGGTATAAATTTCATTGCAAAAAAGCTTAGGCCGGTTAGAGGGTTAAAAGTATTTAGCATATGCAAAATTGTAGCATATTTTATGGATGTACAAAACAGAGACCCAAAATAACTGTTATATTTATTAAAAAGCCACAACCCAAATTTATTTAATTATAATATTTCAATAATGCACTATATTTTATAAATCATATTGCATAAAAAAATCACAAAATGTGGCAAACATTTTAATTTTTTAAATTTTTATATTTTACTGTATAAATTTCTGTTGTTTTTCAATTTTTATTTTAAAATTTTTTATAAAAGTTACAGAATGATTTCTTTGAAAAAATTAAGCACTAACTTTTTTATTTGATAATAAAATAAAAATTAAAAATTGACCTAAATTGAATGCCGGCAGTTGCTGGAATATACATATTTACTCACTTTAAATCCCTGTTCAATCTTTTATTAACACTAGTTGACATCATCAGGATATTATAATTTTTGAAGTCATTGGTTTTATGGCTTTTGTTTTATATTCTTAATTGTTAATCTTTGATAAAGAAAAAAATCACAAAATATCTTTTATTATTTTCGAAAAACTAAAAATCGTGTTTGCATTGTTTTTGTTTGGCAAACAGAGCAAATAAACAGAAAATTTAAAATATGCAAACAAGAAATAATTGTAAAACAATAAGTTTTTTGAATAAAAGTTATAACTGTTACGTCCCTGGTACAAAATATATCTAATGAAAGAATTCATTAAATTAAAAAGTTTCATGAAATTTTATAATAACCTTAATTCAATTAATGAAATGTTTCGAAAAAATTAATATGATTTATAAAAAAATTTCATAGTCCAAAATAAATAATAAAAAATTAATTAAAAAAAAAAATGAAAATTATAAATGATAATTCTCTCAGTATGGAAATTAATGCACATCACTAAAACTCGGCCTTATGGTTACATAAAACTATTGTATTTGAGAATTAAATATTTAATATAAAATTCTAATTGTATGAAAATTTTTAAAAAATTTATGAAATGATATTTTATAAAAAAATTTAAAAAAAAGTAAATACTATTGAACAATTTCAACAAACAAATACTTCACAGAGTTTTTGCTTTCAAAAAACCTGAAGAAAACTGATGAAGGGGACCTGGAAAATCCCCGAAACGATCGTCTTTTCATTCCTGAAAGTGTAGAGGGTTTTTGAAATCAAAAACTCTGTGAAGTATTTGTCAGGAGAGTATCCTGATGAAGAAAAATAGCAGTTTTTGAAAAAAGTACTTCTTATGTTAAGGAAATTGGCCTCGAACTGAATTAATAAATTTCTAATTAAAAAATTTGCGTAAAAGATTAAATAAGGTAATGCTAGATGAAGTCCCTCTAGCATTGCAAATTCCATTTGACATACATTATGGTCCACTGTTCACCAATTGTAGTCCCGTAAAGGTTCAATAGTTATCAGTGTTGCCACTTTTTGAATAATTATTCAAAAACGGGACTGTTTACACATTCGTTGGATAGTTTTTGAATAATGACATTTTTGTGTAGTTTTTGTGTAATTTCACTTTTTATCGAAATTTCCGTAAATTTTTAAAAGTCCCGGAGCTTTTTAATAAATTAATAAAAATTAGTCGATAGTTAGACGAAACGAGTTGGTAAGTGAAACATTTACCACAAATCTCCATTTTCTGGTGAATTACTTTTGTAGATTTTTTCAACACTAAACCCAATTTAGAAGAAATCAAAAATGGTGTTATGAATTTTTTTGTTTTTTTTAAAGCACCGCCTTTTGTTCATTTTTTGCGAAAATAATTGTCAAGCTTCTTTTAAAAATTCTCTTGGTTTCCATGAACACTTAAAAATTCAGCGAAAGAGTGGGAAATTTGAGTTTGTTATGATTGTGACTTTCTAATATCCAGTGTTGCCACCAGTAAAAGAAAAGATTACACAATTGTAGGTCAAAAATTATCCAAAACCGTATGAAATTACACAAAAAATTATAATTTCTTATATAATTTCAAAATAAACTCTCCTAAGCACAGTGGAGAAGAATAAAAATATTTTGTAAAAAATTTCGCCATTTCTTACCAAAGTTTTGCATTTTTTCTATTTATAAACCGATTGTTAAAGACTTACCCCTAAATTCATAAACGCTTTGTAAAATTATAGGAGGTTTATTGAATAAATTTTATACGAAAATGACGTTTTGTAAACCTGCTGTAACTTTACAAAGCATTTATGAATTTAGGGGTTAGAATTTTGTCATCTGCAATGTGCAAAAGTTATTTGCATTTAAAAATAAAATTTTGTATTTTTGCAATAACCTGGTCTGAGATTTGCCTTCTGCAAGCAAATCCAGGCCAATTTCCCTGAAAAATATAACAAATTAGTCTATTAACTAAAGGGAATTTCAATGCAATATCTTTTTCAGGCTTAAAATTGCGTCCTTTTAAATTTGAATATTAATAAAATGGTATTTTATCCACATTAAATGCTTCTTTCAGAAAAAAGTATTTATGTTTTTTCAGAAAGAGTACTTCATTCAGATGCGTTGCATGCAAAAATATTACCTACTTGCTAATTATTCTCTCCCATACCCCTTAAATTTGAACCAAATAAAAAGAATAACAATTTCACAAAAAATTACCGATATTTTTTTTTTCAAAAATTTAATACGATTCTGTTGAAATCTGGAAAATGTTGGAGTTACCGAATTCTAAACTATTTCGATTCTGCTCCACCTTGCTGCGTTCACAAAATTTTCGTCTGGTCAAGGCCTCGTGTCATGTTAACTATAGCCAAAAAATTTTCAGAGATTAGAAAGCAACAATCAGAACAAACCCAAATTTTCCCACTCTTTCGCTGCATTTTTATATGGTCTTGCAAACCAAGAGAATTTTTAAAAGAAGCTTGACAATAAAAATAAACAAAAGACGGAGCTTTGAATAAAACAAAATAATAAATAGCACCATTTTTGATTTCTTCTAAACTCGTTGAAAAAATTTACAAAATCATTCACCTGAAACTGGAGATTTGTGGTAAATGGTTCACAGACAATCTCGTTTCGGCTATATATCGACTAATTTTTATTAACTTTCAAAAACTTACGGAACTTTTAAAAATTTGCGGAAATTTCTGTAAAAAGTAAAATTACACAAAAACTACACAAAAATGTCATTATTCAAAAATTATCCAACGAATGTGTAAACAGTCCCGTTTTTGAATAATTATTCAAAAAGTGGCAACACTGCTAATATCTGAAAATTGTTTCGCTGTAGTTATCATGATACTGGGCTTTGGCCAGACAAAAATGTTGCTAACGCAGCAAGGTGGAGCAGAATCAGAATATTTTAGAATTCTGTAAATCCAACATGTTTCAGATTTCAACAGAATCGTATGAAATTTTTGAAAAAATGTTATATTTTTATTTTTAAAAAGGAAATTTGTTGATACACATACTGCAAAGAAATTTCATATTAAGGTTTGCCTTGCTACCATTAACATAAAAATTAAACATTTAAAGCTAGGGTTGAACAGGGCTTATGCCATCACATTACGGACGCCTTGTAGTATCTACTTTTTTTTTAAACTCCAGCTTTGTGCTCAGAGAAAAATTGGTTTAATTTAAATATAAACGGTTAAATTTTGATGAGTATGGGAGAGAATAATTAGCAAGTAATTAATATTTTTGCATGCAATGCATCTGAATGAAGTAGCCTTTCTGAAAAACAAAAATACTTTGTTCTGAAAGAAAATTTTAATATGGATAAAATATCATTTTTTAATATTCAAATCCTTAAAAATATATTGCATTGAAATTCCCCTTAGTTAATAGAATAATTTGTTATATTTTCTGAGAAATTGGCCCGGATTTGCCTTTGCAGAAGGCAAAAACACGGAACAGGTTATGGCAAAAATGCTAAATTTTAGTTTTAAAATGCAAATAACTTTTGCACTTTGTAGATGATAGAAATGTTACGTCTTTAAAAATCGGTTTGTGAATAGAAAAATGGCAAAACTTTGGAATCGAATGGCATAGCTCCCGCAGTTTCGGCCATCCAAAATTAAGTGTGAAATTTCATATCAGTCGGTAAGAAATGGCGAAATTCTTCCCAATATATTTGTATTCTTCTCCACTGTGCACAGGAGAGTTTATTTTGAAAGAATACGAAAAATACATATTTTTTGTAATTTCATACGGTTTTGGATAATTTTTGATCTACAGCTGTGTAATTTTTTGTTTTACTGGTGGCAACACTGATAGGTATACGTATATTTAAAAAAAAAAATCTTTAAAGTTGTTTTCAATTGAATAAGTTGTTGCAATAAATTACAAAGAAATATATTTTGTAACCTCATATGTTAGTTAAAATATTCAGTAGAAAATTTCTGTTAAAAACAATCAGTTCGTAATGTATAATTTTAAAATAAACAAAAATCTATTGTTTTTACTGATTTTGCCAGTTAATTATCAATTAAAAATTAACCGCTATACGATTGCTTTAAACGAAAATTAGGTAGGTAGTTCCCTTTTTAACTTATTTTCAATTATTTTAATGTGCATATTCAGTAGATTTTAAAGAAAAAATATTGTGATTGATTCATTGACATAAAAACAATGTATTCTCCACAAAATCGGATCGTGACGGGAATCGAATCTGCGACTCCAGATTATCAGTCAACTGCTTTAACATGTGTGCCGTCACGACATATTATAGTTGAAAATTTCTTTCATTCATTAATAAAAGTTTACTGAAAACCAGTTTTGTAAAAAGTTTTCAAAAAAAAAAATTTTCGTTCACTTTGTAAAAAAAAGTTTAATTAATTTACTGAAAACTATTATTCATTTAGCTTGGCGCAAATATTTTCTATCAATATTCACTATTAGAGTTTGCTAAAAACCGAAGAATTTTAAAACCGCGGTTTCGGTTTTTCGAAATTATAAAAACCGCGGTTTCGGTTATTTTTCGGTTTTCCTGTGATAGTAATAAAATCGTTTTAAAATAATTAAGTATGTATAAAAATTAAATAATTTAACACCCCAGTGTAGAAACGGTAATGACATATCATTATTTTTTGGACTACCAGTAATGACACCCACTTATTATTATTTTAAAACATATAATAATGAGTTACTGATAATGACTTATTTTTATCATTATTTCAAATAGAAAATAATTTTTTAGTTTTTTTTTTTAAATTTTTTTAAATCAATTTTTAGACTCAATATTTTTTAAACACTGGTAAGGATATATGTAACCACATATTTTTTGATTTTTTGTATGTTGGCGAGTAAGCTTACTTGTGTGCAGCAGGTCAATTATGTTTTTATCTATTAAATATTACATGTCGATATAGCTCAGATGGTAGAGCTGTTGACTGGCAATCTGTAGACCCAGGTTCGATTCCCGCACCAGCAAATTTTATTTAAAAAAAAAATACAATAAAAAATATTTTTTTTTATATAATTTATTTTTTAGAAAATCTATTTTTAGACTCATTATTTTTGTCAGTACTGGTAAGCACATAGGTAACGATATATTTTTTGATTTTTCGTATGCTCGCTCGTATCGCCATATAAAGATAATAAGAAATGTAATAACAAAAGTAACTAGTTACCATTACCAAGTATGTAGTTACATAACCACATATCTGGTAATGATTTTCTACACTGGGACGCTTAAGGTATTTATTAAAATTCGAATGAATTACTCACTCGAGTAAATGCAATAATTCCACTTCGTGACCTTTCCGGGAAAAAAGAACGCGGAAAACCGTTTTAAATTAAAATTTTTTATTCTTTTTTCGGCAACTAAAGCTGTATTTTAAAGAGTTTAAATTTAAATGTTAGCAATTTGTTCAAAACGATATAAAGTTACAATTTTATAAATTTCGAGTTTTTGAAAAATACGCGGTGAAAATCTGAACTGACTATATGAAACTCAATATCTCTTAAACCACATGACTATTTGCTGCAATTCTTTTTCTAAAATTATAATGGGTTTATGCTATCTGTAATTAAAAAACAAAAAATTCTTTAAAGTAATATTTAATGGAGAAAATGTTCATTACAATTAAATACAAAATTTTGTAAAATATGAGCTGAGCTCATTTCGAAATTAAAGATTCAATAATATGCAATTTAATTATTTATTTTAATTGGTTAAAGTATTTATTAAAAACCGACTTATTTTTGCCGGTTTTCGGTTTTGAGGCTTGAAAAACCGCGGTTTCGGTTTCGATTAAAACCGAACAGCAAACTCTATTCACTATTGCATCTCATGTTACAACTTCGTTTTTTACATAAAATTCTGCACATCTGAGACAAAAATAACACAGCGGACATTTAATGACTTGAAAAAATGTTTGTTGTTTCCGGTAGTAAAATGAATGGTTGTAAAATTAATTAAGTGTTTTGCAAAAATAAAAGACACAAATTTTTTTTCGTTTGAATGTTCATAGAAAAACCACTCATCATCATTAATATAAGACCGCAAATTGTTTGAGGAATTTTTTTTTTTATATTTGATTTGTCAATGTTCAATAAATTTGTTGTTATTTCAGTATTTTTAAGTACCATTGAGCACTTATTTGAAATGATTCCAACACGGAGAACTCATTAAGTTTTTTTTTTCTTAATACCCAATGAAAAGCTTCATCATTTTTAGGAAACTAGTTTTTAATGTTAAACGTCTTAATTACAAAAAATATAATCTCAAATATTCAATAAAAATTCAAATATTTGTTCTATACCCACTTATTACCACAGGACGTATAATCAACATCCTGTTCATCATACACACAGTGGTTCCAAATCCAATTAAATAAAAATGCTAAATATGTCATATCCAAACTAATGGACGGATCTCAACACAACAACTCACTAACTATAGTGGAGGAATACAGCTTCCAGAAACTTTATCTTGTATTCACCCTGTTGTAATACAGAGAGAGCTGCAGGGTGGGAAAGAAAAAAGGCTGGACTATTGTTTTCTATGCTTGGTACCCAAATTTTTTCTTCCGATAAAAAATGTTTGGTCCGATAAAATATTAGGTCCAATTAAATTGGACCCAAATATGATATACCCTATTTTGTTCGTCGAATCGGATGAAACCCAGCATAGAAAATTTGCGCCCATAAATGAAAAAACTCATGCTTCTGCTAAAAGAAATCAAGTACGTTCATGAAATCTTTTACAAAAGAAATATTTTATGAATATCTATAACAATTTTATTCTATTTCTATTGGTTCATAACACTGTGAGACAAATGGTAGGGGTCAGTGATCGGGAAGGGTTCAAACTACCGGGGAAAGTTATATCGGTAAAAATGAAGTTATACGTGTCCCGGCGTTTCGCTGGGTCACCCCTAGGAATCGAGATATATCTTTTTTTTGACATAACTCGAGAACCACTAGTCCGATTTTGCTCAAACAATTTTAAAAAAATTAAAAATTACAATTCGTTTAATCTGTTCATATAACGTTTTTCTATATACTCAACAGTTTTGCCGGTAAAAATAAATGTATGAAGAAAAAAATATTTTTTGCCTAAAATATTAAAAAAAAGTAATAAACAAAAGGTTATTGATTTTTATGGTACCGGTAACAAACATTTATTTTTACCGGCAAAACTGTTGAGTATATAGAAAAACGTTATATGAACAGATTAAAGGAATTGTAATTTTTAATTTTTTTAAAATTGTTTGAGCAAAATCGGACTAGTGGTTCTCGAGTTATGTCAAAAAAAAGATATATCTCGATTCCTAGGGGTGACCCAGCAAAACGCCGGGACACGTATAACTTGTTTTTGACCGATATAACATTTCCCGTTGGTTTCATCCCATCCCGATTTTGACAGTCGCATAGTGTAATTAAACATGGCTGCCAAAGAAAGCTAATTTCGAAAAGTTGAATTTTTTGCATGATATGTTACAATTGTCACTATTTTGTCAACTATCTAAACTTACCGGGTTAATGTTTTATACATTTTTAAAAAGGTTGACCTCTGTACTTTAAGGAAAAGTATAACAAAATTATAAGTTAAAAAAGTTGTTAAACACTTTTGTTAGAAAACTAAGAAATAATCGTTGTATTTATGATATCCGTACTGGAATTGGATTGGAAACGGGATTCTGTAAACGGGTTTATAAAAGTTAACGGAAATGGCATTACAATTACGTCATAAAACTTTTTAAATATTTATATTTCAGAAAATTTAATAATTTTGTGTAACAAATATAAATTACTCTAAAAATTAAGAAAAAATGTTAGTCAGATCGGAAATTTTCTCACCAAATCAGCAGCGTGGATTTGTAGGATCCAACAATCGGAAATTTCCGTTAGAAAATTGTAGAAAATTTCCTCATTCTTTTTTTCTTCTTTTTTTGAACTGAAATTTCCGATATTGGATTCCATAACTCCCCAGGAAAATTTTTTACAATCGGTAGCCAACCACTCCCATTCTACAACTGGTTCCACTGCAACCGATTCCATGGAACTGGTTCCGGAACCAGTTCCTGGGATCCTATATGGAAGGTGTGGGTGACGTAGAATCAGTTCCAGAACTAGTTCCAGAACTGATTCTAGAGCAACCGGTTCCACTTTGGAGCTATAGAAGGGGTTGCTTTTGGGACAATTTCAAACAAAAAGAATCGGTGTTAGAATCGACAGTAGAAGGGGTTGTGAATGAAAAGTAGCTATTCTACAACCGATTCTTTGGAACAGAAAATTTTTCTGGGTCCTTTATACGAATTTTAACAGGAAATTTCCAAACCGATTAAAATTGTTTTCATTAAATTAATTAATTTTAATAAATACATTTAAGTGCTATATATTTATTAATATATATATTTATTTAATATTTTAAATCTCAAATATATTAAAAGTTTTATGACGTGATTGTAATGGCATTTTCGTTAATTTTTATATTTCGTGGGGATTTCATAAAGACTACGAATAAAATAACGTTTACACAGATATATTTACCCAGCAAAAAAAGTGATGCCGAAGCAGTAGAAAAAGCACTACAATTGATGATCTAGATGTACTTCCTTTTTAACATAAACACTTTGGGCCATGCGCATAATCACTTTTTCAATTTATGAATGGCATATAAAACAAATTTTTCATACAAAATTTCATTTTATAAACGTGTTATAAGATTTTTAAATTATTATGCATAAGCACTTAACGATTTTAACATTGAGTTGTCATAGGAGAGGAGTACTCGTACTCCCACTTCAACATTTATTCAGTACGTTTTAAACGAGTGCAAAGGAAGCTCTGGGTGAAAACCAATTAAAAGTTAAAAAAATTCTTCACAAAAAAATATAGTTTTTTTATTTTACAAAAGTTTTTTCTTTCCGCCACCGGGTATCGAACTTGCTACCGACCTCATGATTCCTAGTCTAGTTCTTTACCGCTGAGCTATTCTTTGATATGAAAATTGATTGGCATAAAAACACCACTTTGTTATTGCGAGATATTGTGCTTTATTCTCTTCACTAAATGTACTTTTTAAAAAAGTGCAAAAGGTGCACTGCAATTCATTATTGTTTTCAGTACTGTTTTCATAAGCGCATAAAAAGAATTTTTTCATCATTTTTATTTTATATATTTTTAAAAATTTAAAAAAATATTGAATTTAAATAAATGATTTATATGAATTATAAATATAAAAAAATTATAAATTATAAATAAAGAAAAATTAAAAAAAAAATATTGGTCCCTCCAGATGATCGCGGGTCATCTGTTTAAAAATACCAAGTGGTACCAAAATCACTTTTTAGAATCACTTTTAGAGCAATTATGCTTTAGAAGAAATACTTAAGTGATTTTTTTTAATGTTTTTCAGAAGTAATTCTAAAAAAGCTGTAAAAATATACTAACGGATACTTTGGAAGCAATGAAAGAAGTGATTTTTTGGAGTTGTCCAGAATTACTTTTAAAAGAGCAGTAAAAACACATAAACGGATACTTGTGAGTAGTGACAGAAGTAGTTTGTAAAGCATTACTTCCAATTTTTTTTGCTGGGTACTTAGAGTAGGTATCTCTATAAAGATATTTAATTTTTAACTTTAAACTCAAAGATGTTGAAAACTGTTAATGATATCTAATTTTAGCAGTGGTTAAAGACGATAATATTGGCAATAAACTAAAATAAATAGTGTGAAAAATAATTATTGTGACATGATTTTTTTGTAATAACACTGTACAACAAAATCAAATGTTTTTCAATATAACAAGGTTCTGACAACTGATACTGGTTATTGTGAATCGGCATAGGAAACCATGTGAATCTTCCATTTTAGGTATAGCATGTGTTCAGGGAACTTATGTAAACACTACGGGGCACATTTTTATGGAACATTTTAACATTCTAACTCTTCAATTGAAGGGACTTTTTTGTCCCTTATAAAAAGGGACAAAAAAGACCCCTAAGCTGAAGAGGTAGAGGGTTAAAATGTTCTCAAAAATATTTGTCACGAAATTTTAATATAAGTCTCTGAAGATATAAAAATTGGAAATTCAACTTTAATACCAGAAATAGAAAATCCTATTTCCCTAGGAAAAGCCTAAAATTCTGTGTTCCTTTTCCTACAGGAAAATCATCAGATTTATAGGATTTTTCTATAAAAATAACCTCATGTTTTGAGAACTTTTTTCTATGGAATGTCTCAGATTTAGCAAACTTTTCGCCATAGTAAAAAAATCCTTAGAAAGCGAGGGATATTTTGTTAGCTCCCTCATAATTCGAGGGGTTTTCTGGAAGAAAAAGTTCTCGAAATCTGTAGTTTTTTTTTCTAGGCAGAGTCCTCAGAATCCGGAAAAGTGCTCAGAATCGGTGCGGTTTTCTTTAATAAAAAGTCCTAAGAATCTAAGAATTTTTCTATAGGAGAAAGTCCTAAGAATCTGGCGGTTTTGATGAGGAAATTTTCATCATAATCTTAGGCTTTGTTTTTATGAAAAGTTCTCCGATTTTCACAGTTTTCCTATAGAAAACTTCTAGAAATCTCAGATATATATTTCCTGACGACTTGTTTCTAGCCCATAGCGAATTCGGTAGTGTCTGACCACTTTTTCCTATTGAAAACGACTTATATTTTGAGCAGTTTTTCCTATGGGAAAAACAACTTTTCTTACTTTCATATCAAATTAATTCGAACCTAATGGTATCACTTAAAAAGTTTGGATTAAGCACCAATGCACTACCAATGAACCTACCTAATTCGCCGGAGTCAAATTCCACAAGCCTAGAAAGAACAAAGAATGTGAATTCACAAGACAAACAAATTTAATCATTACCTGTCAATTGTAGATGTTGTACAGGCATACCACAATTACTGGTCGAGCTGAAGCCACCGCAGAAAACATTAGCATACGCTTTAGTAAAAAATTTTAACAAAACAATTTATTTTTAGAACTTTTTTTTTATACTGTAAAATTTCTTGAATTTTTTCAAATGTCAATCTCTATGTATTTTCATTACTATTAGAAGTTAGTAAATTTACAAAATTTGTGCGTAAAATTTTAATTTATCAACAAAATAAAAAATGTACGTACAGCATGCTTTATTTTGAACAGATAATGCCTATAATTACATTATTATTATTGTATTATTGTATATAAAAGTGTGTACAAAATAATTTTACGCATTTTGTGTTTATATTTACCCACTATGCGTTCGCTATATTAAACAAAAATTTACTCTTTTTATAGTAGTGAACTTACAAACATTTTTTAGAATGTATTGTTTTCTACCATATAATTAATACATATTTTGAATTTTCTAAGGATTTTTATCTTTAAATACGAAGATTCTATTGGCCCAAAAATAAAAAAAGTCAGAACAAAAGATTTAAATTTTGATTTTCGAAATCAAGTAAGAGCTAACAAACCCAGCAAAATCTTTCATTACCAAATAAGTGGTTATATAATAGAAATTCATAGCTCCGCACAACTTATTTTTTGGCGTCTAAACTCATTATTTTTATTTGGCGTGGTCGTTTTTATAAGTAGTCACGCTTACCCGCTCGCTTACGAAAAAATGAGAAATAAGTAGTTATTAGATTTTGAATAATAAGTGGTTACACACATGCTTACAAAAAGTTGAATTATAAGTGGTTATCCGATTGCTTACTTGATTCTTTAAAATAAGGAGTTAAGCAAATACTATTACCCAGCAAAATATTGGTAATGACACCTCATTACTATCTGCATTACCAAAAATGATATATCATTACCTTCTGCATTATTTTATAATATAAAATAATGACTTCCTAATAACGGCCTATTGTATTCATTGTTTCTAAATATAAAGTAATGACTTACTCGTAATATTTTAAATAAGTTCTTTTTACACAGTTAAATTTTATACATTTTTATTTATTATATGTTTTATGTTTAAATTTTTATGACGAGTCCTAAAATTACACACTAGAGAAAACTTAAATTTTTCTGAATGTATTTCCTTAAGCTAATAGTATTTGCTTAACTCCTTATTTTTATCAATCAAGTAAGCAATCGGATAACCACTTATAATTCATCTTTTTGTAAGTATGTGTGTAACCACTTATTATTCAAAATCTTATAACTACTTATTTCTCATTTTTTCGTAAGCGAGCGGGTAAGCGTGACTACTTATGAAAACGACCACGCCAAACAGAAATAATGAGTTTAGACGCCAAAAAATAAGTTGTGCGGAGCTATTAATTTCTATTATATAACCACTTATTTGGTAATGAAACATTTTGCTGGGTAGCTTACGGAAATACATTCAGAAAAGTTTAAGTTTTCTCTAGTGTGTAATTTGAGGACTCGTCATAAAAATTTAAACATAAAACATATTTACATATAATAAATAAAAATGTATAAAATTTAACTGTGTAAAAAGAACTTATTTAAACTAATACAAGTAAGTCATTATTTTATATTTAAAAACAATGAATACAATAGGTCGTTATTAGGAAGTCATTATTTTATATTATAAAATAATGTAAAAGGTAATGATATATAATTTTTGGTAATGCAGATAGTAATGAGGTGTCATTACCAATATTTTGCTGGGAATGCATGTAAGCATTTTTTGGTTTATCCTTTCAATTAGATTACTAGAAGTAGAAATCGGAATAGCACGATTAAGAGATTTTTTTAATCCTTGAGGTAATCAACTTTGCTCACTCTATATTAGAACAGGGTGACTACAAAATAAAATTTCTGCAAGCTATATTCCACCACTATATTTATTGGTTTATTACCATTTTTTATTTTTTTTTGTTCGGAACCACTGTGGTCCAGCGGTTCTAGTATGTATAGAATAAAATATTAATTTATATTGAATATTTGAGATATCGAATATTAGACGAATATTTTTTTTTTTACAAAAGAGACTTTTATAAAAATGGCTCGTTCGAAGATTTTGATTATTGATTATTGATTGATTATTCTGAAATATTACAAATTCATAAGCAAGAACAACATTTCTGGTTATCGCACTTTTTATGTTAGTTGAAAGTTGATTCCGATGAGGCGTGATATTTTTTCCTCTAGCAAAAACAAAAAGAATTTTCAACTACATATTAGTTTTATAAGCGTCACCCTAATTCCTGCTTCTACTGATAAGTATTTTACATAATAAATAAATGAATGACCACAAAAGTGGTGTAATGAATTTTAATACAAAAAACTCAAATTAAATGATAATTATTTTCACAAATGCTTTTAAATTTTATTACAATATTAACAAAAACCCGACTGCTTATTTTTTTTTACTGCAAATTGAAATTTACATTTACTTTATAAATATATTGAAAGAAAACAGTTTTACTTTCTACGCCGAGATAAATTGTCGCCGTTACTAGACAAAAAGTTGATTTTGTTAAAGTTGGGTGAATGTACAAGAAATCAAGTTCAACCATCATCATCATCATGTGGTGGTTTTTCAATGGCGATTTTGCCAATTTTGTCAGATTTTTTTCTATACTAATGGTTTGAATGCCAATGACTTTTCTTGAAATTGATTTTCTGTTTTGAAGCGATTAAACATGATCTTTTTTGTAAAGTTAATCCAATAGCACAAGTACTTTATTTTTTCAAAAACGGTTTAAAAGTTAATTAACTATTATTACTTTTTTGTTTTGTTTGATCAAATCATTTAAATTGTTTAAAACTAATTTAATTTTACTTACAAACCTAATTATTTGTTACCATTTGATTTACTTGTCTATGCAGTCTTTCTATATTTATATAAATAGAAATCAGTCAATTAATTTATACAATTTTTTGAAATGGGCATTTCCAATTCAGTTTTTAAACATATATAACTGTGTTTTGTTGTTGTTTAAGTTTTAGAGTTACCATACTTAAATCAATTTTATCCTTAAATTAACTAAAAAGAACGATGATGAATTCACAAAATAAAGCTAATAATAAATCAATAACAAAATTGGGTAATTTTCCTCGACGAAATCTTTGTATTTAAACTCAAACTTTATTTTAAATTCATATCAACTTCACCTGGTGGTCACCTTAACAAATCTGTAACACTTGTGTAATGTCGTTTTTAAAACGCTACGATTTTCATATTATACTTTTTTCATTATATTTACAATAACTAGCCTTGCAACTTTAATAACTAGATACTAGATTTTTTTTAAATATAATTTTTCTTTAAGAAAATCTTTAACAAAAGTCATATTTCAAAATCAACAACTAGTAAAAAATTGCAAATTTATTTTTATTTCGTCTTACCAACTTTTCAAAATTGTTTCAAGATCAATGTTAATTGCAATAAGAAAAAAAAAGTGAAATGAAACTTTACAACTTTCTTGTTATGTTAACTGGAATTAGTGGATGCTATTAAATTTAATTCAATAATTATATATAATAGTGAGTTGTAGGTGATACATATAAAGTGTGAAAGTAAAAACGGAATAGAAAATTTTTTTGGAAATTTAGAAAAACAAAATATGTAAAGAGCATGTAAGCAAGGGTTATTTTATAGGAAACCTGTACAGAATCTCTGGTTTAAAATGTTTATGAAGGCTTTACAAAAATTTTGTAAAACTGACAGAAAAAGCTTTTAAAAATGAGTTAAAAATTCCCTTGCAGAAAAAACTACGAAAATTATAAAAGTTATTTGCTAAATATTAGTAAGATAAAGACTATCGAGTTATTTTTGAAAAATTATATTTAAAACAAAGACAACTAATGTAGAAAGCATTAAATTTTTTTATTTATTAGGTTTCTACGAGTACATTTCTAGTAAAACTAATAAAAGAGAAAAAATATTGAAAAAGTTGTCAAAATATTCAGAAGTACTCGAACAAAAAAATTGTAAAAATAGTAAACAAACAAAAAAAAATTTACCAAAATCGCAAAAACTCGTCGTCGGAGTGCAAAATTTAATGCGCATCATAAGAGATAATTTAATAATGATTCACATATTAAATTTTATCATATGTTAAACAAAAAAAAACATGATACTAGTTTTTGTTGTAAGAAATTTTTAAAGTAAAAACTAGTAAAAATTCCCCTTAAATTTTTTATTAGTTTTTACTATTTTTTTTGTACTCGAACTGATTTTTGAGTAAAACTGGTAAAAATGGTAAAGCTAGTAAAAAAAGCATATAAACAAACACACTTATTATTGTACTATAAATTATAATACTAAAAATACGTTTTGAAAATATCTGAATTATCGCTTGAACCATTCCTTTCTGACTTTTTTTCCTTATGTCCTGTATAAGATTTCTGACAATACTTTGACAGATGTTCTTGGATACGTCTTTCCACTATTTGATAAATTACTTTTTGTTATGGGAGACGGCTCCACTCTTTCCCAAACTCTAAAATATATTTGTAAAGTTACTACTACAAAATTAGTGCATTTTTGTTTAATATCACGTATAGTGAGTAAATATAAACATAAAATGCATAAAATTATTTTGTAAACATTTTCATATACAATAACACACATATGATATACAGTGGGGAGCGTTATTGAGTACATGTCAGTACTTGAGAAAACTAACAAGTGCAGACATAAAAATATCAGTCAAGGGGTCTAAAGTATACTTTTCTGAAAGCAAAAGGTTCGCTTAATCTAAATCTGGCCTCAGAAATGACCTTCCTTATCAGACTTTAGAGCTATATAAATGGGATAAACTTAACTTTTCTTCAAAATATTTCGAATCGTATATTTTCTTGAAAAATATTTTTAACAAGATTCGCAACGGCATCTGAATATACTACTCTTCCTCTTTAAAATGATTTTTGAATTCTTTTGATAACATATTTTTTTACGGATATATCGTTTATTGAAATTTGGGCTTTCACCGCAATTTCAAAGTAAAATTGTAAAAAAAATAAAAGACCCAAATTTCAAAAAAACGATATATCCGTAGAAAAATATGTTATCAAAAGAATTCAAAAACTATTTTAAAGAGGAAGAGTAGTATATTCAGATGCCGTTACAAATCTTGTTAAAAATATTTTTCGAGGAAACATACGATTCGAAATATTTTGAAGAAAAGTAAAGTTTTTCCCATTTATATAGCTCGAAAGTCTGATATGGAAGGTCATTTCTGAGGCCAGATTTGGATTAAGCGAACCTTTTGCTTTCTGAAAAGTATACTTTAGTCCCCTTGTCCGATATTTTTATGCCTGCATTTGTAAGTTTCCTCAAGTGCTGACATGTACTCAATAAAGCTCCCCACTGTAGTTATAGGCATTATGTGTTTATAATTAAACATATTGTGCGTATTTTTTTATTATGTTGATAAATTTAAACTTTAAGCCACATTCACAATGATGAGTACTCCACTCTGCAGAGTAAAGTGTACTAAAATAGAGATGGCATGATACAGAAAACATGTAAGTGCGAAAAAGATAGGAACAAAATCCACTCTGTAGAGTGGAGTACTCTAACATTGTGAATCCATCTTTACTCACACATTTTTTAATCTACTATTTAACAAAGTGGTTACCGTTATCGCTAAAATACCGTTTTAAATTGAATACCGTTACCAATACCTCTAAACAAATTCCAAATACCGTTGTCGTTACCTATACCGTTATTTTTATGAGTAGTTACCGGTATTTTACCGGTATTTATTACTTTATATAAAAAGATACAATTTTTTAACTTTTTTATTTATTTTATAATCTTGAGTTCTTTTTACAAGAATTTTATAGATAATAGTTTTACTTATTAAAACTACCACCATTGAATTTAGAGCTAATAATCAGTATTTTCAACACTTAGGATTAAAAAATAGGCTAAATTTGAACTTGTTTTCATATGTTTTCAACGTAATTTATTATACCGGTACGTACCGGTATTGCTGTTTCGATAACGGTATACCGTTACCGAAACAGTCTTAAATACCGTTGCCTTTAGCGTTATCGAAACAAACAAATTTCGATTCGATACCGTTATTCGTTTCGGTAACCAACCTTGCTATTTAACTTGTAATACACAGAGAGAATTTTGCTGGACGAGCTTTAATGAAAGTTTTCGATAAACTAATGAAGTTTTCTTCACGAAGTAATTGAAAAATGTGTTTATTTGTAAACACATAATGCCTAAAAACACTTTGTGCGTGTATTATTGTGTACGGAAGTGTGTACAAAAAAAGTTTACGCACTTTTTGTTTATATTTACCGAATTTTCGTAAAATTAAACAAAACTTTACCCATTTTAAAGTAGTAAATTTACAAACATTTTTTAGAGTGTAATGATTGTGGTATGGCTATGCAACATCTACATTTGAGAGGTAACGATATATTTGGTTTGTCTTTCAAATATTTCGATTTACATTATTTTTTATTTCAAGGTTTGTGGAACTTGACTCCGGCGAATCAGGAAGTTTCATCGGTAGTGCATTGGTCATTAATCCAAACCTTGTAAGTGATACCACCAGTTTCGAATTGATTTTATATAAAAGTAATAAAATATATTGGTATATTGTTACAGAAAAATTATTTTTACGCCTAGGAACATGTGCTTAGGTATGAGGCTTTTTTGTAAAGAAAATTGCTCAAATCTGAAGATTTTTCAATAGGGAAAAGTGATTTATAAAAAAATTATCAGAAAATACCACTGATTTTAAAGAGTTTTTCTAAAGGGAAACTCTGATATTTTAAGAACTTTTTCTAAAGACAAAGCCTTAGATTGTGATGACTTTTTCTTCTAAAAAGAAAAAAAAAAAACTACAGATTTTGAGGACTTTTTTCTACATAAAAATCCTCAGATTCTGAATACTTTCCTACAGAAAGCCCCATATTTGAAAGATTTTTTTCCTAAAAAAACTCAGATTCTTTTCCATAGAGAATCGCTTAAAATCTGAGGACTTTTTCCTATACAAAAACTCAAAGATTATGATGACTTTTTTTCTATAGAGACTCCCCCAATTGCGAGCGTTTTGTCCTGCCTGAAAACGTTTAGATTCTGAGGACTCTTCATATAGAAAAACTCCCGGCTAGGGATTCCATAAAAGAATTACAATTATCATCCACTTTAAGTTGAATTTATAATATTTTAAAGATGTTAGTTACAAAAATGTTCCAATATATGATGCAGAATTGCTGCCTTTTACCAAATTTGTTACAAAATTTTAAAATTTTTATATAATATGCACTGAGAGAATTTTCATCACTTCAGTAATGAATTTCTTCATAGTTTCAATAAAAATTGTCACTGGAACTCGTGCATTTGAATCTATGAAACAGGTTTCATTAAAGTCAATGTTTATGAAAAGTTCATAAAATGACTGAAACTCTTCATAAAATTAATAGGCCACTCATCCAATGAATAAATCACTCAGCCAATGAAGAGCTTCATAAAATCTATGAAGCAATTTCATTTACTATTATTTATTATAGTTGGTTGTTGTAGTTGCTAAGCTGAACTGGATAAATAAAAAGTTCTTAGCAAATGCAAAAGGTGTAATAAAATCGTAGCATATTTCTCAGGAAATGACGACATTTTATAAAAAATTAAAAGAAAGTAAATACTTTGAACAATTTCATAAATATAAAGAACATTTTCATTAAATTTATGGAGATCTAATTTATGAAATTCAATGAATTTTTTTAATGAAATTATGAAATTTAAGAAATAAAAGTTATGAAAAATTTCATAATATTAATTAAATATTATATACATAATGAAATTCTTCATTGGTTCTGGGAAAAAAATTTTATGAAATTATATCATTAATATCATGAAGGATAATTCTCTCAGTGTGGTAGATATTAAACTTCGAAAAATGGACGATAATAGTCTTAAAATTCTGAGCACAAATTTCGAGAATTTTTCTTGTAGAAAAACCCTGCAATTCTGAGGACTTCTTCTCATATAATATTCCTCAGTTTCTGTGGACTTTTTCTTACAGAAAAAAGTTCGCTGAATCTGAGACATTGTTATAAAAGAAAGTCCTCAAGATCAGAGTTTTTTTTTTATGAGAAACATCTTTTGAATCTGATGTTTTTTGCAGGAAAAAGAACAGACAATTTAAGACTTTTTCGGTAAAAGTGCCCAGAATCTAAAACTTTTCCTATAGGATCTGACGCTCTTTTAGTGGGAAAAAGTGCTCAGAACCGAATTTGTTTCCATTAAGAAATCGCCGCAGATTCTGACAGAATTGTAACATTTTTTGATTATTAACTCTACTATTTTCTTGAGCTTAAAAAAAAAAACTTTTTATAAATAAAAACCAAACCTTAAGCTCAAGAAAATAGTAGAGTTAAAAATTAAAAAAGAAGGTTAAATAAACGAAAAGAATTTTTTGATTATAAAATATTTTAAAAATAATTTCATTCATTTATTTTTGGACAAAATTACGTGTTTTATTGGGTAAATTTGCGCACAAAAGTAGTAAAAGTGCACTAATTTTTTCATTCGTTTACGCAGTGGTAGTAAATTTATCATGTTTATAGTAGGAATTCAGTGTCCTACTGTAAGCTGGGTAAATTATAAAAAAATTAATTAGAGTACAGTTATTTTTACCTTATGGCCCAATACCTTTTGATGGGGCGACACTGGGTATATTTGGTGAATTTAGGGCTTTTTTTAACATATTCAAATATTGTGGTCTCGAGTAGTTATAGAGTGGTTCTAGCGTAATGCGTCAATGCTAAGGCGGGAAATATATTGTTGAGCCCTATAGTTTTTAATGAATGGTGCACTCAAAAAAATAAGTTAGATTAAAAATTAGTAAAACGCCTTGTACATCAAGTGTACTAGTTTTCTGCATTTTTTTATTTATATTTTTTTTTCGACACAACTAATTTTGGACTAATGTTTTACTAATTTATTTTGCAACCAAAATTGTGATTTTTTTAAGGGAAAGGGGCTTTAGTAATATAAAATCGAAATTTTGTTGTCTCCATTTTTGTTTTCTTTAGACCTATCTACACCATTTATATTCAATTGGATGCAATTTTGTTTATACTTTACTTAATATAATTTTTATATGTTTTTAGATTTTTAATTAAATCTTGTCGACATTTTTATATTTTATAAAGTTTACTAAATAATTTCAAAAGAATCACAAAAAAAAACAATTTCTGGATTTAAATTCTCAGATAATAATTTTATTGACTTCAGCAAGGATTTTTTCGTTTGCAATCGTTTGAAGCGTCAGCACAAGTTTCGCTGAATTTATAAATTTATATGAAACGATTTTGCTGACTTTACCGACTTTTTTTCGTGTAATAATATTTTCTTTAAGCATTCTTTCCGGTAAATATGTCCACTAATTGTGCCAGTAGTAATGAAAGAAGAACTTTTTATCCACACTGATAAATCGCCTTTCTCACAAGGTATTTGCTATCAAATTATGTATCCTACGAAAATAAATGTTTGGGTAGCCGGAAGTTTCTTTACTATAAATGTAATATAGAATTGTGGGAAAGTCCTCGGCCATTACAGTACATCCAGTTTTTTATCCAAAAAAATCATACAACTTTCTGGATTTCTTTTTTTTTCTGGCCAAAAGTATGTGGCGACGTTGTGCTGTTTCAAGAATGGCAGCAGTCACTCTTTAATATATAATTCCGAGTTAATTGAACCAGAACTCACAAACTACTGGTTACTTTTGCCACAACTGCAAATTGCTTGCCATACGAGAAATTTGTTAGGAAATTTCACCTACAAAAAAATTTTGGTTCCAATTTGGTTCCAACCGAATCGTTCAGTTGCTGCAACCGATAATTCGGTTGTCACAACCCTATTTCTGTTTCTCCAACTGAAATAGGGTTGCGGCAATCGAAATAGGGTTGTGACAACAGAAATAGGGTTGAAACAACCGAATTTTCAGTTGCAGCAACCGAACGATTCGGTTGGAACCAAATTCGGTTGGGACAACAAATTTTTTTTGTAGGTGTTTGTTAGCTTTTTTGATCCTATATTGTACTTCCAAATTTCCTCTGACATCAGTAACATAAAAATCTTGTCCTGCAGTAGGTATATTTTTGTTATAAAATTTGATTTTAAGTTTTTTGCTCTAGTTTTTGCCTCAGAGGTCTTTGTTGCATTCCTATCTGAAACTTTTTGAACTTTAAACGTTTTCATATCTACATTGGCTTTCACTTTTCGTACAAAGAAATCGGAACATTGGGCTAATCGGTGGACTTTTCGTCCAGATGTATTCGGTGCTCTTCTAAGGCGGTTCTCAAATTTTCTAGTCTCTTAACAATATCCAGTACACCTTTTTTCTTCCCGTTTTCATAACGTTTAACAGCCTTGGAAACAGTATTACGGTGTACTTTATGCTGTTTTGCTATTTTTCTGTAAGACCAAAATCGATTTTGTTGAAAAGTTTTGAATTAATTTTTTAGAATTAATTAATTTTATTTTTTGTTTATTCATAGTGTTTAAATCATTTTCAAACTATTTTTTACAATTTCAATTAAAAATTCTCAAATTTTTCACAACCCCATTGACAGATATTGCATTTATACACTATTTTGTTATCGTCAATAGACGTTTGCCACAGTGTGCATATTCCTTGTTAAAAATTGCCTTAGGTGTAAAAAATCCCAGTTATAAATAAGTTTATTGTGTGTACTACACACAAATTACAAAGCTGCTCTAGATTTTGACAGATCCTTCAGGCAAACCGCAATAAAAATGAAAATGGACTTTTGCACAAAACAACTTGAGTCGGAAAAACAATGATAAAACAAATGCCACAATAAAAACGAAATAAAATAATGGTATTGTACAATTTTAAATAGAGACTGCAACAAATTTTAACCCAATAGGGGTATTCACAATAATGCAAAATTTAAAAGATGTATGCTTGCCACAACGGCCAGTTAAACGAGAATGCATTTAACCCTCTAATGCCCAAGGCCGCCAAAAGGCGGTCTTCAGATTTTAAATAGTTTTTGGCTAAATAATTTAACAAGTTGTATTATAATTATTTAACAAGTTGTATTATATCCATAGAAAACTTAATTACCCAATTTTTTGCCTTCAAACTTTTTTTGTAAAAGGAACGGTTTTCAAGCGAGAAGCATGTAAAGTGAAAATTTAGTAAATTTGGAAAAATTAACTTTTTAAAAAAGAAAAAAATATTTGAAAAATCGCCAAAAAATACATTTACCATTTGGCGTATATATCGATAATAACAAAACTAGTTTAGAGTCTCTAATTGTAAAATCAGTTAAAAATTTTTCTCCAGGACTCACAGGATAACCGCAGGATATGTCTTACGAATATCTCTCTAACTCAAAAATTAGCCAACAGATGAAATTAAACACAGAGTATATACGCAGAGGTAATAGTAAGCAAAACTAATTTGGTAAAAATCTATTGATGTTTATTGCCAAATTCGTCAAATTTCGTAATTTTCAAAAAGCGAAAATCGCCACAACTTCTGAAATAACAACAATTGATCAACGATTTTCGGTACATAATTTTATTTTACTGATAGTGTTATTTATAACATAAACCTAAATTAAATTATTTGACTACTGGGTTTCCAGATACGTCTTCAACCTTTGTCGTGCTATATCGCCTAAATAAAGTAATAATTAAAATTTTAACATTTGTTCCATAGCAGATTTTCAATGCCAAATACATATATAGTTTAAATATTATCGCAATAAAAAATAGAGCATTAGAGGGTTAAATTGGAGGTCGCATAATATATGTACACTCAGATAAAAAAGTTAGTAAAAAATTTGTAAACAGTTTCCAATCGCACTTTACTATTTTTATACTGATTTTTAGTACAATTTTTTTAGTACAATTTTTTTTAGTACAATTTTTTTTAGTACAATTTTTTTTAGTACAATTTTTTTTAGTACAATTTTTTTTAGTACAATTTTTTTTAGTACAATTTTTTTTAGTACAATTTTTTTTAGTACAATTTTTTTTAGTACAATTTTTTTTAGTACAATTTTTTTTAGTACAATTTTTTTTAGTACAATTTTTTTTAGTACAATTTTTTTTAGTACAATTTTTTTAGTAATCATTTTTGCTATTCTCTTGTTACAAATTACGGATATTTTTACTAATTTTCGCTGTTGATTTCAGCAAAACATTTTACTAATTTTTCAAAACCGAGTGCTAAATTTAGCAGAAAAATATACTAATTTAAAAAATTTTATTTACAAGAATTCTGATGGTAATGATTGGTTGCACTTGCAAATGCATTAATTGTCAACCATTGGTTCCAGGAAAGTTTTTTCATAAGTTTTTTCTCTAGTTATTGTAAAATAAATTGTGAACTCTATTTGGAATTTGTCATATTTGATCTTAAACCGAACAAAAATAACACTCATTGTAACAATCTTCAGATCAACTAAAAATTACGGTAAAATGTAATATTATTTATTAAAAATTTGAGAAACTTAATGAATACGTTTTATTAAGAACAACAATAGTTTCGAAAAAAAATAGTTTTTTTTTTGAGGTATAGAACTTTAAAATTAAATAAAACACCGATTTTTATAAAATTGGCTTTAGTTGAAAAATAATTTTTTGTAATTTTTATTTAAATATGATTTCTGGCATTAGCCGCCTTGGCTGGATTGGACGTAGTCCAATCGGGTTGTCCAATTTTCGATCACGTTGCAGCATTAGGGGTCGTTTATTGGTAATAACGCAGTAATAACGGTAATAACCGCTAAAATTACGTTATCGATTCAAACGCCTTTCTACTGACTAAAGTTTTCCTTAAGATACCGTCACCGAAATACCCAAAATACCGTACTTATACGGAAATAAATGAAATATCGATACCCTAAAATACCGAAATAAATGAAATACTCTAAAAATACCGTTACCATTATTTTAATTTTTTAATTGATTGCACGTGGTTATTAAGTATTTTACATACATTAAATTGATAAGTTTGTTTGGTTTTTGGTTTACCGTTACCGCTATAACTAAATTACCTAAAAATTACCGAAATAACTGAAATACCGCATTTCTCCCACATCAAGGCGATTCAATTGAGAAACATAGAAATCAGTGATCATTATTGCTTTATATCCGTTACCATTAATTGTAACGTTCTGGCCAGCATAGTTTTTGAAGAAGTAGGGACCAATGATTCCACCAGCCCATAAACACACTAAATGGTTACTTTTACTGGATGTAAGGGCGTCTTAACAATGGCTTGAGAGTTGTCTTCTTTGCTTATGCGGCAGTTTTGCCTATTGATGTAGCCATTCATCGCTGAATAAAATTTTCTTGGGAAAATCGGGATCAATAGTTATCAGTGGTCGTGCGGCTTTAAGAATTGCACGACTTAAATTTTATAAGCCTTTTATTCCGTAAAATCTTCTATAAGTTGGATTTACACAGATCCAATTGATGTTCCCCATGGCGGATGAACTCATACAGTACTTCCTCGATGCTACATTTTACAGCAGTAAATAGTTTCTTCAGTTCACACAAGGGTTGCCAGGCAATACCGCTAAAATACCGTTATCGATTCAAAACCCTTTCAACTGACTACAGTTACCCCTAAAATACCGTTACCGAAATAACCGAAATACCGCTATCTTTAAAATACCGTTACCGAAATAACTGAAATACCGTTACCCTTAAAATACCGATACCGAAATAAATTAAATATCGATACCCTTAAAATACCCTTACCGATATAAATGAAATACCGTTACCCCTAAAATACCGTTACCGATATTTTTAATTTTCTGTTTTTGGCAATTGCACTGGATTATTGATTATTTTTCGTACATTAAGTTGGTAAATTGGTTCTGTTTTTAATCTCGTTTGTTTTTCGTAATAAAATTGAAGGGATGCATCGTAAAAATTGGCTACCGATATCCTTAAAATACCGTTAGCGAAATAACCGAAATACCGCTAACCTTAAAATAGCGTTACCGAAATAATCAAAAAACCTTTATCCTTAAAATACCGTTACCGAAATAACTAAAAAACCGTTATCCTTAAAATACCGATACCGAAATAAATGAAATAGCGTTACCTTTAAAATACCGTTACCGAAATAATCTAAAATAGCGTTACCCTTACCGATAACCGCATCGTTTCGGTTGCCATCCATGGTTCACACTGTATGATTTCCATGAGAATGCGTCTTACAATTTAGAGTAAATGTGAAATGGTGAATAGTAAAGTGGACGTAGTGCATGATGAGCTCCACGCATAGAACCATGTTTTTTTAAATAAAACTGCACAATTTTCAAGCATGAGACGTCAGTCTATTTCTGACAGTTATCAAAATGGTTAATTCCGAAAATACTGTTGTCTAATTACTTAATGTTTTGCACTGGCAGTTATTTTAGCTGCAATTGCAGTTGAAAATAACTGTAATTGTAGCTAATTTATTGAATAAATAATTCTGTACCTCTACTATAAAATCCCTCATGAAGTAGTAGTACCCAGCAAAACCACACATTACCAAATAATGGGTAAAGTAATGTATCGCCATAGAGTTGGACTGGTTACTTTACACCTTACTTCACTGATGAATTTTACAGGCGATGAGCCTCAAAGTAATGTGTCATTGTTACCAGTATACTTACAAAAAAATGAAGAGTAATGGGTTACCTAGTTGCAGATAGATATTAAAAAAGTAATTGGTCACCCATATGATTACGAAGAGGCTGAGAATAATTGCCCTACGGGAAATGGATCAGTCACAGAGCTGGTCACGTGACTGGAACTTTGTGGGAGTCACCGGTCTTCGATTCGGTTTTTTTATATGAAAGTAACCGGCAACTTTAACATGGGCTTGTCATAGGAGGTGGCAATTTCCTCCTTTTGAGCTACTTGTAACTTGTCGCAAAGCTTGTCGTTTATAACATATCACACTACTGGTTTAAGAAAGTATGCAATATAACAAGTTAAAATTATCTAATACGGAAGTAGTCTCATGTTAGACATTATGTGATATGTACCGAAACTAGTGAGAAATAAAATATCAGGTGACTGGTTTAAGCGCACCTATCACAGAACTAAAGAAAAATATTTGTTAAAAAACTAGTCACACATTAGTCAATATGTGTGTTGTTGCTGAACTAGTACAAAATAATAGTTTCGTGACATATCACTATACTGCTCTAAGTTAACAAGTCACAGGACTAACTGAAACTAATTGACTTGTAACATGTCACTTATTATTCACCATGTGTCATAATAAGTATGGGTGCTGGAAGAACCCAGAAGGATCCAGTCACTGAACTTACGTAAAACGACAAGTCACCGAATCTGTTTTTAAAACATCACAAAGTCACAAAAAATTATTTAAAAAAAAACAGTTTATTCCAAATTCCAAAAACATAAATATTAGGGGTTTTCATATAAACTCGTAAATTCCATGTAAATCTTGTATAAATATAAACATATTTTTCATGTATGGAGATTGATATTAAACTCATAAACATACCAACTTTACACTGTTTACAAGTATAATACGCATTTATATGAAAACCCCTATTAACTCATGATTACAATTCAATATAAGCTATACATATAAATTATTTTAATTTTTGCACTAAAAATTCAAAAATAGTTTTTTCGGACTTTCTAAATAGATTTTCATACATTTACTTAGAATATTGTTCTACCTCAAGTCCAAATTCGAATACGATAATATTGTAATATTAGAAATTATTTGTTGCTTCAAAATATCATATTCGAATTTGGACTTGAGGTAGAACAATATTCTAACAAAAACATATATGAAAGTATACATATAAATTTTAACGTAAGTTAAGAAATACTAGTTACACCATACACCACCACTTCGACAGGATAAAATAAGTTTATACTGCTGTTTGTAACACCAAAAAATATTGGACCTAGACCAACCTATTAGTGTACCGATTTACTCAGAATCGCGTTTTGAGTCGATTTGGCGATGTCCGTCCGTCAGTCTATCTATCTGTCCATTAGACCGTACCTCAAAAAAAAAGTTTGCTGTACACCCTCCAATATGAAGTATTTTTGGAAGGCGATTTCAAAAAAAAAAAATTTTTTTTGCCGAATGTAGTGGTCGCCTTTTTTAATTTTTTGTTATAGCTTTGGCATTTAAACTCGGATTTTAAAGTGTGATATATCGATTTTTTTGCCTCGAGGAGACCAGTGTTTTGCTACATAGTAAAAATCCAATTAAAAACAATTTAAAAAGGCGACCCCTACGTTCGGCAACCAATATATGAAAAAAATTTCTACTGGGTTTAGCGAAAAACTTCCTTAGCAAAATTTGAATGATTTTTTGCGAGCTTTAAATTTCTAACATTAGGGTAGTAGCAACTGAGATCTGGTGGGTAACTACTATAACGGAAAACTTGAGGTCAAAATGCCCTTAGAGAAAAATACTGGTCTCCTCGAGAGAAAAACATCGATGTATCATACTTTAAGATCCGACTGTAAATGCCTAAGATATAACAAAAAATGTAAAATGGCGACCCCTACGTTCGGCAAAAAAAATAAAAATTTTTTTTTGAAACCTTCTTGCAAAAATACTTCATATTGGAGGGTGTACGGCGCACTTTTTTTTTGCCTGTAAGGTGGTACGCTCTACTGTCCATGTACCCTTGTGTGAACGCAACAAGTCGTATATACATACGGACCAAATTTCGGCAAAATGGAATGACTTTTATAGGTCCCTAAAAATTTCAAGTTTCTTTTCAGGATTTCTGCACAAATTCTGAACAATTTTATATACGTTTCGAATATGAAATACAATTTTTTAAAATTCATTTACAAAAAGAAGTTTATGTGTGAATTGATCAAAATATTTTTTATCGTTAAATTGCCTCTATATGAAAAACTTTTTGTGTATTCCATGACCGGGAATCAAACGACCAACCCTCTACACAGGCTACGACCCATAGCATCATCTCTTAACGAGACACACCATGGTCGACACATCGATGAGTGTGGCTAATTGAAGTCTTGTCAATCATAACCTACACAATGAATGTTTTGTAATCGGAAGAAAATTTCTATCGTTATTTCCTTTTCACATGTAATTATCACATTATGATGATTTCTTTGGCCAAAATTGGATGATATGGATGTGAACGACATGTGGCTCTAACAAGCGGCGCTACGTGCCACATAGCTGAAGCGACCTGGCCATTCTGCACGACCGATTTGAGGGCATGGTTATCCCACACAGAAGCGACTTAAACTATTTAGTCACCGAAATCGTGCGGTTTGACCGCTTTAGACTTGTTCTTGTGAGGTTCCATCAAGTTGCTTGTCTATGCCAATAAGTCAATTAAAAATTGTATGTATTATAATAGTTATTAAACTTCGAAAAGTGTGCGATAATCGTCTATCGTATTATAGAATCTGGGCACATATTTTAAGTAAAACCCTGTTAAGTTTACATATAAAAAAATATATGCGCAATTTACAAAGACCATTCCTGAATTCAACACTAAACTGGTTTTCGGGTCATTTTAGGCTTTTTGAACTAGGTTTTAGTTATTAACATAAATTTAATCTTCTCTTTAATTAAAATACAGATGTGATGTACCTATTTTAGTCCAATGGGTCATTTCGACCCCTTAGTGATTTAAGCTTCCCTAGTGATTTTTTTTGGAATACTTTCCTCTATTTCATAATGGTAATATCGGTATTATAAAACATTTTCACCAACGATTAGAGAAAAGAACCGGAAATCAAAATATCCAATCAAAAATTCTGACTTTTTGGATATAACATCCCCAGTGTTTGAGAATAAATCCAAAAGGGTTGCACAGCCTTTCAGTCAGTCACTGAACAGTTTGTTTTGTTAGTCATTGACAATCTATTATGCATACTCGTATCCGAACAATATTTTTGAACTACTCGTAGTTTATTATTATGTCATCATTTCTGTGGCCACAAAGTTAAGTATTATGTAAACTTTGTAACAGTCACGGGATAGGGTTTTACGGTACCGATCGCCATTTTTTCATACACATCTAATTATACTGCACCTGTTCTGTGTTATATCACTACTTCAACTGCAAAGGTACTAGTTACTTTTGCCAATTTGATGTTATGATACTTTTTCTCCAGTTATAGGATATATCCAAAATGAACTAGTTAATGTTTGGCCTCCATTTCAATAGTCACGATGTTGAATATTTTGTTGCAATTACCACTTTTTGATACACCGAAATTTGTTTTTACATCAGTTTTGTAACCTGTCCCCTATGCACCTGTCACAGATTTGTCACTTTGGATCAATCGACCCTTCATTTCCCGTAGGGTGGTTACACATATAATTATAAGGACTGAAATAGTAGTTACCCAGGTAGAAAATTACAAAGGGGACAGCATTGGCAAAGCACCGAAATGGGTGGTATGAGTGCTTGTTAACAGCGCTTTCCCAACGCCCAAATGATAACACCGTTCCACGGTGGTGCCAATGCTTTACCAAGCTATGGGAAAGCACCCAGAAACATAAAAATCAAATGCTTTGCCACGCTCAAATAAAAAAATTAAAGTGCTTTCCTGACACCCAAATGATACTTAACACCGATCTATTTAATGCTTTGCAAACCCAGTAAAATTTTTTACAATCCCTAGCCAAGCACAGTTATTCTACAACTGGTTCCACTGCAACCGCTTCCATGGAACTGGTTCCGGAACTAGTTCCTGGGATCCTATATGGAAGGTATGGGTGACGTAGAATCAGTTCTAGAACTAGTTCCAGAACTGCTTCAAGGGCAACCGGTTCCACTTTGGAGCTATAGAAGTTGTTGCTTTTGGGACAATTTCAAACAAAAATAATCGGTGTTAGAATCGACAGTAGAAGGGGTTGTGAATGAAAAGTAGCTATTGTAGAACCGATTGTTTGGGTAGTTACCCTATAATTACACAATTTAAATAAAAAATTTTCTAAGTAAATAATTTTTATATTAAAACAATTGCTTTATATTTACTTATAATGCATTATGTAATCAACATTCCGTAGCCCATTACTTAATGTTTCAAAATAATGATACATGGATGCAGTATACATTACAAAGTAATGCATTATGTAATAAACTATAGGTAACTCATAACTCTGTGTTTCTAAATAATGCTCAAGGTAAGGATTATACATTATAAAATAAAGCATTATGTAATAAATTTTCGGTAACTAATTACTTTATGATTCAAAATAATGATGAAGGTAAGGAGTATTCATTACAAAGTAATGCATTATGTATCCAATTATCGGTAACCAATTACTTTATGTTGAACAATAAGTATACTTGTAAGGAGTACACATTACAAGGTAATGCATGAGTTTGTCGCACCCATTACCAAAGTTTTGCTGGGTAGTTAGTAGTTTCAGGCAATTTTTCATAAACTTTGTGAAGAAAACTTCATTAGTTTAGCCAAAAAATTCATTAAAACTCGTCCAATAAAATTCTCTGTTTAAATAATAAAAACTTTAACATGCACTAAGAGAATTATGTGTTTAAAATTAACTCCAACTGCAGCTAAAAAAGGACATTGCAATTGCGTTTAAAATTAACTATGTTGTAGCTACCCTACGGGAAATTTTAACAAACTGTCACCGAACTGGCCCCTTTATATGAAATAGACTAGTTACTTTTACATGGCGTTGTCGTAGGAGACGGAAATTGACCCCTTGTGACATGTCACAAGACAAATTCTAGGACAGGTTAATTATAATTGCAGTTTTAATTACAATTGCAGTTAAAAATAACTTCAGTTTTTATTATTTGCATTGTTGCAATTACTACAATTCTGAATACCCCTAATACTATTAATACATTCAAAATGTATCGAACTTGGTTTTTTCTATTTCTTGTGCCATTCTTTATTTTGTTGTCTTTGTTTTTTTTCTCACATTCACAACACGAATCAAAAACAGATTAGAAACTAACATAGTAATAAATGTATAATTGGTTTAGTTTGTTGTACAATAGAAGTAAAGTAACCTTTGGATGACCGACCAATGGCCAACGGGAAGTTTTTATTATTACTTTTTTTTTCTTTCTTGAAAAAACTACTTTTAAAAGTTTACATATCAATTGTTATAGTGTTAGAAACAATGCTATAGTGTTAAAAGTCTAAATTCTTGTTAACTTCTTATGGTAACAATCTTACAATGTAATGATTGACCACAAATCATATGGTTTTGAAAAAAGCAAAAAAAAAAAAAAAAACCCAACACCAAGTCTTGTCTTCCAGTCAAGATGCCATATGTGGCTATAAACGAAAAACTATTTTGGTCAAATCAACATAAGATTTGTTAGTTTATTTTATTTTTATCTACTAAATTTTCAATTATTTTGTTGCCTTTAAAATAAAATGGTAACAATTTAAAACTCGTGTTGCTTTAACCATTACAGGTGCGAAATTAATTATTTCAAAATACCACAAAAATTATTTGTTGTAACACAGTGTAACATATTTTGAATTATCGCCGTTATCATCAATGGATTCAACGCGAAGTAGCAAAATAAAACCGCCAAAGTATTTGGCAAAGTTGGGTCGAATTTTTATTTTATGGCCTTTTTGAACCAATGCAGCTAAAATTTCATGATGCACTGTGTAATTTACCACCAGCGTATTATGGTGCCTGATTGTAAAGGTTTTCTACATATATTTTTAAATGTTCCATCATATAGCTTTTCAAATGTAGGAACATTTTTTGACCGAATTGTGGTATTTGGTCAGTTTTCGATATTAGATACTAACCCAGAAAAACCACATACCCACAATAATATATATGTGTGTAGGTAAACGTGACGTAAACACATTTTTTTTTTATTTCAGTTAATTTTTTAGTTGATATTATTACCTATGTAATCGAATTTTGTTTTAATTAATCGTATACAATTTTTAGTAATTAAAAGTATCATTTGACTGATAGGTGCTGCAAAATCATATAAAATTTTAATTAATGTAATCAATTTCGTAATTAAAACTCGCTTTTTTTCTGTGTGTCTTACTTCACTGATAAATTTTACTGGATATGAGCCCTAAAGTAATGTATACACCCATTACCTTCCTAGTGATTAAGAAATTGGATACTTAAATGGTTACAAGGATGTGAAAAGTAATGTATTATAAATAGATTTTCTTAGAAAAGTTTATAAAAAAATTGTTTCCCAGTTAAAAACTGTTTTTAATATAATATTGTATAATTTAATATATCGGGTGTCCCAACAAGAGCGCCGGATTTAATTTTAAAGAAAAACACATTTATTTTTTGAATTAATATAAAGAAAAATCTGGAAGCATGGGGTTAAGGTATTTATTTTTCGACATCACGAACGAAAATACGAAGCACAACAATTCATTCACGTTTTAAGCGATCATCTAATGAATTTCAGTTGAATGCGGGGGGCAGTGTTGCCATAACGGCGATTTTTTCGTCAGATCTAGCGATTTTATTTCGCCCCTGTCCGGTAGCTATTAGCCAAAAATGTAGCGATTTTCTATCAGCCGTAATATAATTTAAAAAAATCAGTTTTATGTTGAAAAATATTGTAAAATTCGCTTATTGATATTCTTTTATTATAAAAAACAACTTCTTAAACGATATTAGTAAAAAAAACTTTCTAAAAAATACACATTTCGATAAAATAAGGGTATGTAGTTTTTCACCGTAGAATGCACTCTTTTGAATATTTTCAATGCTAATATTAATTCAATGAAAATCGGGATTCATTATTCGCACACTGATAGAATTTTCGTTCATACTATTAATGAATCGATTTCATTAATCTGAATTCACTGATTTAATGAAAAAATTTCATCGATTTAATGAAAAATTCATTAATTTAATGAATTTTTTCATTATATATTTTCAACTAACCCGTAAGATATGCTATAATTTTTATAAGGGTTTTGAATTTGCTAATTACTAAAATAGATATATGTTCCAGTAATGAACGCTAGGATTGCAAACTGAAATTATTTAAATATAAAAGTCCAAATAATGACATCATTTTGTTTTGGCTATTTAGATCAATCGGTAACGCGATAATGTTTACATTCTGGTGATTGCGGGTTCAAGTCGACTTCAGGGAGATGTCAAAAACGTTATAAAAACGAAAAAGAAATATATGTACAAATAAAAATTAATAAAATAAAAATAAATAAAAAAAGTAACGCAAAAAAAATATATTTTTTTCAATTAGTTTTCATTTAATGAATACGTTTCATTGATCTAATGAACGCGTTCTTTTGGGACTTTTCAATGAAAAAAATCATTGGATTAATGAACAAATTCATTAATACTATGCACAAAATTCTATCAGTGCAGCTTAATCGTAAATTTTTTTATTATTTACAAGTTTAAAACACTTCTTAATTCAAGAAATTTTTGAGTAAAAAACTCCTTTAAGTACCATTTTTCGACAATCGCTGAATTCTTGCACTGTTTATAAATCTAGTGATTTTCTAGCGATCTTTGGGTCTGATCTAGCCATTTATTTTGAAAATTTGTTGGCAACAGGGGTACCACAAGGCTCCGTTCTTTCTCCTTCTCTCTTTCTTATTTTTTTTAGACTTCCAATCTTATCTACTCTTTTGCAGATGACAGCAACATTTGCCATTCATATTCCTTTGATCATAGGCCAAGCCTTGTGGAGGTTGAAGGCAAGAGGCAGATTATGAATGACACACTCAATCGGGACCTAATTACAATCTCTGAATGGGGTCGCGCGAATAGGGTCGATTTTAATCCACGCAAGACCCAATGTTGTTTGCTGACTCTTAGGACCGCTGAGCCATCAATGTCATCTGTATACATGGGTGGTATCAATATCGAGGAATCTGAAGCTCTTGATGTTCTGGGCATGAGAATACAGTGTGATGTCCGTTGGAAGGATCACGTCATTCTAGTGTCGAAAGAGGCATTCAAGTGTCTTGGCTTTCTCAACCGGTGTAAGAACTACTTCACTTCTTCTGATCTCCTTACTATTTATACCACCTATATCCGGCCGAAGGTGGAATGAAGCCTTTTGGAGCTTTTGGACCGTGTACAAAGGAGGTCTTCGGCGCTCATTAATGACAGTAGGGTATCCAGCTCTATTGACTCATTGGATCATCGTCGGAATGTGGGTTGTGTAACACTGTTCTATCGTTACTACCATGGGAAGTGTTCTGCTGAGATAAGTGTACTTATCCCGAGGTCCCGTGTTTTTCGCCGTAACACGCGCTTGTCTAGTAGATCTCATCCGTTTGTGGTCGATTGTCCAGTTAGTCGCACAACGCATTATGGAGAGAATTCGTTCATTAGTCGAACCGCCCGTATGTGAAACAGACTCCCCGCAGATGTCTTCCCTGATACTTACAATCTAGATGAATTCAAGTCAAACGTTCATAAACATTACTCCCTATTTCCTCCTTCCCATAACCTATTTTCCTAATATCAACACAATGCGTTGCATTAGTAAGGGGCATCCCCTAAATGTTGGTCTAAAGTAAAAAAAAAAATGTGTATGTTTCGATAGCTGAGCTCGTAGAGTTCTCGGCTAACAGGCAGGGATTCCAGGTTCGAATGCCAGCATGACCACGTTTATACATTTAATAAAAAAAATATTTATAATAGTTTTATTTCTGCTGTTCTTATTTTGCTAATATTTGGCAAAAAAAAAAATCTGCTGATTTCAGCAGTTTTTTCTGCAAGGTCATTTTAACTAATTTTTAGTTGCTTTTTCTGTTATTTTTACAGATTTATTTCTATGGGTGTAATCACACTCACTAACGTGAATAAATTGAAATTTCATTCACACTCCCTCGTGATCACACATGATTCAGGGGAATCACGCAAAATTCTGCTCACATGCCCATCTCTAATGTTACTCTTGTTTTTGATTTTATTCTTTGTTTGTTTTGTAAATGATATTTGCATCATCAATATAATGAAAAGTTTCATTGAATAATGTGAGTTCTGTGTGTAATTAATAATTTAATTTTTAATCGAATGGCAACCTTCATTTACTGTACCACAAAAATAAACGTTATTTGGATATTTTATGTGACTAATTGAATTTACTGGATCAATAAAAAATTGATTTATTTTTACATTTAAAATCGCTCAAAATCAAATTTAAGTTTACCAATAATTATTATTATTTAATCAACTGGTTTCAGACAAAATGTCCTTCAAAATATTGAAAATGTATTTAAATGTATCGAGACTTTTTTTATTTTCATGCTTATTAAATTTTGCTTGTTGCTTTATTTTTTTGGTTTTGTTGTGTTTAATAAAAATGACCATGCAAAAACAAGCCGAAACATGCAACATTTTGTTGTATGACCAACCATAGTTTAATTTACTTAACTTTTAAGAGTAAAACATTCAACAATATTTACAATATATTGCATAATTTCTATTTAATAAGATTGTTTTGTTGCACTTACCGAATACCAACACCACCAAAGACAGCCAATTGACCGCAGCCGCCATTCTTATTGTGTGGCCAATTGCGGTTTTTGTTTATTAACCAATTATGCGTTTGTTGTTGTTGTTTCTTCTGTTGTTGCTGCTGCTTCGTTTGTTGCTGCTGGTTATGGCCGTTTATTTTTGCTGTTGCAAAAAAAACTGTTTGAAAACCTTTGGTTTTTGCTGTTATTTGTTTTCCCTTTTAATTTTGGTTTTACTCCGGTTTAAAATGTTGCTTTTGTTGTTTTACTTTTTTTTGTTTGTTACACTTCAAAGTAAGCATGCAAAAAACATAATTATTTACGCTAAAGTTAACTTTAACCCTTTAATGTGACAGGTATTTTCTTTTTTAGAGTTTTTAACGATATTCTAAAACACAGTAGCAATTTCCATCATTTATTTCTTTTTATAAGCAATTTATAAAGGTTTTTAATTTTTTTCAAATATAAATACACTGATAGAAAAAGCTTCGTATAAAATTATGAAAAGCTTTATAAAGTTTTATCATATTTATGAAATATTTCTTCGTAGTTATAAAATGTTTCATAAATATCATCAAAAGTTTCATTATACAAAAACTGATGAAGTTGTTGCTATAATGTGATCAGACAGATTCCAAATAAATCAACCAAAGGAATTCAACCAATTTAACTTTGCCATAAAATTATGTTAAAAAGTTTAATTTTATATATGAAAATTTTTAATAGTTTTATATATGAAGGTTTTTATTTATTTAATGAAAAATTTTCATTAAATAAGTTTCATAAACATTTTAAAGCTTTTTATTGATGTAAAGAAATTTATCATTAATTTAATGAAAAGGTTTCGTCAGCTTAATTGATCGACAATGCCCCTAAGAAGCTTTTGATAAAATCTACGAATTTAATTTATTTGTACAAAAAATTATATTATTAAAATTTCAAATTTTTAAACACCCTTTCGCCTTAGAGGGTTAATCTGAGAAAGAAATATTTAAATAAATATTTTTATTACAATATCATTTAAAATTTTGATATTAACATTTTTATATCAGTTTTTTATGTCTTCAAAATGTATTCGCTTTTAATTTTTTTTTATCTAAACAGTTTATCACTATCACGTTGGGGCTATTATTTTGTAAATATTTTGTTAAAGTTATTTTTTTTTAGTTTCACATTTTGTTGTTTTATTCAAATGATTTTCAATCTTATAAATATTTATAAATCTTTTATCTTTAATTATGTTGTTTAATTTTTTTTAGAATTTATTTTATGTTTTAGAATTTAGTTTTTAATACTTTAGAAAGTAAACTTTTTCTTTAATTTATGTATAATCGTCTCTGAGTTTCGGTAAACGAATTAATAATCTTCAAAAATTTATAGAGGTATAGAACAAGTTGTAAGATTGGCCAAAATTATTTATAATGTTAATGTGTTTGTTAAAATTTAAAAACAAGTTTGAATATTTAAATAAATTATAATATTTACTTTGTTTATTAGAATTTAATTCGGGGAAAATAATTATTATTGTATTAACAATTTCTTTAACAAAATCGACAAAAACGCAATAAAAAAATCATATTGGACCTAGAGCCACCTTTTGTTATAATTACACTGTGAGACAAATGGTAGGGGTCAGTGATCGGGAAGGGTTAAAACTACCGGGGAAAGTTATATCGGTAAAAAAGAAGTTATACGTGTCCCGGCGTTTCGCTGGGTCACCCCTAGGAATCGAGATATACCGATTTGACCTTTGGTGGTCTTTTTTTTTTTGACATAACTCGAGAACCACTAGTACGATTTTACTCAAACAATTTTAAAAAAATTAAAAATTACAATTCCTTTAATCTGTTAATATAACGTTTTTCTATATACTCAACAGTTTTGCCGGTAAAAATAAATGTATGAAGAAAAAAATATTTTTTGCCTAAAATATTAAAAAAAAGTAATAAACAAAAGGTTATTGATTTTTATGGTAGCGGTAACAAACATTTATTTTTACCGGCAAAACTGTTGAGCAAAATCGGACTAGTGGTTCTCGAGTTATGTCAAAAAAAAGATATATCTCGATTCCTAGAGGTGACCCAGCGAAACGCCGGGACACGTATAACTTGTTTTTGAACGATATAACATTTCCCGTTGGTTTCATCCCATCCCGGTTTTGACTGTCGCATAGTGTTATCGACTCAAAATCACTTTTTGATTCTGTCCATCCATGTATTCTTGTAGGCACGCTACAGTTCTCAAATATTTAGGTATTTGGATGGAATTGTATACACCGACTATATTGGCCCAAGTGCGAAGCCTATTGATTTTACAAAACTTATCGAGTTAAGACATAATCGGCCCATATTTGTACCTACCGCCTATATATATATATGTACTATATTTCCGATATATATATGTACTATATTTCCGATTTTTGGTTAAATATACCTACTAACATCCATAAAATTTTTTTTATTGATTTTCAAATTTTTTACCACTTCAATTAATGATTAGATGTATTTCTTTTTTGAACCGAAACACTAATGATTTTAAAGTTGAGATGTCATAGGAGAGGAGTACTCGTACTCCCACTTCAACATTTTTTCAGTACTTTCTGAACGAGTGCAAAGAAAACATTTTTTTTTATCAATTAGAAGTTTAAAAAAAATTCTTCTAAAAAAAATTATATTTTTTTTATCGGGTATCGAACTTGCGACCTCAAGATTGCTAGTCTAGCTCTCTGCCACTGAGCTTTCTTTGAAATGAAAGTGCTTTATTGTCAGCCGAAAGTGCTTTATTATCTTCAATAAAAGTACTTCCCAGCAAAAACATGGTAATAACACGTCATACGGATACGGATTACCAAGTAATGATATGTCATTATCTTTTGCATTACTTTAAAATACAAAATAATGTCTTACTGATAATAAGTTATAGAAGTACTTATATATTCTTGCAAAATTACTTACTGGTAATTGATTAAATAAGTACCGATTTAGTCTTTTTTTATTATTAATTTGTTTTGAACTAATTGGGAAATTTTCTAATATAACCAACTATTTCACAATGCGGGGTAACTACTTATATCCTAACTTCTGAGTAACAACTTATTTTATCTTTGTGAGTAACTACTTATTCTTTCACTGTGGGTAACTCATTATTCTCACTTTTTATGTAAGCGAGACGGTAATGACCACCCATGAATTTTTGGACATCGCGAACAAAAGTAATATGAAACCCTTTGCGTGCTACTTACTCGCTTAATTACTTGGTAATGTCTGTTTTTGCTGGGTTATTAAACAAGTGCGAAAGGTGCACTGAAATTCCGTATTATTTTCAGTACTATTTTCACAGGTGCATAAAAAGCAATTTTTCATATTTTTTTATATTATATGGTATATATATTTTTAAAAACTGAAAAATTAAAAAAAAATATTGAATTTAAGCAAATTAAAAAACATTTAAAAAATTTTGGTTTCGCCGAGAATCCCGCGATCATCTGTTTGGAAATATACTGTATCTTCTTCTTCTCTTCTTTATTTGCAAATCCACTTCTGGATGTAAGCGACTACATACATTTCATTTCTAACAATGTAAGTAATTGTGTACTAACTGTAACCATAAAAGTGTGAAATACATTAAATTTTCCTCTCTTTTACCTCGTGGTTTTATACAGTTTATCTATGTACATACTTTAAATATTTTTATTCTATATTTGGCCTTTTTTTTAATCACTGGATTTATTTTTGGATTTATTTTATTTTGTTAAAAAATCCATTTTGTTTTTCAATTTTTAAAATTTTATATTTTTATCCAGAGCTAACACTTATTCCCTTATATTTTGCGAAAATAGAATTTCTGGAATAAAATTAAGCTAAATCCAAAACGAATTTATTTATTTTTTAAATCCATTTTGGATGTAGCTTATTTCAATTCCTGTGTTCACATTTTTACAAAATTTAATGATTTTCCTGCACATTATATTATCGAATAAGTATAAGAATTTAATAAAAATTATAAATTTTTCAAATTAAAAAACAAAACATTAATTTTTTAAGAAAATAAAATAAATCCAAAAATAAATCCAGTGATTAAAAAATAGGCCTATTATTAACAATGATTAAAAAGTCCTCTCTACTCCTTGCGGTATTCACCAGTTCACTTATTTTACGTACAATACGCCTGTCCAATTTCTTATATTCCTCAGCCATGATAATTGTTTTCGACCAATGCCACGTCTTCCCTCTATTTTTCCTTGGACAAAAAATAATAGTTCATATTTTTGGCCTCTTAATATGTGCCCAAGATACGCTGTCTTTCGGCGTTTTATGTTTCTTAAAAGTTCACGATCCTTATTTAAAGAACGAAGGACTGCTGTGTTTTGTACTCGATCAGACCATTTTATATTCAAAAGTCTTCGGTAGCACCACATTTCAAACGCCTCGAGTCTATTCATGCTAATCACCTTCAGCGTCCACGTTTCCATGCCATATAACAATACTGACCACACTTAACATTTCAAGAATCTTAGTCGTAGATTGATGTTTATATCGCGGTTGCTCAAAATTTTTTTGTACTTGCAGAAAGCATTTCTTGGCATTTCAATGCGGCATTTGACCTCTTTATCACAGTTCCAGGTGTCACTGAGTCAGCAACCAAGATATTTGAAGTTCGAAACTCCTTCTATTTGTAAATGATCGATATTCATGGACGAATTTCCATATGATGAATGTTGCGTCTACTTATAATCATAAATTTAGTTTTAGATTTATTTATGTCTAGACCATACTGTTTGCTATACTGACAAAATTAGTTAAATTATTATCACTTTAGAGCCTTAGAAGTCATACTTAATAAGTGATTTTTTGGGTATTGTTCAGAATTACTTAAAAAAAAAGCTGTAAAAATATACTGACGGATTCTTTGGAAGCAATGAAAGAAGTGATTGTTTAAAGTCGTTCAGAATTACTTCTAAAAAAGCAGTAAAAATACACTAACGGATACTTTTGAAGTAGTGAAAGAAGTTGTTTGTCAAGCATGACTTCCGGTTTTATTTGCTGGGGTCGTAGACAAATTTTGACACAAGTCCATTTTAGCCAATTTAAATATCGGATCGATACAATAGTTTTTACTTTTAACTAGACTGATGTAGGGTATCATATAATCGGCTTCCCCGGCTTTAACTTCTTTATTCGTTTTAACTTAAAAAATATATTATGTTTGCCCAGGATATTCTTTGTAACCGGTTCTCAAACCCATCTGTTGGAGAGCTAGAATGTTTTACTAATTTATTTTGCTAAACAAATTGTGCTGATAACCGCAATTATAGCGTCGACGACAACCAGATAGACAAGATGCAGATATCGCAGCTTTTCTGGATGCAGTACAGACAACAGAAATGATAATTAAAACAAAACAACTCTACACAATTTCTATATTTAAATTTTCAGCAAATAAATTAACTAAAGTAAAATTTCTGTACAAATTTTTTGAGTTTTTTTCAGTCTACTAATATTCAGCAAAAAGTTTAGTGATTTTAGCAAGGATTTTTTTCATTTGCAATCGACTAAGTGTTAGCAAAACTTTTGCTAAGATTACTTTTTTTGTGGTAAAAATCAGCTCTCTGATATTCAGCACTTTTGCTGAAATTACAAACTTTTTTGAAAGCACGCTCCTGACTAAAAATTTACTGACACAGCAACATTTTTTGTTGACTTTACTGACTTTTTTTTTTGTGAGTGTAATAGTCACGGACTTTTCGTAGGAATAGGCTCCTAAATTTCGTTACGGTTGCAAAATTAAATTTCTTTTAAGTTATATGAATGCATTAAAAAGCATGGATGGTAACCGAAACGATGCGGTTATCGGTAAGGGTAACGCTATTTCAGATTATTTCGGTAACGGTATTTTAAGGGTAACTCTATTTCATTTATTTCGGTATCGGTATTTTAAGTGTAACGGTTTTTTGATTATTTCGGTAACGGTATTTTAAGGATAACGGTAGTCAGTTATTTCGATTCATCCCACAATTTCTCAAAAAGAAAAAAAAAAATGCAAACGATGTTTGCCTGCGGCGCTTATTAATTAATTCCAGAGGGGCATATTTTTTTCTCTAAGGCCGCTAAAGGGCAGTCTTGCCCATTTTTTGAACGAAATCCATGTTTAGGATAAAAAACATAAATTGAAACAACGATGCAATTGCTTACTACACAGATAAAAATATTAACCTAAAATATTTAATAATTAAAGATTTGTTTAAACTAAAATTAGTTTTTATTAAAACAAATATTTAACTGCATCAATTAATATATTAATTGGTTACAGTATATGTTCCGAAAATGTTATATAAACAAATTCGTAAATTTAATAAAAAGTTTCATTGACACAATTCTTATAAAACTTCTTACAACTTTACTAATTTCTGTGAATTTTAGCCCCTATTTTTAGAAAGCGAGTGGAAATATTCCGCTTAATTCCACCGGGGGAATCATTTCGTTCGCTTTGTAAAAACAGGGGGCCAATTTATTGTTGCATTTAATTGTTTAAATCTAACTAGATATTTTTTGTTGTTTATAATTTGTCATTATTTAAAATAAAAGTAATTTTTCAAATTGTTTACTCATTATTATTTAAAAAAAAATTTTTATTAAAATTTATTTTCACCACTAACAGTTTCACTTTTTATCTATTCGAATTAATTTTCAACGCGTTTATTTTAAATTTTCTTCTATTATTATTTAACGATTTAAACCACACAACGATCGACAGAAGACTGTTTATTGTACAAAAGTGGTAAATAATATTTAATGCTCAAAGACATAAAATGTGGCTTAAATTTTATGGTAATAAACAAAAGTGAATGTTTTTGTTTAAGAAAAAAAGAGATCTTAACAAACTGGTTCACGACTTAAAGCGCTCACTCTCTGGACAAAAAGATCAAGTTAAGACTGAACTGCATTATCGACATAAGGTACGAGTGAGCATTAAATATCTTCAAAACTCTTTTTGAATAAATGAAAAAGCCGGCTTTTTATTCTCTGTTTACATTTTTTTTTTTTTTTTTTTTGGATACAAAACGTGCTTTTTCTATCCCTCGCCACTACTTGACATATATACAGACGGACCCCCCTTTGTTTACATATTTTTTGTTTTGTGTTAAATGTTTATGGTAGGTCATGTCAAGAGTTTTTTGAAGTTTTGTTTTTTTCTTTTTTAAGTTTATTTCGTTAATATCTTTACCCGTATTTTTTTATTTTAAAAATACGCGATCTAGTTTGTCTTCTGTAAAGTAGATGTGTTGAATTTTGTTTTTGCTTCTGTTAATGAAGACATTAACTGACATCTGTCAGGCTATTATTGATTTTATGTTTGTTTATTTTTGACGTGATGTTAATGTTGTTGTTGTTGCCATTAGCATTATTTTTTATTATTATTAAGTAGTGTTGTTGTTTTTTTGTTTTAATGTCTGTTTGTTGTATGCACAAATTTGCTAAATGTTTCTTCTAATGGCATTTTAACATTTTAAAAATATTTAACTGCAATTGTTAATGATATTGCCATTAAAATATGCATTAAAAATGTTTTCAGTTAATTTAAGGTAGTAACCTTATTTCTATTGTTTTATTTATTGATTATTTAAACCCTCGTTTTCGACATAAAATTAGATTTTTTTAACATTTATAGTTCTTTAAACAACAGTTTCTTATTAAAAAAAAAATAATAAAAAATTATGGTTTATTTTAAGAAAATCCATGGATGAATTCCGAAGTTAGGGGCACAGAAACTCACTGACGCAGAATGCAGTCTCAGTTGTGGCCACCGAATTTGTTTTCAATCGAATTCTGGCGGTTACGACAACTATCTTCAACTATTTTTAGTCATGAAAATCCAATATTCAATTTAGAAACACTATATGTATGAGTTTTGTATCCCTCGTACATATCGCAGAGTTCTCCTTCGTTCTAAGATTCAGCATTTCGCGCAATTACAGTGTTGCCATATTTGAGGCCCTTCATTTTTCACCACCTTTCATTTCTTCTCTGCCTCCTTTCTTAAAGCATCACATTAATAGGAAGAATTTCCAGAGTGCTGCTTCTCTTAAAAAAATGTTTGTTAATTTTTCCGGTATTGAACCAGGGCATTCAGATTCATAGTTCACACTCTACACTTATGGAAATGAACCTGTAAAAATAGCAGAAAAAGTTACTAAAACTGTGTTAAAGTTGACCTTGCATAAGAAACTGCTGAAATTATCAGAGTTTTTGCTAAATACAACAAAACTGTTAAATTTACAGAATTTTTGTTATATTTGAGTTAACTTTTAGTCAATTGAAAATGACATACGCCCACACACACTTGAAAAGAACAAGCGTCAGCTAGCGTTTAATTATAGAAACGCTCACACACATTAAAATGCACTAATGTCCAGAGCTTCTAAAGACTTCAATCCCTCATTCCGATGTGCAATTCTGCACATCGAATGAAGTCTTGATTGGTCTAAATCGATTTAATTTTAAAGATTTTTATATCAATTTTAAAGTTTAAAATTTTTAATTTTTAGAAGGTCTTTTTTTAAAAAAAAAAGAGTTATTCCGGAAGATTGCGCATATAAGAATATAATTTGTACTTATCATTTTATTATCGAGACATACACATTTCATTCAAGATATAGCTCGACCTTTTAACCCATCAAACAATACAGTTATTAAGGGTCAAACTTTTACTTTTTTTCTTTTACATTAAATGAAAAAAAATCATGTCAGTTATAAGGTTATAGAAATATCTTTCACTAGGACCAAAAATAAGACCGATTAGTTAACCCATTGAGAAACAAGAAACTTTCCAAGAGACTTCAATTTTTACTTAACAAAAACAAATTAAAGTGGTTTAAAGCAACAGTTTTACCTCAATTGAAAACTTGTAATATAAGCTAAAATTATATGTGCACTACCGCTTTACAGGCTAAAAAGAAAAGTGCGCCGTACGCCCTCCAATATGAAGTATTTTTGCAAGGAGGTCTCAATACGTTCGGCAAATCAAAAATTTTTTTTGAAGTTGCCTTGCAAAAATACCTCATATTGGAGGGTGTATGGCGAACTTTTTTTTTTTGAGGTACGGCCTAATGTGCACATATCATACTATTATAGAAGCACTGTTTTGATATTCAAATGCTTTTCCCGAAAAACCCGCTAAAAACCGGAACAGGCTCGTAATGGGTTAATAAATATTTAAAATCCATGTCATATTAAAGTAATTTCAATTACCTTTCCAATGGTGCTCATATTGTCCAAATCCTATAATAAATAGTTGAGATTTGGACAAGTCCATGTTTCAACATGGACCCGAAATAAAACCCAAAAAAATATTTTTCCCTATTCAGCCCAAAAAGTACTATCTGTTAATTTTAATTTTACTGTAATAACATAATTGTTAACTTTAAAACTTTTTTTAAATCGAATGAAGAAAATCAAATGTGATTCGCAAATTGCTCAATCGAATGGTACAAAATTAATGGAGTGATTGAATTTCCAAATTGAGTATGAGTAAGAAATCGAATGAATTCCTAACGATTGATTGCAAAGATTGACAAAATCGAATGAAATAAATTGATTGAATTCCTTAAAAGTGAATTCGACCGAATGAATTCCAAAGATTGAAGTCTCTGCGAATGGTTAAAAATGAATTCAATCAATTTAGAATATAGAATAGAATTCATTCTTCGAAGCTCTGCTAACGCCCCTATCGTTTTCTTTTGAAAACACAAACATTAAAAAAGTTTAAAATGAATTTATCTAGATTGGCAGATACATTCTCAAAATCATTAAAAAAAGAGATAAATAAAGACTGTTTGAAAAAATTGTCCATCACATTTTTTGCAATAACTTTTTAAAAAAATCACTAAAATAGAATTTTTTTTATTTTAGTTTGCTTTGAAATGAATGTAAGAAAATTGCATATATTAAATTTTTTTTGGTAGAAGTGAAATTTTTATCATCTGTTGTTACTGTTTTTGCTTTGAACTTTAATTCTTAAAGTATCTTTCAACTAAGGATATCTAAATTCCAAAAATTGTAGTGAATTTTCACAGAAAATTTTAAATGCATTCATGCAGGCCTTTATTTTATTTTTATTTTTTTTTATTTATTTTTTTTTATTAACAAAAATTATTTATTAATTAAACATTTTATATTATACATTTAATTTAAGCAAGTTTCATAAAAATTATGAATATTCCCATTGAAAAATTTTTTGCGCTAATATTATATAAATTCCGGAGAACCTCTCAATTTATACGACTAAACAGCTGGTTGTTGAATTCAACTAGATTTTTTGTGAATACAGAAAATAAAATTATTAGATATGGACCTAAAATAATGTATTATTACAACAATGTTATTTTAATTAAAAATCATTAATCAATTCATGAATGCGGTAATGAAGTCCTAAAATGTGCGAATTTCGTTGTTGTACATACATTCATTAATAATGAACAAATAAATATTGATAATGAATGAATTATGTAAAACAAACTGAAAATCACACTTCAGCCATAATTGTGGCCAATTGAAGGAAACTAAACAAAGTTAACAATAACATGCATTGGATTTAACACAAAATGATTGTTCGATGTAGTTTAAGAGGGACGGGGGGCAATACCATAAAGATATGAATGAACAACGATCGACTGGAAAACAAGTTTATTTACACGTTTTACATTGAATTACAGGTGTCTTGTAAAAGGCAAATAAACGTTTAAACGATGAAAGTTAAGGCGCTTTTTCAAAAGTAAACAAGAAAAGAAAAAAAAATATATTTTAATATGGAAAAAATTTATTAACGGGACTCATGTTGGGATGTATTTTTCTTTTCTATTAAGAGTGATAATTTGGCATAAATAATTTTAGTTTAGTTTTCTATTTACAATAAATGTTAATTAAATAATACAAAAAAGTTAATTTTTTTTTATAACTGATTAATGACTGTGTAAAAATAAATATAATCATGCATTAACCTTTAAAATAAAAAGATAACTTGTTCCTTTACTAGGTGTTTGTTCAGCAGATGAAACTTTCATTCAATCTATACAAAATTTTTTCATATCATGAATAAAATGCTCTTAAGAGTAACATATTTTTCTTGCTGTTCTATCTTACTAATGTTTTGCAAATAGATTCTGCTGTTATACGATCTATTATTTCAATAGAAATAACTCTGTAAATTAGGCGAAAAGGTTACTAAAAATTAGTTAAAAATTGCTTTGCAGAGAAGCTGCTGAAATCGGCAGAATCTGTTTGCTAAATATTAGTATAAAAAAATGGGGGGTAAAAAGTTCAAGTCGGGCATGCCGACTAGAGCTGATAAAAAAGTGAGTTGCGGGTGGGGATTTTAGTATATGTGACAGCGCATAGAGAAAGGGTAAAAAAAATCAATTTTTTTTTTGGTACACCAAAGATACACGTATTTAAATCTTTAAAATGGCTCTCCTGAACAAAACCCTTTTTTACCCTTAGGTCCCTTTCTATTTTGCGCGTCACATATGTGACCTTCTCCGAGAAAAGGGACCTTGTGTGTCAAAAACTTTTAAAAATCGATAAAAATGAGAAAAACATTAAAATTTTAATGTTTAATTTAAAACTTCATTTTCACACACTAGGTCCCTTTTCTCGGAGAAGGTCACATATGTCTTTTTATTGAGTACCCTATACTTAAAAGCAACTACATGATATATTCAGAGTTGCATTTAAGACAGAAAAAGACACACACATCCGACTCCGATAAACAATTAAATATAAGAATACAGCTATACTAATCAAAAGGGAAAAATTTAAGGAAAAAAGATGAAAAATTATGACTTAAATTTTTATTAAACAATTTCGATATTAAGAGTCAACAAATTACCCCATCCCCTAACCGGGCACTATGGACTAATGGATTAAGTTCTATTTAATACCTGTTTTATGCAAAATAATCCAAGGAGTTCTCTAATAATTTTACATGTCGATTTTTCTCCGGGTTGTAAACACATTTTATACCAAGCATGGATTCCGTGGGAATTTTTTTCACAAAATTTGGTAAAAGCTTAGGCCGGTTTCGTAGGTACTAAGCTTTTTGTAGTTTTTATGGCTAAGTCGCACCCTCTAGGGGTGGTATAAGTAATTCAAATTAAAACTTTGACGCTCTATATGCACTTAAATGGTTAATATTTTTTCAAAAATTAAAGTTTTATATTTTCATAATAAAAATTTATGTGAAGAAATTGCAGAAATTTAAATTATTTCTTTTGCAATATTTTTAAGAACTTTTTAAAAATATTGATATTTTTAGACGTTTTTTAAAAATTGTTATATGGCAACACTAATTGTTAAGATTTCAATACTTCTTTACAGTTGAGAAAAAATAGTGCATTTTTAATTTGACAAATAAAAACGGATTAATTTTCTACATACTTACAATTTTAATATAACGCTTGATAGGACCAGTCAATTTATTTTTTAAAGTGCAAACTGAACGCAGAATTTCTCACCCCTTAAACATGTCTGTATCGAAATCAATATATCACTTTTATTACGCCGCTCTTCCTTATATTTTTAAATATTTTTTTGAAAAAAGTGCTTTGAAAGACATCCTTCGAGATATCCTTTAAGAAGTTAAAATACATAAAGATTTTTCAAGATATTCTTATTTTTTAGCTTTTTTTTTGAGGATTTTTAAGTTAAGATACATGTTTGTTTTAGTGTTTACCCTGGTTAAAAACCCTATTGTAAAGAAGAAGAATAAACACTTTTTCAAAAGTTATAAACACATTATTAATTTGCAAATCAGACTAGATCTAGTTTTTGCCTTTTTTTATGGACGGGCTTCATCAGTGATTTTCCATTAAATTGTATTATTGTTTATATTTTTATTGTCCGATTGTCTCTATATGATAATTTTTTCAACAACCTGTCGACTGTAGGAATCGATCCCATGCACTCCTACATTACAAACGTAACTATACTACAGTTCGACAGCTTAGCCATCTAACCCACGGAAAAGCCTGGATCAGCCAGACGTAAACGTATCTCTGCATAGCTGAATTATAAGGTAAATAAGAACAGAAGATGTGTTGTATTTTTTGTTTCATTCTTATGCATTCAATATACACAGAGATAATTCCTTGGACGATTTTTAATGAAATTTTTTCACTAAACTAATGAAGTGTTCTTCACAATAGGAATGAACAATTTCTTAACCTCTATGAAAAAGCTTCATAGTTTTAATGAAAATATTTTTAATGAAACTTTTTCATTAGTCGTATTAAATTTTTAATAAATAATATGAAATTTTTCATTAACTTTTATGAAAATTGCATTAATTTAATGAAAAGTTTTAATTGACGAATTCCAGTGACAATTCATAGATCTAATGCAAAAATTCATTGATATCATGCAGATAATTCTCTCAGTGTAGAGCAAACGTAAATACACAACGAAAATCTATTCACAACAGATTTTTGTTGTGTATTTACGTTTGCTGTATATTGAATGCATAAGAATGAAACAAAAAACACAACGCATATTCTGTTCTTATTTAACTCATTAATTCAGCTACGCAGACATACGTTTACGTTTACGTCTGGCTAATCCAGGCTTAAGGCCTTGCTTTTAGTGTGTCTAATTAATAGTTTTCTTTCCTATTCAGCTTTCTGTTATTGTTTTTACTCTCAGATGTGATCAAACTGACACACACAAACATTATACTCTAGATTTTTTGTTATTCTTCTTATCTCCTCCTTATCACCTTTTTCGCAAATGTTGCCACGCTGACGTATGGTTTTTATGTTCAAGTGCAGACAATTTGAGTATATTGGAGACGGACTGCCATCAGAGCATTTTTATTTTTTAGTAGTTGCGGTATAATCGAACGTATGTGAGCAAAATTTTTTAGGAAGTAACGCCAAGATGTGAAAATGTATAAATTTTGAGTTTTCACTGTTGATACACTCAAAAAAAAAAAGTCAGTAAAGTCAGCAAAAAATGTTGCTGTGTCAGCAAATTTTTAGTCAGGAGCGTGCTTGCAAAAAAGTTGGTAATTTCAGCAAAAGGTTTGCTGAAAATCAACGAGCTGATTTTTACCAAAAAAATAGTAATCTTCAGCAAAAGTTTTGCTAACAGTTAGTCGACTGCAAATGAAAAAAATCCTTGCTAAAATCACTAAACTTTTTGCTGAATATTAGTAGACTGAAAAAAACTCAAAAAACTTGTAGCGAAATTTTACTTTAGTTAATTTATTTGCTGAAAATTTAAATATAGAAAATGTGTAGAGTTGTTTTTCTTTTTTTTGTCATTTCCGTTTCCAGACAAGCTGCGTCCACTCTATGAATGCGGTTATCAGCACAATTTTTGTAGCAAAATAAATTAGTAAAACATTAGTTCAAAATTAGTTTAGTGCTAAAAAAATATAACTAAAATTTTTGCTGAAAACGGAATTTCAGCAAAAAAATTGCTAAAAATTAGTACACTTGATATATAAGACGTTTTACTAATTTTTCTAGTAACTTATTTTTTTGAGTGTAATTATTCACGTTGAAAGTTAACGTGCATCCAAAAAGTATTGTCTTAAATTTCGTCGTTGAGCTTTTTTTTTTTTTTTTTTTTGATTTGACAGTTATAGTTAAGTCGAAAATACAGCTAAAGGTGAACACTTCATAATCATTATTGTTCACATAAGTTTATTTGGCCTCTCATTTAATTTAAATTAATAAAACTGCTTAAAGGTGGGTATTGCGAAAACACAATGGCGGTGCAAGGTGGGTTAAGAGATCTTGATAAGAATATTGAACCAAATTAAAAGGCAATCGTCACGTAACCCCTTTATAAGGAACAAAATTTAATATTTTTTATGTTTTTAATAGTTTCATTGCAAGTCAAATGTCAATAATTTACACGTTATAACTTTTAACTTTTATAGTTTGCATCGATCTGCAAACAATTTTGTTACTACTACGATTTTTGTTTCAACATTATGCTCATATTCCTTTCACATTTTTTTTTTTTAACATCGAATTGTTTTGTTTTTACATTTTTTGTTAACATGCCTCGAATTTACTAAACAATTGAGTTTTTTGTTTATTTGTTTACTACTAAAACAATTAACGCTAATGTAACAAACACTAATAAAATATTTTTATTGATTGTAATATTACCTACTTTCAATTGTATTCCTTAGAAAAATCGTTTTATTTTTGTTTGTAATGAAATTACAATTATAAGGGGTTTCATATAAACTCGTAAATTCCTTGTAAGCCTTGTATAAATACAAACCATATTTTTTATGCATGGAGTTTGACATTAAACTCATAAACATATCAGGTTTACACCGTTTACGAGTAGAATACGAGTTTATATGAAACCCTTATTATAAAATGTAGTACTATATTTAGGTGCAATGTAATGTTGGCAATATTGAGTACACATACCTGGGGCAATCGCAAAGTTTTGTGCGAAAGCCCTGTACAATTTTTTATAATCTTTTAACCCTTTAATGCATGATCACTCCAATTTTAACTTTTTTTTATACATAAATTTTGTTCATGCACGTTTTTTGAAATTTTGTTGTTTTCTTAGCGTAAAATTAATTTTAAACTTTAAACGCGTTTTCCCACAGTCCTGAGTTCAAAATCGGCTGCCACTGTTAACCCAAGGCGGGTTAACCGATTTCGATCCAGCTTTTTCCTTTCGTAGGCAACAAAAAACTCTAGTCCCTATCGTGGCCCTTTTTCCGAATTTTGGTCAAATAAATTTTATATTCCCGAGCAAAGGTGTTTTTCTTGCCTTTTTGGAATTTTTAAGTTTGTGTGCAACTTTGTTAAAAAAATTTTTTTAAATAAAAATCGGGCCACGATTAGGATTAGAGAATTTATATGGGATTAAGAGTCACTTCACATTTTTATTTTCCGATAATTAATGAAGGCTGCACAGTGGCAGTAGAGATTGCCTTTTTTAAAATAGGCCAATAATGGAGTGGCAACCATGTAGATTTTGGTTGTCAGAATTTAAAACTAATAATTTTTCAAAATACTGCAAAAACATAACCAGAAAACAGATTCGGTGCTGACAATCCCATTTGTTGTTTCATACAACTGAAATTCCGGCAGAACACCAGAACATTACAATTGATCAATGCCAATAAAATATTTTTTAATTTGTATTGTGCAATGCCTAAAATAACATGGGTGCTAAAAAGAACCGTAAGTCATGCTTTGCTTCCAAAGTATCCGTTAATGTATTTTTTTACTGCTTTTTTTATAAGTAATTCTAAAAACAACATTAAAAAAGCACTTTATTATTGGTTCTAAATCATTATTGCTCTAAAAGTGATCCTAAGAAGTGATTTTGATGCAGTTTATTTCCTAACAGATGATCGCGGGTTCCAATTGGGACGAGACCAATATTTTGAAAATATTTTTTTGTTATTTTTTTTTTTTTGAAGTTTATCATTAATTAACTTAAATTTAATATTTTTTAATTTTAAAATTTTTAAAAATAAATAAAAATTATGAAAATTGTTTTTTGTTAAATTTTGTAAAAAGTACTGAACAAATATTGAATTGCCTAACACCGTTTGCACTTGTTTACCAGATACTTCTTTTATTGAAGAGAATAAGACACAATATCTCGCAATAAAAATTTGGTCTTTTTAAGCCAGTCCAACATTCATATCAAAGAATAGCTCAGCGGTAGAGGCTAGACTAGCAATATTGAGGTACCTGGAGGCGTCAGTAAAAATATTTGCACTCATTCAAAAAGTACTGCACAAATATTGAAATGGGAGTACTCCCCTCCTATAAAAACTCAATGTTGAAATCATTGGTGTTTCTTTTAGAAAAGAAGGACATACAGATCATTAAGTGAATAAAAAATTGAATGATTCACAATGAGAAAAATTAGAAAATATATATTGTTTTTTAAAATTGCTATTAAATTATAATCTTAAATAAGCGCTGTGTTAGTACGTATTATCAGAGAAATTTGTTTTGAATATTTTACCCTCAAAATAATAAGTCTGTTGGCTGAACAGAAAAATTTGTTACTTTAACAAAATTTATTCCTGTTTTTTGGCTTAAAATAAAATTTTTTGATTTTAAAACATTTTTTTGTTAAATAGAACAAATCTAAATTTAAGTAATTGTACTGTGTTAAATTCAATGAATTTTTTTAATGAAATTATGAAATTTTATGAAAGAAAATTTATGAAAAATTTTATAATGAATGAGGGTATGTATAGTTGATCTTTTATTTGGTAAATGAATGTTTTTAGTTCGGTTTCATAAATTAATATCTCTTTCTGTTTAAATTATTTTTCAAAATAAAGAAAGATGATACAATTTTCACAAGTAAATTACAAAGAATAAAAAAATTTTGAAAGAATTCGATAAGGCCAGCAAGACAGAATACGTATTGCTTAACCTTAATGAAACCTGTTTTATAGATTCTATGAAAACTCTCAATGGACGTGTTTCAGTGACAATTTTCATTGAAACTATGAAGAAATTTATTACTGAAGTCATGATAATTCTCTCAGTGTGGGACAAGTCTATAGATTTTGCTGAAAGGTTTCGAATCATACACAGAAATCGAGATTTCATTGGAACTCGTCCATTAAAACTTTTCATTAAATTAAAGCAGTATTTTTTTATAAAATTAAAAAAAAAAAAATATTTTATTTATTAAAAGTTTTATGCACTTTGTGAAAAAGATTCATTAAAAAACTTTGTTTCATAAAAGTAATGCAGTATTTCAATAAAATTGGCTTACTGAAATTTTTTTTTTATCAAATCTCGTCCAATAAAATTCTTTCTGTGTAGATAATCTCTGTATGGTAAATTGTAAATGTAGATAAAATTTATATTAAAACATGAACACGAATTGTGTAAGACCGCAAGATAAACAATCCTAATTGTATTTGATACTCATCAAACTATAATCAACCTATCAAAAGGAACGTTTTAACCAACCTTATTTAACAATTGACCAGGACTCTCCATCCACAATTATGTGTAGCACATAAAAATTCTAAAATCAAATTGTAGAAACAGCCTGGTGGTGATTTAATAAATAAAAAAACATTTGGCAATTTGCAACAAAATAAAATATAAACCTAACACAACACATTAAAATGTGGCCAAAATGAGTTCACAAATTCATTCATCATCATACATTTTTATTCAAAATACAAGAAAAACCATCATCCTGTACATAATAATTTACTAGTGTCGAATGGATTTCGGATGCAACAATGGATGGATAAATAAATGTTTGAATGATACACATGTCAGTGAATTAATTAATTTACTCTAAAGATATAAAGAAGGCATATATGCAATAATAAATAAAATACAATCATACGTAATATACAATTACGAATTCATCCATACATATGTACATAAATACATACATATTAATGTATGATGCACGAGTAATGTGCATCATATTTATTCGTATGAAGATGGACAAATATGAATAAAACTTGCATAAAAAAGTGTGTGAGTAAAATAAACAATTTATGTTGTTATAAATGATTTACTATTTTTGGTTTAAAATACCCTACAGCATGCACAAGAGGTTGGTATACTTGAATCATATATTCATTGCGATAATAGAAAAAAGTCTGTAACTTTTTGTGCTAAAACTACTAAAAATTTGTTAAAAGTTACTTAAGGTATAATACTTTTGAAACAATAAGCTTTTAAAAACACAAAATTTAAGTTACATTTAAGTGTAATTTTAGTAAATTGAAAATCAGCATAAAATTTTGGTGAATAATTGGTAGATTAAAAAATAACACAAAATTTTATTTTAAAGTTTTTTTTATTTAGATTTATTTAAGCGAATAAAAATCTAAACATCTGAAACAAGCTCTTTACTATTTTTAACCAAATATTTCTATTAACTTTATTAGTAGACTCTCAGTGGGAAATTTCGTTAAGACGTCTTAGCGACATGTCCTTTTTATTGCTGACTTGCTGGTCCACTTCCATATAAAATACCTATAGATACCTTCTGACATTTTCATAGAAATGAGAAAATGTCATCGACAAGTCACCTGACCTCCTGTGATGAATAAATCGTGAGATATCTTTAGAAAGTTGTATCCGACATTTCCAGCATGGTACAGTAAGTTGACACCACCGCTAAAATAATTTTGCGTTTTTATATCCTTCCTAATTCCAATACTCAATTCTTTCTCTCTTTCTTTGCGTCGTAGTTAATTTTGTTCTATTCAAATTCAAAGTTTTTTCATTTGGTATCATACTCACTAAGATTCGAACCAGAAGCCTTGTGTTTGTTAGCTCATTGCCTTACCCGTTCACCCAAATCATAATATTGTAATATGTACATATAGTTTTAAAAAGTTTCCTAGATTCCATTTTTCAAATTCAAATCTCAAATTTTATTTGAACCTTCCTGTAATCAAATTTAAATTATATTATTTTTATTTGAATATTCCTTTCAAATTTGAATTTGTTTTTAAATTTAAATTAAGCACATACAAATTTTTATATCTAGACGCTCATACTGAATAGGCAGTTTGTCAGCGTCATTTTTAAAAAACGTAAAAAAGGGCAGACATGTATTTAAGACGTCTTTGAAAAAAGTCTGCTCCTGCTGACTTGTCGCCTAAACGGCTTTGCTGGCATTGTCTTTAAGACACATTTTCCAGCTGGGCTGTTATTTAAAGTTAATTTCATTTAAAGATAACAAAAATTTTGGTGATATAAAATTGTTTTGTTGCTTTTTTATCTAGTAATATCTAGGAAAGATTTTTGATAATTTTAGATGCGTAAATTGTAATTCTCAGTTAACTAAAATTTAATTCAAAAACAACTAAAATTTGTATATTTAATAGTTTTGTAATTCTTTTTCAGCAGTTTTTTTCTCCAAAGTAATTTTTATCTACCCAGGGAAACCTACATCATTACTACATGCAATACTTAGATCTCATATTCCCTTAACCTTTGAATTATTTTTAAACTGAATGTAATAAGTTACCGATAATTATACCCCACGCATTACTATTTCACGATACCTGGAACAAATAATATATGTTGTGAATAGGGTTTTTCTTTTCCCGGACTTTTTCATTTCCCGGGACAGCGGGATTTTTTTCTGAATTTCCCGGGATCCTGGGAATTCCCGCTCGTTACAAAATAAATAAATCCGACATATGTTGTACTTGAAAAAACTCGATTTCTATTAAAACACCGTCCGACAAAGTTCGTCTTTTGGTTGTACCCATGATAAAATCTACTTAATATATCCTAAAAGGTGAGCTAAATATAAAATATGCAGTACTTTCACTTTTTCTAGATCAATTCGTTTAATAGTTTAAACCGCGAATTACTATTTAGGTAATATATTTACTATCAACATGGATTTATGTTGTAGGTTAAAAAATAATTAGAATATGAATTTAAAATTAACAGTTCGTTGTCGTTCATAAATCTGTGCTTCATAAGTTGTCGATCAGAGTTGAATTCCAAGCAGCAGGATAAAAATAACATTGTACGAATTTCTTTGATGTTAGTCTAATTGAGTTGTTTCAATTTGCTTATTTGTTTCAATTTAATAAATAGTTCATCATCAATTATTAACCCATAAAACCATAGAATATAGAGGATGGGTTTTTAGCAGGATCCGAAAATACGTATTCTATCCTGCTGGCCTTATCGAATTTTTTAAATTTTTATTCTATGTATGTAATTTACTTGTAAAAATTTTATCATCTCTCTTTTAATTTAATAATTTAAAAGAAAATGTGATAATATTTGATCTCAAATTGAACGAAAAACATTCATTAAATAGTTCCTTAACTTTAATTGGTATCTTTTGAATAGAAATTTTTTATCCGCAACTATTTAAAAAGAAATTATTAAATTTGGATAGTTGTATTTTAAATTAACTTATAAAGAAATCCAAAATAATTTGAAAATGCATCTGAATAATATTTAAAAAATACAATTGAAATAAAGGAATAACAGTTTGAATTTAAATAAACTTGTTTAAAGTGAAAAAAACCTCAAAATACTCAATTGAAAATACGAAAATATTCCTAACTTTTAAATGCCTGGTGTTTTTGGAGGTATTTGGAACTGAGATACGGATGTTGAAGTGTTGAATATATTGCTTTATTTGAACAAAGATCACCATTTTAAAGAAACAAAATTTTTCTGAAGTTCGAGTATTTGTTTTCGGTTTAACTTAACCAAATTCAACTCACATCCAAAATCAATTTGGCCTAAATAATATGTTTTTTATACTAATTCAGTTTATTAAATTTTAAATCGCATTTTTTAATATCAAATATTTCTTGTTTAATTAATTTCAATTCAATGCTTTAAATTTAAATTTATTTAGCTTCAAAAATTGCAATATTAAATAGCTAAAACTTCTGTAAAAAATAAAAAAAAAATCCCGGGAAATCCCGCACAAAATTCCCGGGATTGCGGGATTGAAAAAAGGGCGGGATTCCCGGGAATCCCGTCCCGGGAATTCACGGGACATAAACCCTAGTTGTGAATCATTAAAAACCATAACTATGGCGTAGCCTAGTGGTAAGCGTTTTTGCCTGATAGACATAAGGTTCGCTGATCAATTCGTGTCAGCTTCCATTGTTTTTTTTTTTTTTTTTGTTAATTTTTAGTAAACGTCTATTTATAGAAATATTGATGTTCATTGCATTTAATAACAACTTTTGTGAAAAATAGACATATAACAGCTGCCACAATAAATGTTTACGTTAAAGCATTAAAAATCATAGCGTTGTCGTAGTCTAATGGTTAGAGTGTTTGCCTGACAATCCTGAGGTACGCTGATCAATTCGTGTCAGTTCCTATTGTTTTTTCTTTTTTAATTTTTTATACTTTTTTAAATTTATATTCAACAATTATTTTTAATTTTTCATTAAAAAATACAAAAAAAAATTTTTCGGACTTTCTATATTTTCATATATTTAGTTAGAATATTGTTCTACCTCAAGTCCAAATTTTAATATGATATTGTCATATTAGATTTTATTTGTTGTTTCAACATATATTTATGGAACAGTTGATAAACTACTTACAGGTAACATCAGTGTAATGACTTTCCTCCAATGACATCACCATGTTAAAATAAGTAGTTCAGTAACTAAAAGTTAATTAGTGAACACTTAAGATTTCAGTACCTAAAACTCATTACATGGTAATGAAAGTTTTTGCTGGGTCATGGAAATAAAACTGAAAGAATAGCAGAAAAAGCTATTAAAAATTAGTTAAAAATTGCGACTGAAATTACTAGATTTTTTGCTAAATACTAGTAAGGTAAGAATAGCAAAAATAAAACTGTTAAATTCACAGAATTTTAGTTCTATTTGAATTAACAGAATAAAAATAGCAAAAATAAACTGTTATATCTATAAAATTTTTCTTATTTTTATTTTAAATTTAGTTGAATGCAATTTATTGCTAAAATCAGCAGAAATATTTGCTAAAAAAAATTGTAAACTGCTGTTCTCAAAAGGCTCGATTTTTATTTACAATTAAAAAATTCGGAAAAAAACTTCGAAAATTTTAAATTTTTTCGTGATTTTTTAGACTACTAATTATTTAGCAAAAATTTTTGCTGATTTAACAGGTTAATTTGTTATTTTCTATTAACAAAAATTTAACTTAAATATAACTAAAATTCTGTATATTTAACAATTTTATTTTTGCTGTTCCTATCTTACTAATATATAGCAAAAATAATCAGCTAATGTAGCAGTTTTTTGCTGCTGCATAATTTTTAACTCATTTTTAGTAGTTTTAACTAATTTTTTTACAGACTTTTTTTTCTATTAGTGAAGGTTTTTTAAAAAATTTTCATTGTGTGTGGTACATTATGGGCAGTCATTATGACCAGCTATTATTTTGTTTTATATTCATTTTAATGTTTAATTTTGTATATAATGCATAGTGTACTATCGTACGACATGAGGCTTAACGCCACCTGTTCACTATTAAAGCGGGGTCTATAAAATAGGTGGCAATAAGTAATAATCACTTATGTTGACATACGTTTTTAAAACTGATTTTTCAAAAATCGTAAAGGCAAGAATGTATGTTCAATATTATTTTAATCAATCTGGTTAAAATCGACTAAACCGAACAAAATATTTAAAAATAAAATGTGTTTATAACTTTTGAAAAAAGTGTTTATTCTTCTTCTTAACCTCAAACCTACTAAATTAAAAGGTTCTGATTGGTTGCTTTTTGAAAGGTCCATCAATATTATTGAAAAAAACATATCTTAAAACTTTGACATGAGTTATTATCGTTTTTTAAATTTTTTTTTATTTCTCTAAACTTTAATTTTCGTTTTAAGCTTTTATGCTATGCTACCACAGAGAATTTTTGTATGACATGATATAGAAGTGGTATATTTTACTCAAATTTTATATTAATTTGGAATATTATACAATATATCTCCTACTGATGTCTGCTTATTTACAATGCATTGTTGCATTATATTTGTTTGTATGCATTTCTATATTTTTTTTTTTTTAATTTTGTTACGCACTCATTTTTTGGCTTGAACCATAAATAGATGCTGTTGCAGCTACATTGTATTGACGATGATGATGATATTGTTAGAGATCAGGTTAAATGTATTGAACAATGTTGATGTCATCTAACAGCAGCAACAACTATTACATCCACTATTTACTACTCAACCACATTAATTGCAATTCACTTTTGTTGGTTATTAAGTTTATATCGGGTCATGACACCCATGGTCTCTTCCACTGCATTTATTTATTAATTTTGTCTTGTTGATTTTGAATACAAATACAATTTGTTTAAATTTCTATTTATTAAGATGCATAATATGAAATAATATATTTGAAAACACCTTTATGCTTTTGTATAATGCATTTTTGCTCATCTTTTCAAATATCCGTTTAGCTAAAATCACCAGAAAACTAAAATGCATTCAGTCATTCATTCAATCATGTTTGATTTGTATAAATTTCATTTAATTTATGGATTATGTATTTTATGCTGTGACATGTTTAAAAAGTCACTGATAATATATTAAACAAGTTTTTAAATGTTGGAAAGAGTGAACTCAGTTGACTTAAAGGTGAAATCATCTTCTTTAGATTTGTACAAATAATGATCTTGTATAAAAATGTATGATCATGTATGTTCATTAAAATTTCTTTAATTCACACGCGTGAAGATATATGGCCCCTCATGCGAACATATGTTTATATGTACATTAGGGTGGCATTGAAATGTATGGAGCAATTTGAACTTTGGATTATCGCTTAGGTCTGCTCGGATTATCGTGACACTTGGTCTAAATATCATATGGTGAAAATTTTAGCTAATTCGGATAACTCTAAGCCGTGGACCCTAGGGGTCAAAGTTCAGATTTTACGAATTACTGTATTTTTACCTATATTTAATTGTAGAAATACTTATATTTCATCCTGCTAAAAGGTTGTAAAATTATTGTAATTAATATTCTAAATAACAATATGAATTTTTTATGAAAAAATTAGCCCTTTGGTGATACCGGGGTCAAAATGACCCATTTTTTAAACACAATTTAAAACCCTTATTGTCCAAATACGGTTAAATAGCAACTATTTTTTATTATAGTCTGATATTTTTTTTATAATAATTTATGAACATATTAACCCTTTTGTGCCACCCGGGTCAAAATGTCTCATTTTTTAAGCAACTATTTTTAATTATAGTCTGAAATTGTTTTTTTAATTTATAAAAAAATTAACCCTTTTGTGTCACCCGGGTCAAAATTACCCAGTTTTAAACACGATTTAAAACCCTTTCTGTCCAAATACGATTAATAAGCAACTATTTTTAAACTAACATCTAAAGATTAAAAGGCCGCCCAGGGTGCATGATAGGTATTGATGCAAATTTAAAAAAAAAGGAAGAAAACCATGAAAAACGTCAACAAGCATTTGAACTTAGAAGACAACAGCTTCTGGAAGCTCCATCAACCTCAAAAGGTAAATATATATTTAAAAGTATACCCATTTTAACCAAACTGCATCCATATAAAAATCGACAGATTTCATCTCACCGAAAATTCGGTTGTGAAAACCGAATTTACAAGGTTGCGGTAACCATTGAAAAGCGGTTGCGGCAGCCAAATTTGTTATAAGAGTGTGTTAAAAAAAAAGTGTTATGGTTTAAAAATTGGTACAGAGGCTTTGATAGCAAAATTATTTTTTTTAACCAACCTGATTTTAACAGATTGCATTGCCTACGATTCTTTATGTTTGGATGAGTCAGACAACGAAGAATCCATCCAAAACGAGAATAATAATTTTGGTTTAAATGCACAAATAGCGGATAATGTCACAAAACCAAAAAAAAAAAAAAAAAGACCGCAAAGAAATTTTGACACCAAGACTAGCAGCTGTTTTGGATAAATTAAAGATAAGTTCCAGAGATACAGTTCATTTACTAGTTGCTGTACTGGATGCAGTTGGGCTCAGCTCATCCGAATTTATTATAAACCGTAATTTGATTCGTCAGCAAAGGGATGCGTTGCGCAAAGCAAAGAGCACAAACATTGTATCAACGTTTAAACAAAACTCCCAACCTTTAACAATTCACTGGGATACAAAACTTTAGCCTAGCGTAACTGGAAAATCCGAAGACCGTCTCTCAATAATAGCAACTGCTCCAAAGACAGAACAAATATTAAATATTCCCGATATACTATCGGGAACTGGCCTAGAAATTGCATCTGCAGTCTACGACACTCTAGAAGACCACAATATTTTAGACAAAACCGAGGCCTTTGTATTTGATACAACAGCGTCAAACACAGGCAAATTTAGAGGAGCCTGCAGTATTTTAGAAAAGCGAATCGGACGAGACATTTTATTCCTTGGCTGCAGACATCACATTTTGGAAATTGTGTTAGCAGGTGTATTCGAGAAAGAAATGGGCGTTTCAACTGGCCCTGAAATCACTATATTCAAAAAATTTAAAAAGCATTGGCCCAAAATAGATCAAAACAAAATTTCGACGGGATTTACATATCCACGTTTTAAAACTATTTTAGGTGATGAAAGTGATGAGATTTTAAGCTTCGCAATGCAAAATATTAGAGAGGACTTTCCACGGAGTGATTACCAAGAGTTTCTTGAGTTAATTATAATCTTTTTGGGTGGAGTTCCTCCCCGTAGACTAAAAATCAAAGCGAATCGGACGAGACATTTTATTCCTTGGCTGCAGACATCACATTTTGGAAATTGTGTTAGCAGGTGTATTCGAGAAAGAAATGGGCGTTTCAACTGGCCCTGAAATCACTATATTCAAAAAATTTAAAAAGCATTGGCCCAAAATAGATCAAAACAAAATTTCGACGGGATTTACATATCCACGTTTTAAAACTATTTTAGGTGATGAAAGTGATGAGATTTTAAGCTTCGCAATGCAAAATATTAGAGAGGACTTTCCACGGAGTGATTACCAAGAGTTTCTTGAGTTAATTATAATCTTTTTGGGTGGAGTTCCTCCCCGTAGACTAAAAATCAAAGCCAGGAGCTATGCACCATGCTAGGTGGATGGCCAAAGTTATTTACTCTTTAAAAATTTTAATTTTTCGGGATCAATTCCCTGAAATAACCGAATCAGAAATAAATGGTTTACTTGAAATTGCTGGCTTTATTATTAAGTGTTACTCCAGATTCTGGTTCAATGCAGACAAAGCAGAACAAGCGCCTGTAAATGATTTAGAATTTTTAAGAAAATTAGAAAGCTACAAAACTATTAATATAAATATAGCAGAAAATGCTATATCTAAATTTATCAATCACTTATATTATTTAAATGAAGAATGTGTGGGATTCGCTTTATTCGATGATAGAATTGATTGCGAAGCGAAAGCCAAGTTATCTGAAAAGATGTGCTTGAGTTATGTTGAAGAAGAAAATAATGAAGAAGGTGAAGAAATTTTAAAAAAGCTACTTATCAAGAAGGAAAATCTAAAAGAATTCATTGACAGAGACAATTCATTTATTCTAAATGACTTATTCTCCAAAAATACTAAAAGCCTTTTGAATACCCAGGAAAATTTTCTGTTCCAAAGAATCGGTTGTACAATAGCTACTTTTCATTCACAACCCCTTCTACTGTCGATTCTAACACCGATTCTTTTTGTTTGAAATTGTCCCAAAAGCAACCCCTTCTATAGCTCCAAAGTGGAACCGGTTGCTCTAGAATCAGTTCTGGAACTAGTTCTGGAACTGATTCTACGTCACCCACACCTTCCATATAGGATCCTAGGAACTGGTTCCGGAACCAGTTCCCTGGAATCGGTTGCAGTGGAACCAGTTGTAGAATGGGTGTGGTTGGCTACCGATTGTTAAAAATTTTCCTGGGTAGGTTCGATATTCCAACAGATTTTTTAGAAAGAGACTCAAGTACTTGGAATGATTTGGAAGAGTATAGAAAAGGAAAGGAAATCATTCAAAACTTAAAAATTGTAAATGACTGCGCCGAGAAAGGAATAAAACTACCCAGGAAAATTTTCTGTTCCAAAGAATCGGTTGTAGAATAGCTACTTTTCATTCACAACCCCTTCTACTGTCGATTCTAACACCGATTCTTTTTGTTTGAAATTGTCCCAAAAGCAACCCCTTCTATGGCTCCAAAGTGGAACCGGTTGCTCTAGAATCAGTTCTGGAACTAGTTCTGGAACTGATTCTACGTCACCCATACCTTCCATATAGGATCCCAGGAACTGGTTCCGGAACCAGTTCCATGGAATCGGTTGCAGTGGAACCAGTTGTAGAATGGGTGTGGTTGGCTACCGATTGTAAAAAATTTTCTTGGGTAGTTCAAGATTACCACGAAAAAATTACAAAAGATGAAGAGCAGAGGCAATATTTATTTAAAGTAATACAAAATGTTATTAATATTTCATTAGAAATTATTAACTTGGTTTTATGTATGTTTTAATTTTTCAGGTTGTACAAAATTATAGACAACAATATTCAAAAGAAGGAAATTTAAAGGACTTAAGAAATGATTATAATTAAATAATGAGTATTTTCAAATTTTATTTTTCAAAAATTGACAAAAAATCACATTAATTTTTCAAAATATCAAATTTGTTTTTCAAAAAATAGCAAATGTAATTAAAAACCCAGGAAAATTTTCTGTTCCAAAGAATCGGTTGTACAATAGCTACTTTTCATTCACAACCCCTTCTACTGTCGATTCTAACACCGATTCTTTTTGTTTGAAATTTTCCCAAAAGCAACCCCTTCTATAGCTCCAAAGGGGAACCGGTTGCCCTAGAATCAGTTCTGGAACTAGTTCTGGAACTGATTCTACGTCACCCACACCTTCCATATAGGACCCCAGGAACTAGTTCCGGAACCAGTTCCATGGAATCGGTTGCAGTGGAACCAGTTGTAGAATGGGTGTGGTTGGCTACAGATTGTAAAAAATTTTTATGGGAAAGCCCCATTTAAAATTCAAAAACATCATTTGTAATTTAAAAGAATTCCAATTGTTATTAAAACAAGTGAAATGGTGTAAAAATTATAATAATTTGTATTGTCTTTAAGTGTATTTGAAAAAAATTTAATTTAAAAACTTAATAACCCAGGAAAATTTTCTGTTCCAAAGAATCGGTTGTACAATAGCTACTTTTCATTCACAACCCCTTCTACTGTCGATTCTAACACCGATTCTTTTTGTTTGAAATTGTCCGAAAAGCAACCCCTTCTATGGCTCCAAAGTGGAACCGGTTGCTCTAGAATCAGTTCTGGAACTAGTTCTGGAACTGATTCTACGTCACCCACATCTTCCATATAGGATCCCAGGAACTGGTTCCGGAACCAGTTCCATAGAATCGGTTGCAGTGGAACCAGTTGTAGAATGGCTGTGGTTGGCTACCGATTGTAAAAAATTTTCCTGGGAATTTATTTAAAATAATTATTAAAATAATTTTCAATATGCAAATCTAAAATTTTTTGTTTTGTTATTTGAGATCTTATGGCTCAGAACTATTAGTATTTGAATTCTGAACTACTTTTTACGTGTTTTTGGATATACTACATTTTTTTCTAAAAATGGGTCATTTTGGCACCCATGGCACTAAAGGGTTAATTTTTTTATATATATTTAAAATTGGTATTTAATGCATTAATTAGAGCAATTTTACTAATGCTTTCAAGATTTAAAAAAAAATACGATTTCTTCAAGCAATTACAGCTAGATATACATTTGTTCGAAAATCTGAACTTTGACCCCTAGGGTCCACGGCTTAGAGTGGTCCGATTTCGCTCAAATCTTCAGCATACATATTTTAGACCAAGTGGCACAATAATCCGACCAGACCTAAGCGATACTTGAATTTTTTTTTGTCAATGCCACCCTAATGTACATATGGATGAATATTGGCTTGTATGACATATACGTACTCATTAGAAAAAGAAAAAAAAATTGTGAGTTATCGACTGGATCATCCACCAGAAAAATTTATTTGTGTGAAAAACTACTTCAAAAAATTAGGATAATCGGATATCAGGAAGACGTGCCGCATCCGCCCTAAAGTTTGGAAAACGGATTGCAAAGAATAAAAACGGATTTTTTTTTTAATTTTCTCAACAATGTTTATAATTTAAATCGCATTTGATTCGAAAAGTTAAAAAAAAATCTTAATTTACAGTAAACTATAATTCTAATAAGGCAATACCAACTTAAGTCGGTGGAAAAACACCCAAGTTATTACAATTTCCCGCCGCAATTGAGGTATCGCAGACCACTTAGTCAAGAAATTCGAGCCAAAATATTGAAATTTATTGAAATAGTCTACTACAAAAATATTTTTGTATTCTTTTAATTCCAAGATAACCAGATAAGAATTATTTTTCATCTTGTTTTTTGCTAACTCGGTTTAAGTTAATGCCAAAAAGGGGACCTTTTTAAACACTGTTTTCAAATTTCCAATTTCGAATTTTCAAAAAAATGTTTTTAACCCATTAACGCCTGACCCCATATTCCTTCGTCCGATTTCAATGAAACTTCATGCTGACATTATTTAAGGTATTTGCATTGATATAGTATATATATTTTTTTAATCTATCATACTTGGGACTTATGAATTAATCGCTGATATAAAACTATTCCGCCATGTTTTTTAAATAAAATATTTTTAATTTTATTTCTCATGTAAAACTCCTCATTTCTGTCTGAAAATAAACAATATTTCAAGTAAGGGCTCTTCAAAAAACTACAAAATGGGCGTTTTAATACCCATATTATAAAATCGTACCTGTACCCCAGGCTAGTAGTCATAGCCAAGTAAATATTTTTTGTGAGATAAATGACAGCTTGGACTATTAGGCACCAAGAGGATTTTGCGAATTCACACTTCCCCAATTTTCCAGACCCATTGCAATGCAATTTTTGAAAATTTAAAAATTTGTTGACTTTTAAACCTCTTAATACCCCCCTCGGAGGGGGTACATTTAACGCAGCATTTTTTTAGGTGCTCCTATCCTTTCTGTACCTGTACATGAAAACAAATTTGCATTAACTCTTACCTGGATCTAGTTAGATTTTTACTAAGATCACTCATTTTGCATTAACATTCCTGGATCTAGTTAGATTTTTACAAGGACCACTCATTTTTGGGTATTTATATACCCAATAGGCAGAAATGGGTTAAACAAATTTCAAAAAATCACCGATTGGAATATAAGGTCTTATTATTATGCAGTTGCGAGCATAAAAAATGCATCGCTACGCTAAATCATCTAAGTATGCTTTGATTTCTTCTAATGGTTTTTTATTTGCGCTTATCTTTTGTTAATATATTCGCTGATGTGTATTTTCATATTTTAAGTCGTTTGATTTGCATTTATTTATGTGAATTAGTTTTTACGAATTTTTTTTTGAAACTAGTGCCTATTTTGTGCGAGCAAAAAAAAATGCAACTTTTATGTATTTTACATTTAATCGTTTTTATTTATAGTAGGAGTACAGTATCCTACTATAAGTTGGGTAAATTTCAACAGAATTTAATTAGAGTGTACAATCAGAATTTGCTTTACATTGTTAGTTGTTTAAGTAGTATTTCAGTTTTGTTGTTACAGGTGAAAATAACATTCATTTGTAGAAGAAATAAATGGTGTTCCAACCAAAAGGCACGATGTTAATTGTAAATAAAACAAAACGTTTTCAGAGAATTATCTTAATATTTTTTATTATGATAGAAGGATCTATCACAATTATGTGTGAAACAAAATATCGGCCAAATGCTCGCCACGGCTTTGCTCGCATACCTCTACCCGATGGTCATTATTTTCAATGATTCTGAGACATAATTGAGGTTCAATGTCATTAATGTGCCGAATTATCTCATCATTTAGCTCTTGAATCGTTCTTGGCTTATTGACGTACACTTTTTCTTTTAAATATCCCCAAAGAAAGAAATCAAACGTTGTCAAATCACATGATCGTGGCGGCCAATTAACATCGCCACGACGTGAGAAAACAGGGCCATTGAATTTCTAGCGCAAATTGACATTCTCGTTCTTCTGCCACACTATCGCGAACAACAGCAATGTTTTCCGCAGAACGAACTAGGCGAGCATGCACAGTTGTTTTCACATTTCCTACATACCCGGTTTGCTGAAATTTGTGCACAATTATCCCGATTGTGGATACATTTGGTCGATTATGCTGACCAAAGAAGTGCACGAAATGCATTTTGATTTGAACGCCCATTTTCGTAAAAAGCTTCAACAATCTTAACGCGCTGCTCAATTGTGTACCTCACCATGGTTGCATTTGTCAAACACTGAAACAAAGAAATGTCAAATTAAGTTGGGCAAAAAACTTGACGTTAAGGTGTGACTCACAATTAACATCGTGCATTATGGTTGGACCACCCTTTAGTTTCTGTTGGGAAGAAATTCGGTTGTCATATTGAATCTATTAAATAAAATGTATTTTCTCTTAAAACACTTAAGTTAAAAATATTTTTTTATCTCTTCTTATGAAAACATGATCATATGTGTGTTTGCATTTTGCATTATTTTTCTTTAAGAGCAAATTAACTTGATGACAAATATACAACTGTAAATATTGACAGCCTTCTCGTAAGAGGCTCAATGGTCTAGGGGTATGATTCTCGCTTTGGATGCGAGAGGTCCCGGGTTCAAATCCCGGTTGAGCCCAATTTTTTTTTTTTTTTTATTTATTTATTTATTCAAAATATGTTCTATAAATTTTTTTTATTTTTATTTAACAATAAAATGATTTACACTTTAAGTAATTGCAAGTCGATATAAATTATAGCAATGAATTTTAATGCGAGACAAATGAATTTTTCTTAAAAAAAAATTTCTTGAATTCAAAAAAAATTATACATCATTGATGATAAAAAGTTATGTATCGTATTGTAATTTTTTTTTTTTTTTTATTTAACAAAAATGTATAATTAAATGACCTTTAGACCTTTTTGTCGTCCCCCTATAGCAGCATGTTGCCCAAACAGTTTTCTTTATATTATTTTGATTGTTCAGCATTGTTAACAACACATTTAATGATTAATTATACTCTAGTAGTAGTTTTTTTAATAATAGTTCATGGTACATATTGTTTAATGTTTTTTTTTTGTCTTTAACAATTGAGTTGTAAAATAAACTTATAATTTAATTTACTCACATTTCAGACAAATCATAGAAGTATTTATTTATTTTTTCGATTAACACTGGTATAACAGGGGGTCTTAAAGGGTTTAATTGACAATTTTAATAGTTCTTAATATGAGCAGATATTATATCTTAAATGCTCTTTTGATTATCATGAAATTTTTATCACCACAATTACACTGAAACTCGCCGATTGAAACTTTTTATTAATCTAATGCAATTTTCATTAACTTAAAGAAATTGCTTTTGCTGAACCCATTTCACCCATTCAAATTCTCTCTGTGCACACGACGCTGCCTTAGGCTATCTTTTTAAAATTGAACGCTAAAGATTAACAGCGTAATTCACAAACTTTTTGCTCGTTTGGCCAAGAATATCTCCCTGTAGATGACCGAGAGAGTGAACACTAAACCGTACCACAAAAAAAAAGTTCGCCGTACACCTTCGAATCTAAATTATTTTTGCTGTTTCGAAAAAAATGCTTTTTTTTTGCCGAACGTATGGGTCGCTTTTCTAAATTTTCTTTATATCTTTGGCATTTACAGTCGGTTCGGACCAATATTTTGCTCTAAGGGCCGAAGATATGATGGAAAATTTAAAAAGACCTCCCCTAAATAAAAAAAATTTAAAATAGTTCCGCTGGAATCACTGAAATACTTTCTAAGCAAAAGTTTCATGATTTTTTGCGAACTTTAATTTTCTGACATTAGAGGGTGGTAGTAACTGAGATCTGGTGGGTAAATACTAGAATGGGGTACTTGATGTCAATGGCCTTTGGTCTCCTCTAGACAAAAACATCGATATATCAAGATCCAACTATAAATCCCAATAATATAACGAAAAATTTAAAATGGCGAATTTTAAAAATTGCGGACTTTTTTTTCCTGTAAGGTGGTACGGTCTAGTGCACAACATCGAGGAGACAAGCATGCCCACAATTTGAAATCAGAGAAGTTCGTTGCGTCAAATTTTGGTGATAGACCTTAAAGTGCAAACCATTCACCAGTTGCTGCTTGCTAACTTACTCCAATGTTCTGAAAAACCTGGTGCAAGAAGAGTATATCCAAAATTATAATGAGCTAACAAATAAAAAGAGATGAAAAACCCTTAAAAAAGCACTTAAATTAGTGATATTTTTTTTAACAAAAAACACGAATGGTTTTCACATTAAGTTGCCATAGGATGCGAGTACTCCCACTTCAGAATGTGTTCAGCACTTTTTAAATGAGTGCAATGGAAATTCTATTTCATCATTTGAAAGTAAAACAAATTATCTGATGATCATTTGGTCGATATTACTTTTTTTCACCGTTAAATAAACTTATCGTGAAAACAGAACCTTTTTTTAATTTCCGTTTCACATTATGTTATTACTTTAGCTCCATCTTGTGCTACCAGTTCATGAAACATTACTCAAAAATAAAAGCAAGAATTTAACATTAGATTTTCATAGAAAAGATCCGATATCATTACAAATTTAACAAATTTTCAGTAGAAAACTATGCGTGTGTGTAAAGTTTCTATATGTTGTTGTAGTTGTGTTATTTGTATACCCCGCATTACTCTGTGGAACGCACAATAGTGAGTTTGTCCAGATGTTAGTAACTACCAAAGATAATAGGCGTAGACCCACGTTATCGTATACCGATCCTCTCAGAATCACTTGCTGAGTCGATTTACCGATGTCCTTCCGTTCGTCTGTTTATGTAAAATAAATTACTTTTGTATTTCCCCAAGGACAAACCCTATTGAAAACGGTTATAATTGGTCCGCGTTTTGAACCGATAACAATAAAAGCTCCTATGTGATCTTGAATGTATTAAACTTAAACGATATCACCAAACCAAAGCGATTTTAAGAAACTTCTTGCATGGGATCGTTAATTAAAAGGTGTACATTCTACACAAAAAGAAGGCCGCAAAATTACGGAAATTGTATTGCTCTTCGTGTTTTGCGTTCTTTGGTATAAAATTGTGACTTCTGGAAGCATGAATTGGCTAAAAAGCCAAAAGTTTGACGTGTAAGATTAAAAAAAAAGTAACTAAAAATCACGATCGTCATTTTGTCGAACCCATATTTACGCAACATACCAATTCCGAAACTAGAATATGTGGCCTGAGAGACAGCATGTAGTCCGAAGGCCCGATCGGTTCCGTCATTGGAGAAATCAGGATTGTAACCTTTTAAAAGAGTTCTTATAGAATTATACCCTACACTATGCGTTATAGTATGTAATAAATTTGTGCTGGTGTTTGTTACTACGAGTACCAAAAAATACTTGACCGAGATCCACTTTTTATTACACCTATTATAAGTTGCGGAAATTTGGTACGCTTTCCGGAGTACGACCCAAACAGTACTGTGGTTTAGGGATATACTCAGTTGGCATGACGTTCACTCATAGAAATAAATCTGTAAAAATAGCAGAAAAAGTTACTAAAAATTAGTTAAAAATGATGCTGCATAAAAAACTGCTAAAAGTAGCAGATTTTTTTACTAAATACTAGTAAAATGAGAACAGCAAAATTAAAACTGCTAAATTTACAAAATTTTAGTTGTATTTAGGCTTACTTTTAGTTGTTTGAAAATAGAAAATTGTACTGTAAAATCTGCAGAAAATTTTGCTAAATACTTGTAGACTGAAAATAGTATTTTTGCTGTTAAATCTACAGTTATTTGAAAATAGCAAATTACACTGGACTAAAAATAGTATTTTTGCTGTTAAATGTACAAAATTTTTGCTATTTTTAAGCTAAATTTAGTTGAATGTAAATAGCAGTCTATTCTGCTAAAATCAGCAGAAATATTTTCTAAAAAATTGTAAACTGCTGTTTTCAAAAGGCTCGATTTTTATTTGCATTTAAATGTTTTGGTGATTTTTTAGGCCACTAATTATTTACCAACATTTTGTTCCTGATTTTAGCAGGTTAATTTACTATTCTCCATTTACAAAAATTTAGCTCAAATATAACTAAAATTCTGTATATTTAACAGTTTTATTTTTGCTGTTCCTATATTACTAATATATAGCAAAAATAATCTACTAATTTAGCAGTTTTTACTGCAGCATAATTTTTAATTAATTTTTAGTAGTTTTAACAAAATTTTTTGCGAACTTTTTTCCATTAACGTACTAACTTTTGAACTTGCTTCTTTTTTGCATATTCTCTTACTAAATGTGGATGAAAAAGTCTGCCACGTCGTTACCCTAAAATCTAGTGTTAAAGTAAAAGACGAATGATGAGGTCAATGTTAAATTAAACATCAAAGGAATAATATGAAAATTTAATTTATAGTTTTTCTTTATGCGCTGCTCTTTTTATAATTTATTAAAAAAAAAAAATTATTTTTTAGCTTTTGAATTCAATTTATGGGCAAATATTGTCTAGGAAAAAAAGAAAAGAAAATAAACCCTGTAAAAAAGCCTTTGACTTTGTAGTAGAAACGATTTATTTTTTTATATATACATACACTGATAATAATAAGTCTGTTCAAAAAGAAGAAAATACTAATAAAAATTCCTGCAGAAACTGTTGAAATCAACAGAAACGATAGAGTTCGTTCGGGACCAGAAATTGTTCGTTATAGGCGAAATTTCGTTATAGGCGTGGTGAACATTTAAAACAATCATTTCTGAATTAGGTACTTGTTAAGTTGTCTTGATGTCTTGGTAAATTGTCCCTGATTTCAAAAGCAAAGATTTTTATTTGCATTACAAAAATTAAAAAAAAAAAAACTAAAATTAAAAAATTTGTTGTGATATTTTTAGTTTACTAAGCTTTTGTTAAATGTTTTTGCTTTAGGCTTAATTAAAGTTTAGCTAAAATTTTGTAAATTTAAAAGTTTTTGCTTACCGTAACAAAGTAATATGTTATAAGCAAACACATTCTGCTTAATTCGGACGTTTTTGTGCAAAGCCGACTAGTTCACTCAAAATTTTTTTTACCAAATTTAAAGTAATTCAAATAAATTTTAAATATTCCAAAATTATTTTAGCTGCAAAGAAATTTTAACTTAAATCAAATTTTTCTTAAAAATTGAAGTAAAAAATTCTGCATAAGTTTTGTTAATTTGGTCTTGATTTTTTTTAGAATTTTGCTAAAATTTTGTATATATATATTACTTAAATTAGGTATAAATTTGTTCTTAAATTAAAGAAAAATATCTTAAAAACAAAAAAAAATTCCTTAATTTTAAGACGCTTTGAAGTTTTGGTACTGCAAATTAACCTTATTTTCTGGTTTCTGTGTTCAAAATAAACAAATAATATAATCCCGAGTAAAAAAGTTTATATATCTTATATATAAGAATATAAAATAATCATATAAGTGTTTATATAATCTGATCCGCAAAATGGATCTATAAAATTATATCAGATTATGTTATTTCAGATACAATTCAATCTAATATTATACAATTGCATATACTCTGATGCAATTGCATCTCAAAATTGTGCGGCCGACCACAGTTCGTTGATATTTTTGTAATTTTTCTTGGCGATTTCAACCTTGACTTCATTCCACAGGTTCTCTATTGGATTTAAGTCAGGGCACTGGGCTGCCCATCCAAAACATCAATCTTCTCCGCACAAAACCATTTTTTTACTAGTTTGGAGGAGTGTTTGGGGTCATTATCTTGCATGAATTTCCATTTTATTGGCACGGAGTTGAAGGCATATGGCTCCATATGGTTTTTTAAAATATCTAAATACTGAAACTTGTCCATTTTTCCATTGATTTTTATAAGCGGACCTACGCCATGCCAAGAAAATGCACCCCAAACCATAATACTGCCACCTCCGTCTTCTGAGTGAACCGAGGATTAAACTCTTGGCCTTTAGGACAACGAACAAAGATTCTGCCATCTGGTCCTATCCTGTTAATTTTTGTTTCGTCACTCCATAACACGTTTTTCCAAAATCTAATGGGATTTTCCTTATGGGTTCTGGCGAAGGTTAGTCGTTTTGAAATATTTTTTTTTTTGGAGCAGGGACTTTTTTCAGGAAATGAGCCCAAACAAATTTGCCTCGTTTAGTCTTCTTCTGACAAGTCTGCTTGATATTTCCATGTTAAAATGTTCATTAATATCCGATGCTATCTGCCTTGATGACTTGAATGGATCAATTTTCACCATTCGTACTATAGCTGCATCAGTACGCTCATCTGTTTTTCGTGGCCTTGGCTTCCGAATTTTACCCTTAGTCAATATATCGGGATCCTCAACACAAGAATTAATTGCATTGTAGACTTTTTTCCGAGAAATTTGCATTATGTCAGCAATTTCCGCTACTTTTTTCCATTTTCATACATTTTCCTTATGATCCGCTTTCCTCACCTTTGGTATGTTTTCCTGATCCCATTTTAAAAAATGTTTAACTTTTTATATTTATTTTTGATCTAAGAAAAATATTTATTGCTTTGAATTAAATCTACACGACTACTGCCTATTTTAAGTAAATTGTGCCATTTATATGTCCACTTTAAATCAGCATTGTTAACGCAAAAATGATAACGGTAAATAATAAGCAAAACATAATGGAACATTTGAGCACTATTAAGACAAACATCATTTTCAACAACAATCAGAATATATAAATTTATGCGCAATTTAAATTAGTGCCAATTATATGTCCATAGCTGTATGTTTGAATTGTAAAACTGACATAAAAAATATTTTCCTTTCGACATTTTTTCTGATTTTAAATAATATAAATTTTTATCAAAAATTGACTCAGAAAAAATTTAAAATTAAGATTTATCTAAATTTATATATAAAATGACTTAGAAAATGTTTTGGAATCTAGATTATATAGTTTTATCTAAAATGACTTAGAAAATATTTTTGATAATTTATCATAGAAAGTTATATGTAAAACAACTTACAAATCTTTTTTGATAAAGGTTTATATTAAATTATATCTAAAATGACTTAGAAAATTTCTTCGATTTGGGTTTATATGTGATTATGTATTGGGTTATATCTTATTGTATATTAAACCTCAATTTATGGGATCAACCATATCTGATTATATATAGTTATGTGTATCATTAACATTAACACATTTTTTGGTATATGGTTTTATATGGTTATACATAAGAAAATTTCGGGAAATATTTGAAAGATATTATAATATATGAATACATATGGATGCAAAGCGATTTTATATTACTATATGTTAATGTGTATTTTTGTATTAAAAAATATTTTGTTATATATGAACTTTTTTACTCGGGATATTAAAAATATAATTTAAGCATTAAACACATAGACGACTGCAGCTACACGACTACAGCCTGTCAAAAATAAAATACACACGTTTATATGAAAACGATTATTTTGACACCAACACAGCTACACGGCTACACGACTACTTTTGCCGCTGTAGTCAACTTAGGATAATTTCTATTTTTGTTGGCTACAAAACAAAAATAGTGTTGACAATATAACAAAATATGTAAAACAGGACAATTTTTCCCGCTAGAGGCGAAATAAAATCGCTAGTTCTGACTAGAAAATCACCGTTTTGGGAACACTGAAGAAACAGCTGTTTATATTTTACAATTGTTTGAAGGTTTCATTAATTTATATTTGGAAATAACTTTATTGTGATGTTTTGTAAAAAAAATGGATCTTACAAAATTAACAAAATATTCCTCAGCCATTATTTTAGAAGCACAAACCAAAAAAGATTAATATTTATCAAAATGCCAAATATTTAGGATTATCTGTTTACATGTTGCTGTCGTTTTCAAAAAAATTAAGTAGCTGACTACACGACTACAATTGCAGCCAGCAGCATTTGTAGTCGTGTAGTCGTGTAGCTGCAGTCGTCTATGTGTTTAATGCATTAATTTGATTTATTAATTTGTAATTTGCATTAGGCATAAGCTTTCAAATATATAAGTATTTACTATTTCTACCTAGATCTAAGTAATCACTTCACGCATTTTTAAGTAAATATTAACTAAAACAATTGAATTTTTTTTCCCGTAATAAAAGTATTTTGAATGTGCAATTTATTATTTGAATATTATTAGACAAAACTAAAATATTTATATAATATAAACTATAAACCAAATAGGAATTTTAAAGGTTAAAATATGTAAGTGTATGTTAGAAAAACTATTTACTTAATTTATAAAGCTAGTTAATAACCTAATTCAAGAAAATAAAATTATTGAAAATGTCTTATGGCCAGTTTAACTTAAGTCAGAAATTTTCAAACTAAATTTCTAACCTAAGAAACATTTCAAGACAAAATTCGTTTTCAATTCCAACTATAAAACTGGCCCTTATTATTTTAAGGTAATGTTGGTTAAACTAAAATCAAATAAAATTGCATTATTTGAAAGCTATTTAGTCATTTTTAAGAATTTATTTTATATTTATTTTGTATGTGATTTAATAATGTATTTAAAAACAAATGAAATTTCACTTGACAACAGGACATTTCAACTTATATTTTCCTTTGTTTTTTGACTGTTAATAAAATTAACCACGATTTAGTCAAAACAACTAACAAAAATTACTTAAATACATTATTATTATTTTTTTAAACAAAATGACTGAATAAAATTAATGTTACGAATTTTGAGTATTTTATGTTGCTTGTTTTTTTAATGACTGACGAATGTAGTTAAAATTTACATTTTTTTATTTTACAATGTTTGTTCACTTGAAACAAAAAAACTGAAGTACTACTTAAACAACTTACAAATTCTGACTACAGAAGTTCCACGAGTGTACATTTTTTTATGTGTGTATATTTTCAATTATAATACTTGCAACAGATTGTTTGTTTGTGTTGCCACTTTGTGTTTACCATAATTCTGGTGATGACAACTATTGGTATCGATAAAAAAATCTATGATTTCCCTTTTATTCTCTTTCAAAGACATAAACTATAAATATTTGTTATTAAAAAAAAAGGTTACTTGGTGGAGTAAATGCATTTAAAAAAAATATTTTTTTTCATAAGGAATATGTATAAAGTTAAAACATAATATAAAATGTTAAAAGATCAGTCATCATGAATATGTTGACACTCCTTTAATATTTTGTATAAATGTTGGGAATTCAAGAACTATAAAACGACAAGTAGCCACATTGACAAGGCAATACAAAATAATACTTCCATAATTTAATATAAAATAGATCTTTCGATTTTTTTTCTTTTACTATAACCACTATAAATTCGTACAGGAAGGACACAGTATTTCTAAAGTTTAATTTTAATTATGTACTAAAATTACAAGATGAAAAAATTTTAAAAACTTTTTTCGCTACAAAGAAATATTATTATAAAAATTATGATTGCCTCTAGAATTAAAAAAGAAAAAAACCGAAATTAATTTTGGATGGGGCTCGGACCCGGGAGGCCCGTTGGGGGCAAAAAACGGGGGAACATAGTAACATATAAGTGTGGGTACTCAAATTAAAGTAAATAGTCTCACGATTCCAAAAATGTTATTCTTTTTTTTTATCCATAAAACGTAGCCCTAACTAGTGCCATTTTAGTTCCTTAAGAGGGAGGACTGAAAATTATTAAATTTTCTTGTATCGTAAAATGGTACTCAAATGATAGAAAATGTTCCCACGACTTCGATGTTCCACGATTTTTTTTTTCAATAACACAGTACAACACTAAAAATGCATCGGGCATGCACATATCAATTCTGATAGATTTTAGGATAAATATCACGAGTGTGACCACCAAATTTCAAAATGAGCTCTAGTTTTTGAAATATTTGCATATTTAACTTTTAGCAAAAAACAGTTTTTTTTGTTAAAATTTCTTATTTATTCATATACCTGACTAAACCATTAATAATTTTTAATATTGTTTGAAAATATAGACTTTGGGCTTTCAGAAACATATCAACTTAATTTGATTAGGTAAAGGATTTAGGATATAATTGCAATTAAAGTGAAAACTTCACTTATTTTCCTATTTTGCAAATCTAGTAAAATCCCTTAATCGGATTTGCAAAATCTTTAATTATGACGTAAATTCATATTCCACTAAATTCTTTATTCCAAAAGAATCACAACCTCTGTATCAACATTTGCAGAAAATTCGGTCTGAAATACACATTTTACATCTTTTTTATTTCAGATAAATTTTATATGAATTCACTATGGCAAAAGGAAATAAAGTACATTTTTGAACATGCATATTGTTTACGTCGGCCCTTTAAATTTCTTTTTTTTGATAAACACAGGAGTTAGGGCCCAAACCACATAACGCGCGAAGGTCGCGTGGCGGTAAAATGCCGCCGCCACTGCTTATGTGGTTTGGCCCTAATGTCCGTTGTGATCGTGCACTGAGGGTGTGGGTACTGGGTATTCGCATGAAAAACCCGGTACTCCACATCTTCAAGGCACTATCCTTTTTTCCTTTTATTATTATTGTTTTTCGTGATCGAACGGGCAGCAGCAGCAACAAGTGTAAAAAAAGTGAAGACAGTGAGAATTAAAATTATAAAAAACTTAAGAAAAGAGAAAAGTGAAAGTTAAAGGCAAAACTAAAATAAAAACTAGGAATCTAAATAAATTGTAAATTATAAACCTAATAAGGAAAAATAAAGGGCTAAAATTTGGAAAAATACAAAAACTACAAGAAAAATTGTTGCATAGAAAAGAACTGTGTAAATAGAATAAGAAAAGAAAATAAAAGAAATTTATAGATTATAATTAAAGAAAAAAGGAAAAAGTGAAAATAAAAGCCTTTTAATAATTTAAAAAGCAAAGCAAAGGATAGTGTTTTTATTGGAAAGACAAAAGGTGTTTGTTTGCTGTAAAATAGAAAAAAAAGGAAAAGTGTTTTTATTGACGGAGGAGAAAGAGAAGCTGCTAAAGCCGCCACCGGCAACCACATCGTAGCCCCAAGAGATACGGCCACCCCCCACGAAACTTGCACTTCAAATATCTAAAACTTTGTTGAAATTGATTAGAAAATATATATTTTATATTTCTGAATGGTTTTATCTGGGTTTTATATTTTAAGATTTTTCACAGACTCATTAATTTTTAGGTATTAAAAAAGTCGATCTTTTTCAGGTTTAGCCAATATTAACTTCAAATTAAAACAAAAAATGCGAATCTTTTTTGATAAATTAAGTAACATGAGATGTTTACTAAAGGTACAAGCAACGAGGATATAGGCTAAAGAGTTCCCATACGGAAAAAGTGTACTCTTTGGTTCCTTTAAAATTTATATGGATTGAGTTCCTGTTAATTCCTTTGAAGAATAAGAGCAACAAAAGGAAAACCGAAAAAGTTAACAGGGCACTGTTTTTATTGTTTCTTATGATTATTGATTAACGCGGTAACAAAAACAACTTTAAGAGTGAAATAAATAATAAATAATCAATTTTAATTATTTTTTTTTATTGTTTTTAATGATTTTTTTGCTTGTAAACACGTTTTTATTAAATTTATTGTTTTCGTGACGTCCTTCATTTTCTCTCATTCGCTGTTAAATTTCTTCAAATTCTTTGGGTTTTTCTTCTCATTCGTGTGTGAAATTTTTACGAATTATTAAAAAACTTTAATGGATACCCCCTGGTACAAGTTCAAATATTAGATATTCCTTTCATCACAGATTATTTATTAACGAAATCGTAAAAAAAGAGGAATTTCAATTTTAAATGCATATATAGGGAATATTATCGCAGCTGTCAAAACGTGCAATATATCAAATTAAGGGGCATATTTCATCATTTTAAAATGTTGCAAAAAATAGCGTTATTACTTTCAGTTTTGTATTTTTTTGCAAAAAGTTTCTTAAAAAATTTAATTTTCCTACAAAAACGTTTTTCGCAGATATTTCTTAAACTATAGCTAACTTTAAAATTCTAGTGCCATATTCGTGATCTGCGTCCCAAAGTCTATTAGAAATGATGTGTCGCAATCCCGATGCATCAAATTTTTCTTATTTTGTTGTACTGTGTAATCTATAAACCCATTAAAAATTTAGACATTAAAAAAAAAAAATTTTTTTTTATTCTGGGGTTTCTGTTAAAATCTTGCTGGCCAAATCCTAATATTCTAAAATTCAAACAAATAACATGAGACGATGTGTCATACGGGCTTTGTATAATCGTTCAGTTTCGTCCAGGAAATTCCACATTTTATTAACGAAAAGATTTTTAATTATTTTCGTTAATACAAGCAATGGAGCGATACACACCTGAAGAACGTGGAATTATTGTTAGGTACTGCTTATTTGACCAATTTTCGGTTTGTTTTAACGCAAAAATCATAAAATCATAATGACCGACGAAGCCCATTTCCACTGAAGTTGTTATGTTAACAAACAAAATATGCGTTTCTCGGGCACAGATAACCCACATGAAATGCAAAAAGAGCCATTGCATGCCTTAAAGTGACTATTTTGTGATTTTTTGCGAGCAACAATGCAAAATGCCGTAAAACGAGCATTGTTCATCAACTGGAGAGATGGTCATTTGACCGATATAATTTTTTCAACTTAATGAAATTTTTCAGGAAAACAGAACTATTTTTTTTTTCATTTCTAACAAAATGGTAAGGGCAATTCACATTATGGCATTACTTTTGCGCCACCCAGGATCGAATACCACCAAATTGCATATCAAACATTTTTATAAAACATTAATGCATATAGTTATAAAAAGACATATATAATCATATATGATTTTATACGCTCATAACTGAGGTCTATTCATTTAATAAAACAACAACAAAAGTCTAAGGTTTCATAAAATCTAAAAAAAAAAAATAAAATAAAAAAATATTCTTTTGATTAAAAAAAAAAAAGAAAAAAAATTGGGCTCAACCGGGATTTGAACCCGGGACCTCTCGCACCCAAAGCGAGAATCATACCCCTAGACCATTGAGCCTCATACATTTCACGCTGCTAAATATTTGTTTTATTATTGTGGCAAGTACAAATCACTTTATTGTTATCTGCTACATGATACAATAATAAATAAGTTACCACACAAACAAACACTATTATTAACTTTTTGTGAGTTCTCTTTGAGTATGAATATTTGCACAAAAAAAGAAAAAAAACAATACTTTGTTTTTTATATGCCAACACTGCGTTTTATTGTTTTTTTATAACAGCGTATAAAATATTAAGGCCTAAATATACACTTAATAATTTATTAGGTATTTTGCTGTTTAAGAAAAAAATTATTGCATATTTTAGGGATGATTTTTTTTTAAATGCTAAAATATAAATTTTTAATTGCCAAATGTGTACAATTTGACGTTAACCCTCTAATACAAAAGTTTTTTTTTTTTGTTAAATAACAAATATTTATTATTAACAGGTTCCTTATCCCCTATACAAAAATAAGTTTTCAACGTCACAAGGTCCTTTTATATTTTTAAAATTAGATTTCCGTTTAGAAGTTATAAATATTTTTCAAGGTTGGTTATCGTTATAATACCGTTATCGCTAAAATACCGTTTCAAATTGAATACCGTTACCAATTCCTTAAAAAAAAATTACAATACCGTTATCGTTACCGATACCGTTATTTTTATGGGCTGTTACCGGTATTTTACCGGTATTTATTAATTTAACTTTTTTGTTTTATAATCCTGAGTTAATTATTAAAACTACCAGCATTGAATTTGTAGGTTATAATCTACAGTCTCAAATACCGTTACCTTTACCGTTATCGAAACAAATAAAATTCGATACCGTTACCGATACCCTTACCGTTATTCGTTTCGGTAACCAGCCTTGATATTTTTAGAAGTTATACATATATGAGTAGCTGTGATGCAAAGCTCGTTCGTTACAAAAATTAAAAAAAAAACGAGATGACAATTGATTCTGACAGTTTTTTTGGCGCTTTGTGAGAAGATTTTCGATTTTTTGAGTTTTTAATCAAGAATGGCATAACATTTAAGTATTAAAAGCATTCAACTAATTTGGCTAATTTAATTAGCCGCAACAAGTTCTTTGCTTCTTCCCAAAATTTAGTTAATGTGTAACGAACGAGTTTTGCATCTCAGCTACTCATACAGTGGTGGAATATATAATAGAAACAAAGTTTTTTCTAATTTTATTCTCGTTGTCTTTATTTTTAAAGATCAGTAGTGTCTAAATTCGCCCCGAAAGGTGAGGAGTTTTTTAAAAAGTTTTCACAATGATTTTTCGCACTTCCAATTCGCTTGCCACTTTAAATCGAATAAAAGCTTCTAGCGAAAAAATTTAAAATATGAAATTTTCTTGCCTTCATTTCAAAGTCTACAGAAAAAACTTTACAATTTGAGGGATTTTTAAGAAAGTTATTGCAAAAATGTGATGGACAATTTTTTCACACGCAGTCTTTAGTTTATTTGAAAGACATGACAAATAACTTGTAAAACAGAAAAAGGGGTAAATTTTAGTGTCCGAACATAACTTTTTGGTCGAACTCCGAAGACGAATACTCGGTCGGACACTAGTAATTTTTACCCCACTTTTAAACTAATAAATCCCCGACATGACCGATAATCCCAGACACCCCAACCTTGGAATTATTTTCTCTACAACATAATTGAATTTCATCAAAATCGGAGATTATCACAGATTATCACATTATCTTTAAGCAGGACATACATATAATAAATTAACCCAGTTCTTACCAATGTGACTTTAAAGTCATATCTACTTTTAGGAGCCTATAACTTCTGATAGGAAGGCGATATTACAATGGCGTAAAAACCATGTGATACTTTGAGGCCTGGGATATAAAGAATATTTAAAAAAACACAATATTGACTTCCAGGTTTGCCATATAATGATTTGAAAAAAACTATTTTTGTCTTCTTTCAAAGCACTTTTTTCAAAAAAATATTTAAAAATATTAGGAAAAGCGGCGTAATAAAAGTGTTACACTGATTTCGACAAAGACATGTAAGAATAGAGCAATTCCATATGAAAACGATCAAAATTGGCAAATTTTTGGACGACCCCTCTCCGATTTTAAAATAAATAGTCTCAATCGATTGCCCAGCAAAAAATAATGTACCTACATATTTTTTTTTTTTTATAGTGACTGGTTTAGTGGTGGTGTACACCACTGTCATGTGACAAAATTGAAGAATTCTTCATAAGTGACCTCATTGAAAGTTGTTTTAAAAAAAAAAATACTAAAGCGATCGCAACGAGTGATAGCTCGTTGGAAAGGTATTGAATCAGGCTTTAATTGAAAAATAAAATTTTCCTAATTTTTCTCAGAAATTTACCTTTTTTCCCATGAAAATTAAATTTACCCATGAAAATTAAATTTTCCGATTTTCCACAGAAGCTCCTAAATTTTCCGGCTAATTTTTTTTTTTTTTGGATTCCTCATAATTTTTGCTTTAAGAATCAGCAATAAAAAAATGGGCCCCGACTCCTTGTTTGGACAGGAGAGGAGCATTTAAGAGACCACCTTGTTCTCATTGTTTTTATATTTTTTATAATTGAATTATTTGTAATTATTTAACATTATTTTATTTTATTATTAAAAATACATTTTAAAAATTATTTTACAGTTAAAAATACATTTATGAAGAAAAAATCAATTTCTTTTAAGAGCCCCAAGTTGAGTGTGTAGTGAATATGGTCTGCCTGCCTTCACAAGATCGGCCATAAATCCATGGATAATAGCAGCAGTGGCATGTAATGGCACACCAAACCCGACTGAGGCTACAGGTCATAAAATGTTTTGTAAATTTTTTAAATTACCAGGTAATAAATATTTCGCCTAAAATGACACGTGCAGAAACAAGTCATAAAACACGGATTTTCCATAAATATGGCGAAATATTTATTACCTGGTAATTTAAAAAATTTACAAAACATTTTTATGACCTGTGGTCGGCTTATTGGCAGTAACCAATTAAGTCCCTCTTTAAAAAACATTTTATGACCAGTAGTTCACGCAAATTTTCCTATTAAAGAAAAGCAAATATCGCTTATTTTTTTTACCTATTTTTTACCAAAAAATAAATATAAATACTTCACACACTCTGAGTCAAATTTTAGTTGAATACTAAACGTGAAAGTGTTAAAGTGTTTTTTTGTAAAGTAAAGAGTGAAGCTGTAAAGACAATTTAAAGTAAAATGAATAAATTTTGCTGCAATCCGTTTAACAAGAGTGGACATCGTTCGAAAAAGATAAAAGTATTAAAATTAACTGGTGTTTCGAAGCGATACATGAATGAATTAAATATACAATACGGTGAAGAAGCAGAATTCATTTGCCCCAAGTGTAAAATCGATTTGTCTCAACAAGCAAATGCATTGAAACAAATGCAACCACAATCCGAGAGTGAAATGACAATTGAACAAAATGTTTCATCTGATAGTGAGGCAGACATTCCGATGGTCAATATGTCTTTGAGTCCTTTGAATGAGGCTATTACCACTTTAGGTGAATCGCCTATTACAAAAAGAAAGTTGCGAAGTGAAAAATACAGGAAAGAGAAAAAAGGCAAGGTTATGAGTGCAATCGCGACAATATTTGATGAAGGCTCTGATAACGAATGCAGTCAAGCAGATGACGTTGATGACGGCAAACAAATGATTGAGCAGTTGAAAAGAAAATTCAATTTAGCGACCACTTTTCCGGAGAAATATCTCATTTTATCTGTGCTGCCTCAATCATGGTCTATACGCAAGATTTCTGAACAGTTTCAAACATCTTTTTACATCGCGAGAAGAAGCAAAGAATTAGTTCGACAGAAGGGCATATTGGCGACTCCCACCAAGAAATTTGGCTCAAGGACCCTCAGCGAAGCAACGGTGAAATTGATTCAAGATTTTTACTGCAATGATGACAACAGCCGCGCCTGCCCAGGTACACGTGACTATGTTATCACACGTGAAGATGGAGAAAAAGTACACAAGCAGCGCAGATTATTATTATGTAATCTATCCGAAGCATACCATCAGTTCAAAGAGAAATACCCAGCAGAAAAAGTGGGATTTTCTAAGTTTGCCATCCTACGACCAAAAGAATGCGTGCTGGCATTAGACAGGCACGGAACGCATTCAGTCTGCGTTTGCATGTTTCATCAAAACATCAAATTAATGTTCTTTCCATGCAAGAAATTGAAAGTATTTCACGGTGAAATTGAAACATATAGGGACCTCCTGTCGAAGTCGTTGTGCGCATACCCCACGGAAAATTGTCATCTGTCCAAATGCGACAATTGTCCGAAGATTTACGAGCTATAACAATATTTGGCGGAAAAGTTTGAACAGCTGTTAATTCAGGAGGTGCATTTCAAACAGTGGATAATTAGCAGCGGCAGATGTTCCCTTGAGACCGTGGTAAAGCAGATTCCGGAATTCATCGAGGAATTCGGATTCAAGTTGAATGAACTGAAGGCGCACCATTTCATATCCGAGATGCAATCGAAATTTCTAAAGGAAAGTAAGGAGAAATTAGCCCAAAATGAATTCATTGTGATAAGCGACTTTGCCCAGAATTACACTTTTCTCGTTCAGGATGAAATTCAGGCTTATCACTGGGCAAACGACCAGTGCACGGTGCATCCTTTTTGCATTTATTTCAAAAACGAAGATAACGAACTACAGACCGTAAGCCTTGTTGTTGTCGCGGAGAGTTTAGCTCATAATTATGTGTCCGTTTATTTATTTCAAATGAAACTGTTTGAATTCTTAAGATCAAAATTCGATGCAATCGACAAAGTAACGTTTTTCTCAGACGGCGCGGCTTCTCAGTACAAGAATAAAAAAAATTTTTACAATCTATGCATAATTGAAGAAGAACAAAACTGCAAGGTCGAGTGGCACTTTTTTGCGACGTCCCACGGTAAGGGCCCATGCGATGCGTTAGGGGGAACCCTAAAACGCATGGCGACTAAGGCAAGTTTGCAAAGGCCATATACTGACCAGATCTTAAATGTACAACATTTGTTTTCGTGGATTCAAAGCAAGGAAATTGCCATTAACACAGTTTTATGCACTCAAAAAGAACACGATGCCATGGAGCGACGAATTCAAAACAGATATAATAATGTCAAAACTATAACTGGAACGCAAAAGTTTCATTGCTTCATACCAAATATTTCTGATATGTCAATTAATGTAAAGCGGTACTCTTCGTCTGCCGACGTGCTAAATTTAAAGTTACTTTAATTTTATAATGATGCCAAGGCAATTGAAATTTTTAATAAATATTGTAATTAAGTATAAGCAACAAAATAAGAAAGATTTTTTCTTCATAAATGTATTTTTAACTGTAAAATAATTTTTAAAATGTATTTTTAATAATAAAATAAAACAATGTTAAATAATTACAAATAATTCAATTATAAAAAATATAAAAACAATGAGAACAAGGTGGTCTCTTAAATGCTCCTCTCCTGTCCAAACAAGGAGTCGGGGCCCATTTTTTTATTGCTGATTCTTAAAGCAAAAATTATGAGGAATCCAAAAAAAAAAAAATTAGCCGGAAAATTTAGGAGCTTCTGTGGAAAATCGGAAAATTCATGGGAAAATTTAATTTTCATGGGAAAAAAGGTAAATTTCTGAGAAAAATTAGGAAAGTTTTATTTTTCAATTAAAGCCTGATTCAATACCTTTCCAACGAGCTATCACTCGTTGCGATCGTTTTTTAAAACAACTTTCAATGAGGTCCCTTATGAAGAATTCTTCAATTTTGTCACATGACAGTGGTGTACACCACCACTAAACCAGTCACTATAAAAAAAAAAAAAAAAATATGTCGGTACATTATTTTTTGCTGGGCAATCGATTGAGACTATTTATTTTAGAATCGGAGAGGGGTCGTCCAAAAGGTGATCGCTTTCATATGGAATTGCTCAATAGTTATATTTAAGGGAAGAAAAATTCTGAGTTCTGTTCGTACTTTAAAAAATAAATTGGCTGATATTATCAAGGTATATTAACGTCTAAAAATACAAATATTTTTAAAAAGTTTTTAAAAATATTGCAAAAGAAATAATTAAAATTTCTTGCAATTTTTTCACAGAAATGTGTATTACCAAAATATAAAAATTTAATTTTTGAAAAATATTAACCATTTAAGTGCGTATAGAACGTGAAAGTTTTAATTTCAATTACTTATACCACCATTAGAGGGTGCCACTTAGCCATAAAAATTACAAAGAAAAAAGGAACCGGCCTTTTTTTTGGGTTAAAGTTGTAATTTTATTTTGTTATAATCAAAAACAGTAGGTATTTATCTGTTGTCTTTTTAAGTTTTATTAAATACAAAAATACTAAAATTACATAAAATGGAACACAAATGTATGAAATTTAATAAATGTATGAAAATTTTAAACTTTAAAAACTAAATTTAAATTTACAATAATGGAAAAAAGTCTGTTAAAAATGCTTGCTAAGCTACTAAAAATTAGTTTAAAAAATGAGTTAGAGAAAAAAACTACTATAATCAGCAGATTTTGCAAATTATTAGTAAAAATAAAACTGTTTCATACGATATAACAAATTCTAGTTATATTTGAGTTAAATTTCAGTTAATAAAAATAGCATATTAACCTGCTAAAATCAGCAAAAAGTGTTTCTGACTTTATCAAAAATAGTAGACAAAAATTTGAATATTTTACAATTTTTTGAGATTTTTTAATCCGTCTAATATTATTCAGCAATATTTTGTGCTAATTTTACAGTTCTATTTTTGTTGTTCTTATCTTACTAGTATTTAGTTAAAAAATCTGCTAATTTTATAAGTTTTTTCAATGACAGTTTTTAAAACTAATTTTTGGTAGCTTTTGCTGCTGCTATTTTCACTTTCTATAAGTGCATACATTTTCTGATTATTATTTACAACAAAACTTTTAATACTTTGAATGTCAAAGTATTTTTTTTTTCTTAAACTAGATTTATTTACAAAAAAGTTAGTTTTTGAGAATACAACACTGATATTTATTAAAAAAAAAATACTGTTCTAAATTCTAGAAAGGTAATTGTTTAGAAAGATCAAGTAAGTACCTTAATTATTACATTCTAAAGTACTGATATAACATAACATACACTAATTTCTTTAACTTATTTAAATAAATGTGTAAATTTAGCTTATAAATCAATTCAAAACTTTTTACTTAAAAATTCCGGCAATAAAGTAATAGAAAATATTGCATTTACATTTATAAAATTAAAGTTGTTTTATAATTTTTAATTAACCAAGATTGAAGCATTTTTTTAACTCAAATTATTTAAAATTATTTATGAAATTATCCGGCTCAAAGATATAAAGTGTTTTCTAAATTTTTCAAGTTTCTAAAGCCACACATCTACGCGCGACACAAAAACTGCTAGATAGAATAAAACAACTTTGAATAGCTTAATATCACCTTTCAGTATGCTGAATATTTTCTATTGTGAATGATAAAAGATATTTACACAAAAAAAATTTTGCTGGACGAGTTTTAATGAAATTTTTCACTAAACTAATGAAATTTTCTTCACAAAGTAAATAAATGAAAAATAATTAAAAATAAATCGATGAAGAAGCTTCATATATTTTATGGGTCATATGCATAATCACTTTTTATAAATTTATAAGCAACTTTTAATAAATAAAATGAAAATTTTCACAACATTTTATGAATAATTCCGTAAATGTAATGAAATGGACGAGTTCCAGTGAAACTAAATTCGTTTTAGGCAAAACTTCATGAATATCCTGCAGAAATTCTTTCAGTGTAGGGACAGTTTTATATTCAGATCTAAGACAGATTTTTGTTTTAAATATTTCTTAACGCATATTTTTTTTTTTTTAATTCTTAAGAAATATTAAAGGCACAAATTAATCTAAGTTCTGATTATAAAACTGGCGCTTAGAATATCTGGCAATAATTTTTACTATAACTCTAGCAGTTTTCTCTACCGTGTGACTTAAGAAGTTATTGATTCTGTAACAAATTGTTTTTTTTTTTTTTATTGCAATTAATTAAATATATCATCAACTAATTCCTTAGTTATAATACGATGTGGTCGTGTTGGATTCTCTTTTGGGCGTTGATATAAACGTGCATTTATGGCATATAGACGTGGAGATAGATCACAGCGTACATTAAACCACCAATCGCATACGAAAACAGCTTGAGAAAATTGTGTACCGTTGGGACACAAAAATGATGCCTGACGTCCATCAATGTCGCAGTAGTGCCAACCTGAAGAAAGAAAGTAAAAAAGTTTGAATGAAATATTTGACTTAAACTATACAAATTTCATGAAATTTCAACTATTAATTCTTTTTTTGTAAAATGCACGAAACAGTTTTATACAAAGGTAATGGACGTGGACCCAGTTCCTCCTGCTTTTTTTACAGTTAAAAAATTACGATAATCTGGGGTTTTCATTTTTAAATCGTACCAATTCGAAAAGTAGAACCGATACACCAAATGAATAGACAACTGACGCGGAAAAAAAATATGACGTGAAAAGTTTCAAGGCGACGAAAAAAACAACCTGATACATTCACGCGGTAAAATGACAGTATTCAATTTTGAATTTTTTTTTTAAATATTGAAGAAAAACAAAACACATATTGTGGGTACATTTGGGGTCCTGTAACTTCCATTAAAATATCTAAAAGTGTTCTCCTACAAAATCCATTTTGAATTTTTAAAAAATCTTCAATCTACCTGTCATTACCATGTTTTTGCTGTAAATTCCCCAAACCCAGTGTAGAAAATCATTACCAGATATGTGGTTATGTAACTACATACTTGGTAATGGTAACTAGTTACTTTTGTTATTACATTTCTTATTACCTTTATATGGCGATGTCGCGAAAAATAATGAGTTAAGAAAAATCCAAAATATATCGTTACCTATGTGCTTACCAATACTGACAAAAATAATGGGTCTAAAAATATTTTTTATTGTATTTTTTTTAATAAAATTTGCTGGTGCGGAAATCGAACCTGGGTCTACAGATTGTCAGTCAATAGCTCTACCATCTGAGCTATATCGACATGTAATATTTAATAGATAAAAACACAATTGACCTGCTGCACACAAGTAAGCTTACTCGCCAACATACAAAAAATCAAAAACTAGGTGGTTACATATATCCTTACCAGTGTTTAAAAAATATTGAGTCTAAAAATAGATTTCAAAAAATTAAAAAAAATCTACAACATTATTTTCTATTTGAAATAATGATAAAAATAAGTCATTATCAGTAACTCATTATTATTTGTTTTAAAATAATGCAGAAGGTAAGTGGGTGTCATTATTGGTAGTCCAAAAAATAATGATATGTCATTACCGTTTCTACACTGGGAAGGTTACAATCATTTACTTACCTTGACATCTTGTTTCCATATCGGCAAAGAAACCCGGATATAATTGTTCATCACAATAAAAATTGGTATACGGTATGGCAGATAGTATGGGATAATCAACGCCAGGACGTCCTAAGGGCGAAACAAACAACTAAATAAGAATTCATTTTAATATAAATTATATGAAGAAAATTAATTTAAATTCAAAAAATGTTTTGTGTAGTGGTAAAAATTCGAAAAAAAAACACCCACCATTCCTGTATAAATCGTTTTGTTTTGTTCAAAATTCATAAAAAAGCCGGTCAGAACAAACAACAGACCAAAATCACTATGCCATGACAGTACATACTAATAAACCTCAATTTGTTGGTGATGCATAAAAGTGTCAAATGCATTTGGGTTGCGGAAATTCACGTAATTTGACCAACAAAAAATAGCATTGAAAGAAAAACAAAAAATCTTAAAATCTCAAACGAAGTTTATACAAGCAAATTAAAAAAAAAGAAACGAAACCGCCATATCCAGGAACAAAGAAACAATCAAATCGTACCAAGTAGTATCGCTGTACAACATCATCATCCCCTGCCTCCCTCCCCTTCTCACGGTAAATCTTCCTATTTGAACTCCTTTCATGGGTCAGTTGCAATCATCATCATCATTGCTAGAACTGTCCGTTGTTTGTACATATACAGTGTCGGACAAAACATATTGGACTGAAATAACATTTCAATGTTTTGTGCATTTTGTTTTGAAATGTCAAAACAGGGTCAATGAAATGGATTTTAATTTATGCTATATATTGTAAACAAACAAAAATATTTGAAAAAATTAAATTTTTATTGCCTTTCTAACTTTTATAATATAAAAGAGCTCAAACTGTATAAAAAACATGCGACAAAACATATTGGACTTTCGACTGTGTAATCATAGTAAAGCTGTAAATGTCCCGTTATTATTCTAAAGAGAGAATAATAGTACAAGAAATTAAAATTGAAGCATGTGGTGTTACATTATTCATTCTTTAGTCGTTTAATTACTTTCTTAAGACAAAGGTAGGTGCTTAAGGAATAGAGAATGAAATCTTACTACATTTTCCTCATTTTTAGTGTCAAATCTAAAATGGCTGGAAACAAATACAACGTTCAGTTTAAAAAATTAATAATTAATGATTTTAAAGACGGCCTATCACAAAACAACATTTGCGAAAAGTATTCCTTACCAAAATCCACTGTCAGCTTTATTATAAAGAAGTTTACAACGTCAGGAAAGGTTAATAATGTTCACCGCGGTGGCCGACCAAGGTGCACGACATCGAAAGACGATTCAAGAATAGTAAGAGAGTTTAAAAAATATCCCGATAAGTCAGCTCCTGCAGTTGTTGAAACTCTGGACTTACAAATAAGTAGTCGAACCGTACAGAGAAGAGCATGTGATGCAGGACTTAATAGTTATCGGGCTGCAAAGAAGCCATTTATTTCGGAGAAGAACGGAAAAGCTCGAATACAATTTGCTAAGGAGCACATCGACTGGTCCATTCAGAAATGGAATACGGTTTTATTTTCAGATGAATCAAAATTCAACTTAAAAAACTCTGATGGCATGAAGAGAATACGCAGACCGAAAAATAAACGATTGGATCCTAAGTATTGTCAAGGTACTGTAAAACACGGAGGTGGTAATGTGATGGTCTGGGGTTGCTTTTCCGGAAATGGTTTAGGGCCCTTACACAAAATAGACGGAATTATGGACAGGTTCATGTACCAAGGAATCCTAGAAAATGTGATGCTTCCTCATGCAGAGTGGAATATGCCACTTTTTTAGCAATTTCAACAGGACAATGATCCAAAACATACCTCAAGGTATGTCAAAGATTGGTTTGAGGAGGAAGGAATTCGTGTTATGAAGTGGCCAGCGCATTCTCCAGACCTCAACCCAATTGAGAACCTTTGGGAAATAGTGAATAAAAGGATCAATAAAGAAGGCGTAGGAGATAAAAAAAAATTATTTGATGCTTGAAAAGCTGCTTGGTTTGGTATAGAAAAAACGACAATAGATAACCTTATTGCTTCCATGCCAAAAAGATGTGCTGCCGTCCTTAAAAACAAGGGGTATTCCACAAAATATTGATCCCAACGTTTAGTTCAATATGTTTTGTCGCGTGAATTTTTGACAAATTTTGTTTTTTTTAATAAATATTTTTAAGTTTTAAATAAAATGTAAAAATATCGTTTAGTTTTTAATAATAAACCATATATTTTGAATTTAAATGCATATATCATGTTTATCGTAGTTAATTTGACATGTTTGTAAGGCTTAACAAAAATTTCTGTTCAGTCCAATATGTTTTGTCCGACACTGTACATGTAGTCTATTAATAAATGAATTTACGAGTAGATGCACTTCAAATTTGGTCGTAAAAAATACAAATTATTTTTTTTTTTTTTGTCAAATGAGTATTTTTTTCGTTCTTATTGAAAGTCTCCATGAAAAATGCATTTATTTACTGGAAAAGATACAAATGAAAAAGAATTGATTTGCGCCTGCTGCAATAAACCAAATACTATAGACAAAAAGCTGAAAATAGCAATAAAAAACTTCCCCAAAAGTTGTAGCAACAAATAATACTCTACATGTTGTTGACATAAACACTAACAAATGCAACTGCGTCCAATTATTCTATATGCCACTGCCCAATAGGAACATTTAATGGAGGAAGTTGTTGCTGACAAGAAAGGTTTTTATAGGTTTTTATCTCGCGTCAGGTAATAATGTCCGGAACCATAAAGCCGAAAACGAAAAATGTCATATTGCCCAAATGAAATGTCATAATATCTAAAGATTTCTTAAGCCATTCTCAAAATTTGAGACAGTGAAACCGTTCACATTTTACTATGGTTATTTACTGTCCACATAATTCACATCCCAGTAAAAAGATAAAATCTAAAAAAGAGGTTACGGAACACCTTATACTGCATAAGCAGTCTTTGTGTTTTGAATCTTTGGTTCCACAAAATTATCAAAAGCTTTGCTTATTTTTCCTACTGACATTCAAAACTTTTTTATTTTTGGTCATATTTTCTTTTATAAAGAGATGGGGAAACAGCTAAATGGATTCAAAACAAATTTCTGCTGCCTTGGGGTCATTTTGAAACTCAATTATTATAGAACCGTTTTTTGTTGTTGTGTTTTTTTCATGAATGTTTATATTTAAAACTAAAATAATAATAAAACTTGGTCAGTATATTCTTTTTAACACAATATACTATTGTACATAATACTACGCCTACTTGGCCACAAATGAACAAAAAAAAAAAACATGTAGCAATTCGTTTTTAAAATATTTATGTAGATTTGAGTATTTTGCAATAACACATTTTAAATGTAAATCTATGATTATTTGTTAAAAACCTATTTGTAGTTTATATACTTTAAAATTATATATTTGGAATGCCCAGTATTGCTCGGGTATTATTTTAATTTATTGGAATTTATTTGAATTATATTTTTTCCTGGTTAGTGAAAAATGGACTAACAATATATATGTATATATATATATTCATTTTTATTAAATATTCCCAGCAAAAAAAAAAAACATGAAAGACATGTTTCACAAACCACTTGTTTGCAAAGTATCCGGTAGCATATTTTAGCTGCTATTTTTAACTGCTAATTATGAACAAATTCAAAATATCACTTCTTTCATTGTTTTAAATTTTATTTTAGTCTTTATTTATCCATGTTTCAGTTCTTTCTTTCATTGCTTCAAATATTACCGTTAGTATATTTTTATACCTTTTTTAGAAGTAATTTTGAACAACATCCAAAAAATCATTTAATTAGAATTTCTAAAGCATTATTGCTCTAAAAGTGATCCTAAGAAGTGATTTTGATACATATTTTTGCCAAATAGTTCATCGCGGGTTCTAATCCTGCCGGAAATAAATTTTTTTATTTATTTATTTTTTTTTTTTTTTTTTTAATATTTACATAGAAAGTACTTTAATGGAAGGGAATAATACAACACAATATCTCGGATTAACAAAATTATGTTTTTTTGCCAGTCAATATTCATATTAAAAAATATCTGAGACTAGCAATCTTGAGATTGCAAGTTCAAAACCCGGATGAGCCAGTAAACAAATAAAAAAAAAAATATTTATAATATTTTTTTTGCAAATTTTTTTGTTACTTTAAATTGTTGAAATACGAGTAGTTCAAAAAGTGCTGAAAATATGATCAATTGGGAGTTCTCTCCTCCTATGGAACTCACCGTTAAAATCACTCCAGTTTTTGTTAAAAAAGAAGCAATCACAGTATTTTATCGTAAAAAACAACCTAAAATACAAATTAAATTAATTTGAAATACAATTTTGCTATTTATTTTCAAACCTTGTTTAAACAATCCATAAAAGAAATAAAAATGAATTGAAAAGTCTGTTAAAACAACCATCAATTTTTAACTGACGAAACGTAAAAAAAAACGATTTTATTTTAAATGTTTAATAACGCTCCTAGACAGACGAGAACAAGAAATTCTCATTGAGTTTGTAATTAAACTTAACAAATATTTCCAGAAATTCTAAAAACGTCGTCCCCTAACGATTTTCTTAGGCAAGAATGAAATCCCGATAGGGACATGCCTACAACTGATTATTTTCACAATTTGTTAAATTCGTTTGGGATTTTAGCACATTTAATTCCTTTAATGCGATTTTGTGGTTTGGTTTTTCATATTTGAAAGTTTTTTTTTTGTTTGAATTTTCAAAACATTTACAAAAAAACAAAACATGTTCGTATTCACGTTCATATTTTTATTGGCTATATAATTTGAATTAAAGTAATTTTGTATATAAACAAACTATTTTAACAAAAAAGAAAACCGAAAATATTTGAATTTTTTGTTTTAAAACAGAAAACAACGAAATTATTTAAATTATTTTTTCTAAAAATAAAAAACTAAAAATAGAACATTTGACTGAAAATATCAACTCCTACAGACGATACATATTTTTTTGTAGTTTGTTTTTAATTGACTGATAAAAAAAGTTAATCAATATGTTTCAATATATTTTAATTGATTCTTCAATTGAAAACAAACTTTAACTATTACTTTTCAAATAAACCTCAACCGGTTATGGAAAATATATTGTGAGTGAGTACATCTAGTTCTATAATTGTTGTGCTTTTCTTAGTGTTTTTGAGACTGTCTTTTTGCTGGGTAGTTCGTTAATAGCAGTGCTTTTTCTATTGTTTTTGTGTCTTTTTTTTGTCGGGGTTGTATTGACTCTTACCTGGTATTGATTTTCCCAATTCCAAATATTCTCTAACTGAAGGACTTAAAAAATTTGTGGGAATTTCCGGTATATCTTTTTCTTGACTACCACTATCATCACTATCTAAATCCTGTTGGGGTTCTGGCTCAAAATGTATTTGCTCAGGAGCTCTAACTCTTTTGGCGCGTTTCGAACGCGTAGTTTCTCGGCAATCTGAAAATAAAACAGAAAATTATTAACAATATTAGCAACATTGGTAAAAAAACAAGTTAAGGTTTAAACTTTCATCCAAAATACTCAGCTAGTTAAATAAGATTATTTAAATTCTTCATCTCTATCAAATTCCCTGTTCATGTGGAACAGCAATTTTTCTAATTTTGTTTTTTTGTTTGTAGTATTATTGGAATACTCGTATGTATGTTACACGTAAATTTTTCTTTTTAAATTCTTAATTGTTTTTGAATGTGCCATTTGCAAGTGTTCAACTGTGAATTGAATTTACTTCATAATTTGTATTCACGCATTAATGTCAAGATTAAATACAATTACATAATTGCGGTGATTAAAAATACACAACAAACATCACCACTAACACACCTTACTTAAACAAACCACAAAAAGATTTTGTTGAAATTTTATTTAAAAAAAAAAAATATTTTAAATGACCAACATATTCTGGGATGGGTGCCAGAGGATAAAAATGTTGCATAACCCAGCAAAATATTGGTAATGACACCTCGTTACTAGTTGCATTACCATTAATGATATATCATTACATTTTTAAATTTTTTGTAATATAAAATAATGACTTCCAAATAATGGCCTATTGTAGTTATTATTTTTAAATATAAAATAATGACTTACTGGTAATAGTTGGTAATAGTTTAAATAAGTACTTTTTACACACCCAGCTAAAAATCGACATATATGGATCCATACAGGTTAAATGTATGTACGTGCATGCTCATAAATATGCATTCATGACCAAACATGGATACATAAATCTCCATACATGTTTCATATATGACCATACGTGTGCATTAACGAAATTTGAGGTAATATCTACATGTGTGTACATCAATTAACATACATGAGCACGCATGAACATGCATGTTCATACATGTAGATATTACCTCAAATTTCGTTAATGCACACGTATGGTCATATGTGATCCATGTATGGAGATTTATGTAACGATGTGTGGTCATGAATGTATGTTTATGGCCATGCATGAACATACATTTAACCTGCATGGACGCATATATGTCGATTTTTAGCTGGGCAGTTAAATTTTATACATTTTTTATTTATTAGATGTAGGTAAATATGTTTTGTGAATTTTTATGATGAGTCTTAAAATTACGCACCAGAAAAAACTTAAATTTTTTTTAAGAGAAGCAACACTCAGGAAATTATTCCTATTAATTAACGTATTGCTTTCTTTGTAAAGGAGATAGAGAAGGGATGAAAGTTGGTGAAAAATGAAGGGTTTCAAATATGGCAACACTGTAATTGCGCGAGATGGTTGAATTTGAGAACAATTGTTGCGCGCCACCTTATGGTGAGTTGTGGCACTTTGTTGAAGTTGTTTAGTTCATAGCCGCCCTGTTATATTATTTTGGGGTTAAGTGCTATGGGAACACCGAAGGTGAACGCTGCGATATGTATGAGAGATAGAATAATCATAAATATTATTTTTTCAAATTGATGTTGCTGTCACTGGGGATCGAACCCACAACCTCATGAACAGCGCCCACAATTTCTCTCAATGTATTTCCTTAAACTAATAGTATTTGCGTAACTGCTTATTTTTAGAGAATCAAGAAAGCAATCGGATAGCAACTTAAAATTCAACTTTTCCTAAGTATGTGTGTAACCACTTATTATTCAAAATCTCATAAGCACTTACTTTTCATCTTTTCGTAAGCGTAAGCGGGTAAGCGTAACTACCCTACGGGAAATTTTAACAAACTGTCACCGAACTGGCGCCTTTATATGAAATAAACTGGTCACTTTTACATGGCGTTGTCATAGGAGGGGGAAATTGACCCCTTGTGACATGTCACAGGACAAATCCTAGGACAGGTTACTGAACTTTGTTTTTTATGAGAGTTCAGTAACCTGTCTGTTGGCTGGACAGAAAAATCTGTTACTTTAACAAAATTTTTTGGCTTAAAATAAAATTTGTTGATTTTAACAAATTTTTTTTGTTAAATTTAACAAATCTAAATTAGTAGGTTTGAGGTTAAGAAGAAGAATAAACCTTCCTCAAAAGTTATAAACACATTAAATTTGCAAATCAGACTAGATCTAGTTTCTGCCTTTTTATGGACAGGCTTCATCAGTGATCTTCCATTAAATTGTATTATTGTTTATATTTTTATTGGCAGATTGTCTCTATATGAATAATTTCAGAAGTGATCAAACAGACATATACAAACATTCTACTTCAGATTTTCTCTGTTTATCTTCTTATTTCCTCCGTGTCACCTTTTCATAAATATTGCCACATTGACGTATGGTTTGTACCTACAAGTGCAGGCAATTTGTGTATATTGTCATTAATATGTATTTTTATTAATTCTAATTTAGTATGTTTGAGGTTAAGAAGAAGAATAAACGTTATAAACACACAAATTTAAGTAAAAAATTTGTAAAACTACAGTTTTATCTGTAATTATACTGAGTCGGAGAATTTATCCAAATTTAGGGTCTCGCAACCCTCCCCGGGCCTAGTCCATATCATGTGAGGGCATATAAGGGTACTCCTATGGAGCAAACATTTTGTCCGTTTTGCTCTATCTCGCTTAGTTTTCGAGATATGGGCCATTTTAAAAAATCGGGAGGGAATGAAATAGCGCCATCTTTAAAACTTCGGATACATTGGTGGCGCCATCTACCGGGTAATAACAGTAACATGAAAATATTATATTTCAACAATAAATTTTGTAAAATTTAACGAATGGCTTCTTAAAAATTAGTTTTAAATAATTTTAAAAATTTACACTCAAAATTAGTTAAAGTACTGAGGATTTTTAGTATTGTGTTAAATGAAGATAACTAAAATCTTTTCTTAAATCAGTTTTTCAACTAAAAATTTGTTAAAAATTAGTCAAATCGATTTGAAACCGGTTTGACAGATTTTTCTACTGACGTATAATTTTAAGTGTATGCATATTACCTGGTAATATATCTAATCGCGAGATTGGCAATTAAAGTATCTTGTAGTGGCGCAAAATGTTGGCTAGACACTAATGCATCATTAAGTGGGTGTATTGGTGATCAAATAAGTTAAAAGTTGTAGAAATGCACTTGCAAGTAAATTTTTATTGTTTTTCGTTTACGCACAAGGAGGCAATTAAGCCAATTTAGGTAAATACTACTAAAAATTAGACAAATTTCAACAAAAATAATTTAAAAGTGTGTGCCTATACCCATATTTTTTTTATGTGTAACAAATGGAAGGAGAAACTGCTACCTACACAGAAAAAATTTACAAAATTCTGTTTGTAATGTTAAACACCTTTTTTGCATAAACAAACAAAAAAATTTTTAAAAAGGCACCAACAATGGAATTTGTATATACAAATCCCTTTTTGTAACTTTTTTGTAATTTGTTAAAAATAAAATCAATTTTTTTTAACAATGTGTTTTGTAAATACAATAATTTTTTTTTGTAACTTGTTTGTATTTGTTAAAAATAAAAAAATAAAATTCAACAACGAGTTTGTTATATTAAAACAATTATTCGCTTTATGTTGTCGTATTGACAAAAGAAAATAAATGATTTGTTTTTTTTTTTGTTTCAAAAAATTCTAAGACTACTTTTTTGAAATTTTTGTTACAATTTACAAACATTTGAGCAATTGAAAACAAAAAATAAATGATTTGTTTTTTTTTTGTTTCAAAAAATTCTAAGGCTACTTTTTTGAAATTTTTGTTACAATTTACAAACATTTAATAAAAAAAATTGTTAGATATCTAAGTAAAAAGCCAACAATTTTTTTTAATTACTTAAAATTTTGTGATACTTTTTTCTATGTATATACCTTCTCACGCAGTAAGGGGAAGGTTATAAAAATTAGGCTAGGTTAAACACGCTCTCTTAATTTTTCTGGTCAGAGTCATAATTTCGGGACGCAAGTAAAAAAGTCTTGCCACTACTGCTTTATATGGTAATATTCACCCAGCAAACATGACAAACAGATATGAAATACAATAGTTAATGCGGCAATAATAATTTTCCTATTGTGAAATTTTCTTCCGTCGGAAGAAACTGTAACCCGACAGCAGTACGTGTTAAAAATACAAAAGCAACAGTTCTGGACGATTAATTCGCCACATCTTATTACATTTATTATCACCAAATTATGGTCTGAAAAAAAATGTGCGATATTTCCACAAATTATTGCCGCGAAATATTTAAAATACTACATTGATTTTTTAAGTCGGTAACATGATATTTCCGGAATATATTCTTGCTTACATATCTTCCAACTGTTTACAGGGTAGTCCGTATTTATACCCTACACCACTATGTGGTCAGGGTATTATAAGTTTGTGCTGATGTTTGTAACACCAAAAAATATTGGTCCTAGATCCACCTTATAGTATACCGATCGGCTCAGAATTTTTTTTATTTCGATTTAACGATGTCCGTTCGTTCGTCCGTCCGTCCGTCTGTCTCTCTGTCCATGCATTCTTGTGCGCACTCTACAGGTCGCAAATATCACGATATTTTGATAAAATTTGGTACACCGACTTATGTCGGCCCAAGGACGAAGCCTTTTGATTTTGGCGAACAGCGCTCCATGTTTAGACCTAGTGCCCATATAAGGGTCCTACTAAAATTATATGGTTTATACGCTGCAGGTCGCAAATATTAATCTATTTTGATAAAATTTGGTACACTGACCCATGGCAGCCCAAGGACGAAGCCTATTGATTTTGGTTAAAATCGGTCCATGTTTAGACCTAGTGCCCATATAAGGGTCCCCCCCAAAATTGGCTTGGTTACAAACTGCAGGTCGCAAATATTAAGATATTTTAATGAAATTTGGTTCGCTGACTTATAGAAAATTTTGACACAACTCCCATTTTAACCCATTCGAATTTCAGATCCAAACATTAGTTGGCTTTTACCCAGACTGGTGTAGGGTATTGTATAGTCGGCAAGCCCGACTTTAACCTTTTTACTCGTTTTTTTATTACGGATGACATGGAAACATATTGTACAATCATCGCTTGTTGTCTCAATTGTGACTGTGCATTTAAGAACACACAAATATATAGTGGACAGTGTTTAAAAGCTATATCTACTGATTGTGAGTTTTAAAAACTAAAGTGTTTTCGTCTAACTTTGAATAAACCGAAAACCGGTTTTTTGTCTCGTTTAACCGGGTTTTTATTACAATTTATACTTTATTGACACACATTTTTAACTTTATACACAAAAAAATAAAAGCTAATTTCAATCACGAAAACCGTCTATTCAATAAATTTTATCGTCGAAATTCCTCCAATCACAAAAATTGAATAAATTTTTAATAAAATATTAATACATTTGATTAGGATTTTTATTGTTGTTTTATATACATTTGATTAAAAATTAATCCATTGGATTAAAAATTTATCAATAAATTTTTTTTTTTTTGAAAATAGAATAAATTAATTGTATTTAAAATAATTTTTAATTTAGTGTTTTCTTTTTTTTTTATTGTAATTTAAAAATTTTCAAACAAAATTTCAAATATTACATTATTATTTTATAATAATGTTCTAGAATAAATGAATATTCACATTTAATATGCCAAAATGTAAATATTTAACTAAATAAAATAATAAACGTAATGAGAATTTATAAAATGTTATAAAAATTATTTTAAAATATCAAACAATAGCAACAACACTTTGTTTTTCTGTTTTTTATGAAATGCTTTTCAGCGATAGAATAGAAAAAATGTCAACCAAATTGCAGTTTTGAGCAATTATTTAATCTATTGGATTAATTTTTAATTGTTACCTTTTGAAATAATTCAACAAATCAGTTTAGGTAATTGAAAAAATTTGAACATTATTGTTTTTTTGTGTAGTAGGTTGACGAACGGGATAATTAATTATCAAAATTTTAGTTTTCAAAATTTTTTATAGATTTTTTAAAGTGGATAAAAATCTAGCCCTCTGAAATCTGCAGTTTACTTTTATTTAGCAAATATTTCTGTTGATTTTAGCAGGATTCCATTCAACTAAATTTAACTTGAATATCGTCACCTAAAATGCAAAAGGGCGTAACAACACTTTTTATTTTTTTTACACTAGAACCAAAAAAAAAAAACATCGTAGAATTAAAGATATTCTATATTTTCTTCTCTTGTTTAAAACACGACTAAAGACTTATTTTAACATATAAGTTTAAAATTTTGTAGGGAAATGTAATTTAGTCTAGTGCATCATAATGAATCAGAAAATCGGCTTAAATTTTTTTGTTGTTACGCCCTTTTGCATTTTAGGTGACGATATAATTAATATTTTTTTGATGTTTTTTTTGTCCATAAATATTTGACAAATGTGTTTGCTGATTTCAACTGGGTACATATGTCATTTTCAGTTAACTAAAATTTCTTTATGCGAGTTCAGTTTTAATAAATGAGTTTATTTCTTTGAGTGTAATTAAGAAAATGTTTGCTAAGAAGGCGTGAAACATTGAAATCACGACTTTCGGTATAAGCAGTTATTCTAATAAATTCCTATATCGGTATTCACTAACTAACAAAAAAATACATGTATTAATTTTTTTTGTTTCAAAAAGTACTCTTATACTACAATACCACCCAATAAACATCGATTCAAGCCTTAAAGAAATTTTAAATTCTCTATTTGATATCAAACCTTTACTTCAAGTCATTACCTATGAAACAAATATACCCAGGAAAATTTTCTGTTCCAAAGAATCGGTTGTACAATCGCTACTTTTCATTCACAACCCCTTCTACTGTCGATTCTAACACCAATTCTTTTTGTTTGAAATTGTCCCAAAAGCAACCCCTTCTATAGCTCCAAACTGGAACCGGTTGCTTTAGAATCAGTTCTGGAACTAGTTCTGGAATTGATTCTACGTCACCCACACCTTCCATATAGGATCCCAGGAACTGGTTCCGGAACCAGTTCCATGGAATCGGTTGCAGTGGAACCAGTTGTAGAATGGGTGTGGTTGGCTACCGATTGTAAAAAATTTTCCTGGGTAGCTTTTGCATTTTCTTTGTGAAACATTTGTGAAAAATTACAAAACTATATTAGAATTATTTTTAAAAATTTCAAATTTGTGTATTAATCTCAAGTCTAAACTCAAATGTGTTTCTAGTTAAAAATATGCTTTGAAATTTATTATTGATATTGAATCATTATCAAAGTGTTTAATATAATATTTTCTATCAACAATATTCCTCGATATAAATTTTCTGTTTTCAAGTTTGAGAAAGATAAAATTCTCAAATCATTATCAACAATATTATAAAGTTAAATTATGTAAGTATACTATATACTATAGTAATATCGAGTCTAATAATTGATTCGAAAAATATTTACAAAAAAAGCTTGATATCAACAAGTCGTTTTTATTGAGAATCCTATAGTTCTCAGTTCGAGAACTACAATTTCTCAACAGTATTCTCTAAGGCTAATATTTGAAAAAAATTATCGTTATAAAATCGAATTCCATTTATTTTTAAGGGTAAATGTTTATTGGGCAGGCTGAGTACTCTTTTACTAGACCGCTTTTATACTATAATCATATTAATTCGAAATTAAATAAAACAAAGCAAATTTACTAGTATAAAGTTTAGCAAACTTTTCAGACCACCCAATGTTGGTTTAATAGTTAGATTCGATCATGTTTATTCTTAATCAATATCCATTTCATAATACAACATCTCTAATGTTATTTAGACAACAATAATAATGCAACACGTTCGTACATTGTTGACATGGTCATTGATTATTTTGCCACTTTTTTCACATAACGTTCTTAATGTCTGGGGGATTTTTTCTTTATTCTCGTTGTCATGAATTGACGTTTGTTAGTTTTGTTTTTTTTTTTTGCCGGTGACAATTGCAAAATTTAAATGCAATTTAAACTCTTTTTATAGATTTCTCAAGTATGATGCAATTTTAAAGTATTAACAGCTTCTGTGTAGAATTTTTTTTATTCACAAGTCTATCTTAATGGTTGTTGACCTTGTTTAATTTTAATGTTTTTTTTCGATTTTTTTATTTACAAAAAATAGTTACGTATATTTGAAATTTTATTATTTCGCTTCCCTCTATGAATATACATACTCTCTAAGAAAAATATTAATTTAAATCGATTTATTTTTACCCGATTTTTTAATCGTTTTCTAAAATATTCCAAAAAAAAAGATAATAATAATACTGTGAGACAAATGGTAGGTGTCAGTGATCGGGAAGGGTTCAAACTACCGGGGAAAGTTATATCGGTAAAAAAGAAGTTATACGTGTCCCGGCGTTTCGCTGGATCACCCCTAGGAATCGAGATATATCGATTTGACCTTTGGTGGTCTTTTTTTAACTCGAGAACCACTAGTCCGATTTTGCTCAAACAATTTTAAAAAAATTACAAATTACAATTCCTTTAATCTGTTCATATAACGTTTTTCTATATACTCAACAGTTTTGCCTGTAAAAATAAATGTATGAAGAAAAAAATATTTTTTGCCTAAAATATTAAAAAAAAGTAATAAACAAAAGGTTATTGATTTTTATGGTAGCGGTAACAAACATTTATTTTTACCGGCAAAACTGTTGAGTATATAGAAAAACGTTATATGAACAGATTAAAGGAATTGTAATTTTTAATTTTTTTAAAATTGTTTGAGCAAAATCGGACTAGTGGTTCTCGAGTTATGTCAAAAAAAAAGATATATCTCGATTCCTAACGGTGACCCAGCGAAACGCCGGGACACGTATAACTTGTTTTTGACCGATATAACATTTTCCGTTGGTTTCATCCCATCCCGATTTTGACTGTCGCATAGTGTAATAATTCAAAACTTTTTATATAGAGCAGAAAAATGGTACAATCGATATATCGCGTCCCGTTAAAAAGTTATTTAGTTATCAATGTTGTAATCATTTCAAAATATACACTCAGCCAAAAATGTTTAAAATGTGTATTTCAGATTCAATTTTCTGCAAAGGTTGATGCAGAAGTTGTGATTCTTTTGATAAAAAGAATTTAGTGGAATATGAATTCAGGTCAATGTAAAGATTTTGCAAATTCGATTAAGGGATTTTACTAAAGGGTGAACACACTTAAACTGCGACACTTAGAAACTAATACCAGAAAAAAACTAGAAGGCTTTGAAATTAATTTTTTTTATTCGAATACAAAAATTTAATTCCTAGGGAATTAAACGAAAAAAATTTAATTCCTTAGGGAATTAAACGAAATAAATTTAATTCCTTCCCTAAAAGTTGAATTAACTAGTACTGAATGAATTCCTTAACTAAAAGTTGAATTAACTAGAATTGAATGAATTCCTTGACCAAAAGTTGAATTAACTAGAATTGAATGAATTCCTTGATCAAAAGTTGAATTAAGTGCACAGTTGAATGAATTCCTTAGCCAAAACTTGAATTAACTAGAATTGAATGAATTCCTTGACTTCAAATTGAATTAAATAGTGTTGAATGAATTTTTTAGTGAATGAATTATTTAATTTTAATTCTTTATGCTTTGGTCAGGGAATTCATTCTATAAATTTGAATTCTTTGAATTCATTCACAGGAATTAATTCCTGCTTATGTCTTATTGATGAATTCATTCCTTGAATTAAAGAATTGAATTAAATTTTTGGGAATTCATTCCAAAAAGGAATTAATTCTTTAAAGCTCTGATCATACATACCATAAAAAAACATGGTTATTACTAGGGCAATGAATTCCATGCAAATGCATGTTTTTCTTGATAGTCCAAAACTAATATGGACTAAATATTTATCCGAATCATCAAATTTAGAACAGCAGCGGATCCCACGCTTTAAGGCATTTTTCGGATTAAATAAGATATGATGTGATGTGAAATTAAAGCTAGTATTTATTAATATGTGTTTTCCATTACCTTGTAACCTTTTTTTGAGTGATTTTAACTAAACAAATTTTAATAAGATATTAAGGTAGTTCACAAGCGGTGTGCTATTTGTTGTAACGTCCTAACAAAAAACAGAGTTGTTAAAAATTAAATTGATAAAATACAACATTTGAGAATAGCACGATACAACATTTTTACATATGTTTAGTGTCCTATATTAGAGTGTGCTAACATATAGAAAACCCAACAGAAAATCGTTATTAAACTCAAATAAAAATTTTAACAACTGTTTTTTGTTAGGACGATACAACAGATAGCACACCCCTTGTGAACAACCATATGTATATATTTTTCTGCTTTGTGAGCAAAAATTCAAGTTTCGTCTATCTAATCCAAATTTTTTATTGAAAACAGTTGGTCATGTTAACTATATTGCATGTTTTCAATTTTTACAAGGTTAACCTCGTTTCTCATACATGTCTTCTTAAAGTGATTATGCAATAATTATTGTTTTCTATATTTAACTACATGTAAAAACACAATTACTTTTATTAAAACAAATTCTAATTTAAATATTTCGTTTTTTTTTCATTTTTAGGTAAGTTATTTTAAGCAATTGTCTGAAGTATGGGTAAGTTTTGTTTTAATATTTAATAAGCAGAATAATTTCCCTGTGGGGTAATGTGGGGGAAAACGAGAAATTGATCTGGATCCAAAAATTTAACAAGGATATTTGCTAAGCTGTTTTAAGGGATATACTGCTAAAGTACCGATCCATTTAAATAAAAGAGACCTTTCACTTTCACATAGCCTTGTCGCCGGAAAGGGAAATTCAGACGCGTGACATGTCACAGAATTAACAAAGGCTACCCAAGTAAAAAAAATTGATATGGAGCCATATGAAGTTATATTTAATTATATATAATCTTTTATGTAATTAGATATAATTATATCCGAAAAATGAGAACGTCTTATTATATCATATTGTATCGAATTGTATACAATTGTATACAATTTGGTACAATTTGATACAATTTTATGCAATTCGATACAATTGTATCCGAATTTTGTCCTCATCCAATTACATCAAATTATATCTTTTTGTATAAAATTATATAAAATGTTATAAAAGTGGACATAGTTTGATACAATTATATCTAAATATTAACCTTATACTTTTTATCATATTTAGGACCATATCTAACAATATACATACAAAAATAATTTTTTTAAATAAAAAAATTTTCAATTACTTGTAATTGTAATTGTTCTTTTTTTGAATTGCAATTACAAATAATCGGCCTGATTACGAGTGTCGAATTTGTAGTCGAAATTTTCGACTCCATATAAAATGATTTTGTATATAATGGAAATTATAAAGAAATGAAACTCTGATGCTGGACTTTTTTAAATCTGAGTGCTATATATGGTAAATCCAATTGAAAAATTGTTCAAAAGTTGCGTTTTTAGTGAATTTTCAGCAAATTCGACTTAGTTTCGACTATGACTACGACACTCGTAATAAGGCCGAATACGTAATTATAGATGAGTTTTTTTTTTCAATTACAATAACATGTAATTGTGTAATTGCATGTGTAATTAATTACAAAATGTAATGATTAACCCCAGGCCTGCTGGAGATCTTATAATTTCGATAAATCTTCCATTACTTTTATCCAGATTTATCATGACAGTGCAATAAACATGAAAAAAAATTTCTTTTAATTTAGTAATTTTAAAATAAAGTTAACAACACTGAAATTTTAAAGTTAATAGGATTATGATATACAACCAAGATATAAGAAATCAGTCAAGTGTACGTTATAGTATAGAGAATTTCGTATTAAAGCTTCAGTGTTGTTAATGTTATGGGTGCGGTGCGTAAGCCATTTTTGACTTATGCTCAAAAAAAAACATTACTCACGCACGAGCATTTCGTTTTTTACTCAGCACACATGATTATATTAAATTACTTATTAAACTTACAATCAGAAAATTTTTACGCAAAACAGTAAAAATTACTAAAAACATATGATGCAAAAAATAAACTCACACACGAATCAATCACGGGTTATTATTGCTCACGCTCATGCACGAATCACTTAAGTATAGTAATTATTACTCACGATCACGTGTGAATAACGTGACTCACGAACATTTCGTGTCACGCGCCAATCCCTAGTAATTACTAAATCTAAAACTAGTTCAAAATCATTGATAACATGGAACCAAATATAATACAATACGGTTTTATATGGACCTTATATATTTTTATATAAAATCACTTTTAAAAAATTGCTTATGTGGGATGATATATAATTATAGATGATTTTATAAAGAATGTTATAAGTTATATATGGGTTCATATTCGTCAATATATAATCATAACTAACACAAATTATAAAAGATTTCTTATATGGATCCACATAGTTTTATATTATTATGTATAGTGTCATACTAAATTATATATAAACGTACATGTAATTATATCTTTTATATGTTACTTTATGTACTTATATATAGCACATACATATATATGTAGGCCAATATGTAATAATATAAAATCACATATGTCTCCATATTAAAACCTTTGAGGAAAAAATATCTAACATATGACTATATAAAAGCATATCTGCTTGAATTTAAAAGCATATGTGGCCATATGTAACTATAAGTTACTATATGCAATTACATAAAATAATATATGATTATATCAAAACTTTTTTACTCGGGTAAACAACTAAACTCTTGTAAAATCACATTTCAGTGTAGCATGTCCCAGGTTAGTTCTGCGAAGTATCACATGTGGTCCGATTTGAATTTTTGCTGATATTTGAATTTTAACTGATAATAGTTTTTTTTAATAGTGGCGGGTAATGGCTCTCTTCTAAAAACATGAACTGAGACTTTGGGGGATTTGGTATAAAATATTAAAAATGTGAATCGTTTATAGCTGTATTTTATCTCATAACTATCAACGTTAAGTATTTAAAGCAAATCTACCTTAAACCGATTTTAGGTTAAAAAAATTTAAAACAGGTTATGTTTATAATTGTTCCGTTATAATCAAACGTGCGTCAGCAAAAGTTTTTAGGAAGTAACGCGAATAAGTTACGTTAGATATGGAAATGTATAAATGTTGAGTTTTCAACGCTGATAATTATCCGTGTTGAAAGTTAACGTGCATATGAAGAGTAATGTGTTAGTTTTCATTTTAAACGCGTTTTTGTGCATTTTGAGTTTTTTTGTGAGTTAACGGATATAGTTAAGTCGCCCAGCAAAAACTTGGTAATGACTGGTCATTACTACATGCATTACTTAGATCTCATATCTCATTACCCTTTGAATTACTTTTAAACTGAATGTAATGAGTTACCGACAATTATACCCCACACATTACTATTTCACAATAGCTGAAACAAATATATATTAAACATCTTTTTATAGAAATGTTGATGTTCATTAAGCAGTATTTAATAACAACAAGTTTTGTGAAAAATAGACATGTATAACAACTGCCACAATAAATGTGTACATACTAGAGGGCTGAATGAATGTCATACAAGACATTTTCTTGCATGCGCTGATGAGAGATTTGACGATTTTTAATACTAAATATAACCAAAATTGACCATTTTACTTATTTGTAGTTATTTACAAGATGTTAAAATTCAGATCATTACAAAAAAAAAAAAAAATAAAACAGAAAACAAAAAAAAATATTTTGGTGTTGTATAAGAAAATGTTTTGTGAATGTCTTGCAAAACATTCATACTAGCCTCTAGTACATACGTTAAGCATTAAAAATCATAGCGATGTCGTAGTGTAATGGTTAGAGTGTTTGCCTGACAACCGTGAGGTACGCTGATCAATTCGTATCAGCTCCTATTAGTTTTTAAATTTTTATACTTTTTTAAATTCATATTCAACATCTATTTATAGAACAGTTGATAAACTACTTACAGGTAACATCAGTGTAATGACTTTCCTCCAATGACATCACCATGTTAAAATAAGTAGTTTAGTAATTAAAAGGTAACTAGTGAACACTTAAGATTTCAATACCTAAAGCTCATTACATGGTAATGAAAGGTTTTGCTGGGCGAAAACACAGCTTATATTAAAATTTTAATAAAAATTTTTTTTTCAATTTATTCCCCAAAAAGCATCAACAGTCTTTTACCTCAAGACAAATATTTTCTTTGCAAACGTATAAAGTATGCGTACTATTCTGAAAGATATTGACTTCAAACATGTTTTTTAATTCTAGCCCCGCAAAGCAATTTGGCTTGTCTGCAGGTGTTTTTATAAACAAGATATCTGTGTTGAAAAAATCTTAGATTTTTATATAATCACACCCGCTTCTAAAATTGCCACATTTTTAAAACAAATATCAATTTTAACCCACTGTTCTAAAATTTGCACGCCTGCAATTAGAAAGCGGTTGTAGATACTCCAACATATGTATACAAAATTTATTGGATCCAATCGCTGCTTCAAATGCAGACGTTGTAGCAAAAAATGTAAAAAACCCTATTTTTGGAAATTTTAATTTTATTTTTGGGTATTGCGGGATTGCTTATTGCAAATCATAAGTTCTGACATCAATTTCTTATTTGTGACTTTGAAGCCTATTTAAGTCCAAAAAATCGTTTGATTATGTCCATTAATAAATATGTCGTTATATAGTAAAAATTTACATTTTAGCAAAAACAGTAATTTTTACCTTCCTATTAGGATTTCCGAATTTTTAGTTCTACCAATAGTACAAAATGGAATTCTTTTCAAAAATGTCGTAATGTACACGTACGATAACTCCTTGACAATAAATCTGTAGAAGGAAAGTGGCTCTTTGTGATCCGACCAGTGGCTGCAGCTGGTAGCAGTTCTAAATTTGTAATATCTAGGTTTAAGAGCAAAAATTTCTTAAACATGATAAAAATTGTAGTAATTGTATAGAAATGCTTTATAAAAATTACTATATTAAAAGCCCTATACTTCGTTGCCGGTAGTTTTAAATATCGGAATATATTTAGAAGAAAAATCGTTTAATAAATTTGTTTGACCGGTTTGCAGAGGCCACAAAAAGAGAGGGAAGCTTTTCCCTATTTTTGTCCCTCACCGTAAAAAGCTTCAAGAGCTCCCATTTTTACCACGTTTTATCGAAAGTTCCAAAAAGTACTTTATCAGTGAATTAGCCCACACTTTAGAAAACTTTATTTTAAATTTCAGATTTCTAGGAAAAGAGGTTTAGTCAGGCCGTTAAGGGGGCCCTTTTCCACCCTATGAACCACCTTTTTTTACTATGTTCCTGGCGAAATTAGTGGATTAGCACATACCCGAGGGAACACATTTTAAATTTAAGGTTTTTAGCCAAAGCGGTTTGTATAGACAGATCGTCAAGGAGTGACTTTTAATTAGATTCCGATATGTGATAGAGGAGAAGAAAATAATTTAGACGTATTTTTTTAGTGGTTACAAGGTTACAAAGTAGGATCTTATTTTTCTATGAAAGCAGGTCTGCTTTTCGCCTCTATCACATATCCCAATTTTATTAAAATCGGAGACATTTAATTCCTTTAATGCAATTAATGTATATGGGCAAATCTACGGAACCTGGCGATTCCATGTAACTCGGGATTTAAACCATTTTAATAACAATATATAATATTTTTGATGGTATCAGCATTTTCGTGGCAACGAATTTAATCAGGCGAACATCTTAAATTTTAATATTTATAATGCTAATGTGCTCTACTCAATTAAAAACTACCCTAATTTTGCTTGTAACTTTCAAGAGTTTTTCAACTCTTTTGGTTATAACTTTTTCAGCATAAAAGGAAATCGCCCAAAACCTTTGGTGGATAATAATTATGATGCTAGAAGATCTCCGACTTGTTGAAAAAATAGGTACCGTCAATTAGGAGCAAATGGTAGTTCTTTAAAATATGTAACTCTGTTTTTTTAAACCTGCTGTTAGGTTAAAAACTACCCTACGGGGAATGAGGAGTCAATTGCCCTCCAAGGACCTATCCCGTGACCGGTCAACCGAAGGCATATTACTAAATTAGTACAAATATGAACCAAAGAGAATGAATTAATTTTCTAAGTATTTTCTGATTCGTTATTTTCACTGTTGCTTTTAAAAAACTTGACCAATACCGAAATAAAAAATAAAATTCACGGCATATTTTTTAAAATATTTTTTTATTTATTTAACTCTTTTATTTATTTTGAATTTTTTTTTTACGATTTGCTTATTTTAGCTCTTACTTTAAATTTTTATAATTTTTTGCTAAAAAATTTTAAGTTTTGTATTTTCAACGTTTTTCAATTTTAAAGCTGTTTTAGTTTCAACAATTGGTATTTCATTTAATTTTCTTTTTAACTTAAGGACAATTTTTAAAATTTTTATTTATATTATCAGAGTTTTTGAGGTAACCCAGGTAGAAATTGCCAACGTTACAACAAAAGTTGTACTGGGAGAGCACTGTTTTTTACGAAATGCCGGTACTACTTAAAACGTGCTTTGCCAGTACTGTTTACTGAAATTAAACGAGCTTTTTTTAATTTATTAAAATTAAAAATTTTATAAATTTTACGTATTTTTACATCTATTACACAATTATTTATGTAAGAGAGACATCGCCATTCTTTTCTTGTGAAGTTTCGAAAGAATACATTAAAAATCTGTGATGTACACTAAGAGGTCAGTAAACTTCTAGCAAACTACTAAATTTGTTATTAAATGTACTGGGATAATACCAAAAAAAATAAAATCCCAAGCCTGCGCCAACGTTGGGAACTAACTACGGCCAAGCGTTTATTGGTGTTATCATTTCGACAACATGCCAGTACAGTGAAAGTTAAAAATCCGACGCATTGCCAGTACATGTACTACCGCCTCCAATACCGGGCCAACATTGTGCCGTTTGTATTTTTCTACCTGGGAATTTTCTAATTTTTAATTGATTTTTTAATTTAATTATGACCAACGCAAATAACGAGTCAACTGCCATTAAAGGACCTATCCCGTGACTGGTCAATCGGGGGCATACTGAAGGCACTTCCACTATATTTGTGTGTGTGTTAGTGTTGTTTTCTTTTCTATTTTTTTCTTTTCCATTTTTTTTATTTGCTTGAAGTGTTTGTTTTTCTCTTTTTCTTTTTTGTTTGAACAGAAACGAAAAATATATAACTTTACGATCAGCCAGCCATCACGCATAAGTAACATTGGCTCAGACGGTAGAGCGTTTGCCTTTCAAGCAGGAGGTTGTGTTATCGAGCCCTACTTCGACGCCAAGTAGATTATTTTTAATTCTTAATTTTTTATTAGTTTATTTGAAAAGCTATTTTTAGACACACCACCTTACTGTCACAAGGTGTCTAAACTGTGGCAATTGGTCATTTCCAATGACAACACCATGTTAAAGTGATATGTCTCTTTCAAGCAAAAAGACCGATCAACGACCGGTCTCCGCCCCTTTGGGACCTATCCTGCGTGTCATCTGGGACCGGTCCCTTTCCCCGTAGGGTACTTACGAATTTTAGGTTGATGGACCATTTTGGTCCATACCTAATTTTTCAGAAAAAAAAGATTATAAACCCATTTTTTATAGCTATTTCCATTTAGTATTTCGAGAACGCAATACTAACTCTAAAAAATATATTTCTATGCTCAAGAAATATTTTGGGCTACCCAGCAAACAAAGATAATCAATAGTGGCTCAGAAATGAGCTCCAAAAATATAAGCATTTTTCCACTTTTTCCTATGAAAGTGGGCCGTCCAAAAGAGCCCCCTGCGTACTCAGAAACGACTCAGAAAAAAGAACTTATAAAATCGAAATTTTCCTCATAAATTTAAATAATTTTGGAATGTTCTTTGAGACCGAAAAATTAACCCTCATTTTGAGACAGCTTTTTAGAATGTAGAGACAACTTTTTGGACTGTTTTCTGAGGGTTCATATTTTCTACCAAAAAAAGAGTGTTTTCAAAAAAACAATAATCATTTCTATGAGACATTTAAAAATCGTATTTATGAGCACTCCGAAATTCATTAAACGTTGAATGTTTATTACTATAGTACTTGTCATAACAATTTTATTTGAAAACTAATTGCAAAACTGTTACAAAACTCAAAATTATATTTGGGGTGCTCCTAATTTTATTTGGTTGTACCATCAAATCAGTAATTTATACATATTACTTCTGCTATTCAGTTATTTGTGTTTACCTAGTTTCATTTAGTCATATATCAACTATTCGCATTAGTTTCACTTCAGCTTCAGTTCAGCTTGTGTTTTCTTTGTTTTTTGATAAAATGGAAAATCGGCTTAATTTGGACTCTAATGCTATTGCTAAAACTCTAAACGAAAGTGACTCGGATATTTCAATTTCGATGAAAATATCTAATACGAAAATACAGAAACAAGTGATTCTGATACAGAAAATGAAAAAAATGTGCCTGCAGCTGCCACTGTCGATCCACTGTATATTGCAAAAAATAATATGCAATGGAGTGCAACTCTATTATCCTGTCCCATTGCAACTACTGCTGAGAATATTATCTCAACACATGGCGACTCTAAATTAGGCTATGTATGGTAGCCTTAGAAAAGCCAAGGAAAGCGTGTCGTATTGGATTTAACTAAAGGTTTGAAAGGTCAAAATATTGTATCACGGCCGTTCATTTCTTTTTATCTTTCGATTTGGCAAAAAAAAACTTAGAAAGAAAATTTACATATGTGGGAACAGTTTACTTCCAATGAAATCCCTACGTTCGTTTTTTGCATTGGCCATAGACATAAAGGAACTGTTTTGATAAGGTATCAGAAATCGATGTCAATGCACCGAAAAAGAAGCCTGAGATTGTATCTTTCTATATATTCGACAAAAGGTTTGCAATTGTTTTGCCATTATTTATTAGTCGATTAATTATCTTCTCTCTTAGAAGGCGTAGATAACGCCGACCAAATGATTGGTTACTATATTCCTAAATGGAAGAAAAATCGATGGCCGAATGTTGTATTTGAAAAAATTATAGTTATATCCGCATTAAATGCTTTTATAATTTTTTCTGAAATTGATGTTTCGTGGCACTAATTTGAAATTTTTCATTTTTAAAATCTGAAATCGACCTGTTTCGTAGATTTTCCCATATCCCGATAAAAATAAATTTAAAAAAGCCCCGAACATTTGACAACTCTATTAGTTATACAAATTTAGTTATAAATACAAGTAATAAATATAATATTAAAATAACTACTATATCAGTACACTAATAGAAAAAATCTGTAAAGATTTTATTTAAAACTACTAAAAATTTGTTAAAAATTACCTTGCAGAAAAAAATTTTGAAATTAGCATAGTATTTTTGCTAAATATTAGTAAGATGAAATATGCAGAATTTTAGTTATATGTGTGTTAAATTTTAGTTAGCGGAATGTAATAACTTAATCTGTTAAAATCAGCAAAAAATTTTGCTAAATATTTAATGGACTAAAAAACCACAAAAAAATTTAAAAATTGCAAAGTTTTTATCCCTTTTTTTTAATGTAAGTCAAAATGTAACCTTCTGAAATCAGCAATTTACTGTTTTTTTTTGGCAAATATTTCTGCTGATATTAGCAAGATAGAATGCTATTTTCATTCAACCAAATTTAACTTAAAAATAACAAAACATTTTTAGATATAACTGTATGTTTTGATATTTTTAGTCTACCAATATTTAGGCACATTCTACAGTACATTTTCATTTAACTGAACGTTAAATAAGATATAAGTTAATTTTATAAATTTAACATTATTTTTCCTGTTCTTATTTTACTTGTATTTAGCAAAACAAAAAAATCTACTAATTTCAGCGGTTTTTCCTGCAAGGCGACTTTTAACTAATTTTGAGTATCTTTTTCTGCTATTTTTACAGGTTTATTTCCACGAGTGTACTTATTTAATCAATTACCAGTAAGAGATAGTTTTGAAAGTTCATATGAGTACTTCTGCAACTTACTATCAGTAGGTCATTATTTTCTATCATTACGTAGTAATCTATATGGTAATGACCTGTCATTACCATGCTTTTGCCGGGCATTATTGAACTTCCAGTAAATATGATGAATCTTTTTCTTTCAATACATCACAAATAGCAACTCTTAAATAACACTAAACAACAGCAAAAAAAAAACTGTTGCAATACATATTTCCTAACCTAGTGTCTTGACATGCAATAAAATGCTAGCAAGCAATTGTCAAAATGATTTCATCTCAAGTGAAGACACTCAATTTCAATATTATTGCAATATCATGATATCGCTGACATGCAAACGGCTCTTGCAATGATGCCAGCCATCGAATGCCACTTTTCGTTTTAATTTAAGTTTTGTAATAAAAAAATAACAGAAAATTTGGTAAAAAAAAGAATGCGAATGAGTTTAATTATAATAAATAATAATTTGTAGATAAAAATTAATTTTTGATAATATTTTGTGTTTTTTGAAGAAAAATCAACGATATTTCTTAGCCATGAAATGGTCAAGTGTTCTCCACCACTTTGCAATTGATATCATTTTGACGTTGCTCTGCAATGGTTCTGACATTTCATATCTTATAATTTATTGCATTTGAAGACACCGGGTAATACACGTTCGCGCGTTGAATCAAAATTTGGCAAGAAAATATATTTGCAATGGGCCGTTTTGGAGAAATCGCGGTTGTTATAAAAATTAAATAATAAAATTTTAAAATACTAATAGCTACAAAAAATTTTTTTGCAAAAGCTTTCCAAATGATCTTATGTTGGTTATAGATCTCCGAGATTGCTGGTTTTGTAATACACTCTCTAGACCTACAGTATAATTAATCTACAGAGATTAACCTTTCACAGATTAACCCCCTTCAAGGACATTTTACAATCAAATTTGTAATTTTCTTTTCACATATAAACAATATAATTTAATAAACATCATTTTGTATCAAACTTGAAATGTCATGCAATGGATCCTGAAATATAAGACATTATACATAAAAATTTTGAACTAAATTTTAATATCCTTTTATAAAAAATTTTTTGAATAGTAAATGAAGTTTATGTATAGTTGTTTTCATTGATAAATGAATGTTGAATAGTGTAATTCTTTAATCTTCGAAGCAAATTGATTTTCCAAAAAGGCAATAAATATTCATTAGGTACGAGTACGTTAAAGTTTTTAAAATTTTTGTTTTGTTTTTAAACATTAAATGAAATTATAATTATTCGATAACTTTTCATATCACGTACTTCTATTGCATTCACTTTGAAATTCTACATTCCCAACTGTGTAAATAAATTAGAGTGAAATGTTTTGAAAACTCCTTATTTGGGAAAAATATGTTTGAAACATAATGAAACTCTGAGGCTCATTAAATGAGACAATTCCAAAATATAAAGTTGATTTTGTGTTGCCATATTAAAAATATGGCATCTACATTAATTACTTTTTTTTTTTTTTGTTAAAACCAAGTAATTAAAATAATTACTCTTTATTTTTTGTTTGTTTATTTTATTTTCATTTTATTTTTGCCATAAGTTTCAATTGAGACATAACCAACAACCAACATTAAATGTACATACATTTTGTATCCACCACAAACACACAATTTCACATACATTCAGTTTATTTGTTACGTAATGTGGCAACATAAATTTCAATTTCAGTTTTTACGTTTTTAATATCCCAGGAATATAATTTTTATTATTTTTATTTTTTTTTTTTTTTTTAATAAAATATTTAATGAATAAAGGAGTATTTATGGACAACATTCGCACAAGAACTATTATGATAAATTTTTATTTGGTTAAAAACAGTTTTTACACTCAACATAATAAGTTGGTGAAAAATCTCTAATTCTATTTATATATGTATTTTAGGAAACAAACTCTTTTTACTTCTTAATTAATAGAGCCTACTCAGTTGGACCCGGCAAATCTTTGACCCCACTTTCTGAAAACTAATTTTAAGCCAGCTCAGATAAGACTAACGACTTTAAAAAACACAGAATTTCTGATTTTTTCATAATATTTTAAGGCAAACGTACACTTTCATTATTATTGATCAATGTTTTTAAAATCAACCAATCGAAATAAGGTATTTAAAAATAAAATGTTTTAATTGGTTGATTTTTGAAAAATTTATCAATAATATTGAACGTGTTTGCCATATTTTAATACATATTTATTTATAATATTCGTATGAGCATTTTTGTTTCATAAATAAATTATGTAAATTGTCTTTTAACCATCGTAAAATATTTTCTTTAAATATAAAGTGTTGGTAAATTAAGCTTATTAAACATTTAACTCCTCCTTTTTGTTGGAAAGTGTATTAAAAAATAAATTTATATAAATGACGAAGTTTATTTTTTTTAATGAAAATTTAATTCTGACAAGATTTTATATCTTTGATAAACATATTTTACGCCTACTCTCACGTTGTGGCCACAACATATTAGTTAGTGGAAAAAGTAATTTCCCATAGTATCTTCTTAAGTTCTAAAATCAAACTAAACTAAGGCCCAGTTGTAGACAAAAATAGTTCTTAGTAAATATGATTTTACCGATTTTTTGTTTTGGAGGGTCCCGCTAAGAATAAATTTGAAATGGCGAATATGCAAGGGCTTGTGACAATTTTAATGTACACAGAAAAAATAATTAACCTAAAATATCCATCTAAACATATGATAAAAATAAAAATATGTTTTTAATCAAATATTTAATTGAATCAATTAATATTTTAATTGTTTGTATTAATCGTATACAATTTTTAGTAATTAATAGTATCATTTGAGTGATAGGTGATAATCAATTTCATAATTAAAACTCGTTTTCAGTTTTTTCTGTATAACTGACACTTATAGAAAGCATCTGATCTTCTATTATGGTTGAACATAATTAGATGTCACTGCATTGCTGGATCTCTCAAAACAGAAGAATTGTTGTTGTTTTCGTTTTTATTTTTTATTTGATATTTTTAATGTTGACGAAAGAAAGAAATTCTCTTTGAGTTTGTAATTTGACCAAATATATTTTTCTAGAAATTCTGAAAACGTCATCCCCTGATGATTTCCTTAGGCAAGAATGAAATCCGAATTGAGACATGCCTTCGGCAGATTTTTTTTCACAATTTGTTAAATAATTTTTGGAATTTCAGCACATTTAAATCCTTTAATGCAATTAATGTTTTCCCCACAAGAATAAATTTGAAAAGGCCACATTTTCTTTGTTGCAAATAATATATATAAAAACCAAACCGAAAATGTCGTAAAAATTCACGATATGGTGTTGGCCTATCGGAGAGTGAAAATGCGTGAGATTGTTGATGCCATAGGTTTCATATGGCGCAGTGGTTTCGATTTTAAATGATCATTTGGGTTTGAGAAACCTGTCCGCAAGAAGGGTACCGCATTTGCTCACAATTGACCATAAACTCAATCGTGTTACAACTTTAAAGAAGTGTTTGGTGTTGTTCATTGGCAAAACGGAAGTGCGGATTTAGCTCCCGGATTTACGGACTTAACCATCAGTGACTTTTTTATTTCCAAACCTAAAGAAATGGCTGGGCGGAAAGAAATTTACCTCCAACGATGAAGTTATTGCTCAAACAACTGCCTATTTTGAGGACTCGAGAAATCCTATTCTTGTGTAGGAATAAAAAAATTGGAGAAACGTTGAACCAAGTGTATTGAGCTAAAAAAAGACTGTTAAGGAATATATCGTCATATAAAATCAAAAAAGCCGGAAGTTACATTTAAAAAATTTTACAGGAGAAGCAAAAAACTTTTTTAAATTGTTTGCGCTTACACTTGGGGCTGTTTAGAATTTTGTTAATAAAATCGTCGTGATTAGTCGTAGGAGTGTAAAATTTTGCAGGAATATGTATTTTGATACAGAGCATCATAATCGATCAGAAAGTCGATTTTTAATTTTTTTAAACTTATGGCTTTTTGATTTTATATGTATATATATATATATATATATATATATATATATTAGGGCGGGTCGATTTAATAATCGCCCATGGCTCATTGAAAATCGTATTCTAGGGATCAAAATAAGAAACTTTGCCGAAGGAACCATACCTCTAAAACGAATTCTACTACCCCTAACTGTTGACTTTTGTCCCGTAGGGTCAAGTTTTGAAAAATCCCACTTTGACCCATTTAGAGTGCCCCAATCGAGTCCAAATGTATGACCGACCCCCACTAACTTTGGAGGGCCGATCCACCCATGCCAGTGGCACACCCCCTGGAACTCCCCTGGGGGATTCCCCATACAAACATTTTAAAAAATCACCATTTTTGGCACTTTATTTTATTATTTTTTATTTATTTTATTTATTTTTATTATTTTATTTATTTTTTCTCCTTAGAAATTTATTTAGTCAGAACATATGTAAATGAAAAAATTAATTTAACTTAGTAATAGAAAAGAAAAAATAAAAAATTACTGTTTGAAGTCTTTTTTGCTTTCAAGTCTGGGCATTTTTTCTTTTCTATTACTAAGTTAAATTAATTTTTTCATTTACATATGTTCTGACTAAATAAATTTCTAAGGAGAAAAAATAAATAAAATAATAAAAATAAATAAAATAAATAAAAAATAATAAAATAAAGTGCCAAAAATGGTGATTTTTTAAAATGTTTGTATGGGGAACCCCCCAGGGGAGTTCCAGGGGGTGTACCACTGGCATGGGTGGATCGGCCCTCCAAAGTTAGTGGGGGTCGGTCATACATTTGGACTCGATTGGGGCACTCTAAATGGGTCAAAGTGGGATTTTTCAAAACTTGACCCTACGGGACAAAAGTCAACAGTTAGGGGTAGTAGAATTCGTTTTAGAGGTATGGTTCCTTCGGCAAAGTTTCTTATTTTGATCCCTAGAATACGATTTTCCCTGAGCCATGGGCGATTTTTTTGCCTCCCCACAAATCGACCCAGCCTAATATATATATATATTTGTTAACAACTGTCTTTCATTTAGAAAGTCACGTCAAAAAGCCCTACAATAAACTCGCTTTAAACATGCATCTTTTCTCTCAAGGTTTAAAAGTTATTTGCATTTGTAAATTTCACGTTTTTGCAATAACCTGGTCCAGGTTTTTGCAATATGCAAAGAAAAATGAAGAGCAGATTTGCTGAAAAACGTTAATTATGTCTACAACAAATTAACGCCCGATTACAGAATGTCCAGCTAAAATGTATCCTACAGTTAAATTTAATATGAGAAACAACAACAAATGTGTCAGTTAAAGTCCCAGTTAGTAGCTAACTGAACACTCAGTAATCCAGCCTTAGTAATGAAAATTTCAGTGCAATATATTCTCAGGCTTAAAGTTTTGAATTATAGTAAAAATAAACCTTTTTTGATAAGTTATTTTCTTCACCGTTCTTATGAACTATAACACTATGCGACAGTCAAAATCGGAATGGGATGAAACCAACGGGAAATGTTATATCGGTCAAAAACAAGTTATACGTGTCCCGGCGTTTCGCTGGGTCACCTCTAGGAATCGAGATATATCTTTTTTTTTGACATAACTCGAGAACCACTAGTCCGATTTTGCTCAAACAATTTTAAAAAAATTAAAAATTACAATTCCTTTAATCTGTTCATATAACGTTTTTCTATATACTCAACAGTTTTGCCGGTAAAAATAAATGTTTGTTACCGCTACCATAAAAATCAATAACCTTTTGTTTATTACTTTTTTTTAATATTTTAGGCAAAAAATATTTTTTTCTTCATACATTTATTTTTACCGGCAAAACTGTTGAGTATATAGAAAAACGTTATATGAACAGATTAAAGGAATTGTAATTTTTAATTTTTTTAAAATTGTTTGAACGAAGGTCAAATCGATATATCTCGATTCCTAGGGGTGACCCAGCGAAACGCCGGGACACGTATAACTTCTTTTTTACCGATATAACTTTCCCCGGTAGTTTGAACCCTTCCCGATCACTGACCCCTACCATTTGTCTCACAGTGTAATTGTTATAAAAACGATGAAAATTATTATTTCTTTTCAGTCGTTAGAAAATCACAAATTCAAATTTTATTCTTTCGCACCATTTTTAAATGGTGTTGCCACCCATGCAGTTTGAAAAATATGCATACAGTTTGAAAAATATTTTCGCAAAAAATTAACACTAAACCGGGCTTAAGACACATATTAAATATAAAACAATATTTTTGATTTCTTCTTGAGTTTGGAGTTGGACAAATTAACGAAATAATTCATCAGAAACTAAATTGAATATATAAAACAGCATTTAACGATCGTACATTTTCCTTAATCCAATGTTAATTAATTTGTAAAAAAAAAATATGTTGACTTCATAAGACACTTATAGACAATTAACAAGCTAAGAGTAAATAAACAGCACTGCAGAAAAAAAAGAAAAACTGAATGAATTTTCAATGAGTTTATCATATTTAAATATACACAAATTAAGGTACTTGTACAATAAATACTACACTTTTTTCCCATAAAATCTTACCAAACAGAGAAATTAATGAGATTATTGTCGTTGTATGTTTATCACCAACATTATACACACACACATATCTACACAAACATGTACATATAAACAGTATGATCTAAAGTATTCGGAATTTGGAATATCAAATATCTTTTTTGGAAGAAATCATTAAAACAAAGTTACTTACTAAGTTTCCCTGTGGCACCATTGGTCTCCATATATTTACACAAGCTGTCTATACCTATACCCACGGGAAATTTTAACAAACTGTCACCGAACTGGCCCCTTTATATGAAATAGACTGGTCACTTTTACATGGCGTTGTCATAGGAGGGGGAAATTGACCCCTTGTGACATGTCACAAGACAAATCCCAGAACAGGTCCCTGAACTTTGTTTTTTATGAGAGTTCAGTAATTAATTTCATTTGTATTTGAACTAATTTTACAAACTTGCCAGTTAATTTGAACTATTTTATTTTTTCTCCCATTATCATTTTTTTTTTTTATAATTTATTGTATTTTTGTAAAATAGCCTAATATCTTGAAAACTGGGGAAGATGGACCAAAAGGGACACAAAATAATATCTATAAATTAGTTCTTAGGCCTATCAGTGACATCATGTGTATTATATGACAGCATTTTGTTGGATAATATGTGATACAAACAATGTTGCCAATTTAGCTATTTTCTCGTCAAATCTAGCGATATTTCAACTCGTTTAGCGGGATAAAATATGATTTAGCTATTAGCGGGAAAACTAGCGATTTTTTTTAAGTCAGTCTTGACGTTTTCTTTGCATTTTTTTTTACATTTATATCTTTGGCAGAATTTTTGAATCGTTATTATTTAGCGATTTATCGCTAAATTTTTATGAAATACTTTAAAAGCTCGAAAAATTCAGCGATGTACCGATATATTTTTAAGAACATTTTAAAAATTTCGAAAAATATAGCTAGTTTTGGGAAATTTTTCAGCAGAACCTGAAAAGTTCGTAAAATTCAGCGATTTATCGCTAAATTTTTTAAGTTTTTTATAATTTAGCTATTTTCTAGTGATTTTTTAGTTTGTTTTAGCGATACTTTTAGGAAAAAAGTTGGCAACAGTGGATACAAATGAACTGTCATACTGCGCTCACTGTTTGACATTTTATGATCAGTATACTCTGGCAAATCATCAAATTATCCAGATTTATTTTGAAAATCAGTCATCAATTCGAGCAACTTTATATACGCAAAATTGTGTATTTTTTTTCAAAGATAAAACTCGGTGTACTTTTCGTGCTCTGTTTAACAAAATTATAATATTTATATCCTTTCAGTTGATTGCTCATAACCGCACTATAACATTTATCAGTATTTTATTTAAACTTTGTGTTTTTTTTACTCAACAACAGCAACAACAATATATTTCAGGTCAACAATACAATATATACAACAATTTAAGGATGTTGAGAAGTGATGACGATAATCAGACTATCAAGGATAAAAATTATATAATAAGCTTAATTTGTTGTGTTTTTATGTGTTCTTAATTGCGGTAGAAAAAAGGATTTAACATGTGATACTGGTCAATTTTAAATTTTGTTTTTAAATTTTTGTATAAACAAAAGTTTAAAATTATTCCTAAAACTAACTCAAAAGTAAAAGCAAACTCAAACTTGTAAAAAAAATTGTTCTTTATATTGCTGAAATAGTTTTATTCGACGATTATTTTTTTTTTGGATTTGCGAGAAAAATTGCATTTGCGAAACTTTAATACCATTTTCAAAAAATCTGGCCCCAAGTGAAAAACCGGATTCCGCACATTGAAATTAGCTTGTCTGAAATATAAAAATAAATAAACTGTTGTTTCTTTTGCCGTTACGCTGTGTTCTTTTAATAGAATCCGACTTGGCGAATTAAATCATAAAAAAAATTATTTAATCGAATCAAATCAAAATTGAATTAATATAAATAGACTACAATCAAAAAATAAGTTACCCAGGAAAATTTTTTACAATCGGTAGCTAACCACACCCATTCTACAACTGGTTCCACTGCAACCGATTCCATGGAACTGGTTCCGGAACCAGTTCCTGGGATCCTATATGGAAGGTGTGGGTGACGTAGAATCAGTTCCATAACTAGTTCCAGAACTGATTCTAGAGCAACCGGTTCCACTTTGGAGCCATAGAAGGGGTTGCTTTTGGGACAATTTCAAACGAAAAGAATCGGTGTTAGAATCGACAGTAGAAGGGGTTGTGAATGAAAAGTAGCTATTGTACAACCGATTCTTTGCAACAGAAAATTTTCCTGGGTAGTAGAAAAATTAGTGAAATGACTTGTATATCAAATGTACTATTTTTCAAAATTTTTTTTGCTGAAATTGTGTTTTTAGCCAAAGTTTTAGCTATGTATACACTTAAAATAATACGTCAGTAGAAAAATCTGTCAAACCGGTTTCAAATCGATTTGACTAATTTTTAACAAATCTTTAGTTGAAACACTGATTTAAGCAAAGATTTTAATTATCTTTATTTAACACAATACCAAAAATCCTCAGTACTTTAGCTAATTTTTTATTGTGAATTTTCAAAATTTTACAAAAGTTATTGTTAAAATATAGTATTTTCATGTTACTGTTATTACCCGGTAGATGGCGCCACCAATGTATCCGAAGTTTTAAAGATGGCGACCTAGTGGGTCGTTTTTGGCCAAAAGCATAAAAATTAACCCTATATGGATCATGTTACATAAAATAATTATTTTTATCCAGTTGAGATTTTCTTTAACAATTTAATGGCGATACAATCTCGTAGTCATAATTAATATTAAGTTTCATGGGTCTTTTCTGACCCCAGGCCACCAAGGGTTAACGGTTTTTTAAACAAATGTAAATATAATTATAGTCTTAACAAATTTAAGTGATACTTTTCCGAAAACCATGTAAACTTTGATGAAAACATTAAAATTTTGTTAAATTTTTGACAAAATGAGCGATTTTTGTAAAATGTCCTGGAAAGCAGTCGCTCCAAGCACAAACTCGAATGAATTATCATTTTTCCAAATTTTTTTTTCTTTAATATCAACTATTATGCGGTACAAAGAGCAATCGACATCTCCAAATTAGGCATTTCAAAAATCTTTAAAATTAATTTACAAAAAACACGTTTTAGCATTTTTATCAAATTCGTGAGTCATTTCGGATTCCAGGCTAAAGTGGGTTAATGATATCCGATGAAGTCAAATTCCATATCTGAATCATTTTAACTATATTAATTGAATAAATAAAATAAAAAATAAATTTTTTCTAAATTTCGAATTTTGGGAATTTTTAATAATTACACTTTTTTCCAAAATGGGCCATTTTCGTCCAACTTTCGGCACGGGTTAACGTTTTCCAAAAAAAAAATCGATTTCTTCCATTTGGGACCATTTCCAATAAAACTGGGGGTGTAATGAACGAAAATCGACAAATCGCTATTTTAAGGGACAGTCTAATATATATAGTAGTTTGGTACTACATATTTATATTTCGGAAATAGCAAATAATAACAAACATTTTTAAATGAAAATGGCTTTATTGTTTTTCAAAATATTCCCCTTGATGATCAATACACTTTTGCATTCGTTCAAACCATTTGTCGTAGCAGTTTTTCCATTCCTCTTGAGACACCTCCAAAACATGGTTTTTGAACGCTTCAACTGCTTCTTCGGCGCTCGTAGATCGTTGACCACGAAGTTTACCTTTGATATTCGGTCGAACTTTTTAATCATTCCCTCACACCAATGAACGCGAGCCTTTTTTTGAGTAATTGATAAATTATAGGGTATCCAACGAGAGCATATTTTTTACAACTAAGTGTTCATGCAAAATCGAATGTATTGAAGTGGAACTAATGTGCAAGGATGCCTCTATCTTACGATATGTTACATGACGATCTTTCATTATCAGTTCATGCACTGCATCGATGTTTTGTGGCACAACAACCGATTTTGGACGACCTTCACGGAATTCGTCGGCGAGCGAACTAAGACCACGAATGAATTCACTATACCAGCGGTATACTGTGGTTTTTGATGGTGATTTATCGCCATACAAAGAACTGAGTTCATCGACACATTCTTGTTGAGATAATCCACTTCGAAAGTTGTGAAAAATAATCCAACGAAAACCTTCTCTTGAAATTTCCATATTTTGGCCAAATTGATTTTCTCACTGTAAACAAAACATATAGCACTTGTACATCAAAACCTTCTGAGTACGTTTATGCTAAAAAATGTCAAATATTATTATGGTGTTGGCAGATTTTAGCTATTGACATTAGTGTTGCCAGTTTCCGAAATATAAATAGTACCCCTCGTATAATTAACTGTAAACATGTGCAATAATGTGTTTTTTTTTCTGCGTGTACTACCAGAAAATACAAATTTCATTAAGCTCTGGAGTTTCATGCAGTAAAGGGTTAATAGTACAAAAGTTTGCCTTTTGATCTTTTGAAATATAAAAATTCTAAATTAATGTTTCCATTGTATGTAGAAAATATTGAATAAAATTTTAATTTAAACACCAGGGTATTGTTTTATTTTGTGTCTTTATAATTTAAATATTAAATTCACCATGCAATTCTTAGTTTTTTTATGAATAAAGAATATTTTAACTTTTACGGATAAAAATAAACTAAAAAAGAATCATTGTTCTTTATTACTCCACCTTAAAATTTATTTGAATTTTGCTATATAATGTTGTCACGATTTACTTTTTTTTGTGGTAAAATCGTATTAAGTTTTGTAATAATATTTTTTTTCGGTAATCATAGATTGACAACTCTAAAGTTCAAATTTAAACACATTTTCTAAGGAATTCAAACGAATTCTCGATCATACGGAATTTGTCATCATTATCTTACATTGTAAAAAAAATCACTTAAGAGCTGTCAGCTTATGAACTTGGGAATTTTTTTGCACTATATAGTTTGAGAAATTTTATAAAACATTTTTTTTACTTACTTTATTTCAGATTTTTTGTTATTGATAAAATTAAAATATAAAGAAATTTGCTTTTAAGCCTTAAATGGTAGGACAAAGTAATAAACAGTTAAAGAAAAACTACAATTAGAAATTTAGTATGATTTTAGATGTTTATAACATGTATTTGCCATTTTACTATTTAATTTGAACGTTGAGAGAAAAAAAAACGATTCAAAAATAAAATAAACCTTTTGGATGGCACGCTTAATGTCAAGTTGACATCCAAGGACAGTAATGCCAACTTATTTTAGAAATAATAAAAGCTCTTATAACTTATTTTAATTGATTGATATTTAATCATCTTTAATATTTTGTTGCTATCAGATTAAATAAATTGTATCTTTTTAATCACCAATTTAAATTTTCAAAACTACGAATGCTTACTGACAATAATCAGATACATAATTTGTTTTGTATATTTAACACCTTGACATTTAAGTTCAAATGATATAATTTGAAAAACTTAACAATTTATAATAATTATGCAAAAGTGCTGATTTAAATAAGGTACATAAACATTTAATTATCAGGGCAAGGGAGTTCATGCATTAAAAATCGTGTTTTATGTACATGCAGGAAAAAGACATTGTAGACTATGTTTGCAGGCAATTATAGGGTTACAAACTACCACATACAGCTATGAACATAGATTTATGACACTTCATACAAAATTATCTTCATGCATTTCTCTTAATAATTATAAAGCAATAATTATATTTCTTTTCTATTATAGTAAACTGTAATCAAGTAGTCTCAGATTATATATAAAACTTTGCAATATTTCAAACATGCAAATATTTACAACAAAATTACTTTACTTTGTTCATATTTGACTTGGACATAAAAATAGGACACTTGCAATAATTGTCAAAATTTTATTCGATGCACTTATTAATAATTTTTTTTCATAATTTGAGTTTGAAAGAAGTAAATTCTTTTCTAATTGTACCAATATGGGACGTGGAAAACATTATAATCCAGAAAAACGATGACTTCTATCTCAATTCCACAACGAGATGAAATCTCCAACTGAAATTGCTTAAATACTAAAGTGTTCGCGAAATATGGTATACAATGCTATTCGTCTATGTGCTGCCGACAAGAAATATCATACACAAAATAAAGAACGTAAGCCAATCCGTCGTAAAAATACAACATATATAGTACGCAAAAGCAAACTCAACCCTTTTATGTCCTCCCGTCAAATAAATAATGAAATCAAGGAAAAATTCAACGTTAAAGTTTCAGACAGGTTAGTAAGAAGAAGACTGAATGAAGCAAACTTATTTGGACGAATAAGTAGAAAGAAGCCTCTTCTTTCAAGAAAAAATATTAAGAAATGTATTGATTTTGCCAAAACCCACAAAGGAAATGAGTTGTCCTTTTGGAAAAATGTGCTTTGGAGCGATGAAACGAAGGTAAATCGTGTCGGACTAGATGTAACATTTGTACACTGCTCAAAAAACCAGGCTTTAAACATTAAGTACACTCAGACGACCTTGAAAAATGGTGGGGGTAATATTATGGTGTGGGGGGCTTTTTCCTGGCGTGGTGTTGGGCCTATCGTAAAAGTAGAGGACAAAATGGACAGGTTTCAATATTTGAGCATTCTTAAGAATGTTATGGAGCCATTTGCCTATGAAAATATGCCAGTTAATTGGACAATTATGCAAGACAATGATCCGAAGCATTCGTCGAACATAGTGAAGGATTGGTTTTTACAAGAACAAATTAAGGTTTTGGACTGGCCAGCCCAAAGTCCGGACCTTAATCCAATAGAAAATATATGGAATGATGTAAAAACAAAAGTTTCGCAAAACAATTACAAAAATTCCACCGAACTTTGGGCTGGTATTCAAGAAGCCTGGTATTCTATAACAAAAGAAAGATGCCAGAGATTAGTTGAGAGTATGCAAAGAAGATGCGAAGCGGTTATTGATAATAATGGATACAGCACAAAATATTAGTGTAATATTAACGCTAAAAAAATAATAATTGTTTTAAAAACCCCAAAAATGTACGGTTTTTTGTAAAAATATAAAATGTATCCTATTTAGAAGTCCAGGTATTTTTATTAGTTTATACATATTTACCAATATATATAAAATAGTTGAAGGATTTTTATTTAAATAAAGAATGAATTACAATCATCAATAATAACACTTCCCGTATTTAATTATGTTTCTTAACACATAAAAGTGTCCTATTTCCATGTCCATAGCTGTATAATTATACAAAATTTTATATAATAATATATGAATATATCAAAACTTTTTACTAGGGCTTATTTATTATGCACGCCTCGGAGCCACCGAACCCAACGCGACCACACTCGACACTACCGCACCACTCAGGGCGTGCCGAAGCACATTAGGTTGAACAATATCAAAACTGAAGATTAGTTCAAATATTGAAGTTAGTATATTGTAAAACATTGTTTTTACCAGGTTAAAGACGGTGGAATGCACCATCAACAGCTGTCAAAATGAACGTTCTGCGTTGTTGACTTTTTTTTTGCTATAATATCTTAGTAAAATAATTTTTGCTAATTTAGCACCCAGCAAAAAAAATTGTAAGTAGTGCTTTACAAACTACTTCTTTTAATGCTTCACAATTATCGGTTAGTGTATGTTTACTGCTTTAGAAGTTATTCTGAACAACTTCAAAAAATCACTTCTTTCATTGCTTCCCAAGTATCCGTTATTACATTTTTACAGCTTTTTTTAGAATTACTTCTGAACCACATCCAAAAAATCACTTAAGTATTGCTTCTAAAGAGTAATTGCTCTAAAAGTGATCGTAAAAAGTGATTTTGGTATCATTTGGCATTTTCAAAGAGAGGGTCCGGGTTCGATTCCCGGCGGGACCAATATTTTTTTATTTTTTAAAAATTTTTATTCTATTAATTTTTTTTTAATATTTATAATTAATTTGTTTAAATTCAATATTTTTTTAATTTTTAAATTTTTAAAAATATGTAGTATAAAAAAATGGTGAGAAATTGAATTTTATGTACCTGTAAAAATAGTACTGAAACCAATATTGAATTGGAGTGCACCTTTTACACTTGTTTAATAAGTACTTTTATTGAAGAGAATAAGGAACAATATCTCGCATTAACAAAGTGGTGTTTTTATGCCAGTCAACTTTCATATCAAAGAATAGGTCAGCGGTAGAGCTCAGCGACTAGCAATCGTGAGGTCGCAAGTTCGAACCCGGTGGCGGCAATAAAAAATCTTTTGTAAAATAAAAAAAATATGTTTTTTTGTGAAGAATTTTTTTTAACATTGGTGAAAAAGAGCTTCCTTTGCACTCGTTCAAAAAGTACTGAAAAAATGTTAAAGTTGGAGTATTCCTCTCCTATGACAACTTCATGTTATAATCATTAGTGCTTATGTTAAAAAAGAAGTATATCTAGATCATCAATTGTGGTGCTTTTTCTACTGCTTCGGCATCTCTTTTTTCGCTGGGTATAGCTAACTTTAAAATTCTAGGGCCATATTCGTGATATACGTCCCAATGTCTATTAGAAATGAAGTGTCGCAATCCCGATGCATCAAATTTTACTTATTTTGTTGTACTGTGTTATTATACAAAATAAATTTAAAATAAACATTAAATTTGTCAATATTTAACTACGCCTTTTGAAAAATTGGAAAAGTTGCTTCAATTTTTAATCGTATCACATAAAGCAACAAATGCTGTAAAGTTTGACATTGATGCAACATATCGTAATTTTCCCGGTAGGGGGCAGTTGGCTTGGAAAGCATCATTTATAAAGAACATTTTCATTAAATTTATGAAGACCCAAGTAAAAAAAAATGATATGGAGCCATATAAAGTTATATTTAATTATATATAATCTTCTATTTAATTAGATATAATTATATCCGAAAAATGAGAACGTCTTATTATATCATATTGTATCGAATTGTATACAATTGTATACAATTTGGTACAATTTGATACAATTCGATACAATATGATACAATTGTATCCGAATTTTGTCCTCATCCAATTACATAAAATTATATCTTTTTGTATAAAATTATATAAAATGTTATAAAAGTGGACATAGTTTGATACAATTATACCTAAATTTAACCCTATATTTTTACCATAATATATATGACCATATCTAACAATATACAAAATTATATTTTTAAATAAAAAAAGATATACAATATCTGGAGATCAGACCTGAGGGATTTCAATTACAATTACTTGTAATTTGTAATTGAAATTACAAGTAATTTTAATTGAAAATTTTCAATTACAAATTACTAGTAATTGTAATTGAAAGTGATTTCAATTACAAATTTCAATTACATTTAGAATGAAAAAGTGTTTTTTGTTAAAATTTTGTAGAAAAATCTGACTGGGATAGGTTGCATATAGGCATGGATGCGTATAAAAAGAATACGTCATGTTGGTATTACCCCTAACTTGTGCTTTTTGTCATTATTTATTTTCCCAAAAAATGTAATTGACATTTTTCAAATTACAAATTACTTGTAATTGTTCTTTTTTGAATTACAATTACAAATAATTTGTAATTGTAATTGAGTTTTTTTCAATTACATGTAATTGTGTAAATGAATGTGTAATTAATTACGAAATGTAATGATTAACCCCCATGTCTACTGGATATCCTATAATTTCGATAAATTTTCCATTACTTTTATCCAGATTTACCATGACAGTGCATTAAACATGAACAAATTTTTATTTGTTTTTAGTAATTTTAAAATAAGGTTAACAACACTGAAATTTTTAACTTAATAGGATTGTGATATACAACCAAGATATAAGAGATCAGTAAGTGTGCGTTATAGTATAGAGAATTCCATATTAAAGCTTCAGTATTGTTAATTTTATGGGCGCGTTAGCCATTTTGACTCACGCTCCTAAACAAAACCAAATTACTCACGCACGAGCATTTCGTGTCTTACTCACGCAGACATGAGTATATTAAAAACTTACAATCAGAAAATTCTCACGCAAAACAGTAAAAATTACTAAAAACATATGATGCAAAAAATAAACTCACACACGAATCATGCACGGGTTATATATTCTTACTCACGCTCACGGGCGAATTACTTTGGTATAGTAATTATTACTCACGATCACTTGTGAATAACTTCACTCACGATCGTGTCATGCGCCAATCCCTAGTAATTACAAAATCTAAAACTAGTTCAAAATCATTTTTAATATGGAACCACATTTAATACAATACGGTTTTAAAAGGACCTTATACATATATTTTTATATAAAATCACTTTGAAAAAATTGCTAATGTGGGATGATATATAATTATAGATGATTTTATAAAGAACGTTATATCGTTATATATAAAAGAAATCATGAAATATTGTAGATATGAAACCATACTAAGTTATATATGGGTTCATATGCGTCAATATATAATCATATAACACCTATTATATAATATTTCTTAAATGGCTCCAAATATAGTTTTATATTTTTATGTATAGTGTCATACTAAATTATATATAAACGTATATGTAATTATATCTTTTATATATTACTTTGTGTACTTATATATAGCACATACACTTATATGTAGGCCAGTATGTAATAATATAAAATCACATATGTCTCAATATTAAAACCTTTGAGGAAAAAATATTTAATATATGACTATATAAAAGTCTATATGCTTCAATTTAAAAGCATATATGGCCATATCTAACTATAAGTTACTATTTGTAATTACATAAAATAATATATGATTATATCAAAACTTTTTTACTCGGGGAAGTAATCTGTAAAAGTCAGTGAATTTTTTTATGAAATTTTATGAAAGAAAAGTTACGAAAAATTACATAATACATATTAATTAACTATTATATATAATGAAAGTCTTCATTGAATCTATGAAAAAAATATGAAATTGTATAAGTACTATGCAATAAATTATGTTTTCTTTCCAGAAATATAAACTTCGTTCATTGAAAATCAGTCTCATACACAAAACCGTTAGAAAAGGTGGCAACATTGTGTTAAGTTACATACATACGTATATGAATGCTTAAATATTTAATGAAGAGTTAAAATATAGTCGGCAAAAATTAAATAATTGTAATTACATATATTTTTATTTTTTCCTTCTTTTTTATAATCCCATGATTATGTTATTACAATTCACAATTTAACAATAATTTTAAAATATAAATATATTTTGTTTGTCATTTTATCATTGTAATTATTTTATTATTTAATAATGCGTTTGTCAACACAAACTCAATTGTTTAAGCCTTCCTCAATTCATCTTTAATCTTTATATTTTATATTTAATTTCGTATTTTATATAATATTGTATTCTCACTCATGCTTTTCGGCAATTATAATAATATGTATGTATTATTATGTCCAACAAACCAACAACATGATTAAGCTCCATTATTATTAATGTAATATAAAATTTTGATTTATTATAATTGCATTGAAATTGTTGCAAATTTGTTTTTTATGCAAATTTTTTCATTTGTGCGTTTTTTTAGTGAGAGAGACAGATTGTAAAGGGGCGAAATAGTAGAATGATAAAAAAAATCCATGTTGGCATTAGAAAAATTGTAATGCTTTTATTAGGTTTAAAATTTGTCTTGAAACTTTAGTATTCGCCTCGAGAAAATCTAATTTAACTCGTGCCCATGCCGAACAAGTTCCTTTTCACAAAATACTATTTAACCACAATAATTGTTTAAAAATCACTATATTCGATAATAAAAATGGCTTAATTTTTTTGAACTAGGGTTTCCAATACCAAATCGGTATTTAGGAAACGGTATTTCGGCATTCAAAAATTGTCAGTAGTACCAAATTTTCGGTATTTATATAAAAATATTCAGCGAGCGAGGAAAGTTAGGTATACATTAAAATTTCAAAACTTTTAACGCAAATGGCTCATTCCAATGAGTATTAATATTCTCCTCAAAAACCCATAAGAACCCTATAAAAGTTGTACAATTTTTTACTAGTGTCCGACCGATTAATCGGCTTCAGCGAAAAATTCACAAACGTCCAATTATTTGGCCGATTACCTGTTATTACCGAAAGAAATCTGAAACAGCCCAAACAACGATAAGTTCCCAATTTTCAGTAAGGAAACGCTTTTAGACTGTTTTAAATAACCAGGATAAATTATTGTGTACACTATGTCTTTCCCGTAACAAAAGTGTGTGTATACTGCTTTTTGGGCCTAATAAAAATAATCGGCTTCGGCCGATTATTATAAAATTCGGCTTCGGCATCGTCCCAAAAAAGTGCTTTCGGTCGGATATTATTTATTACTGCTGGTAAATTCGGTTACTTTTCAATACTCGATACTACTCGATATTTTTGATTTGGATACTCGATACTACTCGATACTTTTAACGGTTTTTAAATTTGAAATTTTTTTTTGTAAAATTCTTTGAAAATATTTACGATAATTCAATATTTAAATTTATAAACATATCTTTAAACTTTTCCACCAACTATTTATTGCGCTTTTCATAGTTTTGTAACATATTATTTTAAATATTTTACTTCTGAGAGTAAGTTTTGTGACAAATATTTTAGCAGTCACATTTTTTTGTGGTAAATATTTTAGCGGAGTCATATTTTTATATATTTTGTTTGTCCAAAATGCAATTCTGAAAATATCGAGTAGTAGTTTTGAGTGTCGAGTACCTAAAAAACAGACAAATACTCGATACTCGATACCCACTACTCATATTTTTACCAGCACTATTATTTATCACCCTTGTTCTCAGAGCATACACTTTTTAATTAGAATCGCCTTTTAAAATTACACGGTATTAAAGATTTCGGAAATTTGTTGTTACTAAAAATTTCTGGGTATTTATAAAAAAAAAAAAAGATTTAAATTATTCACTTTACATTTGTTTAGTGTGGATTCCGAACTTAGAACAGCAGCGTATGAGCAATTTTTATTGATCTGATGTTTTTGGGCCGAGTGAATTATAATTTTTGAGTTCTTCAGAGTACCAACTGATTAAAATGCTTTACTTTTTTTAAAATAAATATTAGCAGCTTTAAAATATAAAATTTGTAAAAAATTGTCGACATACAATAAAAACCAAATTATTGTGAAATTTATTTAAATCACTCTCAAAAAAGGAGATAAAATATTAAAATAGTAAAGAAAAAATGTATGTAATACCGAAATTGGTATAGTCCTCAAATCGGTATTTCGAAGTTGCTGGAATGGCTCGTATTGCGACAATTTCGGTGTTAACGATTTCGATATTGGAAACCCTATTTCCAACCCATTTCACAACCCAACAAATAATAAAATATAGTTCCATATGTTTATATTTTATTATTCATATAACCAGTTTTTAACTGTAATTTTTACTACAAATCTTGGGGTCTAGGAAAGGCCACATTTCAAAGAGAGAACCAAATGCTAAAATATTTTAACTGTTGTACTTGTTTTCATATAGAGTATGACAGATCATGAGGTTTAACTTACCCGTCAGTGATAACTGAAATAACAGAAAAATCTGTCAAATCGGTTTCAAATCGATTTGACTAGTTTTTAACAAATTTCTAGTTAAAATACTAATTTAAACAAAGATTTTAGTTATTGATTAACCACAATACTAAAAATCCTCGGAACTTTAACTAATTTTGAGTGTTAATTTTCAAAATTATTTGTAACTAATTTTTAAGAAACTATTCCTTAAATTTTACATAATTTATTATTAAAGTATAATATTTTCATGTTACTGTTATTACCCGGTAGATGGCGCCACCAATTTATCCGAAGTTTTAAAGATGGCGCCATTTCTTACCCTCCCAATTTTTCAAATAGCCCGTATCTCGAAAACTTAGGGAGATAGAGCAAAATTGACGAAAATTTCGATTACCCCGAGGATCTAAATTTTAATAAATTTGACGACTCAATATAAATACAGTTAAAACTGTAGTTTTACTAATTTTTTAGTTAAATTTAGATTTGTTAAAAAAAAGTTTTAAAATCAACAAATTTTATTTTAAGCCAAAAAAGAGGAATAAATTTTGTTAAAGTAACAACTTTTTCTGTCCAGCCAACAGAGTGTACTAGTTTTTGGTTCTATTTTAAATTCTGCTTAAACATTTTTAATTCCCTCACGTCATTATATAAGCAAAAGTAGCCCACGTTTTTCGATGGCAGAAATAAATCAGAAATTAGCAAAAAGAAAACAGATTTGTTCTGGCGCTGAGTCGATTGGTTTGTAGTGGTAATCGAATATGCCGTTTTTGTTTGCGAAAACTGAAATTCGCTGGACGAAATAAAAATTCGGTACTATTGACCGAAAAATGTTGTTGCAGTAATCGAACTTTTCGATTGGAAACAAATTCGGTTGGCAGCATAATTAGTTTTTTTTTTAGTGATTATATTTAAAAAAAAAATTGTACTGATTTCAAGTCAGAAAAAATGGTCACCCTAGATTTAAATCACCATCATTCGTGATCACTCCTGGCTCGCGAAACTACTATATGTGACCTTGTCCGAGAAAAGGGACCTAGTGTGTCAAAAAACGGGTTTCGATAAAAATGAGAAAAAGTTAAATTAAAAATAAAATTATAATGTTTTTTGACACACTAGGTCCCTTTTCTCGGAGAAGGTTACATATGTTGTATCGCCCTAACAGAAAGAGAGTTGTTGTAATCTAAATTGAAAAAATAAAACATTAGAGAATAGCACGATACAACATTTTTACGTACTATGTTTAGTGCCCTATGCTTGAGTGTGCTAACAGGTAACGATATTTCAAAGAAATTGTAGACAAGTGGAATATAAAAAGTTTCTTTTATTCAAAAAAACTTGCGTTTTTAAAAACTTTTAGTTTTTTATTAAATTTTTTTATTGAATTGCAGATGTAAACACAAGTAGTTTTTAAAAATTACAAATTTTAAATTTTAATTTAATACACAAATAGTGATTCCCTTGTGTCTGTTAAATTTTTCAATAAAAATGTTTTCTTCTTCTTCCTATAAATCAACTCTAAAAAATTCTTTAGTAATTAATTCTAATATTAATTACGATTGTCCTATGCGACGGTTACAAACACTTGACTAAAAAATATTTAAATTGAAAAAAACTCATTACTTTTAACAGGATATTTACGAGTTTTTGCATAAAACCAATGAAGTTTCACTGGAACTTGTCCATTGAAACTTTTTATTGAATTAATGGAATTTTGCATAAAATGTGAAAAATTTCATTTTTAAAAGTATCATAAACTCAATGAAAAGGTTTCATATATGGAGCTTTTTCATCAATTCTAAGAAATTTTTCATTTATTTTGTGAAGAAAACTTCATTAGTTTAATTCAAAATCTCATTAAAATTCGTCGAGCACAATTCTCCCTGTGTAAAGACAATGAGTGTTTTTTAGGTAGTTAGCGTGATTGATAGCCCTTGCTAAAAGAATGGATTTTATAATAGAAAAGTAAGAGGTTACCTATCTTAACTTCTTGTTACAAATTCATTACCGGGTTAGTAGCAGGTTTCTTGGGATTTGGATTTATGGCGACTTTTGCCGTAGAGCTCTACCACATATCCGAATTTCAGTAGGATCGAGAGGAACCCGTCGGGATAGTTTCCTCGTTAGTTATTTACTTTCTTAAAATTTAAAATATATTTTCAAGACATCAGACAGAACATTATGGCAGGGGTATGGCATCGCCAAAAAAATAAGTTATAAAAATATTGTTGTCACTAGATGGCACTTTGTTCAAAAAATTGACAATTTTTTTTTTTATTTAAATTTAAATAATAACACACAACAAAGCAAAAAACAAACGGATATATCAAATTTTACTATTTGAATATATTCCGCGCTTGTTTTTTTTCGTTATTTTAAGCAGTTTTGAGTTTTTAAATATAGGCTCAGCTGATACTAAGCTGATACTAAATAGTTGCTCAGGTAATACTAAATTACAGCGCCCTCTACCGGTGAGTAGTGTAAGTTTTGATTTCCAATCTCTATAATTAATTGTCTCTGCATTATGGCATTGTCGGACAGTCAATCGAAAAATGAGGAAAAAGTGAAAGTAAATTGGCAGAGACTAAAAATTACAATAACAATTAAAAAATGTTAGAATTAAGAAAAAAGATTATAAACAAATATGAAAATATCGAAAATAAAAAATAAGCAAATATTAATGATCAAATTTCATTCTCAAATATTTTTATTTTCAGATACAATATTTCATAATTTATTACATTTTTTAATTTGTGATATTATCAATACTTTTCTTATTTTTTTTCTCATAGAGCTTTTCTCTATTCACTTTTTTATTTTTTTTCTGCGAAAGCTCCTTTATATTTGTGTATACCGTCACTGTCATTGACGCAACTTTTCTGTCCAATGTCATGTCCGGTTTGCGATCCGAAAGCATTTGGGACTCCCAGTCTTAGACACTTCTTGCATCTAGTTCAAAAAATATCTATAGATATGACTATCGTATAAGACACAAAAAAAGTTTAGCCCCCTCCCCCACCCCCTCCCCCTGTGAACTTTATTATTTGATTTTTTTTTATCTTTACATCGTCAAGTATGTACTTAAATTTATTTGTAAAATTGGACGACACGACACTTATTTGTATACATAAATAAAAATGTTGAACGCCACAAATTTAATAAAATAACTGAAATAATTAATTACACGAAAAATTGACGAAACGAAACTTTGACCTCAATGTTGCGCGACTTACAAGTAAGGTATCCCAATGGGTTCTCTCGGATCGTAAAGAGATTCGGATGTGGATTAACGTTATCCTAGAAGGTTTTTATTTTTATTATGTTTGGTTATTAATGAAGCCTTGATCAATGAAACTGTTTAATTTATATGTTGAAGCATTATTCTCTCAGTGCACGCTTAACAAAAAATGTGCAACATATACCATAGTTTGTAAAATTTTCTTCAGGTATCATATTAACTTTGAGTTAAAACAATTAACTAGTTAAATTGCTACTTAAACCACAACTAATTGTTAAACATTTCAAGTATGTATTTCATTTAAAGCGATTGTCCATTAGTTTAAACGTTCATTAAATTGATGCTTTTAAAAAATTATTAATTATTCTTACATAGCAAAATATAAAATGAGCATTACATTAAATCAAATTTCTAACCGCTTATAAATAAATTGGCCTTGCATGCCAAAATGTAAAAAATATACTTAGGGTATGTGCGAGTAGCTTAAATTGAAACTAAACTAACTTTTTTTTTTGATAAAAAAGTTGGTAACGCAATGTAGATTACATGTTGTTGAACTAAATTATTTGAAAGCATATTCTAAATGTTCTGTCAAACGAAAATTTATATTTTGAAAATTAAAAAAATAAATACACTTTTTTAATATTTATGTCTAAACAATTTTGTTTGGAATATTTGCTTTTCTAGTAACATCAGTTTGTGCGAAAACAAAAGAAATTGGCAATTCGTCTTTATAAAACCAAATTGAATATCAGAGGTCGTTGCCTCACACATTTTTTTTCTAAACTTATAAACCAGTTATGTATGTATTTGTGAAAAATCAGTTTAGTTTATATCCAATTTAGCGACACCGCACACGCACTTAATATCGAATTAATTTCCTAAATATTTAATTTACAATAGCTTTAATGTTTACCGCTCAAGTGCGTAAACTGGTACAACAAAAATAATATTCATTTTTTGCAATTCTAAATCAGGTTAAACACCTGCAAATATTTCAATATTTTTTTGTAGTTTTAGTTTTTTTTCGGGTGAACAAAATAAACAATTATAACTCCACCCAAATATAAATCCATAATTTATTTAGATGTTAAACACAATAAATATGCTTTACAATTATTGTATTCATATATTAACCTTATAATGGATAATTGTATTGGGATATTAACAAATTAGTTTGATTTGAATGAGCAGGTTAATTTTTAGTAAACATTTAAACATTTATGAAAACACGATGATTTTGTATTAATTGTATTGTAAAAAATTATGATTTTTATTTGCAGAAATTTTCATTTCAATAACGTTAGTTTTTATTTTAAAATTTTCATTTTATTTTAAAAATGTATGGCCCTTACTATAAAAGAGTATTTTAAATTTAAAGTCGAATTTATTTTTAATCATACGGTTTTGTTCATTTTGTGTATGAAAACCCTATAAAAATATTTATATTTTTCAACATTTTGATTGATTGAAAATAAATTAACCAATCAGAATGCTCCAAAAATAAACCAAGTGAAGGCATATTGCCACCCAATATTTTAACTAAAGTCGACTACATTTGCAAAATTTTGATAGTAAGGGCGTATATTTCTATTTCCTTGTTTTTTCAAAAAATTTTAATTGAGTTTTAGAAAATCAAATATCTAATCGTAAATTTTTTCATATCGTTGGTTGACGTTTCGTAAATTCCAGTAAAATTCCAATTTATTATGAAGCCATCAAGGGTTAAGCCTATACAGGAATTTAAAAGCACAGTGTGAACAATATTTTAAAATAAAATTTGGAACAACATCGCACACAGTTTACTTATATGATTAATAGTTTTGCATATTACATATTGTATAGAATGCAACTGCAAAATATAATGTAACAACAATTGATTTTAAATCTATTAAGAAAAAAAAACCAAACAAGTAACAAGTGTTTATTTTATGTTTTGTTTAAAAAAGAAATCACCGGTGTATAAAAAAATGTTTTCAACTAAAAATGTTCATATTTGATATTTTTTCATTCATTACTTTTTCAACGATGAAATAAATAATAGTTATTATTAGGGCGAGGAATTCCATGCAATTCATGTTTTTTGTCGTTATTCCAAAACTAATATGGACTAAATATTTATCCGAATCATCAAATTTAGAACAAAATGGCATAGATTTGTAGTTGCATATTTTGTCATAAATGCATGTTTTTGCATATTTTGACTTTAAATGCATATATGTTGCCTTTTTAATGCATATTTTAATGCATATTTGTGCATATTTTTAATTTTTAGGAGTATTTTTTATTTTGTAAAAAATTATAAAAAATTCAAATTTTTATATTTTGATTCAATCAAAATAAACATTCTTAAAAACCTTATTCACCTATGGAAAATCTTCGAGTTCTGTGTCTGTTTTCAAAATAACTAACTTTAATATATTTTTAAGTTTTAAATTGCATTATTTTTGCAAAAATAATAGCTTTAGTGCATATTTCTTATATTTTTAATGCATATTTTTCTTTTTTAGCCGCATATTTTAGGCGCATATTTTCCGTTTTTAAGTGCATGAAATTCCTTGCCCTAGTTATTATCTAGTTTGTTTTATTTTATCACACAAGGAAAGCTTCCCTTCCCTTATACGACGATTTTGATGATATTTCCTATATTTAAAGTACACATTTCGTTTAATAAAGAGTTATTTGAAATCTTGATTCATTTTCCGACTTGATACTGGCAACACTTTTGTTTATTTTCTCTCTTCTTCTCTTCAATAAGTCGTAAGTGATGTACAAACGATAGTAAACGATTGACTCGATAATCGGATTTGAAAATGCATTTTCTTAAATTAGAGAACATTTGATGTACTAAGATAAATTTAAAAGCCATTTAAAAACATTTATGTTTTTTTTTTTATAAAGCAAATCAATGGAAATTTGTGCAAAAAAGCAATTTTTTAGAACATATTTCGAATAATGTTTGGATAGTCCGTACATCACTATGTTTTGTTTTTCTTTTTAATTTTATTTTTACATTTTTTTTGAATTTTTTTCGAAAAAGGTCATTAGCTACGCAATTGTTGTAGGTTTTTTCAGTTTGATGGAAGAAGGATGTTAGAATTCACATATTCTAGGGAAAGGATGGCTTTGATAAATCATTTAAATCTGAAAATGAAATAATTACAATTAAAGAGTAGTGGAGAGTCGTGTACCTTGGTACTTTTGGAAATTCTGTGCCAATATCTCTAAGATTAAGATAGATGCGAAAAATTTTAAATGCAGAAATATTAGTGTTGGTGTTGTTATAGAAAAACAAACAATCTGAATAAAAATTGCAAGAATTGGGAATTATAGTTCACAGTTAATTTTATTAATTTTTATTTTTGATCTAGCCCAGCAAAATCTCAGTTATGGGTGCTCATTACTACCCAGCAAAATCGTTCATTACCAAATAAGTGATTATATAATAGAAATTCATAGCTCCGCACAACTTATTTTTTGGCGTCTAAACTCATTATTTTTGTTTGGCGTGGTCGTTTTTATAAGTAGTCACGCTTACCCGCTCGCTTACGAAAAAATGAGAAATAAGTAGTTATAAGATTTTGAATAATAAGTGGTTACACACATGCTTACTAAAAGTTTAATTATAAGTGGTTATCCGATTGCTTACTTGATTCTTAAAAATAAGGAGTTAGTCAAATACTATTAGCCTCAGGAAATACATTCAGAAAAATTTAAGTTTTCTCTAGTGTGTAATTTTAGGACTCGCCATAAAAATTTAAACATAAAACATATTTACATATAATAAAACAATTTAACTGTGTAAAAAGTACTTATTTAAACTATTACGAGTAAGTCATTATTTTATATTTAGAAACAATGAATACAATAGGCCGTTATTAGGAAGTCATTATTTTATACTATAAAATAATGAAAAAGGTAATGATATATAATTTTTGGTAATGCAGATAGTAATGAGGTGTCATTACCAATATTTTGCTGGGTAATATCTAAATAACAAGCAGCATAATTAGGGTCTACTGCATATAATTCGGTGTCAAAACTCATTATTTTTGTTCGACAAGGTAGTTTTTTTAAGTAGTTGTCCATATTCGCTGCAGGAAAAAACACAAAATTTGTGCACCCGTTTACCCGCTGCATTATAAAAATATATAAAATAAGTAGTTAAGCAGTTAAAAAATAAGTGGTTACGAGTTGTTAAAAAATAAGGGTTACTCATATACTTATTAGTGGTTAAAAAATGAGTAGTTACCAATATGAAATTATATTTGTAATTAAATAAGTAGTCGCGCGTAAGCTAGACTGCTTATAAATACGTATTCGTCTAACAAAAATAACTAGTACTGACGCCGAAATATAAGCAGTAAAAAATTTTAGTTTCATTATATAACCACTTATTTGGTAATGAAAGATTTTGCTGGGAGTGCATTCTTCTAGTTCGTTCACTCGTTCATTCACAAATTATTGTCAATTAAACGAGTTGAAACTTTATCGGTTATATGCAGTAATTCATTAATATCATGCAGATAATTCTCTCAGTGCATGCCTTAATTATATTTTACACCTTAATAATCCAGCGCTCATGCCGATACTATTATACTATTGACCAATCGACCGTCATGATGAGTCTTTTTGTGGACAATATCGACGTACAGGCGAGCTAATCTGCTGTGATATGCCAAAAGTGTGGGATATTTTTCAGAATACGAGAGACGGGACGCTGAACCAAAGCGACCATTGGCACAGATAATTTTGTTGTTATCTAGTGCTGGCAAAAATATGAGTAGTGGGTATCGAGTATTTGTCTTTTTGTTTGGGTACTCGATACTCAAAACTACTACTCGATATTTTCAGAGTTGCATTTTGGACAGAATAAATATATAAAAATGTGACTCAGCTAAAATAATTACCACAAAAATGTGACTCCGCTAAAATATGTATCACAAAACTACAACTCTGCTAAAAGAAAAAATCAGAAGTAAAATATTTAAAAGTATATCGTCGACCGGCCTGCAAAATGTCACGTGTTTTTTAATAGATTTTCAGGAGAACGAAAAAACTGTTACAAAATCCACTTTTAAGATATTTTATTGGCATCATATGCCTTAATGATTCACGACCTCATTTAGTAAAATGATCATTAAGGCATATGATGCCAATAAAATATCTTAAAAGTAGATTTTGTAACAGTTTTTTCGCTCTCCTGAAAATCTATTAAAAATACACATGTGACATTTTGCAGGCCGGTCGACGATATGTTAAAAAAACTATGAAAAATGCAATGAAGATTTGGTGAAAAAGTTTAAAAATATGTTTATAAATTTAAATATTGAATTAACATAAACGTTTTCAAAGAATTTTACTAAAAATTTTAAAAATTTCAAATTTAAAAACCGTTAAAAGCATCGAGTAGTATCGAGTACCCAAATCAAAAATATCGAGTATTCGAAAGTAACCGAATTTACCAGCACTATTGTTATCTAAAAAGGACGAGAGCGTCAATAAAAAGATATTCGATCCAATTTACTCATTTTCAGTCTCTGACGCTTTTTATGAGCCGAAGAAGATCGTCTTTGCTTGATGCGTCATTTTACATTATTTTTATTTTTTTTATTCAAATATGCAAAATTAAAAAACCAAATTTTAATTATTAGGAAAAACCTAAAACCGGTTTTCCAAAAATTTAGAATAATCGATAACCCTAATCTTTAGCCGTAAATATTTTTAAATACTAAAAAAAAAACAAGAGCCACCCTAATATATTTAGTTTGTAAAATGAATATATAACTTGCGAACAAATCTTCCCAATTGCATTACGCTCTAATGTATAAATTTTGTTAACAATCGTACACTCATAGAAATAAGTCGGTGAAAATAGCACTAAAAGTTACTTAACAGTAGTTAATAAGGGCCCTGCAGTAAAAACTGCTAATCACAAAGAAATCTGTTTGCTAAATATTAGTTATTTTGTGATTTTTTGTGTGTGCAAATCAGAATACAATATAATCTAAAAGAAAAAATTTAAATAGTAAATGAAATAAAAAAGTAAAATTATTAAATTTTTTTTTGACGAACTTAGGGAACTACACTTTTCGTTATAACTTTGGCATTTACAGTCGGATCTTAATGTATGATACATCGATGTTTTTCTCTCGAGAACCATTGACCTCTTGTTGCTACCACCCTAATGTCAGAAAATTAAGGCTCGCAAAAAATCATTAAACTTTTGCTACGGAAGTTTTTCGATAAGCCCAGCAGAAATTTTTTAATTTTTTTGGATTTTTCCTTTATAGCAAAAAACTGGTCTCCTCGAGGCAAAAAAATCGATATATAACACTTTAAAATCAGACTTTAAATACCGAAGCTACAACAAAAATTAAGAAAGGCGACCCCTATGTTCGTCAAAAAAAAATAAATGTTTTGGAATTGGCTTGCGAAAATACTTTATTGTTGAAGGTGTACCGCGCACTCTTTTATTGCCTGTAAAGTGGTACGGTCTAATGTACAACTACGTCTATACTTAGCTAAAAACAGGAAATTAGTTGTTAAAAAGTAGTAACTAAATTGTACAAAAAAAAATTTAAGTATTTTTTCAAGATAATATATTAACATTTTCAACTGAAATCTCAATTTGAACTAAAAATTTGTTAAAAACTTGAAATGTTGGATTACTGTTTTACTAATTTTTCTACTAACTTTTTTATGAGGGTAATACATTAAATACAAACAATTACCATCACTTGTTAAATATTTGCATACTTATACAACTAAACATGCAACTACATTACAGCTGTGCACAAAAAATTTGTATTATCTAATTTTTATCTGATTTTTTATTTTGAAAATAAAAGCTTAGCAATATGAAAATTGTATACAAATTCTTATAGAGTTTTCGTGGAAAACACCCAGCAGTAGGTTTTTAAAGTATCATAGGCCCACGACAGAAATTTAATTGTTTCATAAAATCTATAGTTTTTTTATTTATACGAGTATAATTGCAATTTTTAATAATGTTTTATGAAAAATTTTATTTTTTTAATAAAAAATTTCCTACATTAAATGAAAACGGGTTTTCATCGTGCTCTTTAAGGAAAAGTAAATTTGTATCGGCCTTTGTTAGCTTTTGCAAAACACATGTAAATACAAAAAAATGCCGAGCAATTTAACAGAGTTTGACAGAGTTGCGAAGTTTTTTTACTGTTATGGTCTCTGAAGAAATAAATAAATAAAATAATTACAATAAGTGTAATTTTTGTTCGGTTTTATGACCAAATAGAATTCACAATTTTAAATAAAAATTTGTATAGAAATTATAAAGATTTCTGTGAATACGAAAAAACTCGCGGAATAAATTAAGATCTTAAAATATTTTTATAAATACCAATCTGAAACTAATTAATGATAACACTTTTTGACACTATTATGCATATATCATATTAAATTGTCTCTAATTTTTTTGTTGTTTCGTAATAAGAAAAGACTAATTCATAATGCTATTCTTTTGACCAAGACTGTACATCAGTGCAGCTATATTCACTCATACTAGATACTTTGTACATTCAATTGCGGATGCGCAACATTTACGTATCCGCTTGATACATAATGTATGAACAAAGTAAATTACTATTGAATGCCACAATTACTTTAGCAAAAAAAAAAAAAAAAGTATTTTCGCTATACAAATGGTTTGGTTTTATACATGAGAATGGATAAAAATTCATAGAAATAAAAAATGAAAGTCCATATTAAACAAATTCTTCGCAAAATACAATAAAAAAATATATATTTTGCAATGTTGGAGACAGGCGATGACAATAAAAATTTATTAAATTTGGAATTTTAAACTACTGTGTGTTTAGATTTGTTTTTGAAAGTTATTCTGTTACACAAAAATAGTATCCGACCGATAGCACTTTTTCGGGAAAATTTACAATAATAGTTTTTTATAGTAAAGTGTTGTTTTTTCAAACACGTCGTATAGACCAAATACAATTAATATTGTCATTAATATGTATTTTTATTAATTCTAATTTAGTAGGTTTAAGGTTAAAAAGAAGAATAAACCTTCCTCAAAAGTTATAAACACATTAAATTTGCAAATCAGACTAGATCTAGTTTCTGCCTTTATATGGGCAGGCTTCATCAGTGATCTTCCATTAAATTGTATTATTGTTTATATCTTTATTGTCAGATTGTCTCTATATGAATAATTTCAGAAGTGATCAAACAGACGTATACAAACATTCTACTTCAGATTTTCTCTGTTTATCTTCTTATTTCCTCCGTGTCATAATGGTTTTGATGCCGATTATTATACACTACACCACTACGTGGACAGGGTATAATACATTTGTGCTTATATTTGGAACACCAAACAAATATTAGTCGTAGATTATACTTTTCGACTCTACTGATCATTCAGAATCAGAGTTTGATTAGATTTAGCTATGTTCGTCTGTCTGTTCATGTATCCCTGTGCGCCCGCTACAAGTTGAAATTTGGTACGTTAACTCACTTGGACCCAAGGATAGAGCCTACTGATTTTAGATAGAATCGGTGCATATATGAACCTAGTACCTTTTATTTCCTTACACCTAATTTTAGTCAAATTCAGAATTTCGTACTAGTTTTCTCAGTTTTTACCATTTTATAGACAATTGTTTACACTATTTAAACCAGGGACCGGAAATAACAGTTATTTTTGAATTTCTAAACAAAAAAAGCACATAACCAAATGTCGGAGAACTGATTCAAGTACATAATAATGATCCTTGCGGCCTAATCTTCCAAAAAATGCATTGCTTTTTAAATTTTTGACTTTTATTTTTTTTTTTTTGAACAAAAATAAAAGTTATTTTTTTGAGCAGAAATAAAAGTTATTTTTTGACTTTTATTTTTTTGAGCAAAAATTAACAGTTTTTTTTTGACTTTTATGTTTTTGAGCAAGAGTAAAATTTTTTTTTTAAATCAATGACAACTGAAAATTCCCATAGAGCTCGCTTTTATAGGGATTTCTCATATTTTTATGTGTTTGATATGAATTTGTCAAGATTTTAATGTTTTAATGTGTCTTTTTGTCGAAACAGTAACATGGTTTTTTGCTCAAAAAAATAAAAGTCCAAAAATAACTTATTTTTTGCTCGAAAAAATAATAGTCAAGAAATAACTTTTATTTTTGCTCAAAAAAATGAAAATCAAAAAATAACTTTTATTTGTGCTCGAAAAAATAAAAGTCAAAAAATAACTTTTATTTTGCTCAAAAAAATAAAAATCAAAAAATAACTTTTTTATTCTGACTTTTACGTTACGGTCCCTGATTTAAACCCATTCAAATTCCAGATCCAAACATTAGTTGCTAGTATCCGACCGAATAGTTCGGCCAAAAAGTGATATTTGGTCGATTTTCTGTTATTTTAAAGCAAATTTTTATCCTGCTAAAATGTTTGTTCAGTCGATTTAATTCGATTTTGAGTGTCAAATTTAAGGAAAACTCCGTGCACTTAAAATAATACGTCAGTAGAAAAATCTGCCAAACCGGTTTCAAATCGATTTGACTAATTTTTAACAAATTTTCAGTTGAAACACTGATTTAAGCAAAGATTTTAATTATCTTCATTTAACGCAATATTAAAAATTCTCAGTACTTTAACTAATTTGTATTTTGTATTTGTATTTTTATTAAATATTTGCCTTTCTAACACAACAAGATACAATATCTTATGAATTAAAGTATTAGAATCTGATATGTTAACATTTATCTAGTACAATATCATCTTACTTATTATATAAATTATCGAACAAATCAATTAAAAATTAAACATTGACAAAATATAAAATATAAAATTGAATATGAACTAAATATGCAGGATTTATAACATCCCAAGTAAAAAAAAATGATATGGAGCCATATAAAGTTATATTTTATTATATATAATCTTTTATGTAATTAGATATAATTATATCCGAAAAATGAGAACGTCTTATTGTATCATATTGTATCGAATTGTATACAATTGTATACAATTTGGTACAATTTGATACAATTCGATACAATATGATACAATTGTATCCGAATTTTGTCCTCATCCAATTACATAAAATTATATCTTTTTGTATAAAATTATATAAAATGTTATAAAAGTGGACATAGTTTGATACAATTATACATAAATATTAACCCTATATTTCCTCCATAATATATATGACCATATCTAACAATATACAAAATTATATTTTTAAATAAAAAAAGATATACAATATCTGGAGATCAGACCTGAGGGATTTCAATTACAATTACTTGTAATTTGTAATTGAAATTACAAGTAAATTGAAAATATTAAATTACAAATTACTAGTAATTGTAATTGAAAGTGATTTCAATTACAAATTTCAATTACATTACATTTAGAATTAAAAAGTGTTTTTTGTTAAAATTTTGTAGAAAAATCTGACTGGGATAGGTTGCATAGGCATGGATGCGTATAAAAAGAATACGTCATGTTGGGCTTACCCCTAACTTGTGCTTTTTGTCATTATTTATTTTCCCAAAAAATGTAATTGACATTTTTCAAATTACAAATTACTTGTAATTGTTCTTTTTTGAATTACAATTACAAATAATTTGTAATTGTAATTGAGTTTTTTTCAATTACCATGAACAAATTTTTCTTTGTTTTTAGTAATTTTAAAATAAGGTAAACAACACTGAAATTTTTAACTTCGTCTTATTGTATCATATTGTATCGAATTGTATACAATTGTATACAATTTGGTACAATTTGATACAATTCGATACAATATGATACAATTGTATCCGAATTTTGTCCTCATCCAATTACATAAAATTATATCTTTTTGTATAAAATTATATAAAATGTTATAAAAGTGGACACAGTTTGATACAATTATACCTAAATATTAACCCTATATTTTTACCATAATATATATGACCATATCTAACAATATACAAAATTATATTTTTAAATAAAAAAAGATATACAATATCTGGAGATCATACCTGAGGGATTTCAATTACAATTACTTGTAATTGAAATTACAAGCAATTTTAATTGAAAATTTTCAATTACAAATTACTAGTAATTGTAATTGAAAGTGATTTCAATTACATTTAGAATTAAAAAGTGTTTTTTGTTGAAATTTTGTATAAAAATCTGACTGGGATAGGTTGCATAGGCATGGATGCGTATAAAAAGAATACGTCATGTTGGGATTACCCCTAACTTGTGCTTTTTGTCATTATTTATTTTCCCAAAAAATGTAATTGACATTTTTCAAATTACAAATTACTTGTAATTGTTCTTTTTTGAATTACAATTACAAATAATTTGTAATTGTAATTGAATTTTTTTCAATTACAAATTTTGAATTACAATTACAAATAATTTGTAATTGTAATTGAGTTTTTTTCAATTTCAATTACATGTAATTGTGTAAATGAATGTGTAATTAATTACAAAATGTAATGATTAACCCCCAGGTCTACTGGATATCCTATAATTTCGATAAATCTTCCATTACTTTTATCCAGATTTACCATGACAGTGCATTAAACATGAACAAATTTTTCTTTGTTTTTAGTAATTTTAAAATAAGGTTAACAACACTGAAATTTTTAACTTAATAGGATTGTGATATACAACCAAGATATAAGAGATCAGTCAAGTGTGCGTTATAGTATAGAGAATTCCATATTAAAGCTTCAGTATTGTTAATTTTATGGGCGCGTTAGCCATTTTAACTCACGCTCCTAAACAAAAACAAATTACTCAAGCACGAGCATTTCGTGTCTTACTCACGCAGACATGAGTATATTAAAAACTTACTCACAATCAGAAAATTCTTACGCAAAACAGTAAAAATTACTAAAAAACATATGATGCAAAAAATAAACTCACACACGAATCATGCACGGGTTATATATTCTTACTCACGCTCACGTACGAATTATATATTCTCACTCTAACGGGCGAATTACTTTGGTATAGTAATTATTACTCACGATCACTTGTGAATAACTTCACTCACGATCGTGTCATGCGCCAATCCCTAGTAATTACAAAATCTAAAACTAGTTCAAAATCATTTTTAATATGGAACCACATTTAATACAATACGGTTTTAAAAGGACCTTATACATATATTTTTATAAAAAATCACTTTGAAAAAATTGCTAATGTGGGATAATATATAACACTATGCGACAGTCAAAATCGGGATGGGATGAAACCAACGGGAAATGTTATATCGGTCAAAAACAAGTTATACGTGTCCCGGCGTTTCGCTGGGTCACCCCTAGGACTCGAGATATATCTTTTTTTGACATAACTCGAGAACCACTAGTCCGATTTTGCTCAAACAATTTTAAAAAAATTAAAAATTACAATTCCTTTAATCTGTTCATATAACGTTTTTCTATATACTCAACAGTTTTGCCGTTAAAAATAAATGTTTGTTACCGCTACCATAAAAATCAATAACCTTTTGTTTATTACTTTTTTTTTAATATTTTAGGCAAAAACTATTTTTTTCTTCATACATTTATTTTTACCGGCAAAACTGTTGAGTATATAGAAAAACGTTATATGAACAGATTAAAGGAATTGTAATTTTTAACTTTTTTAAAATTGTTTGAGCAAAATCGGACTAGTGGTTCTCGAGTTATGTAAAAAAAAGACCACCAAAGGTCAAATCGATATATCTCGATTCCTAGGGGTGACCCAGCGAAACGCCGGGACACGTATAACTTCTTTTTTACCGATATAACTTTCCCCGGTAGTTTGAACCCTTCCCGATCACTGACCCCTACCATTTGTCTCACAGTGTAATTATAGATGATTTTATAAAGAACGTTATATCGTTATATATAAAAGAAATCATGAAATATTGTAGATATGAAACCATACTAAGTTATATATGGGTTCATATGCGTCAATATATAATCATATATAACAAGCATTATATAATATTTCTTAAATGGCTTCATATATAGTTTTATATTATTATGTATAGTGTCATACTAAATTATATATAAACGTATATGTAATTATATCTTTTATATATTACTTTGTGTACTTATATATAGCACATACACTTATATGTAGGCCAGTATGTAATAATATAAAATCTCATATGTCTCAATATTAAAACCTTTGAGGCAAAAATATTTAAAATATGACTATATAAAAGTCTATATGCTTCAATTTAAAAGCATATGTGGCCATATCTTACTAGAAGTTACTATATGTAATTACATAAAATAATATATGATTATATCAAAACTTTTTTACTCGGGATAAGATAAAAATTTATATAAAATATTTAAAATGAAAAAAAAAACAAAAAAAAACAATGTGATTAGTAATAGATAATGAAGTAGTAAGTTTAGGTATAATATTGCATTAGTAATTTTTTAAATTTTATTGCGTTGCTGGTGTATTGAATGTCGGTTGGAAGATGGTTCCAGAGATGGTTGGTATAAATGAAAAATTGTTGTTTAGAAGCTGTGTCACGATATTTAAATTGTTTAAAGCTACTGTTTCTTGGCGATCTTGTGGGTTTAAGTGTTAATTTTCAAAATTATTTAAAACTAATTTTTAAGAACACATTCTTTAAGTTTTACAAAATTTATTGTTAAAATGTAATATTTTCATGTTACTATTATTACCCGGTAGATGGCGCCACCAATGTATCCGAAGTTTTAAAAATGGCGCTATTTCTTTCCCTCCCGATTTTTTTAAAATGGCCCATATCTCGAAAACTAAGAGAGATAGAGCAAAATTGATGAAAATTTCGACTACCCCTAATCATGTAATATCTCTATCCAAAAATGGACCTTGGTTGGGCCTTGGATGCTTAGAAATTTTTGATAAAGTTTTCGCCTTATAGAATTCTTTCAAATTTTTATTCTTTGTAATTTCCCGACTAAAAAAGATATTATATAATCATATATCACCATATATAAACCCATATATACGTCCATATCTAATTTGATCCGAATATTGGAATATATAATTATATCAATCGAGATAAGCATGTTATCTAACCTGATACAATTTGATCCGAAAAATGGGTCTATCTAACTGCATCAAATTATATATATTAATACATAAAATTTGATGAAGATTTTAAAATAAAATTTTAGTAAATATTGTTGAGATCACTTTTCATTCATATTAAATACTAATTAGGGTTTGGGATTTCCCGGACTTTTTTATTTCCCGGGAAACGGGAATGAAAAAATTTGAAATATTTTTGAACAAAATTGTTAATGAAAACCACCTATATAAGTAATTTTTGTTAAAAAAAACACTATTTCAGTACAAATTCATTCTGTCTAGTGAGAATTCAAAGTAAAAATATCAGAATGTTGAACATTTGATTTCACATAAATTACTCTAAGCACTGCCAAATGAATTGCATGATTCCAGCAGAAAGCACCCACTACTGGACTGTCGGAAAAAAACCGTTTCATCACACTTGGACCATTAGATATGGTGGCCACAATGTTATTTTCCAAAGACAAATAAAACTCTTCTAGTCTCATTTCTACAATTCTTCTTATTTTATCAGCATTACATCTTCCTGATATATAAACCAACCCCAGGTTATAAAATGAATTATTTCCGTTTATACATATGTTCAAATATCTCTTTTGTGATATTCTTGTCCATTCAGCTAAGATTAGAGTAAATCTCCTATTGTTGGAAATATTGCTCGATATTTCTTTTATCTTGATAAAAGATATGATTGTAGTAATTTAATATAATGTTCTTTACATCGGTTTAATTTTTTTGCAATGCCAGGTTTTTATTATAAAAACTTTCTCGAATAAAGGAAGATCTAGTTATGGCGCGGATTGACTGCGGCTAATTTGGATACCATTTCAGGAAATGTTTGCCCTACAATAAAACCCTTAATGCCTATTCAGCTTACACTTTTTTCTTCGGGTACTTTGCTAATTTTAGCTGAAACGTTATTCTTGTTGTTGTTTTCTTCAAGAGAAGTTGCATGACCATCAATTTTTTTTTTTTTTTTTTTTTTTGTGAACGAAATTCAGATGTCGGATAACCAAATTTAGATACCACCGTTAACCATTAGTCTTTTCTTTTCACATTTATTAATGAAAACGTTTCTTGTAAAATTATTGACCCTTAATATAAAGGAGTATTTTAAATTTAAAGTCGACTTTATTGTTAATCAAACGGTTTTGTTCATTTTGTGTATGAAAACCTTACAAAAATATTTATATTTTCAAATATTTTGATTGGTTAAAAATAAATTAACCAATCAGAATGCTCCAAAAATAAACCAAGTCAAGGTATACTGCCACCCAATATTTTAACTAAAGTCGACTTTACCTAAATTATACATTTGAAAAATTTAGATAGTATGGGCGATTATTTATAAGAAACAAAGCTATTTTTTATATTTCTTTTAAAAATTTTACCAAGTTTTTGGGTTTTACTACTTAAATTTTGAATAAGTTATGCGAAAAATCTTTATTATTTGAAATGCTCCTAATTACTTGGCAAAGATTTTATTTCTGTGTCAAATAAATGTATTCCGTTTTAAAAGATTTTAACAATGACATTTTTGTTTTGGTATTTAAAATGTTTTTTATGACTAAAATTAAAAAATGCTATTCGAAACAAAAACAATTTAAAAAATTTAATATTTTTAAAATTTCCCGTTTTCCCGGGAAAAATATATTATTTTCCCGGGAATTCCCGGCAAACTTTTCCCGGGATTTCCCGGGAATTCTCGCCCGGGAATTCCCGAACCCCAAACCCTAATACTAATGCTTAATGTTTAGGAAAATTTTTGGCTAAAAAACTTGGAAATAGCTGACAAAATAAAACATTACAAAAATTTGTCGGAACAACTTTTTCTGGATTAGAATTTTGGTCTTTCTTATAAAATGTGTGTCTTATAAAATAAAAAAAAAGAACTTTCAGAATTAATTTTTTTTTTCACGGAAAAAATAACTGAACTTAAACCATATTTATTTCAACATATATTTTTCTAATTTTTATTTTTAAATTTAAAAATTGCAATTAAACTTTATAAAATTTTGTATAATTAGATACATGTCAGATATAATTATATATACAATTAATACAATTTTCTATTAACTTTGTTAAGTATATATTTTGATATAAGATTGTTTATAAAAGCTTATATGCCATTATATATAATTATGTATGAACTATATTTGCAAATCTCTTAATATATGGCTGGAGACCAAATCGCATATGATTATATATGTATATAACGTTATATCAAAACATATTTATAAAACCAAAGTGTTAATATAAATGTATATGGTTATATAAAGCCACGCATATAAACATTTAAATTTATATCAAATCATATAAGATTATATGAAAACTTTTTTAGTCGGGTTACTTGTGAAAATTGTATCATCTTTCTTTAATTTGAAAATAATTTAAACAGAAAGTGATATTAATTTATGATCTAGACTCAAACTAAAGAACATTCATTTACCAGAATAAAAAGATCAACTAAAAATTCCCCTCATTCAAAAACTAAGCGAGAGAAACAAACAAGATGTTTCCTCCTTTGAAGTGCCCTTATATGCCCTTATATGATATGGACTAGTCCCAGGGAGGGTCCCGAGACCCTAAATATTAACAAATTTTATGAATCAGTATAATTACAAATAATACTGCACCTAGAAAACAGATTCGGTGCTGACAACCGCATTTGTAGCCAATCGAATAGCTCGGTTGTGGTAGCCGAATTTTTCAATTGTGATAACGGAAAACCAATTGACGCTAGACTAATTTTACAGTGATAATGAAATTTCAGTTGTGTCAAGAATAATTCGGTAGTCACAACCGAAAAATTCATTTGATACAACTGTACCATTCGATTGGCAAAAAATGGGGTTGTCAGCACCGAATCTGTTTTCTGGGTGTGTACACTGATATAATTTTCGTCCATACTATTAATGAATCGATTTCATTAATCTGAATTCACTGATTTCATGAAAAAAGTTCATTGAGTTAATGAAAAATTCATTAATTTAATGAATTCTTTCATTATATATTTTCAACTAACCCGTAAGATATTCTATAATTTTTATAAGGGTTTTGAATTTGCTAATTACTAAAATAGATATATGTTCCAGTAATGAACGCTAGGGTTGCAAACTGAAATTATTTAAATATAAAAGTCCAAATAATGACATCATTTTATTTTGGCTATTTAGATCAATCGGTAACGCGATAATGTTTACATTCTGGTGATTGCGGATTCAAGTCGACTTCAGGGAGATGTCAAAAACGTTATAAAAACGAAAAAGAAATATATGTACAAATAAAAATTAATAAAATAAAAATAAATAAAAAAAGTAACGCAAAAAAATATAAATTTTTTTAATTTAGTTTTCATTTAATGAATACGTTTCATTGATCTAATGAACGCGTTCTTTGGGGACTTTTCAATGAAAAAAATTATTGAATTAATGAACAAATTCATTAATACTATGCACAAAATTCTATCAGTGTAGTTTACTAATTTCTTATTTAAATTTAGATTTGTTAAATTTAACAAAAGAATTTGTTAAAATCAACAAATTTTATTTTAAGCTAAAAAATATTAATAAATTTTGTTAAAGTAACAAATTTTTCTGTTCAGCCAACAGTTTTACTATTTTGAGTGTAGGCTTTACAAATTCTTCAAAACCAATTAACTGCGTGGGGGAACTTAGTATTCCCATTTTCCCCTAATGTAATTACATTTGAAAAGTGCATAAATATAAAATACATACTTTAAATATTTAATTTTATAATATTAATTGCATATTAATTTTAAATCTCATCAGTTACGCAGTGATTATTATTATTTTATTTGTGTATGTGTTTTACAAAAAAAAAAAAAAAAAAAAAAAAAAAAAAAAAAAAAAAAAAAAAACCTCACCTTAAATGCATCTCTATTACAAATGTGCAAAAAAAATGTTGTTTTAACCATATTCCAGTAAATCATGTACATGTCGTCAGGTGAAATGGAAAAAGTCGTAATTAACAAAACTTTGTAGGATTTTTCCTGTTTTTATTACTAATTTTTAAATATTTGATTATTAAAAAAAAAGATAAACGGACAATAAATAAAAATGTGAACATTTGTATTACTGGGGAAGAAACTGAGTTTCAAAAATTGAGTTGAATGGTGAAAGCGAGCATAGGAGTCGCTTTTGAATATCAGGGTTGGCAGGCAATACCGCTAAAATACCGTTATCGATTCAAAACCCTTTCAACTGACTACCGTTACCCCTAAAATACCGTTACCGAAATAACCGAAATACCGTTATCCTTAAAATACCTTTACCGAAATATCTGAAATACCGTTATCCTTAAAATACCTATACCGAAATAAATGAAATATCGATACCCCTAACATACCGCTACCTTTATTTTTAATTTTCTGCTTTTGGTAATTGCACGTGGCTATTGAGTATTTTTCGTACTTTAAGTTGGTAAATTGGTTTTGTTTTTAATTTCGTTTGTTTTTTGTAAAAAAAAAATTGCGGGATGCATCGAAATAACTGACTACCGTTATCCTTAAAATACCGTTACCGAAATAACTGAAATATCGCTAACCTTAAAATACCATTGCCGAAATAATCAAAATACCGTTATCCTTAAAACAACGTTACCGAAATAACTACAAAACCGTTTTCCTTAAAATACCGATACCGAAATAAATGAAATAGCGTTACCCTTAAAATACCGTTACCGAAATAATCTAAAAAAACGTTACCCTTACCGATAACCGCATCATTTCGGTTACCATCCATGATATCTATCGACATTGTCGCTTCTCCTATAAAAAAAGTTAAAAATAACGTTAATTTGCATTTCATCTGACGATTTGCTATCTACCTGGTAGTAGTAAAGAAAAATAAACATAAACTCCCATTATTTGATTTTCTTAATAATGCCAAATTTTGTGGATAATACTCGTAGTAGGATATGAATATTTATTTGTACGAGTGTACGCGCGTATATCTCGGTCTACACTTCGTATGTTAACAATTACATAAGATTTTATTTACCAGTATCTTATGAGAAATCACAACTTGTAGAATCCCAGTGTAGAAACGGTAATGACATATCATTATTTTTTGGACTACCAGTAATGACACCCACTTACCTTCTGCATTATTTCAAAACATATAATAATGAGTAACTGATAATGACTTATTTTTATCATTATTTTAAATAGAAAATAATTTTCTAGATTTTTTTGAAAATTTTTTGAAATCTATTTTTAGACTCAATATTTTTTAAACACTGGTAAGGATATATGTAACCACATATTTTTTTGATTTTTTGTATGTTGGCGAGTAAGCTTACTTGTGTGCAGCAGGTCAATTATGTTTTTATCTATTAAATATTACATGTCGATATAGCTCAGATGGTAGAGCTATTGACTGGCAATATGTAGACCCAGGTTTGATTCCCGCACCAGCACCATTTTATTAAAAATATAAAGATACAATAAAAAATATTTGTTTTTATATAATTTATTTTTTTGAAAATCTATTTTTAGACTCATTATTTTTGTCAGTACTGGTAAACACATAGGTAACGATATATTTTTTAATTTTTCGTATGCTGGTGTGTAACCATAACTCATTATTTTTCGCGACATCGCCATATAAAGGTAATAAGAAATGTAATAACAAAAGTAACTAGTTACCATTACCAAGTATGTAGTTACATAACCACATATCTGGTAATGATTTTCTACACTGGGATACCAAGTAGTGCTGGTAAATTCGGTTACTTTTCAATACTCGATATTTTTGATTTGGATACTCGATACTACTCGATACTTTTAACGGTTTTTAAATTTGAAATTATTTAAAATTTTTTAGTAAAAATCTTTGAAAATGTTTACGTTAATTCAATATTTAAATTAACAAACATATTTTTGAACTTTTTCACCAACTATTCATTTTATTTTCATAGTTTTTTAACATATATTCTTAAATACTTTACTTCTGATTTTTTTTCTTTTAGCAGAGTTGTAGTTTTGTAATAAATATTTTAGCGGAGTCATAATTTTATATATTTTGTCTGTCCAAAATGCAACTCTGAAAATATCGAGTAGTAGTTTTGAGTATCGAGTACCCAAAAAAAGACAAATAATCGATACTCAGTACCCACTACTCATATTTTTAGCAGCACTAATACCAAGTTGATAATTGAAATTCATATATTAATTTTGACAAAAATCGTTATGATATTTGATTTTAACGGTTTTTTCGTAAATTGTAAAACTTTATTTACACAAAGAAGAACATTTGTTGGGCCAACCGAATTTGGCGCCAACCGAATCGTTCGGTTGCTGTAACCGAAATAGGGGGTTGTTACAGCCCTTTATGTGCTGCCCCATTTGAACGATCCGGTTGTCGCCAAATTTGGTTCGGACAACAAATCTACATAGGCTGATATACTGTCACTACGTATATTGCTATATTCTTTTCTCTGTGACATAGTTGTCAAAAATTAACAAGATGTTTTAGTGGGCTTTCGAGTATTTGAAACCGAAAACTGGTTAACCCAATAACCGGTAAATCGAATAAACTTAAAACCGGCTTTTTTGTGTCTCGGTTAACCGGTTTTTTATTACGTTTTTTATTATAATATGTATTTTTTTAATTTGGCAAAGCAATATGTTTCGTCATTCATTATCACGCAATTAGATTTTGTTATTAGCCTTTCGTAAAGTCGTCGACTGTGTGTCTTTGCTGATCATTTTGCTTGCATTCCTATCGGGACATACATATTTGTGACGAAAGTAATTGTCAATGTCGATTGTTTCGTAAAATATGAGCATATGAAATTACTGCTTGCATGGAAGCAGTTTTGCCAGGGAAAGTTGAGCAGTGAAGCGATTGCATTATTGATGATATCATGTCTGATTTTTGTTCGAGATAGCTCGCGTGAAAGCCATGGTTGGCAAGTACTACCTTTTCAATATAACGGTAGTTACTTGCCACGTCCACATCAATACCGATATTAAAATTTTAGGACTGCGAGTACAATAGTGGCATGTGTCTCCTAATATCACAGGTTTTATTTCATAATATTGCCTGATACATTTTGTTGTATCTGCAAAATACCATTATAAATCTGCGTTTCGATATTTTAGCGGTATTTTAACGGTAGTTCAAGTTATTACAGAATTAGGCCGGTAAAAAAGTAAAATGAAACCGGTGATACAAAAAGACACATGCCTTTAATGGAATCGACTTTTTATAATTTCCATATGGGTCTGAAGTAGCTGCTGTAGCCAACTACCGTTATTATGAAAAGGTATTCAATGCCAACCATGGTGAAAGCACTTGTTTCGAGATCCGAAAAGGCATGAATTCATCGCTTTTAATTAGTGCTCCTGTTTTTCTTTTAAAATGTCGATAATTCATGCCTTCTCGGAAGTGTATATTATAAAGCTTTTCAACTATTTAAAATCATGCCTTCTCAAAAGCACAATATTCCTGCATATTTTTCCGTGAAGAAAAAATGCCTCTTATTTTTAGTAAAACTTCTTATTTTAATTAAAATACCTTTTTTCGCATTTTAAAAAATTTTGATAAATGAACCGCAAAAATATTTAAACAATCAAAATGTATTGCTCATTTCATGCCTTTTTGAAAAGCACAGCAAAAAGCGATGTAAACAATTAATCAACTTAGGCCTTTCATTAGCGCTGTTTACGAAGCCAAACATTTTTAGAAGGGGTAAAAGTAGCAGTAAAGAAGCAGTCAACGTTTTTACTGCTTCCACATTTTTGCTGGGCAGCTTTAAATTATATGAATTAATTCTATTTTTATTGAATTCTAACTGAATAAAAGCAAATTTACTTGAATTCATTTAGTAAAAAGGTGAATGAAAAAAGAGTTTTTTTCCATTCATTTAGTCAAATGAAAAACTTAAATAAACTACATGCTGAAATATTAATACAAATTAAATACAAATCAGTAAAATTCATCTAACATAAATAAATAGTATTGTATGCTTTATTATAGCTTATTTGATTTGGTTTTGATTATGTGTTAGTTTCAAACTATACTGCACTAAGTGAATGATAATAAAATTTCTTCATTCAATTAGTAAAATGGTGAATGAACATGCGATTTGAATGATTCATGTTGGGAATTCATTTAATACTTATTAAAGCTTTGGGAATGAAGCTTATGAATGAATTCTTTACGAATGTCTTAACGGAATGGTATATGAAAATTTTTGAATTCGGAATTCAATTTTTCGTGATTTAAGCTTAAATTGAATTAAGTCCTTCGAAGCTCTGATATGAACTGACGTCATATGTTAAGATTTTGCAAATTCGATTAAGGGATTTTACTAGATTTGCCAAATAGGAAAATAATAATAAGTTAATTGCAATTATATCCTAGGATCCTATCAAAATAAGTTGATATGTTTCTAAAAGCCCAAGGTCTATCAGCCTTACTATCAATATTTTCCAAATGTGTATTTTAGTTAAAGTCGACTGTAGTTAAAATATTGGGTGGCTGTATGCCTTGACTTGGTTTATTTTTGGAGCATTCTGATTGGTTAATTTATTTTCAACCAATCAAAATGTTTGAAAATATAAATATTTTTGTAGGTTTTTCATTCACAAAATGAACAAAACCGTATGATTAAAAATAAAGTCGACTTTAAATTTAAAATACTCTTTTATAGTAAGGGCCTATATTTTTAAACCATATTAAAAGTTATCCATGGTTTAGTCAGGTATATGAATAAATAAGAAATTCTAAAGAAAAAATTGTCTTTTTGTTAAAAGTTAAATTTCCGAATATTAAAAGCTAATATTAAAATTTAGTATTCACATTCGGGATGTTCATCCTAAAATCTATCAGAATTGTGTCGCATGCCCGATGCATTTTTAGTGTTGTACTGTGTAATTAATTGATACAAAAAATAAATTAAATAAAAAACATTTCATCAGCAAGTTATGTATAGCAAAAGTGCTGGTGATTATATTCACCGGTCAGCAAAAAATGGGTTAAATTGGCACATTGATAAATATCGGGTCGAGAGTTTCCGAAATAAATTGCAAATGGCAAATTTTCGTAATTTTTCAAACTTTCAGTGAAAAAACCCGGTGCAAACTAAGCTAAAGTTGGACCCGGGTTTTTTTACTCGGAATAATGCATTAAACACATAGACGACTGCAGCTACACGACTACAGCCTGTCAAAAATAAAATACACACGTTTATATGAAAACGATTATTTTGACACCAACACAGCTACACGGCTACACGACTACTTTTGCCGCTATAGTCAACTTAGGATAATTTCTATTTTTGTTGGCTACAAAACAAAAATAGTGTTGACAATATAACAAAATATGTAAAACAGGACAATTTTTCCCGCTAGAGACGAAATAAAATCGCTAGTTCTGACTAGAAAATCACCGATATGGGAACACTGAAGAAACAGCTGTTTATATTTTACAATTGTTTGAAGGTTTCATTAATTTATATTTGGAAAGTGTTTTGTAAAACAAAATGGATATTACAAAATTAACAAAAAATTCCTCAGCCATTATTTTAGGAGCACAAACCAAAAAAGATTAATATTTATCAAAACGTCAAATATTTAGGATCATCTCCCAGGTAGAAAAATACAAACGGCACAATGTCGGCACTGTATTGGAGACGGTAGTAGATGTACTGGCAATGCGTCGGATTTTCAACTTTCACTGTACTGGCATGTTGTCGAAATGATAACACCAATAAACGCTTGGCCGTAGTTATTTCCCAACGTTGGCGCAGGCTTGGGATTTTATTTTTTTGGTATTATCCCAGTACATTTAATAACAATTTTAGTAGTTTGCTAGTACTTTACTGTCCTTTTAGTGTACATCACACATTTTGTCGAAAGTTTACAAGAAAAGAATGGTTATGTCTCTCTTACATAAATAATTGTATAAAAGATGCAAAAATACATAAAATTTATAAAATTGTTAATTTTAATAAATTAAAAAAGCTCGTTAATTTTCAGAAAACAGTACTGGCAAAGCAAGTTTTAAGTAGTACCGCCAATTCGTAAAAAACAGTGCTGTCCCAGTACAATTTTTGTTGCAACGTCGGCAATTTCTACCTGGGCTGTTTAGTATGTTTTTGTCGTTTTCAGAAAAATTAAGTAGCTGACTACACGACTACAATTGCAGCCAGCAGCATTTGTAGTCGTGTAGCCGCAGTCGTCTATGTGTTTAATGCATGAGCACTCTCTGATTAGTGAAATAAATTACAGATGTCCCGTGCAGTAAATCGTTTGATATTGTTTTGGTTTGGTAATACAATTTAAGCTCAGTACATTTGAGCTCAGATAGGACTTTTCTGTGGCTACTAGGTGAAAACGTAACCCAATTTTTACCATTTTGAATAGGCGTCATTAGGCATCAATACAAAATTATGTATTAAATTTCGTTCAGTTGTCTTCAAAATTGCGACCTGAAAAAAAACGGGTCCAACTTGTGCTTAATTCTGAAAAGTTTGAAGCTATTTTAATAAAAATTCCTATTTTTACCAAAATAGACTATTTTTGGCAGCGATTCGGCACGGTTAAAGTTAAAAAAACAAAACTGGAGATGTAAGGAATGAAAATCGACAAATCGTTATTTAAGGGACAAAAGTACAATTGATTTAAACAAAAAGTTCATAATCCAGTTTCGTATTAAATTTTAATTGTTTTAATCCGCATATTTGGTTATTTTTAACAAAAAAAATATTGTAAGTGTAGTGTTATCGAATCAGTTATTTTGTTAATATTCTTAAAATATTGTTAAATTCTCAAATTAATATAAAAATATCGCATCATCTATTTCACCAGCGGGATCTTTAAAATACTAAAAATTTATCGATTATCTTACATTATCTTAATAAAGAGAAAAAATTTATCATAATTTATGCTTACCAGTTATTAAAAGAAATCCAAATATAACAAATAACATCAATGATATTCTCGGCAACATGTTGCTTTAAATAAAATGTGTCAAAATTAACAAATACAGCAAAAACAGGCGGCGGCACTTTATGTATTTCAAAAGGAAATTGCTTAACACAAAAACCACCTTTTGTTTTCAAATTTAAATTTAATTTTTTTTTTTATAATAAATTATTTATTGCATATGTGTAAGTGTTAGAAATTAAAATTGCTTAAATAAGTAATTTTCTTTTTTATTTTGCAATTTTTTTTAATTTTTATTTAAAAAAGTAGTTTTTACAAAATTTTAAAGCAGATTTTATGTGTGATTTAAACAAGTAATTTTAAGAGATTTTTATTGGTAGGAGAACAATTGTTGTGTGGCTAAAAAAAAAATATACATACAAAATTCATTCACTTTAAATGTTGTTGAAAACTACATAAAAATTCACAACTTAAGGTAGGACATGTACAATAAATGCAATAGAAAAAAATAATCAAATATGATCATAATAGGTTGGAACTTATTCTTAAAAACAGGCAGCTGAAATAAATAGTGGGAATAGTTTTCGTAAGTTATTTTTCAAAGAAGATATCAAAATAGTTGTTTGATATAAATCTGTAAAAATAGCAGAAAAAGTTACTAAAAATTTGTTAAAAATGATACTGCTGAAATTAGCCGATTTTTTTGCTAAATACTAATAAAATAAGAACAGCAAAATTAAAACTGTTAAATTAAAAGAATTTTGGTTATATTTAAGTTAACTTTTAGTTAATTGAAAATAACAAATTGTACTGTAGAATCTGCACAAAATTTTGCTAAATATTAGTACACTAAAAACAGGAAACATAAACTGTCATATATTCAAAATTTTTGCTATTTTTAAGCTAAATTTAGTTGAATGCAAATAGCAGTCTATCCTGCTAAAATCAGCAGAAATATTTGCTAAAAAAAATTGTAAACTGTTGTTTTCGAAAGGCTCGATTTTTATTTGCATTTAAAAAAAAGCGAAAAAAAACTAAAATTTTTTTTTTTTTTGTGGTGTTTTAGGCTCAAAATTATTTAGCAAAAGTTTTTGCTGATTTTAGCAAGTTTTCCATTAGCAAATAGCAAATTCATAGAAAATTTTCCATTAACAAGAATTTAACTCAAATATAACTAAAATTCTATTTTTGCTGTTCCTATATTGCTAATATATAGCAAAAATAATCTGCTAATTTTAGCAGTTTTTTCTGCAGCATCATTTTTTTGCTAGTTTTTTACAGACTTTTTTCTATACCAACAATTTGCGGACTGCAAATATTAGATAATTATGATTTTATCGAAATAAAAATTGTAAATAATAAAATTATTGCATAACAGTGCCTAAAGGTAACTTCGCGCATTAAAGGGAGTGTTCAGGATCCATTATGCCGAAACACAAACAAAATGTATTTCGGCATAGATTTGTTTTTACAATTTTGTGTTTATCCAATTCGCAGCTAGGAATTTGATGTCACGATATAGTTTGTTTATCAAAATTTAAGTATTTTTTTTTTTCAAATAAATACCACCTTCATGATCATATGTTTAGTTTCTAGTACTACATATAAAGTCTTGGTAAATGATAGAGTAGTATGATAATATTATGCATTAATGTATATTATTTTAGTTGGAGTTTTTGAAATCAATTTTCGAGAGGTAGGTTAGCCACTTAATTTCGATTTCTAGTTGTTGTCGTTGTTGCTGTAAGTTGGTTGTATCTGATGCAGCTTGCGATATATATATTCGTATATTTGTACTCATTATATTGTTTTCTTAAAACAAGTTTGAAATAATATAATTTTTTTTATGAATTTTTTTTAATAATTTTTTGAAAATTTTTTGTTTCACAATATGACCTTTTTAATATTTTTTTTAAAACAAACTTTCGAAATGCTAAGCAAGGTTATGATCTTAATTATAAATTAATTATTGATTAAAAAAAATCATTAAAATATTACTTCCTCTTTCAATTTCTTAAAATTCAAGACAATGCATTAATTGCAACACTTTTTGTTTTTGGTTTATAGTTGAAAACTTTGAAACACTTTGTATTGAAGATTTTTACATATATAAAGTTTACAGTTTTTTTTTACTGCCAATTATAGTACATTATTATTTATTAAAATGGTGCGAAAACTTGCCACACCATGTCAGTTTCAAAAATAAAAAATACTGAAATTTATTAGTCACGTTTATTATGGAAAATCAAAAAATTGTTTCGCCCATAAGGCGTCTACCGCAATAACAAAACAAACAAATCGTAAACTAGAGTTAAATGTTTGCCACATATAAGTTAAATATGTTTAATTATAATCTGGTTATACCTAAAGACCTCGTTATTTTAACACTAAAATTTGTTTTTATTCAAAAGAAAACAGTATTATTTTAGAATTTAAAAATTTTCTCAATTTTTTTATAAATATCCTTAAAAATGAGTTTTTATCTTTTTCCCGCTTTTATGTTTTTAAATGCTCAATAGTCCACGACTTACTGAACTTAGTAGTTTTAACAATTTTTGCAATTCGTTGTTATTTTTTTTATTAATTTTTTATTCTCATAGAGTTTTTTTTTTAAGTTTTGTATGTTTTTTTTATTTTATTCAATCTTTAAGTTTGTGTCTTAAGTCTTTCGTTATTTTGGTATGTGTTGTAAAGCTTTTATATTCGAAAAGCCTTATTTTTATGTTGAACTGGTTTTGTATTGCTTTATTATTTGTTGAAAGATTTATTTCTTTGTATATGTAAAGTCGTGCCCCCAAAAGTTTTTTGTTTTTTTATATTTTCAGAACATTTATATGTTTTGTTGTGCGACTTTTGTGTGTGTTTATAAATAATAAGTTTTGCTCTGTGTTAGGATTTTTATAAACCCTGTCAATAATGTTCTCACAAGGAAACTATCCCAGTGGATTCCCTCAGATTCCAATGAAATTTTTGGAGGTCAGCATTAAAAAACTTGGTAGTATCTACTGAATTCAGAATGATAGATTTTTTTCGCGTAAAAAAATTTTTAAATTTGAAATTTTGTTGTCATTAAAGCATGATAACAATAAAAATTTTTTATAAAAAAACAAAAAAAAAACATATTTTTTCTGATATTTTAAATGTTGAATAACGCTCCTTGACGAGAACAAGCAATTCGCATTGAGTTTTTAATTTAACCTATCTAGTATTTATGGAAATTCTTACAGAATTTTCTCTATTAAGTGTATAAGTTATTTAAATTAAATTCTTGACTCCCTGTTAGCCGATTAACTGCAATAAATATTTTTCCCCATTTCTGCTGAAATTAATGAAAGTCTATAACATTTTTTTATTAAAGGTACAAAAGTTAGTTCAAAAAGGCCCTTCGGAAAAAACTGCAAAATTCATCAGGATATGTTTGTTAAAATTAGTACATAGTCCGAAAACATCACATACAAATTTTATGTATTCAAAGTTTTTTTTTAAATAACAATTAAACCATCTGAAATCATCACCAGTTTTTCTTGCTGTTTTTTCTGCTTTCGGCTAACTGTGCCTTATTTTTTGCTGTTTTGCGATGATATGATGTAAATTTATTTTTCTTTGGGTTTGATTTTTTTTAAGTAAGAAAAACCTTTTATATGATAAAATCAATTCAAATATTCGAAGAAAATATACATGTTTATATGAGGTTTATTACAAGGGCAAGTTTTAAATGTCCCAAAAAAAGTTTAAATTGGTACGAAGACGTCGAAAATGGCACGCTTATTCCAAAAATTTAAAAAAATATGTATTTGTTGGTTTAAGTATTTTGTAAATATTTTTAACAAAAACAATAATGAAGGAATTCACAGTTGAACTGCTAAAGTGCAATCGGCGTAAATGTAAATTACTTAGTTAGATTTTTAAAGTTTAAAATGTTCGTTGGTTTAAATAAATTCCGGAATTTCATTTAAGCCAACATTAAAAAATATTTCTTTTTTTTTCAAAAAAATTATCTAAAAAAGATGGATGGGTTCCAAAAAAATCTACAGAATGATTTTTTTTGGCAAGGGTGCGTAAAAATGGCATGTTTACAAAATAATTGGAAAAATGGCAAATTCCAAAAAAAAACTTGCCCTAAAACACTGCTCAAAGAGTTCGTCCAAGCAAAAATAATGAGCTTAGACGCCAAAAAATAAGTTATTTGGTAATGAAAGATTTTGCTGGGTACTTAAGTACATAAGGAAATTCGTGCTCTCATCTATTTTGGATTATTAATACTGAAACTAGTATATATAGGCTTAAGAAATTTTTCTGAATAACAGCGAAATACAGACAGACAAGATGTAGATGTCGCTAAAAATCAGCTCGCTGATTTCAGCAACGATTTTGCTTACATTAACAATTTTTCTGCAAGCACCCTCCTGACTAAAAATGTGCAGAGTCAGCAAACCTTTTTGCTGATTTTACTGACTTTTTTTATTATTGTTATGTATTTTAGTGTACAGTAGACCGTACCACTTTACAGGCAAAAAAAAGTGCGCGGTACACCTTCAAATATAAAGTATTTTTGCATGGCAATTCCAAAATAAAAAAAAATTTTTTTGCCTTTTTTAATTTTATGTTATAGCTTCGGCATTTAAAGTCGGATTTTATAGTGCGATATATCGATTTTTTTCCTCTAGGAGACCAGTGTTTTGCTATAAAGGAAAAATCCAATGGAAAAAACTTTAAAAAGGCGACCCCTACGTTCGGCAACCAAAAAAATAAAAAAAATTTCTGCTGGGTTTATCGAAAAACTTCCTTAGCAAAAGTTTAAAAATTTTTTGCGAGCATTAATTTTTTGACATTAGGGTTGTACATAAGGGTTGTATCAACTGAGATCTGGTGGGTAAATACTAGAACGGGATACTTGAGGTCAATGGTCCTTAGAGAGATGGTCCCCTCTAGAGAAAAACATTGATGTATCATACTTTAAGATCCGACTGTGAATGCCAAAGATATAACGAAAAATGTAAAAGGGCGACCCCTACTTTCGACAAAAAAAAATAAAAAAAATTTTTTTTTGTCATTAGCATACGGATTATCAAGCAATGATAGGTCATTATCTTTTGCATTACTTTAAAATACAAAATAATGACTTACTGATAATAAGTTATGGAAGTACTTATATATTCTTGCCAAATAATTACTTACTGGTAATTGATTAAATAAGTACCGATTTAGTATTTGTTTTATTATTTTATTTATTAATTTGTTTTGAACTAATTGGGAAATTTTCCAATATAACCAACTAAGTATTTCACAATGCGGGGTAACTACATATATCCTAACTTCTGAGTAACCACTTATTCTATCTTTGTGAGTAACTACTTATTCTTTCACTATGACCATGGTAATGACCACCCATGAATTGTTGAACATCGCGAACAAAAGCAATATTGCGAGTAAATAGCCTTTGCGTGCTACGTACTCGCTTAATTACTTGGTATTGTCTGTTTCTGCATGATAATTTAGATTGGACGGTGTACGGCGAACTTTTTTTTAGGTACGGTCTAGTGTACAGCTTTGGCTCTTTTAATTACATTTGTAGTTATTTAAACTGTAATTTTTTGTCATTTCTGCCTACATAAATTTTTGAGCTCATAAATTTAAAAGAAAAACACAACCAAGCCAGACAATTTGTTAAACTTATTCAATAACTTGGCATAATATTATAACAATTAGTTGGAAATCGTACATATGTACGTATTTGATATTAAACACGAGTTTAATTAATAGTAATTGTATATGATTCGCATAATTGTGCGTTACAAAGCTTTTTTTATATACAAGAAATTAATCCAAACCCAGCATGAATTGACAGTGTCGCATCAATTACAAAAAACTAAACTAAAAACAACAAGAAGACAAAATACAAATCATATAAACTGATATGTACGTTTGCGTCTTAAGTCTTTTGTTTTGTAGATTACTTTTTATTCCACAACTCTTGAAAAGATTGATAGACAGGCGAATAACATCCATCAAAGGTGTTTGATTTTTATACACAACTTGTGTAGGAGTCAAGAACAAAAAAAGTTGTTATCAGAGTACTAACACAAAGATCGATTTTTCTTAATAGGTTTATAATTGAATTTTCAATTAACCTTGATGTTTGTTTGCTTAATGATAATTGTAAAAAAAAGTAACAAATTATGAGATATTATTTTTTTTATTTTAATATTTTATCTTTATTTAAAAATAAAGTTAATTACAAACTCAATTCAATGTTTTCGTTCAATCATTATGATAATTGCGTGGCTTTTGAAGAAATAGGAAATTATTAATTTATTTCTAAAATTTTACTCTTAAATTTTTGGTTTCACTAGTTTTGATGCTGTTGTTTCCTTATCGCGTTTTCATGTTTTTGTTTGTTTTTTGTTTCCCAATTATATGAGGGTTAAAGACAATTTATATATTAACTAAAAGCAACTTGCAATATTATCGATTCTCTGTGAATACAAGGTCACTCAGTATTCATTCATTGCAAATCTCTTCTGTTCTGTAAATGTAAGTCACCAGTTGTAATGATTGTCTTTTTTTATAAATTATGAGAATTTTCTGTTTTATTTTTTGTCTTCTTTTTCCTCCCAACGTGGTGAGCTTTACAATGTTAAATTCTGGTTGTTTTTATGCAATTCCAAGAAGGCTAAGCAATATCAATGCAGTTTTGGAATTAAAAAAAAAATATAAATAACTTGTTTGTATAAACAAAGTGAAGAAATAATTAAGTTTTATTAAAAATCATTTAAAGATGAGATATACATAAATACGTTCTTAACAATTAAGACTTAGGTTTAAATGTTTTTTTTTATTCACCCATTGTCGATAAATATTGCTATAAATTTGAAGTACATCTTCTAGTTTCAGCCGTTATTCCCTTGAAATGATTTTAGGGCCCTAAAATAACCGAATTTTTTCCAAATTTTTGTGTCCTTTATAACAAACCCCACTCTATGTGTTCGATATGAAGTTGTTTTGCTCTAAGTTTCCGAACTCTTATGCATATGTTTACTTCTTTTATATTGCCTTTTACCTTTGCGCTAAACAAATACTTCTACTTCAACTTAATGTTGTCATTACTTTCAAAAAACATTCAAAAATAGTTTGAAAACAAGTAAAAGAATAAAGTCGGACAAGCCGACTATATTACACTCTACACCACAGAATAAATTGGTACATGTTCCGTGAAGCAGATCCAATTCCAGGAAAATAATTTCAATTAACGGTGCAGTAAATATAGTGAAATATATAATTAGGTGTTATGAAAAGTGGGTCTCGGTCAAGTTATTTTGCTAGTAACAAATATGAGCACAAAGTTAACATATCTTATATTTATGTAGCAAATTTCGGCTTGTAGTTTGATTATAAGCGTTGTTCATTTTACGAGGAAAGACTCAGAAAGTAATTTTGAGTCGATCGGTATACTACAAGGCATACATGGGACTAATTAATTAGGTGGACTAATTAATTGATGATTTCATTACCATTGCATTGATATCAATTGTAATGAAATTATTTTCATTACCATTTTTTTTAAATAATGGTAATGATTCGAAAATTTAATTTCATTGATTAATGACAATGATTTTAAATTTCATTACCATTGATAATGAATAAATTAAAAAAATTAATTGCCATTGACAGAAAGACGTAAAAATGGAGTAAAACTCGCTGAAATCGAAGATGGAAATGCTCATTCAGGCTCATGCTCATTTGATATTAAATATTACTTTCCATTCCATTGTTATTTGTCTCCAGGTAAAGTTTAACGGAATGGAATGGATCCTCCTTAAAAAATTATGGTTTATAACTTCCCCTGCCAAACCCGTTGTTCGTTTTCATTTGTCTGAATTTTTTTGTAAACAAATGGTTTTTAATCAATTGCAATTATTTTTTTTATACATTAGTGTAATTTCATTACCATTAGTATGAACTAATGGTAATGAAATTTCAATGGTAATGAAAAATTCATTACCCATGTATACTACAAGGTGGCTAATTATCTTTGGTTGTTACAAACAAACTCAATATACCCTGTTCCACATTGGTGTAGGGTATAAAAAACGATAGTAATGCTCTAGTTTTATGTTCATCTATAAATTAATGTGCCGAAATATAACCGTACCAAGTTCTTAAGATGTTTATTATTATAATAGTGTATTCATTAGCGTGGCATTTATTTTTGTACTTTTTATTTGACTATATGCTGCAGTTCGAAGAAAAAAGTGTTGCCTAATCAAGAGGCTACAAAATGTAACATATATCAACTAGGGATGCCAATCGGGATTGGTTTTTTTAAATCCCATTTTCAAAATTAAAAAAACGGGATCCCGGGACGGATCGGGATTTTTCGGGATCCCGAATTTTTTTTTTGGGATTTCGTGATTTTTTTGCCATTTTGTGAATTTTTTATTTAAAAAAATGTGTAAAAACTTCAAATTTATGTAACCTAGTGTCTTGACATGCAATAAAATGATAGCAAGCAATTGTCAAAATGCTCTCATCTCAAGTGAAGACACTCAATTTCAATTTTATTGCAATATCATGATATCGCTGACATGCCAGAGATCAAATGTCACTTTTAGTTTTCATTTTAATTTTGTAATAGAAAAACAACACTAAATTTGGTAAAAAAAGAATGGAAAAGTGTTTAGTTTTTTATTATTTGTCGGTAAACATTAATGTTTCATAAAATTTGGTGTTTTTCGAAGAAAAATCTATGATATTTCTTATCCATGAAATGGTCAAGTGTTCTCCACCACTTTGCAATTAATATCATTTTGACGTTTCGCTGCAATGGTTTTGACATTTCATATCATATAATTTATTAAATTTGAAGACACCTGGTAAAAGAAATATAGGGTGATATGCATAAACACTTTTAAAATTTATAAGTGGCTTATAAAACAAATTTTTCATACAAATTTCATTTTATAAACATGTTATAAGGTTTTCAAATTATTATGCATGAGCACTGTAAAATATATTTGTTTCGTACGTTTTTTACATACATCCTTTTTATTTTCAAGAACGAAAGAATTGAAAAAACTCAAGAATTAAGAATTTAACTCCGTCAATTTGTTGTGTGCTATTTTTGTTTGTAATAATTTTATATTCACTATTCTTATATCATTTTAATTTAAAATTGTCAATTAAATTTTAGAATTTTCATTTAGTTTCAGAATTTTTTAATTGTTTTCCACATATGGTGCAGAAATTGAAACAAAAAATTCTGAAATACAACATTTTATTCTGAATTTTAATCGATTATTTCCGAAATATAACAAGAAATACTGCACAATATAGATTTGTGAAAAATTATATTTAACAAAAACGATTTTAAAATATCAGGGTTAAAATTTTGTAAAAATTGCAACATATTTTTGCAATTGCGAATTCGAGCTTAAGAATCCCGGGATTTTGAGATTGGCATCCCTAACAATTTTCACTTTATGACTATTAGATCTGTTGTCACAATATTTTTTTCCTATTAATCATTAGAATTGAAAAAACAAAAAATCTACATGCGAAAGTACAACCCTAATGTACCCCCATTAACGATTTTTATGCATTTGTATATTTTAGAAAGGATGCTTACAAGTTTTTGAATTAATAATGACAAGTTTAATTTTATAGTTGTATTTTAAAAAGTGATTGTAAAAGCAAATAAAATAATCTAAGATAAAAATAAATAAAATTTTTTGGTTTTTAATTTTTATTAAAAAAATAAAAATTGTTTTTTTTTCGACCTTTTTTAATTGATTAATTAGAAATTTATTAATTCAGTTCAAGGTACTGTTTCCAATTATTCGACGTAGGCGGTTAACCGGTTAATGCATTATTCGGAAAATCACTAAAATTGATTAACCGGTTATTTGGGTCGGTTAATCGAGAAAATTGGCGATTAATCGATTAATCGTTTTTATGCAAAATGAATGTATTTCCTTATTTTTTTGTCAATAAAAACACAAAGAGCTGCACCCTTTTTGCTAAATACCAATGTGACATATAAACTCGATTTATTTAAAACAAAGTTTTCATATTTTAAGGTTAAAAAGTTTCGGAATTTAAGATTTTTTAAATTGAAACATTTTTCATACTACTAGAAACTAGCAAATGTTTTGTTGGTAAATATTAGTAAGTTACGACAAGCAAACCTAACTAAAACTGTTTCGTTAGAAACAAATTTTAAAAATCTTCCAAACTGTAAATACAAAATTTCTTTGAATGTAGTGTAACATTGATTAAAAATAATACTGCCGCAATAAAATTTAATATTGTATTTAAATAAATGCTATATCTATATCAAGTTTTGAAGATTTTATTGAAATTCTTCCTCCTCCTTTGAAGAAATAAAAAACATCTTAGACCTAGTTTTTTGAATGCCAATTAGATTTAGTTCAATGGGTTGTTTAGTTAATCTCAAAACAAAATTAAGCCAAGTTTTGCTGAGCGTGATGTTTTTCAGTTCTAGTTTAAAAAATGTCAAATTACTTGATGTAGACACATTAATTGTGTCGAAATAATTTATATCCAATTGGCATTGTCATAAAATATTGGTAGCATTCAGTATTTTATCACAAAGTGATGATAAATTTCTTAAATTTTGTGACAAACTTCATCATTTGTATGAAGCTCTTTTAATAAATCTGTTTTTTTGTGGTATATGAAATTTTTCATAAATAATATGAAATTTTTCATTAAATTTTTGCATCAATTCAATGAAAAGTTTCAGTGGACGAATTCTAGCGAAACTTCGTTGAATCAGTGTAAAAATTCGTTAACAGCATGTACTCAATTCTCTCAGTATGCAGTTACAAATGTCAAATTCGATACAAAACTTAAATTTTTTGACTTCCAATTTGTGTTGACTTTAGCTTATTTCTTTTAATTCGAATAAAATTAAATTCAGTGAAACTGTTTCGGGTTCCATGGTATTCCAGTGGAACATATTGTAGAATTTATGTAATTTTGAACCGATTTATGCACTTTCTTGTGAGAAGTAAAAAAAGTTCAAGTTCTTAAAAAATTAACATGTCAGATGTGTGACACATTTTTTAAGCAAATGCAACCTTGTCTTAAAGGACATGGAAATATAATTTACATTAGTTTTAATTTTTAAAAAATTAAAACAAAAAAGAAAAATTGTCTATTGTATTTTCTAAGCATTATTTTGGCTTTGCGATGTATTTGAAAGCTTTTTTTAAGCTTCTTTTTTAACACTTTGATATTTTGTTAAAAAATTTGGAAAAAATGTTATTAAAAATCTTAAAACATATGACGTGTTCCGTTGGTGCAATGTCGACTTGCTTGGAGTTGCTCCAAAGAAATATCTAAAGGCTTAAGGACCTCTTTCACTCGATTTTTAAAGAATTCAATAGTATTTTAGTTAGTATTTGTTATGCTAAGCTTTTCTTGCAATTAATTTACCAAAAGTTTTGGGAAAAAATAAAGGAAAATTCCATATAAAAAATGTAACCGGTTAATCGACCTATTTTAACCGATTACTCGGTTCGAATAATTATTTGAGTTCTAAATTATTTGTTTCGACATTAACCGAAATAGAGGCGATTAATCGAGGAATCGGTTAATCGATTAACCGAATTGGAAACACTAGTTCGAGGCCAATTTCCTTATTATGAATTAATAAGAATCAAAAACTGCTATTTTTCTTCGTCAGGATACTCTCTTGACAAATACTTCACAGAGTTTTTGCTTTCAAAAACCTCTACACTTTCAGGAATGAAAAGACGATCGTTTCGGGATTTTCCAGGTCCCCTGGTGCAATGCAAATTGAAGCATCAAAATATCATATTAAATGTAGTCTGCTACATCAACGAAATGAGAATGGAGCAAACAATAAAATAATATGTTTTCGAAGTCTTCTGCAAAGCATAACCAACAATAGAAATATTATGGAAGTTTTTGTATTTCATACCATCGGTATAAATTAAATACAAATTTTATTTTTACCATTCTTCTTTGGTAATACAAGAAAAGGCAAAAACATTTCTCCGTACTATGAGTGTTGTCAAAGTGTTGGTTTTTAAGATTTAACTCATTAAGGACACGTCATAGATTTGCTGGACATTTTCAAAAAAATATATATAAAATTTTTGCAATTGCTTTTGCGTTATAGTGCTCTCTGGTGCAAATATTGACAATCAAAGTTAAAATTTTGAGACGGGTGTGAATCTTATACAATTAAAGATATGTATTTAAATAATTTTAATTTTATATATTTTTTAGACAAAATTTTATTTAAAAATATAATAAATTTGTATTTTTTAAAGTTAGCTAACGGAATAAATTTTAGCATACTTTCTATTTTGTACATTTGGAAAATTCATGTTCCGATCGGTCAGATTTTCCATAAATTAAAAAATTGACGAACTAATTTTTAGCACTGGAATAAAGTTTCGTTTTTTCAAAGATATAAAAGTTTAGTCTTTAGGTGTAAAAATTAATTTTTTTTAATAAATGTTTGGTTCACGATTAGTCAAGTTATCAAGCTATTTTATTGTTTTTCAATCTCTGAATTATGTTTATCCAATAAAAAAATATAGCCGTTTGAAAACGGCAGAGTGTCCAAAATGGGTTAAAACAATCGATTAGAGTATTTCAACTTTATTCCCTAAAATTATTCTGAATTTGGAAAACTTTATTATGGCAGGCGATTTGAAGTAAAATACTAAATTTTGGTACAAGTAACGACAAAAAGTGCTTTCCCATTCCCAAAAAGATAACATCATTAGACTGCTGTTCAAAAAGCGCCGAAAAATTAAACAAAATTTTTCAACGTTGGAAAAACGCTAAGGCATGTTTCATATCTTATACGGTAGTCCTATTTATAGATATTTTATGAACTAGATCAGTGGTGCGCATTTCAAAGCACAATTGTGAATTTACTTATTCATATGCTCTTTAATTTAGTCGTCAATGGGACAGCGACGAGTGCGCATGCTTAGCGGGTGTTTTGATATTTTTTCAAGTGTACTGAAAATAAATATTTATGACATTAAAAAAATATATGATGGAAAATGTTTTTGATATGATGCAATGCCTTTTACGTTGTAAAACATTTAAGGAATCTAGGAAATATGTTATTAAAAGATATTATGATTATTTTCATAGTAATATCTTTCATACTACATCTTTAATAGAAATAAAAAAAACAACAAAATATAAAAAAATATGGAGATTGATAAATATGTAAAAAGACATATTTTTTAATGCGCTCAATTTTTTTCCCAGTGCAGTTCTCTCTCTTGCTCACTAATACAATTGCAAATCAATTTTGCGCATCACTGAACTATATGCACGAAGGCTATAAGACTAAAAGTCGCAATCGCTGTCGGATCGCACATCGGACAAACGAATTGCGTCAATGACGGTATGATGACATGATAGCACATGTCATAAGGAAATTTTCGCAGAAAAAAATTAAAAATTGTGAATAAAAAGGCGAAAAAAATCTCTAAATTACGAGAAAAAAAATTAGAAAAATGTTGATATCAGAAATCAAAAAAAGTACAATAATTTATAAAATATCTTGTGGTAAACCACTGTATTTTACTTTATTTTTAATTGTGTAATATTTAATTCACAAACTTTTAAATTTGTTTTTCTGAATTTCTTTTCCTTTCAAAAAAATAGAAAAACTAAGAAGAAAATTTAATTGAAAATAAATTGTGAACGTTTGAATAAAAAAATAAATTTTAATTTTTAAAACCTTGATTTCTCAATGAAGAAATTTCCATATTAGTAACCACTTTTTAAAATAAAAACCACCGCTGAACTAAACAACGATGAAACTTCGTATCTTCTTAAAAAATGGCATCTGGCTTTAAGCGGTCTCAATGCTGACAAAATACTAAGAATTGAAACACATGTTTCAGATGTCATACATAGGGTGACCATTTGTACTGATTTGATCAGTACATGTACTGATTTTTGGTCACGTGTACTGTTTTTTGGTCACGTGTACTGATGAAAAAGTCGTGTACAGTAGACGCTTGCAAATTAGAACCGCTTTGTTTTTGATGCAATTCTAATTTCTGAATTATTCTAATTTCTGGACGTTTTTTTTCGTTTCGTTTCCAATGATAAAGTGTTTTTTTTACGTTTATTTAACATTTTAAATGATACACTTTCACTATTTAATAGAGACTGCCAAATAATATGTACACGCGTATCAAATTTCACAAATAAACTAGCCAAAAATGTACATAAATGCAACAAAAAAAAAATAAATAGGGAAAAACATATATAATTTGGTGATTCCCCTTTTTAGTTTTACTTTATTCAAACAGAATAAAAATAAATTGGGGATTTCCTGTGTATTCAAATAACCAAAAAAAAAAAAAAAACCCTCAGAAATTAGAATTTTAAATTCGAATTTCAGAGCGTTTAATTTATTGCAAACATTGATTCTAATTTCTGGACGTTCGAATTACTGAAAGCTCTAATTTGCGAGCGTCTATTGTACTGATTTGTACTGATTTTTTAAAATTTGTACTGATTTTTGGCATTTAAAAAATATTACATTTTTTTAGTAAAAAAAAGCCGAAATGCAAGTACAATGTATTTTTTTCATAAGATAAATTTTTGTAAATGTGAGAGGGTTTCTCTACCAGAAATCATTCAAAATGATTTTTCTACATGTACATTTCTTCATCTAATATGTAGTTAAATGCACAGTGAAGATTCGTGGTGACAACCGAATTTATAATAGTTCCATTGCGATAATAGAAAATCAGTTGATTTTACTGTAATAAAAAGATTTTAGATATCCGGTTGTCAGAATTATTCTGTTTTCTGAGTGCAGGAAACGACATCAAAATCTCAAGATTTTTCCGTACAAAAATCCTTAAAATCTAAAGAAATATATGTGGGTATTTCCATGGAAAATTTTCGAATCTGTGGGATTTTCAATAGAAAAAAGTACACAAAACCTTAAGATTTTCATTTTTAAAAACGTTACGTGTTTTTGTAGAAAAACGCAGCAGAAATTAGCAAAGAGAAAAAAGATTTATTCTGACAGCTACAATAAATTTGTAGCCAACCGATTGGTTAGTTTGTATCTACAGAAAATTAGTTTAGGCAATGCAATTTGCTCGTGACAACAGAAATTCGTTGGCCTGAATAAAATTTCAGAAGAATTAACGTTCATACTTTCCTGGGGTCATATTTGACTCCATTCGTAGCATGGCTATATTTCATCAATCTGTTACAAAAAAAAATTAGAAAAGGAATGGTAACAAATCATTGAAATTTCTAAATAATGGGTTCGTATCCTGTATTTAAAAAACTGGATTTTTTGATGCGAAAAAATGTTTGTCTTGGGGTCTGTATAGGGAAAAATGTCTAAGGTTTATGGACTGGTATAATGGTTAACCGAAAATTTTTTGTTGTGTCAACCAAACCATTTGTTTGACAACAAATTAGTTTGGCTGCATTATAATATTTTTTTTTGGATGATAATATTTTTTAAAATTTGTACTGATTTGAAGTCAGAAAAAAATGGTCACCCTAGTCATACAGGCAGATGATCCTAGTCAGTACGATCTTTCAGCTGATTTACGAGAAATGGAATCTAACCCCTCATCAACATCCAATCGCGACGTTTCTGCTATTGTGGATAAAATAGAACGATTTATGATGTCAGTGGAATAAAGTTTTAATGAATTTTTTCATGCAAATTCTTCTTCAAATCAAGTTATCCAAACAAATACTTCTTGAGGTCAGCAGATAACGAATGCATTAAATACAGCAGCTTCTTCTCAACTGAAGCACAGTGGAGCCTTTTGACTTTTTTCGTTGTAAAAATCATAACATTTGAAATCCAAATCGGCCAATATATTTGAAGGATCTTTCTCAAACATCGATTAATAAACGTTTTGATCTTTCCCAGTGTCAGTTTTGTAAAGCTCCATTTGGTACAGCCATATAGCAGTACAGATTTTACGCGTAATTTTGCACGCCATATTCTATGCAATTTGAAGAAAGCAATGCGAGCTTTATTTATCCGATCACAAATATAAGTTTCAGATACACCATCTTTGATTATCTTGAAACCAAGGTAGTCAAATGATTCGACATCTTCAATTTATCGTGTTTTCTACTGTTAATGGGGTCGTTATATGGCTACCTGTACGCATAAGTTAAGTTTATTGTCAATCCTACTTTTTTTTGACACATTCGGAGAGTCTCTTTATTTTCGCTTCAATATCCACATATCGATGAGCCATTAGACAAATGTCATCAGCGTAATCTATGTCGTTTAGGTACACTCAGATAAGAAAAGTTAGTAAAAAAATTTGTAAACAGCTTCCAATCGAACTTTACTATTTTTATACTGATTTTTAGTATTTTTTTTTAGTAATCATTTTTGCTATTCTCTTGTTACAAATTACGGATTTTTTTTACTATTCTCGCTGCTGATTTCAGCAAAACATTTTACTAATTTTTCAAAACCGAGTGCTAAATTTAGCAGAAAAATATACTAATTTAAACATTTTTTTATTGATTTTTTACAATTCTTGTTTGGTTTATATTTGTCACTATTGATATATTCTTAGTTTGGAAATAACACTCAGAAAATTTTATTGTATCTCCATTGCATAAAAAGGTAATAACTGGAGAACCGTTTTTAGTGTATTCTGATCACAAATGTATCCAAAATAGAGTTTTTGAGAAAAAGGATATATGGGAGATAGTCATGCCCTTGCACCGAATAAAACAAAATTTGCTACAGATGTAAAAAGTATTATTTTATAAACTATTTTAAGTTTTCAGTGCATTCTGATCATAAGTATAGCCAATATATAGTTTTTGAGAAAAAGGATATATGAGAGGTAGTCAGGTCCTTGCACCGAATGAAACAAAATTAATCACTGAGCTTAAAGACATAATTTTACATACAGTTAACAAGTTTAGCTTTATTTTGTTTATAATTAAATAAAAGTTTTAGATTAAGGATGTATGGGAGGTAGTCATGTCCTTGCATCGATTTTGCAGAAACTTCGAATTTTTCTTAATTTACATGTTATGAACCAGCACACCAAATTTCATTCTTCTCGTCTAATTTTGCCGATTTACTATATGGGGACGAAGCACTGTGCGACGGGTTGTTGAAAAATGATCATATAGAGACTATCTGACAATAAAATATAAACAATAATACAATTTAATGGAAAATCACTGATGAAGCCTGTGCATAGAAAAAGGCAGATACTAGATCTAGTCTGATTTGCAAATTAATGTGTTTATAACTTTTAGAAAAAATGTTTATTCTTCTTCTTAACCTCAAACCTACTAAAACAAAATAATCGGCCTGATTACGATTGTCGAACTTTTAGTCAAAATTTTCAACTCCATATAAAATGATTTTGTATATAATGGAAATTATAAAGAAATGAAACTGTGATGCTAGATTTTTTTTTAAACCTGAGTGCTGTATATGGTAAATCCAATTGAAAAACTGTTCAACAGTTGTGTTTTTAGCGAATTTTTAGTTTAATGTCTTATGTTTATGAGTTTAATGTCAAATTCGATAAATAAAAAATATGGCCTGTGTTTATACAAGGTTTACAATGAATTTACGTGTTATAATGAGTACGTCTTTTATATTTTGAAATCATACATAAATATATCTCAAAAAACCAAAGAATTTTTTTATATTGCGCTATACTTAAACATATCTACAACAACTTAGAAAAAAAAATTAACATTGAGCTATATAAAACTTTATATATTTTCCGATAAAGCAATTTTTAATTATATCCCGAGAAAAAAGTTTATATAAAATTATGTATGAATGGATATATTTCCAATATGTAACTGGATATAATTTCATCCGAAAAATGGTTATATTAAATTGTATCAAATCGGATATAATTAACTTATATCCGAGTTTTGTCCCGATCAAATTGGATATAAGTTAATACAATACGATATGATTAAATTTAAATGATAAAAAAACTTTGTATTGGAGGATAGCAAGATTTCACGTCCTACACACTACCAGCCGCAGGCTACTGTTGATAATGAGTAACTATTAAAGACGTTATTGTATAAATCCGTTGTTGTTGAATTCTTTAAAGATTAGCCCCCGTATAAAAAATCAAAAAACATATTCTCCTTATGGGAATTTGTGTGTAAAAAAGTTAGCAGCAAGTTTTTTAAATATGTTAAGTTTTTTTTTTTTTTATTTTAAATAAAATTTTAATGATAAGCCCGGCAATGCACTTTTTTTTTGTTAGAGGCTCATAGTTCCCGATTTATGGAGCTGAAAATGATCTATAACAATATTCAATGGCTTATTTCTCCACTCAAAACTTATCGGACCAGAATAAAAATATATGTCGTTGGGAAGGTACTTGAAACACCATACCAATGATATGCAACATTCCTCGACTTATTAACCCATTCCATTACGAGCAGGATTATGTTTTTAAATGTTAATTTTTCTAAATTGTATTTTTTAAATTAAAAAAAAAAACTTAAAAGTAAAAAAATCTCGGAAAATATAATTTAATGAAAAGCCCAAACCACATAGTTAAAGTGCCAGTGGACAGTGGCAGTGCTGTCAAACTTTGTTCTTGAACTTAGCGAAAACGATTTAATATTTTTAAAAAATTCTTATTGCGTTTTGTTTAAACACAGCTTTTGTTTATTTATAAACTTTTCTAATTTCTCGGTAGTGACAAATAGAGAGGATACAAAAAACTGCTTTATCGACAAAACGTCGCACTGCGTTTATGAGGATTAGGCTAAAAAATTTAGTAAAACATATAAAAAATTGTTTTTGATTAAATGAGTTTCGAACTTGTGTCTGAGATTAACTAATATATTGTAATATATAAAATAAAATCAAAAATATTTTTCGTATCTCTTTATATATAAAATTTTGAACGGTTTTATCAATTATATATTCCTATATAAACAATTTGCAATAAAGCAAATACTGATATATGATTATATATGAGAAAATTTCTAAAAATGTTTCTAATATATCATCATATAAAAACATATAAAGTCGCATACAATATTTTATATTATCATATATTTTAATATTAAAAAATATATGTTATATATACTCTTTTTTACTCGGGTATGCATAATTTTCTTTGTTTTTATATTTTTATTTTTTGTTTTTAATTTTATTAAATAGTTTGTTATTAAACACAAATAAAATTATTATTTTTTATTAATTCTAGGAAATAAAATCAGTTGAAACACAACTAGAGGAATATGCTTCCAAGACAATGGAGGATATATCGAATTATTTTTTACAACTTCATAGTTTTCTACAAAATGAAGAACGACAAATAACTGAAAAATTCAGTGAAATGTGCCAACAGCCACAATTAAAATTACGCGAAGCAAATACTAAACTAAATGAATCCCAAGACATGTTAAATGTAAGTAAAGAGAAATAAAATGATTAAGCAAAATACCAATTCAAATTGCTATGAAATCAAATATATTTTCGTGTTCTTTTTTAAGGCAATGCGCTCAAATTTGGAATATTATCAACATAAACCGCCAATTGATTTTCATTTCGGTAAAATTTTAAAATTATACAGTGAACAGTTACAAGAAGTACCAAGTAATATACAAATTACTAAACCACACAGTAATCCGTTTAAGTAAGTTTCAAAAAGTGTAATTTTTCAATTTAAAAAAAAACGGAAACATAACTTTGTATAACTTAATTTTAATAAACGAAAGCTGTAAAACTCCCGTAAAACTTCAACGTTTCTATGAAATGTTACATCAACAATAAGCTTCTGCATATTTATCAAATACTTAGTCATATTTATTACGCCAGCTTATTATAGTTTTGACCTACTGAGCTTTTTGAAAAAGTTGAGTTTGGAATGGATTATACATACACTCAAAAAAAAAAGTCAGTAAAGTCATCAAAAAATGTTGCTGCGTCAGCAAATTTTTAGTCAGGAGCGTGCTTGCCAAAAAGTTGGTAATTTCAGCAAAAGGTTTGCTGAAAATCAGCGAGCTGATTTTTGCCAAAAAAAATAGTAATCTTCAGCAAAAGTTTTGCTAACACTTAGTCGACTGCAAATGAAAAAAATCCTTGCTAAAATCAATAAACTTTTTGCTGAATATTAGTAGACTGAAAAAAACTCAAAAAACTTGTAGCGAAATTTTACTTTAGTTAATTTATTTGCTGAAAATTTAAATATAGAATATGTGTAGAGTTGTTTTTCTTTTTTTGTCATTTCCGTTTCCAGACAAGCTGCGACATCTACATCTTGTCTATCTGGTTGTCGTCCACGCTATGAATGCGGTTATCAGCACAATTTTTGTAGCAAAATAAATTATTAAAACATTAGTTCAAAATTAGTTTAGTGCTAAAAAAATATAACTAAAATTTTTGTTGAAAACGGAATTTCAGCAAAAAAAATTGCTGAAAACTAGTAAACTTGACGTTTTACTAATTTTTCTACTGACTTATTTTTTTCAGTGTACACTTAAAAAGTTTGTAGGTAGTTTGTAGTTTGTGTAAAACTTTTGTTATTTTTAACTGTCGAACAATAACTAACAAATGCATTAAAAAAAACTACCAATGTCGTAAAATTAACTGAAAAAATTTTACGACAAAAATTTGAAAACAACTGACAAAATCGGTAAAAAAAAAAACTACTGTTTTTTACAGTTAATTTTTTGGTATTATAAAAGTATATTTAAATAATAAAAACAAGTTCTTCCGACTACGAAAATATGTGTAACTACTTCAGCCTATTTAAAATTTTAAGTAAAAATTCCAAACGGTTCTCCAGTTATTATGCTTTTATGCATTAGAGATACAATACAAGTTTCTGATTATTATTTGCAAACTAGGAATATATCAATAATAATAAATATAAACTAAACAAGAATTTTTAAAATTCAAAGAATTTCAACGAAAGTTTTCATTTTTTAAATAACTAACAAAAACAACTGTTTACTGTTTTGGTAGTTGTTTATTATGATAATAAAAATAACTGCTTTCAACAAGTCATTACGAAATTATAGTACTTTTCGTTATTTGTTTTCTTAAATAATCGTCATAACTGTTGTTTTGCATTTTAGAAAAACAACTGTAATTACTGTTAAAAATAACAACTACTGATTACTACATAAACAACTGTCATTTAGTAACTGTCAAACTTTTTTGAGTGTATTTAATGTAAACATCCTCTTTCTGATTCCAAGCCCCGTTTCTATATATCTCGTATCATATCTGAGATATCCAGTATCGGCTATGGTGTGCCTGCCAATTTTGCGTACAAAAGTTAAAAATTGTAAACCTTCTTTATCATTTTTCTCAATAACGACTTTTTGGCATATGGGTTGCAATAATAAGCTGACGATTAAACGTTTTATCGTATCTATAAAACGTTTTGTCATATTTGTGCATTTATTCATTGGGCGCAAATTTATGAAGCTATTTCTAAATGTGATTAGACGTTCGTTAGTTTTTCCTGAGATTTTATGAGCTAAAAGTTTGTTACTTAAGTCTTTTTGTTTTTTTCATCTATTTTGTTTTTCTTCCCCAAAAGTTTCGAAATTAAACAGGATATACGTCAAGATATACGTAATTATTATGACTTCTCATATAATGATCCAAGAATATTCTTGAAAATGAATATATCGTCGTTTGGTTCAAGTCCATCTTTGGCGGACACAACAGTCTCTATGATGTCATCTTTGAGTATTACCCCTGATACATTATTAAAAACAAATACCCAACAAAGGAAGCCACAGCAAAAAGCTAACATCAAATCAAGAAATAATAAAAAAAAACAAAAGAATTTCTCACAAAACCCTCTTCCTCCTAATGACAGTAATAATTCTGTATCGACCGATGCCATCTCATTGTCGAAAAATTTTCAAGTATCATCCACTTCCCACAAAGCACATCAGAGTGCGCGTGAAGAGAATTCTGTGCGAATAACTTATATTCAATCTCCGGAAAATTTCTATATACAAAATGTTAATGATATCCATAAAATACGGGAACTATCACACACATATTTGAATTGTAACCTAGGTAATCGTATACCAAATGAAATGACAGAAGGTTACTATTGTATGGCATATCATACAAATGACAAACAATGGTATCGTGGCATGTTGAAGAAAATTGTAAACGATGAGGTTTATAAAATATTTTTAGTTGATTTTGGTTTGCATTTAGAAGTATCGAAAGAAAAGTAAGTAAAACATTTTATTTTAGCCATGCTGATTCGTCATTTTCATTTTTATTTTAATCTCTTTTAGGCTTTGTGATATTGACCCAAAACACTTGAAAATACCATTTGCAGCCATACGTTGTGCAATTTATGATATAATGCCAGCTGAGAAACAATGGACTGAAGTTGCTAATAATTTATTCGTTGAACTATTGCAAAAGTAAGTAATTGATATAATGAAATTGAAGTAATTTATTTAATCTAATTTTTTTAGTTGGTGGAAAATTTAATAACAGGTTATGATTAATGTGTTGTTTAATTAATATTACTCATTAGACTAACTCACCTTATATGGAGAGAAAAAAAGTTAAAAAAAGTGCCCCCTTAAAATATACCTTGCTTTGTTGTATAATGATTCGCAAAATATTTCACGAGCTGGGCCGTGACTATAAGTTAAATATATAAATTCGGACTATAATAGATTCTGCGGTTTCAGATATCTTACAAAATGGTCGTTGTACACTGTTCCTAAAACAAAAGGTTTTGGAAATCTACCTCGGATTTTAATTTGATGGGGTCTTGAAACATCTGTCTGTTTTAATAGTGTTCATGGCACCAGAACGCCCTATCAGCTGATAACTTTTATTCATATGTTTATTTGCCTGAGCAGTTTGGTGCTAAAAATGATCGAAATCGGTGCACCCCAAATGTTATATATGAAATGAAAAATTTTGTGCAAACAATCCGAATAAAAATGAGTAGAATTTGGAATTGTTAGTGTACGACCTAAGGCACTTTTTTGGGCCAATGACGAACATCGGCCAAATTTACAATAATCAGCCTAAGCCGATTATTTTTATTAGGCCTAAAAGCAGGATGTCCCTTAAAATAACAACTTGTCTATTTTGGTTCATTACACCCCCATAAAAAAACTATCTTTTCCAAGAAATTGTACTTTTTTCAAAAAAAAAAAAATTAAAAAAGTACTTTTTGGAAAAAAAATACTTTTCTTAAAAAGAAGTATTTTTTTCAAAAAAAAAGTAATTTTCCAAATATTTTCTTTTTTTCAAAAAAAGTATCTGTCCAAAAACAAGTAGCTTTTTCCAAGAAAAAAAAGTAAATTTTTCCAAAAAAAAAACAGTACCATTTCAAAAAAATTACATTTTTCAAAAAAAAGTACATTTTTTGAAAAAAAAAAACACTTTCTTTAAAAGAAATATTTTTTCCAAAAAAGTACTTTTCCAAAAAAAAAAGTGCCTCTGTCCAAAAATATCACAATTTCAAAAACAGAAAACTTTTTCAAAGGTCTGAATGCGAACACAAACTTTGTTAACCATACAACATCCATAGAAATGTTGGGAAATTCCTAATATTAACTTTTGATATAAATTTCCCTTGACTCCTCTCAGACCTGTGTCAGTCAAAGCAATCACGGCTTTTTATATTGGTAAGAAATGCGGTGAATGTGGGTGGCGAGGAGGCGTGGCCCCACCCATACAACCCAAAGTTTTTTGCACTACATTTTTGAGAAATATTTTTAAGCACTGTAGGCATAGCACCTCGCATGAAACCTAAAAGATGAATTGCTTTATCTCGGCTCTTATTGAAAGTATTTAAACAAAATTTTTAAGCACTGATCTAAAAGTGGGAGATTTAGGAAGACGGGGCGCGGCACATCCTATACAAGCCAAAGTTTGTTTCAACTTGGCTCATTCAGATTTGAACAGAGGTTTGAATTCGTTTTTTAACAAAATTTTTAAGCACCATCTTTAAACGTCTAAATCAATCTGTTTCGGTTGCCAACCTTGCTTATAAATGAAATTCCTCTAACTCGTCTACTGTTTAACATATTTGAGGAACACATATTTGAACAAAAAATTAACACTGTGCCGAACATGTGCGGGATTGGGCGAAGTAGCTCCCATACAACATTGGAATAAACAGGTCAAAAAATTATAGTCGGTCAAGCCCGAACATAAGACAACCTAAACCATATACAATTTGGGTCATATTCCAAAAAGTGACCTACTTATTAAGTGGGCAAAAGCTTAACGAGGCAGATTATATAGAAAAAAATCTGAATGAAATTGCTGAAAAAGTGCATTTAAGCAAATATCGGGTGATTTATGAGAGCGTATCAGAGCTTTAAAGAATTAATTCCTTTTTGGAATGAATTTCCTAAAAATTAATTAAAGTTTTTAATTCAAGGAATGAATTCATTAATAAGAAATAAGCAGGAATTAATTCCTGTGAATGAATTCAAACAATTCAAATTTAGGGAATGAATTCACCGACCAAAGCATTAAGCATTAAAATTAAAGGATTCATTCACTAACGAATTTATTCAACACGAGTTAATTCAATTTTAAGTCAACGAATTCATTCCCTAGGAAATGAATTCCCTGGGACATTCCCTTGTACATTTAATTCCCTGACGGAATTTACTTTTTCGTTTAATTCCCTGACGGAATTCACTTTTTCTTTTAATTCCCTAAGGAATTAACTTTTTCTTTTAATTCCCTAAGGAATTATATTTTTTGGTCAATTCCCTAAGGAATTAACTTTTTCGTTTAATTCACTGAGGAATTAACTTGTTCGATCAATTCCCTAAAGAATTAACTTCTTCGTTTAATTCCCTGAATTTAAGATTTCACTTAATGCCCACTTAAGGCCTTAAAGTGTTAACATTTTTTCTTTATTTTTCAGCTCTTCCGATAATTTGTATAATTGGTTTAACTAAAACGGATTTTAATAAAGTCTATGTTTACGTCTTTAAATAGAAATGACATATTAGTTAAACTAAATATATTATAATTGTATAAATAATATTTAGTTTTTCATTTTATATTCTTAGGTGAAAAGACATGTCCTTTTGGGCATTTAATGAAAAACTTAAAATCAGGGAATTAAACGAAAAAGTTAATTCCTTCAGGTAATTAAGTGCCAATTGAGTGAATTCAAAAGTTGAATTAACTACAACTTTTCCAATTGTATTTCAGAAGTTATCAATTGTATTTCAGATTTATCAATTGATTTTCAGTTTTATCAATTGTATTTCAGAACTTATCAATTGTTTTTCAGATTTATCAATTGTATTTCAGAAATTATCAATTGAATTTCAGTTTTATCAATTGTTTTTCAGATTTATCAATTGTATTTCAGAAATTATCAATTGTATTTCAGAAACTACCAATTGTATTTCAGAAATTATCAATTGTATTTCAGAAACCGTCAATTGTATTTCAGAAATTATCAATTGTATTTCAGAAATAATCAAATGTATTTCATAATAGTAGAATTGAATGAATTCTTTGACCAAAAGTTGAATTAACTAGAATTGAACGAATTCCTTGGTGAATGAATGCATTAAATTTTATGAATGGATTCCTTTAAGATAAATCGAATGAAAAAAAGGAATTCCTTCAATTCCTTAAGTATGGTCAGGAAGTTCATTCCCAAAATATAAATTTAGTTAAAAAAAGGATTTAGGGAATTAATTCTTCGAAGCTCTGGAGCGTATTACATTTACAACCCAAATAATAATATAGTTTAAGCAATACAGATATGTCTAAACAAGGACCGACAAATGCAAACTTATATTCCAAACATCGTCTAATTATTTTTCGATTTGCGACCTGTAATTTAATTATATGATACCTGGACAGACGGTCAGATGGACGAACGGAAATCGCTAAATCGACTCAGAAAGTTATTCTGAGTCGGTCTGTGTACAGAGAGGTCGATATGGGTCCATTATTTTTGGCATTTACAAACATCAGTGCAAACTCATAATACCATTTCCACGTAGTGGTGTAGGGTACACCACAAGACACAAGAACGTTTTAGTCCATTCAAATTTCGGATCCAAACATTAGTGGGCTTTAAGTCAGACTGGTCTAGGGTATTATATAGTCGGCATGCCCGACTTTAACCTTTTTACTCGTTTTATATTTCTTTTTAATAATTTCTTGTTTTATTTGGGTATAATTTTTAGTAAACCGGCACATATGAGTATTATTGAAAAAATTAACAATGAGATGCTGAAAATCGATTTACAAACATACAATACCAAATCGGTACGGGATTCTTTTTTATACACAGGCCTGGCCCGAGAGAGGCCAGGTGTGTTCAGCTTTAAAATGCAAATTAAGGTAATTTTAAAACTTTCTCAATATTGTTTGAATATATCTTATCAAAATTTTCTATTAATTAATTACTCGTAATCGCATATTTACTATTGAATTGAAATATTTATTTGAATTTCAGTAGAATTGTTTAAGTTACAATTGGTATTTTTGGTAATGCAAATGGAATTTCTGAAATTCAATTATATTGTTCAAATTTCAAACGGAGTATTTAAATTTTAATAGATTTTTTTTTTTTTTCATTACAGTTTGAAAAGTTGCAGAGACTTTTCAATATTATACGAGTATATAATTTCTTTTTTCTACACCTAAAATACAATTTGTTTTCCAGGCCACTTTTCCAGCTACTAAAATTGAAGATCGTATTCCGAAAAATATTATTAATATAACTGATATTATACTCGTTAATATATTATGCGTAGAAGGACCACAAGAATTTTATGTTATCAAGGTAATAATGAGTATAAATTTTGTATTACATATAAAATTCTAGATAATTTGTCTGAAGTAAGCAAGACCCGAATGTATTTTAACAGAACTTTTTTATTTTTTAATCAAGATTTGTTAGATTTTTATTTTTTTTAAGTTTTAATGTATTAAACATTTATTTTTCTTCTCTCCTTAAAATAGAATGAATTGATTGATAGTAAAAAACAATTCGTTAAAGATTTGAATCAGTTTTATGCATCGTCTCAATCAGACAAATTACAACAAATTTATTTGGCCACCACACAAATGTGTTGTGTAATTTGCATCAAAGAAATATGGCATCGTGCAGTTATTGAAGAAGTTAATTTTAAAGGACAACTAGCAGTACGTTTAGTCGATGAGGGTCGACGTGAATTGATAAATTGGCGCCAAGCCTTTGTCTTAGATGAAAAATTTCGCAAGACAACAGAATTTTCACTACGTTGTGCATTGGCCGATATAGAACCTTTACAGGAAAATGGTTATATTTACACGCAAACAGCAATTCAGGATTTCAAACAAATGTGTACGAATCCTTCATTGAAGATGGAATTACAAGCTATTAAACAAAATGAATATAAAGTTATCTTGTATGTATCTAAAAAGAATATGGATATTAACATAGGTGCAGCTTTGGTCAAAAATAAACATGGTATATCAACAGGAGAATCGACACAAACAAGAGAATTTGCAAAGACTCCTAAAAAACGTTTAGGTCTACCACAAAAGTTTAGCAATGAAAATATAACTACACCCTTACAATATCATCTACATTCGGCTACGCCTTCGCAAGACATTGTAGAAAGTATTCCCTGCTTAACTAAAAATGATAATATGAAATTATTAAAAAGTAAAGAAATACTAAATCCTACCCAGTCCTCGTCTTCATCCAAGCAACAAGCTGTTCAACCATTAAAACGTACTCTAATTCAAATTATGCATTTTATAAATCCGGGAGAGTTTTATATACAATTATGCAATCTCAGTCGAGGTACAAAAACATTTCATCAAAACATACAAGATTCTCAATCTAAAAAATATGGTTCTGATCAGCTGCCACCACCGCAAGAGAAACGTGAATGGTTTATGCAAAATCATTGTTTAGTCTATACTAAATATCATAGTTCCACTGTGGTGATCAATCAAAAGGATATACCATTTGAACAGTGTGAATGGTATCGTGGTGTAATTACTAATATATCTTATTTGCCGGGAGAAGAGCCAAAATTTTCGGTATTTTTAAGAGATATTGGTGCAACCATATGCTCTATAGCTAGCCAACAATTATTCTCTATAGATCCACAATTGGATCGTGTTACAAATGCTGTTTATCGTTGTCACTTGGCTTGTATTGAGCCGGCTGCTGGTGGTAAAATATGGTCAAGTTCGTCCATTGACGATTTCCGTAATATGACCTCAAAATTTGAAACTCTCTCGGTTTCACTACAGGGTAAACGTTGTTCGGAGAGAAATTCATTACCCGTTGTTTTGTGGGGTTCAAAAACTGAAACTGCTGATCCCTTGGCACCGTGCATTACAAAATATTCAAATGTAAATCGTGCATTAGTTCGTCACGGTTTAGCTTATATAGTTGGACGTTTGGATGTAACACAGCCGTTTGATGAAATCGAGGAAATGGAATGTGACGAGGGTGAAATAACATTGGAACAATGGTTTAAGGCATTTTCAGAAAATGCTCTATTGAAGGGTAAGTTGGATATTTTTGAAAAAGCACAAAATTTTTTTAAACGGTGATATTTGACAATCAAATTTTTGTCTGAAAATATCGGTATGAGAATGAATTTTTTTGTTGTTGACCTTACTAAAACATGGTAGTCTAATGGGTCGATTATCGATAGCAAAGCAACCAAACTTTAGTTGTGTTGTCAACTGGCAACGTAACTGAAATAAAAATTGGTATTAGGTACGGCAACTTTTGCCAGTTGCCAAAAAGTAGAGCTTCGAAGGACTTAATTCAATTTAAGCTTAATTCACGAAAAATTAAATTCAGATTTTAAAAATATTCATGTAGCATTCCCTTAAACCATTCGTAAAGAATTCATTCATAAGATTCATTCCCAAAACTTTAACAAGTATTGAATGAATTCCCAACATGAAGAATTCAAATCGTATGCTCATTCACCATTTTACTAATTGAATGAAGAAATTTTATTATCATTCACTTAGTGCAGTGTAGTTTGAAACTAACACTTAATCAAAACCAAAGCACACAAGCTATAATAAAGCATACAATACTATTTATTTATGTTAGATGAATTTTAAACGTTTTTAATTTGTATTATGCTAATATTTCAGCAAGTAGTTGCAAATTTAAGTTCTTCATTTTACTAAATGAATGAAAAAAAAAATAATTTTTCATTCAACCTTTCACTAAATGAATTCAAGTAAATTTGGTTTCATTCAGTTAGAATTCAATAAAAAGAGAATTAATTCATGTAATTATGAATGAAGCTATCGAATTAATTCCGGACTGAAATTTAACTCAAATTACACTAAATAATTTTTAGAAAATGAATTAAAGAATTAAGCATCTTAAACATTTTTACGTATGTTTAGTGTCCTATGTTTGAGTGTGCTAACAGATAGAAAACCGAATAGAAAATCGTCGTTAAACTCAAATAAAAATTTTAACAACTCTGTTTTTTGTTAGGACGATACAACGATACAATAGATAGCACACCCCTTGTGAACAACCTAACTGTAAAATCTAAAAAAAAAAAAATTAAAAAAACTTTTGCTTTCGAGTGTAACAAGCGTATAATTACTTCATCGTATACTCAAAAAAGTCAGTAAAGTCAGCAAAAAAATGATAATGTGTCAGCAAATTTTTAGTCAGGTGCGTGCTTGCAAAAAAGTTGGTAATTTCAGCAAAAGGTTTGCTGAAAATCAGCGAACTGATTTTTACCAAAAACAATTGTAATCTTCAGCAAAAGTTCGATTGGGAATGAAAAAAATCCTTGCTAAAATCACCAAACTTTTTGCTGAATATTAGTAAACTGAAAAAAACTAAAAAAACTTGTAGCGGAATTTTACTTTAGTTAATTTATTTACTGAAAATTTAAATATAGAAATTGTGTAGAGTTGTTTTCCTTTTTTTATCATTTCCATTGTCTGTACTACATCCAGACAAGCTGCGACATCTACATCTCGTCTATCTGGTTGTCGTCCACGCTATAAATGCGGTTATCAGCACAATTTTTATAGCAAAATAAATTAGTAAAACATTAGTTCAAAATTAGTTCAGTGCAAAAAAAAATATAACTAAAACTTTTGCTGAAAACCGAATTTCAGCAAAAAAGTTATAAAAACTAGTACACTTGATACACAAGACGTTTCACTAACTTTTTTACTAACTTATTTTTTTGAGTGTACTTGAAATTTGGATTCAAAATTGCAAACGGTTCTCCAGTTATTAGCTTTTTATGCATTGGAGATACAATAAAGTTTTCTGAGTGTTATTTCCAAACTAAGAATATATCAATAGTAATAAACATAAACTACCCGGTGAAAAATGTCCATATATGAACATTTATGGTTCAACCATATATGTATGTATGGATCCGAAAAATGAGGTAACACCCCATGTGAAAATCGAAATATATATGAGCATACATGATCATACATTGGCTCGTATGTGATCATGCATGGGCATACATAGTCATATACGTACATGCATATTTCAATGTATGACCATATATGATCTCATATATTTCCATATACTTTTGGATCCGAAATTTGAGGGTATATGGAGGTATATGGCCATATATGATCATATATGAGCATACATGAATCATATGTGAGGATATATGGTCATATATGAACATGTACGGTCATATAACCTCAAAATTCGGATCCAAAGATATATGGAAATATATGAGATCATGTATGGTCATACATTGAACTATGCATGTACGTATATGACAATGTATGACTATGCATGATCATATACAAGTCAATGTATGATCATGTGTGTTCATATATATTTCGATTTTCACATGGGACCTAAGTATATGTTCATATATGGACATATATGAACATTTATTAAATATATGCGAATACATGCGAACGTTGCTGTCCTTTATTATAAGGTTGTACGATATTTATATAAATTTATGTATGACATTCAAATTAGGCGCTACATATGTTCCTTTTTTTATTCATGGCATTAAATATAATTCCATATTGTATTCTTCGAAATATGTTCATATACAAGTCCCTTTTGCATAAATTGAATAACCCGTGTAAAAAAGATCAGATCTGTCCAGATCTCAGCACATCTTACCAGATCTAATTAGATCTCAAAATTGGGGACAAATTTGAGATCTAATTAGATCTGATCAGATCTGGGCATATCTGGCCAGATCTTCGTAGATCTTACCAGATCTAATCAGATCTCAAAATTGGGGACAAATTTGAGATCTAATTAGATCTGATCAGATCTAGGCATATCTTGCGCATTTGTCCAGATCACTTTAGATTTGAACAAATTTGGCACTAGATCTTATCAGATCTTGCCATAAGGTATTATCACATATGCCATATCTGATCATATTTGATGTGATCTGGTACAGGATCTAATTAGATTGAATCATATCTATTGAGAACCAAAAAGATCTGGTCAGATCTAAACTTTTTTACACGGGAACATATACTTTCATATTTGTCCATATATGATTGCCATTTCCATATATGAAATAACAGATGCTTCCATATATGTATGTCTGTATATGAAATTTTTTTCCATATATAGAATCACATATACTTCCATATATGTTCATATAAAATCCATATATGTTCATAAAAAATCCATATTTGTTCATATGTGTCCATACATAAACCATATACGAACATGTTTGAGCGTATATGAGCATTTTTCACCGGGTAAACATGAATTGTAAAAAATCAACGAATTTTTTTAAATAAAATTTTTTGAATTAGTATATTTTTCTGCTAAATTTAGCACTCGGTTTTGAAAAATTAGTAAAATGTTTTGCTGAAATCAGCAGCGAAAATTAGTAAAAAAAAAAATCCGTAATTTGTAATAAGAGAATAGCAAAAGTGATTACTAAAAAAAATTTGTACTAAAAATCAGTATAAAAATAGTAAAGTGCGATTGGAAACTGTTTACAATTTTTTTTACGAACTTTTTCATCTGAGTATACGGGAAAATCTACGAAACAGGTCGATTTCAGATTTTAAAAATTAAAAATTTCAAATTAGTGGCACACATTTTTTTCTAGATTAACTTATTTAAAATACATTAAAAAGAAGTAATCTGTTCGACTTATATCATTCCACCGACTTATATCATCCCAGGGATGATTTCAACCAATCGGTCCATATTGGGATTTAGTTACCATGTAAAGTGCCCCCGAAATTGGTTTTTCGCACGCTACAGTTCACAAATACGAAGATATTTTAATGAAATTCGGTGCATCGACTTATATCTGCCCAAGGTCGAAACCTATTGATTATGGTTAAAATCGGCCCATGTTTAGACCTAGTGCCCATATAAAGGATTCTCCCAAATATGAATAAATTTAAATGAAATTAGGCACGCTCATTCACATGGGCCTACGGAGAAAGCCTATTGATTTTTTTTAGAATTGGTCCATTTTTAGACCTAGTGCTTGTATAAAGGTCCCCCAAAAATTTGCATATCCGCACGCTACAGATTGCAAATATTAAGATATTGTGATGAAATTTGATACACCGATATATATTGGCCCAAGGAAGAAGGCTACACTCAAAAAAATTAGTTAGTAGAAAATTTAATAAAACGTCTTGTATATCAAGTGTACTAGTTTTCAGCAATTTTTTTTTGCTGAAATTCCGTTTTCAGCTAAAGTTTTAGTTATATTTTTTTAACACTAAACTAATTTTGAACTAATGTTTTACTAATTTATTTTGCTACAAAAATTGTGATGATAACCGCAATTATAGCGTGGACGACAACGAGTTAAACAAGATCTAGATATGGCAGCTTGACTGGATGTAGTACAGACAACGGAAATGATGATTAAAAAAACAACTCTACACAATTTTTATATTTAAATTTTCAGCAAATAAATTAACTAAAGTAAAATTTCTCTACAAATTTTTTGAATTTTTTTCAGTCTACAAATATTCAGCTAAAAGTTTAGTGATTTTAGCAAGGATTTTTTTCATTTGCAATGGACTAAGTGTTAGCAAAACTTTTGCTAAGATTACTATTTTTTGTGGTAAAAATCAGTTGGTAGCAATTCAGCAAACACTTTTGCTAAAATTGCTACCAACTTTTTTGCAAGCACGCTCCTGACTAAAAATTTGCTGACACAGCAACATTTTTTGCTGATTTTACTGACTTTTTTTTTTGAATGTATGCATTAGACCGTAGCTAAAAAGAAAAGTTCGCAGTACACCGTCCAATCTAAATTATTTTTGCAAGGAGGTTTCAAAAAATAATTTTTTTGCCGAACGTAGGGGTCACCATTTTACATTTTTCGTAATCTTTGGCATTTACAGTCGGATCTTAAAGTATGATACTTCGATGTTTTTCTCTCGAGGGTACCAATGTTTTGCTCTAAGGGCCATTGACCTCAGTCTAGTGTTTACCCAACAGATCTCAGTTGCTACCACCCTAATATCAGAAAATTAAAGCTCGCAAAAAATCATAAAACTTTTGCCAAGGAAGTTTTTTGATAAACAATGCAGAATTTTTTTTTTTATTTTTTTGTTGCCGAACGTAGGGGATGCCTTTTTAAATTTTTTTTCATTGGATTTTTCCTTTATAGCAAAACACTGGTCTCCTCGAGGCAAAAAAATCGATATATCACTTTAAAATCCGACTGTAAATGCCGAAGCTATAACGAAAAATTAAAAAAGGCGACCCTATGTTCGGCAAAAAAAAAATTTTTTTTTAATTGCCTTGCAAAAATACTTTATATTTGAAGGTGTTCCGCGCACTTTTTTTTGCCTGTAAGGTGGTACGGTCTACTATGCATTATGATTAAAATCGGTTCATGGATACACCTAGCGCCCATATAAAGGTCACCCAAAAATTGATTTTTCACATGCTAAAGGTCGCAAACACGAAGATATTTTAATGGAATTTGGTACGTTGCTCACATGGGCCCAAGAACAAAGCCTGTTGATTCTAGATAGGATCGGTCCATATTTGAAAACTGTATTTCCGATTTTCTCTTAAATACATCTAACATAAAAAAAGATCAAAATTTTTCTAATTTTTTATCATTTTAAAGACAAATTTTGGCACAAGTCCATTTCAAGCCACTCGAATTTCAGATCAAAACATTAGTTGACTTTCAACCAGACTGTTGTAGGGTATCATATATTCGGGCATGCTGACTATACAATACCCTACACTAGTCTGGTTGAAAGCCAAGAGGCTTCGTCCTTGGGCGGATATAAGTATGTGTACCAAATTTTATTAAAGTACAATATCTTAATATTTTTTACCTTTATCTTGCGAATATGCCTATTTTTTAGGGGACTTTTATACGGACATAAGATCTAAACATGGACCGATTCCATATAAAATCAATAAGCTTAATTCATTAGCGTGTACCAAATTTCATTGAAATATCTTCGTATTTGCGACCTGTAGTGTGCAAACAATATAATTTTGGGGGAAACTTTATATAGGCATTAGGTCTAACCATGGACCGATTTTAACCATCCTGGGCCAAAATAAGTCAGTGTACCAAATATCTAAATATTTGCGACCTGTACAATGGGAACAAGAATATATGGTCAGACAGACGGACGGACAGATGTATATCGTTACATCGAAACAAAATCTTATTCTGAATCGATCGGTATACTTAACCCTCTAATACCCAACGCCGCCAAAAGGAGGTCTTCATATTTTAAATAGTTTTTGGCTAAATAACAATATTTTATTAAACAAGTTGTATTATATCCATAGAAAACTTAATTACCCACTTTTTTGCCTTCAATTTTTTTTTTGAAAAAGGAACGGTTTTCAAACGAGAAGCATGTAAAGTAAAATTTTAGTAAATTTGAAAAAATTAACTTTTTAAAACAGAAAAATATTTGAAAAATTGTCAAAAACACATTTACGATCTGGCTTTTATGATCGATAATAACGAATTGTAAAATCAGTTAAAAATTTTTCTCCAAGACTCACAGGATAATCGCAGGATACGTCTTACGAATATCTCTCTAACTCAAAAACTAGGCAATAGATTTTAAAAGCAGAGTAATATACTCAGAAGTAGTTTAGTTTAGTTTCTTTATTCGCTCTTCCCATGCAACAAGACTTACGTCTTTTTAATTATAGCATGGGAATCAGTAGAAGATAGTTTACAAAGTGATTAAATAAATAGATAAACATATTAAATATATTAATTAATAAATTAAAATTAAATTAAAAATAAAAATGAAAATGACAATAATTAAAATAATAAAAAACACATATTGAATTTATATAATAAAATTATAATGAAATATCAAATAAAATTTGGAAGAAAAAAATACAATAAAAATTTGAATTATGAAAAAAGTTTAGCTAATTCCTTTTTGAAAAGTGTTGCGTTGCTAATGGTCTGAATGCGATTTGGAAGAAAGTTCCGGAGATGTACAGCAAAATAGTAAAACTGCCATTTCGAGATTAGGCTACGATATCGGATTGGTATCAACTTTTTACCTCGTTCTGATCTTGCAAAGGTTAGGTGGTCAAACAAGTATTTTGGTTCTTTCAAATATATTATTTTGTGCAGAAAAATTAGAACTCTGGTTTTCAAAATGTTTTCAAAAGAAAGTCCATAAAGTCATTTCGAGTGAAGCAAAGTTGAATCACGTTTACGAAGCCCAAACACATACCTTAAGATATTGTTGTAGACCACGTTCATTCTTCTAGCGCTAGCAGAATCGCATGATCATTCCAGCTCAGTGTATTGTTAAATGTTACACCCAGGTTCCTTGAAGAAGACACAATTTCAATTTTCTGATTATTTAGCATTATATCAAAATTTAAATTACGACGTAATGACTTCTTGTGTATGACGAGACATTTGGATTTGTGGGGGTTCGAGCAGAGTCCATTTGCAGAGGCCCAGTTGTAAATATTATTTAAATCATCGTTGAGTTTTGTTACGTTTTCATTGATGGATTTTATAGAACTGCTCAGATAGAGTTGAACGTCGTCAGCATACATGTGTATTGCACAATGAGCTATATGTAGAGGTAGGTCATTTGCATACATTGAAAATAGCAGCGGACCCAGTATTGAGCCTTGTAGTAAGCAAAACAAATTTCGTCAAAATCTATTGATGATTTTATTTTACTGAGAGAAATTATTTGACTACTGGCTTTCTAGATACGTCTTCAACCTTTGTTGTGCTTTATCGCCTAAATAAAGCGATAAATTAAAATTTTAACATTTGTTCCATAGTAGATTTTCAACAACAAATATATAGTTTCAATATTATCGCAATCAAAAATAGATCATTAGAGGGTTAAAGGTGGGTATAGTTCCAATATTTTTTGGAATTATAAACATCAGCAGAAACTTATTATATCCTGTCCAAGTACTGGTGTAGGGTAGAATCAATAAAACTTATTATTGAAACTCATAAGGCACTACTTACAACATATTTTGGAATTTCCGCAAGCTCGAAATCCATTTTAGACCTGTGTTTTGTAGGGCAAAGTTGCTTAGAATTCTTTGTAGAATCATCCCCCCCTACGATTTCTTGTCGCAGAAATCGACCCGCCGTAGTAAAGATATCAAGAAAATACTGAAATCAGCTACGAAAATTAGTAGAAATAAAAATGTTATTTGTAGTGTCCGACCGAGTATTCGGCTTCGGCTTCGGAGTTCGGCCAAAAAGTGATGTTCGGCCAAGTTCGGTGTTCGGCTAAATTTTGGCCGAATACCGAACTTTTCTATAAATCAATATTTTGCAACATTTAGCTCTTTAATTTTGTATAGTAACTTATAAATATGCACATATTTAACTTAATTTTTACTTAAAGAGCGAAAAATACAACTTTTTTATGTTTTTACAATTTAGAAATATTTAGTAATTGGTTTCCGCATTTTTGAATTTGAAAAAGTTGCATGAAATTGTATTTTTATTCAAACACAAAAGTATTCGGCTTCGGTTTCGGCCGAACTTAGTAATTTTGGCCGATTCATTTGGTATAATCATTTGAAAATAAGTGTGATTTAAATAAGCTGAAAAAATTTTATATATTGAATTAGAACGCCTTTAACAGACTATTGTACTAACTTTTTTGATGATTTTAGACTGAATAATTGAAATTAAATTTTAACATCATACTTTATAAAAATTCAAAACAAAAGTTTACCATTTTTTTTCTGTTCACAGTAATTGAACGCAATGAGCAAGAACTACCCTCCATATTAAGGAAAAGTGGTGATTTCGGAGCAGATGATAACAATGATAATGCAATTAATTATACTGCGACAGAAGATAATCCCTTAAATATACATTTAAGTGAATTTGATTTTAAATACTCAACAAATCAAAATGCCCCAGCCGCATGGTTAACTTCTAAAATTATAACTAAAACCATATTCACCGGCATTCCGACATATATTGACTTCGATTGTATGGTATATTTACATGAGGCCGATGACAAAGAGTTTCTTGATAAGTTAAGTAAAGAAATAAATAAAACCTATGGAAATTTACCACCACCATCTGCAGACTATGTATATAGGATAGGACAACCTTGTCTATCAAAATTTCATTTAGATCAAAAATTTTACCGAGGAATTGTGGTAAAAAATGTGAATGAAAAAAATGAATGGAGCGTACGATTTGTAGATTATGGAAATATTGAAGTGGTCGAATCGAAAGATATGAGACCCTATGCACCATATCCAAATTTACCGTCGATAGCAAATAAATACATAATTGATGGTATAAAGCCTAAGGGAGGAGCAAAAATCTATGATGTCAAAGATTTAGACCAAATGCATATTTTACTCGTAACCAAGTTTGTATCGGTTCGAATACCAACATCAGAGTTAAACAATCCCATAAAACGATGTAATTTACGTATTGCAAACGTAGATATAGCATCCGATTTCATAGAAAGAGGATTAGCCGAAGCCGATTATATACTACCATCAATATTGAGAGCGGAAAGTAAATCATCAGTGACTGGAAATTCATTTAAAATGCGTAGAAATCTAAATCCATTGCCCAGTGATCCGCTAATGGAAGATTATGATGTAAGTTTTAAAACAGGAGTTATATGAATATAGATGTTTACTTTGTCATTTATTTCTCAGATTTTCAATCAAGATATTAACATGAGTATTAAAGATATGCATAATCTGGTAATTGATGACGAAGACGAGGACAATGACAATGTGGCAGATGATACCTTATCAATTGACTCGGATAATGCTACTAAATTTGATTATCTTAATGAAATGATTCAACGATTAGATAAAAATACAAATATGGAACAGCCACTGATTAAAACAACCACGACAGCAGCTACAATCAGTACTACCACAACTACTGGTATCAATAATCAACCACCACCACCAAAGAAACGCATGTTCAATGATATTGACTATACACAAATGATGAGCGGTGTGGTATTCGATTCGGATCGTATGAAAGAAAATTTTGAAGACGATGATGTCTTTGACGCTGAAGACTTAGGCGACAAAGCCTTTTGTATTGATTATGAGCAGTACGATGATGATGATGATGTTGTCGAGTTGGAAGAAAAATATGAATTGAATTATTGGCATGGTGTCGGTGAGGATATGCTTGAGGAAGAGGAAAAAGAAATTTCCCAACAATTGGAGAAGAGGGCATCATATCAAGAAGAACAAGTAAGTGCCAATTTAATACGTTCGTAATGTTTTTTCGTAGTATCCCACTATTTTCGGCTAACTTATCTAAAAGTACGCTCAATTTAAGACTACCCAGAGTCATTTTAATGCGAATTTTATTCGTGGTTAAGATACAAACTTTGCTACCTTTACCAAGAGTAAAATTTTCATCAAAACAACTCTAAATAGTGTTAAAATAAGCATTACCAATTAGGCACAACTAGGAGATTTCGCGACATTTTTCAATCCCGGAATCACTGGAAATACAGCGGGAATTTCCGACCTTTGTCAGACCCGGAATCACGGGCAATACAACGGGAATTCCCAGTAATTTTTGTTCTTTTTTAGAAAGTAGGGGTTGCAAAGATATTTTAAGAATTCTGACATTTGAATTTAAAATTTTATTCAAAGTAATAAAAAAAGAAATACAAAAAATAAATAATCAATGATAAAATTGACTTTTTCTACAACTCCTATCATTAAGGCCGTTACAGTGTCTTCCTTGATCCTTTGGCTTGCAGCACACCATTGACGCCGAAAACCTACAACGTCCTTAGATACCCGTTTGGTGGTCTTCAATTCCCTTTTTACCAGAGCGCAATATCTCTCGATTGGGCGGAGCTCTGGGCAATTCGGTGGATTCGCGTCTTTAGGGCCAAACACTATATTATTTTTCTGGCACCAATCCAAGACCGCTTTACTGTAGTTGCACGAAGCAAGATCAGGCCAAAAAAAGGTAGACACTTCATGTTGTCTTAAAAATGGTAGAAGTCTCTTCTGTAAGCACTCCTTTAATTTATAAATTTCCGTTTTAATTGTCCCGGTGGTCACGAACATTTTGCTGCGTTTGCCACAACTGCAAATTGCTTGCCATACGAAAAATTTTCTTGGAAACATTGGACATTTCCTCTAGCATCGGCAACATAAAATTCTTGGCCAGGAAGCTGAGGAAAGTCGGAAAAAACGTATGTTTCGTCATCCATTAGGCAACATTCGCACTTTTTCACAAAATTGTTGTTAAGTACTTTTTGTTCATCGCTCATTTTTTCGCTGAATAACCAATCAACGTTGCAAAAGTTTCATAATACATATTCCGACATGTTTTTCAAAGCTAACATGATCAAAAAATTTTGTTTTGAATTCCAATGAAATGACGCACTCCTTATTAAAACTTGAATTTCTAAGAGTTTAGCTGTTATTTTTCAAAATGTATTATTTAATTGTAATGAACATTTTCTCCATTTAATATATTTCCTTATAGAATTCAGATTCAGATTTTTGCCGCTTATTTTTCAAAATTCCCTTTTCCTTTAGTCCGCGTAATTTATAAAATTCCAACTTTATGTTTTAAACAAATTGCTTAGACTCTAGCTTTCTAGCTTTAAACCTTAAAAAAGACAGTTATTAGCTAAGGTTGTAACTAGACCTTTATTAGCGATTTTCCTAAAAAAATATATATATATTCAAGATTTTGAATTTATAACGGTTTTCCGCGTTTTTTTTTTCCTGCAAAGTTCTCGAAATGGAGTTATTGCCCTTATTCAAATGAGAAATTCAATTGAATTTTAATAAATATCTTATTTCAGCTTATTTCATATTTAACTATTTGAAAGTATTTCTATTAAGTAGTGTTTCCAAACTGGTTAACCGAAAAACTTTGCAAACTGGTTCATTTCAATCTTAAATTTCGGTTAATCGAAAACCCGGTTAATTTTCACGGTTTACAGGACTTTTATTGCATTATTTTTAGCTTACAATTTCTTCAAAAATAATGAAATATATGTGGTATTGATGATTGATTTATTTAAAAATATACTTATAATTTATAACATTTATTGTGTGTCTGATTGGCATAATAATAAATTAGTATATAATAATAAAAAAACCAAACAAATTATTTTTTTGTTCATTTTTACTTTTTCAAATTATTGAAATTCGGAAATAATAAGTTTTCTATACTTTAAACAACTTGACAAATATTGGTATAGAAGCATGTAATTTTCGCCGTTCAATAACTCAAAAACTACTTCTCTCGTGCATTTAAATTTATTAAGTCACCTCTAGCCCCTATGGTTAGCCTTACGAAGGAAAAATATACCGGAAAAATATATGTCACTGATTAAGGAAAGCTACAATCATGCTAGATGCTTCGTACTACATAAGGGAAAACTTTCTAATCCATTTATGGTAGAAAGTGGAGTTCGTCAGGGTTGTTTATTATCGCCACTCTTGTTTCTTATGGTTATGGAAGATGTCCTCAATAACAATGAGAATAAAAGACAAGGGATACAATGGAAAATCAACAACCACTATTTGAACTACTGTCATAACATTTATTTTTAAACTAGTACATTACATTACTTTACTTCTCTGAATTATCATATGAACTTAACTAATATGGCAACGCCACAATGATTTCTTTTTATGTTAGTTTCTTAAGCTTTGATATAGTTGAATAAATGTCATTAAACAGAACGGTCGTGTTTCTTGTATTCGAGCCTACAGCTATCCTAACAAAATCAGAAGTGGGATTACCAAGTGTAATCCAAGATGTAAAATTCATAGAAAATAATACTTATTGTTAAAGTACAATTTTGAGCGTGTGTCGCTGTAAAAGAAAAAATTAATAAGTGTTAAGTGTTTCGCGAAGAAGAAAGGGTAAGGTGCTTCGGAATTTTTGGATGCATAAAAGAGTGTATCACGTACGAAAATGGACTACTCCCAGTATACAGTAACTGAGCTTAAGAAGAAGCTCCAGATTCGTGGACTACACATATCAGGTAATAAGGCTGAGTTGGTGAACAGATTAGAGCAGTTTGATGAGGAGAATCCCAATTTTGTTGAAACAAGCTTTAGCTCAGAGGAGCCTCTAATTGGTTTTGAGGAAAATACTGGTCAACAAAATAACCCTCAAATGGATGAACTGCAAAATAACATGTACAGTTTGATGGCTGCCGTAGCTGCGCTAACTAGAAAGATTGATTCTATGGAAAATGAAAGGAACGCTGAAAACATCATGCAAAACAGTGCATGTGCAGGTCAAGTGCCGTCGTCTGTTGCGTATATAAATACACAGACAAGTGTAACAACAACAACAACATACAGTCAGCCATTAACTACCGTGTCAAACGTATCATGTTCGTCAGTGAATGCATGTGTAATGTCTTATAATAATGCTCAGTCGCTGCCTGCGTATGTACAAACAGCAAGTGTGTTTAATCATGGTCAATATTCGTTAAATTCAAATGTTGTGCCGACGTTTACTAGTGATGCCAGACAAACGAGAAACGTATTTTCCCCGTATCGCAGTGCGGGTAACGATTATATGAACAATAGGTCCCAAGATGTTATTTCTCAACAAGGTGTAAGGGATAGCTATCCCAATCAAAATATTAACGAGATAATTAAGATGTTGCCTGAATTTGACCCATGTGAGGGTGAAATGACTTCTGTAAAATTTGTCGATCGTATTGAACAACTAAAAACTGCTTATGGGTGGAATGATTCTGTTGTTTTGTTTGCTGTTCAGAGCAACCTTAAGGGTGTTGCGAAAATGTGGGTAGATTCACAGCCTGTGTATCGCTGTTGGACAGAATTTGTAACTGCATTTTTAGTGGATTTTCCATGCATAACGAATTCTGCTGATACTCATATTGAAATGATGAACTCGCATATGAATAAAAATGAATCGATTTTAGAATATTATTATAGAATGCTATCAACGGGTCGCCGTGGTAATCTCGATGACAATAGCATCATAAAATATATTATAAACGGTATTAACGATGATAATTTACGTAAAACATTAATTGCAATGACTTTTATCTCGTGCACGGATTTGTTGAAAACACTGAACAGAATTTATGGGGAAGGTAAACTGAAAAACCTACAAAATGAACAACCGCGTAAACCGTATGTTAATGATAAAAACACCAACAATGATAAATCGAACTTTAAGAAAGTGGATTATAGTGTCGGTAATGAAAATGTAAAAACGGGTCCACTGTGTTTCAATTGTCGGGAACGTGGCCATATCGCGAAAAACTGTAAAAACAATTCTAACAAAATAAAATGTAATAAGTGTAATTCGAAGGAGCACGAAACGGAAAAGTGCCAATCGCGATCTGTCAAATTAATTGATAAGGACAAAAACGTTCGAAAAAATAAAGAAATTTTAAAGGACATAGAAATAGAAAATGAAAAATATGTCGCATTTATAGATTCGGGATGTGAAGTGTCATTAGTTGCTAAACGTGTGTCGGTGAAATATGAAGCATCAATCGTGAATTATGAGGAAAAACTATTCGGTTTTGCCGGTGGAGACTGCGTGTGCCGAGGAAAACTTATAGTGAATGTGAAAATTGATGATATTTGTAAACAAGTTGAACTAATGATTATCGATGATGAATTAATGCAATATGATTTAATAATCGGACTAGACATTTTTTCGGAAAATCGCGTAATAATAGAAAATGGACAATGTCATGTCATGGCACTAAAGGGTGAAAATTTGGACGTGAATGAATCTCTAAGTGAAAATGAAAAGTGTCAATTGCAAGAGTTGTTGGAAAAATATTCGTGTTGTTTCGCGGAGAATATTAAGGATATCGGGAAATGTGACACTATCGAAATGGAAATAAAAGTAAATTCAGGTAAACCGGTATCAAGAAACCCCTAAAATATTCCAATTCCAAAACAAAAAACGGTTGAAAATTTAATTGATGAACTTTTAGAAACGGAAATAATTCGTCCATCGAAATCGTTATACGCGTCACCAATTGTTCTCGTGCCAAAACAAAATGGAGAAGATAGACTTTGCGTCGATTACCGTGAACTGAACTCGATCACGGAAAAGCAGCCGTGGCCAATGCCAACTGTGGAAGGTGTGTTGCAGACATTATCTGGTAAGAAGTATTTTACTATTTTAGATATGATGTCTGGTTATTATCAAATCCCAATACGTGAGGAATCTAAGCAGTACACAGCTTTCGTGACACATAATGGTCATTTTGAGTACAATAGGATGCCATTTGGGCTAAAAAATGCCCCGAGTACCTTTCAACAAATGATGTCTGTGGTGTTAGAGCCAATTAAAGATCAAGTTGTTAGTTATGTCGATGAGGTAATAGTCGCTTCCGAGTCCTTTTGTGAAGGCCTGTCAAAACTGGAGATATTTCTGAAGGTAGTACAAAGTCATGGCTTAACACTTCGATTGTCAAAATGCTCATTTTTGAAAAATAATGTAACGTTTTTGGGTCATGAAATTAATGAACATGGGTTACTGCCTGGTCGAATTAAAATGCTAGCAGTGAAGAATTTTCCTATCCCAACCAGTGCAATCGAGGTTAGACGTTTTATTGGTCTGACTGGTTATTTTCGCAGATTTATTAAAAATTATGCTTTAATAGCAGCACCTTTAACTCGTTTGACAAGAAAAAATGTTGAATTCATTTGGTCTGAAGAATGTAATGAATCATACGGAAAATTAATTAAACTACTGACAAGCGAGCCAGTATTGGGTATATATGATGTCACAAAGGAACACGAATTACATACAGATGCTTGTAGTATAGGTATAGCAGGTATTCTTCTACAACAAGATGATCAACATAGTTTGAAACCAATTGCTTATTTTAGTCGTCTTTGTAATGATGCGGAACAGAAATATCACGCCTATGAGTTAGAAGTATTAGCTGTTGTGGAGGCGTGTCAAAGGTTTCGTATGTATTTGCTTGGAAAGAAATTCCTAATTGTCACAGACTGTTCAGCGGTATCCAGCCTTAAAGTAACAAAACCAATGGTGCCAAGAGTTTCAAGATGGTTTCTCAAGCTAATGGAGTATGACTATAAAATAATACATCGTGAAGGTAGCAAAATGTGTCATGTTGACGCTTTGAGTCGTGCTCCAGTAGATGACGTTGATAATAAAATCGTAGTTCAGGACGTAAGTGAAAAGATTATGATGATAAAACCGTCTACCGACGATTGGGTGTACATGATGCAATGTGAGGATGACTCTATTAAGGAAATAATTGATGTATTGAATGGTAGCAAACAGTCAAGGCAACAAAAACAGTATTCTCGAGAATTTGTAATGAAGAAAAATCGTCTCTTCAAAAGGGGTGAAGAAGACGTGCTGCTATTGGTAGTACCAAAAGGACTAAGATGGCGTATTGTGAAATTATGCCATGACGACGTAGGTCACCCTGCTCTTGAAAATACTTTGAGACGTTTGATGAAACATTTTTGGTTTCCAAGAGCGAGAAACTTCGTGAAAAATTATCTAAAAGCATGCGTAGAATGCTGTTATTGTAGAGAACCACAACGAAAAGAGTGTGAGCTGTATGGTATGGATATACCAAGGATCCCTTTCGATGTTATGCACATGGATCATCTCGGTCCATTCATCAAAAGTCGTCATGGTAATGAACATCTTTTAGTTATAGTAGATGCATTGACAAGATATGTTATCTTGTGCCCTGTTAAGTCAACCAAGACAAAACCCGTGCTAGATGCAATGAATCAGTTGTCGTTATATTTTGGTATGCCAAAGGTGTTGGTTACCGACCGCGGTACAGCATTCACATCATCTAATTTTGAAGATTATTGCTCAGAGAACAATGTCCAGCACATCAAGGTTGCTGTCCGAACTCCACGAGCCAATGGACTTGCTGAGAGGGTTAATCAGTCAATCTTATCTTATCTAAAGTCAACGGTGAATGATGCGAAAGATTGGGATACCGAGATGCGAATTCTACAATGGACGCTTAATATTAACATTAATAGTACGACAAAATATGCCCCAATGGAACTGGTCTTTGATTTTCCTCTTAGAGATATTTCGGGTAACAAAATCATAGCAGCAGTCCAAGACGTTACTTTTGATACTGAAACCTCAATGATGAATAATAAACGTGAAGATGCAATTCGTAATATTGAAGATGCTAGAAAGATTTGGAAAAGAAGATTTGATTCGAAACACAAAACGCCACACAAATACGAAGAAGGAGACTTAATCTTATTAGAAGGTGCTATTCCGAGCACAGGTGAATCTCGAAAACTTGAGGTAAAATATAAAGGGCCTTACGTTATTAAAAAGGTTCTCAGGTATGATAGATATCTTGTAGAAGATATCGACGACGCTCAACGTAACCAACGAAAATTCTCAACAGTTGCTAGTAGCGACAAGATGAAGCCCTGGTGTGCCTTATACCCAGATGTTGATGAGGCTTATGATGAGGACCCCAATTCAACCCCATCCGAAGAATAACTCGAGGACGAGTTCCATGCAGGATTGGCCGAGTTGTCATAACATTTATTTTTAAACTAGTACATTACATTACTTTACTTCTCTGAATTATCATATCACTTAACTAATATGGCAACGCCACAATGATCTCTTTTTATGTTAGTTTCTTAAGCTTTGATATAGTTGAATAAATGTCATTAAACAGAACGGTCGTGTTTCTTGTATTCGAGCCTACAGCTATCCTAACACTACCTTGCATATGCTGACGATATTTGTTTGCTTTCACACAAGCTTATTGATCTAAAGCAAACAACTAAAGAACTCCAGGAAAAGCTGCAATATACGGGACTAAAAAAACGCTGGCAAAACAAAAACGCTAAGTATTGGTTCAACAGCAGAACCAATCACCATCAATAATCATACGTTTGATGCTACAGATCAATTTTGCTATCTTGGGTGCGAGATTGCAGCAGATGGTGGAACCGAAGTTGATGTCGACGCTCGAATAAACAAGGCTAGGACATCTTTTGGCATACTAGCCCCAATCTGGCAAAGTAACAAAATAAGCAAAAGAACCAAACTTAGTATTTTCGAGTCAAATGTAAAATCAGTGCTCTTATATGGTTGTACAACCTGGAAGATTACGAGCAACATAACAAAACGCCTTCAAACTTTTATAAAAAAGAATATTTCGTATCTTTTGGCCCCGAACAATATCGAATATCAAGTTGCTAGCTAAAACAAACCAGATGCCGGTATCAACGGAGATACGGAAACGAAAGTGGCAGTGGATTGGACACACATTACGTCGCAATGATGATAATATCTCAAAGCAAGCTCTTAGATGGAATCCATTTCATAAAGATGGAAGACAAAGTGGTAGGCCACGTACAACATCGAGACGTTGAACAGAATCCGAAATGAACCAACTAGGTGTATTTTGGGAAAAATTAAGATCTATATCTCAAAATCGGGTCAGATGGCGCCCTATGCTCCAGTGGGAGTTAGAAGAATTCGTCAGAAATATATAAAATTTATTCGATTTTAGGATATCATAATTTTTTTTTAGTTTTTGCTTAAAAAAGGAAGGCGTTTTTTTTTTATATTAACTCCTTCAAGTCGGCCAAAAACGCTGATTTGGAGGCCCATTTTCTGCAGAGCAAAAACGGCTCCATTTCTGGGAAATCTGACTTTACCATTCTATTCCACAGCAAAAATTAATATAAAAAACATTTTTTTTTTTTTTGCGTTTTCTGAATACAGCAGATAGTCAGTAGAGTGGCCCATAAATCCACTTTTTTCAAAAATTTCAAAAAAATTTACTTTTTTATTACACACAATGAAAATGTATTCCCTGCTGAGAACAATGGTACAAAAATTGTTGATATACCCCGACCCGTTAAAAAGTTATTTAGTAATGTAACTAAAATGTAATTCTAAAGTTTCCAAATATAATGTGGGTAACTCTGTTTCAATATGCAACATATAGTTGGGAGTATTCATTGGAAGGTATAATATTTTCTTTAAAAAATATCTTAACAATTTCTCCACCTTATCAAATCTAATAAATCCCCATTACTGAGCACCATAAAACAAAATAGATTTTGTAGCCGCATGGAAAATTTTCGATTTGTTTGAAAAATGTATCTTTGGGTGGTGAATATAACTTAACCCATGTGGCATTAATAGCAGTTTTGGACGTGGCAAGTTTAGCTTCAAGATTTTTCCTAAAGGATATGTCACAATTACCCAAGATATTAGTATTCGTTCACTACGTCTATCTGCTAGTTGCCATACTTCCTAGAAAGCCTATTACTGTATCTGGTACCTTTTCTAAAAATCATTATTTTGAATTTATCTAGATTTATTCTCAGGCCCCAATTTCCACAATATATATATAAGGCATCAACCATGTTTTGCAAAACCTCGGGAGAGTCGGACAATAGAACAATGTTGTTCGCATACAATAGAAATTTGACAACAGTACCAGCAACATTAACACCGCCAGGTAAAAAGATAGGAAGATCGTTTAGATACAGTGAAAACAAAACTGTATTTAGCGAACACGCTTGCCTAACACCCTGAAAGACTAAGAAGGGATCAGAGAGTGAATTGCCATCCCAAACTCTGCTAACTGTATTTTCATACAGTTTTTGTAGTATGAGCACCATTTTACGAGAAAGACCTATACGACAAAGTTTATGAAATAACGAATAACGTGGGATAATATCAAAAGCCGAAGAAAAATCTACGAAAAATGCAAAAGTTTTCCTTTTCTGCTTAAACCCCAAATTTGCAATACTAGTTAAATAGAAAAAATTATCAATTGTCGAGTATTACCTGCGAAACCCAGCTGGTATTCATTAATGATACCGTTAAAATCAACGCAGCTGTTAATACGACTGAGTATCAATCCATTAAAAATTGTATACAGACTGCCGAGAAGAGATAACCCCCTGTAGTTCAAAACTGTATTGATATCACCCTTCTTGTACACTCAATCAAAAAAGTCTGTAATGGACTGAAAACTTTGCTGTTATTACGGGAAATTTAACTGTTTTGAGCCCAGCGGTATTTTTTGCTAATTTTAGCAACATATGTATGTATATCTGCTGATCTGTAATACAATAAAATTAGTAGAAAAAATTAGTAGCCGCTACTAAATTTTAGTAACATTTATGTAAACTGCAATTCAAAATCGATTTGCTTAAATCGGTTAAAAAACTTACTACCCAGCAAAATATTGGTAATGACACCTCATTACTATCTGCATTACCAAAAATGATACATCATTACCTTTTGCATTATTTTATAATTGTTTTATAATAATGAATTCCTAATAACGGCCTATTGTATTCATTGTTTCTAAATATATAATAATGACTTACTCGTAACAGTTTAAATAAGTACTTTTTACACAGTTAAATTTTATAAATTTTTATTTATTATATGTAAATATGTTTTATATTTAAATTTTTATGACAAGTCCTAAAATTACACACTAGAGAAAACTAAAATTTTTCTGAATGTATTTCCTTAAGCAAATAGTATTTGCTTAACTCCTTATTTTTAAGAATCAAGTAAGCAATCGGATAACCACTTATAACTCAACTTTTTGTAAGCACTTATACAAAATCTCATAACTGCACTCAAAAAAATAAGTTAGTAGAAAAATTAGTAAAACGTCTTGTATATCAAGTGTACTAGTTTTCAGCAATTTTTTTGCTGAAATTCCGTTTTCATCAAAAATTTTAGTTATATTTTTTTAGCACTAAACTAATTTTGAACTATTGTTTCACTAATTTATTTTGCTACAAAAATTGTGCTGATAACTGCATTCATAGCGTGGGCGACAACCAGAGAGACAAGATGTAGATGTCGCAGCTTGTCTGGAAACGGAAATGACAAAAAAAGAAAAACAACTCTACACATATTCTATATTTAAATTTTCAGCAAATAAATTAACTAAAGTAAAATTTCGCTACAAGTTTTTTGAGTTTTTTTCAGTCTACTAATATTCAGCAAAAAGTTTAGTGCTTTTAGCAAGGATTTTTTTCATTTGCAGTCGACTAAGTGTTAGCAAAACTTTTGCTGAAGATTACTATTTTTTTGGTAAAAATCAGCTCGCTGATTTTCAGCAAACCTTTTGCTGAAATTACCAACTTTTTTGCAAGCACGCTCCTGACTAAAAATTTGCTGACACAGCAACATTTTTTTGCTGACTTTACTTTACTACTAAATTTCAGTAAATTGTTGTAAAATGTAATTTAAAATCAATCTGCTGAAATTAGGAAAAAAGTGTACTAAAAAATAAAAAAAAGCTGTAAAATCTAAAAAAAAATTTATAAAAAAAACTTTTTCTTTCGATTGTAACAAGCGTATAATTACTTCATCGTACTTGAAATTTGGAGTCAAAATCAGAGTTTTGAACGACTGCTAATAGCAGTCGTAATTTAGTTAAATTTTCATATTTTGTAAGCAACGTGCTTAAAAAAAGCACTCGCTTTCATTTTATATTATGAACTTGCTTATTTCATTCTAACTGTTTGAGTAAATTTCAAATACACACACAGTCATCATTTACATTTTTAAAGTTTTCAAACTAAGCGCAGCGTAACTGTGTTAGTTCAGCAACGAATAAAATTGTGTTTCTTCTGCTTGCTGCGTTTTGAGTTACAGGTTAATGTGTTTTTACTTGACTGAGTAACGAAAAAAAACTACATAGCAGAATGTGGATAGCAGACTGGGGATAGCAAACTATGTAGTTGGAACTAAAAGAGTGTTGTTAATGCAAACAAAAGAAAAAAGAAACATTAGCAGCTTTAAAAAGAAAATACAGCTATGGACATAGAAATATGACACTTCATACAAAATTATGTGCATGCATTTCTCTTAATAATTATAAAGCAATTATTATATTTCTTTTCTATTATAGTAAACTGTAATCAAGTAGTCTCAGATTATATATAAAACTTTGCAATATTTAAAACATGCAAATATTTACAACAAAATTACTTTACTTTGTTCATATTTGACTTGGACATAAAAATAGGACACTTGCAATAATTGTCAAAATTTTACTGGATGCACTTAGTAATAATTTTCTTTTCATAATTTGCGTTTGAAATAAGTAAATTCTTTTCTAATTGTACCAATGTGGGACGTGGAAAACATTGTAATCCAGAAAAACGAAGACTTATATCTCAATTCCACAACGAGATGAAATCTCCAACTGAAATTGCTAAAATACTAAAGTGTTCGCGAAATATGGTATACAATGCTATTCGTATATGTGCTGCCGACAGAAATATCATACGTAAAATAAAGAACGTAAGCCAATCCGTCGTAAAACTACAACTTATATGGACAGGACTATAGTACGCAAAAGCAAACTCAACCCTTTTATATCCTCCCGTCAAATAAATAATAAAATCAGAGAAAAATTCAACGTTCAAGTGTTAGACAGGTTAGTAAGAAGAAGACTGAATGAAGCAAACTTATTTGGACGAATAAGTAGAAAGAAGCCTCTTCTTTCAAGAAAAAATATTAAGAAACGTATTGATTTTGCCAAAACCCACAAAGGATGAAACGAAGGTAAATCGTGTCGGACCAGATGGTAGAACACTTGTACATCGCCCAAAAAACCAGGCTTTAAACATTAAGTACACTTAGAAGTACACCTTGAAACACGGTGGGGGAAATATTATGGTATGGGGGGATTTTTCCTGGCGTGGTGTTGGGCCTATCGTAAAAGTAGAGGACAAAATGGACAGGTTTCAATATTTGAGCATTCTTAAGAATGTTATGGAGACATAGAAATAGAAAATGAAAAATATGTCGCATTTATAGATTCGGGATGTGAAGTGTCATTAGTTGCTAAACGTGTGTCGGTGAAATATGAAGCATCAATCGTGAATTATGAGGAAAAACTATTCGGTTTTGCCGGTGGAGACTGCGTGTGCCGAGGAAAACTTATAGTGAATGTGAAAATTGATGATATTTGTAAACAAGTTGAACTTAGACAGGTTTCAATATTTGAGCATTCTTAAGAATGTTATGGAGCCATTTGCCTATGAAAATATGCCAGTTAATTGGACAATTATGCAAGACAATGATCCGAAGCATTCGTCGAACATAGTGAAGGATTGGTTTTTACAAGAACAAATTAAGATTTCGGACTGGCCAGCCCAAAGTCCAATAGAAAATCTATGGAATGATATAAAAACAAAAGTTTCGCAAAACAATTACAAAAATTCCACCGAACTTTGGGCTGGTATTCAAGAAGCCTGGTATTCTATACCAAAAGAAAGATGCCAGAGATTAGTTGAGAGTATGAAAAGAAGATGCGAAGCGGTTATTGATAATAATGGATACAGCACAAAATATTAGTGTAATATTAACGCTAAAAAAATAATAATTGTTTTAAAAACCCAAAAAATGTACGGTTTTTGTAAAAATATAAAATGTGTCCTATTTAGAAGTCCAGGTATTTTTATTAGTTTATACATATTTACCAATATATATAAAATAGTTGAAGGATTTTTATTTATATAAAGAATGAATTATAATCACCCGGGTAAAAATAGTCATGTATTGGTTTATATAATGTGACTGGGTTGTATCTGACGGTGAATGGATTCACATTAAGACACATATGATTATATACAAAAACATATGATATTATTTTTTCAATGAATTTTTTGTACGGTAATTGATGTTATTACATATCCCCAAATCTGATTCCATATAAAACTAATCAAAGTATATGTAAAGACCGATATGATTATATGGTTCGATACTAAGTTATATAACACTGTATATATTGTCATACTAAAAATATATTCTTGTAATTTTATATAACTTTCTATATGATCTCGTACAAATTAATATAAATTATGAGTTAATTTCTCCACAGCCAAATAAATTTCACGTAATTTTTTTGCATATTAAATTATATTAAAAAATTATGCAAACGATTTAGATTAGATTTTTATTTTATGTTATAAAATTTGGGCCTTTCAAATTGTTCAAGCTATAGAAGTTTCATTATCAATATAAAAAGTATACCTACTATTAGACAAAATTATATAAAATCAGATATTTTTATATCGAATTAGATGTAATTTGATGTCCTGGATATTGGCAAATCTCGAATCAAACTGTATCAAATTATATCTAATTTGATATAATTAGACACAAGTAGACGACCCGTGAAAAAACGATTAGATGCAATGAAGTTAGGTTTGATTCAATTGTATTTATTCAAATTAGAGAGTGAATAACAAAGTATAAAATTAGATTTGAGTTTATCTGCGATTCCGATTTTCAAAATGTTCTTATTCGTTGCCTTATATATTCATATCCGAAAATATCTTTTCTCTTATAACATTTTACATGCCATATACAAATACATATAATTGATCAAATTATATCTTGTTGAAGATAAATTTGTATATTGCTTCGAACAACATTTTATAAAACTAAATGTGACCCAAGACCAAAAATATTTTAGATAAAATTATTTACTACCTCGAATCGAACAAAATGTATGTTGATTTAAATACAATTATATACTTTTGCGTAAAATAATAAATAATAAAGTTTTCTTCACAAGGTAAATGAAAAATGTTCTTAAACTAGAAAAAGCTTCATATAATTTATGAATCCAGTTTTAATGAAACTTTTTCATTAAGTGTATGAAACTTTTAATAAATAAAATGAATATTAATGGGGGAAATGTGTTTAGTTGATCTGTTATTTAAAGTAAATGAATGTTATTTTAGTTTGACTCAAGATCATAAATTAATATCACTTTCTGTTTAAATTACACAGTACAACAGCCAATCTGGGGGTGAGAAATTCCAAGTCAGGGTGATGGTACTAGGTCAGTATAGTAAAACCCTCAAAGGGTTTGGCGTTCGTATGTGTCATTTTTTGGCAACATTTTGGCAAAAACGTAGTTTAACATAACTCGAGAACCACTTGTCCGATTTTGATGAAACAAATTTAGAAAAATTTAGAATTAAAATTTCTTTAATCCGTTCATATAACGTTTTTCTTTATAATCAACAGTTTTGCCGGTAAAAATAAATTTGTGGAGAAAAAAAAATATTTTTTTGCCTAAAAATTAAAATTTTTTTTTTTTAAATTCATAAAAATTCCAAAACGGAAAAAAGGATCAAGTGTTATTAATTTCATGTAAAGTCACATAACCTATAAACAAAATTTAACGCGTTCTGCTTTTATTTACAATTAAGTGAAGGTATCCCATTTTGACAAGAATATTGATATTTGTTTTTATTCAAAAAAGTGTCATTTATCGCCTTTTTCATAAATTTTCCCCAATAACTCCAGACTTCTGGCCATAAACTACTAAAAAAATTAAGTAAACATTTTTATAATTTTTTTTTGTTCGGGACTAGTGGCATCGCATTCATCGCTATCATCAGTTTCTGAACCACACATAATGTCAATGTGTGACTCCACTGTTGGCCCTTCTGCATCTCCTGAAAATTCTTTATCATCAAGATCATCCTTGTCTTGCCATACTAACTTACTCCACCAGCAAATTTCCGCAATTATTGCACTCGGCGACTTTTTGCCTCTATATCTGTAAGTTTTTGTTTTATTAAAATGAGTTTGAAAAAATAAAAAATCAGTATTACCTCATTTCAAATGGCATATCAACTTGATGATAGCGTTCACCTTGTTCATCAGATTCGGTAGCCAATTGTTTGCTGAAGTAGTCCAGATGATGATGTAAATAATGGATTTTCAAGGACATGTGGACACCAATTTCCGAGAATGCTCTTAACATCCTTGCGACAGAAACATCGTAGTTGTTAGAACGATGCTTTCCCAACAAGCCTTCTATTACTTCTTTGATTGCCTGCCATGCATTCAATTCAGCGTCAATCAAAATATTGTTGAATGCGTCACTTTTAATCAGCTTTCGTATATCTGGACCATTTGGTACGCCTGATTGGAAAAAATTAATTTGTTAAGATGGAAAATCATGGGAAATGAATGTGATATTATAACTTACCTTCTTTAATTTTACTTTCGCTGAGTCTCGGGTAAATTAGTTTCAAACACAAGAAAACTTCATCTCTTTTGGCGACAGTTTTGATAAAATTCTTAACAATTCCAAGTTTAATATGCAGTGGAGGCAGCAATATCTTCTCCTTCGGCACTAGAGGCTCACGAATAATATTGGCCGTTTGTAACCTGCTGTGCTCTCTGAGTTTCCATCCGTGGCATGCATATTGGTCACCGGAAAATCGTGTGTCCCAATCGCACAAAAAGCACATATATATTATATAGCCGCTTTGAAGACCGCAAAGCATTGCTACAACTTTTAAATCGCAGCATATGCGCCACATATGTTTGGCGTAGTTAACCATTTTTAAAATATTTTCCAGTGCATCATATGTTTCTTTCGTTTCTGTACTGTAGGCGATTGGAACTGAAGGTTTTTTATTGGTCTTATGCAGTAAAACCGCCTTCAAGCTGAGTTTTGAACTGTCAATAAATAATCTCCAGTCATCTGCTTCATATTTTATTTCCATTGCGTCCATCAATTTTCCTACATCCGGGCAATATGCAGAAGTTTTTTCATCATTCACAAGGAATAAACTTTGGAGTGTTGCCTGACGACTTCGATAAGCTGTGACTTTCACACCGGGTGCCAACAAATAGTTTGATTTCAAAATGGAAGCCAGCTCTTCCGATTTATGCTGTGTTAATTCCAACTTGGCAACAATTGAATCAAGCTTATTTTGATTTATTAAAATTGGCTCATTGGATACTGATGGCTCATATGGGGAATCATCACGTGCATGATATGTCGGAGCAGTCGTAGAAGAGAAAATATCTGGGCTAGAAGCTTTTGGCACAGGAATGTGGTCCGAATGAGGCAATGGTGTTGCGGCACTTGCAACACCAACGTAATTATACGATTTTCTTATCCTTTTTGCGGCTCCTTTATTCGCACATGCATAGCAATTCAATGGATTGTGACCTTCGCCAGGATTAGTCCAAGTCATTGGGATACCGAATGGCATACTTTCACGTCTTCTATTTTTCCAATCCATTAGACGGTTGTAGCAGCTTTTACACACTATATTTGGTACACAATTTTCGTTCACTATAACATTTTGGTTGAAGTACATCTCGTATGTTTGAACAAAATCAGTACTGAAATTTCCCCTTTTTTTATGTGTTGAGACATATTGACCACAGCAGTAGCAAAAGCTATTTATATCTGGCTTGCACAGTTCCATATTCTGTTCTCTTTTGTTCACTTTTAAAAAACTGGAGAAAAATCACTTTTACTGTTCGCGTTCGTCGGCACTTGTTGAATGACAAAAATCACAGAACCAGTGTGAGAAAGAGAAGAAGTATAATGACAATGCATGTTTTATGTGAACATTACAGAACCAGTGTTGCCACATCAATATTTCTCTTTTAGTACAGTAGAAAAATATGAGAGAGTTCGGCTTGTGAGTGTCAATGTTTTCTCCAAATAATGTTGTGCATATCTGGAGCAAATTTTTGAAATTCATACATTTACCTAATTGTGAATAAATGAGAAACGCGTGCATCGATTTTCATGATCTATGCCTTTTTTTGCTCATGAGTTATGTGACTTTACGCGAAAGTAATTAGTTTTGGCACTTTTTTCCATTTTGGATTTTTTATGAATTTTTAAAAAAAAAATATTTAAATTTTTAGGCAAAAAATACTTTTTTCCCTTCATACATTCATTTTTAACTTCGAAAGTGTTGCACATATAGGAAAACGGTATATAAACAGATTAGAGAAATTGTAATTCTAAATTTTTCTAAATTTGTTTCATCAAAATCGGACAAGTGGTTCTCGAGTTATGTTAAACTACGTTTTTGCCAAAATGTTACAACTAAGCGAAAAAACATCAAGATAAGGAAAAATTTAAAAGGTCAAAAAATGACACATACGAACGCCAAACCCTTTGAGGGTTTTACTATACTGACCTAGTACCATCACCCTAACTTGGAATTTCTCACCCCCCAGACAATAATCCCAAAAATGTTCCATAGTGTTATTTTTCAAATCAAAGAAAGATGATACAATTTTTACAAGTAAATTACAAAGAATAAAAATTATTGAAAAAATTCGATAAGACCAGCAAGGCAGAATGCGCATTTTCGGCTTTCGCTACAAAGTTACAATGAATATTTTCACATTTTATGAAAAATTCCATTAATTCAATAACAATTTTCAGTGGCCGAGGGCCAGTGAAAATTCATCGGTTTTATACAAAAATTTATTAATATCATTCAGATAATTCTCTAAGTTAATTAATTGGTTGTTTTCCTACACTACATATTCATAAAAAAAAAACAAAATTTAATGCAGTTGAATAAGACCAAAACTGCGATAAAATTGGATGAAATTATATCAACTCAAATATCTTTTTTATTCGTTCATATACAATTTGATTAATCCATTTTCCGGATGACATTTTATATAATTTAGTATGATGCCAAATAAAAAAAGATGTGCTACCGAATAAATTTTTTTTCACGGGGACCCATTTTTCGGATCAAGTTGTATGTCGTTGTATAGATATAATTATATATGACACCGTATTAAGATTTTTTACCCGGGCATCAATAATAACACTTTCCGTATATGATTTAAAAAATTTTATTATACCCTACACCACTGTGTGGTCAGGGTATTATAAGTTTGTGCTGATGTTTGTAACACCAAAAAATATTTGTCGTAGACCCACCTTATAGTATACCGATCGGTTCAGAATTTTTTTTTATTTCGATTTAACGATGTCCGTCTGTCCGTCCGTCCGTCCGTCTGTCTGTCTGTCCATGCAATCTTGTGCGCACTCTACAGGTCGCACCTATTAAGATATTTTGATGAAATTTGGTACGCAGACCTATGTTGGCCCAAGGACGAACAAGTTTGATTTTTTTGAACATCGGTCCATGTTTAGACCTAGTGCCCATATAAGGGTCCTACCAAAATTATACTGTTTATATGCTGCAGGTCGTAAATATTAAGATATTTTGACGAAATTTGGTACACAGACCTATATTGGCCCAATAACGCAGCCTATTGATTTTGGTGAACATCGGTCCATGTTTAGACCTAGTGCCCATATAAGGGTCCTACCAAAATTATACTGTTTATATGCTGCAGATCGTAAATATTAAGATATTTTGATGAAATTTGGTACACAGACCTATATTGGCCCAATAATGCAGCCTATTGATTTTGGTTAACATCGGTCCATGTTTAGACCTAGTGCCCATATAAGGGTCCTACCAAAATTATAATGTTTATACGCTGCAGGTCGCAAATATTAAGATATTTGGATGAAATTTGATAAACAGACCTATATTGGCCCAATAACGCAGCCTATTGATTTTGTTGAACATCGGTCTATGTTTAGACCTAGTGCCCAAATAAGGGTCCTACCAAAATTATACTGTTTATACGCTGCAGGTCGCAAATATTATGATATTTTGATGAAATTTGGTACATAGACCTATGTTGGCCCAAGGACGAAGCCTATTGATTTTGGTGAACATCGGTCCATGTTTAGAACTAGTGCCCATATAAGGGTCCCCCCAAAATTATATTGTTTATACGCTGCGGGTCGCAAATATTAAGCTATTTTGATGAAATTTGGTACATAGACCTATGTTGGCCCAAGGACGAAGCCTATTGATTTTGGTGAACATCGGTCCATGTTTAGAACTAGTGCCCATATAAGGGTCCCGCCAAAATTGGCTTGGTTACAAACTGCAGGTCGCAAATATTAAGATATTTTAATGAAATTTGGTGCGCTGACTCACATTATAGAAAATTTTGACATAAGCCCCATTTTAACCCATTCGAATTTCGGATCCAAACAATACACCAAACTGGTGTAGGGTATTGTATAGTCGGCATGCCCGACTTTAACCTTTTTACTCGTTTTTGTTTTATTTTTATTTTTCAAAATAAATAATTATGGTTCTTAACATATAAAAGTGTCCTATTTCCATGTCCATAGCTGTACAATTAAACTTATCATATTTCCTATTTTTTTTATTATTTTGTTTTTGTTAATTAATTTATATATTAATTAATTTCACACTTTATCGTAAATATGTATGATGTTGAATAAAACACAAATGATTTTGAATAAAACACAAACTATTTAGGAAATTATTGTCATTTCTTTTTATTATGATATATTGGTATGGTTCAATTATGTATGGAACAAAATATCGGCCAAATGGCCGCCGCGACCTCGGCGGCATACCTGCATCCGATTGTCCAAATTTTCGATGACGCTGATGTGCCGAATTATCTCATCCTCATCCTTTAGCTCTTGAATTGTTGCTGGCTTATCGACGTACACCTTTTCTTTCAAATAACACCAAAGAAAGAAGTCCAACGGTGTCAAATCACATGATCTTGGCGGCCAATTGACATCGCCACCACGTGAGATAACACGGCCATTGAATTTCTCGCGCAAAAGAGCCATTGTTTCGTTGACTGTGTGGCAAGTGGCACCATCCTGTTGAAACCACATATCGTCCAGGTCCACATTCTCAATTTCTGGCCAAAAAAAGTCCGTTATAGCGAACACCATTCTGGGACTGCTTGGCCAACCTCATTTTCGAAGAAGAATGGCGCCGCCAGCCCATAAACCGCACCAAACACAAAAAACAGGTGTTTTCACATTTCCTACAGACCCAATTTGCTGAAATTTGTGCACAATTCTCCCGATTGTGGACACATTTGGTCGATTATGCTTACCAAAGAAATCACGAAGTGCACGAAATGCATTTTGATTTGAACGCCCATTTTCATAATAAGCCTGAATAACATTAACGCTTTGCTCGATTGTGTATCTTTCCATGGTTCAAATTGAGTTAGTCTGAAATTGAGAAATGTCAAATGAAATGCAGAAAAAAACTTAACGTTTAGGTGTGGTTCTCATTCAACACATTTACTACACCTAAAAAAATACATAGTTGTTTTCACTGATGAATTTAACTTTGGCTTGTCATAGGAGGGAAGTTGTTCTTTTTTACAACAAATTATGTATATTTGAACCGATGAAAAGGAAGTTCATTTTCACTTGTTTGTATTTTAATTTAATTAAAAAAAAAAAAACATCATGCATCGTGTGCACACTCGTTGGCGTTTCAAGCAGACGCTCTACCCCTTATGCTATAGCTCGTTATAACTTATAGATGACTTTTAGCAGTCTTGTTCAGTAAATTGTTATATTTATTTCTTTCTATTTTTATTAACAAAAATAAATAACATATTGGAAAATATATAAAGTTGTTTTTTTAAAGTGTTTTTTTTATAAAAATATATACTCATAGAAAGAAATAAAGCTGTAAAAATAGGAGAAAAAGCTACTAAAAATTATGTAATTAAAAATGACCTTGCAAAAAAACTGCTGATATTAGCAGATTGTTTTTTGCTAAATACTAGTTAGATAAGAAGGAAAAATAAAACTGTTAAATTTACAAAATTTTGGTTACATTGAAGTTAACTTTTAATACGAATTACATTCATAAAATCCGTAAAAAATTTTGCAGCATATTAGTAGATAAAAAATAGTTTTTTCTGCAATGTAATTTTTAACTTATTTTTACTAGTTCTACAGGATTTTTCTTTTTCTGTTATATTTAGTTTCTAAATACATTTAGTAAAAATTTGATTAAAATGGATTTTTTAAATTACAATTTTTTTAAATACAAACAAAATTGTAATATTTACCTTTTTCGTATTTCAACAAAAAATATTTGAAGAATTACATATTTATTTAGAACTTTTATATTTCCATAAAATTTCATTAAAAATTAAGGAGTGAGATCATAAAAATGTTAACACATATTTTTGCCTATAACTTTGGTTTAAAGCTTCTCATATTCAAAATATGTCAGTTAATAAATTAATTTACATCACGAGTTTTAATTAGCAATTTTTTACAGAATGGACGATGAAAGAAAAATGCGTTCAAAAATAATTAAATATTTTCAACAAAACCAAACATGGACATACAAAAAAATTGCCAAAGAAATTAATGTATGCCGTCGAACAGTTTCAAAAGGATTAAAAAGGTATCTGGAACACCTAACAATTGATAGGAAGCCGGGAACAGGAATAACGACTGGTTATCGTAACATTGGTAAGGCATGTAAAGTTAAAAGCATCCTTAAGAGAGCTCCTAACACATCGGGCAGAAAAACAGCTCGGTTAGCCCAATGCTCGGACTTTTTTGTACGTAAAATGAAACGTAAGGCAGGACTAAAGTCCTACAAAGTTCAAAAAGTTCGCGATAGAAACGCATTTAAAAATTTGGAGGCCAAAACCAGAACTCGAAAATTGAAATCAAATTTTATACAAAAATACAACTGTTGTGTAATGGACGACGAAACTTATGTCCTGGCTGATTTTTCGCAGCTCCCTGGTCAAGAATTTTATGTTTCCGATGTTCGAGGAAATGTTGCGGAAAAATTATGTCGAAAAAGCAAACGAAATTCCTTAAAAAATTCCTAGTATGGCAAGCCTATATAGCTGCGGCCAAAGAAGCCAGTCATTTGTGACATCTGGCTCTATAAACAACGAAATTTATATCAAGGAGTGTTTGCAGAAGAGACTTCTTCCATTTTTGAGTCAGCACAATGGATCCACTTACTTTTGGCCCGATTTAGCATCTTGTCACTACAGCAAGAAAGCGCTGGAGTGGTATAATGATAATAATGTGGTGTGTACCAAGAGAGGCAAATCCACCAAACATAAAAAAGGTCTCCCATGACATGCAAGATTTCAAGCGTGCTCTAAAAAGGTGACAGAAACTACCATAAAAACCTTAATGGGAGGGTTTCCGGAAAAAGTGGATAACTTTGTTCGTAGTGGTTAGAATTTCATGCGGTTTTTTGTTTGATTTTGTATTAAATTTCATTTAATAAAAATTTGGTTTAAAGTCTTGAAATTCAGTGATTTGATTTGTTTTTTATTTAACTTTATGTGTGTTAACATTTTTATGATCTCACTTCTTAATAGAAAATTAAAAAAAAAATTTTAAATTGTTTCAAAAATTTATTTTTGAGTGTACAAAAATAGAAAAAAATAAAAATTTTACAGTAAAAACTATAAAAAATTATTAATTGTGTAAAAAAAAGTTACAAAATATTTTTTTCCACCTGGTGGGATTCGAACCCGAACCCTCTGATTTCTGTGCCAGAACGTTCCTATGCAACCCCCATACAAAATATTAACTTCTTATTACTTATTGCACCATTAGATGTTGTTTAAAACCCATTCCTAAGGAAGTAATTCTTTGTGATGTAATGAAGGAAGTAATTCATTTAGAAGTCATTCCATTTATTTCTGCTGGGTATATGTATGTAGAGCGCATATTCCGGGGACATTTTTTCGATCAACGGTTTACTATGGAGACATTTTGTTAGTTTGAGGACTGTCCTCAAAATCCTCCTAGGTCTTGCGAATACTTTGAAGACATTTTTGACTAATATACAGCATCGTTTGGGCACATTTTTCGCTATGTTCCCAAACTATGCGCTTTACATACATATATATTTTTCTTCGGTTATAAATAGTACACGGACACATCGACAAATTCGGAGCCATACGTGCTAATATTTTAATTTTATATAAAGGGTTTTTCAACAGGGACGCTACAAAAGTAGAAAGACAGGAACAGCAAACGACGCCATATTTCTTGCCGCTCTTTTGACATTTCTCTTCAGTAAGGTTTGCCATTTCATGATGGAAAGATATACGAGCCAACAACGAGTCGAAATTATTAAAATTTACTACCGAAATTCGGAGTCAGTGGCCTCAACGTTAAGAGCGCTACGTCCAATTCATGGTCGTCATAATCGTCCTAGCAGATCAACAATTGAGCGTCTAATGGAAAAATTTGAATCCACAGGCATAGTACAAAATGTTCCCGTGCCAGTGAGACAAAGAAGTGCCCGTAGTGTCGAGAATATTGCTGCCGCTGAGGCTTCAGTTGAAGAAATCCCAACTGTGTCTCTTACACGTCGTTCTCAAGCGTTGGGCATCTCTGTGACGTCGTTGTGGCGAATTTTGCGAAAAGATCTTGGCCTACATCCTTATAAGATCAAATTGACGCAATAACTGAAGCCGCTTGACCACCAGAAGCGTCGTATGTTCGTGAATTGGGCTGAGCAACAACTTGAAAATGATTCGGATTTTCATCGAAAAATCATCTTCAGCGATTAGGCTCATTTCTGGCTGAATGGCTTCCTTAATAAACAAAATATGCGTTATTGGTCAGACAGCAATCCACACGTACTCCATGAGTCATCATAGCATCCCGAAAAAATTACGGTTTGGTGCGGTTTATGGGCCGGTGGCGTCATTGGGCCGTACTTCTTCCGTGATGATCAAGACCGGCACGTTACTGTGAATGGGAATCGCTACCGTTCAATGATAACCGAATATTTTTGACCCCAATTGGATGATATGGACTTGGAGGACATGTGGTTCCAACAGGACGCCGCCACAAGCCACACAGCGAATGTCACAATCAATTTATTGCAAACCAAGTTTGGAGAACGTGTTATCTCACGAAATGGTCCAGTCGATTGGCCGCCTCGGTCGTGCGATTTGACGCCGTTTGACTATTTCCTGTGGGGCTACGTCAAATCTATGGTCTATGCCAACAAGCCAGCGACGATTGATGAACTTCGTACGAATGTCGAACGTGAAATTGCAGCAGTATCGGTCGATTTATGCTTGAAAACCGTCGAAAATTGGGTTTAGCGTCTGGACTTCTGCAAGCGTGCCCGTGGTGGCCATGCAAAAGAGATCGATTTCCATATATAACGGCATCGAACTTACTTTCACAGGAATAAAGAATTTCATTGATATCCTAAACCGTTTTTGTTTTATTTAAAAAAACTTTCGTAGCGCTCTTATTGAAAAACACTTTACAGTAGAAGAATTCAATAATAAGTATAAGATACTTAAACTTTATAAAAAGTATAAAGTAGTAAACTTTATTTTGTTATTTTAACCTCTTAAATGACATAAAAGCTTTATGGTTTTGATACCTTTATAAACACATTTATTTATGTTATACAGTAGTTTTGATTTAACTGCCTTTTTCTTAAGTTCACTTTTATAGAAAAACTGCACAAAATTTTGGTTTCGTTTTTATTTTACAAAATTATGTACGCAATTGCCTTCTTATTAACTTAAATTTATCTTTAAAGCTGCGTTTATTCACCATTCTGAAAAAATAGTGAAGATATGCGTTTAAACTTTAATTTTTTGGCAAATGTATTTATTAGAACTAAATATGTGTACTTTATTCAAAATTGAACATATATAACCTTTCCTTCATTGCTTTTTCAGAGTGGTGAATATCGAAATCTCGAGACTTCGGTGCAGATTTAAACGCAGCTTAAGTGCACTTTTTGTACCTGCGCATTTAAGATGAGTGCCTTATTTTTTTAGCAGTTCATTGTGTTATTTATTGATTTCCAACATAACAAGATACAAAAGCTTATAATTAAAGTATTGGATTTTTGAAATGTACATACATATGTATTTATAATTAACGCACAATTTTGAGAAATTAAATAACTTAATAATAAATATAAATATTGTGCAATTTTATTAAAAATATTATTAACATAACATATTTAAAATATGATTTCGATGTACAATTTCGTAACGTTTTACTTTTGTTTCTTCAGGTTTTTTGCGTTTTCGTAAATTCTAAAATGTTAAAAAAAGACTGTTTGTGGTAAATTCGTGTTTCAACTACTAAATTTTGATATAAGTTGCCATTTGTAGTTAAAAAACAAAGATCGCCGATCAAAATTTAAAATTTTAATTTTTTTATAAAAAATTACGTTTTTGTAATCAATAAGAAAATTATTGAATTTACCGACAAAAAGCGTTTTAAATGTAAATTTATATAAGTGAAATAGTTAATGACACTTTAGGGAATACATACCAAGCTCCATTGAAAAGCTTTTATAAGTTTCAGCTGCTCTAAATATCAATTCCACTTTGGTTTTTGAAAGTGGAATGAAAACGATTTTTTTTTTCGTTTTGTGGAGAAACTTTTAACATTTTAAGTACCACTATAAGCATGTAGCATACTCGATACTTACCAAAACGTTTCATTATACCCTACACCACTACGTGGTCAGGGTATTATAAGTTGGTGCTGATGTTTGTAACACCAAAAAATATTGGTCCTAGACCCACCTTATAGTATACCGATCGGCTCAGAATTTTTTTTTTTATTTCGATTTAACGATGTCCGTCCGTCCGTCTGTCTGTCCATGCATTCTTGTGCGCACTCTACAGGTCGCAAATATTAAGATATTTTGGTGAAACTTGGTACACCGACTTATGTCGGCCCAAGGACGAAGCCTATTGATTTTGGTTAAAATCGGTCCATGTTTAGACCTAGTGCCCATATAAGGTCCCCCCAAAATTATATTGTTTATACGCTGCAGGTCGCAAATATTAAGATATTTTGATGAAATTTGGTACACCGACCTATGTCAGCCCAAGGACGAAGGCTATTGATTTTGGTTAACATCGGTCCATTTTTAGACCTAGTGCCCATATAAGGACCCCCCAAAATTATATTGTTTATACGTATGGATGAAGTTACACAAAATAATAATTTTTATCAAATGGAAAAAAGATTTTTTTGATCCATTTGAAGTGATATTTTTCCGAAAATTATGAAAGATGTTATTCTGTAAATTTCCTAGTGGGGCGTTTTTGGCCAAAAGTATAAAAATTAACCCCATATGGATTACGTTACATACAATAATTATTTTTATCAAGTGGAACATTTTTTTTATCGTATATCCAATTTAATAAAAATCACAAAAAAGACCCACATGGGATCTTTTTTGTGATTTTAAAATGTCTTTAGTACAATACTAACCTTAGTAAAAAATGTATTTATTACGATAACTTTTGCAAATGGAAACTGTTTAGCTTGAAATTTTGCAACAAAAGTTTTTAGAGGTGACCCCATATTATACTAAAAGTTGGACTTAGGGGACATCTTGGAAAGCTTTGCTGCCATATAAAATTTTTGAAAAGTCGCCATTTATTGTAATATTTTCCTTTTAATTGCTTCCTTACTAAGGCATTACATTTATTGAGGTGGATTGTACATTCAGCGACAAAAGTCGCTGAAATAGCAAAAAACCATAAAAACCTATATAAAACACTAAGTAGTGATTTAATTATCAAGATTAGCACATCGTATTTATATCGTAAATATGGCCACAGGTCCTGTGCTTACATTTTAACACAAAAAAAAATCATATTAATTGAATTCGAAAAATTTTTTATATAAAAAACTGAATAGACAACCGCCAAACTTTAAAGACATTTAGCGAAAAATCTGTACCATTGATCGAAAAATAAAGTACGCCATTGTAATCAGCATGTCCGAAATATATAGAACTGATGGTCAGATCTCCATTAATTTTTTGAGTGTCATGCAGTGTTATTTATACTAATTTCATTGTACTAAAATTACGATATTTAGTAAGTTTTTTAACTGATTTTAGGTTTACATAAATTTTACTAATTTGCAGTTTACATAAATTTTACTAAAATTTAGTAGCGGCTACTATTTTTTTCTACAAATTTTGTTGTACTACAGATCAGCAGACATGTGTTGCTAAAATTAGCAAAAATACCGCTGGGCTCAAAACAGTTAAATTTCCCGTAATAACAGCAAAATTTTCAGTAGCCATTACAGACTTTTTTGGTTGAGTGTAAGTATCGAGTATGCTACTGGCTTTATAGTGGTACTTCAAACGTTAAAAGCTTCTCCAGAAAACGTAAAACGAAAAAAAAACATTTGCATTCTATTTTCAAAAACCGAAGTGGAATTGATATTTAGAGCAGCTTTTCAGTAGTGCTTCTTATGTATTCCCTAAAGTGTCTTTAACTATTTCACTTAAAAAAGTTTGTATTTAAAACACTTTTTCTTAGTAAATTCAATAATTTTCTGATTGATTACCAAAATGTAATTTTTTCTGATAAATTAAAATTTTAAATTCTGATCCGCGATCTTCTTTTTTTTTAACTATAAATGGCAACTTATATCAAAATTTAGCAGTTGGACACAAAATTACCACAACAAATTTTATTTAAATATTTTAGAATTTACAAAAATGCAAAAAAGATGAAGAAGCAAAAGTAAAACGTTACGAAATTGTACTTCGAAATCATACTAATTTCTTACGAAATATGTGTTAAAACATTAAATATGCTCACTAATACTGAATTAAGACTGAACAGAAACCAGGTGGTTTTGTACACTCAGATAAAAAAGTTAGTAAAAAAATGTTAAACAGTTTTTTTTAGTATAATTTTTAGTACAATTTTATATTTTAGTCATTTTTGCTATTTTTACTAATTAATAATAATTGTTATAATTTACTAATTTTACTAACTTTTCAAAATCGAGTGCTAAATTTAGCAGAAAAATATACTAATTTAAAAAATTTTATTTACAAGAATTCGTTGATTTTTTACAATTCTTGTTTAGTTTATATTTGTTACTATTGATATATTCCTAGTTTGAAAATAACACTCAGAAAATTTTATTGTATCTCCAATGCATAAAAAGTAGTGTTACCAATTCGGTTAATCGATTAACCGATTCCTCGATTAATCGCCTCTATTTCGGTTAATGTCGAAACAAATAATAGATAACTCAAATAATTATTCGATCCGAATAATCGGTTAAAACAGCCCAGTGTAGAAAATCATTACCAGATATGTGGTTATGTAACTACATACTTGGTAATGGTAACTAGTTACTTTTGTTATTACATTTCTTATTACCTTTATATGGCGATGTCGCGAAAAATAATGAGTTGTCGTTACACACCAGCATACCAAAAATCAAAAAATATATCGTTACCTATGTGCTTACCAGTACTGACAAAAATAATGAGTATAAAAATAGATTTTCTAAAAAATAAATTATATAAAAAAAAATATTTTTTATTGTATTTTTTTTTTAAATAAAATTTGCTGGTACGGGAATCGAACCTGGGTCTACAGATTGCCTGTCAACAGCTCTACCATCTGAGCTATATCGACATGTAATATTTAATAGATAAAAACACAATTGACCTGCTGCACACAAGTAAGCTTACTCGCCAACATACAAAAAATATGTGGTTACATATATCCTTACCAGTGTTTAAAAAATATTGAGTCTAAAAATAGATTTCAAAAAATTTTCAAAAAAATCTAAAAAATTATTTTCTATTTGAAATAATGATAAAAATAAGTAATTATCAGTAACTCATTATTATATGTTTTAAAATAATACAGAAGATAAGTGGGTGTCATTACTGGTAGTCCCAAAAATAATGATATGTCATTACCGTTTCTACACTGGGAGGTCGATTAACCGGTTACAATTTTAATATGGAATTTTTCTCTTATTTTTTTCCCAAAACTTCATAATTTTCTTAACTTTGGCTAAAAAATTACAAGAAAAGGCTACACTCAAAAAAATAAGTTAGTAGAAAAATTAGTAAAACGTCTTGTATATCAAGTGTACTAGTTTTCAGCAATTTGTTTGCTGAAATTCCATTTTCAGCAAAAATTTTAGTTATATTTTTTTAGCACTAAACTAATTTTGAACTAATGTTTTACTAATTTATTTTGCTGCAAAAATTGTGCTGATAACCGCATTCATAGCGTGGACGACAACCAGATAGACAAGATGTAGATGTCGCAGCTTGTCTGGAAACGGAAATGACAAAAAAAGAAAAACAACTCTACACATATTTTATATTTAAATTTTCAGCAAATAAATTAACTAAAGTAAAATTTCGCTACAAGTTTTTTGAGTTTTTTTCAGTCTACTAATATTCAGCAAAAAGTTTAGTGATTTTAGTAAAGATTTTTTTCATTTGCAGTCGACTAAATGTTAGCAAAACTTTTGCTGAAGATTACATTTTTTTTGGTAAAAATCAGCTCGCTGATTTTCAGCAAACCTTTTGCTGAAATTACCAACTTTTTTGCAAGCACGCTCCTGACTAAAAATTTGCTGACACAGCAACATTTTTTGCTGACTTTACTGACTTTTTTTTTTTGAGTGTACAATAAACATAAAATTACTAAAATACCACCAAACTATTTTAAAATTGAGTGAAAGAGGTCGTTAAGCCTTTAGATACCTTTTTAAGCAAAATAAAGGTATTTCTAAAACTACCCAAAATACACGAAGTGTCTGGCTGGATCAGCATCGAGGTGCTCTATAGGCTTTAATCAATACAGTAGGCTATTTTTGATTCTGTTCTTTTAAAAATTAAAGCTAATGTAAATTCTATTTCCATGTCCTTCAAGGCAAGGTTGCATTTTTTCAAATATGTGTCCCACAACTGTCAACTGACATCTTAATTCTGTAGAAACTCTACCTTTTCTCACATCTCCAAAGAAAGTATAACCGATTCAAAACCACATCAATTCTACATGTCCAACTACACCATTTTCAGTTTTATTTCAAAATTGTTTAAAAATGTATTAAAATTATCCAAATATATTTTAAAATTGTTTAAAAAGGTTTCAAAATTGTCTAAAATGATTCAAAATTATCCAGAAATTTTTTAAATTCTTCCAAAAATGTTTTAAAATTGTCCAAACATCACTCAAAATTGTTCAAAAATATTTTAGAATTATCCAAAAATCTGTCTAAAAAATTAAAATTGTCTAAAAAACTTTGATATTTGTCCAATTGCATTTCAGAATTGTCCAAAATATATTTTAAAATTTTCAAAATGTATTTAAAAAGACTCTATTTGTATTCCAAAATTTTCCAAATGTATTTAATAAAATTCCAATTGTATTTCAAATTTTTCCAAATGTATTTCAGAAATTTCTACTCTTATTTTAAAAGCATTTTTACAAACATAAAAACATATTTTATTTGTATTTAAGAAAATTATATTTGTATTTTAAAATTGTTCAAATACAATTCAAAATTATTCACTTGCATTTAAAAAATTGTAAAATTGCATTAAAAATAATTCCATTTGTATTTCAAAATTCTCCAAATGTATTTCAGAAATTTCCAAATGTATTTAAAAAGACTCTATTTGTATTCCAAAATTTTCTAAATGTATTTAATAAAATTCCAATGGTATTTCAAATTTTTCCAAATGTATTTCAGAAATTTCTACTCTTATTTTAAAAGCATTTTTACAAACATATATGTTTTCTCTTTCATAATGAAAATTTTATAGGAATTATGAGACTTAAGAGAAAGAGAAAGCATGTATGTTTGAAAAAATGCTTTTAAAATAAAAATAGAAATTTCTGAAATACATTTGGAAAAATTTAGAATTTTATTGAATACATAAATACAGAAGGGAATGTTAGCTCAAACTTTGGATAATTTTGTATATTGTCAATGGCCTTAAAAACGGAAAAAAGACTGAGAAATTTAACAATTGTTTATGATATTCTTTAGTCTACTAACTATACTATTCAGAAAATTTTTTTGCAAATTTTTGTAGAGTAAATTGGTACTTTCATTTAACTAATATTTTACTCAAATGGAACTAAATTTTTTTATTTCTTCAGGGGAGGAGGAAGAACTTTGGATAAAAAAATTTCGTAAGAAGTAAAAAATATACCTTGAGTTATGCTATTTTTAACTTATTAATATTAAGAAAAAAATCTCCTAGTTTCAGCAGTTTTTTTTTGCCATTTTTAACTAATTTTTAATAGCTTTTTTTAATTAGTATAAGAAATGTTTCAATTTAGATAATCTCAGATTCCGAAACTTTTCAACCTTAAGGTACATTTACACGCGAGAGAAAACTGCTAGGGGTGGAGAAAAAAACACTCCAAAATAGCTAAACTCATTCAAAATAGAGCTAATTATAGGTGATTTTGGTTTTATCTCTAGCATTTTCTCTCTAGTGTAGATGTGCTTTTTTAATTTGAATATTTTTTTTAAATACATCGTGTTCATGTGTCATATTGATATTTAACAAAAACAGGAAGCTGTTTGTGTTTTTGTTGGTAAAAAGTTAAGGAAATACATTAATTTTGTTTTAAACGATTAATCGCCAATTTTCTCGAATAACCGGTTAATCAGTTTTAGTGATTTTTCGAATAATGCAATAACCGGTTAACCGCCTATGTCGAATAATTGGAAACAGTAAGAAAAAGGTAATAACTGGAGAACCGTTTTCAATTTTGACTCCACATTTCAAGTACGATGAAGTAATTATACGCTTCTTATAATCGAAAGAAAAAAATAATTTTTTTTATTAATTTTTTTTTTTAGATTTTACATTTTGTTTATTTTTTAGTACATTTTTTTTGCTAATTTCAGAAGAAGATTGATTTTAAATTACAGTTTACAACAATTTACTCAAATTTAGTACATAGCTGCAACTAATTATTTATACTATTTTCATTGTACTAAAATTATGATATTTAGTAAGTTTTTTAACTGATTTTAGCAAATCGATTTTGAATTACATAATTTTACTAAAATTTAATAGCGACTACTAATTTTTTTTACTAATTTTATTGTAGTACAGGTCAGCAGACATGTGTTGCTAAAATTAGCAAAAAAAAAAAATACCGATGGGCTCAAAACAGTCAACTTTGCCGTAATAACAGCAAATTTTTCAGTAGCCATTACAGGCTTTTTTGGTTGAGTGTACATATTATGAAAGGTATTAAAATGTACTTCTTCAAATGGTATTTGACAGGAGACAGCAATTAGCACAACACCACCGATAGTCACAGTTTCTCTATCTAGTCTATAAATATGAAATTTATTACATAATATCTCACCGTTAAATATATTAGGTTTTAACCAGGTTTCAGTAAAAAATATAACATGATGAGAGATATCAAAGCTTTGATTAAACAATGTTGTTTGATCATCCTTATTAAGGATCATGGAACAGTTTGATAAGGCTAACCTCTTAGCTGAGATGTTTGCAGGTAAGTCATTCCTCTCGGAAAGCGATCAACCACTGCCCGAACTTTAAAGAGTTCATGTAATACGCCCATGATTTTTTTCGAGCTCGAGCAGTTGAAAGAGTTCTTGCTGATGTAAATAAGTCATAGGAACCGGACGGTATACCAGTACTGGTTCTGAAGCAGTGCTCTTCGAGGCTAGCTTGTCCATTGGCTAACCTTTTTGGCCCTTCTTACCATGCGGGAGTTTTCCCCTCGTGCTAGAAAGTTGATAATATCTAAGCAATACCTAGAGTGTAACTCACTTCTTAACGATCGACAGTATGGCTTCCGTAGAAGTCATTCTACGGGAGACCTATTAGTGCTCCTCGGGATATTTCTAAGGCGTTCGATCGTGTTAAAGATTATTTATTGCTTTTGGTGTGGGTAATGACTTTGCTCGTTTTATTTCGGGCTTTCTCAAAGATTGCACTATTCATGTTGTTATAGATGGGGTCTCATCCGACGAGTTTAAGCTGAATTTAGGGATACCGAAGGGTTGTTATTTCTCCTTCCCTATTTCTTTTGGAGAGCAAAAGGCAGATTATAAATGAGTGGGGCCGTGCGAATATACTGTACGCATGACCCAATGTTGTATGTTAGCCCATAGGGCTGTGGAGCAGTACTGTCATCTGTTCATATGGGTGATATCGATATTGTACACTCATAAAAAAAAGCCCGTACAAATAGTTAAAAATTCTGCTAAAATAACAAGAAATAGTACCTGAATTTGCGCCAGCAGAAATTTCAATGATGTTGAGAATCATGGTCTGCTAAATTTAGGTGACCTAAATTTTAGGTAAAAAAGTTAGTTCAAATATAATAATTTATAAGAAATGCTGTTTAATGGAAATGAAAATTACTCAGCTGAAATCAGCACATATTTTCTGCTAAATTTTAGTTGGTTATAAACAGGTAAAAAATTTAGTTAACATTCAAAAATTTAGAAGAATTTTCGTTTAATAGAAATGAAAGTGGGTCAGTTGAAATCTGCAAAACATGCTGCTAAAATTACAATCACTTTTTGTTATTAATTGAATAAAAACAAATTAATGTAAATATTGTTAATTTTATTTTCAAATAAATTACACAATCAAAAACACTATTTGCACTTTTATGTTCTTGCCAATATGTTAAACTTCCGCTGGAGTTGTATTATTTGGTTCCTTTTTTTCGTCTACCTGCGGGTCGAATGTAGATGAAAATGTTGAAGGGCTGAAATAAAAGAAAAAAATAACATATTTAATAGTATTCCCTTAAATATAGTTTGTATTATAAAACAAACCTCTATTATTTTATTTTTTAAATACAATTTTAACTGCGAAATGTTAATGTCCAGTATACCTCCGTTTTCTTTTGCGTTCCTTTGCTGACTAACAGAAAAAAAGAAAACATGCTGTTATCATATTATTTTATTTACTACACCTTTTGCAATTGTTATTCAGAAAATATCAATTCAAATTCAGAAAATATCAATTGAAATTCAAAATTTTCATTTGAAATTCAGAAAACATCATTTGAAATTCAGAATTTCCATTTGAAATTCAGAAAACATCAATTGAAATTCAGATTTTCCATTTGAAATTCAGAAAATATCAATTTAAATTCAGAAAATATCATTTGAAATACAGAAAATATCAATTGAAATTCAGAAAATATCAATTGAAGTTCAGAAATCGTCATTTGAAATTCAGAAAATATCAATTGAAATTCAGGAACCGTCATTTGAAATTCAGAAAATATCAATTGAAATTTAGAAAATATCATTTGAAATTCAGAAAATGTCAATTGAAATTCAAAAAATATCATTTGAAATTCAGAAAATATCATTTGAAATTCAGAAAATATCAATTCGTATTCAGAAAACATCAATTGAAATTTAGAAATCGTAATTTTAAATTCAGAAAATATCAATAGAAATTCAGAAACCGTCATTTGAAATTCAGAAAATATCAATTGAAATTCAGAAAATATCATTTGAAATTCAGAAAATATCAATTGAAATTCGGAAAATATCATTTCAAATTCAGAAAATATCATTTGAAATTTAGAAAATATCATTTGAAATTCAGAAAATATCAATTGAAATTCAGAAAACATCAATTGAAATTCAGAAAAATGTAAACAGAATTTTTTAAAGAATCCGGCCAGGTAGATAATGTTAAACCCTATAAAAAATTTATATATAGATTTTATCAAAATCCGTTTGATTAATAAGTGGGAGTAAAATTCATTTTATTTACGCGGGTGAGGATTATTTAAAATTTGTGTGCGTGAATGATTTTATGTCGACTAAGTTCTTTCTTGTTACGAATTAGGGCTCCCAAAAATGTAAGGCTGAAATTTAAAGCCAAATAATAGTCTTTAATCTCAGCGTTACGTTTTAATGTCTAATGGAGCCATAATTCGTTACAAGAAAAAAATTAGTCTACATAAAATCATTGAGGAACCTAAATTTTAAATATTTTTCACTCGCGTGAGTACATTGAAAATTCGTATATGAATTTTTTATAGGGGATAACATTATCTACCTGGACAGATTCTTTTAAAAAATGTGTTTACATTTTTCTGAAGTTCAATTGATGTTTTCTGAATTTCAATTGATATTTTCTGAATTTCAAATGATATTTTCTGAATTTCAATTGATGTTTTCTGAATTTTAAATGATATTTTCTGAATTTCAATAGATATTTTCTGAATTTCAAATGACGATTTCTGAATTTCAATTGATATTTTCTGAATTTCAATTGATGTTTTCTGAATATCAATTGATAATTTCTGAATTTCAAATGACATTTTCTGAATTTCAAATGATATTTGCTGAATTTCAATTGACATTTTCTGAATTTCAAATGATATTTTCTGAATTTCAATTGATATTTTCTGAATTTCAAATGACGGTTTCTGAATTTCAATTGATATTTTCTGAATTTCAAATGATATTTTCTGAATTTCAATTAATATTTTCTGAATTTCAAATGACGATTTCTGAATTTCAATTGATATTTTCTGAATTTCAAATGACGATTTCTGAATTTCAATTGATATTTTCTGAATTTCAATTGATATTTTCTAAATTTCAATTGATATTTTCTGAATTTCAAATGATATTTTCTGAATTTCAATTGATATTTTCTGAATTTCAAATGTTATTTTCTGAATTTCAATTGATATTTTCTGAATTTCAAATGATATGTTCTGAATTTCAAATGGAAATTCTGAATTTCAATTGATCTTTTCTGAATTTCAAATGGAAATTCTGAATTTCAATTGATATTTTTAATTGATATTTTCTGAATTACAGTTGCAAAAGGTGTAGAACTTTCTAAACAAGCGCATATTATTTTTATTTGCATTGGTAAGCGCCATCAGTGATGACTCATCACACACATTAAAATACACTTACTAGAAATTTTATAATTTGTATTGGTCGGCAAACTCACTAATACACACTTCACCATCAAGCGCCATCAAACATTATCAATCACTATACACTAGCGCCCCTATCGTTTTCTTTTGAAAACACAAATATTAAAAAGTTGGCAATAAATTTATCTATATTAGCTGATAATATTGTCAAAATCATTTATAAAAAATAACTAAATATCAGGAGGAAAAATTAGTTCAAGTACAGCAGAAATAAGTTTTTGTGGTGAAATTTGATAACTAACAACTTTAGCTAAACAACGGATTTAATCGAAAACAACAGGAAAAATTAGTTCAATTTAATTAGAACGCGTTTAACAGACTTTTGTACTAACTTTTTTTTATGAGTGTAGAATCGGATACTCTTTATGTTCTGGACATAAAAATTGTATGTTATGTCCGTTGGAATAAGCACATTTTTTAGGTGTCGAAAGAAGCATTCAACTGTTTATGTTTTCTATAACGGTGTTAGAAGTTCGTCACTCCATCCAAATTACTAATTATTTATACCATCTATATCTGGCCGAAGATGGAATAGAATTCCCATATATGGGCCGGAGCTTCGAAGTCTATTTGGGAGCTTCTGGAACATGTGAAAAGGAGCGCGTGAGCGCTCATTAATGACATTAATGTATCCAGCTATATTGTCTCATTGGAGCATCGTCGGAATGTGGGTTGTGTGACCCTGTTTTATCGATACTAACATGGAGGTGTGCTGCTGAGATAGGGGAACTTGTCCCCAGAGCCCGAGTGTTTTTTTTTTTAGTAATACACGCTTATCAAGTAGAGCACATTCGGTTGTAATCGATTGTCTAGTGGATCGTAGAGCGCATAAACGTACATTTTTTACAATGTAGAAAAATTCAAATCAAATATTCACCAACACTACTCCCTCTTTTCTCCTCCCCATAAACTATTTTCCTAATATCAACACAATGCACTTCATTAGTAGGGGGCATCCCTGAGTGCTGTTGCAACGCCTAGAAAATAAATTGGAATTAAAAAAAAATCACTTCCAGTGATATCATATCTGATCCCCTTCTTTATTTTTAACTTTTAAGTAAAGTAAAAAAGTTTAGTTGAAAAAAAAACTTCACAATACTTTTGGGAAGTTAGATGATCGCTAGCTTTATTTTCGATTTGCTAGCGATCATCGAAATTCACCATTAACTCTTTCGACCCCAACTTTAAATGGCTGGGAATATTCCGACCAAACTTCGTGTAAATGTACACTCAGATAAAAAAGTTTGTAAAAAAATTTGTAAACAGTTTCCAATCGCACTATACTATTTTTATACTGATTATTAGTACAATTTTTATTATTTTTAGTAATCATTTTTGCTATTCTCTTATTACAAATTACGGATTTTTTTACTAAGTTTCGCTGCTGATTTCAGAAAAACATTTTACTAATTTTTCAAAACCGAGTGCTAAATTTAGCAGAAAAATATACTAATTTAAAAATATTTTTTTTTTTTGCTTTTTACAATTCTTGTTTAGTTTATATTTGTTACTATTGATATATTCTTAGTTTAGAAATAACACCCAGAAAATTTTATTGCATCTCCAATACATAAAACGGCAATAACTGGAGAACCTTTTGCAATTTTGACTCCAAATTTCAAGTACGATGAAGTAATTATACGCTTGTTACAATCGAAAGAAAAATTTTGTTTTTAGATTTTACAGTTTTTTTTATTTTTTAGTACAATTTTTTTGCTAATTTCAGCAGATTGATTTTAAATTACAGTTTACAGCAATTTACTGAAATTTAGTAGCTGCAACTAATTATTTATACTAATTTCAGTGTACTAAAATTATTGATATTTAGTAAGTTTTTTAACTAATTTTAGCAAATCGATTTTGAATTGCATTTTACATAAATTTTACTAAAATTTAGTAGCGGCTACTAATTTTTTTTACTAATTTTATTGTACTACAGATCAGCAGACATGTGTTGCTAAAATTAGGTTGAGTGTAGATCTATACCAAATAAATATTTTTTATTACTTTTATGGCTTTGCAGCACCCCCTAACTGAGATATTTGGAATTAAAGTTGAAACATTAACATGCTATCGGACCCGAACGGGTTAAGATTTTTTTTTAAATTTTATATTTTTTCTATTACTAAACTTTAGATAAAAGTTTTTGATTTTTTTAATTTAATTCATCACACAATTTTTGAGACTAATTTAAACATAAAATTTATTTTCCGTAAAATTTGCTGGGAAAAACAATGTGTATGAACACTATGAAAAACAGCTCTCAAATGAACACTATCAAAGCCTGCACTCAAAAAAATAAGTTAGTAGAAAAATTAGTAAAACGTCTTGAATATCAAGTGTACTAGTTTTCAGCAATTTTTTTTGCTGAAATTCCGTTTTCAGAAAAAATTTTAGTTATATTTTTTTATCATTAAACCAGTTTTGAACTAATGTTTTACTAATTGCTTTTGCTACAAAAATTGTGCTGATAACTGCATTTATAGCGTGGACGACAACCAGATATACAAGATCTATATGTCGCAGCTTGTCTGGATGTAGTAGACAACGAAAATGATAATTTATTTATTTTATTTCAATCTATGGATATATTATTATCCTTACAGACTAGCAACTTAAATCTAAAAAAAAAAATTATTGTAATAACAATATATTTTAAAGTTTAAAACTTATTATTAGAAATATTTAAAAAAAAAACAACAAAATTTTAAGAACTGCTGGCGCCTGAAAATTTCACTCAGTTACAATTTTTTTTGGAATTTATTTAAACGGTCGTACTTTCACACTAGATGGCCAAAGTTTAGTATTAAACAGTTCTTGATAAAATTCAGGTGAAATACCAAGTTTAAAATTTATAAACTTAAAATCATTTAAAGGAGCATATTTTTTCACCAGTTTATGACATAATAGATGCACTTTCTCAATGCCAAGATGCTTAACAACGTAGCAAATTATATCATCCTCAGAGAATTTCAGCTTAAAAGATGATAAATGAATCCATTTCATTTTAGCAACGACTTCCAATTCGCAATTTTTGTTATTACCAACAACAACATTACGATGTGCAGAACGATTTTTCTTCCTAGTCACATTTTGCCAATTAGCATTATTATCATCGGTTAAAACAGCAGTATTGACATTATCATTACGTTTAATAACCGAAACACTTTGAAAATTATCGGCTGGGAAAACGATAGCATCAACGTTTAAAACCGTAGAATTAACATCAGCATTAGTATTAGAATTAACATCAGTATTACTAACAGAATTTTTAGAGCATTCAGATAAACATAGACTTTCTCTTCGTAAACGCACATTAGATTTAACTCTTTTTGATTTAAGAGCAGCACAACCAACAGAATTTTTAGAGGTCTCAGGAAAAAAAACAACTCTACACAATTTCTATATTTAAATTTTCAGCAAATAAATTAACTAAAGTAAAATTTCTCCACAAATTTTTTGAGTTTTTTTCAGTTTACTAATATTTAGCGAAAAGTTTAGTGATTTTAACAATTTTTTTTTTCTTTTGCAATTCGACTAATTTTTGTTGAGATCACTATTTTTTTTGTTAAAAATCAGCTCACTGATTTTCAGCAAACCTTTTGCTGGAGTTACAAACTTTTTTCCAAGCACGCTTCTGACTAAAAATTTGCTGACACAGCAACATTTTTTTACTAACTTTCCGGACTTTCTTTTTTGAGTGAGCTATATGAAATTTATACACAGGCATTGTGGAACTTCACTGCTACTGAGTAAAAAAAAATAGTTATAAAAAAATAAATATAACGGGAGTTATAGGCACATAACAACGAAGTTGCTTGTAGGCAACTTTGGGGTCGAAAGGGTTAATCAAAATTCTACCGAAACTCTAAATTAGTAAATGATAATGTAAAAATAAAAAAAGACATAGGGCTTGTTTATGTACATATTACGAAAACAGTCTAAACGAAAGGAATTGACAATTACTTTCGCCAAAAATACATGGGAAACAAAAACAAATTTTCGTTACTTTGCTTTCGTTTAGAGTATTTTCGTAATACATAAACAAGGGCATAATTCTTTTTTAAATAAGTCGTCTAATATAATATTTTTTAAGTGAAAGCACTAATTTTAATTTATTTTATTTCTTCTCATTCCAGGATATTGAATCAGAATTTGATGGTTTTCATCCAAATGAAACATCTACAGTTTTCTCACATTTTAGCGGAATTGAATTCTTTAAATTTCCACAGCTACCAGCAGCCATGCATTATTTCAATTGTCGTGTTAATTCCATGTTAACCTCAACAATCCTACACATATTTCCACTCCATACAGAATTTCGTTATCGCGAAGTTGAACTGCAACGTTTGATTAAGCAATTGGTTAAACCTGCACCAATGTTGGCACAATTTGAACCACGTACCATATGTTTGGCACGTTATACAAAGGATAAAATATGGTATCGTGCTCTAATACGTTCCTATAATCCAAATGCTAAAACTGTCGATGTTTTATATGTTGACTATCTAAATAGTGAAACACTGCCTGTGAAATATATACGACAATGTCCATCGGAGTTATTAGGCTGGCCCTTACGTACATTTCGAGTTCGTTTACATGGTATAAAACCTAATCCCAATATAAAAGATCATGATATACGTGTGGCTCTATATAAGCTTTTAGCTAAGCGTACATTATTTGCTGTAGTAAAGAAACATCCAAATAATCGTGGTGCCACGCAAGGTTTAGATCCAGTGAGTAGTTCATTGTCCGATAATGATCTTATGGAAATTGCTCTATATGAATCTCAAGAAGTTTCTTTAAAAGGTATAACCATATATGAGCCACTTATTGAAAGTAATTATTTTCAACGTATTTAATATACTTACGTTCTTTAATTTATACATCTTTAACATTTTTATGTTTATAATTATTATTTCTTTTATATTTTTAACCATGAATTTTTTTTTGTATTTTCTTATGTTTACTTAACGAAAACGAGATATATTACTTCCTTTAAATAAAAAACATGTTTTTTTATGTTGAAATAAATACTAAAAGATTGGTTTTTATTATAAATATATCAATTCCTAAATGGTAAGTACTTAAGTATTAAAATAAAAAATACATGATTAAAATTTGTCTATCAGGGGGTGATCCGGGGGTTAATTAGGTATCTTTTTAACGCGTGATAGTGAAATGACACCTAAATACAATTATCGTTTTGATGGATGGATGGACACACACTCCGCTATCGAGTGGAATCCTCAAGGAAGTCGCAGAAGAGGTCGACCAGCGCACACATGGCGAAGGCAAATTGATAGCGAGACGAGGAGAAGGAATAAAAGCTGGAGTCAATATTGTCCAAGTGACGCTGAGGCCCTATCTTTGTAATAAACACATTTTTTATGAATAAAGAATAATAATCATAAAAAAAATTGCGATGGACAGATCTGAATGGAAGAAGTTTGTTAAGGCCCTATCAATGGCCTTGCAACTCTCTCAATATTTTTTATGGAAAAAATATTATGCGGCTTTGAACAAGTACGAACTCCGACTGGTTAATCAGGGATGGAAAAGACTCACTCAATCGGGTTCTTATACCAAAAAATGTTAGCTCGCTCTTACATATGTAAAAATTTAATTAGCTAAAAAATAGCTTACTCTTTGGCTGGTTAAAAAAAATTAAAATTAAATATAATATCTAAATCGCTGATTATGTTTTCTATTTAATTTTTTGTACCATAAAGTCTTTTCACGTTCCGCTTTTATTTTACAACTTTTTCAGTGCGTTTCTTTTTAATTTATAAACTAGGGACTATAGTATACATTTCATACAACAAAGTGTGGTGGCTATATGCAAAAAAACATGAAAAATAAAATTTTAAAAAGGAAAAATTTTTTTCATTAATATATTTGTTTGCAGAATGTAAATCGGTGATTAATGGCGTTTTCTTTTCTGTAAAAAAATGTTGCCCTCACCCCATAAAAATGTTACATTTTTCCAATCAGAATAGAACACAATAAAATCACTGTTGCATTTTTCTAAACATATGTATGTGTATTGTATACTCGTATGCAATATTGTTTACGCAAACTATTACTAATTGTAGCCTAGTGGTTGTGATTATGGTTGCGATGCCTACCTTTGACATGGGCTGGACGGGTTCAAATTCCAGCCAAAGTAAAAAATAATTTTTTTTATGTATTTTCTTTTTTAAATTAAATTTTTTTTTTCATATTTAAAACAAATTGTATAATTTTTTATTCATTTTTAGCCTAAAAAATTGTTAAATACTAAATAACAGCAAAACTATAAAAATCTAATTAAAATTTTATAAAAACAAAAAAAATATTGTGCTCCAACCGGGGTTTGAACCTGTGACCTACTGCATTAGAAGCCATGATAGTACCCCCTAGGCCACCAAGTTGCGAGTTAGCTGGCAAAAAACATTACAGTATATACACATGGCGTTGACATAAAGAAAAAAACAGGACAACTCTCTACCCCGTAAATTTTTTAAGGGCGAAAAATGTTGCACTTTTGCCCTTTATTTAGGCAACATTTTTAGAAAAGAACACCTAACCCTCTTAGAATGTTACCCTTTATTTAGATTAGGCTAAAAATAAATAAAAAATTATACAATTTGTTTTAAATATGAAAAAAAAAAATTAATATAAAAAAGAAAATACATAAAAAAATATATTTTTTACTTTGGCTGGAATTTGACCCGTCCAGCCCATGTCAAAGGCAGGCATCACAACCACTAGGCTACAATTAGTAATAGTTTGCGTAAACAATATTGCATACGAGTATACAATACACATACATATGTTTAGAAAAATGCAACAGTGATTTTATTGTGTTCTATTCTGATTGGAAAAATGTAACATTTTAATGGGGTGAGGGCAACATTTTTAAAATGTTCTTTTTACAGAAAAGAAAACGCCATAAGAACTATAGTACCAATTTTATACACTAAAGTTTGGTGCTTAAGCCCGGTATTTTGTTCGTACTTTTGCGAAAAAAAACTGTCAAACTCCATATAAAAAAATGATTTTTCACTTGCGTGGAATTGTTGCGAAATTGTGGTGGAATTTCTTTCGCATCAATTTAATAGACAGGACCATTTGAAAATGTACCGAAAAAGTGACATTTGGGTTAATTATGATTACAAATTTTTGCATTTTAATGTTTTTATTATAGTTTTTGAGCTCCAAACATAGAGCGAAATTTTTTCGCTATTTTGAACAAAATACTGGGCTTTAGTTTGCAAAAAAAAAATCGCGAAAAAAATATTTCCAAAAAGGAAAATTTTTGCGTCATTGTATTCATTTGCAGGTTGTTAATCGCTGATTGAGTTTTTTAATTATTTTTTCCTACCACAAAGTCTTTTTTTGCGTTCCGCTATTATTTTGAAAATTTTTAAGTGCGGTTTTTTAAATTTATAATCTACGGAGTATAATGCCCATTTCATAAAACAAAGTTTGTTGGTTAGTCGCAAAAAAAGAAAATTTTGGCATCGTTTGCAGAATGTAAATCGCTTATTAAGTCTTTTAATTAATTTTTTTAACCCCAAAGCCTTTTTTCGCATTCCGACATTATTTTGCAATTTTTTAGGTATGGTTTTTTAAAATTCTTAATCTAGGGCTATAAAATACAATTGGAATAGTATAATTAAGGTTCCATTCTTGATTTTTATAATAACTAAATTATTATTTTCGATCCCTGGTTACAATCGATGTTTTGAGTCATACAAAGGATCATATGAATAAAACTTAGCAATTACTTCGAAGTAATTACTTTAGGCTTAGGAATGGCTCTTAAGCCCAAACCACATCGTGAAAGTGCCAGGGGACAGGAGCAGTGCTGTCAAACTTTGTTCTTGAATTTCGCGAAGACGATTCAAAATTTTTTAACATTTCTTATTGTGTTTTGTTTAGAAATAGCTCTTGTTTATTTAGAAACTTTTCTAATTTCTCGGCAGTGACAAAGAAAATACAAAAACTGCTTTATCGACAAAACGTCGCACTGCGGTCGACACTGCGCTTATATGGTTTAGGCTTTAGCTCCAAATTTAACAATTGGCTGGTAGAATAGCATGAAATATAAACGAAAATTAAAAAATTAAATTTCTAGTCTACTCCCAAGCAGACTAGATTTGTGAAGTAATAGCTTAAAAACCCTGTATTTCCCCCTATTAGTAATATATATTTTTTATTCATATGAGCCAATGAGCGCACATAATGACCCTGCAAACATTTGGAAGATATCTTCAAAGAAGATATTAAAGCGATATCTTCTATTTGTCATTTGAATGAAAATAATCAAGTAGTATTTACTTTCAAATTGTCTTCCTTATATCGTTTGGAAGATAATTCGGCAATATATGGAAAAAAATAATTCAAAAATTTATCTTTTGTCATAACTTTTTATGGCAATATGTGTGTTTGGTTACTTTTCCAGTAAAGTCCAGTAAAAATTACTCAGTAACAAATTTACAGAGAGTAAGGCAAAATTTACTCTCAAAAAGAAAAATATCTAAAAATGTACGCAAAGAGAAAAATTGTAAGAATTAGTAAAATACTGCTGCCAACTTACTTCTTTCCTAAAAATATCGCTAAATCAAACTAAAAATCACTAGAAAATAGCTAAATTATAAAAACATTAAAAAGCAATAAAACACTAAATTTCACGAACTTTTCAGTTTCTGTTCAGTTTCCCGCTAAAGCACCGTAAGTTGTTTTTCAAGTGGAAAAATTTCACTCAAACTTTAAAGGCCATAAATAGTAATTTAATCTCTGAAAACGAAAAATTTGTTCATGTAATTAGAAAACCACAATCACAATAAACACAAAATGTCACTTTTTCACAAGAAAAATAATAGTATTGTACATTAAATTTGCGCGAAAACAAACTCTACACAATTTTCACGTGAAACTGATTGTCGTGAAAAATCTTTTTTTTATATGGAGTATAACCGTTTTTTCACGTAAAATTCAAACAACTTACGGTGCTTTAGTTTATAAAAATGAACAATTTTTTAATTTTATAATAAAGACATATTCACAATAAACACAAAATGTCACTTTTTCCCAAGAAAATTAAGTGGGTTATTTTGTAAAACGCAACGCCTGGCGTTGCGTTGATTTGTGTGTAAATTGTTATTGTTACAAAAACAATTTGTATGGAAAACAACGCAACGCAAGGCGTTGCGTATTACAAAATAACCCCCTAAATCTTGTACATTAAATCTTCGTGAAAACAAAGTCTACACAATTTTCCCGTGAAACTCATTATCGTGAAAAATCATTTTTTTTGTATAGAGTGTAACAGTTTTTTTCACGTGAAATCGAAACAACTTACGGTGCTTAATAGCTAAATTATATTTTATTCCGCTAAACGATCTGAAATAGCGCTAGATTTGCCGAGAAAATAGCTAAATTGGCAACAGTTATTAAAATAGATGATTGCAAATTAAACCTATTCAAATCATTGGATTAATAAATAAAACCTAATAAAATGATCACTTACTTCTTCCATTGTAAATAAGCCTATATTTAAATATTTTTTGTTTTTACAAAAATTTATTTAAAAATTATTTAGACAAATGTTTTGGTTTTTCAATCATATGTTTTTTTTCTTACAAATTCTTACTAGCATAAATTCATCCAGTAAAAACTTGTAAGTTCTCTGGTATTGAACTGTCACTTTACTCTGTATTTTTCCTCTGTTCCTACTGAGTAATTGTGTAAACTGTGGTGTAAACAACCACCTTCCAGTAAAAACTTGTACAAATTTGTACAAATTTTCGGGTACGCAAACACACTTAATAGGTTTGTTCCACGTAATTCTGGGTAAAGTCTGGTAAAATGAGAGTAAACAAATAATTATCTCAAAAAATGGTAAAATTGCTCACAATACCGGGAACGCACAAAACCAAATTTCAAGCCCAAAAATAAACGTCAAAATTATTCATATAAACAAAAGCTATTTTTAACAATAAAATATCGAAGGGAATAAAGAGAAAGTGTTAGAACGTGTTATTTGTTAACGATATTAATTAATGTTTACAACTTTTGTCAATATTTTAATTATTTTTACAAATTTAAAACAGCTGATTTATAAACAACAAGTGATTTGACAGTTTTCCATTTTACCCGAAAAAAAAGTGCGGGTAACTTCTGGTAAAATGAGAAACAAATTATTCGCTCATCAACGCTCTCATTTACCCAATTTTTAACAATAGAAACGCTTTTTGGTAAGATTGGTTTCCCGCGGGCACCCGGGGTAACGTACGTGGAACAGAGCTAATATTGCGGCAATATCACCTTTGTATCATTTGAAAGATAAAGCAAATTTTTTTGTAATCTTTTGCCAATTTGGAAAAAATTAAAACTAATTTTGTACAAAAACAATCAAAGGATATATAGGAAATAACTCCCCGGTGAAAAATACTCATATTCGCTCAAACATGTTCATATATGGTTTATGTTTTGGACAAATATGGATTTTTTATGAACATATCTGACGCGCAAAATAGAAAGGGACCTAAGGTCAGGAGAGCATGGGATCGGTCTCATTCTCATTGATTTTTTTACCCTTAGGTCCCTTTCTCTATGCGCTGTTACATATATGGATTTTATATAAATATATATGGAAGTATATGTGATTCCATATATGGAGAAAGATTTCATATACAGACATATATGGAGTCTTCTGTTATTTCATATATGGAAATGGCACTCATATATGGACAAATATGGAAGTATATGTTATTCAATTTATGCAAACGGGACTTGTATATGAATATATTTGTAAGAATACATTTTTCCATATGTGTATAAGGAACTCATATTTGGATTAATATGGAATTATATTTAATGCCATGAATAAAAAAAGGAACATATGTAGCGCCTAATTTGAATGTCATACATAAATTTATATCCGGAATACGAAATGGATATTGCCGGCAATAAATGTTTTCTTCCTGGCGATATGATCGAAGAATCTTCTTCGTATTGCCATGTTTGCTGGGTGATATTGGTTTGAGTATGTTCCTGTTCCAAGGCACATACGAGAACAAATGCTTTCTCAGTGATAGAGAGTCCCCCAATCAGAGAAACAAGCCAGCCGCCGTGAGCCGTTTAAGCCGCCGCCGCCGGTCATTTTTGCCTCAGCCGCCGCCGCCGATTTTTTTCGGCTCATTTCGGCTGGAAGTATCAATTTTCAAATATAAAAAATTTAAAAATAAATATATTTTTTAAAAAGAATTTACTAATTCATTAAACTTGAACAACCAGAGCTAAAAACAATTTTTTTATATGAAAAGAAAAAAGTTAAAATCTTCTAAATATTAAATTTTTATAAATATAATTTTTTTAAGCTATAAAAGCTTATGTAAATTTATACTGTGAAAAAAATTAAAAAAAAAAAGTTCTTAATGGGTTAATATAATACTTCAGATTGCAACTCTTTGCAGATGTGTAAAAAATCAATTAATAAAAAATTTTAACTGCTTAACTTTGCATTTAAAACTCAATATATGTATTTCGTGTATGCATTTTTATCAAAAATTATGACGAAAAATGGTTACAGAGTTGAAGTCGTGTTAGCATAGGTATACGAAAAAGTTTGTAAAATGTATTAATTTTTGTTAAAAGCGTTACTTCTCCTATTCATATAAATTCTTACAGTTAGTGTTTAGCTTCATTGGTTATTAAAATATAAGCTATTAAAGTTAAAACACCTTATGAGTTACTGGTTACGGAGTTTACATTTGGCCTATAATTGGTTACAAATTTTATGTACTAACCAAAAATTGGTCAGATTGTTATAAATTTTGTAAAACATGTGACAATGCGCTGATATATATCGAAATATATAACTCAAATGTAATCCATGCATTTGAAATTAGCTGGTTACATGGTTTTTATCACATTTTTTTAATCTCCCATATATATTTTTTCAATTCTAAAATACATTTTTAAAAATGGTCTAGTTGAATATTTTGGATAAATTAAACATCTTGTAACAAATAACTGAAAAGGTAAAGATAAAAGATATTGTAAAATTCTATAATATTTAGAAAAGGACACTTTTACGGATAAAATGCTCAAACCAATGTTCGAATTGATCACATAATTTCATCATTTAAGGACATTATTGATTGGGCATCCTGCCCAAACTTTCTAACAAAGCCTCCATTCAAAAGTCTTCAAACAAGTTTAATTTCTTAAATCAATCGATATGTATTTTTTTCTATGGTCTTTATTTATTCCTTAATTTGTTAAAATTAAAAAGAATAAATAAAAAAATATTGATTCCCAGTATGCTTTAATTGTCAGAAAATTCTATAAGAGGCAAAAATTGTTTTGAGTTCCAAGGGGGTTACAATGTTGGATTACTTTGGAGCCCTTTACATTGGCAAAAAAATATGCTGGCAAAATTAAAATTTTGCAAGTTATGTTTCAACGAAAAGGACTTGGTACTAAAAGGGTATGTTTATAATTTATTAAATAAAACTTGTATGTTATATTAAATATTTAGGACCATTTGTTAGATATAGTCTTGACTAGCCATGGATCTGTGCGAACATGAAACAAATCAGACGTGAACCAACAACAAATCTTATATAAATTGATTTTATATATTTTTTTTGCGAGTGATTTTCTGACCGTGATAAAGTGCAGAAGTTAATTGTGATCTCTTTTCTATAATTCTATTTAAAATTAAAAGCAATAACATTTGTTATTGTTTTAAGAAAAAAATTTTTTTTAATACATTGTATATTGAAATCAACAACAAATTATTACTTATTATTAAGTAGTAAACAAAGGGATTAATATTCTGCTATACTAATCCTCTGCTGTTACAGCAGAATGGATAGTAGCAGCGAGTCTACTGAAGAAAGCGATATTAGCCGTTTTTTCTAATCACTTGGATTTAATAAATCCAAAAAGTATTTCTAAAAGTGCTCAACAGATGGGGTTAGATTTTTCCTATTTTAAAAAAATATTCTGTCCGACACTTCTTTCACCCTAATTTTTAATACCGAATTCGATGCTGAAGGATTCTACTTTAACTTTTAATTTATAATTATATTTTACATAAAACAGCGATAAACAGTCTGCCTTTTCAGTTTTATCACTTCAATTTATATTTTTACACAATTGAAAAATTCCATTGCAATATTTAATATTCACTAATTGGATTTAATTAAATTACTTACTGTAGAGTGAAAAATTGTCATTTCTATTTGAGCTATTTCTCCATGTCCAAGATGAAAACTATGTATTTGGTGAGGTGTAGTTTTTTTTTCTAAACATATTTCATAAAAAAAATTTAAGAAAAACCTTTTATTTGTTAGTTTTTAAATTTTTTTGTTTTTCTTTTAATTTCCATTCGTATTTTTTCTGACATTAAATTAATAGGCTGTTTCATATATTCGTGCTTTTATTGTGGATTTATTAAATCCATTTTTTTTTTTGGATTTAATAAATCCATTTTTTGTATGAAAAATTCTAAATCCAGGTGATTAAAAAACACGCTAATTGTCTGGTAGACAGTTGCTGAAAACAAAACAATGAAACAACGACAAAATCGATCACCAGAATTAGTTAAGCATGCAATCAAAATAACAAAAACTACCAACAATGATGATTAGGGCAAGGAATTCCATGCAAATGCATGTTTCAATTTCAATTTAATTTTATTCATAATCGGTAAGCCAAATAGGCCAAATTGATTACATAGTTATTTACAGGCACATATAATTCATATCCTTTAATTATGTTAATTTAATACATAATATTTATAATTAACTATATACCCTAATTTTTCTCATGGATATGGATTGTTCCCCAACAGAAAAGCTACAAACGAAGCCCCATCACCACCATCAACATAGAGACTCAATACTATTTACAGAAATGAAATTAGTTTCCTCCTAAAGCCTTCAATAGAGTGTGCGAAGTGTCTTTCTCTATATGGCAAAGCATTGTCCCAAATTCGATAAACTCTAACCACAAAAGAGCGCTGCATTACCATTGTGTTAAATAAAGGGGGTACCAATGTATGTGCTCTGGTTGAATTTCCGAATTCAAATTTTGAAATTATATAATTTGGGGAACCACATTTAAAAACTTTATAGAATAGCATCATAAGCCTGACCTTTATAAATTCATCAAAAGAGCAACCTAAGAAATCTATGGCATATGCCGAGACGTGAGCCCGCACATTAAGTTTATATACATACCGTATAATTCTATTGAAGTATTTTTTTAATCGATATAAATTCGTGTCATTCGTACCTGAATATACTTCCAAACCATATAATAAAATTGGCATCAACATAGCATGAGCCAACATCTTACGAATGTGTAACGGCAGAGTACAATTTAAATTATATAACCTTCGCAATCCAAACGACAACCGCGATAACACAAAGTTGATGTGACAATCAAAGCCAAGCTTGTCATCAACATAAACACCAAGCGCCCTTATATAATGGACATACTGAATTGCCTCATTACCAATACATAACCTTGGTATATTAATTCCATTTGCATTAAAAACAACTGCCCTAGATTTCGACAAATTAAGTTCAATAAAGTTTTCACTACACCATCTTTCCACTCCCCTTAAGCTTGTTCGAATATTCGCAACTAAGTCAATAGCATCGTTCCTCTCAGATGAAAATAACATTTGAAGATCGTCGGCGTACAGGTGGCTACAAGTCCTAGGTATATTTTCAAATATATCATTTATGTATATAGTGAATAAAAGGGGACCCAACACAGACCCCTGTGGGACCCCTCGAACGACAATTCTCATCGAAGAAACGTATTCACTATTACTTACAAATTGCCTTCGGCAAATAAGAAAAGAGGAAATTAAAGTACAAGCATTTTCCGAAAAGGAGAATTTTCCATATAACTTGTTCAGCAAAACCTCATGACATACTGACTCAAAAGCTCTACTTAAGTCTAAAGTAACTAAAATAGCCACATTTCTGTTATCAACCTGTGTCCTAATTCCATCAACTAAATGTGTCATTAAGGTGGTTGTGTTGCGGTGCTTTCTAAACCCAGATTGAAATTCTGAAATACAGCGTCTATAGTTAATGCTATCCAAAATTTGATCATTGATAAGAATTTCCAAAACCTTTGAACAAACCGGCAAAATACTAATAGGCCTAAAATCAGAAAAATATTGAGGATTCTTAATCTTTGGAACTGGAACAACTCTCGCAATTTTCCAACAATCCGGATATTTTGAAGAAGTAATGATATTGTTATAAATATAAACTAAATGTCCAGAAACTAGAGGCAAAATCATCCTCAGAAATTTGAGCGACACACCATCCGGTCCTATTGCTCGTGACTTTACTCGACTAATAGCGTTACACACTTCCATTGTTCCCACAGTCCGAAAGTAAAATATATCATGTTCACTATTATCTTCCTCTTCCTGACCCCGATACAACAAAGACGGTGGGTTAGTTATCACTGGCAGAACAAAGTGGTTATTGCATCCTTCAACATCGATATTGTCCACTAAACCTTCTTCATCCGCCACAATACCCAATTGCCCTATTTGACTCCACATTTGTCTCTGAGAACAATTTGAAAGTACGGACTCATAATATAACGACCTTTGTTTTCTTATTACAGATTTTGCCCTATTTCTATACTTACAATATACCCGCCATCTTTCAGTACTTTTGTTTTCCAAATAAGCCCGATACGACACATCCCGCTTCTCCTGAGCACGTTTAATTATTAAGGATTTTATCCAGTCTGAGCTCCTACGGGGCCTAATATTTTTCAAAGGAACATGCTTATTATATAATGCCAATAATATTCTGTTGAGAGATTCTACCTGTTCATTCACCTCAGCACTATTATATATACCACTCAGATCAAATATATCCATGTCAGCCGCACATGCATTAAAGTTAAATTGACTATAATCTCTTACCATTCTTCTTTCCAAAACAGTCTCAGTTTCAATTCCAATCGATATAAAAATAAGTGCATGATTTGAGTTTAAAGCCGGAAACTGGAACTGCCCACTATGTTCAACTAATTGTAAATGCGCATTTGATAAGAGGAAAAAGTCAAGCAATTTAGATCTAGGAGAGGCAACAGTAAAATGTGTGGGACGGTTATTATGCACAATTTGTAATCCCATTCCTCCAAAAATGTTCCTTATTCTTATACCCTCTTCAAATAAATTTCGGTTAAAATCTCCCATAAAAACAACTTTATCATAACGAGCTGAGAATTCAGCAAGCAACTCCTCACATCTAGAAATAACACCATAAGGCAAGTAAACTACCCCAACTAAAATCTTCCCAGCACCTACTATATCCACTTCTATAAAAATACATTCCGCAATTCCTTCATCCATAATTTTGCCAACTAGCCTAGATTTCAAGTTTTTACTCACATATACACAAACACCTCCCCCTGCTCTCAAAGACCTATCGTTTCTAAAAATGTTATACCCATTTAAAGATACTGCATTATCAGAAATATGTTCTTTCAGCCAGGACTCCGACACCCCAATCACATTAAAAGTTCGACTTTCAAAAATGGATCTCATTTCCTCCAATTTCCCCGAGGGTGAAATACTCTGCGCGTTAATATGAGCAACATTGAGATTTTTTGATTTCAAATTTAGGCTTTGAATCTCATTAATGTTGATAATGGGACCGAGATTATTATTCATAATTAATGAAAAGAGAAACCCCCCATATCCATGATTTAATTAAGTAGTTATAGCTGTAACTAATAGTAATCTTAAAACTAAAAAACAATATACTATTTTTATAATTCGACTTCATTGGAATAGTAATTGCATCTCAATACAAAATAACTTTTTGAGAATAAACGAGAAAAAAAAATGGAATTTATTGTTTTACAGTTTTAATATAATTTTAAAATTGAATTTCATCCTACTCACAATTAATAGAAAAATATGTAACTCTAGTATGCATATATCAATGTATTAATATTTATCCATACTTGATCATAATACTACTTAATAGGACTTTAACATACACAATTTAAATTTATGTTATTCAATCTTAACTAGACATTGTGAAACAGACCCCCTGTCGATAAGAGAGCATATATTACCAATAATAGGGCATACATATGTGAAAGCACCAAAGCAAATAATATGATTTTCTCTGATTTATATAAATAAAATAGCAATGATTTTGTTTTGTAAAAGTTATATGGTTAATCCTCACTAAACCAGCTATTAAAAAAACAAAACACCGAGTTTATTTCTCTTCATCTCATTATAATGCTTATGTCTGCTCATAATATATAATCTCATAACAAGTTATCATATAAAACTGAAAACCTCAAAAGGCAAGTAACAATGCTAGAACTGCCATAGATCTCATGGATCTGTTACTCTTACACATCCGTTATCAATAGAATAACCTATGAGAATTTGTTGGACGTACGGCCTATATCCAAACAACTCATATTTCAAATGTCTAAAAAAAAATGTGTGCATTGTTAAAAGAATAAGAAGAGTTATTAATCCATGTTATCCATGGCTACAACCGTAACATAAATGAGTAACATATGTTAATTCTGCTTTAACAAAAATAAAATACCACAAAAAGGAGGGGAAAAAACATGCATACATCGGGGCACCCGGGTAGTTTCAATGCGACGTAAATATCCATACAAACTATCTTATTGTCAGTTGCTGTCAATAAGATCAGCATATACAACCTACATGTTCAACACACAAATCGATTATTCAATTGCTTTTTAGATCTTTAATATTACCAGTTAAAATCAACTTTTCAAATTGTAATTCCTGATATGTTTTTGCAGTACTACACTCACAAAAGTTTGTCGGTAGAATCTACTGAAAATGACAGTTAAAACAAAGGTATATACATTTAAAAAGGCGACAAAGGTATTTACCTATAAAATAACTAAAACTTTTGTTATTTTTAACTATTGCAACTTAACTAACAAATGCATTAAAAACAACTACCAATGTCATAAAATTAACTGAAACATTTTTACTACAAAAATTTTAATACAACTGACAAAATCGGAGAAAACTACTGTTTTTTTTACTGTTAATTTAATTTAAATTTTTTTTTTTTTTTTTTTTTTTTTTTTTTTTTTTGGTATTATAAAAGTATATTTTAATTAAAAAAACAATTTTTTTTCTTTCCATTACGAAAATATGTGTTACTACTTCAGCCTATTTAAAATTTGAAGTAAAAATTCCAAACGGTTCTCCAGTTATTATGCTTTTATGCATTAGATATACAATACAAGTTTCTGATTATTATTTGCAGACTGGAAATATATCAATAATAACAAATATAAACTAAACAATAATTTTTAAAATTCAAAAGAATTCAACGAATTTTTTATTTTTAAACTACTAACAAAAACTACTGTTTACTGTAAAAATACTGTTTTAGTAATTGTTAATTATGATAACAAAAATAACTGCATTAAACAACTGTTACGAAATTACAGCACTTTTCGTTAGTTGTTTACTTAAATAACTGTCATAACTGTTGTTTTGAATTTTTCTATAGAAAAACAACAGTAATCACTGTTAAAAACAACAACTACCGTCACACTTTTTTGAGTGTGCGAAAGAATAATAAAAAAAAAAAAATTTAATTATTATTTTAATTTCCAAACAAAAATAATGCAGTTTGAACTTAAGTCATAAATGCCAAAGAAAACTAACATATTTTCTTTTGGATATTCATAAACATTTCAGTGACCAACTTTTCCAAAAATGTATCATGAAGGCCCTAGCAAATTGATTGAAACTACCCGTTACCCCGGTATACATATGTGTATTAAAATAAGAAATACATATGTAAATGAAAATTAACTGACATTGGTATGGACATTGGCGATAATAATTAGAACAAAAAAAAAAGAAAAATAGATAAGTAACAATAAATTTTAACAAATTAATACCACAAATTTAATTCACGGGATCATTTTTTGAAGATCTTCATATCTAACATTTTTTTCAGATCCATCAGGGAAGAAAAGTTTCGCCTCTGGAACAATCATGTTTCTTATATGAAATTTTCTTATTTTCTCGGCATCTTTAAGCTTATGACACAGGTATTGCAGGTTTGCTGCCATCGGGGTCAGATGATCATTTATAAACACTCTAGCCTCTATATCAGCATAATCATTAACTATTTGATTCACCTTTAAATTTTTATTCAGAAAATATTTTGCTACAAGCTCATCTCGTTTTCTGACAGAGTTAAACTTAACGAGCACTACTTTCTTGTTTCGGGTCCATGTGCATAAACTGATGTCATATGGTTGTATTTCTACCTCTAAAACTTCTGCCATTTTTTCTATTTTTAAATATAATTCATCATTGGTTAAAGTTGATGGTAGTCCTCTTACTGTTATATTTGCACGATTTAGTTGTTTATGCAAATAATTGTTTTCGATCCTTAGCTTTTCTACCTTCGTATTTGTAGATTCTTCAAACTTCTCTACTCTCAACACACAGTTTTGTAGATCAGCTTTTATGGACTCCAATTGAGTTATAACACTGTTTGACAAAATATTTGTTATCTCCTGCAACTTAGTTTCCAAGCCTTCCAGTTTATTTGCAAATTGTTGAGCATTAATTTGTGTAACTTCCCGACTATTTCGAAGTGGAACATTAATGCATTGACCACATCGGTAAAAGAGCAAACCATTACTTTTTTTAATATTTTCGACCATAGAAACTGTCATGTTTGGGACATTATCTGCTGCACATTTAACATGGAAATTCTTTTCACAAATTAGACATGCTACATGACCACGATTACAGCCTTGCCCACACGCTGAGCAATCCATTTTTGATATTTCTCTAGTTTATGCTTTGTAATTATTTTCTTTGCTCCTTCTTTATTTTATTTTACCTTTAGACACATGCGGTGTTTATTTTATTTGTGATATACATATACTTTAGTTTCTGTGCTTTTGTTTTGCTTAAAATTTTTTAACGGTTTCTTAGATAAATTCCTCTATAAAGTCTTAGTTTTAAGAGAATCTTTTTCTTAGGAATTCTCTTACACAACACGTTTTCTATTTGTTAAATATTTAAGTCTCTTTTATATATAAATTATATTTTTTATATAAATTAATTTTTGTTTTATTCACAGAATACAATTATTACATCAAAAGCAGTTTCTAAATACATTCTATATCACTTATTAAATGTCTTTATTTATAAAAGTGGATTAAAAAAGCAGTTCATCCTCAGTTAAAAATTATTTTATACGAGCAGCAAAAACGCGTCTATTCACGTGCCATACTTTTCCTCTAATTAATTTTATGGAAAAGGAAAACATTTCATTTGAAGCTAATGAGGTTACATAAATAAATAAAACAAGTATTCCTCCTAGGAACACTAAAAATAAAATATATGAAAATCAAAAAGTTTTGGATATTAAACCTGATATTAAACATACTAATGTTATTCCTCGATAGTCCAAAACTAATATGGACTAAACATTTATCCGACTCATCAAATTTAGAACAAACTGGCATCGATTTGTAGTTGCATATTTTTGCATATTTTGACATAAATGCATGTTTTTGCATATTTCGACTTTAAATGCATATTTGGTGGATTTTTAATGCATATTTTGTGCTTTTTAATGCATATTTGTGCATATTTTTTTATTTTTAGTAGCATTTTTTATTGTGTAAAAAAATATAAAAAATTGATACGTTTTCATATTTTGATTCAATCAAAATAAACATTTTTAAAACTTTATTGACCTATGGGAAATCTTCGAGTTCTGTGTCTGTTTGCAAAATAACTAACTTAAATATATTTTTAAGATTTAAAGTGCATTATTTTTGCAAAAATTATAGTTTTTAGTGCATATTTCTTATATTGTTAGTGCATATTTTTCTTTTTTAACCGCATATTTTAGGCGCATATTTTTCATTTTTAAGTGCATGAAATTCCTTGCCCTAATGATGATATACCAAGTACCTACTAGCAACAACATGTTTGCTGCACTTGATGTAGACAATAATGATGATGATAATTATATTAACGATAATGCAAACAAAGAGCTTTCTGAAGAAAAACCGCCTCCAATAATTATTCCAAATGTTTCAGATATAAGAGCGATGATGAATAACTTTTCAAAAATAGTAAACCTTGAAGATTATTCGTACAAATCTTTGAGAAATGGTCAGGTATGAGTAATGGCAAAAAACGTAAAGGCATATAGAGAGATAGTAAAATATCTATCTTTCGTAAAAAAACATAAACGTTTTCAAATCACATTACAAATGTTGTTTTCAGCCGATCAAGCCGCCGCCGCCGCCGATTATTTGGTTGCGCCGCCGCCGCCGATTTTTATCCGGCTCAACCTCAATCGCCGCCGCCGCCGCCGATTTTTTGCTTGCGCCGCCGCCGCCGATTATTTTGGTCGGCTTGTTTCTCTGCCCCCAATCTCTTTATTATGTATACTCTTTGGCCCTATGCTGCTTATAGGAACGATGGGAATTAGACCAGCGATTTCGACTAAATTTTGCTTCACGGACCCCTTGAGACATATTTACTAGCTCACGGACCCCCAAACCAGTGTTGAGCGAGAGGTACTTTATAAATTATGGGGCAAAATTAATAAAAGCACCTGCTTATTTTAAATTATGGCCAATTTTAAGCAGGAATAAGGAAAAAAAACATTTTTCAAATCAATATTTTGCTAAATAATTTAAAAATTATAAAAAAAATGTTTTTTTTATTAACTTGTTTCATGTTTTTTGTCGGATCTCTTCGCGGACCCCCTGGAATTCTGCTACGGACCCCCATTTGGGAACCGTTGCATTAGACTGTCCCTTAAAATAACGATTTGTCGATTTTCGTTCATTACACCCCCAGTTTTATTGGAAATGGTCCAAATGGAAGAAATGGTTTTTTTTTGGAAAACGTCGTCTTGTGTGGGCTAATATTTTAATATTGTCTACTTATGTAAGGTTCAAAGCAAAATAGAGTAATAATAACAAAAGGATAAAAATAGCATTGTTAAATTTCGTTGATGTTAGTCTAAGTTGAGTTGTTGATACGAAATTAGATTTTCTTTCAGAGGTCACATAAGTAGACAACATTAAAATATTAGCCCACACAAGACGAAATACACTGATGATGGCTTTGTAGCGAAAGCCGAAAATACGTATTCTGTATTGCTGGTCTTATCGAATTCTTTCAAATATATTTTTATTCTTTGTAATTTACTTGTAAAAATTGTATCATCTTTCTTTGATTTGAAAATCATTTAAAACAGGAAGTGATATTAATTTATGATCTAGAGTCAAACTAAAAAAAGAACATTCATTTACTTAAAAATAAGAGATCAACTAAATATTCCCCCATTCAATTATTTTTTATTCCATTTATTCATTTAATATAAGCTGTGTTTTCGACTTAACTATATCCGTTAACTCATAAAAAAAATCAAAGTGCATAAAAACGCGTTTAAGACGAAAACTAACATATTACTTTTCGTATGCACGTTAACTTTCAACATGGATAATTATCAACGTTGAAAACTCAACGTTTATATATTTTCACATCTAACTTAACTTATTCGCGGTACATCCTAAAAACTTTTGCTGACGCACGTTCGATTATAACGGAATAATTATAAACATAACCTGTTTAAAAAATTTGTATACTACAATCGGTTTAACGTACATTTGCTTTAAATACTTAACGTTGATAGGCATGAGACAAAATACAGCTATAGTTAAAATGATTCAGACGTGGAATTTTGAGTTCATCGGATATCATTAACCCAGTTTAGCCTGAATCCAAAATGACCCACGAATTTGATAAAAATGCAAAAACGTGTTTTTTTTAAATTAATTTTAAAGATTCTTTAAAAAGCGTAATTTGTAGGTTCAATTGCTATTTGTACCACATAATAGTTGATATTAAAGAAAAAAAAAATTGGAAAAATGATGATTCGAGTTTGTGTTTGGAGCGACTGCTTTCCAGGACATTTTACAAAAATTGCTCATTTTGTCAAAAATTAAACAGAATTTGAATGTTTTCATCAAATTTTACACAGTTTTCGGAAAAACAACACTTAACTTTGGTTAGAATATAATTAACTTTACATTTGTTTAAAAAATCTTTAACCCTTAGTGACCTGGGGTCAGAAAAGACCCATGAAACTTAATATTAATTATGACTACGAGATTGTAAACCCGAGTAAAAAAAATTATATATCATATGTGGCCCTATGCTCCAACTTGGAACGACGGGAATAAATATATGTGGCATATATTACAATATATAATTAGACATGTCGTTATGTATATCCATATATAATTATATATGACGTCTTTTTCCAAAAATTTTCCTTATATTATGCCATATATAATTTCATGTCCACGGGCCGCATGCGGCCCGTCAACCAATTTCGTACGGCCCTTCATTAAATTTAAAACAATCGAAATTTTTGTTTTAAATTTTAAACAAAATTAAAAAAAAATTATATAATAATATACATAGAAAACAGCGACAGCAAAATAAACATCCCATGGAGCCTCCTACATACGAATATTAAGTGAAAAATTCCTTCTTCTTTATTTAAACCTTAAGTCTGGGAAAAATATTTATGGCTCAATATGACGTGGAAATACTTAGGAGTCTCTTATTTTTTATGAGTTTTAATTCAAAAAAATTACCGTTCATTTTAGGAAATGTGAAGGCTGTTTTACAGACTTCGTAAAGATCTCTAAAATCTACTTTTGAAAATTGTTCTTGAAGCACTTAAATTTGGTAAAACAGACACAATGAAATTTTATTTATACACTCATAGAAATAAACCTGTGAAAATAGCAATACAATTAGTAGCTTTTTTTTGCTATGTTTACAGGTTTATTATTTAAAAGTGACTTTGCAGAAAAATGTTTGCCGATTTTTGCTAAATATTAGTAAGATTAGGAGAGCAAAAATAAATTGTTAAATATAATAATAGTCATCTTGCTAAAAAGAACAGAAATATGTGATGAAAAATAGTAGACTGCTGATTTCACAAAAATAGATTTTTGTCCTCTTAAAACAATTTAAAACAATTACATTTTTTTTTATTTTTGTATTCTACTAATAATCAGCAAAATTTGTTGCTGATTCTAGCAAAGTAAATTTTTATTTCAATTAAATAAAATTTAGCCAAATACAACTAAAATCCTCTATTATTAACAGTTTTACTTTTGCTATTCTTATATTACTAATATTTACCAAGAAATTCTGCTTATTTCAGCAGTTGTTTATGCATGGTAATTTTTAAATAATTTCCAGCAGCTTCAGAAAAACTTTTTAGAGGCTTTTTTCTGTTAGTGAACTTAACCTGACCGGCTTTGCCGCTTTTAATTTTTATCCCGCTTGAAATTGATAATATGATATTCAACTTTTGAATAAAGTTTTTGTAATTTATTTTTTATAGAGTTCCCAGCCAGCAAACGACCCCAAAAATGAATCAGAAAAGTGCTAAAAATATATTATTAAACTTTCACTTGTATGAAAGCCGTGCATCCAAAAGAGCTTTATTTTTTAATTAAAAAATGACTCAAAGAAATATTTCAAAAAAAATTTTTTAAGCTAAGAACTGTTCACAGTTTCAGTTTTGAACTGTTCACAAAATTATGAAACTTATTTACATTTCTGAGTCGTTTCTTAATCATCTTTGGATTTAAAAATTTGTCTCCTTTTATGATTTATGTTACTAAGACTAATATTTTCGTAAAAAACAAATGCGGAATTTTTAACACAGTTTAAAATTTATAAAATATTTGGTTTGAATAATTTTTGACTTCTTCTGGGTTATCTGGCTGGGTTATCAGCCTTGTGATTGAATTTAAAAACTTTAAGAATTAATTTAATGCAATCAGAGCCTGAGAGGTCCGATATTTGTTATAAATTTTCGATATGAAAATGTTGTAGACCTATGAGTTTTAAATTTCATTTACATTCAGATTTTCAATAAAAATTATATTTTCCAGATTTTGTATCAAAATTCCGTTCGTAACGTAATTCATGTTACACATTTCAATAAATAAAACAAGGGACCGAAATCTATTAAGTAAATTTAAAAATATTTGAAAAATTGATGAACACCTTAAACCTATTTTTTGAAATTGAAGAATAATTCGACAAAGTTTTTTGACTTCAGATTCGTATTAAGGAGGGCAAAATATTTTAGAAACATTTATTGAGTCTGTGCCTATATTTTTATTTGGATCAAATATATAAAAGATTTTGATGTACTTCTCCGCAACTTGAAGTTGAATAGCCTTCAAGACTTTTTATACCCTACACCACTATGTGGTCAGGGTATTATAAGTTTGTGCTGATGTTTGTAACACCAAAAAATATTGTTTGTAGACCCACCTTATAGTATACCGATCGGTTCAGAATTTTTTTTTTATTTCGATTTAACGATGTCCGTCTGTCCGTCCGTCCGTCTGTCTGTCTGTCCATGCAATCTTGTGCGCACTCTACAGGTCGCAACTATTAAGATATTTTGATGAAATTTGGTACGCAGACCTATGTTGGCCCAAGGACGAACAAGTTTGATTGGTGAACATCGGTCCATGTTTAGACCTAGTGCCCATATAAGGGTCCTACCAAAATTATATTGTTTATACGCTGCAGGTCGTAAATATTAAGATATTTTGACGAAATTTGGTACACACACACTATGTTAGCCCAATAACGCAGCCTATTGATTTTGGTGAACATCGGTCCATGTTTAGACCTAGTGCCCATATAAGGGTCCTACCAAAATTATACTGTTTATACGCTGCAGGTCGTAAATATTAAGATATTTTGATAAAATTTGGTACGCAGACCTATATTGGCCCAGTAACGCAGCCTATTGATTTTGGTGAACATCGGTCCATGTTTAGACCTAGTGCCCATATAAGGGTCCTACCAAAATTATACTGTTTATACGCTGCAGGTCGTAAATATTAAGATATTTTGATGAAAGTTGGTACACAGACCTAAATTGGCCCAATAACGCAGCCTATTGATTTTGGTGAACATCGGTCTATGTTTAGACCTAGTGCCCATATAAGGGTCCTACCAAAATTATACTTTTTATACGCTGCAGGTCGCAAATATTAAGATATTTTGATGAAATTTGGTACACAGACCTACATTGGCCCAATAACGCAGCCTATTGATTTTGGTGAACATCGGTCCATGTTTAGACCTAGTGCCCACATAAGGGTCCTACCAAAATTATACTGTTTATACGCTGCAGGTCGCAAATATTAAGATATTTTGATGAAATTTGGTACATAGACCTATGTTGGCCCAAGGACGAAGCCTATTGATTTTGGTGAACATCGGTCCATGTTTAGAACTAGTGCCCATATAAGGGTCCCCCCCAAAATTGGCTTGGTTACAAACTGCAGGTCGCAAATATTAAGATATTTTAATGAAATTTGGTGGGCTGACTCACATTATAGAAAATTTTGACACAAGCCCCATTTTAACCCATTCGAATTTCGGATCCAAACAATACACCAGAGTGGTGTAGGGTATTGTATAGTCGGCATGCCCGACTTTAACCTTTTTACTCGTTTGATTTTTTTTAATTTAATTTAATTTATTTATTTCAATCATTGGTACAAATAAGACTTAGAGTCTCTTAAAGCACCTCAAACATTTTAAGTCACAGTGATTAAATGCTTAAATAAGATACATAAAATCTTAAAAATAGACAGTAATAATAACAACAAACCTAAAAAAAAACAGAACAACATAAACGATTAATCTTTGAACAAATTCATAATTGCCATTTTAAAAAACAATACACGGGGTTCGGATTTAATTTGATTAGGTAAACAGTTCCACAATTTCACAGCGCTAACAAAGAACAATCTTGAGGATGATAAGTAATTATAAGCAGGCGTAATAATATTGCTTGTTCGACTTGATCTGGACATATTAATTTTCCGGTACAAATAATCAGGTTCCTTCGTATATATAATTTTGTGTGAAAATACTAAATTTCGAATGTTTAGATATGAAGTTAGATTACATCCCAAGATTTGAAGGGAGTATTGAGATATTCTATCATATTTTCTCTTGTTGAATACAAATCTAGCACAATTATTAATAACCATTTGGAAGTTAGTATTAGATGTGGCATCGAGGTTTCCAAAAACAATTGCTCCATAAGTCAAAATTGGTATAAGTAACGTTTTCACCAATTTGAGCTTAGTGTGACTCGGAACAAACGCTGATGCATACCAGAGTTTCCGTAGAGCACAATACATTTTAGTAATTGTATAATTAATATGATCCTTGCAATTAATTAATTAAAAATCCAAGATTTTTTACCACTCTCACATATTCAACTACTTCATTCTGCATGGTGATAATTGGCAATATTTCAGAAGAGCAACTGCCAATTAATAGGGCTTGAGTTTTCGAAGCATTAATTAACAGATTATTTTCCAACGACCAACGGCAAATTTCGTGCAAGTCCTCATTAAGTCGGCAACCCAAATCTTCCATAAGTCCAGGAGGGCGCGAAAGATATATTTGGGCGTCGTCTGCATATAAGTGAATATTAGAGCTTTTACAGCAGTGTACTATATCATCAATAAAAATACTAAACAGAATAGGACCAAGAATTGAACCTTGAGGTACTCCTGAAAAAACAGGTTTCATAGTTGAGAAAGACTCCCTACAACTAACCCTTTGTGACCGACCTGACAGATACGATCTGATAAGATTAGAGGCAAAATTACTGAAACCGAAATACTTAATCAGTTTTATCAATAATACATCATGATTAACGGTATCAAATGCTTTAGAAAAGTCTATAAGAACCATGATAGTGAGATGGCCTCGATCAAAAGATGGACGAATGTCCTCTAGGACTTTAAGTAAGGCAGTACTGCAGCTTCTCCCTGCTCTCTAACCAGATTGATTTTCAGTAAGAAGGTTATTGCTTGCCAGATGTTTGATAATTTGTTTCGAAATTAAACGCTCAAATGATTTGGAAATACTTGATAAAATACTGATTGGCCGGTAGTCTTCAGGTAAAGTAGGTTGATTCTTTTTACCAACAGGGATGATATTTGCAATCTTCCAAGATTCTGGAAATTAGATCCGGTCTTAGAAAACCAAAATACTCAAAAAAGGTTTTAGCAGAAGGCTGTACAAAAAATTATGGGACCTCATGAACAACATTTTTAATACAGTTCCAGATATAATAATATATGCTACTATATATAGTGCAATATATATTGATATATGGTATCATTTAAACAATATATTCCCAAGTAAAAAAGTTTTGATATAGTCATATATTATCATATACAATTTTGTATAATTATATATTGGAACATATATACTAAGATATACTTATATACAATTTTACGAAATTATATCCTAAATATATAATTATATTTTGTTATATATTGCACAATATATAGCGCAATATATTACAATATCCAATTATATATAGACCTGTATATATTTACATATGCCTCATATAATTATGTATAATTGTATCGAATAATATACCATTACATCTAGTTGGATATGAGGAGAAAATCCGGATAAAATTGTATCAAACCATATCTTATTCCATCAAATTAGATCTAATTGTGTCAAATTAGATCTAATATGACCATAATACGATCTTATTTGATACAATTATATGTTCTCATTTTTCGGATGTAATTATATATAATATCAAAACTCATACCCGAGTAAAAAAGTTTTGATATAATCATATATTCACTGCTGTTCTAGGTTTAGAGGGTTTTGATTTAGAATGGATTTCTAAAAGCACATGGAATTAAAATATTCGGAAATTTGCTGTTTTGGTATTCACATATTAAGTGCGTTCCCGTACGTACCCAAAGTTAACGAAATTTACTCAAAGTTACCGAAATTTACCCAAAAGCGTTCCCGTACTCGAAAATTGGGTAAATGAGAGCACTAATGAGAGTGTATTAGTATTTCTCTTTTTACCAAAATTTACCCAGCCTTTTCTTCGGGTAAACTTTGATAACACAGCTGATGTAAATATAAACAAAAAACAATTGTGAAAAAAAATTTTGAATTTTGATTAAATCATTTTTTCTTCTTCTTCCTCTTTTTTTTTTGATTCCGAAAGAAATTGTTTAAATTTATAGACAGTTTTTAAAATAATCTTTTTATGTATTAAAAGTTATACAAATTTCAATATTTTAGTGAAAATACAAAGAAAACATTTCAAAATTTTGTTCACACATGTTTTTTTTAATAATTTAATAAATATCTCAAAGAAAAAAAGTACATTCGTTTTCACTTCCACCCAGCTTTTTATGCACGGAATATTTCACAAAAATTTTTGTGGATGTGAATCACAAAACAGCAAGTGTTCGGAATGTTCCACTTAAGAATTTCTTTATGTGGATTCGGAACTGAGAACAGCGTCGATTATTTTATGTAATTGCATATAGTAACTTATAATTACATATGGCCACATATGCTTTTAAATTCAAGCATATATACTTTTATATAGCCATATATTAGATATTTTTTCCTCAAAGGTTGTAATATGGAGACATATGTGATTTTATATTATTACATACTGGCCCCTGTATGTGCTATATATAAGTTCATAAAGTAACATCTAAAAGATATAATTACATATACGTTTATATATAATTTAGTACACTCATACAAATAAGTCCGTAAAAATAGCAGAAAAAGTTACTAAAAATTAGTTAAAAATGATGCTGCAGAAAACACTGCTAATATTAGCAGAATCAGTTTGCTAAATATTAATAAAATGAAAACAGCAACAAAAAAAACTGTTAAATTTACAGAATTTTAGTAATATTTGAGCTAAATTGTTGTTAATTGCAAATAACAATTTAACCTGCTAAAATTAGCAAAAAATTGCTGAATAGTAGTTTAATAAAAATAGCAAAAAAACACTGTTAAATTTACAGAATTTTAGTAATATTTGAGCTAAAAATTGCTAAATAATAGTAGAATGAAAATAGCAAAAAAAACTGTTAAATCTACAAAATTTTTGCTAAAATTTTCTGAAATCAATAAAACTTTGGCAGATTACTAGTGGACTGGAAAAAGGTAAAAAAGGAGCAATTGAAATGAAAATTAATAAACAAAAAATAAATGTGTATTTAAAAACATACTTGGGACCAGTTTATTGAATGTGTCAATTAATTGAAATTTTTTCAACTGGCATTGTTCAATGCCTAAATGCCCATTTATAATTGATAAAAGAAGTATTTGTTTTCATGTTTTAATAAAAGAATAAATTAAGAAAAAAAAAATTAAAAATTCGCGTATTTCTTATATTTTTATACCCTATACCACTATGTGGTCAGGGTATTATAAGTTTGTGCTGATGTTTGTAACACCAAAAAATATTTGTCCACCTTATAGTATACCGATGGGCTCAGAATTTTTTTTTTTTATTTCGATTTAACGATGTCAGTCCGTCTGTCTGTCTGTCCATGGATTCTTGTGCGCACTCCACAGGTCGCAAATATTAAGATATTTTGATGAAATTTGGTACACAGACCTACGTTGGCCCAAGGACGAAGCCTATTGATTTTGGTGAACATCGGTCCATGTTTAGACCTAGTGCCCATATAAGGGTCCTACCAAAATTATATGGTTTATACGCTGCAGGTCGCAAATATTAAGATATTTTGATGAAATTTGGTACACAGACCTACGCTGGCCCAAGGACGAAGCCTATTGATTTTGGTGAACATCGGTCCATGTTTAGACCTAGTGCCCATATAAGGGTTCCCCCAAAATTACATTGTTTATACGCTGCAGGTCGCAAATATTAAGATATTTTGATGAAATTTGGTACACAGACCTATTTTGGCCCAAGGACGAAGCCTATTGATTTTGGTGAACATCGGTCCATGTTTAGACCTAGTGCCCATATAAGGGTCCTACCAAAATTATATTTTTTATACGCTGCAGGTCGCAAATATTAAGATATTTTGATGAAATTTGGTGCGCTGACTCACATTATAGAAAATTTTGACACAAGCCCCATTTTAACCCATTCGAATTTCAGATCCAAACATTAGTTGGATTTTACCCAGACTGGTGTAGGGTATTGTAAAGTCGGCATGCCCGACTTTAACCTTTTTACTCGTTTTTATATTACAATGATTTTTCTTCAATTATGTGTACATTTCCCTACCATTGTTTTCATCAATGCAAATAGAAAAAATTTCATTGGCATTGAATGGTGATGAAATTTGTTGGCATTGACATTGAGATAAAGTAATGCCAATTATATTTCAATGCCAATGAAAATTTCCCAAGAATGATTTTTTGTAAAAGTTGTAATAGTTATTTATAGATAATAATATATTAAGCATAACAACCCAGTCAGAAATCGCCAGTGGTACAAAAAATCAAGCACTGGGTAACCACGGTGTTAAAAATAAATGACGGGCAGAACAGTCATTTGGGACGCTTTGCCAGCGTTTGCAAAAAGCGTTTTGCCAGTATTTGTTTTACAAAAATTTCGGGGGTTTATAAAAAAACCACTGGCATAGAATTGGCTTAGAGTGATATGCCAGGGTTTGCAACCACTGGTTATCCAGTGCTAACTATCCAATGCTACCAGTGGTATAAAAATCAATTCATTGGTAGACCAATTATTTTATACAAATGCTGACGCTTTATTAAAAAAGGTTTGTAGTCAGAAGGTTCCGAGTTCAAATCCGGTTGCAAGGAAATTTTTTTTTTGATTTTTTTTAATTTAAAATTTTTTTTTTTTTATAAAATCAATTTTTTGTTTGTGAAAGCTCCTTCAAGACCAACTTTTCTTTTGCCCTCCCAACGCTAGCATATTAGTTTCAAAAAATAGTTTGGCAGTACTAGCCTTTTGGCACAGCCAGTAGTTGTCCAGGTATTATCACTCATTTATCTGTTTAGCCATCAAATATGATATGTCTCGTTAGCTCAGTGGGTAGAGCAATCGTCTGCCAATCTGACTGCCTGGGTTCAAATTACGGCAGGACCAAAAAAATACATATGAACTTTTTTTAAATTTTATTTTGGAAAATATATTTTCAGACCACCTATTTATTGGTTTTGCCAACGTTCAAAAATTTTGTTCCTCCAGTGCTTTTCCGGCGCTTTTTGAACAGCCGGTCCTTTTGTCTAATTATGTTATCATTTTGGGAATGGGAAAGCACTTTTTGCCAGTACTTGTACCACCTGTTAAAGTGCTTTACCACCGCTTTCCCGTTTGTATTTTTCTGATTCGGAAAATGTATTTCAGAGACCCTTCTTTGATTTTGATTGTTTGTTGATCGGATATGTACTTCCGAATTTATTTTAGTTTCCATTTTCACCTCTAAAGCTCCACCCACAGGAAAGAAGGTGTGGCCGATTGAAAATATCGTATTCTTTAAATAAGCTTAAAAAGACCAATATTGGAGAAAAAAAATTAGGGTCATCCCCGTAAACTCCACTAGCTCCCCAGAGATACTTTTAATCACAATTTTCATATTAAAATGGTTCGTCCAATTTCAATTTAGCTTTATTTAAAAACTTTTTTCATTATTTTTGGCGAGTCAAAAATAGTGTTTCCAATTATTCGACATAGGCGGTTAATCGGTTAATGCATTATTCGAAAAATCACTAAAATTGATTAACCAGTTATTCGGGTCGGTTAATCGAGAAAATTGGCGGTTAATCGATTAATCGTTTAATGCAAAATTGATGTATTTCCTTAACTTTTTATCAATTAAAACACACTTTTCATTAAATATTAACGTTACATACATATAAACACGATGTATTTAATAAAAAAGTTTTCATATTCTAAGGTTAAAAAATTTCGGAATCTGAGATTTTTTAAAAAAGGTCCGTAAAAATGTTGCTAAATCTACTAAAATTTCGTTGAAGATGGCAGAAGGAACTGCTGAAATAAGCAAAATATTAGTAAGTTAAGAACAGAAAACCTAAAACTGTTACATAACGTAGATTACTTAACGTAGATTTTTTGTTCAGAAAAAATTTTTTAATCAATACTGACACAATAAAATTTAATATTGCATTTAAAGAAATGCTATACCTAAAGTTTTTTAAATTTTAATAAGATTTTTCCTACACCTATGAAATTTTCATTAAAGGCTCCATTAGTCTAATCGTAAAGAAATAAAACGTATCTGTAAACAATTTAATATGTTAAAATAATACAAAAAATATTTTCGTCTTTCTTCTATGTATTGAAACAATTGTCAAGTAAAATCGTAAACAAATTCTGTTGAAAATAGAAAATTTCTACATTATTACTTGATATTTATCTCTATGCTGAAGAAAAAGATAAAAAATCAATATTTTCTATTTTTATACTCTTTTTATTCATCACAAGATTCTTACGATACTTCCAAACTAATTTGGGCTTAAGGCATCGCTAAAAAAATTTGAGTTCTCTTTGAGATTAATTTCAGTTAATTGAGAATACCAGTTTACTTTGTTGTACCTATCTTTTTCGTTACTAAAGCTGCCTACACACTAGGGAACATACTTGAAAAAAGAGAGCATTTTTTGTGAATGTGTGAGTGCGTTTGTGTGTGTGTGCGTGTTGAGAGCGTGCATTTCGTGTTTACAAAATTTTTTGATATTTTTTGTTCCCTCAACCATGTTCCCTAGTGTGTAGGCAGCTTAAGGGACATTAGCAGTAAAAACGAGTAAAAAGGTTAAAGTCGGGCATGCCGACTATACAACACCCTACACCAGTCTGGGTAAAAGCCAACTAATGTTTGGATCCGAAATTCGAAAGGGTTAAAATGGGACTTGTGTCAAAATTTTCTATAATGTGAGTCAGCGAACCAAATTTCATTAAAATATCTTCATATTTGCGACCTGCAGTGTGTAACCAAGCCAATTTTGGGGGGACCCTTATATGGGCACTAGGTCTAAACATGGACCGGTGTTAACCAAAATCAATAGGCTTCGTCCTTAGGCTGCCATAGGTGGGTGTACCAAATTTCATCAAAATATCTTAATATTTGCGATCTGCAGCGTATAAACAATATAATTTTGGTAGGACCCTTATATGGGCACTAGGTCTAAACATGGACCGATGTTCACCAAAATCAATAGGCTTCGTCCTTGGGCCAACGTAGGTCTGTGTACCAAATTTCATCAAAATATCTTAATATTTGCGACCTGCAGCGTATAAACCATATAATTTTAGTAGAACCCTTATATGGGCACTAGGTCTAAACATGGACCGATGTTCACCAAAATCAATACACTTCGTCCTTGGGCCGGCATAAGTATGTGTACCAAATTTCATCAAAATATCTTAATATTTGCGACCTGCAGCGTATAAACCATATAATTTTAGTAGAACCCTTATATGGGCACTAGGTCTAAACATGGACCGATATTCACCAAAATCAATAGGCTTCGTCGTTGGGCCGACATAAATCGGTGTACCATATTTTATCAAAATATCTTAATATTTGCGACCTGCAGCGTATAAACAATATAATTTTGGTAGGACCCTTATATGGGCACTAGGTCTAAACATGGACCGATGTTTACCAAAATCAATAGGCGTCGTCCTTGGGCCGACATAAGTCGGTGTACCAAGTTTCATCAAAATATCTTAATATTTGCGACGGACGGACAGACGGACCTCGTTAAATCAAATAAAAACGAGTAAAAAGGTTAAAGTCGGGCATGCCGACTATAGAATACCCTACACCAGTCTGGGTAAAAGCCAACTAATGTCACCAAAATCAATAGGCTGCGTTATTGGGCCAATATAGGTCTGTGTACCAAATTTCATCAAAATATCTTAATATTTGCGACCTGCAGCGTATAAACAGTATAATTTTGGTAGGACCCTTATATGGGCACTAGGTCTAAACATGGACCGATGTTCATCAAAATCAATAGGCTTCGTCCGTGGGCCAAAATAGGTCTGTGTACCAAATTTCGTCAAAATATCTTAATATTTACGACGTGCATCGTATAAACAATATAATTTTGGGGGGACCCTTATATGGGCACTAGGTCTAAACATAGACCGATGTTCACCAAAATCAATAGGCTTCGTCCTTCGGCTGCCATAAGTCGGTGTACCAAATTTCATCAAAATATCTTAATATTTGCGACCTGCAGCGTATAAACAATATAATTTTGGTAGGACCCTTATATGGGCACTAGGTCTAAACATGGACCGATGTTCACCAAAATCAATAGGCTTTGTCCTTGGGCCAACGTAGGTCTGTGTACCAAATTTTATCAAAATATCTTAATATTTGCGACCTGCAGCGTATAAACCATATAATTTTAGTAGGACCCTTATATGGGCACTAGGTCTAAACATGGACCGATGTTCACCAAAATCAATAGGCTGCGTTACTGGGCCAATGTAGGTCTGTATACCAAATTTTATCAAAATATCTTAATATTTACGACCTGCAGCGTATAAACAGTATAATTTTGGTAGGACCCTTATATGGGCACTAGGTCTAAACATGGACCGATGTTCACCAAAATCAATAGGCTGCGTTATTGGGCCAATATAGGTCTGTGTACCAAATTTCCTCAAAATATCTTAATATTTACGACCTGCAGCGTATAAACAGTATAATTTTGGTAGGACCCTTATATGGGCACTAGGTCTAAACATGGACCGATGTTCACCAAAATCAATAGGCTGCGTTATTGGGCCAATATAGGTCTGTGTACCAAATTTCATCAAAATATCTTAATATTTACGACCTGCAGCGTATAAACAATATAATTTTGGTAGGACCCTTATATGGGCACTAGGTCTAAACATGGACCGATGTTCAAAAAAATTTGTCCTTGGGCCAACATAGGTCTATGTACCAAATTTCATCGAAATATCTTAATAGGTGCGACCTGTAGAGTGCGTACAAGATTGCATGGACAGACAGACAGACGGACGGACGGACGGACGGACGGACAGACGGACATCGTTAAATCGAAATAAAAAAAAATTCTGAACCGATCGGTATACTATAAGGTGGGTCTACGACCAATATTTTTTGGTGTTACAAACATCAGGACAAACTTATAATACCCTGACCACATAGTGGTGTAGGGTATAAAAATTCTAAGCCGATCGGTATACTACAAGGTTGGTTACCGTTATCGTTATAATACCGTTATCGCTAAAATACCGTTTCAAATTGAATACCGTTACCGTTATCGATACCTCTAAAAAAATTTCTATATACCGTTATTTTTATGGGTAGTTACCGGTATTTTACCGGTATTTATTATTTTATATAAAAATTACAATTTTTTTATTTTATAATCTTGAGTGTTTGTTTTTACAAAAAATTTATAGATAATAATTTTACTTATTAAAACTACCAGTATTGAATTTATAGCCTAAAATCTGTATTTTCAGTACTTAAAATTAAAAATATGCCATGTTTTTACTTGTTTTTATATGTTTTTAACATAATTTCTAATACCGGTACGTGCCGGTATTGCTGTTTCGATAACGGTATACCGTTACCGAAACAGTCTTAAATACCGTTACCTTTACCATTACCTAAACAAACGAAATCTGATACCGTTACCCTTACCGTTATTCGTTTCGGTAACCAACCTTGGTATACTATAAGGTGGGTCTAGGACCAATATTTTTTGGTGTTACAAACATCAGCACAAACTTATAATACCCTGACCACATAGTGGTGTAGGGTATAAATATCCTAAAGTTTGGGCGAAATTACTCTGAGAGAATTTTATCGGACCATATTTTAAACAAAATTTTAAATAAGAAACTTTGATATTTTTTTTAAACATTTGCGCAAAATTTTATTAAAAATTGGGATTCTCTCAAAACATATGACGTGTCTCGATGTTGCAATGTCTTGCTTGCGGTTGCTCGAAAAATGTATCTAAAGGCTTAAGGACCTATTTCACACTATTTTTAAAGAATTTTAAGCTATTTTAGTTAGTATTTGTTTCTTTCTAAGCTTTTTTTTTTGTAATTTTTTACCCAAGATTAAGAAAATTGTGAAGTTTTGTGAAAGAAATTAAGGAAAAATTCCATATTAAAAATGTAACCGGTTAATCTGCCAATTTTAACCGATTATTCGGGTCGAATAATTATTTGAGTTTTAAATTACTTGTTTCGCCATTAACCGAAATAGAGGCGATTAATCGAGGAATCGGTTAATCGATTAACCGAATTGGAAACACTAGTTAAATATATGCAGTAATTTTTATGAGTCATTTAACATTCTGTTTATAACCGCTCCAAAATTGGTGGTTTAGTTTACAAAAAATTTGTAAAATTAGCAAATCTTCTGTTAAAAATTAGTAACTAAAATTCAGCAAAATACTGTAAAGTTAGCAAATTTATTGTTAAAAAAAATTAGTAACTAAATTCAGCAAAAAAAATAGCAAAAAAATTTGTAAGTTAGTAATGTGGAGGTAGCAAAAAAATTAACTAAAAATTAAATTTTAATTAAAAATTAGTTAAAAATTAGTTAAATTGAAGTACTAACAGGGAAGATTGTTACCCTTATACGCGAACTTTACAAAGATGCACAGTGTAAGGTACGTTTTAATGGTAAAGAAAGTCGGCCTTTCACAACTTTAACTGGAGTTAGACAAGGCTGTATATTGTCCCCCACATTATTTCTCTTGCTTTTGGACTGTGTAATGGAAGATACAAACAAGGAGGCGCCGTTTGGCATTCGTTGGAATATGGCAGAGTACCTAAACGACATAGACTACGCTGATGACATTTGTCTAATGGCTCATCGATATGTGGATATTGAAGCCAAAATAAAGAGACTCTCCGAAAATGCCAAAAAAGTAGGATTGAGAATAAACTTTAATAAGACAAAACTTATGCGTATAGGTACCCATATAACGACCCCATTAACAGCAGAAAACACGTTAATTGAAGATGTCGAATCATTTGACTACCTTGGTTGCAAGATTACAAAAGATGGCGGGTCTGAAACTGATATCTGTGATCGGATAAATAAAGCTCGCATTGCTTTCTTCAAATTGCACAGAATATGGCGTGCAAACAACATCTCGAAGAAGACAAAATTACGCATATTTAATTGCAGTGTAAAATCTGTATTGCTATATGGCTGTACCAAATGGAGCTTTACAAAACTGACATTGGGAAAGATCCAAACGTTTATTAATCGATGTTTGAGAAAAATCCTTCAAATATACTGGCCGAATTGGATCTCAAACGAAGCTCTTTGGCAAACTGTTGTCCAATCGAATTAGATATACATACGTAAAAGGAAATGGACATGGATCGGTAATATCCTAAGACGACCACAAACTGAAATCGCTAGAGCGGCGCTTGAGTGGAATCCCCAGGGACAACGAAGACAAGGAAGGCCACGTAATACATGGATACGCTGTACCAAAAAAGAATATGAAACAGCTCGTAAAACCTGGAACCAAATTAAATCACTTGCCGGAGACAGAAATAAATGGAGAGAATTCGTTGACGCCCTATGTTCTTCGTGAACTTTTTATTTAAGTGTTATGTGTAATCTCTTTTTTTACTACGTAATTTAAATAAATAAAGGACATATATATATATATATATATATATATATATATATATATTAGGGCGGGTCGATTTAATAATCGCCCATGGCTCAGTGAAAATCGTATTCTAGGGATCAAAATAAGAAACTTTGCCGAAGGAACCATACCTCTAAAACGAATTCTACTACCCCCAACTGTTGACTTTTGTCCCGTAGGGTCAAGTTTTGAAAAATCCCACTTTGACCCATTTAGAGTGCCCCAATCGAGTCCAAATGTATGACCGACCCCCACTAACTTTGGAGGGCCGATCCACCCTTGCCAGTGGCACACCCCCTGGAACTCCCCTGGGGGGTTCCCCATACAAACATTTTAAAAAATCACCATTTTTGGAACTTTATTTTATTATTTTTTATTTATTTTATTTATTTTTATTATTTTATTTATTTTTTCTCTTTAGAAATTTATTTAGTCAGAACATATGTAAATGAAAAAATTAATTTAACTTAGTAATAGAAAAGAAAATAAAAAAAATTACTGTTTGAAGTCTTTTTTGCTTTCAAGTCTGGGCATTTTTTCTTTTCTATTACTAAGTTAAATTAATTTTTTCATTTACATATGTTCTGACTAAATAAATTTCTAAGGAGAAAAAATAAATAAAATAATAAAAATAAATAAAATAAATAAAAAATAATAAAATAAAGTGCCAAAAATGGTGATTTTTTAAAATGTTTGTATGGGGAACCCCCCAGGGGAGTTCCAGGGGGTGTACCACTGGCATGGGTGGATCGGCCCTCCAAAGTTAGTGGGGGTCGGTCATACATTTGGACTCGATTGGGGCACTCTAAATGGGTCAAAGTGGGATTTTTCAAAACTTGACCCTACGGGACAAAAGTCAACAGTTAGGGGTAGTAGAATTCATTTAGAGGTATGGTTCCTTCGGCAAAGTTTCTTATTTTGATCCCTAGAATACGATTTTCCCTGAGCCATGGGCGATTTTTTTGCCTCCCCACAAATCGACCCAGCCTAATATATATATATACTAACAGTTTTACTAACTTTTCTACAAACTTTTTTCTATGATTGTAGGAATTGGGGTTCGGAAATTCCCGGGCGGGAATTCCCGGCAAACTTTTCCCGGGAAATTTTAAAAATATAAAATTTTTAAATTGTTTTTGTTTGGAATAGGATTTTTTAATTTTAGTCATAAAAAACATTTTAAATACCAAAACAAAAATTTCATTGATAAAATCTTTTAAAAGGGAATCAATTTATTTGACACACAAAAAAACTAGTAGTTTTTAGCCATTTTTAGTTTTTGAGCCGAAAACTACAAAATTAATTTAGTTTTTCCATATAATTTTCATACAAACTGAAATCCAAATTCTTAGCGTGTTTTTTAATCACCTGTATTTAGAATTTTTCATACAAAAAGTGGATTTATTAACTCCAAAAAAAAAGCTGGATTTAATAAATCCATAATAAAAGCACAAATATATGAAACAGCCTATTAATTTAATGTCAGAAAAAAATACGAATAAAAATTAAAAGAGAAACAAAAAAATTGAAAAACTAACAAATAAAAGGATTTTATTAAATTTTTTTTTATGAAATAAGTTTAGAAAAAAAACTACACCTCACCACATACATATTTTGAATCTTGGATATGGAGAAATAGCTGAAATAGGAATGCCAATTTTTCACTCTACAGTAAGTAATTTAATTAAATCCAATAAGTGAATATTAAATATTGCAATGGAATTTTTCAATTGTGTAAAAATATAAATTGAAGTGATAAAACTGAAAAGGCAGACTGTTTATCGCTGTTTTATATAAAATATAATTAAAAATTAAAATTTAAAGTTAAATCCTTCATCATCGAATTCGGTATTAAAAATTAGGGTGAAAGAAGTGTCGGACAGAAAATTCTTTTTAAAATAGGGATAATCTAACGACATCTGTTGAGCGCTTTTAGAAACACTTTTTGGATTTATTAAATCCAAGTGATTAGAAAAAACGGCTTCTACCTGGTTTTTGCCAAAAACGAAGTAAAAATATCTGAAATCTGCATTTTTGATACACCCGGTATCATTTATAGTTAACTTTCGATGCACCCTGTTACAACGAATATAGAAGTAAAGCAAGTGTCAAAAAAATATTTTTTTAGTTTTTTAAGAATATTTCTATTTTAGTTTGAAATTGTGTGTTGTTATTAATTTTTAAATGTGTTAATAATTTTTTTGCATTAATTTAATAATAAACGAGTAAAAAGGTTAAAGTCGGGCATGCCGACTATACAATACCCTACACCAGTCTGGTGTATTGTTTGGATCCGAAATTCGAATGGGTTAAAATGGGGCTTATGTCAAAATTTTCTATAATGTGAGTCAGCGCACCAAATTTCATTAAAATATCTTAATATTTGCGACCTGCAGTTTGTAACCAAGCCAATTTTGGGGGGACCCTTATATGGGCACTAGTTCTAAACATGGACCGATGTTCACCAAAATCAATAGGCTTCGTCCTTGGGCCAACATAGGTCTATGTCAAAATATCTTAATATTTGCGACCTGCAGCGTATAAACAGTATAATTTTGGTAGGACCCTTATATGGGCACTAGGTCTAAACATAGACCGATGTTCACCAAAATCAATAGGCTGCGTTATTGGGCCAATATAGGTCTGTGTACCAAATTTCATCAAAATATCTTAATATTTGCGACCTGCAGCGTATAAACATTATAATTTTGGTAGGACCCTTATATGGGCACTAGGTCTAAACATGGACCGATGTTCACCAAAATCAATAGGCTGCGTTATTGGGCCAATGTAGGTCTGTGTACCAAATTTCATCAAAATATCTTAATATTTACGACCTGCAGCGTATAAACAGTATAATTTTGGTAGGACCCTGATATGGGCACTAGGTCTAAACATGGACCGATGTTCACCAAAATCAATAGGCTGCGTTATTGGGCCAATATAGGTCTGTGTACCAAATTTCATCAAAATATCTTAATATTTACGACCTGCAGCGTATAAACAGTATAATTTTGGTAGGACCCTTATATGGGCACTAGGTCTAAACATGGACCAATGTTCACCAAAATCAATAGGCTGCGTTATTGGGCCAATGTAGGGCTGTGTACCAAATTTCATCAAAATATCTTAATATTTACGACCTGCAGCGTATAAACAATATAATTTTGGTAGGACCCTTATATGGGCACTAGGTCTAAACATGGACCGATGTTCACCAAAATCAATGGGCTGCGTTATTGGGCTAACATAGGTCTGTGTACCAAATTTCGTCAAAATATCTTAATATTTACGACCTGCAGCGTATAAACAATATAATTTTGGTAGGACCCTTATATGGGCACTAGGTCTAAACATGGACCGATGTTCAAAAAAATCAAACTTGTTCGTCCTTGGGCCGACATAGGTCTGCGTACCAAATTTCATCAAAATATCTTAATAGGTGCGACCTGTAGAGTGCGCACAAGATTGCATGGACAGACAGACGGACGGACGGACAGACGGACAGCGTTAAATCGAAATAAAAAAAAATTCTGAACCGATCGGTATACTATAAGGTGGGTCTACGACCAATAATAAAATAGTGATGTGACAAAGAAAAACTAAATAACAAGTGTAAATGACTTGGTTTTTGTAATTTATACTGAATTTAGACTGAGCAAAAACCAGATGGTTTTTGTACAAAACTAAATTACAAAAGCCAATTCATTTACACTGAATTTTTAGTTTTTCTTTGTCACATCACTTTTTTATTAAGCACTTTTCTTTATGTTTTTATGGTTAAATTAAATTAAAAAAATTATTAACACATTTAAAAATATATAACAACACACAATTTTAAACTAAAACTGAAATATTTAAAAAAAATTAAAAAATATATTTTTGACACTTGCTTTAATTCTATATTCGTTGTAACAGGGTGTATTGAAAATTAGTTATAAAAGAAATCGGGTGTATCAAAAATACAAATTTCAAATATTTTTACTTGGTTTTTGGCAAAAACCAGGTAGAATCTGGTTTTCAGTTTGTATGAAAATTGTATGGAAAAACTAAATTAATTTTATAGTTTTCGGCTCAAAACCTAAAAATTACCAAAAACTAATAGTTTTTGCCTAGTCTAAATATACTATTAGTTTTGTACAAAAACCAGCTGGTTTTTGCTTAGTCTAAATTCAGTATTAAGTAATAAAACCTAAAAACTTAGTAAAATGTTTAAAAGAAATATAAAAAAAAGTTTTGTTTCTTAGAAATAATCGCCCTTACTATCTAAATTTTTCAAATGTATATTTTAGTTAAAGTCGACTTTAGTTAAAATATTGGGTGGCAGTATACCTTGACTTGGTTTTTTTTTGGAGCATTCTGATTTGTTAATTTAAGGGCCAATAATTTTATTAGTAACGTTTTCATTAATAAATGTGATATTTTCAAGTAAGTTTACTTTAACTTAATGCACCTGCTTTCAAACTAATATATTCTTTTATATTAAACAATTATTTTAATTTTTGCATTAAAAAATACAAAAATTGTTTTTTCGGACTTTCTATATTCTCATATATTTAGTTAGAATATTCTTCCACCTCAAGTCCAAATTCTAATATGATATTGTCATATTAGATTTTTATTTGTTGTTTCAAAAATTAATAAAATATCAGTAGTATGGAAATACTTCACAAAAAAGGACAATGCAGCGCAGTGCAATATTTGCCCTAAAAGACGGAGGTATCTAAATTTGGTTATCCGACATCTAAATTTGGTTCACAAAAAAAAAAAAAATTGATGGTCATGCAACTTCTGTTGAAGAAAACAATAACAAGAATTACGTTCCAGCTAAAATTAGCAAAGTAGCCGAAGAAAAAAGTGTAAGCTGAATAGACATTGAACGTTTTATAGTAGGGCAAACATTTCCTGAAATTGTATCCAAATTAGCCGCAGTCGACGGAATGTCAATCCGCACCATAACTAGATCTTCGATTATTCGAGAGAGTTTTTATAATAAAAACCTGACATTGCCAAAAAATGAAACCGATGTCAAGAACATTATATTAAATTACTACAATCATGTAAAAGATATCATGATAAAAGCAATATCGAGCAATATTTCTAACAATAGGAGATTTACTATAATCTTAGATGATTGGACAAGAATATCACAAAAGAGATATTTGAACATATGTATGTATGTATAAACGGAAATAATTCATTTTATAACCTGCGGTTGGTTTATATATCAGGAAGATGTAATACTGATGAAATAAGAAGAATTGTAGAAACAAGACTAGAAGAGTTTTATTTGTCTTTGGAAAATAACATAGTGGCCACCATATCTAATGCACCAAATGTGATGAAACGGTTTGTTTCCGACAGTCCAGTAGTGGGTGCTTTCTGCTAGAATCATGCAATTTATTTGGCAGAGCTTAGAGTAATTTATGTGAAATCAAATGTTCAACATTCTGATATTTTTACTGTGAATTCTCACTACACAGACTAAATTTGTACTGAATTTTTTTTTTTAACAAAACTTACTTATATAGGTGGTTTTCATTAATAATTTTGTTCAAAAATATTTCCCGGGATTCCCGGAAATTCCCGGGAAATAAATAAAATCCGGGAAATCTCAAACCCTAATCATCCCACATAAGGAGTGAGATCATAAAAATGTTAACACACATAAAGTTAAATAAAGAACAAACCATTGAATTTTAAGACTTCAAACCAAATTTTTATTAAATGAAATTTAATACAAAATCAAACAAAAAACATGGAATTCTAACCACTACGAACAAAGTTATCCACCCTCCCATTAAGGCTTTTATGGTAGTTTCTGTCACCCTTTTAGAGCAGGTGGTCCATCTACGTTTGAAATCTTGCATGCCCTGTAGGGTGGGTCGATTTAGCAATCGATATTGCGTACTCGATTTTTCGAAAGCTTTTAGCATGAGGAAAAAAAAGTTCCTCTACGACATATCAAAAAAATCATTTTCGAGGCTCCCAAATTTAAATTTTTAGCAATTTTCTAATAAATGTTAGATTAGCGCCATCTTGAGGTGGCTTTTTGAAACAACTAATAAAGTTGTAAACAATATAACATTACAACCTTTCCAGAAAGGTATTAATTATGAAAATCGGATAAAAAATGTGGCAACTAGAGGTAAAAGTATATAAGTAAAATTATTTTCTGCTTGATGATGAAATGATGAGAAATGATGATAATGATGTTGATGACAACAAGGAGAAAATAATTTTACTTATATACTTTTACCTCTAGTTGCCACATTTTTCATCCGATTTTCATAAGTAATACCTTTTTGGAAAGGTTGTAATGTTATATTGTTTACAACTTTATTAGTTGTTTCAAAAAGCCACCTCAAGATGGCGCTAATCTAGATTTATTATAAAATTGCAAAAAATTTAAATTTGGGAGCCTCGAAAATGATTTTTTTGATATGTCGTAGTGAAACTTTTTTTCCCCATGCTAAAAGCTTTCGAAAAATCGAGTACGCAATATCAAAAAATTTTTATCCATACAATTTGACCCGCCCTAATGCCCTGGGATACCTTTTTTGTGCCATTTAATTCTCTTTTAACAAGAGCCCAATATCTCTCCACCAGAGATACAAGCCAGCCGACTTCAGCCGGTTAGCCGCCGCCAGCCGCCGCGAGCCGACACCTTTGCCAAGCCGATTCAGCCGCCGACAATAATCGGCTAAGCCAATTTTCGGCTAAAGCCGGTAGAAAAATGCAAAAATATTTTTTTTTTTTTTTAATTTATAAAATTTGTTTAAATATACATAATTATTTGAAAAGTTGAATTTTCTTGTTTTTAGATATCGTTGATTTTTAAAATGTTTTGCATCAAACTGGCGGTAGCACAACCAGGCGGTTTTGTTGATACAGGTTTCCGCATTATAAGGACTGCGTTTGAAAAAAATTTCCATCACATAGTCCAAAAAAACTGATGAAACAGTCATGCAATTTTAAAAATAAAAGCTATTTTATAACCGTAATTTTTAAGATTATTATAAAACTACTACCTCCGTTCCGAAATGAGGTTAACATTTCTATATTTTTGCTGGGATTATGGAGGTTTTTTAAAAAAACAATATTATTTTTTCTACCATAATAGTGGCACATGAACTGTTATTTTAATTTATTTTCTCTTATTTGAAAAAACACTTTGCTTAGTAAAATGTTAACAAAAAAAAATCAATAGAAATGTTAACTTTTTTTCGGAACAGAGGTAGTATATACAAATTCTTATTATTTTTATTTTACAAAATTTTTTTAATTTTTCTGATGCCTTTCCATCAACGTTTTTATGGTATTATTAAATACCTTTCGAACAGCTTAATACCACTTTCCTCGGAAATCTTTGACATCGTTGGCGACTTTTTTTGTTACCTTAGTTTCTTTTTTAACGAAGCCCAGAATTAACGAATTAACTCTTCAAAGCTCTGTTAATTAATTCGTAGCAAAATAAATCGAACGAAAACAAATATGAATTAATTCCATTCAATATATAGCCTTTTGTGAATTAATTCATTGAATTTTGAATTCAGAATTCAAAAACTGAATTAAAGAATTAATTTTTCAAAGCTCTGGGTGAGGTAAAACTAGGAATAGTCGTATTTCATTTTGGTCTACTTCTCTTAGTTTAGTAAATATGTACCATTTTAAAAAACCGGGAGGGAAAGAAATAGGGATATCTTTAAAACATCGGATATGCTGATGGGGCCATCTAATAGGTGATGGCAGAGAGTTGAAAATCTTATATTTTAACAATAAATTGTGTAAAATTTAACAAATGTATGTATAATTTTATAGACATTGTGAAATATAAACTCAATTTTTATAAATTCGGAAACCTACACTTAAAATAATAAGACCGTTGGCTGAACCGAAAAATTTGTTACTTTAACAAAATTTATTCCTGTTTTTGGCTTAAAATAAAATTTTAAGCCAAAAACACTTTTTTTGTTAAATTTAACAAATCAATTTAAGTAAAAAAATTGTAAAACTTTAGGTTTATCTGCATTTATACTGAGCCGTAGAATTTATTCAAATTTAGGGTCTCGGAACTCTCCCCGGGGCTAATCCATATCATGTGAGGTCATATAAGGGTACTCCAATGGAGCAAACATTTTGTCCGCTTTGCTTCATCTCGCTTAGTTTTCGAGATATGGGCCATTTTATGAAGTGGAAAATTTTTATTTAAAATTTCCGATGGACAAGGCCCCACCAAAGTCCATTTTTTGATAGAGGTATCCCCTTTCTCTGGGGTATTACATGGTTAGAGGTAGTCGAAATTTTCATAAATTTTGCTCTATCTCTCTTAGTTTTCAAGATATGGGCCATTTTAAAAAATCGGGACGGAAAGAAATGGCGCCATCTTTAAAACTTCGGATACATTGGTGGCGTCATCTAACGGGTAATAATAGTAACATGAAAATATTATATTTTAACAATAAATTTTATAAAATTTAACGAATTAGTTTTAAATAATTTTGAAAATTAACACTCAAAATTAGTTAAAGTACTGCGGATGTTTAGTATAGTGTTAAATGAAAATTACTAAAATCTTTGCTTAAATCAGTGTTTCAGCTAAAAATTTGTTAAAAATTAGTCAAATCGATTTGAAACCGGTTTGACAGATTTTTTTACTGACGTATTATTTTAAGTGTACCTAAAAAAAATTACAAAGCTGACTTCGATATTTTTGCAGTTGCTTTCTTTGCGTGTATGTATCTGTTGAAATTCTTGGAAAATATACCTTTTAGCCGACGTTAGCCGGTTAGCCGCCGCCAGTCGACACTATTTTTTTAAGCCACCCGCCGCCGATGCGGTTGCCGCTCAACTCTGAAAATCAATCGCCGCCGACCATTTTAGCCATTAGCCGCCGCCAGCCGACAGAATGGACCGGCTTGTATCTCTGCTCTCCACTGGCCTGAGCTCCGGACAGTTTGGTGGATTTGCCTCTCTTAGTACAAAAACCACATTATTATCATTATACCACTCCAGCGCTTTCTTGCTGTAGTGACAAGATGCTAAATCGGGCCAAAAGTAAGTGGATACATTGTGCTTACTCAAAAATGGAAGAAGTCTCTTCTGCAAACACTCCTTGATATAAATTTCGCTGTTTATAGAGCCAGATGTCACAAATGATTGGCTTCTTTACCGGCAGCTACATATGGCTTGCCATACTAGGAATTTTTTAGGGAATTTCGTTTGCTTTTTCGACCTAATTTTTCCGCAACATTTCCTCGAACATCGGAAACATAAAATTCTTGACCAGGGAGCTGCGGAAAATCAGCCAGGACATAAGTTTCGTCATCCATTACACAACAGTAGTATTTTTGTATAAAATTTGATTTCAATTTTTGAGCTCTGGTTTTGGCCTCCAAATTTTTAAAAGCGTTTCTATCGGGAACTTTTTGAACTTTGTAGGACTTTAGTCCTGCCTTACGTTTCACTTTACGTACAAAAAAGTCCGAGCATTGGGCTAACCGAGCTGTTTTTCTGCCAGATGTGTTAGGAGCTCTCTGAAGGATGCTTTTAACTTTACATGCCTTACCAATGTTACGATAACCAGTCGATATTCCTGTTCCCGGCTTCCTTTCAATTGTTAGGTGTTCCAGATACCTTTTTACTACTTTTGAAACTCTTTGGCGGCATACATTAGTTTCTTTGGCAATTTTTTTGTTCCATGTATGGTTTTGTTGGAAATATTTAATTATTTTTTAACGCACTTTTCTTTCATCGTCCATTCTGTAAAAAATTGCTTATTAAAACTTATGATGTAAATTAATTTATTAACTGACATGTTTTTAAAATGTAAACTGCCGAAAAAAAAATATGAGAAGCTTTAAACCAAAGTTATAGGCAAAAATGTGAGTTAACATTTTTATGATCTCACTCCTTAGGCAATTTTTTCAAAGTGATTTTATATAAAAATATATAAGGTCCATATAAAACCGTATTATATTATATTTGGTTCCATGTTATCAATGATTTTGAACTACCCAGCAAAACCACACATTACCAAATAATGTGTAAAGTAATGTGTTGCCATAGGGGACGATGCATTACTTTATACCTTACTTCACTGATGAATTTTACAGGCGATGAGCCCCAAAGTAATGTATGAGGAGGAAGTGATAAATTAATTGGTTACTTATGTGGTTACGAGGATGCGAAAAGTAATGGGTCTAAAAATAGATTTTCGTAAAAAAAAATTGTATTTAAAAAAAATTTATTACAAATATATTTTCATTAAATATATAAACGTGGTCACGCTGGGATTCCTGCATGTTAGCCGAGAACTCTACCACCTGAGCTATCGACACATATAACATTTGATTGCTTAAAATGTAAATGAATTGTTGTGCTTCGTATTTTCATTTGTAATGTCGAAAAATGTATACCTTACACCCATGCTTACACAAAACACAAAGTAATGTGTCTAAAAATAGATTTTCAAAAATATTCTAGTCATTACTTTCCGTTTATAAATCATGCATTACGTAATCAGTGATTGGTAAGTCATTACTTTTTGGTCTGAAATAAAGCAGAAGGTAACGAGGTATCATTAGAAGCCCAGTGTAGAAAATCATTACCAGATATGTGGTTATGTAACTACATACTTGGTAATGGTAACTAGTTACTTTTGTTATTACATTTCTTATTACCTTTATATGGCGATATCGCGAAAAATAATGAGTTGTCGTTACACACCAGCATACGAAAAATCAAAAAATATATCGTTACCTATGTGCTTACCAGTACTGACAAAAATAATGAGTCTAAAAATAGATTTTCAAAAAAATAAATTATATAAAAAAAACAATTTTTTTTTTTTTATTTTTTTTTTTAATAAAATTTGCTGGTGCGGGAATCGAACCTTGGTCTACAGATTGCCAGTCAATAGCTCTACCATCTGAGCTATATCGACATGTAATATTTAATAGATAAAAACATAATTGACCTGCTGCACACAAGTAAGCTTACTCGCCAGCATACAAAAAATCAAAAAATATGTGGTTACATATATCCTTACCAGTGTTTAAAAAATATTGAGTCTAAAAATAAATTTCAAAAAATTTTCAAAAAAATCTAGAAAATTATTTTCTATTTGAAATAATGATAAAAATAAGTCATTATCAGTAACTCATTATTATATGTTTTAAAATAATGCAGCAGGTAAGTGGGTATCATTACTGGTAGTCCAAAAAATAATGATATGTCATTACCGTTTCTACACTGGGAGGTAATGCGTGAGTATATCGCACCCATTACCAAAGTTTTGCTGGGTAGTTTTAGATTTAGTAATTACTAGGGATTGGCGCGTGACACGAAATGTTCGTGAGTCACGTTATTCAAACGTGATCGTGAGTAATAATTACTATACTTAAGTGATTCGTGCGTGAGTAAGAATAACCCGCGCATGATTCGTGTGTGAGTTTATTTTTTGCATCATATGTTTTTAGTAATTTTTACTGTTTTGCCTGAGAAATTTCTGATTGTAAGTTTTTAATATACTCATGTGTGCTGAGTAAGAAACGAAATGCTCATGCGTGAGTAATTTATTTTTGTTTAGGAGCATGAGTCAAAAATGCCTTACGCACCCATAACATTAACAACACTGAAGCTTTAATACGAAATTCTCTATACTATAACGTACACTTGACTGATTTCTTATATCTTGGTTGTATATCGTTGCTGCGCCTCAGAAATTAGCTATTTGTTTTTAAAAATTATTTGTGAGGCACCTAAATTAGGTGTTTATTTTGTACCTTTGCTATCACACAAAAAAATATAAGAGGGGATATTTACTTGGCTGGCATAGGTAGCCTTTATTTTTATGAAATTAAGGAAAATAGTTTTACTACCTATGCCACAATGTACTTTATACCTCGTGATTTTACCTATTTAAAATGTAATTTTAACTTCTGAAAAAATAGGCAACTCTCGAAATTCGAAATGTCACCATTTAAATAATTTTCTATAATTTTATTTGTTGTTAGAGATAAAATATTGAGCAATTTTTTTAAACCAAAGGATAACGTATTGAAATAAAGCTGTAGGTATAATAATTTACAGTTTGGCGTAACAGACTAAAATAAAAACGTTGGTAAGAGAAGAATTAAATATTTGAAAATATTGCAATTTCCTTCGAATTATTTTTATTTTTTTGTGAAGATATCTTTAAATGTATTTTTCTAATTTCTTTTGGTTGAATAATTGTCTGTAAACACCAAAAGTACGAAAATACATTACCGGAAGTGATAAAAAAATTTGACTCAATTTTTTACATTATTAATTTTAGCGAGTTTCAAACCAGTAACAATGTCCTCATAATATATGAAAAAACGGATTTCGGCCTGTAAGTTTGAAGCAATATCTAATATTTAAAGATATATATATTGGGTTTCCTTTTTAATTTAGTGCTGTTAAAACTTGAAAGTTTCGAACAGCAATATATGGAGTCAATTGCATTTTTGTTTTTTTTTTTTACTGGCAAGGAAATGGAATTAAATTTTTCTTGTTATTATTAGAATGTAGGCACATAACATAATAAAAATTAAAAGTGTTATTTTGTATAAACTAAACTTAAAAAGAATATATAGGACTTTGATTACTTTATTAGGAAAAGTTGCTTAGGTTTCGAACAATACTGTATGTTTTTCCCTATTTGTTTTTTTTTTTGTCGCATTTATGTACATTTTTGGCTAGTTTATTTGTGAAATTTGATACGCGTGTACATATTATTTGGCAGTCTCTATTAAATAGTGAAAGTGTATAATTTAAAATGTTAAACAAACGTAAAAAACACTTTATCATTGGAAACGAAACGAAAAAAAACGTACAGAAATTAGAATAATTCAGAAATTAGAATTGCCTCAAAAACAAAGCGGTTCTAATTTGCGAGCGTCTACTGTATTTCAAATAGAAAATAATTTTATAGATTTTTTTTTTAATTTTTTGAAATCTATTTTAAGACTCACACATATTTTTTAATTTAATTTTTTGTATGTTATCGAGTAAGCTTGTGTGCAGCAGGTCGATTATGTTTTTATCTATTAAATATTACATGTCGATGTAGCTCAGCTGGTGGAGCTATTGACTGGCAATCTGTAGACCCAAGTTCGATTCAAGAACCAGCAAATTTTATTTAAAAAAAAGGACAATAAAAAATATTTTTTTTATATAATTTATTTTTTGAAAATCTATTTTTGGACTCATTGTTTTTGTCAGTACTGGTAAGCGCATAGGTAACGATATATTTTTTGATTTTTCGTATGCTGGTGTGTAACCATAACTCATTATTTTTCGCGACATCGCCATATAAAGGTAATAAGAAATGTAATAACAAAAGTAACTAGTTACCATTACCAAGTATGTAGTTACATAACCACATATCAGGTAATGATTTTCTACACTGGGTTCTTAATAGGCGTGGCTTTTAATGAAAAACCAGCGATATCGACCTTTTATCAAATTATATAGAAATTTTCGTAAAAAGTGCCAAAATTCTATGGAGAGTGCCAAGGTGCCATTGAACATTCAATAGTGCCACAAATGGCACTTTTGTGCCACTTTTACCAACAGTGTTGTGTACGTGTGAAAAGCCGATTATAATCGGCCACTGGTGGCTATGGGTGCCGACCACTGATATAAGACCCCTTACATTAATTTGTATCTCTTTCGTATGCATTGAATTCATAAAAAACGTAAATGTAGAGAGGAATTCTTTTCAGAATTGATTTTCCCTTTACGTTTCCGTACAACCATCCCTTTATTTTATTAATTCCAGTGTTGTCAGTTTAGGGGATTTATCCCCAAATTGGGGATTTTTTTCGTTAATGGGGATAAAAATTTCCGTTTGGGGATCCGGGGATTTATTGGGGATGACACGAAATTTTAGGGGATTCTTTGGGGATAACATATTATTGCCTTTTTATATTTTTATGAATTTAACCCTGATAATTCTAAATATTTATATATTTAGAATTATATATTGATACCATATATCAATATATATTGCACTATATATAGTAGCATATATTATCATATCTAGAACTGCATTAAAAATGTTGTTCATGAGGTCCCATATATGAGCATATATTGTTGAAATGGCACCATATATGAATATATATTGTTTAAATAGCACCACATATAGTAATATATTACTTAAATAACACCATATATAAATATATATGGCACTATATATAGAATCATATATTATAATATCTGGAACTGTATTAAAAATTTTGATCATGAGGTACCATATATGGCCATATATTGTTTAAATGGCACCATATATAATAATATATGGTTTAAATGGCACCATATATGCTAATATATTGCTTAAATAACACCATATATAAATATATATGGCACTATATTTAGTAGCATATATTATCATATCTGCAACTGTATTAAAGATTTTGTTCATGAGGTACCATATATGACCATATGTTGTTTAAATGCCACCATATATGATAATATATAGTTTAACTGGCACCATATATAGTTATACATTGTTTAAATGATACCATATATAATTATATATTCCTAAAATGCCGCCATATATATTAAGATATATCTCTATATACAACTATGTATGCAATAAGATCAGCCATGCTATGTAATACATAATCATATATACCATATCTAATATTATAAAGGCCGATATGTAATTAGATGAAATTATATATGGCATAATATAATATAAGAAAAATTTTGGAGAAAGACGTCATATATAATTATATATGGATATACATAACGACATGTCTAATTATATATTGTAATATATGCCACATATGATTATATATAATTTTTTTCACTCGGGTGGGTATACTTTTTTTAGTAGGGTTACCATATGTTGTGACATTTAAACCATACATTATGATATATAGTGCCATTTCAACAATATATGGTCATATATGGTACCTTATGAACAACATTTTTAATACAGTTCTAGAAATGATAATATATGCTACCATATATAGTTCCATATACTTTGATATATCGTATCATTTAAACAACCCGAGTAAAAATAGTTACATATAGTCATATATGTATACATATATATTCATCTAACTGTATAAATATACAGTTTCATCCGAAGAATGGCCCGATATATTTTTATCAATTTTTATCTAATTGTATCAGTTTAGATCTGACCTGATTAAATTATGTGTTAATCAGATGAAATTGTATTCGATTTTTGACCTGATACAATTTTATCGGTTTATATGTAATGGTGGCAGGTTTGATCGTAATTGGTTCAATTTTATATAAATAAAAAAATATAATTGTATCCGACATTTACCTTATACAATTGTATCAAAGTTTTAAACTGATATCAGGTTAAAATTGGGATATAACTATATAATTTTGTATACAAATATATCTATTTGGACCTAAACTGATACCATGTGATATATATATATATATACATATATATATTAGACCTGGCGTAGCTAATATGGGGTTTTTTATATTTTGGAATTTTGATTGTGGGTAGCGATGAAAATATGCGATTTGATGCCAAAATTTATGTAGCAAATTTTCAGGTTGATCGGATGATGCCAACCCGTGCCACAATGAGGTCAAAGGTCAAAATTTTAAAAAACCACCAAAATACTCTATTTTTTTGCATTTTATAATTTTTTTATTAAGAAATACCAAAAATAAAACTTCTTTAAATTAGAATATCATTTATAACTTGTAAATTAGTTAATAGTAGTATTAATGCTTAAGTATATAATGGCACCAGAAGCAAAAACAAATATATGTATGCATTATAGTTTTTATTTAAGCTCTCAGTTGTAAAAATGTATGGTGTTTCTGCTATTATAGTAAGAAATAAATATTTATAGAATTCAAAATATGCTTACAATATATATCGTTACCTGAAATGGAAGTAGGTGTAAGTTTTTGACTGATTATGGTGCACGACATTAAACTACGTGTCCTCACAATTTTTTTGCTTTCTGATATCAAAAATAAAGATTTTATAAGCGAAATTCTAAACAACCAACTTTTCGCTCTTCTTCTTAATTTGGTTTTACTGTAGAAAATTTTAATTTTTTTTCATTGATTATGAAGCACATAATTAAGCTTCCTTTCTCCGCAAAATTATAGCCTTCTACAAAAAAAAATTTTGATTTCATTACTTAATTTCGTAAAATGTCGGAAAGTTTTTTTTGCTTTTCTTGTAAAATAATGAATATGTTTGTTACGCCCTTTTGCATTTCAGGTAACGAAAACTGTAATTTTTTTTTCGTCGCTGTTTTTTAAACATCCTCAATATTCCTAGCTTTGAGCTGTCGTCAACTGCATTTTTGTCTAAAAGTACCTTTTTTTCCGCTCTGCTACTGAGCACATAGCAATGCTGTTGATATGAATATGTAAAATTTTGTTATTGCGAATTTAAATATTAGGTGTGTTTGGGTACTTTTCCAGTAAAGTCCAGTAAAAATTACTCAGTAACAAATTTACAGAGAGTAAGGCAAAATTTACTCTCAAAAAGAAAAATATCTAAAAATGTACGCAAACAGAAAAATTGTAAGAATTAGTAAAATACTGCTGCCAATATCGCTAGATCAAACTAAAAAATCACTAGAAAATATCTAAATTATAAAAAAAATTAAATAGCGATAAATCCCTAAATTCCAATAACTTTTCAGGTTCTGTTGAAAAATTTCACAAAAATAGCTATATTTTTCAAACTTCTTAAAACTTGCTTAAAAAATTATTGATACATCGCCAAATTTTTCTAACTTTTTTGTTTTCCATAAAAATTTACCGATAAATCGCTGAATAATAATGATTCAAAAATTCTGTCAAGGAAATAAATGTAAAACAATGCTAATAAAATGTGAAGACTGTCTTAAAAAGAAAAACCGCTAGTTTTCCCGCTAATAGCTAAATTATATTTTATCCCGCTAATTGAGTTGAAGTATCGCTAGATTTGCCGAGAAAATAGCTAAATTGGCAACAGTTATTAAAATAGCTGATTGCGAAATAAACCTATTCAAATTATTGGATTAATGAATAAAACCTAATAAAATGATCACTTACTTACTCCTTCCATCGTAAATAAGCTTATATTTAAATATTTTTTATTTTTACAAAAAATTATTTCAAAATTATTTAGACAAATGTTTTGTTTCTTCAATCATATGTTTTTTTCTTACAAATTCTTACTAGCAAAAATTCTTCCAGTAAAAACTTGTAAGTTCTCTGGTATTGAACTGTCACTATACCCTCTATTTTTCCTCTCTCCTTACTGAATAATTGTGTAAACAAACACCTTCCAGTAAAAAATTGTACAAATTTTTACGAATTTGTACAAATTTTCGGGTACGCAAACACACTTATTGTTGAGAAAAGTGAAGTTTATTGTAAAATAAAATATTGTGTAACTTTACGTAATTCCATGGCTCAGAAGAAAAATTTATCGTTGGAACGGCTTCGATCTGCTGACACAAATGTGTACTTGATTGGTAAATGTGTACCTAAAATAGTTGGTTGGTGTATTTTTTATAATGTGCGTTGTGAAAAGAAAACAGTTAAAGAAAGTGCACGATTAGTGTTAAATGAAATATTGCCTTTTTGGGAAAAAGCTAGAATCCCAACGCCAGATCAAAGAACATGTGCTGCAAAAGTCATTAAACTTTATGAAGAGTGGAGAACAGTCCAAAAAGTATGTAAATCTCCGTTCCCAAGTCATCGCAAAAAAGAAAATTACTTTAAGGAAAATTTGACATTGCCCACGTTGACGCTCTGAAGCTTATAAGTATACAGGAAGATAGAGACTTCTTAATAAAGCAGCGAGAAAATGGGCGTGTTGGTAGCATGACTTGTGTCGATCAAAATGTCACAAATAAAGAAAAAAGAAAGGCACAAAGATTGGAAGATGAAAAACATCGAAAAGAAAATTATAAAAAAAGAAAAGGCACTTTAGGTAATTATTATGTAGTATTTGGAAGCAAAATGTCAATTTTTTTTGCTGTTCGCTTAATTTCATGTGTAGACTTGACTATGGAACACGTTGAATTTGAGAGTGATGAATCGGGAGATGATGTGCAGGCGATGGATGTAGAACAGACTGACAACATTCCAAGTTGCTCCAGTATGCCAATTCGAAAACGTGGAAAAAAGAATTTTATTGACGACAGAATGCTGCTTGTATGGATGCTGGCAATATGTCATCTCCATTAGCTATACACTTTATCAGTGCAACTGCTAAAGCGTTGGGTCACAATATTGAGGATCTTGTCCTGAATTGCACAAGTTTGCGTGAACAACGTAAAAAATATCGTCGGCGTCATGGCAAAGAAATTGTTGAAAATTTCAAGGTAAGTTTTTTTATTTTGACCAAGTTATAAATTTTGCTTTGAGCTTAAGATTTTTTTAGATACCTGAAACATTTGTTTTGCATTGGGACGGAAAGCTACTTCCCGCAATTGCTGGAAAAAATAAAGTTGATCGCTTGGCTATTGTGCTCACGTCGGAGAACGTTGAAAAATTAATAGCTATCCCCATCATTGAAGATGGAACTGGTGCTGTAGTCGCTCAATCAGTCTACGACTATTTGTTAAAAATGAATATGCTGAATTCATTAGAAATGATATGTTTCGATACAACTGCTGCAAATACTGGCTCTCATAGTGGTGCTGGAACTTTATTGGAACGCAAACTGGAACGCAGCTTATTGTGGTTACCATGTCGCCACCATATTGCAGAAATTCTCTTAAGAGCTGTATTTGAAATCAATTTCGGAAAATCAAGTGGTCCAGCAGAAAATCAAGTGGTCCAGTGGTTAACGTTTTGCACGGGAATGGAGCACACTAAATTCAAAGGGATACAGCACTTGTATGCAGGATGAACAAGTTTTGAGTGTCATATCTGTCGAGGAACGCGAAACAAGGAAACACTTTTGTCTTGAATATTTAGCGAAAGTCCACATTCGTCATGATTATAGAGAACTCTTACAACTTGCATTTATTTTTCTTGGTGGTAGTATTCCCAATTTCAAATTTCGTGCACGTGGAGCGGCATCTCATGCAAGATTCATATCCAAGGCCATATATTGTCTCAAAATGTATATTTTTAACGAGCACTTTAAAATGTCTGCGAGTCAGTTGAATGGAATTCGTAATACGTGCATTTTCTTAGTAAGTCTCTACATCCCATACTGGTTTAGAACCGCAAATGCAGTTGAAGTGCCAAATAGAGATATGCAACTAATAAAGGGGATTATTGGGTATTTTGATAAAAAAAATATCTAGTGCTTTTGGAAAAAATTCGGAACCACCTGTGGTATTTATCAGATGAAGCTGTTGCACTTGCCTTTTTTGATCCACATGTAGACTCAAAAATAAAGGAAAAGATGGTTTTGGCGTTGCAAATAGATTCCGATGAAGACAATCATATCGGTGATGATGTTGATATTTTCCCTCCTAAAAAAGTGTGTGCAAGCGTTGATGAATTACAATTATTTACATCCAAGGATTTAAGCTCTTTTGTAACTCCTAAAACAAAAAATTTTTTTTCTCGTCTGGAAATTTCTACGGATTTCTTACGCTTTGATCCGTCAAACTGGCCTAAGAGCGAAGCATTTTGTAAAGGGGGACAAATCGTAAAATGCATCACTGTTGTGAATGATGCCGCCGAAAGAAAAGTCAAACTAATAACTGCCCAGTGTAGAAACGGTAATGACATATCATTATTTTTGGGACCACCAGTAATGACACGCACTTACATTCTGTATTATTTCAAAACATATAATAATAAGTTACTGATAATGACTTATTTTTATCATTATTTCAAATAGAAAATCATTTTTTAGATTTTTTTTGAAAATTTTTTGAAATCTATTTTTAGACTCAATATTTTTTAAACACTGGTAAGGATATATGTAAGCACATATTTTTTGATTTTTTGTATGTTGGCGAGTAAGCTTACTTGTGTGCAGCAGGTCAATTATGTTTTTATCTATTAAATATTACATGTCCATATAGCTCAGATGGTAGAGCTATTGACTGGCAATCAGTAGACCCAGGTTCGATTCCCGCACCAGCAAATTTTATTTAAAAAAAAAAATACAATAAAAAATATTTTTTTTTATATAATTTATTTTTTAGAAAATCTTTCTTTAGACTCATTATTTTTGTCAGTACTGGTAAGCACATAGGTAACGATATATTTTTTGATTTTTCGTATGCTGGTGTGTAACGACAACTCATTATTTTTCGCGACATCGCCATATAAAGGTAATAAGAAATGTAATAACAAAAGTAACTAGTTACCATTACCAAGTATGTAGTTACATAACCACATATCTGGTAATGATTTTCTACACTGGGTGACTATAACAGATGCTTAACACACAACGAAGACGATAAACAGTACTTTTTACACATTGTAGAGGGCCACCGTAAGGACTTCCCAGCCTATACAAAATCTTCAATGATTTAAAATAAAAATAATAAGCCTATTAAATAAAAATTAAAGAAAAAACATCATATTTACAGTATTTCTTATTACAAAAATTTATAAAATGCAAAAAAAAGTATTTGGGTGGTTTTTCAAAATTTTGACCTTTGACCTCATTGTGGCACGGGTTGGCACCCTCCCATCAGCCTGAAAATTTGCTACATCGCATATTTTTATCGCTACCCACATTCAAGTTTCAAAAAAAAGTTTTTAACGCCAGGTCTAATATATATATATATATATTCCCATCGTTCCTATAAGGAGCATAGGGCCTCAAAGTGACCATGTGATATAAACCAATAAAATTACATCAGGTCAAAAGTCAGATACAATTTCATCTGATTAACACATAATTTAATCAGGTCAGATCTAAACTGATACAATTAGATAAAAACAGATAAACAACTGATATAATTTTTTCGGGCCATTTTTCGGATCAAATGGTACATGGATGACTCTAAGTTATATATTACCATATAAAGGTCCATATTATTTTTTTTTAATAGGGAACATACCATATATGGTGCTATTTAAACAATATATTGCCATATATGGTGCCATTTAAACAATATATGGTCAAATATGGTAACTCATCAGCAACTACAATATTAAATGTATTTCAGAAGCTATTAATTGTATTTCAGAAATTATAATTGTATTTCAGAAATTATCTAATGTATTTCAGAAATTATTAATCGTATTTCAGAAATAATCAAATCTATTTCAGAATTTGTTGATTGTATTTCATAGTTAATAGAGAAAAATTTCTGAAATACATTTCATAATTTATGAAATACAATTGATAATTTCTGAAAGGCAGATTGATGATTTCTGAAATGCAGTTGTGAATTTCGGAAATACAATTAATAATTTCTGAAATACAATTGATAAAACTGAAATTCAATTGACTAGTTCTGAAATACAATTCATAAATCTGAAAAATAATTGATTAGTTCTGAAATACAATTGATAAAACTGAAATTCAATTGATTATTTCTGAAATACAATTGATAAATCTTAAAAACAATTGATACAATTGGAAATGGTGTAGAGCGTTAAAAAGATGTAAATAAAATGATTTTTTTAAAAAAATTCAATTTAGTAAAAAAAAATATAATTTTACAAAAACATTTATAGGAAATACAATTATAATTTTATAAAAACAAATACATTTTATAAAAAAAGTGCATAGCCGTGAACGGTATCGAACTCGAGACCTTCTGAGTTTAAACCTTATTTTAACAAAATATTGTAATTTTTATAAAATCAGTGCTCTGCCAGTGTATTATTTTTTGAACTGTTGTCAATATCTGTCTGGGATCTTATTTAATTCCAAATAAGTGGAGATCTTACGTAGTACCCAAATATAATGCGGGATCTAATTTTATCTGTCATTTTTCTGGATAGTTTTAGATGTCAATCCCCAAATATATTGCAAAAATATGAAATTTAATGAAAAATATGCAATAAAAAGTGTGGTCAAAATCATTTTTGGATTAATGACTACAAACATGTATTTGTATGAAAGTCGCTGCCCTGATCATTACTTTTTAATGGGAAAAAACACCGCTCATGCCAAGGCGTTGGAGTTATTGCTTGAAGGAGGCTATGATGATTACTAGTCAAATTTTGGGGGAAAAAATTGTTTTATTGGTTATTCCATGGACTTTTCAGCCGAAATTGCTTTGAATCCATTGTCTTCAAAAATAAATAAAATATATTTGGCGTTGAAAATCTACTATGGAACAAATATTAAAATTTTAATTTATCGCTTTATTTAGGCGATATAGCAGAACAAAGGCTGAAGACGTATCTTGAAACCCAGTGGTCGAATAATTTCGGTTTTTGCTGTAAATAACACTATCAATAAAATAAAATTACGTACCGAAAATTGTTGATCAATTGTTGTTATTTTTGAAAAGTTATGGCGATTTTGGCACTAAACATCAAAAAATTTTGACGAAATTAGTTCTGCTTACTACTACCTCTAAGTACATTTACTGTGTTTAATTTTAACCCTCTAACCGGCAAGCCCGCCTCCAGGCGGGGTATATTAAATTGACCAGAAATGCGCCAAAGGGGTATTTTATAATAAGAAATTATGCTTTTTCAACAGAAAACAAAATTTGTAAAATTTTTTGTGAAGAATTTTTTTGTATACAATGCACGGTTTGGAAACGAGAAAGTGTCAAAGATAAAATTTCGTAAAATTTAAAAAATTAAATATTTTAAAACAACCAAAAGTTTCAAAAATCTTAAAAACATATTTAAATTGACTAAAACAATTGATAGTGACCATGAAGTAAGATTGGAGCTTAAAAGTTTCTTACTTTTGTCCAAGGACGCACAGGATTCCATATGGATACCTTTAAAGGACATCGCCTTAACTTCAAAACGAATGGACGGATTTTTCTGAAATTTGGTAAAGAGAATATATTTGGTATAGGTAGCAAAGCTTATAAGTTTGAATAATATATATTGAAGTTTTGGTGCGTTTTCGCTCAATTTCGCATTTTTCGAAAAACGAAAATCGCTACAACTTCTTAAGTAACAGCACAAAAAATGTAATTTTTTTATTGTAATTACAACTTGGTAAGAGAAATAATTTGTGCCTAAACCTAGCAATTTTTATGCTAGTTTTCGAGATTCACCCTTAAAGTATTTTGGCCCATATCGCCTAAAGTAGGCAACGAAAAAAAATTTTGTAGAAGAACTTATTGTTTATTTTTCGTGAGAAACACATGGTATAAATTTCATTGCAAAAAAGCTTAGGCCGGTTAGAGGGTTAAGAAAATCTGTTGGCTAGTTTTTGAGTTAGAGAGATATTTGTAAAACGTATCCTGGCGTTATCCTGTGAGCCCTAGAGAAAAATTTTTAACTGATTTTACAATTAGAGACTTTAAACTAGCTTTGTTATTATCGGTAATGAACGGCAGATCATAAATGTATTTTTGGCAATTTTTCAAATATTTTTTTCTGTTTTAAAAAGTTAATTTTTTCAAATTTTCTAAATTTTCACTTCACACGCTTCTCGCTTGAAAACCGTTCCTTATACAAAAAAAGTTTGAAGGCAAAAATGTACATAGTAAAATTTTCTATGGATATAATACAACTTGTTTAATAAAATATTGTTATTTAGCCAAAAACTATTTAAAATCTGAACACCGCCTTTAGGCGTCCTTCTGCATTAAAGGGTTAAAACGGCTGTCAATTGTTCACTAATAAACGAATTATCATTAAATTTTGACAGGTATCATCTGAAGGTTGGTAGTTTCAAAAAATCATATGGATTTTTCATTAGTGGCGCCACCTATGTGTGTGTCATCCTACAGACTTTTCAGCCGATGTGTTATATAGATCAGTTCTTCCTCGTCCAGTTGATTAAGTTACATAAACTTATCTTGAGTACATCTGTTTTTCAAGATTTTCAAAAAACAGGAAAATGACGCAAAGAGAAAAAAATAAAATTTAATTCGACTTCGCCGGTTTTTTGAAAATACTCGTCGGATTTGGCTAGAAATTCTATTGTTTTGGATTTTGATGCCCTTGATAGGGGCTAAATGCTTTGAAATGTTTTCTTTTTGAGTGATAAAACTTTAAATCGACTTCTCCGATTTTCGAATAACTTGGGAAATACTGGTCGGATTTGGCTGGAAACACTATTTTTTGGCATCTCCATTCTCTTAAGTATTTCAATTTTATTGATCTTTACACACACTTTCAATGTTATTAGAAAAATATGAGTTAAAATTAAATTGATCAATATTTTCCATCCTATGAAAAATTGCAAAATTTTGCAGATTTTTAAAATAAAGCCACGTTTAAAGTGATTAAGTTTTTATTTTGCAATAATTTATATGCTTTTTTAATTTTATTTATTTTTCAACATCAAAAAACAAATTTAAAAAAACTAACATTTCAATATTGGCCACACACTTTTCAATAATATGAAATTGAAAAACAAAAATCCAAAAAATTTTGAATTTTTCAATTTAATTGATAAACATTCAATATAGGGTACAGACCTTCAATTAATTTGTAAACAATCAAAAATGATCCATAATATTGAACGTGTATGTCCTACTTTAAAGAATTTTTCAACCAAATTTGATTTCAAGTTCTCTATATTTTTAAAATATGACAACCATGGATAAAGGATAAATGCTTTGACATGTTTTCTGTTTGATTGATAAAACTTTAAAATTACAGAAGGTATTGGTATGAAGCTTTTCTTAGATGCCAGAACGGAATTGAAGCCATTTATCGTAACATCAATGTTTTGTCTCGTGTTAAGAAATCCTAATGAGTTTTGTATTTGTTATCTTAGGGTCATATGCATAATAACTTTTTAAATTTATACATGACTTATAAAACAAATTTTCTATACAAAATTCATTTTATAAACATATTATAAGGCTTTCAAATTATTATGCATAATCACTTTAGTGTTTAATATTTTTTACTTTCTCCCAAATATAGATAAACTTTTCCTCTTCCAGTTAACCAAATTATACAAAAATGTCTTGTCTGTTTCTTTTAAAAGGTTTTTGAAAAATAGGGCGCAAACTGAAAAGAAATCAAAAAAGTTTCTGATAGGCGCTGGCCTGCATCTCTAGGCATCGTTTACCTTCAATTTTTAATATAAATAAAAAACAGTTTGATTTTTTTATATTTATAATGAATTGATTGTAATTATATTTCAATTTGTTGTAAGTTATTTAATTTTTTATAATTCATTGTAAATTGTATATTATAGATTAAATTATATAATAGAGTTCATAATTAAATTGTTTTACTATGTATTAATTAAAGTTATGATCCATTTTATGTTTATTAAATTGTTTGTTTTTGTTTTTTTTTTTTGTTTGTAATATTAATATTATAAAGACCTATGCTAAAAAATATAATTAAACTAATGCTTATTTAAAGAATTATACAATTTGATAAAAAATAAAAATTACATTAAAGATAGTTACTTATAAAGAAAATTAAAATAGGTTAATTTTGAAAAAATTTTAAAAAATTTACAAATTAACAAAAAATAATTTTTACATTAAATTATAGAGAAAAAATAAATTGCAATCAATGCAATAACAAAATATATATGTTTTTGTTTTTAAAGTTTTTTTAAATTTATTTTAAAGCATAAAAATTATATTTATTAAAAAATATATAAAAAGAAATAATAAAATAAATTTTACTAAATTGAATTTACTAAGTTGTGTTTTTTATTACTAACATTATTTCTTATAAAATATTTAAAAATAACTAAAAATAAAAATATCTCAGTTTAAATTAAAAACAGAATTGTGTTTATTTAAAAAGAAAAAGAAAATTGTATTTTAAAATTTGTATTGCACTGAATTTATTTAGGAGCAAGTTAAATTAGATTTTCATTATGAAAATATTTAATTTAACCAAATTATTTAATTATGTATGCATATTTGTAATTATTTTTAGAATATGAATATAGTATATATATATTTTTTTTTTTTTTGTCATAATTTTCACATGATTTACAGAAGAAACAATAGTCGAATTTAGCAAATTTTTGAATTTATTTAAATTTTTAATAAAAACACTATATTTATGTTCATTTAAGGCTTATTTTTCTTAAAAACTCTATTTATAAAACATATTTAATAGAAAAAATTTGAATTAAAAAATGTTTGCTTAAAAAGGCAGACTAAATCAATAAAAGCAAAATAAGCAAGAAGTCCAGAATAAAGAAACAAGAGACAAATTATATTATTATTTTGAATAAGAAATTGTCAAAAATATGCAAATATTTACTACGAATTTTATTTAATTTAAAAATGATGAAAAACAAAAATTACATATTGAAAATTCTGGGGCCTGAAATCATGATTGATCGAAATTCATCGCTTTTACTTGTAAGTTGGAAATGATGTTGTTTAACAATTACTCTGGGCTCGAATCAGAGACTTGCCATTTTACTGAGTAAGCACTTAAACAAATATATTTGAATCTTAAAATAATGATTACAGGGATCCCAAAAAGGCGATTTTCATTTTTACCCAGGTTGTCTTTTTTTATTCTCTCAAAAAGTTTTGTGTTAAATATTCTCAAAATTGCCGATGGCGCGGTGCAAGAGTTGTGAGTGAACAAGTAAGGATACATCGAAATTTTCTATACAAAATGGTACATTTTATTGCTTTATAAAAATTTTGTATGGAGAAGGTGTCTCCACGTTTTCAATCACAACTTATGTACCGATAGACAGACTTGGAGAACCAACAAAACAACCTGCGTAAAAACTAATAGCCAAAAAATTAGAAAAATTGAGTTTTTGGGGGTCCATGTAACCATCATTTTCAAATTATAATTGTGGTCTTTATGAAATTTATACCAAAATTAGATTTGAAAAAGGGCTTATAAATTATTAACGGGAATTATATTTCAAAGACGTCACAGAAGTGTTTCTATATTTAAGTTTTAGAAAATTATTTAATTATTTAAAATTATTTATTTTATTTATTTTATTTATTCGTTGAGGAAAATTTCAACATTTTTCTTACGGAAATTTCCGATTGATGGATTCTATAAATCCACTCTACGAATTTGATGAGAAAATTTCCGATCAGACTAAAACTTTTTTCTTAATATAACAATTTTTGCCAACCACTTTTTACAGTTGTTTATTTTTTATACGAAACATAAATATTTATAGCCTGTTTAGACTGCGGAATTAATATACTTGATTAAAGTTAATCGAAATTTTTTTATCTTCATCGTTTACACATGCATGTTTTGACAGTTAAAAGACTAAATTGACGGTTAGTAGTTTAACTCTGTCAGTTTAAAATAATAAGGTGGCAATAATACCGATCCGGCACATGATGAACATGGAAAATGTCAGCGTTAGCAACATATTAACGTTAAAATTTTTGTCTGACTTTGTGTGTGTGTGTGTTTATTTAGTATTGAGAACCGTCATTACATAAAACAGAGTTGCATACAATTAGTAGTATGAATACAGAGTCGTTTGGAAATAGTAACCAGATTAAAAGTTGGGTTAACCTTTAATCAAAAAGATTAAAATATGGTTTAATCGACTTTTACGAGATTAACTTTTCTGTCTAAATTGGGTATTAAAAAGTTGTATGTGATTTTACGCCATTTGGGTAATTTTTATAAATCCAATACAATTCCGGTACGGATTTCATAAAGAGAACGAAATATATTGCGCTAACCAAAAACAATATCAAACACTTCTGAATTCTTCGTGTTTGAATTAGATTTACTAACCGGGTGCGGCGCTTGTTGGATTTTTAAACTAGCATTTTTTTTTATTTAAAACAGTGGAAATCAGCCCCCAAAAGTAAATAACAAATTTCTTAAGCCACAATTTAGAGTAATTTTACAAAAATTCTGTTATCATAAACAACTATGCGAACTTACACAATCATAACGTTTCAAATTAGTTCTTGAAAAGTATTTTATTCTCTTGTCTCTTAATTGTTATTTGTTTCATTGATTATTTTCGTTTTTAATTTATAGTCTTGACTAGCCATAGATCTGTGTGAACATGGAACAAATCAAAGTGAAACAAGAACAAATTTTATTTGTTGTTATTGTTTTGCATGTAATTTCTTTCTTGTTCACATAGCACCATGGCTAGTCAACACAACAAGTTAATTAGACGTAAACGGCTCGATTCACTGTTGCCAACTTGTTGCTTTTTTATTGCTAATAGCGGAGGAAATGTGTTTTAGCGGTTAGCTTTAAACTGTAGCGCTTTTTCAAAGAAGAAACAAATTTCAAATTAATTAAATTTTAAGTCACAGTCAACGCATTTTTATTCACCATAAACACAATTTCATGAGAAGTCAGTAGCCCCTTATACATCGGACATAACGAGCTTTTAAATAGAATGTTGTAGAAAATTAAAGGCTTTTTTTATTGTTGTGAATGCATTATTTTGTTTTTTAACGTTAAATGCCAGAACTTTTAGAAGGTATTTAGCAACAATACTAGAATGTAATGCATTACAAATAAAACACATGTTACTGCTATGCTAAATTTTCATTATGAATATTTTTTAGCATTTTTTCAAGACCTTTTCATGGCAAATTTAGCTGTTCTTTTGGCCTAAAAAGTAGACAAAGTGTCTCTATGAGAAATGAAAAGATAGCAACAAACTGCTTTCTAAAATCTTTTTTAGGCATACAATAATATAAGCGCAGAGCTTATTCAAAACAATTTTTTAAATCGTCCGACTGAGAACACTGTTTTGAAAAATGCATGTCTTTTACATTAATAAGAGAACTTTGGCTGCTTGTGAGGACATTAAATGAAAGAATTAAGCTTTTCTAACCTTAATTTAAATAAACTTCTTGTTAAATTTTCATTTCGAATACGGGCACAAATGTTTATATCAAAATTCCTTTAGTTAAACTTTAGAACTTATAACTACTTTTCGTTATTATTCAAAAATTACTACCAATGTCATTAGGGATTTATTATTTTTATTGGATACCATATATCTATTTAAAGATATAAAGTTGAGATTTTTTTTTCATTAAGATAATTTCAAATTTTGTAACGAAAAAGTTTTGTTTTTTTTTTATGATAAAGACTACAAATTGTTTGTAAAACAGTGTGTAGAACTTTTTTAAAAATCATATAGCGCTATATAAAAGATTGTAGAAAAATATTGTTAATTATTTTTAAATTAGATCTATATACAATTTAGATAAACAAAAAATGAAAAAATCTTAGAAAATGTACTGCAGAAGGAACTAGATTTAGCATGAATTTAGCTGAAAAAGTTACTAAAAATTAGTTAAAAATGATGCTGCAGAAAAAACTTCTGAAATTAGCCGATTTTTTTTTTTGCTAAATACTAGTAAAATAAGAACAGCAAAATTAAAACTGTTAAATTTGCAGAATTTTAGTTATATTCAAGTTAACTTTTAGTTAATTGAAAATAACAAATTGAACTGTAAAATCTACATAAAATTTTGCTAAATATTAGTAGACTAAAAATAGCAAAAATAAACTGCTACATCTTCAAAATTTTTGCTTTTTTTAAGCTAAATTTAGTTGAATGCAAATAGCAGTCTATTCTGCTAAAATCAGTAGAAATATTTGGTAAAAAATTGTATACTGCTGTTTTCAAAAGGCTCGATTTTTATTTGCATTTAAAAAAAATCGAAAAAAGATTCGAAAATTTTAAATTTTTAAGTGATTGTTTTAGGCTACTAATTATTTAGCAAAATTCTTTCCTGATTTTAGCAGGTTAATTTGCTATTTTCCATTTACAAAAATTTAGCTCAAATATAACAAATATTCTGTATATTTAACAGTTTTAATTTCATATATAAGTTAACGATGGCACATGTGGCATATGAGGTGATATCCAAATAATGCTTACGCCATGTCTACCACATTGAACAAAATATTCTCAAGCTTTATGCTTAGGTTTGTTTCACATAAAAATGGTAACATAATTCCACACACATGTTGCATTATCAGCAAGTAGACAACGAACCGAATATGAAATGGGCTCACTTCAAGTAGATTATTTTATTCATTAAGTTAGTTAAGAAATAGAGCTCAACAGCCTTAGTAATAAGGCATAGAATTAAATAAAAATAAATTTCATCTTTAAACAAAATAAATACCCACATTGAAATAACTGCCTTAGTAATAAGGCATAGATTTAAATAAAAATAAATTTCATCTTTAAACAAAATAAATACCCACATTTAAATAACTGGCGCACAACGTAAGGCTTGCGAATAAATTTTTTTTTTAACAAAAAAAATATTCGGAATTCAAATTCAACAAGTGAATAAAAATAAAAAAAATTTTTTTTAACAAAAATTTCTTTGAAACTATTAAAAATTGTTGGCAACCCTACTTGGTTTATTAGTTTCTTTTACTTCATTTGTGGTTTTGTTTCTTTGCTACGTTTTTGCGATTGACTGGCATGGAGTTGAGTTTCGTACGCCGACAAATCAAGACACGTTTGTTTAATGAAATATAATTCTTTTCTTTTAAATAAATTGAATAATTAATAAAATCTTGAATATTAAATATATATACAAAAGTTACGTCTTTTAGATCAGAAGTGGGATCGGAACTTTAAACGAAAATGAAAAAACTCGCAACGTTAAAGGTAGAAGAGTTAAAGCAATTGCTTCGCGAACGGGAGTTACCATCGTCGGGCTCAAAGGCAGAACTTATTGCACGTTTAACCGGAATTCTCGGTACGGATGAAGTCAACGAAGACGGTGAGGATAGTGATGCTTTCGAGGAAACGTCCTCAATGGTCACCTCTCCAAACGGACAACATCAAAACGAAATTCCACAGAACAACGATAACGTCATAAGCTTGCAGCGGCAGGTTGATGAGCTAAAGAAGATGCTGGAAGGTGCTTTAAGTGTTTTTGCAACACACACACAACGACAAAACGATCAACAAGGTTATACACGAGGCCCTAACGTACAACAACAAGTAGCAGGCATGCAGCGACAAAACAATGCAACACAACGTATTGGTACGACACAGCGTAGCAGCGAAAATTTGAATTTAACTGATAATCTGGATAACCACAACACACGCACACAGAATAATTGTTCAGTGAGAGAGATTGCAGAAACTATACCGGAGTTTGATCCGACAAATGAAATGTCATTATCCGCAGAGCAGTTTGTAGAGCGAGTGGAGAGTGCCATTCAAGCATACCAATGGGACGAAAAATGTTTAATGCTGGCTGTTTACAGTAGAATGAAGGGTGTCGCTCGTCTATGGTTAGATTCGGCACAGTCACTACACGCAAATTGGGCTAGTTTTAGCAAAGAGTTGAAGGAGGAATTTGGCTCAACACAAGACGAAGCAGACATACATTTTAAAATGATCAGTGCTGTAAGAAAAAACGACGAAAAAGTAACCGATTACTGTTTTCGAATGTGTGCTTTGGGCAGAAGATTTAAGCTAAGTGAAACGGCTGTAGTAAAATATACTCGGGAAGGACTACAGAATCGTGAACTACAAATGGCTATAGCGGCTCAGAAAATATTTACTGTTAAACAATTACGTGAGACCCTAAATGAATATGAAGTGAACGTACCCGATAAATGGATAATGAAGGTAATCGATAGCAAAAGTAAACAAAAGTGTATATACGAAAAAAGATAGTGTAACTAAAACGGGTAAAGACATTAAGTGTTTCAATTGTAATGAAATGGGACATATTTCGACAAATTGCCCAAAACCAATGCGACGTCCCCGGTGTAAGAGATGTGGAAAAGTTCATCCAAGAAATGAAACGGAGTGCAAACAGAACGCAACGGTGCGGGTGATGTTCTGCAACTATAACGATAATTTTAAGATAAAAGTAAATTTGAACAATGAATCATTAGTCGCATTTGTAGATACCGGTAGTGAGTGTAGCTTAATTAAAAGATCGGTTTGCGGGCGAATAAAGTGTGAACGAAGAAAATGTAATATGACAATCTCCGGGATGTGTGGCGGCATACGTTTTGCCAACACGAACATTTTAGTGAACTTGATGGTAAACGATGTTGTGTTACCCGTAACTTTGTACGCAGTTGAAGATGAACTTTTGCTGACGGATATTTGGCTTGGTCAGGATAATTTTGTGAAAGGTAGTAAAATAAAACTAGTTATCGAGGACGGTAAAATAGATATTATCAAAAGAACTGACACGCGAGTGATGGCTGATGATGAAAACGACGAGGATGAAAATAATAATGCTTTAAATACCAATCGTACTGAAATTGAAGGAAATTTAATAAAATGTGGTTTAGACAATGTGAACGTTGAAAACAAATTAATTGAATTAATTCGGGAAAATGAAGGTGTATTCGCAAGTAACTTACAAAATCTCGGGAAGACCGATTTAGTCGAAATGAGAATTAACCTAACTAATACGAAAATCGTAACGCAAGCTCCATATTGTGTTTCTGAACCGAAAAGAGCAATCATATCGGATATGATTCGGGAACTTTTAGAGAACGATATAATTACACGTTCAGAATCGGAATATGCTAGTCCCGTGGTATTACAGAAAAAGAAAAACGGCAGTGAACGATTATGTGTCGATTATAGGCAAATAAACCAATTAATGCCAAAGGAAAACTTCCCGTTGCCGAATATTGAAGAATGTCTACAAGAGGCGAAGAAATATAAATATTTCACAACTTTAGATCTTAACAGTGGATATTACCAAATTTTAATTGAACCGGAAAGCCGTAAGTACACTGCATTTATAACTACAGACGGTTTATATGAATTTAAGCGAATGCCCTTCGGGCTAAGGAACGCACCAATGGTTTTCCAAAGGCTAATGTCGAAAATTCAGGAACGTACCGGTAAAGATAACATGATGCACTATATGGATGATATACTTATTGGTAGCAACACGATTGACGAGATGTTTAACAAACTAAGATTAGTTTTAGGTGCCTTAAGAGATGCTAACCTTACTTTGAATATACGAAAATGCGAATTTCTGAAAACCACAATCGACTTTTTGGGTCATCAGCTTACTCCAGAAGGCATACGGCCTGGAAAGATAAAATCATCAGCAATAGGGAACTTTAAACGTCCTGTAAACGTAACTGAGATACGAAAATTTCTTGGATTAAGTGGATATTTTCGAAAATTTATTCCAGGGTATTCTGTAATATCGGAACCCCTAAGAAGATTACTACGAAAGGATCAGCCATTTGTTTGGGCCGATCAACAACAAGCAGCTTTTGACGAATTGAAGTTAAAATTGTCATCCCAACCCGTTATCACAGCTTTCCGCTTGGACGCGGAACACGAGATCCACACCGACGCGAGCTCTATAGGTTTGGCAGGGGTGCTTTTACAGCAAGAAGGTGGTGGATTGAAACCCGTAGCTTATTATAGTCGTTCGACGAGCAACACAGAGAAAAATTTTCATAGTTACGAATTAGAAACTCTGGCAGTCGTCGAAACTCTGGAAAGATTCCGCTATTATATATATGGAAAAACCGTAAAGGTGGTAACTGATTGTAGTGCCGTAAAATCTGCTATGGTCAAACGGGAATTAATACCCAGAATTGCCCGCTGGTGGTTAAGGATCCAAGACTTTGACGTAATTATCGAACATCGTAAAGGCCAACGAATGGAACATGTTGATGCTCTAAGTCGTACACCAAACGAGCCACCTAGCGATATAGATGTAGCTACTCTTCGCGTTGATAAAGTTAATTTACATAACGATGATTGGTTGTACGGAATGCAAATTCAGGACGACGCAATAAAAGAAATTATTGCCAAACTGCAAATGAAGGACAAAATGTTCGTCAAAGAATACGTTATTGAAAAAGGTAGGCTATTCAGGAAATTTAATGAAAAGAAGCTGTGGGTGGTTCCAAAGGCTCTAAGATGGAGAGTGGTGGAAGACTGCCACGATAAAAATGGACATCTTGGTATTGAAAAAACGATGGATAAACTTTTAAGCTACGTATGGTTCCCCAGGATGAGAAATTTTGTGAAGTCTTATATCAAAGCTTGTGTTGAATGTGCGTACAATAAACACAAGGGTGGTCGTAAAGAAGGCGAATATCATTTTAGTGATGTCGAGCCAATACCGTTTAACACTATACATATGGATCATTTAGGCCCTTTCCCAAAGAGTAGCAGGCGAAATGAACACATTTTGGTCATCGTAGACTCTTTTACTAAGTTTACGATTATTAGAGCTGTACGAAGTACTGCAACGAAATATGTAATCAACATTCTGAATGAATTTTCTAGTTACTTCGGTGTTCCTACACGCATTGTAACGGATAGAGGAACATCGTTTACGTCGAAAGAATACGGAAAATATTGTTCCGACAACGATATCAAACATGTGCTCAACGCTGTGAAAACACCACGGGCGAATGGTCATGCCGAGCGAACAAATCGAACGTTACTTTCAATGCTTTTACCTACCACACAAAACGATAAGCGCTGGGAGGAACATTTAGTGGATATACAATGGTCCTTAAATTCAATGGTGAACAAAACTTCTGGCAAAAGTCCTCATGAATTGTTATTCTGTTATGCACCACGAGATATTTTACACAACAAGATCTTACTCGCCATACACAACGATACCAATCTTAGTGAAGATGAAATGCAGACGATAAGACAAATTGCTGCCGAACGTATTAATGCTAAACGTAGAACTGCTAAGGAACGATATGATAACGAACATTCGAAACCTCACGAATACAAAGTAGGTGAACTAGTGCTAGTTGAGAATGAACCTCCGAGCACCGGCACGTCGCGTAAAATGGAGCCACGTTACAAAGGCCCTTTTATCATCACGAAAGTTCTCGACAACGACAGATATGTCATCGAAGATATTCCAAACTCGAAACGTACATCACGACATTATTCATCAGTTTATGCCTCTGACAGGTTGAAGTCATGTTGGGAATTACCGCCTATGTTTGACGATGATGCTGTATATGATTCGGAAGAAAACTCTCCCAATGGACGAAGCGAGGTCGCTTCAGGAGCAGGATAGCCGACTGTTGGCAACCCTACTTGGTTTATTAGTTTCTTTTACTTCATTTGTGGTTTTGTTTCTTTGCTACGTTTTTGCGATTGACTGGCATGGAGTTGAGTTTCGTACGCCGACAAATCAAGACACGTTTGTTTAATGAAATATAATTCTTTTCTTTTAAATAAATTGAATAATTAATAAAATCTTGAATATTAAATATATATACAAAAGTTACGTCTTTTAAAATTCAAAGCGAACAAAATTGCAAAATACAAAAACTAAACAAGTGAACAAAATATAAAAATTTTTTAAAATAAAACAATTTTTTTTTTTGAACTATTCAAATTAAAAAACTCATGAAGTAAATAAAATACGAAATTTTTAAGTACAAAAACTTAATCAACAAAAAACAATTGGAAAATTGGATCATTGGATCATTGCTATAGTCACCAGAGCTTCGAAATAGCCTGGGCTGCGTGAGGAACAAACCAACTAATCAGCAACTAGAAACATAAACACATTGCAACAATAAACCAACAACTATCGAAGTTCACAGCACAACGGAAACGTCAGCAAATTACACCTACAAATCAACAACTGAAAACATTAAATTTCAGAAAAAACCGTAGAGGTTAAAATAATGTATGAATATCTGTAAGTAGTGTAAAAATGTACAAATTTTAATAAAAAAAGAAATTAGAAAAATTGTAAATCTTTGCACGGGTTGGTATCTTTTTGTTTGTATGCCGGTTTTATTCCCCTGGTTTCTATGAGTGACTCTAAAAATCGGGAAAAAATAGATCAAGTAGTAGAGAAATTTAATAGATTAGGGGTTGATAGCAAAGGAAGTGGCAAAAGTGTAGTAGAGACCAACTGGTGGGAAAGCAGAACAATGGCTGTAACGGCAGAACAGTTGAGAGCAATAGTGGAGGTTGCTATAAATACTGCCCTGAGGTCCCAAAAACAAGGTTTTGAAAAACAAATAGAGGAACTTAATAAAAAATTCAATGAATGTGTTGTTCAGACACCAGTAGTCGAACCTTATAGGGAAATAGAAATAATACCGGACCGACAATGTGACGAGTAACTAGATATAGTAAAATCTCTACCGGATTTTGACGGTAAGCAAGAAACATACGTTTCATGGCGACAAGCGGCGCAAATCGCCTATAAAGTATTTGAAAATGCTGAGGGCAGTTCCAGACATTATCAGGCGGTAGCCATTATTAGAAATAAGATGAAAGGTTCAGCGGATATGGTACTGTCCTCCTTTAATACAGTTTTAACTTTTAAAGCCATCATTGCTCGTCTCGACTTCACGTACTCGGACAAAAGGCCGATTTACTTAATCGAGCAAGAAATGTCAATTCTCCGTCAAGGAAACATGACACTTTTGCAATTCTATGATGAGGTCGAGAAAAAACTGACACTATTGACAAATAAAACGATTATGACTTATGATAGGTCCACTGCGGCATCCATTAATGAAAAATACAGAATGGACGCACTCCGTGTGTTTATATCGGGGACGAAAAAGGGATTAAGTGATGTGCTTTTTTCGGCTCAGCCGAATGATTTGCCCTCGGCATTAGCATTAGCCCAGGAAGTTGAATCTAATCATGAGAGGTACCAATTTGCAAGCAACTATGCTAGATGTCTTGAGGAAAAACAAAGACAAAAGTCTGAAGCAAGACCTCAAAATAAGAACCCGACCACAGGAGTTCAGACAATTAAGAACCCTCATTTTTTTAAACGACAAAATTTTGATAATAGAGAACAGCAAAGGGAAATTGTTCAACCAATGGACGTTGATCCATCGATGCGTTCTATACAGTCGACGAGACAGCAACCACCTAACGGTGGACCGCCTCAAGGCCAATATTATGGTAATCAGGCTTCAGGACAGGCAGTAAAACGTCAACATAGTGACTCAGCTAGATTTACAGGCCCTAAGCAACAGAGGATCAATCATATTTCTCAGGAAACTGCCTCAACGGAGCCAGAACATTATGAATACCGGGCGGAATTAGCAGCATCAGAAATTGATGCTGAAGAGGGTTTTGATCAGATAAATTTTTTAGTCAAGACTCCCTGCTGCCATTCATTGAAAGGACAATTGCAGGGAAAAATATAAGATTATTAATAGATACGGGCGCTTCGAAAAATTACATAAGACCCTTGAGCGAACTCAAGAACATAGTGCCAGTTGATAACCGCTTTTTAGTGAAATCGATCCACGGTTTTAACATCATTGATAGGAAATGCACCCTTAACCTATTCAACACAAATGGCACATTTTTCATATTGCCATCACTTTCAACATTTGATGGTATACTAGGCCTTGATCTGCTAACGCAGATAAGTGCAAAACTAGATTTCGAAAACAGTGAACTCCAGACTCAAAACGATTCGGAGGAAATAAAATTTTTACGGTGTGCGAATGAAAATTTCACACAAGTGTAGGATATAGTGGTACCCCACACAGTTCTGAGGCCATTTCAGAATATGATAAGGAAACTATTAGGAGTTTTTGAAACCCTAATGAATCTCTACCTTTCAACACAAACATCGTTGCCACCATCCGCACTAATAGCAACGATCCGGTATATTCAAAGCTTTACCCTTACCCGATGGGGGTGGCCGAATTCGTAAATGACGAAATACGTAATTTATTGAAGAACGGAATAATCAGGCCCTCCAGGTCCGCCTATAACAACCCCATCTGGGTCGTCGACAAGAAGGGCAAAGACAAACTCGGAAATACTTTGAAACGCCTTGTTATTGATTTCAGAAAGCTAAACGAGAAGACAATTGACGACAAGTATCCTATGCCGGACGTAACAGTGATTTTGGCAAACTTGGGTAAAGCAAAATACTTTACGACGCTTGATTTAAAATTAGGCTTCCACCAAATATCGCTAGCGGAGAAAGATAGGGAGAAAACGGCTTTCTCAGTCGGAAACGGAAAATACGAATTCTGCAGGCTCCCTTTCGGTTTGAAGAACGCCCCCAGCATTTTTCAGAGGGCCATTGATGACGTATTAAGGGAACAGATTGGAAAGTCATGCTATGTTAATATAGATGACGTAATAATCTTTTCGGAAAATGAGGAGGCTCATGTTAACCACATTGCATGGGTACTGAGTAGGCTGCATGAGGCAAACATGAGAGTTTCTCGTGAGAAATCACAGTTTTTCAGGGAAAGTGTTGAATACCTCGGATTCGTTGTATCTCGAAATGGTATAAAAACAAGCCCCGATAAGGTAGATGCGATTCGCAACTACGAACAGCCCACTACATTATTTAACATTAGATGCTTTTTGGGACTAGCAAGCTATTATCGATGCTTCATTAGGGATTTTGCTTCAATAGCAAAACCGCTGGCTGATATTTTGAAGGGTGAGAACGGCAGGGTCAGTGCCCATCAGTCAAAGAAGATAAAGATGAACTTGGACGAGAGACAAGTTCAAGCTTTTGTCAAACTGAAAGAGATATTGGCTTCAGAGGAAGTCATGTTGTCTTTCGCGGACTTCACTGCACCATTTGATCTGGTAACAGATGCTTCCTCATCGGGACTAGGAGCAGTTTTGTCACAAAACGGCAGACCTATTACAATGATTTCAAGGACTCTAAAGGACAGGGAACTGAACTTCGCAACCAATGAACGCGAGCTACTGGCCATTGTATGGGCTCTGCAGAAACTTAGAAACTATCTCTATGGCGTAAAAAGTTTGAATATTTACACAGACCACCAACCGCTTACGTTTGCGGTTTCAGATCGAAACCCTAACGCTAAGATAAAACGTTGGAAAGCTTTTGTGGACGAACACAACGCAAAAATTTTCTATAAGCCAGGCAGGGAAAATTACGTCAGCGACGCATTGTCACGACAGCACATTCATTCCTTAGAGGAAGAGGCTCGCTCTGATATTGCGACGGTACACAGTGAGGCGTCACTTACCTACACGATTGAAGCGACGGATAAACCGGTTAACTGCTACCGAAATCAGATATTTTAGGAAGAAGCACGCTTCGCGCGAAAACGAAACTTCATACTTTTTGGTGAAAAAACTCATCATACGATTGAATTTACTGATAGGGACACGCTTATCGAGGAAGTTAAATTAGCAGTGAATCCAGGGGTGGTAAATGCAATATACTGCGATTTGCCAACCTTAGCTTGTATTCAGCATGAATTGGTCAGGGTTTTTCCAGCCGCCAGATTTTGGCATTGTAGAAAAATGGTGGTTGATATTTTTGATAAAAATGAACAATCGGAGATTATTAATACTGAGCACAATCGAGCTCATAGGGCGGCTCAAGAAAACGTAAAGCAAATTCTTGATGATTATTACTTCCCGAAAATGGCAAAATTGGCAAACGAAACTGTGGCGAACTGTAGGATCTGTAACAGGGCCAAAAACGATAGGCATCCGATTAGACAAGAGATGGGTGAGACCCCAGTACCGACTTATACTGGGGAAATGTTGCACATTGATATATTTTCTACAGTCAGGAAATACTTCCTCACATGTGTCGATAAATTTTCGAAATTCGCTGTGGTCCAACCAGTCCCATCTCGTACAATCATGGACTTAAAAGTCCCGATTACACAACTAATGAACATTTTGCCGGACACAAAGAGTGTTTATTGTGACAATGAACCAGCGTTTAAATCCGAAACCATTACGGCAATGCTGGAAAATCAGTTTGGCGTGGTGGTTGCAAATGCCCCTCCGCTCCATAGCACTTCGAATGGTCAGGTTGAACGTTTCCATAGCACTTTAGCAGAGATTGCGAGATGTCTCAAACTCGAAAAGAAAATCGAGGATACAATTGAGCTCATGATGATGGCTACGGCACAATACAATAGCACTATTCACTCAGTGACCAACAAAAGACCTATAGAAGTAGTTCACAGTACATCGGCAGAAATAAGGGAACAAATAAAAGGGAAAATCATGAAGGTTCAACGAATTCAACTTGATAGGGTCAATTATTCAAGACGGAATAGGACTTTTGACATTGGGGAGCGTGTGCTCGTTAAGAATAATAAAAGATTAGGAAACAAATTAACCCCTTTATATACGGAAGAGTAGAGGCCGACTTAGGAACTACAGTTCTTATTAAAGGGAGGGTGGTCCATAAGGACAACTTAAGATAGAATTAATTTCTCAACCACATATAATCGCTCCACTTTAATTTTGTCCTGTTTATATTTTTGTTTTTATAGAATTTTACTTATAATATTTCCACTACAGACAGTGACCGCAAAATTAATAGACTACTCTAATTCCGATTATATCCCTATTATGGACGGGGAAGTTATCATATGGCAGAATTTTGATTACCTTAGGCATACTACAGACCTAACAAGGTATTCAGAAATAGCTGATGAAACCGAACACCTTAAAAAACACTTTCCTTTGTCTCATATGTTAAAAATTTTTGAATCAGATGTTGCTCGAATGAGAGCAATTTTGGCATCATTTGACATTCACCACAGACATGCTAGAAGCATCAATATTTTAGGCACTGCCCTTAAGGTAGTTGCTGGAACACCGGATTTTGATGATTTTGAGAATGTGAAATTCAAGCTACATGAGATCATTGAATCGGAAAATAGACAAATACTAGTAAACACAAAAACACAGGATCAGATAAACAAACTTACAGAAGCCGTTAATATTATTATTAAAAATTCCAAAGACAAACAAATTGATACTGGGCATTTATATGAAACGCTACTTGCCAGAAATAGAATAATTGTGTCAGAACTTGAAACTTTGATGCTGTCCATAACCCTTGCAAAGATAGGAATAATTAACCCTGTAATTCTGGATTCTGAAGATTTAACGAAAATTGTAAATTTGCGCTCTACCAACACCACTGTAACTGATATAATGGAAGTATCATTTATTAAGGTCTTATTAGATAATAATTATTTACATTTTATCATAAAATATCCTAAGCCAAAAATAGAATGTAAGAAGGTGAGCTTATTTCCTGTCCAACATAATGGGACAATCCTGCATCTTGATAAAGACAACACCGTAGCTGACTGTGGAAATAAAATACTTGCTATCGGAAATTGCAGCGCAACACTTATGACAACTTTCTGTAAGGAGCTATTACATCCCACATGTGCTCAACAACTGCCCTCTGGTGGTATTGCTCGATGCGATACTCAGCCCAGTCATCTTAACCCTTTGGTTGTAATTGATGACGGTATTATTATCATCAACGACGACTTTTCCGTAATAAAAATGACTGCAAACTCTATAAAAACAGTTATCGGAACATACTTAATTGCCTTTGATGATGAGATACAGGTGAATGGGTCCATCTATAGAAATTTGAAACGAAATCTGAAAAAAATACCAAGCTCGGCTAGTATGGCAACTTTAAATATCACTGGTCACCAGGAAATACTTAGCCTCACATACATCCACAAATTGGGATTCAAAAATCTGCAGTACATTGGGGAGGTCGAAAATAAACTTATCATTGGTCCAACGATCTCCACGGTTGTTATAATTGGCATTCTACTAACATATTGCTTAATTTCTAAATTACGTCAGAGGCAGATGAAGAAACGCCAAGCTCACTCCATCCAGGTTACCATTGACAACTTTAAGAGAACCGAGGACAGCTCTCACTTAAGTGAGGGAGGAGTTAACGATGGCACATGTGGCATATGAGGTGATATCCAAATAATGCTTACACTCAAAAAAATAAGTTAGTAGAAAAATTAGTAAAACGTCTTATATATCAAGTGTACTAGTTTTCAGCAATTTTTTTGCTGAAATTCCGTTTTCAGCAAAAATTTTAGTTACATTTTTTTAGCACTAAACTAATTTTGAACTAATGTTTTACTAATTTATTTTGCTACAAAAATTGTGCTGTTAGCCGCATTCATAGCGTGGACGACAACCAGATAGACAAGATGTAGATGTCGCAGCTTGTCTGGAAACGGAAATGACAAAAAAAGAAAAACAACTCTACACATATTCTATATTTAAATTTTCAGAAAATAAATTAACTAAAGTAAAATTTCGCTACAAGTTTTTTGAGTTTTTTTCAGTCTACTAATATTCAGCAAAAAGTTTAGTGATTTTAGCAAGGATTTTTTTTCATTTGCAGTCGACTAAACTGTTAGCAAAACTTTTGCTGAAGATTACTATTTTTTTGGTAAAAATCAGCTCGCTAATTTTCAGCAAACCTTTTGCTGAAATTACCAACTTTTTTGCAAGCACGCTCCTGACTAAAAATTTGCTGACACAGCTACATTTTTTGCTGACTTTACTGACATTTTTTTTTTAGTGTACGCCATGTCTACCACATTGAACAAAATATTCTCAAGCTTTATGCTTAGGTTTGTTTCACATAAAAATGGTAACATAATTCCACACACATGTTGCATTATCAGCAAGTAGACAACGAATATGAAATGGGCTCACTTCAAGTAGATTATTTTATTCATTAAGTTAGTTAAGAAATAGAGCTCAACAGCCTTAAGGTTAAATTAGACGGGCCATAACGCCATAGCCGTAACCATAACGCCATAGCCGACAACCAAATTTCAATTGGTTTCTATGGTTACGGTTATGGCGTTATGGCATGTCACCAATAATCGTATACATTGTAGCCCATAATATTGGTTTGAACAGCTGTTTTATATGGTTATGGTTATGGCACGTCTAATTGAGCCTTTAGTAATAAGGCATAGAATTAAATAAAAATAAATTTCATTTTTAAACAAAATAAATACCCACATTGAAATAACTTATATGTATATATTCGTTCCTTTTACTCCTGCAAGGAGCATAGGGCCGCAGTTTTAATTTTGCTGTTCCTATATTACTAATATATAGCAAAAATAATCTGCTAATTTAGCAGTTTTTTTCTGCAGCGTCATTTTTAACTAATTTTTAGTAGTTTTAACTAAATTTTTTACGGACTTTTTTCTATTAGTGTAGGAAAAATAATAACAATTCACATACACGTGTTAAATGTCTATTGTAACTTACATTTTAATTAATTTTTAAACATTTTAAATAAATTGATTAAATAATTTTTAACAAAAATTCGTTACAAATTTCTTTGCTTCACAAATAGAGTTGTATTTTTAGGGCATTATTTTTAGAGTTGTATTTTCATACGAAAAATACACATTTCTACGGAAAATTTCATCTTTAAAAGTATTGAGTAGTACCATTTTAGTATTGAGTACTCAAAAAAACAGTCACTATTGAGTACTCAGTACCGTAATACTAAATACTTTTACAACTCTAGGTCGATGTATTAAAAACCAGCGTTTATAAAAAGTACCGTGAAGCAGTCTTTAAAAACATAATTCCTTAAATCAATTTTTAAATCTGATTTAATTTTGAACGAAACGATTCACAAAACTTATTTTGTTGAATGAATTATTTTCTACTTTATTCAATCAATATCTTATTCAAAGAATCAATTTGATTTTTGTTGATTCTTTTCATAGAATCAAGCGAATTGATTCAATTTTAACAAATCAATTTAACAAAAAATACTTGCTTTGATTTTTTATAGTTCGCGACTCAAATAATTAAGCACATAATTCAATCAAATCAAAATTGAATCAATTGAAATTTGGATAAATCACATCCTAACTTTATTCAATCTCAAATCATTGATTTAAAGTGGTAATGAATTATTCACTGATTCATAAAATGAATCAATTTTAATCAGGGTTGGCAGGCAATACCGCTAAAATACCGTTATCGATTCAAAACCCTTTCAACTGACTACCGTTACCACTAAAATACCGTTACCGAAATAAACGGAATACCGTTATCCTTAAAATACCGTTACCGAAATAACTGGAATACCATTATCATTAAAATACCGCTACCGAAATACATGAAATATCGTTATCTCTAAAATACCGTTACCGTTATTTTTAATTCTCTGCTTTTGGTCATTGTACGTGTTTATTGAGTATTTCACATAAATTAAGTCGATTAATTCGTTTTGTTTATACTTTAGTTTAGTTTTAGCAAAAAAAAAAATAATGCGGTATGCACCGAAATAACTGACTACCGTTACCCTTAAAATACCGTTACCGATATGAACACACATGAACACGCATGAACATGCATGATCATGCATGTAGATATTACCTCAAATTTCGTTAATGCACATGTGTGGACATTAGGGCGGTTCGATTTAATAATCGCCCATGGCTGAAAATCGTATTCTAGGGATCAAAATAAGAAACTTTGCCGAAGGAACCATACCTCTAAAACGAATTCTACTACCCCCCAACTGTTGACTTTTGTTCCGTAGGGTCAAGTTTTGAAAAATCCCACTTTGACCCATTTAGAGTGCCCCAATCGAGTCCAAATGTATGACCGACCCCCACTAACTTTGGAGGGCCGATCCACCCATGCCAGTGGCACACCCCCTGGAACTCCCCTGGGGGGTTCCCCATACAAACATTTTAAAAAATCACCATTTTTGGCACTTTATTTTATTATTTTTTATTTATTTTATTTATTTTTATTATTTTATTTATTTTTTCTCTTTAGAAATTTATTTAGTCAGAACATATGTAAATGAAAAAATTAATTTAACTTAGTAATAGAAAAGAAAATAAAAAAAATTACTGTTTGAAGTCTTTTTTGCTTTCAAGTCTGGGCAATTTCGCACGGCTCTCTAATGTCCTCACCATAACAGCCTCTACATTTTCCGGTATAACTCGTTTGGAAACGCTAGCTAGCAATTGAACGTGTCGTTCTGTTGCAGTTCGTAAAATAGGTTGTGTGGGTTTTTGAAGCCACCACAAGACACAGCTGCATGTCGTAAACTTACTTAAGCTAAATCGGTTACAGGTAGAATTGAGCATAAAATTATCATAAAGGATTTTCCAGAAGTAATAAAAGGCGCACTTGCTTAACAGAATTTGTGGTCAGATTAACGTTTAATTTACATGTAAGTACTTTATGGGCAGTTTTGACAACAAAATCGGTTACAGGTAGAATTGAGCATAAAATTATCATAAAGGATTTTCCAGAAGTAATAAAAGGCGCACTTGATTAACAGAATTTGTAGCCAGATTAACGTTTAATTTACATGTAAGTACTTTATGGGCAGTTTTGACAACAAAATCGGTTACAGGTAGAATTGAAATTACCATTTCATTCTTATTACCTCGTCTCCTAGACCATATATAACGCAACAGTTTTTGTGAATGCATTAAGTCGTTGTGAAGAACTCGAAGTGTGAAGTGCTAATTTGAGATAAAAAAATATTTAAAAAAAAATCATTCCAAATCAAGAAGTTTACAATGAATCCACCATCCTCTACACCGCAAGATGAAGCAATAACAACATCAACAACTATCGAAAACCCAATGAGTCATATACCCAGGCATGATGTTACTGTTTTTGGTGTGTCTACTGATTTGACTGATCTTAATTTACCAACCCATCTGGATATCTTGAGATATTATTTTTACTTGAGCGAACAAAAAAAGTTGTCCTATAAAGCATTCACTATTCAAGTACAAGATAAGTTGATTGGAATTTGGGAAAAACTTGCTATGGAAATAATGCTGAAAAAAAGTGTATGTAATAAATTGAATAGATTGCTTGACAAATATCAAGAGCAAATCAAGAGAAGAAACAAACCCCAACAATTTACAGAGTATGTAAAATCTCTGGAAACTATTTTTTTCATTGGAACATGTAAATGCGATTTGAAGGCAGCTCCATGTGCATGCGGTTTGGTTCCCGAACGCCTCAAAGAGTTTATGCACGATCAACATAATCAGAGAAGTCTAACAATGGATGGATTTGCGATGGAAATTGAACAGCAAGGAGCAACGTCTATGTCATCAATGCCAACATACAAAGATCCCGATGATTCTACATACGCACCGCCACCGGTTCAAGAAGATTTGGATATAAGCACAAGTTCACAATACACACAGAGATACGATTGTTTTAACTTTGCCTTGGTATGTGACAGATTTGGCGTGCCTGATAGAGTAGCATCAGCAATGGGAACAGCTCTTTTCCAAGATTTTAAAATGAAAGATATCCATGGCAAACCTCTCATCATGGATAAATCGAAAGTTCGCCGAGAAAAAGAGAAATGCAGACAAGAAGTGCTTCGCAAACGGTTAGATGATACCAATTTGTTAGCATTTTCATTCGATGGCAGAAAAGATGATACTTTAACGAGAGATACAATTGATGAGAAGTATCATACTAGAATGGTAAAAGAACCTCATCTTGTTATTTTGAGAGAACCGAATTCTGAATTGATTGGTTACGTAAGACTGGAACATGAAACCGCTGAATACAAAACAACCAAATTAAATGATTTTTTCAACGATAAAAATATATCACTGGATGCATTAATTGGCATATGCACTGACGGTGAGCCAACAAACACTGGCCCAAACGGTGGAATTATACGACGATTCGAATTGCTGTTAAAAAGACCATTGCATTGGTTCGTTTGCCTTCTACACTTCAACGAACTTCCGTTTCGGCATTTGTTTGAAGCTTTAGATAAATCAACCAGCACTGGACCAAGATCGGCAACCGGAAAATTGAGCCGTCAAATCGAAACTTGTGAAACTCTTCCGGTAAGTTATTGCTATCACTCATTTATTATAATTGTCAACCGTTTTTAATTGTTTTATTTTTATATATTTTCAGGTGGTGGACGGCTTTCAGAAAATTGAGTTGAAAAATATGCCCCCTGCTCCAGAAAAAATTGAATTTTCCACCGATTCCAAGTACTTATACGACATGGCCCATGCAATTTCTAGCGGCGTGGTTTCAGTGGATCTGGCAAACATCAAACCAGGGAAAATTGTACATTCTCGGGGGCTCACCAAGGCCGCTAGACTATTACGATTATATGTGACAACGGAAAATCCAGATGCAAATTTAAGAATACTGGTTGAATTTATAATTACATGTTATGTGCCAATGTACTTCAATATCAAGTATTACAGCTCTGTCGTGTACGGTAGTAGATTATTTTTCAAATTCATTAGTTGGTCAAGATTTCTAGAACCTCGTTTACGCAAAATTGTCAATAAAGTAATTACAGATAATTCATATTATGCGCATTCGGAAAATATCTTGTTATCAATGTTGTTTGATGATAGCATAGAAAAGCGCGACTGTGCTATCAAGATAATTCTACGCTATCGAACCGATGTTGACGACCCAACGGGACTTAGAGCTTATAAAAAACCAGATATAAACTTTTATTGCACAAGTTACACGGAAATGATCAATATGAATGACATAAATGACGTATTTGAACCACCATTCACGCGAAGCATTCCATACGATACTTTGAAAGAATATTTAAATCAAGATGATCCACCGTTTAATGATCCAAAAATTCCATCACACATACAAGAAACAGAACGACACGTTCAATTGCTAGCTAGCGTTTCCAAACGAGTTATACCGGAAAATGTAGAGGCTGTTATGGCGACGACATTAGAGAGCCGTGCGAAATTGCCCAGACTTGAAAGCAAAAAAGACTTCAAACAGTAATTTTTTATTTTTTCTTTTCTATTACTAAGTTAAATTAATTTTTTCATTTACATATGTTCTGACTAAATAAATTTCTAAGGAGAAAAAATAAATAAAATAATAAAAATAAATAAAATAAATAAAAAATAATAAAATAAAGTGCCAAAAATGGTGATTTTTTAAAATGTTTGTATGGGGAACCCCCCAGGGGAGTTCCAGGGGGTGTGCCACTGGCATGGGTGGATCGGCCCTCCAAAGTTAGTGGGGGTCGGTCATACATTTGGACTCGATTGGGGCACTCTAAATGGGTCAAAGTGTGCTTTTTCAAAACTTGACCCTACGGGACAAAAGTCAACAGTTGGGGGGTAGTAGAATTCGTTTTAGAGGTATGGTTCCTTCGGCAAAGTTTCTTATTATGATCCCTAGAATACGATTTTCCATGAGCCATGATTTTTTTGCCTCCTCACAAATCGACCCGGCCTAGTGGACATATATGATGCATGTATAAATCTCCATATCCATGTATCCATGTATGGACATGAATGCATGTTTATGAGCATGAATGAACATATATTTAACCTGTATGTATTCATATATGTCGATTTTTAGCTGGGTAAAGAAAATTTTGTGAAAAATTTCGAAAAATAATTTTAAAAAGATGAAAAAAAAGGAAAATAATTGCATAAATAAGCACAAATGTCCTTCCAAATTGTCTAAATGCTTTTATAGTGAATTTAATGAAAATTAAGAATACAATAACTGAATGAAAAGTTATAGAAAATTTTGTGGAAAAATAGTAGGAAATTAAGCCTGGAAAATTTTAAAGTTAAAGAAATTGTTTAAAAATTTTACTAGCGTAATTAATGAATAGTAAGAAAATTTTATATAATTAAGGAAAAGATAAAGACAATTTTGTGGAAAATCAATAACAATATTTTGAAGTTTGTAATTAACGGAAAGTAAGAAAAATTATTATTTTCGTGTGTGATAAGAAAAATTAAATTCAAGTCTATCGAGAAAATTGCATGCAAGGAAACAAAACAAATTCTAGTGCAAATTCCAAGTAAGTAAGAAAATTTCTTTTATATTTTGTCTTTGGAGCCATGACTGAGAATAATACCATGAACACAATACAGGACACCTTGTCCAGATTATCACTACCGGGTAGACTTAGAAAATATGATAACTGCTAGGGTTCAAGAAATATTGAATACTTTTAAGGAATTTGAGGTACAAGGTACCTATGATAGTTTCCCAGGCGGATCGATACGAGATGTGGATAAAATTCCGGATATAGTAAATTTTCTTAGAGAATTTTCGGGTGGAAATGGTGATTTTAATTCATGGAGAAAATCGGTAGATAGAGTTTCGAAATCTTTAGTTCCATACAGGGCACTCCGAAATACTACGCAATATTGCATACAATGAGACATAAGATTACTGGTGAAGCAGACATTGCTTTATAGCCTTACCGAACTCCACTTAATTGGAACAAAATTAAAAAGGTGCTAATGATGCACTATTCTGACAAGAGAGACATCGGTACACTAGAGTACCAGTTGACGACCCTTCTCCAGAAGAATATGCCAGTAACAGAATTCTATAAAAGGGTCTACGAAAACTTGTCGCAACTTCTAGACAAGGTATCGGCTTGGTCATTTCCGAAGAAGCAAAAGGTGCTATGATAAATTCTTATCGAGAAAAGGCTCTCGATACATTTATAAGGGGCCTAAACGGCGACTTACCTAGATTACTGAGTATTAGGGAACCTACTTCCCTACCACAAGTACTTAATCTGTGTCAAAAACTGGATAACATTAATTTTCGAGCAAACTACGCTCACAATCATTCGCGTGGTAACACGCATAAACCGCCACCACCAGTACCGCAGCGGCCACAACATTTTTCAAAGCCAGTATTCTATCCAGAACTAGCGCACATGCCACCTCATTTCAGGTAATATCTACCTAGGCCACAATTTCAAAACGCACAGCGACCTTTTCCTCCACAACAATCTGGCCAGCAGAATCAGAGGCCAAACCTCGAGTCAGGATTTAATAATAGGCAGAATTTTCCGCCAAAACCCCCTCAACCAATGGAAGTTGACTACTCGATAAGATCGAAAAACGTCAATTACCAAAATTTTTGGACAAAAAAAATTTTTTTTTTAATTTTCACAAAAAATATTTTTTAACCCCTTTTGATTTGGCCATACACTACTTTTTGGACTCTGCAGCGCAAGGTTAACGATTTTATGTATAAAAGACAATATAAAGTTCAACGGAAAATTCTAAGTTATATTTTTCATCAAAAACTTTAATATTTGATACGTATTTGACATCCAACAAGGATGGGTTAGTAATGCCTAAAAAAGTTTATATTAAATAACATATAAAATCAACAATTGAAATTTCCGCACCACCATTTTCCGCTGCCACCCAAAAATTTAACTAAAGTCAACAAAAATATACATTTGGAAAATTTAAATAGTAAGGGCGTTTATTTTTATTTAAAAAATTTTCAATTAAAATTGGAATTTCCCTATTTCCTATTTTCGACCTTCCGAATCACCATACAACTCACCCGTATGGATTGTCGAAAAGAAAATGGATGCCTCTGGCAAAAAGAAGTACAGAATTGTGATAGATTACAGAAAATTAAATTCTGTGACAATTCCTTCCAGATATCCTAACCCGAAATCAATGAGGTTCTCTCGAATCATGGGAAAAATAAATATTTTACCATCATTGCTCTTAAAAGTGGATTCCATCAAGTTCCACTAAATGAAAAGGATATCGAAAAAATTGCCTTCTCAATAAATAACGGAAAATATGAATTTCTGAGACTCCATTTCGGACTCAAAAATGCACCGTCGATATTTCAGGCTGCCCTTGACGACATTCTCCGACCACACATAGGGAAAAGATGTTACGTCTACATAGACGATATTATTATATTCGGTAGAAATGAAGAGGAACATCTTGAAAATTTAAGAGCAGTTTTTGAGACGCTGGGGGAAGCAAACATGAAGATACAGCTCGACAAGTGCGAGTTCATAAAAAAAGAAGTTGAATTTCTAGGAGTCGTTGTTAGCATAGAAGGAATCAAAACCAACCCAAAAAAGGTAGAGGCTATCGCGAAAATGGCGATACCAGAGAATTTTAAAGAGCTTCGCTCTTTTCTTGGTATAGCAGGCTATTATAGACGATTCATGAGAGACTATGCCAAGATAGCTAAGCCACTGACAGCAATGCTTAGAGGAGATGATGATGGTAATGTGGGTAAGAACATCTCGAAAAATAAGGCTATCTCACTTGGACAAGAAGCAATAGAAGCATTCAAAAAAAATAAAAAATATCCTAATTTCAGAGGACGTAATACTTTCCCATCCGAACTTTGAGGCCGAATTTGAACTCACTACAGACTCATCGAATTATGCCATTGGCGCAGTACTTTCGCAAGACAAAAAGCCTATTACATTTATTTCAAGAACGCTCTCACGAACTGAAGAAGCCTATGCCACAAACGAGAAGGAAATGCTGGCAATAATTTGCGCTTTAACCTCCCTTCGTAATTATCTTTATGGATCTAAGAAGGTAAAAATAACAACTGACCATCAACCACTTATATTTGCCTTAAGCAACAAGAACCACAATAATAAGATGAAAAGGTGGAAGGCCATACTGGAGGAGTACGATTATGAGTTGAATTATCAGCCAGGAAGAGTTAATGTCGTGACTGAAGCACTCTCAAGAATACCTGCACAAATTAATACTTTAACGGAAACTGCGGAAACTATCCATAGTGATGAAAGCTCCAGTGGAGATCTTGTACCTTGCGTAGAAAGTCCCATTAACGTTTTCAAAAACCAAATATTTCTAAAAATTGGGGACATATCAACTTATTAATTTCAAATTATTTTCCAACCGTTCACCTCCATACCATTGTTGATCCTAAATTTACCAGGGACATTTTAATACAACATTTGAAAAAGAGATTCAATCCTTCTGTAATAAATGCAATATGCGCGGAGGAAAGAATTATGGGAGTAATACAAACCTTTTATCCTGAATACTTTCATAATTATAAAACAAGGTACACGCAGAAACTTGTAGACGACATAACTAATGAACAGCAACAGGAGGATATCATATTGGAAGTTCACTGCAGAGCTCATAGGAATGCGATAGAAAACAGGGCTCAAATACTTGAGAAGTATTATTTTCCGGGAATGACGAGTGTTCAAAACTTCACGAGAAAATAATTTATAATTTCTTACGTATGCATAAAGAAATTGCGACATATCGACAGCACGCATTTGCTACAGTTAAACATTTATGTAAAGTGTGTCACACTTTATTAAGCAATTAATTTATTTTGCTTTAACATGAAATTTATAAACTAAAACTGGCACACTACAAAATGCAATTCAGCAATAATGTAGTATTTAAAGGGAAATTAATTTAATAAAAATTGTAGAAACATTAAAAACACCATTGTGTCAAATATTATTTTCTACCTTCTCCGATTAACCAAGTAACAAGAGCTTGTGTTAAAAATATTATTATCTTGGTGTATCGCCTAGATAAAACAAACAAACAAAAAAAAATATATAGTTTAGTGATCGGCAAACTAGCCTTTCATTAACAACGAGTAAAATTAAGCGAATAACTCGGAATTGTACTATATGTAAGGAGAACAAATACGAACGGCATCCGAATAAACCTAAACTGAAGGAGACACCGCTACCAACAAGCGCAGGGGAAATAGTGCACATTGACATTTATCTGACTGAGGGAAAGGCAGTACTGACGGCATTAGATATGTTCTCCAAATACGCACAGGCTAGGTTGCTCGAGAGCCGATCTATAGAGGACATACGCAGACCATTGAGAGAGATTTTGTTTTCTTACGGCGTGCCAATGAGGTTGGTGATGGATAACGAACCATCACTAAATTCGCGTTCGATAAAATTCATGTTAGAGGACGAATTGAGGATAGAAACTTACGTTACACCACCATATACTAGCCGGGGTAATGGTCAAGTGGAAAAGTTTCATTATACCTTGACCGAGATAATGAAATGCTGGAAAGATAATGGGGGACACCGTAATTTTGAGGAGCTATTAGAAAGAGCGGTTGCCAAATATAACCACTCAATACACTCTGTGACGAAAAAGAAACCAGTGGACATATTCTGCGGACGATCGGTAGATTTTACAGCAAAAGACGTAGAACGAACTAGGCAAACCAACATAGAAAGACTTACTAGAAAACAACAAAAGGACCTGGAACGTCATAACAAGGACTGAACCGACTTTAAGTCGTATTTGCCAGGACAGATAATTTTCGTTAGAAACAATAAGAGACTAGGGACCAAATTGTCGAAGCGGTATGCGAAGGAACTAGTAAGGGAAGATAGACGAACTAATATTCCATCCTTAATTTCTTCCCACAGGATGGCCATGTCACTGTCACTGGCTGAAATACAAATACTCGATTAATCGAATTCGCAATTGGTGACCATTAGCGCCGGAACAGCGAAAATTCAGACGGGGACATTCAAAATTGTCCACGTTATTGACATAGAGACGAAAAGGTGTTGGGGAATATTGAGGAGGCCATCGGAAACGAATACACATTGACAACCCACTACTTACGATATTGACAAGCTCAATGGTCGAAATTAGGAGCACGATAGCTCGACTTAAGGTGACCAAACACAAAAGATCGCTAGATTTTATTGGAACAGCTTGGAAATAGATAGCGGGTAGCCCTGATCACCATGATCATGAAATAGTTGTCGGCAAAGTAAACGGATTACTGACGAATAATGACAATCAGATAATTATCAACAGACTCACCACGGACCGCATAAACGATATTACGAACGTCACAAATAAAATACTTAAACGGATAGAAGACGACAGGACAATAGAAACTGAAATGACTTCAAAGATTAAATATAAATTAGATGTTTTAAGGGAAGAGATAAAGAATATTGCTTATGCACTACATTGAGCCAAGGCCCACATAATTAACTCTTTCATATTATCTGATAATGAATTAAACTCTATAAGAGATCCTTTGAGAGTAGACAAATTTCCTTTCATTAATGTTGATGAAACTTTGGAGTTTGCAGATACAAAAATAGCCACAGATGGCAATTCTCTTATTTATATCACAAGTCTTCCTACTACGGGAAAAGAAACATGCAATTTGCTCGAAATTAGACCAGTAAAGAGAGGCGACTAAGTTAATAAAATTGATTTTAAGGAAATATTAGAGTGTAAAGATAAAAATTTTGCATTGGTAAATAACAGTCCACAATTAAATGAATTACTAATCTGTCCTAGCATTAATCTCATAGATTTAGGCAACGACACTTGTGTTACGAATCTGCTGAAAAGCCTGACACCAACGTGTACTGTCATCAACAATCAACATTTACCTACGATAGAAGAGATTTCCAGCGGATTATTTATATGATATATGGTATGATGACAATAGAAAACAACACAATGCTTTTGAATGGAACCTTTTTAATCCGACATCATAATACTACAATGGTCATTGGAAACAAGAAATACGTATCTAAAGAAATGACAGACAAGAAACTTCTTCCAGCGATTCTACAACCAAATGGCGAAACTACACAAATGGAAGAAATATTCGTGGTCTTTATGAAATCCCCAACGGAATTGGATTGGAAATGGATTGCATTCTGTAAACGGGCTTATAAAAATTAACGGAAATGGCATTACAATGACGTTATAAAACTTTTTAAATATTTATGTTCCAGAAAATCTAATGAATATGTGTAACAAATTAATAACGCTAAAAATTGGCTTTCAAAATTTTTTATTTTAAGAAAACAATTTTAGTCTGATCGGAAATTTCCTCATCAAATCCGTAGAGTGGATTTATAGAATCCAACAATTGGAAATTTTCGTAAGAAAAATGTAGAAAATTTCCTCATTTCTTTTCTTGTACGGAAATTTTTAAACGGAAATTTCCGATATTGGATTCTATAAATCCTCTCTACGGATTTGATGAGGAAATTTCCAATCCGATTAAAATTATTTTCATTAAATTAATTAATTCTAATATAAAATTTCAAATGTTATATAATTATTATATGTTTTTATTTAAATTTTTAAAACATAAATATATTAAAAGTTTTATGACGTCATTATAATGCCATTTCCGTTAATTTTTATAAGCCCGTTTACAGAATCCAATCCGTTTCCAATCCAATTCCGTTGGGGATTTCATAAAGACCACGATTATCATTAGAAATTATGAAACAACTAAGACTTAATAATTCAGTTCACATCGATACTATAGAAAGCAAAAATAAAACCATTACCAGCACGTATATTGGGATATGCTCAATGCTGATAATCTTTCTGACGATACTTACAATACGTGAAGAACTACGTGAAGAAACCAATTACACCCCAAAAAGAAGAAGATAAACTCAAACTGTCCAGTAGACCGTACCTCAAAAAAAAAAAGTTCGCGGTACACCCTCCAATATGATGTATTTTTGGAAGGCGATTTCAAAAAAAAAATTTTTTTTTAATTTTTTGGTATAGCTTTGGCATTTAAAATCGGTTTTTAAAGTGTGATATGTGGATTTTTTTGCCTCGAGGAGACCAGTGTTTTGCTATATAGTAAAAATGCAATTAAAAAAATTTTAAAAATTTACGTTCGAAAACCAATATATAAAAAAAATTTCTACTGGGTTTAGCGAAAAACTTCCTTAGCAAAAGTTTAATGATTTTTTGCGAGCTTTAATTTTCTGACATTAGGGATGTACATTAGGGTGGACCTTGTGTCGATATTTTGGTAGATGAGGGCTCTATTCCGTGCCTTTTTGAAAAAAAATGACAATGCCGAAAAAAAAAATTAAAAAAAAAAAAAAATAGGGGTTGCGCACGAGCCGAGAAAAAGGTCCACTTTGCCAAAATTAGGGGGGAAATTGCCATAGGTCATCAGGGGTCACCCGTAGGGGGGAAGAATGTATGGCCGACCCCCATTAACTTTTTACCGCCAACATTTTCCCCCAAGCCACCCACCCCCTAGCTCCTCCCCTTAGGGGGGTCACCATACAAAAATGGAGGTTGCTCAGTATTTTCGAAAAACACCATAGGTCATCAGGGGTCACCCCTAGGGGGGCAAAATATATGACCGACCCCCATTAACTTTTCATCCCCAACATCTTTTCCGAACAAACTTACCCTCTATCTCCACTCCTTGAGGGACTCCCCATACAAAAATACTGAAAATCTATGTATTTACAGTTGCACAATATCGAGATTTTTTTGATTTTTTTTGATTTTTTTACAGAAATTCCACCAATATTCCACCAAAGTTAAGATGACAACACAACTTAGATCGCGCGACGATATTTTTTTGATTGGTTATCCAAGCATGAATATTACGGGGAACAAATTACCGTCGAAGAAGCAAGTGCTAAGAATGCATTTCTTCAACATTCGCAAACGAAACATGTCGAAGAAAAATAGTGCGGTTATAGTCGCGGACGCAGTGATGATTTTTTGGCGCCAAGCAGCTATTCCGACGAAAGCCAGAGGAGATGTTACAAGAAAAATAGCTGCGCTGCACGATGAGTGGGATGCTTTAAGAAAGTCATCTCACAGAAAGACTGAGTCCACTAGAGAAAAAGAGAATAAGTTTTCTGATAGCTTGGATAATCTTTTCGACATCGCACACGCCAACGCCCTTGAGAAAATGACAAATACCGAAGACATTGAGTTTCTGCTAAAGCAAAGAGAAGATGGCCGGCCAGGAACTATGGGAGGTGTGGACGCTACTGATACTCGAACGAGGAAAAGAAAAGCTGAGCGCGAAGAACAAGAAGAGTTGCGACGCAAACGTGCAACGGAATCTAGTAGAGATCAGTTCGCTAAAGGCGGTAAGTTATTTCGCGCTTTGTGTGTTCGTCCAATGTTTATATTCAAATGAAATTCTTTCAATTGCAGTGGTTAAATTCTCAAGCAGTGATTCAAGCGATGATAATGGGAGACAGGACGAAAACTTCCCGGCAGAAGCTGGCCCATCAAATGTTGGTGACATAAGAGGTTACAAACAATGTTTTACTGAACGAGTCCTATCAGCTTTGGACAAGTGCAAAGTGACTGACCGAGACGCGGTCGGCATTATGATAGCGGCGGCAGAAGCATTTGGACGCGATCCTCAACAATACACAATAAACCGTACGTCGCTTCGGAGATGTCGGCGTTCAAATCGAGAGAACATGCTGAGTTATGTGAAAGACAATCCAGAAGTAAGATCGCATAGATTTATTTGCTCTCATTCAGAATTCTTATTCTTCAACGCGTTTCATTTATCTCCAGCTTGTCGCAGCTAAATCCTTCGTAGTCCATTGGGATGGCAAAATGCTTTTGGATTTTGTGGGTACAAAGAAGGTGGACCGTCTACCGGTAATTGTCTCGTACGGAGAAAAAGAACAACTTCTTGGAGTTCCCAAAGTAGAAGATGGGAAAGGAAAAGGCCGGAGAATAGCACATGCCGTTTATCAACTGTTGGCATCTTGGCATATGACACATCGAATACAAGGACTTTCTTTCGACACGACATCAACGAACAGTGGCCCATTCTCCGGAGCCGCAGTTGCTCTTGAGCGGCTGTTGGAGAGAGAAATCTTATATTTACCTTGCAGACACCACGTATACGAACTGGTGCTAAGGGAAGTTTTTGAGACAAAAATGGGAAAGACCAGTGCACCAGGCGTTCCTTGCTTTGACCGTTTCAAACAGGAATGGGACGCTGTAAAGGTTAAACCATTCCATTCTGGCTTGATAGACGATCAAGTCGTCAGAAAAATTCCTGTGGCAATGCAAGTCGGCATAAAGGAGTTTTGCTTAGATCAATTGAAGGAGAAACACCCTCGCGATGACTACAAAGAAATGCTACAATTAATTCTTTTGTTTCTGGGTGAAAAACTTGAGAATTACCATTTCCGAGCTCCAGGACCCGTTTCCCATGCTCGATGGATGGCAAAAGCCATTTACAGCCTCAAGATGTTTTTGTTTCGGAGAACTTTTCACTTATCTGTATGTGAATTGAATGGTATTCGACACGTTTGTATTTTTGTGGTGCGACTTTACGTCAAGGCATGGTTTGGTTCTTCTCGAGCAGCTGAGGCGCCGAATCAAGATTGGAAGTTTTTGAAGGACATCGTCGAGTACAAGTCCGTTGACCAGGATTTATCTCGGGTAATGATAAAGAAATTTATCGGTCACCTATGGTATCTCGCCGATGAGCACATAGCCCTTGCCTTTTTCGATGACAAGGTTTCAAATGAGTTGAAGGCCAAAATGGCCCAAGCATTGCTAGAAAAGGAGAATGACGAAGGTGAAGAAGATGAAGAAGACGAAGAAGACGAAGAAGGTGAAGAAGATGAAGAAGACGACCCGGTTCCCCCAGCTCCTCGCGTCGTAATCAAAAGCACCAGCGTTAAAAAAATCGAGGTGAAATTCAAAGATGTGAATGAGGAATTCTTGGCTAAAGACTTGAGCAACTTCGTCTCTCATAATACCAAAAATTTATTTGTACGATTTGGAATATCGCAAGATTTCATTCTAGCAAATCCAGCAACCTGGAAATCTCGCGCAGACTATCAAGAAGGTCGTAGAATTGTAAATAACTTGCGCGTTGTGAACGACACTGCCGAAAGAGGAGTAAAAATGATACAAGATTATAATAGAATACTGTGTCAAGGCGAAGAAGAGAAACAGTATTTACTACATGTTATCGATTCTTACCGCAAGAAATACCCATCAGCGAACAAAAATATGTTAATTTGACTATATTATATTAAAAGTGCTTAGTAGTACTACTCAATTACAGCTTCTTTTATTTTTGTATGGGGAGTCCCTCAAGGAGTGGAGATAGAGGGTAAGTTTGTTCGGAAAAGATGTTGGGGATGAAAAGTTAATGGGGGTCGGTCATATATTTTGCCCCCCTAGGGGTGACCCCTGATGACCTATGGTGTTTTTCGAAAATACTGAGCAACCTCCATTTTTGTATGGTGACCCCCCTAAGGGGAGGAGCTAGGGGGTGGGTGGCTTGGGGGAAAATGTTGGCGGTAAAAAGTTAATGGGGGTCGGCCATACATTCTTCCCCCCTACGGGTGACCCCTGATGACCTATGGCAATTTCCCCCCTAATTTTGGCAAAGTGGACCTTTTTCTCGGCTCGTGCGCAACCCCTAATTTTTTTTTTTTTTAATTTTTTTTTTCGGCATTGTCATTTTTTTTCAAAAAGGCACGGAATAGAGCCCTCATCTACCAAAATATCGCAAAAATTTCATTTCAAGGTCCACCTTAATGTACATTAGGGTCGTACATTAGGGTTATAGCAACTAAGATATGTTGGGTAACTTCTAGAACGGGATACTTGAGGTCAAAATGTCCTTAGAGCAAAATACTGGCCTCCTTGAGAGAAAAACATCGATGTATCATACTTTAAGATCCAACTGTAAATACCAAAGATATAACGAAAAATGTAAAATGGCGACCCCTACGTTCGGCAAAAAAAAAAAAATTTTTTTTTTGAAACCTCCTTGCAAAAATACTTCATGTACGGCGCACTTTTTTTTTTTGCCTGTAAGGTGGTACGCTCTACTGTCCAGCCTGGCAATCGATGGACTCAACAAATTTTTCGTTCCACAGCTCCCTTCAAACGAGGACGTTTGAAAATTAAATAACTTTACAAAAATTGCAAAACACACAAAAATCAACAGACAACAAACCCAAACAAAAAATATAAAGAATTCCAATGTGTCAGGTTTCATCGAATGAACATAAAAACAGTTCACACAGAAATAACAGCGCGTGGACTACGTCAGCGATTTCAACAAGTAGAATAAGTTAAATATTAAGAAAATCAAAATTGTAAATTTAATTCGTAAAGTTTGGTCAAATAAAGAAATACATAACAAATGAGCCCTCTGCTAAAATAAAAAAATATTTTTTTTATTAACTCCAAAGGACTAAAAGTTTAACTTATATTTCTTGAATAAATATGAAAAAAATCATCGAAATCGGCGTTTCTCTCTTGGGATTAAAAATAAATAATTGGAACGAACCCTGGGGCCGCGAGTTTACATCAGCACGTGCAAAACACATCGTTACAATATCGATGGTTTACCGCTGTTTAATAGTTCCAAGGTGCAGTTGTGGGTCGTAAATATAATAAATATTTCTATTGTTGCAATTTTTTTTTTATCTAGGGAAAAATAAGCCCAATAGCATTTCAGATTATTTGTCAGACTTTGTTTCAGAAATGAAATGAAAATGTATGGATTAGAGATTTTTAGCGGTACATCTGAAGGAAATTTAACTAGACTTAGAATGTGTGTTCATCGTATTGTAAGATTTGTTTATAATGTGGGTAGAACTGAACACATTTCTTCGTATGTACGGGACTTTTTATGTTGTGATTTCGATGATTTTGTTAATTTAAGGTGCCTTTTGTTTTTATATAAAACTTGTAAAGAACGCAAACCGGAATATTTAGCTCAGAAATTTCAATTTGGAAACTCTTCCCGAACTCGCTCTTTAGTGCAAGTACACTTTACCACTCAAATGATGCAAAGGTCATTTCAAGCTCGTGTGATAAATTTGTGGAATAATATTGTTCCTTATAGTGAAAGGGGTTTGCATCACACGGTGTCCATGTTTCGAAAAATTGTTCTTGATAATTTATAATTGATATTGCTGTTACAATTTTCACAACAAAAACTTTTTAGGTCATATGCATAATTTATAAATGGCTTATAAAACTAATTTTCCATATTATTACATTTTATAACATGTTATAAGGCTTTTAAATTGTTATGCATAAGAACTTAGGCATTTTTATAATTGTATTTATTCATAGAATTATTTTTAGTTTTCCATTTGCTATTGTGCCACTTTTTTTTTTTTTTATTATGTTAATTATTCATAAAAATTCTTCCATGTATTATATTACTTTAATCATTTGGCCCATAAGGGCTTGGATTATAAATAAAAATAAATGAAATGAAATGAATGAAATGAAATACATTAATCAGCATGGTTTAAAAATTGGTGGTAAAGTTGTGAAGCTAAGCATAAGGGCAGTAGTTTGCGATTCACCAGCAAAAGCCTTTATGTGCGGAATCGTTGGCCACACATCATCCCATGGCTGTTCTATATGCACCCAGGTCGGCAAAAAAAATTAATTATGCTCTAACCTATTCCATGTATCCGGTGCACTGATATCGGATCATGAATTTAGTGTACGAAAATATAAAAAACACCATCAAAAAAATTTGTATTCGAAAAAAACACCATTGGAGGATATCAGTGTGAAGATGGTAAGCCAAGTGGCAGTAGATAGCATGCATCTAATAGACCTGGGTGTAATGCGAAAAATGTTATTGCGAATGATACAAGGTAAAATGATTTTTGAATTTTCGAAAGAAGGTGCTAACAGCATTTCTAGCCATATGGAATCAATAACTGATTACATTCCGGAGGAATTCAATCGGTATCCAAGAAGTTTAGATGATATATATCATTGGAAAGCAACCGAATTCCACCAGCTTTTGTTTGGTATTTTAGTCTTGAAAGGAAAAATACATAATGACGTTTACTACCAGTATCTTTTGTTGCACTGCGTATGTAGATTGCTATCAATTCAAAAAATATGAACCACAATATTGAGGTCGCCCAGAAGATTTTAGAAGAATTTGTTCAAAACTTTTCATTTATATTTGGGCAGAGTAGTATCTCACACAACGTTCATAATCTTTTACACATACACATGTGTTAGACAATTTGGAGTTTAAACTTTTCAGCATATGACTTCGAAAATTATCTGCAAATTTGTAAGTCATATGTTAGACAACCTAGACAAATTTTACAACAACTATATAATAACATTCAAACAGAAAAAAAGATAGTGCAACAAAACAATGCAGATTTTACTAAAAAAAATAGTACTGAAAGTTATACCAAAAATAATTACATTTTTAAGACATCACCGGACACCTATTGTTATATTAAATCCAATATTCCGTTCAAAAGTAAAAGTTGTGATAAAATAAATAAAGTTGTTGTTGGAAATAGATTAGTTAATAACACGCGTTTCTTCAGTGATCCTCTCGATTCTAAAGATGCCTTAGGAATATGCTTAGCAGATGCAAATCCATTGGAATTGGCAGAAAGTTTTAGTTTAAATGATATTGAAATAATATTAATGTGTCTTCCGTAAAAGTTATTGTTAATTCCATTTCTCCACGACTGTTAACTTATTTAAATTATTTATTTATTTTTTTTTTCTTCAAAATTTCGCTTATTTTTAAATTTAGGTTCTATTTTTGTTCTCTTAAAAACGGTACTTTATTTTCGAAAAGTGTTTTTTGTTTTTAATTATACTTTTTAAATAATAATTTTTGAAATAATGGTCGTAAATCTGAAAATATTGAACAGAATGAAAAAAATGTAAATTTTAAAATATTGAACAGAATGAATAAAATGCTCGTAAATCTGAAAATATTGAACAGAATACAAAAAATAAGTACCGCAAAACAGAAGATCATAAGTCACAACATTTACAACAAGATGGCGCTGAAAGATGCTGTGAAAGCTGCATTTTTTTTAAATCATATATAAATGATCTATTTAAAACACAGTCAGGTAACAAAGACACCATAGTATGAATTATAAAAATAACAGCTTATTTATGTGCAAGAACAAATGAATACGCAGAATATTGAAATTATGGAAGCAATGGCAGAACAATCAGCTTTAACTAAAATATTAATACGTCAAGAGCAGACAGTTGTTGACTTAACATTGTCCTTGCCATTGGCAACTCAAGAAGCCTTAATTATAATGGACCAGAAAATTAACAATCATAACAAACGTTTATATGTAAGTATACACAAACCAATGCACTCAAGCAAAAAATTCTGTAATGGAGGGAAATTTAAATGTTTTGAGCCCAGCGGTATATTTTCCTAATTTTAGCAACACATGTCTGCTAATCTGTAGTACAACAAAATTAGTAGCCGCTACTAAATTTTAGCAAAATTGTTGTAAACTGCAATTCAAAATCGATTTGCTAAAATCAGTTAAAAAAATTTACTAAATATCAATAATTTTAGTACAATGAAATTAGTATAAATAATTAGTAGACGCTACTAAATTTCAGTAAACTGTTGTAAACTGCAATTTAAAATTAATCTGCTGAAATTAGGAAAAAAGTGTACTAAAAAATAAAGAAACTGTTGTAGTGATCTGGCACCTCTAGACTTATTAAAGACAACTCTGAGTTCATAGATAAATTAAGACATGTTCTAGAAATAATACAACCATGTTTTTGCTTTAAGCATTTCCGGTGCATTCTTTTTAGAACATTCGAGGCAACAATACTAGATTGTAAAATATTGTATCGTGAAAAAAACATTGAAATAAAAATATAAAATAAACTTATTACAAAATCAGGTGTGGGGTGCAACTTCTGTACCTGTAAAAAATAAATAAATAAAGTTTTGATAAGGAATGGACAAAGTAAAAGAAGGCTTGCGTCTAAGTCGACAAGCACTGATTGGTGTGCTCTATGCAGCTATCATAGAGTTCCCTGAATCGGCCACATTAAGCCAGCTTAAGGCTTTTTATGAGGCTTTTCCCAAAGTGGAGAATGTGGCTGCTCAACAAACAAACACCGGGTGCTCTGCCGCAAATCTGATAGACGTTGGTAATTTGGAAGCTCAGTGCGGCGTATCTATGAGGGTGCATATTGCTGGAGCCTTGAATGAAAATAGTGATGTCATTGTGGAAAAAGAAAATTTAATGAAATACGATTTAGTAGACACTGGGTCATTAAATTTAGAAATTGCTGCAGCCAATGATGCAGAAGTGCACGCTGCCAACGTGCTTGCTGCCAACGTGTATTCTGCCAACATGTATTCTGACAACGTGTATTCTACCAACGTGCCTTCTTCCAACGTGCCTGCTGCCAGGGTTTCGACTGAAGACGAACTGAAAAATTTACAGATGGGATTGGAAATGTTAAAGTTACAACAACAAATCCGCGCATTAGAGGAAAATTTATATTCAGCACCCCAGGTCCGCCATATTGATTTAACGGAATTAGACGCTGCTGTACTGTTTACGCAGTTCGAAATTACACTAACTGTAACAGAGTTCCCCAAATAGTATCAAACGTTCCAACCAGAGATGAGAATTGTAATTTATTTGTATTGAAAACTGTAACAAAAATAGTTTTAAAAAATTAGGAGAATATTTAAACGGTAGTGAAGCAATTATTTCTGAATTTGAAGAGTCTGGTTATGATATCAGTGATTTGGAAATTGTTGACGAAAACAATGAATGTGGGGAATTAATGCAAAAGATTTGTGCGGTAGGGACTGAGTATAACTTAGATATTGATTGCAACTTGAGTTCAGAGGACAGCTCTGCTTTGAAGTCGGTGATAGAGGGCAACTATTTGAACGAGATAGGTACTATTCCAAAAACCACAGATTACTGCATGAGGATCAGGTTAGTCAGTGATGTACCAGTATATTGTGGTCATTGTCGACTTTCATATCGCGAGCGATGCGAGGTGAAAATTAAACTCGAGGAACTATTACAGCAGGGCACAATTCGTCCAAGCGACTCTCCCTGTGCTTCCCCGATTGTATTAGTGAAAAGGAAAAATGGCGGTATGAGAATGTGTATTGACTACCGGTCATTGAATAAAATTACACTCATAGAAATAAATCCGTAAAAATAGCAGAAAAAGTTACTAAAAATTAGTTAAAAATGATGCTGCAGAAAAAACTGCTAAAATTAGCAGATTTTTTTACTAAATACTAGTAAAATGAGAACAGCAAAATTAAAACTGCTAAATTTACAGAATGTTAGTTATATTTAGGCTAACTTTTAGTTAATTGAAAATAGCAAATTGTACTGTAAAATCTGCAGAAAATTTTGCTAAATATTTGTAGACTAAAAATAGCAAAAATAAACTGTTAAATCTACAAAATTTTTGCTATTTTTAAGCTAAATTTAGTTGAATGCAAATAGCAGTCTATTCTGCTAAAATCAGCAGAAATATTTGCTAAAAAATTGTAAACTGCTGTTTTCAAAAGGCTCGATTTTTATTTGCATTTAAAAAAAAAATCGAAAAAAAAACTTCGAAAATTTTAAATTTTTTGTTGATTTTTTAGGCTACTAATTATTTAGCAAAATTTTTTGCTGATTTTAGCAGGTTAATTTGCAAAACAGAACACGAGGGACAATCGAGGTCGATTGTATTGTCAGGTAGGCCGAAATTGCAGTGATCTGGCACCTCTAGACTTATTAAAGACAATTCTGAGTTCATAGATAAATTAAGACATGTTCTAGAAATAATGCAACCATGTTTTTGCTTTAAGCATTTTCGGTGCATTCTTTCTAGAACATTCGAGGCAACAATACTAGATTGTAAAATATTGTATCGTGAAAAAAACATTTAGGTTGTTCATAAGGGGTGTGCTATCTGTTGTATCGTTGTATCGTCCTAACAAAAAACAGAGTTGTTAAAATTTTTATTTGTGTTTAACAACGATTTTCTATTCAGTTTTCTATCGGTTAGCACACTCAAACATAGGACACTAAACATACGTAAAAATGTTGTATCGTGCTATTCTCAAATGTTGTATTTTTTCAATTTAATTTTTAATAACTCTGTTTTTTGTTAGGACGATACAACGATACAACAAATAGTACACCCCTTGTGAAAACCCTTATTGAAATAAAAATATAAAATAAACTTATTAAAAAAATAAAAAATTAAAATCAAATTTAATAAAAAAAATATTTTTTTTTCTTTCAATTGTAAAAAATGTATAATTACTCAACATACTTGAAATTTGGAGTAAAAAATGCAAACGGTTCTCCAGTTATTACCTTTTTATGCAGTGGAGATACAAAAAAATTGTCTGAGTTTTATTTCCAAACTAACCCCTAAATTCATAAACGCTTTGTAAAATTATAGGAGATTTATTGACTAATTTTTAACTAATTTTTAGTAGTTTTAACTACATTTTTTACAGACTTTTTTCTATTAGTGTTAGACTGTTATAAGAATCAACAAAATGTCTGCATTTGGGTATTAAAATTTACCATAAAAATTTGTTTAAAATCTGAAGTTTTCGCTTGTTTTTATATATATTTTATTTTTTTATATTTTTGGAAAATTTAGATAGTAAGGCTAATATTTTAACTTATTTAATGTGTTTTTTTTTAATTTAGGTGGCTGCAATGAAGGACATATTACGGAATAATTTAATTAAAAACATAGGGCTAGTAATCACTGAGGATCTTATTTACAATTATAACCTTGCTTGAACCCATGGCAAAAAAGGTTTTAAAGACCTAAATAATATTTATTCGGCTTTAAAAAGTAAGTGTGGGAGCATATAAAATCATTCCAAAGGAAACCGATACAGTCATGGGAAGAAGGTCACTGGATTTGGACAAAATTCGGTTTGTAGATTATCATGACAATCATGAAATTTAATGTTTTAAAATTTTTGTAAAATTCGTCTTATTTTGCTTTTTTTGATGTTTTTAGTTGATTTTTTCAGTAAAACATTTAAAAACACAGGATGTTCAAATGATTACAACTTTTGAACGCGTTATTCGACTGTTAACAAAGTTTCACCTATCAATGCTTACATAATCTGCTTTCAAAATAAATTGCAAAAATAAATTGTGTAAAGCAAAGAGGACACAATTTGAAAAAATATCCTTAATTTGCAAATATCTCAAAAAACCCATCTTTAATTTTCTTTAAATTACACTATGGAACATTTTTGGGATTATTGTCTGGGGGTGAGAAATTCCTAGTCAGGGTGATGGTACTAGGTCAGTATAGTAAAACCCTCAAAGGGTTCGGCGTTCGTATGTGTCATTTTTTTTTATGACCTTTTAAATTTTTTCCTTATCTTGATGTTTTTTCGCTTAGTTGTAACATTTTGGCAAAAACGTAGTTTAACATAACTCGAGAACCACTTGTCCGATTTTGATGAAACAAATTTAGAAAAATTTAGAATTACAATTTCTCTAATCTGTTTCTATACCGTTTTCCTATATGTGTAACACTTTTGAAGTTAAAAATGAATGTATGAAGGGAAAAAAGTATTTTTTGCCTAAAAATTTAAATATTTTTTTTAAAAAATTCATAAAAAATCTAAAATGGAAAAAAGTGCCAAAACTAATTACTTTCGCGTAAAGTCACATAACTCATGAGCAAAAAAAGGCATAGATCATGAAAATCGATGCACGCGTTTCTCATTTATTCACAATTAGGTAAATGTATGAATTTCAAAAATTTGCTCCAGATATGTACAACATTATTTGGAGAAAACATTGACACTCACAAGCCGAACTCTCTCATATTTTTCTACTGTACTAAGAGAGAAATATTGATGTGGCAACACTGGTTCTGTAATGTTCACATAAAACATGCATTGTCATTATACTTCTCTTTCTCACACTGGTTTTGTGATTTTTGTCATTCAACAAGTGCCGACGAACGCGAACAGTAAAAGTGATTTTTCTCCAGTTTTTTAAAAGTGAACAAAAGAGAACAGAATATGGAACTGTGCAAGCCAGATATAAATAGCTTTTGCTACTGCTGTGGTCAATATGTCTCAACACATAAAAAAAGGGGAAATTTCAGTACTGATTTTGTTCAAACATATGAGATGTACTTCAACCAAAATGTTATAGTGAACGAAAATTGGGTACCAAATATAGTGTGTAAAAGCTGCTACAACCGTCTAATGGATTGGAAAAATAGAAGACGTGAAAGTATGCCATTCGGTATCCCAATGACTTGGACTAATCCTGGCGAAGGTCACAATCCATTGAATTGCTTTGCATGTGCGAATAAAGGAGCCGCAAAAAGGATAAGAAAATCGTATAATTACGTTGGTGTTGCAAGTGCCGCAACACCATTGCCTCATTCGGACCACATTCCTGTGCCAAAAGCTTCTAGCCCAGATATTTTCTCTTCTACGACTGCTCCGACATATCATGCACGTGATGATTCCCCATATGAGCCATCAGTATCCAATGAGCCAATTTTAATAAATCAAAATAAGCTTGATTCAATTGTTGCCAAGTTGGAATTAAGACAGCATAAATCGGAAGAGCTGGCTTCCATTTTGAAATCAAACAATTTGTTGGCACCCGGTGTGAAAGTCACAGCTTATCGAAGTCGTCAGGCAACACTCCAAAGTTTATTCCTTGTGAATGATGAAAAAACTTCTGCATATTGCCCGGATGTAGGAAAATTGATGGACGCAATGGAAATAAAATATGAAGCAGATGACTGGAGATTATTTATTGACAGTTCAAAACTCAGCTTGAAGGCGGTTTTACTGCATAAGACCAATAAAAAACCTTCAGTTCCAATCGCCTACAGTACAGAAACGAAAGAAACATATGATGCACTGGAAAATATTTTAAAAATGGTTAACTACGCCAAACATATGTGGCGTATATGCTGCGATTTAAAAGTTGTAGCAATGCTTTGCGGTCTTCAAAGCGGCTATATAAAATATATGTGCTTTTTGTGCGATTGGGACACACGATTTTCCGGTGACCAATATGCATGCCACGGATGGAAACTCAGAGAGCACAGCAGGTTACAAACGGCCAATATTATTCGTGAGCCTCTAGTGCCGAAGGAGAAGATATTGTTGCCTCCACTGCATATTAAACTTGGAATTGTTAAGAATTTTATCAAAACTGTCGCCAAAAGAGATGAAGTTTTCTTGTGTTTGAAACTAATTTACCCGAGACTCAGCGAAAGTAAAATTAAAGAAGGTAAGTTATAATATCACATTCATTTCCCATGATTTTCCATCTTAACAAATTAATTTTTTCCAATCAGGCGTACTAAATGGTCCAGATATACGAAAGCTGATTAAAAGTGACGCATTCAACAATATTTTGATTGACGCTGAATTGAATGCATGGCAGGCAATCAAAGAAGTAATGGAAGGCTTGTTGGGAAAGCATCGTTCTAACAACTACGATGTTTCTGTCGCAAGGATGTTAAGAGCATTCTCGGAAATTGGTGTCCACATGTCCTTGAAAATCCATTATTTACATCATCATCTGGACTACTTCAGCAAACAATTGGCTACCGAATCTGATGAACAAGGTGAACGCTATCATCAAGTTGCTATGCCATTTGATGAGGTAATACTGATTTTTATTTTTTCAAACTTATTTTAATAAAACAAAAACTTACAGATATAGAGGCAAAAAGTCGCCGAGTGCAATAATTTCGGAAATTTTCTGGTGGAGTAAGTTAGTGTGGCAAGACAAGGATGATCTTGATGATAAAGAATTTTCAGGAGATGCAGAAGGGCCAACAGTGGAGTCACACATTGACATTATGTGTGGTTCAAAAACTGATGATAGCGATGAATGCGATGCCACTAGTCCCGAACAACCACCATCGAAAAAGTCTAGGCAATATTTATTAAAATAAATAAAAATAAATAAATAAAATAAAAATAAAAAATTATAAAAATGTTTACTTAATTTTTTTAGTAGTTTATGGCCAGAAGTCTGGAGTTATTGGAGAAAATTTATGAAAAAGGCGATAAATGACACTTTTTTGAATAAAAACAAATATCAATATTCTTGTCAAAATGGGATACCTTTACTTAATTGTAAATAAAAGCAGAACGCGTTAAATTTTGTTTATAGGTTATGTGACTTTACATGAAATTAATAACACTTGATCCTTTTTACCGTTTTGGATTTTTTATGAATTTAAAAAAAAAAAATTTTAATTTTTAGGCAAAAAAATATTTTTTTTTTTCCACAAATTTATTTTTACCGGCAAAACTGTTGATTATAAAGAAAAACGTTATATGAACGGATTAAAGAAATTGTAATTCTAAATTTTTCTAAATTTGTTTCATCAAAATCGGATAAGTGGTTCTCGAGTTATGTTAAACTACGTTTTTGCCAAAATGTTACAACTAAGCGAAAAAACATCAAGATAAGGAAAAAATTTAAAAGGTCATAAAAAAACATACGAACGCCAAACCCTTTGAGGGTTTTACTATACTGACCTAGTACCATCACCCTGACTTGGAATTTCTCACCCCCCAGATTGGCTGTTGTACTGTGTTATTGAAGCAGATAACTTAATATTTCAGCTACAGACTGTGAAAATTTCAAATTGGAACTCCAATGTGTTCGAAAGAAAAACGCTATTTTTTACAAAGTTTTTTGAAATTTCACAAATAAACATAATTTTTGTGCGAAATATGTAATATGAAATAGATTTTTCATCAAAATTACACTAAAAATCAATCAAATAATTTGCACGTCACAGACTGTTTAATTTTGCTAAAAATCTACAATTGGTTTATTGTTTCATCATTTTTGGTAATCCAATATGTCTATGTATATTGTAGACATTAGGATGGAAGCAGATCAAGAAGAGCAAAAATAACAACAACAGCATCAATGGTGCAGACACGACGCCATACAACTGTAGAGCAGAAAATTTTTTTTTCCTAAAATTTCCCCTTTTGCTGCGTTTGTTAAATTATATAAGCAATTTTTGGCTTTTTAACAACAAAAAGCGTTTTTGTTTGTTGTTGCTTTGTATTTATGCGTAATAATGTTGTTGATAATTAAGATAAATTTTGGGCACACCATATCATTCCCGCTCACGCTGCAAAAACCTTTCTCTTGGTTTTTATATGTGCAGATTACGAAGGTTCAGTATGGGAAATTTGCTCAAATTTGCTTTTAAACAGGGGAAATTTGTTTTGAAATCAAAGAAATCCTCTCAGTTTGCAGACAATTTTGCTTTGAATTCAGGGAAATTTGCTCAAAAGAGAGGGAAATTCTCTCATTGGGGAGCCCGTTACCGAACCTTTGTAATCTGCACAAAATTTTGTTGGGGCCGTGAGCGTAAGTGAATCTCTATTGTTTATTCTTAGTCTATGATTTTGGGTTATATTAAAAAGAAAAGCTGTTCTCTTAATTTCTTAAAGAAAATAGTTAAGGGGGTAAATACTGTAACAACACCATTTTAAAGGGCATATTTCAACGGTTACCAAAAATTTAATTAACAATATTTTTAATTTTTTTTTTTTTTATTTAAAAAGCATGTTATTGTAGTATTTTTAAAAATATCAGTTTTATATTTCCCCAGCCAAAATCGCCAGAGTTGCCACTTCATTACTGGCCTTTTTTAAAAAAGGCAAAATCGGCTGCCACTGTGCCCAGATAAATTCTATAGTCCTTATCGTGGCCCGATTTTTATTTTAAAAAAATTTTTTAACAAAGTTGCCACACAAACTTAAAAATTCCAAAAAAGGCAACAAAAAACACATTTGCTCGGGGTTATAAAATTCATTTGACCAAAATTCAAAAAAAAGGCAACGATAAGGACTAGAGTTTTTTGTTGCCTACGAAAGAAAAAAACTCGAATCGAAATCGGTTAACCCGCCTTGGCTGTACAGTGGCAGCCGATTTTGAACTCAAGGTTGTGGGAAAACGCGTTTAAAGTTTAAAATAAATTTTACGCTAAGAAAACAGCAAAATTTCAAAAACCCGTGTATGAATAAAATTTATATCTCGCAGTTTTCTACATGTGCACCAAATTTGGGAAGAATCGGATAAAGAGTATTTTATATATTAACCCAAATATTCTTAAAAACGATGCTAGAGAATTTATTAGGCATTTCATTTCGGTCAAAGAATTTTATTTCGTACATTTTTTAATTTGTTTTGTATTTGTTTTTTATTTTTTATATACATTGATTACTTTTATGGCTTATAAAAAGCCATCAGTAGCTGCCTTATACATTGTGCCTTCGCCCACCATCGAGGAATCGTCATTGGCTTTTCTTTAAAGACTGCGTGCAATTATTGGATCTTTTAATGTAGTTTTTTTTTGTTCTGCTGCCCAAAAAATTTTGTCTACAAATTCAACACATAGAATATTAGTTTGTGACTAAAATATATTTTACAAAAAAAACATGTGGAAATTTTATTTCTTCGAATTTTTTTATTGATACTTTCTGAGCATATACTGAAGAGTATGCTCTACCCAAATAAAATATAAAAAAACAAAATTTTTCCTAGAGTCGATACCCCCCTTAAAAGATGTAGTAACAGTGTAATTGCTGTTAAACCTAATTTATACGTAAACTGAAAAAAAAAAAAAAAATATTACTCTTCCCCAGAATCAGTTTATGGTAAGGGGTTAAGGCGAAACATTTTGATGATGCTATTGATTTATTGAAGAAAGCTTTGTCTTCACCCAAGCTATACTGGCGAGTATATAGTGAGACTACAGCAGAAACATGTTTTATACGTATACAGGCTAAAAGGAAAGGTGCTCCTAAGGTTCAAGAATCATCTTTAGATTGCTGGCTGCGGCGCAGCTGGCTATTATAGATCTAATTGCCCTAACTGTAATAGTAAAAAAGTAATTAATAGTCCATCAAAACGAACTCTTTACACACAAGTTTAGTAGGAGGAAACGTACCAACCGTAAACATTAACGTAAATGGTCTTAACGGGAAGGCATACAGCCGCCCGTACCAGCGTAGCTGGAAATATATTATTTTTAAAATTAAAACAAAAAGGTTTTGAATTTCAAAAAGTAACAGCTGAAATCTTATTAACTGATGGTATAGTTAAATATGAAATTGTTTATTCGACTATTGTCATATCATAACTGATTTTGGCGAAGGAAAAAAATAATCATACTTTCATAGGCATTGATTTCTTAGAACAATCCGGCAATGTTATGGATCTTTCACAATGCATTTGGTTTTATAAAGATAATCCTCGTTATATATTAACTTTAATTATTTGATTTTATTATTTGGCAACACTGTTGTGTAGTAATAGAGAATACAACTGTGTTATATTTGAAGTATTCTAAGAAACTTTGATTCCATAAAGGTAGTCTCAATTATTACTTTAACGCGTTCGGTATCAAAAACAACAATTGGTGACGAAGATAAAAAATCTATACAATCTATAATGGATAATCGCACTGTAGCTTCCGGAAGTAGTGACCAACAAATGGTTCCAGGTTTTCATGCTTTTGAGAAGGAACACCAGCATTGGGACTCGTACATGGAGCAGCTGAAAAAACATTTTGTGTCATCTCCAGAAAAACAAAAATCGTTTTTTCTATCATGGATAGGCACAGAAATGTTTGATTTGTTAAAAAACCTGTTTGGTTAATGAAATTTGGAGCATCAAACGTTTAGTGCCCTAACGGAAAAACTAATAGAACATTTTAAAATTTCTCATCACAATGTTGCTGCGCGGTATGAATTTTTTAAAAGAGAAATGAAAAACAACCAATCATATAAAGATTGGGTTTCAGACCTTCGCGGTCTGGTAAGGGAGTGCAAATTTGTTTGCAACTCCGACGCATGTTCTGCTAGCTTCGTAGACGACATGATATGTGACCATATTATTGTACATACGCCGCATTTTACTGTCAGAGCAGCCGCCCTGCAAAAGCAGCAAGCTACGTTGACAATTAATGAAGTAACCGGGATAGTAAAGAGTACCAAAATAAAAATATACATTAAATTGGAAATACTTAATAGAATTGTAAATTTCCAAATGAATTCGGGTGCAACAATTTCTTTAATTAATTATGCAGCGTGTAAACTGTTAAATAAACCGAAATTAGTGAAATCGAAAAGACTTTTGTACGCTTACGGTGTAAGAAAAATGCAAATATTGGATGAATTACATACAAAAGCAAAGTGTGGCAACCGTGAAGAAAATGTTGTAAGTCGTAGTAAATTCTAATGAAATTCGTGACAATATTTTCGGCCATGAATTGTTTGAAAAATTTGGTTTTAAAATTAAGCAAATAAAATAAATGAACTGTGCTTAAAATATAGTGACATTTCTGAACCGGCTCTCGGTACGGTAAAGAATTTTAAAGCTAATATTCGTTTAAAACCTAATGCCAAACCGAAATTTTTTAGAAATAGACAAATTCCATTTGCTCAAATGTAACAATTTAAAAAAGAAATTGAAAGACTTGTTAATCAACGTATCTTAAAACCATAGATGCCAACTTTTTATAGCAAAAAGCGCAAAAAAGTTACAAAAAAGGTTAAAAACGCGTAAATTTCTATTTAAAAACGGGTATAAAAGCACTAAATAATTTTTAGGGCCTTTAAAAATAATTTTTCAGTTCTTACATGCACTGAGAGAAATATCTGCATTATATTAATGGATTTTTGCATGAAACCAATGAAGTTTCACTGGAATTCGTCCATTAAAACTTTTCATTGAATTAATGGACTTTTTCATAAAATGTTATGAAAAATTTCATTTCATAATTATTCAAAATTATTCGATTTTTAAAAACTTAGGGTCTTGTTTTATAGTTAGAAGAAAAAATAATTTTTCTCTTAAATATAAAAATTTTAGAAAAAAATCGTTCCTATTTCTGACTATAAAAAAAACTGGCCCCAAAATTTTTCCTATAACTAGGATTTTGCTAAATTTGTGTTAAAAGTGATACGTGTATAACGGAAACTTTTTGCATTTGGTTCATCAAAAACACTACATTTAGCGCCAAAAGCATTATTTGGCATTTAACATACAACTTTTCCTTGATATTTTAACGTGTCGTTATTATGGAAATAAAAGCAACTGTTGACATATTTCTTGATATTGTTATAAAAACAATACATGTAAAAAAGCGCAAAACGCGCTAAATAAATTTTTAAAAAGCACCAATTTAGTGATTTTTGCAGTTCCGCGTTAGGTCAATATTTTTCGCGTTTTGGCACATCAAAAAGCACCAGATTTAGCGCGAAAAGCACTAAGTTGGCATCCCTGCTTAAAACCCGTAAAATTCAGTGACTGGGTTTCTCCCATTGTTTTAGCAAAAAAACCGAACAACGAAATCCGTATATGTGGTGACTTTAAGTTAGCTGTCAATACACAAATTGACATAGAGCAATACCCATTGCCAACTCGTGAAAATTTATTGCATACTATTCGTAATGGTAAATTTGTTTCTACCATTGATCTCAAAGATGATTATCTACAAATGGAATTAGATGATGAATCTAAAAACGTAATGGTGATTAACACTCCTCTTGGACTATTTCAGTATCAAAGACTGACGTATGGTATTGCTACGCTCCTGCTATTTTTCAAAAATTTATTGAACAACTTGTTACTGGTATAGAAGGATGTGGACATTATTTTGATGATATCGTTATATCAGCACCAACGCTGGTGAAACATTTGGTTCGTCTTGAAAAGGTATTACAAATTTTAAGAGCCAGCGTCATTAGATGTAAAAAAACAGTGCCAATTTTTACAAGATAAAATAACCTATATTAGCTGTCAAACCAGTGCAAAAGGGATGCTGCCGGATGAATCAGGTGTTTATACTGTAAAAAATTTAAAACCTCCTAAAAATGTAAAAGAACTTGAAGCTTTCATGGGGAAAGTGAATTATTACCATAATTTTGTGCCTAACTTTTCCACTCTTGCCGCTCCGATCAATATGTTGCGTAGAAAAAATGTTGCTTTTAAATGGGAAGCAGCACAATAACAAGCATTTGAGGAACTCAAATCACACACATAGTCAATGCGACGCAGTTGGCACACTTTCAAGATGATTTGCCGTTAATTCTTGCTACTGATGCCTAACCTTTTGGCATAGGCGCTGTTATATCACATCTTTATCCGGATGGCACGGAAAGGCCTATTGCTTTCGCTCAACACCAAGTTAAGTACAGTCAAATTGAAAAAGAAGGACTAGCAATTGTATTTGGAGTAAAACGTTTTCATCAGTACCTTTATGGCCGTAAATTTATTCCACTTACGGATCACAAGCCTCTGGTAAGCCTATTTAATCCTAATAAACATTTACCAACAATGACTGCAACAATGAATGGGCTATAACGCTCATGGCATATCAGTATGAGATAAAATATCGTAATACCACTGATCATAGCAATGCTGACGCATTATGGCACTTACCCTTGAAGGCGATGAACTGTTTGATAAAAAGGAAGCTTGTTTCAATATAAATTTTGATAATTTTCCTTTAAATGTCAAACAAATTCGCAAATATGCTCAAAATGATAAAATATGCCAGGTACGTCATTTTATTGAAAATGGTTGGTCAGAGCACTTAAGTTCTGATGTGTCGCGCCTTAAACCATTTTTTAATCACAAAAATGCCCTCACCATTCAGAATGGCCTTATTTGCTTACAAACCGATTTTGTTCGTGTAGTTATACCAGATGCTTTGAAACAACAAACAATAAAGCTTTTACATGATGGTCACTGGGGGGTAGTAAAGATGAAACAACTTGCCAGACAACATATTTGGTGGAATAATATAGATAATGACATCGCAGAAGTACCTTCAAAATGAAAATCAATCTCCACCAAAGGAATACCAAAGTTGGCCAAACGCACCTAAACCTTGGGAATGTATTGATTTTTCTGGGCCAATATTCAGTTCCATGTGGATCATATGTGTAGACTCCTTTTCACAATTTCCATATGTTTCTTCGATGTCAAAAACTACAAAAGGTGATACAATCGCTGCCTTATAAGGAGTGAGATCATAAAAATGTTAATACACATAAAGTTAAATAAAAAACAAACCACTGAATTTTAAGATTACAACTCAAATTTTTATTAAATGAAATTTAATACAAAATCAAACAAAAAAACCCCATTGAATTCTAACCACTACGAATAAAGTTATCCACTTTTTCCGGAAACCATCCCATTAAGGCTTTTATGGTAGTTTCTGTCACATTTTTAGAGCAGGTGGTCCATCTACGTTTGAAATCTTGCATGTCCTGGGAGACCTTTTTTGTGACCTTTAATTCTCTTTTAACAAGAGCCCAATATCTCTCAACTGGCCTGAGCTCCGGGCAGTTTGGTGGATTTGCCTCTCTTGGTACAAAAACCACATTATTATCATTATACCACCCAGCGCTTTCTTGCTGTAGTGACAAGATGCTAAATCAGGCCAAAAGTAAGTGGATACATTGTGCTGACTCAAAAATGGAAGAATTCTCTTCTGGAAACACTCCTTGATATAAATTTCGCAGTTTATAGAGCCAGATGTCACAAATGACTGGCTTCTTTGGCCGCAGGTACATATGACTTGCCGTACTAGGAATTTTTTAGGGAATTTCGTTTGCTTTTTCGAACTTAATTTTTCCGCAACATTTCCTCGAACATCGGAAACATAAAATTCTTGACCAGGGAGCTGCGGAAAATCAGCCAGGACATAAGTTTCGTCGTCCATTACACAACAGTTGTATTTTTGTATAAAATTTGATTTCAATTTTCGAGCTCTTGTTTTGGCCTCCAAATTTTTAAAAGCGTTTCTATCGGGAATTTTTTGAACTTTGTAGGACTTTAGTCCTGCCTTACGTTTCACTTTACGTATAAAAAAGTCCGAGCATTGGGCTAACCGAGTTGTTTTTCTGCCAGATGTGTTAGGAGCTCTCTAAAGGATGCTTTCAACTTTATATGCCTTACCAATGTTACGATAACCAGTCGTTGTTCCTGTTACCGGCTTCCTTTCAATTGTTAGGTGTTCCAGATACCTTTTTACCACTTTTGAAACTGTTTGGCGGCATACATTAGTTTTTTTTGGCAACTTTTTGTATGTCCATGTTTGGTTTTGTTGAAAATATTTAATTATTTTTGAACGCACTTTTCTTTCATCGTCCATTCTGTAAAAAATTACTAATTAAAACTCATGATGTAAATTAATTTACTAACTGACATATTTTTAAAATGTAAACTGCCGAAAAAAAAATATGAGAAGCTTTAAACCAAAGTTATAGGTAAAAATGTGTGTTAACATTTTTATGATCTCACTCCTTATACAATTTTTTCAATTGAAGGCAATCCTGACGCAATTTTTAGCGATAATGGATAGCAACTCACGTCTGATTCGTTTAAAAACTTTTGCGCAACTCTGGGTATTAAACATTTTACAACCTCTCTGTTTCATCCAGTTTCTAACGAGTTGGCTGCTACAGAAGAGGATGTGAAATTTAAGGCAATAATGCTGACTCTTCACTGGCATGAGGCCATGTTAAAGTTTTGGAATTGGGTCCATGATAACCAAAATTAATGATGAATTTGAATTTACGCACAAAGAAAGTAAAATGGAAAGACATGAAAGTTGTAACGAAAAATATTGCTAGACTTTATGGATTTAATTATGGTTTATCCGACGCTGCCAAATCTAGAACAGGAAAATTGGGGCCTCCATTAAGTTTGTTGGCAATATTTAGATCAAGATGCTCTGATGTGAGAACGGCCACTAACAAAGTATTCAAGGACACGAGATTGATGAGGTAACCGACTTCACTTCAATGGTCTGGACCATACACACCAACTTTTGACAGGAGTCTAATGGAATGGGTCCATGATAAACAAAATTAATGATGAATTTGAATTTACACACAAAGAGTTGGAAAGACATGAAAGCTCTAATGAAAAATATTGCTACACTTTATGGATTTGATTATGGAACATCTGACGCCGCCAAATCTAGAACAGGAACATTGGGGGCTCTATTAAGTTTAATGGCAATATTTAGATCAAGATGCCCTAAGGTGAGAACGGGCCCTAACAAAGTGACCTTGAGGAAAGTTGAGTCAGCTATTCTTGATATACCAATTGAGCAGTTTGGATTGGAACCAAAACATGCTGTTCTAATAACAGGTTGCACCTATACTCCCAATTTACTGTCTAGCATGAAACAGTCATTAGGTCCAATGACAATCACCCCTAATTTGGCCATGCAAGTGGATAGAGCCTATCAGCGTTCTTTGAAACAAGTATTCGTGAATACTTTTAAATTATTACCAAATGTTTCTGAAATTGCTGATATCTGGGCAGGATCAAAAGAGGAAAATGATTCCTTATTGCATAGTCCAGTAGATTTGGCCCTATGGGGTGTTACGAGATCATCTAATAAAGCTGCCTTTCCCGTAGCGATGTTGTAGTCCGTTTGTCATAAGAACAGTGAATATGCCCCTACCTTTGCAGGCACTGTCCCAAACACTGCAATTCTGACCACTATGATCCCCGATGAAGTAAAGAAAAGTGACTTCTCTGGAGTGGGAATCAAGAATTGATTTCAAAATGCCAAAACGTGTTGGAATGACTTTGAGATCAGCATCACACTGCTTGAGGGACCCAGAAAGAGGATTTATGATTGTTAAAATCGATGACGGACAACGAATTTCAAACTAGACGCCAGATGGGGGGAACAATTCAAATAAAGAGGCCAATCCGGAACAAGCGCTCTTTTTCCCCAATAAAATTCAAGAGAGTATCAAAACTTGGAAGCGTGTCCCAAACAGATTTTATAACAGGAGGAAAAGGTCAAATAAGCAGGGCTCCAACCTTTTTTGGAACTACTGACTTTTACATTGCAAGCACGTTTGAAGATGGGTATGGCACTAAGGAGACAGGTAGAAAAAGGTAATTTTTCAACCAAGAAGACTAGAGAGCTGTTTTGCAAAGAATATTTTATACAAAAATTGGATGAAAAGACATAAGCATGTATCCAATTGTATTCCCTGTGTAATAGCCAACAGAAAGCGAGTATTAGCCTCAACTACACCTGCTGTTGTAATATAACCAACACCTACAAAGAGGAAACTAGTAGATGTTGGCGGAAAGGAAGTACCAGACGCGAAGAGAATGGGAGCTGCTACAGAAGAGGATGTGAAATTTAAGGCAATAATGCTGACTATTCACTGGCATGAGGCCATGTTAAAGTTTTGGAATTGGGTCCATGATAACCAAAATTAATGATGAATTTGAATTTACGCACAAAGAGTTGAAAGTAAAATGGAAAGACATGAAAGTTGTAACGAAAAATATTGCTACACTTTATGAATTTAATTAGGGTTTATCTGACGCTGCCAAATCTAGAACAGGAACATTGGGGCCTCTATTAAGTTTAATGGCAATATTTAGATCAAGATGCTCTGAGGTGAGAACGGGCACTAACAAAGTGACCTTGAGGAAAGTTAAGTCAACAATTCTTGATATACCAATTGAGCAGTTTGGATTGGAACCAAAACATGCTGTTCTAATAACTGGTTGCACCTATTCTCCCAATTTGAAGTCTAGCATGAAACAGTCATTAGGTCCAATGACAATCGCCACTAATTTGGCCTTGCAAGTGGATAGAGCCTATCAGCGTTCTTGGCAACAAGTATTCGTGAATACTTTTAAAAGAGGAAAATGATTCCTTATCAAGATTAAATAGGGTTAAGGATTCCATAAAGGACCGCGTTCACAAAGACCCAGTTATTCGTTTTGGAACTACTGAAGATGGAGACAGGAGACAGAGGTTCCCACATTGTCTGGTAAATATTTTTATGGTAAAGAAGAAGTTGTTTAATTATCATGCCTTATATTCTTTTATTCCCATTTTTTTCCTTTTATTTGTAAATCATTGAATTTAAATGTTTAATTATAAAAATTTATATTAAAAAAAACAGGAAGGTGGACTCCACCCAATATCTAAAGAATACATACCGATACACACGTATTTATCCTATCGACTATCTCGGTCCATTCGAATCAACGAATAAGATGTACAATCATTGTTTTCCAGTAATAGACTCGTTTACAAAATTTTGATGGATGTACCCAACTAAGAGGACATCATCGAAAGACGCTATTTCACGCTTGCAGATGCAAAGTGCTGTATTTGCCAACCGATTTCAAATCATTTCTTATAATGGATCGGCGTTCACAAGAGAAGATTTCAAAACCTATTTTCAAAACGAGAAGATCAACCACATTTTAATTGCTACAGGCTTACCACGCTAATGGAACTCAATTGGAGTTTTATCAAGGCTAAGCACAGAAGACCCCACCAAATGGTACAAATTCGTAAAGAATGTACAACAAATAATTAATTCAATGTAGTACACTTTCCTTTTTAATTCTAATTTTGTAAAAAAAAACAGAAATTTTGTTAAAAACAGAACGGGCAAAAGTTTATTTATTTGTAAAAAGAATCGGACGAATTCGTTAAAAAAAAATTTGTGTCAAAAACACTAATTTAAAAACGTTTTTGGTTAAAAATGTTTCCACAAATTTCTTAGGATCAGATGCGGCCAAAAAATTGTAAACAAAATGTATCTAAGTTTATGTTAATGTTTGATAAAATTTTGTGTTTTCGCAAGGTTGCTTACCGAAACGAATAACGGTAAGGATAACGGTATCGAATTTCGTTTGTTTCGGTAAAGGTAACGGTATTTAAGACTGATTCGGTAACAGTATACCGTTATCGAAACACCAATACGTTAAAAACATATAAAAACAAGTAAAAACATAGCATATTCTTATTTTGAAGTCTTAAAAATACAGATTATAACCTATAAATTCAATGCTGGTAGTTTTAATAATTAAAATTATTGTCTATAATTTTTTTTTTTTTTGTAAAAACAACTCAAGATTATAAAATAAAAAACTTAAAAAATTGGTATTTTTTATATAAATTAATAAATACCGGTAATTTGGTAACGGTATTCATTTTGAAACGGTATTTTAGTGATAACAGTATTATAACGATAACGGTAACCAACCTTGGTTTTACGAAGAAAAAAGATCATATTTCTTAGCCATGAAATGGTCAAGTGTTCCCCACCACAGTGCAATTGATATCATACTGACGTTTCTCTGCAATGGTTTTCACATCTTCATATCATATAATTTATTGTATTTGAAGACACCGGGTTAAATAGAGAGCACGGAAATTAAATGAATGCAGAAAAGTGTCCATTTATTTTTCAAACAATTTCAAATTTAACAGTTTTTAGAAAAGGAGTTTCTTAAAAAGTGCTGCATAAGATGTACTTTCGATCTTACCTATCAAGGTTATGTACCCGGCAAAAAAAGACTAACAGTTCTTAACAGATGCCTTATTAAGTGATACACAAACGCCCAACTTTCCAAAGAAAGGATGTAAATACATACTTGTATATCTACAACACTTTACAAACAATTTCTACGAAGTTAAATTGCTGATATTAACAAATTACTTTGTGCGCCATGTCTTGTAAAATTCTTTGGTGATGTATACAATAATGTACGAGTATTTATATTGTAATATGTAATAAATTCTTTTGAATGTTATGTGTTAGTGTATTATCGTAAGTAAGGTATCCATTTGAAAGACCTTACACACAGAAAAAATCATTTTTAAATTAATTACATCATATTTGAATTAACATCTTATTTCTTACGAATATTTTTAAATTAACTATGAATCTTATTAAAGTTAGTATGATTGTTCGTATTTAAGTTAGTATGATTTTTCGTATTTAGGTTGGCATTTTAGATTTTGTTTTCTCATTTTCTGAGAACACTCACATGATAATCATGATTTATGGTCTTAAGTTTGTTTTCAAAGTATTTTTCAAACTTTGCAAACGCCAAAAATAAAGTGATTCTAAAAAAATAGCATTTGGTTTTTAAAAAATGTGAATTTTAATTCAAAAAATGTCAAATAAAATTAAAAAAATATGAAATAAAATTCAAAAATTCCAAATGAAATTCAAAAAATATCAATTGGAATCCAAGCAACATAATTTGTTTTTCCATTGTTTATTTTTTATAAAGTGAATAGCAATCTTTATTTTTTAATTAAAAAAACGGTGCCAGCAGATGCAATGTTAAAACATTTTGTGCCCATTGCGCCGGGAATCAAAAAACTGAAGAATGCAAGTCAACCATTGTAAAATGTGCTAATTGTAAAGGCCCCCATAAGGCTATGTCCCCTGACTGCCCTAATAGGGAAACATATAAGCAAATATGGCAACGTGCTCAACCAAAGATTACCAGACAAAGAAGCCAACAATTCAAAAACAAATGAAATTACAATGTTAATTTTCCAAATGCTTTAAATCAGAGCGAAACACCAAATCCATCTAGAACGGGTTATAACCAACCATTCACCCAAAATAACGATAATAATTTGTTCTCTTTAAAAGAATTAAAAAATCTTACGTTTGAATTAATTTCAAATTTAAAAAAATGCAGGTCTCGTTAAGAGCAATTTGAGGTTGTTACAAACCTTGCATGCAAATTTTTGTACCAATGAACAGCATTGATAGGATCGACAACGTGGAGGAGGAGGTAGAGTAGCTATTTTAATTAAAAAACACATTCAGCATCAACTTATACCTCCTATTAACACAGAACTGATTGAAAACATAGGTGGTGGGTCAGCAAACAGGGACCCTAGAAGAAAACAAACATTTGCGTCAGATATTCGTAAACTAACGAGCTCAAATAAATAGATATTAGGAGGAGATTTTAACTGCAGACACAGTTATTGGGGATGTCAAAGAAGTAATGGCTGGGGTAAACTCCAACTAAACCAAACACAAATAGTATTTCCCCATGAATATACTTATATTCCGGCTGATCCAAGTAAACAACCGTCAACTCTAGATTTTTTTCTAACTAACATATCTCAAAATATGTCCGCAGTAAAAGTTATAAATGACTTGAGTTCTGATCACCTACCAATCATTAGTACAATTAATTTAAATTATGAAATGGTAAACAATTTATGCTACTCTTTCAGCAAGGCAAACTGGCCGCATTTTATGAAATTCATAAACAGGAATCTTCCTGTGGCGGATAGTTTTAATGAAATAAACAACAGCACTCAAATTGACAACATGATAAATGTTTTCAATAATGTAGTAAAAATGGGAATAGATTAAAGTGTGCCCAAACGTAGAATAGCACCAACCTCTAAACCCTTAGCAAACAATATAAAAATTATGATACAATTAAGGAACGTATTTAAAAGAAACTGGAAGCGTTACAGAGATGTTAATGATCGTCGAGCTATGACGCGTTTAAATACAAATATTACGAATGAAATAAACCACTTCAGAAACCAAACTTGGAATAACATGTTATCCAATTTGGACAAAGCATCTTCCCCTTTTTGGAAAGTTTCAAAAATGTTAAAGAAGAAATCTAGCAATATTCCAATTTTAAAACACAACAATGTAGTATATTTCACCCAGCAAGAAAAGGCTGAAATTTTGGCTCACAACTTTAATTTGAAACACTGTATTTCATCAAATTTAAGTGATACTACTACGATTACTGAGGTTAGTGCTGTTGCAAACCTTATTCGTAATATTAACCCAATCCCACAAAACCGTTACTTCATTACTACTGAAAAAGTTGGTGTAGTTATAAAAAAATTGAAAAACAAAAAAACTCCAGGTTTAGACGGTTTTAATAATAAATGTCTAAAAAATTTACCTAATAAAGGTATCAACTATCTAACGAACATCTTTAATGCTTGCCTTAAATTATGATACTTCCCCAGTGATTGGAAAATCTCAAAAACCATTCCAATACTCAAACCAAATAAACCTCCTGATTCTCCACTTTCTTATAGACCAATAAGTCTGCTCTCTCCTATAAGTAAAATCTTGGAAAAAATTATTAAGGAAAAGCTTATTAATTTTATCGATGCAAACAATATACTTCCATCGCAACAATTCGGGTTCAGATATATATACGTATCAACCCCTACTCAGAAAATTAGTTAAAAATAATTTTCAAAACGGCAAATAAACTGGAATGATTTTGTTAGACATAAAAACTGCGTTTGACTCCGTTTGGCATAATGGACTTATTTTTAAATTGAAAAAATTCAACTTTCCAATTGAACTCATAAAAATTATTCAAAACTTTCTTCAAAATAGATCGTTCAGCGTTCACTTGGGTAAAACCTGTTCACAACAAGTAAATATCATTGCAGGATGTCCACAAGGTTCTTGCCTATCGCCAGTTCTTTACAACATCTTTACTGCTGCCATTCCAACATTTTCCAATTGCATTACGTCTATATTTGCAGATGATACATCAATTCTTAGTTCTGATGTATATTCAGCTGATATTATTACAAACTTGTAGTCTGCTCTTACTGGGTTGAGTAATTATTTTGATAAGTGCCCAGGTGGAAATTGAAAACGGTACAAAAAACAAAGCGCTGTGATAGCGTTTGTTGTCAATGGTAAAAAAAAGCGTTTTCACAGCGTTGAAAAACATTATTTTGGATTGCTTTTCGAACGTTCACAAACAGTATTTTAGGAGCGCTTTTCATACCAAATTTACAACCGTTTATGCAATAAAAACACTGTTAAAACATTGCTTTAAAGCGTTTTTCTAACGTTTGCGAAAAGTACTTTAGCAGTACTTTTAAAGAATATATAACCGATTATTTAAAAAACACTGTCAAAACATTGATTTAAAGCGCCTTCAAAATGTTCGAAAAAGTGCATTCCAATGTCAGAGTCTCCTGTTTAAAGTGTTTGATCATTATAGCAATCATTATTTATGTAAAAGAGTTATAGCAATTGTCTCATTATGAAAATTTGTAAGAATGCACTTAACTTGCACTAATTTTATACTAATATCAGCATAATTTTCATTAAATTTTTTTACATTATACAATCCAATTTCTTTTGATGAAAGTGGATATTTAAAAACATCAGTTGTTTCATTATAAATTTGGCCATTTAAAAAGATATCATCACAATTGTGTTTACAATGTTTGATGTTAAAAAATCTTTAATTACTAGAATATTTCCATTACTGAGTAGGCACATGTTTTCAGGGTGAGATGAAGTGAATTAAAAAAAAAATTACAATTTAATGATAATTTTTTCAATATCATTTTGAAATGTTTAATTTTCCACGTAGTTTCCGCAATTTCAATTGGAATAAATATTGTTTTACAATATAATACAACTTATAAATACAATTTCATTGTATTTATAAATTGAGATTTCAAGAGTTAAATGGTTCTACATACAACCGATTTGTTTGTTAATATGATAAAATTTTATTCGAGAATAACCCTACAGTACAAGCATTTTTTTCTGTGTAATATTTTATGACAGACCATAAATCATGGTTATCATTTGGGCTGTTTTCATAATGCTCTGAAATTGTAAACCAGAATGTTCTACATACGCTAGTTTGACGGTTGAAAAAGCATTTTAAAGTTTTTTTTCTGCAACGCTTTGAAAACGTTATAAAATAACACCCTCACACCGTAAATCATGGTTATCATTTGGGGTGTTGTCAAAACGCTTTAAACTTGTAAATCGATATATTCTGAAAACATTTGTACCACCTTTTAAAATGCTTTTAAAACGTTTTCACGATCGTATTTTTCCACCTGGGTGGTTTTGGTTAACCCTGAAAAAACGCAGGCTATTTATTTTACTAGAAAACGTAAATCTTGTTTTATACCACAGAGTTTACCTCGTTTCATGAAACATCCCAGCAAAATATTAGTAATGACACCTCATTACTATCTGCATTACCAAAAATGATATATCATTACCCTTTGCATTATTTTATAATATAAAATAATGAGTTCCTAATAACGGCCTATTGTATTAATTGTTTCTAAATATAAAGTAATGACTTACTCGTATTAGTTTAAATAGGTACTTTTTACACAGTTAAATTTGTTTATTATATGTAAATATGTTATATGTTTAAATATTTAAAGTACTGCACAATTCAACATTTTATGAAAAAATGTCATTATCAAAAATTTCATGCGTTGCTGTGTCATGTCAATTCAAACAAGGTGTTATGCCATGTTGAGCCAACACAATCATACTGTCATAGCATGTCATTGCAACTTAGCTAAGCTGTTGTACGTTGTTGTGTTCAATACCATGCCTTTAATGTTTTTTCTGCAGCATGTTTTTAATACTGTTTAATCATGCCTTGTATGAAAATATTTATTATTCTTTATTATTTTTTAAATAAAGACACATTTTATGTATGTCATATTGCATAAATAAATTAAATTCACTTTTCGAACCTTTTCTAATAAAATTTATACTTCCAAAAAAAAAAATAGTTTACTGTACTAAAAATTACTGTAGGTACTACTCGTATTACAGAATTCTTTTTTTTTTAACATCAGATTTCATTCACTATTGATATTGTTGCGAAATTATTGTAAGTTTCAAAATTTATACAATTGACGTATATACAAATTTTGAAATTTTTTCTTTTCAAATTGGTTTTGATATTTACCATCGGACATTGTGTTATATTAAAATTTTTTTTAAAACCTAAAAAAATATTGAAATTTTGATTTTGAGCGACTATAGTTACAAAAGTTATTGAGATACTGATACACACTTAATTTTGAAAAATAGTACATGGAATCAAGCTTACACTGTAAAATGAGTTTTTTTTTCTTGGGCTATAGTTACACTCATAGAAATAAATCTGTAAAAACAGCAGAAGAAGTTACTAAAAGCTTGTAAAAATTAGAGATTAATCAGAACTGGGTCGACAACGACAACGAGAGTTGCTTTTTCATATATTTTGTATGGGAAGCAAAATGTCGCCATGTCGTCCGGCGATTTGTCGTCGCAATAGAATCTATTCTATTTTAGTGACGACACACTAATACACACTTAAAATTTGTGTCAAATTGTTGCCATATTTTTAACTAATTAAAGATTGCCATTAGAACAGAGTTGTTAGAAATTCGTATTAGAGCTGCAAAAATTCGTACTTTGTTTACAAAACATTTATTTTTTGTAAAGAAATTCGTATTAGAGCTGCAAAAATTCGTACTTTGTTTACAAAACATTTATTTTTTTGAACGCAGAAATATAATTGAAATTTAAAATTCATAATTTACGGCAAAAAAGCAAAATTAAATACAATAAAATATAAAACAACAAGAATTAGTGAAAGACCAATTGAATTGGTAAAGAATTGTGGTGAAACAAATACAATGATATTCTCGTTTTGCTTTCCTTTTTTTCTAAACGTCAACAAATGTCGACGATCGATTGTCGCTGAATTTAAATTAAACGTGACGACTTTTGCTGTCGTCGGTCGACAATCGACCCAGTTGTGATTAACCTCTTTTGCTGTAGAAAAAACTGCCGAAATTAGCGGATTGTTTTGCTAAATACTAGTAGAATATGAACAGAAAAATTAAAAGAATTTTAATATTTAACTTTTACAATAGTTATTTTAAAATAACAAATGGTACTGTAGAATCTGCACAAAATTTAGCTAAATATTAGTAGACTAAAAATAGCAAAAATAAACTGTTATATATACAAATTTTTTGCTATTTTTAAGCAAAATTTAGTTAAATGCAAATAGCAGTCTATCCTGCTAGAATCAGCAGAAATATTTGGTAAAGAAAAATTGTAAACTGCTGTTTTCGAAAGTCTCGATTTTTATTTGCATTTCAAAAAAAAAAAAACGAAAAAATACTTCGAAAATTTAAAATTTTTCTGTGATTTTTTAGGGTGCAAATTTATAAAAAATGTTTGCTCATTTTAACAGGCTAATTTGCTATTTTCCATTAACAAAAATTTAACTGAAATATAACTAAAATTCTGTATATTTAACAGTTTTATTTTTGCTCTTACTACACTCAAAAGTCAGTAAAGTCAGCAAAAAATGTTGCTGTGTCAGCAAATTTTTAGTCAGGACCGTGCTTGCAAAAAAGTTAGTAAATCTGCGAGCTGATTTTTACCAAAAAATAGTAATCTCAGCAAAAGTTTTGCTAACACTTAGTCGATTGCAAATGAAAAAAATCCTTGCTAAAATCACTAACCTTTTTGCTGAATATTAGTAGACTGAAAAAAACTCAAAAAACTTGTAGCGAAATTTTATTTTAGTTAATTTATTTGCTGAAAATTTAAATACAGAAATTGTGTAGAGTTGTTTTTTTTTAATTATCATTTCCGTTATCTATATCCAGACAAGCTGCGACATCTACATCTTGTCTATCTGGTTGACGTCCACGCTTTAAATGCGGGTATCAGCACAATTTTTGTAGCAAAATAAATTAGTAAAACATTAGTTCAAAATTAGTATAGTGCTAAAAAAATATAACTAAAAATTTGCTGAAAACGGAATTTCAGCAAAAAATTGCTAAAAACTAGTAGGTACACTTGATATACAAGACGTTTTACTAATTTTTCTACTAACTTATTTTTTTGAGTATATATTACTAATATATAGCAAAAATTATCTGCTAATTTTAGCAGTTTTTTCTGCAGCATCATTTATAACTAATTTTTAGTAGTTTTAACTAAATTTTTTACAGACTTTTTTCTATTAGTGTACTAAATTATAAATTTTTTATTGAAAAAATCTGTGAAAATTGGAAAAAAGTAAAATCGCGAATTGCGCAAAATCTAGAGCGAATTTGAACAAACTGTCTTTACCGTTATTTTTTATTTCTTCAAATATATTAAATAACTCCCTTTTTGAACATTTTTTTCCCGGTAGAATATATGCCACTTTCAATTTTTAATTTTATTTCGCTTGCACTGCTCATTTTCTCGGAATTGATACAATTTATTAAAAACTCAAAAACTAATTAAGACAATTGTTTAATGGATTTTATTATAATTGGAGCTTTCGAAATAATTCACGTATATACAATGTGATTACTAACACTGGGATAGACTGAAAATTTACTCGTCAAATGACCTAATAATATAGGTTGCAGGTCTAGCTGAATGTATTACAAAACCGGCTTGAGAAGTTGCAATATACCCATTAATTTATTAATAACACCGTTACTTTTTCAGGTTCTTGCAAAAATATTGTTTGTGGTACAGCTTAAAAAAACATAGTTTTACTTGAATTAAAGAAAATCGGTTTTTCATTGTTTAGAGAAAGTATCATAACTTTGTCAATTTTTAACCAATTTTAACAAGCGAAGGCTCATTATACTGAGGAAAACACTATATATTTAATCCTTTAATTCCCAGTGGAACATAGGGCCGCGAGGAAAACACTAACTTTAAGAATATTATTGTCTTAAAAGTAAATTCGAAAAAGGCCCTCGTAAAAGCTGAAAATTTTAATTATTAAATTTTAATTATTTTAAATACAGTTTAAAAATTCAAAATCGGTTTAAAAGTTACTGAGTTACAAATTTTTAAATGCGCCAGTCACAAAAAATACAACTCTTGTACACACAAATTATTATGAAATTAAAATTAACTAAAAATACAATTTAAAACGAATAAAATTCAATTAAAAACCGGTCTACTCACATTTTCATTTAATTTAACAATTTTTTTATTTGTTTTTGACCATCAATAATTTGACTATCAGAGACTGTAAAATCAACTTAAAATTAATTTATTTTTACTATAAAAATAACAAGCAAAATGGTGCGAAGAACTAAATTTATATTTGATTTTACTAAAAAATTTAAGAAACAAAAACAAATTGGATAACTGTATTATTGTTTTTTTATTTCAAAAAAATTTTAATACAAAATACCTTTTTTTGGTTCATTTTTTTAGTTTTATTTTAAAACAATAAAAATTGACCACACCTTTTCCAATTGTATTTCAGAAATTATCATTTTATTTCAGAAATTATCAATTGTATTTCAGATTTATCAATTGTATTTCAGAAATAATCAATTGAATTTCAGTTTTATCAATTGTATTTCAGAACTTATCAATTCTTTTTCAGATTTATCAATTGTATTTCAGAAATTATCAATTGAATTTCAGTTTTATCAATTGTATTTCAGAAATTATCAATTGTATTTCAGAAATTATCAATTTTATTTCAGAAACTATCAATTGTATTTCAGAAATTATCAATTGTATTTCAGAAATCGTCAACTGTATTTCAGAAATTATCAATTGTATATTGATAATTTCTGAAATACAATTGGTAGTTTCTGAAATAGAATTGATAATTTCTGAAATACAATCGATAATTTCTGAAATACAATTGATAATTTCTGAAATACAATTGATAAAACTGAAATTCAATTGATAATTTCTGAAATACAATTGGTAGATATGAAAAACAATTGATAAATTCTGAAATACAATTGATAAAACTGAAATTCAATTGATAATTTCTGAAATACAATTGATAAATCTGAAATACAATTGATGACTTCTGAAATACAATTGGAAAAGGTGTAGACAATTTGACTGTTACAAAACATCCGTATTTTTATTTAGTTAAATTTTTAAATAACTTGTGAAAAAAGTTAAAAATTATTTTTCTTCTACGAACAACTGTTATTATTTTTAAAAACAACTCAACGAAAAAACTTCAGAAACAACTAACAAAAAGGGACTGTATTTATTTTGTGAGTGTAATATACTCAGCTAGACCTACAACTTTTTTTTGTGTTAAAAGAAGTTTTCATATTTTATAATAAGTCTTCTTATTTTATTTGCAGTTTTATTGCATATAATGAGACATACAAATGATTATAATGCATCAATAACAACATATGCTGCATATGTCGCATGTGTCGCACTTGTTGATATGTTCATTTTCTATGTACATGTATGCAAAATCACTGTTAAAAGTATGCATAGATTTGATTTGAATTTGTTCGACAGTGTCTTCATATGTCATTGTAAAACATGTGTGAGCACATGGCAAGACATAACACTTGCATGATGCGACACATGTCGCTGTGTTGCATAGTTCAACATTTGCAGGTCTTTATTAAATATTTATGACGAGTCCTTAAATTACACAATAGAGAAAACTTAAATTTTTCTGATTGTATTTCCTTAGGCTAATAGTATTTGCCTTCACTCCTTATTTTTAAGAATCAAGTAAGCAATCGGATAACCACTTATAATTAAACTTTTTGTAAGCATGTGTGTAACCACTTATTATTCAAAATCTCATAACTACTTATTTCTCATTTTTTCGTAAGCGAGCGGGTAAGCGTGACTACTTATAAAAACGACCACGCCAAACAAAAATAATGAGTTTAGACGCCAAAAAATAAGTTGTCGGAGCTATGAATTTCTATTATATAACCACTTATTTGGTAATGAAAGATTTTGCTGGGATGATATTCCATGGGAAAACAACGTCAAATACTTGGGCGTAATGCTTAACACAAAGCTTAATTTTAATAATCATATTCCCTATGTAGTGGACATAATTAACAAAATTATTAGAATAATGTACCCAATTATAAACAGAAAGTCGAAAATGAACATTGACAATAAAAAACTCATCATCAAATCTATAGTCCACCCCATAATGTTTTACTGTGCTCCAGTTTGGTACACGTCTGCAAAATGTCATATAAAAAAACTCCAAGTAGCACAAAATAAGCTACTTAAAATGATATTTAAACTACCATGGCACTATTCCATCCGACGCCTACATAGTCTCGCTGGCTTCGAAATCGTTCTGGATAAAATCGAAAGATTGACTAAATTTTAATGGAAGATGCCAACACTCACAACATGTACATATCAATGAACTGATCTCATCATAATTTTATCTAATTTAATTTCTCATTTTTATCTTATACCTCTACTTCATAAAGGTTTTTGTAAATATTTTTCCTTCCATAAATTTCATAAATTAAAAAAATATATTTATATATCTAAGTAGAAAAGGAACGAAGTTCCTAAACTCTTTGCTTCTAAGTCAAATGTAAATAATATAAATATTATAAGAAATAAATTGAATTGAAAAATTAAAAAAAATTGTTTAACTGATACAAAACAATAAAAACGATGCCCTATCACATTCTGGTTTTACGTATTTCAAAAAATAAAGTGTGCCCGAGTACACTGTCAACACATAACTTCAAAAGCAATATGTATAATTTTTCTATCCTTCACATATATTGCAACGTCCTCCTTCGATGTGCCCGTACACATTTTTAATGTAGATAGCTGCCCGAGTGTATACGAAAATATTATATAGATATTTTTCGTCTTCATATTAAGTACGAACAAGAAAACCCAAATAGTGTCAAATATAATCTTTTCAAACAATTATAGTCTTCATAAACGCCAAAATATAAAAAAACATAATCTGTGAAAATATAAACTGAATACAAATACCCTGAAAGAGTAGAAACATAATCAAAAGTAAAGCTAATTTAAATTTTAAATTTCGGTAATAACATTTTTTTACCAGGCTTTACAACAAGGCATTAGTAAGTGTTATTATAATTCAAAAGACTTTTATCAACTTTTTCAAACAATAGTTTAGATTTTAAAATATTTTTCTACAACCTTTTTTTTAATTATTCAAATTTATACATCAATTAGTAATATTAATTAAATTCCATATTTTTTTTACTAATTTCTAATTAATACTTGTTATTTTTTCTGTTTTCTTTTTTTTTTGCCGTATATAACAAATCAACATACACACACACATAGATTATTAATTAATTTTTGTTATGGTTTTTTTTTTCAAAATTTCATAATGAAAATTTCTATGGCTAATATATAATTATATAGAAGTTTTCTATCCTACATTCATATCAAGAGGAGCAAGAAGAAAATTGTAAAGGAAAATTATTACAAAGACTCACGTCAAACACACACTTATAGAAAAATGTTAAACTTAAAAAAGAAATACATACAATTTTGGCATACATTTTATGTGTACTACCTGTTTAAACTTCCACTGTAAAAGGATCACGTGAATGATGTATCTTAAGATGTTTATTATGATTAGTTTTGGTTGTAGAACTTTTACCACAAATTGTACATTGAAATGGCCGTTCACCAGTGTGTATACGCCTATGCTCAATGAGATAGTAGTGACGATGGAACGATTTTTTACACAGATCACAGGTATACTTTTTATTACCATGATGTTCTCTTCGATGGCGCATATAATTATATTTACGTATGAATTTACAGCCACAGACTTCACATGTATACGGTTTAATTTGTTTGTGGGAATTTATGTGATTCTTAAAATCAACTTCTCGCACAAATGCCTTGGGGCAGTGTTCACATTTGAAGGGTTTAGATGTACGATTGGCATGTACCCACGAGTGAATTTTCAAATTCCACTTTGTGGAAAAAGATTTATTACAAATAGCACAATCATATTGAGTGTCAGTTGAATGCGTTGCCATGTGGGCTTTCATTGAGGCTTTGGCAAATATTTGCTTACAAATGGGACATTCCATGGGTGCGGTATAATCGAATTTATCCGAATGTGCTAGACGTATGTGTCGTCGCAGCGAGTTGACATGTACAAAACGATCGCAACAATGAGGGCAGCATTTTGGTTTTGAATCATGAGTTTCTTTATGCCATAAGAAACGTGCTTTCGATGGCAAAACTTCGCCACAATAGCATACGTATTCTTTCCTACGTATTATTTGTTTGGTATGACGTTTACGATGTTGTGTTAAGTTCGAATAGCGTTTAAAGTGTTTGCCTGGAAAATGAGAAAGAAATTATTAGACTATCTGAAATATCAAAGAAATTATAATTAATAACCTCTTTATGAAATCCCTTACGACATTAAAAACTATGGATATATTTTCAATTTAAATTAAAATATATGTTACAATCAAAAAAAAAAAAAAAAAAAATGTGTAGAAAAATTAGCGAAACGTCTTGTATATTAAGTATACTAGTTTTCAGCATATATATTTTTTTTTTGCTGAATTTATGTTTTCATTAAAAGTTTTAGTAACATATATTTTTCAGCCCTAAACTAATTTTTTACTAACTGTCTTCCATACATAAAACAAAAGGAAGCCAAACAATTTGTATACATTAGGGTGTCCCTTAAAAATAGATCTGTCATTACAGCCCCCCAGTTTTATTGGAAATGGTTCCAAAGGGAAGAAAGTGCCGAAAGTTGGACGAAAATGGACCATTTTGGAAAAAAGTGATTACTATTAAAATTACCAAAAATTCCAAATTTCGAAAAAAAAATTATTTTTATTTAATTTATTCATGTAATATAGTCAAAAGGGTTCAGACACAATTATACCAGATATGAATCAGCTGATTTGGGCAATATGGCCGACAGAAAATGAGCAAAACAAAACGGAAAAATTTAAGAAAAACACAAAAGATAAAGCACAGTAATCTAAAAAGAGACAGATATATACAAAAAATGCACAATACAAAATGTATGGAGATTTTATATTGTTATCTCCCTCTTGACTTGACTTCCATGTAAACAATACCATACGGTTAGAGAATACTTTTTTGACACCTGTCATTAGTTTCACATCTGGTATTAATCTGTGGGTTCAGATATGAAATTTTAACTTCATCGGATATCATTAACCCACTTTAGCCTTGAATGCAAAATGACCCACAAATTTGATAAAAAAAAATGCAAAAACGTGTTTTTTAACTAATTTTAAAGATTTTTTAAAATGCCTAATTTGGGGATGTCGATTGCTATTTGCACCACATAATAGTTGATATTAAAGAAAAAGAAATAAATTGGAAAAATGATAATTGGAGTTTGTGTTTGCAGCGACTGCTTTCCAGAACATTTTACAAAAATTGCTTATTTTGTCAAAAATTTTAAAAAATGTTAATATTTTCATCTAATTTTACATAGTTTTGAAGTGATATTTTCCCGTAAATTATGAAAGGTGTTATTCTGTAAATTTCTTACAGTGAGGTTACATGATCAAGATTTTGCTTTCAAGTTGATAACACATACTGCTTGTCAAATTCAGTTGAACTTGAAGCTGTGACGTAGGCTGCATGCAACTTGATAGTCAATTTTGGTTTCAAGATGCCGTCGTCAAGGAAAGAACTAAAAATGCTCGCCTCTGTGGGCTGTTTCCGCACTGTAGGCTGTTCGAAAAGACTTTATTTTTTTCTTCAAATCTTCCACAGACATTTTCATGTCAGCAGAAATTGGTTTTTCATTTATTTTTATTTTGAAATCATTTCGTCGATATTCCGAAATATTCACATTCCGTATTTTATCGTGTTTTATTGCGGCACAATATTTGTAAAAAGAACAACAAATTTACAAGAAATTTGATCAGCTGTTTAAAACTTGACCGTCAAGTTTTCTCAAAACTTGAAAGCAAAAATTGATATCAAGTTTTGATTGATATAAAAAAATGTGAGTGTATTGAAACTTGAAAGCCAAAAATTGATCGTGTAACCCCTATGTTAGTGGGTCGTTTTTCGCCAAAAGTGTAAAAATGAACCCTATATGGATCATGTAACATAAAATAATTATTTTATCAAGGGGAATTTTTTTATCAATTCTAAAGCTTTACAATCTTGTAGTCATAATTAATATTAAGTTTCATGGGTATTTTTTGTCCCCAGCCCACTAAGGGTTAACAAGTTTTTAAATAAAATTTAGATAATTATAGTCATATCAAATTTAAGTGATATTTTTTGGAAAATTATGCAAAATTTGATGAAAACCCAAGAAACATTTTTACGTACTCTCCGGCACGTACGGAATCATGAATCCGGCTTTTACGGCACGTTAATGGTCCGTGTGCACTAGGGCGGGTCGATTTATTTTTCATCAATTTCCCTACGATTTCCGTATTCTATGGGTTATTCCATGAAAATTTGCCAAAGGAACCATACCTCTATCGTTAAAATCGAGTCCCCTACTTTTTGTTGGTAGATTTTTTCCCAAATTGACGTTCGTATGAAATATTACCTACACGTTCACATCCATAACTCAAAAACTATCAATTTACAGAAAAAAATCTCCAACATTGGTCCAACGGTTCAAAAGTTACGGGCATTTTTGTCCAAATTTTGGAGCAAATTTTAAAGTAAATCAATTTCAAGGACTTATTAAATCAAGGACTTATTATTTTAACAATATTTTAACAGCGATTATAAAAGGATAATCGTAACAATATTTAATTCTTTTAGTGACGGTTTAAAAAATGGATTTAGAGCCTGGTTCATCGCAAAATCCAACAGATACCCAACGCAGTAGTTTGCAACATTTGGTCTCTCATGATGTTTTTTCTTTTGGCGTGGCCTGTGAATTACCTGATATTAATCTGTCAACTAAACGAGATATATTGAAGTTCTATTTTTTCTTGGCCGAACGTTCAAAAGCCCAAAGCAAAATGTTTTCGTATAAAATATTTACTCCCCAAGTAGCAGACAGATTGTTAGAAATTTGGAATCAACTTAATATTGAACTTATATGTACTCAAAGGTAGCATCATTAGAAAATTGAATAATATGCTTGACGCATATAGTAATGCAGATAAACAACGAGTAAAACGCGCAACAAAATTCAAAAAATTCGTAGAATCAACAAACCAATTATTCAACATTGGAAAATGTAAATGCAACTTGAAAGAAAACGACTGCTCATGTGGATCTATCCCAGAAAACTTAAAAGATTTCATGCGCGATCAATATAATGACAGAATACAAACGATACCGGAACACGATAATGGAAGTGAAGAGACGATACCAACGGCTATACCAACAATCTCAGTGAGCAACGATCCTACATACGAACCACATTATGACGAAATGGAAGTTGATGTGAGAGGAGGTTCAGAATTAGTTCTACCACCACAAACATACACTCCCAGATACAATACTAAAAACTATGCAATGATGTGTGACAGATTTGGTGTGCATGATAGGATGGGATCAGCATTGGCAACAGCTCTGATGGAAGACCTGGGCGTAAAAGATGGTCATGACAATCTTGTCATCATGGATAAAAGTAAACTTCGTAGAGAAAGAGAAAAATGGAGACAAGACGCACTTCGTAAGCGGTATGATGGCTCGAATTTGATATCATTTTCATTCGACGGCAGGAAAAATGATGCTCTAACTGTAGAAAAAATTGATGAGAAATTGCATCCAAGGATGGTTAAAGAACCTCATCTAGTTGTTTTGAGGGAACCAAAATCTCAATTGATAGGCTACACAAAACTAGAAAGTGAAACTGCGGCAAGCAAAGTCAACAAATTGATCGAATTCTTCCAAGAAAAACAATTGTCTCTAGATTCATTAATTGCCATATGCGCCATATGTGAACCAACAAATACTGGCGTACACGGTGGAATTTTGCGACTATTCGAAAAACAGTTAAAGAGACCACTGCACTGGTTTGTGTGTCTTCTGCACTTTAACGAGCTGCCGTTTAGACATTTGTTTGACACTTTAGACAAATCAACCACCACTGGACCACGATCAACTACCGGAAAGTTGAGCTCAAAAATTGCTGATTGTGAAAATCTTCCGGTATGTAATTTTTATAGCTGATTCTTTACCATTTTTTATTCTATTTTTTAGCTTTTATGTTTTCTTTTCAGGTGGTAACCGATTTTGAGGAAATCGCTTTGGAAAATATGCCTCCTGGTGATTTAAATCCAGAAGAATTATCTACTGATTCGAGGTACTTGATGTTAATGGCCAATGCAATTTCTAATGGTGTGGTTCCTGCGGATTTGGCTCACATAAAACCAGAGCCAATTGCACATTCTCGTTGGCTCACCAAAGCCAATACCAGCCAGTACGAAAACACCCAGACTTGAAAGCAAACAAGACTTTCAGAAAAAATAATGGTTTTTTTCACATTTTGTCTTTTACTACACTCAAACTGAATATTTTTTTTGATAATAGGTTGATAGATACTTTATTATCTCTTAATTTGAATTTTTGTACAAAAAAAAAATAAAAAGGGAAAAAAAACAAAAATTTGGTTTTATGTGTTTTGTTTTAGCAATATCGCATGAATTAATCAACCGAATTCGATAAATTTGGGCTTAAACTCTTCGTTTTGAATTGTAAATTGAATAAAATAATGGATTGAGCCAAAAAAATGGCCATGAAAGTAATATTCTTGGACAAAATCATGAAAAAAATGGAAAAATGCTCCAAAATTTGGACAAAAATGCCCGTAACTTTTGAACCGTTGGACCAATGTTGGAGATTTTTTTTTGTAAATTGATCAAAATGAGCTCACCTTTCCAACGCGCCTACTGACGATTAAACCCGATCGATAGTTTTTGAGTTATGGATGTGAACGTGTAGGTAATATTTCATACGAACGTCAATTTGGGAAAAAATCTACCAGCAAAAAGTAGGGGACTCGATTTTAATGATAGAGGTATGGTTCCTTCGGCAAATTTTCATGGAATAACCCATAGAATACGGAAATCATAGGGAAATTGGTGAATTTTTTCACTCCCTACAAATCGACCCGCTCTAGTGTGCACGTATCCGCAAAAGCTTGTACGTATACGGAACATTAACGGAACGTGTAAACTGATTTTCGAACACAATACGTTTTAACTCCGTTTTTTGTATCTGTTTCCGTACTGTAAATACGGACTTAGTTTAAAAAAGAGAAAAAGAACAAAAAAAAATTTGTAAAAAATTATAAAAATTGTGAAATATTAATATGGAATATTTAATGGAACTGTCCCGTATTACAAATAACAGCGAAAACACTTTATATAATAGTGGTGGTGGTAGCAGTATTGCGACTATGGAACCAAATAATTTAAGCCAAACTGCAGCTGGTGTGGTCGATAGAGTAGCCGCCGCAGTTTCTGCAGGGCGTGATGGTGGTGGTGTTACTTCGTCTGATCTTGAACAATCTACAACACATACATTTCCCGATCATCGAGTAGTATTGATAATGAATGGGAATGCCCTTCAAATCCCACAGCTGGTATTTAAACAGTGACCGAAGGCGAACGTTCTGCTTCACCCCCACCTAATTGTGTCATTTGTTTGGGTCGGTGTAAGTATAAATGTTTTACCGGCTCGTGTGTGCACCAATTTTGCTTTAAATGTTTATGTGAATGGAGTAAAGTAAAACCGGAATGTCCTCTTTGATATGGACTTTCCAGAAATGCGTATATTTGGTGTGGTGTCAAGAGTATGTAAAAAAATATAATTAAGTTTATTCTCAGAGGTTTGTAATATTAAACATTAACTAATTTATTGTTTCTTTTACATCTAGACATTGAATTTTATTATAGGCTACTATTGATGCACTGGATAGAGACGCAAACTGTACCAGATGTAAATATAATATAAATTTAAAAAATCAGTGTCAATATTAATAAACCTATAAAAAAACATAAAAGCTACTAATTACAAATAATTAATAAAAATGAGATAAATTTAGGTAGACATACATACAAGTCCGTTTTTGTTTAAAAAAACGGTACGGATACGGACTGGAAATGGCATTCTAAAAACAGAGTCACTCCGTTTTTTAGACGACATAACGGTCCGTAAACGGTCCGGCATAGACGGACTTTCAACGGACTTGTCAGTTTTTCACACGAAATAACGGTCCGGATACGGTCCGGCATAGACGGACTTTCAACGGACTTGTCAGTTTTTTACACGACATAACGGTCCGTAAACGGTCCGTCAATGACGGACTTTCAACGGATTCGAATCAGTTTAGATGTTCCTTATGTTCCGTTTTCTGGTCCGTATACGGATCCAGAAAACGGTACGTAAACGGAGTTGGATTCCGTTACTGATTTTACAATTTTTGTAAAATGTCCTAGAAAGCAGTCGCTCCAAACACAATCTCGAATTATCATTTTTCCACTTTATCTTTTTTAATATCAACTATTATATCATACAAATGGCAATCGACATCTCCAAATTAGGCATGTTTAAAAATCTTTAAAATTATTTAAAAGAAAAAAAACACGTTTTTGCATTTTTATCAAATTCGAGAGTCATTTTGGATTCCAGGCTAAAGTGGGTTAATGATATCCGATAAAGTCAGAATTCCATATCTGAATCATTTCGGCTATATTAAATGAATAAATGAAATAAAAAATTATTTTTATCGAGATTGAGAATTTTGGGAATTTTTAATAGTAATACACTTTTTTCCAAAATGGGCCATTTTCGTCCAACTTTCGGCAAGGGTTAACGTTTTCAAAAAAAAAATCGATTTCTTCCATATGGGACCATTTCCAATAAAACTGGGGGTGTCATAATCGAAAACCTACAAATCGTTAAGGGACATGCTAATATATACGTATTTTTTTCAAATAAAAGTTCGCGTTTAATAGAAATTTATCACGCGGAATTCGAAAATTAAGCAGAAATTTACAGGGCAGCGACTTTCATGCATAAAAGTGCGAAAATATGCACTTTTATGCACGAAAAAACCAAAAAATTTATCGATTTAAAAAATCATATGGGCATTTCCATCATGTCGAACGGGACCGTCGAACACATTTAAAGTGAGAAAAAAGTCAAAATAAAACGGATTTTTCTTTTGACAATAGGCTTTACTTATATATCTTTATTAGCCCTATAATTGGTGCTGAGGTTGATTTTTAGCAATTTTTCGTTTTCAAGATAATTGTAAAAAACCAAGGCATTCGCACAAAAACAGAAGTGGTTTTCGCGGCTAACATTTAAAATGCCGATTTCAGCGAAACCTGAGGCAATATTTCAAAGTGACTAATTTTACACTGTTGTGCATTGATGTCTTTTAAAAATGGTTTTAATTTTACCCAAAAAAGATTCATTTTATTTTTTTAATTTAATTTTATTCACTTTCGCACGGGACATTTTTTTCCGTCATGAGATGTATGTTGTTTCTGTTGTTTTTACGAAATTATATATAAATAAGCTTAGTAAAAATGTTTTTAAATCAACAGAAGTATTCAAGGTATTTATTTTAATATAATAACAAAAAACAAACTTAAAAGAAATATGTAGTATGAATTAAGTATTGTATAGTATTAAATAAAATAAACAAAAATAAATTTATATCAAACACAGTTTTTTTTTTTAGAATAGGCATGTATTTACATAAATAAATCATTTACATAAGAGAAAAAATTTCAAATGTTTAAATTTTACACTTGCGATATCGCACGTGACCAACTGTATATAAGTACCAAGATGACAATTCTCCTTATTTTTCAGGTAGGGTTTTTTATTTTAATTGTGTAAAAAATCTCTGTTTGTAATCAATAATTGATGAGCTTTCTGCGTGTACTTTCGACGCACTGATAACAAATGTTGTTTTTCAATGTCGCACGGGACACCGAAATATGCGACAATGCAAATCAAAAACTTACAGTTGTTTTCAATTGCATTTTTTCTTATGCATTTTTTTATGACTCTTTGTACCTTTGGAAATATTTTAGAGAGCAAAAGTCAATGCATAACGTCTCTGTTTAAAAAATTTTATCAAAACCAAATGTGCAATAGAAATATCCAAATAAGAAAAGATGCGCTTGTGCGACTTTGCATTCGAATACCTCGAAATGGGTAATGAATAAATGCAAAATCTTTTTACGTTATTCAAGTTTGATTGTTTCCCTATGAAAATATGATAAAACAAAGTGTTTTCAAGAACTTTTAATATTTTAGTCTCGGTGGACCTTTCGGTGGAAATGCCCATATTTATTACTCGAAAGAGTCGTTTTGAACTAAAAACCTATAACAACAGTATGTTTCTTAGTTTAGTATGTGTCATATACAGTTGCGAGCATAAAAATGCAACACTACGCTAAATCATCTAAGTATGCATTAATTTTTTCTAATGGTTTTTTATTTGCGCTTATCTTTTGTTATTATATTCGTTGATGTGTAGTTTCATATTTGAAGTAGTTTGATTTGCATTTATTTATGTAAATTAGTTTTTACGAACTTTTTTTTTTGATACTAGTGCTTATTTTGTACGAGCAAAAGAAATGCAACGAAAGAATAATATGTATGTATCAGGTAAGTATAAAAATTTTATTTATCCACGAAATTTGAACTGAATTAACCATTTTTAACTAAATTGCTTATTCTTTACAAAAAACAACTATCAAGTGATAGCCGTGCTGCTATTATTACAGCGCTTTGGGAAGGCAAACCTTTACTTGAAATCGGAGCTATGTTTCAAGAAAAGAAGTCCACTGTGTCACGAATTGCAATTCGGCATTAGACTCGCGGTTACATTCATAGGAAAATAGGAAGTGGAAGATTCCGAAAAACAATTAAAAGGCAGGACAGAAACATGATCTCTATTGTTAAAGCGGCCCCAATAAGACCGCCTAGATATTCTGCAGTATGGTTCAGATCATTTGGGTGCAACCACCGGAGTTCATACCGCACAAAGACGCTTAAAGGAAGAAAAGAAACCCTACATAAGTAAAGTGAATACAAAGAAGCGTCTCGATTTTGGAAAGCGTCATAGGCATTGTGCAAAAGAACAATTGGCAAAGGTTTTATTTAGTGACGAAACAAAATCAAATTTATTTGGATCCGATGGATTGAAGTTCATCCGCAGACCACCAAAAAAACGTTACTCTCTTAGATACTAGAAACAACGCGTTAAACACGGCGCGCGCCGCGGCAGAGGATCCCTTATGATGTGGGGTATGAAATCGTTGTCATAAATATAACACACTAGTTTAAATTTTTATTTTTAGGTGCATTCTCCCGTGATGGTATTGGACCAGAAGTCAAAATTGAGGACAGAATAAACACAGAGGGTTACTATAAGAGCACATGCTTCCTCACATACAGGAGAAAATGGCTGCTGGAAGCATAATCCAATATGACCATGACCTAAAGCACACTAGTCTCTTAGATAGGCCATTTCTAAGTAACAACGGTGTGGAAGTTTTACAATGGCCAGCACATTCACCCGATTTAAACCTCATAGAGAAGCTATGGGAGCTTGTAGACAGCGAAATTCGAGAGAAAAAGCGTACAAATGTAAGGAATTTCGAAAGTGTTGCCAAAAAGGTGTAGCAAGGCATACCTTCACAAAATTGGTTGCGCTCGTGGATTCTATGCTTTCACGAATAAAAGGAGTAATTAAAAATAATGGCTATTCCACTAAATAATAAAAATCTAATTAATATGCTGAATTTTTTAACAAATAAAATCGATTAAATGTAAAATACATAAAAGTTGCATTTTTTTTTGCTAGCACAAAATAGGCACTAGTTTCAAAAATAAGTTCGTAAAAACTAATTTACATAAATAAATGCAAATCAAATCACTTAAAATATGAAACTACATATCAACGAATATAATAACAAAAGATAAGCGCAAATAAAAAACTATTCGAAGAAATCAAAGCATACTTAGATGATTTAGCTTAATGTTGCATTCTTTATGCTGGCAACTGTAAATGTGTAGTACACATTGTGTACACTGTACATTAGACTGATCCAAAAAGAAGTTGGAATTTTCACGTTCCACAACCCTAAAAATATGCTACTTTGAAAAAAAATGTGGTCTGATCAAAAAAATCACCAAAAAAGTTTTGTTAGAGGTAGCACATCGCAATTGAAGTTTCAAGGTAGTACTTGTTCTATTATTTTTAATTAATTAAAAATAATGGAAAAAATGAGAACAATTAAATATAATTATTATGATCGCGACATATCAAATCTAATACATTTTTAGGTGTACATTACGAATATGAAATCAAAATTGAAATCGGAGTCCCGGATTTCGCGAAATTTGAAAATTTCATACAAAAAATGTTGAACTTTGAGCAGGATGTTTTTTTATATTTACGACTATGAAAATTTCTTTTTTGCATTAATATATATCTGTGGAATGTCCTATTATGTGAGATAGCGTTTTCGGTAGCAATAAAATTATCAAGGTTGGTTACCGTTATCGTTATAATACCGTTATCGCTAAAATACCGTTTCAAATTGAATACCGTTACCGTTACCGATACCTCTAAAAAAATTTCTAATACCGTTATCGTTACCGTTACCGTTATTTTTGTGGGTAGTTACCGGTATTATACCGGTATTTATTATTTTATATAAAAATTACAATTTTTTTATTTTATAATCTTGAGTGTTTTTTTTTTACAAAAAATTTATAGATAATTGTTTAGAGATGCCCCTAAACTAATGCCCATTAGTGTACCCCTAAACTAATGAGCCGCAGTGTAATCAACAGTATTGCTGAATTGGTTTTTACATATTGTTATTGTTGTTAGAAAGAATGCGTATTGATGCATTCTTAAGCATCAATACTAAACACAAAATTAACTAACAACCACTCTAGTTTCGATCATAAAACAATAAACAACCAAACAAAACAAACAAGCAAACATATATACAGTGAACAGTGACAAAATTATAAGTACATACAATTGAATACAAACTACTAACAATTAAAATGAAATAAATAAACAGTGAAACATTAAATTTAAAAATACAAAAATAAAGTGTTTTATTTGGACCCAAAGTTAACAATTTTTAAAGGTTTGTCGCCAAACATAATGGTCCATTCGAACCGGATAAAAGTGAAGTGTAATTTGTGTGATAAACTTTAAAAATTGCTTAATGTATTAATATTTACGTGTGACTATAAAAACCAAAAAAGAAATTGTGACTTAAAAAGTTAAATTATTTTAAAGTTAAAATAAAAACTATGTGACACACAAAAGCAAAAATATTTTAAACAAAATTTGCAAAATTTAGTGACTCGAAAATTATAATTCATTTTGGTAAAAAACTGTGACTCCAAAAGTATTTTTGAAACGAATATCTAAAATTTTGTGTAATAAAATAATTTTAAAAAAAATTTAGTTAAAATTTTGTGACTTAAACAAAAATTGTAACCATAAAACCCTTGTGAAACATTGTTAAAACAATAAATTTTTCTGAAAAAAGGAACATAAAACATTTGTGAAATTTTGTGAAAATTGTGACATTGATTTGACCCTAAAATAAAAAAGAAGTTCCAAAAATCGTGAATAAAACCAACGGTATAAAAATTCCAAAAATACCGAATAGTAAAAGTGATCATCTTAATTATCATTAACTCAACAAGTAGCAGTCAACAAGTGCAGTAGCAGCGACATTAAAAAGGACAGCAACAGCAGCAGAGGACAACGTAAATGACCAGCAGCAACAAGTTAACAGAGGAAGAGTGGTATAGAAACCCACTGCCAGCAGCTAAGTATACTCAAGAGACACACATTGAGTAAGTACAAAAACAAATAATTATACGCAGAAAATAAAAAAAAAGGGCAAATGCAAAATTTGGCTACTCAACTTTAAAGTAACAGCAAATTTTTCAACATTTACTTTGGTTTTTGTTAACGACCGTTTATAATAAATTTTTGTTGCTGCATTAAAAATGCAATAGAGTTGCCATCTGTGGAATTTTTTTGGAAATTTCTGGGGAAACATAATTTCACAAACGGGTGAAATATTTTCAAGAATAATTGACTCCAATCATTACGAAACTTTGCTCCATCGCTAGCAAATACTTTTTAGACCATTCATTCAGCATTTTTCTCTTAACTTTCTAGTAATTTTTTGGAATAAAAATTATTCTTCATTGGAAAGTTAATTGACTCTTTTCAACCCAAAGTCATCAAATCTTCATTTGAATCCGATTTTTAACTCATCCAATTCAAAATGACCCTCCAAAACTTTGTAAATTGTACAAATGACCTCTCAAATTACGAACGCCATCATTCTAAATTAGAAGCCCAAACAAATCTTAACCTAGAAAATCAACTCGATGAGCTGGCCTTAATTTGGAAACAGGTTAAAAAAACTTATGAGGAATGCAGGGATAGAAAGCGCGGACCAGATGAACAGCCAATAGATAAAACAAAGCTTCGGGAATTATATAAAAAAAAGTTTTATAGTCTACAAAAATTGTTCTGTGTCTATTAAAGCTGAAATTCATACGTTGAACAAAATCAAAAAATCTGTAAACGAAACAGAAAATGAATTTTGTAGTGTGACCCAATCGTCAATACCCCTGCATCAATCAGAAAATCGATATTCTTCCAGTGGGAAGAAACGGGTCCATTCATTGCAAACAAAAACGTCACAATTGAAAAACAGGTCTCAAAAACATAGTTCAAAATCGAATAATAGTTGCCAGAATTGCACGAATTCAATTTGCTTACTCTGCGATGAGTCCCACACATTGCAATTCGTCCCCAAACATTTAGAAAAGATTGTTAATGGAAGAATTAATAATAAAAAAGTCACAAATTCATGTCACAATTGCATCTCTGTCAGTTTTAGCGTCAAAAATTTTGAAAATAAATGCAACTGTAGACTTAATCATCAACGACCCGATACCTTGGTGGATATAGGATCGGAATCCCAGTCTACAACCCTAGTTCAGGAATGTGGTACAACACATCCAATCACAAACGCCGCGGTCCTCCCTTCAAATATACAGTCCACAACAAATACAAATTCGAATTTCAACATTCAGAATGCCACAAACTTGACGCCACAACAGAGAAAAGAGCCTCCTCAGAACAAAAAGGAGCAAAAAACTTTAATGTTCACTACTAAACGAAAAACAGAAGCTAGAGTCAAAAGATTACAGGAAAGAGCCATCATCGACCCTGTACCCAAGAAAATAGACGAGTTGAAAACCCAGTTTCAAACGAAACAAAATTTATGTAAAACTAACTGTTTGAGTCAAAACAAACATGAAAAACTTTCAGAAAATAATTTGATTATCCAACACTCAAGGTTACCCCCTAGTTTCAAGTTAGAAGATTGCGCGCGAGTCTTAGAGACCCCCTCTTCTAATTTGCCCAAAACCTTGCAGCTGCATTGCCTTGAAAACCCTATGTGGTCTGTTGAATCCTTTTTGACACAAAACACAGCACTTGGTTTGATTGTGGGAGGACCAATTCTTCAACGGACTCAATCCCTTTTGACACAAAATACAGCATGTGGCTTGATTGTGGGGGGACACATTTTTGAACAAACTCAAAACAAAAATTCATTTGAATCCCTTTTGACGCGAAACACAGCATTTGGCTTGATTGCGGGGGGAAGAATTTTTCGAAAGTTTCAAAATAAGATTTCGATTAAATCCTTTTTGACGCAAAACACAGCATTTAGCTTGATTGCGGGGGGACGAATCTTTCAAAAGGCTCAAAACAAAATATCTCTTTTGACACAAAATACAGCAATTGGCTTGATTGTGGGGAGATCAATTAAAACGACTCAGCCTGAACATGGAATCCTCGCACGCTTTTTGGAGGTGGAGGAAACCCCAAATCACACTTTGGGGTTAGATAATTTCGCAACAACAACTCGTAAAATCAACTCCGCAAGGTATATAGTTACACTACCCTTAAAAAATATGGAAGAAATACGTAAATTCAGAAAAATTGCAATTGCCCAATTTTTGAAAATAAAAATAATGCTCAGTAGGAAACCTGGCGTTAAAGCACAACAGGTTATCTTAAAAACCATGAAAAAAGTTTCTCCCCTGGATATCAATAAAACTACAAAATATTACCTGCCGCATCATGCAGTAATAAAACCCAACAGGCTAATCAAAAAACTTGTAGTAGTTTACAACGCTACTGGTCATTCTTCAAAAGGAAGAAGTTTAAATGACATTTTGCAACCAGGACCCATACTTCAACAGGACTTAGCGTTCCAAATAATGAAGTGGAGATTATTTCGTTTTAAAATTAGCACCGATATAACAAAAATATATCGCCCAATACTTTTTGACCCGACTCAGACAAAATATCATAAGATATTATTTCCAAAAACTGGAGTCGGCCCTATTATAGAATTTAAAATTTCAACTGAGAAGTTTACAACGAATTGTACCCCTATTCTTAGCAATACTCAGCTTCAACTAGCTAAGAATTTAAAATCAGCAATCTACACAAAATCATTTGGAATAACGCATTCTATCATTATCGCGTGCATATATATTATCGCATGCAATTCTAAAATTTCTAGAAACGCAGCCGCAAACAGGCCCCATCTTAGAATTTTATAATCAGAAATTACAACGAAGCTAAATCGGTCACATTTTGCCACATCAATTTTATCAAACTCAAATAATTTCCCTAAAGAAAACAAATAAAAAATCGTAATCTCACCTAGTAGCAGTCATTGGACTCACAATTCGTTAATAGACCGATTAGCCATCATTTATGCTTCTGTGCATCTCATTCAATCATCAGCTCATACGTGGAATGAGCGCCACCCAAATTTTCTCCCTCACGACTTAGTAGTTGCCAGACTAATTACCCAATTCAAAAATTTAGTAAACGAATTCAAAGCTTGCGTTTGGTGCAAAAAATACAATCATAACTAATCTAAAAGTCCAGCTGTACACATTTTCAACAATGGAAAAAACTTCGTTAGGCCTGCAGAAATTCTCAAAATTACACGTTTAGAATTTATAAAGTCTCTTCAAACTCAAGTATCCAGCTACCCGTATAATAGTCATCAAATTCCTGATTGGAAATTTAATCCTCCTGGCACCACTCAAATGAAACAATTGCGTAAATCAGGTGGGGAATTCTTCAAGATCCAATTTAGAAAAATGACTACGAAAATGAAATTCACTTTTGAGGAACTGTTAAGAATTTTGACCCAAATAGTAACCTGTATAAACTCTAGACTCTTAAGTCCTGCAAGCAACGATACTAATGACCCATTGACCACTGAACATTTTGTAATTGGTATTCCATTAATGACCCCAGCTGACCCTGATGCAAACAACGTAAATCTAAATCTGGTTAACTGCTGGAAATGCCTCACTGTCACCTGTCACCAATTTCATCAAACATAGAAATGCAGCCGAACTTCATCACATATTTAGAAGCAAAGATGTCTACAAAAGAAGCACCAAGTAATTCAGCATTGTCAAACGCTTCAACTTGCAAACCCAAATGATGACATCAAAATTGCACCGATCATGGGGGGGGGGGGGGGGGGGAGAATGTTTAGAGATGCCCCTAAACTAATGCCCATTAGTGTACCCCTAAACTAATGAGCCGCAGTGTAATCAACGGTATTGCTGAATTGGTTTTTACATATTGTTATTGTTGTTAGAAAGAATGCGTATTGATGCATTCTTAAGCATCAATACTAAACACAAAATTAACTAACAACCACTCTAGGTTCGATCATAAAACAATATACAACCAAACAAAACAAACAAGCAAACATATATACAGTGAACAGTGACAAAATTATAAGTACATACAATTGAATACAAACTACTAACAATTAAAATGAAATAAATAAACAGTGAAACATTAAATTTAAAAATACAAAAATAAAGTGTTTTATTTGGACCCAAAGTTAACAATTTTTAAAGGTTTGTCGCCAAACAATAATAATTTTACTTATTAAAACTACCAGTATTGAAGTTATAGCTTAAAATCTGTATTTTCAGTACTTAAAATTAAAAATATGCCATGTTTTTACTTGTTTTTATATGTTTTTAACATAATTTTTAATACCGGTACGTACCGGTATTGTTGTTTCGATAACGGTATACCGTTACCGAAACAGTCTTAAATACCGTTACCTTTACCGTTACCTAAACAAACGAAATCTGATACCGTTACCGTTACCCTTACCGTTATTCGTTTCGGTAACCAACCTTGAAAATTATAGTAAGCTAAATAATAGCGAAATATTAAAAAAAGTCAAATTTTAAGTTAATTTGCAAGGATATCTGTTATCCTTTTTAAAATTAAAACCAGTGTTATGTATAATGAAGGCCCTTGGTAAGTAAATTGCAAAAGTGTAACAAATTGGATTTTTCGATAACACCGTTTACAGGTAATTAGGAAAATACCTCAAAAAACTTGAGTTATTTTAAATTTTCAAAAACCGCGAATAATTCATAAACCACAATTTTTTTTTAAATTTCCATGCTGATTCATAATCTTCATTAAAAAAAAAGATCAGATTTGAGAAATTTGCGTATATAAGGTAAAAACAAGTTGAATTTTTAATTACATCTTTTCGGAAATTTTGGAAATTTTAACTAAAACTATGTATTTTTTTGTATAATTTTTAAAAAACTGCGAATTACTTAAAACTTACTTAATTTTTTTAACTTTTGATTTCAAATTCTTTTGTTCACATTAATTAAGATCAGATTTAAAAAAAAATTGTTAAATAATAGAATTGTTAAATACAGGTTAAGAAGTAATTAAATTTAAAGTCAACCCTACTTTTTGTATAAATTACTCTAGAGATAAATTACTAATTCTTAAAAGACAACTTTTTGTGCTACATATAAATAAAAGCGGATTTAGCTGAAACTTGGCACAGAGAGTTTTTAGACATAAAGGAATAGGGGCAACATTGTGGAGGTCGCGAATTCCAACTTTTATGTTTTATATTTTTAAATCTAAAAAATGCGACAAAATAATTAAATGTGCAAAAACTATACACTTAGAAGAAAAATATACAAAAATATTCGGTCAAAATCTTTTTTGGGCTACTAAACACGAACATGCATTTTAATGAAAGTTGCTGCCCTGTACTCATAGAGGCAATCCTGTAATAGCAGAAAAAGCTAGATTTTTTGCTAAATACTATTAAAATATGAACAGGAGAAATAAATATGTTAAATTTACAGAATCCTAGTTTTATTTAAGTATTAGGTAATTGAAAATGACAAATTATACTGCAAAATCTACAGAAAGTTTCGCTAAATATTATAGACTTAAACTAACAAAAATATACTGTTATATCTAGAAAATTATTATTATTTTTACGTTAAATATAGTTGAATTTAGTCTGATTTCAGAAGTCTAGATGTTGATTTCCATAAAAAAAATTTTTTGTAAAATTTAATTTTTTTATGAATTTTTAGTCTACTAATTATTTAGCAAAATGTTTGCTGATTTTAGCAGGTTATGTTCTTATTTATGTTACCTAATATTTAATTCAAACATAACTAAAATTCTGTATATTTACCAGTTCTATTTTTGCTGTCCCTATCTTACTAATATTTAGCAAAAATAATTTGTTAATTTCAGCAGCTTTTTCTGTAAGTTTTTTTACAGACTTTTTTCTATATTTACTCGAGTTATATAACAAGCGTAAATCGAGGGTTTAAGTATTTTTTGTTATTCATTATTACTCTCGAGGTCGAAAAAGTACTCTTCAAACAGTTTTTTGACATCGAAATAAGAATCTCATTTGCCCTGATCTCTATTAATCCAGTTTTAATAATTTGGAATTTTTAAAGAGTTACAATCCCAGCAAAAATGTGGAAGCAGTAAAAACGTTGACTGCTTCCTTACTGCTACTTTTACCGCTTCTAAAAATATATAGCTTCGTAAACAGCACTAATGAAAGGCCTAAGTTGATTAATTGTTTACATCGCTCTTTGCTGTGCTTTTCAAAACGGCATGAAATGAGCAATACATTTTGATTGTTTAAATATTTTTGCGGTTTTTTATCAAAATTTTTTAAAATGCGGTAAAAAGTTATTTTAATGAAAATAAGAGGTTTTACTAAAATAAGAGGCATTTTTTCTTCACGGAAAAATATTAAGGAATATTCTGCTTTTGAGAAGGCATGATTTTAAATAGTTAAAAAGCTTTATAATATGCACTTCCGAGAAGGCATGAATTATCGACATTTTAAGAGAAAAACAGGAGCACTAAATAAAAGCGGTGAATTCATGCCTTTTCGGATCTGGAAACAAGTGCTTTCACGCGAGCTATCTCGAACAAAAATCAGGCATATCATCAATAATGCAATTGCTTCACTGCTCAACTTTCCCTGACAAACCTGCTTCCAAGCAAGCAGTAATTTCTGCTGGGATGTTTAAATGTTACTGACACTTTAGAAAACATTGTTTCTAAATATTATAGACTTAAACTAACAAAAATATACTGTTATATCTAGAAAATTATTATTATTTTTACGTTAAATATAGTTGAATTTAGTCTGATTTCAGAAGTCTAGATGTTGATTTCCATAAAAAAAATTTTTTGTAAAATTTAATTTTTTTATGAATTTTTAGTCTACTAATTATTTAGCAAAATGTTTGCTGATTTTAGCAGGTTATGTTCTTATTTATGTTACCTAATATTTAATTCAAACATAACTAAAATTCTGTATATTTACCAGTTCTATTTTTGCTGTCCCTATCTTACTAATATTTAGCAAAAATAATTTGTTAATTTCAGCAGCTTTTTCTGTAAGTTTTTTTACAGACTTTTTTCTATATTTACTCGAGTTATATAACAAGCGTAAATCGAGGGTTTAAGTATTTTTTGTTATTCATTATTACTCTCGAGGTCGAAAAAGTACTCTTCAAACAGTTTTTTGACATCGAAATAAGAATCTCATTTGCCCTGATCTCTATTAATCCAGTTTTAATAATTTGGAATTTTTAAAGAGTTACAATCCCAGCAAAAATGTGGAAGCAGTAAAAACGTTGACTGCTTCCTTACTGCTACTTTTACCGCTTCTAAAAATATATAGCTTCGTAAACAGCACTAATGAAAGGCCTAAGTTGATTAATTGTTTACATCGCTCTTTGCTGTGCTTTTCAAAACGGCATGAAATGAGCAATACATTTTGATTGTTTAAATATTTTTGCGGTTTTTTATCAAAATTTTTTAAAATGCGGTAAAAAGTTATTTTAATGAAAATAAGAGGTTTTACTAAAATAAGAGGCATTTTTTCTTCACGGAAAAATATTAAGGAATATTCTGCTTTTGAGAAGGCATGATTTTAAATAGTTAAAAAGCTTTATAATATGCACTTCCGAGAAGGCATGAATTATCGACATTTTAAGAGAAAAACAGGAGCACTAAATAAAAGCGGTGAATTCATGCCTTTTCGGATCTGGAAACAAGTGCTTTCACGCGAGCTATCTCGAACAAAAATCAGGCATATCATCAATAATGCAATTGCTTCACTGCTCAACTTTCCCTGACAAACCTGCTTCCAAGCAAGCAGTAATTTCTGCTGGGATGTTTAAATGTTACTGACACTTTAGAAAACATTGTTTCCTATTGTTGTTTATACATTAATGGATGTCACTACAGTGCTAGATCTGTCAAAACAACAGAGTAGTATATTGGAAGATGACAAAGTTGAGTTTGTAATTTAACTTAACAAATATTTCCAGAAATTCTAAAAACGTCGTCCCCTGACGATTTCCTTAGGCAAGAATGAAATCCGGATAGGGAAATGCCTACAACGGATTATTTTTCACAATTTGTTAAATACGTTTGAGATTTTAGCATGTTTAATTCCTTTAATGAAATTATTGTTGTTCCTTTTTTCAAAATAAAATAAATAAAAATAGAAAAAACCGTATATTATTGATTCGTTCATCTTAAAATTACTTATTTCCATTAACGGGTTAAGAAAAAATCTGTAAAATTATTTGCTCGATTAATCGATTTCATGCAGGTAATTCATAAAGAGACAACATATTTTTAAATTAATAATACTTACCACAAACTTTACATTTCAAAGGTGATAGACCCGAATGCATACGCATATGTTCAACTAATGCACTACGTACAACAAATTTTTTATCGCATACCGTACAACCAAATTCCTTCCAACCCAAATGACGTTTCAAATGTAATGAGAAATTTTTCCATCTTTGGAATTTTTTACCACACGTAAAACAATCAGCCGGATGTTCTGTCAAATGGGCATCATATAATTTAACAGAATTGAAATTTTGCCGACAGACATAACAAAAGAATATTGATGATTTTATTAGTTTTTCATCGAATTCTGATAGACTTTGGCTCTGTTTTAAGGTTGTCATATTAAATGACACCAACATGCGATATAGTGTTGTTAATTTACTGGTAGGTGTTGTTAGGGACAATGGTAAACTATTGGCTGTAGGTTTTGTATCGACATAATCAATTTTTGAACAAGAATTTGCTGTAAGGGGTACTAGCGATAAATTTTGTTTATCATCTTCCATTTCAGTTTTAGCCTTTAAATCGGCATTAATGGGTTCTAAGCCGGCGAGATCACGTGGGATATTTTCATTTTCGATTTTGACTATGCCTTGTTTATAATCATCGCCCAAACAGTCAGCATTTTGCAATGGTGGCATTAGTGTGCTACTAGCAGCGCTGGTAGTGGGCAAGGCAACATCTTGCATATCGGCGTTTGTGAGTGGAGTAGCCAGCCCGGTAGTTGGACACACTAATCTGCGATTTTGACGTACATAATTATGAACATCTACCATATGGGCATTACGATCTTTAAGTTTAGAATATTTAACATTACAGTGACCACATTCATATATTTTTGTGCGATGTTTTTGTTGTGTCTGCTGCTGCTGTTGTTGCAACATAAATGATGATGAAGATGCCGCGGTGCTGATACTACTGCCACTACTAGCATTTGATTGGCCAGCCAAAAATGCAGTTGATGTACTGGGTTGTTGTAGATGCTGCTGTTGGGTCTGCTGTTGGTGTTGATGATGCGGCTGTTGGAAATTAAAATCTACACCACCCTGTATTTCTTCTTGATGTTGAATCATCATTTGTTGTGAAGTTATGGTAGATGTTGGTTGCATACGTTTAACATTTGCTTGAGTTGTTTTACCATCTTGTGAATTACGTTTACGTCTTTTTCGTATTTTAGCCGATGTTGAAGGCATTACATCAATATTGCAGTTGTCATTGGAATTTTGTGAAAATATTGGCAAACCATTATTGTTGTTACTATTACTAGTATTTCCTGATCCACCTGCACTATTAGCATCCAAGGGAAGGCGAAACTCAAAACTAGTTTTTAACAGAAAAATTAATTAAACATATTATAATTTATAATAAAAATAAACAAATGTAACCTTTTCATCCTATTATTGGCGTTTGTAGCTTGAGCAGTTGTTGATGCACTCAAATCTTGTACAGTAAAGTAATCATCATGGTTCCAGCCATTATCTTGTGGAAATATACCAGGAAATGTAGTCTTAAAAAATCGTGCTGATATATCACCATACATCTGTAAAAAATAACATTTTATTGAAAGGAATTTCATTTGAATTTACATATTATTTATAATTAAGATATACTAATTGTTTTGTATAAAAGTTTTAACTTTGACAAACTCCATTTCCGAGAAAAGTGTTTCACTTAATCGGCGACTTGCCTTGTACTCTTCATCTCTCTTTTTACCAATGCCCAATATCTCTCCACTGGCCCGAGTTGCAGACAATTTTGCGGATTTGCCTCTCTAGGATTTTCGGATTTTCATTAAAAATTCCTAATATATTTTCACGTACTTTCTGTTGCCTATCCATTTTAAAGCAAATTAAATTATGCAGCATCGCACAGTGGGAGATTTTAGAAAAAAGTGCAAATAATTCTGGACTTTCTAAACGGTTTGTCCGTTTGGAATAATTCAGGTGGTAACTAAGGACTTGTATTCGAGTTTAAGTTTTGCATTTGGGGACTATAGACCTATTAGGAAGGACGCCATAGGTCGCCAAAGTCGGGCACCTCGGGTATTACAAAAATTAAAAACGATCCAGAATTCTTAATTTTGTCCCGATTTAAAAAAAATTCATCAGAGGAATGTACTAGTCGAGAAATATACATAGTTTATCTCTATAGTTTACGAAATATCCGACTTTGAAAATTTTTCTATTTTTTACCCACCTTGGTCTAGTATTTTGCAAATATAAGATTCAAATTTCTCCCGATTTTTATGAAAAATTTTTTATGATTTACCAACAAATTCAATTCAATTTTTTATTGATATAACCGAGCCCAGTGGGCCATATATGATTAAAAAATACTAAATTAAATAATACTATAAATTAGATTAAAATAGTTAACTAAAAATAAATTAATTAATGGTTCTATATAAAAAAAAATTGATGCATCTGCAAAAATGTAACAAACATTATAATAATTATAATAAAATTTAATAATATAATTTATATGGCAGCATAGCTTTTCAAGTTGTCCCCAAAGTCCAACTTTTAGTATAATATGGGGTGACCTCTAAAAACTGTTTTTGCAAAATTTCAAGCAAAACAGTTTCGATTTGCAAAAGTTATCGCAATAAATACATTTTTTACTAAGGTTAGTATCGTACTAAAGACACTCACGAAAAAAAGTGCCCCCCTCAAAATAAACCTTGTTTTGTTTTATGACGATTCCCAAAATATTTCGGGTCTACACTGAAAAAATTGTCCTTCATGATATTAATGATATAATTTCATAGAATTTTTTTCGTAGAATCAATGAAGAATTTCATAATGTATATAATATTTTGTTAATATTATGAAATTTTTCATATCTTTTCTTTCATAAAATTTCACAATTATATTAAAAAAATTCATTGAATTTCAGAAATTATATCTTCTTCATAAATTTAATGAAAATGGTGTTTATATACATATATGAAATTGTCCAATAGTATTTCCTTTTTTTTATTTTTTTTATAAAATATCGTCATTTCATTAATTTTTAAAAATTTTCATACAATTAGAATTTTATATTAAAATTTAATTCTCAAATAAGGAGTGAGATCATAAAAATGTTAACACACATTTTTGGCTATAACTTTGGTTTAAAGCTTCTCATATTTTTTTTTCGGCAGTTTACATTTTAAAAATATGTCAGTTAATAAATTAATTTACATCATGAGTTTTAATTAGCAATTTTTTACAGAATGGACGATGAAAGAAAAGTGCGTTCAAAAATAATTAAATAATTTCAACAAAACCAAACATGGACATACAAAAAAATTGCCAAAGAAACTAATGTGTGCCGCCAAACAGTTTCAAAAGTGGTAAAAAGGTATCTGGAACACCTAACAATTGAAAGGAAGCCGGGAACAGGAACAAAGACTGGTTATCATAACATTGGTAAGGCATATAAAATTAAAAGCATCCTTAACCTTCCTATACCCGCGCGTTGGTCTGTGAGACCGAGAAAACATTTTTTTCAAATATATTTAATTTAAGGCTGTTTTGTAAAAGACTAAAAGTCGGTAAAATTACTGAAAATAAAGTTATTGCATGGTATAATTTTTTTCATTATATCTTTAAGTTTAAAAAAAAAAATATTATCTATATAGGTTGTGGTTGAAAAAACTATGAAGAAACAGGTTTTAAAATCTTTGGTCTGTGAGACCGCGCGCGGGTATAGGTGTTACAAAAATTAGCGCGGGTATAGGAAGGTTAAGAGAGCTCCTAACACATCTGGCAGAAAAGCAGCTCGGTTAGCCCAATGCTCGGACTTTTTTGTACGTAAAGTGAAATGTAAGGTAGGACTAAAGTCCTACAAAGTTCAAAAAGTTAGCGATAGAAACGCTTTTAAAAATTTGGAGGCCAAAACCAGAGCTCGAAAACTGAAATCAAATTTTATACAAAAATACAACTGTTGTGTAATGAACGACGAAACTTATGTCCTGGCTGATTTTTCGCAAATCCCTGGTTAAGAATTTTATGTTTCCGATGTTCGAGGAAATGTTGCGGAAAAATTTAGGTCGAAAAAGCAATCGAAATTTCCTAAAAAATTCCTAGTATGGCAAGCCATATGCAGTTGCGGCCAAAGAAGCCAGTCATTTGTGACATCTGGCTCTCTAAACAGCGAAATTTATATCAAGGAGTGTTTGCAGAAGAGACTTCTTCCATTTTCGAGTCAGCCCAATGTATCCAATTACTTTTGGCCCGATTTAGCATATTGTCCCTACAGCAAGAAAGCGCTGGAGTAGTATAACGATAATAATGTGGTTTTTGTACCAAGAGAGGCAAATCCACCAAACTGCCCGGAGCTCAGGCCAGTGGAGAGATATTGGGCTCTTGTTAAAAAAGAATTAAAGGGCACAAAAAAGGTCTCCCAGGACATGCAATATTTCAAACGGAGATGGACCACCTGCTCTAAAAAGTGACAGAAACTACCATAAATGCCTTAATGGGAGGGTTTCGGGAAAAAGTGGATAACTTTGTTCGTAGTGGTTAGAATTCCATGCGGATTTTTTTTGTTTGATTTTGTATTAAATTTCATTTAATAAAAATTTGGTTTGATGTCCTTTAATTCAGTGGTTTGTTTTTTATTTAACTTTATGTGTGTTAACATTTTTATGATCTCACTCCTTACAATAGTTTTATATAACCATAAGGCCGAGTTTTAGTGATGTGCATTAATTTTCATACTGAGAGAATTGTCTTATAATTTTTATTTATTTTTTATTTTTTTTTATTCATTTTTTATTATTAATTTTGGACTATGAACTTTTTTTATAAATCATATTAATTTTTTCGAAACATGGATAAGGCATTTCATTAATTGAATTAAGCTTATTATAAAATTCTATGAAACTTTTTAATTTTATGAAGTCCTTCATTAGATATATTTTTTACATCCGTTAAATATGGTACAATTTACTACGCTTTTTGCATTTGCCAAATACTTTTTATTTATCCACTCCAGCTTAGCAACGACAACAACTATCTATAATAAATAATAATAAATGAAATTGTTTCATAAATTTTATGAAGCTCTTCATGGGCTGAATAATTTATTCATTGGAGGAGTGGGATATTCATTTTATGAAGAGTTTCAGTAATTTTATAATGTTTTCATAAACATTGACTTTAATGAAACCTGTTTCATAGATTCTATGAAATTTCAATGGACGAGTTCCAGTGACAATTTTCATTGAAACTATGAAGAAATTCATTACTGAAGGGATGATAATTCTCTCAGTGTAGCAAAGAGATCTCACGAGCTGGACCATTTTTAAAATAGGTATTTTTTTTAGTTTTTGTAAGAAATTTGCATCTTAGCTGAAGACAACATACTCAATATGGGTATCATGAAAGGTTTTTTAGAGGCGCGTCCAGCGGTAATTATAACACGTTTAAGCATATCCTGACATGTCCTATTTTCAAGGATATTCTATAAAAAAAAACAAATTTTTTACTCTTTTGTACGGAGATATTTGTGATTGAAATGTCAAATTTACATATCATAATCTATAGACGATTTAAGTGAACACGTATTTCAGATTTGTTTGAAATTCGCGATTTTTCGTGTTTTATCAGAATTATCTCCGTACAAAAGAGTCAAAAATTTTTTTTTTTATAGAATATCCTTGAAAATAGGACATGTCAGGATATGCTTGAACATGTTATATATACCGCTGGACGCGCCTTAAAACCCCCTTTCATATGATACCCATATTGAGTATGTTGTTTTCAGCTAAGATGCAAATTTCTTACAAATACTAAACACAGACCTTTTTTAAAAATGGTCCAGCTCGTGAGATCTCATTCCTATTTTGAGTGGGGCACTCTTTTTTCTTTTTTTCGTGAGTCGGTCTAATATACAGCTATGGACATATAAATGGCACATTTTACCGTGAATTCTTTCTTATGCTACTATATTGCAAATACTATTAACAACCAACAAGTTTTTGTTTTCTCTAAATGTTTATTATGCACATTTAATATTGCTATAAACTTTAATTGAAATTCATTAATGTAAATAAAAACTTATCATTATGAAAAAAAAAACCCATTGAAATGAGCTGGACACATAAATGGCACAATCTTAAAAAATGAGAAGAAATGGTTTTAATATTGCATTTGTTAAATTTTTTGGTATGTACAAATATTTTACCGTTAATATTTAGTGCTGTGGCCTTTGTTTCTGGCGACAGCTTCGCACCTGCGACCCATACTTTCCACTAGTTTTTGGCATTTTGTTTTGGGGATGGCGTACCAAGCTTCCTGTGCGGCCGACCACAGTTCGTCCATATTTTGTAATTTTTCTTGGCGATTTCAACCTTGACTTCATTCCACAGGTTCTCTATTGGATTTAAGTCAGGGCTCTGGGCTGGCGAATCCAAAACATCAATCTTCTCCGCACAAAACCATGTTTTTACTAGTTTGGAGGAGTGTTTGGGGTCATTATCTTGCATGAATTTCCATTTTATTGGCATGGAGTTGAAGGCATATGGTTCCATATGGTTTTTTAAAATATCTAAATACTGAAACTTGTCCATTTTTCCATTAATTTTTATAAGCGGACCTACGCCATGCCAAGAAAATGCACCCCAAACCATAATACTGCCACCTCCATGTTTTACAGTCTTCTGAGTGAACCGAGGATTAAACTCTTGGCCTTCAGGACGACGAGCAAAGATTCTGCCATCTGGTCCTATCCTGTTAATTTTTGTTTCGTCACTCCATAACACGTTTTTCCAAAAACTAATGGGATTTTCCTTATGGGTTCTGGCGAAGGTTAGTCCTTTTGAAATATTTTTTTTTTTTGAGAGTAGGGGCTTTCTGGAAATGCGCCCAAAACGCCCTTCTGACAAGTCTGCTTGATATTTCCATGTTAAAATTTTAATTAATATCCGATGATATCTGCCTTGATGACTTCAATGGATTAATTTTCATCATTCGTACTATAGCTGCATCCGTTCGCTCATCTGTTTTTCGTGGCCTTGGCTTCCGAATTTTACCCTTAGTCAATATATCGGGATCCTCAACACAAGAATTAATTGCATTGTAGACTTTTTTGCGAGAAACTTATATTATCTCAGCAATTTCCGCTACTTTTTTTCCATCTTCATACATTTTCCATATGATCCGCCTTTCCTCACCTGTGGTATGTTTTCCTGATCCCATTTTAAAAATTTTTTAACTTTTTATATTCATTTTTGAACTACGAAAAATATTTATTGCTTTGAATTAAATCTACACGACTACTGCCTATTTTAAGTACATTGTGCCAATTATATGTCCACTTTAAATCAGCATTGTTAACGCAAAAATGATAACGGTAAATAATAAGCAAAACATAACGGAACATTTGAGCACTATTAAGACAAACATTTTTTTCAACAATATTCAGAAGAGATAAAACTTGCATTTTAAAATATATTTAGTTGGAAAATACTTAAATTTATGCGCAATTTAAATTTGTGCCAATTATATGTCCATAACTGTATATGTACAGCTATGGACATGGAAATAGGACACTTTTATGTGTTAAGAAACATAATTATTTATTTTGAAAAATAAAACAAAAATTAAATTTTTTATTTCATATACGGGAAGTGATGATTGTAATTCATTCTTTATTTAAATAAAAATCCTTCAACTATTTTATATATATTGGTAAATATGTATTAACTAATAAAAATACCTGGACTTCTAAATAGGACACATTTTATATTTTTACAAAAAACCGTACATTTTTTGGGTTTTCAAAACAATTATCATTTTTTTAGCGTTAATATTACACTAATATTTTGTGCTGTATCCATTATTATCAATAACCGCTTCGCATCTTCTTTGCATAATCTCAACTAATCTCTGGCATCTTTCTTTTGGTATAGAATACCAGGCTTCTTGAATACCAGCTAGGGAATGCAAAATCCCGCACTTTTTGATTTCCCGGGAAAGCGGGAAATTTATCTTGAATTCCCGGGATCCCGGGATCCCGCAAGGGAAATAAATTAGTTTTATAATAATTTTAAAATTTTTATAAATAAAATGTCTTAAAGACCTCAAATTTTCATGATCGCGAAAAAGCTCAGGTGGTTTTTCTTTTAATTTTCGCAGTGGGAAAAAATTAATTTTATATTATAAATTATAGCTGTGTTTTCGACTTAACTATATCCGTTAACTCAGAAAAAAACTCAAAGTGCATAAAAACGTTTTTAAGACGAAAGCTAACATATTACTTTTCGTATGCATGTTAACTTTCAAAACGGATAATTATCAACGTTGAAAACTCAACGTTTATACATTTTCACATCTAACGTAACTTATTCGCGTTAATTCCTAATAACTTTTGCTGATGCACGTTAGATTATAACGGAATAATTATAAACATAACCTGTTTAAAATTTTTTTGTACTACAATCGGTTTAACGTATATTTGCTTTAAATACTTAACGTTGATAGACATGAGACAAAATACAGCTTATATAAGTCTAATTATAAATTTTTAAAAATTTAATAAACTAAAACTAATGATTAGACTAAAAAACTTGTCCGCAGAAAAAAAAAATAAGCTGCGTTTGTGTGGCAAGCTATCAACGTTGGCTTATGTCATTCCCATACAAATTTGACATTAGAAACTTTGAGAGTTAACACTAAACTTAATTTGACATTAGAAACTTTGAGAGTTAACACTAAACGTTGACTAATGTCAAATTTATATGGGAATGACATAAGCCAACATTGATAGCTTGCCGCACAAACACAGCTATAAATAAAAATTAAAACAGAAAATAATTTTAGAAAATTGGAAAAAAATTTTAAAATTATGGGAACGAATTTTAACTTACTTGCAAATTTTTAAAAATTAATGGACAAATTTTCTTTAATTCTGTACAAAATAAATGCGATTCAAAATTTTTTATACAAACGCCATTTGAGTGGTTTTAAGAGGCACTAAACGAAACTTAAAATGTTCGATCAAGTACACAAATTAATCAGTATGTTTTACTCGAAAATCTTACTACTTTTACTCAATCGCTGTTTTGGTTACTTTGTGAATTTTTCCAGTTGTAAAGGTAGCAAATTGTAGTAAGTGAGCGAACAAGCCTAATGTAAAATTTTTACTATTTTTAAAAGGTTGGAAAATTTTGCATAAGAAAATTTTAAATAATTGACTTTATTATTTTAAATTGCAAGTTTTCAAATCCCGGGATTCCCGGTCCAAATTCCCGGGAATACGGGAACTGAAAAATGTTTAATTTCCCGGGAATCCCGGGACGGGAAATCCCGGGATGCATTCCCTAATACCAGCCCAAAGTTCGGTGGAATTTTTGTAATTGCTTTACGAAACTTTTGTTTTTACATCATTCCATAGATTTTCTATTGGATTAAGGTCCGGACTTTGGGCTGGCCAGTCCAAAACCTTAATTTGTTCTTGTAAAAACCAATCCTTCACTATGTTCGACGAATGCTTCGGACCATTGTCTTGCATAAATGTCCACTTAACTGGCATATTTTCATTGGCAAATGGCTCCAGAACATTCTTAAGAATGCTCAAATATTGAAACCTGTACACTTTGTCCTCTATTTTTACGATAGGTCCAACACCACGCCAGGAAAAAGCCCCCCATACCATAATATTACCCCCACCGTGTTTCAAGGTCTTCTGAGTGTACTTAATGTTTAAAGCCTGGTTTTTTGGGCGATGTACAAATGTTCTACCATCTAGCCCGACACGATTTACCTTCGTTTCATCGCTCCAAAGGACATTTTTCCAAAAGGACAACTCATTTCCTTTCTGGGTTTTGGCCAAATCAATACGTTTCTTAATATTTTTTCTTGAAAGAAGAGGCTTCTTTCTACTTATTCGTCCAAATAAGTTTGCTTCATTCAGTCTTCTACTAACCTGTCTGACACTTGAACGTTGAATTTTTCCCTGATTTCATTATTTATTTGACGGGAGAACATAAAAGGGTTGAGTTTGCTTTTGCGTACTATAGTCCTGTCCATATAAGTTGTAGTTTTACGACGGATTGGCTTACGTTCTTTATTTTGCGTATGATATTTCTGTCGGCAGCACATATACGAATAGCATTGTATACCATATTTCGCGAACACTTTAGTATTTAAGCAATTTCAGTTGGAGATTTCATCTCGTTGTGGAATTGAGATATAAGTCTTCGTTTTTCTGGATTACAATGTTTTCCACGTCCCATATTGGTACAATTAGAAAAGAATTTACTTATTTCAAACGCAAATTATGAAAAGAAAATTATTACTAAGTGCATCGAGTAAAATTTTGACAATTATTGCAAGTGTCCTATTTTCATGTCCAAGTCAAATACGAACAAAGTAAAGTAATTTTGTTGTAAATATTTGCATGTTTTAAATATTGCAAAGTTTTATATATAATCTGAGACTACTTGATTACAGTTTACTATAATAGAAAAGAAATATAATTATTGCTTTATAATTATTAAGAGAAATGCATGAAGATAATTTTGTATGAAGTGTCCTATTTCTATGTCCATAGCTGTATATATTTTTGTAATAATAAAAATAATTATTAAAAACGTGGGCTTAAATAAATTCACTGTGCTTGGCCGTACTTCTCATACTCCGAACGGTGGAGTACGCTTATTTTATTCTTGAGCGAGAATTCCCCGGATCACGGGAAATTTCAAAATGAATCCCGCTTTTCCGGGAAATTGAAAAGACCAGTAAAATAAAAACCCTATTTCAGATGCTAAAACGATTTTATTTATTTTGAAAATGGAAACAGTGGTAGACTGCTGAAACTTTTTCAATAGAAAAACTCTAAGGGCATACATCCACTGAACATATTTGAGAATATTTTATTTTTGAAGACCCCTCATGTTCCTCCAAAATAAAACCCCAAGAATTTAAGGACTGTTTTTTTAAATCTCAGAGTGCTTGGAATTACCTTTAAAACTAATGTTGTATACTTAACTCGATATTTAATAAAGTAGCTGTTTGTACTTTTATTAATAAACAAAAAACCAAAGAAATTAATTTATTTTGCATTTAAGATCAAAATATAACCGGTTAATCAATTAAAATGAATTTTCGAGTAACGCCTTAACCGGTTAACCGCCTGGGTCGAATAATTGGAAACACTATAAAGTTCACAAAAAAGGACGTATTTCAAGCCCCCACGGGACTGCCGGGGCCGAGCCCCTTCACCAAAATGAATTTCGATTTTTTATTTTTTAATTCCAGAAGGGGTGCTGACAACCGCATTCATAGCGTGGACGACAACCAGATAGTCAAGATGTAGATGTCGCAGCTTGTCTGGAAACGGAAATAACAAAAAAAGAAAAACAACTCTACACATATTCTATATTTAAATTTTCAGCAAATAAATTAACTAAAGTAAAATTTCGCTATAAGTTTTTTGAGTTTTTTTCAGTCTACTAATATTCAGCAAAAATTTTAGTGATTTTAGCAAGGACTTTTTTCATTTGCAGTCGACTAAGTGTTAGCAAAACTTTTGCTGAAGATTAATATTTTTTTTGGTAAAAATCAGCTCGCTGATTTTCAGCAAACCTTTTGCTGAAATTACCAACTTTTTTGCAAGCACGCTCCTGACTAAAAAGTTGCTGACACAGCAACATTTTTTGCTGACTTTACTGACTTTTTTTTGAGTGTACCAATTTCCGCTTAAAGATTCATGCCGATTTTAATTCAGTAGGATATGGATAAAAAATAAAAATTTATATGACTCCATATATGGATGTACGTGAAATATATTATCAATATATGCTCCCATATATGTCAGATATGTTCATATATCATTCATATGTGGCAATATATGAGCATATATGATCATTTTCACTCGGGTTACTAATTTTTCTACAAACTTTTTAATTTGAGCTTACTTGTCTGGAAATATTTATGAATATTTTTAGGCAAATATATATGTATTTATTTATATACATACTGGTGAAATAAAAAAATGTGATAAATTCTTGGCCAAATTTGTGAGAAGCAAAAAGTGTTAATATTTCGGTTTTTTCTTAATGGAATCAGTAAGTTTAGTCATTATAAACCTAATTGCAAAAAATCTCTTCTACAAGTTGTCGCAATAACTTTTTTTCACAATTTTAATTTTTTTGTTGTAACGGAGTTTACATTTCTGTAAGCAAAAGATATAACAAAAAAAATTGCGTACGAATTTTCTGCAATTTATTAGTTTTTCGTATTTGGGGTTTCCACTGGCTTTCCGATTATATATAATTTGTGTTTATCAAATTGGCGGTTTCGCGAATAAAAATACAATTCAAAAATACAATATTTTTTCAAAAATATAAAATTTTTTAAAATCCAAATAGCGGTTGCGCAGTTACAAAATAATATATTAAAAACATAACATTTCACGATCAAAAAATTCTTAAATTGTGTGAAACAAATTTAATTTGTCAAACTAATGTCAGTAATGACTCGAAATATTGATTCAAAACCAATGAAATGCAAAATCAATCGTTTTTCGCTCCAGCAGCTTAGGGTAAAAAACTGATAACTTTTTTTGATTTGACGCAAAATTATTAGTTGAATCGTCTTTTGATATTAATTGAATCACCTCTGTTTATGGTTATTTTAAAATATTTTAAACATTTATCTACATTTATTTGAATGAAACCTGATGCAAACAATTGTGGTTACGGAGTTTACAGTTACGGAGTTTACATTTGGTTACTTTTTTCGTTTTCTTTCAGAAACGCTTTGTCAGAATTTTTTTTCCGAAACAAAATCGCATGATGCCTACAAGGTGAATCCAAATATGACATTGTTTTTCTTACTCGTTAAATAGTTTGGTGTAAAAATTAGGAACGGAGTTTACAACATTTTTTCAAATCTTATTAAAGACATCTTTTTCATCTCGAGAATGTTACATGCTGCATAAAAGCTTCAAGTCTGTTATACGGGATGATTACTTACAGTCCAACGATCATTTGAGTATAAATAACATTATACTTTTCGAAATATAAATAATAGATAACTCCAAAATTCTGGTACATATATGCAATTTTATCAAAAATTATGACGAAAAATCGTTACAGAGTTGAAGTCGTGATAGCTAAGATATACGAAAAAGTTTGTAAAATGTATTAATTTTTATTAAAAACGGCACTTTTCCTCTTCATAAAAATTCTTACAGTTAGTGTTTAGCTTTATTGGTTATTAAAATATAAGCTATTAAAGTTAAAAAACCTTATGAGTTACTTGTTACGGAGTTTACATTTGGCCTATAAAATTGGTCACAAATTTTATGTATTAACCAAAAATTGGTCAGATTGTTATAAATTTTGTAAAACAGGTGACAATGCGCTGATATATATCGAAATATATAACTCAAATGTAATCCATGCATTAGAAATTAGGTGGTTACACGGTTTTTATCACATTTTTTGATATCACCCATATAAACGAATAAAAAATATATTTGAATTGATATAATTTCATCCAATTTTATCGGAGTTTTGGGGTTATTCAACTGCATTAAATTTTGTTTTTTTTTTTATATATGAATACGTAGTGTAGGAAAACAACCAATTAATTAACTGAGAGAATTATCTGAATGATATTAATAAATTTTTGTATAAAACCGATGAATTTTCACTGGGCCTCGGCCACTGAAACTTTTTATTGAATTAATGGAATTTTTCATAAAATTTTGTGAAAATGTTCATTTTATTTATTAAGTTACATTCTTACAAGTAAATTACAAAGAATAAAAATTTTTGAAAGAATTCGATAAGACCAGCAAGGCAGAATGCGCATTTTCGGCTTTCGCTACAAAGCCATCATCAGTGCCTTTCGCCTTTGAGTGGGTTAATATTTTGATAATCGTCTACTTATGTGACTGTTGACATTTCCCCCATTCATCTTGAACACATTGACACGGTGCAAAAATATAATTTAATAACATACATTTAAATTTAAATTTAACGGTTCGTTGCAATTCAAAAATCTGTGTTTATCATACACAGAGTTGAATAGAATCAGCTGAGATATCTTAAGAATTAAGGTTCAAAGCAAAAAAGAGTAATAATAACAAAAGGATAAAAATAGCATTGTTAAATTTCGTTGATGTTAGTCAAAGTTGAGTTGTTGATAACAAATTCGATTTGCTTTCAACAGTCACATAAGTAGACGATTATCAAAATATTAACCCACTCAAAAGCGAAAGGCACTGATGATGGCTTTGTAGCGAAAGCCGAAAATGCGCATTCTGCCTTGCTAGTCTTATCGAATTCTTTCAAAAATTTTTATTCTTTGTAATTTACTTGTAAAAATTGTATCATTTTTCTTGGATTTGAAAATAATTTAAAACAGAAAGTTACATTCACTTAATGAAAAGTTTCATTAAAACTAGATTCATAAGTTATATGAAGCTTTTACATCTAGTTTAAGAAAATTTTTCATTTACTTTGTGAAGAAAACTTTATTATTTTACGCAAAAGTATAAGGCTCTAATGCATAAACTTTTCTTAATTTTGCGTTAAGGTATACATATGCTAATTTTGCTTATTAAACGTCTATTAAAAAATCCTATGCATAATCGTAAAATAACAGTTTGTTAATTTCTCGTTTTATTCTGGCAACACCCCAATTTAACGGGTCTCCACTTTCAAATAAATTGTTAGTGATTCATAAAGTTAGCAAAAGATTGGCTCGTTAATCGTAGGTGAATAATATTGTTTTGAAGATGTTAAAAATAAAAATAATTTATAATAAATCAAAACATGATGAAAAAAATGTTTATGCATAACAAAGAAGTAATAATGGAAAACTAATATTTTAAAGAGAGTTTAATAGTACGAAAACTGAATGTATTCGAATGACGATTATGTTCCGATTAAATCAACAATTTATTTTATATTTTATTTGTACACCAATTTGAGAAAAATTTATGAAAAAAGGTTTAAATGGTGCAATTGTTCCAAATTTTTTTTAATTTGTTGGATATAAAATATTGGATTTTACATATTCTTGGGTGGATGACCCTTAAAAAAGTCTTAAAATAGATAAAAACTCACTATTTATGATTTCAACTGAGACATTTGTTTTCCAAATTATATGAAATGCTTATTTTAGGCTTTACCCTACTTTAACAGATTATTAATTTTGTCCTTATTAAACGAATTATGCATACTGTTTTTGCCAAATAAGCTTAAAAAGGTGTAATTAAACTGTTAAGAAAATTTATTCATAACTCCGTATAATTGTATTTTATTTATTTTTTTGTATTTTTAAATCAACATACATGTTGTTCGATTCGAGATAGTAAATAATTTTATCTAAAATATTTTTGGTCTTGGGTCACATTTAGTTTTATAAAATGTTGTTCGAAGCAATATACAAATTTATCTTCAACGAGATATAATTTGATCAAGTATATGTATTTGTATATGGCATATAAAATGATATAAAAGAAAAGATATTTTCTGATATGAATATATAAGGCAACAAATAAGAAAATTTTGAAAATCGGAATCGCAGATAAACTCAAATCTAATTTTATACGTTGTTATTCACTCTCTAATATGAATATATATAATTGGATCAAACCTAACTTCATTGAATCTAATCGTTTTTCACGGGTAGTTATCATTACCAAGTATGTAGTTACATAACCACATATCTGGTAATGATTTTCTACACTTGGTTAATTAGAACCCAGGGTATTTGGGCCTATCGGCCCTATCCATAGGCTTGCCACCATAATGAAAAAATAGACTCTCGGGAAAAATCCGCATAAAGTTCCCTAAAATTAAAAAAACAATTTTGTAGCAACTGTAAAACAACAAAACAGTACCAATAAAGTACCATATACTGCATTTTTTGACTTTTGACAAACGTCCAAGGGTTTTTCATTGAATTTTTTTTTTATTTAATTGTACTCATTTTTTAATAAAAAATCATAATACGGTTTTTTTATAATATACATTAATTCGGTAACTCCTTAACAAAATTTAAAGAAACAAAAATTAAATAAAGATATGTTTCTGAATTTTGAACTTACAAAATTTTTTAGATATTTTTATTAATTGCAAAGGAGAAACAGGAGTATATACAGGTTGAGTAAATCCAGGTAAAAAATTCTGTTCTGTTGAAATTTGCAAAAAATGCCGCTAAAATTACAATCACTTTTTATTATTAATTGAACTCTTATTCAATTAAAAATAAAAAATATTTGTAAATTTACGTAAATATTGTTAATTTATTTCCGAATAAATTACACAATCGAAAAACATTACGATATTGGCACTAAACATCACTTTTATTTTTTTGCCAATATGTGTGCCAAAAATATACGTTTTTTTAAACTAAATGCGTTGGCATCACTGACCGCTTTTAATATCTTCATGTTCTGCTTTCAATACATACATACTGTTTCAAACAAAACAAAGCAGAATCAGCTATTGATCGTTTTTTGTTTTTAGCTTCCAGTTTTTCTTCTTAATTTTTTTTTAAGCTGCCAGCAGATAATTGAAGTGATATTATTGCTACAGCAGTAAATATTGTTTTGTGCTTAAACTGTTTTGGCTGCAGTAGATTTTTTGTGTGGTTTAAGTTATAGCATATAACGAAAAACTGAAACCACTCAAAATAATTGCTGACTCTTTTAGAATAACTGAAAGTTATTCAATGACTGCTGATGGTGCTTTTTAAATTATTTAAAGTTGTAGTTAAAGTTAAAAGAAAAACTTCTTAGCGAATGCCAGTCTTTGAATCACTGGCCAAAATCACACTTCTCTCTAAAATTTTCAAATTCAAAACGCCGTCACCGCTAAGTTAAAAGGGCAATATGTGTAATTTTCAGTAGGAAAGGTGTATTTAAAAAAAAACTTTAGGCGTTGACCACTTTTTTTAAATTTTGTTCAACAAAATTTTAAAAAATTCAAAATTAGAGTTTTGCAAATTTATAAAAAAAAATCCCATATTTGGCCATACCTGGGACTAGGTTAGCATAATCCAAGAGACAAAAATTTATATCGGAATATTTATAGATCTTTGAAATGAAACTAGAGTATAACATTGTAAGTTTTTGTATAAATTTTTTTTTACGATTTTTATAATTTATCACATTTTAACCCTACAATGGTCGGGGGTAATTCCAATTACTTAAATATTTTCCAAACGATTTTGGATTTTTATGAATTGTTAGAAAGGTAATTCAGTCTAGATTACGATTCTATTGACATTTTCCAGAAATACAGATATTTAAGAGCCAGTATTTTCAAAAAAGCCGAAAAAGTAATTTTTTCCCCTTGTAAATCATAGTTCAAATTTCAGGGCTGATGCGGCACCTGTATTTGTTATACGATCACCTTAATTTTTTCATGATATATTTTTATACCCAAATGAACATTTCTAAAGGGGGGACGGGTCACAGGTCGCCATATTTTTTTTTCGTCCATATCACGAAGGTCTACCCTACCTTACAAAATATATTTATTTTTCGAAGTCATTTCTTGTTTTGAGTAAAACCCTACATTTAAAGTTAAATGAACATGAGTTGTCGAATGAAATTGTAATTTGTAAGTGGCCAAATTGGAGTGGTAATTTGCGACGTTACAAGTGTTTTCTTTTTACTTTTGTAATATAAAAACAGACATCTGTTTCCACGTAATTATAAATCAAAAATAAATTTTTAATTGCACTTACCGGTTGACTCCAAGAATTATCAATATCGCAATTACTTTCCTGTTCGGAAATTTCACCTTTTGCTGGCATTTTCTCATCTGTACGTATATTAAGTGTTGCTGCTGTAGAACAAATACCAGCCATACTGTTATCCGTTGTTCCAGTATATGAACATGATGTAGATGATGAGGGTGGAGGCGGTGGAGGTACGGTAACACGATGTCCCCCACAACTACCATCACCAACAATTATATCGATATTTTGTTCACGTTTACATGCATCCAAATCTAAATATTTACCAGCTTCGCCATTGTCATCTAAAGCGGTATTAGCACCATCAACAGATAAAGATGAATTGAGATTAGAAACAGCAGAATGATTTGAGGATATAGATGTATTAGCACCATTATTAACATCAGATGTTTGATAATTATTATTACCAAACCATTGATTTTGATGATTATGCTGTGTTTCTTGAGATGTTCCTGGTTGTGGATGATGCTGATGTTGTTGTTGTGGTGGTTGTGGATAATCTGTATATTGTTTGCTAGAGGATGATTCTTCTATTGTTGCATTGACATTTGGATAAAATGCGGTAAATTGTTGATGATTTTTTATATCCACCGGTTCTGTCATATTATTACCATTGTAGAGATAACTGAAAGGAAAATCGGTAAAGACTTGAGATGGTGGATTATGATGATGATCCTTGGCCGTTATAGAATTTTCTTCTGAAATCATTCTTGCATCCATAGCTGATTGTGATGAATATGAAGATGTTTCTAAATCTTGATTTATATTTTTAGTTTCCATATCGTTTACAGCCTCAATTGACATATTACTGCTATGATGTTCTATTGCTGTAAGATTATTTGAAAATAACGAAGTAGATGAGGGAAAAGTTGTTGTTGTCGAGTTGGTTGCTGCATTATTATTATTATTTGAATTTGTAGATTTTTTCGAATAAGCAAAATCATATAAAACTCTAGCATCATCATTGACATTATTTTCAACTTTCAGTTTTTTTATGGTAGTGGACAAACTAGCTTCTGTTATACATGGCTTTTCTTCCTTGCATTCCATAATAGGTTGAGGATCTTTCAAATTCAAATGTTGTTCCAATATACTTAATCCAGTTGTGGATTGATAATGATGATTTTCATATGTTATCGATGTTATGGGTTCATTTTTAACTTGTACTTGATCTGTGGATGGATTGAATGAAGCTTCAATGTGATTTCGTTTAGAATGTTCTTCTTGTATGGTAGCTTTAGCTGAAGTTGTTGGTTGTTGTCGATCATGATGTAAGTGGCTGGATGTTAAAACTTCAGTCTTTGAAGATTTTGGTTTAATAACAAGTTTTTTAGGACCCTTTCGTTGCAGGGGAGGCATTGTAGATGGATTTAATGATTTTGTATTGTATGTTATGTGATTTTTTCTTTGAGGTTGGGATAAATCTTCGGCTTCAGTTGGAGAATCATTATTGGTTTTATTTTGATGTTGACTAGTTGTGGCCATACGTATTACACTGGTAACGTGACTGGAATTAAGAGTCGTCTTTGAGGCTGCTGCAGAGTTGGAAATAGAAATGGAATTGGAAATTTCTGTTTGATCATTTTCTTGTATATTTTCTAAAATTTGAGGATTCTTTTCTTCATCTTCTGGTTCTTCTTTTTCTGCTTTTTGTTGCTGTTTCATATCATCTGTTATACTTATATTATTATTATTGTTATGTTTATTACTACTGCTAGGTTTATCAGTTTCAATTTCATCAGTCTCATGTTTATTGGCCTTTAAAGGTGGTGGTGTTGTTGTTGCTTGTTCAAAATTGTTGCATATTGTTGTTGCATCAGAGGTTATCATCGTTGTTGGAGATGTCGTCATTAAATAATCATCCATAGGTTCTTCCTTTTCAATTTTCACCATTGGTGCTAAGGTGGCAAATGCTTTACGTTGTGCCGACTCTTTATTTGAAGCTATAATATTACGCATCAGTTTTACACATTCAGCAACATTCATTGGAACATCACTCATTACAGTTACTGCATTTTTATAAGATTTCTTACGTCTTGTACTGCTAGTACTACTACTGCTGCCACTTTGATGAGTTTGAGAATTACCACTCAACAAGTTCGACGAATGTAGTGAATTTGATGAAGCAGTTGTTGTTAAATGGTGTTCCAAATTTGCTGATGAGCACGTTGTCGACGATGATGAAGTTGCCGACATTAATGTTGTCGAAATTGATAATGATAATGATGTTGGTAATGTTTCTTTTTTTTTACACTTTTCGGTGGTATTTTTATGTTCTCTTCGGCCTTGTGATATAAATTCTTCGTCTTCACTGTCACTTGAAATACTTACAAAATCAACAATTTCATTATCACATGACACATTATCGTCTGCATGCTTTGGTGATTTTCTATGGGACTTTTTAGTATCAATTGACATTTTGTTGAGAGATTTCGCAGCACTTGAAATAATTTCATCATTAGCTGATTTTTTATTTTTTATTTCCATATCTTTATCATCATCACTAGCATCAATATTATCTTTGTGATCTATATTTTCCTCTGAAACTTCATTATCATCGTCATCATCGTCCTCGTCCTCATCATCATCATGAATATGCAAAACACTGAGTGGTGATTGATAGATACGTTCGATGACAGCAAATTCTCCATTATCTTTTTCTACACATTCAACAATATGTTTGGGAGTTTCTTGTACAATAAAATCTCCATTATCTCGTTCTAAATAATGAGCTACTGGTGATTCGGCATATCGTAGAACCGATGAAGCACTAGAGGGTGATGGTGCTCCAGCAGCTGCCGCCAAGAGAGCAGCAAAGGGAGAATTTGTATGTCTACCTAATGTCGAATCTGCCGCTACGGCAGCAATAGATGCCGAAACTGTTGAGGGACTAATTGAAACTTGTGGATATGCTGGATTATTAGGTGTTGATGTTATTGCTGTTGCCTTCGTTATTTTGCTTGTCAAGTCATTTGTTGTCAATGCACGATAATTTGAATTTTGTGATTGTTGTTGAATATCGGAAGAATTTGATTGTTGCTGATGATTATGATGCTGCTGCTGTTGTGACATTTCTGTAAATGTTTCATTTTGCTGATGTTGTTGTTGCTGATGATTATGTCTTGTGGTTGTAATAGTTGAAGATGATGAAGGTGGAGCTGCCAATTCATTTGTGTTAGTGTTAAATAAATGTTTTGTTGGTACGGGCGGTGGTGGAGGTGGTGGTACATGTACGCGTAAATTTTGTTGTAACGTTTGCTGTTGCTGCAAATGCTGTTGTTGTTGCTGATGTGGTTGCTGCTGTTGAAAGGCAGAATGTAATTGCAACGTAATATGCTGATGTTGCGTTGTCAATGACCCTGTCACTTGATGCTTATTTTGATTATGTTGAGATCGTATTTGACTAATTGCAGTGCCATAGGCCGGTGGGGGTTTTTGATGATGGTGCAAATGGGTTGGTGGTTGATAGCTAAAGAGCTGGAAATAAAAGAAATGTTTTAAAGGAAGCAATCTACTTAGGTCTTCTATAAAAACTAATTCAATTAACCCTTTACTGCATGGCGTTACTTATATCTAATGAATACTTTGACGGCATGCAGCGCCTAATATATATAAGTAGCCAAGACACAATTTTTATATTAAACACGATAAAACCACATCTATCTTATAACATCTAATAAATAATATTTTCAAACTAACGGCAAATTTGGAAATATAGTTTTTTTTGTGACGAGAAAATAGTTAAAATTAAAAAAAAATTTTGTGATCCCAAGAAAGCTAAAAATATAGGCCCTTAGTACATATAAAAGAGTATTTTAAACTTAAAGTCGACCTTATGTTTATTCAATACATTTTATTTTAAAATTAAAAAAAAAAAGTTTATTTTTCGATCTTCTATCACAAATTATACGAGAAAGATTATTCATGTTTAAAGATCAATAGTTATTGTTATTTTAAAACGATTCTTTTGGGCTATTTATGGTCAAGCAATATTCATAAGTTAATATTGAATAAAAACAAATTATTTCATCTCGGCACTCAACCTACGAAAGTTTTATTCTAACTTTTTCAGCAGCATTTAAACTTTATTAAGTTGATTCTATTCGTAACATGTAGGGATGCCGAACGGGACTGGTTTTAATACATCCCGGGATTTTTCGCGGTTTTGGGATTTTCTAGTTTCGTTATATTTTTAATTTTAAAAATAAATAGTTGAAATACACAAAAAAAAACTAAAATTTAAAATAACACAGCACAACACTAAAAATGCATCGGGCATGCGACATATCAATTCTGATAGATTTTAGGATGAATATCATGAATGTGATCACGATGAACACCTAATTTCAAAATTGGCTCTAGTTTTTTAAATATTTGCAAATTTAACTTTTAGCAAAAAGACAGTTTTATTGTTAAAATTTCTTATTTATTCATATACCTGACTAAACCACCGATAATTTTTAATATAGTTTAAAAATATAGACTTTGGGCTTTTAGAAACATATCAACTTATTTTCATTAGATAAAGGATTTAGGATATAATTGCAATTAAAATGAAAACTTCACTTATTTTGCAAATCTAGTGAAATCCCTTAATCAGATTTGCAAAATCTTTACATATGATGTAAATTCATATTCCATTAAATTCTTTTTATCAAAATAATCACAACTTCTGCATCAACATTTGCAGAAAATTCAATCTGAAATCATAGCTTCGAAAGACTTAATTCAATTTAAGCTTAAATCACGAAAAATTAAATTCAGATTTTAAAAATTTTCATGTACCATTCCCTTAAACCATTCGTAAAGAATTCATTCATAAGCTTCATTCCCAAAGCTTTAATAAGAATTGAATGAATTCCCGACATGAATCATTCAAATCGCATGTTCATTCACCATTTTACTAATTGAATGAAGAAATTTTATTACCATTCACTTAGTGCAGTGTAGTTTGAAACTAACATATAATCAAAACCAAAGCATACAAGCTGTAACAAAGCATACGATACTATTTATTTCTGTTAGATGAATTTTAAACGTTTTTCATTTGTATTTTGCTAATATTTCAGCAATTACATGTAAATTAAAATTTTTCATTTGACTAAGTGAATGAAAACTAATCATTTTTCATTCACCTTTTTATTAAATGAATTCAGATAAATTGGGTTTCATTCAGTTAGAATTCAAACAAAATAGAATGAATTCATATAATTTAAAGCTATTGGGAATTAAGCTATCGAATTAATTCCATAAGAATGCTATTACGGAATGAAATTTAACCCAAATTTCATAAATTTTTAAAAAGTGAATGAAAGAATTAAGCCTTTTAAACCTTTGTCTGAAATACGCATTTTACATCTTTTTTATTACAAATAAATTTTACATGAATTTACTGTTGGAAATATACTTTGTCGAAAGACACTTCCCTAAACCAACATGAATATTTTAGTTTGCTTTGGGAAATATTTTAATGTAAATATTTTGTTTTTGAAATAATTTTTTCAGTTTTCGTTTTATGACTTTTTACATATTTTGTGCTAAATAAAATTTATATAAGCTGTATTTTGTCTCATGCCTATCATGTGGCAACCCTATCATGAAGAGATAGGAAAATTAACGTGTTCATAAAGAATAATTAAATTTAATATTTTTTTATTAAAATTGGAGTGTAAATTACTTAAAAAATATATAATTAAACGTCAAAAATTGCAAGCTGTGGAAATTAAAAAGTATAAAGCATAAATCAAAATTAATTTTGCGTTTATTCAATAAATAAAAAATTGGCTTATTGATCACGTTGTATAAAAAATCTAAAGAGAGGCAAGACAAAAAGAACAGTAAACAATAACAAAAGCGCATTGTTTTACCACTTGCATCAAAGTATAACATTATTATTCCATACTTATTTGCTTCATACATGATCAAAGTAAAATAAATTTATAATTGGAAGACCATGCCGCAAAAGTCTTTAAAATCTGCTCCTCAAACGGAAGACATTCTTAAACGTATGGAAGAAATACATAAAGCAACCGAAGATAAGCTAGATAGGACTAGATCTGACATTGAAAGTCGAATGAGTAGTGGCTTTTCAAATCTGGAATCAAAAGTGGATGGCCTTATTGAAAATTTTCGAAATGAGATTAGCGGCGAATTAATAAAGGTAAAATCTGATGTGGATCATTGTTATTCTGTTATAAAAGAGATTGACAAAGCAACTAGTGCCAAAGTGAATGTATTGATAGCAAAGAATAACGTGCTGGAACGACGTCTCAACAGATCCGACATACTTATTATAGGCTTGCCAAATAAAATGGATAAGATTCGTGATTATGTAATAAAAATTGCGCAGTTGGTTGGAATTAATATAACGTTGTCCGATATAAATCACTGTTGTTACATAAAAGGCCGTAAATGCATACTTGCAAAATTTAACTCAGTTTACCTTAGGGATACCATTATGAAAAATTATTACAAATGTAGTCCTCTGTTGCTTAAAGCTATTGTGGGAAGCGATAATACAAACAGTAATGTTGGTTCACAAAATGTTGTGGTTAATAGTGTTGACAGTGGTGCTGATAATGGTGAAGCTGTTGGTTTAACTGAGCCTCGGGTCTATTTAAAAGACAACCTTTCTCCTGCTTCCAGAAAATTGCAGTATATTTGTCAAAAATTAGTACAACAACAAAAAATAAAAAAGTTTTATCTAAAAAACATGGACAACCCAAAGGCAAAATTATTTAAACCAGATGGATCAGCTGTAGATTTGGATATTCAGCAATGTGCGGATTTACTTGATAGTTTGGATGATAATGCGGTTGGTGTTCAACACAAACAAAAAAAGGGATAAATACTCCGATTTTCGTAAATAATTATAATTATGTATTTTTTCTCTGCAATTGTTGGAGCTATATGTAAGGTGAAGAATATGTAAACAGGTTTTTTGCTTCTCATTTTGTTAATCTATTTTGGTTGGCTAAAGCCAGAGTTGGGAGTAATTAATTTTTTATTTTTAATTTTTTATTTTTTGTAATTATCATTACTTATTTTCATAACCATTGCATATGCATAATTGTAATGAAATATTTTTTTTTTTTTAATTTTCATTACATTCGGTTGATTGTAATGAAATATTTTTTTTTTTATTTCCATTATATTCGTGCAATTTAATGAAATATTTTTCCATTTCCAGTGCATTCAGGTAATTGTAGTGAAATCAATTTTAATTTACAAAATTAGACATAGATTCTCATTACCATTACGTTTATGCAAAGGTAAATATTTTTCTGTTTTTTGTCATTCAATTTGAATTCATGGTATGGCGATTTGTCACTTAAAGCCCAAATAACTGATTATATGAAAATTGATAACTTTGCCAATAAGGCGCGATTACAGGAAAAATTAAACGTATTTCGATTTTATTAAAGTAATGATTGTTTTTTAATTTCATTACAATTGATGATTTTTTTTTTTGTTGTTTCTCATTACATTGCAAAAAATAATGGAAATGTGAGTCACCTTTTATTGCCATTGTGTACGGTAATGTTAATGAAGATAAAACTTTCATTACCATTTCATGGAGTAATGGTAGTGAGGTTATGGCTTTCATTGTCATTGCATAGAGTAATGTTAGTGAGAATGTAATGTAATGATTTGGCTCATCTCTGGCTGAAAGTTGTATTAAAAAAATACTAAAGAAATTACATATAGCTACATTACAGTTGCTATTAATTCATTATATTTTATTTGATTTTTCGATATGATCACAATACTCAATTACAAATTTCTTTTGTGAAATGAATTCTAATTTTTATGTTTTAGTATATTGCTATGGGGGGTATTCTGATGTTTGCACAGGCTTAGCGTTTTTTATTTTTGATGGAGTTGATTGACAACTTAGGTGATATAGCCTCTAATGGTGGAATAATCAATGAAGTGGTGAGAGCGAGAGATTTAAATGTAATACACTTTAATGCGCAGAGTCTTGTACCTCGCGAGAACAGTACCAAATTTGATGAAATTAAGAATATAATGGAAAATTGTTTGGTGGATGCATTTGGTGTTACTGAAACCTGGTACAATGAGTTTGTTTCTGATAATGCAGTTGGTATTTCTGGTTTTAAAGTTTACCGTAATGATCGTGTACACCATAGAGGGGGAGGTGTTTGTTTGTATATTCGTAAGCATCTTAAGGCTCGGGTTATTTATGGTGGTAATGATAATAGACATAATAATGAAGATGATTATATTGCTCGTAATGTAGAGGCATTATTTGTGGAGGTTTTCGTTAACAATGGCATTTCTGTTTTATTGGGAGTAGTATACCTGCCTCATGGAGATTTTTCGGGTTGTGGGGAATTGCTAACTGATCTTTCGTCTAGATATGAAAATGTCTTGATCATGGGAGATTTCAACACTGATGTTTTTGAACGGGGAAATTTGGTAAGGGAGTTTTGTTCTCGTTCGGCCTTGTCGGTTGTACACAACTCTAGACCAACGCATTTCTGTAGACGTCATCAGACTACGTCGCTTATAGACTACTTTTTTGTGTCGAATATTGAACTCGTTACGAACACGAACCAGTTTCAGATCCCTGCACTGAATTCATACCATTCTGTGATACAAATTGCATACCATCTACCTGTTCCGGAAAATGTGTGTGAGTTTTTCTATAGGGACTATAGGCATTTAGATATGGGGCGATGTTATTCGCAACTCCAATCAGTGAATTTTTCTCTTTTTTATAATAATCCTTCAGTGGATGAGAATGTAACTTTCTTTAACAATATAGTGGAGCGAATCTTTGATAGCAACGTTCCCTTGCGCAGGGTTGTACGACATAATAACCATAATTGGATGAATGACACAAGAATTTGTAACGCAAAGCGCATTAGGAACCTAACATATCGTGCGTATATAGAAAATAGAACGGATGAGAACTTTAAAACATTTTCCGTTTATCGTAATAAGTTAAAATCTATTATACGGAAGGTTCGAAGGGAAAATTGTTTAAAATTTTTTTCTAATTGTGATCAAAAGCAGCTATGGAAGAAATTAAGAACAGTTGGTGCCCTTAGTGATAATGATATGCAGTTTCCAGCGGATCTAGATGAATTTAATGAGTTTTCCCGAATGCCTAATAATTTACCTTCCGATTTTAATTTTATTCCTACAGCTTTAAACAGCATTGATGGTTTCTCTTTTAGTAATGTTACAGAAGGTGAGGTATATTTGGCAATGTCTCAGATAAAATCTGATGCCGTTGGTGCAGATGGTATTCATCTTAAATTTTTGAAGTTGATTTTTCCTGTAATATCTGTACATTTAACGTTTCTTATAAACTCAATCCTAACTACTTCTGTTGTTCCAATGATATGGAAAGTTGGTAAGATTATTCCGGTTCCGAAGATAAAATTTCCGAGATCCCCATCGGATTTTCGCCCAATAAGTATTCTTCCAGTGTGCTCTAAGGTTTTGGAGGTTATATTGAGGCAGCAAATGTTATCGTACTTGAATATGTCTGGTCGGATAAATGATTTTCAGTCTGGCTTTAGGAGTGGCCATAATACTACTGGGGTACTGCTGGATATAACTGAAACTATAAGGATAAATCTTGATATGGGCAATAGTAGTGCATTAATTTTTTTGGACTTTTGTAAAGCTTTTGACTCAGTGAGTCATATAGTTTTGGTTGAAAAACTTTTAAATAAATTTGGGTTTAGCTCGTGTAGTGGAAAATTGTTATGGTCATTTTTATCTGACCGCAGCCAGTTTGTACAAGTAGGTGACCAGTATTCGCAGTCTATACGAACATACAGGGGCATTCCTCAGGGGTCCATTTTGGGACCATTATTATTTTTGTTATATGTTAATGATATTTTTCAAAATCTATCTTTCTTGAGATGCTATACGTACGCTGATGACATTCAACTATTGGCCACGATGGAGTCTTCTGATATCGAATGGTTTCAACGTCAGATGAACAGTGAACTAAATTCTATAGTGGAATGGTCCAAATCTAATTTTCTGGAATTGAACCCTCTTAAGTGTAAGGTAATGCTCTTTACAAAATCTCCCAATATAAATTTAAATATTTTGCTGGATAATCAGCCTTTGGAGTTCGTTTCTCAATATAAAACTTTAGGAGTAATTTTGGACAATAATCTTACGTTTAACCAGCATATAAATTTTGTTATATCCAGAGTTTCGTGGACCTTGCGTAGGCTTTATAATGTTGCATATTATTTGCCATTGGCTGTTAGGCGTCGAGTTGCATTATCTTTATGTCTCCCAATCTTTCTTTATTGCATAGAGGTTTACTCGGGTACTTCGGTCGGAAATATTGAACGGCTCAGAGTATGTTTTAATAGGGTGATTCGGTATATTTTTAGACTACGCATTAGGGACCATGTTTCTGAATATTGTAGGGAAATTTTGGGTTGTGACTTTTGCCAATATATTAATTTAAGGCAGATGCTTTTCTTTTATAAAACGGTGAAATATGGAAATCCTTCTTACCTGTGTCAGAAATTTCATTTCGGCACTTCTAGCAGGGCTCGCACTTTAATACCTCCCGAAAATTCCTCTCTATTAATGAGTCGGTCATTTTGTGTTAACACTGCCAGTTTGTGGAACTATAAAATTCCCTATCGGGATCGTACATTCTCACACTCGTTGTCGACTTTTAAGGACATTTTGTTATTAAATTTGTAACTTCATTTATTATTTACTCTATTACAGGCTATTGCTTCTCAACTCCTTAGGTTGATATAATTGATGTTGGGTTTGTGCTGTTATCAGAGTATCCTTTATTAGTAATAATATGACAATTTAACTTTATAACTAATTTTTTAAGTTACTACTTATTAATCTAAATTCATATTGTAGTCCTGCTAATTTTGGCCCTATGGGCTTGCGGCATATTATTGGAAATAAATAAAAAATAAAAAAAAATAAAAAAATATTTAAAGCAAGTCTACGTTAAACCAATTGTAGTATAAAAAATTTTAGAAAGGTTATGTTTATAGTTGTTCCGATATAATCGAACGTACGTCAGCAAAAGTTTTCAGGAAGTAACGTGAATAAGTTACGCTAGATGTGAAAATGTATAAACGTTGAGTTTTCAACGTTGATAATTATCCGTGTTGAAAGTTAACGTGCATACGAAAAGTAATATGTTAGTTTTCGTCTTAAACGCGTTTTTATGCACTTTGAGTTTTTTTATGAGTTAACGGATATAGTTAAGTCGAAAACACGGCTATAAAAAAGAACAATTGTGGTCAACAAATTTATTAAGGACTAAGAAGATTTTCCAATAGGTTATGGGCCCAGAGCGTTTGGGTAAAAATTTAGATCAAGAGTCCTAAATAAAGAGTTCAAGAAAAATTTGAAGAAACGAATCAACATAATGGCAGCATCATCTTTATATCAAATCGAAAAGCTAGATGAAAAGAATTTTGAGACATGGAGTGTACACATGAAGAGTATACTCATTCATAGCGGTTTTTGGAAACACGTTAAAGGTGAAGAAAGCAAGGATCCAGCATGGGATGCAGGTAAAAAAAAAATGGGGTTCCACTGATGAAAAGGCATTAGCAACAATAATGTTGAGCGTAAAGACATCTCAACTAAATTATATTAAAAATTGTGCAACTTCAAATGATGCTTGGAAGAAGCTAATCGAGGTATATAAACCGAATGGTCCACTACTGGTTTGTATAAAAAGCTGTTAAATTTAAATATGAAGGAAAGCAAGAGCATGGTGGAGTATTTAAATTCTTTTTCTGATATTGTCGAAAAATTGGCTGCTGTAGGTATTGGAATTCAAGATGAATTGCTGGTGATAATTTTCCTTTCAAGTCTACCAAAAGATTATGAAAATTTTGTGATGGTTATAGAGACACGTGATACACTGCCTTCAGTTTCAGTAATCAAACTTAAACTTTTAGAAGAGGCAGAACGTAGAAATCAACAAGGCAAAGAATCAAACAATCAACAAGCTTTTGGTGCTGTTAAAAAGGAAATATTTATTAAAAACAATAGTAGAAATATTTCAAATTCAAAAACTATAAAAGGTAATTGCTTTATATGTGGAAAGAAAGGTCACTATGCCAATAAATGTAGAGAAAAACGAGATGATCGTCATAATTCTTATTCATTGATTGCAATGGCAAAGAATAATAATAAAAAATCATCAACATGGTACGTTGATAGTGGAGCTACAAGTCACATGTGTTCTAATCGTAAGTTTTTTAATAAATATGAAGAAATCAATGACATTATTATGCTGGCAGACCAAAAGTCAATCGAAACAAAGGGAAAGGGTGTTGTAAATCTTCATATTAATGGTATTAATACTGAACTAAAAGATGTTTTATATTCCCCAGGTGGTAAATTCAATTTTAACTCCAAGGGTGCTAATCTCATTGATGAAAAAGGAAGATTAGTCCTACATGCCAGACGTGAAAATAATTTATTTATTTTTGATGTTGATGAACCTAAAGAGCGATTATGTGCTACTAGCGGGCGCAGCCCGCTACGTTGTTAGCGTGCCTTAAAGGTTAAGGGGGGGGGGGGGGGGCTGCGCCCCCCACAATTTTTATTAAATTCGTTTTTTTATTTAAAAGTTTTTTTATTTAAAGCCTTCACCCAGCCACCACAAATAAATAATTCTGCACAACAATGGGTTTAAAATAAATAAATATTTGATCACTTTTTCTCATGAAAGTGGATTGTTAGTAATGAATCCATAATAAATTGCAATATACGTGTGTATGTTAAGATAATTTGGTAAAGTGCGAACTTAGGTAGATAGACCCGTAAGTAGTTTTGTTCATTTGTGTTTTGAATGAAAATAAATAACGTAAAGCAGGGTTGGAAAGCATTTTATAATATTAAAAATAGCGGGCAAAGCTACGTTGTTAGCGTGTCTTAAAGTTTTTTTTTTAATTCCAGTTTATGTAAAGGTAGACCTGGCAATTCAAGTAAATTCACAAATTCAGTTGGAAAATTTACTGCGTCGGTTTCTTCCACCGGTGCTTCGTTACATGAAGTTTAAATATCGGAATATATAAGTTCCATTCCTTTTCTAAGGTTTTTCTCTTTCAGAAAATTTGTTTAACTTTTTGGGGAGTATGTTTCAATGCTACATAAGTTTCATATTCCGTTGATAGTGTTTGAACAGGTAATTCCCTCTTAAAATCCATTTGCATTGTCTATAATTTCAATTCCACTCGTTTAACGTTTATATCCATTTCATTCCACTTGTGTAGTGTTTCAATCCCACTCGTTTCCTATTTAGTTTCTTAATTTTAGTGTTTCATATACACTTGTTCTTTAAGTTTTAGGTTTCTAGCTAAAGACGCAGACGTTAAGGGGGGGGGGGGCAATTTTCCCCTTTTGAACCACCATTTTTACCACGTTCCTGTCCAAAGCCCTAGAAATGCCTTGTCGATAAGTTAGCCCATACTCCAAGGAAAACATATTATATATTACAGGTTTCTAGCCGAAGGGTTCGGTTAGGCCATCAAGGGGGAGAATTATTCCGTTTTTACCCCTCCCGTTGGAGGAGGAACCTACTACATACATAATTTTAGGTCTCTATATCCAGCAGTTTGGCCAGGCCGTCAAGGGGGAAGTTTTTTTCCTTTTTACCCCTCCCGCTATGAATTTCCAAAAATAACATCTTAGGGGACGTCAACGTTGGAGAAGGAACCCAATTTAAGATCCTTTGTTCCAGCAGTTTGGCCAGGCCGTTAAGGGGGAGAATTTTTCTGTTTTTGACCCTACCTGTAGAAATTTCCAAAAATCTCATCTTTGCGGATGTCTACAATAGAGGAGGAACTTTAATACCAAATTTCAACTTCCTACCTCCAGCGGTTTGGGCAGGCCTTTAAGCGGCACTTTTCGCTTCATTAATCCCCATTTTTGCAATGTCCCTGTCCAAAAAGCACCGTCTCGGTAAGTGAGCAGATACTCCAAGTAACATATGTTTTACATTTCAGGTTTCTAGCCAACTTTTACTATTTGTGCCCCTCTCGGTAGGAATTTCCGAAAATCCATCGACAGGGAATTCCAGCTTCCTAGTTCCAGCAGTTTGAGCAGGCTGAGAGGAACTTAAGTACCGAATTTCAGCTTCCTAGTTCCAGCAGTTTGGACAGGTCGTTAAGGGGCAACTTTCCCTTTTTGAGCTCCCATTTTATAACGACCCTGTCCAAAATTCAAAAAGTATCTTTCTAATACGTTAGCCCTCACTCCAGGGACCCACATTTTAACCTTCAGGTTTCTAGCCGAAGGGGTTTTTACCGGCCCCCAAGGTGAGGCTTTTCTTCTTTTTGCCCCTCCCTTTAGGAATTTACAAAAATTCCATCTTCGCGGCTATCTGCGATGGATGAGGAACATTCATACCAAATTTCAACTGCATTGCCTAAGCGGTTTGGGCAGGCCGTAAGTGGGGACATTTTTCCCTTTCAACCACCATTTTTACTATGTTCCTGTTCCAAAATAGAAAAATTACGTTGCCGGTGAGTTAGTCCTACTCCAAGGAATACATATTTAAAATTTTAGGTTGGCCAAAAGGGATTGGGCAAGCCGTCAGGAGGAGACTTTCACCTTATTTCCCCTCCCGATAGGAATTTCAAAAATTCCGTCTAAGCGGACGCCTACACAGAAGGAGGAACTCACATACCGAGTTTCCTTTTGGGATATCCTGTAGGGAATTCCAAAAATACAAACTTAGTCGATGTCTACTACAGTGGAGGAACCTTTATACCAAATTTCAACTTCTTACCTCCAGTGGTTTGGGCAGGCACTTTTCCAATTTGTGAGACTGTTTATGGGGAGACTTTTCCCCTTTTCGCCCGTTCCGGTAGGAATTTCCAAAAATCCCGTCTTAGCGCACGTCTATGCCGAATATCAAGAAACCTTGTTTTAGTGGAGATATCCGTGGGTGGAGGAAAAAAAAGTAGTTTTTTTGAAATTATATATTATTTTAAATGGTACTTTTTGGAAAAACGAAATTTTTTGGAAAAAGATACTTTGTTTTTACAAAGTACTTTATTTGTACTTTTTTTGCAAAAAGTATTTTTTTTTAAAAAGTTGTTTTTTTTGGAAAAATGTATGTTTTTTGGAAAAAGGTACTTTTTTTTGGAAAAGGTACTTCTTTTGGAAAAGGAAAATTTTTTTAGAAAAAGGTACTTTTTTTTGGGAAAAGGTACTTTTTTTTGGAAAAGGTACTTTTTTTGAAAAAGGTATTTTTTTGAAAAAATGTATGTTTTTTGGGAAAAGGAACATTTTTTTAGAAAAAGGTACTTTTTTTGGGAAAAGGTACTTTTTTTTGGAAAAGGTACTTTTTTTGAATAAGTTATTTTTTTTGGAAAAATGTATGTTTTTTGGGAAAAGGTACTTGTTTTTTTGGAAAAGGTACATTTTTTTAGAAAAAGGTACATTTTTTAGAAAAAGGTACTTTTTTTAAAAAAGGTACTTTTTTTGGAAAAAGGTACTTTTTTTGGAAAAAGGTACTTTTTTTGGAAAAAGGTACTTTTTTTGGAAAAAGGTACTTTTTTTGGAAAAAGAAATTTTTTTTGGAAAAAGGTACTTTTTTTGGAAAAAGGTACTTTTTTTGGAAAAAGGTACTTTTTTTGGAAAAAGGTACTTTTTTGGAAAAAGGTACTTTTTTCGGGAAAACGTACTTTTTTTGGAAAAAGGTACTTTTTTTTGGAAAAAGGTACTTCTTTTGAAAAAAGGTACTTGTTTTGGAAAAAGGTACTTTTTTTGGAAAAAGGTGCTTTTTTTGGAAAAAGGTACTTTTTTTGGAAAAGGGTACTTTTTTTGGAAAAAGATACTTTTTTTTGGAAAAAGGTACTTTTTTGGAAAAAGGTACTTTTTTTGGAAAAAGGTACTTTTTTTGGAAAAAGGTACTTTTTTTGGAAAAAGACTTTTTTTGGAAAAAGGAATTTTTTTGGAAAAAGGTACTTTTTTTGGAAAAAGGTACTTTTTTTGGAAAAAGGTACTTTTTTTGGAAAAAGGTACTTTTTTTGGAAAAAGGTACTTTTTTTGGAAAAAGGTACTTTTTTTGTAAAAAGGTACTTTTTTTGGAAAAAGGTACTTTTTTTGGAAAAAGGTACTTTTTTTGGAAAAAGGTACTTTTTTTGGAAAAAGGTACTTTTTTTGGGAAAAGGTACTTTTTTTGGGAAAAGGTACTTTTTTGGAAAAAGGTACTTTTTTTGTCCCCTTTTTGCCCCTCCCGATAAGAATTTCCAAAAATGCCGTCTCAACGGACGTCTACACCGGTCGAGGAAGCTACATACCAAATTTCAACTTCATAGCTCCAGCAGTTTGAGCAGGCCGTCAAGGGGGAGACTTTTTCCCCGTTTTGCCCGTCCCTGTAAAAATTTTCAAAACTCCCGTCTTGGTGGATGTCTACGATAGTGGAGGAACCTTTATACCAAATTTCAACTTCCTACCTCCAGCGGTTTGGGCAGGCCGTCAAGGGGGGCCTTTTTCCCCTTTTTAACCCCCATTTTTACAACGTCCCTGTCCAAAATTCTAGAAAGTACTTTCCAGAAAAGTTAGCCCCTACTCCAAGGAACACATATCTTAAATTTCAGCTTTCTAGCCAAAGGGGTTTTGGCAGGCCGTCAAGGGGGACACTTTCCCCCTTTTTGCCCGTTCCGGTAGGAATTTCCAAAAATCCCGTCTTAGTGGACGTCTACCCCGAAAGAGGAACCTACATACCAAATTTCAACTTCCTAGCTTCAGCGGTTTGGGCTGGGCGATGTTGAGTCAGTCAGTCAGTCAGTCACGTTATTCTTTTATTATGTGCTATTAGCACCAATAGTGAAATATGGCATCGAAGGTTTGGTCATCTGAATTATCAAAGCTTGAATGAAATAACATGGAATTGTAAATGGGTTTAATTTCGAAAAATTTAATCAAGATCAATGCAGAACGTGTATGGTTGGTAAAATTCATACAGCATCTTTTCCAAAGCAAGCCGAAAGGAAATCTGATGAGATACTTGATCTGATTCATACGGACGTGTATGGTCCAATGAATGTGAGTTCCATTGATGGCTCTAAATATTTTTTGACATTCATAGATGACAAGTCAAGAAGAGTGTTTGTATATTTTCTAAAGCGGAAAAGTGAGGTATTTAATAAATTTGAAATATTTAAAAATATGGTAGAACGCCAAACTGGTCGTAAGATAAAAGTGCTTAGAAGTGACAACGGTGGAGAGTATGTCAACAATGAATTCAATCGATATTTGGAAGAATATGGTATTCAACGTCAACTTACAGTTCCGTACACACCGCAACAAAATGGTGTCGCAGAAGGATATAATCGCACATTGGTGGAAATGGCTCGTTGTTTGTTAATAGATTCTGGACTTGAGCAAAGATTATGGGCCGAAGCTATAGCAACAGCAGCTTACTTAAGAAATAGATGTCCATCAAAAGGATTACGAACAAAACTCCGATTGAAATCTGGACCGGTCGAAAGCCAAGTGTAAAACATTTAAAAGTATTTGGTTCATATGCAGTGGCACTAAACAAAAAACGAAAGGGCAAGTTTGATAAAAAAAAAAGGTTTATCTTTGGTAATGGTGGGATACTCTCTTGAATCTAAAGCATATAGGTTATATGACAAGAAAAATAGAGTTGTAATTGAACGTCGTGATGTTTTGTTTGATGAACGCAACCCGTCTGGTAAAAATGGCAATGTTAATATCTCAAGTACAGAATTTATTTCATTTGATGAATTTTTAAACAAAGAAGAAACAAAAGAATCTGAAGAAGTAAATGAAACAGAAAACCAAATTGAAGAAAATGATAACGTTGAAAATAATTATGCTGAAAATGCTGAAATAAGTTCTGATGATGATGACTATAATCAAATACAAGATTTATATGGATTTACTTCCCCTGAGGAGGAAGAGGATAATCCAAAAGAAAATGGTTTTGTAAAACGTTGTCCTGGTAGACCGCAAATAATTCGAAGCGGTAAGCCTGGGCGTGCAAGAAAGATTCCAAATTTACTAAATAATGCGGTGGAGGAGCAAGTTCCTAAAAGGAAACTTTTTCACCTGTAGTTAGATACGCAACAATTAGAATTTTATTAGCATTAGCTGTAGAGCACAAAATGCATTTGCATCAATTGGACGTGGTCGCACCATATTTAAATGGTGAACTACATGATGAAATTTATATGCAACAGCCCGAAGGTTTTCTAGATGATACAAACCCTAAAATGGTGTTACGTCTTTATAAAGCCCTATATGGTTTAAAGCAAGGTAAAAGAGAATGGAATACCAAATTATATGAAATTCTATGTATGATGGGATTCGAAAGATGTAAGAATGAGCCATGTTTATACAAAATGATTCATGGTGGTAATTTAATAGTGGTTGCTGTTTATGTTGACGACATAATAATTGGCTGTAAAGATAAGACTGAAATTTTAAAGATTAAATCCGAAATAAGTAAAAAATTTGAGGTAACAGATAAAGGGCTGTTAGAACATTTTTTGGGAATGGAAGTTCAACGTCATGGTGAAACAGGAGATATTGAAATAAGTCAAGAAGTCTACATTAAGGAATTATTGCAAGAATATAGTATGGAAAATTGTAAACCGTCTTCCGTACCGTTAACTCCCGGTTTTCAAATAAGCTGTAATGAAGATTGTGATTGTCATATCAATCACTTATCGGTGCTTTGTTGTATTTATCTCTTACTACAAGAGCGGATATACTTCACTCTGTTTCAAAGTTATCACAGAGGAATTCTGATCCTCACGTGGAGCATATGACAGCAGCTAAAAATATACTAAGGTACTTGAAAGGTACAAATCATTTAAAACTTAAATTTTCCAGTGGTAGCAAAAATCTTGAAGGCTATGCTGATGCTGACTGGGGTGGTTGTGCTTCGGATAGAAAGTCGTATTCCGGATTTGTATTTTATCTTTGGAAATGTGCAATTTCATGGGAATCAAAGAAACAACACACAACAGCACTGAGCAGTACTGAGGCTGAATACATGACAATTTCTAATGCCTCAAAGGAAGCTGTATATTTGAGAAGATTATTGCAAGAGCTTGGTTTTTGCATGGATGAAAGCGTGGTATTAAACGTTGACAATCAAGGTGCTTTGAAGTTAGCAACAAATGATCATGCATGCTCATGTGTGTTCATGTGTTCTGATGTATGTTCATGCATGTACACACATGTAGATATTACCTCAAATTTCGTTATTGCACACGTATGGTCATATATGATTCATGTATGGAAATTTATGTATCCATGTATGGTCATGAATGCATGTTTATGAGCATGTACGCACATACATTTAACCTGTATGGATTCATATATGTCGATTTTTGGCTGGGATAGTAAAAATATTGTTACTTGAGTTTTTGGCAACCGTTTAAATATGCCCCTTAAAATTCTGTTGTTACAGTATTTAAGCCCCTTAAGCAGTTTTTTATGGAAGTTAATTTTTAATTAATTTTTAGCAGTTTTAGAAAAACTTTTTGAAGGCTTTTTTCTGTTAGTGTACTTAACCTGACCAACCATCCCGGCTTGTGCCGCCTTGAATTTTTATCCCGCTTTTAAAGGAAACAATTCCGCCTTATCCCAATTTTATAATATGATATTCAACTTTTGAATAAATTTTTCATAATTTATTTTTTCTAGCTTCACATTATTTTTTCTTGAATCAGAAAAGTGCTTAAAAAATATTATTAAATTTTCACTTGTATGAAAGCGGTCCATCCAAAATGACTCAAAGAAATTTAAAAAAAAAAATCCTTAAGCACCGTAAGTTGTTTTTCATGTGGAAAATTTTCACTCGAACTTAAAATGCCTTAAAAGTTCCTAAATTCGAAAAATTGATAATTTTTTTTATTTTATTAGAAAGATCCAATCACAATAAACACAAAATGACACTTTTTCACAAGCAAAATAATAGTCTTGAACATTAAATTTGCGTGAAAACAAAGTCTACACAATTTTCACGTGAAACTCATTATCGTGAAAAATTATGTTTTTTATATGGAGTATAACAGTTTTTTCACGTGAAACTCAAACAACTTACGGTGCTTTAGGCTAAAAAAAACCTTTTTTGAGTAATTTTTGAATTGTTCACAAAATATTCAAATTTATTTATATTCATGAGTTGTTTCTTAATCATCTTTGGATATAAAAATTTGTTTCACTTTATGATTCATTTTACTAAGACTAATATTACCGTCAAAAAAAGTGCAATTTTTAACAAAGTTTAAAATTTAAAAAATATTTGCTGTGTTTGAATAATTTTTGACTTAAGCACCGTAAGTTGTTTTTTACGTGGAAAATTTTCACTCGAACTTAAAATGCCTCAAAAGTTACTTTAAATTCGAAAAAATAATAATTTTTTTATTTTATTTGAAAGATCTAATCACAATAAACACAAAATGACACTTTTTCACAAGAAAAATAATAGTTTTGAACATTAAATTTGCGTGAAAACAAAGTCTACACAATTTTCACGTGAAACTCCTTGTCGTGAAAACTTATTTTTTTATATGGAGTATAACAGTTTTTACACGTGAAACTCAAACAACTTACGGTGCTTTATTGAATAAGAACTAAAGACGGTACAAAAAACAAAGCGCTGTGAAAGCGTTTGTTGTCAATAGTACAAAAAAAAGCGTTTTCCCAGCGTTGAAAAACATTATTTTGGATTGCTTTTCAAACGTTCACAAACAGTATTTTAGGAGCGCTTTTCATACAAAATTTACAACCGTTTGTGAAATAAAAACACTGTTAAAACATTGCTTTAAAGCGTTTTTCTAACGTTTGCAAAAAGTACTTTAGCAGTACTTTTAAAGAATATATGACCGATTATTTAAAAAACACTATCAAAACATTGATTTAAAGCGCCTTCAAAATGTTCGAAAAAGTGCATTCCAATGTCAGAGTCCCCTTTTTAAAGTGTTTGATCATTATAGCAATCATTATTTATGTAAAAGAGTTATAGGAATTGTCTCATTATGAAAATTTGTAAGAATACACTTAACTTGCATTAATTGTATACTAATATCAGCATAATTTTCATTAAATTTTTTTACATTATACAATCCAATTTCTTTTGATGAAAGTGGTTATTTAAAAACATCAGTTGTTTCATTATAAATTTGGCCATTTAAAAAGATATCATCACAATTGTGTTTACAATGTTTGATGTTAAAAATTTCTTTAATTACTAGAATATTTCCATTACTGAGTAAGCATACGTTGTCAGGGTGAGATGAAGTGAATTAAAAAAAATTAACAATTTAATTGATAATTTTTTCAATACCATTTTGAAATGTTTAATTTTCTACGTAGTTGCCGCAATTTCAATTGGTATAAATATTGTTTTACAATATAATACAATTTATAAATACAATTTCATTGTATTTATAAATTGAGACTTCAAAAGTTAAATGTTTCTTATATACAACGGATTGGTTTGTTAATATGATAAAATTTTAGTCGAGAATAACCCAACAGTACAAGCATTTTTTACTGTGTAATATTTTAAATAATTCAAAATCTTGAATAAAATACTTTTCATGTTTAAGTTTATCAATTTAAGTGTATTTTTCATAACCTTACAATAAATTAAGATGAATGGGGGAAAAGTTTTTACAATAAATTTTAATTCAAATTTAATAAAATATAATTTATTAAAAAATGTTAATATATAAAGATGTTTTAAAAAATGATTCCCATACTTGCATTTAAAAGGACAACAAAGTACTTCATTTGTTTATTTTCTAACGATTTGACAGCGTTAAAATTGGTACGTTGTAATAACTTTTATAGACCGTCGAGATAGTACTTTGAAATTTGTTTTTGGAACAGTTTGGCAACGATATAAAATACCACCCTGCGACCGTAAATCATGGTTATTATTCATTTGGGTCGTTTTCACAATGCTCTGAAATTGTAAACCAAAATGTTCTACATACGCTAGTTTGACGGTTGAAAAAGCTTTAAAGTTTTTTTTTCTGCAACGCTTTGAAAACGTTATAAAATTCCACCCTCATACCGTAAATCATGGTTATCATTTGGGGCTTTGTCAAAACGCTTTAAACTTGTAAATCGATATATTCTGAAAACGTTTGTACCACCTTTTAAAATGCTTTAAAACGTTTTCACGATCGTATTTTTCCACTTGGGTTGTTATTACTCTTTTTTGCTTTGAACCTTAATTCTTAAGGTATCTCAGCTGTTTCTATTCATCTAGGGTTGCCATTTTCATTTTGAGAAAAAGAGGACGTCAACCTCAAAAAAGAGGACATTTGTCTTAAAAAAGAGGACATTTTTTTTAATAACTTAATTTTTCAAAAATCAACAACGCGATAAAATATACAAATAAAATTTATTTTATAAATGAAACAATTTTTATTCCCACTAAAAAAATTCACAAAAAACAAAAAATCATTCTGAACTTTAACCCTTAATGTATGTACATTTCTATAATTTCTTGATACGATTTGTAAAGGTTTTCATGAACGTTTTTCAATGCTTCCAATTTGAATTAGTATAATACTGACGCATTTCTTCAAATATTCAAAAAACTCGTGAAAATTCATATCAAAATTTTATTTGACTCTAATAATATCAGAAATAGAACTAGAAATAGTTTCTGGATTAAATTTTTTTCTGGCGTCCACTGCGCCTTGATTAAAAAAACAAAGCTTCACAAAAAAGATAAAAAACCATTCTGAACTTAAAGTTAGTAGTACCAGAATAAACAAAAAAAACGCAATGGACGCCAAAAAGAAATAAATTGAATCCAGAAAGTATTTCTGATATTAGAGTCAAATTTAATTTTGATATGAATTATCAAAAATTTCATGAATATTTTTCAATGCTTCCAATTTGAATCAATATATTACTGTCGCATTTCTTCAAATATTCATAAAATTCCTGACAATTCATCTCAAAATTATATTTGACTCTAATAATATCAGAAATAGTTTCTGGATTCTATTTATTACTTTTTGGCGTCCATCGGTCATGTTAATTGAATTAAAATTTTTTACATAATTTTTCAGGATAAGGAATTCATTAAATAAATTTTCATCATTAAAAGCAATGTTAATTTTTTTTAATTCAACTGTTGGCTCACTGCTGATAAGCTTCAAATTTGGGAATTAAAGTAAGTGAAATAACTAACATTGGCGAAACAGCAATGCCAACAATTCAAAAAAAAAAAGTTTTGGATAAAAGCGCAAAAAGTAGGGCAACCCCGGACACTTACTGAAAAAGAAGGACTGCCCCGGACGCCCTAAAAAAGAGGACGGTGTCCGGGGAAAAGAGGACGGATGGCAACCCTATATTCAACTCTATGTATGATAACCACAGATTTTTGAATTACAACGAACCGTTAAAGTTAAATGTATGTTATTTAAATTATATTTTGCACCGTGTCATATGAATGAAGGGTATATATGTTTTTTAGTTCGACTCTAGATCATAAATTAAACAGAAAGTGATATTAATTTATGGTCTAGAGTCAAACTAAAAAACATTCATTTACCAAATAAAAGATCAACTATACATACCCCTCATTGACATTAACAATTTTGTTATTTTATTAGAAAGAAACAATCACAGTAAACACAAAATGTCACTTTTTCACAAGAAAAATAATGGTCTTGTACATTAAATTTGCGTGAAAACAAAGTCTACACGGTTTTCACGTGAAATTCATTATCATGAAAAATCGTTATTTTAATGTGGAGTATAACAGTTTTACACTTGAAATTAAAACAACTTACGGTGCTTAAAATATAAAAAACGACGTTAATTATCGAACAATCCAATAAATCGGTTTTCATTAATGAATATCGTACCTTAGTAAAGAAACTTCTAAAAATGAATTAAATTGCTTCTTTTTTTTACTATTTCAACACACTATGATTTCACTTAATGTTAAATATAGAATTGATAACATCCCAGGTAGAAATTATGTGTGGCAAAGCAAAAGTAGACCGCGGTCTAACAAAAGAAGTACTGGCAAACCACTAAATTTGGACGCTTTATCAACACTTGAAATGGTGACTTTCCAGCGCTTCTTTTCCTAAAACATTATTTTATATTTGAAAAAGAAGCGAGTGAATATTTAAATAATTTTTGATTCCACAATACAGTAACTCCAAGAATCATCTATTTTTAGAGTAATTTAAAATTCTTCAGTGATGAGGGCTCATAATTTGGTGTCAGAGAAAACACCCGATTTTTTTGTTTCTTGGTGCTATCTCAGTACTTTGCAAAGCATTAAGCAGATCAGTGTTACCATTGGGGTGCCAAGAAAACACTTTAATTTTTTTTGTTTGGGTGTTGGGAAAACATTTGATTTTTATGTTTCTGGGTGCTTTCCCAGGGCTTTGAAAAGCATTGGCACCACCGTGGAACGGTGTTATTATTTGGGCGTTGGGAATTACAGGGAATTACTCTTATTGAAGATTCTCCAGATTTAAAATATTTTCCAATAGCAGCATATCTTTCACCATTTTCTACGGGATCTAAAATTACGGTAAAATAAGAGTTAACAAGAAATACTCTCTCGAAGTGACAAAAATACACAAAAGTAAACGAACGCGAAAAACCATATTTGAAGCCCAAAAAACAAATGTCAATAGATTTGTGAATTATAGTTCGTTTTGGTGAGCACTCTTTCTAGTTCTTGTTCAATTTGTTGTTTTGTATAAATCTAGATAGCTTTTCTAGTTAAACTAGAGATGAGCGATATTTTCATACCGGTGATTTAATCACAGTTATTGATAAATCACTGGTAACGGCAGTGATCAAATATTTTAAGTCGCAGTTACTCGGAATGTCGTTCTTTTAATATTTTTGTACTATTCTTTCTTGCAAACTTCATTGTGCACAGTAATACATGTTTTTTTTTTCAATAACAGTGACTTGCTTTCACACTCTTCTGAAGAAAATGTCTCATTCTATCATGTCTTTGTTACCGGTCGCAACTATTCTTCTTTTAAGGCCCAGTTTTTAGGAAGTGGATTATCTTTAAACTTAGTTTAACGCAGTTTGTAACTGGAATACTGCTTTTAAAATGTGGTTTATTTTGTTTTATTTCAATAAAGAAATAATTTATACTCAAGAAAAAGTTTTTCCGGCAAATTTTTTATTAAAAATTTTGAAATGGCTGACAAAATTCGTTTTCGGTTTAACTAAACCAAGTTTAACTGACATCTTAAAAACTCGCCATAAATATTATTTCGTTTATTTATCAGAAAACCGCAGTATTTTCCATAGAAAAACCGTGATTACGATCACAGTTTAAACGTACAACGATTTGCAAATCACATTCACTGAGAACAATGTTACTGAAAAATCGCCGGATCGCCCATCTCTATTGCAAACCCGTGATCACGGTCACTGTTTAAAAGAACGGTGATTTGAAAATCACGATCACTGGTAGCAGCGTTATTCAAAAATCACCGGATCGCTCATCTCTAAGTTAAACCCCTTTTTAAATCAAAAATTTTAATAAAAATTTCCTTCTCAGGCATTTTTATTTTCAAAAAGGAATACATAGTTTGTTAAATTTGGAAAAGATTTTAATATTAAACAAAAGCTTCGATTTATTTACATGTTTATCTCTTTAACACATTTAAACAATCGTCTTCAAAAAATTGTCGCTAATTTTTTGGAGTTGTAACATTACCGATAAGCTTTTGCAACTTTTACACTAATTTTTGAAAATGGTACACATATTTTTCTGAATGAATGAAACGAGCGATTGAACTAAAAGAGCTATTAGTTGTGAACTAGGCCTATGGTTCAAATTAGTTAATAGTTCAATTGAATTTTTAATTCTAACTGTCGCAACATTTAAAGAGATATCATAAATAACCTTAATTTGATTGATAGCAGATGCTCTAAATAATAAATATGAGTGAAAGTATTAAGAATTTTTTATCGTACATTTTTAACACATCAATACATCCTTAAATGTACTGACATTACAAAAATCTATATATATCCGAGATCCTCAGAATCTTAGCTTTTCGAAAACATTCACTTTATTAAAATATCTAAAGTTTATTTTTTTTTCCTAGCCAATTCACTGGAGTCTACACAATGAAAATTGTGAAAATTTTACTGACCTGCAGCGGTGGTGCTGGTGGTAATGCTGGAGTATATATAACCTTTAAATTTTGTTGATGAGAATTCGGTGGTTGTTGATGTTGACCCGAAAACATATGTGATTGACGATGACCATTCGCTGCATTGTTTAAATGCGAATAACTATGATGCGGCGGTGGTGGCAACTGTTGTTGTTGAAGTGTATGAAATGGTCCACCCGAAGATCCAGTAGATATTGGCTGTTGATTAATCTGTGATGGTAGAATAGTACGGGGAATTTCCTGATGTTGACCAGGGTGTTGTTGAGTTTGTTGTGACGGTACTGGTTGTGGCGGCGGCGGTGGTGGTGGCATGTGTGGTATATGTAACTGATTTTGATTACTAACAGCACTGCGATACTGTTGTTGCTCATAACGTTGATTGCCAAATACTGGAAAATTAGCACGATTATTATTAGAATTTGGCAATTCTATTGCTGGACTCGCATGATATGACAGATTAACACTTGTTGCAGAGGTTTGACTAAAGCCTTGCTTTGTGGCGAAAATTTCATTAACATTAACCAATTTGCTATCCTTTAAATTTGGTGTTGCATGTTCTGTCTTGACGGTTTTTTTTACCGGTGTTGCAGGAGATGATGATGTTATTCCATCCTGTTCAACCGTTGTATTGTTTTGTTCAATATTAGTTGTATTAAAGTTAATTGCATTATTAGAGTTTTGACTACTAGCAGCACTTTGATTTGACAAAGAACAATTACTGGCAGAATTACTAATACTAATAGCACTGCAACTATTATTAGTGCTGGCAATATTCAAGTCATTATTCTTATCACTAGGTAAGTGTTTTTCTTCCACTTCTAATGTAGATGTCGATTTTTTTGTTTCATTAGCTACATTATTATCTCCTCCCCCTGCTAAAACAGATGCCAATACATTATTGCTTCCAACTCCTACGCCCGAAATTGTCATCTGTACTAGAGCTCTGATCACTTGTTCCTTGGGATGAGTTTCCAAATGATCAGAAAGATTCATACCTGCATGCAGGTATAATGTACATACTGGACACTGGACGTTTTCAGCCATTGTGGTGAATTTTCTGGTATTTGTGTGCGTAATTGCGCGTGTGTGTATGTTGATTATTGACTCAATTTATATATGACAAGGAAAAATTATTTAGATTCCTTTTGTGTTTGATTAAGCTTTTGAGAGTTCGTTCTTAATCATGAAACTATTTTCGAAATAAATATAATAGTGTTCGCCATCATGAATAGTTGTTCTTATCGTTCTGAAATTATATAAGAAATTCAAAATTTAAATAAATAATTGCAAACATCCAATTCGGTTAATCAATTAACCGATTTCTCGATTAATCGCCTCTTTTTCGGTTAATATCTAAACAAATAATTTAAAACTCAAATAATTATTCGACTCGAATAATCGGTTGAAATAGGTCGATTAACCTGTTACATTTTTAATATGGAATTTTTACTTTATTTTTTGCCAAAACATCATAATTTTCTTAACTTTAGTTAAAAAAAATGCAAAAAAAAACTTCTAAGCCCATTCTTTGCCAAAAAAAACTTTCATAATATTTCTATTGTTGGTTATGTCTTTGCAGAGACTTCGAAAACATATTTTATTGTTTGCTCCATTTTCATTTCGTTGATGTAGTAGACTACGTTTAATATGAAATTTTGATGTTTCAATTTGCACTATTGCCACCACTTTCTAAAGAAAACCGAAGAAGGGGACTTGGAAAATCCCCGAAACGATCGTCTTTTCATTCCTGAAAGTGTTAGAGGTTTTTGAAAGCAAAAACTCTGTGATGTATTTGTTAGGAGAATATCCTGATGAAGAAAAATAGCAGTTTTTGAAAAAAGTACTTATTATTATTAAATTGGCTTTGAACTGAATTAATAAATTTATAATTAATCAATAAAAATGTCGAAAAAACAATTTTTATTTTTTCGAATAAAAATTAAAAACCAACATTTTGACAACACTCGCAGTACGGAGAAATATTTTTTGCCTGTTCCTTGTATTGACAAAGAAGTGGGTAAAAATTAAATTTGTATTTTATTTGTACCGACGGTACGAAATACAAAAACAAAAAACTCATAATATTTCTATTGTTGGTTATGTCTTTGCAGAGACTTCGAAAACATATTTTATTGTTTGCTCCATTCTCATTTCGTTGATGTAGTAGACTACGTTTAATATGAAATTTTTATGTTTCAATTTGCATTGCACTATTGCCACCACTTTCTAAAGAAAACTGAAGAAGCGGACTTGGAAAATCCCCGAAACTATCGTCTTTTCATTCCTGAAAGTGTTAGAGGTTTTTGAAAGCAAAAACTCTGTGAAGTATTTGTTAGGAGAATATCCTGATGAAGAAAAATAGCAGTTTTTGAAAAAAGTACTTATTATGTTAATTCATAATAAGGAAATTGGCCTCGAACTGAATTAATAAATTTCTAATTAATCAATAAAAAGGTCGAAAAAACAATTTTTATTTTTTTTTAATAAAAATTAAAAACCAACATTTTAAAATTATTATCCAAAATTTTTTGTAGAAAAAAAAACTGAAGATTATTACAAAAAAGTCAAAAAATGTACATTTTTATATAAATTAATAAATACCGGTAAAATACCGGTACCTACCATTAAAAATAACGGTATCGGTATTCAATTTGAAACGGTATTTTAGCGATAACGGTATTATAACGATAACGGTTAACAACCTTGCCAAAAACACTTCAAAGCTTTACTGCGACATAACTTATAAATTTGACGTTTCTTGAAAATAAACGACCCGATCAAAAATACATTATATCTAGCATATGTAGTAATATCTCATTTGATATAGATCGACATATGATGTTATCCAAGTTCATCTCAAAATTGGGGTATCCAGTAATATCCAATCAGATCCCCCAAATATATTACAGGATTAAATTACATCCAAATAGATCTCAAAATTGGGAGATCCAATAATATCCATTAATATCAAATTGAGATCCTGATAGATCCCAAAATATCCCATGGGATTTATTTACATCCAATTAGATGCAAACGGATAAGCTAATTTTGCCAGATCGAATTGGATAATTTGAGATCAAAATTTATCCTATGATAATTATTTAAATTTTAAAAAAATTTTAAAAATAACACAACAATCAAAAAAAACATTTATTATTTAAAAAATATTTATTTCATTAAAAAAAACAAAAAAAAAATGCCGTCGACAGGATTTGAACCCAGGTTGCTGGCGTTGTAGTCGGCCATTTAACTCACTCAGCCAAACACTGCTATACAACATGACTGACTATATGAGACAACATTGTTCGTGTTACTGAGTTATATATAATTCTTCTTAGAAAAAATAAATTATCCCAAGTAAAAAAAATGATATGGAGCCATATGAAGTTATATTTAATTATATATAATCTTTTATGTAATTAGATATAATTATATCCGAAAAATGAGAACATCTTATTGTATCTTATTGTATCGAATTGTATACAATTGTATACAATTTGGTACAATTTGATACAATTTTATGCTATTCGATACAATTGTATCCGAATTTTGTCCTCATCCAATTACATAAAATTATACCTTTTTATATAAAATTATATAAAATGTTATAAAAGTGGACATAGTTTGATACAATTATATCTAAAAATTGACCTTATACTTTAGATCATATTATATATGACCACATCTAACAATATACAAAAATTATTTTTTTAAATAAATAAGATATGCAATATCTGGAGGTCAGACCTGGGGAATTTCAATTACAATTGCAAATAAATGTAATTGAAATTAAAAAAAAACTCAATTACATTTCATGTAACTGTAATTGAACATTTTCAATTACAAGTCATTGTAATTGAAAGTGATTTCAATTACAAATTTCAATTACATTTAGAATTAAAGTGTTTTTTGTTAAAATTTTGTAGAAAAAACTGACTGGGATAGGTTGGATAGGCGTGGATAAGTATAAAAAGAATACGTCATGTTGGGCTGACCCCTCACTTGTGCTTTTTCTCATTATTTCTTTACAATTATATGTAATGTATAATTGAAAATTTTCAATTACAAATTACTTGTAATTATTTTTTTTTTTTTTAATTACAATTACATGTAATTGTGTAATTGCATGTGTAATTAATTTCCAAATATAATGATTAACCCTAAGGTCTGCTGGAGATCCTATAATTTCGATAAATCTTCCATTACTTTTATCCAGATTTACCATGACAGTGCATTAAACATGAACAAAATTTTCTTTATTTTTAGTAATTTTAAAATAAAGTTAACAAGACTGAAATTTTAAAGTTAATAGGATTATGTTATACAACCAAGATATAAGAAAAATAGTAAAAAAGTATTAAAATATTACAAAATAGTAAAAATTACTAAAAATATATGATGCAAAAAATAAACTCACACACGAATCATGCACAGGTTATATATTCTTTTTCCCGCTCACGCACGAATCAAGTACGAATTATATATTCTCAGACTCACGCACGAATCACTTGAGTATAGTAATTATTACTCACGATCACGTGTGAATAACGTGACTCACATTACTAGTCACGCGCCAATCCCTAGTAATTACTAAATCTAAAACTAGTTCAAAATCATTGTTAACATAGAACCACATATAATATAATACGGTTTTATATAAAATCACTTTGAAATAATTGCTTATGTGGGATGATATATAATTATAGATGATGTTATAAAGAACGTTATATTGTTATATATTAAAGAAATCATGAAATATTGTAGAAATGGAACCATATTAAGTTATATATGGGTTCTTATTCGTCCATATATAATCATATCTAACACAAATTATGAAATATTTCTTATATGGCTCCACATATAGTATTATATTATTATATATAGTGTCATTCTAAATTATATATAAACGTATACGTAATTATATCTGTAATATGTTACTTTATGTACTTATATATAGCACATGCAATTATATGTAGGCCAGTATGTAATAATTAGGGTTTGGGGTTCGGGAATTCCCGGGAAATCCCGGGAAAAGTTTGCCGGGAATTCCCGGGAAAATAATATATTTTTCCCGGGAAAACGGGAAATTTTAAAAATATTAAATTTTTTAAATTGTTTTTGTTTCGAATAGGATTTTTTAATTTTAGTCATGAAAAACATTTTAAATACCAAAACAAAAATGTCATTGTTAAAATCTTTTAAAAGGGAATACATTTATTTGACACGCAAATAAAATCTTTGCCAAGTAATTAGGAGCATTTCAACTAATAAAGATTTTTCGCATAACTTATTCAAAATTTAAGTAGTAAAACCTAAAAACTTGGTAAAATGTTTAAAAGAAATATGAAAAAAAGCTTTGTTTCTTACAAATAATCGCCCTTACTATCTAAATTTTTCAAATGTATAATTTAGGTAAAGTCGACTTTAGTTAAAATATTGGTTGGCAGTATACCTTGACTTCGTTTATTTTTGAAGCGTTCTGATTGGTTAATTTATTTTCAACCAATCAAAATATTTGAAAATATAAATATTTTTGTAAGGTTTTCATACACAAAATGAACAAAACCGTTTGATTAAAAATAAAGTCGACTTTAAATTAAAAATACTCTTTTATATTAAGGGCCAATAATTTTATAAGTAACGTTTTCATTAATAAATGTGAAAAGAGAAGACTGGTTAACGGTGGTATCTAAATTTGGTTATCCGACATCTAAATTTGGTGCACAAAAAAAAAAAAAAATTTATGGTCATGCAACTTCTCTTAAAGAAAAGAACAACAAGAATAACGTTTCAGCTAAAATTAGCAAAGTACCCGAAGAAAAAAGTGTAAGCTGAATAGGCATTAAAGGTTTTATGGTAGGGCAAACATTTCCTGAAATGGTATCCAAATTAGCCGCAGTCAATCCGCACCATAACTAGATCTTCGTTTATTCGAGAAAGTTTTTATAATAAAAAACTGGCATTGCAAAAAAATGAAACCGATGTAAAGAACATTATATTAAATTACTACAATAATGTAAAAGATATCATGATGAAAGAAATATCGAGCAATATTTCTAACAATAGGAGATTTACTATAATCTTAGATGAATGGACAAGAATATCACAACAATGTATAAATGGAAATAATTCATTTTATAAGCTGGGGTTGGTTTATATATCAGGAAGTTGTAATGCTGATGAAATAAGAAGAATTGTAGAAATAAGACTAGAAGGGTTTTATTTGTCTTTGGAAAATAACATTGTGGCCACCATATCTAATGGGCCAAGAGTGATGAAACGGTTTGTTTCCGACAGTCCAGTAGTAGATGCTTTCTGCTGGAATCATGCAATTCATTTGGCAGTGCTGCGAGTAATTTATGTGAAATCAAATGTTCAACATTCTGATATTTTTTACTTTGAATTCTCACTACACAGACTGCATTTGTACTGAAATAGTTTTTTTTTTAACAAAAATTACTTATATAGGTGGTTTTCATTAACAATTTTGTTCAAAAATATTTCCCGGGATTAAATTTTTTTATTCCCGTTTCCCGGGAAATAAAAAAGTCCGGGAAATCCCAAACCCTAGTAATAATATAAAATCACATATGTCTCCATATTAAAACCTTTGAGGAAGAAATATCTAACATATGACTATATAAAAGTATATCTGCTTGAATTTAAAAGCATATGTGGTCATATGTAACTATAACTTACTATATGCAATTAGATAAAATAATATGTGATTATATCAAAACTTTTTTACTCGGGTTAATAACATTCTTTCAAAAAAACAAAAATCAAAAATCTTAAATGTTTTCCACTGATGGAATTTTTTTTTGGTGAATAAAATAAAAAAAAACTGTTTGTTGAAGGGTCAAGACATCTATTTATATGGCTCAAAAGTCTAAATATCAACAGTCTGTATTTGCGAAATTAATAATGGGATAAGAGCAATATACATGTTATTTAAAAGGTAATATAAATGTCTTTTAAATAAGGTATGACATATATAAGCTTAGCAATCCTTTGGAAAAAATACTCTTATCCACACTTTTTCACAAATTGTTTTGTTTGTATTAAAAGTAGGAGTAAAAAAAAAAGAATATTGCCAAAATTGTATGTAGAAATATTACAAAAAAAAAGTCATTTCCGCTCTGGAAGAACTCAAATTGAGAACTTTAACGCAATTATTATATATTACGATATCTAATTATATATTTAAAATACTATTAATTAAAAACATAATTTGCAGATGCTGTTGAAACAAAATGGTTTAACCCTTTTTAAGATCTGTAAAAAAAAATATTTATAAGTAAATCAAATTGAGTTAAAAAAAAGTAAAAAAAAATTTTTTTTGTGCCCGAGTGGGGTTATATATGACAATATATAATAACATATTAAAATATTATTAATCCCAAGTTGCTGTAAACATAACTTTCAGGTGCTGTTGGCAGTTAATGGGTTAATTTTTTTAAGATCTGTAAAAAGAATATTTACAAGTAAATTAAATTGAGTTAAGGGGGGACATGACATTGGCCGTTTTTTGAAATTGACTTTTTTTTATAATTTTGTATTTTAGTAAATATTCTTAAGATTCTAAGAAAAAAAAGTTCATGGAAAAATTCCTACGGGTTCAAAAGCTACAGCCGGATTAGTGAGAGCGCATTTTTAATTTTCGCGCTACCTACATACGGCAGCTGGTATATACTTGTTTTACTTGCTACCTGACTTTATATGGTTGTTATTTCGTACCTACTTGAAGGGTGAGTTTTTTTGTGTTTTTGAATTTCTTGAAAAAAAAGGCATCTTTATACCTCATATAGTGGAATTTTTATTTTATATGCTCAGTTATTTGGCATCTTTTGCAGCGTGAAGTCGTGGCAGGCATGGCAGATTGAAGGTAACCTTTTTTTTCTTTGTTCACAAACTTTGAACGTGTTTATCTCGAAACCATGTTTTTCGTACTGGTTGCGGCACTAGCGGGTTCATTTTTTGACGATTTTTTTTTTGTATTTTTTTAAACTTGATTCGCTATCGTATGACACGAGTTTGGAGCTCTATAAAACCATGTTAGAGTGAAAAATATATTTTTTTGAATTTTTTTTTCTTGTAATTTGTTCAATTCTCTACAAAAATAAAAATTGGAAAAATGTTTGTTTTTGGCTGAGTTATGAATTTTTAAAAAAAGGTCTGTTTTCTCTGCCGCGAATGTAATGTCCCGACTTAAAAAAGTAAAAAAAAAAAAAAATTTTTTTTTGGTGCCCGAGCTGGGATTCGATAGTAGGGTCTCTCAGGTAATATGTGACTATATATAATTATATATTAAACACATAGAAAGTATTACTGACGTGGGACCATATATAATCATATCTAAAATTATATTGTTAATCTTGCACCATATATAGAATCATATATAATCATATCTTATAGCATTTAATCTAATATATAATCATATATTAAAATATCTTACATCATTCAACCAAAAAATTTTATAAGAGGGCATATATTACTATATCTCAAAATATGTGGCTATATGCCACCATATGTGATCATATATTATGTTATTTATGATCATTTATAATTATATATGACAACAGATCTGTCATATTTCATTATGTATAGCATATATGGTAGATATCTAATTTTATAAAAGACAATATATAAAAATATATGGTTATATAAGGTACCACATAAGAAACCTCTAATTATATATGGCTATTCATGACAACATATATACTCACATATTATAAGATAAAACAAGATATTACTATATACGACTATATATAAATTTTTTTGATCGGGCCCGACTAAAAAAGATGTTATATAATCATATATCACCATATATAAACCCATATATATGTTCATATCTAATTTGATCCGAATATTGGAATATATAAATATATCAAGCGAGATAAGTTTGTTATCTAACCTGATACAGTTTGATCCGAAAAGTGGGTCTATCTAATTGCATCAAATTATATATAAAAACATAATTTTATGAAAATTTTCAAATAAAATTTTAGTAAATATTAGGGATGCCAATCGGGATTGATATTTGAAAATCCCGGGATTCGGGATTTTGTACGAGATCGGGATCCCGGGATTTTCGGGACTACGGGATTTTTCGGGATCCCGGGATTTTCGGGACTACGGGATTTTTCGGGATCCCGGGATTTTACGGGATTTCGGGATTTTTCGGGATCCCGGGATTTTACGGGATTTCGGGATTTTTCGGGATTTCGGGATTTAAATTTTCCTTTATTTGTAAAAATTTTTATGTTATGTAACTAATTATACTCTACACCACTATGTGGTCAGGGTATTATAAGTTTGTGCTGATGTTTGTAACACCAAAAAATATTGGTCCTAGACCCACCTTATAGTATACCGATCGGCTTAGGATTTTTTTTATTTCGTTTTAACGATGTCCGTCTGTCCGTCCGTCTGTCTGTCCATGCATTCTTGTGCGCACTCTACAGGTCGCAAATATTAAGATATTTTGATGAAACTTCGTACACCGACTTATGTCGACCCAAGGACGACGCCTATTGATTTGGTGAACATCGGTCCATGTTTAGACCTAGTGCCCATATAAGGGTCCTACCAAAATTATATCGTTTATACGCTGCAGGTCGCAAATATTAAGATATTTTGATGAAATATGGTACACCGACTTATGTCGGCCCAAGGACGAAGCCTATTGATTTTGGTGAACATCGGTCCATGTTTAGACCTAGTGCCCATATAAGGGTCCTACCAAAATTATATTGTTTATACGCTGCAGGTCGCAAATATTAAGATATTTTGATGAAATTTGGTACACAGACCTATTTTGGCCCAAGGACGAAGCCTATTGGTTTTGGTGAACATCGGTCCATGTTTAGACCTAGTGCCCATATAAGGGTCCCCCCAAAATTGGCTTGGTTACAAACTGCAGGTCGCAAATATTAAGATATTTTAATGAAATTTGGTGCGCTGACTCACATTATAGAAAATTTTGACACAAGTCCCATTTTAACCCATTCGAATTTCGGATCCAAACATTAGTTGGCTCTTAACCAGACTAGTGTAGGGTATTGTATAGTCGGCATGCCCGACTTTAACCTTTTTACTCGTTGTTAATTAATAATGTGGTACGTTTTATGAATATTGAAACATCTCATAAAATCTCAGAAATTGATAGTGGTACAAAAAAGCAAGTTCTTGCATACCACTGGGTAACCGCGATGTTAAAAATAAATGACTGGCAGAACACTCATTTGGGACGCTTTGTCAGCGTTTGCAAAAATCGTTTTGCCGGTATTTGTTTTACAAAACATCACAACAGGGCAAAAAAAAAAGATACATATGAACTTTTTTTAAATTTTCTTTTGGAAAATATAATTCCAAACCACCAATTTATTGGTTTTGGCAGCGTATTGCCAAAGTTAATAATTTTGTTTCTCCAGTTTTTCCGTCGCTTTTTGAACTGCTGGTCCTTTTGTCTATTGACGTTATCATATTGGAAATGGGAAAGCAATTTTTGTCAGTACTTGTACCACCTGTTAAAATACCTTGCCAATGCTTTCCCGTTTGTATTTTTCTGGCTGGGATAATATATGAAGGCCTGTCATTAAGTACACTTGCGCCCAGTATTTTGTAAGCAGATTTTAAAACAGATTCGTTGCGATAACCTTGCCCACTAAATCGTGTAATTACAGCAACAAAGTTATTTGGTTATCGCTATCAAATGTTTTCATGGAAGAATTCAAACTTACAGTCCCAGCCACAACTTACAGTCCCAGTTTCAGAAATCGAATTTCGCTTGGAAGAATAAATCGGTAAAATAGCAAAAAAACTTGATTTTCGCATGTATTACTCAAAAACTTAATATTGTTTACCAAAATTTCAAATTTTTCTGCAAAGTCTTTGCATAGTTTACTCGAATAATCTACTTAATTTATAATTTTACCAAGATCTTGGCACAATTTCTTGTCAATATGAGAAAATTCAAGAAAAAACGTAGGTAATCTAAATGTGCTCACTTTGTTTATTTGCGTTTATATTAATATTAAAAAATAAGAAAATCCCGGGATTTTTGAGAAATAATCCCGGGATTCGGGATTTTGCCAATCCCGAAAATCCCGGAATTTTGGGATTCGGGATTTCCCGTTTGGCATCCCTAGTAAATATTGTTGAGATCACTTATTTTCATTCATATTAAATACTAATACTGTCGGGTAAAAAAGTGGGTATTGGACGATCTGTCGTATGTTGACGCAATATAGAAAAATTTTATTGATGGAAAGATGTTTTAAATGAGGATTGAATGCGATTTAGGCCGTTTTTAGGACGCAGATTTTCCTTAAACTTAGAATAACGCAGTTTGTAACAGAAATCCTTCTTTTAAAATGTGGTTTATTTTATTTCAATAAAGACCAAAATTCAAAACGACAAAAAGTTGTTTAGAAAAATGTTTTGCTAATAAACTTGAAAATAGCTGACAAAATAAATTTTCAGATTAACTCCATATTACAAAAATTTGTCGGAACAACTTTTTCTAGTTTAGAGTTTTGGTCTCTCTTATAAAATGTGGAAAGTTTTTTTCATAAGTTTTTCTCTATTGGTTGTAAAATAAAAATTGTAAATTCTATTTAGATTTTGTAATATTTGATCTTAAATCGAACAAAAATAACACTCATTGTAAAACATCTTCAGATCAACTAAAAATCTACAATAAAATACCCACAGACCAGGTACAGTCCAAATTGTTAAGTAATATTCCTTAATTGCAACATGTTAGTATTTATACGGCATGTTGTGTTAGGATGTTATACACAAAAATGGGAGAAAAACAACCGTGTAAAGTTTCTTTGCTTTAGTTCTATAAATAGAATTAAAAGCTTGAATGTTAAAAAGCACGAATCATTGCTTTACATATTGAAGGAACTTCAATGAAAAAGCACAATTGCAGCATAGGGAAAAATAATAGCTTTGTTAATGAAAAATGGATAAGTAAAAATGTTTGAATTTACTTCTCAAAATGCATTTCTTTGAAATTGAACATATATATGGGTGATATCAAAAAATGTGATAGAAACCGTGTAACCAGCTAATTTCTAATGCATGGATTACATTTGAGTTATATATTGCGATATATATCAGCGCATTGTCACCAGTTTTACAAAATTTATAACAATCTGACCAATTTTTGGTTAATACATAAAATTTGTGTCCAATTTTATAGGCCAAATGTAAACTCCGTAACAAGTAACTCATAAGGTTTTTTAACTTTAATAGCTTATATTTTAATAACCAATAAAGCTAAACACTAGCTATCACGACTTCAACTCTGTAACGATTTTTCGTCATAATTTTTGATAAAAATGCATACAACAGAATTTTGGAGTTATTTAATAATTATATTGGGAAAAGTATAATGTTATTTATACTCAAATGATCGTTGGACTCTAAGTAATCATCTAGTATAACAGACTTGAGGCTTTTCTGCAGCATGTAGCATTCTCGAGATGAAAAAGGATGTCTTTAATAAGATTTGAAAAAATGTTGTAAACTCCGTTCCTAATTTTTACACCAAACTATTTAACGAGTAAGAAAAACAATGTCATATTTGGATTCACCTTGTAGGCATCATGCGATTTTGTTTCGGAAAAAAATTCTGACAAAGCGTTTCTGAAAGAAAACGAAAAAAGTAACCAAATGTAAACTCCGTAACTGTAAACTCCGTAACCACAATTGTTTGCATCAGGTTTCATTCAAATAAATGTAGGTAAATGTTTCAAATATTTTAAAATAACCATAAACGGAGGTGATTCAACTAATATTTATGCGTCAAAAGACGATTCAACTAATAATTTTGCGTCAAATCAAAAAAGTTATCAGTTTTTTACCCTAAGCTGCTGGAGCGAAAAACGATTGATTTTGCATTTCATTGGTTTTGAATCGATATTTCGAGTCATTACTGACATTAGTTTGACAAATTAAATTTTTTTCACACAATTTAAGAATTTTTTGATCGCGAAATGTTATGGTTTTAATATATTATTTTGTAACTGCGCAACCGCTGTTTGGATTTTAAAAAATTTTATATTTTCGAAAAGCATTTAAAAGGATCAAAAATACAAAATTAAAAAAAAAATAAAAATTTTTTTTCGCGGAATGAATTGTATTTTTATTCGCGAAACCGCCAATTTGATAAACACAAATTATATATCATTGGAAAGCAAGTTGAAAACCCAAATACCAAAAACTAAAAAATTTAAGAAAATTCGTACGCAATTTTTTTTGTTATATCTTTTGCTTGCAGAAATGTAAACTCCGTTACAACAAAAAAAATTAAAATTGTGCAAAAAGAGTTATTGCGACAACTTGTAGAAGAGATTTTTTGCAATTAGGTTTATAATGACTAAACTTACTGATTTCATGAAGAAAAAACCGAAATATTAACACTTTTTGCTTCACACAAATTTGGCCCAAAAATTTATCACATTTTTTGATTTCACCCATATACAAAAAACTAAAATCTACATTATAGCCTAGAGAGGACCCCATAAAGACAATCTGATGATAGTGAGCGATGTCACTTGAAAATGCATTAATTACACTGTGAGACAAATGGTAGGGGTCAGTGATCGGGAAGGGTTCAAACTACCGGGGAAAGTTATATCGGTAAAAAAGAAGTTATACGTGTCCCGGCGTTTCGCTGGGTCACCCCTAGGAATTACATATAATTATATATAAAGTATATCGCAGATCTCTAATATATGGCTGGAGACCAAATCCCATATGATTATATATAACGTCATGTCAAACATATTTATAAAACCAAAGTGCTAATATAAATGTATATGGTTATATAAAGCCACGCATATAAACATTTATAATTATATCAAATTATATAAGATTATATGAAAACTTTTTTAGTCGGGTAGTATTATTTAAGTATTATCAATATGTTAAAGAGAAAATTTTCAAAAAACCTTTGTGAGCATTATTTTTGGTTTCGATTTTAGATAAAATGGTAAAAATAAATAAAATTATGATGGGACAAGCTCATTGATGTGCGTGTACACTAGGGTTATGACTCATTTTTAACAAAAATTTTACCTATCACTACGTGATGGGCAATACTAAATTAATAATAAAAATCGTGTTTGCGGGTCATATCGGCAAAAAAAACCTTCCGCACCAAACGCAATTTCTAAAAATATTTTTTTCTCGGGGATTTTGTTTAACTTACATAACGAATTATTTCAAAAATTATTGCAAACGACAAAAAATGTATCCAAAAGTCCCTCCAAAAAGGTTTCGTAATTTTTACCGCAAATAGCTTTTAATAAGCAGCGTTTGAGTCTCATTTGTTTAAAACTTCGGAGAAATATTTTAATTAAACTAAAAGCATATAGACCAAATTTCAACCCTTTTGGTGCGGGAACTTTTTTGAGCGCAGCGAAAAAGTAAGATTGCGTTTCTTAATATTTTTTCATGGCCTTTTTGGCTAGGGCATGTAAAATTTGATATTTGCAAAAAAAAATTAAAAAGTCATAACACTAGTGTACACAGAATATAAACATCTGTAGTTAAAATTAGTTGTCAGTCATGGGATTTCATTATTTAGAAGTTCAACGTTGGCTAAGGCGTGCAATCGTTGTGTAGAGTAATGCCAAGGCAAATTGTGAATCATTTTGAATAGTTTATTCTGCGCAATCTGTAGCTTCTTTACATGACACTGCGCGGTTGTGGATCAAACTGGGGCTGCATAAAACATTGTTGCATGAAAAATTGATTTAAATATTAAAGTTTTGTTGTGTACATTTAGTTTTGAGTTTCTGTTTATTAGAGAATATAACAATCTCGTCAAAATATTTACTTTATCGATCATATAAGGGAATTTGGAGTTTTGGATCCAATATGACACCCAGATATTTCACTTTATCCACCCAGGGAATAGTACTGTTATTGAAGTAAATAGGACGTTGTGGTAAGTAACAGGGTTTAAACCTCCTGGAGAAATAAATAGCTTGAGTTTTCTGTGGATTTATGAGAATTTACCATTTCGTAAAGTATGTTAGTGCTGCTTGTAAGCTGGTTAATACATCTGTAGATAATATTTTTGAGCTGAGTATCGCAGTGTCATCTGCGAAAATGGATGTTAGACAACCATCTACACACAATGTTATTAGAAAAATATAAATGAAATTAAAATTGATCAATATTTTCCATTCTAGAAAAAATTGCAAAAATTAGCGGATTTTAAAATGAAACCACGTTTATAGTGATTATTTGTTTATTTTGCAATAATTTATAGTGTTTTGTTAATTTTATTTATTTTTTAACAACAAAAAAACAAATTTAAAAAACCAACATTTCAATATTGGCCCCACACTTTTCAATAATATGAAATTGAAAAACAAAAATCCAAAACATTTTGAATTTTTCAATTTAATTGATAGATTTTCAATACAGGGTACAGATCTTAAATTAATTTGTAAACAATCAAAAATTGATTAATAATATTGAGGCAGGAATACACGTTCAATATTATTGATCAAATTTTCAAGAATCAACCAATTAGAACATTATATTTTTAAATACTTTGTTCTGATTGGTTGATTTTTGAAAACTTGATCAATAAAGCTACATTCACAGTGATGGAGTACACCACTCTGCAGAGTGGAGTGTACTAAAATAGAGATGGCATGATACAAAAAATATGTAAGTGCGATAAAGAAAGGATCAAAATCCACTCTGCAGAGTAGAGTACTCTATCATTGTGAATGTGACTTAAATATTGAAAATTATAGGATAAAAAAGTATTTTTATATATATATTAGACTGTCCCTTAAATTAGCGATTTGTCGATTTTCGTTCATTACACCCCCCAGTTTTATTGGAAATGGTCCCAAATGGAAGAAATCGATTTTTTTTGGAAAACGTTAACCCGTGCCGAAAGTTGGACGAAAATGGCCCATTTTGGAAAAAAAAGTATGTATATTACTATTAAAAATTCCCAAAATTCTAAATTTGGAAAAAATTATCTTTTTATTTCACTTATTCATTTAATATAGTCAAAATTATTCAGATATGGAATTGTGACTTCATCGGATATCATTAACCCACTTTCGCCTGTAATCAAAAATGACCCACGAATTTGATAAAAATGCAAAAACGTGTTTTTTTAAATTAAATTTAAAGATTTTTTAAAATGCTTAATTTGGAGATGTCGATTGATATTTGTACCATGCAATAGTTGATATTAAAGAAAAAAAAAATAAATAAACCAAATTTAAGTGATCTTTTTCCGAAAACTGTGTAAAATTTGATGAAAACAATCAAATTTTGTTAAATTTTTGCCAAAATGAACAATTTTTCTAAAATGTCCTGGAAAGCAGTCGCTCCAAACACAAACTCGAATTATAATTTTTCCAATTTATTTTTTTTTCTTCAATATCAACTATTATGTGGTACATATAGCAATCGACATCTCCAAATTAGGCATTTTAAAAAATCTTTAAAATTACCCAGCTAAAATTCGACATATATGAATACATACAGGTTAAATGTATGTTCATGCATGCTCATAAACATACATTCATGTCCATACATGGATACATAAATCTCGATACATGCATCATATATGTCCACACATGTGCATTAACGAAAATCTTTTTGACTATATTAAATGAATAAATGAAATAAAAAATATTTTTTTTCGAAATTTCGAATTTTGGGAATTTTTAATGGTAATACATTCTTTTCCAAAATGGGCCATTTTCGTCCAACTTTCGGCACGGGTTAACGTTTTCCAAAAAGAAAAAAATCGATTTCTTCCATTTGGGACCATTTCCAATAAAACTGGGGGTTGTAATGACAAATCTATTTTTAAGGGACACTCTAATATATATGTATATATATTAGGGTCGGCCGATTTGTAAGGACAAAAATTTGTCGATAGCTTTTCGCATGAGGAAAAAAAACGTTCCACTACGACATATCAAAAAAATCATTTTCGAGGCGCCCAGTGCACCATAGATTTTCAATATTTTTGATTGTATACAAATTAATTGAAGGTCTGTACCTGTATTAAAACTTTATCAATTAAACTGAAAAATTCAAAATGATTTGGATTTTTGTTTTTCAATTTCATATTATTGAAAAGTGTGTGTTCAATATTGAAAATTTAGTCTAGTTTAAATTTGTGTTTTGTTGTTCAAAAATAAATAAATAAAATTAAAAAAGCATATAAATTATTGCAAAATAAAAATATAATCACTGTAAACGTGATTTTATTTTAAAAGCTTCAAAATTTTTAATTTTTTATAGGATGGAAAATACTGATCAATTTTAATTTCATTTACATTTTTCTAATAACATTGAAAGTGTGTGTGAAAAGATCAATAAAATTGAAATAAATTACATTGACCGTGTGTGCTCGGCTTTATATTTTATGTGTGTCACTATCATTATTTATGTAAAAGAGTTATAGCAAGCTATTCGCTTAAAGAGTTTCTTTTTTGTTGGCAATACAATTATTTACAATTAAACGTGAATAAATTCAGCGTGAAGTAAATGAAAAAAAAATTAATTTATTAGAAGCATTTCCATATTTTGCAACAAGTATTCTTTTAATATTTTTTAAAAAGTAGAAATTGTAACACATTCCCTTATATACCCGAGTAAAAAAAATTGATCTCGCGCAATATCTAATCATATCCAATTTGATATTGTTTAAGATCTGCTGTAATATCTAGCTGATCCAATTAGATCTCAAAATTGGGTGTATCCAATGATATCGTATAAGATCCCATTTTATATATGGAGATAAACTAAGATCAAGTTATATCTCAAAATTGGGAGGTCCAATGATATGTTTGGGGATAAACCTAGATCTAATTAGATCCGAAAAATGGCGGATCGAATTAGATCCAGTTATAAATTTTTGGATAAACTTAGATCTAATTTGATCCGAAAAATGGCGGATCGAATTATATAGAGCTATATATTTGTGGATAAACTTAGATCTAATTTGATCCGAAAAATGGCAGATCGAATTAGATCCAGCAATATATTTGGGGATTGCGTAAGATCTTAACTTTTCCGATAAATTGCAGATCGAATTAAATCCAGTTATATATTTGAGGATTTGGTAAGATCTTAATTTATCCCATAAATTGCAGATCGAATTAGATCTAGCAATTTATTTCAATATTAAAATGGCAAATCGAATAGAAACAGCAATACATATATTTGGGGATTGACATCTAAAATTATCCAGAAAAATGACAGATAAAATTAGATCCCGCATTATATTTGGGTACTACGTAAGATCTCAAAAAATAATACACTGGTTCAAAAAATAATACACTGGCGGAGCATTGATTTTATAAAGATTACAATATTTTGTTAAAATAAGGTTTAAACTCAGAAGGTCTCGAGTTCGATACCGTTCACGGCTATGCATTTTTTTTTTTATAAAAAGATTTTCTTTTCATAAAATTATAATTTTATTTTCTATAAATGTTTTTATAAAATTATATTTTTTTAATTAATTGAATTTTAAAAAACAAAAATAATTTTATTTGCATCTTTTTGATGCTCTACACATTTCCAATTGTATCAATTGTTTTTAAGATTTATCAATTGTATTTCAGAAATAATCAATTGAATTTCAGTTTTATCAATTGTATTTCAGAACTTATCAATTATTTTTCAGATTTATGAATTGTATTTCAGAACTAGTCAATTGAATTTCAGTTTTATCAATTGTATTTCAGAATTTATTAATTGTATTTCCGAAATTCACAACTGTATTTCAAAAATTATCAAACTGTATTCCAGAAATTATCAATTGTATTTCAGAAATTATGAAATGTAATTTATAAATTTTTCTCTATTAACTATGATAAACAATCAACAAGTTCTGAAATAGATTTGATAATTTCTGAAATACAATTAATAGCTTCTGAAATACAGGTAATATTGTAGTTGCTGATGAGTTACCATATATGACCATTAGGGTGGGTCGATTTAGCAATCGATATTGTGCCATCGATTTTTCGATAGCTTTTGGCATGAGGAAAAAAAATTCCACTCCGACATATCAAAAAAATCATTTTCGAGGCGCCCAAATTTAAATTTTTTGCAATTTTTAAATAAATGCTAGATTAGCGCCATCTTGCGTTGGCTTTTTGAAACAACTAATGAAGTTGTAAACAATATAACATTACAACCTTTCCAGAAAGGTATTACTTATGAAAATCGGATAAAAAATGTTGCAACTAGCCAAAAGCAATCGAAAAATCAATGGCACAATATCGATTGCTAAATCGACCCACCCTAATGGTCATATATGGTAACTCATCAGCAACTACAATATTAACTGTATTTCAGAAGCTATTAATTGTATTTCAGAAATTATCAAATCTTTTTTAATTTAATCAGGTCAGATCTAAACTGATACATTTAGATAAAAATCGATAAACAATTGATAAAAATATATCGGGCCATTCTTCGGATGAAACTGTATTTCTATACAAGTGTTTCCAATTCGGTTAATCGATTAACCGATTCCTCGATTAATCTCTATTTCGGTTAATGTCGAAACAAATAATTTAAAACTCAAATAATTATTCGATCCGAATAATCGGTTAAAATACGTCGATTAACCGGTTATATTTTTAATATGTAATTTTTTGCTTTATTTTTTCTCAAAACTTCATAATTTTCTTAACTTTCGCTAAAAATTGCAAGAAACGCTTATAAAAAAACAAATACTAACTAAAATACGATCAAATTGTTTTAAAATCGATTGAACATTTAGATAACATTTTTTGAGCAACTCCAAGCATGTCGACATTGAACCAGCGAGACACGTCATGGGTTTTAAGAGACTCTCAAATTGGATTTGTTTTACATTATCGCAATTAATTTTTAATAAAATTTTTTTGAACTTTTTTAACAAAATAGAAACTTAAGTTTCTATTTCTAAAAAAAATGCTTTAACGCTGTGTCTGGCTGGAGCAGGCTTTAGGAAATACAATAGACAATTTTTTATTTCTGTTTTAATTCTTTTAAAATTAATTTTCAAAAGTGAGAGCAGTTTTTCAGCCTCTAGTCGATGATTTTATTTATATTTATTTCAACGAAAACAGTGCGTATTAAGTTTTAAAATTTTATTATTGCAAACATAGAATTTTGAAAGGCTGAAAAACTGCTCTCACTATCGAAAATCTGTGCTGATCACTTCTGAGTAAAAACTATAACAGAGTGCTAAATAGGAAAGAAAATAGCTATTTAGTTACATTGCATTCAATGCCTTACTTGGGTGAGATGGTTAAGCTGTCGCACTTTAGTATAGTTACGTTTGTAAAGTTGGAGCATGTGTTCGATTCCTACAGCCGACGGGTTGTTGAAAAACTTATCATATAGAGATAATCTGACAATAAAAACATCTAAATAATTAATATAATTTAATGGAAACTCACTGACAACGCCTGTCCATAAAACAAAATTAAAAATTAGATCTAAGCTGATTTGAAAATTATAATGTGTTTATAATGTTAAGAGAAAAAGGGTTACTCTTCTTAACCTCAAATCTATTAATTAAAATTGATTAAATTGCATATTAATTACAATATTAATTGCAGCTGTCTATAGGACCTTAAAACAATACTGTACTAAACTTTTCATTAAATTGATGCAGCCTTATGAAAAATTTCGTATTATTTATTGAAAATTACATACACCCAATGAAAAAGCTTTTTCGTAAAATTTGTTTTGCATTAACTTTGTGAAGAAAACTTCATTATTTTAGTGAACATTTTCATTAAAACTCGTCCAATTAAATTCTCTCTGCGTAAGTTAGCTCAGAATTCGGTTATTGTTAATGGCCCTTAAGAACCGAAAAGACTGAGAATTTAACAATTATTTATTATATTCTCAGACTACAAATATTCAGCAAATTGATTTTTGCAGAGTAAATTGGTATTTTCAAATAGAGCTTAACATTTTTTATGTTGATGTCTCAATGTAAAAGGCTCTTCCAGTTTTTAATATTTAAAAAATCAAACCTTTTTTGTTTTTATTGATAAAAAGTTGAGAAAATGCATTAATTTTGCATTAAACGATTAATCGATTAATCGCCAATTTTCTCGATTAACCGACCCGAATAACCGGTTAATTAATTTTAGTGATTTTTCGAATAATGCTTTAACCGGTTAACCGCCTATGTCGAATAATTGGAAACACTAATTTATACAGATATAACTTAATCACATATATATCTATGGTACTATATATGGTAGCATATATTATCATATCTGGAACTGTATTAAAAATGTTGTTCATAAGGTACCATATATGAGCATATATTATTGAAATGGCACCATATATGATAATATATGGTTTAAATGGCACCATATATAGTAATATATTACTTAAATAACACCATATATAAATATATATGGCACTATATATGGAATCATATATTATCGTATCTGGAACTGTATCAAAAATTTTGATCATGAGGTACCATATATGGCCATATATTGTTTAAATGGCACCATATATAATAATATATGGTTTAAATGGCACCATATATGCTAATATATTGCTTAAATAACACCATATATAAATATATATGACACTATATTTAGCATATATAATTATATATTCTTAAAATGCCGCCATATATATTAAGATATAGCTCTATATACAACTATATATGCAATAAGATCAGCCATGCTATGTAATATATAATCATATATACCATATCTAATATTATAAAGGTCGATATCTAATTAGATGAAATTATATATGGCATAATATAAGGAACAATTTTGGAAAAAGACGTCACATATAATTATATATGGATATACATAACGACATGTCTAATTATATATTGTAATATATGCCACATATGATTATATATAATTTTTTTTACTCGGGTATTGATATTTTTTCAATATCACTTCGAAATGTTTAATTTTCTTCGTGGTTTCCGCAATTTCAATTGGTATAAACAATGTTTTATATTTCATAACAAACAAAAAAATTGTTTTATTTATAAATTGAGCTTTCAAAATTTAAACGTTTCTAAGTACTAGGGGTTATCACTAGATGGCACTTTGTTCAAAAAATTGTCAATTTTCTGGTTTTATTTAAATTGAAATAATAACAAACAAAAAAGCAAAAAAAAAGGGGAATTCTCAAATTTTATTACTTAAATATATTTTGCGCTTGATTTTTTCTTATTTTCAGCAGTTTTTGAGTTTTTAAATATAGGCTCAGCTGATACTAAATAGTTGCTCAGGTGATACTAAATTTCAGCGCCCCCTACCGGTGAATAGTGTAAGTTTTGATTTCCTATCTCTATAATTAATAGTCTCTGCCAGGCTGGCCAGACTTGGGGTTTTGTCACCAAATTTGGGGATTTTTTGTTGGTCTTGGGGACAAAAATTTTCATTGGGGGACATGGGATTTTTTTTGGGATTTAAAAAATATTTTGGCGATTTTTTGGGGATATTTAAAATCCTTCATAACTTTTGAAGATTATATTAACTTTGTATAGTTTTCAGAAAATATCAGGCAAGTTTGTTCGCTTAATTTAAAAAAAAGGAACAAATTCACCCTTTCATGGATTTCCTGTATTAATTTAAAACTTTTTCTTTTTGCCTGAGAGTTTTACACGATTCATGTCCCAGAATCTAAAACGTTGTTTATACAAAAAAACATCATATCGATTATGGATAAAAGTCTATTGCATTAAACAGACAAACTTGAAAAATTCAAATCTAAAAATTCTTTAAAAAATGCCTTAAATTCTTGGAAATTTCAAAATAAAATATGTTTAGCGTTCGATTGTTGTGTTTAAATAATTTAATAAAAATTGAACGTTTTATTTGTAAAAGTCCCTGAAATCTAAGAATTTTTCTAGATATTTATACAAAAGCAACCCAAGAATTTTTAAAAGCAGTTATTGCTAGTGCTATTTTGTATATTTAATTCCAGTTTTTATGCGGATAATGTTCATTTTAAGCAAATTAAATAAGCTTTACTACCTTTTTGAACATTTTTTCTAGTTGGGGATTTTATGGGGATATTTTTAGATTTGTTTGGGGACAACGAAAAAAAGTATCTGGCAAGCCTGGTCTCTGCTAAATACAATCGATTTGTTTTTTAACCCTTTCATGCCCGAATTTTAATGACTGGGAATTTTCCGACCAAACTTAGTGGAAATATAGATCTATGCCAAAGAAATATTTTTGATTATTTTTATAGCTTTGCAGCACCGCCTAGAGCAGGGGTGGCAAGACTTTTTTCGTTGCGTGCCAGAAACGGAAAAATTTTTTTTCTAAAAATTTCTCGCGTGCAACCTTAATTTTAGTTGTCTTTTAAGTCCTTTTTTACAAATTTTTAAAATTTGGAAAATTTCTCTTAAAAATATCATCGCAGATGTACTTATTTATCAGCGCTACGGATAACCCCCATGAAATAACCCCCAAAGGGAAAAATTAATTAACATCCATGAAATGACGTAAAAATGTTTGACGGTTATTTAATTTTTGGGGGTTTATTTAAACTTTAAATATTGAGATTTTTTCCTTATGAAAAAATCCCCAATGAAATAAAATTAAAACAGTTTGAACATTATTGCCTTTTCATTTTTTTGGAGGGTTATTCAATTTTTGGTTGTTATTTCATATTGTTAAAAAAAATTATTGGGCGCCATCAAATATATAAGTAAATAAGAAACTAGTTGAAAAATGTGCTTCGGGCAAAAATTTGATTTTGTTTAAATAAATCTCGCGGTGTTTACCATCATAATAATGAATAAAAAGCGAATATTATGGATTTGAACAGAGAAATGAAATGGCTCTGCGAAACACGATCAAAACCCAATTTCAAATTCCAACAAATGGGTTATTTCATTACACTCAAAGAAAAAAGTTTGTAGAAAAGTTAGTAAAACTGTTAGTACTTGAACTTAACAAATTTTTAACTAATTTTTAGTTAAAATTTAATTTTTAGTTAATTTTTTTGCTACCTCCACATTACTAACTTACAAATTTTTTTGCTATTTTTTTTTGCTGAATTTAGTTACTAATTTTTAACAATAAATTTGCTGACTTTACAGTATTTTGCTGAATTTTAGTTACTAATTATTAACAGAAGTTTTGCTAATTTTAAAAATTTTTTGTAAACTAAACCACCAATTTTGGAGCGCTTATAAACAGAATGTTAAATGACTCATAAAAATTACTGCACATTTTTAACTCGCCAAAAATAATGCAAAAAGTTTTTAAATAAAGCTAAATTGAAATGGTTGAAAATTTGTCCTACTCATAAAATATCTAAATTATTAAAATTTATGAGAAAAGTTTCTATTTATCGTAACCCGAGTAAAACGGGTTATATATTATTTTATATTATTTAATAAAATTATGTCTCGTTATATATTGCTTTGTATGGCACTATATATAATAAGACATAAATTCCGTCTTTCGAACAAATTTTATATGACCCAATATCCAAATATATCATTTTACATATGTTGTCATATTTAATAAGATCTCGCCCATGGAATTGAAATTGTAAGACCAAAAATAGCCCAGTTTCATGTTTAATTTAAATTTAATTTAAGATTTTATCGAAGTCAATTACAATCCATTTTTAATTGGAAAATATTCTTTTACAAAAACAAATTTTGATATAAAATTCAAGTGATTTAAAAAATAATATGAACACGAAAAACCGGCAAAATATTTTTGTATAAAATCTGAATGAAATTATCTCACAGTTACCCATACATAATCGACATTGAAAATATTATGTTAAAAGAGTTAACACTTAACATACGCAGTCAGACTTTATATGGGATTTCGTACCACATATGTATAGCAACAAAACAAGTCTATTGATTTAAAAAAGAAACATTTATTTTCCCTATATAATTTATTTTATAGTCTTGTTTCAAATGAACTCTTAATATCTTAGTAAATTGAAATTCATTTTCATTTAAAACGTTATAAATTTACATCGAAACAACAGATTCTTTTATTTTTAAATTGAATATTGGGTCATATTAATAAAAGTTAGCCAATTCTTCGAAGTAATTATTTTGGTTTAGGAATGACGTACCACCACCAAATTTATCCATAGGATTGAAGGATACCATAAAATATAAATGAAAATTAAAACAAAAAAATTGTCTACCCGCAAGCAGACTATAAATGCAAATAGAAAGACTAAAATTGTGTAATAAATAACTTAAAAACCTAATAAATAATTCCCCCATAGTGAAATCTGGTTTTTTATTCACTATTTACAAATTTAAAACACTTTTAAACGATTATTTCATGACATTTAATTGTATTAAAAAATGTTTCATGTCAAATTTGTTATCACAATTTTAATGCATTTTTCCCATTTTTTTTTTAAGTGAAAGCCGAAAAATAAAAGCTGCATTTGAACATATCTCACTTTCAAAATTAAAATCTCATCTTTAGTGAAAAATCCAGTAATGATTTATGGAAAATTATTTGAAATTTCATTTTATTTAGAATTTTTATGGATTATTCCTAAACTATACTATAGCTCGTATGAGTACTGATTAATGTGTAGATACTTTTTATGTATGCAGTTTCACATCATGACTCGGAAACTTACTAGCTTTGCTTAGTTCACACGATACACGAAACCTTACGTGAATCCCCCATTGTTTTTCAGTACAATATTTGATAAAAACAGAAATACGAAAATTTTTTATCCAACTGGACCTAATTGCATCAACTTTTAAATATTAAGATATTATTTCATACAATAATGTCTGGTCGAAATTCGGATTAAATTGTATATAATTTAAAGTAATTAAATCCAATTTGATCTACGTAGATACAATTATATTCACCATTTTTCGGATTAAATTGTATGTGATTAGTTATTGTATTTCATCAAATTAGATATGTCACCATATCATCTTTTTTAATCGGGAATACATTAATTTTCAAAGATCAAGGTTTATTTTGGACGAACCATTTTAATATGAAAATTGTGATTAAAAATATCTCTGGGGAGCAAGTGGAGTTCAGGGGGATGACCCTAATTTTTACCCCCAATATTGTACTTTTTAAGCTTATTTAAAGAATACGATATTTGTAATCGGCCACACCTTCTTTCCTGTGGGTGGAGCTTTAGAGGTGAAAATGGAAACTCAAATAAATTCGGAAGTACATATCCGATCAGCAAACAATGAAAATCAAAAGAAGGGTCTCTATACAATACATTTTCCCAATCAGAAGAATGCAAACGGGAAAGCGGTGGTAAAGCACTTTAACAGGTGGTACAAGTACTGGCAAAAAGTGCTTTCCCATATCCGTTGGCAAAACACTGGCAAAACTAATAAATAGGTGGTCTTGAAATATATTTTCCAAAATAAAATTTAAAAAAAGTTCATATGTATTTTTTTGGTCCTGCCGTAATTTGAACCCAGGCCGTCAGATTGGCAGACGATTGCTCTACCCACTGAGCTAACGAGACATATAATATTTGATGGCTAAACACATAAATGAGTGATAATAGCTGGACAACTACTGGCTCTGCCAAAATGCTAGTACTGGCAAACAATTTTTTGTAACTAATATGCCAGCGTTGGGAGGGCAAAAGAAAAGTTGGTCTTGAAGGAATTTTCCCACAAACAAAAAATTGATTTTATAAAACAAAAAAAATTTTAAATTAAAAAAAATAAAAAAAAAATTTTTATAAAATCATTGGTCTACCAGTGAATTGATTTTTATACCACTGGTAGCATTGGCTAGGTAGCATTGGAAAACCACTGGTTGCAAACCCTGGCATATCACTCTAAGCCAATTCTATGGCAGTGTTTTTTTTTATAAAAAAACGCTTTTTGCAAACGCTGGCAAAGCGTCCCAAACGAGTGTTCTGCCAGTCATTTATTTTTAACACCGTGGTTACCCAGTGCGTGATTTTTTGTACCACTGGCGATTTCTGACTGGGTTGTTATGGTTAACATATTATTGTCTATAAATATTACCACTTTTACAAAAAATTATTCTTGGGAAATTTTCATTGGCATTGAAATATAATTCGCATTACTTTATCTCAATGTCAATGCCAACAAATTTCATCACCATTCAATGCCAATGAAATTTTTTTCAATTTGCATTGATGAAAACAATGGTAATTAAATGTACACATAATTGAAGAAAAAGCATTGTAATATAAAAAAAATATAAGAAATACGCGAATTTTTAATTTTTTTTTCTTAATTTATTCTTTTATTAAAACATGAAAAAAATACTTCTTTCATCAATTATAAATGGGCATTTAGGCATTGAACAATGCCAATTGAAAAAATTTCAATTAATTGACACATTCCATAAACTGGTCCCAAGTATGTTTTTAAATACAAATTTATTTTTTATTTATTAATTTTCATTTCATTTGCTCCTTTTTTACCTTTTTCCAGTCCACTAGTAATCTGCCAAAGTTTTGTTGATTTCAGAAAATTTTAGCAAAAATTTTGTAGATTTAACATTTTTTTTTTGATATTTTCATTCTATTGTTATTTTGCAATTTTTTTGCTGATTTCAGCAAGTTAAATTGTTATTTGCATTTAACAAAAATTTTGCTCAAATATTACTAAAATTCTGTAAATTTAAGTTTTTTTTTGCTATTTTTATTAAACTACTATTCAGCAATTTTTTTGCTAATTTTAGCAGGTTAAATTGTTATTTGCAATTAACAACAATTTAGCTCAAATATTACTAAAATTCTGTAAACTTAACAGTTTTTTTTTGCTGTTTTCATTTTATTAATATTTAGCAAACTGATTCTGCTAATATTAGCAGTTTATTCTGCAGCATCATTTTTAAATAATTTTTAGAAACTTTTTCTGCTATTTTTACGGACTTATTTGTATGAGTGTACTGGCAAACAATTTTTTGTAACTAATGTGCCAGCGTTGGGAGGGCAAAAGAAAAGTTGGTATTGAAAGAGATTTCCCACAAACAAAAAAATTGATTTTAGAAAACAAAAAAAATTTTAAATTAAAAAAAATCCAAAAAAAAAAATTTCCTTTCAACCGAATTTTAACTCGGAACCTGACTACAAACCTTTTTTAACAAAGCGTCAGCATTTGTATAAAATCATTGATCTACCAGTGAATTGATTTTTATACCACTGGTAGCATTGGCTAGTTAGCACTGTATAACCACTGGTTGCAAGCCCTGGCATATCACTCTAAGCCAATTCTATGCCAGTGGTTTTTTTTATAAACCCCCGAAATTTTTGTAAAAAAATACTGGCAAAACGCTTTTTGCAAACGCTGGCAAAGCGTCCCAAATGAGTTTCTGCCAGTAATTTATTTTTAACACCGTCGTTACCCAGTGGTATGCCAGTGCTTGATTTTTTGTACCACTGGCGATTTCTGACTGGGTTGTTATGGTTAATATATTATTGTCTATAAATATTACCACTTTTACAAAAAATCATTCTTGGGAAATTTTCGTTGGCATTGAAATATAATTGGCATTACTTTATCTCAATGTCAATGCCAACAAATTTCATCACCATTCAATGCCAATGAAATTTTTTCAATTTGCATTGATGAAAACAATGGTAATGAAATGTACACATAATTGAAGAAAAAGCATTGTAATATAAAGAAAATATATAGGAAATACGCGAATTTTTAATTTTTTTTTTAATTCACTCTTTTATTAAAACATGAAAACAAATACTTCTTTCGTTAATTATAAATGGGCATTTAGCCATTGAACAATGCCAATTGAAAAAATTTCAATTAATTGACAAATTCAATAAACTGGTCCCAAGTATGTTTTTAAATACACATTTATTTTTTATTTATTAATTTTCATTTCATTTGCTCCTTTTTTACCTTTTTCCAGTAATCTGCCAAAGTTTTGTTGATTTCAGAAAATTTTGTAGATTTAACAGTTTTTTTTTGTTATTTTCATTCTACTATTATTTTGCAATTTTTTTGCTGATTTCAGCAAGTTAAATTGTTATTTGCAATTAACAAAAATTTAGCTCAAATATTACTAAAATTCTGTAAATTTAACAGTTTTTTTTTGCTATTTTAATAAAACTACTATTCAGCAATTTTTTTTGCTAATTTTAGCAGGTTAAATTGTTATTTGTAATTAACAACAATTTAGCTCAAATATTACTAAAATTCTGTAAATTTAACAGTTTTTTTTTGCTGTTTTCATTTTATTAATATTTAGCAAACTGATTCTGCTAATATTAGCAGTTTTTTCTGCAGCATCTTTTTTCACTAATTTTTAGTAACTTTTTCTGCTATTTTTACGGAGTTATTTGTATGAGTGTACTTGTGTGTACTTACTCAGTATATTGGCTTGTGGGCCATTAAAATGCGGCAATACCCTGGGTAAAGTAAGCCAGCTTGTGTGTAGAGTTTGAAAGTACTCGGGGGTACTAGCAAGTACACACAAGTATCTCCGAGTACTTTCAAACCGTACACACAAGCTGGCTTACTTTACCCAGGGTATGGCCGCATTGTAATTGCCCACAAGCCAATATACTTCGTAAGTACACACAAGTATAGTGGCTTGTAAATTAGACAAAATTTTTGGAAAATTTCAAATATTTTAAATTTCATTGTTTGTTTTACACAAGTATCCCAAATCGTAAGTACACACAATGTGAAGTGTACGAAATCGATTACATTGTGTGGACTTACACGTTTTTCTAAAGGGTAATTGTAATTAAAATTTTTCCATTAAATATTACTTCAAAGAATTTTTTATTTTTGTTATTACGGATAACATAAATTGAGGCTTATAATTTTAGAAAAAAATGCACCAAAAAGTCAAGTGGTTTACGAGGGGTACTATTTATATTTCGGGGACTGGCAACACCAATGTCAATAGCTAAAATCTGGCAACACCATAATAAAATTTGACATTTTTTAGCATAAACGTACTCACAATGTTTTGATGTACAAGTGCTATTGGTTTTGTTTACAGTGAGTTAAGAAATTCAATTTGGACAAAAAATTTAAATTTCAAGAGAAGGTTTTCGTTGGATTATTTTTCACAACTTTCGACGTGGATTATCTCAACAAGAATGTGTCGATGAACCCATTTCTTTGTATGGCGATAAAGCAGCATCAAAAACGACAGTATATCGCTGGTATAGTCAATTCAATCGTGGTTGTAGTTCGGACGCCGAAGAATTCCGTGAAGGTTGTCCAAAATCGGTTGTTGTGCCACAAAACATCGATGCATATAGTGAGATAGAGGCATCCTTGCACATTAGTTCCACTTCAATACATTCGATTTTGCATGAACACTTAGTTGTAAAAAAAAATTGCTCTCGTTGGATACCCCATAATTTATCAATCGCTCAAAAAAAGGCTCGCGTCGATTTGTGTAAGGGAATGATTAAAAAGTTCGACTGTGGTACTTCAAAAGACGTGTATAAAATCGTGACAGGTGACGAATCATGGATATATGCGTATGAGCGGGAAACAAAACTGCAATCGACCTTTCGTGGAAGAAGCACAGCGAAGCAAATGGTCGCCTGTTTCTTCGGCCGAATGGTTCATGTGGCCACTGTTCCGCTTGAGCAACGTATGACGGTCAATTCTGAGTGGTACACGACCATTTGTTTGCCGGAAGCCTTCGGAGAAATTCGTAAAACTAACCCCCAAAGACGAATGATTCTCCATCATGACAATGCGTGTTTTCACACATCTCGTCAAACAGGTGAATTTTTGAGCAGTCAAAACATCGAATTAATGACTCATCCTCCGTACAGTCCTGACTTGGCACCCAATGACTTCTTCTTGTTCCCGAATATCAAAGGTAAACTGCGTGGTCAACGATTTACGAGTGCCGAAGGAGCAGTTGAAGCGTTCAAAAACCATGTTTTGGAGGTGTCTCATGAGGAATGGAAAAATTGCTATGACAAATGGTTTGAACGAATGCAAAAGTATATGGATCATCAAGGGGAATATTTTGAAAAACAATAAAGCCATTTTTATTTGAAAATGTTTGTTATTATTTGCTATTCCCAAAATATAAATAGTACTCCAGGGAAACAAGCCGATCAAAATAATCGGCGGCGGCGGCGCAAGCAAAAAATCGGCGGCGATTAAGGTTGAGCCGGATAAAAATCGGCGGCGGCGGCGCAACCAAACAATCGGCGGTGGCGGCGGCTTGATCGGATTGATAGAACATTATACACGTAGTTTAAAGATGTTTAAGGTTTTTTCCAAAATATAGCAGTAGAAAATTGTGCAAAAAATTTGGAATTATCAAATAAAAAATAATTTTAAGTTAAATTCATCGATAAAAATTACAAATTTAGGATTTTTAGTTTTTGAACGGAGCTAGAAGGAGAGATAGTTGGGCTTACCAAATATATACATATGTTTATATATTCAACAAAATTGTGTGGAAATATTTTCAAATAAAACTGATTTTCTTAATTTTTTCTTATTTTGTTTAATTTTGACGGCTTTTAATTGCAATATTTTGTTTAAAAAAACTAATTTTTATCTAATTTATTCTTTATTCAGGGTTTAATGAAGTTCTACTTTAATCGCTTTAAAATTGTCAAAGTTATACATTTTTTTATAAACATGGAATCTCTGCATTTATAAGAAAATTGAAAATATTAACCTTAATGATTGTGCAAACAAGAACATCGAGTTGCTGAAATTAAATGTTTAGAAAAATTACGATAACTTTTTCAATTAATTTCAACAAAAGAATCTGATTTTACTAAGAACTAAACCCACTTTCAGAATAAATTACAATAGTAAAGAATTGTTTAATACTGTAAAAAAGCCGTCAAAGTATACAAATTAAAAAAAAATTAATTGTAATATTTAAAAAAAAAACTGTCAACATATTTCAGTTACAAATAAATAATTCTATATATATTTGGAAAGCTAAAATTTTTGTCTTTCCAAAAACTTTACAATATTCAAAATCGGTTGAAAAATTGCTGAATTTCAAATTGTTAAGTGCTTGAAGTCGCTCAAAAACAGAGTTTTGACACTATCACCCCTGTTCTGAATTTCGAAACTTTTTAATTAGATTGGTTTTGTAAAATCACACAAAATTCTAAATATCGGAAATTGACTGTTTCAACCAAATTTAGCATACTGACAAATTTTAAAATAAATTTTAACATATTAATTTTTGCAACAAAATATTCGTTTTACTTTCACCAGGCTTTTCCAACACGAAATAAAACGAAGAAAATAATTCGGATGTGGATCACAGAACAGCAAAAAAATGCGGAATGTTTCACTTTAGAATTTTTTATGTGGATTCGGAACTTAGAAATAAACAAACTCTATTTTCACTCAAAATGAAATGTGTTTTTAGAATAAACTAGAAAAAAATATGGTTCCAAAAAAATTATGCTCGAAAAGATGTCAAAGTTGAAAAACTTAGAAGAAAAAATAAAAAATTCAGATATTCACCCCTGTCCTTAGTTCCGAAACTTTTTAATTAGAGTTGATTTGTAAAATCACACGGAATTAAAAATTTCGAAAATTTGTTGTTTCTACCAAATTTTAATATTCATAGACTAATTTTAAAATAAATAAATATATAATAATTGTTGTTAAAAAATATATATTCGTTTCACTATAATCAAGCTTTTTCTACACGAAATAAAACGAAAAATATAACTCGGATGTGGATCACGGAACAGCAAAAAAATTTGGAATGTTTCACTTTAGAATTTTTTTGTGGATTCGGTACTCAGAATAGCGCCGATTATGTAAATATCTCCCCAATTTTATAAGTCGACCGAGAAATAACTTAACATTTTTTTCGTCCGCAATGTCTTAAAAATGTGTCTTTTGATAATAATTTCAGGTGTACTGAAATTTCTGAAAAATATGATGTGATCTACTTAACCAAACCTACGACCATAGATTCGAATGAATTAATTCTTTAATTGACTTTTGGATTTTTAATTAAAATTTACTAATATATCATTCGTTTATACCATTCCTTATTAATTCATTCACTGGCTTCATTCTTTTAATTTTCATGCATAGTGAATGAATTCTTTCATGAATTCATTCTTTTTATAATGATCTTTCACGTTTCATTCGGTTTGTAAAAGGTTAAAACAAATGTTGAGTTTTTAATTATTTTTATGGGTTTTGTATATGATATCAATATTATATCCCTCAAATAAGCCACATTTTTATTTAATTTGTAATTATAAACTAAAGTGTTGTCAGAATCATTAGTATATTCATATCTTAGATCTTTTACTGAATGAATAAAATGACAATTTTGATAAGCCATTTTGTAAAAGATTAGAATTAATGAAAAAATTTATTATTTAAATTGATTGTAATTTCATAAGGAATGTACTCAACATAAGAATACATTCTATTTAATATTAAAGTTTGGGAATGAAACCTATGAATTAATTATAAAGGAATGGTTTGATGGAATGATATATGTATATTCAATTTCTAAAGCTGATTTCGGTTTTGTGCGAATTAAGCTAAAATTTAATTAATTCTTTCGAAGCTCTGCCTACAATCTACACTTGGTCATTTGAAAAGTATATATGCATATTTTTTATTTTGTAACACTGTGTATTTTGTATCCAAAACTATGGGTGCTAAAGACGTGTTCATTTGAATTCTCTCCTCTATTGCATATGTAAATTTCAGCGAAATCTGTCAGAAGTTTTCAAGCAAAACTTCCAACTTAAGAAATATTTATGACAAAAATCCTTCTTAGCTCTGACTATAAAACTGGTTCTTTTATTTTTTTTGAACTAAAAAAAAATACTCTTGATGGTTCAGGAAATGATGAAGTAGAAAATTTGTTTTAAAAATTAATTTTTTTATTTTGGAAAATTGATACTTCCAGCCGAAATGAGCCGAAAAAAATCGCCGGCGGCGGCTGAGGCAAAAATGACGGGCGGCGGCGGCTTAAACGGCTTACGGCGGCTGGCTTGTTTCTCTGTAGTACTCCTCGTAAGAGATATTGAGTTCCACATATTCAGTTCAGATTTTAACCGTGTATTTTTCAAAAAGTCCGTTTTCGTAGTCCGCGAATTTTATGGAATTTTATCTTTATATTGTTTTAAATAAATTGCTAAAATTTAAATTTATACTCTTGAAAATTTTAGTTGCGGACAAAAGAATAAAAAAATTTAATTTATAATAGTTTTCCGCGTTTTTTTTTTTCTCCCGCAAAGCCCTCGAAACGGCGTTATTGCATATATTTGAGTGAGAAATTCAATTGAATATTAAGTAATAAACTATTTACTTTTTAAACTATTTACTTTTTATACTTATTTAATTATTTTAAAACAATTCTATTATTAGCACAAGAAAACCGAAAATTAACCGAAACCGCGGTTTTTATAATTTTGAAAAACCGCGGTTTTCAGATTTTTCGGATTTTTCTACAACGACGGATGAGTAGAGCAAATAAATAATAAATGGTTTACCGAAGGGAATTAAAGATCTTCGAATACCGTTGCTCGGATCGCTTCAATCTGTAATATTCAACTGTGGCCGATTGATATACAACATTGTTGTTATATTATGGGTGGGAACTCGGTCTTAGTTAAATTTAACTCTGTTTATACAAGAGACTGTATTATGTAAAATTATTCCCAAATTAATCCTATAAAGCTCAATGATGTTATTGGTAGTCGTGTTGCTAGTTGAATATACTTGTATGATCACCTGAATGATTCTTCTTCCAAGCTTATGTACATTTGCTGTAAATTGTGGAAAGAGAGAAAAATAAAAAATGTAAACTTTTTAATGGCCATAGACCGAAGTCAGATATAACTTTCTTCAATGGGCTAGAGAAAGTTTTGGATCTTAGGCAATGTGTTGAATTGATTGAAGCCCCAGTAAATAGTATGTCATCGTCCACTTCATCTGCTGGTCTTCCTTCAATTAGTTAAAATTGTAGTTGGTATAGTACTTAAAATTTTATTTTCGTTTTCATAATTTATAAATTTAAATTTAATAATTTTCTGGTAATGATAATTACAAAAAATTATTTTGATTTCTTTGAGCTTATTTTATCAAATTGTCAATCATACACGGTGGGCAGGAAGCAACTTGTTATTCCATAAAAATGGCGACAAAAACCAAAATCGGGGATTTGTTTGTGATAAAAAATGTATTCAAAAGCCGTTTGAATTGAAATCCTAGCTGCTCCTTTTCTTGAGATATTCACTTTTTTCGATTTTTGGGAGAAGAATTTTCTAAATATTCAAAAGGCCAAAACCACAATTTCTTAATCATTTTTCGCATCTGTATTTTTCAGTAAATCATACAAGTATGTACATACTTGTTTCTCTTTAGTTTTTTTTTTGTGTATACATGCAAGCAAATTTACTGGTCAGAGCAATTATAAATAGCACAAATTTAGGGGAATTCCCTTTTTGTGCATACAAGCAAATTTACTTGTCAGGTGTATGCCTAATTACGAGGACATTATAAGGAGTGAGATCATAAAAATGTTAACACAAATAAAGTTAATTAAAAAATAAACCACTGAATTTTAAGACTACAAACCAAATTTTTATTAAATGAAATTTAATATAAAATCAAACAAAAAAACCGCATGGAATTCTACCCACTACGAATAAAGTTATCCACTTTTTCCGGAAACCCTCCCATTAAGGCTTTTATGGTAGTTTCTGTCACCTTTTTAGAGCAGGTGGTCCATCTACATTTGAAATCTTGCATGTCCTAGGAGACCTTTTTTGTGCCCTTTAATTCTCTTTTAACAAGACCCCAATATCTCTCCACTAGCCTGAGCTCCGGTCAGTTTGGTGGATTTGCCTCTCTTGGTACAAAAACCACATTATTATCATTATACCACTCCAGCGCTTTCTTGCGGTGGTGACAAGATGCTAAATCGGGCCAAAAGTAAGTGGATACATTGTGCTGACTCAAAAATGGAAGAAGTCTCTTCTGGAAACACTCCTTCTGGAAACACTCCAAATTTCGCTGTTTAAAGAGCCAGATGTCACAAATGACTGGCTTCTTTGGCCGCAGCTACATATGGCTTGCCATACTAGGAATTTTTTAGGGAATTTCGTTTGCTTTTTCGACCTAAATTTTTCCGCAACATTTCCTCGAACATCGGAAACATAAAATTCTTGACCAGGGAGCTCCGAAAAATCAGCAAGGACATAAGTTTCGTCGTCCATTACACAACAGTTGTGTTTTTGTATAAAACTTTATTTAAATTTTCGAGCTCTGGTTTTGGCCTCCAAATTTTTAAAAGCGTTTCTATCGGGAACTTTTTGAACTTTGTAGGACTTTAGTCGTGCTTACGTTTCACTTTACATACAAAAAAGTCCGAGCATTGGGCAATGTTACGATAACCAGTCGTTGTTCCTGTTCCCGGCTTCCTTTCAATTGTTAGCTGTTCCAGACACCTTTTTACCACTTTTGAAACTGTTTGGCGGCATACATTAGTCTCTTTTGCAATTTTTTTGTATGTCCAAGTTTGGTTTTGTTGAAAATATTTAATTATTTTTGAACGCACTTTTCTTTCATCGTCCATTGTGTAAAAAATTGCTAATTAAAACTCATGATGTAAATTAATTTATTAACTGACATATTTTTAAAATGTAAATTGCCGGAAAAAAAATGAGAATCTTTAAACCAAAGTTATAGGCAAAAATGTGTGTTAACATTTTTATGATCTCACTCCTTATTCACAATACAAACTAGACAGGTAACTGTTTGCGACTGTTACATTTGTTCCACTGCTCGATGTACTAGCCATTCCAAAGTAAAAAAAGGTCGAGGAAAAATAAAACAATTTCCGACTATTGATGTTAATAAAGTTCCCGAAAGTACTGTAGATAAATCTTGTTCAAAGATAAGTAAAGAGAGAACTTCTTTAGAAATTTGTAGAAATTGTTTTCAAGAAATCGGAAAAGGTATTTCACATTATTGTAAAGGCGCAGCTTCCTCAAATGCACGTGAAAATATATTTAACTTGGTAAAAAAAATACCCTCTAAACAACAAGATCAAGTCGTAACTAGTCTTTTAGGGAAAAAAATATGAAATGAATAATGCAACAGGTAAAAAACCTCGAATATCCATTAATAAAAAATCTCCAAATGAAATAATCTTTTCTCCTGAAAGATTATATAATTTTCTAGCTAATACTGCATCATCTTCAAATTATATGAAAAAATTAGTAAACTTCATTCGTAGCAAAGTTGGAAGGAAATCTGTTCCTTCGAATTATAACCACCCTTTGCAAGAAAAACAAAAGTTAATGGAAACTATTTACCAAGAAAATTTTTCTAATTTCGAGACTAAAGTAGGAATTACACAAAGAACGGTTTTTTATGCTAACGCTAGTGAAGTTCTTGACTTTGTTTTTGAACAACGGAATGTGGAGCAAATACAGGAAATTAAAATAAAATTATTGGCAGATGGAGGTCAAAATTTTTTCAAAATTTCATTATCTAAGAAGAAAATGATTCAAACGATTGTGAAAGTAAAAATGTATCCTTTTATTCTTCTGGGGGAAATATTGTAAATAAACGCAAATTAAATAGTGTCAATCGATTAATTATACTATGCATAGTACCAGAAATTAAAGAGACTTATGACAATCTTAAAACTTTAGTTCATTTAACAAAATTAAATGAAATACCTTTTAAGTTTGCGTCTGATTTCAAATTTATTTTAATGTTCAATGGACAGCAGACAGTGCCACATACCCGTGCCCTTATTGCTTTATAACTTTGGGTGAATTAGTAAGCTTTAATCAAATATATATTAGAAACTGATTTAAAAACCGACGGTAACCAATATTTTAATTTAAAAACGTACAAAAATTTGAAAGAAGATTATTTGCACTTTCTACGTGTTGGTTGTGATAAAAAAAGAAGCAAAGAAAATCACAGTACAGTTAATTTTCCATTATTCGCGGAAGAAAATAATGATGATTTCGATAATACATAAGTAATAGAGAAGTGTTCCTCCAGAGCTCCATCTTCTTCTAGGATTTGTGAACCATCTTTTTTGGAACGGGATTGTTAAAGTAGTAGGTAGTGATAAAGCTTTATTGTGACCCAAAAATCTAAGAATAATTCATAAGAATTATCAACGCGATGCCTTTGAAGGAAATCAATGTCGTAAACTTTTAAAAGAAGCGGATGCCCTACAAGATCCTATTATTTACGAGAATGTTGGACCATATCGATTGCTGCCTTATATCGCTACATTAAGAGCAATGAATAAAATTGCAGAATCTTGCTTCTCTACAAAAAAAGTAGATTTAAGTGATTTTGATAAAAATATCAGCGAGCTCCGCAATGCTTTAAAGAGTACAGATGTCACTCAAACCATTAAAATCCATGTGATTTTAGATCAGTTGAAACAAGCCATAATGCTCATAAATAACGATGAACATTATGGCTTGCTGGTCTGAGCAAGCTGGGGAATCGATTCATAGAGAATTTGTTAAGTTTTGGAATAAATTCAAAATAAATAGTATAGAAGATACATCTTACCTGAACCGATTAAAAAAAGCAGTAGTTTCTTTTTCATCCCTTCACATATAAAAGTTAAATTTAACATTTTAATTTTTTTCTGTTCTATATTAAATAATTTATTATTAGTAATAGATGAAAATTAAAAAAAAAAGTTAAAAACAGATAAAAAGTTAAAAAAAAATTTTTTAAATAAAGAAGTTTAAAAAAATTTAAAAAAAACAACAAATAAAAAGTTAAAACAAATTTAAAAAAAGAAAAAAGCTTAAAAAAATTTTTAAAAATAAAAAAGTTTAAAAAAAACTTTAAAAAAAAGTGGTGCAATGTAAGATACCTCCACGCGGTGCACCATGGAAACGTGTAAAATCGGCTGAAATCTTACTTCATGTTCTGAATGAAAATCAGCCTGGCGAAGCTGGGCCAAACCAGTTGTATATTTATACTATATACTATATCGAAAAAAGTGAATATCTCAAAATCAGAAAAAGTGAATATCTCAAGAAAAGAGCAGCTAGGATTTCAATTCAAACGGCTTTTGAATACATTTTTCATCACAAACATATCCCCGCTTTTGGTTTTTGTCGCCATTTTTATGGAATAAGTTTCTTCCTGCCCACCGTACATAGTCAACCTGCTGAATTTTTTTCATTCAGCACCGTAAGTTGTTTCGATTTCACGTGAAAATGTTATACTCCATATAAAAAAAATTATTTTTCACGATAATGAGTTCCACGTGAAAATTGTGTGGAGTTTGTTTTCACGCAAATTTAATATACAAGACTATTATTTTTCTTGACAAAAGTGACATTTTGTGTTTATTGAGATTGTGTCTTTGTTATAAAATTAAAAAATTGTTCATTTTTATAAATTAAATTGCAATTTGAGGCCTTTAAAGTTCGAGTAAAATTTTTCCACGTGAAAAACAACTTACGGTGCGTTAGTTAATTTTATTTCTTTCAATTATAATCTACATTATTTGTTATTTATTATAATACAATTATTGTTAATTATAATTTAATGACAGTAAATTTAAATTTAGGACCCGTTGTTAACGAGAACGCTTTTTGCGTTCAAATTCAAGATGCTTAGTAGGGGGGGGGGGGGGGTTCGGGAAATCCCGGAAAAGTTTGCCAGGAATTCCCGGGAAAATAATATATTTTCCCTGGGAAAACGGGAAATTTTAAAAACATTAAATTTTTTAAATTGTTTTTGTTGGAATAAGATTTTTTAATTTTAGTTATAAAAAACATTTTAAATACCAAAAGAAAAATGTCATTGGTAAAATCTTTTAAAAGGGAATCAATTTATTTGACGCACAAATAAAATCTGCCAAGTAATTAGGAGTATTTCAACTAATAAAGATTTTTCGCATAACTTATTTAAGTAGTAAAACCTAAAAACTTGGTAAAATGTTTAAAAGAAATATGAAAAAAAAGTTTTGTTTCTTATAAATAATCGCCCTTACTATCTAAATTTTTCAAATGTATATTTTAGTTAAAGTCGACTTTAGTTAACTCTTTCACTACCCTTGTACACTACAGTGTACACATATTTAAAAGAATATATAAAATTTAATAGCGCAAAAAAAAACGTTATACTTTTTACAAATAAGTCTATTAGGATCTTGGACTTCAAATAAAAATTATATGTATAAGCAGTTCAACATGGCAATATGGTCGCGATATTTGATAATGAAGTCTAATTTTTTCGAATATAACATATCTCCGAGAAAACGGGGTTTTGGTGTTTCTCCTAAACTAATGAAGATAAATAATTGAAATTTGGCGTATACAGCTATGGACATATAATTGGCACAAATTTAAATTGCGCATAAATTTAAGTATTTTCCAACTAAATATATTTTAAAATGCTAGTTTTATCTCTTCTGAATATTGTTAAAAAAAATGTTTGTCTTAATAGTGCTCAAATGTTCCGTTATGTTTTGCTTATTATTTACCGTTTTCATTTTTGCGTTAACAATGCTGATTTAAAGTGGACATATAAATGGCACAATTTACTTAAAATAGGCAGTAGTCGTGTAGATTTAATTCAAAGCAATAAATATTTTTCGTAGTTCAAAAATAAATATAAAAAGTTAAAACATTTTTTAAATGGGATCAGGAAAACATACCACAGGTGAGGAAAGGCGGATCATATGGAAAATGTATGAAGATGGAAAAAAGTAGCGAAAATTGCTGAGATAATGCAAATTTCTCGCAAAAAAGTCTACAATGCAATTAATTCTTGTGTTAGGATCCCGATATATTGACTAAGGGTAAAATTCGGAAGCCAAGACCACGAAAAACAGATGAGCGAACGGATGCAGCTATAGTACGAATGTGAAAATTAATCCATTCAAGTCATCAAGGCAGATAGCATCGGATATTAATGAAAATTTTAACATGGAAATATCAAGCAGACTTGTCAGAAGAAGACTAAACGAGGCAAATTTGTTTGGGCGCATTTCCAGAAAAAAGCCCCTGCTCTCAAAAAAAAATATTTCAAAACGACTAACCTTCGCCAGAACCCATAAGGAAAATCTCATTAGTTATGGAGTGACGAAACAAAAATTAACCCCTTCACTACCGACTTTTTGTTTGCGGATTAGGGTTTGGGGTTCGGGAATTCCCGGGTGGGAATTCCCGGGAAATCCCGGGAAAAGTTTTCCGGGAATTCCCGGGAAAATAATATATTTTTCCCGGGAAAACGGGAAATTTTAAAAATATTAAATTTTTTAAATTGTTTTTGTTTCGATTAGGATTTTTTAATTTTAGTCATAAAAAACATTTTAAATACCAAAACAAAAATGTCATTGTTAAAATCTTTTAAAAGGGAATACATTTATTTGACACACAAATAAAATCTTTGCCAAGTAATAAGGAGCATTTCAACTAATAAAGATTTTTCGCATAACTTATTCAAAATTTAAGTAGTAAAACCTAAAAACTTGGTAAAATGTTTAAAAGAAATATGAAAAAAAAGCTTTGTTTCTTACAAATAATCGCTCTTACTATCTAAATTTTTCAAATGTATAATTTAGGTAAAGTCGACTTTAGTTAAAATATTGGGTGGCAGTATACCTTGACTTGGTTTATTTTTGGAGCATTCTGATTGGTTAATTTATTTTCAACCAATCAAAATATTTGAAAATATAATTATTTTTGTAAGGTTTTCATACACAAAATGAACAAAACCGATTGATTAAAAATAAAGTCGACTTTAAATTTAAAATACGCCTTTATATTAAGGGTCAATAATTTTATTAGTAACGTTTTCATTAATAAATGTGAAAAGAAGACTAATGGTTAACGGTGGTATTTAAATTTGGTTATCCGACATCTAAATTTGGTTCACAAAAAAAAAAAATTGATGGTCATGCAACTTCTCTTGAAGAAAACAACAAGAATAACGTTTCAGCTAAAATTAGCAAAGTACATGAAGAAAAAAGTGTAAGCTGAATAGGCATTAAAGGTTTTATGGTAGGGCAAACATTTCCTGAAATGGTATCCAAATTAGCTGCAGTCAATCCGCACCATAACTACACTCAAAAAAATAAGTTAGTAGAAAAATTAGTAAAACGTCTTGTATATCAAGTGTACTAGTTTTCAGCAATTTTTTTGCTGAAATTCCGTTTTCAGCAAAAATTTTAGTTATATTTTTTTAGCACTAAACTAATTTTGAACTAATGTTTTACTAATTTATTTTGCTACAAAATTTGTGCTGATAACAGCATTCATAGCGTGGACGACAACCAGATAGACTAGATGTAGATGTCGCAGCTTGTCTGGAAACGGAAATGACAAAAAAAGGAAAACAACTCTACACATATTCTATATTTAAATTTTCAGCAAATAAATTAACTAAAGTAAAATTTCGGTACAAGTTTTTTGAGTTTTTTTCAGTCTACTAATATTCAGCAAAAAGTTTAGTGATTTTAGCAAGGATTTTTTTCATTTGCATTCGACTAAGTGTTAGCAAAACTTTTGCTGAAGATTACTATTTTTTTGGTAAAAATCAGCTCGCTGATTTTCAGCAAACCTTTTGCTGAAATTACCAACTTTTTTGCAAGCACGCTCCTGACTAAAAATTTGCTGACACAGCAACATTTTTTGCTGACTTTACTGACTTTTTTTTTTGAGTGTAGATCTTCGTTTATTCGAGAAAGTTTTTATAATAAAAACCTGGCATTGCAAAAAAATTAAACCGTTGTAAAGAACATTATATTAAATTACTACAATCATGTAAAAGATATCATGATAAAAGAAATATCGAGCAATATTTCTAACAATAGATTTACTATAATCTTAGATGAATGGACAAGAATATCACAAAAGAGATATTTGAACATATGTATAAACGAAAATAATTCATTTTATAACCTGGGGTAGATTATATATCAAGAAGATGTAATGCTGATGAAATAAGAAGAATTGTGGAAATAAGACTAGAAGAGTTTTATTTGTCTTTGGAAAATAACATTGTGGCCACCATATCTAATGGGCCAAGTGTGATGAAACGGTTTGTTTCCGACAGTCCAGAAGTAGGTGCCTGCTGGAATCATGCAATTCATTTGGCAGTGCTGCGAGTAATTTATGTGAAATAAAATGTTCAACATTCTGATATTTTTTACTTTGAATTCTCACTACACAGACTGCATTTGTACTGAAATAGTGTTTTTTTTTAAACAAAAATTACTTATATAGGTGGTTTTCATTAACAATTTTGTTCAAAAATATTAAATTTTTTCATTCCCGTTTCCAGGGAAATAAAAAAGTCCGGGAAATCCCAAACCCTATTGCGGATGTATCGTTATTTTGACTTCAGATTCTTGTTAAGAGTGCTCAAATTAGAAAAAAAATATGTATTCCAGAATATAGTTTTTTTAAATACATTTGGAATTTTATCAAATACATTTGGAGAATTTTCAAATACAAATGGAATTATTTGAAATACATTTGGACAATTTTCAAATACAGATTTAAAATTTTTAAATACAAATGAATAATTTTGAAATACATTTTGAAAATTTTAAAATTCATTTTGGACAATTTTGAAATGCAATTGGACAAATAATAAAGGTTTTTGGACAATTTTAAAACATTTTTGGACAATTTTCAATGATTTTTGGACAATTTTAAAACATTTTTGCACAATTTTGAATAATTTTTGGACAATTTTGAAACATTTTTGGAAAATTTTAAAACATTTTTGGATAATGAATGTTATTTTAGTTTGACTCAAGATCATAAATTAATATCACTTTCTGTTTAAATTATTTTCAAATCAAAGAAAGATGATACAATTTTTACAAGTAAATTACAAAGAATAAAAATTATTGAAAAAATTCGATAAGACCAGCAAGGCAGAATGCGCATTTTCGGCTTTCTTTGATTTGAAAATAATTTAAACAGAAAGTGATATTAATTTATGATCTTGAGTCAAACTAAAATAACATTCATTTACTTAAAATAACAGATCAACTAAAAACTTTTCCCCCATTCATTTTTGGATAATTTTAAACTATTTTGGACAATTTTGAAACATTTTTAGACAATTTTAAAATATATTTGGACAATTTTAAAACATTTTTGGACAATTTTAAAACATTTTTGGATAATTTTAAAACATTTTTGGAAAATTTTGAAATATATTTGGAATTTTCTGAAATAAAAGTGAAAATGGTGTAGATCTTCGTTTATTCGAGAAAGTTTTTATAATAAAAACCTGGCATTGCGAAAAAATGAAACCGATGTAAAGAACAATATATTAAATTACTACAATCATGTAAAAGATATGATGATAAAAGAAATATCGAGCAATATTTCTAACAATAGGAGATTTACTATAATCTTAGACGAATGGACAAGAATATATCAAAATAAATGGAAATAATTAATTTTATAACCTGGGGTTGGTTTTTATATCAGGAAGATCTAATGCTGATGAAATAAGAAGAATTGTAGAAATAAGACTAGAAGAGTTTATTTGTCTTTGGAAAATAACATTGTGGCCACCATATCTAATGGGCCAAATGTGATGATGTTTCCGACAGTCCAGTAGTGGGTGCTTTCTGCTGTAATCATGCAATTCATTTGGCAGTGCTTAGAGTAATTTATGTGAAATCAAATGTTCAACATTCTGATATTTTTACTTTGAATTCTCACTACACAGACTGAATTTGTATTGAAATAGTGTTTTTTTTTTAACAAAAATTACTTACAGTGAGCAGCATAAGTCATGGTACCTTAGTTTAAATAAAAGAATTTCTAAAATTTATCAAAAAATATGTTACAAAATATGTGATATTTATTTTTGTCTCATGTATTAACTTATGTACTATAATAAAACAAAAAATTAGTCATGTACTATACAAAACAAAAAAAATATAATTCGGAATTCAAAAAAACTCCATATTGTCACACAGCAAAAGTCTTGGTACTCCTGCGAAAAGACGAAAATTAGTTACAATATGGATAGATATTTTATTATAATGCTACACCTAATATTTAGTAGGATATCCCTAAAGACGAAGAACTTCATTTAATCGATTTTGCGTTGACTACACAAGTTTTTCTGTGTAATTTCGAGCTTTTTGCAACCGTTCAGTCAAAAGCATAGCCTTAAGCGGAATTTTATAGAAATTTGACTACGCTATCGTTTTTCTAAATGATCCCACAAAGGTTCAATAGGGTTCATATCGGGTCTTTGCGGAGGGGTTTTAAGCATATGGGGGTATTGTATGCAACCCACCCACATCTTTACATCAGCAACAGTGTGCTTTGGACCATTGTCCTATTCAAAATAGTAATCATTACGAATTTAAAATTTTTCAGCACTTTTATTCAGAATTTTCTTCAGAATATTTAAATATACTGTTTTATTCATTATTTCTTCGATAATTACCAAACTACCAACTCCTGCTGCTGTCATACATACCCCATACCATGACATCACCACCTCCGTGCTTGACTAGTATTCTTTGGATTACGTTATTAAGATTTTTTCTCCATACCAATGCACGTCCGTCTGAGCCAAAAATGTTAAATTTCGATTCGTCCGTAAAACGACTTTATACCTAAACTCATTTGTGTTTGTTTTATACTCATTGGCGAAATCTATGCACTTCTTTCTGTTTATTTCGTTAATGTAAGGATTCTTGCGTGCCGTACGAATATTGTACCTGGCACTTTTGATCGATCTACGTACCGTGTTTGCAGAAACACTATTGTCAAAAGATTCGTTCAACTCTGCAGCTATCTTATTGCACTTATAAATATATCTTCGTCAATTACAGCTTCTATTTTTCTTTCTTATCTATTACTTAACTTTGGAGGATGTCCTGGTCATGGTTTATTTTCAATTCTTTTTTTCTTCTTTAAAGGGACAATAATACCTATGCACCGATATCATGTATCTGAATGGCATTTTTACATAAATGCTGCACGTCTTTGGAGAGATCTTCCAGCAAACCAGCAGCTCAACAGCAACGCAAACAGCTTTAGACATTTTCTTTTCAATTTTTTTGCCTAATTTTAATTAAATTTTTGTTTCTTACAATGTTGACTCTTTGACAGACATATTAAATTAAATTATTGTTAATATTTATTTTTTCTTTGTGATATTAGAAAATTTTTTACTTATATATTAGAATACGGTTTAATTTTTATTATTATTTTTTTACAATTTGCAATATATGTTTTCCACAAACTGCTTTCCTGTACTTTAATTATAAGATTTACTCTTGTTGTACAGGATATATCAAAATAAATAAATAAATAAAATAAAGTAATTAATAATTTTTTGTACTATTGATTTGCTTCTTTTTATTATATTAGCAATTTCTGAAAAGATTTTCTAATTTCGAGACCATTAATTATTATTTTTCGTTCCTCAATTGTTAATTCCCTTCGAGACATTTTTACAAATCATTTTACTTCACTTTTTTAATAAAACACTGATTTTTTTAAAATAGTTATAAATTAGAAATGCATATATTATATTTGAAATGTACCGTTATAAATATCAAAAGAGATTTTTAAGAACAACAGGGTTGCAATGGCTTTTTCAAAATGCTTTTATAGGATTGAGTCATATGATTTTAAGTAAAAGAAATCATAACACTGGAAATATAATCCTAATTAAAATCTCAAAGACTTTAAATGTGAGAGAGCTAACTTAACAGAGATGATTTCGTATGTGCAAATCTTATGAGAGAGATAGATTTTTTGAAAAAAGTCTAAAAATGAGAAATCCGATAAGAAATCTTTTGTCTGCCAAAATAATCGTATGACTGCCAAAAAAATCTTAAGCACATGGTTTTTTTGACAGATCCTAGCACTCAATCCTATAATGTAAACTACTCTTAAGGGGTACCAAGACTTTTGCTGTGCCAAAATATGGAGTTGTTGCAAATTCCGAATTATATTTTATAGTACACAAGTTAATAAATGAGATAAAAATAAATATTACATATTTTGTAACATATTTTTTGAGAAATTTTAAAAACACTTTTATTTTAAGTGGGGTACCATGACTTATGCTGCTCACTGTATATAGGTGGTTTTCATTAACAATTTTGATCAAAAATATTTCCCGGGAATTCCCGGTAATCAAATTTTTTTATTCCCGTTTCCCGGGAAATAAAAAAGTCCGGGAAATCTCAAGCCCTAAACACAAAGTAACTGAATATCAATTTTTTTTACAAAACAGGATTTCCAATTTTTTGAATTCAATATAGAAAAAACTATTTGCTTTTGCATTTAAATAAAATTCAGAATCCCACCGACCGGTTTCGGCAAAAAACCTTATATTTGGCAACTTTTCGGAAAAATTGTGGACAAATGCCGAAACATTTAAAATTGTTTTAAATATAATTTAGAGAAAAATACTAGCGGTAAATCAGAAACACATCTACAAAAACTAGATTGTGAATGATTTCTGCTATTTGGAGGTTATATTCCATCCATATCTGTTTTCTTCCCTCATCTAGAAGTGCTTAACATAACGTCTTTTGTTAATTTTATTTTCATAATAAATAGAATTGATCTCATTTAAAATTTAAGATCTTATTTTCAGTTTTTTTCTAATTACGTAATTTTAAGGAAAATGTTAACAAAAACTTTCGGTTTCTTCAGAATAAAGCGAATATTCGGTTTTGTTTTCTGTACTGACAAAAGCCAGATTTCAGTCGGGATTTAAAAATTACACTGAAATCGTAATTAGAATATTATCAGGCATGTTATAGGTTTTTCGGAATAGATTTGATTTTGCAATTTCATTTTCGCAAACGTTTTTATAAAACAGTTCAAAACAATTTTTTCTTTCGGAATTTGAGGTTTAAGTTGTTATAGACAATTTTCTGTTGAAAAGAAAGATTTTTTTTAAATATCGACTATGCTACGGGCTTTATAGTGGTAATTAGAATGTTAAAAGCTTCTCAAGAAGACGTAAAACAAAAAAATACTTTTTTTTCACTTTCGGAAACCAAAGTGGAATTGATATTTAGAGTAGCTTTAACTCACAAAAAGTATTTAAAGTGCTTTTTATATACATATACCCTAAAATGTCTTTAACTATTTTACTTAAAAAAATATATATTAAAAAAGCTTTTTATTGGTCTTTTTTTCTGAAAAATTAAAAAACTTCACTCTGATCGGCGATCCTACTTTTCTATCAAAACTAGCAATTGAAACACAAAATTACCACCAAATTTTTTTTTACCTGTTAAGAATTTAAAAGGTAAAAACCATTCCTAACATGTAATTGGCTATGATTATCTATTATATTTGGTATATCATTTATTTCGGGAGAATCAATTTGCGTTTATTTATTTTAATATTAATTTTACCAACATAATTCTCCGAGTTCCCCTAATAAAAGCTTTTATGAACTGAGATAATTATTCAAAAACGGGACTGTTTACACATTCGTTGGACAATTTTTGAATAATGACATTTTTGTGTAATTTCAATTTTACAGAAATTTCCGGAAATTTTTAAAAGTTCGGTAAATTTTTGAAAGTTAATAAAAATTAGTCAATTTATAGACGATACGAGATTGTCTGTGAACCATTTACCACAAATCTCCAGTTTCTGGTGAATGATTTTGTTAAATTTTTTCAACACTAAACCGAGTTTAGAAGAAATCAAAAATGGTGCTATGTATTTTTTTGTTTTGTTTAAAGCTGCGTCTTTTGTTTATTTTTTGCGAAAATAATTGTCAAACTTCTTTTAAAAATTCTCTTGGTTTGCAAGACCATATAAAAATGCAGCGAAAGGGTGGGAAAATTTGGATTTGTTATGAGCTTTCTAATCTCTGAAATTTTTTTGGCTGTAGTTAACATGACACTGGGCTTTGACCAGACGAAAATTTTGTGAACGCAACAAGGTGAAGCAGAATCAAAATATTTTAGATTTCGGTAAGTCCAACATGTTCCAGATTTCAACAGAATCGTATAAAATTTTTGAAAAAAAAATATCTGTAATTTTTTGTGAAATTGTTATATTTTTATATATGGTTAAAATTTGAGGGGTATGGGAAAGAATAATACAAAAGTAGGTAATATTTTTGCATGCAACGCATCGGAATGAAGTACCCTTTCTGAAAAAACGTAAATACTTTTTTCTGAAAGAAGCTTTTAATGTGGATAAAATACACTTTTATTAATATTCAAATTTAAAAGCACGCCATTTTAAGCCTGAAAAAGATATTGCATTGAAATCCCCTTTAGTTAATAGAATAATTTGTTATATTTATCAGGGAAATTGGCAGGGTTTGCTTTTGCAGAAGGCAAAAACTCACACTAGGTTATTGCAAAAATGCAAAATTTTAGTTTTAAAATGCAAATAACTTTTGCACATTGCAAATGACAAAATGCTAAGTCTTTAAAAATCGGTTTATAAATAGAAAAAATGCAAAACTTTGGTAAGAAATGGCGAAATTTTTTCCAAAATATTTTTGTTCTTACCCACTGTGCTCAGGAGAGTTTATTTTGAAATTATATAAGAAATTATAATTTATTTGTGTAATTTCCAGGGATGGAAAAGCTCGCTCGCTCGGGCTCTTGCTTTTTTCAAAAAAAGAGCAGAGCCCAAAAAAAAAGCTCGCTCTTTTTTTTTAAACGAGCTAAAAAAATTTAGCTCGCTCTTATATAAAAATGAAAGTAGCTAAAAAAATATAGCTTCCTCAATTTTTTAAAACAAGCGAGCTCAATGATATCGCTCAAAAAATGAAAAAGAGATTCAAAAACAAAAGGCTCTTTTCCAAAAAATAAATCGAGTATTATGAAAACGTAAGCTCTTTTCAAGTAAATTTGAAAACTCTTTTGGCTTGTTTATAAAAAAAAAAAAATAAATATTTAGATATTAAATACAGCATTTCCAATAGAATTTCAAAATAAATGTTAAAAATTGTTAACTAAATAGATATGTAAGGGACTAAAATACCCAAATTTTTAATCAAGTATGGTGGTTGTTTGCAAAAAAAATTTTTGCAAAAAGGAAAATATTTGCATTAACATATTCGTTTGCAGAATGTTAATCGCCAATTAAGTCTTTTAATTTATTTTCTGTACCACAAAGCCTTTTTTCGCATTACGCCATTATTTTGCAATTTTTTAAGTGCGGTTTTTTGAAAGTCATAACCCAAGGACAATAAAATCCATATCTTATGCCAAAAAAAAAATTGCGAAGAAAAAAATTTTACAAAAATGCAAACATTTTTGCATCAGTATATTCGTTTGCAGAATGTTAATCGCTATTTTAACTTTTTTACTTAATTTCTTTTCGCATTACGCCATTATTTTGCAATTTTTTAAGTGCGGTTTTTTGAAATTCATAACCCAAGGACAAAAACACCCATATCTTGCCAAAAAAAAAAAATTGCGAAGAAAAAAATTTTACAAAAATGCAAACATTTTTGCATCAGTATATGCGTTTGCAGAATGTTAATCGCTATTTTAAGTTTTTTACTTAATTTCTGCGCCACAAAGCCTTTTTCGCATTCCGCGATTATTTTTAAATTTTTTAAGTTCCGTTTTTTTAATTTTATAATCTAGGGACTAATAATACCCATTTCATACAACAAAATTTGGCGGCTAGTTGCTAAAAAAAGAAACCGCGAAAAAAAAATTTCCAAGAAGGAAAATATTTTTATCAATATAGTTGTTTGCAGAATGTAAGTTGCTGATTAAGTTTTTAATTCAATTTTTGCACCATAAGGTATTTTTTCGCGTTCTGCCATTATTTTGCAATTTTTTAAGTTCGGTTTTTTAAAATTTATAATCTTGCGACTATAATACCCACTTCATAAAATAAAGTTTGGCGGCTAGTTGCAAAAAATAAAAATCGCGAAAAAAAATATGCAAAAAGGAAAATTTTTCCATCAATATATTTGATTGCAGAATCTAAATCGCTGATTAAGTTTTTTAATTAAATTTTTGCACCACAAAGTCTTTTTTCGCATTCCGCCATTATTTTGCAATTTTTTAAGTTTCGTTTTTTTTAATTTATAATTTAGGGACTACAATACGTACTTCGTAAAACAAAGTTTGGCGGCTAGCTGCAAAAAATAGAAATCGCGAAAAAAAATTTGCAAAAAGAAAATTTTTTCATAAATATATTTGTTTGAAGAATGTAAGTTGCTGATTAAGTTTTTAATAAAATTTTTGCGCCACAAAGCCTTTTTCGCATTCCGCCATTATTTTGCAATTTTTTAAGTTCGGTTTTTTTAAATTTATAATCTAGGGACTAAAATACCCATTTCATGAAACAAAATGTGCAAAAAAAAATCGCGAAAATAATCGCGAAAAAAAAATTTGCAAAAAAGAAAATTTTTCCATCAATATATTTGTTTGCAGAATGTAAATAGCTGATCAAGTTTTTTAATAAAATTTTTGCACCATGAAGTCTTTTTTCGCGTTCCGCCATTATTTTGCAATTTTTTAAGTTCGCTTCTTTTAAATTTATAATTTAGGGACTATAACACCTATTTCGTAAAACAAAGTTTGGCGGCTACTTGCAAAAAAAAATCGTTCAGATAATCGCGAAAAAAAAATTGCAAAAATGAAAATTTTTACATCAACATATTTGTTTGCAGAATGTAATTTTCTGATTAATTTTTTTAATAAACTTTTTGCATCATAAAGTCTTTTTTCGCGTTCCGCCATTATTTTGCAATTTTTTAAGTGTGTTTTATTTGAATTCATAATCCTGGGAATACAATACCAATTTCATACACCAAAGTTTAATGCTCAGTTTGAAAAAAAAAAAAAAATCGCGAAAAAAAATTTTTCCAAAAAAGAAAATTTTTCCATCATTGTGTTCGTTTGCAGAATGTTAATCGCTGATTCAGTGTTTTAATTAACTTTTTCTACCATAAAGTCTTTTTTCGTGTTCCACCATAATTTTGCAAGTTTTTAAGTGCGGTTTTTTTAAATTTGTAATCTGGGGACGTTAACACCAGTGTCATACAACAAAGTTTGGTGGTTTGTTGCAAAAAAGAAAAATTGCATTTTTTGAAGCACATTCCGCCATTATTTTGTAATTTTTTACTTGTGGGTTTCTAAAATTCAAAATCTAGGGACTATAATACTGCTGGATATAGTGTAACTAAGTTACCGTTTTTGTTTTTTATAATAAGTAACTTATTTTAATGGGAGCGAGCTTTTTTAGCGGCTCGATTTCAAAAAACTCAATTAAATTTCTTTAAAGAGCTGCTCGATAAAAAAAGCTCTATGAAATTTTTTCTACGAGCTGCTCGATTTAAAAAACTCTATTTAGTTTTGTAAACGAGCCTTTTCATTTTTATAAGCTCTTTATTTTTTTTAGTTACGAGCTTTTTTTATTTGAGCAGCTCTTTTAATTTTGGCTTCCGAGCTTTTTAAAAAAATGTATATATTTTTGGCTCGCTCCGAGCTTTCTTTCCATCCCTGGTAATTTCATACGGTTTTGGATAATTTTTGACCTACTGCTGTGTAATTTTTTCTTTTACTGGTGGCAACACTGAATAGTATATAAATGTGAACATTTAGCTGAAACATAAATTCAAATTTATATCACTACTTCGATACCCAGCAAAAAAACCGAATGCATTCTACAAGAATGCATTTTTCACTGCATATAAAGTAGCTATATATGCTGATTTCTTACTTCCAATAAATTTTTTTTAATTGACTTCCAAAATGTCATTAATTAAAAACTTTTTTACTTCCCAGAAAAAAAATACCTGACCAAGATCCGTAAAAGCACCTATACTGTTCGGCACAAATGCGTTCAAATTGAGGTGAAAAACGCATTCTTTTAACATTGGCTTGTCATACGAGAGAAGGTGTTTACGCTACTTTAAGTCTGCTTTGCACGTCATAGAAATGAGTGCTTGGATGTTCTTTTTTATATATGTAGGAAAGCAATTCATTTTTGTTACTATCTAAGGAGAGATAAAAAGTAACTTCTTGGGAATGCATTCAAATATATATTTGAGAAGTGATATTTATGACTTTTGAATGCATTCCCAAGAATTTACTTTTCATCTCTCCTTAGATAGTAAAAAAAATGAATTGCTTTCCTATATAAAAAAGAACATCCAAGCACTCATTTTTATGACGTGCAAAGCAGACTTTAAGTAGCATAAACACCTTCTCTCCTATGACAAGCCAATGTTAAAAAAATGCGTTTCAACGCATTCGTGCCGAACAGTATAGGTGCTTTTACGGATCTTAGTCAGGTATTTTTTTGCTGGGTAACTTAATATTTTTTGATTTTCACTCCCTATAACAAATCCTTAACACAAACATTTAAAAAATGTTTCGACTGAAGTTCAACCTAAAGAACAAGCCAAACAATGAATGTTGTAAGGTAACATATTTGTTGTGATTTTTTTTTATTTCAACAAAAACAAATTGTTTAATTTTTGTACAAATACGTTGTAACACTTTGATGGTTATATATCCTTTTATGGTATAATTATTATTTATCTACACGAATTTTAACGATGTGTTTTATTTATAAAAGTTGCAAAAAAAAACACTACAAAACCATAAATATTTTTAAAAATTTAAAATTTTATTTAAATTTTTATTTTTTGTTTTGATTTTGATATTTTGTTAATCAAAATATTGTTTAGAGAGAATTTTCAAAATATTGACACAAAAATGCACTGACAATAGGTATGTTTGGGTACTTTTCCAGTAAAGTCCAGTAAAAATTACTCAGTAACAAATTTACAGAGATTAAGACAAAATTTACTCTCAAAAAGAAAAATATTTAAAAATGTACGCAAACAGAAAAATTGTAAGAATTAGTAAAAAACTGCTGCCAACTTATTTCCTAAAAATATCGCTAAATCAAACTAAAAAATCACTAGAAAATATCTAAATTATAAAAAAAATAAAAAAGCGATAAATCCCTAAATTTCACGAACTTTTTAGGTTATGTTGAAAAATTTCACAAAAATAGCTATATTTTTCAAACTTCTTAAAAATTTCTTAAAAAATTATTGATACCGCGCCAAACTTTTCGAACTTTTTTGTTTTCCATAAAAATTTAGCGAAAAATCGCTGAATAATATTGATTCAAAACTTTTGTCAAGAAAATAAATGTAAAAAATGCTAAGAAAATGACTAGATTGTCTTAAAAAGAAAAATCGCTAGTTTTCCCGCTCATAGCTAAATTATATTTTATCCCGCTAAACGAGTTGAAATATCGCTAGATTTGCCGACAAAATAGCTAAATTGGCAACAGTTATTAAAATAGCTGATTGCGAAATAAATCTATTCAAATTATTGGATTAATAAATAAAACCTAATAAAATGATCACTTACTTACTCCTTCCATCGTAAATAAGCTTAAATTTAAATATTTTTTATTTTTACAAAAAATTGTTTCAAAATTATTTAGACAAATGTTTTGTTTCTTCAATCATATGTTTTTAATCATATGTTTTTTTTTCTTACAAATTCTTACTAGCAAAAATTCATCCAGTAAAAACTTGTAAGTTCTGTGGTATTGAACTGTCACTTTACTCTCTATTTTCCTCTCTCCTTACTGAGTGATTGTGTAAACAAACACCTTCCAGTAAAAACTTGTACAAATTTGTACGAATTTGTACAAATTTTTGGGTACCCAAACACACTTAATATCGCAATCTGTTGGAAATTTTTGGAACTAAACAGGGATGCATTTTGTTACATCTTTATATTTGACATCTTTTTGCCATTCATCAGGACCATGAGAGACCCCTGTTTGTATTTACAAAAACGGTATGAGAAAGATGTTTAATACAAGTAGAATTTTTTAAATTATTTCTGTGAACGATCGATTATTCTTGATATGAAATAATTTGATCATGACTGCGAGAATTAGTGCCCTGGTATCTACATAATCACAATATGGACAAATAAAATTAAAATTTTTTAATTTGTTTTTTTTGTTTTTTATGGAAAATGATTGAGTTTGATCATTAAAAAAAACACTTGTGACAATTACTACTCATCGCAACTGTTAATAGGCATAAACTTTGAACTTGCTTTTCAAAGAAATTGACTAGATTTTAGTATTTCGTAGATTGTAGAATTCCAATTACCCACATTAACATATCAAAAAGAAAACTGTTTAAGAAAAAAACTACAGTTTACGGCCACCACCCCGTTTTTTTATATTTTAACAATGTAGTCCTTTTTGGTCTTATTGCAAACAAAAAATATCTTATTTTCATCTACGCCACGTTTCCACTAGACGGGGCTTTAAAGTTGAAAATTAGTTTTCAAATAGATTTAGATCAGTCTTGCATTATCATTTGATGTGTTAAGTCATAGTTTATTCTGTTTCCTTAAAGTGTAATAAAAGTTTAGGGTTTATTTTTTTCTTTATTTCTTGTTGTTATTGTTTGTTAACAATATCTAAATATTAAAAAAAAAAGCAAAAACAAAATTAAACGCAATCGAGAAGAAAATGTTGATGCCTACTCTGGCTATAACATGAATAGAAAAAAATGGCCACAAACAGCTCTCAGAGAGCTAGCAATTCAAATTATTTTGCACCTCTGCAAACTATCGATGATGACGATAATGATGAAACAATTATCGAACCAGCTTTTAAAGTTAACATACCACCAATAACAATATTAAAATGTAAAATTGAACAAGTTCATGAAATATGTAGAATATTAAAAATCAAAGATTACTCTGTACGTAAAATTTCCATCGGTCTAAAATTGTTTTGCACAAATAACGTAGATTTTACTACAATTTGTGACTCTCTCACTAAGAAGTTTCAGCTCGAATATTTCACATATGCTGCTAAAAAAAAGCCTTATAAGGCTGTACTATTAGGTCCAGATAAAACGGACCCATCAGTTGTTAAGTCCAGACTTTTAGACATGGGCCTTAAATGTATCGATGTTAAAATTGTTACTAGAGCCTATGCTGGAGCTAGGGACAGTAACAAAGAACAAATTATATTCATTGTCTACTTTGAAAAAAAGTCAATCACATTAAGAGAATTAAGGCAAAACTACTCAGCCATCAACTACATAAAAGTCAGCTGGCAATACCAAAAACCCAACAAAACAAAACTGACCCAATGTTATAATTGTCAGATGTATGGACACGGTGCCAGCAGATGCAATGTTAAAACATTTTGTGTCCATTGCGCCGGGAATCACAAAACTGAAGAATGCAAGTCAACCATTGTAAAATGTGCTATTTGTAAAGGCCCCCATAAAGCTATGTCCCCTGACTGCCCTAATAGGGAAACATATAAGCAAATAAGGCAACGTGCTCAACCAAAGAGTAGCAGACAAAGAAGCCAACAATTCAACAACCAATCAAATTACAACGTTAATTTTCCAAATGCTTTAAATCAGAGCGAAACACCAAATCCAGTTAGAACGGGTTATAGCCAACCATTCACCCAAAATAACGATAATAATAATTTGTTCTCTTTAGAAGAATTAAAAAATCTTACATTTGAATTAATTTCAAATTTAAAAAAATGCAGGTCTCGTGAAGAGCAATTAGAGGTTGTTACAAACCTTGCATGCAAATTTTTGTACCAATGAACAGCAACATAACGTTATTACAATGGAATGCTCGTAGCATTCGCACTAAAAAAGACGAATTATTCCATTTCTTGGAAAAAACCAATATTGACATTTGTTTACTTTGTGAAACCTGGCTAAATAAAAAAATGACAATAAAACATCAGAACTTCTACTGCTATAGATACGATCGACAACGTGGTGGAAGAGGTGGAGTAACTATTTTAATTAAAAAATACATTCAGCATCAACTTATACCTCCTATTAACACAGAACTGATTGAAAACATAGGTGTCAAGGTAAAATCTGGTAATGACTTTATAAATATTTATTCTTGCTATTATCCTGGTGGGTCAACAAACAGGGACCCTAAACTAACGAGCTCAAATAAATACATTTAATTGCAGACATAGTTATTGGGGATGTCAAAGAAGTAATGGCTGGGGTAACATATTAGCTCTGTTCCACGTACGTTACAGCGAGTACCCGCGGGAACCCAATCTTACCAAAAATCGTTTCTATTGTTAAAAATTGGGTAAATGAGAGCGTTGATGAGACAATAATTTGTTTCTCTTTTTACCAGAAGTTATCCGTACTTTTTTTGCGGGTAAAATGGTAAAACTGTCAAATCACTAGTTGTTTGTAAATCAGCTGATTTAAATTTGTAAAAATAATTTAAATATTAACAAAACTTGTAAACAATAATTAATATCGTTAACAAATACCACTTTCTAACATTTTTTCTTTATTCCCTTCGATATTTTATTCTTAAAAATAGCTTTTGTTTATATGAATAACTTTGACGTTAATTTTTGGGCTTGAAATGTGGTTTTGTGCGTTCCAGGTATTGTGAGCAATTTTACCATTTTTTGAGATTATTATTTGCTTACTCTCATTTTACCAGACTTTACCCAGAATTACGTGGAACAAACCTATTATATGAGAAACTCCAACTAAACCAAACACAAATAGTATTTCCCCACGAATATACTTACATATATTCCGGCTGATACAAGTAAACAACTGTCAACTCTAGATTTTTTTCTAACTAATATATCTCAAAATATGTCCGCAGTGAAAGTTATAAATGACTTGAGTTCAGACCACCTACCAATCATTAGTACAATTAATTTAAATTATGAAATGGTAGACAATTTGTGCTACGCTTTCAGCAAGGCAAACTGGCCGCATTCTATGAAATTCATTAACAGGAATCTTCCTGTGGCGGATAGTTTTAATGAAATAAACAACAGCACTCAAATTGACAACATGATAAATGTTTTCAATAATGTAGTAAAAATGGGAATAGATGAAAGTGTGTCCAAACGTAGAATTGCACCAACCTCTAAACCCTTACCAAACAACATAAAAATTATGATACAATTAAGGAACGTATTTAAAAGGAACTGGAAGCGTTTCAGAGATGTTAATGATCGTCGAGCTATGACACGTTTAAATAAAAATATTACGAATGAAATAAACCACTTCAGAAACCAAACTTGGAATAATATGTTGTCCAATTTGGACAAAGCATCTTCCCCTTTTTGAAAAGCTTCAAAAATGTTAAAGAAGAAATCTAGCAATATTCCAATTTTAAAACACAACAATGTAGTATGTTCCAACCCGGCAAGAAAATGCTGAAATTTTGGCTCACAACTTTAATTTGAACAACTGTATTTCATCAAATTTAAGTGATACTACTACGATTACTGAGGTTAATGGTGTTGCAAACCTTATTCGTAATATTAACCCAATCCCACAAAACTGTTACTTCACTACCACTGAAAAAGTTGGTGTAGTTATAAAAAAATTGAAAAACAAAAAAACTCCAGGTTTAGACGGTATTAATAACACTGTGAGACAAATGGTAGGGGTCAGTGATCGGGAAGGGTTCAAACTACCGGGGAAAGTTATATCGGTAAAAAAGAAGTTATACGTGTCCCGGCGAATCGAGATATATCGATTTGACCTTTGGTGGTCTTTTTTTGACATAACTCGAGAACAACTAGTCCGATTTTGCTCAAACAATTTTAAAAAAATTAAAAATTACAATTCCTTTAATCTGTTCATATAACGTTTTTCTATATACTCAACAGTTTTGCCGGTAAAAATAAAATTTAAAATAAAAATTAATGCTTGCCTTAAATTATGCTATTTCCCCAGTGATTGGAAAATCTCAAAAACCATACCAATACTCAAGCCAAATAAACCTCCTGATTCTCCACTTTCTTATAGACCAATAAGTCTGATCTCTTCTATAAGTAAAATCTTGGAAAAAATTATTAAGGAAAAGCTTATTAATTTTATCGATGCAAACAATATACTTCCATCGCAACAATTCGGGTTTAGAAGTGAACATAATACGTCTCAACCCCTACTAAAAATCAGAAAATTAGTTAAAAATAATTTTCAAAACGGCAAATCAACTGGAATGATATTGCTAGACATAAAAGCTGCGTTTGACTCCGTTTGGCATAATGGACTTATTTTTAAATTGAAAAAATTCAACTTTCCAATTGAACTCATAAAAATTATTCAAAACTTTCTTCAAAATAGATCGTTCAGCGTTTACTTGGGTAAAACCTGTTCACAACAAGTAAATATCATTGCAGGATGTCCACAAGGTTCTTGCCTGTCGCCAGTTCTTTACCACATCTTTACTGCTGACATTCCAACATTTTCCAATTGCATTACGTCTATATTTGCAGATGATACATCAATTCTTAGTTCTGATGTTTATTCAGCTGATATTATTACAAACTTGCAGTCTGCTCTTACTGGGTTGAGCAATTACTTTGATAAATGGAAGATTTTGGTTAACCCTAAAAAAACGCAGGCTATTTATTTTACAAGAAAACGTAAGTCTTGTTTCATACCCAAGACTTTACCTCGTTTCATGAACCATGATATTCCAAGGGAAAACAACGTCAAATACTTGGGCGTAATTCTTGATACAAAGCTTAATTTTAATAATCATATTCCCTATGTAGTGGACAAAATTAACAAAATTATTAGAATAATGTACCCAATTATAAACAGAAAGTCGGAAATGAACATAGACAATAAAAAACTCATCATCAAATCTATATTCCACCCCATAATGCTTTACTGTGCTCCAGTTTGGTACACGTCTGCAAAATGTCATATAAAAAACTCCAAGTAGCACAAAATAAGCTACTTAAAATGATATTTAAACTACCACAGCACTATTCCACCCGACGCCTACATAGTCTCACTGGCTTCGAACTCGTTCTGGATAAAATTGAAAGATTGACTCTAAATTTTAATGAAAGATGCCAACTCTCACAACATGTACATATCAATGAACTCATCTCATCATAATTTTATCTACTTTATTTTTTTTTTCTCATTTTTATTATCTTATACCTCTGCTTCATAAAGGTTTTTGTAAATTTTTTTCCTTCCGTTTAATAATAATGTACATTAATTTCATAAATTAAAAAAATATATTTATATATCTAAGTAGAAAAGGAACGAAGTTCCTAAACTCTTTGCTTCTAAGTCAAATGTAAATAATATAAATATTATAAGAATTAAATTGAATTGAATAGATTTAGAAATATTTATCCGATAAGGAGAAAATGTTCTCCATAGGAAAGGTCTCTGAAATATATTTTCGGTAAGGCCATGGATTAACCCATTGTGAACCAATTGAAGATTTTTAGTTTTTTATTACTTGATTTGTGAAAAACCTCAATTTACTCAAAATTTGCAACATAAAAGGTGAACACACCAAAACTGCGACACTTAGAAACTAATACCAGAAAAAAACTAGATAGCTTTGAAATAATTTTTATTCGAATACTTTGAAGTTTAGGGGTAATAAAAATATTAAAATATTAGTTATTATTTGTTCCATATGCAACTGATCGAACTTTTCGTCGCACACGCGCCATCATCTTTTGCACGAGTCCATCTTCGACTTTTCGCCACGCCGACAACCACTTGGTTTTGAATTCTGCAATATCTTTTACCAGTTCACCTGTCTTCTTCAATATTCCCTTCACTATTGACCAATATTCCTCAATAGGTCGTAGCTCTGGGCTATTGGGTGGATTGCAGTCGCGCGGTACAAAATCGATTTTATTTGCGTTGTACCACTGCAATGTGTTCTTGGCATAGTGGCAGTTTGCCAGGTCCGGCCAGAACAGTGGTTTGGTGACTTGACTCTTAATAAATGGCAGAAGACTCTTTTTGAGGCACTCATCCCGATAAATTTGAGCGTTCATTGTTCCAGATGTTATAAAAGGGCTCCTTTTACGACCACAGGAGCAAATCGCTTGTAAAAACTTGTATTTTTTTGGAAACTTGGACTTCATTTTCAATTTACAGCAGTATAAAAATCTTGGACAGCAATATATTTGAAATTTTGAAAGCAGTAGTATTTCGTGATTCGTACAACTTCTCTGTAGCGAGTTGAACTGTGGAAACTGTCGTGTCATGCACTTTTACATTTTTCGCAATTTTACGCGCACTGAGAACCGGATATTTTATATATTCGTGCAAAATAATTTTCCTCGTTTCTAACTCGGTGGCCATTATCTATGGCCATTATTGACGAAACTAAAAGTGAAATTCGAATGAAATTTCTCATACATGAAATTTAGGTCATGGCCTACTCAGGGTATTTGAATTTCAAAATATATCAATTTCTTGAGTAAGTTATAAGTTTTTCAAAGTGTCGCAATTTTTGTGTGTTCACCCTTTATAATGGTAATTTCAGTTTCCATAATTGAATATTCATTTAAGGTACGCCAGGACTGAGTATAGCTTCTATGTAGCCGGCGTTCGGTTGGGCTTAATGAGTTTCGCTTTTACGATAGTAATTTTTCTGCATAGCACTTTTTCTAACTGTTATTCAAATTGAGATTCACTTGTTAGTTTAAAACCACAAAAATGGAATATAAGATTTTATCATTAATAACTTTGGCATTTTGCAGGGTTATAACTTACACCAAGTGAAAGCTTGACCTCTTGTCTATTCATTTATTTTACCTTAATTTATTATTAAACAGCTAAAGTTAAAGCACGTCAGTTTTTTATAAAAAAAACATAAAAAACTAATCATAATGTTATATTAGGCCTTATAGATAAGATATTTCAGAGACTCTTCATATGATGTACATTTGGACCAAATTCAAACAAAGAAACATCGGTGTCAATGACTCTTAAAGCATTTATTTATTTAGTTAGTGTATTTTTATACCTCAAAAACAAAATCTAATTTGATATTGTCATATTAGATTTTATTTGATTTTAGACTAGAGTTAGAATAAAATTCCAACTTACACCCTTATTTAAAATAAAACACTCAATATATGAAAACATAGAAAGTCTGAAAAAACTATCGGAATTGATTCATGATTATAAAATACACATTTGACGCATTTGTGGGCAGTTTTATGATAGCCGCCCTGAGGCATCCTTGCCCGTTAGAGAATTAAGTGAATCAAATTATGTACTAAAGATTGCCATGTTTTGGGATTTCGAAATTTTATTGTTCTAAGGAAAGTCATATACATACAAGTCTTTAGTAATTCGGTAATGGTTTAAAGGAATGCTACATGAAAATTTTTAAAATCTGAATTCAATTTTTTGTGATTTAAGCTTAAGTTGAATTAAGTCTTTCGAAGCTCTGATCAAATTCCACACAATAATGGAATTCACAGTTAGTACTATTTTAAGTAGTAAATTAGCATTTATAGTAAATTTGACAACTTTCTTTGGGTTAAACTTCTAAAATCATGCTATTTTACAACGATAGCATGTCAGCTCTTAAACTGTGAATTCCTTCAGCTTTATTTAAAACAAATTTTTCTTTTTGCCTTAATATAATCTGTTTTTTTCTTTAAGAAACAATAAAATCATAGTGCCTGCAAATTAATGTCTTGGACTGTAGAATATTTTTTTAAAATAAAACTCAACAGAGGAAGAATATGAAAACGACATCAGTGAAAATTGTGTGCAGTGCGTTTTGTTGCCCTTCTTCTGTGGGCTCTATTTTTATCAACGTTTACATTTTACTCTTTATTTTGCCCTTATAATTTATGGTTGTCAGTGATTTTTGTGTCTCTTGTTTAGTCTTTTTCTGGCTGATCCCTTTGCATTCATTGTATTTTGTAATTTTTCATAACACACACAAACACATATGAGGTACTCTAATTCTCATTGAATATTGGATATAGTATTTTTGTGAAAATATATTTAATTGATCATAATTAATCCTCCATTTCAAAATATGTAGTTTGTAATACATGTTTGCAAGTATCTTTAAAACAATGTATTTAAATACTAAAGATAAAAAAATAACCAGTGTCCTTTTGTTAATCCGAGGTGTGTTTTTATTAATTTCTTTAAACAACCATAGTTTGGAAATTGTTTCCGAGGGGTCTGGAGTCTCTGTTATAACTTGCACTCGTTCAATGACACAGTATTTTTTCTGTATTTTCACATCATATTCTCTTCATTTTTATAATTTTTTTAATCGTCTTCGTTTCAGTGTTTTGTGTTGTACACCTACCTACTGCCTCCAACCAATTTTTCTACATACACTATAAAATAACAACAACATCAAATATATCCACCTTTGTATGTGATACAAGACGAGGCCACACAAAAGATTTTTTTCACTTTTAGTTTAAACACTTTTAATTGAATAAATCCATAATAATTTCATATGTTAAGTAAAATTTACATATTCGGCTTTATTTTTTTACCAAAATTTTTTAATTTTTATAACATTTTTCAAGTCTAACTTTTAATTGAAAGTTTTTCACTTAACAAATTGGAACAAAAAATTACGACTGATTTCGTCGTCTGCCAGAGTTGTGTCGGCCATGAACGAAATCGTTCAATTGAACGATTCACTAATATTAAAAAATTATGATATTTAGTTATGTTCTTCATGTGAATGGCCTATTAAGCGTTGAATACACGAAGGAACATTCGTAAAAAAATGCCCATTTCGTAAAAAAATTCCCATTTTTTTACGAATGTGGATTTGTGTATATTAGGCTGCATTCGCACCTAATTCTTTAACACGTGTTTAACTAAAATACGTATTTTAGCTCTTTATTCTAGTACAACAGTACTTTATTCTTTTACACTCGTTTTAGTTAAAACGTGTTTAAGATTTAGGTGTGAATGCCGTTTTAATGTGTCGTGTTGGCATTCGTACAATTCGTGTTAAAGGGCATTCACACCTCAATCTTAAACACGTGTTAAGCTAAAACGAGTGTAAAAGAATAAAGAACTGTTGTAGTAGAATAACGAATAAAGAATTAGGTGTAAATGCAGCCTTATCAAAATTTTTTGATATTTTTTGTTCCCTACTCAATGTTCCTTCATGTATTCTCTGCTGTATATATTGATCTAGAACATTTCGTAGCTTTTAGTCACAACCCTTTGAAACGCAATTAATAAAATTTCCTTCTAGCTAATCTCTTTGTTTTTGGTTCTTTATAGGTCATTCACATGACCGAGATAACTAAATCTCCCCATTTGTGTTCTTTATTCTATTACCATATAACATCATATGTTGACATTTTATGGTAATTGAATAAAGAACACAAATGAGGAGATTTAGTTATCTCGTTCATGTGAATGACCTATTATTCTATTACCATATAATGTCAAAAGATGATGTTATATGTTAAAAGAATAAGGAACACAAATGAGGAGATGTCAAAAAATGACTTTATATGGTAATAGATCATTCACATGAACGAGATAACTAAATCTCCTCATTTGTGTTCTTTATTCTATTACCATATAATGTTAAAATATGATGTTACTAATGTCCTCGGTTTTAGGTCTTTATTCTATTATATATTCATTATATAACATATAATATCAAAATATGTTATATGGTAATAGAATAAAAAGCACAAATAAGGAGATTTAGTTATCTCGTTCATGTGAATGACCTATAAAGGACATAAATGAGGAGATTTGTAGGTCATTCACATGAAAGAATTAACTAAATCTCGTCTTTTTTGTTCTTTATTTTATTACCATATAACATCATATTTTGACATTATATGGTAATAGAATAAAAAACCAAAAACGAAGAGATAAGTAAGGCTATATTCACACCTAATTCTTAAACACGTGTTTAGCTAAAACTAAAAGTTGTAGTAAAATAAAGAGCTAAAATACGTGTTTTAGCTAAACACGTGTTTAAGAATTAGGTGTGAATGCAGCCTTATCTCGTTAATGTGACTGGCTTATTAGCTATCTCGTTCATGCAGGTGACCTACTTAAGGTCATTCCATAGGCGTACCTAGACCAATTTTCTGGGGTGCGCAATGGACCCACACCGAAAAAATTCCTCAGTTCCTCAGTTAAAGAAATTCTCAGTTAATTTAAAATAAATAAAAATTAACTGAGAAACTAAAATTTGTTGATTATAGGTTTTTCTTGAGTCAGCTTGTAAATTTCAAATGATTTTATTGTCAAAAAATGTACTGAAAATTAAAAAAAAAAACAAAAGGGAGAAATAATAAAATTTCAATGTTTTTGGGAAGTTTTAGTTTTTTCGTGCAAAATAAAATTTATTTTAATTATTTTAAAATGATTTAATATTTTGCAGATAACTAACATAATGTGTCCAAAGAAAAATTTAGGATTAAGGAAGTTTTCAATGTTTTAGTGCACATATGTATCATACATGTATGCCGAAAATTTTATATGTACAATAGTATATTGTACAATTTCAAAAGGGAACAATATCTGTTAAAAAAAGAACGGTAATGTAAGAGATGATGGTACATTTATTGTATTTTAAGTTTTGTTTTAAATAAATTAATGAACAAAAAATAATTGTGTTTTATTGTCAACCGTATACAAATATATGTATGCAATTTTCAACTGTTGAGTTTGTTATTAGCTTCTAATTTCAATTATTTTTCATTTGAACTGAGGCTTCAGTTTAATTAAATTTTTATAGTTTAAATTAGTTGATTTCAATTAACTCAATCAACTGAAGCTCAGTAAGGGGTATTTCACCTGAGACTCAGTTGAAAATTTAGTAGACAGTAACTGAGATATGTTTTCGGTGCATTTATGTTCAGCTGTTTATTTGTCCATTCTCAAGCGGTGAATAAACGAGGGAACATTCGTGAAAAATGCACATTTTTTGTGAATGTGTGTGTGTGTTTGTGTGCGTGTTGACATCGTGCAATTCGTGTTTACAAAATTTTTTGATATTTTTTGTTCCCTACTCAATGTTCCTTCGTGTATTCTCCGCTTCAGACTCTTAAAGCACCGTAATATGTCATTCACATGACCGAGATAACTAAATCTCCTCATTTGTGTTCTTTATTCTATTACCGTATAACATCATATGTTGACATTTTATGGCAATTGAATAAAGAACACAAATGAGGAGATTTAGTTATCTCGTTCATGTGAATGACCTATAAGTTGTTTGAGTTTCACGTGAAAAAACAGTTATACTCCATAAGCACCGTAAGTTGTTTGAGTTGCAAGTGAAAAAACTGTTATACTCCATATAAAAAAACTAATTTTTCACGTCAATGAGTTTCACGTGAAAATTGTGTGGAGTTTGTTTTCACGCAAATTTAATATATTAGGCTATTATTTTTCTTATGAAAAAATGACAATTTGTGTTTTTTGTGATTGTATCTTTGTTATAAAATTAAAAAATTGTCCATTTTTATAAATTAAATTGCAATTTGAGAACTTTAAAGTACGAGTGAAATTTGTCCACGTGAAAAACAACCTACGGTGCTATATAAAAAAATTATTTTTCACGATAATCAGTTTCACGTGAAAATTGTGTAGAGTTTGTTTTCACGCAAATTTAATATATAAGACTATTATTTTTCTTGGGAAAAAGTGACATTTTGTATTTATTGTGATTGTGTCTTTGTTATAAAATTAAAAAATTGTACATTTTTATAAATTAAATGGCAATTTGAGGAAAAACAACTTACGGTGCTTTAACCCTAAAAACACTTTGGACATTAAGCACCGTAAGTTGTTTTAGTTTCACGTGAAAAACTGTTATACTCCATATAAAAAAATAATTTTTCACGACAATGAGTTTCATGTGAAAATTGTGTTGACTTTGCTTTCACAAAAATTTAATGTACAAAACTATTATTTTTCTGGTGAAAAAGTGACATTTTGTGTTTATTGTGATTGTAGCTTTGTTATAGAATTAAAAAATTGTTAATTTTTATAACATAAATTGCAATATAAAGCATTTAAAGTTCGAGTGAAATTTTTTCACGTGAAAGGCAACTTATGGTGCTTTATGCTTACAATTTTTTAATACGAAAAAAGTAATTTTAAAAATTTAATAATTCTGGTAGCTTATCCTATGAGAACCTCCATGTTTTTATAGAAAACTCTGCTATACTACTCTCAGAATAGTATGAAATTTGATAGAGAAAAGAAATCTAAGATCAACCTGCCTCATATTTTCTTCCACTTCGGACGAACCCATTCTAACCCCATATTTTGACCACTTATAGCTCATTCACATGAACGAGATAAGTAAATATCCTCATTTGTGTTCTTTATTCACCCCCAGTCTAGTCTATTTTGGGTGCACCCAAAATAATACGTAGTGGCATAGTTGTCAAAATCCATAGTCAATTTAGATTTTATTTGAATCAACTACCATAATTAATAACAACTATGTAAAAAGATTAAAAATCAATTTCCTACACCCAAAATAATACGTAGTGGCATAGTTGTCAAAATCCATAGTCAATTTAGATTTTATTTGAATCAACTACCATAATTAATAACAACTATGTAAAAAGACTAAAAATCAATTTCCTAGTTACCCTGTAATATGAAATTTTAAATACAGTAATTTTGACTTAGCTGCACAACCTTTTGCAAGAATTTTTGTGCAGGTAACCCAAAAACGCAGCTAAGTCAAATTGTTTACCTGCCTTAATGTGCAGGTATACCAATACAGACAGAAAACAAACAAAACAAATGAAGCTAATGATGACAACTTTGTGCTTTGCACCAGATCTTGCCATTTTTATGGTAAAGAAACGAATAAAATAGGATATTTTTGTCACAAAAAGAGTTGACAACACATTTATTTTATATGTGTGTTTTTTTCCCTTGTTACGGCGGACGGATGTAAATATTTTGCTAACGGTGGAACACAAGGCACGCTGCTCTGCCCAGCTAGGCTCGCGATAGTGATGAGGTTCGGGTTCCACTTCGTCCCCATACCAAAGAAAATGTGCTAAACAAAAAGTGAAAAACTTACATGCCACGGTTTAAGTCCCAAGGAGCTCCCTTACCTTGACGGGTGGATAACTAGGTGTTACGTATCCACCTTGCCCTCCCTATGGATTACTACTATAATCCCCAAATGGCAACTCTTCCTCAGTGCCCCTATTAAGCTACGGCTTGGGTAGCCGCGAATATACGTTACCCGTTAGTGACCCAAAATTAGCACATTAGGATGCCAAAAGAAGTGTGCTCATTGATTATATCGGTAATTCTTAAATACATTTATTAAGCTACGAACTATTTAATATGAATGGTTAGTACATTACTGATTATTTTTATAAATTTAAATAATACACTTTTTGTTTATTTTTATTTTCTTTTTCAACTACCTATTTACTTAGGTGTTGCTTTTATGGTTTTCAAATTTTAAATTATTTTTATTTCCTTTTTCAACTACCTATTTACTTAGGTGTTGCTTTTATGGTTTTCAAATTTTAAATTAATTTTATTTTCTTTTTCTTTCAACTTTCAATACGGCCGTATGATTCTTTTTCAATGGTTGTTTCTTATTTCCTGTTTTTTTATAAGTTTTTTCTTTTTAAATTTATTTTTCTTTCTAACATTGGCTTACTCTTTAGGTTTATTATTACTAATAATAGCTACTACCCTAAACTAAATATATATATATAAAATAAAAGGGTATATTTACGGGGAAGTTGTTGCTTATAGTTGCTGTTGTGTTGGGGTTATTAGACGTTGCTGTTGGCAGTTGTTGTTGCTATTTGCCGTGGCTGTTGGCACTTGTTGTGGTCACTTGCCGCTGTTATTGCCACTTACCGTCGATACTGGCAGTAGTTGTTGTTGTTACTAGACGTTGCTGTTGTTATCTGTTGTTGTTATTGGCCGTGGCTGTTGGCACTTGTTGGGGTTATTTGCCGTTGTTGTTGGCACTTACCGTCGATACTGGCAGTAGTTGTTGTTGCTTATTAGACGTTGCTGTTGTTGTCTGTTGTTGTTATTGGCCGTGGCTGTTGGCACTTGTTGGGGTTATTTGCCGTTGTTGTTGGCACTTACCGTCGATACTGGCTGTAGTTGTTGTTGCTTATTAGACGTTGCTGTTGTTGTCTGTTGTTGTTATTGGCCGTGGCTGTTGGCCCTTGTTGTGGTCACTTGCTGCTGTGATTGCCACTTACCGTCGATACTGGCAGTAGTTGTTGTTGCTTATTAGACGTTGCTGTTGTTGTCTGTTGTTGTTATTGGCCGTGGCTGTTGGCACTTGTTGGGGTTATTTGCCGTTGTTGTTGGCGCTTACCGACGATACTGGCTGTAGTTGTTGTTACTTATTAGACGTTGCTGTTGTTGTCTGTTGTTGTTATTGGCCGTGGCTGTTGGCACTTGTTGGGGTTATTTGCCGTTGTTGTTGGCGCTTACCGACGATACTGGCAGTAGTTGTTGTTGTTACTATTAGACGTTGCTGGTGTTGCCTGTTGTTGTTATTTGCCGTGGCTGTTGGCACTTGTTGGGGTTATTTGCCGTTGTTGTTGGCACTTACCGTCGATACTGGCAGTAGTTGTTGTTGCTTATTGCCTGCAGTGGTTGTTGCCTTGGGATTTTAAAAATTCGATTTCTTTAATATTATGCTCGGCTACCTTCTTTCCCCGACTTTCAACGGTTACCATACGGCTGCTATTATTAAAATATCTCATTTATTAAATGTTCTTGTTTTTCCCATGTTCAAAATCTCGATTTAGTTAATGGAGCATATGTTTCAACCGCCATTTTTATACAATTTATAATTTTTTCCGAATAGTTTAATTCGCTTAACGCCCACGTTCAGAAAAAGCAGTATACAAGTGTTTTAAGATGAAAACTTTAACCGGCGTCTGCTTTCTTGATCCACAGCCGAATTAAGTTTGTCACTACAGCTTCATACAATGATGTTAAATATATCTTTTTATCGCCTTAATACTTGTCTCAACCCTTTAAACTATTTTCTTCACCCTTTTTCTTTTTATATTAAATTCGGAAATACACCTTCTACAATAAGCAAATTCCGACAACAAATTCGTGGCACCAACCTTTTTCTTTTTCCTCTTGCTCCTTCGGGAAGTTCCTTAGCATGGATCTTGCGTTAAATGTTTTTTTATTTTGTTTTACATAACCACTCCCTGGACATTGTTTATGATAATTTTTAAGAGATTATATTAAAAAGGTTTCTAATTTTAAGTTTTAACGTTTAAATCTTTGTTAATTATTTATATTTTTATAAACTAAACGTTTTCTTTTTAGGTATACAAAACAAGCAGTCTGACCAAACCTTTTTCTTTCACGTGTCGCACTCGAATGCCATGTCTTTTTCACGCGCCCGATCATATCGCCAACGAAAAATATTCACTGCTCCCGGTTGCAGTGAAACAAAAATATTATGGCTCCCGTTTTGGCCCGATTGACCAATCAACGATCGCCACATAAAGAAAAGAATGATGGCCGGCTACCGCGTTGCCATCGATCCAAAACTCGAGTGTCGAAGAACGACTCAGTTTTTGAATCGACAACTCTGTATATTGTCCTGGTTGCATTTTAGCCGGGCGTCTTCACCTGCCATGACGATAGCAATCAGATGCAATCGAGATTTCGTCTCGAGGCGAACACTTGTAGGCCAAGGTGACATAACAAACCCGATCAGGTACCGGAGTCCTGATGAAGAGTGACTGAATCGGGCTGTCAACTTTGAATATGACGTAAAACCAACATGGGGAAGGACACCGACCTTGAGATCGTTATTCCGGCTGGGCATACCCCAGTTCCGGATCCGAAACACGGGCCAACGCCCCCTATACGCGTATTGAGTAAATTTTCCACGTTTGTTATAAAATGGAATCTATCCCGAGCATTTACTTTAATATAACAGTGAAAGGAATAGTGACCTTTGTCCGAAATTTAACAGGTATCCCCTTGCGTGTATAAGCCTGGATACTCATAATAGCCAAATGTTCACAAAAATTCAATTTAAAAGTTCGTAATCCGAAATTGTCCTAAAAGTTGTAAGGGATTTTCGAAATGGATGAACGCGATGAAATTCGAAGTTGCTATTATAGATTGGTTATTGGATTTACGTGATAGCTACCAATTTTAAGCGCTTTACCTCTCGGCTGACGACCGGTGTCTACGAACTAAACAACCGCTGGTACTTTACAAACTTCGTTGCTACCATCAAACCGATTCGTTTTATATAACGAAAGGAATTTTCGGGTGTAGCCAAGAGCATCTTAACGTTAAAATGATTTCTATCAAGAGAACTATCCAAATCGGGGTAGCTTGGCAACCAGAGGAATCAAAACTGCAAACAAGCACTTCGACAGCGCGAATATAAACTTAATGGTAACTAAGTACGTTTTCAAGGAACTGCTGCGTTATCTAAGCGGAACTGCATGCTGTAGATCCTTGGCGTGGTACACACCTATACGTTTACCATTTAAGTTTTCAATTTCGTATAGACTTTTCCCCACCGGTTTTACTACGCGGCATTTCACAAATTTCCTACACAATTTCGAATTTATACTTTTAGAAGCATCACTAAGCACAAAGTTTCTCCGCAAAATTTCCTGCCCTGGTAAGAACTTTACTATCCGCGAACGCGTATTGTACCGAACCGCACTTTTACTGTATGCCGAGTGCAAATTTTCCTTTACGTTATTTCGAACTAAATCCAGCAAATGACTTTTGGTCAAAATATCCACATCGCCATCCTCCATGGTCCCCAATCTTTCAGTTATGTCGTAAGCGCTAGCGTGAGTGATCATGTGCGTTCCAAAAAGTAGAAAATATGGTGAGTATTTCGTCGAACTGTGAATTGTCGAACGCAAAGAACACTCTACGGCCGACAGATGCCGATCCCAGTCGCGTTGATCATTAGATACATACGACCGAATAGCCGAAACGATAGACCTATTTACTCTCTCCGAGGCATTCGCCTGTGGAGAATATACTGCATTACGAATGTGACGACATCCATACTTTGTCAACAATGACAAGAATTCGGCTGACACGAACTGCTTGCCATTGTCCGAGTGGACGATTTGCGGTACTCCGAACTTATGGAAAATTTCGCTTTCCAAAAACTTTACTGCGTTGGCGGACGTTGCACTGCGCATCGATTTCAAAACAACAAACTTGGTCAAGTGATCAAGCACAATAAAAATGAAAATATTTCCGAGTTTGGAACGCGGAAACGGTCCTATAAAATCGATAAAGATTTTCTGCCACGGTCTGTGGGTGACGGTCTCGGAACCCATTTCTGGTCTTAAAACTTTATTTGGAGCTTTGATCTCCTTACACGTAATACAATTATTTATATAATCGCGAACCTGTGACGCCATTTTAGGGAAATAAAAATATTGTTTCAAAAGGGCTATGGTTTTACTGATTCCACCATGCGATTTAGTGGTAGGCTCGTGAGCGTTCGCGATGACCTGGGCCGTGAGTCCCGATGGAACCCAAAGCTTCCAGATAAAATTTTCCTCGATGGTATTTCCATCCGCGGGTAAGGTTTTCTTATAAATAAAATTGTCGCAAATTTTCAAATCGGGAAGATGGTCTTGGTATTCTCGGATGTGCTTTTGCAGCTCCACATATTCCTCGCTCAGAAATTCCGGCGAATTCATATCTATGATAGGGTTTTCACCCACAAACATATTGATTTCATCTACATGTAATCGGGACAGAGTGTCTGCCACCACGTTTTGACTGCCTTTACGGTGTTGAATGTCGAAGTGATATCCCTGGAGTTTGAGGCTCCAACGGGCAAGTCGGCCACTTAACTCCTTCTGACCCATAAACCATTTCAACGCGCTGTGGTCAGTCAATACAGTGAAAGGCATAAGTTCTATAAATGGACGGAATTTCCTGATCGCACTGATTACTGCCAGGCACTCCCGTTCTGTAACGCTATAATTGCGTTGAGCACTAGTAAGCTGGGCGGAATGAAACGCAATGGGACGTTCTAAACCTTCAGCATCCAATTGATACAAAACGGCTCCAATTCCAAGATTAGATGCGTCACACTGGACGTAGAATCGTTTGTCGAATGTGGGATGCGTCAGGATTGGGCTAGTTGTTAGGGCTGTCTTTAAGCTGTTAAATGCTTCAACGGCATCTTCATCAAATATAAAACTTTTCGACTTACGCAGGGTGCGTGTGATAGGGGCAGTTATAGTCGCGTAATTTTGTATAAATCGCCTGAACCATGACGTAAGGCCAAGAAAGCGGCGTACATCGCGGGTACATTTCGGGATTGGTATTTTCGTTATCCCCGAGATTTTCTCAGGATCAGCTTTAAGCTCTCCCCCACCAACGATGTATCCAAGATACCTCAGTTCCTTTTTACAAAACTGCGATTTTTTTAAATTGATCGTCAAATTCGCGTGCGTTAATACGTCACCAACCTTTTCTAGCAGAGAGATATGTGAATCAAAGTCTGGCGACACCACGAGCAAGTCATCGAGATACACGAAAACCCTTTGACGGAGCTCTGCGGGTACCACCTTATCCATCAGCCGACATAACCGTTGGGCTGCATTACACAATCCAAACGGCATGACGGTGAATTGATAATGTGGCCGCCCCGGTACCGTAAACGCGGTCTTCGGCCTGCTATCCTCAGCGAGTGGAATCTGCCAGAACGCATCCTTCAAATCTATACTGGATATGAAGTATGTGTCCTGCAGACGCCCTAGGAGTGCGTCGATATATGGGAGAGGATATGCATCTTTGATGGTTCGCTCGTTCAATTTGCGCGCGTCAAGACAGAGTCGTTTTTTCTCGCCTTTTCGAACCAAAGTAACAGGTGAATTCCACGGGCTGTTACTGGGTTCTACGACTCCTAAATCAAGCATGCGGTCCAGCTCCTCATAAATTAGCGCCTCCATTGCCGGGGATACCGGGTAGTGACGTTGCTTAAGCGGTTCCGCATCGGCGGTATCGATGACATGCTCCTCCATCCATGTCTTGCCAAGGCCGTGTTTCTCAAAATCTCTAAAATGACTTATCGCTTCCTCCAACATTTTAATCTGTTGAGGTGTCAATGTGTGAGTGTTTGGATCCAAATTTTCAAAATTAATATTAAAGCTATTAATTAATTTTGGCGCTACACCAAAAATTTGCCAAAAATCAACTCCACAATACATCTCGTTTTCAAGGCCGGGTACTAAATACACGACGAGAGAATGATTCTGATTATCATATGAAATATTTACTTTAACTTTGCCCACACACGGAATGCGATCCCCATTTGCCGTTCCCACCGAACATTTATAAATGGGAAAAATTTTCAACTTCAATTTACGTACCAACTCTACACAATTTTTACCTAGACAGGTAACGGTCGCCCCGCTATCGAAGAGGGCTAAAACTTCGGTGTCATTTACTAAAATTTTGCGGAAAGGTCTTGGGTCTATGTTCGAAATTTTCGAAAAAGTGGTAGCTGAAATAGTCAGTCTCTCCAGACATCTACGCTTGTATCTAGCGCGTGTTTTCGCTATACGACTCAGTCTAGATGGTTTTGATGGGATTGCCTCGCCAAAAATGCGCTCGCGTGCCTTTAAATAGTTTTGTAACCGGATATGAAATGATTTGTTCAAATTTTGATTTATTTTGACATTTGTCACGTTTGGTATAACAATGGGGTCGTTGCCTGGTAAATCCTCCGTAGATGTGAACGCATTTGCTGTCGTAGATGCAACCGCATTTGCGCTAAGATGAGGGTCTAATCGGTGGTTTGAGTCGAGCGTGACTCCCCACTTGTCACACTCGCGAATCGGTTTCCCGGTTTGCATCGGTCACACTGCGGTGTAATTACTCCCGGAGTTCCACATCGGTAGCAAAACAAAGATCTTTGAGCTGATGTACAGAATTTGAACGTGTGCCCACTATTTCCACAATTCCAGCACTTTGAAGAGTCGCTGGGCGGATTGGGTTTACTGAAAGGTCTACTAAATGATCTATGCCTAACTTCCTCAACCGCTACTACTGGAGTATCGAAATCGTCGCTAGAAATCTCATGCACTGCGCGAACTGAGATGTTTTGACGTGTTCGTAATTGCAGTTCGTGTTCAATAAGATCCTCGGCTTTCCTACACTCTACCCGCAAATGATCTACCGAATAAATTTGCGTTGCAAATATTAACGACGCTATTCTGGGTTTTAAATTTTTTTTAATAATGTCGATAACCTGATAGTCCGCGAGCGGTTCCCGCAACTGATTACGTAAGCAAATAATTGCGTCTATAAAATCACTAGACTTTTCGTCTCGCTGTTGTACACGGTCCATCAATCGTCTTAACACGTCCACATTCGAATGAAACTGTTGAAATTTCATGACTATATCCAATTTTATATTGTTCCAATTTATACCGGGTCTATCCCTAATATGGTGCCAATACCATTTTGCAGCTGGCCCTTCTAAAAGGTGATGAAAGCCATCCATTATAACTTCCCACGGACAATTATAACTCCTTTGCAATTTCTCAACCCGGAAAATAAAATCTTCAACTAACATCGTGCGCGTTGTACCATCGTACTTAATCCCCCATTTGAACAATTCGGGATAATGAGGTCTTTGAAATGTTCCAACCGGATTTGGATGCGCGGTAGGTGATCTGGTACGGTTTGCGTCAATATTTCTCGGACGGTTCGCCCCCGAACTCCGCCTTTCGGCATCATTGCCTCGCGGCAGTTCGTGCGGCCATACTATCTCATGCCGGTCAACTATTGCATTACCAGGCGAGATTCCCGAACCCGAAAGAGCTACTCTTACCGCTTCCGTTACCGCTACGCCCATCTCCGCTCGTACCATTTGCAAAATCTGCGACCGAGTCGCCCCTACTGCAGCCTCTACAACCTCGAACATCGCTGAATCCCTGTGCCTGCTATCGCTATTGAACACCGTTAACGGGCTATACGGTGGTCTGGTGGTTGTACTATTCGCCGATGCTTCACCCTGGTTTGTTAAATTTTCGCCCCCCGTACTGATGTTTTGCGAGTCTTCTTGCGGAACTGCCGCGGGTGTTTGGCCGTCCATGCTGATAATTGAATTACAATAAAATTTCCTGAATTTACTGCCGGGGTATTAAAAACGCGAAAACTTCAAAAGGTAATTACTAAGAGTGTTGTAAGAAAGACGCGGTTAACTATACAACTAATATACTGTATTATGCACGCACCGATTATGATTCGTATTTACGTGGTCATAGGCTAAACAAATCCGAATAAAACTTTAAACTTGACTACCGCCAACGGACGGTTGTGTATTATATAATTTTCGATACCAATTGAGATCTATAAAAAACGCTATTAAGTATTAGGGCCCGTATAGTGCTTACGACTGTCAAAAGAATTAATTTGTAACTATTGTAGCTTTACCTTGTACCACAATTTTTATATATTAACTTACATAAAATATAAAGTAAATTTCTATATTCAAATACAATCTATCTAAAATACTGAAATTGTAATATAATTATAATAATTATCAAATGCTTAAAACTTCAAAACTGTCATAATTTACAGGGTAACGTATAGCTGCGGACTTACTAACCCAAGCCGCCAGTCTGCAATGTCAAAAGGACGAAAAACTCCTGAAACCCCACTATAGCATGTTCAAACCATTTTCACTAACCTCTAGTTTAATCGTCGCTGACAAGATGCACGTAAAACTTGCACTACTTATCGACTTACGATTCAAAATTGAAATTGAAAAACTACTGTTAAATGTTTAACGTCGCTTACGAATTTGGTCATAAAAACCGACAACCGCAGACTTACGTTAAACTTTTACAGGCTGAAAACATATCAACTTATATGTTTCGTAGCAAATGAACGTTGACATAAAATCAACTGTGTCATGTCTACGCAAACTAATCTAAATCGAAAACAACAATGAAAACGTTAAACTTTGATTAAACAACGTTTAATCGCAGCCCCACGTTGGGCGCCATTTTGTTACGGCGGACGGATGTAAATATTTTGCTAACGGTGGAACACAAGGCACGCTGCTCTGCCCAGCTAGGCTCGCGATAGTGATGAGGTTCGGGTTCCACTTCGTCCCCATACCAAAGAAAATGTGCTAAACAAAAAGTGAAAAACTTACATGCCACGGTTTAAGTCCCAAGGAGCTCCCTTACCTTGACGGGTGGATAACTAGGTGTTACGTATCCACCTTGCCCTCCCTATGGATTACTACTATAATCCCCAAATGGCAACTCTTCCTCAGTGCCCCTATTAAGCTACGGCTTGGGTAGCCGCGAATATACGTTACCCGTTAGTGACCCAAAATTAGCACATTAGGATGCCAAAAGAAGTGTGCTCATTGATTATATCGGTAATTCTTAAATACATTTATTAAGCTACGAACTATTTAATATGAATGGTTAGTACATTACTGATTATTTTTATAAATTTAAATAATACACTTTTTGTTTATTTTTATTTTCTTTTTCAACTACCTATTTACTTAGGTGTTGCTTTTATGGTTTTCAAATTTTAAATTATTTTTATTTCCTTTTTCAACTACCTATTTACTTAGGTGTTGCTTTTATGGTTTTCAAATTTTAAATTAATTTTATTTTCTTTTTCTTTCAACTTTCAATACGGCCGTATGATTCTTTTTCAATGGTTGTTTCTTATTTCCTGTTTTTTTATAAGTTTTTTCTTTTTAAATTTATTTTTCTTTCTAACATTGGCTTACTCTTTAGGTTTATTATTACTAATAATAGCTACTACCCTAAACTAAATATATATATATAAAATAAAAGGGTATATTTACGGGGAAGTTGTTGCTTATAGTTGCTGTTGTGTTGGGGTTATTAGACGTTGCTGTTGGCAGTTGTTGTTGCTATTTGCCGTGGCTGTTGGCACTTGTTGTGGTCACTTGCCGCTGTTATTGCCACTTACCGTCGATACTGGCAGTAGTTGTTGTTGTTACTAGACGTTGCTGTTGTTATCTGTTGTTGTTATTGGCCGTGGCTGTTGGCACTTGTTGGGGTTATTTGCCGTTGTTGTTGGCACTTACCGTCGATACTGGCAGTAGTTGTTGTTGCTTATTAGACGTTGCTGTTGTTGTCTGTTGTTGTTATTGGCCGTGGCTGTTGGCACTTGTTGGGGTTATTTGCCGTTGTTGTTGGCACTTACCGTCGATACTGGCTGTAGTTGTTGTTGCTTATTAGACGTTGCTGTTGTTGTCTGTTGTTGTTATTGGCCGTGGCTGTTGGCCCTTGTTGTGGTCACTTGCTGCTGTGATTGCCACTTACCGTCGATACTGGCAGTAGTTGTTGTTGCTTATTAGACGTTGCTGTTGTTGTCTGTTGTTGTTATTGGCCGTGGCTGTTGGCACTTGTTGGGGTTATTTGCCGTTGTTGTTGGCGCTTACCGACGATACTGGCTGTAGTTGTTGTTACTTATTAGACGTTGCTGTTGTTGTCTGTTGTTGTTATTGGCCGTGGCTGTTGGCACTTGTTGGGGTTATTTGCCGTTGTTGTTGGCGCTTACCGACGATACTGGCAGTAGTTGTTGTTGTTACTATTAGACGTTGCTGGTGTTGCCTGTTGTTGTTATTTGCCGTGGCTGTTGGCACTTGTTGGGGTTATTTGCCGTTGTTGTTGGCACTTACCGTCGATACTGGCAGTAGTTGTTGTTGCTTATTGCCTGCAGTGGTTGTTGCCTTGGGATTTTAAAAATTCGATTTCTTTAATATTATGCTCGGCTACCTTCTTTCCCCGACTTTCAACGGTTACCATACGGCTGCTATTATTAAAATATCTCATTTATTAAATGTTCTTGTTTTTCCCATGTTCAAAATCTCGATTTAGTTAATGGAGCATATGTTTCAACCGCCATTTTTATACAATTTATAATTTTTTCCGAATAGTTTAATTCGCTTAACGCCCACGTTCAGAAAAAGCAGTATACAAGTGTTTTAAGATGAAAACTTTAACCGGCGTCTGCTTTCTTGATCCACAGCCGAATTAAGTTTGTCACTACAGCTTCATACAATGATGTTAAATATATCTTTTTATCGCCTTAATACTTGTCTCAACCCTTTAAACTATTTTCTTCACCCTTTTTCTTTTTATATTAAATTCGGAAATACACCTTCTACAATAAGCAAATTCCGACAACAAATTCGTGGCACCAACCTTTTTCTTTTTCCTCTTGCTCCTTCGGGAAGTTCCTTAGCATGGATCTTGCGTTAAATGTTTTTTTATTTTGTTTTACATAACCACTCCCTGGACATTGTTTATGATAATTTTTAAGAGATTATATTAAAAAGGTTTCTAATTTTAAGTTTTAACGTTTAAATCTTTGTTAATTATTTATATTTTTATAAACTAAACGTTTTCTTTTTAGGTATACAAAACAAGCAGTCTGACCAAACCTTTTTCTTTCACGTGTCGCACTCGAATGCCATGTCTTTTTCACGCGCCCGATCATATCGCCAACGAAAAATATTCACTGCTCCCGGTTGCAGTGAAACAAAAATATTATGGCTCCCGTTTTGGCCCGATTGACCAATCAACGATCGCCACATAAAGAAAAGAATGATGGCCGGCTACCGCGTTGCCATCGATCCAAAACTCGAGTGTCGAAGAACGACTCAGTTTTTGAATCGACAACTCTGTATATTGTCCTGGTTGCATTTTAGCCGGGCGTCTTCACCTGCCATGACGATAGCAATCAGATGCAATCGAGATTTCGTCTCGAGGCGAACACTTGTAGGCCAAGGTGACATAACACCCTAGATTTGAAAAACAAAGCAAAACACAAGAGGCAGCTAATGGTGATCTTTTTTATGAAAATAATGTAAAACTGTCAAAAATATGAGGCAATTATCTTAAATGCGCAGCTACAAAAAGTGCACTTAGGCTGCGTTTACATCTGCACCGAAATCCCGATATTTCGATATTCACCACTCCGAAAAAACAGTGAAGATATGCATATAAACTTTAATTTTTTGGAAAATATATGTATTAGAGCTAAATATGTGTACTTTATTCAAAATTTAACATCTATAATCTTTTCGTCATTGCTTTTTCAGAGTGGTGAATATCGAAATCTCGGGATTTCGGTGCAGATGTAAACGCAGCTTTAAAGAAGAGAATTGCGTATATAATTTTGTATAATAGAAACGAAACCAAAATTTTGTGCAGTTATAGCAAATGTGCACTTAATTCAAAAATGTCAATGGGAAAAACAGAATTTGGAAAATATTTCACAAATCCACAACATAAATTTATAAAAAAATTTTAAATCTTTAATAATTATGGATTTTCCTCAGCTCGGCCAATATAAAAAGTACCAGATAACTGCAATGGTAAGTTTTACAATTCGTTGTAATGCCCACATACAATTAATGCACTTTGTTTTAAAATAGACTTCCAAGAACTCTTTCGTGGCTGTTCTTTCAAGAAGTATGTTCTGTAGATGTCCGATGGAACTATAATAACTCCAATGAAACGAATTTTACCATTTAATTTTAGAAATTCTGTATAAATCAATTTTCTAAACAATAAATGCATTTGGTAACAAATAAGAAATTAATTTTTAAATCAAAAATAATTAAATCTGTAATTTCGATTAATGATTTTAAAACTAAACGTAGTTGACATTTACTATATTCAAAGATTTTTTAATTTTCACTACCGAATCGTTGCGAGTAACTCCTCCCATCGTTGATTTATATATTTTAAATACATATAGTTGCCTTCTACTACTTTGTATCAACTATGCCATATTGAGGGTTATTTCACCTATGGTATAGTTGAAAAAATAGTGCTCAACAACTATGTATTTTTTTGGGAGTACATATTTATTGCTGGCAATATATGTCGCAATAATTGTTAACGAATCTTCGTTAACAATTATTGCCGAATCTTCGTTAACAATTATTGCCGACATATTGCTGAGATGAAATGTCAAACTCAGATGACATTTTGGTTTGACATTTATAAAAAAGGACGCCACTAATAAAGTAAGAGAAAATAAAGCAAGAAAAACAAAAAAACTAATTAAATTAAGAAGAATTAAATACAATTTAACTAATTATAAATAAAAAACAAAAATATTTATCGATTTTGGATTTTTACAAGGCTATTTACTAATAACCCAAGAAAAATTTTTACGGACACTCCGGCACATACGGAATCATGAATCCGGCTTTTACGGCACATTAACGGTCCGTAATACACGTATCCGTCAAAGCTTGTACGTATACGGAACATTAACGGACCGTGTAATCGGATTTTCGAACATACTACGTTTTAACTCCGTTTCCGTACCGTAAAATACGGACTTAATGGATTTTAATTTGTGTACAAAATAAAAACAATTAAATTCTTTTAAAAACTTTTTGTGGCGATAAATTGGTGGCGGTAGCTAGAATATATCCAACACAACACAATCAACACATCATCAAGTCGCATACATATATTCGATGGTAAGATTAATAAAAGTTAGTGCGTGTTTTACAATGGTTTGTGGTTTATGTAAGATCGTTTGTTTTTATAACAAAAGCTGTGTTCCACGTACGTTAACGCGGCTAGCCAATTTTTCCCAAATTGTGTGTAAATTGTTGTTTCGAGTAAAACGCCATCGTAAAAACAATCAATTAAACCATAACTAATTTATTTTTTCTTTTGCACGTAGATGATCGATTCTATTATGGGTGTCTGTCGTGAATTGATGCGCTAGTTAAAGAGGTAAACTGAGGTACTAAATGTAGTGTAAATGTAAATAATATCGTTAAAAATAAATCTATTAAAAATCAGAAAAAAAAATTTACTCAAAATTAGTCAATTTAGATAGATATACAAGTCCGTTTTTGGTCCGGAGTCACTCCGGTTATACACGATATAACGGTCCGTAAATGGTCCGTCATTGATGGACTTTCAACGGACTTGTCAGTTTTATACACGACATAACGGTCCGTAAACGGTCCGTCATTGACGGACTTTCAACGGATTCGAATCAGTTTCGATGTTCCTTAAAATCCGTTTTCTGGTCCGTATACGGATCATAGAAAAACGGTACGTAAACGGAGTTGGATTCCGTTTATGACGGACCGAAAACAGTACGTAAACGGAACGATTTGTTTGTTGGGAAGTGTCGCATAACCTTCTGCGTTGAATTATTGCAAATTATGAGTTAACAAAATTACGTGTTCTCATACCCTTAACTTAAGCTCGGCAATAAGCAATTTTATGCCGTTATTCTGCCGATGTACTTAACTTATTGCTAAGATATTTATTGCTAATCTAGACCGGGGGTCAATTAACATATAACATTTTTCGACATTATATAGTAATAGAATAAGGAACCAATAACGAGGAGATTAGTAATCTCGTTCATGTAAATGGCCTATTATAGGGCATTCACATGAACGAGATAACTAAAGCAAGAAGTATGTTCTGTATAACATCATATATTAACGTTATATGGTAATAGAATAAAGAACACAAATGAGGGGATTTAGTTATCTCGTTCCTATTATATGGTAATAGTATAAAGAACAAAAATTTCATATGAATATTCTATTTCCATATAGTCTAGTTTTGTAAGCTCTAGAGTTTTCGTTCGCGTATAAATGTACCTTTTAGAGAACTACAGCAAGTCTAAATCATCCGTCAGCTAATACGCCATTCACATGAACGAGATAACTAAATCTCATTTTTGTTCTTTATTCTATTACCACAAAATATCAAAATATGATGTTGTATGGTAATAGAATAAAGAACACAAATGACTGAGATAACTAAATCTATCGACGTGAAGAAAACAGAGTAAAAAAAACTGACTTTTTGTTCCAAGTTCATGTTGTTTCGCAGAACAATTTTTTTCGTTTCTATTCCAAAACATGTAGTCTGGATGATGCCGTATTATGTAATGAAAATGGTACACCCTTAAAATTACGTAGTTACTTAAGACTATATTTTCAACTATGTCATAGGTGAAATAACCCTCACTATGGCATAGTTGATATAAAGTAGTTGAAGGCACCTATGTTTAATTTAAATCTACAAACTAACTATGGAGGAAGTTACTGACAACGACTTGGTAGTGAAAATTAAATAAAACTTGAATATAATAGATATCCACTATTTGCAATGGTTATTTCGAACCACGGATGTTGACATTCAACCTTATTTTACATTAAATGAAACAAATAAATTATGTTATACAAACAGATTTTATTTTTACGGGATACTGATTTTAACATGTATACAAACTGTATGTCCTTTTACGAGATTTTCACAGTTAGCGTTTTGAGTATTGGCAGTATCTTCTATTTGCTGATTTATCTCCTTTGTTATAGAAAATGTATACATCAATACATTAATACGTCATAATAAAATAGAAACAAATCCAAAAATGTCTTACCAAAACCGAATAAATTTAATTATATTCTTTTCTGCTGTTTGCATTTCCTAAATAAAAATGTTCTATAATTTTGAAAAATTTCAAACCATTATTCACAGGGTAGCTGCACATCGTTAATATTTATTTAAAAAATAGTTGTTTATTACTATAATAGTTGTTTCAAATTTATTTCAAATTGACTACGGATTTTCTTGACTATGTAGCTATGGAATTTTTTGGGTGTAGCATTAATGAGTAAGTAAAAATAATACAGTTTTATCCAACTAAGAATAACTGTAAATTTTAATTTTTTTTTAGCATAAATTTACTTTTTTATTAAGTGTTTGTGTTTTTTTAAAGCCTTTTTAAAAAGTTTTATATTTGTATTTAAAAACGGTATGTGAAAAATGTACAATTCAATTTTGTTAATTATTTCTGTTAGTTTTACAAAGTTTTAGTAAAATATGTTTTTGTAAAATATATATGTGGCGGTTACAACTTTACATCTCTGCAAGATTATAAAATAATCTGGCAGCACTGTATATAGGAGAATTTTCTGAAACAGCGCATTAGTTCGTATACGCGAACGAATTACATTTTTTCCCTTTTTTAAAGTTAATTAGAGTTAAGATACTTTTGTTTTGTTATTAGTTTAAATGTAAATAAAACCTTTATTGAACATTACATTTAATTACTAAATTGGTGACCCCGCGACTAAAGAAAATGAACAAAGGAGCACCTTCTGACGGAAATGATGTTAAGGCCAATCCAAATGCTATGGAAGTTGCCGCAAACTGCTATGCTCGGCTACAAATGCCACAGTTTATTGAGACAGACGTGGAAAGTTGGTTTTATTTGCTTAACTTCTACTTTCGTGCTGTGGGTATTGCTCAGGATGACCGCAAGTATGACACCGTAGTCTCTCAACTTCCACCTGATCGCATCACAGAATTCCGACCGATCATTGATGAGGCTCCTCAGCAGGATAAGTATGAATACATTAAGGAGGAGCTCAAAAAACTAATGGGTGCTTCGCGACAAAAACGACTTCGTCAGCTTTTGCATGAGATGCAACTTGGTGACAAACGTCCAGGCCAATTCTACTACGAAATGCTTTTAAAATCAGAAGGAATTTTTACCGAATCAACTTTAATTGATTTATGGACTTCTCGATTGCCAGCTTCCGTGCAGACAGCCGTGATTATGTGCAGCGGTTCTATAAAAGAAAAAACGAAGATTGCTGACTCTGTATTTGAAAATGTAGAACTGAACAATATTAATTTAGTGTCTTCAGCTACCGTCGAACCAAATGTAGATCATTTATGCACAGCAATAAACAACTTACAACAACAAGTCCAACGGATAGCTGCGTCAGCTCCTCAACGACGTATTCCTGACCGCCGCGGTGTTAACCGTCCTAAGTCACATGAAGGCCAACAGCGGCCAGGTAACGATGACTCTCAATTTGATACTTGTTGGTATCATCGCCGGTTTGGAAGCCGTGCAACAAACTGCAGACCACCGTGCCGGTTCCAAAATTCACAGAATCAACAATGACTATCTACGGCGAACATTAACAGACTGTGCATTAAAGAGGGATTAACGAAATCAAGATTCCTAATCGACACCGGCGCAGAAGTATCCTGCTTACCACCCTCAAAAAATTTTAAAAATTTACGCCCAACAAATAAAAGATTATATGCTGTTAATGGTTCGCCAATCGATGTCTATGGTGAGGTCATTAAAGAACTCGACCTCGGCCTTCCACGAAAATTTATTTGGACCTTCCTTGTGGCTAACGTGTCATCACAAATTATTGGTGAGGACTTTCTTCGACATTATAATTTGCTTGTAGATGTAAACGGGCAACGGCTAATTGATGCCAACACGCAGACTCCATCTAAGAGACTAAGTGCCATCACCAGCCATGAACCTTCACCACAATTCACAGATCAGTCTACGCCATTCGCCGACATAATACGAGCGTTTCCCAATATTTTGCGGCTGGCCCCACCAGGTGTTACGACGAATTCAAAAGTCTTGCATTTTATCGAAACAGGGGGTCCGCCATGTTCAGCCAGGGTTCGACGACTACCCCCTGAAAAATTAGCTGCGGCCAAGAAGGAATTTGATATTTTATTACAAGCTGGCATTTGCCGCCCGTCAAAATCAAATTGGTCTAGTCCGCTACACATGGTAAAAAAACCTGATGGATCCTGGCGTCCCTGCGGAGATTACAGGGCGCTGAACGCAACAACAACACCGGATAGGTATCCGCTACCATTCCTACACGACTTCGCTGGAATTCTACATGGTAAAAATGTTTTTTCGAAAATAGATCTCCAGAAAGCTTTCCATCAGGTGCCCATAAACCCGGACGACATACCGAAAACAGCGATAACAACACCATTTGGACTGTACGAGTTCACGCACATGACGTTCGGGTTACGAAACGCAGCGCAGACCTTTCAGCGGCTAATTCACGAAGTGCTGCGTGGACTTGACTTTGTCTTTCCATATATGGATGACATATGTATAGAATCGGTTAACATCGACCAACACAAACAACATTTGAGGGAAGTCTTTGATCGTCTTGAAAAGCATAATCTTTCGATCAACGTGTCAAAGTGTGTACTTGGAAAATCAAAAATTGATTTCCTTGGTCATCAGGTAACTCCAACCGGTATATCCCCATCAAGTACTCGCATTGAAGCTATCATGAGAACGAAACGACCTGAAACAGTGAAGGAGCTTAAAGGGTTCCTGGCAATGGTAAACTTTTATAGGAAATTTCTTCCACACGCAGCTGAGGTTCAATTACCGTTGTTAAAAATGACGCCCGGCAATAAACGTAACGATAAAACGCCCTTAACATGGTCTGATATAGCATTGCAGGCTTTCGATGAATGTCGATTGATGTTAAAAAATGCAGTAGCCTTGAGCCACCCAAGACCAGATGCTCGGCTTGTTTTAGTAACGGATGCCTCAAACTTAGCAGCTGGTGGCGTCTTACACCAAATTGTGGGAAATGAAGCCGAACCCCTTGGATTTTTTTCTAAAAAATTTTCTGATACTCAGCAGCGATACTCAACCTACGATCGTGAACTCACGGCGATGTATCTCGCGGTTCATCATTTTCGGGATTTGCTGGAAGGCAGAGATTTTTACATCGAGACCGATCACAAACCCCTGACGTTCGCCTTTAAACAACGATCTGAAAAATCTTCACCTCGCCAGACAAATTACCTATCGTTCATCAGTCAGTTTACAACGGATATACGATTTATTAAAGGAGAAGCTAATCACGCTGCAGATCTCTTATCGCGCATCGATGCTGTATCTATTGACGGTTTATATGAAACGCTACTAAGTTCACAGGAAAATGATAATGAATTAAAGAAAATGTTAGCAGGTGAAATCCCACATTCTTTAAGTCTCCAACCAATCTCTTTTCCAGAATACTCTAAGCCAATTTACTGCGACGTATCTCAAGATCGAGTACGGCCATTTATAACAAAGGATTTACGTAAAATATTCTTTGATGCAACACATGGTTTATCTCACCCAGGTCGACGTGCATCCGTACGCCTTATGGTAGATCGCTTTGTGTGGCCAGCAATTCGTCGTGACTGCGCAAACTTCGCAAAAACTTGCATTCCGTGTCAAACGAGTAAGGTACATCGACATTCCAAATCCGGACTCCACCAATACCTTGCACCGGACGAAAGATTTGCACACATAAATATCGATATCGTAGGGCCATTTCCTCCATCAAAAAATTTTAGATATCTACTTACCATTATCGATCGTTACACAAGATGGGCCGAGGCAATTCCTATGGTTGAAATGACAGCAACAACGTGCGCTATTGCATTAATAAATGGATGGATTTCGCGATTTGGTGTACCACTACAAATTACATCTGATCAGGGACGTCAATTCACATCATCTTTGTTTTCGGAGCTGTGTAGATTTCTTGGTGTCAAACATTCGATGACTACATTATACCACCCGCAATCCAACGGTATAATTGAACGGTTCCATCGTACGTTAAAGGCCGCGATAAATTGTACTGATTCTACAAACTGGGTTGACCGACTTCCAATTATCCTTCTCGGCCTACGCTCCACCATCAAAGAAGACATTGGAAGGTCACCTGCGGAGCTTGTGTATGGAACAGTTCTCCGCCTGCCTGCGGATATGCTTACTTCCTTGAAACAACAGCGATCTTATGCCGATTTTGTAGAACATCAGCGAGGATTAATGCAAGACTTTATGCATACTCAAACAGCTTGGCATACTAGCGAAAAGCCTTTTGTACACAAAGATTTAAATAGTTCCTCCCATGTCTTCATTCGAAATGATGCGATAAAGGCTACAAGTATTCCACCCTATGAAGGACCGTTTAAGGTATTGGAACGATTTGAGAAGTATTTTATGGTGGACGTTCGCTCCAGACAGGTAAAAATATCCATAGATCGTCTAAAACCTGCATATCTGGAATCTTCGGAATTAGGACAATCGCAGCCATCGGAAAGAGAAGATCGGGATCAACGGACAGAGCCAGTTACAATCGTTAGGGACAGTGAAACAGCTGATGGCAACACACCACCACAATCTGAATATCAGGCTCAACGCACCAGAACGGGTCGTGTCATTCAATGCCCGTCCCGATTCCGTGAATAGGTGCTCGACCCTTCTGGGGGGCCAATGTGGCGGTTACAACTTTACATCTCTGCAAGATTATAAAATAATCTGGCAGCACTGTATATAGGAGAATTTTCTGAAACAGCGCATTACTTCGTATACGCGAACGAATTACATTTTTTCCCTTTTTTAAAGTTAATTAGAGTTAAGATACTTTTGTTTTGTTATTAGTTTAAATGTAAATAAAACCTTTATTGAACATTACATTTAATTACTAAATATACATACATGTGTAGCGGAAAATATCCGAAAAAATATATATAAAGGGTTTTTCAATAAGAGCGCTACAAAAATAAAAAAGTTTAAATAAAACAAAAACGGTTTTGGATATCAATGAATTTCTTTATTCCTGTGAAAGTACGTTCGATGCCATTATGTACGGAAATCGATCTCTTTTGCATGGCCACCACGGGCACGCTTGCAGAAGTCCAGATGCTGAACCCAATTTTCGACGGTTTTCAAGCATAAATCGGCCGATACTGTTGCAATTTCACGTTCGATATTCGTACGAAGTTCATCAATCGTCGCTGGCTTGTTGGCATAGATTTGACGTAGCCCCACGCTCAATTGTTGATCTGCTCGGACGATTATGACGATCATAAATTCGACGTAGCGCTCTTAACGTTGAGGCCGCTGACTCCGAATTTCGGTAGTAAATTTTAATAATTTCGACTCGTTGTTGGCTCGTATATCTTTCCATCATGAAATGGCAAACCTTACTGAAGAGAAATTTCAAAAGAGCGGCAAGAAATATGGCGTCGTTTGCTGTCCCTGTCTTTCTACTTTTGTAGCGTCCCTGTTGAACAACCCTTTATTTGGCTAGAAAATTGTAAAACTTACTTCGAACTTATGTAGTTGTATAATTACATAGCAGTTAGATAAAGTTCACACTATTTTTTCTGCGTGTTGGATTAATAAGTGTTATTCGTACTCTACTCCATCGAGAGAAATGGTAGAAAAGTGGTTTGCCTACTTTAAACGTGGTCGTACAAACACCGATGACGCCGAACGCTCTGTTTGCGCAAAAGAGGTGGTGATACCGGAAAACATCAAAACAGTTTACAAAATCGTTTTGTAAAACTTTAAATTGAAGTAGCAGGAGATAGCTGATACCTTAAATCACTGTTGCCAACTTTTTTCCTAAATGTATCTCTAAAACTAAAAAATCACTAAAAAATAGCTAAATTATAAAAAACTTAAAAAATGTAGCAATAAATCGCCGAAAACTTTCTTAAATAATTGTCGATACATCGCTAAATTTTCCCAACTTTTAAGTTTTCCATAAAAATATATATAAAGCGCAGAATACCCGAAGGAACATTCGTGAAGAAAGCCAATTTTTTTAAGAATGTGCATTTGTGTATGTGAATGTGTCGTGTTGAAATTCGTGCAATTCGTGATATTTTTTTGTTCCCTACTCAATGTTCCTTCGTGTATTCTCCGCTTAATAATGATTCAAAAATTCTGTCGATTCAATAAATGTAAATAAAGTTAAGAAAACATCAATAGTCTTTAAAAAAATCGCTAGTTTCCCCTCTAATAGCTAAATCATATTTTATCCAGATAAACGAGTTGAAAAATCGCTAGATTTGACAAAAAATAGCTTAATTGGCAACAGTGCCTTAAATATATCGGAGGAACGTGTCGGTTTAACGGTTTTAAATCGTTAATGGTATTTATTTACTAAATTACTGTACTTCGTAAAATTTTTATAAACTAGTAATTTTTAATATAATAATAAACAACAATGCAGTATTTTTACAGTAAACAGTTATTTTTGTTATTTAAAAAATAAAAAATTTCATTGAGTTTTATGGTTGTCCATTTCCATTCCATTCGATTACTTTTCTCAGTCAAGTGCAGTAAGTTACTCAGTACAAATTTACATAGAGTAAGACAAGATTAACTCTCAAAATAAAATTTTCCCAAACATGTACGCGAACAAAAAATTTGCAACAATTTGCAAATTTTGTAGACACAGCTGATTACAACACCAAATATACAAATAAAAAGTGCGTTCCTTTACTTTTTGGCATATGCGTACCTAGACCATTTTTCTGGGGTGGGCAAGGGACCCATTTACATTCGGCTGTTTATTTACCCATTCGCAGACTCTTAGGCCGAGTTTTTGGGATGTCAGTTAAACTTGGTTTAGTAAAACCGAAAACGAATTATGTAAGTCATTTCCAAGTTTATTAACAAAAATTTGACGGAACAATTTTTCTCGATTAGAATTTTGATATTTAATGAAATAAAACCAAATAAACCGAATTTTAGTAGGGGTATTCCAGTTACCAACTGCGTTAAACTAAGTTGAAAGATAATCTAAATCCTAAAAACTGTGCCTTAATTTTAAAAAACACTTTCGACATTATACTTAAAATTGTTTCATAAAAAAAGCTTTTAAAAATGATAAAATTTTCATAATCACCTCCATTTTTTTATAGAAAACTATGAAAGAAGCATCTATTTTTTAAGAGAGGTTCATCTTAGATTTTCTGCTACTACAACATATTGAAATTTCATCAAAATAGTAGTGTTTAGTTTGCAGTATATTATATATTTATCTTAAAAAAAAAGATTCTGAAACATCTTCCTATTCAAATTTCTTTTCCATTTTCGTATCAAATGCCTTCAGAAGCTTATTGAATAACTCTGTGATTCTAATAAATTTTCTTAAAGAAAAACTCTTAGGGCCAGTTTTACAATTAGGACTGGAATTAGAAGATCGATTTGTTTCTTAAATATTTATTAAGTTAGAATTTTTCCAACAAAATTTCTAGATTTATTTTCTGACTATAAAACTGACCCTTAGATTTCAACAAATTATTTTTCCAGGAAACCACTAGACATTTTCCCAACCAAAAATACGAGATTAAATGATATTAAAAAAAAATATATATTGTGATACTTTTTGCCATCAATTTTTTTTAAATTTTTTTAAAGTTCTGGGGTGGGCAAACCGGGTTCTGGGTGGGTAAACCGGCCTAAGTCCGCCAATGCTTTTTGGGTAAAGTTCGGTAAAATGAGAGTAAGCAAAAAATCCTCTCACAAAATGACAAAATTACCCAAAAGTAAAGGAACGCACAAAACCACTTTTCGAGCCCAAAATTGCATTTCAAAGAAAAATGTGAAAATGCGTATAATTTTAGTTTGAAAAATTTAATAAACACACATATTTATTTGCATTTAAAAGTTCTTATTGATTTTGTTCAATTAATTATTATAAAAAACACATTTCTTTTGCGTATTGGTTTGTTTAATTTAATTTTTCAATTTATTTTTACGATTGTTGTTTTTGGTTATCTTGCATCAGATCTTAGTTTTACAATTTACCAAAGTTACCCGTAGATCTGGTGCAAAGCATAAAGTTGTCTTCATTAGCTTCATTTGTTTTGTTTGTTTTCAGTCTGTATTGGTATATCTGCACATTAAGGCAGGTAAACAATTTGACTTAGCTGCGTTTTTGGCTTACCTGCACAAAAATTCTTGCAAAAGTTGGTTGTGCAGCTGAGTCAAAATTACTGTATGATAGAAAAACCGGAATTCTTTAATATGAGCTGAAATGAAGTTATAATAGAAAATCGATAATGAGATCGTAATATTAAGGCACATCTACACGAGAGATAAAATTTCTAGAGATAGAGCAAAAAACACCTCTAATTAGCTCTATTGTGAATGATTTAAGCTATTTAGAGGTGTTGTTTGCTCTATCTCTAGAAATTTTATCTCTCGTGTAGATGTGCCTTTAAGAAGAAAAGCCGAACTCGCCTAGATTTTCCAACTAATTGTCCAATAAAGAAAGTATAAATAGCCAAACGAAGAAAAAATTACAAATTTTTATAAATTTTAGTTGTTTCTGAAAACAGCTTGAATTTTTGTAAATAATGAATATTTTGAAGTATATTTTATCATAAAACCTTATCGAAAACGATATTATAATCTCATTGAAATATAACCTCGTTTTAGGATATTTATGGTGATAGCGATTTCGCTATCGTATCGTTCTTTGGTTTATTGGGATATCATAATTGGAAGATAATTTTTTTATTTACAATAAACAAACATTTTTTCGAAACATGTCCTTTTTTTTGCTTGCAAATTCTTACTGGCAAAAATTTGTCCAGTAAAAATTTGCAAGAAAAAGCAGAAGACTTAGAAACTCTCATCATAGAACTGTCACTTTATTCTCTCTTTTTTCTTTCTGTTTACTGAGTATTGTGTTAACGAACGCCATCCAGTAAAAATTTGTACAAATTATCCAGTAATCGAAAGGACCTAATAACAAAGGGAAGCGTAAAATTTAAATAGCTTAAAAGCTTTAACTAAAAGCCAGTGTTGCCACCATTAAAGGAAAAAATTACACAGATGTAGGTCAAAAATTATCCAAAACCGTATGAAATTACACAAAAAATTTTTCAAAATAAACTTTCCTGAGCACAGTGGGGAAGAATAAAATATTTTGTAAAAAATTTAGCCATTTCTTACCAAAGTTTTGCATTTTTTCTATTTATAAACCGATTTTTAAAGACTTAGCATTTTTTCATCTGCAATGTGCAAAAGTTAGTTACATTTTAAAACTAAAATTTTGCATTTTTGCAATAACCTGGTCTGAATTTTTGCCTTCTGCAAAAGCAAATCCAGGCCAATTTCCCTGAAAAATATATCAAATTATTCTATTAACTAAAGGGAATTTCAATGCAATATCTTTTTCAGGCTTAAAATAGCGTGCTTTTAAATTTGAATATTATACTGAATTTAGACTGAGCAAAAACCACGTGGTTTTTGAACAAAACTAAATTACAAAATTACAACAAAAAAAATTACAATTTACACTGAATTTTTAGTTTTTCTTTGTCACGTCACTTTTTTATGAAACACTTTTCTTTATATTTTTATGGTAAAATTAAATTAAAAAAATTATTAACACATTTAAAAATGTATACATTTAAACTAAAACTGAAATATTTAAAAAAATTAAAAAATATATTTTTGACACTTGCTTTAATTCTATATTCGTTGTAACAGGGTGTATCGAAAATTAGTTATAAAAGAAATCGGGTGTATCAAAAATACAAATTTCAGATATTTTTACTTTTTTTTTTTTGGTTTTTGGCAAAAAAGTTTTTGCCCAGTCTAAATATACTATTAATAAAATGGTATTTTATCCATATTAAAAGCTTCTTTCAGAAAAAAGTATTTATGTTTTTTCAAAATGGGTACTTCATTCAGATGCGTTACATGCAAAAATATAACCACTTGCTAATTATTCTCTCCCATACCCCTCAAATTTTAACCATAAATAAAAATATAACAATTTCACAAAAAATTACCGATATTTTATTCACAAATTTTATACGATTCTGTTGAAATCTGGAACATGTTGGATTTACCGAATTCTAAAATATTTTGATTCTGCTCCACCTTGCTGAGTTCACAAAATTTTCGTCTGGTTAAAGCCCAGAGTCATGTTAACTACAGCCAAAAAAATTTTCAGAGAAAAGAAAGCAACAATCATAACAAATCTAAATTTTCCCACTCTTTCGCTAAATTTTTATATGGTTTTGCAAACCAAGAGAGTTTTTAAAAGAAGCTTGACAATTATTTTCGCAAAGAATAAACAAAAGACGGTGCTTTACACAAAACAAAAAAATACATAGCACCATTTTTGATTTCTTCTAAACTCGGTTTAGCGTTATAAAAATTTATAAAATCATTCACCAGAAACTGGAGATTTGTGGTAAATGGTTCACAGACGATCTCGTTTAGTCTATATCGACTAATTTTTATTAACTTTCAAAAATTTACGGAACTTTTAAAAATTAGCGGAAATTTCTGTAAAAAGTGAAATTACACAAAAACTACACAAAAATGTCATTATTCAAAAATTATCCAACGAATGTGTAAACAGTCCCGTTTTTGAATAATTATTCAAAAAGTGGCAACACTGCTAAAAGCACCACACAATTTTACGAGTTACGCGGTAACCCCCCTGCAAGTATTTTTTTTTTAAAGAAATACTTCATCACTTTTAAATAAAACTCTTTGTAATATTTTTTCAAATTCAGTAGAGTTCTAAAAATAAAACTCTCTATTGAAGAAATACAATGCTACAATGAATACGTAGTATTTTGAATTTTATGGAGTTTTATTTGCCTACAAAAAAAAAAATAAACATAAATGTACTTAAAATTGGTAAAGTTTTAAATTTTTGAAAAAGATTTTATATTATTTTATAATAAGAATAGTTCTGAACATTTGGCTCAATCACGACTTCTTTTTTTTCATTTAGCGATTATTTTGGAGTTTTTTAAGTGAGTTGTTTTTATTTACAATCTAGGAACTATTTATAATATATAATATTATACCAAAGTTTGGTTGTTAATTTGCAAAAACAATACGCGAAAAAAAATTTTGCATAACGTAAATCACTGATTATGGTTTTAAATTAATCTCTTATACCATTAAAACTTTTTCCCAATACCGCTATTATTTTGCAATTTTTTAAATGCGCTTTTTTTTAATTTATATTTAAAATTAGTTTTCAAAAAAAAAAAAATTTCGAGAAAAAAATTTTTTTTCGAAAAGAAAAATGTTTATTTACATCTATAAATTTTGAAGTAATATTCGACATTTGAAATTGATTAATTTATTAAATAATTGACCTCGAGCTTAATTATTTAATAAATTCATCAACTTCGTTTATTTACATCATTATATTTATTATATTTGTTTGCAGAATGTAAAGTTTTCTAATTAATTTTTTGTACCATACAGCCTTTTTTCCCCTTCCGTTATTATTTTGCAATTTTTTAAAAGCGGTTTTTTAAATTCATAATCTAAAAACTATAACATAATACCCATTTCTTTAAGAAAAAAGTTTGATGGTTAGTTTTTAAAAAATATTCGAGAAAATTTTTTTCCAAAATGATAATGTCTGCATCAATAAATCGCTAAGCTTTTTAATCAATATCTTGTACAATAAAGACTTTTTCGCATTCCGCTCTTATTTTGAAATTTTTTAAGTGCGTTTTTTTTTAATTCCAAATCTAGGGGTTATAATAGTCATTTTTCATAACAAAGTTTCGCAGTTTAGTTAAAAAGAAATCCCAAAAAAAAATTTTCCAAAAAGGAGTTTTTTCATCAATATATTTGTTGGCAGAACGTGAGTCGCTGATTGTTTTTTAATTAACTTTTTGCAGCATAAAATCTTTTTTCGCGTTCCGCCATTATTTTGCAATTTTTTACGTTCGGTTTCTTAAAATTTATAATCTAGCGACTATAATACATATTTCATAAAACAAAGTTTGGGGGCTAGTTGTCAAAAATAGAAATCGCAAACAATTTTTTTGCAAAAAGGAAAATGTTTGTTCAATATATTCGTTTGCAGAATGTAAATCGCTAAGCTTTTTAAAAAAAAATTTATACCATAAAGACTTTATTCGCGTTCAGCCATTACTTTGCAATTTCTTGAGCGCGCTTTTTAAATTCAAATTTTAGGAACTACCTATAATACCCATTTCTTATAAAAAACTTTAGTGGTTAGTTTGCAAAAATAATTCACAAAAAAATATTTTCCAAAAAGGAACATTTTTGCATCAATATATTCGTTCGCGGAATGTAAATCGCTGATTAAGTTTTTTAATTCATTTTTTGTTTATAAACTCAACTTTAACCTTACCTGGTAATATATCAAACCGCCTACCCTTGCAGCCTTGAAGCCTTACATCTTACCCATGCGTGCACGCTTCCAAAAGGCACAGATTTTTTTTAAATCTCACTTTTGTATTTTTAACCCCAAATACTCCCGGCCAGATATCTCCATATCTAGGACGCGTACTATGGTGCACAAAAAGTCCAGTTGAAGCCACTGACATGGCGAATGATATTGACATGCGTGCACGCTTTCAAAAGGCACAGATTTTTTTTAAATCTCACTTTTGTATTTTTAACCCCAAATACTCCCGGCCAGATATCTCCATATCTAGGACGCGTACTATGGTGCACAAAAAGTCCAGTTGAAGCCACTGACATGGTGAATGATATTTACATGCGTGCACGCTTCCAAAAGGCACAGATTTTTTTTTAAATCTCACTTTTGTATTTTTAACCCCAAATACTCCCGGCCAGATATCTCCATATCTAGGACGCGTACTTTTTTGCGAGTTCGAAGTTTGGGGGGGGCATTCCCGCTAATCGGCTAATTTCCCAGCAATGACCAACACGGTGCTCGATTTCTACTGGTGTTCAGAATATATTTCTGAAAAAATATTTTGTACACAGGCAATACGTAAGTGTTGCTGAATAAAAAACCAAACCTATATAATTGCTTAATTTACATGTATTTTTTTGCGAGTTCGAAGTTTGGGGGGGCATTCCCGCTAATCGGCTAATTTCCCAGCAATGACCAACACGGTGCTCGATTTCTATTGGTGTTCAGAATATATTTCTGAAAAAATATTTTGTACACAGGCAATATGTAAGTGTTGCTGAATAAAAAACCAAACCTATACAATTGCTTAATTTACATGTATTTTTTTGCGAGTTCGAAGTTTGGGGGGCATTCCCGCTAATCGGCTAATTTCCCAGCAATGACCAACACGGTGCTCGATTTCTACTGGTGTTCAGAATATATTTCTGAAAAAATATTTTGTACACAGGCAATACGTAAGTGTTGCTGAATAAAAAACCAAACCTATATAATTGCTCAATTTACATGTATTTTTTTGCGAGTTCGAAGTTTGGGTGGCATTCCCGCTAATCGGCTAATTTTCCAGCAATGACCAACACGGCGCTCGATTTCTACTGGTGTTCCGAATATATTTCTGAAAAAATATTTTGTACACAGGCAATACGTAAGTGTTGCTGAATAAAAAACCAAACCTATATAATTGCTTAATTTACATGTATTTTTTTGCGAGTTCGAAGTTTGGGGGGGCATTCCCGCTAATCGGCTAATTTCCCCGCAATGACCAACACGGTGCTCGATTTCTACTGGTGTTCAGAATATATTTCTGAAAAAATATTTTGTACACAGGCAATACTTAAGTGTTGCTGAATAAAAAACCAAACCTATATAATTGCTTAATTTACATGTATTTTTTTGCGAGTTCGATTTTTCTAAATCCTTATTTTTATAAATCATTAAGCTGCCTACACACTAGGGAACATGGTTGAGGGAACAAAAAATATCAAAAAATTTTGTAAACACGAAATGCACGCTGTCAACACTCACACACACACAAACGCACTCACACATTCACAAAAAATGCTCTCTTTTTTTAAGTATGTTCCCTAGTGTGTAGGCAGCTTTATAGTATTGAATTTGCAAAAATTCTGTTTTTTTTTTACTTTTTATGCGTGAAAAACAGTTTGGAATAGAAAAAAAGCAGAAAAAACAAAATGGAATGGAAAGAAAAAACACAATAAATAAAATGGAATTGAAACAAAAACAGACAAAAAGTCTGTTTTTTTTAGTCTGTTTTTTTCACGTGCGTACTAACATAACATGACCATAACATAACCATAACATGTCAACATATGATGCTATATGGTAATAGAATAAAGAACACAAATGAGGAGATTTAGTTATCTCGTTCATGTGAATGACCTATTAAGCGGCCTTTATACGATCAAACATGCTGTCCAGCTTCTTTGACAAACAAAAAATTGTTTTTGGAATACACGGTCAGGCATGCTGTAAAATTTACATTTAAAACACACAAAATTAACACAGCGGATGATAATGACGAAATTATTTTTATTATTTTTTTTTCTTTGAATTTAATTTTTTTTCTGTTTTTTGCATTTTTTAGTTTATTTATTAACGTTATCCCTTTTCTTGTTACAAAAAAATTAATTAAAAATGTAAAATTCCGTAATGTTTGATGAATTTTTCCATTACACTGTAAAGCGTGTTTGTCAAACCTGCCGAAAAATAAAAAATTTTGTTTTTCGGCCAACATGTTTGACAAGCCGTTAAATTAGACACTACATGATCAAATTCATACAGCAATCCAGCATGCTGAACAGCATGTTTGATCTTCTATAGGCCGCTTACTTATAGTCCTGACTAGCCATGGATTTGTGCGAACATGAAACAAATCACACGTGAAACAACAACAAATTTTATTTGTAGTTTTTGTTTTGCATAATTCGTTTCATGTTCGCACAAACCCATGGCTAGTCAAGACTATAAGTTACATAGGGGTTACACGATCAATTTTTGCCTTTCAAGTTTTAATACACTCACATTTTTTTACTAACACACTCACATTTTAAAAATTGAACAGCAACTTGATATCAATTTTTACTTTCAAGTTTTGAGAAAACTTGACGGTCAAGTTTTAAACAGCTGATCAAAATTCTTGGAAATTTGTTTTTCTTTTTACAAATATTGTGCCGCAATTAAACACGATTGATAAAATATGGATTGTGAATAAATAAAAAAATCAATTTCTGCTGACATGAAAATGTCTGTGGAAGATGTGAAGAAAAAAATAAAGTCCTTTCGAACAGCCTACAGTGCGAAAACAGCCCACAGAGGCGATCATTTTTAGTTCTTTCCTTGACGACGGGATCTTGAAAGCAAAATTGACTATCAAGTTACATGCAGCCTACGTCACAGCTTCAAGTTCAACTGAATTTGACAAGCAGTATGTGTTATAAACTTGAAAGCAAAATCTTGATCGTGTAACCTCAGTGTTAAGAACTAGGTGTGAATACAGCTTGTCAAAAAAATGTTGGCTAAAAATTTCAGCCGTTACAAGCAGCATACTTCGGCGGCGGCTCAAGTAACTAAAACACCACCGGCGGCGGCTATCAGCCGACTTAAAGCTATTCGAATTCGATCTCTGATCGGAATAATCACGGAATAGTTTTAGTTTAGCGATTGTTGAATTATAATTTTCACAAACAAAAATCTTTAAAAAATGGATAAAAATTCAGATCAAAGTATTATGGATAAATCCATGAGATCGGTTTTCGGTGAGTTTAAAATAATTGATAAAGTAGGCTTTGAAAACTTGCAACTTTTTTTACAGTGGGCAATATTCCCTACGAAGCAACCGAGGAAAAATTAAAGGAGATCTTTAGTGAAGTTGGTCCAGTGGTATCATTAAAGTATGTTGAATATTTTTTACGCAATATAATCCATCTGAGGCAAGTTTACAATTTATATTTTTTATAGACTAGTATTTGATCGAGAGAGTGGAAAACCAAAAGGTTTTGGCTTCTGTGAATACAAAGACCAAGAGACAGCTTTAAGTGCAATGCGTAACTTGAATGGGTATGAAATTGGTGGTCGGACATTACGCGTTGATAACGCTTGTACCGAGAAATCTCGCATGGAGATGCAACAATTATTGCAGGGACCACAGGTGGAGAATCCTTACGGCGATCATTGTGATCCCGATCAGGCACCGGAGATAATTACAAAAACTGTGGCTTCATTGCCGCCAGAGCAAATGTTTGAACTGATGAAACAAATGAAATTGTGTATACAAAATAATCCATCTGAGGCTCGACAAATGTTGATGTTAAATCCACAATTGGCTTATGCTTTATTACAATCGATGGTAGTTATGCGTATAGTCGACCCTCCAACAGCATTGGTATGCTAATAATTTTATATACTTTTAAATATTTAAATATTTTAAAATTATTTCTTTGTAGGGAATGCTTTTTAAGGCAAACCAAATGCCACCGGTTTTGGGAGCTAAACCATTATCTGGCGGTCCGATGTCACAGGCAATGAATCCGATGCACCAATCTCAAAATATACCACCAGCGCCCAGTATGAGAGATCCCCCAATGCCAGTGCCGGTTCCAAATTTTAATGCTATGCAAGGGAATGACATCGATTTACGTTCCATGTCTGGTGTTAATATGCCCCCCCAACCACCTATGGATCCTCGGCAAATGGATCCACGTATGTCGCGTAATATAGATCAGGATATGCGTTCTATACCCAATCCTGTGCCACCGCCACTAATGGATCCACGTGGCCAACGTCAATTGCAGCAATCGCAACTAAATGCACCAACACCGTCATTTCCCAGTGATCCACGTCAAAGACCAATGGATCCACGTTTACGTGGTGCTGGACCAAGTGGTGCAGGACCATCACAAACAGCCCAGCAAACGGCACAACAACAACTGCAAAATCGTTTAGCCACAAACTGTGGCCTTCCCAATGATGCTTCGGATCAAGAGAAAGCTGCTTTAATTATGCAAGTCTTGCAGTTGACTGATGAACAGATTGCCCAATTGCCGCCAGAGCAAAGGACTAGTATTTTAGTACTTAAAGAGCAAATTGCCAAAAGTACTCAACGTTAAGAATATTTTTTTCATTTTATTTCTATTTACAGTATATTAAAATAAAGATGTGATTCAGCCAACGACTATATAATTAAATGACTATCCAACTCTCCCTACCTCTGTTAAATCACTCTCTTCTTAATTTATATCGAAAATTCAGCCATAAGAATTGCACACGTCTGCAAAGGCTAACATTTTCGATACAAATTGTCAATCTTCGAAAGAGAGCGATGAATACCGCCTGATTCAGCACAAAAACTTTCATTTGAATCAGGGGTATACATCGTCTTGATTTGCAAATATTTAATTTCACACGAAAATAAGAGAAAAACAAAGAATATGAAGAAATTTAACAACAAATTCCAGGCATTGAGGGAAACCGCAAAAATAAAAAGTTATTCTGGCATGTGATGGAAAACGATCGATTTTGATTTCGATCGGTTTGACTAAAAATCAGAAATTAAATAATGAATAGAAAAGGCAAAGAGATTTAAAATTGTTTTAAATCGCATTAGTTTTATCAGGTATATCGATTTACGTATTATTATCGCTTTTTAATAAAAAATAATACGAAATATTCAGGACTAAAATTTTAAAAACGATCGATTTGAAACCGATGGATTTTCATCACATGCCGGATTAAAATTGTTTTTACAACCAAAAGGAAAAAAAAATTATGGCTGATATCAAAAAATGTTATAAAAACCATGTAACCACCCTACGGGAAATTTTAACAAACTGTCACCGAACTGGCCCCTTTATATGAAATAGACTGGTCACTTTTACATGGCGTTGTCATAGGAGGTGGAAATTGACCCCTTGTGACATGTCACAAGACAAATCCTAGGACAGGTTACTGAACTCTCAATTTCATGTCACAAGGGGTCAATTTGCACCTCCTATGACAACGCCATGTAAAAGTGACCAGTCTATTTCATATAAAGGGGCCAGTTCGGTGACAGTTTGTTAAAATTTCCCGTAGGGCAGCTAATTTCTAATGCATGGATTACATTTGAGTTATATATTTCGTTATATATATCAGCACATTGTCACCTGTTTTACAAAATTTATAACAATCTGACCAATTTTTGGTTAATACATGAAATTTGTGACCAATTTTATAGGCCAAATGAAAACTCCGCAACCAGTAACTCATAAGGTTTTTTTCAACTTTAATAGCTTATATTTTAATAACCAATGAAGCTAAACACTGTAAGAATTTTTGTGAAGAGGAAAAGTAACGTTTTTAACAAAAATTAATACATTTTACAAACTGTCGTATATCTATGCTAACACGACTTCAACTCTGTAACGATTTTTCGTCACAATTTTTGATAAATTTGCATACACCAGAATTTTGGAGTTATCTATTAATTATATTGCAAAAAGTATAATGTTATTTATACTCAAATGATCGTTGGACTGTAAATAATAATCTAGTATAACAGACTTGAAGTTTTTCTGCAGAATGTAACATTAGGTTAGTTTTAAAAAATCGATGTCGGATTTTTTTTGGGGGCACCCCCTAAAATGTTTCATTTTGTCAGATTTTAAGATTGCCAAAGTTTGAGCACAATTGGAAGATGTTAACCTGTGCCACTGGGGCCTCAAAGTTTTTTTTTTGGCAGTTTGGCGACTTCGGCGACCCATATCTATAGTGGCACGGGTTAATAGAGATGAGCGATATTTTCGTACCGGTGATTTAATCACAGTTATTGATAAATCACTGGTAACGGCAGTGATCAAATATTTAAAGTCGCAGTTACTCGGAATGTCGTTCTTTTAATATTTTTGTACTATTCTTTCTTGCAAACTTCATTGTGCACAGTAATGCATGTTTTTTTTTCAATAACAGTGACTCGCTTTCACACTCTTCTGAATAAAATGTCTCCTTCTATCATGTCTTTGTTACCGGTCGCAACTATTCTTCTTTTAAGGCCCATTTTTTAGGAAATGAATTATTTTTAAACTTAGTTTAACGCAGTTTGTAACTGAATACTGCTTTTAAAATGTGGTTTATTTTGTTTTATTTCAATAAAGAAATAAATTATACTCGAAAAAAAGTTTTTCTGGCAAATTTTTGTTAATAAACTTTGAAATGGCTGACAAAATTCGTTTTCGGTTTAACTAAACCAAGTTTAACTGACATCTTAAAAACTCGCCATAAATATTATTTCGTTTATTTATCAGAAATCGCAGTCTTTTCCATAGAAAAACCGTGATCATGATCACAGTTTAAAAGAACAACGATTTGCAAATCACATTCACTGAGAACAATGTTACTGAAAAATCGCCGGATCGCCCATCTCTATTACAAACCCGTGATCACGGTCACTGTTTAAAAGAACGGTGATTTGAAAATCACGATCACCGGTAGCAGCGTTATTAAAAAATCACCGGATCGCTCATCTCTACGGGTTAACATCTTCCAATTGTGCTCAAACTTTGGCAATCTTAAATCTAACAAAATGAAATATTTTAGGGGGGTGCCCCCAAAAAAATTCTGACATTTTTTTTACCCTATGAGATAAAACTACCCTAGTGTATATGTTCTAAGTTTACTCGATTAATAGCTGCGTTTGTGCGGCATTCCTATCAATGATATCTCGAACAATTTTGACAGTAGAAAGCCGGAATACGTTGAATAACTGTCAAAATCGTTCTTGATAACACTGATAGAGAACCACACAAACACAGCAAATGTCAAAACTTCTTTACGAGCCTTCATAAATAAACGCTTACATTTTTCACGTGCGTGCGTATTTATACACACATTTGAATATTGTCAAAAATAAAATTATTTTGTATTGTTTTGTTTGTTGTTTTTTATTTTCTGTTTTATTTGTTTTTATTAAATGATAAAAATTTAAAAAATTCATGTATTTAATATATGAAAAGATAAAAAAGTGGCTAAATGCAAAATTGAAATGTGAATAGTTTTAAAAGGTATACGCGATTACAAAAATACACGGTTTACGAGGGCATAAATGCAGTTAGATGAATACCACTATTATTTTCTATTTTTTATTATACTTGAATAGATGTCACTACATTGCCAGATCTGTCAAAACAACAGAGTAGTCTATTGGAAGATGACAAAGTAAATTGTGGTATTTTTTGTTTTTTCTTTGATATTTTAAATGTTTAGAAACGCTCCTAGACTAGAACAAGAAATTCTCATTGTGTTTGCACTTTAACTTAACAAATATTTCTAGAAATATTACACTCAAAAAAGTTTGACAGTTACTACATGACAGTTGTTTGTGTAGTAATCAGTAGTTGTTGTTTTTAACAGAAATTTCAGTTGTTTTTCTATAGAAAAATGAAAAACAACTTTTATGACGGTTATTCAAGAAAACTAACGAAAAGTACTATAATTTCGTAACAGTGGTTTAAATCAGTTATTTTTAATATCATAATAAACAACTACCAAAACAGTATTTTTACAGTAAACAGTTATTTTTGGTACTTGTTTAAAAAATAAAAATTTTGTTGAATTTTCAAAATTCTTTTTCTAGAGTTGATTTATAGGAAGAAGAAGAAAACACTTTTATTGAAAAATTTAACAGACACAAGGGAATCACCAGACTGCCGCAGTTTCGTCTCACCCAAAGACTCGTCAGTGGTTAGTTTATGTGTCAACTGATCAAAGTAATTTTTGTAATTGTTAATTTGTCTCTATATGAAAAACTTTTTTGTGTATTGCCATGACCGGGGATTGAACCGGCAGCCCTCTGCACAGGCTATGATTCGTAGCATCACCTCTCACAAGTTACACCACGGTCGGCATATCGCTGAGTGTGGCTAATTCAAAGTTTTTTCAATCACAGCATATACAATGTATGTTTTGTAATCAGAAGAGCCAAAATTAACTAATACTTGAACAATTTATTTTTCAATTAGAATGTTTCCTCTCTTAATCCTATTGTTTTTTCTCCTTTTTTCACAAGTAATTATCACATGCGCTTTTTTCACATTCAATAGTTGGATACCGAGTGTTGTTTATATTTGTTAATATTGATATATTTCTAGTTTATAATTAAATAAAAATCAGAAACTTGTATTGTATCTCCAATGCATAAAAGCATAATAACAGGAGAACGGTTTGGAATTTTTACTTCGAATTTTAAATAGGCTGAACTAATAACACATATTTTTGTATCGAAAGAAAAAAAATATTTTTTTATTAAAATATACTTTTATAAACAAAAAGAATTGACTGTAAAAACAGTAGATTTTACCGATTTTGTCAGTTGTTTTCAAATTTTTGTAGTAGAAATTTATCAGTTAATTTTACGACTTTGGCAGTTATTTTTAATGCATTTGTTAGTTATTTTTCCTCAGTTAAAAATAACCAAAGTTTTAGTTATTTTAAAGGTAAATACCTTTGTCGCCTTTTTAACTGCATATTCCTTTGTTTCAACTGTCATTTTCAGTAGATTCTACCGACAAACTTTTGTGAGAGTAATAACGTCGCCCCCTGACGATTGCGTTATTCAAGAATAAAATTTGGATAGGGACATGCTTTTACCAGAATATTTTTCATAATTTGTTAATTAGGTTTTGGGATTTTAGCGCAATTAATTCCTTTAATTTAATTTTATAAAATTTTTAAATAAAAAATTTATAAAATTAAATTAAAAAATTTATAAAATTTTTTGTGGAGGAACAAATGTTTTGTACAAGAAGTCGATTTCTTCTTTACATAAGAATTCTGGCAGAACTAGAAAACACCCGTTCGCTAGTACCTGAACTGACTGGAATACACATTATTTGAAGGAGTGGAAGATCTCTGGAATTTTTCCAAAATTGTCAAGTATCGCAATCTGGTTTAATATCATACATGGGACTAATTAATTAGGTGGACTAATTAATTGATGATTTCATTACCATTACATTGATATCAATTGTAATGAAATTATTTTCATTACCATTTTTTTAATTAATGGTAATGATTCTAAAATTTAATTTCATTGATTAATGACAATGATTTTGAATTTCATTACCATTGATAATGAATAAATTAAAAAAAATAATTGCCATTGACAGAAAAACGTAAAAATGGAGTAAAACTCGCTGAAATCGAAGATGGAATATGCTCATTCAGGCTCATGCTCATTTGAAATTAAATATTAATTTCCATTCCGTTGTTATTTGTATCCATGTAAAGTTTAACGGAATTAAATGGATCCTCCTTAATAAATTATGTTTTATAACTTCCCTGGCCAAACCAGTTGTTTGTTTTAATTTGTCTGAATTTTTTTTTAAACAAATGGTTTTTAATCAATTGTAATTAGTTTTTTTATACATTAGAGTAATTTCATTACAGTTAGTAATGATTTTTCTAATGAAAATTATTTCATTAAAAAAATAAATAAATAAATAAAATGGTAATGGAATTTTTTTTCATTGTCATTAGTTTGAACTAATGGTAATGAAAATTCAATGGTAATGAAAAATTCCCATGTATGTTTAATATACATAATCACGCAAACTCACACACGACTCACTCACGAACATTTTTTTATCTCACGCTCACGCACGACTCACGTGAGTGCTATCATTTTAACTCACGATCAAGAGTGAATCACGCGTGACACGAAAATTTCGTGTCACGCGCCCATCTCTAGTTGCTACAACCAATAAATTCGGTTGGTGAAACCATATTGGAATGCGATTCCTAAATATTTTGGGTATTGCAACTAAAATTCAGTTGATAAACCAAATTTTGTTGTTTAGCCAATATTCAGTTGTACCAACCTTTAAACTGTTGAAACAACTAACAAATGCATTAAAAATAACTACCGATGTCGTAAAATTAACTGATAAATTTTTACTACAAAAATTTCAAAACAACTGACAAAATCGGTAAAAACTACTGTTTTTACAGGCAATCCTTTTTGTTTATAAAAGTATATTTTAATAAACAGAAAATAATATTTTTTCCCTCGATTACAAAAATATGTGTTATACTTCAGCCTATTTAAAATTCGAAGTAAAAATTCCAAACCGTTCTCCAGTTATTATGATTTTATGCATTGGAGATACAATACAAGTTTCTGATTTTTATTTGCAAACTAGAAATATATCAATAGTAACAAATATAGACTAAATAAGAATTTTTTAAATTAAAAAAAATCCAACGAAATTTTTCATTTTTAAATAACTAACAAGAACTACTGTTTACTGTAAAAATACTGTTTTGGTAGTTGTTTATTATGATATTAAAAATAACTGATTTAAACAACTGTTACGAAATTACAGAACTTTTCGTTAGTTGTTTTCTTAAATAACCATCATAAAAGTTGTTTTGCTTTTTTCTATAGAAAAACAACTGTAATTACTGTTAAAAACAACAACTACTGATTACTACACAAACAACTGTCATGTAGTAACTGTCAGACTTTTTTGAGTGTTGGTTTTTAAATAAACTAATGATTTTTATGTAAAAAACGAATAAAAAATTTTTTTGTATCTCGAAAACCTGACGTGATAGAGAAAAACCAATTACAGATTTGAATTCAGCCCACCAAATTACCCCATTAATTAATGTTTTTGTTAATGAATTGTGTATGCAGATATTCTTTTTCAGAGTTAAATTTAATAATGAAAAATATAAATCGTTTAGTTTGTTTCTAGGAGTTAATTTAGCGATATTACCTTATCTTCCAGGTGATAAATTAGCGATATACGATTATCTAGCGATATTGCCGATTTATCATTCAGAAGTATCGCTTTCGTATTGCTTGGGAGTATCGCTATAGAGAGGACATTTACTCCCGAAAGGGGGATCTTCCGCAATAAGAATATGATTATTGCCGCAATAAAGTTTTTCTTCCAGGCGATACGATTGCGAAACATTTTCGTATTGTAATGTTTGCAGGGAATCGTTAAAAACAATAACAAAATACACTGTTAACTTTTTAATTTTTCTTTTGTATCTCTCATTATTCACAGAAATTAACAGACCAGAGCAAAAAGTATCCCAGTGTAGAAACGGTAATGATATATTATTTTTTGGACTACCAGTAATGACACCCACTTACCTTCTGTATTATTTGAAAACATATAATAATGAGTTACTGATAATTACTCATTTTTATCATTATTTTAAATAGAAAATAATTTTTTAAATTTTTTTGAAAATTTTTTGAAATCTATTTTTAGACTCAATATTTTTTAAACACTGGTAAGGATATATGTAACCACATATTTTTTGATTTTTTGTATGTTGGCGAGTAAGCTTGTCACGTCTCGATTTAGGCAAGGAGATACCACTGCCTGTTCCCACCACACTGGCAACTTTTCGATGGATGCACGGCTAGGGCTCGTCGGGCTTGGGCGGGTGTTCGTTTGCGGGAACATGGCAATAATCGCAGTTACTAATTGTACCAGTGTACCAGAAAATAAAAAAAAAGGCTCCGAAGTCGTTCAAGTCACTTACCGGTGATAGATATAGATGTCATCATCTATCTCATTCCCTCCCACGGATCACTAAAGGTGTCCAAAGCCATGATAATCTTCCAGCAATTATATGATTATCCCTAACTTTAACCTTTCACGACCAACGACCTACCTTATCTTTTCCTTACCCCTTCATATTGACAATCATTGTACTCATGCGACTAATAAAATTCAAAATAAATGTATTTGTTTATTATTCGAAAATTAAACACTGGTGAAACTTATTATTAACTTACATGGATATCAATTCTATAATAAAGTATTCATCTAAACAATTCACAAATTATGGAAAACTTATTTATAAAAAAAATCGAAACTTTAGAACCAATTTGTAGCAACCGATCTACCCTTACTTTCGATTCCAAAACTTGAACAGACCAGTCTACTATAGCGCTATGGTAGGTGACCTAAGGGGTTTCGTATTAAACGTGTTCGGAAAACTAAAATTTCGATGTACATATGAGGTTACTCACTAAATCAGGCATACAACCAAAATGATTTATATTATAAAACTTAAAGTTAATATTTTAATGGCAGTATTTAATCTAAAAATAACTAAACTAATATAAAGCTAGAGGTAGTAATCCCAAAAACCCGCTAAATAACTTTCCCCATGAAATTCTCTAAGTGTATTCCAAATATCTACTTATGAATTTGCTTATGAAATTCTCTAAGTGTATTCCAAATATCTAGTTAGGAATTTACTTCTGAAATCCTCTGAATGTATTCCAAATGTCCATCTAGGAATTTACTTATGAAATTCTCTAAGTGTACTTCAAACATCTACTTAGGAATTTACTTATGAAATTCTCTTAGTGTATTTCAAATATCTGCTTAGGAATTTACTTATGAAATTCTCTTAGTGTATTTCAAATATCTGCTTAGGAATTTACTTATGAAATTCTCTAAGTGCCTTTCAAATATCTACTTAGGAATTTGCTATTATTTCAAAATTTGTGCGCAGGAGTGCTTACGATACCTCTTCTACGTCTTCAATGAACTTATTTGCGATTTACATCGATGGTTTGCCGACTTTACGTTCAAATATTATAAGATACAAATATGCTTAAGGCTGATTGCTAAATAACACCGATTGTGACTAAAACGGACAAAGTCTGTGTCCAGTACGTTCAAAAATACTTAAAAATTGCTTTCCCGGTAGGCCTAAAATCAAAAAAAAAATAATTTAACTTTGCGGAGCCATTGTACCTAAAATTAAACGATAAATTACGTTCTGCTGATAAATGTTTAAAAAAGGAAATCCTCGCTGACCAAATTAATTGGCGGCGGTTATGAAATCTGACGGCAACTCAGTCGGCCGTAAATTGTTCGACTCAGATCTCTGGTTTAAGGCTCCAGTGGAAACAAGAACGACATATGGTGCTAACACCGACTACATTCACTAGCCACTTACAAGATTAACACCTGAAAAAGGGAACCCTTGTCTACCGCCTAACACCAGACACTTTCAAATTATATTTTGCAAACGGGATAAAATTCGACTTCACCGGGGATATTCAAAATTATTAATTTTACCGCTTAATTTACTCACTACTTAGTTCAATATCAAACACTACTACTACTTATCTGTTGTATTGTTTCCCGTAGTTGTTATAGCTGCTGTTGGTGCTGACTATGAGCCGGCCGTTGTATTCTGATGACTGGAAGAACACCTATCCCAATTTGGTAACTTACAAACCGTTGCTGACTTAGATATATTTTGGCCGATGATGAAATTACAGATGAAAGATCTTTGCGTGCACAAAAAGGTGGCCTTAATGGTAAAGATGTCCGATAATTCAAATCGTAGGCGGCACTATTATTGCATTACTCTCGCGGCTTTTGAATTCATGAACTTTTTACCCTTGTACTTAGATGAATGTAATTGGTATTTATCACGTTGTAGAAGCAGCTCTGTCGACGACTTCTTTTGTTGATAGCGTTGCAACATACCTGTTGATACGATTAGCATATGCAAAGTGGCTTCCAGGTGATCATGCTTGTTTTAGATATATTCCCTTTGAAGTTTTTCCTCTTTTTTTTTTCCACATTTACGTTTGGCGGGTATCCCTTAAGCGATTTGGAACATCTTCCTGTCCATATTTGCCAAATTTAATGTAGACTGTTCACTTTTATTACCGCTTTTGCGTTTAAAATCATGACGGCAACACAAATAGTTATAGTGTGTAAAAGCAAGTAAATTTTCTGACAGTTGTTTAATACCATATTGTTTTCATCAGTGTTGAGCTGCGGTGTACTTTAATACCACACAGGGGACAACTAAATATTGCACCCAATTAGTGTTTTAAGAAGCAGCAAGGCAAAGTTTGGTGGTGGACAAATTTATTACCATTCGATAGCTGGTTTCATGATGCCGAACGGCAGTCCTTCCTGGCCCAATGATGCTTAGACGTCTAATTGATGGATTTGGCTGGTTGTCTTGATTTGCTTCGTTTTTTTCAGTTCGGTGTATGACGATATCAGGCAAATTAAGACTACAAATGCGTGGCTTTAAGTTTCGAGGAAAGTTTTGCCTTAATTTTCAAGGAACTATTTGAGTCTTTCCTTTATCTTGCGGTATGACCGAAAATAGTGGTTTTATAAAATTATCTAGCCGATAATTTAGGATGACTATGAGGCACAAAATGGTGGCTTCACACAATCCAAGATTTTGCAATTAATAAATGTGGCGTTGCACTAAGACGATCATTTTTTTCTCGAAACTCATGGATGTATGGAGATATTTCTTGATTAAATTTTATTATATCTCCGCTCTGCGCCTTTGACTTTCACTCGTAATGGCCACCACCGGAAAAAGGTCGAGCATCCATTTTCGATGCGTTAGTGTTGCCACTGCAGATTTTTTCGCAAAAACAGCAGCCAACTTCATGATACTAAAGTGACATTATATGCAGGGTTGTATCGAGCATGTTGCAATCAATGGCATTGCCCGGCATGATTTTCTACCCCGTGAGAAAAATGTAGGATATTTTTACCAAAAGTTTTTAAAGCCGCCATGGAACGTTACACACACCCTTTCCTGGATGCGTTCAGTTTATCATATTAGCAAATTGCAATTTGCTAATATGATAAAGGGTTAATTCTAAGCATTCCCCTACGCCCTCAGATCTTTCGCATGAAAAACTCCCAGTAGCTTCCCCTGCAACGTTTCAACCTCATACAAACTATTTCCCACCACTCTGGCAATTCTGCACTTGACGAATCTTTTGCAAAGTTTCGCCGAAACCTGTTTTGAGAAATCGGACAGCTGGAAGTTTCTCCTAAAAACTTCTTGCGTGATCATATTGGTACCAAACAATGCAAAATATGGAGTCATACCAATCGCTGAATGCACTGAGGAGCGTAGCGCGCATTCAATTTCGCACAAGTGCAAATCCCACTCGTCATGGTTTTGGTCTAAATATGATCGTATAGCTGCCAAAATTGACTGGTTTACGCGCTCCGACGCGTTAGCTTGCGGGGCATAGACGCCCGTTCGGAAATGTTCTATTCCGAAATTGTCTATGAGTTGCGCAAAATCTTTGCCGACGAATTGCGGTCCGTTATCGGAGACAAGTGTTTCGGGACAACCGAATTTATAAAATACTTCTCGAACGAGGAAATCTACAACATTTTTCGAATTAGCCTTAGACATGGCCTTAAGTAAAACAAATTTGGTACTATAATCGAGCACAATAAAAATATAACTGTTGCCGCGCTTGGAGCGAGTGTATGGGCCAAGAAAATCAACAAATATTCTTTGAAACGGCCTTGTCGCGTCGGTTTCCTTCCCCATCGGTGGTTTAAGTATCATATTTGAAGGCTTACATTCTTTACAAACGTCACACCGGTTTACGTAGTCCCGAACCTGAACATTCATATGTGGCCAGTATAGATACTCTCTGATTCTCCGAATGGTCTTAGCGATGCCGCCGTGAGCTGCGTTTGGAGGTTTATGCGCGTTTTCAATGATTTCTTCGGTAAGCGCGGCTGGCACCCATAACTTCCAGGCATGGTCCTCGTTTAAGGCATCACCGTTATAAAAAATGGTGCGCTTATACGCCAAATTGTCCATGACCCGTAGATCTGGCAGGTTTGCCTTCTCATTCTGGATAGTCCTGATAAGTTCCTTATAGTCTAATGATTCGAACTCCTTGGAGGACAGATTTACTAGCGACTTAATCTCTACAGCATCTACTGCGTACCTTGACAACGCATCTGGGACCACGTTTTGTGATCCTTTTCGATGCTTAATTTCGAACGCGTACGCCTGAAGCTGCAAGCTCCATCGTGCCAATCGACCGCTTAAATCACGTTGCGACATTAACCACTTAAGGCTGGAATGGTCGGTAATAACGACAAATTGCATCAACTCGATGTACGGGCGAAAACGCTTAATAGCGGATACGACGGCCAGGCATTCGCGTTCTGTGACCGAGTAATTCTTTTGCGCAGACGTGAGTTTCTTGGAGAAATAGGCTATTGGGTGTTCGCCCCCTCTTTCATCCTCCTGAAACAAGACCGCTCCTATTCCCACATCAGACGCGTCACACTGGACGAAGAATGTCCTGCTAAAATCCGGATGCGTTAAAACCGGACTCGAGCTCAAACAAATTCTCAATCTATCAAATGCCTTTTTAGCATCATCAGTGAAATCAAATCGCTTTCCCTTTTTGAGTACGTCGCAAATCGGTGCCGTTATAGTAGCATAGTCGTTTATAAAACGTCGGTACCAGCCGGTGGTACCCAAGAAGCTCCGCACTTGTTTCGGTGTAGTCGGATATTTAAAGTTGACTATCGCCTGAATCTTCTCCGGATCTGGTCTAACTTTGCCTTCTCCTATGATATACCCTAAATACTTCAGTTCTCGACAGCAGAATTTCGATTTCGAGACATTTATGGTCAAGCCAGCCCCTTCAAGACAACCCGCGACCTCTCTCAACAGCCCGACGTGTTCGGCGAAATTGGAAGACACCACCAACAAGTCATCCAAGTAGACAAAAACTTTCTCGCGAAGGCGGCCTGGAATGACTTTGTCCATCAACCGGCATAACCTCTGAGCAGCATTACACAGCCCAAAAGGCATGACGGTGAAATGGTACAAAGGCCTTCCAGGTACCGTGAACGCAGTCTTTTCCCTACTTGGAACTGCAAGCGGTATCTGCCAAAATGCGTCTTTTAAATCAATGCTCGAGATAAAATGGGTATCCCCCAACCGGCTCAGAAGTCCCTCTATATGCGGGAGAGGATAAGCGTCCTTCACGGTGACATCATTGAGTCGACGAGCGTCTAAACAAATTCTAACCTTGTCCCCTTTCTGCACAAATGTAACTCGACTATTCCAAGGGCTTTCGCTCGGCTCAATGACGCCAAGTGACAGCATCCTATCCAATTCCGCATACATCAGGCTCTGAACCGCCGGCGAAACGGGATAGTGGCGCTCCTTGAAAGGTACCGCATTACCTGTCTCAATTGTATGGGTTTCAAGCGAAGTTCCGCCTAAACCTTTCTTAGTAAAGCATGGAAACAAAGAAATAATGTCGTCCAAGATGCCCTGCTGACCATTGTCAAGAGAATGCATTCGAGGATAACTGCAATCTGCGTCCTCATCCAAGAAAATATCATTGGTAGATAGACCGTGCACCTCAAAACGTATCAGGTTGAAAAGCTTCATAAACTCTGCGCCTAAATACAATTTATTCTTCAACGTTGGAACCAAATAAAAATCTATATACCTGGACATGCCATTAAACTCTATCAACGACCTAACGCGACCTATAACCTTATTCGGATTGCCATCAGCCGTACTAATGACCGTTCGGAAAGGGTATACAATCAGCTTAACTTCTTCCACGAACTCCAGACAATCTTTGCCCAAACATGAAACCGAAGCTCCACTGTCGAGCAAACCCTCAATTGGCAAATTATTAATTGTAATTGTTGTGTAGATTCGGCCATCCGGCCCCTCATATATGGTAGACGCCGCGATCTCTTTGCGTAACTGTTTCCTTTTCCGAAACCTTTGTCTTGCTTTCTGAATTTTAGTTGTTGTTTCCCCGAAGATTCTTTGTCGCACTTCATTATATTCCTTCATCCTTAAGTGCCATGGCTTACGATTTGCGTGGAAATCCTCCGGATCTGGGTCTTCTGAAATCTTCCCTGTTCCGGCATCTTTATCAGCTTTACTCTTTTTAAGAATTGTAACTTGTGTCGAGACGTTGGGTGTGTTCACAATATCACTATCAAAATTGGGCGTATGGTTGCGAGAACCATCAGAAACAGATTTAAGAAAATCCAAAAAATTTTCTGCTAACTTTTCGCTTCTTTCGGCTGAAAGATTGCTTTTCCTATTTTCATAGTTGGTTGCTTTGTTGTCGTTATGGTCGTTTACGAGTAAAGGGATTGTCGCGATTTGGTTTACTGCTGTAGGGGTTTCGGGAAGTGGTTCACCGGATTCTGAGAACGATCCTCCACCCCATTTCGAGGTCCGTTCGCCTTCCTGTTTCCCTGACATGTGGGGCATTTCGGAGTTACTACGTCATCTAACCCACATTTGTAGCAAAATACCCGTATCTTTTCTTCAAAACAATCCATGAACGTGTGACCCTCAGCTTTGCAATTCCAGCAGATTAATTTTCTCTCATTGCTAATTGCGTTTACCTCTATTGGTTCATCGGCATAAACTGGTTCAAAGGCTACTTCATTCACTTGTCTTACCGAATATTTAGTATTAAACTGTCGCTGATTGTTTAAAAGATTTTCGGCTCTCCTACCTTCTTGTTTAAAAGCTGATAAGTCAGATACTCGAATGGAAAACAGTAACTGTGACATTGCTGGTCTTAAGTTTCCTTTCATTATGTCCACTAAATCCTGCTCACTTATAGGATTATTTTGTTGATTCCTTAGAGCCAGCACCGTGTTACAGAACTCGTCAAACGACTCGTTCTGGAGTTGACGCCTATCTAATATTTTCTTTTGAATTTCGAAATCGTTTTCATACCGATGATATTGTATAATTAATGCCTCCTTGAGATCTTTCCACAGAGGTACTCTGTTCAGAAGTCTTCTATAATTCCAAAACCAATCTAATGCTGGACTTTGCAGAAAGTGATGCAAGTTACGTACAATATCATCTTCAGAGCAATTAAAATCCACCCGTAAAGTATCAACGCGAAAAACAAAATCTTCCACGCTTGAAGTCTTTAACGTCCCGTCGAACCTTAAATTCCATTTATGAATCCACCTCGCCGCATCCGAATGATCTCCATTCTGATTTGACATGTACATGGGAGGTGGTTGGTCTAGCTGTGGAGGAAAATTATAACCTTGTGGCACATAGCGATTCGCCGACCACTGGTTAAAACCAGCTTGACGCATTTGAGGATGTTGGTGGTTCCCATAATAAAATTGTTGCTGCCGAGTTACATTCGATGGTACCTGTTGATTGGGATCTGGTGGCAGTTGGTGATTAAAATTACCTGCGGGAGGTTGATTAAGGTTTAGTGCTTGCTGACTACGATTCAAAAGACCTTGTTGTTGGGTCATGTTCGGACCCTGCAACTGTCGATGACTGTCATGCCGAGGTTGATTTCCATTCGCCAGAGGTCGTCGTCGCCTGCTATTTTGGAAATTTAGTTGCTGCAGCTGTGGTTCCCCTATAATAGGCAATTGTTGTTGGCTTGCATTTAGTGTATTATGTTGCTGTCGCGGAACGGCCGTTTGTAAAACTCGTGTCGTAGGAGGAGCGTAATTTAAACAGGTATGCTGTGAAATATTCGTTAAACTTTGTTGGACTATACCGGGTATTAACTCAGATAAGCGTTTTTCCACATTGCGCATTATTTCCGCCTGCATTAGACCCGCCGCCGCTCTTTCATTTTGCCTCCTGTTCTCTACCGTTGTTTCGTTGTGGTTACCTAGAAACTCATCGCGTACTCCAAGTGCGGTAAGGCTGCTAAATGAAGGTGACCGTATAGTATTTTGGCCGCTTGAGGTACTTAACAACGTCTCATCCAGATATTCAGCTCTTTCTATTTCAATATTTTCTCCCAGCGGAGGTGTTACTACTGGAACCGATCCCGATGCGCTTGTCGCTTCTGTTGTGTTCGAGGTTTTGGGCCTAGCACCTGTACTTGTCGTTGGTACTGTTGCGGTTGCTGTTGTGGTGGTTGACGTAGTGGTAGCACTACTATCTTCTGCTTTCTTTCCTCTTGTCATCATCGTATTTAGAATTTCAAAAATGCAAATCGAAAAAGCTACAACGAACCGTTGAACACGCTACTCGTCCTATAGTTCCCTATCCCCGATTATAAAAATATACGAAAAATAAATCTGCCCTAACCTCCAAAAGTCGATATGTAGATTATACAGCGGTAACTAGACCAGTATTAAACGCAAAGGCGTATTTTCAATCAGCTGACGTTCGTTCAACCGTCTTTCAAGAATTATCTCCGAGTATATTGTATCGAAAATCAAGATGCCCGTTTGACGCTCGAATACAATGCCCGAAAACAAAACGTGGGTCAAAAAAAAATGCTTTAATAACAATGATAATAACAATAAATTTTAGGATAAATAAAATGATTCGTACACCTACTACAAATTAGTTAAATGTTAATATGGCAGCTCGCAATCAAACGAGCAACCCCACAATCAAATCTTACAAGGAAATGCAATTGTAGTTTCAATATTCCAACGGCCAAAATAAACCACAAGATCTTATACTAAAATTCGATTTTGTTCAAAATTAAATATTGACAAACGTAACCAGCCTATTTGGGCTCTACTAATTCAAATAACGTTACCTTGTAATTAAATGTAATTCAAGATTGGTGAATTTTACCAGTCTAAAATTTGTATCCTTGATACTATATATACTTCCACACAATAAAAACTGAAGCGCTATGAGTACTCTAAAATTTTATTTTCCTTTCTCTCCGACCGATATTGTGTCATAAGGTTTGGTAGGTATTTGGTACGTGAAATTAAAAAAAATAAATGACCTGAATTAAAAAAAAATGTTCAAAAAAATATTCGTGACGAGAAGAGCAAAAACTTTCCGGTGCATCCGCGAAAATCGAGAATCATCAATGGCACCAGGCCCGAGTCGCTTAGAAGGATAATTCTAACCGTATCCTACTGGACTTACACCGGACCTTCTACCTTAAACGTGTTCCTTAACTATCGTCGCGATTAGGGTGGCTATGTATTAGGCCCCTAAGACTTACGATAACTGAAAACTCGGCGGTTTAAAAAGTTATGTTGCAACGCTCTGGAAATTATCCGCCAGACCGGGACTCACAAAACTAACTAAACCCGACTTATGATATACTTTAAACTAATTTCGATTTTCACTTCAAAGCACGGTCTGTAGACCCTCGCTCAGTTCCCGTAACTTAAACTTTTTATTCGGACGTTCGGGCCCCACGTTGGGCCCCAAATAACTGTCACGTCTCGATTTAGGCAAGGAGATACCACTGCCTGTTCCCACCACACTGGCAACTTTTCGATGGATGCACGGCTAGGGCTCGTCGGGCTTGGGCGGGTGTTCGTTTGCGGGAACATGGCAATAATCGCAGTTACTAATTGTACCAGTGTACCAGAAAATAAAAAAAAAGGCTCCGAAGTCGTTCAAGTCACTTACCGGTGATAGATATAGATGTCATCATCTATCTCATTCCCTCCCACGGATCACTAAAGGTGTCCAAAGCCATGATAATCTTCCAGCAATTATATGATTATCCCTAACTTTAACCTTTCACGACCAACGACCTACCTTATCTTTTCCTTACCCCTTCATATTGACAATCATTGTACTCATGCGACTAATAAAATTCAAAATAAATGTATTTGTTTATTATTCGAAAATTAAACACTGGTGAAACTTATTATTAACTTACATGGATATCAATTCTATAATAAAGTATTCATCTAAACAATTCACAAATTATGGAAAACTTATTTATAAAAAAAATCGAAACTTTAGAACCAATTTGTAGCAACCGATCTACCCTTACTTTCGATTCCAAAACTTGAACAGACCAGTCTACTATAGCGCTATGGTAGGTGACCTAAGGGGTTTCGTATTAAACGTGTTCGGAAAACTAAAATTTCGATGTACATATGAGGTTACTCACTAAATCAGGCATACAACCAAAATGATTTATATTATAAAACTTAAAGTTAATATTTTAATGGCAGTATTTAATCTAAAAATAACTAAACTAATATAAAGCTAGAGGTAGTAATCCCAAAAACCCGCTAAATAACTTTCCCCATGAAATTCTCTAAGTGTATTCCAAATATCTACTTATGAATTTGCTTATGAAATTCTCTAAGTGTATTCCAAATATCTAGTTAGGAATTTACTTCTGAAATCATCTGAATGTATTCCAAATGTCCATCTAGGAATTTACTTATGAAATTCTCTAAGTGTACTTCAAACATCTACTTAGGAATTTACTTATGAAATTCTCTTAGTGTATTTCAAATATCTGCTTAGGAATTTACTTATAAAATTCTCTTAGTGTATTTCAAATATCTGCTTAGGAATTTACTTATGAAATTCTCTAAGTGCCTTTCAAATATCTACTTAGGAATTTGCTATTATTTCAAAATTTGTGCGCAGGAGTGCTTACGATACCTCTTCTACGTCTTCAATGAACTTATTTGCGATTTACATCGATGGTTTGCCGACTTTACGTTCAAATATTATAAGATACAAATATGCTTAAGGCTGATTGCTAAATAACACCGATTGTGACTAAAACGGACAAAGTCTGTGTCCAGTACGTTCAAAAATACTTAAAAATTGCTTTCCCGGTAGGCCTAAAATCAAAAAAAAAATAATTTAACTTTGCGGAGCCATTGTACCTAAAATTAAACGATAAATTACGTTCTGCTGATAAATGTTTAAAAAAGGAAATCCTCGCTGACCAAATTAATTGGCGGCGGTTATGAAATCTGACGGCAACTCAGTCGGCCGTAAATTGTTCGACTCAGATCTCTGGTTTAAGGCTCCAGTGGAAACAAGAACGACATATGGTGCTAACACCGACTACATTCACTAGCCACTTACAAGATTAACACCTGAAAAAGGGAACCCTTGTCTACCGCCTAACACCAGACACTTTCAAATTATATTTTGCAAACGGGATAAAATTCGACTTCACCGGGGATATTCAAAATTATTAATTTTACCGCTTAATTTACTCACTACTTAGTTCAATATCAAACACTACTACTACTTATCTGTTGTATTGTTTCCCGTAGTTGTTATAGCTGCTGTTGGTGCTGACTATGAGCCGGCCGTTGTATTCTGATGACTGGAAGAACACCTATCCCAATTTGGTAACTTACAAACCGTTGCTGACTTAGATATATTTTGGCCGATGATGAAATTACAGATGAAAGATCTTTGCGTGCACAAAAAGGTGGCCTTAATGGTAAAGATGTCCGATAATTCAAATCGTAGGCGGCACTATTATTGCATTACTCTCGCGGCTTTTGAATTCATGAACTTTTTACCCTTGTACTTAGATGAATGTAATTGGTATTTATCACGTTGTAGAAGCAGCTCTGTCGACGACTTCTTTTGTTGATAGCGTTGCAACATACCTGTTGATACGATTAGCATATGCAAAGTGGCTTCCAGGTGATCATGCTTGTTTTAGATATATTCCCTTTGAAGTTTTTCCTCTTTTTTTTTCCACATTTACGTTTGGCGGGTATCCCTTAAGCGATTTGGAACATCTTCCTGTCCATATTTGCCAAATTTAATGTAGACTGTTCACTTTTATTACCGCTTTTGCGTTTAAAATCATGACGGCAACACAAATAGTTATAGTGTGTAAAAGCAAGTAAATTTTCTGACAGTTGTTTAATACCATATTGTTTTCATCAGTGTTGAGCTGCGGTGTACTTTAATACCACACAGGGGACAACTAAATATTGCACCCAATTAGTGTTTTAAGAAGCAGCAAGGCAAAGTTTGGTGGTGGACAAATTTATTACCATTCGATAGCTGGTTTCATGATGCCGAACGGCAGTCCTTCCTGGCCCAATGATGCTTAGACGTCTAATTGATGGATTTGGCTGGTTGTCTTGATTTGCTTCGTTTTTTTCAGTTCGGTGTATGACGATATCAGGCAAATTAAGACTACAAATGCGTGGCTTTAAGTTTCGAGGAAAGTTTTGCCTTAATTTTCAAGGAACTATTTGAGTCTTTCCTTTATCTTGCGGTATGACCGAAAATAGTGGTTTTATAAAATTATCTAGCCGATAATTTAGGATGACTATGAGGCACAAAATGGTGGCTTCACACAATCCAAGATTTTGCAATTAATAAATGTGGCGTTGCACTAAGACGATCATTTTTTTCTCGAAACTCATGGATGTATGGAGATATTTCTTGATTAAATTTTATTATATCTCCGCTCTGCGCCTTTGACTTTCACTCGTAATGGCCACCACCGGAAAAAGGTCGAGCATCCATTTTCGATGCGTTAGTGTTGCCACTGCAGATTTTTTCGCAAAAACAGCAGCCAACTTCATGATACTAAAGTGACATTATATGCAGGGTTGTATCGAGCATGTTGCAATCAATGGCATTGCCCGGCATGATTTTCTACCCCGTGAGAAAAATGTAGGATATTTTTACCAAAAGTTTTTAAAGCCGCCATGGAACGTTACAAGCTTACTTGTGTGCAGCAGGTCAATTGTGTTTTTATCTATTAAATATTACATGTCGATATAGCTCAGGTGGTAGAGCTGTTGACTGGCAATCTGTAGACCCAGGTTCGATTCCCGCATCAGCAAATTTTATTTAAAAAAAAATACAAAAAAAAATATTTTTTTTTATATAATTTATTTTTTAGAAAATCTATTTTTAGACTCATTATTTTTGTCAGTACTGGTAAGCACATAGGTAACGATATATTTTGTGATTTTTCGTATGCTGGTGTGTAACGACAACTCATTATTTTTCGCGACATCGCCATATAAAGGTAATAAGAAATGTAATAACAAAAGTAACTAGTTACCATTACCAAGTATGTAGTTACATAACCACATATCTGGTAATGATTTTCTACACTGGGTTGTTGCCAAAATTAATTTTATTGCGAGAATACCACGTGTTTTAAATTTTTCACAAACATACGAAGCAAAACCAAGATTTTTCCTATAACTGTTTAAAAAATCTGAGTTATAGTTTATAAGAGCACTTTGTGTAGAAAGGGCCCTAATGCCCAAAAATTGAGTTGTATGCATCAAGTGGCGTTTTTTATTAAGAAACTGGTATGTTGCCAAATGGCTACACCATGCATTTAAGGGTTAAAGTAACTAAATGTATAAATATTTGAAATAAAAGCTGAACATATTTTTTTGAAACATTAAATGTTGCTTAATTTTTTTTTTTTGGCACTTTTAAAGCTTTTTTGGCATCATTGAGGCACCAAACGAAAATTCTTGAATACCATCACTGCCCAGAGCAGGCATCAACATCTTCACGATTGCGTTTAATTTTGTTTTTGTTTTAATATTTAGATATTGTTAACAAACAATAACAACAAGAAATAAAGAAAAAAATAAACTGTAAACTTTTATTACACTTTACCCCCCGTTTCCACATGCAAGTTCGAAAAACTCAATACACTCACACTTTTTCACTAATACTATCACACTTATACGACTTGCGGCTCAACTTGCAAGTAAATTTTGAAGACAGTGGATTTTTGATACTTGCCGAAAGTGAAATGGCAGAATAAAGAAAACAGTGTTGCCTAGTAATGTTTTCTATTAATTTCCTAGTATTTGGTAAAGTAAAAGTTGTAATGCAACTGATTTTGTATTTATTTGTAAAAAAAAAAGTAAAAATAACACAATGACATATCTTAATGGTAATTTAAAATATCAATTTTATAAGTTTTTGAAAAAAAAATTGTTAAGAACAAAAATTTTTCCCAGCTTTGTTAGAATATTGAATACTTGGAGTGGTATTTAGTGACAACCTATGCCTTCAACGACATTTTAAAAATGAACTTGCAGCAAGTAGCGTGGACACTTGTAAAATTTTAATGTTTTTTCGGTATTTTTCGAAATTTTCGCTGATAATACGTATTCTCAACTTGCAACCATTTACTTGCATGTGGAAATGGGGGGTTAAGGAAACAGAATAAACTATGACTTAACACATCAAACGATAATGCAAGACTGGACTTTTTTCTTATTTTTACATTCTGTTTTTTGTTTCGTTGACGTTCGGGTTGTGTACGTGTAAAAAGCCGATTAATCTATGTCGTTCTAACAAGTGTTTGGGCGACACTGCTTTATTCTATTTTATTAATTCAGAGTGCCCACTAAACAAACTTTAATACATTGAGCATTAATTACTAATTAATAATTCTAATAATCAGTAATTATAATAACTATTAACGCTTTCGTTTAATATCAATGTTTAAAAAGTCATAAAAAATAATTAAAAATTTATTATACGTAAATAGCAGTGTTGCCAACTCTTGAAGGCAAGAAAGCACCGTGAGCATTGTGAAAATGGGTAAAAAGGGTAAAAGTTAACCAAAAATGGGGTAAAAAAGCACGATATTAATTTTTTGAAAAATTTAAGTCAAGAATTTAAAAACACATTTTAGCTTTGTAAAATCGTATAAAAAAGGTTAAAAAAATAACCAAAAAAAAGGGGTAAAAAAGCACCAAACTAACATTTCAAAATTTTCAAGATTAAATATAACGAAGTTGCTATTTAAAATTGTACTACAAACCAGGGGTATGGCATCACCAAAAACAAAAGTTCTAACGACATCGTTTTCAAAAAATTGACAATTTTGTTTTTTTATTTAAATTGAAATAATAACAAACAAAAAAGCAAAACAAAAAAGAATTCCCAAATTTAATTATTTGAACATATTTTGAGCTTGATTTTCTCATATTTTGCGCAGTTTTCAGCAATTTTTGAGTTTTTAAATATAGGCTAAGCTGATACTAAAGTGATACTAAATAGTTGCTCAGGTGATACTAAATATCAGCGCCCCCTACCGGTGAGTAGTGTAAGTTTTGATTTCCTATCTCTATAATTAACATTGTAAAAAATTTACTTTTTGTATGGTTCGTATTATTTTTTCAACTTTGACAGAAAATTCAAGAAAAATTAAAAAAAAACGAGAACAACACCAAAAATATAAACTATACAGAAAGCACTAAAAGCACTGCCAGAAATCTGAAAAAGCACTGTAAATACCCGCTTTTTTTAAAAGGGTATTTGTAAAAAATCACCGGGTACGGGAAGGAAAAAAGCACCAAAATATACCCGAAAAGCACTGAAATGGCAACACTGGTAAATAGATAATACTACTATATTAGATAAGTCACAACAACAGAGTAGTAATTTGGAAGTTGAAAAAGCAAACTATGATAATTTTATGTTATTTTTGTTCTTCTTTATGATTTAAGATGTTTATTAACGCTCCCACTTGAAAACATGAAATTCTCATTGAGTTGAAGCAAACAAATATTTCTAGAAATTCTAAAAGGTCGTCCCTTAATTATTTTCTTAGACCAGAATGAAATCCGGCAAATTATTTATCACAATTTTTCAAAAAAGTTTTGAGATTTTAGCACATTTACTTTAATAAAAAATTTTTATTTTTTAAACATTTTTGTAATTTTAATCGAATAACGATTAATCGATTGAATACCCTACTGTCAACCCTGCATAAAAATGAGTTGGGTTGAAACATTTTGTCAATTTTGTTACAACATGTGTTATGATAAATGATAAATAACATGTGTGATGATAAGTGATAAATTTGCCGATTTTTGGTGAAATTATGCACAAATCTGTGGAATTTATATATAACGCCACTAATTGCAAGCAATTTTTTGTTCACTCTTTTAACAAATTTTACTCAAATTTGACAAAACTTGTGTACAAAAAACCAAATAAAAAAAAAACAAATTACCAAATTTTTTGGGCTTTTTTTGAGATTTTTCCTTTTTGGCCATTCTGAATGCTTTAAACTCAATTTTGTGCTTTCAAACCCAATTTCTGCAACTTCATACCAAAAATTCCCTTAAATTCTCTTTTGTTGTTTATCGAGCTGGGAACAGCTTACGAACAAAAATAAAGAGCAACAGTTGAGCACGTAAGAGTAGCATGGAATGACTCTCGATTTAATAAATCAGTGACCTTCTTACTTCTCTTTCTCGCTCAATCTTTGTTCTTTATTTTTGTTATTGAAGTCGGGCAAAGCAAATAAAAACATTGAGTGTAAAATATGACTATTTTAATTCACTTTTTATTATGTGCACATAAGAGTAGCATGGAATGCCTCTGACCAGAGCATCCCTACAAATAATAACGAGTATGATTTAATATAAATTCTTAGGATGACAACTCTTTCCCATTATATCTTTGAATATTTTGAATTTTAAAACTAGAACACCGACAATTTTATATTTACAAAATAAGAGTTTTTTATGGAATTGTCACTAAAGCTTGATATAACTTTTGTACAGTTGTATGAACAATTTGACGCAAATTTTCATCATCCTTTGTAGTCACCGCCTGCAAAGAAAATGAAAAAACATTGACTTTTTTTTTTATTAATTTCTGGTTCTTAACACTTACCAAAGTTTCCATATTAACTTCAACACGTTTGCCAGCCACGGTAACGGGCAGAATGTCACCTTTAAACAATTTTGGTACAGTACTTTCACCAAAGGTGTCCTGCAGTGTCTCTAAAAGACACTCTTTAAAATGTGTACGATCCGATTTGGATTGGGCTGTCGTACCTTTTATATTTGTGCCTCCCATTTCGGTTTGCATTACACAAGCCAATACCGAATCGGCAAACATATCATTAACTGGTGTAGCTTGCCATTCCATTACAATAATTTTGGCCTCAACTGTTAGATCAATACAATTAAATGCCCGTATGCGTCTGTCATCTTCCAAAATTTCTACCGTACCGGCACCGCCAATACGATCTAAGAGTAATTGTAAAGTATTCAAGGAACTATTCCAAGGAATAGATTGACGTTGTGTGACCACTGACATACTCATGTCGGTGTATTCTGTAACAAAAATTTTGTAAAAGAATTAGCTTTCTTGGTTTGAAAAATTGTTATTTACTAAGGCTGGTATTAAAAAAATCTTTTGAATTTAATTACAGTTTAAACAAATTAACATGCAAAACAACAACAAAAATTCATCAATTAGCCTTTAATAAGACAAAAAGTTCTTTGTGAATAAGCATGTAGAAAATTTCTTACTTGATAAATCCGAAGCTGCTAAGAGATGGTATTTAAAATCTCTTTTCACCAAAACTCCAGACAATTTGTTGCCTACTTCTGGTTTGGTTGCAGCTAAATTACCCATTACTTTGGCGGTTTTTTCTCCTCGAAAATATAATTCAACCGAATGTGTATTACGTGGATTATAGAATTTTATATCGGTATTAGGATCTGCTTCATATTCTCGTTGTAGGGCCATTTTAAGACGTGACATTTCATTTTGTTCACCATGTACTAAAACCTTAAAATAGAAAAGATTTTAAATATTTTCGTTTTTTAAGACCGTTAACAATCTTTTATAACTCTTTTATACTTACCACATGTTGGGGCTTTAACAATCTTATAAACTCACTTGTTTGCTGATAGTCTGTATGTGCTGAAAATGAAATATAATCAACCGACATATTGAGTGGTAATTTCTGACCCGATAGTGTTGTTATCTCTTCTGGTTCCGAAAGTATAGTCTTAGCTAAAGTACCCTCAACACAATAACCAGCTATAATTACGCCATTCTTGGGATCTGTACACCAATTTTCAAATAGTTCTCTTGATAAACCACTTTGCATCATACCCGGAGATGCCATAACTACACAAGGACCAATATCATCGAAATGATCGATACCTTTAAGGTTAGAAATGTGTCGAAATACAAAAGGGTTATTGACAGCAATTTGTCGACGTATCTTATCGTTCATGGCATTAATATAAGTCTGATAGACCGCCATGCATTTTTTGGCCAAAGAGGAAGCGTAGTAAATGGGTATATCATGAAGATCTGGATTTTGGGACCAATATTCATCCAAAATCAATAGTAGCTCTTGAGCTCTGCCCAAAGCAAAGACCGGTATTAAACAACGACCACCTTGAGTAACAATTTTTTGAACTAATGTAGTAAAACGATTTTCTCTATCTTCTCGTTTTTCATGGATATGAGTACCATAGGTAGACTCAGTTATCAAAACATCCGGTTTCGTTGTTGGTATTTCGGCCGCCATTAAATGGCGATCTTCTTGACGTGAAAAATCGCCTGTATAAAGAACTTTAATACCGGCAATTTCGATCATAAACATGGCAGCTCCTAGAACATGACCAGCATTGTAAGCACAAAAACGTACACCCATAACATCACGTTCTTCGTGGAAATTTATAGTTTCGATTTTTTCCATTGAAGCTTCCAAATCAGCTTCGGTGTATAACATTTGTTCTGTGGAAATATTACTAATTTTAATGTAATCTGATAACATCCAACGGTAAATGGCTTTAGTAGCATGTGTCATAAAACAACGACCGCGGAAACTCGTTTTCATTAAAAACCATGGCAAGGCACCGCAATGATCCAAGTGAAAGCTGCAGTTAAAAATGTGAATTGCATATTAACAACTTTAGATCGGAATGGAATTGTTATTAAGTGTCTTACTGTGATATAAATAAGAGATCCACTTCATCGGCCTCAATTAAATCCACATATGGCAATGCATCCATACCCGATAGACCCGGATGTATGCCACAGTCCAACTGTTAATAATACAGAAAGTTTAAAAAAATCATTAGGAAAAAGTTGAGTTTAGGCAGGTACTATCCACGGCTATCATCTGAAAAACTGAACTGGTTTTAAGAGAGTTTAAATGTAAAATAACAAAAAACGTGAAAAAGTGGTATTTTAAATTAATTATTTTTATTGTTTTTAAGCAATTTTAATTAAATTGTAAAGTGCACTTGTGTTGTTTGATATGTTCTCTGCATTAGTTTTGTATAATTAGCACAAAATTTTGCTTATTAATATTAAAAAATACGCGTTAAAAAAAACACTAAAAACTGTTTCTCTTAAAACCAGTTTGCATATAAAATTAAAGAGACTTTTTAACAGCAGTTGAGGCTGGTGGTTTGTCTTTAGTCTATATAGTCGTTGGTTTAGGTGCAATTCTCCGACTTTCTTTTTTCCAGAGAATAGAAAAATAATTTTATCTGTATCTCTGCCTAAGCGCAAAAATTGTCCAAATTCGACCATAAAGGGCAGTGATACGGACAAGTCCATATTTCAACTTTGAAGCCGAAAAACCATGGTTGGCCAACACCAATAAAGACTAAAAATCCTTTCAAATGAATATGGTCAACCTTAAAATACCGCTAACGAAATAACTGGAAACACCGTTTATATTTAAAATGCCTGTAACACTAAAATACCCTAATGAAATACCGTTAACCTTAAAATATTGTTTACCTTAAAATATATAACGAAATAGCTTTAAATATTTTATTTCTTTCTCTCAAAAAGATCATGCATAAAATATTGACGTACAGTTTTATTGCACAGCTATTGCTGTTGTTTGTTTACAAATATATGAAGATGCTTCAGTTGCTCATTTATTTTATTTACCCAAATACTTTACATGAGAATATCCTGATGAAGAAAATGACAGTTTTTGGAAAAAGTACTTTTTATACTACATATTTCAAAATAAGGAAATAATTAGCCTCGAACAAGTATAAATACACCAACGACTATATAGACTAAAGACAAACCACCAGCCTCAACTGCTGTTAAAAATTCTCTTTAATTTTATATGCAAACTGGTTTTAAGAGAAACAGTTTTTAGTGTTTTTTTAACGCGTATTTTTTAATATTAATAAGCAAAATTTTGTGCTAATTATACAAAACTAATGCAGAGAACATATCAAACAACACAAGTGCACTTTACAATTTAATTAAAATTGCTTAAAAACAATAAAAATGATTAATTTAAAATACCACTTTTTCACGTTTTTTGTTATTTTTTTTTTTTTTTTTTTTTTTTTGTTCTTAAAACCAGTTCAGTTTTTCAGATGAGAGCCGTGGATAGTGCCTGAATACACTTAAGTCCCTTTTTATACGGTTTTTTATGCGGATTTGAAGTTATGCGGTTTTAAAATGCGTTGCGTTTTTTACATCTTTTATCAGGCACTATCCACGGCTCTCATCTGAAAAACTGAACTGGTTTTAAGAACAAAAAAAAAAAAAAAAAAAAAAAAAAAAAACGTGAAAAAGTGGTATTTTAAATTAATTATTTTTATTGTTTTTAAGCAATTTTAATTAAATTGTAAAGTGCACTTGTGTTGTTTGATATGTTCTCTGCATTAGTTTTGTATAATTAAAACAAAATTTTGCTTATTAATATTAAAAAATACGCGTTAAAAAAACACTAAAAACTGATTCTCTTAAAACCAATTTGCTTATAAAATTAAAGAGACTTTTTAACAGCAGTTGAGGCTGGTGGTTTGTCTTTAGTCTATATAGTCGTTGCTTTTATATAACTTTTTATTGGCAACCCTGTTCGCAAAGTGTCAAACAGTGCTAACTTTTAGCTGAGATTTTTTTATTCGTTTTAAAAGTTAACATTTATTTATATCGGTATAAAAACTGTGATTACCAATATTTGACTGCTGTTTCTTTGTAATTTGTTGGAGTACAGCACTTTTAAGAAGTTTTTAAACATTTATTTTAATTTTATCAACGAGATTGGCTGTGGCCAACGACTATATAGACTAAAGACAAACCACCAGCCTCAACTGCTGTTAAAAAGTCTCTTTAATTTTATATGCAAACTGGTTTTAAGAGAAACAGTTTTTAGTGTTTTTTTAACGCGTATTTTTTAATATTAATAAGCAAAATTTTGTGCTAATTTTACAAAACTAATGCAGAGAACATATCAAACAACACAAGTGCACTTTACAAATTAATTAAAATTGCTTAAAAACAATAAAAATAATTAATTTAAAATACCACTTTTTCACGTTTTTTGTTATTTTTTTTTTTTTTTTTTTTGTTCTTAAAACCAGTTCAGTTTTTCAGATGAGAGCCGTGGATAGTGCCTGATAAAAGATGTAAAAAACGCAACGCATTTTAAAACCGCATAACTTCAAATCCGCATAAAAAACCGTATAAAAAGGGACTTAAGTGTATTCAGGCACTATCCACGGCTCTCATCTGAAAAACTGAACTGGTTTTAAGAACAAAAAAAATAAAATAACAAAAAACGTGAAAAAGTGGTATTTTAAATTAATTATTTTTATTGTTTTTAAGCAATTTTAATTAAATTGTAAAGTGCACTTGTGTTGTTTGATATGTTCTCTGCATTAGTTTTGTATAATTAGCACAAAATTTTGCTTATTAATATTAAAAAATACGCGTTAAAAAAAACACTAAAAACTGTTTCTCTTAAAACCAGTTTGCATATAAAATTAAAGAGAATTTTTAACAGCAGTTGAGGCTGGTGGTTTGTCTTTAGTCTATATAAATTGTAAAGTGCACTTGTGTTGTTTGATATGTTCTCTGCATTAGTTTTGTATAATTAAAACAAAATTTTGCTTATTAATATTAAAAAATACGCGTTAAAAAAACACTAAAAACTGTTTCTCTTAAAACCAATTTGCTTATAAAATTAAAGTGACTTTTTAACAGCAGTTGAGGCTGGTGGTTTGTCTTTAGTCTATATAGTCGTTGCTTTTATATAACTTTTTATTGGCAACCCTGTTCGCAAAGTGTCAAACAGTGCTAACTTTTAGCTGAGATTTTTTTATTCGTTTTAAAAGTTAACATTTATTTATATCGGTATAAAAACTGTGATTACCAATATTTGACTGCTGTTTCTTTGTAATTTGTTGGAGTACAGCACTTTTAAGAAGTTTTTAAACATTTATTTTAATTTTATCAACGAGATTGGCTGTGGCCAACGACTATATAGACTAAAGACAAACCACCAGCCTCAACTGCTGTTAAAAAGTCTCTTTAATTTTATATGCAAACTGGTTTTAAGAGAAACAGTTTTTAGTGTTTTTTTTAACGCGTATTTTTTAATATTAATAAGCAAAATTTTGTGCTAATTTTACAAAACTAATGCAGAGAACATATCAAACAACACAAGTGCACTTTACAAATTAATTAAAATTGCTTAAAAACAATAAAAATAATTAATTTAAAATACCACTTTTTCACGTTTTTTGTTATTTTATTTTTTTTTTTGTTCTTAAAACCAGTCAGGCACTATCCACGGCTCTCATCTGAAAAACTGAACTGGTTTTAAGAACAAAAAAAAAAAAAAAAAAAATAACAAAAAACGTGAAAAAGTGGTATTTGAAATTAATTATTTTTATTGTTTTTAAGCAATTTTAATTAAATTGTAAAGTGCACTTGTATTGTTTGATATGTTCTCTGCATTAGTTTTGTATAATTAAAACAAAATTTTGCTTATTAATATTAAAAAATACGCGTTAAAAAAACACTAAAAACTGTTTCTCTTAAAACCAGTTTGCATATAAAATTAAAGAGACTTTTTAACAGCAGTTGAGGCTGGTGGTTTGTCTTTAGTCTATATAGTCGTTGCTTTTATATAACTTTTTATTGGCAACCCTGTTCGCAAAGTGTCAAACAGTGCTAACTTTTAGCTGAAATTTTTTTATTCGTTTTAAAAGTTAACTTTTATTTATATCGGTATAAAAACTGTGATTACCAATATTTGACTGCTGTTTCTTTGTAATTTGTTGGAGTACAGCACTTTTAAGAAGTTTTTAAACATTTATTTTAATTTTATCAACGAGATTGGCTGTGGCCAACGACTATATAGACTAAAGACAAACCACCAGCCTCAACTGCTGTTAAAGTCTCTTTAATTTTATATGCAAACTGGTTTTAAGAGAAACAGTTTTTAGTGTTTTTTTAACGCGTATTTTTTAATATTAATAAGGAAAATTTTGTGCTAATTATACAAAACTAATGCAGAGAACATATCAAACAACACAAGTGCACTTTACAATTTAATTAAAATTGCTTAAAAACAATAAAAATAATTAATTTCAAATACCACTTTTTCACGTTTTTTGTTATTTTATTTTTTTTTTGTTCTTAAAACCAGTCAGGCACTATCCACGGCTCTCATCTGAAAAACTGAACTGGTTTTAAGAACAACAAAAAAAAAAAAAAAAAAAAAAAAAAAAAACGTGAAAAAGTGGTATTTTAAATTAATTATTTTTATTGTTTTTAAGCAATTTTAATTAAATTGTGAAGTGCACTTGTGTTGTTTGATATGTTCTCTGCATTAGTTTTGTATAATTAGCACAAAATTTTGCTTATTAATATTAAAAAATACGCGTTAAAAAAACACTAAAAACTGTTTCTCTTAAAACCAGTTTGCATATAAAATTAAAGAGACTTTTTAACAGCAGTTGAGGCTGGTGGTTTGTCTTTAGTCTATATAGTCGTTGAACCAGTTCAGTTTTTCAGATGAGAGCCGTGGATAGTGCCTGCTGTGGCTTTCTGGAAATCTATTGCTTTTATTTAACATTGTAATCCTAAAAGAGCTGTTGTTTTTAGTACTCAATTGGGATCAAATATTTAGTGATTACGCCTTAAGGTATACTCTAAAAATAGATCAGCAATAAACGTACAAGATAGCTAACATCACCAGAACAATTGAAAAACAACAATAACAAAAAACAAAATAATGCCACAAAAGACTACTTCTGATACATTTTCATTGGAAAATTTTTCTAATATTTTGGATGCAAAGTTGAAAGAGGTTGCTAGAAAAGATGATCTTGGACCAATATTAGCCGAAATCATGGAATTAAGAGAAGAAAACATACAATTGAGGAACGACATTGCCAAGCTCACAACCCGCCTCGAACAAATTGGCCAGAAAACCCGATCTTCAAATATTGTTGTTAGTGGCATCAAAAGTAAAAACTTGACTATCGCTAAAACTGATTTTACTCAAATATGTTCTAACCAGAGTACGTATTTGGTGAATTTTGTTTTTTCATTTTCATGAACAAGATTATTTGTGTTTGGCTTTCTTGTATCAACGTTCATGAAAGAACAAATGTGGTATGTTTCTTTTTATTTTCATATTTCATTTCTTTTACAACACACATCTCATTTTCATGATAGTGTTAGTGAGTAACTGATGCCTTCCCTTCTCGTTCATGATATGAAATAAGAAACTTAAACAACTTGAAAAGAAAGAAAAAAAAATGAAAATAAAATGAATGAAGGTTGATATAATACTACTTATGAAAAGAAAAAACTGTGAATGAAGAAAAGTCAAAGAATGTTTAAATGAGACTTTCTCATGAGACTTTCTCACGAATTCTTTCAAGAAATCTTCGTGAAGGAAATATTTGATATTTTTGTTATACTAATAGGATTTCTAACTTAATAAAAATTGTAAAGTGATAACAAAAATGTATAGAATTATAATTTTTTGTAAAGAAATAATTAATACAAGTTAAAGAAAGCCTTTATGGATGACAGTAGTTTTTTTCAGGGCTGGCAGGCAGTACCGCTAAAATACCGTTATCGATTCAAAACCATTTCAAGTGACTACCGTTAAACCCTACAATACCGTTACCGGAATACCGTTATCCTTCAAATACCATTACCGAAATAAGAGAAATACCGTTATCCTTAAAATACCGATACCGAAATAAATGAAATATCAATACCATTAAAATACCGTTACCGAAACAAATGAAATACCGTTATCCCTAAAATACCGTTATTTTAAATTTTCTGCTTTTGGTACTTTCATGTGGTTATTGAGTATTTTTTGTAGATTAAGTTGATAAATTGGTTCTGTTTTTAATCTCGTTTGTTTTTTGTAAAAAAAGTACGGGAGGCATCGAAATGACTGACTATCGTTACCCTTAAAAACCTTTACCGATATAACTGAAATACCGTTACCTTAAAATACCGTTACCGAAATAACCCAAATATCGTTATCTTTAAAATACCGTTACGGAAATAACTCAAATACCGTTATCCTTAAAATACCGATACCGAAATAAACGAAATAGCGTTACCCTTAAAATACCGTACTCCACTCTGCAGAGTGGATTGTACTAAAATAGAGATGGCATGATACAAAAAATATGTACAGCTGCGAAAAAAAATAGCACCAATTAAAGTTTTTTCTAATTTTATCCCCTTTGCTTTTATTTTTAAAGATCAAAATAATGATTAAATTGTCCCCGAAGTACTGGAAGATATTCCAGAAAATTGTAGAAAATTTTAGTGTAACGTTTGTTTTTTAACTTTGCTACCCGTTCTAAGTAGACGTGGCTTTTAATGAAAAATCATCGATATCGAGCTTTCATCAAATTATATAGTAAAATTTAGCGAGTACTGATCGGATCTGCACAAACTAAATATTGTTGAAAATTCTATAAAATTTCCTTAAATCTTGCATTATTTTTATTCACAAATGGCGGCCAGATTTAAAATGACACCGGTTTAAATATGAGTAAATTTTTCTTTGTTTTTAGCGATTTTAAAATAAAGTTAACAACACTGAGATTTTAATATGAAATGCTTTATACTATAATGTAAAAAAAAAGTCTGACTGATCTGTTATATCGTGGTAAGCATATCATAATAACATTCGCTTTAAAATTTCATTGTTGTTAACTTTATTTTAAAATCGCTAAAAACAAAGAAAAATTTACTCATATTTAAACCGGTGTCATTTTAAATCTGGCCGCCATTTGTGAATAAAAATAATGCAAGATTTAAGGAAATTTTATAGAATTTTCAACAATATTTAGTTTGTGCAGATCCGATCAGTACTCGCTAAATTTTACTATATAATTTGATGAAAGCTCGATATCGATGATTTTTCATTAAAAGCCACGCCTACTTAGAACGGGTAGCAAAGTTAAAAAACAAACGTTACACTAAAATTTTCTACAATTTTCTGGAATCAGTCTGCTTTCGACTGCGATCTAGTACAAACGTACAAAATTCTGAGTTCTCTAAAGTTTATAGTGTTAAACAAAAATAAAAACAATTGTCTTGTTACAAGATCATAAAAATATTCATTAAAATTTAAAAAGAAAAACAACATCAGTAAAAAAAAAGAACTTAAAATTCTTTTGAACAATAACAATTTACATTGCTATCATCATGGATGATAGCAATGATAGTAGTGAAGATGATGATATAAGTTGGCAGGTTGTAACTTCGACCAAAGCACAAAAACGTCATCTAAGTGAATCCCCAAAAATAGTTTTGAATAAAAGAAGAAATATAAACAATAATCAAAACTTGTTTTCTCAAAACAAAAATAGTTCCTTAACAATAAGTAATAACAATGCACGATCACTAGATACACATAACACTAACAATATTGCACATAGCCGTATGCAAAAGAATGTCAACAACAACGCTAGTACATCGAAAAATACCAATAATGCTGGTACTTCTCAACACACAGCTTTTACAATCAATAAAGCAAGTCATAATAGATTTTCTGTTTTTGTTAATAATAATGAAGAATGTGATGATGAAAGCGAACCAGATGAAGAACAAGTCTCAAAAATTAATACACCAAAGCCCCCACCAATAATTATACCATTGCAGATATTAGCGCAATGATAAAAAGTTTTTCAAAAATAATTAGCTCTTCATCGTTTAATTACAAAACTATAAGAGATGGTCAAATAAGGTTACTGGTTAAGGATGTTCAACCTTATAGAACACTTGTTTCATTCTTAAATGAGAAAAAAATTTTATTCCATACATATCAGTTGAAACAAGAAAGAGCCTATAGAGCTGTAATAAAAAATCTGCACCCTTCTACACAAAAAGAAGAAATCAAATACGCCATAGAATCTTATGGCCACAACGTTCGAAATGTTTCAAATATACATAGTAGAATATCGAAAGAACCCCTTCCAATGTTCTATATTGATTTAGAACCAAACCCAAATAACAAAAGTATATTTGAAATCACCAAAATTAATAATGCTATTGTCAACATTGTCCCACCAAAGAAAACAAATGATATTGTACAATGCCATCGATGCCAAGAATATGGCCACACAAAAACCTACTGCAGGAAACAAGTTAACTGCGTCAAATGTGGATTAGGTCATTTAACGGCCAATTGCACTAAAGATAGTGATACCCCTCCTCGATGTGTAAATTGTTTAAAAAGCCACCCAGCTAGCTATAAAGGCTGTGAAATTTACAAGCAACTTTTAAAAAGAAAATTAAAAAACAATATCGTTAATAGACGTAATTATGCTGGGTTTAATTTTAATAACGAAGATTATCCCCATTTAAACAACAATGCAGATAATGCAAACTTTAGTGAAAATATTAATAACAACTTTTCTTATTCTGATGCTTTAAGAAATAACCAACATACTTCTCAGCAAAATTCTTTTGAAAAGCTTGAAACCTTAATACAAAATCAAATTGAGTTAACAAACAAGCTTTTAAGCATGATGACAGTATTAGTAGCAAAACTATGCAACTAAATTTTAATATTGCAATATGGAATGCTAACGGGCTTTCCAATCACACACAGGAACTGGAGTTATTTCTTAAATTACATTATGTTGATATTTTATTAGTGTCAGAAACGCATTTTACAAGCAGAACTTTTTTTAAAATAAAAGGATATGAACTGATAACGGCAAACCATCCAGATGATAGAGCTCATGCTGGTGCTGCAATACTGATTAAATCAACAATAAAATTTGAAACTGTTGATGAAATAAGTAAATCTTATCTGCAAGCTGCTTGTATCAAAGTTAAATGCGATTCACACAGCATAACTTTCTCTGCCATCTATTTTCCCCCTAGATTTTCAGTTAAATGCCAAGAATTTCAAAGCTTTTTTAAAAGTTTGGGGCCAAGATTTTTCGCTGCGGGTGACTACAATGCTAAACATCCATGGTGGGGGTCAAGATTAATAAATCCTAAGGGAAACGAACTGCATAAGTGCATAATTAACAATAAATACTCAGTTTTATCAACAGGCAACCCAACGTATTGGCCAACGGATCCAAGAAAGGTTCCTGATCTGCTTGATTTTGCCGTCTACTCTGGAATTTCTAGTCAATTGTTAAATATAACTGATGTGGATGAACTCAGTTCTGACCACACTCCCGTTATAGTTTGTTTTAATCTAATCTTGCAGTCAAAGTCACAAAAACAAAAAATTCTTACGGCCAAAACTGATATTAAATCGTTTGAAACTTGGATTGAAAGAAATGTGAATCTTAACATCCCAATAACATCCCCAACAGAATTAGATTACGCTGTTGAAACCTTTAATCATTTAATTCATGAAGCTGGTTTTCTCTCAACTCCAAATTTACCAACAAACCGTAACCAAAACCAAGTTTTTATAACGTCAGAAATCAGAGACATGTTAAGAAATAAAAGAAGACTTAGAAAAGTTTGGCAAAACAGCAGAAATCCAAATGATAAGCGGATCTTTAATAAAGCGGCTAAAGATCTTAAAATAGCTCTATTTAAAATGAAAAATGTACAGCTTGGAAACTTTCTTAGTAATCTAAATCCGATAAATAGTAGGAACGATGAGTTTAGCTTGTGGAAGGCAACAAGATACATAAAAAGACCTACTAAAAGGAATATACCAATAAAAGATTTAAACGGTGTATGGTGTAAAACAAATAAATCTAAGGCTGAAACATTTGCTCTTCATCTTCAAACGACGTTCCAGCCTCATACATATAACAACCCTTATGCTGATGAAATACTTGAGTATTTAGATAGCCCTTGTCCGGTCGATTGGCCTATTAAACATATTCCTCCTCGTGAAATAGAAGAAGAGATAAAAAATCTTAATTGTAAAAAATCTCCTGGTTACGACAGCATAGATGGCAAAGTAGTCAAAGCCCTGCCCAAGAAGGGTATACTATTTCTCACATTGTTGTATAACTCTATATTGAGATTAAATTACTTTCCCTCACAATGGAAGTGTGCAGAGATTGTAATGGTAAATAAACCAAGCAAACAAGAGAACATTGTAACATCCTACAGACCAATAAGTTTACTGGTTGTATTCTCCAAAATATTCGAAAGAATATTATTGAAACGATTATTACCATTTTTAGAAAAATTTAATATTATACCTGAATATCAATTTGGTTTTAGACACAAGCATGGTACTCCAGAGCAATGCCATCGTATCGTTGCTTTTATAAGAGATACAATGGAAACTAAAAATATTGCTCAGGTGTATTTCTGGATGTACAACAAGCGTTTGATAAAGTTTGGCACAGTGGGTTATACTACAAATTAAAAAAACTACTTCCAACTCCATTTTACTTACTGCTAAAGTCATATTTAACTGACAGACAGTTTTACGTTAAAGTTAATGGTGAATTCTCCGAAATCTATGATATTAAAGCAGGCGTTCCACAAGGCAGTGTCTTAGGACCAATTCTTTACACTATTTTCACATCAGATATGCCAGTAACCGAAAACGTACTTGTTGCAACATATGCAGACGACACTGCAGTTCTAGCTTCTGACGTATGTCCAAACAATGCGTCAAATTTAGTGCAAAGGCAACTTAATGCAATAGAAGCTTGGTTAAACAAATGGAATATTAAAGTCAATACTGAAAAATCGTTACATATCACTTTCTCGTTAAGACATGGAAATTGTAGCAATGTGTATATGAATAATATAGAAATTCCTCAAAGTGACTCCGTTAAATACTTAGGATTGCATATCGACAGAAGATTGACATGGAAAACGCATATCAAAGTAAAAAAGCAGCAATTAAATATCAAAACAAAACGACTCTTCTGGTTATTGGGCCCAAATTCGCAGTTAAACTTGGAAAATAAAGTTTTAATTTATAAAACCATTCTAAAGCCTGTCTGGACATATGGAATACAGCTTTGGGGAACAGCCAGTAATTCGAACATTGAAATCTTACAAAGATATCAGTCAAAAACACTAAGGTCAATTGTAAATGCTCCATGGTTTATATCAAATAAATCTATTCATGACGATCTCCTCATTCCAAAGATTATAGATGAAGTCAGAAGATACAGTGAGAACTATTTAGAAAGGTTAAGTAACCACATTAATCCGTTAGCCATAGCTCTACTCGATGACACAGAGGAAGTAAGAAGACTTAAAAGGTTCCATATCCTGGATCTGCCGTTCCGCAGCTAATCAGTTATTCTCAAGAATATATGTACAAGTTTGTAAATATTGTTTCAAAGTTATACTATCTTTTTGATTATATGTATATTGTTGTTCTCAATGGAGTTCAACAATTGATGTTATTTTTATTGTTATAAGATTTACTTATTGTCCTTAAATGGATAGATTGTAAATAAAAAGAAGAGATAAAAAAAAAAAAAAAATTTTCTGGAATATCTTCCAGTACTTCGGGGACAATTTAATCGTTATTTTGATCTTTAAAAATAAAAGCAAAGGGGATAAAATTAGAAAAAAACTTTAATTGGTGCTATTTTTTTTTTCGCAGCTGTAAGTGCGAAAAAGAAAGCAACAAAATCCACTCTGCAGAGTGGAATACTCCATCATTGTGAATCTGCCTTTAGGCTTTTATTTACGGTGGGTCTCATACTTCAGGTTTAAACTTTAGTTAATAGTTAACCCAAAAAATTTTTGTTGTTTTGTGTACATTTTTTGACATTTTCTTTTGTTTATAGTTAAGTTAAAGTTAAACCTGCAGTATGAGACCCGCCGTTAGTGTTTTGCAATAATAAAAAAACTACAGGGTAAACATACATATCGTCACCTTAGAGATTAATCAGAACTGGGTCGACAACGACAACGACATGTGCTTTTTCATATATTTTGTATGGGAAGCAAAATGTCGCCATGTCGTCCGGCGATTTGTCGTCGTAATAGAATCTATTCTATTTTCGTGACGACACACTAATACACACTCAAAATATTTGTCAAATAGTTGCCATATTTTTAACTAATTAATGGAACAGAGTTGCAGAAATTCGTATTAGAGTTGCAAAAATTCGTACTTTGTTTACAAAAAAATTATTTTTTTGACAGAAGAAATATAATTGGAAATAAAAATGCATAATTTACCGCAAAAAAGCAAAATTAAATACAAAAAAATGTAAAACAACAAGAATTAATGGAAAACCAATTGAATTGGTGAAGAATTGTGGCGAAAAAATACAACCATGTTCTTGTTTTGCTTTAATTTTTTTCTAAATGTCAAAAAATGTCGACAATCGATTGTCGCTGAATTTAAATTATTCGCGACGACTTTTGCTGTCGTCGGTCGACAAACGACACAGTTGTGATTAACCTCTTAAATGCAAACGGACGTAACTACACTTTTATTTTTTTTACAGTACCGGTGTTCTGTAACTATGTGAGAAGTTTCTCACATAAAAATTGCAACTCTGACATATTTAAAACAGAGTGAGTATCATAATGTCAAATTTAGCCAGAGGTATTTAAAAAAAATTTTCTTATATTCAGTTTTCAATTTTGTGACTCACCCTGTTTTAAAAATCGTAGAGTTGCAATTTTTTTGTGAGTAACTTCTCACATAGTTACAGAACACCGGTACAGGAGAAGCAAAAAACGTTATAAAATCAATAATAATAAAGTATTCTTTGCAGTTTTTTCAAATTTTACTTATGGTATAGAGATTTATTTATTTTTTAACAACTTTTGTTTTATTTTCATATATTTAAGTTTTTAAGTTAGTTACGTGCTTTTGACTCGCTTTATTCTGAAACAAGAAGACTTACACAATTAAAAAAGAATTCAATGCATGAATTGGATAAATGATATTTTCAGATTTTTTAGTTAGTTGAATAAAGTAAAACTAACTCCGACAGTTCCAATTCAAATGAAGTGAATTTGATTTTTCAGATAATTCTTTAAAAAAAAATTAGAAGTTCTGCTGTAATTTATTATACACAGAGAAAACCAATTCATGGTGACAACCGAATTTCTTGCCAACTGAATGGTTTGGTGGCAGTAACCGAATTATTGGCTGTTGCAATCAAATGTATTCCTGACATAATTTAAATATATTGTTTCAACCGAAATTCTATTGTATTCACCGAATTTCTGTTGCCACAAACAAATATGTCGGTAGATCCATCTCTTTTCTCTAATATTTTCTTAAATTTATGAAAACGTCTGCCAATCTCCATTAAAAATTATAGATTTTCAAATGTGCTATTTTGTAGGAAATAAAAAGAATTTTATTGAAAAATTTAACAGACTCGGGGGAAATAACGGAATTTTTTGGATATAGTGAACAAGATAATAGGCTTTAATCAGTAAAATATTTCTAAGCGCACATAAATTATGATATTATAATTTTTATATCCTTCATATTTTGAAATCATAATTTAATCTTATTAGAGAACTTTTTAAGTTCCAAAAGGACTATTCTCTTTCAAAATATATATCTTTAACGCCTCTAATTTAGCAGAAAATATCGCCTCTAAAAATGGGAGAGTTGTAATAACCAAAAAAGTTCTCTTCAATAAGTTTTTATATGATCTGGCTCTTGGCCTTCAAAGAGAAATCATTATATGTATGTATAAGCAGTTCAACATAGCGATATAGTCGTGGTATTTGTTAATGAAGTCTAATTTTTTTAATACATCATAATCTCCCAGAAAAGGGGGTTTTGGTTTTTCTCATAAACTAATGAAGATAGACAATTGAAATTTGCTTCGTTTTATGACGAAAAGAAAATCAACCAAAGGATTTTTGGCTATTCGAATGTTTAAGGGGCAAAACGGGGATGAGAAGTTCCAAAAAATCGATTTTCGAACGTCATTTTTGGTGGATAGGAGGGGGAGGGGGCAAATATGTTACATATTTTTTCTAATTTGAGGACCCTTAACAAGAATCTGAAGTCAAAATAACGGTAATATCCGCAAACAAAAAGTCGGTAGTGAAAACGTTAAAATTTTAAAAAATATAAGAAAAACTCTATAAAAGAGGCCCTGCAGAAGAAACTGCCAAAACTAGCAGAATTGGTTTGCTAAATATTAGTAAGATAAAAACAGCAATAACAAAATTCTAGCTATGTTTTAGTTAACTGAAAATAACAATTCACCCTGCTAAAATCAGCAACAACTTTTGCTTAGTTTTAGTCGACTGAAAACATCATAAATTTTTTAGTTTTTATAGCATATGTAGATTTTTTTTTAATATGAATAACGATTTAACTCACTGAAATTAGGACTCTACTATTGTTAAGCAATTATTTTTATTTTTTTTGTTATTTTAACTGTAAAATTGTTACTTTCATTCAACTAAATTTAACTTAAATATAACTAAAATTTAGAGATATAACAGCATTTTGTTGCTGTTTTTTGTCTACTAATATTCACAGAAGGTTTTTCTGAATTAAGCAGGGTAAATTGTCATTTGTATTGTACTAAAATATAACCAAAATTTTGTAGATTTTGAATTCCCATTGTGGCAACGATGACACAAGCTTACACACTACATGCGTTTGTATGTTTTTCATTCAAGAGTGTAGTTACGTCTTTTTGCATTAAGAAATACATGCACTTGTAGTTACGTCCGTTTCAATTTCTTTAAAAAAGTCGCCATTTTTGATCGTAGAAGCCTAAAATTTTGTGTAAACATGTAGTTTGATAAAACGAATAATCAATAAAAAACTCGATTTCGAATTTTTGTGTAGTTAAGTCCTTTTGCATTTAAGGTGACGATATGCAAATATGCGGTCATTTGTTGCGTTACAAACAATCGCTTTAGAACTAAAGGCTTTCTTAACCCTTTCACATTCCATACCATTCATAAAAAAAACCCAAATGCAACAAAATTCGCGGAAAATAATTGCATTTTTTGGTTTTTCCAATCATTATGCATTTATTGCTATTGTTGTAATGTGTGTGTCTATTTGAAAACTGTTTGCGTCTTCTAAACGTAAACAAGTAGAGTAACGGAATGTGTGCAAAAAAACAAATATGTGAAGAATTTTTTCTTGGAATACTTAAATGAAGATAGCAAAAATGCTTGAATTTTAATGATTTTAAAAATTTTAGTGCAAAATTTTCAATTTTTGAAACATTTGGGTTTACAGACACATGTAATTTTTACATTCGATTTAAAATCATATTTTTTGTAAAATTTTAATGAACATATTTTAGAAATTCGGAAAACATTAAAATTTAAAGGCCACTTTTATGAAAGTCGAGTTAAAACTCTTTATTATCACTGATTTATTTTAAAATTATTAGGTTTTAGCATTATTTTCCAATTTTAGCCATTTCTATCCATTTTTTCTCCATAATCTAGCCACTTCTTCAGTTCAAGCGTTGGCAACCTTGAGTGATACTAATATTTTCTTCGCGAAGGTTTCTTCAAAGAATTGTGAAAAATAAAAAATATAATAAAAGTATCACCATAAGTCTCATGAGAAGTATCTTTTGAATGTTTAATTTTTTTCTCATTCACATTTCTTTCATGAGACTATTAAAGAAGAGTATCGTTTGAACCTTCATTAGAGATTAATCACAACTGTGTCGATTGTCGACCGACGACAGCAAAAGTCGTCGCGATTAATTTAAATTCAGCGACAATCGACCGTCGACATTTGATGACGTTTAGAAAAAAATGAAATCAAAACAAGAATATGTTTGTATTTGTTTCGCTACAATTCTTCACCAATTCACAATTGCTTTTGCATTAATTTTTGTTGTTTTCCATTTTTTTGTATTTAATTTTACTTTTTTGCGGTAAATTATGTATTTTTATTTTCAATTATATTTCTTCTGTCAAAAAAATAAATTTTTTGTAAACAAAGTACGAATTTTTGCAACTTTAATACGAATTTCTGCAACTCTGTTCCCTTAATTAGTTAAAAATATGGCAACATTTTGACAAATATTTTAAGTGTGTGTTAGTGTGTCGTCAAGAAAATAGATTCTATTACGACGACAAATCACCGGACGACATGGCGACATTTTGCTTCCCATACAAAATATATTAAAAAGCACATGTCGTTGTCGACTCAGTTCTGATTAATCTCTTATCATTTTTAATTCTTAAGCATTAAACACATAGACGACTGCAGCTACACGACTACAGCCTGTCAAAAATAAAATACACACGTTTATATGAAAACGATTATTTTGACACCAACACTGCTACACGGCTACACGACTACTTTTGCCGCTGTAGTCAACTTAGGATAATTTCTATTTTTGTTGGCTACAAAACAAAAATAGTGTTGACAATATAACAAAATATGTAAAACAGGACAATTTTTCCCGCTAGAGCCGAAATAAAATCGCTAGTTCTGACTAGAAAATCACCGATATGGGATCACTGAAAAAACAGCTCTTTATATTTTACAATTGTTTGAAGGTTTCATTAATTTATATTTGGAAATAATTTTGTGATGTTTTGTAAAACAAAATGGATCATACAAAATTAACAAAATATTCCTCAGCCATTATTTTAGAAGCACAAACCAAAAAAGATTAATATTTATCAAAACGTTAAATATTTAGAATCATCTGTTTACTATGTTGCTGTCGTTTTCAAAAAAATTAAGTAGCTGACTACACGACTACAATTGCAGCCAGCAGCATTTGTAGTCGTGTAGCTGCAGTCGTCTATGTGTTTAATGCATTATTTCTTTCTTTTCATGAAAAGAAAAAAACCTCTTCGCTTCATATTCAAAACGAGAGCAAATAGTTTACATTTCGTTTTTCAAATCATGAAAATAAACAAAGCCACCACACACACACTCACTAACACCATTATGAAAATGAGATAGGTAATGTAAAAGAAATGAACATAAATAAGAAAGAAACAAATTCTTAGTTTTTCTTTCGTGTACGTTGATACAAGAAAGAATAAAAATGAATACTTCATGGTGTGCAAATATGAACTCTGATTCTAACGACGCCACAATTAATTTTAATTTTTATTTTAAAAACTCATTAAACTTGTGAATTAAACATTCATTTAATTTTATTTAATAAAAATCATTATTTTATAATTGAACATTAAATAAAACCCACATAAATATATATTTTTTGCATTATTTGCTAAAAACGAATATTTTTTAGCATACTTTTTGGTATTTTCTTTAAAACTGTGTTTTTGCCTATACACGGTACAAAAAAAATTATTTTTAAAATTTCTAAATATCATGTTAGGATTTGCAATTAATACTGAATTTAGACTGAGAAAAAACTACCTTTTTGTACAAAAGTAGTTTTAGTTTGTTGCGTTTTGACAAGTAAAAACTAGCAACGGCCAGAAACTAGGTAGTTTTTGCTCAGTCTAAATTCAGTATTAGGTAGAACAATATTCTATTCTGATTTCTAAATATTTTTCAACATTTTTTTTGATTTCGAATACAAAAATATCAAACATAAAGCAATTTCTGACGATGATTAATGGCAATTTTCAATGTTTAAACTACTTTTAAAAATATGTAATACTAAAACTGAATTGATAATATCAAAAATGTTGAAAAATCAATAATAAATGCATATTTTTAAAATTTTAAATGCATATTTTTAAAATTGTAAGTGCCTATTTTTCGATTTTAATCATACATACATCTTATGTACATAAAACACGATTATAAATGCATGAACATACGAGCTCTAGTAATAATAGGCCTTTTTTTAATCACTGGATTTATTTTATTTTGTCAGAAAATCCACATTTTGTTTTTTAATTTTCAAAATTTAATATTTTTATCCAAATTCTACACTTAAGCCCAAATTAGTTTGGAAGTATCGTAAAAAAAGTAACGTATCATTCACATAATGAATAAAAAGAGTATAAAAAATAAAAATATTGTATTTTTTATCTTTTTCTTGTGCATAGAATTAAATGTCAAGTAATAAAATAGAAAATTTCTATTTTCAACAGAACTTTTTTACGATTTTACTTGACAACAGATTCAATGCATAGAAAAAAGATAAAAATATATTTCTATATTATTTTAACACATTGAATTGATTACATATACGTTTTTTTACTTTACGATTAGAATAATGAAGCCTTTATTTGCTAAGATAATGTGAAAGAAAAAATTTTAATTTTTCGAAAACGCAATTTCTGGAATTAAATTAAGCTAAATCCAAAACGGATTTATTTTATTTATAAATCTATTTTGGATTTAGCTTAATTCAATCCCGCTGTTCACATTTTTATAAAATTTAATGATTTTCTCTCACATTATATATATATATATTAAATATATTAAATTTTGAAAATTAAAAAACAAAATGTTAATGTTTTAACGAAATAAAATAAATCCAGTGATTAAAAAAAGGTCCAATATTGGCATAATATTTCAAGGCGTACGGGTACCTTAATTTCGGAGAAGAATTATTTTTAAAAGCTGTAAAATTAATTTATGTACATACTAGCCGGCGCAGCCCTCTACGTTGTTAGCGTGCCTTAAAGTTTAGGGGGGGGGGGGGGGGGAAGGCGCAGCAGGGTTGGAAAGCATTTTATAATACTAAAAATAGCGGGCAAAGCCCGCTACGTTGTCTTAGCGTGTCTTAAAGTTTTTTTTTTTAATTCCAGTTTATGTAAAAGTAGACCTGGCAATTCAAGTAAATTCACAAATTCAGTTGGAAAATTTACTGCGTCGGTTTCTTCCACCGGTGCTTCGTTACATGAAGTTTAAATATCGGAATATATAAGTTCCATTCCTTTTCTAAGGTTTTTTCTCTTTTAGAAAATTTGTTTAACTTTTTGGAGAGTATGTTTCAATGCCACATAAGTTTCATATTCCGTGGATAGTGTTTGAACAGGTAATTCCCTCTTCCAATCCATTTGCATTGTCTATAATTTCAATTCCACTCGTTCAACGTTTATATCCATTTCATTCCACTTGTGTAGTGTTTCAATTCCACTCGTTTCCTATTTAGTTTCTTAATTTTAGTGTTTCATATACACTTGTTCTTTAAGTTTTAGGTTTATAGCTAAAGACGCCGACGTTAAGGGGGGGGGGGGGGCAATTTTCCCCTTTTGAACCACCATTTTTACCACGTTCCTGTCCAAAGTCCTAGAAATGCCTTGTCGATAAGTTAGCCCATACTCCAAGGAAAACATATTATATATTACAGGTTTCTAGCCGAAGGGTTCGGTTAGGCCATCAAGGGGGAGAATTATTCCGTTTTTACCCCTCCCGGTAGGAATTTCCAAAAATTCCGTCTTAGAGGACGTCTGCGTTGGAGGAGGAACCTACTACATACATAATTTTAGGTCTCTATATCCAGCAGTTTGGCCAGGCCGTCAAAGGGGAAGTTTTTTCCCTTTTTACCCCTCCCGGTATATATATATTTGTTCCTTTTACTCCTGCAAGGAGCATAGGGCCGCATACCTCCCGGTATGAATTTCCAAAAATACCATCTTAGGGGATGGTCAACGTTGGAGAAGGAACCCAAATACCGAATTTAAGCTCCCGTGTTCCAGCAGTTTGGCCAGGCCGTTAAGGGGGAGACTTTTCCTGTTTTTGACCCTACCTGTAGAAATTTCCAAATATCTCATCTTAGCGGATGTCTACAATAGAGGAGAAACTTTAATACCAAATTTCAACTTCCTACCTCCAGCGGTTTGGGCAGGCCTTTAAGCGGCACTTTTCGCTTCATTAATCCCCATTTTTGCAATGTCCCTGTCCAAAAAGCACCTTCCCGGTAAGTGAGCCCATACTCCAAGTAACATATGTTTTACATTTCAGGTTTCTAACCAACTTTTAATATTTGTGCCCCTCTCGGTAGGAATTTCCGAAAATCCATCGACAGGGAATTTCAGCTTCCTAGTTCCAGCAGTTTGAGCAGGCTGTCAAGGGGGACACTTTTTCTTTTTTTGTCCCTCCCGGTTGGAATTAGGCTGGAAGAGGAACCTAAGTACCGAATTTCAGCTTCCTAGTTCCAGCAGTTTGGACAGGTCGTTAAGGGGCAACTTTCCCTTTTTGAGCCCCCATTTTATAACGACCATGTCCAAAATTCAAAAAAGTATCTTTCTAATAAGTTAGCCCTTACTCCAGGGACCCACATTTTAAGCTTCAGGTTTCTAGCCGAAGGGGTTTTTACAGGCCCCCAAGGTGAGGCTTTTCTTCTTTTTGCCCCTCCCTTTAGGAATTTACAAAAATTCCATCTTCGCGGCTATCTGCGATGGATGAGGAACATTTATACCAAATTTCAACTGCATTGCCTAAGCGGTTTGGGCAGGCCGTTAGTGGGGACATTTTTCCCTTTCAACCACCATTTTTACTATGTTCCTGTTCCAAAATAGAAAAATTACGTTGCCGGTGAGTTAGTCCTACTCCAAGGAATACATATTTAAAATTTTAGGTTGGCCAAAAGGGATTGGGCAAGCCGTCAGGAGGAGACTTTTACCTTATTTCCCCTCCCGATAGGAATTTCCAAAATTCCGTCTAAGCGGACGCCTACACAGAAGGAGGAACTCACATACCGAGTTTCCTTTTGTGATATCCTGTAGGGAATTCCAAAAATACAAACTTAGTCGATGTCTACTACAGTGGAGGAACCTTTATACCAAATTTCAACTTCTTACCTCCAGTGGTTTGGGCAGCCACTTTTCCAATTTGTGAGACTGTTTATGGGGAGACTTTTCCTCTTTTTGCCCGTTCCGGTAGGAATTTCCAAAAATCCCGTCTTAGCGCACGTCTATGCCCAATATCAAGAAACCTTGTTTTAGTGGAGATATCCGTGGGGGAGGAAAAAAAAGTAGTTTTTTTGAAATTATATATTATAAATGGTACTTTTTGGAAAAACGAAATTTTTTGGAAAAAGATACTTTGTTTTTACAAAGTACTTTATTTGTACTTTTTTTGGAAAAGGTATTTTTTTTAAAAAGGTGTTTTTTTTTGGAAAAATGTATGTTTTTTGGAAAAAGGTACTTTTTTTGGAAAAGGTACTTCTTTTGGAAAAGGAACATTTTTTTAGAAAAAGGTACTTTTTTTTGGGAAAAGGTACTTTTTTTCGGAAAAGGTATTTTTTTTGAAAAAGGTATTTTTTTGAAAAAATGTACGTTTTTTGGGAAAAGGAATTTTTTTTTAGAAAAAGGTACTTTTTTTGGGAAAAGGTACTTTTTTTTGGAAAAGGTACTTTGAAAAAGGTATTTTTTTTGGAAAAATGTATGTTTTTTGGGAAAAGGTACTTTTTTTGGAAAAGGTACTTTTTTTGGAATAAGGTACTTTTTTCGGGAAAAGGTACTTTTTTTGAAAAAAGGTACTTTTTTTGGAAAAAGGTACTTTTTTTGGAAAAAGGTACTTTTTTTGGGAAAAGGTACTTTTTTTTGGAAAAAGGTACTTTTTTTGGAAAAAGGTACTTTTTTTGGAAAAAGGTACTTTTTTTGGAAAAAGGTACTTTTTTTTGGAAAAAGGTACTTTTTTCGGAAAAAGGTACTTTTTTTGGAAAAAGGTACTTTTTTTGGAAAAATGTACTTTTTTTTGGAAAAAGGTACTTTTATTGGAAAAATGTACTTTTTTTGGAAAAAGGTACTTTTTTTGGAAAAAGGTACTTTTTTGGAAAAAGGTACTTTTTTGGAAAAAGGTACTTTTTTTGTCCCCTTTTTGCCCCTCCCGATAAGAATTTCCAAAAATGCCGTCTCAACGGACGTCTACACCGGTCGAGGAACCTACATACCAAATTTCAACTTCATAGCTCCAGCAGTTTGAGCAGGCCGTCAAGGGGGAGACTTTTTCCCCTTTTTGCCCGTCCCTGTAAAAATTTCCAAACTCCCGTCTTGGTGGATGTCTACGATAGTGGAGGAACCTTTATACCAAATTTCAACTTCCTACCTCCAGCGATTTGAGCAGGCCGTCAAGGGGGGCCTTTTTCCCCTTTTTAACCCCCATTTTTACAACGTCCCTGTCCAAAATTCTAGAAAGTACTTTCGAGAAAAGTTAGCCCCTACTCCAAGGAACACATATCTTAAATTTCAGCTTTCTAGCCAAAGGGGTTTTGGCAGGCCGTCAAGGGGGACACTTTCCCCCTTTTTGCCCGTTCCGGTAGGAATTTCCAAAAATCCCGTCTTAGCGGACGTCTACCCCGAAAGAGGAACCTACATACCAAATTTCAACTTCCTAGCTTCGGTTTGGGCTGGGCGATGTTGAGTCAGTCAGTCAATCAGTCAGTCAGTCACGTTATTCTTTTATATATAGAGATTATTGGACAGATAACATCTGAATATGTATCATAAAAATAAAAAAATGCCGATTTTTTTTTTTTTTTAACTAACACAAGCCCAAACCACAAAGTGAAAGTGCCAGTGGACAGTGGCAGTTCTGTCAAACTTTGTTCTTGAATTACGCGAAAACGATTTTATATTTTTAAAAAATTCTTATTGCGTTTCGTTTAAAACAGCTCTTGGTTATTTAGAAACTTTTCTAATTTCCCAGCAGTGACAAATAGAGGAGATACAAAAACTGCCTTATCGACAAAACGTCGCACTGCGGTCGCCTAAACGGCGAATTCAAGCAAGTTGCGCGAAAACTTATAAAGCTCTGATAATATTTAAAAATTAAAATATTAGTTGGTTATAAAAATAGACAGGACTATTATAAAACAACAAATAAAATATTTTGTCGTTTGTGCAAATAAAAATTATAAAACATACAACGTATATTTAACAAGAAAACCCAAAATAAGAAATTCAAAATTACAGTGATGGCTGATTGCCACTAGGGATGCCGAACGGGACTGGTTTTTAAAAATCCCGGGATTCGGGATTTTGAAAATTTAAATCCCGGGATCCCGGGATTTCGGGATTTTTCAGGGTTTCGGGATTTTCTTGTTTCGTCGTATTTTTAATTTTAAAAATAAATAGCTGAAATAAACGCTACAAATTAAAATAATTCATTATAAATCTACTTATTATTTCTTGTAGTATGAAGAAATAAACAAATTAAGCCGGATTCACAATGCTGGAGTACTCCACGCTGCATATTATTGGACAGGGAGTGTGTAAAATAGAGATAGCTTGATACAAAAAATGTGAATCTGGCTTTAAACAGAAAATACACTCATAGAAATAAGTATGTAAAAATATCCGAAAAAGCTACTAAAAATTAGCAAAAAAGTTTCCGCGATTAAAACTACTGAAATCAGCAGAACTTGTTTGCTAAATAATTGTTAAATTTCCGAAATATAAGAAATATTCTTAACTAACACAATATTAAGCACATACCTCTGCTGATTTCAGAAAGGCAGATTGTTATTTTTTCTAATTTAACAAAGATTTGCTGTTTTTAGTCGGCAAAATTATCTTGCATGAAGTTATGATTTTAGCAAATCATCAAAAAATAAATAAAAACATGTCATTCAAAAGTATCACAGCTGAATAAAAGTTTTTAAATTATTAGGGTTTTATTTAATCTGTAATCTATTTTAATCTATTATATGAATGTTTCACTTGCCAAATCGATTAACTCCACTCTCAGAATTAATTAAACTCAAGATTATTATAAAAAACTTGAACATTTTGCATTTTCTATATAAATTAATATATACCGGTAACTACCAATAAAAATAACGGTAACTACTCATAAAAATAACAAAATTTATAATTTAACAAGAATTTTAAAAAACATTCAGCCTTACTATCAATATTTTCCAAATGTATATTTTTGTTAAAGTCGACTTTATTTTAAAGCAAAGGTTTTGGTTTTTCCATACCATACAAAATATTTAAAATAGAACTTTAAAATAATGCCAAACCTATACATTCAAAAATCTTGTTTATTTTTATTGAAAACCAAAACAAAATCTTCAAAAATAAAAAGGAAATTTGTAAACAATAAAAACAAAATCAAATGAAAACTTCAAATTTAAAGCAGAATTTTAAGGTACATTTTAACCCCTAAATTCATAAATGCTTTGTAAAGTTATAGCAGGTTTACAAAACGTCATTTTCATACAAAATGTGTTCAGTAAACCTCCTATAATTTTACAAATCGTTTATGAATTTAGGGGTAAATATTTTGTATGGTAAGAAATTTAAAATAATTGTCGACTTTTATGATTTAAAATCGACTTTTTCTTTTTTATAGTAAAGGTGATTATTTACTATTTTCTCATTGAGACTCATTCAGTTTTCATTATGGAGTTAATCGATTTGGAAAGTGAAGCATGCATTTATGAATGGAAAAAATTAGTTCTTTAATAACATTTAACAAGATATTATATTTATGCAATTTAGGTCGAATATAACAATAAAAACAAATACAAAAAGATATAAAATATGCCATATAATTAAATCGGAAATCCCGGGATTTTTTCAAGACCAATCCCGGGATTTCGGGATTTTCGGGATCGGGATTTCGGGATCGGTATCCCTAATTGCCACCAATGTAAAAGTGCAATACGTGGTGAGACTGGTTTAATGTGTGAAGGAATATGCAAAAGAGTATACCATAGTACAAAGAAATGTTCGGGAATAGATCAATATTCGCGGGGAATAATAGAATCTAGCAATTTTATCCGTTTTATGTGTGACTAGCGGGCGCAGCCCGCTACGTTGTTAGTGTGCCTTAAAGGTTAGAATTAAATTTCTTTTATATAAAATAAAACAAAATATTTGTTAAGGTAAATTTGTTATAGATAAGTCGTATTCGTGCGCCCCCCCCCCCTGATTTTCTTAAAATTTGCTTTTTTTAAATACAGTTTTTTATAATAAAAACCTTCACTCACCCAGCCACCACAAATAAATAATTCTGACACAACAATAATTCTTGACAATATACGTGTGTATGTCAAGATAATTTGGTAAAGTGCGCATATAGGTAGATGGACCCGTAAATAGTTTTGTTCATTTGTGTTTTGAATGAAAATAAAAAACATTTAAAGCAGGGTTGGTAAGCGATTTATAATATTAAAGATAGCGGGCTTCGCGGGCTTGTTAGCGTGCCTTAAAGTTTAGAATTAAATTTCTTTTAGATAAAATAAAACACAATATTTGTTATTAAGATAAAATAATTGTTAAGGTAAATTTATTGTAATGTTTAATGAATGAATCCATTACAAATTGCAATATACGTGTGTATGTCAAGATAATTTGGTAAAGTGCGAACTTAGGTAGATAGACCCGTAAGTAGTTTTATTCGTTTGTGTTTTAAATGAAAATAAATAACGTAAAGCAGGGTTGGCAAGCGATTTATAATATTAAAGATAGCAGCAGCGGCGGTTTCTTCCACCGGTCATTCGTTACCTGCAGTTTAAATATCAGAATATATAAGTTCCATTCTTTTTCTAAGGTTTTTTCTCTTTTAGAAAATTTGTTTAACTTTTTGGAGAGTATGTTTTAATGCTACATAAGTTTCATATTCCGTGGATAGTGTTTGAATAGGCAATTAAAAGGGGTTCTTCACCCCTTTTTGTTCCTCTCAGTAAAAATCCCAAATATATAGAATCTGCCTCAATCGCATGCGAAATTTCAAGTATGTACCAAACTCCGGGAGTTTGAGTCATTCAAATTCCATTCCATTTTGTTTAACAATTTCAGTGTTCCAATGCAACTCCTTCCAAGATTCCATTTCGTTCACCATTCCATTGCATTTCGTTCCCATTATCTGTAATTCCAATTCCACTCGTTCCCCGTTTCATTCCATTTCTTTCCTACTGTCTTGTGTATCGATATTGATATCAGTCTATGCCATCTCGCTCCTCATTCCATTTCGTTCTATAGTCCATTCCTTTTCGTTCCCTCATCCAATCCATTTCCATTGTCTATAATTTCAATTCCACTCGTTAAACGTTTATATCCATTTCGTTCCACTTGTGTAGTGTTTCAATTCCACTCGTTTCCTATTTAGTTTCTTAATTTTAGTGATCCATATACACTCGTTCTTTAAATTTTAGGTTTCTAGCTAAAGACGCAGATGTTCAGGGGGGGGGGGGCAATTTTCCCCTTTTGATCCACCATTTCCATCCAAAGTCCTAAAAATGCCTTGTCGATAAGTTAGCCCATACTCCAAGGAAAACATATTAAAGATTACGGGTTTCTAGGCCATCAAGGGGGAGAATTATTCCGTTTTTACCCCTCCCGGTAGGAATTTCCAAAAATTCCGAGAACGTCTGCGTTGGAGGAGGAACCTACTTCATACATAATTTTAGGTCTCTATATCCAGCAGTTTGCCCAACTCCGCAAGGGGGAAGTTTTTTCACTTTTTACCCCTCCCGGTATGAGCTTCCAAAAATACCGTCTTAGGGGACGTCTACGTTGGAGAAGGAACCCAAATACCGAATTTAAGCTCCTAGTTTTCCTCTTTTTGACCCTACCTGTGGAAATTTCCAAAAATCCCATCTTAGCGGATGTCTACAATAGAGGAGGAACTTTAGTACCAAATTTCAACTTCCTACCTCCAGCAGTTTGGGCAGGCCTTTAAGCGGCACTTTTCGCTTCATTAATCCCCATTTTTGCAATGTCCCTGTCCAAAATTCCACAAAGCACCTTCCATATAAGTGAGCCCATACTCCAAAGAACATATGTTTTACATTTCAGGTTTCTAGCCAACTTTCCGAAAATCCATCGACAGGGAATTTCAGCTTCAGTTCCAGCAGTTTGAGCAGGCTGTCAAGTGGGACACTTTTTCTTTTTTGTCCCTCCCGGTTGGAATTAAGCTGGAAGAGGAACCTAAGTACCGAATTTCAGCTTCCTAGTTCCAGCAGTCTGGACAGGTCATTAAGGGGCCACTTTGCCTTTTTGAGCCCCTATTTTATAACGACCCTGTCCAAAATTCAAAATAGTATCTTTCTAATAAGTTAGCCCTTACTCCAGGGACCCACATTTTAAATTTCAGGTTTCTAGCCGAAGGAGTTTTTACAGGTTACCAAGGGGAGGCTTTCTTCTTTTTGCCCCTCCCTTTAGGAATTTACAAAAATTCGATCTTCGCGGCTGTCTGCAATGGATGAGGAACATTCATACCAAATTTCAACTTCATTGCCTCAGCGGTTTGGGCAGGCCGTTATTGGGGACATTTTTCCCTTTCAACCCACATTTTACTTTGTTTCTGTTAAAAAATAGAAAAATTACGTTGCAGGTGAGTTAGTCCTACTCCAGGGAATACATATTTAAAATTTTAGGTTGGCCAGAAGGGATTGGGCAGGCTGTCAAGGAGAATACTTTTCCCCTTATCTCCCTCCCGATAGGAATTTCAAAAATTCCGTCTAAGCGGACGCCTACACAGAAGGAGGAACTCACATACCGAATTTCGGCTACGTAGTTTCAGCAGTTTGGGCAGACCGTCAAGGGGGAAACATCTTCCTTTTGGGATATCCTGTAGGGAATTCCAAAAATACAAACTTAGTCGATGTCTACTACAGTGGAGGAACCTTTATGCCAAATTTCAACTTCTTATCTCCAGTGGTTTGGGCAGGCAGTTAAAGGGGACACTTTTCCAATTTGTGAGACCGTCTATGCCGAATATCGTCTATCCGGTAGGAATTTCCAAAAATCCCGTCTTAGCGGACGTGTATGCCGAATATCAAGAAACCTTGTTTTAGTGGAGATATCCGTTGGGGGAGGAAAAAAAGTACTTTTTGTGAAATTATATTTTTTTAAATGGAATTTTTTGGAAAAAGCGAAATTTTTTGGAAAAAGATACTTTATTTTTACAAAGTACTTTATTGGAAGAAGGTACTTTTTTTGAAAAAGTTATGTTTAGGAAAAATTTATTTTTTTTTGGAAAAAGGTCCTTTTTTTGGGAAAATGTCCTTTTTTGGAAAAGGTGTTTTTTTTAGAAAATGTACTTTTTTCGGAAAAAGGTATTTTTTTTTTTGGAAAAAGGTACTTTTTTTGGAAAAAGATACTTTTTTTGGAAAAAGATACTTTTTTTTGTAAAAAGATACTTTTTTTGGAAAAAGGTACTTTTTTTTGGAAAAATGTACTTTTTTGTGGAAAAAGGTACTTTTTTTTGGAAAAAGGTACTTTTTTGAAAAAGGTACTGTTTTTGGAAAAAGGTATTTTTTTTGGAAAAAGGAACTTTTTTTTGGAAAAAGGTACTTTTTTTGGAAAAAGGCACTTTTTGTGGAAAAAGGTACTTTTTGTGGAAAAATGTACTTTTTGTGGAAAAAGGTACTTTTTTGGAAAAATGTACTTTTTTGAAAAAGGTACTTTTGTTTTTGTAAAAAGGTACTTTTTTGGAAAATGGTACTTTTTTGGAAAATGGTACTTTTTTGGAAAATGGTACTTTTTTGGAAAATGGTACTTTTTTGGAAAATGGTACTTTTTTGGAAAAAGGTACTTTTTTTGTCCCCTTTTTGCCCCTCCCGATAAGAATTTCCAAAAATTCCGTCTCAACGGACGTCTACACCGGTCGAGGAACCTACGTACCAAATTTCAACTTCATAACTCCAGCAGTTTGAGCAGGCCGTCAAGGGGGAGACTTTTTCCCCTTTTTGCCCCTCCCTGTAAAAATTTCAAAAAAATCCCGTCTTGGTGGATGCCTACGATAGTGGAGGAACCTTTATACCAAATTTCAACTTCCTACCTCCAGCGGTTTTGGCAGGCCGTCAAGGGGGGCTCTTTTCCCCTTTTTAACCCCCATTTTTACAACGTCCCTGTCCAAAGTTCTTGAATTCTAAAATTTCAGCTTTCTAGCCAAAGGAGTTTTGGCAGGCCGTCAAGGGGGAAACTTTCCCCCTTTTTGCCCGTTCCGGTAGGAATTTCCAAAAATCCCGTCTTAGCGGACGTCTACGCCGAAAGAGGAACCTACATACCAAATTTCAACTTCCTAGCTTCAGCGGTTTGGGCTGGGCGATGTTGAGTCAGTCAGTCAGTCACGTTATTCTTTTATATATAGAGATGACTGCCTGCATTATATACATGATGTGGATTTGGCTTTGGGAGAAATCCAAGATGGTGTAATACAAGGGCAATCGAATGAATTTTTTGTTTTTATAATTCAGTGAACGTATTTTTTATTTTTTTTTAATTCACTGAACTTAGTTTCATTTTTTTTAATTCACTGAACGAAAATGAAATTGAACGAATTCTGTGGTGAATTAATTCAGTAAGGAATTAATTCACTTTTTTTCCGTTCGATTTATAAAATTGAACGCGTTCACCAGTGAATTAATTCCTTTGATTTAATAAAGAGAATATTGCAATGGAATTAATTCTTTGAATTTATTGTTTGATGAACGCGTTCAGTTGAATGAATTCAGTAAATTACTTAAGAAAAGGAATTCATTCAATTCTAGAGAAAATTGAATTCGATTGGTAGTGAATTCATTCAAAAAAGAATTAATTCTTCAAAGCTCTGGTTCTATGGAATATTAATATTTCGGTATATCGACGAAATGATTTAAAAATAAAGAGCTGTGAATCAATTTCTGCTAACATGAAAATATCTGTGGACGATGTGAAGAAAAAATTGTCTTTTCGAAAAGCCTAACAGTGCGGAAACAGCCCATAGAGGCGAGCATTTTTAGTTGTTTCCTTGACGACGGCATCTTGAAAAGAAAATTGACTATCAAGTTGCCAGAAACAGTTTACAGTCCAACGGCATGCTGAGACACGCTTTAGAGTATTGCAAAACAATTAACCGATATTCCCTATTAAAAAATTTAATACATGTCACGAGATAACCTTCTTCTTCGGCGACTCACGGCGAACTGAACAAACATCATGCCCTGGTGAGCATACATGTAGTGTAAGAAGATTTGTGTGAACTCTAATGCGGTAGATGACGATTCTCGTATTATTTTTGAACAGCAAAGGGGCAGGTGGCCAGTCTTTGGAAATTTTATCGTGAAAATGTTTTTTATTAATGAGAACAATCACTTTATAACCGATTTTCTGAGGCCTTGCAAATGTCAAACTTTGATTGGAAAATTGCCGTAATTCTGATGTATTTTATCCTTATGGAACAGCCAAATAATTCTTCGAATCTTTATACCTTTCCAATGCCGTATATATTGCCCAAATCCAATAATTATTGACAAGGATATAAGCCAGTCTAGATTTAAGCTTTGCACCGAAATAACACAATAACATGGACCGAGAGACAAAAACTATTGTTTTGGAATCTCAATAAAGTTTTAACTGGGTTAAAAGTTTGGATCCGATCAGAGAGTTGCACCTAAACACAACTTTAAACCCATTTTGCTGTATTTAAAGTATTCTTAACATACCATAATCTTTTTTCCTTTGAATTCCAACATTATACATGATCGTCCCACCTCTTGACCAGCTCCACTGTTATTGCAAATAAAAAAATATACATGTGGAAATGCGAACACAATTTCTTTTCTTACAATTTTTACTTACAGTGGTTTTATTAACAATAAATCGCTTTCCTCTGCTGGGACCACACCATCACTTCTTTGAGCCATCTTGTTAATTAATTAGTGATCAAATTTATTTCTACTTTTTATAATTTTCGCGGAAAATATAAAAATCAACCGGCAATCTATTTTGTCAACTTTTTTAACAGTGTTGGTAAGTCTTAAATATGTATTCTAAAATGAAACAGGGCGTTTCACAGAAGTTTTATAGCTCGTTTGAAGCGAAATTTTTGGTTGCTTTTACAGTGAGGTACACGATCAAGATTTTGCTTTCAAGTTGATAACACATACTGCTTGTCAAATTCAGATGAACTTGAAGCTGTGACGTAGGCTGCATGCAACTTGATAGTCAATTTTGCTTTCGAGATACTTTATTTTTTTCTTCACATATTCCACAGACATTTTCATGTCAGCAGAAATTGATTTTTTATTTATTTTTAAATCATTTCGTCGATATACCGAAATATTCACATTCCGTATTTTATCAATCGTGTTTATTGCGGCACAATATTTGTAAAAAGAAAAATAAATTTACAAGAAATTGATCAGCTGTTTAAAACTTGACCATCAAGTTTTCCCAAAACTTGAAAGCAAAAATTGATATCAAGTTGATGTTCAATTTTTAAAATGTGAGTGTGTTAGTAAAAAAATGTGAGTGTATTGAAACTTGAAAGGCAAAAATTGATCGTGTAACCCCTATGTTAGAAACAAAAATATTATATAATCCACCATTTTGATTACCTTGGAGTTAAGATCTGCAATAATAATAACAGGGAACCCAAATTTCTTTTAATTCATCAATTGATTAAATTTCCATATTTTGATGTTTAATTTTTAAATAGTTTTAACCACAGATTAATACCAGATGTGAAACCAATGCCAGGTGTCAAAAAAGTATTCTCGAACCGTATGGTTTTGTTTACATGGAAGTCAAGTCAAGAGGGAGATAACAATAAAAAATCTCCATACTCATTTTGGAGCTCAAAAACTATAATAAAAACATTAAAATGCACAAATTTTTAATGGTGTAAAAAAGTCACAATCATAATTAACCCAAATGTCACTTTTTCGCTACATTTTCAAATGGTCATGTTATTAAATTGATGCGAAAAAAATTCCACCGCATTTCGCAACAATTCCACGCAAATGAAAAATCATTTTTTTATATGGAGTTTGACAGTCTTTTTCGCAAAAGTACAAACAAAATACTGGGCTTGAAGCCCAGTATTTTGTTCAAAAGAGCGACAAAATTTCGCTCTATATTTGGAGCTCATAAACTATAATAAAAACATTAAAATGCACAAATTTTTTATGGTCTATAAAAACTTGCAATCATAATTAACCCAAATGTCACTTTTTCGCTACATTTTCAAATGGTCCTGTCTATTAAATTGATGCGAAAAAAATTCCACCGCTATTTCGCACATTCGTGCAATTCGTGTTTACAAAATTTTTTGATATTTTTTGTTCCTTAATGAATTCGCTACTTTATAAGTCGAAACTAGCCGCTCACTTCGGCAGTGGCTGGTCTCCCAAAAAAAAGTCGGCGGCGGCGTCGCATCGACTTGGCGTCACTCGATTTGCATCCAGTGGTGTCAGACTTTTTTGGTCAAAAATCGTCAAAAATGTAAAAATAAATCGTCAAAATCGTCAACAATTTTATGAAAAATCGTCAAGAAATCGTCATCAGTTAAATATCACAAAAAAACTATTTTTTTTTATTTGAAATTCATTTTAACTGCTTACCTCTATATTACAGCTCTTAAGATTTTATAAATTCGAATTATATATAACACAACTTTTATAAATTCGAATTATATAATATCTGAACGATTTTTTCGCTTCATCTGTAAAAAGGTGGTATTTATTCTACGATTAATTACAGATAAAACACCTCATCATGTGTTCTGCGGTTAAAATCGTGATAAATATATTATTTATTTATTTTAGACTTCAAGTTCATGATTTCGAACTCTGTTCTTAAAACTTTCAGTCACGTCATATTTGTTCTACAATTTAGACATAAGCCAAATACAGTGTATTTCGGAATTTTTAACAGTGATTTTCTAAAAAATATGACGTATTTGAGGCATTTGAAAAACAGATTTATAATCAGCTTGCCTAAATCTATGAAAGTTTAAATCCCTGCAAATAAATTATTTTTAAATCTGTGTAAATTAAAAATTAACCTAGCTCCAACTTTTGTTTGTTAATTGTTTTCAATCACGAACATGTTTTTCCACTCAGACCCGACGAGTATTGCGAATTCCAAAAATACGATTCGAAAAGAACAATTTCCAAGATTTTTAAACTTTTTTCTGTATAGTTTTGGTTAAAATTCGTTAAAAAAGCAGCAATTTTCCTAAATCGTCAAAACATCTGGAGGTTTTATTAGAAAATCGTCAATCGTCATTTGTAAAATTTTGACTAAAAAAATCGTCAAAATGACGTAAAATCGTCACATCTAACACCACTGTTTGCATCACTGGCAGAGACCAAAATGTTCTTGCAAATTTAATTTTTTATAGCAGAGTGTAATTGGTTTTATATAAAAATGAAATGACATTTAAATTCTTTTAAATACAAAAATGCAAATAAACTAAAAAAAAATTGTAATTGGAAGTTAAGGAATTTTATTATTTAACTAAGAAAAGGTTGTAAAATTTTACAACAAAATATACGATACAATGAGTGATTCCGGGACAAATTCCAATGTAATAACAACGAAGGCTACGATTGAATTGAATATGGCATCATCAAACTCTAATGAAAGTGATAATCATCCATCAACATCATCACAAGTTAATAACAAAGAAAAAGATGCTCCCATACAATCTGCCACACCCGAAACTTGCCATCAACAAACAGAAGACATCAATAATATAAATTTAAGGGATATAAGTCACAATGTTTTGCCACCACAACCCACAACATCATCAGAATCCAATGCCGTAGAGGCGCAATTAATGGATTTGAATGACGCGCTTGCTAATATTGTGGCCGCACACTTTTTATCCACATCACATAAGTTGCCAACATCCAGTGAAGGCAGTGATGATGATGACAATGGTGAGGGAGCGCGGGATGATAAAGTTCAAACCAAGAATCATAGTCAACTTTTACATCAGGATAGTGCTGACGGCGAACGTAGTTGTTGGATTTGTTTTGCCACCGACGAGGACAATCGATTGGCTGCTTGGGTACAACCTTGCAAATGTCGTGGTACCACTAAATGGGTCCATCAAAGCTGTCTCTATCGTTGGGTGGATGAAAAACAAAAGGGCAATGCTTTGCGTTCGGTCAATTGTCAACAATGCCAAACTGAATATATTATCGTTTTTCCACAAATGGGTAAACTAGCCAATCTTTTGGAAGCTTTTGATAATCTTATCAAACGTGTCAGTCCATTTTTGGCTGCTGGCATATTTGTGGGTTCTCTATATTGGACTGCCGTTACATATGGTGCTGTTACTTTTCTACAGGTATTGAATGCATAATATTAACACACGGGTGGTCCAGAATTAGGTATTGACAAAAAAATACTATACAAAAAGTGACTATATATATTAGGGTGGGTCGATTTAGCAATCGATATTGCGTACTCGATTTTTCGAAAGCTTTTAGCATGGGGAAAAAAAAGTTCAATTACGACATATCAAAAAAATCATTTTCGAGGCTCCCAAATTTAAATTTTTTGCAATTTTCTAATAAATGCTAGATTAGCGCCATCTTGAGGTGGCGTTTTGAAACAACTAATAAAGCTGTAAACAATATAACATTACAACCTTTCCAGAAATGTATTACTTATGAAAATCGGATAAAAAATGTGGCAACTAGAGGTAAAAGTATATAAGTAAAATTATTTTCTGCTTGAATATGAAATGTAGTGTCCGACCGAACTCACTTTTTTAAGGCCGAACCGAAGCCGAACTTCGTCCAAAATTACTAAGTTCGGCCGAAGCCGAATACTTTTGTGTTTGAATAAAAACACAATTATATGCAACTTTGTCAAATTCAAAAACGCGGAAACCAATTTCTAAATATTTTTAAATTTCAAAAACATAAAAAAGTTGTATTTTTCTCTTTAAGTAAAAATTAAGTTAAAAATGTGCATATTTATAAGTTACTATACAAAATTAAAGAGCTAAATGTTGCAAAATATTGATTTATAGAAAAGTTCGGTATTCGGCCAAAATTTTGCCGAACACCGAACTTGGCCGAACATCACTTTTTGGCCGAACTCCGAAGCCGATGCCGAATACTCGGTCGGACACTAATGAAATGATGATAATGGTGAGAAATGATGATAATGATGTTGATGACAACAAGGAGAAAATAATTTTACTTGTATACTTTTACCTCTAGTTGCCACATTTTTTATCCGATTTTCATAAGTAATACCTTTCTGGAAAGGTTGTAATGTTATATTGTTTACAGCTTTATTAGTTGTTTCAAAAAGCCACCTCAAGATGGCGCTAATCTACATTTATTATAAAATTTGCAAAAAATTTAAATTTGGGAGCCTCGAAAATGATTTTTTTGATATGTCGTAGTGGAACTTTTTTTCCCCAAAAGCTTTCGAAAAATCGAGTACGCAATATCAAACAATTTTTATCCATACAATTTGACCAGCCCTAATATATATATATAGGGGTTGAAAATACTATATGATTAAAAAAACATTTAAAAAAAAACATATAGACGAATTTAAAAGTTATGACCATTTAAAATTTTTTGTTTAAAAAAATTTGGGGTCATCTGGAAACTCTTGTAAACACAACTGCTATAAATAAATAGTTGACAAAAAACACAGTAAAGTACGTTAGCACGTGGAACAAGTGCAGTTTAGGAGCATATCGCCGATTTTTTTCCAGTGTAGTGCTTTTTGAGCAGATTTCAAAAATATAAAATTCCTTTGTCGGAAACGCCTACTTTAGAGTGGGCGGGGCTTTAAAGTTTAAAATTGATATTAACCCATTGTGGAGCAACTGAGAATTTTTCATTTCTTTCATTGACTTTTTGCATAAAAAGCAGGGTTGGCAGGCAATACTGCTAAAATACCGTTATCGATTCAAAACCCTTTCAACTGACTACCGTTACCCCTAAAATACCGTTACCGAAATACCCGGAATACCGTTATCGGTTACCGAAATAACTGAAATACCGTTATCCTTAAAATATCGATACCGAAATAAATGAAATATCGATACCCTTAAAATACCGTTACCGAAATAAATGAAATAGCATTATCCCTAAAATACCGTTACTGTTATTTTTAATTTTCTGCTTTTGGTAATTTCACGTGGTTATTGAGTATTTTTTGTACTTTAAGTTGATAAATTGGTTATGTTTTTAATCTCGTTTGTTTTTTGAAAAAAAATTGCAGGATGCATCGAAATAAATGACTACCGTTACCCTTAAAATACCGTTAACGATATAACTGAAATACCGTTAACCTTAAAATACCGTTACCGAAATAACCCAAATATCGTTATCTTTAAAATACCGTTAACGAAATAACTCAAATACCGTTATCCTTAAAATACCGATACCGAAATAAATGAAATAGCGTTACCCTTAAAATACCGTTACCGAAATAACATAAAATATCGTTATGATAAAAATGATAAATGATAATAAAAAGTCATTTCTTCAAAATATGACCCATGTATGTATCTGTAAGTATATTTGATGTTAGCTAAAACTGAAGACTTTCATTTGAGATATGATATGACTCATTATCTTTTTAAATGTGGAAGTTCATTAGAGTTTAACTTCGGCATTTCCTTTTTTTTAGTTTTTTTGTTACAACGAGGTTTTTGTTTATATTAACGTATGTTTTAATGAATGTCATTAGGTAGGTATTTAAAATTTATATATTCATAAACATTCACGAATGGAATTAATTAACCCATTAAGAACTGATTCAAAATTTTTTTGTTTTTAAACTGTTTGTTGTTGTATTGGATTTATTGTAGTAGCGGTATTTTTGCTGAATAAGTTTTTTTCTGTGTAACCGGCCTTTGGCTGGACTTAGGGGTTTTCTCCTATGTGATAGGCAGTTTAGTGGCTTTGCTGAGTAAAGTTTTTCTGTGTTACTGTTAGGGGTTTTCTCCTATGTGACTTCGCAGAGTGAAGTTTTTCTGTATTGCCGGCTTTTTGACGGACTTAGGAGTTTTCTCATGTGATAGCATGCATGGGAATTTTTCATTACCATTAAAATTTCATTACCATTAGTTGCCACTAATGACAATGAAAAAATTTCATTATCTTTTAATGATAATGAAATATTTTGCATTAGAAAACCCATTACTAATGGTAATAAAATCACACTAATTAAAAAAAAACTAATTACAATTGATTAAAAAACCATTTGTTTACAAAAATCCAGATATATAAAATAAGCTACAATCAGGGATGGAAAATGCACTCAAGCGAGCCAAAAATATAAACATTTTTCTAAAAAGCTAAAAAGCGGAATGAGAAAAAACGCTTTGAGTTATAAAAATGAATTAAAAAACTTATTCAGCGATTTACATTCTGCAAACAAATATATTGTTGCAAAAATTTTCCTTTTTGCAAAATTTTTATTTCGCGATTTTTTTCCAATTTCAGCACCAAACTCTGGTATGATATGTAGGTAAAATAGAGTCCCTAGATTATGAATTAAAAAAAAAAACGACTCGCAAAAATTGCAAAATAATGGCGGAATGCGAAATAAGTCTTTGTGGTACAAAAAGTTAATTAGAAACTTGATCAGCGATTTACATTTTGGGATCGAATGTATTGATGCAAAAAATTTCCTTTTTGCAAAAAAAATTTTTTTTTTTTTCTTTAATTTTTTGTTTTTGCAACAAACTATCAAACAAACTTTGACATATGAAATGTGTATATAGTCCCTAGATGATAAATTTAAAACAACCGCACTTTAAAAATTGCAAAACAATGGCGGAACGCGAAAAAAGACTTTGTGGAACAAAAAGTGAATTAAATTACATTACATAAATAAATTACATTCTGCAAACAAATATACTGAAGGAAAAAATTCCTTTTTTGCAAAATTTTTTCGCGATTTTTTGTTTTTGCAACAAACCATCAAACAAACTTTGGCGTATGAAATGTGTATTATAGTCCCTAGATCAACGGTTCCCAAATGGGGGCCCGCGGACCCCCAGGGGTCCGTAGCAGAATTCCAGGGGGTCCGCGAAGAGATCCGACAAATCATTACCATTGATATCAATCAATGTTAATGAAATCGTCAATTAATTAGTCCACTTAATTCATTAGTCCCAATTATGTGTGATAGGCAGTTTAGTGGCTTCGCTGAGAAAAGTTTTTCTGTATACACCCTACGGGGAAAGGGACCGGTCCCAGATGACACGCAGGATAGGTCCCAAGGGTGCGGAGACCGGTCGTTAATCGGTCTTTTTGTTTGAAAGAGACATACCACTTTAACATGGCGTTGTCATTGGAAATGACCAATTGCCACAGTTTAGACACATTGTGGCAGTAAAGTGGTGTGCCTAAAAATAGCTTTTCAAATAAACTAATAAAAAATTAAGAATTAAAAATAATCTACTTGGCGTCGAAGTAAGGCTCGATAACACAACCTTCTGCTTGTAAGCCAAACGCTCTACCGTCTGAGCTAATGTTGCTTATGCGTGATGGCTGGCTGATGGTTAAGTTATATGTTTTTCGTTTCTGTTCAAATAAAAAAGAAAAAGAAAAAACAAACACACACACAGCCAATAAAAAAATCATGGAAAAGAAAAAAATAGAAAAGAAAACAACATTAACACACACACAAATATGGTGGAAGTGCCTTGAATATGCCCCCGATTGACCGGTCATGGGATAGGTCCCTTAATGCCAGTTGACTTGTTTTTTGCGTTGGCCATAATTAAATTAAAAAATCAATTAAAAATTAGAAAATTACATCAAAACCTCTGATAATATAAATAAAAATTTAAAAAATTCCCCTTAAGTTACAAAGAAAAGTTAAATGAAATACCAATTGTTAAAACTAAAACAGCTTTAACATTAAAAAAAAACGTTGAAAATACAAAACTTAAAATTTCTTAGCAAAACATTATAGAAATATAAAATAAGAGCTAAAATAAGCAAATCGTGAAAAAATAAAGTTAAAAATAAATAAAAGAGTAAAATAAAAAATATTTTTAAAAATATGCCGCGAATTTTGTTTTTTATTTCGGTTTCGGTCGTTTTTTTAAAAGCAACAGTGAAAATAACGGATCAGAAAATACTTAGAAAATGAATTCCTTTTCTTTTGTTCATATTTGTACTAATTTAGTAATATGCCTTCGGTTGACCGGTCACGGGATAGGTCCTTGGAGGGCAATTGATTCCTCATTCCCCGTAGGGCAGATACACAATGGGTTAATATAAGAGCTCTATAAAAAGATATTTCAGAGACCTTTCCTTTGGTGTAAATTTTTTCCTAATCTAATACACATAAATAGCCAAAACCTTAAATCAGTTCTTAATGGGTTAATTAATTCCATTCGTGTATGTTTATGAATATAGAAATTTTAAGTACCTACCTAATGGCATTCATTAATATAAGTTAATATAAACAACAAACCGGTGTAACAGAAACTATTTCTGATATTATAGAGTCAAATAAAATTTTGATATGAATTGTCAAGAGTTTTATGAACATTTGAAGAAATGCGACAGTCATATATTAAAGGTATTCATTTAAAGTATTTACGCCTCGTATACTGTGTATATGTTGTAAGTTTACTCTATTAATGTCAAAACTAGTTTACGAGCCCTCGTAAGTATACGCTTACAATTTTATGTGTAAACTTTTACATATTTATACACACATTTGCATATTGTCAGTAATAAAATTATTTTGTTTTGTTTGTTGTTTTTCATTTTCTGTTTTATTTGTTTTTAAATGATATAAATTTAAAAAATTCTGTGTTTAATTTATGAAAAGATCAAAAAAGGGGCTAAATGCGGAATTGAAATGTGAATAGTTTTAAAAGGTGCGTTCATTCAAATAAACAGGTAAAGTTACAAATATACGCGATTACAAAAATACACGGTTTACGAGGGCATAAATGCAGTTAGATGAATACCACTATTGATTCAAATTGGAAGCGTTGAAAAATATTCATGAAACCCTTGACAATTCGTATCAAGAAATTATAGAAATGTACATTCCTGAAAATGTATGCAATGAATTTGTTAATCGTTATGTTTCCAACGAGCATATAATTTAAAAGAGATACCAACTCTCCCTACCTCTGTTAAGTCACTCTCTTCTTAATTTGTATCGAAAAATGTTGCCATAAGAATTACACATGTTTGCAAACGCTAACATTTTTCGATACAAACTGTTTTGTTTACTGACTAACCACAAATTGTCAGTAGCTCCCAAGGTGCATGCAGTATTTCACCATATATTAGAATTTTGTACTAAAACAGACACTGAATTAGGACCTTGGAGTGAACAGGCTTCCGAATCTGTTCAGTCTTCAAGATGGTTTGGCACAGGTTTAAACGAACAGCTTATGATCCACAATACGCAAAATGGCTACAAAGAGCAGTTTGTGAGTTTAATCCGCTTCATATTAAAAGTTTATTATATGTACTGTATATTTTAAATAATAGGGGTTTTCATATAAACCCGTAAATTCCTTGCAAACCTTGTATAAATACAAACCATATTTATTATGTATGGAGTTTGACATTAAACTCATAAACATACCAAGTTTAGAATACGAGTTTATATGAAAACCCCTAAAATAAAAAAATACAAAAATATTTGTCTGTTAATTTAACAAGTTTAAATGGGGGGTTTAGTAATCGGTTTAATTTGAGATTAGGACCGCACTTTTATGCAGTTTTCGTCACTAAAACATATCTTCGGTCTAACAAAAATTTTTAATTGTATTTATTTATTTATTTATTTATTTTAAAATAGCTTTCTTTTAAGCCCATGCATACATTTAGTGAAGCATTATTTTTTCAGTTGTCATTTTTCGATTTCTCCAGAGGTGCCAAATTTGTTTAAATAAAAAACTTGAAATTGCCATAACTTTTGATTTTTAAAGAATAATTTTTTTTAAGGGAAACTACCCAGGTAGAAAAATACAAACGGCACAATGTCGGCCCGGTATTGGAGACGGTAGTACATGTACTAGCAATGCGTCGGATTTTCAACTTTCACTGTACTGGCATGTTGTCGAAATGATAACACCAATAAACGCTTGGCCATAGTTATTTCCCAACGTTGGCGCAGGCTTGGGATTTTATTTTTTTGGTATTATCCCAGTACATTTAATAACAATTTTAGTAGTTTGCTAGTACTTTACTGTCCTTTTAGTGTACATCACACATTTTTAATGCATTCTGTCGAAACTTCACAAGAAAAGTATGGTTATGTCTCTCTTACATAAATAATTATGTAATAGATGCAAAAATACATAAAATTTATAAAATTGTTAATTTTAATAAATTAAAAAAAGCTCGTTAATTTTCAGAAAATTGTACTGGCAAAGCACGTTTATATATATGTTACCCAGGTAGAAATTGCCGACGTTGCAACAAAAATTGTGCTGGGAGAGCAGCTGTGATGTACACTAAAAGGACAGTAAAGTACTAGCAAACTACTAAATTTGTTATTAAATGTACTGGGAAAATATCAAAAAAATAAAATCTCAAGCCTGCGCCAATGTTGGGAATTAACTACGGCCAAGCGTTTATTGGTGTTATCATTTCGACAACATGCCAGTACAGTGAAAGTTGAAAATCCGACGCATTGCCAGTACATGGACTACCGTCTGCAATACTGGGCCGACATTGTACCGTTTGTATTTTTCTACCTGGGTACTTAACTGTGTTTTTTGTTTTTTTTTTCAAATATTTATTTTAGCAGTTGTTTTTTCAAGAGTTTCCCAATGGCCCCCAATGGCCACAACTTTTAAATTCGTCTACAGTTTTTTTAAAAATGCTTTTTTTTTTAATCATAAATACAGTGTATGTAACCCCCATACTCACTTTTTGTGGAGCATTTTTTGTCAATACATAGTTCTGGACTACATGTGTAAATCCATTGCCAATTGTAATTTATAAATAAAAAAAAACAAGCCAAATATCTAAAGCTTCTGCTAAAGTTGTTATTAAAGAGCAGGGGTGGGTACGCATTTGTCACAGAGGGCAATAAATTAGGACTTTCATAAAATATAAAGGGTCGCAACATTTAAAAAATACATATCGTTATCTAAAATTAAAGCGGATTTTGCAAAGGCTTTTGCTTAGGAGAAGAAATTTCTAGTAAATTTTTCTCAACCCCATTATTAAAGAACTGGTTCTACAAAAACTTTCAACAAGTCTGGAATCCTCTCTAGGAACTTTAATGTATAGTTAATTTGGATGAATAGAATCGGTTGCTTTTGGGACAATTTATTAGAAACTAGTGTAGAACACTTTGTCAATATTGATAAATTAAAAAATATGTAAATTTGAGTTGTCCAAAAAAAACTAAGAGAGTTGGAAATTGGAGTCTCCACAATGTTGCCCCTATTCCTTAGTGCCTAAAAAGTCTCTGTGCCAAGTTTCAGCTAAATCCAGATAAAAGATAGCAGAAAGTTATCTTTTAATAATTAGTATGTTATTTGTCTCTAGAGTAATTTACACAAAAAGTAGAGTTCGCTTTAAATTGAATTATTTCTTAACCTATATGTTGTAATTTTACTTTTTTTTGATCTAGTCTTAATTAATGTATAGAAAAGGAATATGAAGTCAAAACATAAAAAATTAATTAACTTTTAAGTAGTTGGCGTCTTTTTTTAATTATACATAAAAATGCATATTTTAGTTCAATTTTCCAAAATTTTCTGACAAAATGTATGTAAAAAGCCAACATGCTCATGCTTTATATGAGCAAATTTTTCAAGTCTGCACGTAATTTGTCTATTTTTCGCATCGAAAAAGTTTTCGCAAAAAACATGTGAAATGCAACCTTGCTCTGTTTTATAAAGGGTGAGTCGCAGACAATAAAATATATATGAAACCAAATCAGCTAATAATGCGCTGCATGTAAGTTATTTCTAATTTAATTAGGTATTTTACAAAACAACATTTGTCCACAGTTATAATTGTTATGATATGTGAAAGAATTGCGACAAAAACTCCAGTCCATTTTATCATCTCTTAAATCACCCTTAAAATGCAGGGTGATGATGCATTTATCGATGAGAAAACTTTTCGCATTAGATACAAAAACGGGGTACTGATCTTTATTTTAATGAAAATTATGAATCTGCAATAGAATTAATGTTTTTCGTTCGATTCGAGATTCTATATTAATTATAAATTTTTTTTTAAAATTATTTTGTTATTAAGGCCCTGTGCGAGGTGGCTAAATTTTTTATAAACTAAATACAAATTGACGAAGGGGTTTAAAATTTCTTTAAAATTTGTTTTAAAAAATTTTGTAATTTCAAAGAAACTTGTAAACCTGAATTTAGTTTAGAATTAGTTTAGCCAGTTCGCACACACCCTAAAAAGTAAATTACAGAAAATAAAAATTGAAAAAATTCGATAAGACCAGCAGTATAGAATACGTACAATATTTTTGGGTCCCGCTACATACCAATCCTGAGTATGCTATGGGTTAACCCATATTCTCCTGAATTAAGAAATAATTGTGCACCCACCGTGTTTGAAACTTACATTATTCACTATTCAGGACCCTAGGAATGGGAAACTGAAGTTGAAATTATTTTATCGTATATAGATCTGAAGTTGTTGCCTTTAGTCGTATGAAGATGCTAAGAGAATATGTATAAATTGTTACAAACAATTTCTTATGAATGAGAGGAATAATTGGTAAAAACAACATTTTTCCATTCAAAGTATACAAAACCAGCAATATTTTCCAAAAACAAAATTAAAATACACTTTAATTTTTTAAAGACAAACTACCTTTATTTGATTAACTACCCATGGCATACTACTGGGTAACCACGGTGTTAAAAATAAATGACGGTAGAACACTTATTTGGTACGCCTTGACAGCGTTTGCAAAAAGCGTTCAGCCAGTATATGTTTTACAAGAATTTCGGTGGATTTTAAAAAAATCACTGGCAAAGAATGGGCTTAGAGTGCTATGCCAACGTTTGCAACCAGCGGTTATCCAGTGCTACCTAGTAAGAAATTCCAGCTGTACAAAAAGCAATTAACTGGTAGAGCAATGATTTTTTAAAAATGACACTTCGCTAAAAAAGTTCGGAATTCAAATCCGTATGCAAAGAAACATTTTTTTTAATTAAACATTTTTTTGTTTTATAAAATCAATTTTTTGTTTGTGGAAAATCTCCTTTAAGACCAACTTTTTTTGTTTTCCCAACGCTGGCATATTAGTTCCAAAAAACTTTTTGCCAGTGCAGCCAGTAGTTGTCTAGCTGTTATCATTCATTTATGTTTTACGCGACCAAGTATTATATGTCTGGTTACCACAGTGGATAAAGCTATCGTCTGCCAATCTGACGGCCTGGGTTCAAATCACGGTAGGATAAAAAATAAAAATACATACATATCAGAGAACTGCAAAATCAACTTTTTTCTTAATTTAATCATACACCAAAATTCACATTTAATCGCTCGACAATATTCAATGTTGAATAAAATCACTATCATGCAGCTGAACGCGTAGTTCGGATCAGTTTGAGTCGTCTGTCGAACATGTTTTATTCACATTTAATCGCTCAAAAAACTCACTGTTGAATAAAATCAAACTGTATTAGTTGTTTTATAAAATAAAAAAAAAAATTCCTACCGGAACGGGCAAAAAGGGGAAAAGTCTCCCCCTTGGCGGCCTGCCAGAACCCCTTTGGCTAGAAAGCTGAAATTTAAGATATGTGTTCCTTGGAGTATGGGCTAACTTTTCTGGAAAGTACTTTCTGGAATTTTGGACAGGGACGTTGAAAAAATGGGGGTTAAAAAGGGGAAAAAGGCCCCCCTTGACGGCCTGCCCAACCGCTAGAGGTAGGAAGTTGAAATTTGGTATAAAGGTTCCTCCACTATCGTAGACATCCACTAAGACGGGAGTTTTGGAAATTTTTACAGGGACGGGCAAAAAGGGGAAAAAGTCTTCCCCTTGACGGCCTGCTCAAACTGCTGGAGCTATGAAGTTGAAATTTGGTATGTAGGTTCCTCGACCGGTGTAGACGTCCGTTGAGACGGTATTTTTGGATATTCTTATCGGGAGGGGACAAAAAAAGTACCTTTTTCCAAAAAAGTACCTTTTTCCAAAAAAGTACCTTTTCCCAAAAAAGTACCTTTTCCCAAAAAAGTACCTTTTTCCTAAAAAAGTACCTTTTTCCAAAAAAATTTACCTTTTTCCAAAAAAAAGTACCTTTTTCCAAAAAAGTAACATTTTCCAAAAAAAGTACCTTTTTCCAAAAAAAGTACCTTTTTCCAAAAAAAGTACCTTTTTCCGAAAAAGTACCTTTTCCCGAAAAAGTACCTTTTTCTAAAAAAAGTACCTTTTTCCAAAAAAAGTACCTTTTTCCAAAAAAAGTACCTTTTTCCAAAAAAAAGTACCTTTTTCCAAAAAATGTACCTTTTTCTAAAAAAATGTACCTTTCCCAAAAAAAAGTACCTTTTCCAAAAAAGTACCTTTTTCCAAAAAACATACATTTTTCAAAAAAAAAAACACCTTTTTAAAAAAAAATACCTTTAGAAAATTTGTTTAACTTTTTGGAGAGTATGTTTCAATGCTACATAAGTTTCATATTCCGTGGATAGTGTTTGAACAGATAATTCCCTCTTCCAATCCATTTGCATTGTCTATAATTTCAATTCCACTCGTTCAACGTTTATATCCATTTCATTCCACTTGTGTAGTGTTTCAATTCCACTCGTTTCCTATTTAGTTTCTTAATTTTAGTGTTTCATATATACTTGTTCTTTAAGTTTTAGGTTTCTAGCTAAAGACGCAGACGTTAAGGGGGAGGGGGGGCAATTTTCCCCTTTTGAACCACCATTTTTACCACGTTTCTGTCCAAAGTCCTAGAAATGCCTTGTCGATAAAAAAAAAGTACCTTTTCCCGAAAAAGTACCTTTTTCTAAAAAAAGTACCTTTTTCCAAAAAAAGTACCTTTTTCCAAAAAAAGTACCTTTTTCCAAAAAAAAGTACATTTTTCCAAAAAATGTACCTTTTTCTAAAAAAATGTACCTTTCCCAAAAAAAAAGTACCTTTTCCAAAAAAGTACCTTTTTCCAAAAAACATACATTTTTCCAAAAAAAAAACACCTTTTTAAAAAAAATACCTTTTCCAAAAAAAGTACAAATAAAGTACTTTGTAAAAACAAAGTATCTTTTTCCAAAAAATTTCGTTTTTCCAAAAAGTACCATTTAAAATAATATATAATTTCAAAAAAACTACTTTTTTTCTTCCCCCCACGGATGTCTCCACTAAAACAAGGTTTCTTGATATTCGGCATAGACGTGCGCTAAGACGGGATTTTTGGAAATTCCTATCGGAACGGGCAAAAAGGGGAAAAGTCTCCCCATAAACAGTCTCACAAATTGGAAAAGTGCCTGCCCAAACCAGTGGAGGTAAGAAGTTGAAATTTGGTATAAAGGTTCCTCCACTGTAGTAGACATCGACTAAGTTTGTATTTTTGGAATTCCCTACAGGATATCCCAAAAGGAAACTCAGTATGTGAGTTCCTCCTTCTGTGTAGGCGTCCGCTTAGACGGAATTTTTGAAATTCCTATCGGGAGGGGAAATAAGGTAAAAGTCTCCTCCTGACGGCTTGCCCAATCCCTTTTGGCCAACGTAAAATTTTAAATATGTATTCCTTGGAGTAGGACTAACTCACCGGCAACGTAATTTTTCTATTTTGGAACAGGAACATAGTAAAAATGGTGGTTGAAAGGGAAAAATGTCCCCACTAACGGCCTGCCCAAACCGCTTAGGCAATGCTGTTGAAATTTGGTATGAATGTTCCTCATCCATCGCAGATAGCCGCGAAGATGGAATTTTTGTAAATTCCTAAAGGGAGGGGCAAAAAGAAGAAAAGCCTCACCTTGGGGGCCGGTAAAAACCCCTTCCGCTAGAAACCTGAAGCTTAAAATGTGGGTCCCTGGAGTAAGGGCTAACTTATTAGAAAGATACTTTTTTGAATTTTGGACAGGGTCTTTATAAAATGGGGGCTCAAAAAGGGAAAGTTGCCCCTTAACGACCTGTCCGAACTGCTGGAACTAGGAAGCTGAAATTCGGTACTTAGGTTCCTCTTCCAGCCTAATTCCAACCGGGTGGGACAAAAAAAGAAAAAGTGTCCCCCTTGACAGCCTGCTCAAACTGCTGGAACTAGGAAGCTGAAATTCCCTGTCGATGGATTTTCGGAAATTCCTACCGAGAGGGACACAAATAGTAAAAGTTAGCTAGAAACCTGAAATGTAAAACATATGTTACTTGGAGTATGGGCTCACTTACCGGGAAGGTGCTTTTTGGACAGGGACATTGCAAAAATGGGGAATAATGAAGCGAAAAGTGCCGCTTAAAGGCCTGCCCAAACCGCTGGAGGTAGGAAGATGAAATTTGTTATTAAAGTTCCTCCTCTATTGTAGATATCCGCTAAGATGAGATTTTTGGAAATTTCTACAGGTAGGGTCAAAAACAGGAAAAGTCTCCCCCTTAACGGCTTGGCCAAACTGCTGGAACAAGGGATCTTAAATTCGGTATTTGGGTTCCTTCTCCAACGTTGACGTCCCCTAAGATGGTATTTTTGGAAATTCATACCGGGAGGGGTAAAAAGCGAAAAAACTTCCCCCTTGACGGCCTGGCCAAACTGCTGGATATAGAGACCTAAAATTATGTATGTAGTAGGTTCCTCCTCCAACGCAGACGTCCTCTAAGACGGAATTTTTAGAAATTCCTACCGGGAGGGGTAAAAACGGAATAATTCTCCCCCTTGATGGCCTAACCGAACCCTTCGGCTAGAAACCTGTAATATATAATATGTTTTCCTTGGAGTATGGGCTAACTTATCGACAAGGCATTTCTAGGACTTTGGACAGGAACGTGGTAAAAATGGTGGTTCAAAAGGGGAAAATTGCCCCCCCCCCCCCTTAACGTCTGCGTCTTTAGCTAGAAACCTGAAACTTAAAGAACAAGTGTATATGAAACACTAAAATTAAGAAACTAAATAGGAAACGAGTGGAATTGAAACAATACACAAGTGGAATGAAATGGATATAAACGTTGAACGAGTGGAATTGAAATTATAGACAACGCAAATGGATTGAAAGAGGGAATTACCTGTTCAAACACTATCCACGGAATATGAAACATATGTAGCATTGAAACATACTCTCCAAAAAGTTAAACAAATTTTCTAAAAGAGAAAAAACCTTAGAAAAGGAATGGAACTTATATATTCCGATATTTAAACTTCATGTAACGAAGCACTGGTGGAAGAAACCGACGCAGTAAATTTTCCAACTGAATTTGTGAATTTACTTGAATTGCCAGGTTTACCTTTACATAAACTGGAATTAAAAAAAAAAACTTTAAGACACGCTAACAACGTAGCGGGCTTTGCCCGCTATTTTTAATATTATAAAATGCTTTCCAACCCTGCTTTACGTTATTTATTTTCATTCACAACACAAATGAACAAAACTACTTACGGGTCTATCTACCTAAGTTCGCACTTTACCAAATTATCTTAATATACACACGTATATTGCAATTTATTATGGATTCATTACTAACAATCCACTTTCATGAGAAAAAGTGATCAAATATTTATTTATTTTAAACCCATTGTTGTGCAGTATTATTTATTTGTGGTGGCTGGGTGAAGGCTTTTATTATAAAAACTGTACTTTAAATAAAAAGCGAATTTAAAAAAAATTGTCTGGGGGGGGGCGCAGCCCCCCCCCCCCTAAACTTTAAGGCACGCTAACAACGTAGCGGGCTGCGCCCGCTAGTCATGAATAAACTCACACGCGTTCATTTTTGTTTTTCCTGATTTTATTCTACATCAAAATAATCATCGTTGATCCGAACGAATATGAATGAAATGAATGGTATGATAGCGACAAATGATTAAATCAACGATGCAAAAAAAAAAATCACTTGGTTTAATTAATTTAAAATCAGCAATGAATATGTTCAAATACACATATTCATTGCGCTTGAACAAAAACGAATGTTTATTCGAGAGTTGAAGGCGTATGATGGTTCTCTGATACACATGAACTTTTTTTAAATTTTATTTTGGAAAATATATTTCCAGACCACCTACTTTTCGGTTTAACCAGCTTTTTGCCAACGTTAAAAAAATTTTGTTTCTTCAGTGTTTTTCCGGCGCTTTTTGAACAACCTGCCCTTTTGTCTAATGATGTTTTTTTTTTTTTTGGGAATGGGGAAGCACTTTTTGCCAGTACTTTTATATACCACCTGTTAAAGTGCTTTGCCATTGGTTTTCCGTTTGTATTTTTCTGACTGGGTAGCAATAAAAATAAAACTATAAAATCATAACTCTTGTAAGTGGTATGTATGAAAACAAGATATACATAATCCAATACCACATTTGGAATACTCTCTTTACGAACAGTCGATTTGATATTCAGGCCTGCAGACTGTCTTTGCTTATCGTTGTGGGTTCTTTCTAGGAAGTGATATATTCGGTTATAACGTAAAGTTTTACCAACATGTAATTTTACCAATATGAAGCAAATTTAGTTGGCTTTTAGGAAAACCAGACAAGAAATCTCTATATATAAAAGAATAACGTGACTGACTGACTGACTGACTCAACATCGCCCAGCCCAAACCACTGAAGCTAGGAAGTTGAAATTTGGTATGTAGGTTCCTCTTTCGGCGTAGACGTCCGCTAAGACGGGATTTTTGGAAATTCCTACCGGAACGGGCAAAAAGGGGAAAAGTCTCCCCCTTGGCGGCCTGCCAAAACCCCTTTGGCTAGAAAGCTGAAATTTAAGATATGTGTTCCTTGGAGTATGGGCTAACTTTTCTGGAATTTTGGACAGGGACGTTGTAAAAATGGGGGTTAAAAAGGGGAAAAAGGCCCCCCTCGACGGCCTGCCCAAACCGCTGGAGGTAGGAAGTTGAAATTTGGTATAAAGGTTCCTCCACTATCGCAGACATCCACCAAGACGGGAGTTTTGGAAATTTTTACAGGGAAGGGCAAAAAGGGGAAAAAGTCTCCCCCTTGACGGCCTGCTCAAACTGCTGGAGCTATGAAGTTGAAATTTGGTATGTAGGTTCCTCGACCGGTGTAGACGCCGGTGAGACGGCATTTTTGGAAATTCTTATCGGGAGGGGCAAAAATGGGACAAAAAAAGTACCTTTTTCCAAAAAAGTACCTTTTCCCAAAAAAGTACCTTTTCCCAAAAAAAGTACCTTTTTCCAAAAAAAGTACCTTTTTCCAAAAAAAGTACCTTTTTCCAAAAAAAAGTACCTTTTTCCAAAAAAAGTACCTTTTCCAAAAAAAAGTACCTTTTTCCAAAAAAAGTACCTTTTTCCAAAAAAAAGTACCTTTTTCCAAAAAAAAGTACCTTTTTCCGAAAAGGTACCTTTTTCCAAAAAAAAGTACCTTTTTCCAAAAAAAGTACCTTTTTCCAAAAAAGTACCTTTTTCCGAAAAAAGTACCTTTTTCCAAAAAAAGTACCTTTTCCAAAAAAAGTACCTTTTTCCAAAAAAAGTACCTTTTTCCAAAAAAATACCTTTTTCCAAAAAAAAGTACCTTTTTCCAAAAAAAGTACGTTTTTCCAAAAAAAGTACCTTTTTCCAAAAAAAGTACCATTTTCCAAAAAAAAGTACCTTTTTCCAAAAAAAGTACCTTTTTCCAAAAAAAGTACCTTTTTCCAAAAAAAATTCCTTTTTGGAAAAACAAAGTATCTTTTTCCAAAAAATTTCGTTTTTCCAAAAAGTACCATTTAAAATAATATATAATTTCAAAAAAACTACTTTTTTTCCTCCCCCCACGGATATCTCCACTAAAACAAGGTTTCTTGATATTCGGCATAGACGTGTGCTAAGACGGGATTTTTGGAAAATCCTACCGGAACGGGCAAAAAGGGGAAAGTCTCCCCATAAACAGTCTCACAAATTGGAAAAGTGCCTGCCCAAACCACTGGAGGTAAGAAGTTGAAATTTGGTATAAAGGTTCCTCCACTGTAGTAGACATCGACTAAGTTTGTATTTTTGGAATTCCCTACAGGATATCCCAAAAGGAAACTCGGTATGTGAGTTCCTCCTTCTGTGTAGGCGTCCGCTTAGACGGAATTTTTGAAATTCCTATCGGGAGGGGAAATAAGGTAAAAGTCTCCTCCTGACGGCTTGCCCAATCCCTTTTGGCCAACCTAAAATTTTAAATATGTATTCCTTGGAGTAGGACTAACTCACCGGCAACGTAATTTTTCTATTTTGGAACAGGAACATAGTAAAAATGGTGGTTGAAAGGGAAAAATGTCCCCACTAACGGCCTGCCCAAACCGCTTAGGCAATGCAGTTGAAATTTGGTATGAATGTTCCTCATCCATCGCAGATAGCCGCGAAGATGGAATTTTTGTAAATTCCTAAAGGGAGGGGCAAAAAGAAGAAAAGCCTCACCTTGGGGGCCGGTAAAAACCCCTTCCGCTAGAAACCTGAAGCTTAAAATGTGGGTCCCTGGAGTAAGGGCTAACTTATTAGAAAGATACTTTTTTGAATTTTGGACAGGGTCGTTATAAAAGGGGGGCTCAAAAAGGGAAAGTTGCCCCTTAACGACCTGTCCAAACTGCTGGAACTAGGAAGCTGAAATTCGGTACTTAGGTTCCTCTTCCAGCCTAATCCCAACCGGGAGGGACAAAAAAAGAAAAAGTGTCCCCCTTGACAGCCTGCTCAAACATGCTGGAACTATGAAGCTGAAATTCCCTGTCGATGGATTTTCGGAAATTCCTACCGAGAGGGGCACAAATAGTAAAAGTTGGCTAGAAACCTGAAATGTAAAACATATGTTACTTGGAGTATGGGCTCACTTACCGGGAAGGTGCTTTTTGGACAGGGACATTGCAAAAATGGGGATTAATGAAGCGAAAAGTGCCGCTTAAAGGCCTGTCCAAACCGCTGGAGGTAGGAAGTTGAAATTTGGTATTAAAGTTCCTCCTCTATTGTAGACATCCGCTAAGATGAGATTTTAGGAAATTTCTACAGGTAGGGTCAAAAACAGGAAAAGTCTCCCCCTTAACGGCCTGGCCAAACTGCTGGAACAAGGGATCTTAAATTCGGTATTTGGGTTCCTTCTCCAACGTTGACGTCCCCTAAGATGGTATTTTTGGAAATTCATACCGGGAGGGGTAAAAAGGGAAAAAACTTCTCCCTTGACGGCCTGGCCAAACTGCTGGATATAGAGACCTAAAATTATGTATGTAGTAGGTTCCTCCTCCAACGCAGACGTCCTCTAAGACGGAATTTTTGGAAATTCTTACCGGGAGGGGTAAAAACGGAATAATTCTCCCCCTTGATGGCCTAACCGAACCCTTCGGCTAGAAACCTGTAATATATAATATGTTTTCCTTGGAGTATGGGCTAACTTATCGACAAGGCATTTCTAGGACTTTGGACAGGAACGTGGTAAAAATGGTGGTTCAAAAGGGGAAAATTGCCCCCCTCCCCCTTAACGTCTGCGTCTTTAGCTAGAAACCTAAAACTTAAAGAACAAGTATATATGAAACACTAAAATTAAGAAACTAAATAGGAAACGAGTGGAATTGAAACACTACACAAGTGGAATGAAATGGATATAAACGTTGAACGAGTGGAATTGAAATTATAGACAATGCAAATGGATTGGAAGAGGGAATTATCTGTTCAAACACTATCCACGGAATATGAAACTTATGTAGCATTGAAACATACTCTCCAAAAAGTTAAACAAATTTTCTAAAAGAGAAAAAACCTTAGAAAAGGAATGGAACTTATATATTCCGATATTTAAACTTCATGTAACGAAGCACCGGTGGAAGAAACCGACGCAGTAAATTTTCCCACTGAATTTGTGAATTTACTTGAATTGCCAGGTCTACCTTTACTTAAACTGGAATTAAAAATAAAACTTTAAGACACGCTAACAACGTAGCGGGCTTTGACCGCTATTTTTAATATTATAAAATGCTTTCCAACCCTGCTTTACGTTATTTATTTTCATTCAAAACACAAATGAACAAAACTACTTACGGGTCTATCTACCTAAGTTCGCACTTTACCAAATTATCTTAACATACACACGTATATTGCAATTTATTATGGATTCATTACTAACAATCCACTTTCATGAGAAAAAGTGATCAAATATTTATTTATTTTAAACCCATTGTTGTGCAGAATTATTGAATTGCCAGGTCTACCTTTACATAAACTGGAATTAAAAAAAAACTTTAAGGCACGCTAACAACGTAGCGGGCTGCGCCCGCTAGTATATGTATATTAATGTAATAAATTTTGGGTTTTTCCTTGTTTATTGAAAGAAATTATAATTTCTATAATAAATTATAATTTTTGCAGTTTCGGAATTTCCGTGATTTTGGCCATTCACTGTGACCAGAAACAAAACGAAAATGGATGAAATAAACACAGAATGAATATTTAACATTTTTTGTTTACAAAACTCATGTTATGCTCATTTTAAATGAGGCACTTTTATGTCGTCATATGACGACGCTACGATAATAGCTCTGTTTCTTTACTTTTTGGGTAAAGTTCGGTAAAATGAGAGTTAACAAGAAATACTCTCCCGAAATAACAAAAATGCACAAAAGTAAACGAACGCGAAAAACCACATTTGAGGCCCGAAAAACAAATGTCAATAGATTTGTGCATTATAGTTCGTTTTGGTGAGCGCTCTTTCTAGTTCTTGTTCAATTTGTTGTAAAAATCTAGATAGCTTTTCTAGTTAAACCCCTTTTTAAATCAAAAATTTAATAAAAATTTCCTTTTTAGGCATTTCTATTTACAAAAAGGATTACATAGTTTATTAAATTTGGAAAAGATTTAAATATTAAACAAAAGCTTCGATTTATTTACATATTTAACTCTTTAACACATTTAAACAAGCGTCTTCACAAAATTGTCGGTAATTTTATGGAGTTGTAAAATCACCGATAGGCTTTTGCAACTATTATACTAATTTTTGTAAATGATAAACATATTTTCTGAATGAATGAAATGAGCGATTGAACTAAAAGAGCTATTAGTTGTGAACTAGGTCTTAGGTTCAAATTAGTGAATAGTTCAATTGAACTACCCTACGGGAAATTTTAACAAACTGTCACCGAACTGGCCCCTTTATATGAAATATACTGGTCACTTTTACATGGCGTTGTCATAGGAGGGGGAAATTGACCCCTTGTGACATGTCACAAGACAAATCCTAGGACAGGTTACTGAACTCTCATAAAAAACAAAGTTCAGGGACCTGTCCTGGGATTTGTCTTGTGGCCTGTCACAAGGGGTCAATTTACCCCTCCTATGACAACGCCATGTAAAAGAGACCAGTCTTTTTCATATAAAGTAGCCAGTTCGGTGGCAGTTTGTTAAAATTTCCCGTAGGGTAGTTAAACCCAACTGATGATATAACAGCTGATTAAAACAATTTACCCAAATTTACACGAAAAAAAGTCTGGGCTTTCTCGTGCAAGAAGAACAAGAATATTACTCTCTCATGACAGCTCTCATTTACCCAATTGTGTAGTAAGAAAACGCTTTTTGGTAAAATTGGGATCCCGCGGGATCCCAATGTTGAGTACCCGAACACAGCTAATATGAGTTAACTATTGAAAATTGGCCTAGTTTTTTTTTCTTTTGAAACTACAATTGAAAATGGTGTATTTTTGTTGTTTCTCTTATTAACCTTTACTTTTCTCTTTTTTCAGATTGTTGGCCATAAAAAAGGTTTGGCTTTAATGGAAAATGGTGATCCACTTATATTGCTCATTGGTCTTCCTGCTATACCAGTGGGTTTGGTTTTGGGTCGCATGATTCGTTGGGAAGACGCTGTAATTCGTCTTATTCGCAATCGTCGTAATGTGGCCCGTAAATTACCTCTAATGAGTTTCATTATACCTTATCCGTAAGTTTTAAACTTAAAACCTTTGCGTTTTTTCAATTATTCTAAAAATAACGCTTTGTATAGTATTGGAATTAAGAGATTTTTAAACAATAATTTCCATGCCGGGTTCCATATATGGAACAATGTTCCTATATAGAAAAAAATTATGATATGAGGTTTTTTTATTAATCTATATATGTATATAAAAGTTCTACATTACAAAATGTTTTAAGCCACGATGAATTTGTTAGTGCACACTAGGGTGTTATTGACCGGGCTACCACTTGGAAATATTTATTTGTGTGTAAAACTACGTCCCTCAAAAAATTAGGATAATCGTATATCGGGAATCGTGCGCACCGGCCCTGAAGTTTGGAACACGGATTACAAGGGAAAAATATTACTTTTTGTATATTTTCTCAAAAACAGTAATATTTTAAAACTGATTAGAATTCTCGTTGTAAAAACGCAATAAAGACTTAAATCGGTTAAAAAACAGCCGAGTTATTACAATTTCCTCCGGCAACTGATGTATCGCAGACCACTTAATTAAGAAATGGGTCCAAATTTTAAAATTAGATTAGTTCAATTAATTTTAAAATTTGGAAACATTTTTTTATTCTATAAGTTCTAGGAAACTCACACTCAAAAAAGTTTGACAGTTACTACATGACAGTTGTTTGTGTAGTAATCAGTAGTTGTTGTTTTTAACAGTTGTTTTTCTATAAAAAAAGACAAAACAACTTTTATGACGGTTATTTAAGAAAACAACTAACAAAAAGTACTTTAATTTCGTAACAGTTGTTTAAACCAGTTATTTTTAACATCATAATAAACAACTACCACAACAGTAATTTTACAGTAAACAGTTATTTTTGGTAGTTATTTAAAAAATAAAAAATTTCGTTGAATTTTTTTGAATTTTAAAAATTCTTGTTTAGTTTATATTTGTGATTATTGATATATTTCTAGTTTGCAAATAAAAATCAGAAACTTGTATTGTATCTCTAATGCATAAAAGCATAATAACTGGAGAACGGTTTGGAATTTTTACTTCGAATTTTAAATGGTCTAAAATAACACATATTTTTGTAATCGAAAAAGAAATTATTTTTTTATTAAAATATACTTTTATAAACAAAAAGAATTGACTGTAAAAACAGTAGTTTTTACCGATTTTGTCAGTTGCTTTGAAATTTTTGTAGTAAAAATTTATCAGTTAATTTTACGACATTGGTAGTTATTTTTAATGCATTTGTTAGGTCTTTTTCAACAGTTAAAAATAACAAAAGTTTTAGTTATTTTAAAGGTAAATACCTTTGTCGACTTTTTAACTGCATACACCTTTGCTTTAACTGTCATTTTCAGTAGATTCTACCGACAAACTTTTGTGAGTGCAGATGAGAAGTATTTTTATATATTGTGTTAAGCTAACTCGTTTTAAATTAGTGCCAAAGAGGTCAGAATTTTTAAACACTGTTTTCAAATCTACAATTTAAAATTTTTTTAAAGAAATTTTAAAAAATCAACGATTGGACTTTAAGGTTTTATTAAAAACATATTAGAGATTAAAAACTACAAAACTTGTAGGAATTCCTTTTTTCCGCGGATTTCGAGAAATCAGCGATTTTTGGTTAGAGAATCCCAATAAAGGTTATTAATAGCGCAAGGAATTACATGCAAATGCATTAGGGCGGGTCGATTTAATAATCGCCCATGGCTCAGTGAAAATCGTATTTTAGGGATCAAAATAAGAAACTTTGCCGAAGGAACCATACCTCTAAAACGAATTCTACTACCCCCAACTGTTGACTTTTGTCCCGTAGGGTCAAGTTTTGAAAAATCCCACTTTGACCCATTTAGAGTGCCCCAATCGAGTCCAAATGTATGACCGACCCCCACTAACTTTGGAGGGCCGATCCACCCATGCCAGTGGCACACCCCCTGGAACTCCCCTGGGGGGTTCCCCATACAAACATTTTAAAAAATCACCATTTTTGGCACTTTATTTTATTATTTTTTATTTATTTTATTTATTTTTATTATTTTATTTATTTTTTCTCTTTAGAAATTTATTTAGTCAGAACATATGTAAATGAAAAAATTAATTTAACTTAGTAATAGAAAAGAAAATAAAAAAAATTACTGTTTGAAGTCTTTTTTGCTTTCAAGTCTGGGCATTTTTTCTTTTCTATTACTAAGTTAAATTAATTTTTTCATTTACATATGTTCTGCCTAAATAAATTTCTAAGGAGAAAAAATAAATAAAATAATAAAAATAAATAAAATAAATAAAAAATAATAAAATAAAGTGCCAAAAATGGTGATTTTTTAAAATGTTTGTATGGGGAACCCCCCAGGGGAGTTCCAGGGGGTGTACCACTGGCATGGGTGGATCGGCCCTCCAAAGTTAGTGGGGGTCGGTCATACATTTGGACTCGATTGGGGCACTCTAAATGGGTCAAAGTGGGATTTTTCAAAACTTGACCCTACGGGACAAAAGTCAACAGTTAGGGGTAGTAGAATTCGTTTTAGAGGTATGGTTCCTTCGGCAAAGTTTCTTATTTTGATCCCTAGAATACGATTTTCCCTGAGCCATGGGCGATTTTTTTGCCTCCCCACAAATCGACCCAGCCTAAAATGCATGTTTTTGGTCGATAGTCCAAAACTAATATGGACTAAATATTTATCCGAATTATCAAATTTAGAACAAAATGGCATCGATTTGTAGTTTCATATTTTTGCATATTTTGTCATAAATGCATGTTTTTGCATATTTTGACTTTAAATGCATATTTGGTGCCTTTTTAATGCATATTTTGTTCTTTTTAATGCATATTTGTGCATATTTTTAATTTTTAGGAACATTTTTTATTTTGTAAAAAAATATAAAAAATTAAAATTTTTATATTTTGATTCAATCAAATTAAACATTCTTAAAAAGCTTATTGACCTATGGAAAATTTTGAGTTCTGTGTCTGCTTGCAAAATAACTAAAGCTGTATTTTGTCTCATGCCTATCAACGTTAAGTATTTAAAGCAAATATACGTTTAACCGATTTTAGTACAAAAAAATTTTAAATAGGTTATGTTTATAATTATTCCGTTATAATCGAACGTGCGTCAGCAAAAGTTTTTAGGAAGTAACGCGAATAAGTTACGTTAGATGTGAAAATGTATAAACGTTGAGTTTTCAACGTTGATAATTATCCGTGTTGAAAGTTAACGTGCATACGAAAAGTAATATGGTAGTTTTCGTCTTAAACGCGTTTTTATGCACTTTGAGTTTTTTTATGAGTTAACGGATATAGTTAAGTCGAAAACACAGCTTAACTTAAATATATTTTTAAGTTTCAAATTGCATTATTTTTGCAAAAATAATAGTTTTTTGTGCATATTTCTTATATTTTTAATGCATATTTTTCTTTTTTAGCCGCATATTTTAGGTGCATATTTTCCATTTTTAAGTGCATGAAGTTCCTTGCCCTGGTTATTAATTTCTATTATATATATATATGGGTCATTCCATCTCAAATCGACCAATGGTTAGTCTCGACCCCTTCGATTTGGATGAATTTTGGTCAGAACTTTTCTTTCATCATATAACGAAGTTTTGCCAAAGGAAAAAAATTACAATTTTTTTTTTCAAAAGTTATGCAATATTTAAAATTTGAAAAAATGTCATAATTTTTCTAATTTTTTGCTTTGTTACGAGGTTATTTTTTGAATATCTCGAAAACTTCTGACCAAAATTCATCCAAATCGAAGGGGTCGAGTCCAACCATTGGTCGATTTGAGATGGAATGACCCATATGTATGTTATTATCCTAAGGTTCCATTGAGGAGCATGAACTCTGTGAACTGTACTTGTTCCTAAAATTTAACTCAAATACAACTAAAGTTCTCTATATGTGACCTTCTCCGAGAAAAGGGACCTAGTGTGTCAAAAAACGGGTTTCGATAGTAGTTTTTTTTTTTAGTAGTTTTAACTAAAATTTTACAGACTTTTCTATTAGTGTAAAAACAATTTGAATTTATCTGCTATCAGCCGTATAAATAATAGTTCTGTTTGGGTACTTTCCAGTAAAGATCAGTTAACATTACCTTGTAACAAATTTATAATTTGTCATACGGGTCACTAGTTCTGACTCACAACTCCTGACGGATTTAAAAATGGAAGATTTTTAATTTTAGCACATTAAATTGTAGAATGATGTTTAATATGACAGAGATGTTGTTCTTTTATTTTTAAATCATAAAAAACTATTTCGTAGAGATTTCTTGAGCAGGGGGCAAATTACCGCAGTCGTGATCGAGTGTTATTTGATAGCAATTATTGTTACTTAAAACATTACAAAGATTAAGATTAGAGGTGAAGCATTTAGTTCCTTTATTACAAATATGAGTTAAAGTTGTAACAATAGTTGTTCGTGTTCCTTTATTTGCACTTTAAAAACGTGATATTTTAACAATTTCGAACGCTTACGACTGCGGGAATCCGGCCCTAGTTTTACTAATGTCTGGATGTTCCCTTAGATATGATTTCAAAAATTTTTCTATAACTCTAGAAATAACGGAGTGAAAACCTTTTGAATTATCTTAAACCGTCAATGTAGTAGAGAAATTTTTCTCAAAATCGAAGTTCCCCGACTAAAAAAGTTTTCATATAATCTTATATGATTTGATATTATTATAAATGTTTATATGCGTGGCTTTATATAACCATATACATTTATATTAACACTTTGGTTTTATAAATATATTAAGAGATCTGCGATATAGTTTATATATAATTATTTATAATGGCGTATAAGCTTCTATAAACAATCTTATATCAAAATATATACTGTTATGATCCTAGTTCGGCGGGCAAACGTTGTCAATGGCACGACATTTTATTGCTCAGCAGCTCGTCGGCTTCGGGTGTGAGATGACAAACGTTTGTTGGCCCAGAACCAAACAGAAATAAAGAAGAAGAAATAAGAATAGAAAGAAAAGTAACGTGCCATTAAATATGTAAAAGAAAACAAAGTCCGTCCGAGGTCTAGGCATCCCACCCCATCTGTGCTAGATCGCACAGCCATAAGCTACAGCCAAGGCCAATAAATCGCCATAGCTCCCTTGACACCTTATTCCGTTTAGTTAGTCTAAATAGTCATTTAAATCATGCCTACCCCTACCTATACATACTTACTTTGTATCGCAGCCCCTCATTACCAACCTTTTTTGAAAAACGAACTAACAATTCATGTTTGATTCCACAAACTTAAACAGAAACTACTCATTTCATATTTATTGAAGCAAAAAAAACTACCCTTCAGACTAAATTCAGATCAAATATCATCATAACTATATTACTAACTTAAAACTATCATATATTACTAGCTTGAAAGTATATATTATAAGTGAATCTCTAAATATATACCGGATTACACCCACAAAGAAATTTTAGAAAACGAAAAAATTTCTAATATCAATTATATTTTAATAGAATACATGCGATTAATCGCAACCACTAAATAATTCAAATATTCAGGGTTTTTTTTTTTTTCTTTTTACTCAAATATTTGTTCAAAAATTAATTTTATTTCAACCAAATCTTTAATTAGACAATTTAGGATAATAATTTCTTTGTGTATGCAATCTATGTCCCATATCCCACTGCGTGTTCGTTTCCTTATGAAGAAATACAGGCAAATATAAAACCGTCCAGTACCAATATTCCCTGCACTAATATATACTAAAAATTTCAATTTTATCCAGTTCCCAATTATTTAATTCAGAAATTACCTGCAAAAAAACAAACCAAGGCAGAACAAACAAGAAAAAAAAAATATTCTTATATAAAAAAACAATAGATTAAACTGATTCTATTGCAAAAATTCTGTAAAAAAAATGTATATCCTACTCCCTTCCGAAAGTTAATGTTAGAGGATAAAGTCTCCAAAATTTCCCCTAATTTATTATCAAAGTAAGAGAAAATCGTATTCTCTTATCCTTCTTAACTTCCCTCATTTACTCTCTTTCTCTCTTTTATTTTAAACCTGCTCTTAAACCTCAATACACGCCATATGATCAATATGAAATATTCTATTATTCTCTTTGTATGATTTTTTTTCCAAAAAGTTCACTTACCCCTCTGGTTTCTTGGATGTTGGCACCAGCATGAAGAACCCACAGGCTGAAACTAAACAAAAAAAATAAATATTCTGGAGGGGGAAGAGACAAGGGCAGGTATTTTTGAGTATTGATTCCAACTGATTGAATATTGGCTCTATTTGGTTTTGATTTGCTATATGTATGCAGCCGTTAACTATAATATTTCTTCATATGAAATTTTACACTGTATAAAATCAAAATGATTGATATAAAGAAACATTACAAATAAAAGTAAAGAAAAACTAATAAAGGGTAAAAAAAAAACGAAACCTATAAAATATATATATAAAAAAATAGCACTATAAGGAAAAAAAAAATAAGAAAATATATAAAAAAAAAATAACATATGTAATAAAAGAAAAAAATAGTGTGCGTATAGCAAAAAAACTAAAATTAAACAAAAATTGAATAAATAATAATAATAAAAAGGAAATATATACAGACAAGATAGGGGATAAAAAATAATAAAAAAAATAACTTTGAAACTAACTTTAAAAATATTTACAACTCAATTCTCTCAGTGGATTCCTTTTTATTTTGCACAAACTCTTAGGTCGATCGTTCACCTCAAATTTCTCTACGGCACTCAAAAATCACCAACAAAGAGCGCTGGATGTGTGGTCATTTAAATGGAGTTTTATCCAATATGTTTGCTGGTTTCAAGTTATTTAAACCTCTATTGACCCAATCAAAATACAAGACGAATAAAAAAACGGTTGAGGCCCTAAAACGAAAATCCCCCGCCAGGACAGGACCTAACAGGTCAATTTACAAAGTTATTACCTTACAAAATATTTTGTCAAAAGTGCTATTGTCTCTTACCTCAAACCACTGCGGTTCGAATGAACGTATGTATATAGGTATATAAAAAAAACGAAAATACTTTTTCATCCAGCAGAACTTTGCAAAAAGTAACTACTCCAAATTCAAAGAAATTATAAATAAGGAAAACACTGACTGGCACCAATCACTTTTTCTTCTTTTATATTACTTCCAATATGAGTTTATATTTATAAAAAAACGATATTAATTATTTACTTAATGCTTCAGTAAAAATAAATTAAATAAAATCAACGCACCAAAAAAAAACACAACTGCTCTTTTGGACTCTTTCTAACGAACAACCCCAGTCTTTCGTACGAAACCTCTCTCCTAACCATAAAAGTCCTTAGCATAACGTATCCAACTCAAACTCTTCATACAATTCTTAACCCACAACAGGCAAATTATTAGTCGAAGACCTCTAAGGCTCACAGGCTGACGTTACAATACCATGACATGATATCTAATTGTACAAAATTTTATAAAGTTTAATTGCACTATAACAAATGAAGAAAACAAACTTAGAAAGAGTTTTTTTAAGACACATTTTATAAGAAAGACCAAAACTCTAAACTAGATAAAGTTGTTCCGACAAATTTTTTTAAAGTTGAGTTATACCGAAAATTTACTTTGTCAGCTATTTCCGAGTTTATTAGCATACATTTTTCTAATTTTGCTTTTTATTGAAATTCAGTTACAAACTGCGTTATTCTTAGTTTAAGGACAATTTGCGTCCTAAAAACGTCCTAAATCGCATTCAATCATTTCTATCAATACCAAAGATCGACCAATACCCACTTTGTTAGCCAAACTGTTCTGTCGGCCATTAGTATTTAATATGAATGAAAATAAGTGATCTCAGCAATATTTACTAAAATTTTATTTGAAAATTTTTATAAAATTATGTGTATTTATATATAATTCAATGCAATTAGATAGACCCATTTTTCGGATCAAATTGTATCAGGTTAGATAAAATGCTTATCTCATTTGATATATTTATATATTCCAATATTCGGATCAAATTAGATATGAACATATATATGGGTTTATATATAGTGATATATGATTATATAACGTCTTTTTTAGTCGGGTCTTGAATTATATATTTTTTCGAAAAATAAATATTTTTTTTTTTCAAAAATTATATTTCTCTTGTTTTTTGGTTAATTTTTTCATTCATTCACGCTTAAGTCGACTTAAGCAATTATGGGAAAATTGCTTAACCCTCCGATGACTGACAAGGTCCCTAGGGACCTTTTGCGTTTTCAGAGATGAATCATTTTAATAAGGCTTGGCCGAACTGGGTGAAACTTATTGACTTTTATATATGCGATGTTATGAAGGGGTTTCACTAATTTTGACACGATTCTTGAACGTGTTTGATCATAATTCGCGGGACCTTTGTATGTTTTTATGTATTTTTTCCTGTTTCATTTCTATGTGTGAAATTTAGACTGAGGGTGAGAAGAAAAATTAAAAGTGAGTTAAAATTCATTCACGCGCCCATCTCAAATATATACAGCTGTTACAAATAGATGATTTTGACTAAAAATTTGACATTTTTTAGCATAAACTTACTCACAATGTTTTGATGTGCTATTTGTTTTGTTTACAGTGAGCAGTGTTGCCAAAACTTTTTTATGAAAAAATGCTAGATTTTTTTTGATAAAAATGCTAAAAAATGCTAAAAACTAAAAAAAATATGCTAGAAAAAATATGCTAAAAAAATTTTATAAACAAAATGTTTTAACTTGCTAACAAAAAAAGTATTTTAGTGATTTTTTACAATTAAACTGAAAATAAGTCATCTATAATTACGAATTCGGTTCATTTTATTAACTAAAATTATATAAAAATAAATTAAAAACAAAAATTTGATTCTTGTAAAAAAAATCAAAAATCCTTTAAAATAAGTTTATTATTATTTGATTTCCAACTGTGTAATTGAAAATATGTTATCTCAAAAAGTTACAGGCGGATAAACGAAAGTACCCTAAAATGTTTTATTTCTTAAATAGGAGATAATGTGGAATACTTTGGCGGGTAATATGAATTCCCCATTCAGCGTTAATTTATCTACTCCAAATAAATTTACCGGGTTTTATTGCACGCTCTGTTTCCCGTTTGTAAATTTTTGCATCTTTGGGCTTATCTGCATGAAATTCTTTAAAAAAAATAATTTTCGCGGTCAGGTTTAATACTTTTTGTGGTGTTGGTTTACATTGTGAGATTTTTAGTATGATTAAATGAAAAAGTGTACAGGTATTACAGTAAAAAAATCAAAATTCACTGAAATTCTTAAAAGATAGAGAAACGCTATTTATCACAAAAGCTTCCACATTATTTACACTCCATGGCCCAAACTTAAAAAAAATCATTAAAAATTGCAAAGATTAAAAATGAACATTATCAACATTTTGCAATTCTATTAATTCTACTTTAAACTCTATTCTTTAAATTAATTCTTTTTTTTATCAAAAATTGGAGTATTTTTGTGCACAATCACTCCTTCACCATATCAAAAAAAAAAAAGTAAAACGAGTAAGAAAGTTAAAGTCGGGCATGCCGACTATACGAGACCCTACACCAGTAGGGTTGCAAGCCAACTAATGTGAATGTGATGTGAATCCGTGTACGAAATTTCATTCAAATATCTTCGTATTTGCGACCTGTAGTGTGCGAGGAATATCATTTGGGGGGGGGGGGGGGGGGGCACTAGGCACTAGGTCTCATCATGGACCGATTTTAACCAAAATCAACAGGATTTGTCCTTGAGCCGAAATAAGTTGTCAGTGTACCAAATTTTATCAAAACATCTAATGTTTTTAATATTTTTGAGCGGACGGTTGGACAGACGGACATCGTTAAATCGAAATAAAAAGTGATTCTGAGTCGATTGGTATACTAAAAGATGGGCCTAGGTTCAATATTTTTTGGTGTTACAAACATCATCACAAACTTCTTATACCCTATCCACTAGACCACCCAAATTTCCAAAAGTATTTTTTTGTTCGCTCCACCGGCAGTTTCCGATAGATTGGACATAAAAATAATATGTGTACAAAAATTGGATCTCTCGGGCGCATATAGGCCAGTCAGTTTGGACTTTTGACCCTAAAAATTACCTAAAAACACTGCAAAGCTTTTTTGCGCCATAACTCCTAAATTTTGCGGTTTTCCGAAAAAATACCATATAAGTGTTTTTATGCGGAATGAGAGGATAAACACTCTGCTCATACTAATCTTTGTTCTAAGTATTACTTCTCGTGGCGTTTTAAGCGGATAAAGTCAAAATTTGTATTACAACTTCATTTTAAACGGCCCTCGTTAAAATTTAGACAGAGACAGTTAGGATCGGTTATCATTTTTTTGTAGAGTAAGATATGTTGTTTTTAAAAACCAATTACGTTTGCAACATAGATCTCTTATTCCACGAAAGAAAGACCAAAATCGGACTTAAGTACCTATTTATTATACGTTGTGCACATGCAAATGTAGTGCTATAGAGCAGCATATTCGATTAATTGCCCATATTTCTTGGGTTTTCAATGAAGGAAATACCCAGCCAGAAAAATACAAACGCTGGCGTAACATTTTAACAAGTCCTGGCAAAAAAATCCCTCCTCGATTTCATAAAAAAATTTATAAAAACTAAAAAATTTGAATGGGGACCAACTTAAGAGTTGAAAATAAAGGGTAGATATGTTCCAAAAAAATGTTAAGGTTGAAAAAATGTTGGAGGTCAGTTATACATTTGACTCCTCTAGGGGCACCCTTTGGGTAGTTAGAGCGGTGGGAGGAAATTTTATAAAAATGTCATATTTGTATGGGATCCCTCTTACGGATTAGAATAGGTGGGGGTCGATCTTACATTCGACCCCTCTTGGAGGCACCATGGGACAAGAAAGAGCTGATTTCATAAAAAAGAAATTATAAAAAAATAAAAAAATTCTATGGGGACCGCCTTAAGGGTTAAAGATAGAGTGTAGATATGTTCCCAGAAAATATTGAAACTAAAAAAATATTGGGGGTCAGTCATACATTTGACTTCTCTAGGGGCACCCTTAGGACAGTTAAAGCGGTGAAAGTAAATTTTATAAAAATGTCATTTGTATGGGAGCCCTCTTACAGAGTGAAAATAGGGAATAGGTATGTTCGGAAAAAATGCTGAAAAGACAAATTAATGGGGGTCGGTCTTACATTTTACTGCTCTAGGGGCGACTCCGGGGAAGTTGTGGGGCTTTTTGTGGATTTTTAACCCTTCACCACCACCTTTGACCCCAATGAGGAGCCATTTGTCCCCACCCCACCTCCCCCATTTTTTGCTTATGCATTTCTTTCAAACCTCACAAAATTAGGGGTTCTAGCGTATCCCAATCTTGTTCCTAAGGGTTTCCATACAACATATATGTATAATAAACCGATACTTCAAAGTCAAATTTTGGTCAATTTGTCATGGAATAACCGATAATTGTTAAAAATGTAATTACTTTATGAAAACTAGATATATTAATACACAAAATAATGAAAACCAATCTTAATTGTCTCTGTCGAAATTTTAACGAGGGTCGTTTAAAATGAAGTCTTCACACAAATTTTGACTTTGTCCCCTTAAAACTTCACTATACATCATACTTAGGTAGAAGTATAGTATGAAGGAATTGTTTGTCCTCTTATTCTACATAAAAATGCTTGTATAGTATATTTTCAAAAAACGTCAAATTTAGAAGTTGTGGAGCAGAAAAGCTTTGAAGTGTTTTTAGGTAATTTTTAGGGTCAAAAGTCTAAACTGACTGGCCTATATGGGACCGAGAGATCCAATTTTTATACACACATTATTTTTTATGCCCAATTTATCAGAAACTGCCGGTGGAGCGAACAAAAAAAGCACTTTTGAAAATCTCATACATTTCATGGGTGGTCTACTGTCCACGCAGTGGCGTAGGTTATAAACACCCTTTTTATTATTTGTCTTACTGAAAATTAACGACTATCCGCAAATCTTCATGTTTTATGTTATACGTTAATAACACTGTGCTCGAATTTGACACTTTTTTTTAACAAGCTGGGCACCCTACTGATAAGGCTAAATTAAGTACGCTAAATTCAATGGTGCTAGTCGTTTTTCGAAGTTACCGCTCGTATTTGCGATTTAAAATTTCAATATTAAAGTACCATAAAACGATATTTTTTATACTTTTGAGATCATTTTTGAATTTCAATCAATCGAACTCTGTTAAATATAATTTTTCGTTATATTTTTCCTCGTAAAATTTTTTTTCCTAGTACTTACTCTAAAAGTAAAAAAAAAATATTTCTTTTTCATATTCGGTTACATTTAACCTTAAATTGTAAAATAAGAGATAAATTAAAAAAATAACAATAATTAATTAAAAGTACCACTTTTAACATGTTATTACAAAACTATAAAATCCCAGTTCAGTTGTTAAACGAGAACCGTGAAAAAAGGTTGATTTAATATTGTTTGTTGCGTTTTTATAACGGAAACAACATCAATAATATTTTTCTAGCAAAATATTCTAAAAACACAAAATAAAACTGTAAAAAATGCTAAAAATATGCTAAATTTTTTTGGAAAAATGCTGAAAAAAATGCTATATGCTAGATACATTTTTTCCATGCTAAATGATTTAAAAAAATGCTAAATCTAGCATTAAATATGATAAATGGGCAACACTGACAGCGAGTTAAGAAATTCAATTTGGCCAAAAAATGGAAATTTCAAGAGAAGGTTTTCGTTGGATTATTTTTCACAACTTTCGACGTGGATTATCTCAACAAGAATGTGTCGATGAACTCAGTTCTTTGTATGGCGATAAAGCAGCATCAAAAACGACAGTATATCGCTGGTATAGTAAATTCAATCGTGGTCGTAGTTCGGACGCCGACGAATTCCGTGAAGGTCGTCCAAAATCGGATATTGTGCCACATAACATCGACGCAGCGCGTGAACTGATAATGCAAGGTCGTCATGTGACATATCGTGAGATAGAGACATCCTCGCACATTAGTTCTCAAGAGCAATGGAAAAACTGCTGTGACAAATGGTTTGAACGAATGCAAAAGTATATTGATCATCAAGGGGAATATTTTGAAAAACAATAAAGCCATTTTTATTTGAAAATGTTTGTTATTATTTGCTATTCCCGAAATATAAATAGTACCCCTCATACTCGCATCATTTCTTATCTATAATACCCAGCAAAAAAATACCTGACCAAGATCCGTAAAATCACCTATATTGTTCGGCACGAATGCGTTCAAATTGAGGTGAAAAAGGCATTTTTTTTAACATTGGCTTGTCATAGGAGAGAAGGTGTTTATGCTACTTTAAGTCTGCTTTGCACGTCATAAAAATGAGTACTTGGATGTTCTTTTTTATACAGGAAAGCAATTCATTTTTTTTACTATCTAAGGAGAGATGAAAAGTAACTTCTTGGGAATGCATTCAAAAGTCATAAATATCACTTCTTAAATATATATTTGAATGCATTCCCAAGAAGTTACTTTTCATCTCTCCTTAGAATTGCTTTCCTATATAAAAAAGAACATCTAAGCACTAATTTTTATGACGTGCAAAGCAGACTTAAAGTAGCATAAACACCTTCTCTCCTATGACAAGCCAATGTTAAAAGAATGCGTTTTTCACCTCAATTTGAACGCATTTGTGCCGAACAGTATAGGTGGTTTTACGGATCTTGGTCAGGTATTTTTTTTCTGGGAAGTAAAAAAATTTTTTAATTAATGGCATTTTGGAAGTCATTTAAAATACGTTTATTGGAAGTAAGAAATCAGCATATATATCTACTTATATGCAGTGAAAAATGCATTCCTGTAGAATGCATTCGGTTTTTTTTTTGCTGGGTAAATTAGATTCCACAACTTTATCAAACAAACGACGTTCATTTCTCAAAATATTACCAGAGCAAGTCATGCATAATATTCAGGAACGTGCTACCAATGTTTGTATTATATTTTATCTGAATAAACAACCGGCTATGGAAGCATTCGGACTAGGGATGCCAATCCCGAAATCCCGAGTCCCGGGATTATCCAATAAAAATGAGTCCCGAATCCCGGGATTCCTAAGCTCGAATCCCGGGATTTTTGCAATTGCAAAAATATGTGGTAATTTTTCCAAAATTGTAACCCTGCTGATATTTTTAAACTGTTTTTGTTAAATATAATTTTAAACAAATCTATGTTGTGCAGTATTTCTTATTATATTTCGCAAATCATCGATTAAAATTCAGAATAAAAAGTTGTATTTCAGAATTTTTCATTTGAATTTCTGCACTATATGTGGAAAAATATTAAAAAATTCTGAAACTAATTGAAAATTCTAAAATTCAATTGACAATTTTAAATTAAAACGAATAAAAAGGTTAAAGTCGGGCATGCCGACTATACAATACCCTACACCAGTCTGGGTAAAAGCCAACTAATGTTTGGATCCGAAATTCGAATGGGTTAAAATCGGGCTTGTGTCAAAATTTTCTATAATGTGAGTCAGCGCACCAAATTTCATTAAAATATCTTAATATTTGCGACCTGCAGTTTGTAACCAAGCCAATTTTGGGGGACCCTTATATGGGCACTAGTTCTAAGCATGGACCGATGTTCACCAAAATCAATAGCCTTCGTCCTTGGGCCAACATAGGTCTATGTACCAAATTTCATCAAAATATCTTAATATTTGCGACCTGCAGCGTATAAACAGTATAATTTTGGTAGGACCCTTATATGGGCACTAGGTCTAAACATGGACCGATGTTCACCAAAATCAATAGGCTGCGTTATTGGGCCAATATAGGTCTTTGTACCAAATTTGATCAAAATATCTTAATATTTGCCAGAGCTTCGAAAAACTTAATTCAATTTAAGCTTAATTCACTAAAAATTAAATTCAGATTTTAAAAAGATTCATGTACCATTCCCTTAAACCATTCGTAAAGAATTCATTCATAAGCTTCATTCCCAAAGCTTTAATATGAATTGAATGAATTCCTAACTTGAATCATTCAAATCGCATGTTCATTCACCATTTTACTAATTGAATGAAGAAATTTTATTACCATTCACTTAGTGCAGTGTAGTTTGAAACTAACATATAATCAAAACCAAAGCATACAAGCTGTAACAAAGCATACGATACTATTTATTTATGTTAGATGAATTTTAAACGTTTTTCAATGTATTATGCTAATATTTCAGCAATTACATACAAATTAAAATTTTTCATTTGATTAAGTGAATGAAAACAAATAATTTTTCATTCACTTTTTTATTAAATGAATTCAGGTAAATTGGGTTTCATTCAGTTAGAATTCAATCAAAATAGAATGAATTCATATAATTTTAAGCTATAGGGAATTAAGCTATCGAATTAATTCCATAAGAATGCTATTAGGGAATGAAATTTAACCCAAATTTCATTAATTTTTAAAAAGTGAATGAAAGAATTAAGCCTTTTAAACCTTTGATATTTGCGACCTACAGCGTATAAACAGTATAATTTTGGTAGGACCCTTATATGGGTACTAGGTCTAAACATGGACCGATGTTCACCAAAATCAATAGGCTGCGTTATTGGGCCAATGTAGGTCTGCGTACCAAATTTCATCAAAATATCTTAATATTTACGACCTGCAGCGTATAAAGAGTATAATTTTGGTAGGACCCTTATATTGGCACTAGGTCTAAACATGGACCGATGTTCACCAAAATCAATAGGCTGCGTTATTGGGCTAACATAGGTCTGTGTACCAAATTTCGTCAAAATATCTTAATATTTGCGACCTGTAGAGTGCGCACAAGATTGCATGGACAGACAGACAGACGGACGGACGGACGGACAGACAGACGGACATCGTTAAATCGAAATAAAAAAAATTCTGAACCGATCGGTATACTATAAGGTGGGTCTACGACCAATATTTTTTGGTGTTACAAACATCAGCACAAACTTATAATACCCTGACCACATAGTGGTGTAGGGTATAATGATACAGTGACGGACAATAAAGTTTTATCTAATTTTATCCCCATTGATTTTATTTTTCAAGATCAAAATTATGATTAAATTTTCCCCGAAGTACTAGAATATGGTTCAGAAAATCGTAGAAAATTTTAGTGTAGTGTTTGTTTTTTAACTTTCCTATCCGTTTTAAGTAGGCGTGGCTTTTAATGAAAAACATCGTTTACGACTTTTTATCAAATTATATAGTAAAATTTAGCGAATACTCACCGGATCTGCACAAACAGAATATTGTTGAAAATTCTATAAAATTTTCTTATAAATTTTAAAAGTGTTTATGCATATGACCCCATATTTCTTTTACATAAATTTGAAGTTTTTACACATTTTTTTAAATAAAATATTCCCAAAATGGCAAAAAATCACGAAATCCCGATAAAAATTCGGGATCCCGAAAAATCCCGATCCGTCCCGGGATCCCGTTTTTTTAATTTTGAAATCCCGAATCGCGGGATTTTAAACAACCAATCACGATTGGCATCCCTAACTCGGACTAGTCGCAAGTATTTATGAACTCACACAAATAAATGCATTGTAATATTTGTTTACTTCTGTTTTTCTTTACTGGGCAGATATCACATCCGTTAAACGAAGGTGCCCTCCCACCACTGGTATGCCATAATAATCGGAAAGACATTGTAAGACTGATTTTACACGGGTTGTTTGTCTTAAGCCTGTCTGTCTTGAACATTTCTCCATCTTGAAGAAATGCAATATGTGCAATGTTTCTGCATATGTATAGGCCCAAGAGCCACCGTAGCAGCACCAGCAATATAATTACCATGTATTTTTATTTATTTCATCTTATATTTATACATTTTTTTTGTCTTAGCTGAATTTTTTTAGCTGAATTTAATTACCTTATCTCAATTATTTATTTTAAGGGGGATAAATACTGTAACAACAGCATTTTAAAGGGCATATTTAAACGGTTGTCAAAAATTCAATTAACAATATTTTTATTATTTTATTTTTATACCCTCCATCCCACTGTGCAGGAGGGTATATATCATTTTGTCATTCCGTTTGTAACTCATCGAAAAAAAAATATGGGACATAAAAAAAATATATATTCCTGATCGTTATCAATAGCGAAACCGATATAGCCGTGTCCGTCTGTTGAAATCACGATCACGCTCAAAATAGTTGTGCTAGGATGTTAATTTTTAGTCAAAATTTTGGTCCAATTTCTTAAGCAGTTTGCTATTGGAAATGGGCATATTTGGTCCAGACGTTTAAAAGTTATGAAAGAAAATGTAGAAGCACCTCTAGAATTTTCCATATTAACATGAAAAATATATTAACTGTGTGTTGTTGTTGTTACTAAATAAGAAAAAAATACAAACATACACACCCAGACCTTGAAAGAGTTAATTCTTTTTTTGAATTTATATGCATAAAATTGGATTCATTTTATAAATTACTGAATAATTCATAATGCCTTTAAATCAATGATTGGACATTGAATAAAGTGAGATAAGATTTGTTCCTATTTGTGTTGATTCAATTTCGATTCTATTGAATAATTTGGACGTATGTTGGCTTTAGAGACACCTCACCGATTGATTCTAAATTTTTACTACTGATATAACTCTCTTTTGGGGGCCCGAAGAAATTTTTTTTTCAGCGAAAAGCCTGTATGGGGAGTTACTTCGGTTTAAAGCTTGAAAATGAACTTATCTATATTTTCCTCATTTATGATAGGGTTGGAACAATATGTACACCATTGGAAAGGTAATAAAAATATCTTGAGGATAGCATGTTTTTGTTGACCCATTATGATTCGGCGTAGGAATTTTAATTTTTTTGTTTTTTTAAACCTATATAAGAAAATATAATAGCCGTGTCCGTCTGTCTGTCTGTTGAAATCACGATCACGCTCAAAATAGTTGTGCTAGGATGTTAATTTTTAGTCAAAATTTTTGTCCAATTTCTTGAGCAGTTTGGTATTGGAAATGGGCATATTTGGTCCAGACGTTTAAAAGTTATGAATGAAAATGTAAAAGCACCTTTAGAATTTTCCATATTAACATGAAAAAATATATTAACTGTGTGTTGTTGTTTTTACTGAATGAGAAAAAAATACATACATACACACCCAGACCTTGAAAGAGATAATTCTCTTTTTGAATTTATATGTATAAAATTGGATTCATTTTATAAATTACTGAATAATTCATAATGCCTTTAAATCAATGATTGGACATTGAATACGAGTAAAGTGAGATAAGATTTGTTCCTATTTGTGTTGATTCAATTTTGATTCGATTGAATAATTTGGACGTGTGTTGGCTTTAGAGGCACTTCACCGATTGATTCTAAATTTTTACTACTGATATAACTCTCTTTTGGGGGCCCGAAGAAATTTTTTTTTCACCGAAAAGCGTGTATGGGGAGTTACTTCGGTTTAAAGTTTAAAAATGAACTTAACTATATTTTCTTCATTTATGATAGGGTTGGAACAATATGTACACCATTGGAAAGGTAATAAAAATATCTTTAGGATAGCATTTTTTTGTTGACCCATTATGATTCGGCGTAGGAATTTTAATTTTTTTGTTTTTTTAATGTTTTTATTCCATAAAAAACCTATATAAGAACAAAAATTGTGCTTATTAGAATGTTATCAAGACGAAAAGCTTTTATTTGATATATAGATCAAGTTTTGATCACTTCAAACACCGAAGATATTAGAGGTCAAAATCGTGAGATTTTTTTTCTTTCAAAGTATGGCTAACTTTTGACAAATAAAAAATCTCAATACCGACCATAGGTTTAAAATGTGTTTACTCCCAAAATATGTTCGATTCCCGATGAGTTAATTCAGTATAATTGTTGGTTAGAGTCAAAGTTGTATATTTTGTACCATCTGCAAAAAAATTAGGCTTGCCTTCTAATATCTTCGGTGTTTGAAGTGATAAAATTTGAACTACATCTTAAAAGTTTTTAATCTTGAGAATATATTAATAAGTAAAAATTTATAAAAACGGTTTATTTTAAAAAATCTTAAAAATAAATCTCATTCGCCGGTAATGGGTAAACAAACAAAAAAAAAAAAAATGTCGTCCATAAGATATTTTTACTATCTTTCAATGATATATATATATTGTTCCAATCTGACTATAAATGACTTAGATATATGTAGCTAAGTCCATTTCTAAACTTTTCACAGAAATAAACTCCCTACAGAGGTCTTTCCGCGGATTTTTTTTTAACAGCTTGAAAAGTACTACATCGGGGTAAAAAAAATTCACTTAGATCAACTTATTGCAAAATTTAAAATACGAATTAAGGAATTATATTTTTAAAGGTCTGCACACATCTATAGCTGTATTTTCGACTTAACTATATCCGTTAACTTTCAAAAAAGCACAAAGTGCATAAAAACGTTTTTAGACGAAAATAACATATTACTTTTCATATGCACGTTAACTTACAACGTGGATAATTATCAGCGTTGAAAACTCAACATTTATACATTTTCACACCTAGCGTAACTGCTTCGCGTTACTACCTAAAAAGGTTTGCTAACGCACGTTCGATTATACCGGAACTATCATAAATACTCACTATTTAAAAAAATTTGATACTCCAATCAGTTTAAGGTAGATTTGCTATAAATACTTAACGTTGATAGGTATGAACGAAAATACAGCTTATATCAATAACATAAGCAGTGTTGCCACTTTATGGGTAGGGCAGGGATGGCAGTAATTATTAAATTGTTTAGTTTTTCACTGAAATTTCAATTCAAATGAATGAATTGAGAAAGTTATCAAATTTGTAAATAAAAAATATATTATACATAAAAAAATAATTTAATTCATAAACTAGCCAATAGATAGTGGGTCTATGAATACAACTTAGCAATTACTTCAAAGCATTGTTGGTAGCAGAAACAGTGTGATTATCGGTGAGGGTAAGTAACGCTATCATAGATTATTTCGGTTACAATATTTTAAGGATAATTGTATTTCGATAACGGTATTTTAAGGCTAACTGTATTGCAATTATTTCGATAATGGTATTTTAAGATAAGCGGTATTCAGTTATTTCGGTGCATTCCGCAAATTTTTTTTTATTAAAAAACAAAGCAAAGTAAAATAAATTTATTAACTAAGTGTATGTAAAATTCACAATTACGACGTGGAATTACAAAAAGTTTAGACTAAAAAATAATGGTGTTGTAAGGATAATGGTATTTCATTAATTTCGATACTGGTATTTTAAATGTATCGATATTTGAATCTATAACAGTATTTTAGCGATAGAGCCCACCAACCCTGCCTCAATGTATGTAATTACTTTTGGCTTATGAATGACTTAACATCTAATTGTGAAGTTTGCATAAAAATTCCAATATATATTTTTTATTCATACGAGTTAATGAATTGATTCACAGCGACTGATCATCCACGAATTAAACCGATACATCAGGAAAGTGTATTAATCTATACATGCTTTGAAATTCTTTCGTTATACAAATAAGCTATTAACGTACACAAAAAAATCGTTACCAAGTAATTAAGCAAATTTCAACTAATAAAGTTTTATCGAATAATTTATTATATTGTGTATGCCACAAAAACATTATTTTAGTTAAAGTGCTCCCAATTGCTTGCCAAAGACTTTTTTGTGTGTATTTAAAAACGCAAATAAAACTTGATTTTTGAAAGAATCTAAAATAAGATTATTTTTAAATCGTTCACATGTGATCATAACTGACTCTTATTTACAAGCTTTTTAAGTGTTTTGTTCTAAAGTTAATTTTTTCTCTAAATTTTATGACGATTCATATAAGACTCAAAAGTTCATCATAAATGCTGCATATTTAAGGAACTTTTCTTTGTAATAATATAACGCCCAGAACGATGGGACAATTGAAATGGCCAAATCACTTTTTTTTAAGTTTACTGATGAGGTTATTACTTTTTTTCGGAGTTCAAATTGTAATAATATGTTAATTGAAGTCATTTATAATTTCATATTTTTTGGGTAATTTTGTCTACACTTTTGGGAATTTTGAATCTTGCTTGTGGCAGCACTGAGATTAAACAAGATTAAACTGAAATATTTACTTGTAGTGGTGGAAAAAATCATACACATTTGTTGCACAGTGGATTGACCGAATACAAAATGGGTAATAATTCATACTTGTTTGTACTTAGTAGAATCCCCGAATAAAAACACCAGGATGGAGGGTATATAAAGACTCGGCACAGCCGAATTTAATCTTTGGTTTGTATAAGTTACCAGTCACCTGGGGATTTATACAAACCATCGAGCGGGCTTTAGCCCGCTTGTTTTATTTAAAAGGCATATAATTTTAGTATTATCAAAAAACATTAGTTTTAAATTTCCCCAGTCAAAATCGCCAGGGCTGCCACTTCATTAAAGGCCGTTTACTGGCCTGTGCAGACGAAAGTGATTCTTAATGGCACGATAATAGTCCTTATCGTGGCCCAATTTTAATTTTTTTAACAAAGTTGCCACACGAACTTAAAAATTTCAAAAACGGCAAAAAACAACTTTGCTTGGAATATAAAATTTATTTGACTGAATTTCAAAAAAGGGCCATGAGAAGGACTAGTTTTTTGTTGACTAGGAAAAAATTTTTTTCTATGGTCGATACCCACCTTAACTTAATAAAAAAATCTTTTTTGCCCTACATTTTTTTATGTTTCTGTAAGAAATTTATATCGGCACACATTTTGTAATCATAAAGGACATATTGGTATTAAAATTCCCCGATTCTAACAAAAAATAAACATGAAAATAACAAATTATCTGCTACATTAATATTTTAGGTCCCTGGGGTCCTTGTAGGTCATCGATCGTTGGAAAAGTTGTCGGTTATCGGAGGGTTAATTGTTATAATTAGGACAAGAAATTTCACGCAAATGCATGTTTTTCCTGATAGTCAAACACTTATATGAAATAAATATTTATCGGTAATATCAAATTTAGAATAGAATGGCATCGAGTTTTAGGTGCACATTTCTGCATATTTTGTCAAAAATGCATGTTTTGCATATTTTGAGTTTTTGTGCATATTTTGTGCGTCTTTAATGCATACATAAGGAGTGAGATCATAAAAATGTTAACACACATTTTTGCCTATAACTTTGGTTTAAAGCTTCACATATTTTTTTTTCGGCAATTTCCATTTAAAAAAAATGTCAGTTAATAAATTAATTTACATCATGAGTTTTAATTTGCAATTTTTTACACAATGGACAATGAAAGAAAAGTGCGTTCAAAAATAATTGAATATTTACAACAAAACCAAACGTGGACATACAAAAAAATTGCAAAAGAGACTAATGTATGCCGCCAAACAGTTTCAAAAGTGGTAAAAAGGTATCTGGAACACCTAACAATTGAAAGGAAGCCGGGAACAGGAACAACGACTGGTTATTGTAACATTGGTAAGGCATATAAAGTTAAAAGCATCCTTAAGAGATCTCCTAACACATCTGGCGCCCTATGTTCCAGTGGGAGTTAGAGGAATATATATATATAACACATCTGGCAGAAAAACAGCTCGGTTAGTCCAATGCTCGGACTTTTTTGTACGTAAAGTGAAACGTAAGGCAGGACTAAAGTCCTACAAAGTTCAAAAAGTTCCCGATAGAAACGCTTTTAAAAATTTGGAGGCCAAAACCAGAGCTCGAAAATTGAAATCAAATTTTATACAAAAATACAATTGTTGTGTAATGGACGACGAAACTTATGTCCTGGCCGATTTTTCGCAGCTCCCTGGTCAAGAATTTTATGTTTCCGATGTTCGAGGAAATGTTGCGGATAAATTTAGGTCGAAAAAGCAAACGAAATTCCCTAAAAAATTCCTAGTATGGCAAGCCATATGTAGCTGCGGCCAAAGAAGCCAGTCATTTGTGACATCTGGCTCTATAAGCAGCGAAATTTATATCAAGGAGTGTTTGCAGAAGAGACTTCTTCTATTTTTGAGTCAGCACAATGTATCCACTTACTTTTGGCCCGATTTAGCATCTTTTCACTACAGCAAGAAAGCGCTGGAGTGGTATAATGATAATAATGTGGTTTTTGTACCAAGAGAGGCAAATCCACCAAACTGCCCGGAGCTCAGTCTAGTGGAGAGATATTGGGCTCTTGTTAAAAGAGAATTAAGAGAATTAAGAGAATTTGTATTAAATTTCATTTAATAAAAATTTGGTTTGAAGTCTTAAAATTCATTGGTTTGTTTTTTATTTAACTTTATGTGTGTTAACATTTTTATGATCTCACTCCTTACTTTGGGGTTTTCAATCCACATTTGTAGATATTTTTCATTTTTAGTAGCATTTTTTAAATTAGTTTAAAAAATTAAAAAGTTGATAAATTTTCATATTTTGATTCAAAGAAAAAAATTTTTTTTTGTGATTTTGAAAAATAAAACTTTCTTAAAAATCATGTTTACCTAAGAAAAAGCATAAACCTCGGGGTTTATTTGAAAAACAACTGAATTACATTTTTCGCAGCTCCCTGGTCAAGAATTTTATGTTTCCGATGTTCGAGGAAATGTTGCGGATAAATTTAGGTCGAAAAAGCAAACGAAATTCCCTAAAAAATTCCTAGTATGGCAAGCCATATGTAGCTGCGGCCAAAGAAGCCAGTCATTTGTGACATCTGGCTCTATAAGCAGCGAAATTTATATCAAGGAGTGTTTGCAGAAGAGACTTCTTCTATTTTTGAGTCAGCACAATGTATCCACTTACTTTTGGCCCGATTTAGCATCTTTTCACTACAGCAAGAAAGCGCTGGAGTGGTATAATGATAATAATGTGGTTTTTGTACCAAGAGAGGCAAATCCACCAAACTGCCCGGAGCTCAGTCTAGTGGAGAGATATTGGGCTCTTGTTAAAAGAGAATTAAGAGAATTAAGAGAATTTGTATTAAATTTCATTTAATAAAAATTTGGTTTGAAGTCTTAAAATTCATTGGTTTGTTTTTTATTTAACTTTATGTGTGTTAACATTTTTATGATCTCACTCCTTACTTTGGGGTTTTCAATCCACATTTGTAGATATTTTTCATTTTTAGTAGCATTTTTTAAATTAGTTTAAAAAATTAAAAAGTTGATAAATTTTCATATTTTGATTCAAAGAAAAAAATTTTTTTTTGTGATTTTGAAAAATAAAACTTTCTTAAAAATCATGTTTACCTAAGAAAAAGCATAAACCTCGGGGTTTATTTGAAAAACAACTGAATTACATATTTTTTTATGTTTTCAAGTTTTTATTTTTGCAAAAATTAGTGTTTTTAATGCATATTTTGTATGTTTTTATTGCATATTTTTATTTTTTAGCTGCATTTTATAGGCACATATTTTCGTTTTTTAAGTGCACGAAATTCCTGGCCCTGGTTATAATTAATTTAAAGTTTAGTAAAATTTTCACTCTTAAGTTTCCATAAAATGACAACTCCTAAAATTAGGAAACTTGACATAAACGATTTGAAATTTTAACGGAAATTCAATTATACTCAAAGTAATTTCTTCCATTTACGTAAAAATAATACACAATAAAAATTCCATATTTTATAACAGGTATGGGCACATAAATGGCTTGAAGGTCCAAATTTGGGATTTCACAAACTTACGGAGGGCCGCACCAATTAATACATTACTCGACAAAAATGATTTTTTTGTACAGCCGTCTGCTAAAACCTTTTTTTGAGTATTTTGGTTTCCCAAGTCCGGATATAAAGTGAAAAAAGATCCACTGAAAAGCCTTCGAATTGTGGGTCGTTCTTTTTTTATTCCCTCACCCAGGGAAATACAGCCTTTTGCTAAAACCTTTTTTGAGTATTTTGGCTTCCCAAGCCCGGATCTAAAGTGAAAAAAAATCCACTGAAAAGCCTTCGAGTTGTGGGTCGTTCTTTTTTATTCCCTCACCCAGGGAAGTCAATATTGCGGAGAAGTACATCAAAATCTTTTATATTTTTATGATTTTTTATATTTTTGATCCAAATATATGAAGGGCAATATATTTGGATCAAAAATATAAAAAATCATAAAAATATAAAAGATTTTGATGTACTTCTCCGCAATACGAATCTGAAGTCAAAAAACTTAGTCGAAATAAACTTCGAAAAAATAGTTCTCGTTATTTCAAAAAATTTGGTTAAGGTTTTCACCAATTTTTAAATTTACTTAATGGATTTTGATCCCTTGTTTTATTTATTGAAATGTGTACATGAATTACGTGATGAACGAAATTTTGATACAAAACGTGAAAAAACATAATTTTTATCGAAAATCTGAATGTAAATAAAATTTAAAACTCATAGGTCTACAATATTTTCGAATCGACAATTTATAACAAATATCAAACCTCTCAGGCTCTAATTGCATTAAATTAAGGCCTTGTCTAAGTCTAAACGATAGAAATTGGCAATAACTTTCGACGAGAACTTTCGTCAGATTGATAGAAATTGACTTTCGACAAAATTACATGGGAAACAAAAACAAACTTTCGTTATTTTGCTTTCGTTTAGACCATTTTCGTTATACGTAAACCAGGGCTAATTCCTAAATTTTAAAATTTCAATCACAAGGCTCATAACCCAGCCTAAAAATTTGGATACTTTTATGAGGGTTCTTATTCTGTAAGTCAAAAATTATTCAAACAAAACAAATATTTTTTAAATTTTAAACTTGTTTTCAAAAATTCACAGGTTTATTTCTATGAGTGTATGAATAAAATTTTATTTTGTCTAAATATTTTACCAAATTTAAGTGCTTCAAGGACAATTCCCAAAAGTAGATTTTAGAGATTCTTACGGAGTCCGTAGAACAGCCTTAAACACTTAATAAAATGAAAGGTAATTTTTTGAATTCAAACCCATAAGAAATAAGAGACTCCTAAGTGCTTCTACGTCATATTGAGCCATTAAGTACACTCAACCAAAAAAGTCTGTAATGGCTACTGAACATTTTGCTGTTATTACGGGAAATTTAACTGTTTTGAGCCCAGCCGAAAAAAGTAGTAGCCGCTACTAAATTTTAGTAAAATTTACGTAAACTGCAATTCAAAATCGATTTGCTAAAATCAGTTAAAAAACTTACTAAATTTCAATAATTTTAGTACAATGAAATTAGTATAAATAATTAGTTGCAGCTACTAAATTTAGCGCCCTATGCTCCAGTGGGAGTTAGAGGAATATATATATATATACTAAATTTCAGTAAATTGTTTTAAACTGTAATATAAAATCAATCTGCTGAAATTAGAAAAAAATGTACTAAAAATAAAGAAACTGTAAAATCTAAAAAAAATTTTCATGTACGATGAAGTAATTATACGCTTGTTACAATCGAAAGAAAAAAAGTTTTTTTTTATATTTTTTTTTTTTTAGATTTTACCGTTTCTTTTTATTTTTTAGTATACTTTTTTGCTAATTTCAGCAGATTGACTTTAAATTACAGTTTACAACAATTTACTGAAAACTAGTAGCTGCAACTAATTATTTATACTAATTTCATTGTACTAAAATTATGATATTTAGTAAGTTTTTTAACTGATTTTAGCAAATCGATTTTGAATTGCAGTTTACATAAATCTTACTAAAATTTAGTATCGGCTACTAATTTTTTCTACCAATGTTATTGTCAGTGTTGCCATTTCAGTGCTTTTCGGGTATTTTTTGGTGCTTTTTTCCTTCCCGTACCCGGTGATTTTTTCCAAATACCCTTTTATAGAAAGCGGGTATTTGCAGTGCTTTTTCAGATTTCTGGCAGTGCTTTTAGTGCTTTTTGTACAGTTTATATTTTTGGTATTTGTTCTCCTTTTTTCAATTTTTCTTGAATTTTCTGTCAAAGTTGAAAAAATAATACGAAATATACAAAAAATACATTTTTTCACAATGTTTGTAGTACAATTTTAAATAGCAACTTCGTTATATTTAAACTTCAAAATTTTTAAATATTAGTTTGGTGCTTTTCACCCCTTTTTTGGTTATTTTTTGAACTTCTTTTACACGATTTTACAAAGGTAAAATGTGTTTTTAAAATCTTGACTTAAATTTTAAAAAAAATTATTATCGTGCTTTTTTACCCCATTTTTGGTAAATTTTTACCCTTTTTACCCGTTTTCAAAATGCTCACGGTGCTTTCCTGCCTTCAAGAGTTGGCAACACTGGTTATTGCACTACAGCAGACATGTGTTGGCAAAATTAGCAAAAAATACCGCTGGGCTCAAAACAGTTAAATTTCCCGTAATAACAGTAAAATTTTCAGTAGCCATTACAAACTTTTTTGGTTGAGTGTAGCTTTTTATACTTTGGAGATACAATAAAGTTTTCTGAGTGTTATTTCCAAACTAAAAATATATCAATAGTAACAAATATAAACAAAACAACAATTGTAAAAAATCAACGAATTCTTGTAAATAAAATTTTTTAAATTAGTATATTTTTTTGCTAAATTTAGCACTCGGTTTTGAAAAATTAGTAAAATGTTTTGCTGAAATCAGCAGCGAAAATTGGTAAAAGAAATCCGTAATTTGTAATAAGAGAATAGCAAAAGTGATTACTAAAAAAATTATACTAAAAATCAGTATAAAAATAGTACAGTACGATTGGAAACTGTTTACAAAATTTTTTACTAACTTTTTTATCTGAGTGTATACTTCACTTTAAAAAGTTTTAGAGGAAGTATGTGAAAAAAGTCGATATTTGTTGATCGGTGTAATTTTTTTGAGGCACCATTGGATGTTTATTTTGTTGTCGCTGTTTTCTATATTCTGTATTTTTTTTAAATCTAATTTTAATTTTTTTTTATTTAATTAAAATTTTTTTTTTTAATTGTTTAAAATTAAAAAAAAAAATTTCACTGTTTAAGAATTAATGAAGGGCCGCACGAAATTAGTTGTTATATAAGTTCCTATAGGAATCAATGGTTATGAGATTCTCTCACCCTATGTTAACAATTTATACCTGCAAACTAGGGTTTGGGGTTCGGGAATTCCCGGGCGGGAATTCCCGAGAAAAGTTTGCCGGGAATTCCCGGGAAAATAATATATTTTTCCCGGGAAAACGGGAAATTTTAAAAATATTAAATTTTTTAAATTGCTTTTGTTTCGAATAGGATTTTTCAATTTTAGTCATAAAAAACATTTTAAATACCAAAACAAAAATTTCATTGTTAAAATCTTTTAAAAGGGAATACATTTATTTGACACACAAATAAAATCCTTGCCAAGTAATTAGGAGCATTTCAACTAATAAAGATTTTTCGCATAACTTATTCAAAATTTAAGTAGTAAAGCCTAAAAACTTGGTAAAATGTTTAAAAGAAATATGAAAAAAAAGCTTTGTTTTTTACAAATAATCGCCCTTACTATCTAAATTTTTCAAATGTATAATTTAGGTAAAGTCGACGTTAGTTAAAATATTGGGTGGCAGTATACCTTGACTTGGTTTATTTTTGGAGCATTCTGATTGGTTAATTTATTTTCAACCAATCAAAATATTTGAAAATATAAATATTTTTGTAAGGTTTTCATACACAAAATGAACAAAACCGTTTGATTAAAAATAAAGTCGACTTTAAATTTAAAATACACCTTTATATTAAGGGTCAATAATTTTATAAGTAACGTTTTCATTAATAAATGTGAAAAGAAAAGACTAATGGTTAACGGTAGTATCTAAATTTGGTTATCCGACATCTAAATTTGGTTCACAAAAAAAAAAAAAAAATTGATGGTCATGCAACTTCTCTTGAAGAAAACAACAACAAGCTCAAATTAGCAAAGTACCCGAAGAAAAAAGTGTAAGCTGAATAGGCATTAAAGGTTTTATGGAAGGGCAAATATTTCCAAAAATGGTATCCAAATTAGCCGCAGTCAATCCGCACCATAACTAGATCTTCGTTTATTCGAGAAAGTCTTTATAATAAAAACCTGGCATTGCAAAAAAATAAACCGATGGAAAGAACATTATATTAAATTACTACAATCATGTAAAAGATATCATGATAAAAGAAATATTGAGCAATATTTCTAACAATAGGAGATTTACTATAATCTTAGATGAATGGACAAGAATATCACAAAAGAGATATTTGAACATATGTACACACAAAAAAAAAATTCCATATTTGAATACTAAAATTAAGGATTCAATAAAAAAAATTATTGAATTTCCTGCAACGACGATTTTTGCAGAATTGATAACGATAATTGTAAGCGAGTTGTTGACTTTTTTTTTATTTTCAGTCAATAACGAAATTTAATGAGTCAATAAAAAAAGTTGTTGGTTTTAATTTTATTTTCAATAAAAAATGTTATTGGTTTAATATATAATATTATTGAAAATTTAGAAAAAATCAATTAAAACTGTTATGAACGGAACAAAATGTTTTATTGATTTTTTTTTAAATTTCATTAACAAATTTTATTGAATTGAATTATAATTTAATAAAAACAATGCGTTGATTTGAGTAAAAGTTTTATTGATTTCTTTTATCCCCCGCGAAATCCCCCCTCCCCCCAAAAAAAACTATTAAATTTTGTTTTAAATTTTTTTTATTATAACAAAAAAAAAGAAAATAAATAATTAATTTCAGTCTTCTATGAAGCTTCTTAAAATAATTGTTTTTTTAATAACATAAAATAAGAAATTCAGAATAAAAAAATTATTTAAGGGGTTAATACTTTGAATTACCCATTAAAGTTTTCACTTTCTTACTGATTATTTAAAAATAAATGATATAAAAAAGCCAACGATATTTAAAAAACCACATAAAATTTGGATCACAACAACCACCTTGCTACCATTGTTTAAAAACGGTTTATTTTAAGATAATTACGGCTGCCACTGTACCTTCATCGAAGTTGAACTACATTTACACTTAGCCAACAACTAGTAGTTTTTAAAACTATTTGTATTTTCTTATCAAGTTCCGTAAGTAACGTTTACATCTGCGATGAAATCTCGAGATTTCGATATCCACTACCATGAAAAACAATTAAAAAAGGCTTATACTAGACTATAACATACATGGTGTGAATTTCGCAATCTCGAGATTTCGATGGAAGTGTAAACGAAATTTTACAAATTTTAAAGTTTTTAAAAACCACTAGTTTGCAGTGTAAATTGGGCTTTATAAAAAGGGTAATTCCAAAAGATGGTTCTATTGATGGTTCGTGGCATAGAAGGATTTTTAAATGTAGTAAAAAGTTTATTAGAAATTAAAAACTAAAAAAATACAGTTCGTGACATAGCAATTTATTTATTTATAAACAATTTATTTATTCAGATAATGATCGTTCAGTTACACTGGCAGCGCCAAAAATACCTTTAAAAAACCATGTGGCAACATTGGCGAGTTTCGTGATCCAAATTTTGTAATAATGTTGTTTTAAAAACCTATCGTTAGTTTTTAATTATCATTTTGCACATTTCAAATTTTTATTTTTTTAAAGAAATTATAATAATGTGTCTTTAAAGTACTAAGTACAACCGGCTTTTATATATCTCTTATGTTTTTTTTTATATAATTACTCGAAAAGTAAAAGCTTATACATAGCTTATTTAAACTAGGCACTAATGTCGCTCAATAACATTTAATTTAATAACATTTAATTTAATAAAATTAAATGTTATCTAAACTTAAAATTTCATTTTTAACCGTAAAGATTTTAGTAAATTGTTTGTCATTTGGCATTTCATAAAAAAATATTTGCAAAAAATTAAAAAATATTTCAGATTCTACAGGAAATTCAAGATTGAATACAAAAAAAGTTTTATATAAGAGATCTACAGCTGTTAACACTTTTAACATGGGATATTTTATATCATCGAAATACAGAAAAACCTCCTTAACTTCTAAAACATTACCTATAATTAACAACCTTGGTTGAATATTACACTTTAGTAATTTCAGGAGGTCCAATTTTACGTCTAATTCTTTTTGGGAACTGGCAAGTAATGCAAATGAATCCTGAGAGTCTGAAACCGAAAATTTTTTTTTAATTTTGGCTCCGTTCTCACCCATTACGCTTTTTAGTTGAGGAGGGAATAAATTGTGCAAATACCAGAAAATGCCAAAAATTTTGGATTCTGAAATGTAAAAAAAAACAACACATTATTTTTTTTATTAAAAATTCAAAACTACTTTTGTAAGTCTTACCTTCGTCACATGATTCTAAACCTTGCAGTTGCTTAGAAGCAAAAGCACTGGTTATCTTTATTTTAAGGATTTGCATTAGCTTCTTTTCATAAAATGCCCATTTCAATAATAAATCTTTAGCATCCACATATTTTAGAGCAAAATCGATTTCAATCTGTAACAAACAATAAACAAATGCCAATATATTTCAGTCAACATGTAGTCTTATGCAAAAAGTTCTGTACCATGGTCGTACAAGGAAGGTCTGCGGTGTGGTTCACTCCAATTTGGATATAAAGGAGGCAAAACAATTCCACTTCTGTTTTTTGCCCAATCTCATGTTTAAGGGTTTACAAAAGGGCTGCAAAATTGTGGATTTGTTTTTCCTTCTTAGTAGATATTTACTATAAGCTTACCAATTTAAATCCAGACGGTTTTAGATATTCTGGCCATTCCTTTAGAATATCTTCCGTTGATTTTGACTCCTCCATTTGTTTAAATCTGTATTGAGAGCATTTTCTCCAATATATATCGAATTCGTCCGCTGATACATTTTCGTTTCGGAGACTTTGAAGAGCAATCGTGGCGTCCGACTCTGCAACTAAAAAAACGTCACATTGAAGTAAATTCATCATTTAAACATTTTTTTTAATATTTCAACTTACCGAATTCATTTACTTTGCCATCTTTTGGCAGTTCCTTTGGTTCTAATATATTCTTGGAGTTTCGTTTTAAATTATATATTTTTGAGTACACTTTTCCTCTTTTTCCGGTGTTGTAATATTCCTAATTTTAAATAGATAAAAATAAAAATATATTCATATAAGAAAGTAGTTAAAAAGATGCAAAATTTACCAATTCTTCTGTTGGAAAAATGGAACAAATTTCTTTTTCCATTTCCGAACAATCTGATACCGAGCATGCGATACCTTTAGCTTCCACATATGAGGCAACGGTTTTAATAAGTAAGTGTCGTTGCTCCTCATGAAGTACTTTTTTTTCTTCATAGTACTTTAGAATACATCTTCCATTGTATGTCTCTTTGAGCATCGTCATAACGGAGCAAATTGATGTAACTATAGGATCATTTACTGTGATTTTAGAATCGATTGTGGTAATTATAGGTACATTTGCTATTTTCCAATTTTCATAATGTTTTTCAAAAACGACAAGATCCCCAACTGCAAGGCCATTAAAAAGTATATCTATATGTTTAGATTTTAAAGTTTTTAATACGTCAGTTGTAATACGATGTTCTGTTAAACGAGATTAGAAAATTTAAATTATACGATATATGAATCAGGCCATAACAAAGCCATTAGCTAGAATTTGTGTTTTATTTGACGGTGTAGGGTTTTTGGTCATTTTATTATTGCAATCTAGAGAACATGTTTTATAATGTCTTGCAGGCATTGTTATGACATAATATGAACATAAATTTTAGGCTTGTACCTAAATACGATTTTACTCAAGATATTTTTTTACCAAATTCTTTTTATTTACATATTATTGTAAAATTTAAGGCACGTCCTATTTAGGTACAGTCATTTATTGTAAGTGTGAAAAGGAGATACGTACCGATAAAGTGGTTATATAGATGTTGTAAGTTCCATGTAAATAACAAGTCATATAGACTACTGTCAGCAGCTGCAGATTTAATTTCATTCTATAAAAAGTATTCAAAAATTAGTATATGCTTTGGTAAAACTCTTTTAATTTTACGAAAGTCTTGCCCAGAGGAGTTTGTATTTTTTCAACAGGCGGACCAACTATATCATTTAAAGATAAAATTTCATGCACGTTTGTAATATTTATAATTTTAAATGCTGCAAAATGTGGATCGTAGGCAACAACAACTTTTTTACAGCAAATAAAAATGTCAGCACCCGATGTTTTAATTATGCAGAGAACGATAAATATATCGACATCATTCTGAAATGTTCCTATAAAAGATTTATTATCGTATTGATAACCCCATATTTTTGCCTCAGAGTACAGAGTAATTTCGTTACTTTTAAATTTATCGCAAATTCTTCTTTTAATTTCAGGATCGGTGATTATTTTTTTGAACTCATGACCGTGGCTAACTTCTGAATTTAGTATATAATTAGCAAATTTCATTTGATGTTTTATTGAAAATGTCTTGGGAATAAGTTTTCTAGATGTTATATTATGAGCATATATTTTAAAGTCCTTGTGTTTTGCTTCGAATTTAAAACTCCACAAGTTTCTTAATGGACCCGATTTTTCCATTATCATTGGATAATGGACTAATATGTGGAATTTTGGAATAAGATTTTTCTTAAATAATATTTGATAATCTCTATTTATTACTTCGATTTTTATCGAATTTTCGCAATTAAAGAACTTGAAATTTCATAACATAATATATCTTCTATTAGTTCCAAAAATGTTATCAAATATTGCCAAACTTCGTCATTATGCGGCATATATTCTCCAAATAAAATTGGAAAGTAATAACAGAATGACATCATTTGTTTAGCTGACATTTTAATCCTACCAGTTTCCAGTTCTTTTATTGTAAAGTTGAACTTTTTAGCACCTTTATCGCCCTTAAAATAAGGAAATGTTTTTATTCTGATGTTTATATCCTCAATATTTAAATATTTCATTTTTTGGATAAAGTACAATAATGACTGACAAAATATATTATGACATATTCCCTCATATATGTCGTGCATTATATCGACAGAGTAATTTTCTGTGGCGTGAAAGGAGGGAATGTCATTAAAAATACAACTAGATGTTATTCCAGATTCAGATAGTGTATCATTTTCTAAAGAAATTCTATAGTTTATTCTATTTCTTAGAAGATCAGAACTTTGTTTAACAGCTTTTTGAGCATCTGCTTTCTTAATAAGGCAAAATCGGCAAAAATGGTTTGCTGAAAATGATTTTGCAAAGTTAAGAGTAACATTTAATCCCAGATTATCAGCTAAAATGAGACCAAGTATAAAATACACCTTTTTTGTTCCATTTTTAGTTTCTATGTCGATGCCAGCGATTTCCAAATCTTTTATTGATTTTACAAGACTTTTAAAAGATTTATTTCCATATTTTTTAACATCTGCAGAAAGTAAAGAACATGCCAAAAAAACATCACTCAATGAAGAAGATTTTTCTGGCATACAGGGAAAACTATAATAGAAATTGCACACAGCATGTTTATTTGACTTTGATCCCAAAGAATTGTTTATTCCAAAGTCATCGTCATATAGAAAATATGGAATTAAAATTCGATTTGGATACAACGATTTTTTTTGATTCCACAATTCTCCCTGTATAAAATTTGAAAACTTAGAACTTTTTTCAGTAGCCTCCATGTGGGCTAAAACATTTTCAAGACAATCATCTTTTTCAAAAATTTTTTTAAATTGAAATTGTAATGGCATTAACGTTCCTTTGGAATTTAAATTGTTTTCAATATTAAATGTTTGGGCTTTTTCTATGAGTCCCATATCTGTCATAGATTTTTCAAGTATATAATCTGATTTGACATTTTTAAACAAACCCTTCAAATCACTTGTAATATGTGCTAATGTGTTTTTATCACAAAATTTATTATGTAGGCAATTCTCAATGAAATCTAAGACCGGAGTTAATATACTATTTTCAATTGATTTTTGTAAAGAAATTATGTCAGCACGGGTATAGTTGCTTTTAGAATGTAGTTGTATTACAAATTTATTTGCAGAGCTAATTACGTTTTGCAAATTTTCAGTATAACTAAAATGGGATGTATGCAGCGTGTCACTACTAGAATTATTATTTGGATTTGATTCACAATTCTTTACTGTAGTAGAACTATCCGAAGGTTCAGTGGAATTAAAATCACTTGTTAATGTAATTTCTTTGGAAATCGATGGAGTAATACAACTTTTTTTGAAATGTCTCATAATATGCATTTTTAAATTATACTTCACAGTAAATTTTTGGGAACACCCTTCAAAATTACAAACATAAACTGTACCAGGTGGAGTATAATGTTCTTTTAAATGTAAAAACAAACTTTCTGGGCAATAAAATTCCTCGTTACAAATTGAACAATTTATACTCACCATTTTAATTAAATGTTTATTCCTTTTTTATAATGATTCTGTTTTTCACAATACTTTTCTATTATTTACTAATCTCACAACATCAACGATCGCAACGAAGTTCAAAGTGCAACTAAAACAATAAAAATGTCAAAGCTACAATAAAACCTAAAGAACTTGGTGCCCACAAAACACATGCAAAACAATAACAACAAGTAAACTTGTTGTTACTTCCAATGTGTGTGTCGCAGAAAAGAAGAATAACAGAAGAAAAAAATCAAACATAAAAAATGCAAAACAAGGCCTGCTATGGTAAAAATTCAAAATAACGTTCAAAAGTAAAATAAATGTGGTGTTTACTTTGATTCAACATTTTTTTTTATTAAAAACAGAAATATATTCAAATATTTCTTATAAACTGCAATTTGTTGAGTGTTATTTTTTAAAGTTGCGATATTGATAAAAAAAATATGTGAATCAAATACGAAGGGTTATTGATTTTAACTTTTATTTTCAACAAACGGGTTTGTTAAATATTTTAATCATCTATTTTTTTGTGTGTATAAACGGAAATAATTCATTTTATAACCTGCGGTTAGTTTATATATCAGGAAGATGTAATGCTGATGAAATAAGAATTGTAGAAATAAGACTAGAAGAGTTTTAATTGTCTTTGGAAAATAACATTGTGGCCACCATATCTAATGGGCCAAGTGTCGGTTTGTTTCCGACAGTCCAGTAGTAGGTGCTTTCTGCTGGAATCATGCAATTCATTTGGCAGTGAAATCAAATGTTCAACATTCTGATATTTTTTACTTTGAATTCTCACTACACAGACTGCATTTATACATTATTTATATTTTTAACAAAAATTATTTATATAGGCGCTTTTCATTAATAATTCTGTTTAAAAACATTTCCCGGGATTCCCGGGAATTAAATTTTTTCATTCCCGTTTCCCGGGAAATAAAAAAGTCCGGGAAATCCCAAACCCTACTGCAAACAGAAAACGCGCTAGTTTTAAGGAAAAACCAAAGATGAAGTTGATAATTTTTATACTTAAATTATAATAACAAATCAAAATATTGGTAATGACACCCCATTGCTGTCTGCATTACCAATAATGATATCTCATTAGCTTTTGCATTATTTTGTAATAATCCACATAAAGAAATTCTAAAGTGGAACATTCCGAAATTTTTGCTGTTTTGTGATTCACATCCACAAAAATTTTTGTGAAATATTCCGTGTATAAAAAGCTGGGTGGAAGTAAAAACGAATGAACTTTTTTTCTATGAAATATTTATTAAATTATTATAAAAACATGTGTGAATAAAATTTTGAAATGTTTTCTTTGTATTTTCACTAAAATATTGAAATTTGTAGAACATTTAATACATAAAAAGATTATTTTAAAAACTGTCTATAAATTTTAACATTTTACTTCGGAATCAAAAAAAAAGAGGAAGAAGAAGAAAAAATGATTTAATCAAAATTTCAAATTTATTTTCACAATTGTTTTTTGTTTATATTTACATCAGCTGTATTACCAAAGTTTACCCGAAGAAAAAGTCTTGGTTAAAAGAGAAACACTAATACACTCTCATTAGCGCTCTCATTTACCTAATTTTCGAGTACGGGAACCAGTGTTGCCAGAACTCTTAGATGGAAATACGCTAGATTCCTAAAAAATTTCTGCTAAAATCTGCTAAATTCTAAAATAAAAAAATATATGCTTAGAATATACTAAATCAAAAAATCGCAATTTTTTATTATATTCATTATGCTAAAGATCTGCTAAATTTAATACAAAAAATATGCTGAAAATCTGCTAAATAATTTTTTTAGTATTATTTAATAAAATCTTGTTAATGAAAAAATACTGTTTTTAAACAATGTTTAGAAAAAATTATATTTTCATACTTTTTTAAACTATCTTAGAATAAATATAAAAGTTGACCCCTTAATTCATAAATGCTTTCAAAAGTTATAGGAGGTTTATCGAACAAATTTTATGTGAAGAATTTGTTTTGTAAACCTCTTAGAACTTTGCAAAGTGTTTATGAATTGAGAGGTAAACTTTTATATTTATTTTAAGATAGTACCTTAAAAAAGTATGAAAAGATAATTTTTTGTAAATACTGTTTAATCTTTCTTTGAGACTAAAAAAATAAACTTTCTCATTTAATTTTTTCACAATAAACACAACTGATTTTAAATTTTTGCAAGATTTTTTTTTTATGGTTTTTGTAGCATTTTCAAATTATAGTACTATATCAATACTACTAAAAAAGTTTACACTGAAAAAAGAATTGAATAATTACGCATGAAATAAAAAGTTATGAAAACATTGTTATTAGCTGTGTTTTCGAATTAAATATATCCGATAACTATTAAAAAATCTAAACGGGCATAAAAACGTTTTTTAGACGAAAACTAACATATTACTTTTCGTATGCACGTTAACTTACAACGTGGATAATTATCAACGTCAAAACTCCACGTTTATAAATTTTCACACCTAGCGTAACTTCTTCGCGTTACTACCTAAAAAGTTTTGCTGACGTACGTTCGATTAGACCGAAACTATCATGAACACTATTTCACAAATTTTTTACTTCAATCAGTTTAACATAGATTTGCTATAAAAACTTAACGTTGATAGGCATGAGCGAAAATACAGCTATTGTTATAACGAGTAAAAAGGTTAAAGTCGGGCATGCCGACTATACAATACCCTACACCAGTCTGGTTAAAAGCCAACTAATGTTTGGATCCGAAATTCGAATGGGTTAAAATGGGGCTTTTGTCAAAATTTTCTATAATGTGAGTCAGCGCACCAAATTTCATTAAAATATCTTAATATTTGCGACCTGCAGTTTGTAACCAAGCCAATTTTGGGGGGACCCTTATATGGGCACTAGGTCTAAACATGGACCGATCTTCACCAAAATCAATAGGCTTCGTCCTTGGGCCAACATAGGTCTATGTACCAAATTTCATCAAAATATCTTAATATTTGCGACCTGCAGCGTATAAACAATATAATTTTGGGGGGACCCTTATATGGGCACTAGGACTAAACATGGACCGATCTTCACCAAAATCAATAGGCTTCGTCCTTGGGCCAACATAGGTCTGTGTACCAAATTTCATCAAAATATCTTAATATTTGCGACCAGCAGCGTATAAACAGCATAATTTTGGTAAGACCCTTATATGGGCACTGGGTCTAAACATGGAGCGGTGTTAACCAAAATCAATAGGCTTCATCCTTGGGCTGACATAGGTCGGTGTACCAAATTTCATCAAAATATCTTAATATTTGCGACCTGAAGCGTATAAACAGTATAATTTTGTTAGGACCCTTATATGGGCACTAGATCTAAACATGGACCGATGTTCACCATAACCAATAGGCTGTTATTGGGCCAACATAGGTCAGTGTACCAAATTTCATTAAAATATCTTAATATTTGCGACCTGCAGCGTATAAACAATATAATTTTGGGGGGACCCTTACATGGGCACTAGGTCTAAACATGGACCGATGTTCACCAAAATCAATAGGCTGCGTTATTGGGCTAACATAGGTCTGTGCACCAAATTTCATCAAAATATCTGAATATTTGCGATCTGTAGAGTGCGCACAAGAATGCATGGACAGACAGAGAGACGGACGGACGGACATCGTTAAATCGAAATAAAAACAAATTCTGAGCCGATCGGTATACTATAAGGTGGGTCAAGGACCAATATTTTTTGGTGTTGCAAACATCAGCACAAACTTATAATACTCTGACCACATAGTGGTGTAGGGTATAAATATTGTTACAGAAAAAATTATTTTGTTAAAAAATATGCTAAAAATATGCTTCTATTAAATAAAACAAAATATGCTAAAAAATCTGCTTTTGTCCAACAGAATATGCTAAAAAGCAGTTAGCATATTTTTACAAAAAAAATATGCAATTGCCCAACTCAATCTGCTAAATCTAGCAGAAAATATGCTAAAATGGCAACACTGACGGGAACGCTTTTGGGTAAATCAGTGTTGCCAGTTTTTTTTCAGACTTTGTCCCCAATTTTCAAATTGTTATCCCCAAAAATCCCCAATTTTCAATTTGTTATCCCCAAAAATCCCCAATTTTTATTTTCTGGAAAAAATTTGTATTCGTTAACTTTTTTTTTTTAAATTAATGTAAAAATACCATATTTATTTAATTCTTTTCGGTACATTATACACTCAAACTCAATAAATTTTGTAATTCTAACAAATTATAAAAAAGAACAAATAAATTTAAATAACAGCATAAAAAAATGGGAGCCAAATTTTTTCGTTTTAAATATTTCAGAATCAAAATTTTCCGATTCATCAGCTTCAGACATTTTGTTGCGTATGGTACTGTATAAAAAAGTTTTAATATTTCAGCAGATGGATTGAATTTTTAATTTAAGAAGAGCTTCTTATAACTCATATTACATTCGAATAACCTTTAAATATTTTGGAACCAAAAGGAATTCAAATTTTCACCAAAAGGAATTAAGGTTTATACGCACATTAACTTTCCAGACACAAATTTGTGTAGCCTAAAATCATGCACTATTATCATCATACTTAAAAGAAATATATAAATATTTAGAATTATCAGGGTTAAATTCATAAAAATATAAAAAGGCAATAATATGTTATCCCCAAAAAATCCCCTAAAATTTCGTGTCATCCCCAATAAATCCCCGGATCCCCAAACGGACATTTTTATCCCCATTGACGAAAAAAATCCACAATTTGGGGATAAATCCCCTAAACTGACAACACTGGGGTGAATTTCGGTAACTTTGGGTAAATTTCGTTAACTTTGGGTACGTACGGGAACTCACTTAATATGTGAATACCAAAACAGCAAATTTCCGAATATTTTAATTCCATGTGCTTTTAGAAATCCATTCTAAATCAAAACCCTCTAAACTCAGAACAGCAGTGTACTTCTCATTTTTTCGTAAGCGAGCGGGTAAGCGTGACTACTTATAAAAACCAGCCTGATTGCGGTTGTCGTTGTCGTATTACGACAGCAGGCGTTGTCGTTGTCGTTTTTATTATATTTTGGTATTGTGTAAAATATACGACAGAGAATATAAGAAAATAAAATATTTCATCTATTTTTGTGGTGTTTTCATAAAATAATCAAAAAAAATAAATTTTGTAATAATAAAACGATTATTGTTTCATAAAATCAAGGTGTCAGAGTGAAACTTTTCATTTTAAGGATAGTGTGTTTTTCCACAAGTTGTAAAATACCCAGTGCGTTAAATTTTTTTAATTTTTCTTTTAAAAAATTATTATTTAAATAAAAAAAATTTCTTCTTTAATTTAACTTGTTAATATATTAAAGTGATTTTATGTTTAATTTCACTTATTTTAATACTTTTTTAAAAGTTTTTTGAGGCTGTCGTGCACAAAAATTTATACGACAGTTTTTGGTGTATTGACCGAAAAAAACGACACTCGCGGTACCAAAAAATGCCTTTTGGCAAAATCGACAAATTTTCTTGTCGTATACGACAACCGCAATTAGGCCGAATGATTTTAGAAGCCAAAAAAATAAGCTATGGATTTCTATTATATAACCATTTATTTGGTAATGAAAGATTTTGCTGGGAAATATTACGAAATCTATCATTAGCAACATTTAAAAACTTAATTTTATCATTAAAAAGGCACGACTATAATTTCACATTTTATATATGTATTTTTTCTCACTAACTGAGATAATATTTATTTTTCTAAATTCTTTTCTGTAATCTACTTTATAACTGTTTGTTGAGCGAGAATTTGAATCAAAATTAACTAAAATCTTAAAAACATCAATTTAAATTAAATATTTGCTAATTATATTTTTCTATTTTCACCCTTAGTGAGGATGATGAAGAACAAACAGCACAAAATCCAGCAACACCAACACTATCAGATCCTGTATCAGCCACTAGAATATTTTGTGGTGCTTTACTGTTACCAACAATATCGTCCATAGTAGGACGTTTACTATTCGATTCAATTGAAAATACTTTACATCGCACCTTATTGGGTGGTTTAACATTTATAACGGTTAAAGGAATTTTGAAAATCTATTTGAAACAACAACAATATACACGTAAAAAGAAACGTCGTATAATTGATTATACAGATGAAAATATACGTACATATGCTAATCGTAATTCTTCTGCAAGAGCAGCAGCAGCGGCTGCCGCCGGTGCTCAACAACAACAGCAGCAGCAACAACAAGTTAATGTGCCAAGACCAAATACACGAGATAGTATGGTATAAAAATAAAATGGAAAACTTGTTAATCCACTTGTAAGAATTATTATAACATTTAAAGAAAACTAATTGGAAAAATGGGTAAGAGAACAACTACACAAATTTATAAAGGTTCCGTCGTAAAACTAGTTAATTCATTTTTTATAAATGTAGATATATAATCAGTACTCTGTTTTACAAATGTTATCAATAATTTCTTTTTTTTATGTTTTATTTTTATTCTAAATATTAAAATACAATTTCCAATAAATAAACTAATGATAAGAGAATATAACTGACAAAATAATTATCTTTGTATAAAATTAATTCACTTCCAAAGGAAATAAAATCAACAAAACATAATTAAAATAAAACAAATATTTAGCATCCTTAATATGGCGGGTTTAATTACATACATAATTTGATACTCTATTTTGATCCCTTGTGACATATTAAATAACTAACTTGGTACATGTCAGTTCCAAGGTTAGATTTCCTCCTGACAACGCCTTGTAAAAGAGATAGGTCCGTAAAAATGTTTTAAAATCAATCAAGGTATTAAAAAATTAATTTCTGATGTTCTTGCCCATATTAATAATAATTGTTGGCTGGGATGTACAAAATTAATTGGGTCATTTTGTAAAACGAAACTTTGCTTTCGTTTGAACATTTTTTTATTTTAATGGGGTCATTTTGCAAAACGAAACTTTGCTTTCGTTTGAACGTTTTTTTATTTTTAATTTTTTTAAATTTTGTAAAACTCAAAAAAAAAATGTATATTTTCTTTTTTTTCAATCTGGCAATGTTGTAATCGAAGACAACTCCTTAATAAATCGGTATTTTATAAGAAGTAAGTAAACGTTTGCAAACGAATATTATGCCATATTCAAACGAACAGAAATAGTTGTCGTTTCCTATTAAAAAGTTAAAGTTTTTGAATAAAAAGTTAGGTAATTGCAAGTTTTGAAATAAAAATTGTATAAATATGGGTTTAAAAATATGAAGTAGTTAAATGTGATACTTCTATATTTTTTATTCTCAATAAAAAATAATTCTTTTAGGGTCATATGTATAATCACTTTTTAAATTTATAAACGGCTTATAAAACACATTTTTCACACAAAAATCGTTATAAAAACTCAAATTATTATGCATAAGCACTTAAATTTATATGCAAATTAGTGAAAATTTGGATGTGCTAAGACACGATTAGATGCGCTAAGACACGATTTAAAAAAATTCTTTATATATAAACTTCTACGTTTGAGACCAAATGAAACAAACTGAGGGGGTTTAAAACTAAAAACTGGCAATTCGAAACTTAAGGGCTATCTTAACAAACCATACTTTGTACTCCTTTGCTATCCGCTAATGGAAGGTTCTTCTTATTTAGGTTGATTTTCTGTACAATATAAAATTTTTCTTAAATATATTTGTTTCATATTATTAGGAAAAAATGTCCAAAAATATATCATAAAAAAAACTACTAATAAAAAAAAATTGCCCCACACAGGGATTCGATACCTGGACCCTAAAAATATTAGAACTAAAAATAACAACTCATTTACCAATCAGGCTAAACGGATTTGGAAAACTCTATGAACAAATTTTTATTTAAATAATTTGTAATTCCATGTCACAAATATAATTTTTTTTGTCTGGCAATAATAACACGCAAATGGCAACAAACGCAAACTGCTACCCGTTTTATAAAATACCAAATATTTTCGTTTACGTTTCAAACGAAAACGAAAAAACGTTTTTCATTCGAGTTACAAAATGACCCCATAAATTTTTTTAAATTTTGTAAAACTCAAAAAAATATGTATTTTTTCTTTTTTTTTCAATCTGGCAATATTATAATCGAAGACACACTCCTTAATAAAACGGTATTTTATAAGAAGTAAACGGATATTATGCCATATTCAAACGAACAGAAATAGTTGTCGTTTCCTACTAAAAAGTTAAAGTTTTTGCATAAAAAGTTAGGTAATTGCAAATTTTGGAATAAAAATTGTATAAATATGGGTTTAAAAATATGAAGTAGTTAAATATAGAAGTATCCTTCTATATTTTTTATTCTCAATAATTTTTAAATTTATAAACGGCTTATAAAACAAATTTTTCACACAAAAATCGTTATAAAAACTCAAATTATTATGCATAAGCACTTAAATTTATATGCAAATTAGTGAAAATTTGGATGCGCTAAGACACGATTAGATGCGTTAAGACACGATTTAAAAAAAATTTTCTTTATATATAAACTTCTACGTTTGAGACCAAATGAAACAAACTGAGGGGGTTTAAAACTAAAAACTGGCAATTCGAAACTTAAGGGCTATCTTAACAAACCATACTTTGTACTCCTTTGCTATCCGCTAATGGAAGGTTCTTCTTATTTAGGTTGATTTTCTGTACAATATAAAATTTTTCTTAAATATATTTGTTTCATATTATTAGGAAAAAATGTCCAAAAATATATCATAAAAAAAATACTAATAAAAAAAAATTGCCCTACACTGGATTCGATACCTTGACCCTAAAAATATTAGAACTAAAAATAACAACTCATTTACCAATCAGGCTAAACGGACCTGGAAAACTCTATGAACAAATTTTTATTTAAATAATTTGTAATTCCATGTCACAAATATTGTTTTTTTTTGTCTGGCAATAATAACTCGCAAATGGCAACAAACGCAAACTACTACCCGTTTTATAAAATACCAAATATTTTCGTTTACGTTTCAAACGAAAACGAAAAAACGTTTTTCATTCGAGTTACAAAATGACCCCATAATTTTAGAACTACATAAAACCTAATTTCTATATGAGAGTAAAGGCTGAGTTACCCAACCGTAAACGTATCTGTAACGAATCAGCTGTTTCGATACCACAAGAAGAAATGTATACGAATGGTTACTAACACGTAAATGTAAACGAACTTGCCGGATCATTCTGTTGAAATCATAATTTTCTATCCGGCATCGAAACAGCTGACTGATTTTAGTCGGAAAAAATATGAAATAAATAAAGAAAAATGATTCAAACAACAAATAAGGAATAAAAATTAACAAATAAATGGAAAAATTTAGAATAAAATATAAAACCACATGAAATAGATGCTAAATAGTAATGTCGTTTACGATAATCTATAAGTGTACTTTTTAGCTACGGCACGGTACAGTTACATCACATATACGTTTACGGTCCCATAATCCGCCCTTAATGGGGTCATTTTGTAACTCGAATGAAAAGCGTTTTTTCGTTTTCGTTTGAAACGTAAACGAAAATATTTGGTATTTTATAAAACGGGTAGTAGTTTGCGTTTGTTGCCATTTGCGAGTTATTATTGCCAGACAAAAAAAAATAATATTTGTGACATGGAATTACAAATTATTTAAATAAAAATTTGTTCATAGAGTTTTCCAAGTTTGTTTAGCCTGATTGGTAAATGAGTTGTTGTTTTTAGTTCTAATATTTTTAGAGTCCAGGTATCGAATCCTGTGTGGGGCAGTTTTTTTTTATTAGTAGTTTTTTTTATGATATATTTTTGAAAATTTTTCCTTAATAATATGAAACAAATATATTTAAGAAAAATTTTGAATTGTATAGAAAATCAACCTAAAGAAGAAAAACCTTCCATTAGCGGATAGCGGAGGAGTAAAATTATGGTTTGTTAAGATGGCCCTTAAGTTTCGAATTGTCAGTTTTTAGTTTTAAGACCCAGTTTGTTTCATTTATATATTAAGAAAAAATTTTTTAAACGTAAATCGTGTCTTAGCGCATCTAAAATCAGATATTTTAAAATTGCCCAAATTTTCACTAATTTGCATATAAATTTAAGTGCTTATGCATAATAATTTGAATTTTTATAACGATTTTTGTGTGAAAATTTTGTTTTATAAGCCGTTTATATATTTAGAAAGTGATTATGCATATGACCCTAAAATAATTATTTTTTATTGAGAATAAAAAATATAGGAGTATCACATTTAACTACTTCATATTTTTAAACCCATATTTATACAATTTTTATTCCAAAAATTGCAATTACCTAACTTTTTATGCAAAAACTTTAACTTTTTAATAGGAAACGACAACTATTTCTGTTCGTTTGAACATGACATAATATTCGTTTGCAAACGTTTACATACTTCTTATAAAATACCGTTTTATTAAGGAGTTTGTCTTCGATTATAATATTGCCAGATTGAAAAAAAAGAAAATATACATATTTTTTTTGAGTTTTACAAAATTTAAAAAAATTAAAAATAAAAAATCGTTCAAACGAAAGCAAAGTTTCGTTTTACAAAATGACCCCAATAAACTTCTACGTTCGTTTGAGACCAAATGAAACAAACTGAGCGGTTTTAAAACTAAAAACTGACAATTCGAAACTTAAGGGCTATCTTAACAAACCATACTTTGTACTCCTTCGCTATCCGCTAATGTAAGGTTCTTCTTATTTAGGTTGATTTTCTGTACAATTTAATGGGGTCATTTTGTAAAACGAAACTTTGCTTTCGTTTGAACGTTTTTTTGTTTTAAATTTTTTTTTTAAATTTTGTAAAACTCAAAATCAAAATCTTTTTTTTCAATCTGGCAATATTATAATCGAAGACAAACTCCTTAATAAAATAGTATTTTATAAGAAGTAAGTAAACGTTTGCAAACGAATATTATGCCATATTCAAACGAACAGAAATAGTTGTCGTTTCCTATTAAAAAGGTAAAGCTTTTGCATAAAAAGTTAGATAATTGCAATTTTTGGAATAAAAATTGTATAAATATGGGTCTAAAAATATGAAGTAGTTATATATGATACTCCTATATTTTTTATTATCAATAAAAAATAATCCTTTTAGGGTCATATGCACAATCACTTTTTAAATTTATAAACGGCTTATAAAACAAACTTTTCACACAAAAATCGTTATAGAAAATCAAATTATTATGCATAAACACTTATGGGGTCATTTTGTAAAATGAAACTTTGCTTTCGTTTGAACGTTTTTTTATTTTTAAATTTTGTAAAACTCAAAAAAAATATGTATATTTTCTTTTTTTTCAATCTGGCAATATTATAATCGAAGACAAACTCCTTAATAAAACGGTATTTTATAAGAAGTAAGTAAACGTTTGCAAACGAATATTATGCCATATTCAAACGAACAGAAATAGTTGTCGTTTCCTATTAAAAAATTAAAGTTTTTGCATAAAAAGTTAGGTAATTGCAATTTTTTGGATAATAAAAATTGTATAAATATGGGTTTAAAAATATGAAGTAGTTAAATGTGATACTCCTATATTTTTTATTCCCAATAAAAAATAATTCTTTTAGGGTCATATGCATAATCACTTTAAATTTATAAACGGCTTATAAAACAAATTTTTCACACAAAAATCGTTATAAAAAATCAAATTATTATGCCTAAGCACTTAAATTTATATGCAAATTAGTGAAAATTTGGGCAATTTTAAAAATATCTGATTTTAGATGCGCTAAGACACGATTTAAAAAAATTTTTATTTATATATAAACTTCTACGTTTGAGACCAAATGAAACAAATTTAGGGGTTTTAAAACTAAAAACTGACAATTCGAAACTTAAGGGCCATCTTAACAAACCATACTTTGTACTCCTTTCCTATCCGCTAATGGAAGGTTCTTCTTATTTAGGTTGATTTTCTGTACAATATAAAATTATTATTAAATATATTTGTTTCATATTATGTATTAGGAAAAAATGTCAAAAAAATATCATAAAAAAAACTACTAATAAAAAAGAATTGCCCCCCATAGGATTCGATACCTGGACCCTAAAAATATTAGAACTAAAAATAACAACTAATTTACCAATCCGGCTAAACAGACTTGGAAAACTCTATGAACAAATTTTTATTTAAATAATTTGTAATTGCATGTCACAAATATTATTTGTTTTTGTCTGGCAATAATAACTCGCAAATGGCAACAAACGCAAACTACTACCCGTTTTATAAAATACCAAATATTTTCGTTTACGTTTCAAACGAAAACGAAAAAACGTTTTTCATTCGAGTTACAAAATGACCCCATTAAATTTATATGCAAATTAGTGAAAATTTGGACAATTTTAAAAATAACTGACAATTCGAAACTTAAGGGCCATCTTAACAAACCATACTTTGTACTCCTTCGCTATCCGCTAATGTAAGGTTCTTCTTATTTAGGTTGATTTTCTGTACAATTTAAAATTTTTATTAAATATATTTGTTTCATATTATTAGGAAAAAATGTCCAAAAATATATGGTAAAAAAAAAAAAACTACTAATAAAAAAAAATTGCCCCACACAGGATTCGATACCTGGACTCTAAAAATATTAGAACTAAAAACAACAACTCATTTACCAATCAGGCTAAACAGACTTGGAAAACTCTTTAACAAATTTTTATTTAAATAATTTGTAATTCCATGTCACAAATATTATTTTTTTTGTCTGGCAATAATAACTCGCAAATGGCAACAAACGCAAACTACTACCCGTTTTATAAAATACCAAATATTTTCGTTTACGTTTCAAACGAAAACGAAAAAACGTTTTTCATTCGAGTTACAAAATGACCCCATAAGAAAATAATTCTATCTTTGACATTTCGAAAGTTCATGTAAATTCATGTTTGTTATAGTTAGCTGAAAAAGAATGTTAACAAAATATCTTTGCGATCAACAAATTTTCAGCAAAATGGCATCGATTTGTTAGTGCTTGTTTTTTTTCATATTTTGCTGCGAATTCATGCTTTTAAAATATTTTTTTGCCTATTGTGGTATAAACACATATTTTTTTTTGCATTATTTGCTAAAAACGAATATTTTTTAGCATACTTTTTGGTATTTACTTTAAAACTGTGTTTTTGCCTATACACTGTACAAAAAAAATTATTTTTAAAATTTCTAAATATCATGTTAGGATTTACACTTTAGGTAGAACAATATTCTATTCTGATTTCTACATATTTTCCCAAATTTTTTTGATCCCGAATATAAAAATATCAAACAAATCAATTTCTGACGATGATTAATGGCAATTTTCTATGTTTAAACTACTTTTAAAGACAAATATGTAATACTAAAACTGAATTGATAATATCAAAAAACGTTGGAAAAATCAAAAATAAATGCATATTTTTAACATTTTAAATGCATATTTTTAAAATTTTAAGTGCATATTTTTCGATTTTAAACATACATACATCTTATGTACATAACACGATTTTTGGAATTAAATTAAGCTAAATCCAAAGCGGATTTATTTTATTTGTAAATATATTTTGGAGATAGTTTAATTCAATCCCGGTGTTCACATTTTTACAAAATTTAATGGTTTTCTTTCACATTATATTAGTGAATAAGTATTAATTATAATAAATCCAGTGATTAAAAAAAAAGGGCCAATATTTGGATAATATTTCAAGGTGTACGGGTACCTTAAGTTCGGAGAAGAACTATTTTTAAAAGCTGTAAAATTAATTTATGTACATATTAGGCGTGTTCGTTTACTTACTACAAGTTACTACATTTACTACAGCTGAAAAAATTCAATACAAAAAGTAAACAAAACTTTCCAATTGTAGTAAAAATAGTAAGAATTTCGAGTAAACGAACACACTGCCCGAGTAAAAAAAAATTGATCTCGCGCAATATCTAATCATATCCAATTTGATATTGTTTAAGATCTGCTGTAATATCTGGCTGATCCAATTAGATCTCAAAATTGGGTGTATCCAATGATATCGTATTAGATCCCATTGTATATATGGGGATAAACTAAGATCAAGTTTATATCTCAAAATTGGGAGGTCCAATGATATCTTTGGGGATAAACCTGGATCTAATTTGATCCGAAAAATGGCGGATCGAATTAGATCCAGTTATATATTTGTGGATAAACTTCCCGAGTAAAAATAGTTATATATTGTCATATATAATGTGATTGGGCTATATCTGACAATGAATGGAGTCACATTAAGACACATATCATAATATACAACTACATCTGATATTATTTTTTCAACGAATTTTTTGTATGGTAATTTATATTATTACATATCCCCAAATCTGACTCCATATATAACTACATAAGCCTTATAAAACTAATCAAATTATATGTAGTGACCGATATGATTATATATGATTTGATAACTAAGTTTTATAACACTGTATGTGTCGTCGTACTTAAAATATATTTTAATTTTATATAACTTTCTATATAATCCCATACAAATTAATATATAGTTCAACATTAAATTTAGTTATCTGCAAAATCAGAGTTAATTACTCCATAGCCAAATAAATTTCAAGTGATGTTTTTGCATGTAATATCATCAAGTATGCCTACTATCTGACAAAATTTTATAAAATCAGATATTTTTATATCGAATTAGATATAATTTGATGTCCTGGATATGGACAAATCTCGGATAAAACTGTATCAAATTATATCTAATTTGATATAATTAGACACACGTAGATGACCCATTTTTCGGATCAAGTTGTATGTCGTTGTATATGGGGATTTATCAAAAAAGATATAATTATGTATGACACCATATTAAGATTTTTACCCGGGTAGATCTAATTTGATCCGAAAAATGGCGGATCGAATTAGATAGAGCTATATATTTGTGGATAAACTTAGATCTAATTTGATCTCAATTTTGGCAGATCGAATTAGATCTAGCAATATATTTGTGGATAAACTTAGATCTAATTTGATCCGAAAAAGTGGCAGATCGAATTAGATCCAGCAATATATTTGGGGATAAACTTAGATCTAAATTGATCCGAAAAATGGCAGATGGAATTAGATCCAGCAATATATTTGTGGATAAACTTAGATCTAATTTGATCCGAAAAATGGCAGATCGAATTAGATCCAGCAATATATTATGGGATTAAGTAAGATCTAAATATATCCAAAAAATGACAGATCAAAAATTAAATCCAGTAATATATTTCGGGATTGCGTAAGATCTTAACTTTTTCGATAAATTGCAGATCGAATTAAATCCAGTTATATATTTGCGGATTTGGTAAGATCTTAATTTATCCCATAAATTGCAGATCGAATTAGATCTAGCAATTTATTTCAGTATTAAAATGGCAGATCGAATTAGATCCAGCAATATATTTGGGGATTAAGTAAGATCTAAAACTATCCAGAAAAATGACAGATAAAATTAGATCCCGCATTATATTTGGGTACTACGTAAGATCTCCATTTATTTGGTTCAAAAAATAATACACTGGCGGAGCATTGATTTTATAAAAATTACAATATTTTGTTAAAATAAGGTTTAAACTCAGAAGGTCTCGAGTTCGATACCGTTCACGGCTATAAAAAGATTTTCTTGACATAAAATTATAATTTTATTTTCTATAAATGTTTTTATAAAATTATATTTTTTTATTAAATTGAATTTTTTAAAAAAAATAATTTTATTTGCATCTTTTTGATGCTCTACACATTTCCAATTGTATCAATTGTTTTTAAGATTCATCAATTGTATTTCAGAAATAATCAATTGAATTTCAGTTTTATCAATTGTATTTCAGAACTTATCAATTATTTTTCAGATTTATGAATTGTATTTCAGAACTAGTCAATTGAATTTCAGTTTTATCAATTGTATTTCAGAATTTATTAATTGTATATCCGAAATTCACAACTGTATTTCAGAAAATATCAAACTGTATTCCAGAAATTATCAATTGTATTTCAGAAATTATGAAATGTAATTTAGAAATTTTTCTCTATTAACTATGATAAACAATCAACAAGTTCTGAAATAGATTTGATTATTTCTGAAATACAATTAATAAATTTCTGAAATACATTCCATAATTTCTGAAATACATTTAAAATTTCTGAAATACAATTAATAGCTTCTGAAATACAGTTAATATTGTAGTTGCTGATGAGTTACCATATATGACCATTAGGGTGGGTCGATTTAGCAATCGATATTGTGCCATCGATTTTTCGATAGCTTTTGGCATGAGGAAAAAAAAATTCCACTACGACATATCAAAAAAATCATTTTCGAGGCGCCCAAATTTCAATATTTTGCAATTTTTAAATAAATGCTAGATTAGCGCCATCTTGCGTTGGCTTTTTGAAACAACTAATGAAGTTGTAAACAATATAACATTACAACCTTTCCAGAAAGGTATTACTTATGAAAATCGGATAATAAATGTGGCAACTAGCCAAAAGCTATCGAAAAATCAATGGCACAATATCAAAAAAATTTTGTCCATACAAATCGCCCCACACTAATGACCATATATTGTTTAAATTGCACCATATATGGTATGTTCCCTATTAAAGAAAACAATATGGAGCTTTATATGGTAATATATAACTTAGAGTCATCCATGTACCATTTAATCCGAAAAATGGCCCGATAAAATTGTATTAGTTGTTTATCAGCTTTTATCTAATTGCATCATTTTAGATCTGACCTGATTAAATTATGTGTTAATCAGATGAAATTGTATCAGATTTTTCACCTGATACAATTTTATTGGTTTATATCACATGGTATCAGTTTAGGTCCAAATAGATATATTTGTATACAAAATTATATAGTTATATCCCAATTTTAACCTGATATCAGTTTAAAACTTTGATACAATTGTATAAGGTAAATGTCGGATACAATTATATTTTATTTATATAAAATTGAACCAATTACGATCAAACCTGACACCATTACATACAAACCGATAAAATTGTATCAGGTCAAAAATAAGATATAATTTCATCTGATTAACACATTATTTAATCAGGTCAGATCTAAACTGATACAATTAGATACAAATTGATAAACAATTGATAAAACTATATCGGGCCATTCTTCGGATGAAACTGTATATTTATACAGATATAACTTAATCACATATATATCAAAGTATATGGTACTATATATGGTAGCATATATTATCATATCTGGTACTGTATTAAAAATTTTGTTCATAAGGTATCATATATGAGCATATATTGTTGAAATGGCACCATATATGATAATATATGGTTTAAATGGCACCATATATAGTAATATATTACTTAAATAAAACCATATATAAATATATATGGCACTATATATAGAATCATATATTATCATATCTGGAACTGTATTAAAAATTTTGATCATGAGGTACCATATATGGCCATATATTGTTTAAATGGCACCATATATAATAATATATGGTTTAAATGGCACCATATATGCTAATATATTGCTTATATAACACCATATATAAATATATATGGCACTAGATTTAGTGGCATATATTATCATATCTGCAACTGTATTAAAGATTTTGTTCATGAGGTACCATATATGACCATATATTGTTTAAATGCCACCATATATGATAATATATAGTTTAACTGGCACCATATATAGTTATATATTGTTTAAATGATACCATATATAATTATATATTCTTAAAATTCCGCCATATATATTAAGATATAGCTCTATATACAACTATATATGCAATAAGATCAGCCATGCTATGTAATATAATATCATATATACCATATCTAATATTATAAAGGTCGATATCTAATTAGATGAAATTATATATGGCTAATATAAGGAACAATTTTGGAAAAAGACGTCATATATAATTATATATACATAACGACATGTCTAATTATATATTGTAATATATACCACATATGATTATATATAATTTTTTTTACTCGGGTGATTATTGTATCATATGTATCATAAAAATATTCATAAAATTACAACTAACATTTTTTTATTATCATTTCATTTATCTCTTAAGCCTTTATTTTTATTTAATTGTTAAACTTAAAACATATTATTTTACACGAAATGTCTTTTTCACATATTTTTTTATGTAAAGTAACCTAAATATTACATAAATGAGTATTTCTGAAAGTGTCGATTTTTTGCCGGTTTTTTAAAATAAAACTGCCGAAAATGCCGATTTTTTTGGGAAAAAGTGCCGATTTTTCATCAAAATTATCTGGCAGCCCTGTAGAACATTCGTAACAAAAGCAAGAGATTTTCTGTTCATTTGCAAAGAGTATATATTATAGAGAGAAATTATGCTACTCTCTCGAGAAAAAATCGAACTCGGGCCAATTCGATATACAACATTTTTCTCATAAAATTAAGTTGAGTTGCAACATTTTTAAGTTGAGTTGCAACATTTTGTGTATTTACCCTACAGGGAAAGGGACCGGTCCAAAGTGATTCGCAGGATAGGTCCCAAGGGAACAGGGACCGGTCCTTGATCGGCCTTTTTGTTTGAAAGAGACACGTCACTTTAACACGACGTTGTCATTGGAAATGACCAATTGCCACAGTTTGGACACCTTGTGACAGTAAGGTGGTGTGCCTAAATATAGCTTTTCAAATAAACTAATGAAAAACTAAGAATTAAAAATAATCTACTTGGAGTCGAAGTAGGGCTCGATAACACAACCTTCTGCTTGCAAGGCAAACGCTCTACCGTCTGAGCTAATGTTGCTTGTGCATGATACCTCGCTGATGGTAAAGTTTCGTTTCGTTATTTTTCGTTTCTGTTCAAATAAAAAAGAAAAAGAAAAAACAAACACTATAAGCAAATAAAAAAAATGGAAAAGAAAAAATAGAAAAGAAAATAACACACACACACACAAATATAGTGGCAGTGCCTTGAATATGCGCCCGATTGACCGGTCATGGGATAGGTCCTTTAATAGCAGTTGACTCGTTTTTTGCGTTGGCCATAATTAAATTAAAAAATCAATTAAAATTTAGAAAATTACCTCAAAAACTCTGATAATATAAATAAAAATTTAAAAAATTCCCCTTAAGTTAAAAAGAAAAGTCAAATGAAATATCAACTGTTAAAACTAAAACAGCTTTAACATTAAATAATACCCTGACCACATAGTGGTGTAGGGTATAAAAATGTTGAAAATACAAAACTTAAAATCTCTTAGCAAAATATTATAGAAATTTAAAATAACAGCTACAATAAGCAAATCGTAAAAAATAAAGTTAAAAATAAATAAAATATCTTTTTTAAAAATATGCTGCAAATTTAGTTTTTTATTTCGATATCGGTCAAGTTTTTTAAAAGCAACAGTGAAAATAACGGATCAGAAAATATTTAGAAAATTAATTCATTCTCTTTGGTTCATATTTGTTCTAATTAAGTAATATGCCTTCGGTTGACCGGTCGCGGGATAGGTCCCTGGAGGACAATTGACCCCTCATTCCCCGTAGGTAGTTATGGTGGAAGAATGCCATATTTATAAAAAAAGTAAAAAGAATAAATTTGTCGGTTTTGGGTAAATTTTGCCTGTTTTGGGTTTAATTATGCCGAGTTTTTATTATAAAGGTGTTTTCACAATGGTAGCGCGACTCTACTCTATAGCACAGATTAAAATCCCTACGGAAAATTTTAACAAACTGTCACCGAACTGGCCCCTTTATATGAAATAAACTGGTCACTTTTACATGGCGTTGTCATAGGAGGGGGAAATTGACCCCTTGTGACATGTCACAAGACAAATCCTATTACTGAACTCTCATAAAAAACAAAGTTCAGGGACCTGTCCTGGGATTTGTCTTATGACATGTCACAAGGGGTCAATTTCCCCCTCCTATGACAACGCCATGTAAAAGTGACCGTTCTATTTCATATAAAGGGGCCAGTTCGGTGACAGTTTGTTAAAATTTTTTGACAAATACAGCTTAAAAAACACATCACTAATTTGTTCACATCCCTAATTGTCAACAAATTAGAAAAAAACGAGTAAAAAGGTTAAAGTCGCGCATGCCGACTATACAATACCCTACACCAGTCTGGTGTATTGTTTGGATCCGAAATTCGAATGGGTTAAAATGGGGCTTATGTCAAAATTTTCTATAATGTGAGTCAGCGCACCAAATTTCATTAAAATATCTTAATATTTGCGACCTGCAGTTTGTAACCAAGCCAATTTTGGGGGGACCCTTATATGGGCACTAGTTCTAAACATGGACCGATGTTCACCAAAATCAATAGGCTTCGTCCTTGGGCCAACATAGGTCTATGTACCAAATTTCATCAAAATATCTTAATATTTGCGACCTGCAGCGTATAAAAAATATAATTTTGGGGGGACCCTTATATGGGCACTAGTTCTAAACATGGACCGATGTTCACCAAAATCAATAGGCTTCGTCCTTGGGCCAACATAGGTCTATGTACCAAATTTCATCAAAATATCTTAATATTTGCGAGCTGCAGCGTATAAACAGTATAATTTTGGTAGGACTCTTATATGGGCACTAGGTCTAAACATGGACCGATGTTCACCAAAGTCAATATGCTGCGTTATTGGGCCAATGTAGGTCTGTGTACCTAATTTCATCAAAATATCTTAATATTTACGACCTGCAGCGTATAAACAGTATAATTTTGGTAGGACCCTTATATGGGCACTAGGTCTAAACATAGACCGATATTCACCAAAATCAATAGGCTGCGTTATTGGGCCAATGTAGGTCTGTGTACCAAATTTCATCAAAATATCTTAATATTTACGACCTGCAGCGTATAAACAGCATAATTTTGGTAGGACCCTTATATGGGCACTGGGTCTAAACATGGACCGATGTTCACCAAAATCAATAGGCTGCGTTATTGGGCCAATGTAGGTCTGTGTACCAAATTTCATCAAAATATCTTAATATTTACGACCTGCAGCGTATAAACAATATAATTTTGGTAGGACCCTTATATGGGCACTAGGTCTAAACATGGACCGATGTTCACAAAAATCAAACTTGTTCGTCCTTGGGCCAACATAGGTCTGCGTACCAAATTTCATCAAAATATCTTAATAGTTGCGAACTGTAGAGTGCGCACAAGATTGCATGGACAGACAGACATCGTTAAATCGAAATAAAAAAATATTCTGAACCGATCGGTATACTATAAGGTGGGTCTACGACCAATATTTTTTGGTGTTACAAACATCAGCACAAACTTATAATACCCTGACCACATAGTGGTGTAGGGTATAAATATTTAAAAACGTAAAACCAACACAAAATATTTGTGTTGGGAATTTTAATATAAAATAAAAAATTATTTTAAAATATAAGCAGTCGTAATAAAGCTTGGAAATTCGCGAAACAAAATGTAAGTATTTAAGTGTCAAATATTTTTTGAAGTAACTCTACTCTGCATTGTGAACAGTTAACATTTCAATCTGTGCTGCAGAGTAGAGTCACTCTACCATTGTGAAAGCACCTTAAGTGTTATAAGGCCAATAAGGCATAGAAAGAATATCTTTATTTCCAACATAATCAAGGTAAAGCGTTAACCACAGATATTTCCATATTAATTTGACATGGATAACTATGGGTAAGCATTAAACTTAGTTTATTTTAAAATTAGCTAACAGTTAAAGAAAAGTAAATTTTTGCTAAAGTGCAGTTTACGGGCATATCTCTGATGAGTTCAAAATTTTTATCGTAGGTAGATATTTTGATTGTGAGTTCAAAAATATAAATATTTTTTGTCGGAAACGCCTACTTTCGAGTGGGCGGGGCTTTAAAGTTGAAAATTGAAATCGGAATAAATCTGAAGATACTTATTTGATCACGACAAAACGCACACAACATAAGCCAACGTTGATAGTTTGCCGCGCAAACACAGCTAATATATTAATAAGGATGGGTCCGAACTGGCTTAATAAAATCTAAACTAAATTCAGGTTTCCAAATTTCTATGAAATTTGAAAAAAATTAAAACAAAAATTTTTAAAGAAATTTTAAACCCTTTTGTCAAATTGTATTTAGTTTAGAATTTATTTAAGCATCTCGCACAGGGCCTAATTACAAATTTTATTTTTGAATACACAATTTTCTGAAATAAAACCTTTTTTTCTAAAAAAAACTTCTAAAAGCTAAAATTTTTAAATTGAGCCGTAATGGGTTAATTAACATACAAATCGTTAATGTCACATGCAAGATAGTTTAAATACCTTTTCAATAGTATGCGTACTGTACAAATCCTACCAAAAATCGCGCAGTTATAAGCAAGTCCAACTTCAAACTTTGAACCGAAATAACTCTCGGGAGTAAGTAAGCTCAATTAAAAGTTTTACCTGTGGTAAAAATTTTGACCCGATCGGACCATTTTTTTTTTTTTTATTTATTTTTGGAGATTTTGGAGAACACAAAAAATGGGTAAAATTTATATAGCAGCACATATTTCTGACATTTCTGCACATCAAACCAATTTCTGTACTTTCAAACCAAATTTCTGCAATTTCATAACAAAAATTCCCTTAAATAAGGGAATATTTACTCTTTGGTTGTAAATCGAGTTGGGGACAGCTTGTGAACAGTGTTGCCATTTCAGTGCTTTTCGGATATTTTTTGGTGCTTTTTTCCTTCCCGTACCCGGTGATTTTTTACAAATACCCGTTTATAAAAAGCGGGTATTTACAGTGCTTTTTCAGATTTCTGGCAGTCCTTTTAGTGCTTTTTGTACAGTTTATATTATTGGTATTTGTTCTCCTTTTTTTAAATTTTTATTGAATTTTCTGTCAAAGATGAAAAAATAATACGAAATATATAAAAAACACATTTTTTCACAATGTTTGTAGTACATTTTTAAATAGCAACTTCGTTATATACGATTTTACAAAGCTAAAATGTGTTTTTAAAATCTTGACTTAAATATTTCAAAAAATTATTATCGTGCCTTTTTACCCCATTTTAGGTAAATTTTTACCCTTTTTACCCGTTTTCACAATGCTCACGGTGCTTTCAGTAGTGATTGTCGTTTAAACAAGTTCATTTTTATTTTTTCTTCCTAATGCAGTCTAATACTGATTGTGTTAGTTGCTTTAGAGCTGTTGGTAGTATATTTATTAGATGCATAACATGCAGTGGTCTATTCCATAAATGGTGCTCTGGTGTCAATAGTGACCGTGATTTTAATGTTTTAATTTCATTAAATAATATTGTTTATAACTGCAATAAATGCGCTAAAGGATCTAATAATTTAATTGCTATAATAACAATTTTGTCAAATGAAGTAAGAGAATTAAAAAAGTTATTCAATGCCTGTATATACAACAACAATGCAGTTGAGAGTGCCTCCATTAAAAATAAAAACATACATGCTGAGTCAAGCTTAAATTCAAAAAATAATGATTTACAACAAAAAGGTGGTTCAACTCTGAGTGATGCCTTTTCTTCAAGTTCTGCTAATTATGCTTTTCGTAAAGATGTTGTTGATACTACTGAACCAAGTAATAATGTTTTAAATTCTAATATGCGAATACGTAGAGCTAGTCTTTGTCTTTCTTTACATGATGATGATGATATTCATAATGATGTTATTGCTACAATTAAACCAAATGATGTTATTGCTGCTACTGAGCCAAATGACGTTTTAAATTCTAAACGAAGAGCTAGCATTTGTTGTTCTCAAAACTCTGACAATACTGTTAGCTCAGCTTCAATTGCATACTCTCAAGCAGAAAGTAATATCCCAGTTAACAATGCTGGATGGACTAATGTTAACTACAAAAAAAAGAAACGTAAGCCTGTGGTGTTTGGAGATAATAATTCCAAAGACTTAGAAGTTATTACTAATCAAAAATTGGTGCATATTTCCTTATTTAAGCCCAGCGTAACAGCAGAACAAATCCTGAGTTAAGTTGCAAAAGGTGCTAATATTTCCAAAACCCATCTAAAAATGTTTTAAATTGGTTAAAAAGGAAATTGAGCAGAACACATTGATGAGTGTTTCTTTTAAAATTTGGATCTCCGCTGAATTATATGATAATCTATTTGAGCCTTCCTTGTGGCCTACTAATGTAAAAGTGCGTCCGTTCTTGTTCTTTCAAAAGCCAATATCTTAAAACATGTATAATAATAATTACTATTTATAATTATTTTATAGTTTAATCATAGTCTGTAAGGAAATGATGTTCCATAGACTGAATAAAGAATAATAATAATTTCCTGCCTTCAAGAGTTGGCAACACTGCTTGTGAAAAAAAAAAAAGAGTACCAGTTGAGTACGTAAGAGTAGCATGGAATGAGTATGATTTGTATGTTATTGCTCTCACTACCATCAACACATTTATTATTAACTCTTTGGGTGGAGAATACGTAATGGCAGACAATTCATTATTTTTTGTTGGAGTAGGTCACAAACGGAACTATTTATTTTCATGTTTTCAATGTGTTTTTCACTAATTTTTTTCCAATAATAAAAATTAAATTGCATTAAATTCAATAATTAAATTGTTCAACGTTGTCTGAACAAGAACAAAACATGAACAAGAGTGGTCCACATGAGACAAATTCATGGGCGAACAAGAAATTGTTCGTTGGTTGAACAAATCGATGTCTCGTCAAGACGCTAAGAGAAGCAGTAGACCTGCTGTATAATGAATACTAGCATTAGCCAACGACATTACATTCGTAACAATAGCAAGAGACTTTCGATTTTCCTGCACCCAGGAAAAAGATTGGTTGGCTTTCGATCAAAACCATTAAAATGAATTTGCCAGGACTTTATTTTATTTGGAATTACCTATAATTGAATACTACATCAAAAATATTTGACTAGGTATTAAAAATAAGGAAAATGAACTAAAAAACAATCCTTTTAACAAATTATTGGTATCTCCAATCAATTTTAAAATTAGTATCAATTTAGTAATTCAATGCAGTAGAAGCAGCCATTTATTTAGTGAATATACAAGAAAATTGGTGTTATCTATAACCTTTTTTAAAAAAATTTCAATATTCGAAAGTGGTAACTACAAATACGGGTATCCTAATCAAATATGACTTTAAACTCAAGTTTCTGTAGAACCAACCGAATTGTGGATTGTATTGATAACACACACAACTATTAATTGGTATTGATAAAAGAATTTTATACTGTATTAATAAAACACATAAATTCAAAATTAGTCATTAAAATTATTAAGTGTTTGTGGTGTAGTCGGTAGAGAGTTGGCCTAGCAAGCCGGATTTCCGAGTTCAAATCCCGGACAAGACAAAAATTTATGTTTTTTTTTTAATTAAAATAAAATATTAATATGTATAAACAGTAAATATGGCTAAGAAAATTAAAAGTAGTTGTGGTGCAGTGGGTAAGAGTGTGAACTATTAACCTGAATGGCCGGGTTCAATACCAGAAATTTCAAAAAAAGTTTTTTAATTTCAATAAAATTTTGTGGAACATAATAATATTTATGTGGAACATAATATTGAATTAGACAACCGAATATTGGCTTTCACGACGAAAAATATAATTTAATATGAAGATAGTTGTCGTAACCGCACGAATTCGATTGGCAACAAATTCGGTGGCCACAACTGAGACTGTTTTCTGTGTGTGTGTGTTATTGTTCTCATCACCAACAACACAAACTACTTCATTTAAAGCACGATCATCAGCACGAGTAATTGTAGCACCACCAGAAAGAGATTGAGACTTTTGAAAACCACTTGCATTAGCAACAACATCAGACTGCCAATTAGTGTTAGTTTGTTTAATAAGAGCATCATCCGAATAGGAGTTATTAGCATGTAATTTAAAGGCAGATTGAGAAGTAACATTTGCACATCCATATTTAACGTTCCTTAAGAGATCGATTACCACCAATTTTAACTCATTAAATTCAATAGACAAAGCAGAAACCGTTGAAATTAACTCATTAGAAGAAATTAAACATTTATTACAATTGAATACAATGTTTTTTATTAGAATTTAATGATTTTAAAACGTATTCATCTTTCAAATTTATACAAATATTATGAAAGTGGCGTTTACAAACAGCACAAGTAATTAATTCTTGCTGTGAAATATTATGAAAACAGAACGAACAAATCAAATCTTGATCCGACATTATAAACGCATCTTAATCAAGTAGGAGATGCAGATATTTTCGTCAATTTTGCTTTATCTCTCTTAGTTTTCGAGATATGGGCCATTTTATTTAAATTAGGGAGGGAATAACAGAAACATGAAAATATTATATTTTAACAAGTAAATTTTGTAAAATTTAACAAATGGGTTCTTAAAAATTAGTTAAAGTACTGAGTATTTTTGATAATAGTGTTAAATGAAGATAACTAAAATCTTTGTTTAAATCAGTGTTTCAACTAATAATTTGTTAAAAATAAGTCAAATCGATTTGAAAACGGATTGACAGATTTTTCTACTGACATATTATATTAAGTGTAATTATATATTATCAGATGAGGCCACATATGATTATTGTATATATGTATAAACTTTTTTGCTCGGGTAATGGTGTTATCATTTTGGGAATGGAAAAGCACTTTTTACCAGTACTTGCAGCATCTGTTAAAGTGCCTTGTCATTGCTTTTCAGTTTGTACTTTTCTGACTGGGCATGTTTTGTATTTAATATTTGTTATCTAATCGGTACCAAAATAAATGCATTTCCCAGCAAAATATTGGTAATGACACCTCATTGCTGTCTGCATTACCAATAATGATATATCATTACCTTTTGCATTACTTTGTAATATAAAATAATGACTTCCTTATAACGGCCCATTGTAGTTATTGCTTTTAAATATAAAATAATGACTTACTCGCAATAGTTTAAATAAGTACTTTTTACATAGTTAAATTTTATACATTTATATTTATTACATGTAAATATGTTTTGTGTTAAAATTTTTATGACTAGTACTAAAATTACATACTACACTGATAGAATTTTCGTTCGTACTATTAATGAATCGATTTCATTAATCTGAATTCATTGAGTTAATGAACAATTTTCATTGAATTAATGAAAAATTCATTAATTACATGAATTTTTTCATTATATGTTTTTAACTAACCCGTAAGATATGCTATAATTTTTATAAGGGTTTTGAATTTGCTGAACAAATTCATTAATACTATGCACAAAATTCTATCAGTGTAGCAAAAACTTTAATTTCTCTGTGTATTTCCTGAAGCTAATAGTATTTGTGAAACTCCTTATTTTTAAGAATCAAGTAAGCAGTCGGATAACCACTTATAATTCAACTTTTTCTAAGCATGTTTGTAACCACTTATTATTCAGAATCTCATAACTACTTACTTCTCATTTTTTCGTAAGCGAGCGGGTAAACGTGACTACTTATAAAAACGACCACGCCAAACAAAAATAATGAGTTTAGACGCCAAAAAATAAGTTGTGCGGAGCTATGAATTTCAATTATATAACCACTTATTTGGTAATGAAATATTTTGCTGGGTTAATCATGTGTGTATTTAATGTCAAATTTACGATAAACGCTAATTTAGTTCTTAAAATAGTACACTTAAAATAATACGTAAGTAGAAAAATTTGTCAAGCCGTTTTCAAATCGATTTGACTAATTTTTAACCAATTTTTAGTTGAAACACTGATTTAAGCAAAGATTTTAGTTATCTACATTTAACACATTACTAAAAATCCTCAGTACTTTAACTAATTTTGAGTGTTAATTTTCAAAATTATTTAAAACTAATTTTTAAGAACCCATTCGTTAAATTTTTTTAAACTAAAATAAAAAAAATCGTTAAATTTTACAACATTTATTGTTAAAATATAATAATTTCATGTTACCGTTATTACCCAGTAGATGGCGCCACCAATGTATCCGAAATTTTAAAGATGACGCTATTTCTTTCCCTCCAGCAAAATTTATGATATTTCGACTACCCTAACCGTACAATACCCCAGCGAAAGGGGTTATCTCTATCAAAAAATGGACCTTGGCGGGGCCTTGGACCCTCGGAATTTTTAATAAAAATTTTACATTTCATAAAATGGCCCATATATCGAAAATTAAGCGCCCGGAAGGCCCGGGGAGGGTTTCTAGCAGAGATACAAGCCGGTCCATTATGTCGGCTGGCGGCGGCTAATGGCTAAAATGGTCGGCGGCGATTGATTTTTAGAGTTGAGCCGCAAACGCATCGGCGGCGGCTGGCTTAAAAAAATAGTATCGACTGGCGGCGGCTAATCGGCTAACGTCGGCTAAAAGGTAAATTTTCCAAGAATTTCAACAGATGCATACACGCAAAAAAGCCACTGCAAAAATATCGAAGTCAACTTTGTAATTTTTTATAGGTACTCTTAAAATAATAAGTCAGTAGAAAAATCTGTCCAAATCGATTTGACTAATTTTTAACAAATTTTTAGTTGAAACACTGATTTAAGCAAAGATTTTAGTTATCTTCATTTAACACTATACTAAAAATCCGCAGTACTTTAACTAATTTTGAGTGTTAATTTTCAAAATTATTTAAAACTGTGTAATGGGGTTTTTTTTCTATATTCGCCTTGAGGTCATAGGTTTAAAAATAAAAACAAATTTTTCGTTTTATTTTTAAAAAAATGGTTTATTTTCTTTCAATATTTCGTAACAGCTTCGCTGTTCATCTTCAGGAAAAAATTTAATTATCTGGCGATAAAGCGCCAGTAAGCAATTTTTTTAATTCCCTGATCGTATTTTTTTTTAATACACTGAACGAATATGAAATTGAACGAATTCAGTGGCGAATTAATTCAGTAAGGAATTAATTCATCTGATCAATAAAAAGAACTATAACAATTGAATTAATTCTTCCAATTTGTTTTTTGTTGAACACGTTCAGTTCAACGAATTCAGTGAATTACTTAAGAAAAGGTCTTCATTCAATTCTAAAGAAGATTGAATTGGATTGGTAGTGAATTCATTAAAAAACTAATTAATTCTTCAAAGCTCACCTCACCCCCATGAGAAGGTCATCTGTGTACAAAAATAGATATTGTTTGGGCCTTGGACCATTCGGACATTTTTTAAAATTCCATTTTATAAAATGGACCATACCTCGAAAACTAACCGATATACAGTAAAATTGCTCCCTTAGAGTATCAATATAAGCCCTTACTAGTTATGGACTAGGTCCGAGAAAAAAGTACAAATAAAATTGTAGTTTTATAAATTCTTTGACTAAATTCCGAATTTTTTAATTTAACAAACATTAAAAAATCTGCAAATTTGATTTTAAGCCAAAAATGGGAATAATTTTTGTTAAACTAATAAATTTTTCTGTTGAGCCAATAGACATACAATTTTGAGTGTATAAGTTAAAAAAATAGAAAAGTATTTTATTAAATTAATATTTTGAAAATTTGCACTTAAAATTATTTAAAGTGCCTACTGAGGATTTTCATTAATGTGTTAAATGAAGATAACTAAAATCTTTGTTTAAATGAGTGTTTTAACTAAAAATTTGTTAAAAATTAGTCCAATCGATTTGAATATATATTTGTTCTTTTTACTCCTGCAAGGAGCATATGGCCGCTATGGGCCGATTTGAATCCCGATTTACAATTTTTTTTACTGAACTGTAATTTTAAATGCACTAACAGAGCTTTGAAGAGTTAATTCGTTAATTCTGGAATTCGTTAAAAGAGAAACTAAGGTAACAAAAAAGTCGCCAACGATGTCAAAGATTTAAATTTAATACCATAAAAACGTTGATGGAAAGGCATCAGAAAAATTAAAAAATTTTGTAAAATAAAAATAATAAAAATTTGTATATAGGTTTATAATAATCTTAATTTTAAAAAACACGGTTATAAAATAGTTTTTATTTTTAAAATTGAACGACTGTTTCATCAGTTTTTTTTTGGATTTTGTGATGGACATTTTTTTTCAAACACAGTCCTTATAATGCAGAAACCTATAGAATTGTAGTATCAAAAAAAACGCCTAGTTGTGGTACCGCCAGTTTGATGCAAAACATTTTAAAAATCAACGATATCTCAAAACAAGAAAATTTTACTTTTCAAATAATTATGTATATTTAAACAAATTTTATCAATTTTCAAAAAAAAACATATTTTTGCTGGTTCCGAGACCCTAAACTTGGATAAATTCTACGACTCAGTATAATTACAGATAAAACTGTTGTTTTACAAATTTTTTACTTAAATTTAGATTTGTTAAATTTAACAAAAAAAGTGTTAAAATCAACAAATTTTATTTAAAGCCAAAAAACAGAAATACATTTTGTTAAAGTAACAAATTTTTCTGTCCAGCTAACAGACGTATTATTTTGAGTGTACGAATTGCGAATTCGATAAATAATATATATTTATTTAAGTACCAGGACAAGTGTTTTTATTTTTTTTTGTATAATTATCAGTATTTAAAGATAAACAATTTACCAAAACCTTTAACAGACCTTTTGAACGAATATTTTAATGCGATTTTAAAAAATATATAAATTATAAAGCTGTTGTTTTAATGCAAATTCTACTTATTATTATACTAATAGACATAAACCTGTAGAAATAGCAGAAAAAGTTTAGTAGATTAGTTAAAAATTACTTTGCAGAAAAACCTGCTGAAATTATCAGATATTTTTGCTAGATACTAGCAAAAAAAAAAAAAAAAGAACAGTAAAAATAAAATAGATAAATTTACAGAATTTTAGTTATATTTGAGTTAACTTTTATTTAATTAAAAATGACAAATTATACTGTAAAATCTGCAAAAAATTTTCTTAAATATTAGTGGACTTAAAATAACAAAAATAAACTGTTACAACATTTTTGTTATTTTTAAGTTAAATTTAGTTGAATGTAAAAAGCACTGTATCTTGGTGAAATCAACAGAAATTTTTGTTAAAAAAAATAGTAAACTGCTGATTTCAGAAGGCTAGAATCGCTAAAAACAACAAAAATATCTTCATGTTTAAAGAGCTGTCATATTAAATCTGGCCACCATATGTGAATAAAACTAATGCAAGATTTAAGGAAATTTTATAGAATTTCTAACAATATTCAGTTTGTATAGATCCGATAAGTTCTCGCTAAATTTTACTATGTAATCTGATAAAACGTCGATATCGCTGATTTTTCATTAAAAGCCACGCCTACTTAGGACGGGTAGTAAAATTCAAAAACAAACGCTACACTAAAAATTTCTACAATTTCCTGAACCATCTTCCAGTTCTTCGGGACAATTTAATCATTATTTTGATCCTTAAAAATAAAAGCAACGGGAATAAAATTAGAAAAATCTTTACTTGAATCTATTGTATTGTCCGTCACTGTAACTACTTGCAACACACTCATTACCTTTGTAACGTAAGGATAATGGCCCTTACTATAAAAGTGTATTTTAAATTTAAAATCGACTTTATTTTTAATGAAAATTCTACAAAAACATTTATATTTTCGAATATTTTGATTGGTTGAAAATAAATTAACCAATCAGAAGTCTCCAAAAATAAACCAAGTCATGGCATACTGCCACCCAATATTTTAACTAAAGTCGACTTTAACTAAAATATACATTTAAAAAATTTAGATAGTAAGAGCGAATATTTTCATATTTAATTGAGAAAAATAGACAAATTTAAACAAAAAATTTCATAAGTGAAAATTTGTAATCTTTGGGTGTAAAACAAAGGTTTTGTAAAAATCGTCCATATGAGTGATATCAAAAAATGTGATAAAAACATGTAACCAGCTAATTTCTAATGCATGGATTACATTTGCTTTATATATTTCGATATATGTCAGCGCTTTCTCAACTGTTTTACAAAATTTATAACAATCTGACCAATTTTTGGTTAATACATAAAATTTGTGGCCCATTTTATAGGCCAAATGTAAACTCCGTAACCAGTAATTCATAAGGTTTTTCAACTTTAATAGCTTATATTTTAATAACCAATGAAGCTAAACACTAACTGTACACTCAACCAAAAAAGTCTATAATAGCTACTGAAAATTTTGCTGTTATTACGGGAAATTTAACTGTTTTGAGGCCAGCGGTATTTTTTGCTAATTTTAGCAACACATGTATGATGATCTGTATTACAATAAAATTAGTGGAAAAAATTAGTAGCCGCTACTAAATTTTAGTAAAATTTATGTAAAATGCAATTCGAAAAAAAATCGATTGGCTAAAATCAGTTAAAAAACTTCCCTACGGGGAATGAGGAGTCAATTGCCCTCCAAGTACCTATCCCGTGACCGGTCAACCGAAGGCATATTACTAAATTAGTACAAATATGAACCAAAGAGAATTAATTAATTTTCTAAGTATTTTTCGATTCGTTGCTTTCACTGTTGCTTTTAAAAAACTTGACCAATACCGAAATAAAAATAAAATTCGCGGCATATTTTTTAAAATATTTTTTTTATTTATTTTACTCTTTTATTTATTTTGAAATTTATTTTTTTACGATTTGCTTATTTAAGCTCATATTTTAAATTTTTATAATTTTTTGCTAAAAAATTTTAAGTTTTGTATTTTTAATGTTTTTTAATGTTAAAGCTGTTTTAACAATTGTTTTAACAATTGGTATTTCATTAAATTTTCTTTTTAACTTAAAAGCAATTTTTTTAATTTTTATTTATATTATCAGAGTTTTTGAGATAATTTTCTAATTTTTAATTGATTTTTTAATTTAAATATGGCCAACGCAAAAAACTAGTCAACTGCCATTAAAGGACCTATCCCGTGACTGGTCAATCGGGGGCATACTGAAGGCACTTCCTATTTTTTCTTTTCCATTGTTTTATTTGCTTGTAGTGTTTGTTTTTTTCTTTTTCTTTTTTATTTGAACAGAAACGAAAAATATATAACTTTACCGTCAGACAGCCATCACGCATAAGCAACATTAGCTCAGACGGTAGAGCGTTTGCCTTACAAGCAGGTTGTGTTATCGAGCCCTACTTCGACGCCAAGTAGATTATTTTTAATTCTTAATTTTTTATTAGTTTATTTGAAAAGCCATTTTTAGACACACCACCTTACTGTCGCAAGGTGTCTAAACTGTGGCAATTGGTCATTTCCAATGACAACGCCATGTTAAAGTGATATGTCTCTTTCAAACAAAAAGACCGATCAACGACCGGTCTCCGCCCCCTTGGGACCTATCCTGCGTGTCATCTGAGACCGGTCCCTTTCCCCGTAGGGTTACTAAATATCATAATTTTAGTACAATGAAATTAGTATAAATAATTAGTTGCAGCTACTAAATTTCAGTAAATTGCTGTAAACTTTAATTTAAAATCAATCTGCTAAAATTAGCAAAAAATTGTACTAAAAAATAAAAAAACTGTAAAATCAAAAAAAAAAATTTTTTTTTCTTTCGATTGTAACAAGCGTATAATTGCTTCATCGTACTTGAAATTTGGAGTCAAAATTGCAAACGGTTCTCCAGTTATTGCCGTTTTATGCATTGGAGATGCAATAAAATTTTCTGGGTGTTATTTCTAAACTAAGAATATATAATTAGTAACAAATATAAACTAAACAAGAATTGTAAAAAATCAAAAAAAAAATGTTTAAAAATTAGTATATTTTTCTGCTAAATTTAGCACTTGGTTTTGAAAAATTAGTAAAATGTTTTGCTGAAATCAGCAGCGAAAATTAGTAAAAAAATCCGTAATTTGTAATAAGAGAATAGTAGTGTTTCCAATTCGGTTAATCGATTAACCGATTCCTCGATTAATCGCCTCTGTTTCGGTTAATGTCGAAACAAATAATTTAAAACTCAAATAATTATTCGACCCGAATAATCGGTTAAAATAGGTCGATTAACCGGTTACATTTTTAATATAGAATTTTTCCTTTATTTTTTCCCAATACTTCATAATTTTCTTAACTTTAGTTAAATAATTGCAAGAAAAAAACAAAAACTAACTAAAATACCATGGAATTCTTTTAAAATCCAGTGAAAGAGGTCCTTAAGCCTTTAGATATCTTTTTTGAGCAAGGCCAAAAAAAGATGTTTTTAAACTCCTCAAAACACACGACGTGTTTGGCTGGGGCAGCTTTGAAGTTCTATATAGGCTTAAGGAAATAAAATAGACAATTTACCATTTCTGTTTCAATTATTTTAAAAACTATAAAAGTAATATAAATTATATTCCCATGCCCTTCATGGCAAGGTTTTTTTTTTTTAATTTCAATTCAATTTTATTTTCAATTTTATAAAAATTATGCAGTATGTTTTATTAATATCCCTGCGAGCCGGTTGGCTTGTCTGCATTTGTTTCAAATCTGTGTCACACAACTGCCAATCAACATCTTAATTCTGTAGAAACTCCAACTTATCTTACATCTCCCAAGAAAGTGTGTATAGTCGGTTCAAATATCACATTATTTCTATAACATGTTCCACTAGAAATACCATGGAAACCAAACCCGTTTCCCGGAATTTAGTGACATTTTGCATTAGTGCCATTAAAAATAAACAAATAACCTAAAGTTGACACAAAATTAACGTGAAAATATCATGGTTGGCAAACACTAACCGTAAAATACTGTTAACGATTCAAAACCCTTTCAACGAACTATTTTTAACCCTGAAATACCACTAACGAAATAACTTAAAATACCGATAACCTTAAAATACCCTAACGAAATAAATTAAAATATCGATAACCTTAAAATACTTTAACGATATAAAATACCGTTAACCCTAAAATACATTAACGAAATAGAACTACGTTAGGTTTTTTCTCTAAAAAACATAAAAATTAAATAAAAAAAAAAAATAAGTTTGTATGAGTTTGTTTTGAATTACAAATGGTATTGTTAACTATGTATACGTACGGTCGTAATATTAAGTTTGTTTGGCGTAATTTTGGGTAAAGTCTGGTGAAATGAGAGTAAACAAATAATTATCTCAAAAAATGGTAAAAATGCTCATAATACCGGGAACGCACAAAACCACCCAGCAAAACCTTGGTAATGGGTTAGACCTTTTTCACGGGTTAGATCTTTACCTTGGTTTTATTTAGAAACCTAAAGTAATACGTTACTAATATTGTGATACATCAATATTTTTGTGGAAGGTATGAAATAATGAGTTACCGATATAGTGATCTAGTGATAGTGATATAGTGATAAATAATAATCTGATATCTTTAAAATATGCTACGAAATAACGTAAAATACCGATAACCTTAAAATACTCTAACGAAATTTTCTAAAATACCGTTAACCTTAAAATACCCTAACGAAATATCTTAAAATACCGATAACCTTATAATAACCTAACGAAATACTGTTGAAATAACGTTATCACTTATCACTAACTTTATGAAACGGTTGCAAACCCTGGAAAATATTCAAATTTATATGAAATTTGACATCTGTAACTGTACACTGAGAGAATTGTCAGCATGTAGAATTATGAATTTTTACATTGATTCCATGAAGTTTTGCTGGAATTTGTCCATTGAAAGATTTCATTGAATTGATGTAGTTTTTTTTGAAAAATTTCATATTATTTAATAAAAATTTCATACACCCAATAAAAAAGTTTTATTAAAAAGAGCTTCATAAAAATTTTGAAGCTTTTTTACAAAATTTATTTTTTCATTAGTTAAGTGAAAATTTTCATTAAAACTCGACCAAGAAAATTCTCTATGCGTAAGTTAGTTCAAACTTTCGTTTATTTTGTTAATGTCCCTTAAATAACGAATAACGAAAAAAGGCTGAGAATTTAACAATTCTTTATGATAATCTTCAGCTAATTATGCAAATAGTCAGGAAATTTTTTTTAAAATTTTTGTAGAGTAAATTCGTATTTTCAGTTAACTAAAATTTTACTCAAAGAGAATTAAATTTTTTTTTGCGGTTTTTTTTTTGCCATTTTTAACTAATTTTTAGTAGAGCTAATTAGAGGTGGCTTTTGCTAATAGGAGTTTTTGCTCGGTTTCTCTGGAGTAGATGTGCTTTTTTAATTTGAAAACTTTTTTTAAACACATCGAATTTATATATTTTATAACTCCACTTTCATAATTTTATAAAATTTTATTCCAAAATATTTTATTGACTCCTAACTGTAAAATATTCAAAACAAATTTCTCTGATAATAAATATTAACACTACTTAATGACAAAATTTATATTTTAATAAGAATTTTAAAAAACAATATATATTTTCTCTTTAAGACTCATTAATTTTTCTTTATGGAGTTAATCGATTTGGTAACTGAATCATTCATTTAACAAAAACAGGAAGCTCTTTGTGAATTATTGATAAAAAAAATTAAGGAAATATATTAATTTTGCATTAAACGATTAATCGCCAATTTTCTCGATTAACCGACCCAAATAACCGGTTAATCAATTTTTGTGATTTTTCGAATAATGCTTTAACCGGTTAACCGCCTATGTCGAATAATTGGAAACACTAGAGAATAGCAAAAATGATTACTAAAAATAAAAATTGTACTAATAATCAGTATAAAAATAGTATAGTGCGATTGGAAACTGTTTACAAATTTTTTTACAAACTTTTTTATCTGAGTGTAAGAATTTTTATGAAGAGGAAAAGTAACTCTTTTAACAAAAATTAATACATTTTACAAACTTTTTCGTATATCTATGCTAACACGACTTCAACTCTGTAACGATTTTTCGTCATAATTTTTGGTAAAAATGCATACACCAGAATTTTGAAGTTATCTATTAATTATATTGCGAAAAGTATAATGTTATTTATACTAAAATGATCGTTGGACTGCAGTGTTGCCATTTTAGCATATTTTCTGCTAGATTTAGCAGATTGAGTTGGGCAATTGCATATTTTTTTTGTAAAAATATGCTAACTACTTTTTAGCATATTCTGTTGGACAAAAGCAGATTTTTTAGCATATTTTGTTTTATTTAATAAAAGCATATTTTTAGCATATTTTTTAACAAAATAATTTTTTCTGTAACAATATTTATAACAATAACAATGTTTTCATAACTATTTATTTCAAGCGTAATTATTCAATTCTTTTTTCAGTGTAAACTTTTTCAATAGTATTGATATACTATTATAATTTGAAAATACTACAAAAACCATAAAAAAAATTTAAAATCAGTTACATTTATTGTGAAAAAATTAAATGAGAAAGTTTATTTTTTTAGTCTCAAAAAATATTAAAAAGTATTTACAAAAAATGATCTTTTCATACTTTTTTAAAGTATCTTAAAATAAATGTAAAAATTTACATCTCAATTCATAAACATTTTGGAGGTTTACAAAACAAATTCTTCACATAAAATTTGCTCGATAAACCTCCTATAAGTTTTGAAAACATTTATAAAGTAAGGGGTAAACTTTTATATTTGTTCTAAGATAGTTTGAAAAAGTATGAAAATATAATTTTTTATAAACATTGTTTAAAAAAAGTATTTTTTCATTAATAAGATTTTATTAAATAATACTAAAAAAATTATTTAGCAGATTTTCAGCATATTTTTTGTATTAAATTTAGCAGATCTTTAGATTTTTTTTTTAGATTTAACATTTATTTGTTCCACTCATACAACAAGATTTAAATCTTTTAATTTATAGTATGGGTCTGCGGCCCTATGTTCCACTGGGAATTAAAGGATTAAATATATATGGGTCTGCATATTGTCATAACAAATTTTGTACATAATAATTTTTTTTAAATTAATTACAATAGATATATGAACAAAACAGATTTAATTATAAATAAAAATAAAAACATTAAAAAATAGAGAAAAACAAAATTAACAATTTAACAATAAATAATATAAATATTATAAATAAAATAAAATGAATATAATAAAAAAATTGCGATTTTTTAATTTAGCATATTCTAAGCATATATTTTTTATTTTAGGATTTAGCAGATTTTAGCAGAAATTTTTTAGGAATCTAGCATATTTCCTTCTAAGAGTTCTGGCAACACTGTTTGACTGTGTGTAATCACCCTGCGGGAAAGGAAGGGTCGATTGATCCAAAGTGACAAATCTGTGGTAGGTGAATAGGGGACATGTTAAAAAACTGATGTAAAACAAAATTTCGGTGTATCAAAAAGTGGTAATTGCAGCAAAATATTCAACATCGTGACTATTGAAATGGAGGCAAAACATTAACGGTGTGTCTCATACTGTAGGTTTAACTTTAACTTAACTAAAAACAAAATAAAATGTCAAAAAAATGTACACAAAACAACAACAAATTTTAGGGTTAACTACTATCCTAAGTTTAAACCTGCAGTATGAGACCCACCGTAACTGGTTCATTTTGGATATATCATATAACTGGAGAAAAAGTATCATAACATCAAATTGACAAAAGTAACTAGTACTGTTACAGTTGAAGTAGTGATATAACACAGAACAGGTGCAGTATAATCAGATGTACTTATATGAGAAAATGGCAATGGGTGCCGGTAAACACTGTCCCGTGACTATTACAAAGTGCACATAATACTTAACTTTATGGCCACAAAAATTATGACATAATACTAAACTATGAGTATTTCAAAAAGACTGATTACGGAACTGTTCGGGTACGAGTAAGCATAATAGACATTGACAATAAAAAAAAAAAACACTAGAGAAACTTAAATCACTAATTGACCCCTTAGTGATTCGACCAAAATAGGTACATCACAGCTTTGTGCTTTTTAAATATATTAATCGTACAGTTTTTTTAAATGTGCTATTCTCAATTTTATAAAAAATAACTAAAAACTACCTGAAAAATCCCAAAATCACCCGAAAGCCAGGTTAGTGGTGAATACTGGAATGGGCTTTGTAAATTTCATACATATTTTTTTATAAGTCAACTTAAGAGGGTTTTACTTAAAACCTGTGCCCAGATTCTATAACACGATAGACGATTATCGTACACTTTTCTGAGTTTAATAACTAACATATTACATAAAATTTTTAAAATATTGTGAAAAATTTTGTAAAAGACGGCAATTTTCCATCACATACTTCAAAATTTTTGAATTTGTCTTTAAAATGTTAGAAATTTAACATCGAAAAGCTGAAGATAATCGTCAGTTTTTTATAGAATCCCTAGCCTGTTTGCAAAAACGGGTAAAAAACTTTCTACTTTTATAACACAGACACAATCCAAGCAAACAAAATGTCAAATTTCAGCAAAATCGGAAGAGTTTTGCCTTCAACATTGAGATTACGTAAAGGATTTTCCAATGTATGAGATATCAATGAATTTTGTGTTTTATTTCAAAGGCTTATCAATAACATTAAGTGTGGAATATGACATCGTTTAAATGAACGTCGCGGCTTCACCAGGGAGCGCACAGCCGATATGCCAAATTAAATTTGAGCAACGGTACGGGTTATGCAGACATCGGTTATTTGTTACTTATTGACATAGACATACGACTTAAGGGAGCCTCACAAGAACAAGTCTAAAGCGATTAAATCGCACGATTTCAGTGACTAGTTCACGTTGCTTCTGTGCGGTTATCTCACAAAGAAATCATCATAATCTGATAATTACCTGTGAAAATGATATAACGATAGGAATTTTCTAATTGGAAAATAAATTGTTTATGTAACATAAATATTTGTTAATTCTGGTCTTCCGATTACACTATGTACACTATGACTGACAAAACTTCAATTAGTCACACTAGCCAATATGCCGACCGTGGTGTATTTCAATAAGAGGCGATGCTACTGGTCGTAGCCTCTGTAGAGGGTTGCCGGTTTGATTCCCGGTCATGGCATATACAAAAAGTTTTTCATATATAGAAAATTTAATAATAAAAAATGCTTCGATCAATTGACAGATCAATTCTTTCTGTAAATGAGTTGTTAAAATTGTTCAGAATTTATGCAGAAATCCTCAAAAGAAACTTAATAGTTTTAGGGACCTCTAAACGTTATTGCATTTTGATGAAATTTGGTTCAAAGGTTGCTGTATTCTACCCATATGTATATACCACTTGTTGCTTTTATATATTTGTTAGAATATTGTTGTACCTCAAGTCCAAATCATAATATGATATTTTGAAACAACAAATGAATCTAATATGACACTATCATATTAGAATTAGGTCTTGAGGTAGAATAATATTGTAACTAAATATGTGAAAATTTAGAAAGTCCGTTCTAAAGCAATAATTTAAATAATTTAGTATATGCAGAGCTTAAACTCTTTACCAAATTTGAATTATAATCATGAATTAATATTTTGCTGGTTTTAAAAACAGATTCGGTGACTTGTTGTTTTACATAAGTTCAGTGACTGGATCCTTCTGGGTTCTTCCAGCACTCGTACTTATTATCACAGACGGTGAATAATAAGTGACATGTTACATGTCAATTAGAGGTGAGCGATCCGGTGATTTTTGAATAACGCTGCTACCCGTGATCGTGATTTTCAAATCACCGTTCTTTTAAACAGTGACCGTGATCACGGGTTTGTAATAGAGATGGGCGATCTGGCGCTTTTTCAGTAACATTCTTCTCAGTGAATGTGTTACTGTTATTAAAAAAAAAACATGTATTGTTTTTGGCAATGTCGTTGAGACTTAGATGGAATTTGTGGACTGCCGTTACCAGTGAGTTATCAATAACTGTGATTAAATCACCGGTATGAAAATATCGCTCATCTCTAATGTCAATTAGTTTCCGTTAAGGGCGGATTATGGGACCGTAAACGTATATGTGATGTAACTGTACCGTGCCGTAGCTAAAAAGTACACTTATAGATTATCGTAAACGACATTACTATTTAGCATCTATTTCATGTGGTTTTATATTTTATTCTAAATTTTTCAATTTATTTGTTAATTTTTATTCCTTATTTGTTGTTTGAATCATTTTTCTTTATTCATTTCATATTTTTTCCGACTAAAATCAGTCAGCTGTTTCGATGCCGGATAGAAAATTCTGATTTCAACAGAATGATCCGGCAAGTTCGTTTACATTTACGTGTTAGTAACCATTCGTATACATTTCTTCTTGTGGTATCGAAACAGCTGATTCGTTACAGATACGTTTACGGTGGGGTAACTCAGCCTTTAGTCCTGTGACTTGTTAACTTAGAGCAGTATAGTGATATGTCACGAAAATATTATTATTTATTATTAGTTTTTTAACAAATACTTTAGTTCTGTGATATATGCACTTAAACGAGTCACGTGATATTTTATTTCGCACTAGTTTCGGTACATATCACATAATCAGTGGTGTTAGACCTTTTTGATCAAAAATCGTCAAAAATGTAAAAATAAATCGTCAAAATCGTCAACAATTTTATAAAAAATCGTCAAGAAATCGTCATCAGTAAAATATCATAAAAACACTACACCATTTTCAGTTTTATTTAAAAAAATTCCAAATATATTTCAAAAATGTTTTAAAATTGTCCAAATATATTTAAAACTAGCGGGCGCAGCCCGCTACGTTGTTAACGTGCCTTAAAGTTTAGGCGCAGCCCCCCCCCCCCGACAATTTTTTTAAATACGCTTTTTATTTAAAGTACAGTTTTTTATATAGTAAAAGCCTTAACCCAGTCACCACAAATAAATAATTCTGCACAACAATGGGTTTAAAATAAATAAATAAATATTTGATCACTTTTTCTCATGAAAGTGGATTGTTAGTAATGAATCCATAATAAATTGCAATATACGTGTGTATGTTAAGATAATTTGGTAAAGTGCGAACTTAGGTAGATAGACCCGTAAGTAGTTTTGTTCATTTGTGTTTTGAATGAAAGTAAATAACGTAAAGCAGGGTTGGAAAGCATTTTATAATATTAAAAATAGCGGGCAAAGCCCGCTACGTTGTTAGCGTGTCTTAAAGTTTTTTTTTTAATTCCAGTTTATGTAAAGGTAGACCTGGCAATTCAAGTAAATTCACAAATTCAGTTGGAAAATTTACTGCGTCGGTTTCTTCCACCGGTGCTTCGTTACATGAAGTTTAAATATCGGAATATATAAGTTCCATTCCTTTTCTAAGGTTTTTTCTCTTTTAGAAAATTTGTTTAACTTTTTCGAGATTATGTTTCAATGCTACATAAGTTCCATATTCCGTGGATAGTGTTTGAATAGGTAATTCCCTCTTCCAATCCATTTGCATTGTCTATAATTTCAATTCCACTCGTTCAACGTTTATATCCATTTCGTTCCACTTGTGTAGTGTTTCAATTCCACTCGTTTCCTATTTAGTTTCTTAATTTAGTTGTTCTTTAAGTTTTAGGTTTCTAGCTAAAGACGCAGACGTTAAGAGGGTGGGCAATTTTCCCCTTTTGAACCACCATTTTTACCACGTTCCTGTCCAAAGTCCTAGAGATGCCTTGTCGATAAGTTAGCCCATACTCCAAGGAAAACATATTATATATTACAGGTTTCTAGCCGAAGGGTTCGGTTAGGCCATCAAGGGGGAGAATTATTCCGTTTTTACCCCTCCCGGTAGGAATTTCCAAAAATTCCGTCTTAGAGGACGTCTGCGTTGGAGGAGGAACCTACTACATACATAATTTTAGGTCTCTATATCCAGCAGTTTGGCCAGGCTATCAAGGGGGAAGTTTTTTCCCTTTTACCCCTCCCGGTATGAATTTCCAAAAATACCGTTTCAGGGGACGTCCACGTTGGAGAAGGAACCCAAATACCGAATTTAAGCTCCCTAGATCCAGCAGTTTGGCCAGGCCGTTAAGGGGGAGACTTTTCCTGCTTTTGACCCTACCTGTAGAAATTTCCAAAAATCTCATCTTAGCGGATGTCTACAATAGAGGAGGAACTTTAATACCAAATTTCAACTTCCTACCTCCAGCGGTTTGGGCAGGCCTTTAAGCGGCACTTTTCGCTTCATTAATCCCCATTTTTGCAATGTCCCTGTCCAAAAAGCACCTTCCCGGTAAGTGAGCCCATACTCCAAGTAACATATGTTTTACATTTCAGGTTTCTAGCCAACTTTTACTATTTGTGCCCCTCTGGGTAGGAATTTCCGAAAATCCATCGACAGGGAATTTCAGCTTCCTAGTTCCAGCAGTTTGAGCAGGCTGTCAAGGGGGACACTTTTTCTTTTTTTGTCCCTCCCGGTTGGAATTAGGCTGGAAGAGGAACCTAAGTACCGAATTTCAGCTTCCTAGTTCCAGCAGTTTGGACAGGTCGTTAAGGGGCCACTTTCCCTTTTTGAGCCCCCATTTTATAACGACCCTGTCCAAAATTCAAAAAGTATCTTTCTAATTAGTTAGCCCTTACTCCAGGGACCCACATTTTAAGCTTCAGGTTTCTAGCCGAAGGGGTTTTTACAGGCCCCCAAGGTGAGGCTATTCTTCTTTTTGCCCCTCCCTTTAGGAATTTACAAAAATTCCATCTTCGCGGCTGTCTGCAATGGATGAGGAACATTCATACCAAATTTCAACTGCATTGCCTAAGCGGTTTGGGCAGGCCGTTAGTGGGGACATTTTTCCCTTTCAACCACCATTTTTACTATGTTCCTGTTCCAAAATAGAAAAATTAAGTTACCGGGGAGTTAGTCCTACTCCAAGGAATACATATTTAAAATTTTAGGTTGGCCAAAAGGGATTGGGCAGGCCGTCAAGGAGGAGACTTTTCCCCTTATTTCCCCTCCCGATAGGAATTTCAAAAATTCCGTTTAAGCGGACGCCTACACAGAAGGAAGAACTCACATTCCGAATTTGCTTTTGGGATATCCTATAGGGAATTAGTCGATGTCTACTACAGTGGAGGAACCTTTATACCAAATTTCAACTTCTTACCTCCAGGGGTTTGGGCAGGCACTTTTCCAATTTGTGAGACTGTTTATTGGGAGACTTTTCCCCTTTTTGCCCGTTCCGGTAGGAATTTCCAAAAATCCCGTCTTAGCGCACGTCTATGCCGAATATCAAGAAACCTTGTTTTAGTGGAGATATCCGTGGGGGGAGGAAAAAAAGTAGTGTTTTTTAAATTATACATATATTATTTTAAATGGTACTTTTTGGAAAAACGAAATTTTTTGGAAAAGATACTTTGTTTGTACAAAGTACTTTATTTGTACTTTTTTTAGAAAAGGTATTTTTTTTTAAAAAGGTATTTTTTTTGGAATAATGTATTTTTTTTGGAAAAATGTATGTTTTTTGGAAAAGGTACTTCTTTTAGAAAAGGAACATTTTTTTAGAAAAAGGTACTTTTTTTGGGAAAAGGTACTTTTTTTTGGAAAAGGTACTTTTTTTGAAAAAATTATTTTTTTTGGAAAAATGTATGTTTTTTGGGAAAAGGAACATTTTTTTAGAAAAAGGTACTTTTTTTGGGAAAAGGTACTTTTTTTGGAAAAGGTACTTTTTTTGAAAAAGGTATTTTTTTGGAAAAATGTATGTTTTTTGGGAAAAGTTACTTTTTTTGGAAAAGGTACTTTTTTTTGAAAAAGGTAATTTTTTTTTGGAAAAAGGTAATTTTTTTTTGGAAAAAGGTACTTTTTTTGGAAAAAGGTACTTTTTTTTGGAAAAAGGTACTTTTTTTGGAAAAAGGAATTTTTTTTGGAAAAAGGTACTTTTTTGGAAAAAAGTACGTTTTTTGGAAAACGGCACTTTTATTGGAAAAACGTACTTTTTTGGAAAAAGGTACTTTTTTTTGGAAAAAGGTACTTTTTTTTGGAAAAAGGTACTTTTTTTGGAAAAAGGTATTTTTTTTGGAAAAAGGAACTTTTTTTGGAAAAAGGTACTTTTTTTGGAAAAAGGTACTTTTTTTGGAAAAAGGTACTTTTTTTGGAAAAAGGTACATTTTTTGGAAAAAGGTACATTTTTTGGAAAAAGGTACATTTTTTGGAAAGAGGTACTTTTTTTTGGAAAAAGGTACATTTTTTGGAAAAATGTACTTTTTTTTGGAAAAAGGTACTTTTTTTGGAAAAAGGTAAATTTTTTGGAAAAAGGTGCATTTTTTGGAAAAAGGTACATTTTTTGGAAAAAGGTACATTTTTGGAAAAAGGTACTTTTTTTGGAAAAAGGTACTTTTTTTTGGAAAAAGGTACTTTTTGTAGAAAAAGGTACTTTTTTTTGGAAAAAGGTACTTTTTTTGGGAAAGGTACTTTTTTTGGAAAAAGGTACTTTTTTTGGGAAAAGGTACTTTTTTGGAAAAAGGTACTTTTTTGTCCCCTTTTTGCCCCTCCCGATTAGAATTTCCAAAAATGCTGTCTCAACGGACGTCTACATCGGTCGAGGAACCTACATACCAAATTTCAACTTCATAGCTCTAGCAGTTTGAGCAGGCCGTCAAGGGGGAGACTTTTTCCCCTTTTTGCCCGTCCCTGTAAAAATTTCCAAAACTCCCGTCTTGGTGGATGTGTACTATAGTGGAGGAACCTTTATACCAAATTTCAACTTCCTACCTCCAGCGGTTTGGGCAGGCCGTCAAGGGGGGCCTTTTTCCCCTTTTTAACCCCCATTTTTACAACGTCCCTGTCCAAAATTCCAGAAAGTACTTTCCAGAAAAGTTAGCCCATACTCCAAGGAACACATATCTTAAATTTCAGCTTTCTAGCCAAAGGGGTTTTGGCAGGCCGCCAAGGGGGAGACTTTTCCCCTTTTGCCCGTTCCGGTAGGAATTTCCAAAAATCCCGTCTTAGCGGACGTCTACGCCGAAAGAGGAACCTACATACCAAATTTCAACTTCCTAGCTTCAGCGGTTTGGGCTGGGCGATGTTGAGTCAGTCAGTCAGTTAAGTCACGTTATTCTTTTATATATAGAGAATTGCCCAAATATATTTTAAAATTGTCCAAATATATTTTAAAATTGTCTAAAGTGTTTCAAAATTATATAAAAATTGTATTTCAGAAATTTCCAAATGTATTTAAAAAGACTCTATTTCCCTGCAAACATTAAAATACGAAAATGTTTCGCAATCGTATCGCCTGGAAGAAAAACTTTATTGCGGCAGTAATCATATTCTTATTGCGGAAAATCCCCCTTTCGGGAGTAAATGTCCTCTCTATAGTGATACCCCCAAGCAATACGAAAGCGATATTTTTGAATGATAAATCGGCGATATCGCTAATTTATCACCTGGAAGATAAAAAGGTGATATCGCTAAATTAACTCCTTCAAACAAACTAAACGATTTATATTTTTTATTATTAAATTTAAGTCTGAAAAAGAATATCTGCATACATAATCCATTGACAAAAACATTAATTATCCTGCTGCCATCATACCCGGTTGTTTCCGCGCACTAATCCTCATTTTCCAACGAATTTGTTTCCCATTTTTCCCTTATTTCTTATAATTGTTTTTTGTACAAATTTTGTATTATTTTTTCCAACATTTTCAAAAATTTGAAACGAATTGTGTTTATCTTCCAGATGATAAAAAAGTGATATTGCCGCAATATTATCATAAAAAATTTATGACAAAAAATACAATTTTGGAATTGGTTTTTCCAAATATCTTCCAAATGATAAAAGGAAGACAATTTCAAAATACTACTTGATTATTTTCATTCAAATGGAAAATAGAAGATATCGCTTTATTATCTTCTTGGAAGATATCTTCCAAATGTTTTTAATAGAATTCTAAATGCATTTCAAATTTTTCCAAATGTATTTCCGAAATTTCTATTTTTATTTTAAAAGCATTTTAACAAACATGTATGTTTTCTCTTTCATAATGAAAATTTTATAGGAGTTATGAGACTTAAAAGAAAGAGAAAACATGTATGTTTGTAAAAATGCTTTTAAAATAAATATATAAATTTATGAATATTGCGAATTCCAAATAGACGATTCGAAAAGAACAATTTGCGGTTTTTTAAACGCTTTTTCTTTATAATTTTGCTTGAAATTCGTTCAAAAGTAAGCAATTTTCCTAAATCGTCAAAACATGTGGAGTTTTTATTCAAAAATCGTCAATCGTCATTTGTAAAATTTTGACTAAAAAAATCGTCAAAATGACGTAAAATCGTCATATCTGACACCACTGCACATAATGCCTAACATGAGACTACTTCCTTATTAAATAATTTTAACTTGTTCTGTTGCATACTCTCTTAAACCAGTAGTGTGATATGTTACAATTGACAAGCTTTGCGACAAGTCACAAGTAGCTCAAAATGTAGAAATTGCCACCTCCTATGACAAGCCCATGTTAAAGTTGCCGGGTATTTTCATATAAATAAACCGAATCGAGGACTGGTAACTCCCACAAAGTTTCTGTCACGTGACCAGCTCTGTGACTGATCCATTTCCCGTAGGGCATCTAGTACAACAGACTTGAAATTTTTCTGTAACATTCTCGATATGAAAAAGTATGTCTTTAATAAGATTTGAAAAAATGTTGTAAACTCCGTTCCTAATTTTTACACGAGTGAGAAAAACAATGGCATATTTGGATTCACCTTGTAGGCATCATACGATTTTGTTTGAGAAAGAAAATTCTGACAAAGCGTTTCTGAATGAAAACGAAAAAAGTAACCAAATGTAAACTCCGTTACGGTAAACTCCGTAACCAAAATTGTTTGCATCGGATTGCATTCAAATAAATGTGTATAAATGTTTAAAATATTTTCAAATAACCATAAAGAGAGGTGATTCAACTAATATTTATGCGTCTAAAGATGATTCAACTAACAATTTTGCGTCAAATCAAAAAAAGTTATCAGTTTTTTACCCTAAACTGCTGGAGCGAAAAACGATTGTTTTTGCATTTCATTGGTTTGGAATCGATATTTCGAGCCATTACTGACATTAGTTTGACAAATTATATTTGTTTCACACAATTTAAGAATTTTTTGATCGCCAAATGTTATGTTTTTAATATATTATTTTGTAATTTCGCAACCGCTGATTGGATTTTAAAAAATTTTATATTTTTAAAGAGCAAAAATACAAAATATAAAAAATTTTTTTTTTCGCGGTATGAATTGTATTTTTTTTCGCAAAACCGCTAATTTGAAAAACACAAATTATATTATTGAAAAGCATGTTGAAAACCCAAATACGAAAAACCAGGTTTGGCAGGCAATACCGCTAAAATACCGTTATTGATTCAAAACCCTGTCAACTCACTACCGTTACCCCTAAAATACCGTTACCGAAATACCGTTATCCTTAAAATACCGTTGCCGAAATAACTTAAATACCGTTATCCTTAAAATACCGATACCGAAATAAATGAAATACCGTTACCCCTAAAATACCGTTACCGTTATTTTTAATTTTCCGCTTTTGCTAATTGCACATGTTTATTGAGTATTTTTCGTACTCTAAGTTGGTAAATTGGTTCTGTTTTTCATCTCGGTTGTTTTTTGTAAAAAAAATTGCAGGATAAATCGAAATAACTGACTACCGTTATCCTTAAAATACTGTTACCGAAATAACTGAAATATCGCTAACCTTAAAATACCGTTACCGAAATAATCAAAAAAACGTTATCCTTAAAATACCGTTAGGGAAATAACTAAAAAACCGTTATCCCTAAAATACCGATACCGAAATAAATGAAATAGCGTTACCCTTAAAATACCGTTACCGAAATAATCTGAAATAGCGTTACCCTTACCGATAACCGCATCGTTTCGGTTACAATCCATGCGAAAAACTAATAGATTGAAGAAAATTCTGACGCAATTTTTTTTGTTATACCTTTTGCTTGTGGAAATGTAAACTCCGTTACCACAAGAAAAACTAAAATTGTTCAAAAAAGTTATTGCCACAACTTGTAGAAGAGACTTTTTGCAACTAGGTTTATAATGAGTGAACTTACTGATTCCATTAAGAAAAAACCGAAATATTAACACTTTTTGCTTCTCACAAATTTGGCCCAAAAACTTACCACATTTTTTGATTTCACCCATATATACTTTTCTATTAAAAAAACCTATTATTTTAATAAGGGCATATTCATCGATGTAACTACCCAATCAGAAAGAAAGAGGTTTGTAGTTAGAAGGTTTCGAGTTCAAATACAGTTACGCCATACATTTTTTAAAATTTATTTGTTGTGAATGCTTTTTAGTTTGACTCTAGATTATAAATTAATATCACTTTTTCTTTAACCCTCTAATGCTCTTTCTTCTGATTACAATAATATTTAAACCATATATTTGGCGTTGAAAATCTACTATGGAACAAATATTAAAATTTTAATTTATCGCTTTATTTAGGCGATATAGCACAACAAAGGTTGAAGACGTATCTTAAAACCCAGTGGTCAAATAATTTCGGTTTTTGCTGTAAATAACACTATCAATAAAATAAAATTACGTACCAAAAATTGTTGATCAATTGTTGTTATTTCGAAAGTTATGAGGATTTTCGCTTTTTGAAAATTACGAAATTTGGCGAATTCGGCACTAAACATCAATAAATTTTGACGAAATTAGTTCTGCTTACTACTACCTCTAAGTATATAATCTGTTTTTAATTTTAAGAAAATATGTTGGCTAGTTTTTGAGTTAGAGAGATATTTGTAAAACGTATCCTGACGTTATCCTGTGAGTGCTGGAGAAAAAATTTTAACTGATTTTACATTTAGAGACTTTAAACTAGCTTTGTTATTATCGGTAATGTACGCCAGATCGTAAATGTATTTTTGGCAATTTTTTTAAATTTTCTAAATTTTCACTTTACCTGCTTTTCGCTTGAAAACCGTTCCTTATATAAAAAAAGTTTGAAGGCACAAAAATAGATAGTTAAGTTTTGTATGGATATAATCAGGGGGTATCCATTAAAGTTTTTTAAGAATTCGTAAAAATTTCACACACGAATGAGAAGAAAAACACAAAGAATTTGAAGAAATTTAACAGCGAACGAGAGAAAATGAAGGACGTCACTAAAACAATAAATTTAATAAAAACGTGTTTACATGTAAAAAAATCATTAAAAACAATAAAAAATAATTAAAATTGATTATTTATTATTTATTTCACTATTAAAGTTGTTTTTGTTACCGCGTTAATCAATAATCATAAGAAACAATAAAAACAGTGCCCTGTTAACTTTTTCGGTTTTTCTTTTGTTTCTCTTATTCTTCAAAGGAATTAACAGGAACCCAATCCATATAAATTTTAAGGGAACCAAAGAGTACACTTTTTCCGTATGGGAACTCTTTAGCCTATATCCTCGTTGATATAATACAACTTGTTTAATAAAATATTGGGTGCGTTCGGCAGATACAATTTGACAGTCAACAGTTTTACAACAGTTGTGCAACTATCTGCTGAACGACCTGATCACTAACCGCTCAGTCTGAGCGCTGTCATATTTTGGTAGCGTAAAAAATGTATGCTACTTTTGATCAAATAGTGATACATTTGTTGTTGTTGATTTTAAAAAATTTTTGTTTTGTATGATTGACAAATAAAAACATACAAATATAATTCAAAAACAAAAAAATTAAAAAATCAAAGGAAAATATAGAAAAACTATATTTAAAAACAAAACAAAGAAAACATCGTTCAGCAGAGTAAGTAATCACAAAGCGCTACAAGTCACCGGTATCAGTTTAAGGTTTCTCTGCCGAATGCTACCATTGTTATTTAGCCAGTGTTGCCAACTCTTGAAAGCAGGAAAGCACCGTGTGAATTGTGAAAACGGGTAAAAAGGGTAAAAATTTACCAACAATGGGGTAAAAAAGACAATAATAATTTTTTGAAAAATTTAAGTCAAGAATTTAAAAATACATTTTAGCTTTGTAAAATCGTGTAGAAAAGATTCAAAAAATAACCAAAAAGGGGGAAAAACCACCAAACTAATATTTCAAAATTTTGAAGTTGAAATATACGAGGTTGCTATTTAAAACTGTACTACAAACATTGTGAAAAAATGTATTTTTTGTTTAGTTCGTATTATTTTTTCAACTTTGACAGAAAATTGAAGAAAAATTGTAAAAAACGGCAACATACCAAAAATATAAACTGTACAAAAAGCACTTAAAGCACTGCCAGAAATCTGAAAAAAGCACTGTAAATACCCGCTTTTTTTAAACGGGTATTTGTAAGAAAATCACCGGGTACAGGAAGGAAAAAAACACAAAAAAATACCCGAAAAGCACTGAAATGGCAACACTGTATTTAGCCAAAAACTATTTAAAATCTGAAGACCGCCTTTAGGCGTCCTTGTGCATTAGAGGGTTAAATTATTTTTAAAATTTCAAAGAAAGATGATACAATTTTCACAAGTAAATTACAAAGAATAAACAATTTTAAATAATTCGATAAGGCCAGCAAGACAGAATACGTATTTTCGGCTTTCGCTACAAAGCCATCATTAGTGTCATTTGCCTTGACGGGTTAAACTTAGATAATCGTCTACTTATGTGAAAGTTGAAAGCAAATCAAATATGTTGACAACTCAACTTAGACTAACATCAACGAAATCTAACAATGCTATTTTTATCCTTTGTTATTATTACTCTTTTTTGCTTTGAACCTTAATTATTAAAGTAACTCAGCTGGTTCTATTCAACACTGTGTATGATAACCACAGATTTTTTGAATTGCAACGAACCGTTAAATTTAAATTTAAATGTATGTTATTTAAATTATATTTTGCACCATTTCATATGTTTCTAAGATGAATGAGGAGTATGTATAGTTGATCTTTTTATTTTGTAAATGAATGTTTTTTAGTTTGACTCTAGATCATAAATTAATATCACTTTCTGTTTAAATTATTTTTCAAATTAAATAAAGATGATACAATTTTCACAAGTAAATTACAAAGAATAAAAATTTTTAAAGAATTCGATAAGGCCAGTAAGACAGAATACACTCAAAAAAATAAGTTAGTAGAAAAGTTAGTAAAACGTCTTGTATATCAAGTGTACTAGTTTTTAGCAATTTTTTTGCTGAAATTCCGTTTTCAGCAAAAATTTTAGTTATATTTTTTTAGCACTAAACTAATTTTGAACTAATGTTTTACTAATTTATTTTGCTACAAAAATTGTGATGATAACCGCATTCATAGCGTGGACGACAACCAGATAGACAAGATGTAGATGTCGCAGATTGTCTGGAAACGGAAATGACAAAAAAAGAAAAACAACTCTACACATATTCTATATTTAAATTTTCAGCACATAAATTAACTAAAGTAAAATTTCGCTACAAGTTTTTTGAGTTTTTTTCAGTCTACTAATATTCAGCAAAAAGTTTAGTGATTTTAGCAAGGATTTTTTTCATTTGCAGTCGACTAAGTGTTTGCAAAATTTTTGCTGAAAATTACTATTTCTTTTGCTAAAAATCAGCTCGCTAATTTTCAGCAAACCTTTTGCTGAAATTACCAACTTTTTTGCAAGCACTCTCCTGACTAAAAATTTGCTGACACAGCAACATTTTTTGCTGACTTTACTGACTTTTTTTTGAGTGTACGTATTTTCGGCTTTCATCAGTGTCATTTGCTTTGACGGGTTAAACTTTGATAATCGTCTACTTATGTGAAAGTTGAAAACAAATCGAATATGTTGACAACTTAACTTAGACTAACATCAACGAAATCTAACAATGCTATTTTTATCCTTTGTTATTATTACTCTTTTTTGCTTTGAACCTTAATTCTTAAGGTAACTCAGCTGGTTCTATTAAACTCTGTGTATGATAAACACAGATTTTTGAATTACAACGAACCGTTAAATTTAAATTTAAATGTATGTTATTAAATTATATTGACAATTTGTTATTTATTGCTCAAAATTTCATAATTGGATATTTGTTTAATTTTATTGTATTAGATTCAACTTAAAAAAAGGGAATAAAAAAATTAAAAAATTCATATCTTTTTTTTTTTTAAAAACACCCTCTTGAAAATTTCAGAATGTTTTAAGATCAGTTAGAGGTTTTATTTAAAAAAAAAAAATTGAGCAAAAAAAAAATTGGTTTTTGGATTTTTAAAATTGAAAAACGAGCTAAGAACCTTTTTTAGCTATTATAGTTTTTGAGATATTCAAAAAATAACCACGTAACAAAGAAAAAAATTAGAAAAATTATGACATTTTTTCAAATTTTAAATATTACATAACTTTTGAAAAAAATATTGCAATTTTTTTCCTTTGGCAAAACTTCGTTATATGATGAAAGAAAAGTTCTGACCAAAATTCATCCAAATCGAAGGGGTCGAGTCTAACCATGTATAATAGAAATTAATAACCAGGGCAAGGAACTTCATGCACTTAAAAATGGAAAATATGCACCTAAAATATGCGGCTAAAAAAGAAAAAAATATAAGAAATATGCACTAAAAACTATTATTTTTGCAAAAATGCATTAAAAAGCACATAATATGCATTTAAAGTCAAAATATGCAAAAACATGCATTTATGACAAAATATGCAAAAATATGCAACTACAAATCGATGCCATTTTGTTCTAAATTTGATAATTCGAGTAAATATTTAGTCCATATTAGTTTTGGACTATCGACAAAAAACATGCATTTGCATGGAATTCCTTGTGCTATTAATAACCTTTATTGGGATTCTCTAACCAAAAATCGCTATTTTCTCGAAATCCGCGGAAATAAAATCTCTGCCCTAGCCAAATGAAAAAAGGAATTCCTACAATTTTTGTAGTTTTAAATCTATAATATGTTTTTAATATAACCTTAAAGTCCAATCGTTGATTTTTTAAAATTTCTTTAAAAAATTTTAAAAAATTTAAAATTGTAGATTTGAAAACAGTGTTTAAAAATTCTGACCTCTTTGGCACTAATTTAAAACGAGTTAGCTTGACACAATAAATAAAAATACTTCTCATCTGCACTCACAAAAGTTTGTCGGTAGAATCTACTGAAAATGACAGTTAAAACAAAGGTATATGCAGTTAAAAAGGCGACAAAGGTATTTACCTTTAAAATAACTAAAACTTTTGTTATTTTTAACTGTTGAAAAATAACTAACAAATGCATTAAAAATAACTACCAATGTCGTAAAATTAACTGATAAATTTTTACTACAAAAATTTCAAAACAACTGACAAAATTGGTAAAAACTACTGTTTTTACAGTCAATTCTTTTTGTTTATAAAAGTATATTTTAATAAAAAAAATAATTTGTTTTTCGATTACAAAAATATGTGTTATTTCTTCAGCTCATTTAAAATTCGAAGTAAAAATTCCAAACCGTTCTCCAGTTATTATGCTTTTATGCATTAGAGATACAATACAAGTTTCTGATTTTTATTTGCAAACTAGAAATATATCAATAATAACAAATATAAACTAAACAAGAATTTTTAAAATTCCAAAAAATTCAACGAAATTTTTTATTTTTTAAATAACTAACAAAAATAACTGTTTACTGTAAAATTACTGTTGTGGTAGTTGTTTATTATGATGTTAAAAATAACTGGTTTAAACAACTGTTACGAAATTAAAGTACTTTTTGTTAGTTGTTTTCTTAAATAACCGTCATAAAAGTTGTTTTCCTTTTTCTATAGAAAAACAACTGTAATTTCTGTTAAAAACAACAACTACCGATTACTACACAAACAACTGTCATGTAGTAACTGTCAAACTTGTTTGAGTGTGAGTTTCCTAGAACTTATAGAATAAAAAAATGTTTCTAAATTTTAAAATTAATTGAACTAATCTAATTTTAAAATTTGGACCCATTTCTTAATTAAGTGGTCTGCGACACATCAGTTGCCGGAGGAAATTGTAATAACTCGGCTGTTTTTTAACCGATTTAAGTCTTTATTGTGTTTTTACAAAGAGAATTCTAATCAGTTTTAAAATATTACAGTTTTTGAGAAAATATACAAAAAGTAATATTTTTCCCTTGTAATCCGTGTTCCAAACTTCAGGGCCGGTGCGCACGATTCCCGACGTAGTTTTACACACAAATAAATATTTCCAAGGGGTAGCCCGGTCAATAACACCCTAGTGTACACTAACAAATTCATCGTGGCTTAAAACATTTCGTAAATATATATATAGATTAATAAAAAAACCTCATATCATAATTTTTTTCTATATAGGAACATTGTTCATATATATAACCCGGCATGGAAATTATTGTTTAAAAATCTCTTAATTCCAATACTATACAAAGCGTTATTTTTAGAATAATTGAAAAAACGCAAAGGTTTTAAGTTTAAAACTTACGGATAAGGTATAATGAAACTCATTAGAGGTAATTTACGGGCCACATTACGACGATTGCGAATAAGACGAATTACAGCGTCTTCCCAACGAATCATGCGACCCAAAACCAAACCCATTGGTATAGTAGGAAGACCAATGAGCAATATAAGTGGATCATCATTTTCCATTAAAGCCAAATCTTTTTTATGGCCAACAATCTGAAAAAAGAGAAAAGTAAAGGTTAATAAGAGAAACAACAAAAATACACCATTTTCAATTGTAGTTTCAAAAGAAAAAAACCAGGCCAATTTTCATATAAAATGTAGGGTAGAGGGGGCACTTTTTTTTCAAAACACTGTCATTTCTTAACCCCTAATTATTTTTCAAAAATTACTTTCAAATTGAAGATCTACATATCTTGGCTTTAATTTCTACGATTATTCTAATTATTTGCATATTTTCTATTACTTTTTGAATGATTTTCAAAGTAACCCAAATCGGCGTAACTGCCCCAAACTTGGGGGATATTCGCTAAAAGAGCTAGATACAATTTCAACAAAAAAATATTATTAATACGGCAAGGTCAATGTTTTAATGACTGAAATAAATAATTTAGAATAAGTTCTTTAAGGTATATGATTCTTTTTAATCAATAAATCTCCACTACATTAAGAAAAAAATAATTTAAAACTATAATATAATGATTCTTCAAAATTACAAAAAACTGAATAATTAATATAAATTTAAGAATGAACAGTAGAGCACCCATGAAATATATGGAATTTGCAAAAGTGTTATTTTTCACCTCCCCACGCATTTTTTTTTTTAAATAATAAATACAGCATTTATTTACTTCAAATTACATAACCAAAGCCCTGGTTATGTAATTTGAAGTAAATAAATAAATGATAATAAAAATAAATAATAATAAAAATAAATAATAATAAAAATAAATAATAATAAAAATAAATAATAATAAAAATAAGTAAAAAATACAGTAAAACTATCATATAAAAAAAATACTGAAAACATTATCTTGAATAATATAAATAGATATTTAAATAAAAATAATACAATCACCAGATTTTCCTAAGTGCAGCAATAATAAAAAAAAGTCAAGAGAGATAAAAATGGTAGCACAAACAAGAAACTATAACTCATGAATAGCTACATAATCCTTAAGCTTTCGACTAAAGACCTGGGGTGAAAAAGCAAAACCTCTCAGGTATAGAGGTAGATCGTTCCATATTCTTGAAAGCCTAATCTGAAATGATCGCTCGAACATAGTAGTATGATGTGTTGAATAAACCAGTTGGGGGTTTCTTTCCGAGTTGGAAAAAAGAAAATTGTCAACTATATAATCCGGAAACCCATTAACCTTTGCTTTGTAAAAAACTATCAATAACCTCATACCTACATAATTAACAAAAGAGCACCCAAGAAATTGGATTACGTACGGAGTCACATGAGAGCGAAGTCTTAGGCCAAAAACATATCTGATAATTCTATTGAAAATCTTGGTAAACCTATTAAATTCACCGCCTGTGGTACCAGAAAATACCTCGACACAATATAATATATGAGGCATCAACAAGGCATGTGCCCACACATCCTAATTGAGAGAGGCAGATACAAGTCAAGAGCATACAACCTTCTAAACAAGAATGATATTTTTGAAGAACCGTTATTAATATGCGATGAGAAATTTAAATGATGGTCAATTAAAACTCCAAGACACTTAATCTTATCCACAAATTCAACTCTCATGCCATCGAGAGTAACCATTATAGTATCAGTATCGAAACCAAAACCCATTAACTTCGTCTTTCTTGGATTGACAACAAAACCATTGCCAGAAGACCAAGATATAACTTCATGTATGATGAAATTTACACCCTCTTCCAAGACATCTACAAATTGCGAATCGGCATAGCAAATAAACTGAACATCATCCGCATAAACGTAAGACTGACATGATAGACCATTCCCAAATGTAAGAAGATCATTCAAGTAAATCATGAACAGTAGTTGGCCAATAACAGACCCCTGAGGTACACCACTGGTTATTGGTTTCGTTAAAGAAAAAGAATCGCCAATCGAAACAAACTGACTTCTACAACTCAGATAAGAGGATATAAGTTTACAAGCTTGTGATGAAAAATCAAATAAATTAAACCGTTTGTCCACAAGTTTCGAATATATCACTCGGTCAAAAGCTTTAGATAAATCCAGGGAAAGAAGAACTACATTTTTACCATTATCCAAAAATTTTCTAATCGAATCCGTTAGACCAAGAAGAAGGGCACCAGTACTATACCCACGACGAAAGCCTGTCTGAGATGAGTGTATTAAAGAGTTACTATCAAGGTGTAGGATCATTTGATCCTTTACAATATGCTCAACCACCTTCGAGAGAATCGGAAGGACAGATATCGGACGCAAATTTTGAAGAGTTGAAAAGACCTTCCTTTTTTTTTGGGTATCACCCTAGCTTTCTTCCAATCGTTAGGAAAGTAGACTGAAGTAGTAAAAATAGAATTAACAAACCGAAGAATATGGGAAGACACAAACGGAAAAACTAAATTAATAAATTTTAATGGTAAAAAATAATTACCTGCAGCATTAGATTTAATCTTCCCCAATGCTGCGCGCAATTCTCTCAGATTCACACAACGAAACGAAAAACCACCACCAAAAGTACCCCCTGAAAAATTCATTGAATTGGGATTATCATCTATCTGACATGAAACACCTCGTCAGCATTAGCAGAGATAAACTGATTATCAGTCTCCAAACAACTATTTCCCCTTAAATAGCTCCACATTTGTCTAGGACTAAGATCCCTAAACATGCTTGAATAGGCTCGCTCTTAGCTACCCTAATAACTCTCTTTGCACGATTTCTGTGCTCACAATAAACAGCCCAATTCAGTGAACTTCTATTCAGAAGATAATATTTGTAGGCTAAGTCTCGTAAAGATATATGATATACAATTTTAGGGGAGTCAAACCAGTCAACAGACTTAAAAACTATCTTACGCCGTACGACAGGCACTAAGGAGTGTAAAACATAGATGTTAGCCATAAAAATCTCCAATTGAAGATTTACATTATTCGTTGCATACATTCCACTAAAATCAAGATAATGAACAGTTCGTTCTAAAACTTCCATATTCACAGAATTATAGTCCAAGTAGGACACATATTGTTGGGAAGTAGGTTTCGGAATATCGATAGCAATAAAAATTTATGAATGGTGCGATACTCCTGGACACTGCATTTGACCAGAAGTACTCACAACAAGAGAGGGACTCATTAGAAAATAATCAATAAGGGACGTAGAATCCTTATTAATATCATAATGAGTGGGGGCTGAGTTGTGATGGCACACTAAGTCCAGCCTACTACACATTAGCCGAACCAAATTAGATTTCCTACTGCAAAACATATTCATATTAAATTCACATTCTGAGCATTACTTGCGGTTGAAATTGTGATCCTAAGACCATGAAATTTAAAAAATTAATTAAGAAGTTCATTTAAAAGATTTTAGTAGTAGTGCACTTAAATTTCGAAACAAAAAAAACTTTTGTTTTAATTTTAAATATAGGGGCCAGTTCTATACACTGAGAGAATTATATGCATGATATTAATGAATTTCTGCATAATATCCATGCAGATTCACTGGAACTCGTCCATTGAAACTTTTCCTTGAATTAAAGGAATTTTTCATAAAATATTGTAAAAAATTTCATTTTATTTATTAAAAGTTTCATACACTCAATGAAAAAGTTTCATTAAAACTAGATTCCCAAAATATATGAAGATTTTTCATCCAATTTTTTGATTTATTTTGTGAAGAAAACTTCATTAGTTTACTGAAAAATTTCATTTACATTCGTCCAGTAAAATTCTCTCTGTGTAGTCGGAACTAAGCACAATTGTTTTCATAAGTAAGTAATTTCATTTAAGATCGATCTTTCCTAGTGTAGAAACGGTAATGACATATCATTATTGTTTGGACTACCAGTAATGACATCGACTTACTTTCTGCATTATTTTAAAACATATAATAATGAGTTACTGATAATGACTTATTTTTATCATTATTTTAAATAGAAATTAATTTTCTAGATTTTTTTGTAAATTTTTTAAAATCTATTTTTAGACTCAATATTTCGTCGACACTGATGAGGATATATGTATGTAACTACATATTTTTAGATTTTTTGTATGTTGGCGAGTAAGCTGACTTGTGTGCAGCAGGTCAATTATGTTTTTATCTATCAAACATTACATGTCGAGATAGCTCAGATGGTAGAGCTATTGACTGGCAACCTGGAGTTCCAGGTTCAATTACCGCACTAGAAAATTTTATTATAAAAAAATTTTACAATAAAAAAATATTTTTTTTTATAAAACTTATTTTTTTGAAAATCTATTTTTAGACTCATTCTTTTTGTCACTACTGATAAGCATGCTGGTGTATAAGTATAACTTATTATTTTGCGCCACATCGCCATACAAAGGTAATAAGAAATATAATAAGAAATGTAGTAAGAAAAGTAACTACACACACAAAACAAGTCAGTTGGAAATCCAACAACACCACAATTATTTTGCTTCTGCAATAACATTTACGTTATATATAACTACACAGAAACAGTTGAAGTAGTTAAATATTGGCTTTAACAAATAACAATTCTAAACGTTACCATAAAAAGGTTACAACTACTATAAAATTCAGATTTCCCGACCAATTTAAACAAAAATAAAATTTCAAAATTTTATTTGGTAGAGGTAACTATCCACAAACATTAAAGTTTTACATTTTCCCTCATAAATTAGTAATATGCATTATATGTCAGTTATACCAATCAATTTTTTTTTTAAATATTTCATTACTAATGCCTTACTAAGAGTTTTCTACCAAATGATGGTTGCATTTACTGAATTGAAAAAAAGAGTTTTTATCAATTCTATAATAGATTCTCGGTTATAATACCCAAAATAAAAAAACAGAAAGTAATTTTAATAATTTTGGTCACCATAACCAAAAAAGAAGCAAACACAACCGAAAGACATTAAAGTATATTTAAGGAAAATGTCAAAAATTAAAAATAATAAACCAAAAATTTAAAGAATCGTAGATAAAAAATTATAATAATTCTTCACCATGTAAAAATTATTTCGCATATTAAAGGTATTGTAAGTAAAAACCTCATTTGTACACTTAGTAATGGTTTTTCCTTTTGTTTTTAGTATAAAAGTTATTGTATCACAATTCAACTTATTGGAAAAATTCAACTAACGTTTCCTGCCTGGTCGCAAAAACAGGAAATAAACGTGCTGTAAATTTTAAAAGAGTGGATTTGAGTGATTTTGTGTAGGGAAATGTGCTGAGAATCTGAGGGTTTTTTGCTAAAGCAAAGAGTCTTCAGAATCTGGAGATTTTCAATATTTAAAGGTTTTTGTGTTTTTCTTTAATAATTTTTATAATTATAATTATATGTTTATATTTTAATTTTCGTATTTTATTATTATTTTTTTTTGTAATATTTCTGTTATGTTGTACTAATTAATAAAACAAATAAAAAATAATGGAAACTGTGTTTTATTTAATTCGATTGAGATTTCTTAAGAATTCGGTTGGATCAACAGAATGCTAAATTCGATCAGGTAGTACTAAAATGATTCGATTGTTTGTATTGAAGTTTATGTGGAAGTTGGTATTTTTTCAATATTGGTTAGAAAAGCCAATATTTTGGATAATGTGACAGTGTTTTGGTTCATCATATATATTTTCTGTTCACAAATAAAAATAACTTTACTGATGATGAATTTTAAATAACTGTAATTAAAATTATTGAATGATGAAAATATTTCGTTGGTTCCGATAGAATTCCAACCAATTTATTTTCTGTGTATAGAACTGAAAAACAAAGCAAAACACAAGAGGCAGCTAATGGTGGTCTTTTCTATGAAAATAATGTAAAACTGCCAAAAATATGAGGCAATTATCTTAAATACGCAGGTACAAAAACTGCTCTTAAAGAAGACAATTGCGTACATAATTTTGTGAAATCGAAACGAAACCAAAATTTGATGCAGTTATAGCAAATGTGCACTTAAGAAAAAGGCAGTTAAATCAAAACTACTGTAATAAAAAAGTGATGTGACAAAGAAAAACCAAAAGACCAGTGTAAATGACTTGGCTTTTGCAATTTAGTTTTGTACAAAAACCACCTTGTTTTTGCTTGGACTAAATTCAGTATAAAAAACTTTTTTTTTGAAAAATTCGTGTTTATTGCAAAATAAGGATAAGTTAAATGCTCTAGCAATATCTGCTGTAGGTAGAAGTGGCATGAATTAATTATTACAACTATTTATTTATGTTTAATAAAAAAAATCTTTGTAAAAAACATTACAAAACTTACAAATTATTTTGTCTTTACTAAAAAATAAATTTATAATGCGGCAGCGAGTATTGATAGCTGTTTTTTAATTAGCTCAAATACTATTTCATTGAATTAAGAAAAAAAATCCCAATTTGATTAGCTAATAACTTTTTAACGGTTCGCGGTATATCCAAAATTTTTGTACCCATGTACTCAGCCGGAAATACATTTTCATTGTGTGTAATAAAAAAGTAACTTTTTAGAAGTTTTTGAAAAAAGTGGATTTCCGAATCACTCTAATGGCTATCTGGTGTATTTTGAAAATGCAAAAAAAAATTTTATATTAAATATTGTTGTAGAATCGAATGGTAAAGTCAGATTTCCTATAAATGAAGCTGTTTTTGCTCTGAAGCAAAAGGGTCTTAAAATCAGCATTTTTGGCCGACTTGCGGCAGGGAAGGAGCTGAAATAAAAAAGAAAAAAAAACGTCACTCTTTTCTATGCAAAAACTTTAAAAAAAGTGGTGATATCCGAAAATCAAATTTTTATGACGAACTCTAATACCTAATACCAGTGTTGCCAACTCTTGAAGGCAGGAAAGCACCGTGAGCATTTTGAAAACGGGTAAAAAGGGTAAAAATTTACCAAAAATGGGGTAAAAAAGCACGATAATAATTTTTTGAAAAATTTAAGTAAAGATTTTAAAAACACATTTTATTTTGTAAAATCGTGTAAAAAAGGTTCAAAAAATTACCAAAAAAAGGGGTAAAAAAGCACCAAACTTATATTTCAAAATTTTGAAGTTTAAATATAACGAAGTTGTTATTTAAAATTGTACTACAAACATTGTGAAAAAATGTATTTTTTGTATATTTCGTATTATTTTTTCAACTTTGACAGGAAATTCAAGAAAAATTGAAAAAAGGAGAACAAATACCAAAAATATAAACTGTACAAAAAGCACTAAAAGCACTGCCAGAAATCTGAAAAAGCACTGTAAATACCCGCTTTTTATAAACGGGTATTTGTTAGAAATCACCGGGTACGGGAAGGAAAAAAGCACCAAAAAATACCCGAAAAGCACTGAAATGGCAACACTGCCTAATACAATCAAAGAGTATACATAATAAAGAGATTGGGGGACTCTCTATCACTGAGAAAGTATTTGATATATTATGTGCCTTGGAACAGAAACATACTCAAACCAATATCACCCAGCAAACATGGCAATACGAAGAAGGTTCTCCGAACATATCGCCAGGAAGAAAACATTTATTGCCGGCAATATTAATTTCGTATTCCGGAAGTTTTCTCTGTCGGAAACAACTGTTACACTAAAACAATACTTCCAGGCAATATGAAAGCAATAACTCATATGGAAGATAAAAGGGATATCGCTAAATAAACTCCCGATACAATAAAAAAACGATTTAATTTTTTCATTATTAAATTTAAGCCTGAGAAACAATATATGCATACACAATCCATTGACCAACTTATAAATTATCTTGATTTCATCTTAGCCGATTTTTCCCGCGCAATTAATCTTAACTTTTCGCGAGTTTATTTCCTATATATCTTTTGATTGTTTTTGTACAAATTTAGTTTTAATTTTTTACAAATTGATAAAAGATTTCAAACAAATTTGCTTTATCTTCCAAATGATACAAAGGTGATATTGCCGCAATATTGTCATAAAAGGTTATGACAAAAGATAAAATTTTTGAATTATTTTTTTCCAAATATCGCCGAATTATCTTCCAAGTGATAAAAGGAAGACAATTTCAAAGTAAATACTACTTGATTATTTTTATTCAAATGACAAATAGAAGATATCGCTCTAATATCTTCTTGGAAGGTATCTTTTAAATGTTTGCAGGGTCATTATGTGTGCTCTTTGTATGACTCAAAACATCGATTGTAACCAGGGATGGAAAATAATAATTTAGTTATAAAAATCAAGAATGGTACTATACTATGGAATTATACTATTCCAACAGTATTATAGCCCTAGATTATGAATTTTAAAAAACCATAAGTAAAAAATTGCAAAATTATATCGGAATGCGAAAAAAGGCTTTGGGGTTCAAAAAATTAATTAAAATATTTACATTCTGCAAACTTTCTTTTATGAAATGGGCATTATACTCCGTAGATTATAAATTTAAAAAACCGCACTTAAAAAATTGCAAAATAATAGAGGAACGCGAAAAAAGACTTTGTGGTAGAAAAAAATAATTAAAAAACTCAATCAGCGATTAACAATCTGCAAATGAATACAATGACGCAAAAATTTTCCTTTTTGCAAATATTTTTTTCGCGATTTATTTTTTTTTTTTTGCAAACTAAGCACCAAACTTTTGTGTATAAAATTGGTACTATAGACTCTAGATTATAAATTTTAAAAAACCACACTTAAAAAATTGCAAAATAATCGCGAATAGCGAAAAAAGGCTTTATGGTACAAAAAATTAATTAAAAAACTTAATCAGCGATTTAGATTCTGCAAACAAATATATTGATGCAAAAATTTTCCTTTTTGCAAATTTTATTTTTCGCGATTTTTTTTGCAACTACCACCAAACTTTTGTTGTATGAAATGTGTATTGTAGCCCTAGATTATAAATAAAATAAAATGCACGTAAGGAATTGCAAAATATTAGCGGAATTTGAAAAAAGACTTTATGGTACAAAAATTTAATCCCTAGGTTATATATTTTAAAAAACCGCACTTAAAAAGTTGCAAAATAACGGCGGAATTCGAAAAAGGCCTTATGGTATAGAAAATGAATGAAAAAAGGTAATCAGCGATCGACATTCTGCAAACGAATATATTGTTGCAAAAATTTCGCTTTTTGCAAATGTTTTTTTTTCGCAATTTGTGCTAATATTTGCTAATATCTAAATATTTAATTTTAATTTTTTTAACGAGCCAAAGAGGAAGCTATTTTTTAGATACTTACATTTTTAAATATGTAAGAGCGATCAAACATTTTTTGGTATAAGAGCCCGATTAAGTGAGCCTTTTCCATCCCTAAATAACCAGTCGGAGTTCGTTCCTGTTCCAAGCCGCATAATATTTTTTCAAATAAAAAATATTGAGAGAGTTGCAAGGCCATTGATACAATTTAAATAATTTAAATTTATATGCTGATATAGACTGTATTTGAAAATAAATTTGTTTGTACACCCAGAAAACAGATTCGTTGTAGCAACCGAATTTGTTGCCAATCGAATTTATGCGGTCACATGAACTACCTCATTGGGCCGAATTTGATTAAGACCAACTATTACTTAGTATAAGTTTTGGTCAGTATTATTAAAGTATTAGGTGAAGCTGTAGAAAAATAAAAGCAGTTTTGGTTGTAATTACCGACGTAAAAGGTACATCCACCTATTTTTTATTCAACATTACTTACTACCATAAGATTTGTTAGAAATTAACCGTATTTATTATTTATTTTCTTCTAAAATTTAAATATTAAAATCAATTTAAACAACAACAATTTAATTTAATGTACAAATAATTTCAGTTTTTTGCAAATGTTTATCTAATATTGAACGATTACCATTATGAAAAGATAAGAAAAAGTGATGTGTGAACAATACTTTTTAAACTTTACTTAAGAAAACAAAAATATTGCAAAATTTTCTATAAACAATGCACTCAAAACAATTGACATTAATAAAAATTTTAGTGATTGATTAAAAAAAAAATATTAATACACCAATTGTTTATTAAGAAAAAGTCTCAAAAGACTTGAGGGTGAAAGTACAATAGCCGCTTTTTCTAATCACTTGTATTTAATAAATCCAAAAAGTAGTTCTAAAAGCGCTCAATAGATGGGGTTAGATTCTCCCTATTTTAAAAAGAATTTTCTGTCCGACACTTCTTTCACCCTAATTTTTAATACCGAATTCGATAATGAAGGATTTTACTTTAACTTTTAAGTTTTAAATATATTTTATATAAAACAGCGAAACTGCCTTTTCAGTTTTATCACTTCAATTTATATTTTTCCACAATTGAAAAATTCCATTGCAATTGGATTTAATTAAATTACTTACAGTAGAGTGAATTTGGTGAGGTGTAGTTTTTTTTTCTAAACATATTTCATAAAAAAAATTTAATAAAAACCTTTTATTTGTTAGTTTTTACATTTTTTTTGTTTCTCTTTTAATTTCCATTCGTATTTTTTTCTGACATTAAATTAATAGGCTGTTTCATATATTTGTGCTTTTATTGTGGATTTATTAAATCCAGCTTTTTTTGGATTTAATAAATCCCCTTTTTGTATGAAAAATTCTAAATCCAGGCTATTAAAAAAAACGCTAAATAATATTGTTTAGATACAACTCTGTAAACTTTTGTGCCCATTTCGATATTGGTACAGTCTTCAATTTAACAATCTTTTTGTATTTCTTCGCAGAAACAAAATTTTTTGAAAACGATTGATTAAAATAAATATTACAAAATTAAAAAACAAAAAACACAACAAAACCCGACTATGAATATGGGATTTTTGTTTTTTTAAATGGAGTAAAGTTTAGAAATTTTTTTTAACTAAACGCCATATTGATGATATTATATGTAAATCCACACACTTTTAATGACTTGGAACTCCAAAATGGTTTGTCGACTTAATACATTGTGATTAAAAATTAAAAAATTTTTTACAATTATTGTTAGTTCAAAATAAATAAAAGAATTTAAATAAAAAGAATTTTTCATATGTATTTATAAGTCGGAAAATAATGTATATATAATAAAGGTATTCATTTAAAGTATTTACGCCTCGTATACTGTGTATATGTTGTAAGTTTACTCGATTAATGTCAAAACTAGTTTACGAGCCCTCGTAAATATACGCTTACATTTTTATGTGTAAACTTTTTCGTATTTATATACACCAGGGGTATGGCATCACCAAAAAAATAAGTTATAACAAAATCGTTATCACTAGATGGCACTTTGCACAAAAAATTGACAATTTTCTTTTTTTTTTTAAATTTAAGTTATTACAATCAACAAAGGAAAAAAACACGGATATTTGAAATTTTATTATTTGAATATATTCTGCGCTTGTATTTTCCTTATTTTGTGCATTTTTAAGCAGTTTTGGAGTTTTTAAATATAAGCTCAGCTAATACTAAATAGTTGCTCAGGTAACACTAAATTTCAGCGCCCTCTATCGGTGAGTAGTTTAAGTTTTGATTTCCTATCTCTATAATTAATAGTCTCTGATATACACAGATATACACATTTGAATATTGTCAAAAATAAAATTATTTTGTATTGTTTTGTTTGTTGTTTTTTATTTTCTGATACAAATTTAAAAAATTCTGTGTTTAATTTATGAAAAGATCAAAAAAGTGGCTAAATGCAAAATTGAAATGTGAATAGTTTTAAAAGGTGCGTACATTCAAATAAACAGGTAAAGTTACAAATATACGCGATTACAAAAATATGTATGATTTTTTAATTAAATGTCAAAATTTAGCTTAAGATATTTTTATGTAGATATGTATAACAAATTATATTTATTTATATTAACCTCTAATATTTTATCTTCCCAACAAACAATACGTTCCGTTTACGTAGCATTTTCGGTCCGTTGTGAATGGAATCTATATCCGTTTAGAACATAAGGAACATCGAATCTGATTCGAATCCGTTGAAAGTCCGTCAATGAAGGACCGTTTACGGACCGTTATGTCGTGTAAAAAACGGAGTCACTCCGTTTCCGGTCCGTATTCATACCGATTTTTTAAATAAAAACCGACTTGTATATCTACATACATTCACCCTATTTTTTAAATTATGAGTATTGTATTGTTTTTTTTAGATTTATTAATTTTAGCATTGATTATTTAAATTTATACTATATTTACATCTGGTGCGGGTTATGTCTCTATCCAATACATCAATAGTGGCCTATAATTACTTTTTTTTAAATAATTATAAAATTAAATGCTCAAAAATATATATATTTTTATTTAACGCTGTGGTGCTGGTTTAGGTTTAGGAATTTTCGATAGCAAATTTTGTATTTCATCTTTTCCTTTCCAATATTTCCATAACTCAAAGAGGTTTACTATGGTTCGTATTATTTCTTACACCTTATCCTGGTCCACATTTAACTCAGCAAACCACTCTTTCATTGAATCTTTTTGTAGGATAACACAAGCAATTTGTAAACAGGCAATATGAATCTGATATTGTGGATATAACAAACATTCGTCCGTAAAGAATCATTAACAATACGCCAACTTAACGTTAACAGCTGATGTTCCTGACCCATATCCAGTACCAACTGCGACAATGGTCTATATGGTTGATACACAATCAAACAACAGTCTAAATTTTCGATCAAATAAAATTCGCATTCCAATGTATGATTTGTACGATAGGGAAAATTTTGTGTATAAGCATAACTAAATTTACTCTTAATAACAGATTGGCAAATAGAAATCAAACGGGAATTTGAGATCACATCAAACTCCTTCACTTTAGAGTCCAACAGTATACAGGTAGTTGCCAGCAAAAGCGGATCAATATTTTTCAATAAATTTCTAGCATAAAAGCGTTTAAAAATATTGTTACGGTGGCAACAACCTGCTGTCGTAGCTTTAATTGTTCACCAAAAACCTTGATTACATTGGCAAAGAATATGGATACTATTTGCTATTCTTCTTTGCTGAGCAACTGTAAATCATATTGATGTTCGCGAATGAGAACTTTGCCAAAAATTACCAGCCATTTAGGATCGTTAAAATTATGAAAAATTTAAACAAAAAATTTTGCTTCTTATTTTAAAAACAAACTAACACAGGTGAAGTTCGTATTTACCGGTACGAAAACGGATACACCAAAACGGAGTTAAAACGTATTGTGTTCGAAAATCCATTTTTTTGAGTGCTGAAAAAGTTATAAACAAAAAATCGCATAGACTTTCGCTAATAAATACTTTAAAATTTTTGGATTTTTCGGGCATGCGACGACATATTTTCGAGTTTTGTTTCTAAATTCTTCCAACACATCTGGTTTTTGAGCAAATTGAGATCAATGTTAACAAAAACCTTTTTTTTTGGCTATTTTTGAGTTGTTTTTACACACTTTTACCTCGAGTTAATGAAAAAAATGACACAAGTTTTGCAATCATCACGGTAAGTTTATTTGAAAACGCATACTCGCGCTATATTTCCATTATTGATTTTAAAGCAGAGTATACAGCAGAGTCAAAATGCAGAACAAGCATTGTGGTGGTATTAGTGAAAATGTGTTTATATGTGTCACACCGACCCCAGTAAACATGGCAATACGAATACGATTCCCCAATAGTATTGCCTGGAAGAAAAATTTTGTTGCGACAATAATCGTTTTTCTATTACGGAAGATACCCCATTTGGTAGAAAACGTGTCCCGAATGCAATACTTCACAGCAATACGAAAGCAATTCTTCTGGAAGATAATTAGGCGATATTGCTAAATTATCAAATAGATGATATAAAAATGTGTTTGAAATATCGCCGATATATCTTCTGGAAGATAAAAAGAAGATGTCGCTAGAAAATCACCCAGATAATAAAAATATGAATCTTATACCAACATATTTTGTTTTTCTTTTTATTATAAACTAGCGGGCGCAGCCCGCTACGTTGTTAGCGTGCCTTAAAGGTTAGAATTAAATTTCTTTTATATAAAATAAAATAAAATATTTGTTTATATAGATAAGTCGTATTCGTAATTCACTTTTCTCATGAAAGTGGATTGTTATTTATGAATCCATTACAAATTGCAATATACGTGTGTATGTCAAGATAATTTGGTAAAGTGCGAACTTAGGTAGATAGACCCGTAAGTAGTTTTATTCATTTGTGTTTTGAATGAAAATAAATAACGTAAAGCAGAGTTGGAAAGCATTTTATAATATTAAAAATAGCGGGCAAAGCCCGCTACGTTGTTACCGTGTCTTAAAGTTTTTTTTTTAATTCCAGTTTATGTAAAGGTAGACCTGGCAATTCAAGTAAATTCACAAAATTTACTGCGTCGGTTTCTTCCACCGGTGCTTCGTTACATGAAGTTTAAATATCGGAATATATAAGTTTTTTATAAGGTTTTTTCTCTTTTAGAAAATTTGTTTAACTTTTTGGAGTGTATGTTTCAATGCTACATAAGTTTCATATTCCGTGGATAGTGTTTGAATAGGTAATTAAAAGGGGTTCTTTACCCCTTTTTGTTCCTCCCAGTAAAAATCCCAAATATATATAATCTGCCTCAATCGCATGCGAAATTTCAAGTACATACCAAACTCCGGCAGTTTGAGTCATTCAAATTCCATTCCATTTTGTTTAACAATTTCAGTGTTCCAATGCAATTCCTTCCATAATTCCATTTCGTTCACCATTCCATTGCATTTCGTTCCCATTATCTGTTATTCCAATTCCACTCGTTCCCCGTTTCATTCCATTTCGTTCCTACTGTCTTGTGTATCGATATTGATATCAGTCGCTTCTCTTTCCATTCCATTTCTTTGCACTTGCTCCGTTCCATTCCTCTTTTAACTGCAGTGTTTCAATTCCACTCGTTCCCCATTCTATACCATCTCGCTCCTCATTCCATTTCGTTCTATAGTCCATTCCTTTTCGTTCCCTCTTCCAATCCATTTCCATTGTCTATAATTTCAATTCCAATCGTTCAACGTTTATATCCATTTCGTTCCACTTGTGTAGTGTTTCAATTCCACTCGTTTCCTATTTAGTTTCTTAATTTTAGTGTTCCATATACACTCGTTCTTTAAATTTTAGGTTTGAATGGTTGAGCCACCATTTTTACCACGTTCCTGTCCAAAGTCCTAAAAATGCCTTGTCGATAAGTTAGCCCATACTCCAAGGAAAACATATTATAGATTACGGGTTTCTAGCCGAAGGGTTCGGTTAGGTCATCAAGGTGGAGAATTATTCTGTTTTTACCCCTCCCGGTAGGAATTTCCAAAAATTCCGTCTTAGAGAACGTCTGCGTTGGAGGAGGAACCTACTACATACATAATTTTAGGTCTCTATATCCAGCAGTTTGCCCAACTCGGCAAGGGGGAAGTTTTTTCACCTTTTACCCCTCCCGGTATGAGTTTCCAAAAATACCGTCTTAGGGGACGTCTACGTTGGAGAAGGAACCCAAATACCGAATTTAAGCTCCCTAGTTCCAGCAGTTTGGCCAGGCCGTTAAGGGGGAGACTTTCCTGTTTTTGACCCTACCTGTGGAAATTTCCAAAAATCTCATCTTAGCGGATGTCTACAATAGAGGAGGAACTTTAATACCAATTTTCAACTTCCTACCTCCAGCAGTTTGGGCAGGCCTTTAAGCCGCACTTTTCGCTTCATTAATCCCCATTTTTGCAATGTCCCTGTCCAAAATTCCACAAAGCACCTTCCCGATAAGTGAGCCCATACTCCAAGGAACATATGTTTTACATTTCAGGTTTCTAGCCAACTTTTACTATTTGTGCCCCTCTGGGTAGGGATTTCCGAAAATTCCAGCAGTTTGAGCAGGCTGTCAAGTGGGACACTTTTTCTTTTTTTGTCCGTCCCGGTTGGAATTAGGCTGGAAGAGGAACCTAAGTACCGAATTTCAGCTTCCTAGTTCCAGCAGTTTGGACAGGTCGATAAGGGGCCACTTTCCCTTTTTGAGCCCCTATTTTATAATGACCCTGTCCAAAATTCAAAATAGTATCCCTATAAACAATTTCACTGGAATGCAAGTTGAAAACAAGTTCAATTCCAGCCCTGTTTTCCAGTTTCCAGGCTTGAGTACAACTCTTATTACATTTTATTTCAATAGCATACTCCAGCAAAAGGGGAACAAAAATTCAAGTTTGAAATATTTTTGTTAAATTTACAAATGCTAGAATTTGAAATATGCTTTACTTCAAGCAAAATTTAAAGCACTTGAATTTTTAAAACCTATGTGCTTATTGGGATCTTTATAATAAGTTAGCCCTTACTACAGGGACCCACATTTTAAATTTCAGGTTTCTAGCCGAAGGGGTTTTTACAGGCCACCAAGGGGAGGCTTTCTTCTTTTTGCCCCTCCCTTTAGGAATTTACAAAAATTTGATCTTCGCGGCTGTCTGCGATGGATGAGGAACATTCATACCAAATTTCAACTTCATTGCCTCAGCGGTTTGGGTAGGCCGTTATTGGGGAAATTTTTCCCTTTCCACCCACATTTTTACCATGTTTCTGTTCCAAAATAGAAAAATTACATTGCCGGTGAGTTAGTCCTACACCAGGGAATACATATTTAAAATTTAATTTTGGCCAGAAGGGATTGGGCAGGCCGTCAAGGAGAATATTTTTCCCCTTATCTCCCTCCCGATAGGAATTTCAAAAATTCCGTCTAAGCGGACGCCTACACAGAAGGAGGAACTCACATACCGAATTTCGGCTACATAGTTTCAGCAGTTTGGGCAGGCCGTCCTGTAGGGAATTCCAAAAATACAAACTTAGTCGATGTCTACTACAGTGGAGGAACCTTTATGCCAAATTTCAACTTCTTATCTCCAGTGGTTTGCGCAGGCAGTTAAGGGGACACTTTTCCAAATTGTGAGACCGTCTATGGGGATGTCTATGCAGAATATATTTGGAAATTCCAGTAGGAATCTCCACTAAAACAAGGTTTCTTGATATTCGGCACAGACGTCCGCTAAGACGGAATTTTTGGAAATTCCTACTGGAATTTCCAAATATATTCGGCATAGACATCCCCACAATTTTATATAACGTTATCTCTATATATAAAAGAATAACGTGACTGACTGACAGACTGACTCAACATCGCCCAGCCCAAACCGCTGAAGCTAGGAAGTTGAAATTTGGTATGTAGGTTCCTCTTTCGGCGTAGACGTCCGCTAAGACGGGATTTTTGGAAATTCCTACCGGAACGGGCAAAAAGGGAAAAAGTCTCCCCCTTGGCGGCCTGCCAAAACCCCTTTGGCTAGAAAGCTGAAATTTAAGATATGTGTTCCTAGGAGTATGGGCTAACTTTTCTGGAAAGTACTTTCTGGAAAAAAGTACCTTTTTCCAAAAAAAGTACCTTTTTCCAAAAAAAGTACTTTTTCCAAAAAAAGTACCTTTTTCCAAAAAAAGTACTTTTTTCCAAAAAAGTACCTTTTTCCAAAAAAAGAACCTTTTTCCAAAAAAGTACCTTTTTCCAAAAAAAGTACCTTTTTCCATAAAAAGTACCTTTTTCCAAAAAAAGTACCTTTTTCCAAAAAAAAAGTACCTTTTTCCAAAAAAAGTACCTTTTTCCAAAAAAGTACCTTTTTCCAAAAAAAAGTACCTTTTTCCAGAAAAAGTACCTTTTTCCTAAAAAAAGTACCTTTTTCCTAAAAAAAGTACCCTTTTCCAAAAAAAGTACCTTTTTCCAAAAAAAGTACCTTTTTCCAAAAAAAAAGTACCTTTTTCCAAAAAAAGTACCTTTTTCCAAAAAAGTACCTTTTTCCAAAAAAAGTACCTTTTTCAAAAAAAAGTACCTTTTTCCAAAAAAAGTACCTTTTTCCAAAAAAAGTACCTTTTTCCAAAAAAAGTACCTTTTTCCAAAAAAAACTACCTTTTTCCAAAAAAAACTACCTTTTTCCAAAAAAAGTACCTTTTTCCAAAAAAAGTACCTTTTTCCAAAAAAGTACCTTTTTCCAAAAAAAGTACCTTTTTCCAAAAAAAAGTACCTTTTTCCAAAAAAATACCTTTTCCCGAAAAAAGTACCTTTCTCCAAAAAAATACGTTTTTCAAAAAAAGTACCTTTTGCAAAAAAAAGTACCTTTTCCCAAAAAAAGTACCTTTTTCTAAAAAAATGTTCCTTTTCCCAAAAAACATACATTTTTTCAAAAAAATACCTTTTTCAAAAAAAGTACCTTTTCCAAAAAAAAGTACCTTTTTCTAAAAAAATGTTCCTTTTCCAAAAGAAGTATCTTTTCCAAAAAAAGTACCTTTTTCCAAAAAACATACATTTTTCCAACAAAAAACAGCTTTTTTAAAAAAAATACCTTTTCCAAAAAAAGTACAAATAAATTACTTTGTAAAAACAAAGTATCTTTTTCAAAAAAATTTCCTTTTTCCAAAAAGTACCATTTAAAATAATATATAATTTCAAAAAAACTACTTTTTTTCCTCCCCCCACGGATATCTCCACTAAAACAAGGTTTCTTGATATTCCGCATAGACGTGCGCTAAGACGGGATTTTTGGAAATTCCTACCGGAACGGGCAAAAAGGGGAAAAGTCTCCCCATAAACAGTCTCACAAATTGGAAAAGTGCCTGCCCAAACCACTGGAGGTAAGAAGTTGAAATTTGGTATAAAGGTTCCTCCACTGTAGTAGACATCGACAAAGTTTGTATTTTTGGAATTCCCAACAGGATATCCCAAAAGGAAACTCGGTATGTGAGTTCCTCCTTCTGTGTAGGCGTCCGCTTAGACGGAATTTTTGAAATTCCTATCGGGAGGGGAAATAAGGTAAAAGTCTCCTCCTGACGGCTTGCCCAATCCCTTTTTGGCCAACCTAAAATTTTAAATATGTATTCCTTGGAGTAGGACTAACTCCCCGGTAACGTAATTTTTCTATTTTGGAACATAGTAAAAATGGTGGTTGAAAGGGAAAAATGTCCCCATTAACGGCCTGCCCAAACCGCTTAGGCAATGCAGTTGAAATTTGGTATGAATGTTCCTCATCCATCGCAGATAGCCGCGAAGATGGAATTTTTGTAAATTCCTAAAGGGAGGGGCAAAAAGAAGAAAAGCCTCACCTTGGGGGCCTGTAAAAACCCCTTCGGCTAGAAACCTGAAGCTTAAAATGTGGGTCCCTGGAGTAAGGGCTAACTTATTAGAAAGATACTTTTTTGAATTTTGGACAGGGTCGTTATAAAATGGGGGCTCAAAAAGGGAAAGTTGCCCCTTAACGACCTGTCCAAACTGCTGGAACTAGGAAGCTAAAATTCGGTACTTAGGTTTCTCTTCCAGCCTAATTCCAACCGGTAGGAACAAAAAAAGAAAAAGTGTCCCCCTTGACAGCCTGCTCAAACTGCTGGAACTAGGAAGCTGAAATTCCCTGTCGATGGATTTTCGGAAATTCCTACCGAGAGGGGCATAAATAGTAAAAGTTGGCTAGAAACCTGAAATGTAAAACATATGTTACTTGGAGTATGGGCTTACTTACCGGGAAGGTGCTTTTAATGGGATTAATGAAGCGAAAAGTGCCGCTTAAAGGCCTGCCCAAACCGCTGGAGGTAGGAAGTTGAAATTTGGTATTAAAGTTCCTCCTCTATTGTAGACATCCGCTAAGCTGAGATTTTTGGAAATTTCTACAGGTAGGGTCAAAAACAGGAAAAGTCTCCCCCTTAACGGCCTGGCCAAACTGCTGGAACAAGGGATCTTAAATAGGGTTCCTTCTCCAACATTGACGTCCCCTAAGATGGTATTTTTGGAAATTCATATCGGGAGGGATAAAAAGGGAAAAAACTTCCCCCTTGACGGCCTGGCCAAACTGCTGGATATAGAGACCTAAAATTATGTATGTAGTAGGTTCCTCCTCCAACGCAGACGTCGGAATTTTTTGAATTTTCGGAAATTCCTACCGGGAGGGGTAAAAAGGGAAAAAACTTCCCCCTTGATGGCCTAACCGAACCCTTCGGCTAGAAACCTGTAATATATAATATGTTTTCCTTGGAGTATGGGCTAACTTATCGACAAGGCATTTCTAGGACTTTGGACAGGAACGTGGTAAAAATGGTGGTTCAAAAGGGGAAAATTGCCCCCCCCCCCTTAACGTCTGCGTCTTTAGCTAGAAACCTAAAACTTAAAGAACAAGTGTATATGAAACACTAAAATTAAGAAACTAAATAGGAAACGAGTGGAATTGAAACACTACACAAGTGGAATGAAATGGATATAAACGTTGAACGAGTGGAATTGAAATTATAGACAATGCAAATGGATTGGAAGAGGGAATAACCTGTTCAAACACTATCCACGGAATATGAAACTTATGTAGCATTGAAACATACTCTCCAAAAAGTTAAACAAATTTTCTAAAAGAGAAAAAACCTTAGAAAAGGAATGGAACTTATATATTCCGATATTTAAACTTCATGTAACGAAGCACCGGTGGAAGAACCCGACGCAGTAAATTTTCCAACTGAATTTGTGAATTTACTTGAATTGCCAGGTCTACCTTTACATAAACTGGAATTAAAAAAAAAACTTTAAGACACGCTAACAACGTAGCGGGCTTTGCCCGCTATTTTTAATATTATAAAATGCTTTCCAACTCTGCTTTACGTTATTTATTTTCATTCAAAACACAAATGAACAAAACTACTTACGGGTCTATCTACCTAAGTTCGCACTTTACCAAATTATCTTGACATACACACGTATATTGCAAATTATTATGGATTCATTACTAACAATCCACTTTCATGAGAAAAAGTGACTAAATATTTATTTATTTTAAACCCATTGTTGTGCAGAATTATTTATTTGTGGTGGCTGGGTGAAGGCTTTAAATAAAAAAACTTTTAATAAAAAAACGAATTTAATAAAAATTGTGGGGGCGCAGCCCCCCCCCCCCCCCCCCTTAACCTTTAAGGCACGCTAACAACGTAGCGGGCTGCGCCCGCTAGTTTGGTATAATTAGACATATGTATATGACCCATTTTTCGGATCAAATTGTATGTGGTTATATATTGGAAATTATCAAATAAGATATAATTATATAAGAAACCATACCAATATTTTTAAACGGGTTGTTGTAACTGCATTTGTCAGTTGGGTTTGAACAGATTTTACGTGCAGAATTCGTTGAGTACACCAAATAATGAGACCTAGTATGTTTTTCTAGCTTTTATACTTTTTTGTTTAAATTACTATCAACAAATGACGAATTGTATTTTATTTTCGTATTTATTTTATCTGTAATTATTAGTTACTCTTATCAAACTTCTCAGTAAAAACTGACATACAATGGTATCAGTATGTATGTATGTATATCAACTAGAGTTTCTAATCGGGGAAAAAATCACGGGAATTCAGAGAAAAATATTTTTACCTTTTATCGGGAAACTTCCATTGGGATATTTCGGAAATTTTGATTTTTGTTTAACAATAAATATCTACACTAAGGAAATTATGTAGGTAAAATTAACTGAAAATTACAGTTAAAAAACTGCGTTTGCAGTTGAAGAGGTGTTACTTACATTTGTATTTAAATCAATTACAATATGTAGGTCTTTTTAACTGTTTAAAATGAACTGAAAAACAACTACAAATGCAGTTAAAATGACAGACATGAAAGCTATTGTAAAATTGTGCAAGCAACTACAAATGTAAATAAAACAAAAAAACATAAAATTATGAAAAGCTGTGAAAATGACTAAAATCAATTATTAATTGAATATAAAACAAATTTATGTAAAAACCCTTATACCCCGTTTAAACACGAAAGTTAATCCCGTAAAAGTCGGATTAACTTCTTAAACAAGCACGAAACAAGTCGGTTAAACCCTCTTTAATGAGGTTACTATTCTTAAGCGACTCAGGGGGGTTATTACACAGAAAAAAATAATTCATACATGTAATAAATTTGTTCATAAACTGTATGAATTTAACATGACTTTTTTCCCAAAACTTTTTACTACAATGTATGAATTTGTTTCTACATATTATGAAAACATTCATTATGTGTTTTTAGGATTTTTTTAATTTTTTCTTCAATAGATAAATAATTAAGCAACATTATGCACAAATTAAGGCAGTTTTTAACACAATCTTTAGTTTGTATGCAAAAATTATGCACTTTTATTAAAATATATAACACAAGGAAATGCACTATTTAAAAACTTAAAATGCACTATTTAAATTTATACTTAAAAAATGGAACTAATTTTATAAAAATCCATGGGAATCTGCTTTCTCTCACTGAACTATAGAAACTTCTAATATATCCAAAGATATTAACTAGGGAAAGACTTAAAATTGCGATCTAAAAAGATATTAAAAAAGATATTGGCTTATAACAAATTTGCAGATTAATGCAATTATATTTCATTTTAATCTTCTAATTTTTCCAAAATAACGGTCAAGTTGGTAAAACTTTTTCTTTTTTCACACAAAACCAAATTAAAATATTTATTGAAAATTTATTTCTTTTTGAAAATAACTTGATCGTTTTGAAATTAGAATATCGAGGAAACATTCATAAATTGTATGAATATGTTCATACATATTATGAATCATAATTAAGGAAAGCAATTCATAATATTTATGAACAAAATTTGTTCTGTGTATGTAATTCGATTCGAACAGGAAATGCTTTCGAACAGAATTTTCACATTGAAAATAAATACCAAAAAACAGTTTTTAATGGGGTAAAATATTGAAAACGTGTATGAGATTGTCCAGCATCAGGCACGTAGCTAGGAATTTATTTCGGGGGGGGGGGGGGGTGCTTTTAAAATTTTTTGTTTAATTTTTCCCGTTTTTTTTCTTTACTGTGGAAGCTTATAAAACTTAAAAAAAACTAGTTATTTTAAGTTAAGTGTGCTCCTTCACTTTTTGTGTAAAATTCAATACATTGACAGTAAGCACAAAATCCTCTATCTAAATGACAGAATTACCCAAAGGTACGGGAACGCACAAAATCACTTTTCACTTTTCTATTTTAAAGAAAAAAAAATTAAAATGCGTATAGTTTTAGTCTCAAAAATCGCACATAAACACATATTTTTTGCATTTAAAGTTTTTTTGACTTCGTTCAGTTAATTTTTATATATAGACGTTTTATTTTGTGTATTTCTTTGCTTAATTAAAATTTAGAATTTTCACAATGGTGTTATGTGTTTATCATTGCACCAGATGTCCCTTTTACAATTTTTTTAATAGTAAAAAGAGAAGTTGCTAGTAGACAGAGGCAGAAAATTTTATAAAAATATCTGTAAGAACGCAAAAATATCTGGAAGGGTTAGGCCCTTACAGATATTTTTACGTTTTTAAAACTTATTATTATTATTCTGAACAACTTCAAAACATCACTTCTTTTATTGTTTCCAAAATATCCGTTAGTATTTTTTTACTGCTTTTTAGAATTACTTCTGAACAACATCCAAAAAAGACTTAAGTATTGCTTCTAAAGTGTAATTGTTCTAAAAGTGATAATAAAAACTGATTTTCGTAACATTTGGCATTTCCATACAGAGGGCCGAGGGTTCGATTCCAGGCGGGACCAATATTTTTTTTATTTTTTTCCATTTTTTTGTTATTCTATTAATTTTTTTTAATACCCAGCAAGCAAAATTTGGATACCTGTTTGATGGTTCTTATTTTATGAGTCAAAACTTACTCAAATAAAACACATTTTTTTGAAATTTAGGTGGTGTTTCTAGATGACGTTTTTCGTCACACGAACGAAAATACAATAACAAAATACATGCAATGTAAAAACAAAATACATGTAGTCACTCATTCAACGAACGACGCACGTCTTGTAGAAACCCCCCGTTAAAGTTTTTTTTTTCAAAAATTACTCACATTTTGGACGAAAATATGAGCCTTCTAAAATGAGTCATAAAAGACACAAACATTTGAGCCAAATTATTAAATCCAAAAGATGGTTTGAAGCTTGTTTGCTGGCTGGGTATTTATAATTAATTTGTTTAAATTCAATATTTTTTTAATTTTTAAAAATATGTAAATTAGAGTGGTCCAAAAAAACATGAAAGTTGGAATTCGCGATCTCCACAATGTTGCCCCTATTCCTTAATGTGTAAAAACTCTCTGTGCCAAGTTTCAGCTAAATCCGCTTTTATTTAGCGGTAGCACAAAAAGTTGTCTTTTAAGAATTAGTAATTTATCTCTAGAGTAATTTATACAAAAAGAAGGGTTGACTTTAAATTGAATTATTTCTTAACCTGTACGCTATTATTTAACAATTTTTTTTAAATCTGGTCTCAATTAATGTGAATATAAGGAATTTAAAATCAAAATTTAAAAAAATTAAGTAACTTTTAAGTAATTCGCGGTTTTTTTTTAATTTATACAAAAAAATATATATTTTAGTCAAATTTTCGAAATTTTCCGAAAAGATGTAATTAAAAATTCAACTTGTTTTTGCCTTGAATGCGCAAATTTCTCAAATCTGATATTTATTTTAATGAAGATTATGAATCAGCAATCGAAACTTATAAAAAAATTTGTGGTTTATGAATTATTCGCGGTTTTTGAAAATTCAAAAAAACTCAAGTTTTTTGAGATATTTTCCTAATTACCTGTAAACGGTGTTATAGAAAAATGCAATTAGTTATACTTTTGCAATTTACTTACCAAGGGCCTTCATTATATATAACACTGATTTTAATTTTAAAAAGGATAACAGATATCCTCGCAAATTAACTTAAAATTTGACATTTTTTAATATTTCGCTATTATTTAGATTGCTATAATTTTATTGCTACCAAAAACCATATCTCTTATAATAGGACATTCCACAGATATATATTAATGCAAAAATGAAATTTTCATATTGGTAAATATAAGAAAACATCCTGATCGAAGTTGATAATTTTTTGTATGTAATTTTCAAATTTCGCGAAATCCGCGACTCCGATTTCAATTTTGATTTCAAATTCGTAATGTAAAAATGTATTAGATTTGATATATCGCGATCGTAATATTTATATTTAATTTTTCTCATTTTTTCCATTATTTTTAATTAATTAAAAATATTAGAATAAGTACAACCTCGAAACTTCAATTGCGATGTGCTACCTCTAAACAAAACTTTTTTGGTGATTTTTTTGATCAGACCACATTTTTTTTCAAAGTGGCATATTTGTAGGGTTGTGGAGCGTGAAAATTTCAACTTTTTTTTTTTTTGGACAACTCTAATGTACATATATGTATATAAAAAAAATAGTGAGAATTTGCTTTTTATGCACCTGCAAAAATAATACTGAAAACAATATTGAATTGGAGCAAGGAGGATAAAAGCTAAAGAGTTCCCATATGAAAAAAGTACACTCTTTGGTTCCCTTAAAGTTTATATGGATTGTGATCAGAGCTTTGAAGAATTAATTCCTTAATTCAATTTTTCAATTCAGAATTAAAAATTCGATGAATTAATTCACTAAGCACCATATATTGAATGGAGTTAATTCATATTTGCTTTCGTTCGATTTATTTTGTTACGAATTAATTCAATTGCAATAGTTCTTTTTATTAAATCAAATGAATTAATTCACTGGTGAACACGTTCAATTTTATAAATCGAACGGAAAAAAAGTGAATTAATGCCTTACTGAATTAATTCACTACTGAATTCGTTCAATTTCATTTTCATTCAGTGAATTAAAAAAAATAAAATTACGTTCAGTGAATTAAAAAAAAAATAAAATTACGTACAGTGAATTAAAGAAAATAATAAAAAGTTCACTGAATTGAAAAAAAAATAAAGCCTTTTACTATTAAAAATAAAAACTTTACAGATATATGTAGATAAATTTTGGAAAAAAATATAACTATTAATTTTTCAAACTAGTTATATAGTTATATTTTTTTTCCAAATTTATCTATATCTGTAAAGTTTTTATTTTTAATAGTAAAAGGCTTTATTTTTGAATGATGTAGGTTGATAAACAGAATCCGGTTTCTAATTTGTTACTAGCACACGCTGTAAAATTACTTATTTAAAAATTTTATTTGTACATTATTGTTTTCTTCTACTGAACGGCAGAAAACAGGCTTTGAATTCAGTGAACTTATTTTATTGTTTTTCAATTCAGTGAACTTATTATTTTTTTTTAATTCACTGAATGTAATTTTATTTTTTTTTAATTCACTGAATGAAAATTAAATTGAATGAATTCAGTGGTAAATTAATTCAGTAAGGAATTAATTCACTTTTTTTCCGTTCGATTTATAAAATTGAACCCGTTCACCGGTGAATTAATTCATTTGATTTAATAAAAAGAACTATTGCAATTGAATTAATTCTTTGAATTTGTTGTTTGATGAACGCATTCAGTTGATCGAATTCAGTGAATTACTTAAGAAAAGGAATTCATTCAATTCTAGAGAAAATTGAATTCGATTGGTAGTGAATTCATTCAAAAAGGAAGCTCTGATTGTGATCCTGTTAATTCCCGTGAAGAATAAGAGAAACAAAAGGCAAACCGAAAAAGTTAACAGTGCACTGTTCTTATTGTTTCTTATGATTGTTGATTAAAGCGGTAACAAAAACAACTTTAAGAATGAAATAAATAATAAATAATAAGTTTTAATTATTTTTTTATTATTTTTAATATTGTTTTTTGCTTGTAAAATCGTTTTTATTAAATTTATTGTTTTCGCGACGTCCTTCATTTCCTCTCGTTCGCTGTTAAATTTCTTCAAATTCTTTGTGTTTTTCTTCTCATTCGTGTGTGAAATTTTTTGGGAAACTACGAACTCTTAAAACACCTTAATGGATACCCCCTGATTGGAGTGCACCTTTTACTCTTGTTTATTAAGTACTTTTATTGCAAAAAAAGGTACTCAAAATTAGTTAAAAAAGGTACTCAAAATTAGTTAAAAGGGGCCCAGCACAGAAAGCTTTTGAAAATAGTAAATCCTTTTTGCTAAATATTAGTAAGATAAGTACAACAGAAATGCAACTGTCTTAGTAATATTTGAGTTAAAGTTCGTTTAATTGAATTGCAAATTTACATTGCTAATATTGACTAAAAAAATATTGCTGAGTGTTATATAAAACAGAAATATTTGCTAGAAAATAGTAGACTGCTTTCTGCAGTGTAGATTTTATTCGCATTAAAAAAATCCAAACAAAAAACTAAAAAATTAAAATTCTTTGCGATGGTTTAGTCAACTAATTTTTTGCTGATTTTAGCAGGGTAAATTGTCATTTTCGATTAACTAAAATATAGCTGAAATTTTGTAAATTTAACAGATTTTTTCTTGCTGTTTGTATCTTTCTAATGTTTAACAAACAGATTTTGCTGGATTCAGCTGTTTTTTCAGCAAAAATTTTTAAAGACTTTTATATTAGTGTATGAATAACTGAAAACATTTCTCGAATGAACGAGAACACACTAGAAGAACATACTAGTTCAAAAATAAAATTGATCGAAATTAACTGTGAACTGTAATGCCAAATTCTATTCACTTTTATTCCGATTGTTTGTTTGCACAAAATGTTTTATTTCGTGTGAAAATTTCCGGGTGTCCACACATTTTTACTTATTATTTCTAATTTTTTTTACGATAGATTAACACTCAGGCGATGCCCCCTACTTATGTAGTGCATTGTGTAAGAATTAGGAAAATAGAATAGATTTCGGTAATTTTTAACACCAAACTGCTAATAAAAAATAATATGAATAAAAAGCAACTGATAGTGAGTATTTTTGACGAGAACGTGATTAAAATAGGCACATGTTTCAAGAAGCCATCAAATTAAAAACCGAGCTAGATTTGCAAAGCACTTTGAGGGTTTTGTTTTAGCAGCAGTGTACTTTCTGACCGCGATGATCATTTTGCAGGATCTTCTAAAACCGCAGAATCTAGTGTTGTTAAATATACTGCAAGAAGCTTCTAGGGACAAATCCGTATTTATATACATATGTATTTAATTTACACTCACTTCCAGAATAAATTTCTTGTTTCTCCTAAAGTACGCTTTTTCATGGACACACTCTAAAAATTTTATGTAAAAACACTGCTTTAAGTGTCTAAATTTTCATTTAAAAATACGCAAAATGCATGAATTTATGCATTTATTTATGTGTAATAAATTTATTTAGGCATTTTTGCTAGAAGATTACACACTTAATATAGTATTTTGTATGTTGATAAACATATTTTAATATTATACGCATTAAAGTAAAAAAATTACACATTTAAAATAGTACCAAAAAGTTTGTATACATATTTTAGGCACATTGTGTGTAATTTGAATTTGTAATTCACTTTTTTACGAAAAACGAAAACGAAAAAACAAAATTTCTAAAGGAAATAATTAAGAGTTCTGAAGATATATGTGAAGATTTAGCAATCTAAGTTTGTACGGTAAGAGAAATTTATTTGCAATATTGTGTATGTTTTTAAGATCTTAAATATTTTAGAAATTGAGCAAAATGGATGAAAGAAAGGTGTTAAAAGGTCCTGAAGAATTCTGAAACAAGAACACGATAAATTTTAATACCGAAGATTTTGTTTAGTCGGAGATATGTGCGTTGAATTAAACGAATCCTGCCCTTAACTGCTTCAAATTAGAAATTAAAGGCATCTACCACCCATTAATATCTACTTATTGGTATCTACGAGTTCTAAGTTGGCAATAGTATCTCTACATCACAAATGAGTCTGAATTTTGCACATTTCGGACATGTTTTCATACAAACATTGGTATATTTTTACCCAATTTGTTAACCCCCAAGCATAAGATTGGGCTGCTAGAAAAATACGTGTCGAATATTTTTTTCTCGTCTATCACTATCCGAATTTCATTACAAGCGAAGGGATTCCATCGTGAGAGTTTCCTTGTTATATCTTTTGAGACCATATTTTAAAAGGGGACATAGAATTCATATGGTGGTTCGAGAATAAAGATACATATTTTTGTTTTCATTTTGAAGAGATCTCTCCCAAGTAAGAACTCTAATCGCTATATGTGATATAAGAGAAAAAAATAACGAACATGTAGTATTTATCGCTCAATCTCCTATTTGGGTGGTTAAAATATCAAGGAAAAAGTTCGGTATTCAGTTGAAGTTTTTCAATGACTTTGTTTCATATTTATTTAAAAGATTTCGATGGGAGGATACTTTCAGTTCCAAATATTGGCAATGAGGGGTTCTGAGGTCATTTTGCAACTATAAAATCCTCAAATTCAGTCAGATTCTGAAGAATTTTTCCCAGAGAAAACTCTCAGATTCGGAGGATTTTTTCTATATAAAAACTATAGAAAAAGCCTCAGATTCTAAGAAATAAAAATGTAAACCCTCATTCTAAAAATTTTTTTTATAGAAAAACCGTTAGATTCGTTTAGGAGGGTCTTTAGAGTCTGAGGAACTTTTGCTATAGAAAAACTAGATACTAAAGATTTATCCCTATAGAATCTTTCTTTACATCTGAGAACTTTTTCAATTGAAAAAACAATTTCCTATAATCCGAGTTTTTCTATAAGACAAAGACCGCAGAATCTAAGACTTTACCTACCGTACAAAATCCTCAAAATATGAGGAAGAATTTTCTGGAAGGTTGAAGGTAAAAAAGGTTCTTAAAAGTCCTCAGAATCTAATTTTTGTTTTGGAAAATAATCCTCAGAATCAGAGATGATTTTAAAAGGAAAAAATTATCATAATCTGAGCGTTTTTACAAGAGGGAATCCCCAGAACCAAAAGGTTTTTCTGTGATAAAAAGTTCTTAGAATCTAAAAATGTTTTCCATTGAAACTGTTAGATTTTATGGGCTTTTTCCTACATAAAATGTTCTCCGGATTCGGAAATTCGTGGTAAAATCTTTTGATTCTGAAGACATTTGTTATAAAAAAAAACACCAGATTCTAAGAATATTTTCCTATAGATAATCGTCGTATAGAAAGCCCCTCAGATTTGGAGCATTTTTTTGTAGCAAAAACTTAAAAAAACTATATAAAAAATAGTTTATTAGAGGGAAAATTTCTCAGAATTGAATGTATTTCTCTAACAAGAATTTCTTGATTTTAATAATTTGTTATAATGAAGAATTGCAATATTAATTGTTATAGTTGTTACTTACATTTTTTATATTAATTGTTAATATTCTCTTTTTTCATGAGTTTTCTAGTTAATAAAATATTAATATTTTTAAAATGCATTTTGTTTTATTTTAAAGCACAATAAAGTAATAAAAACATTTTCAGTGTATATATATGAATTATTATGCGTGTTTCTAGACACGTCATACGTAGGTTCATGCATTTCATATAGCTTTTTTAGACACATAAAATTAAATTTTAATCAAAATTCAAATGTTGATAAACTTTTCGATACAATAAAAAACATACTTTTACACATATTGTGTCTATTGTTATTAAACACAAGGTGTGTATATAATTTGATTTTAAACATTGTGCCTATTTTTCCCCAATTTATAGTAGGTATCAAGTTACCTCCTTTTAATAGAGTAGATTTCAACAAAACTTTATTAGAGTGCAGTTAATAATTTTAGTTTAATAAAAAAGTATGTAAAGCCAACATTATAATGCTTAACTTAGGTTGGAAAAAAATTTTAAAATGTCAAATTATGCCAAATAAACTCTATAGTAACAGCTTGTGCCTGCAAGCAGGAAACCTGTAATTTTTAAGGAAAACCAAAGGTTAATTTATCAATTTTATGTTTATCTTATAATAAATGTGACGAAAACTATTAGTAGCAACAATAAAAAATAGCCACTATCAATTAAAAGTTTCGAAAAAATTTCTGTTTCCTATTTGCAGTCACATTTTATAAATTTTGTCTCAGTAAACGAGAGGATTGCATTCTATTTATTTTCTATCCTCTTTGATTCTGATTTTTACAAAAAAAAACCCCCCATACATAAACAGTTTCTATGGCCACCAAAAAGCTTAAAAATTTTTTTAGAAAGCCGTTTTCGCAATTGGATTTAGAGTCTATTTTATTTATGAAAACTTGGCCATTTGGTATTTGATTTCAACAAAAAATAAATATTTTTTATTACATTTTTTAGAAAATGTTGCTGCTTTCGACGTATTTTGTTACGTTTCAAAATTTGTCAAATTATTTGGGGGGGAGAGCCCCCAAGCCCCCCCCCCCCCCCCCCCCCCCCCCCGCCCCGCCCTAGCTAGGTGCCTGTCCAGCATACACTTTTTCTATGTTTTCCACAATTCTGTTCGAAAGCATTTCCGTTTCGAATCGAACTACATAACAACCCTCCTGTATTCATACTACTAATTGTATGAAACGCTGTTTTTTGATATATTAACGGTTGGCAACACTGAAAAACACACACAGTAAAGTCAGATAAAAATTTACTTAAAGCCCCCATATATTTGCAATATAATGGCACAGTTTTGTTATCCTTTTGCCACACACCATACAAAAAACTGCAACACAAATGTAACAAAATATCTCCACAATATTTTATGCAATATATATATATATATATATATATATATATATATATATATAATTTCAACATTAGCTCAAAATGTACACAAACATAAACACCTAAAAATAAAAATTGCACAGTGTTGCCAATATATCAAGTTGTCCAATAAAAATAAAATGTTTTGATTCACTCCATAATATTGCTCAACCTCCAAATACACACACGGTCAATATGTTTGCACAACTTGGAAAATTGTGTCATAATATTGCAAATGTATGGGCCGCTTAAGACTCTGCCACAAAAAATATTTCGTCAAGAAGATATTAAGGTAATATCTTCTTTTTATCGCCATCAAAAATTTATCAAATCAGTATTTTAAACAAGTCTTCTTTTAATCACTTGGAAGATAATTCGGCGATATTGGGAAAAATGTATTGCGAAGAAAAGATCTTAATATCTCTTGGAAGAAAAACAAATAAATTGTTTGAAAATTTTATGTCTTTAGAAAAAAATTTTAAACAAAACCAAATGAAACGAAAAGCAGCCGTATTTAATCATTTAGACATCGGGAAAATTAATTAAATTATTTATTTTAAGCAAAGGTAAGTTAAATTTTATGGCATCCATTTAAAAAAATCAAATAAAAACTATTTTGTTTCTTTTTAGATAGTGCAACGAAACCCATAGAGGCAGAAATTATAATGAAGATACAAATGCAAATAATTCCGTATCAAAGTAAGGGCGATTTTCATATAGGTATTAAGTTCTTAATAAAAAATAAACGATAAAAGAGGATTGTGTATTTATCTTCTGGGTGGTTATCGTACGATATCATATTTTTATCTTTCAGATAATATTTTTGGCAATATTGACAATATTGAATATTTATCTTCTAGATGAGTCGTTTTCGTATTGCTTGGAAGTATTGCGTTCGGGACACATTTTTACCAAATACGAAAACGATTGTTGCCTTTTTCAGCAACTTTTTTGGACCAAAGACACAAGGGAAAAAATGTTGTCATCTTCTTTGTCTAATTTAGGTTGGACTGGTTGGTCAAAAAGACCTCACATATACCATTAGGTTCCTAGCGTTACCGGTGACCCCGAACCCAGTAGATGTGTACACTTCTATTCGCACCGAGTCTACCTAAAGAGTCCCTACACTCCTGAACAATCAATGAGTACACCAGATTGGCGGAGATCGCTTTAATCGCCCCTGGCTTTCGATGTAGAAACTAACGTAAGAGCCAAAATTCCCCGGGGAATTTGCAAGATCAGCAGCCATTTTGACTGCCAGCACCTCAGCCTGCAAAATACTGCAGTCATCGGGAGTTAATATGACTCCTCGATACCCAGCTCTCGACAGGAAACCGTAGCTCCGACTCCCCCTTCCATCTTATAACCATCCGTGAAGAAATTAAAGGTTTTGTGATCAGGGCGGAGATCTGGCAACCATCCATATTCCCCTGTAGTGACGCGAAGTCCCCCATTGGAACCCATTCTGGGGATAATATAGTCACTGCTACAATTCATCCCCTCAATGATCCTTCCGTGTCCATAAGGCACATACCTAAATTGGCCCGTAGACTAGGGTGACCATTCGCACTGATTTGATCAGTACATGTACTGATTTTTGGTCACGTATACTGATGAAAAAGTCGTGTACTGATTTGTACTGATTTTTTAAAATTTGTACTGATTGTACTGATTTTTGGCATTTAAAAAAATATTACATTTTTTAGTAAAAAAAAAGGAAAAAGGCAAGTACAATGTAGTTTTTTTATAGGATAAATTTTTGTGAATGTGAGAAGTTTTCTCTACCAGAAAGCATTCAAAATGATTTTTATACATGTAAATTCCTTAATCTAATATGTAGTTTCATATACAGAGAAGATTCGTGGTGACAACCGAATTTAACAAATGGTTCCATTGCGATGATAATCATCAGTTGATAATCATCAGTTGAGCTATTTGACTGTGATAAAAATATTTTAATTATCCGGTTGTCAGAATGATTCTGTTTTCTGAGTGTAGGAAACGATATCAAAAGCTGAAGATTTTTCCGTACAAAAATCCTTAAAATCTGAAGAAATATATGTGGGTATTTCCATGGAAAAATTTTCGAATCCGTGAGATTTTCAATAGAAAATGGGACACAAAACCTTAAGATTTTCATTTTTAAAACGTTGCGTGTTTTTGTAGAAAAACGTAGCCAAAATGTAAAGTTGTTCTATTTCAGAAATCATGCAGAAATTACGAAAGAGAAAAAATATTTGTTCTGACAACTAAATTTGTAGCCAATCTATTGGTTAGTTTGTATCTACAAAAAATTAGTTTAGGCAATGCAATTTGCTCGTGACAACAAAAATTCGTTAGACAGAATAAAAACTCGGAAGAATTAACGTTCATGCTGGAATGGTAACAGATCATTGACATTTCTAAATAATGGGTCCGTTTCCTGTATATTGGATTTTTTCATGCGAAAAAAATTTTTGTCTTGGGGTCTGTATAGGCAGAAATGTGTAAGGTTGTTTAGGATGGTATATTGGTTAACCGAAAAATTTTGTTGCCTCAACCAAACCATTCGGTTGCATAAACATTTTTTTTACTGATTTGAAGTCTGAAAAAAATGGTCACCCTACCGTAGACCCCAAGCGAACAGCAGATTTCCTCGCAACCCTCTCCGCTACCAGATTAATTGGTTGTAAATCCAAGACTACATCCAGCGCTGCAGTAGGCGTACTACGTAGTGCATTAGTGATGCATAGTTCACCAAGCCTCTGCACACTCTCCAGGCGCCTACAGTAGACCCTCTTCCCCAATGCGGTCCACCAAACAAGTACCCCATAGAGTATAATTGGTTTAGCAACTGCCGTATAGATCCAATGCGTGAGATTAGGTGACAGGCCCCAAGTTTTGCCAAGCATTTTCCTACATGCGTAAAGCGCATGAGGCTCAACATTGAGGCTCCACGACAGCTTGCTGTCCAATATCACCCCCAAATACTTTGTATGGTGTTTCAGAGCAAGGTTGATACCACCGAACCTTGGCGTGGTCCAGGGATCCAACTTGGTCTTGTTAGTAAAGAGCACCAAGTCAGTCTTCCCAGGATTAAGATCAACCGCCCACTGGTTGATCACAGAACTAATAGTACCCAGGTACTTATCAGTGACGATAACGACCCCATCATCTGCATACACAGTTGTCTTAGCCGCTCCGCCCCTAAACTCTCGGAGAAGTCCATTCACAACAAGTGTTCAGAATAGTGGAGACCGAACTCCTCCCTGGGGAGTTCCCCTGTATGCCACCTTAAAAATCCTTGCATTGCCCCATTCCGCAGATATTATCCTGCAGCTTAAAAGGCTACTTAACCAATTCACAGCCTGCACGGCAGCTCCCGTTCTTGCCACACTCTCTAATATTGCACCCGTATATACGCTATTTCGATCTGTGAGACAACCGAGTGAAGCGCAGTCTCAAGAGATTTACCCCTAGTTTAAGCGTGTTGGCCCGCGCAGAGAAAAGTAGGCGCCTTGACATGGAAGTCCAAGATTCTCTCCAATGTCTATAGGAGTAAAGATGTGAGTCTGATGGGTCTGTAATCCTTGGGATACAGGTGATTGCTTTTACCTGATTTCGGTAAAAATACAACCTTTGCTGTCCTCCACGATATAGGCACATAGTTCAGACAACCCCTAAAAATATCCATCAGCCTTGGTAGCAGGCAACGCCTACCATACTGAAGTAAAGCCAGAAATATCTCATCCGGCCCCGGTGATTTGTACACTCACAATATATTTTCCATAACCGATTGAGGTTTATTTAAAAAGTAATAGGTAAAGTTTGTTTTCAATTGAAGAATCAATTAAAATACATTGAAACATATTGTTTAACTTTTTTATCAATCAATAAAAAACAAACCAGAAAAATATATGTATCGTCTGTAAGAGTTGTTATTTTCAGTCAAATATTCTATTTTTAGATTTCTATTTTTAGAAAAAATAATTTAACTAATTTCGTTGTTTTCTGTTTTAAAACAAAAAATTCAAATATTTTCGGTTTTCTTTTTTGTTAAAATAGTATGTTTATATACAAAATTATTTCAATTAAAATTATAAGAAATTCTTTACTCATACACACAAACATAGCTAATAAAAATATGAACGTGTCTGTTGTGTGTGGTGTAGTGTTTTGAAAATTAAACAAAATGAAAAACTTTCAAATATGAAAAAACAAACCATAAAATAGTTTTTTACGTTTTTTGTCAGTTAAAAATTGATGATTGTTTTATTAGACTTTTCAATTATTTTTATTTCTTTTATGGATTGTTTAAACAATGTGGAAAATAAATAGCAAAATGGTTTGAATATAATGAAAAATCAGTAGTCATTTTTTTTAATTGTGTTTTCAATTAATTTAATATGTAGTTTAGGTTGTTTTTAAGGATAAAATATTGTGAGTGTACGGTTGAAAGGAGTCGGTGGCCCATAACACTCTCTAATAGGAGATTGTACCACCACCATCATCCCTCCGACAAACAACCATTTCGCTCCGAGTGGATATATCAGTAAAGCCTGGAAAGTGAGTATCAATTAGCACTTTAAGAGTCTTCCCGCTGATCTCTGTCCACTCCCCATTCTCGGTGCACACAGTGCTCGGCATAGACGGATTTTCCGCAAGCACCTTCTGTAGTCTAGTTGTCTCCCCAAATCCCTCAATGTCGCCGCAGAAACTTTTCCATGGGTTTCGTTTGGCCTTACGTATATTCCGTTTATAGATTCTTAGTGCATCTTTGTACTTTCCCCAGCACTCAAATCGGTCTGCAATTTTCGACAATTTATGATTAGAACTCTTTGGCGGACCCAGCATTGTACACCTATGCGAACAAGAATACTACTTGCCAAAACTTATCTTATGCCCGTTTTATTGTATGGTTGTGAGTTATTTGCTAAATGTGATGCAACTAGTAAAGAGAAATTGAACGTTGCTTTTAACAACATAATCCGATACGTGTATGGACTTAAGAGGCGTTCTAGTGTATCATTGTTTTCATCTTTGGATAATCTAATGAACATAAGAGTTTTAGTTTTCTTACATAAAATAATATATACCCATAAACCTGATTATCTGTACAGCAGACTTTGTATTTCAGATATAAGCAGGGGAAAAAGAATTAGATCATTTGGATATAAAAGTTAAATTTCGGAGTGGCATTTCTACATATTCGCAGTAATTCTCTGGAATTCTATACCCCATAGGTCGCAACTTTTAAGTAACGCACGAAAATTCAAAGTTTTTTCGAACTTTTTATATTTTCATATATTTAGTTAGAATATTCTTCCTCCTCAAGTCCAAATTCTAATATGATATTGTCATATTGTCATATTAGATTTTTATTTGTTGTTTCAAAAAGGGGTTGATCATATACATGATAGACAATACAATTGTTTCGTAGACATCACTCTACTCTTCAGTTGTCCGCAATAAGAAAATGATAACTTTCTCAATCAAACCGAGACATTACATAAGGTACAAAAAATCAACGGGACGAGAATTCTGTACTTTCGTATATGAACTTGTAACGTCGCAAATTACCACTCCAATTTGGTTACTTACATAATTGAAATTTAATTCAGTGTGAACGCACTTTATCGATAATATTTATTTTTATGCAGTGTGAATACGATACAGGTACTGCTTATATTCTTTATATGGGTTCGTATGTATGTTGTATACGTACTGCATACCAGTTAGTTTGTGTGGATGTTAAAGCACACACTATTGTTTTATACATTTTTGTGCTTTGATTTTTAGCCACATATAATTCTCATTTGGTTAATTTTTTAATTCAAATAAGTAGTTCAAGTTGCTACACACTGGGGGTGGTCAAAAGCTAACTGCCATAGCCCGATACTTTGCCAGTAACGAGCTAATTTTTGGAAAGACGATAGACTTCGGTTGGTTGTCTCATAAATAATTTCACAGCCTTCGCGGTCTGTTCTAATATCACAGCCTTCGCGGTCTGTTCTAATATCACAGCCTTCGCGGTCTGTTCTAATATCACAGCCTTCGCGGTCTGTTCTAATATCACAGCCTTCGCGGTCTGTTCTAATATCACAGCCTTCGCGGTCTGTTCTAATATCACAGCCTTCACGGTCTGTTCTATTGATCACCACTGCCTAGGTGATCGGGATTATATGCGACTCCACCGCAGAGGAGGTCGCCAACCCGAGGATACCTATACCCGAGTCGGAAGACGACTACCTGCCGACACCCAACCGAGTCGAACGACGACTACCTGCCGAGCATAACCGAGTCGGATTACGACTACCTGAACCTGAAGCCGAAGTTCGTATTGCCGACGGATAATTCTCCGAACCGAATAACCCCGAGTGAATCAACAAGGTGTTGCCATTTGTGAAATGTATTGTATTTGAATTTAATTAATCAATAAAGATAATATTATAAACATTGAAAAGGAAAAATCGATTGTGTTTTTACATAAGGTTTACGGGTCCTCAAGTAGACCCTGGACGCGACTGGACTACCTCAGCCGACGACAAAACCCTGTTATAAATGGCGCCCGAGCAGGGACCCAATTCAAAATCGGAAAGCGGAAAAACCGACACCACCGCCAGCGAGGATGAATTGAGTCAAAAACACAATGGCAACCCAATTGAACCTTTATCCACCAGTCACACTCTGACGACTGACATACTCGGTTGGATCTACATGCTCAAAAAGGAACAGCTAATAGAGCATTGCCGAAAATGCGGAATACAAACTGTCGGTTTCACCGTCGAGCACTTGCGCAAACGGTTTATCGAGCATATTCGTGCAAAACGATTAAGAGCCTCTTCGGAGAATTTATTACAGGATCTAGAAGATGAAGTGAAATCTGCCGAAAAACTCGTAATCTCCGAGGAAGGATTTAGTTTCCCCGTCCCCACTATTGATGCTTTCAAGCCGAAGCAATTAGCAGCAAATAGCCGAACCGAAACTTCGGATGCAGAAATCATGAACACTGTTCTTAGATGGGATTTAAAATTTACTGGCGACACCGACATTATAGAGTTTCTCGAAAGATTTGAAGAGCTGGCCGAATGCTATAGCATTCCTCTGAATCGTTTACTCCCTGCGCTACCTGGAGTGTTGAATGGGAATGCACTTAGGTGGTATCGCGTCAAACGACCTGACATTAAAACGTGGGGCATTTTTAAGCACGAAGCGATGAAATTCTTCCTACCTAGTCGGTATTTAGCTCGTTTGGAACAGACATTCTACAACCGAAGGCAAATTAATCGCGAGCGCGCTCAGGATTACATAATAGATATTCTTACGCTTGCTCGACGACATCCAGAGTTGAAATATCGTGATCATCTACATCGTATTTACGATGGTTTGCGAACGGAGTATAAGCACTACGTACGAAGGAGTGATATTAAGACATTAGACGAACTGATAGAATTGGCGAAAGAGTTCGAGGAACTGAAGCGAAGCGATCAACCACATACTTCTCATATGTTGTCAACCTACAACCGGTCAAATCATTGTTGGAGATGTAAGAGTAAAGGCCATGAACGATGGCAATGTTCGAACCCTCATAGGTTATTTTGTTCCTATTGTGGGAAGGACGACGTATTATCCCGAAGCTGTAAGTGTCGATCCCCAACAACATCTTCCACCAAATTTAGCTCCAATTTCGACTATAGCCGGTACTATGTACCTATTGAAATATGCAGCCGCCAAATCCATGCGTTGCTGGATACCGGGGGATCAAGAACTTATATTGATGCTTCTATACAAAAGTGTTTAGAAGAGATGAACATAAGACCAAAGAGAAGCCAGTGTTTAGTTGAATTGGCCGACCAGACTCTCCACAAATGCATGGTGTATCCAGTTGCTGTACATTACAAAGGGAGAAATATTCACTTACTAGCCGCTGTGGTACCAAAGCTGGCTATTCCGATGGTACTGGGAATGGATTTTATGGACTCTGTAGGAGTCGAAATACGACTAGGAGGTGAACTCTTGCCGAATCCCGAACCACGAAGAGTTTCATCGGCCGAAAGTCTCAATAGTATGAACAATTTGAACATACTAGTCGCCCAAAAAAATGGCAGTATAGAAAAGACGAACCACCAGTCGAAGCCAAGGAAAACGTCTAGAAATACCGAATACCGGAAAAGTGGAAAACCTCGCCAACGGGCAAGGAAAACTAGCTGTATATTATTCAAGAATACCAAGCCTGACCCAGCAAGCTATGTACCTGTCCCGGCTACCAAAACCGAAAATTCATCGACATCAACTCCGATAGTCCAAATTCCATCATCCCCTAGCAAAACCCACCTACTCGGGAAAAAGAGGAAGAAAAAAAACCAACCCTTCGGAGATACTGGCCAGCTACAAATTACAGAGCATCGCTCTCCGAAGTGAGGGGGGGATGTAACGTCGCAAATTACCACTCCAATTTGGCTACTTACATAATTGAAATTTAATTCAGTGTGAACGCACTTTATCGATAATATTTATTTTTATGCAGTGTGAATACGATACAGGTACTGCTTATATTCTTTATATGGGTTCGTATGTATGTTGTATACGTACTGCATACCAGTTAGTTTGTGTGGATGTTAAAGCACACACTATTGTTTATTGTTTTATACATTTTTGTGCTTTGATTTTTAGCCACATATAATTCTCATTTGGTTAATTTTTTAATTCAAATAAGTAGTTCAAGTTGCTACACACTGGGGGTGGTCAAAAGCTAACTGCCATAGCCCGATACTTTGCCAGTAACGAGCTAATTTTTGGAAAGACGATAGACTTTATTAGAGTGTTGTGTATGCACTCTAAAAATTGTATGTAAACATACTGCTTTAAGTGTGTAAATTTTTATTTAAAAATAATCAAAATGCCTAAATTTATGTACAAAATGTGTATTAAATCTATTTAGGCATTTTTGTTAGAATATTACACACAAAATATAGTATTTTGTATGTTGATAAACATTTTTTCATATTGTACGCATTTGTATAAAAAAATTACACATTTATAGTAGCAATCAAAATATTGTATACATTTTTTAGACACATTGTGTGTAATTTGAATTTGTCATTCACTTTTTTTCTCAAATGAAATATCAAAATTTCTATTTAAAACCAATTATAAAGAAGACTTTTTAGAGGATTTAGTAATCAATATTGGTACGGTAAGTAATTTTATTTTTGGAATATTGTAAATATTTTTAAGAACTTGAATTTTTTTAGAATTTAATTGAAAAGGGATGCAAGAAAGGAGTAAATGAGGTCATGAAGAACTTTTAATGAAAGAACATCAGGAATTTTTTGTTAAGTTGGTGATACCTTACTTAAAAATTAGAGCCGTACTCTACCCGGATATAAATATGTTAATGTAATCTAATTATATTTGCAAATCCTATATTGCCAATATTTTAAAATTAAGTGAATCTCTCCATTAGCTGCTGCTAAGAGCACCCTTTTCTAATTTCGAAATAGAGCCGTCTACCACCCGGGATTAGATGAACAAAGTATTTTCTATATTTACCGCTAAAAGGTTATGTGTCAAAATTCGAGCATCTGCAAAATTGTTAGGATAATGTTAAACTGAGTTCATATTTCAAAATGGCGCACCTTCGTTCTTGTGAGACCGATGACGTAGGAGATTTTGGGAGAAAATTATAATTGGTTATGATATGGGTGTTAGCTCACCCGAATTTTTTCCATGTTTTTTTCGCATTTATTAAAATACTTTGATTGGGAGTCAACATTTTAAAACTACAATATTTTCTTACATTTAGTTTAGAGTGATACTATAGTAAAACTTTCAAATTCTGAAGACTTCTTCCCATAGAATTATCCTCAGATTCTGAAAAATTTTTTCATATTAAAATTGAGTTTCTAAATGTTTTTAAAAGAAGAATTTCTGGAAGTCTGAGTGTTTTTCTTTAGGTAAACTTCTTCAGAATCTAATGGCTTTTTCTACAGTACGGACTTCTCAGATTCTAAGTGTTTATTATAAGAAAATTTTCTCAATATAATATAGAAACTAAGGGGTTTTCGTTAGAAAAAGTTCTTCAGTGATTTTTTTTTTATAATGAAAAGGTCTGATTTTTAGGACTTTTTCCTAGAATTACTTTTTATAGTCAAATCTTCAGATTCTAACGACTTTTTGTTGTAGAAATCTACCAGATTCAATGGATTTTCTTTTATATAAAATCCTGTAAATTCTGAAAATTTCTTAATATAAGTCAGAGTCCCTGAGGTTCTAAGCACTTTTTCATATAGAAAACTACACAGAAAATTAATGCTGGTTTTCTATATGAAAAAATTCCAGATCTATTCCCTTTCGGCTGACGTTTAAGTAATATTTATAATTCAATATTAATTATTATTGTTGTTATTTAAATTTTTATTTTAACTGCATTGCCTTTTTTTTATTATGATAATAATAATAATAACATACTAATAAAACCTTGTTAATAAAGCCTTCATATTCGAAAATTGCATTTTGTTTTCTTTAGGAAGTATAAGGTGCACTAGTTAATAAAAAACATTTTAATTGTATATATGCGCATTATTAGGCGTGTTTCTAGACATTTTAAATGTAAGTTCAAGCATTTTTTACAGCTTTCTTAGACACAAAAAATTAAAATTTAAACAAATCTCAAATGTTACTAAACCTTTTGTTACAATTAAAAACATATTTTTAGACACATTGTGTTTATTACTTTTAAACACTATGTGTCTATATATTTTTATTTTACACATTGTGCCTATTTTTGCCCAATTTATAGTAGGTATCAAGTTACCTCCTTTTAATGGAGTAGATTTCAACAAAAATTTATTAGAGTGTGGAACAATTCTACAAAATAAATAAATAAATAAAATAAAATAAAGAGCTCACTAAGGTCACGTCTTTCACAGTCCAACTCCCTGTTCCACCAGGGCGGTTTAGATTTACGCCTGGTTCGTGTTAGAGGACATGAGGCCTCGTAGGAATCTACAACGGTCGCTACCAAATCAACTACAACAGAGTCAACTTCCTCCGAACTAGTAACTGTTCGTGAGAGACGTAGTTCCCTATCCAACAACGATATGTAGTTGGTCCAGTCAGTTCTCCTAGGATTCCTAAATACTTTGATAGCCGGTATGGTATATGTTATCCCAAAAGCGATATACCAGTGGTCAGAGAAAGAAGGCCGCGAGAGCACCCTCCAATCGGCCACCTCTACCCTATCAGCCATAAGAATGTCAAATCAAGGACGTTTCTCGTGGTGAGTCCTATATATGTAGGTACCTTACCTCTATTCGTAATTTGTAGGTTAGTTTGCAATATAAAGCTTATAAGGGACTCCCCTCTGGTGTCCTTACTGCCCCATATAGTGTGATGCGAGTTGGCGTCAGTGCCCACCACGAAATTCTGTTTCCTGGCGCAAGTTTCATCGACAAGCCTCTGAATTTCCACTGGGGGCATCAACATTGTTGGATGCAAAGAGTATGGAATAATCTTTACCATACTCTATTGCTACTATCGTAAGTTGTTCCTAACAAATATAGCAGATCGGCTTCTACTCACCACTTTTGAGAAGTAGGTATAAAAGGCGCGCGATCTTGACCCAGATACCTGATTACCCGTAGAGATCCAGGGTTCCTGAATAAGCGCCATGTCGTAGCGACCCTCCTATAGCGTGAGAAGGAGTTCGACCGAAGCCATTTTACAATGCTGGAGATTTATTTGCAGGACCTTTATCATCATCTAAGAGTTCCCTCTGGGGTTCAGCTCCCATAGCCACGTCACCCGAAACAATTCCCGCAGCGGGTAGGTCCCGTTCCACCTAATCGACATCCAAGGTATTCTGGTTCGCATCCTTTGGATGTCGTTTCTTCTACCTGAGAAACACACTTCCCACGCCCAAGACATTTTGCCATACCGCGGATTCCTCAGCTTCTTTTGTGATCTGCAGTATATAGTTCTGGATATCTTTATTACCCTTATCAACATGCAAAATCTTCCAGTCTATAGTGGGAATATCAGGATTTTAACTTTGTAGTAGGCGGAGGGTGACTTCCGGCTTTACAATGCGCGGGATCTTCACTTTAGCTTTATGGATTGTCGGGATTTTGGCTCGATTAACAATTTCAAATTGAGTGTCCTACCACAGGCCATCCCAGCGTGGCATCGTCCTTACACTTGATGAGCTCAACTCGATTAAACCAACCCGCTCCATCAAACTAAGGTTGGTCCGGTTCAGCTTCCATATTTGCAACTACTTCCTCAAAGATTTGAGTCTCAAGAACATTCCACTGCTCACCGGACATTTAACCATAAGGAGTGCTCATGTCTAGAACAGCCACGCACAAATGGCGTTTGACCACCTCACACACTTTAAAAACTTTAGGCAAAGGTTCCGCGATAGCTTTGGAAGTGCTAGGTCTCGTATCCTCATGATGTTGCTTGCGCTTCTTCGGTTTACCCGGATTTGTGGCGGACGAAGATTCATCGATCGACCGCTGTTTTTTCTCCTGCAAGCTCTATATTATTGGGAAACCGTGAGTTACATATTTTCTATTACCATTAAAGTGGGCTAGGCTTTTCTCAATCGCTCCTGTTGCCCATTGCAGCCGATCTTTCTCTTCAGCGGAAAGGTTGGTCGTTGAGCCGAGGCCACGCTAAATTCTGATCGCAGCCTTGTATTCAGCAAGAGCTTTAAAGCCCTTCTTACTGCGTTTTTGTCTCTTCATTTTATCGAGAGGAGCATCTTTTTGAGTACTATGGGACTTCAAGAGCTCATTTTCATCTTTTGATGTAACAGTTTTGCCATTGTCGAGGTCTGAGTCTGAACCGACATCAGAATCCATACGTGTCAAGCTTCTAGACGCGACGTCTTTGATTCATCCGCCATGGGACGCCACCACGGCAGAGAATGTGTGACCGCTGGTGACACGCAAAGGAGACGAAGGTTCTCCACCGTGTCCGCCAGTGGTCGCAGTCACTGCTAACACCGACGTTTGGGCGTATATTACTGCCCGGATTTCATCATTTCCTGTGTACTTTCCGTGTTACATAAACTTCACTTTAACATCGTTTCAAAAATTTAAAAACCGCCGACCCACTGGGAAATAGATACGGACCAGGATGCCGCCCAATACGGAAAACAGACCCGCCTGGATTTTGGAAACCGGATTTTGGTAGCAGCCCTAAAGCCGCCCACTATGGGAAAACAGACGCTCGGACCGAAAACAAGCCACGGTTACCTCATACCTATGGTCAGAGCCCATCAAAGTAATGTAGACAATACTAGGGTATTCAATCGATTAATCGTTATTCGATTAATCGAACAATTCTTCTCAAAAATTGTTCGAATAATTTAAAATGTCCAAATTTCGAATAACGAATAATTCGAATAATTTCATACAATTAATCGATTAATCAAAATTGTTTAAAAATTACAAAAATGTTTAAAAAATAAAAATTTTTTATTAAAGTAAATCTCAAAACTTTTTTTTAAAAAATTGTGATAAATAATTTGCTGTAGGCTTGTACCTATCCGGATTTCATTCTGGCCTAAGAAAATAATTAAGGGGCGACCTTTTAGAATTTCTATAAATATTTGTTAGCTTCAACTAAATGAGAATTTCATGTTTTCAAGTTGGAGCGTTAATAAACATCTTAAATCCCAAAGAAATAACAAAAACAACAGAAAATTATTACAGTTTGCTTTGTCACCTTCCAAATTATTACTCAGTTGTTGTGACTTATCTAGTAACGTTGTGGTATCTATTTATATATCTTGCTCTAACTCCCTCCCACTGGAGCATAGGGCGCTTATTTACGTATAATAAATTTTTAATTATTTTTTACGACTTTTTATATGTTGATTAAAGTGAAAGCATTAATAATTATTGTAATTAATGATTATTAGAATTATTAATTATAATTAATGCTCAATGTAATAAAGCTTGTTTAGTGAGCACTCTGAATTAATAAAATAAAGGAATGGAGGTACGGAAACGTAGAGGGAAAATCAATTCTAAACAGAATTCCTCTCAATACATACACGCAGAAAAAAACAGGGTGAATATTACCTAAGAGCTATGTAATTATACAACTACATAATTTTAAAGTTAGTTTTACAAAGTTATAGTAAAATATGCACATCTTTTTGTAAAATATATACAATCCTTGCAAAATATATACATATGTAGTGGAAAATATCCGAAAAATTACATATATTTTGCTAGAAAATTGTAAAACTTACTTCGAACTTATGTAGTTGTATAATTACATAGCACTTAGACAAAGTTCCACCTGTTTTTTTCTGCGTGTACGAAAGAGATACAAATTAATGTACGGGGTCTTATATTCTTCTTTAACTCTTAAACTCATTGCTGTGTGGTTCTCCCTGATTTGGATACAATTTTAATATGTGAAAGATGGGACAAAAAAAAAAAAATAATGACAAAATCTGATTTTAATTATTATTTTTTTTTCATTTTTATGAATTTCAGAAGAGTTACTGGATTTATTTTTGTTCCCTTTTTTAAATAAAATTATTAAAAACACAAGTGTATGTATATTATTTTAGAGAAAAATTTTTAAATTTTTTCGATTAATCGATTAATTTTAAAATTTTGTTCGATTAACCGGTTAAGAAAAAAACCCGAATAATTATTTGCACGATTAATCGATTAAAATAAAAAGCCTATTAATTGAATACCCTAGACAATACGCATTACATTGTGACACTACGATCAAAGCCCTTAGCCGTGTACTGCTTCTTTGTTTAAAAACAAGGGCCATATTTTTGTATATGCGAAATAATTGAACAAGGGACAAACACCAGCGATGCCAGATTAGTGCCCGCACTACACTGTGGAACAAATTCAGGTTAGCAAAATTTAGGTCGATTCTGATAGTGAGGTGTGAAAATAGAGGCTAAATTAGAAGACCCGTATCGGGGCGTTTGCTTATGTTAGTTCGAATTTTTTCATATTGTTTATATGGTTTTTTGGCTATAACTCGTCGATTAATTGATATTTTTTAAATCTGTAAAAGCCAAATTATTGCTAGAGACCTGTGCAACAATTAAAATTTTTAAAAAAATTTATTTGATTGATTTTTTATGTTTATTTTTTAATTGTTGTTCAGGTCTCTAGCTATAATTTGGCTATCTATTTTCACCCCTCACTCTCAGAATCGACCTAACTTTTGCTAACCTGAATTTGTTCCACAGTGTTGACTCTTTGATTTTTTATTTAGCGTTTTTAGCGCCTTCTCGCTAAAACGTTTTTTTTTATAAAATTCCAACTACCTTCAATGTTTTTAATAAAAAATACTAGTTTTTCATGTGTTTTTCTCAAATTTGCATAGAAAATATTTAAATTTGTTCGCAGAAGTGATTTTTTTTTTAAATTTGTGTTAAAAAAAAACAATTGTTTTTAAAAACTACCATTTTTAAGGCAATAATCTTGAACATTTTCAAGACGAAAAAGTGCTTCTAGCGCTTTTTAACTGTTCCGTAGCCTAATTCGATTGAAAAAGTACATATTATGATCAGTTTTATCATCTAGCGCTTTTTATCCCTCTTGAAGGGCATTTCTGCGCATTTTGCTTCAAAAAAGTTGGTATAACTGACAGAAAGCCACAGACACTAGCAAATAACCGTGTTGGTAAAAAATTGTAAACAACTCCATAAAGGAAATGCAACGAAAATGAAGTAATTTTGGGCGTTGTTTAAAAAAATAACTGTCAAAGGCGTTGAAATAGTTTCCTTAAGTCAAACAATTGCAGGCAAAATAACTACAACCACAGTACTACACAAATAACTCTAATTTAGCAACTCATAACTCTGAGTGTACGGTATCCTGGCTGTTATAACAATTTGACTTGTTTTTAAAGCCCAGTTTGAACTGAATTTATACTGAGCAAAAACTAGCTGGTTTTTGTACAAAACTAACGGCGCTGTTCTGAGTTCCGAATCCACATAAAAAAATTCTAAAATGAAACATTCCGAATTTTTTTGCTGTTCTGTGATCCACATCCGAATTATTTTTTTCGTTTTATTTCGTGTAGAAAATTTCAAAATCGCAAAAGTAGCGTCACTAAAACAGCTGTAACTTGTTCACTAATGAACGAATTGTCATTAAATTTAGACAGGCATCATCTTGAGGATGGTAGTTCCAAATAATCAAATTGATTTGTCATTAGTGGCGCCACATTTTTTGTTTAAATTTTCAATGTTTAATTATATTAATGTATTACTTATATTCTACATATCGAGAGCCTATATTCAAAATATGTCAACTTAAATTTGGCCAAAATGAGTTTCCAATGGCAAATAGCTTCCCTATGCAATACCCATCTGTGATATAAATTTCAAAGCAAAAATTAGTTCTCGATTTATATCAATTTTTGTTATTATGCTATCTCAAATTACATTTTTTTGGTGAAAATAAATGCTAACTCCCATAGTACATTTCCAACTTTTTAAAAAAAAATTAATTTATTATAAATCTACCTCACATCTTATTGCATTTAGCATGCTGAATACGAATCTGGAAAAGATTTTGATATGCAATGGCTTGTTTTCGAGATATGGTAATTTTTATCATATAAGTAAATAGTGGTTCCAAACAAAAAAAAATTGGGAATATATATGTAACATTTAAAATATTTATCGGATTGAAATATTATGTATGGGTCACTCCAAAAAATTACATTTGGAGTGACCCCTCCTATTAAAAAAATTAATGAGGTACAACATACAATCATATCTTTTTTTGATGCTGCCCAAAATAAAATTTTATCCGAAAAATGGTGGATCGTATTCATTAATTTAGATCCACTTTGTATCTAGTATGATGAAATACGATCCGAAAAATGGGTTTATCTAATCATATAAAATTGGATGTGACATAATGATAATCAAAAATTAATTTCAATGGAATGGACCATTTAATGCAATCTGAGCAATCTCTGAATGAATTATATTTATCTAATGGTATCAAATAAAATTTAACTTTTTGAATTAAATCTAATTTTATATAATTAGATAAACTCATTTTTCGGATCGTAATTGATCATATTAGATCCAAAGAGGATCTAAATTAATAGAGAACGATCCACCATTTTTCGGATCAAATTGTTACTGTTACAATCAGCGTGAGTTAGATTTCTACACTTCGAGTAGATTTTAAATTTTTCTATCTAATATGGAATAAAACAACTCATAAAATGCTTAAATAACACAGCTCTACAAAATATGATAATATTTATAAGTTGTAAAACTTTGCAGTTGTTATAGGATAATTAGCACAATTCGCGATTTAAATTTTTTAAATTTTTCAGTCGATTTTTTAAAAAAAAATTTATAATTTAGTAACTATAGCTTCGGAAAGAAAACACTTTACACAGTTTAAGCTTAATTCCGTGCCCTATTTTTCAAACTTAAGTGTGTATCAATATTTCAAAAACTTTTATAAATATAGTCGCTCAAAGTCAAAATTTAAAAATTTTTAAGGTTTTATTAAAAAAAAAATTTAAATATAAGACGAAGTCCGATTCTAATTATCAAAGCCAATTTGGAAAGAAAAAGGTCAAAATTTTATATATATATTAGACTGTCCCTTAAAAAAGCGATTTGTCGATTTTCGTTCATTACACCCCCCCAGTTTTATTGGAAATGGTCCCAAATGGAAGAAATCGAAAACGTTAACCCGTGCCGAAAGTTGGACGAATATGGCCCATTTTGGAGAAAAAGTGTATTACACTGAACATTCTATAAATTTCACCTACAGGAATCAATTTTTGCAAAAAAAGAAATCACATAAAAAATATATGGGCACTTCTAAAATTTCGTAATAGCTATATTTGTTCTTAGATTTTTGTAGAGATTAACCAAAAAATAATCAAAATTTTTGGATTTAATTTTCCGGCGTTTTTAGAGGGTGACACTTATAGAATTATGACACTTAAAGCATATGACAATTATAGAACTTTTAGTGTACTATTAAAAATTCCTAAAATTCGAAATTTCGAAAAAAATTATTTTTTATTCCATTTATTCATTTAATATAGTCAAAATGATTCAGACATGGAATTTTGACTTCGTCGGATATCATTAACCCACTTTAGCCTGGAATCCAAAATGATCCACGAATTTGATAAAAATGCAAAAACGTGATTTTTTTAAAATTAATTTTAAAGATTTTTTAAAATGGCTAATTGGAGATGTCGATTGCTATTTGTACCACATAATAGTTGATATTAAAGAAAATTGGAATTGGAAAATTGGAAAAATGATAATTCGAGTTTGTGTTTGGAGCGACTGCTTTCCAGGATATTTTACAAAAATTGCTCATTTTATCAAAAATTAAACAAAATTTGAAAGTTTTCATCAAATTTTACACACTTTTCGGAAAAACATCACTTAAATTTGGTTAGACTATAATTATCTTTACATTTGTTTAAAAAATCTTTAACCCTTAGTGGCCTGGGGTCAGAAAAGACCCATGAAACTTAATATTAATTATGACTAGGAGATTGTAAACGTTTTTCAAAAAAAAAAAAATCAATTTCTTCCATTTGGGACCATTTCCAATAAAACTGGGGGGGGGGGGGAGGTGTAATGAACGAAAACCGACAAATCGCTATTTTAAGGGACAGTCTATTATATATGTATAACAATTGTACCCGTTTTACGAATACATTCCTATACTGTAATTATAAGACTTCGTCTTGTTGTGCAGGAAATAAAAATAAATAAAATAAATAAATAAAATAAATGAACTGTCAGATTGTATACATATGAGTCATCCTTAAGACTTTTCAACCGATGTGTTATTATAGTCCTACAACGACTACAATTAATAAAAGCAAATACAAATCTTGTATATTTTTACAGCTTTTTTAGAAGTAATTCTGAACAATATCCAAAAATCACTTAAGTATTGCTTCTGAAGAATTACTGCTCTATAAGTGGTCCTAAGAAGTGATTTGGATACACTTTATTTCTACACTTCCCGGGTAAAAAAAATAATATGATGTTATATGTAATGATATCTTATTTAATATAATTGGAGATATGCTATGATCCGAAAAATGGTGGATAAAATTATATCGGATAAGATCTAAATATATTGAATCATATAGAATCTTATCCGGATTTTGACCCGATATAATTATATCTAATTTCATGTAGAAAGACATAATTTTATAACGCTTCATACTTCAAGATCAAAACAAAAACTGTTAAAAAGTACTGAAAAATAACACCCTTAAGTTAAGAATTAAAAATTTAAATAAAAATTTAGAAGAAGTTGTACATAATTGTAACCAAGCCTTCTATATAAACTTGTATTCTAGCCGTAAACTGTGTAAACCTGGTATGTTTATGAGTTTAATGTCAAATTCCATACATAAAAATATGGCTTGTATTTATACAAGGTTTACAAGGAATTTAGGAGTTATAATGAGTACGCCTTTTATATTTTGAAATCATACATAAATATATCTCAAAAAAACATAGAATTTTTTTTACATTGCGCTATACTTAAACATATCTAAAACAACTTAGAAAAAAAAATGAACATTGAGCTATATAAAACTTTATATATTTTCCGATAAAGCCATTTTTAATTATATATGACGATGTATTAAAATTGTCATAGCATATGTAAATAGATATGGCACATATAAATATATATAGGGACATGTATATTTATACTGATCTATATATGACATCATATAAGAAATTTTTGAAAAACTCAAAGCTATACATAATTATATCCGCAAAGATATAGTGTTACACTTGACTATATATAAACATATTAATTCATATTAAATTATATAATTTCCTATATAACTATTTTTACTCGGGTTAAAATAATACATCAGTAGAAAAATCTGTCAAACCGGTTTCAAATCGATTTGACTAATTTTTAAAAAATTTTTAGTTGAATCAATTATTTAAGAAAACATTTTAGTTATCTTCATGTAACACAATACTAAAAATCCTCAGAACTTTAATTTTGAGTGTTAATTTTCAAAATTATTTAAAACTAATTGTTAAGAACCCATTCGATAAAGTTTACAAAATTTATTGTTAAAATATAATTTTTTCATGTTACTGTTATTACCCGGTAGATGGCGCCACCAATGCATCCGAAGTTTTAAAGATGACGCTATTTCTTTCCCTCCCGATTTTTTAAAATGGCCCGTATCTCGAAGACTAAGAGAGACAGATCAAAATTGTTGATGAAAATTTCGGCAATACTCCAGGGAAAAGAGTTATCTCTATTCAAAAATGGACCTTGGCGAGGCCTTGGACCCTCGGAAATTTTTAAGAAAAATGTTCCACTTCATAAAATGGCCCATATCTCGCAAACTAAGCGAGATAGAGCAAAACGGACAAAAAGTTTGCCCGGAGAGGATCCCGAGACTCTAAATTTGGATAAATTCTATGACTCAGTGTAATTACAGATAAAACTGTAGTTTTACAAATTTTTTACTTAAATTTAGATTCGTTAAATTTAACAAAAAATTTATTAAAATCAACAAATTTTATTTTAAGCCAAAAAACAGGAATAAATTTTGTTAAAGTAACAAATTTTTCTGTCCAGCCAACAGACGTATAATTTTGAGTGATTGAAGGTTCGAATCCTGAGGTTAACAATATTTTTTTCATACCCGGCTAAAAATTAACATATATGGATTCTTACAGGTTTAACCCTCGAAGTGGCACATATTTTGAGCCCTTAGTTCTGGCACATGGTGTCTGGCCAGACTCCTATACATTTACATGCATTTGTATGGAAATAAGGGCTGTTTGCCGTTAAATTTTTTACTAAGATAGGAAAATATTTGTTATATTTTGTGTTTCTATTTCTTTTTCTATGTTATTAGCTACCTGAGGAAGAAAAAATAGACCTGAAAAAATCTTTGGAATGAAAAGGGCAACAATTTTTTTGTTCTATATATATTTCTCTTTATTATGGGTAAAGTAATAAATGTTTATGACAAAATAGAAAATTATTATGAAGAATACATTGATTTTTTTATTCAGAATTTTGCGGAAGGCAACAAAAACATAAATAATCTACTTTTGAATGTTGCTGACAAACAGGATTGTTGCATTTGCAGCAAAAAAAGCGTGTCTTACGGCGTATTTTGTCACCTTGCTGCAGGCAAATTCTGCAATCTTTTTTGGCAGCTAATGTGTCTGGATCACTGCGTGAAGCCACATTAAGGTTTGCTATATTGAGAGGTCTCCCAAAGAACGCTTCAAATGCTATACGAGTTGTTGGTTGAGCCACAATGTGCGGATTATTGATGCGATTTTCAACGTTGGCCAGTACCAATTGCTTTGCAAGTTTATATAAAAATATGCGTCTTCTTTCTTTTCTTGTATTTTCATCATTTAGCTTACATATAATGTAACTTGCCAATGCCATCACATCAATCATGTTGCAGAAAAACGCGTATGTCCAGCGTCTGGTTGACCGTTTTGTTGTGTAATGAGTTAGCATTTGATCCATCGTATCGACTCCGGCTTTAGTTGAATTATAAAATAAAATTGCTTCCGGTTTCATGGCTACGCCTTCAACATGTTTCGTGTAATGCACGGTTGAAATTAAATTGACTGCCTTATTTTTTTTGGGCACGTAGCTGCAAAGTGCAACAAGATTTTCATGAAAACCAAACACACTTGAAAGAATTGGTCGTCTGGTGCTCTTCATAACTTCCTTAGGAAGACATCTTTTGTTTGCTCGAATGGTGCCAACAAATGCCAGTCCCATAGCAGCAAGTCGTTTAGCGCCGTTCAATGAGGTGAAAAAATTATCAGAAATAATTGTTCTGCCGCTGTTTGCGTAACAATTTGCGAAATACATTAGAACGTTTTCACCTTGATTTATCTCCCGATTGTCTCCTTCCTTTCCAGTGTATAGTTTTCCTTTCAATGGAAATTTAGTCTTAGCATCGCATGCCCACCAAACTTTGATCCCATACGTTGCAGGTTTTGATGGGATATATTGGGTGAACTTTGTGCGCCCACGATACGGAAACAACTGCTCATCGATGGTGATATTTTCATAAGGTTCATAATAATTTTGCAGATTTTCATTGAGAAAATTCCAAAGGTCCCGGATAGGAGCTGCTTTATCTGTTTGCTGTCGGAATGCCCGCGTACGACTATTATCGAAACGAATATATCTGGACAGAGTAATGAATCGTTTGTGCGACATAGCCGCACGGAATATGGGCAGCGAATCAGAACGCCACAATATACTGCATATTATTATGGCTGAGACCAGAAGCCAACAAAATCCCAATGAATGCATCTAGCTCAGAGCTTGTCAAATCAATCCATTTTCTTTGGGTAGACTCTGGAATGGAATGAAGAACTTCCATTTTCTAATTGATTCTCGCCCATGCCGATTTGTTTCACTAATGATGACGAACGTAATATTGAATGAGAAAAATAGCTTGAATACCTCAACTGGATTGGTGAGCCTTGTTTTTGTTCCAGATTGAAAACGCATGATATTATGCTGGCGCAAACGAGATGCAAGGGGTTCAGTTTCTTTCCATTTAGTACAGTCTTTACCATAAAAACAGCCTGAGTCGACTTCATCTGCTGCTTCAGCATCATTTCCACTTTCTTCTTCTTCATCTACGTCTTCATCACTATCATAAAGTTCGTTAGGTTCAATTTCCAAATCATTTTCTATGTCTGATGCATCATCTTCTGGCACATAATCAGCAGTGTCGTCACCATCGTTTTCAAAAACATCATCATTTTCATCAGCTTCTACCTGACTTTGAAAATCACGCACTAATGCCTCTGACAATTGCGGTTGCAAATTCGCGCTACGCAAGCGTGTATTATAAATAAATTCCAGTTCATCAGCCATAATATACTAACAACGCAACAAATCTACCTGCGTAAAATTATTCACAAGTTCAAAATTACCGCACACAAACTAGATTACTTCTTCACTGTTCAACGTTCAATGAATAACTAACTCACAAACAAAATCAGAAGAAAGAAAGAAGCATAAAAGAATAAAGTAAATACAAATTTCCAACTCGTGCCATGTGCTTTGCCTATGCGTTCATACAAAATGCATAGGGGTCTGGCCAGACACCATGTACCAAAAGTAAGGTGAAGAAAATGAAATATGTCTGGCCAGAACCATGTGCCACTTCGAGGGTTAATGTATGTTCGTGCATGCATGTCCATAATGGATATATAAATCCCCATACGTTAATCCACATATGTCCACACATGTGCATGTGGTAATTTCTACACTTATGTACATGTATAAATATACATAAAGATGCATTATCATGTATGATCATACATGCAGATATTATCTCAAATTTCGTTAATGCAGAGGTATGGAAATATATGGATGTATGTATGAAGATTTTTGCATCCATGTATGGAAAATCATGCATATTTTTACCTGGGAATTATAATTAATTTGTTTAAATTCAAATCTTTGTAATTTTGCAGTTCTTAAAAATGATTAAAATAAAAATAATTTAAAATTGCTTTTGATGCACTTGTGCAAAAATTACTTAAAAATATTGAATTGTAGTGCACCTTTTCCACTTCTTTAATAAGTACTTTTATTGAAGAGAATAACACACAATATCTCGCAATGACAAAGTGATGTTTTTTAAGCTAGTCAACATTCATATCAAAGAATAGCTCAGCGGTAGAATACTAGACTAGCAATATTGAGGTTGCAAGTTCGATACCACGTAGTGGCAATAAGAAATCTTTATAAAATAAAAAATATTATTATTTGGTGTTGATATTCGATTAATGAAATTGAGTTTCCTTTGTACTCGTGTAAAAAGTACTGAAAAAATGTTGATGTGCGATTACTCCCCTATTCAACTTAACGTTAAAATTATTGTATTTGAGTTTCTGTTAAAAAAGAATTACATCTAGATCATTAATTGTAATACTTTTTCTACTGCTTTTGCATCTCATTTTTCGCTGGGTTGTTTTGGAAGTATATTTTCTAAACTCTTAAGGGATCTCAATGGATGCAGCTACGGACCCTTACAGGCCCTTCTCCCCCTATTTGGGAAGCGCTGGTATAGACTATACAAATACAAAAAACTTTTTTTTTAACGAATTTGAAGTCGTCGTAGTAGAGTAGTGAGATGATAAAAATGAAGAACATATAAGTCAAAGCTATAAAAAGAACACACAACGATCGAATACGACTACAACACTGTTTCTTGGGTAAAAAAAAATACAAAAATACAGAGTGGTTGACTGTTGGTTGGTATAACTGCAGAAAAATAATAATAAAAAAGAAAAGTCTCACCGAAGTAATAATACAATAAAAATAAAATCATCATACAATAAACACTCTACAAAAAAAAAACAACAATAATAAAAACAAACAGTAAGGCAAATACAATCAGACAAATGTACATATGACTTAATGCAGAGCCTTAAAATAATTCAAAATAGTTTGCATTCTAGTCTTTCCCAGTCGAAACTCTAGTGCTTAAAGTCCACAGCAAGTCAGGGTATATTCAGTGTTTAATTATAAATGGTTTGCTACATCAATGTTTTTCCGGTTGCCCTAGACCATTTTGACAAAATTGAAAATAATAAAATTTACGAATTTAAGCACCGTAAGTTGTTCCGATTTCACGTGAAAAACTGTTATACTCCATATAAAAAAAATGATTTTTCACGATAATGAGTTTCACGTGAAATGTGTGTAGACTTTGTTTTCACACAAATTTAATGTACAAGACTATTATTTTTCTTGTGAAAAAGTGACATTTTGTGTTTATTATTATTAGATATTTCTAATAAATTAAAAAATTATTCATTTTTTAAATTTAAAGTAACTTTTGAGGCATTTTAAGTTCGAGTGAAAATTTTCCAAGTGAAAAACAACTTACGGTGCTTTACATGACGAAGTAATTCGAACTTTAATTCATTCACTTAAAATAATACGTCAGTAAAAAAATCTTTCAAACGGGTTTTTATATCGATTTGACTAATTTTTAACACATTTTTGAACAAAGATTTTAGTTATTTTCATTTAACAAAATACTAAAAATCCTCAGTACTTTAACTAATTTTGATAAGTTCGCATAATTCTCGCCGTTGATTGGTTTTCTTTTTTGAAGATAATCAATAACCTTACCTGCAGATGGAACTCTCTTCGTCTCCTTTGCACACGATTCTGCAATTTCAGCCCACTGTTTTTACTGTTCCTTTGTCTCAGGTGTGAAGTGGTGGACCAAAATTTAATCCACGGTTACGAATCGTCAAAAAATTTAACCAAAGATTTTAGTTATCTGCATTTAACACAATCCTTAAAATCCTCGGTACTTTAACTACAATAATTTTGTTAATTTTCAATATTATTCCCTATAAACAATTTCACTGGAATTCAAGTTGAAATCAAGTTCAATTCCAGCCCTGTTTTCCAGTTTCAAGGCTTGAATACAAATTTTATTACATTTTATTTCAATAGCATACTCCAGCAAAAGGGAAACAAAAATTCAAGTTTGAAATATTTTTGTTAAATATACAAATGCTAGAATTTGAAATGTACTTTACTTCAGGCAAAATTTAAAGCACTTGAATTTTTAAAACCTATGGGTTATTATTTATAACAAATTTTTATGAACCTATTTGTTACATATTACTAAATGTATTTTTAAAATATAATATTTTCATATTTCCGCTATTACCAGGTAGATGGCACCACCTGTGTGTTCGAAGTTTTATTGATGGCGTTATTTCTTACAATTCCGATTTTTTTTAAATGCCCATATCTCCAAAACTAAGAAAGAAAACGAAAAAAATGTTTGCCCCTGTGGAGTCTCCTAACATGCCCCTAGATGATATGGACTAGTCCTGGGGAGGGTTCCGAGACCCTAAATTTGAACAAATTTTACGACACAGTATAATTACAAATAAAACTGTAGTTTTACTAATTTTTTACTTAAATTTAGATCGTTAAATTTAACAAAAAATTTGTTAAAATCAACAAACTTTATTTTTAGCCAAAAAATAGGAATAAATTTTGTTAAAGTAACAAATATTATTTTGAGTGTAGCATATATGTATATATGTCGGCCAACAGACATATTATTTTGAGTGTACTGATGGCCCCAAAATAAAAAACACTCCTTTAAACTTAAAACATATGTTTTATAGGGTTGCCACTTTTCACCAAGTAATTTTTTTCTCCCGTCACATAGTGGTTCCAAACCAAAAATCTCGGGTATACAATAGCTTTATGGTCGTACAACTTTTACAAATGTGAACCGATTTAGCTAATTTTAGACTTTTTGTAATCTAGGGAACAAAACAGCTTCGAATACCATAGTAGCTCTTATAGTTTAAAAAATATTTAACTTTGAATTTCAAAATCTTCATTTTCTACCTTGACTTTTTTGGTTTTTTACCAATAAGTTTTTCATTATCAGAAAAAAATGTTTGAAATTTTTTTGTGTCGTTTTCATGAGCTTTCTAAAATCAAAATGAAAACTATTTTCAATTATCTCGAGCCGTTTAGCAGTGAAAATGGCATTTTTTGCCTTTCGCTTTTATATCCAAGTTTTTAAAAGTGATTTAATATTTTTGGACATTTTCTAAAAGAATAAGCTTTAGAAATGCTTAGTAGTGCAATTTAGATCATTTTTGAGCACGCACCCTACGCCCAGCATTGTTCGGAAATATTGAACATTTGAACAAAATTTAATGTTTTTGCATGTGGCAAAAAAAAGTCACGCCAGTTAGATAAATTTTTTTAATTTTGAACCATAACCCCTAAGTTTCCCGCCGCCCGCTCAAGAAAATCGATAGGGGAGCAAATTTAGTTAAAAAATTCAGATTTTCAAAAGCATTTCTTTTATTTGTATAAAAAATATATGAAAATTACACATTTTTGCAAAAAATTCTTTTTTTTTAATTAAATGGTAAACAATTTTCGTACTCTACAAAATTCGTTTTGTTACTGTTAATAGTTATTTTTACATAATAAGTCAAAGTTTTATGTAATATTTTGAAATAAAATGGATTGTATTTTTTTTTTTTTGGTTTTTTACCAAAGTGTTTAATATTTTAAATAGTTTTTAATATTTTTTTATATATTAATAAATAGGAGTTATTTATCTATTCAAATATATATAAAATTTTTGTATAATTTATTCCATCGATTCAAACTAATACACTTAAAACATACATCTCAGGTCAAAATTTAATATTCCATAATTTTTTCATATTTTAGTAAAGTTGTTCCGAATCCCGCTCCCCGAGGCTTATTTTGTGAGGTTACTAGAAAAAAAAATCCATAAAAAATTTCAGCTCAATCGAAGAATTTTTGAGCTATCCCTGGCCCTTCAAAGTTTTGAATACGGTTTACAAAGGGGAAAAATAACTTTTTTGGTTTATTTTGAAAATACTCGCTCTTAATTAACTGTATTTCAGGAAAATGTTAATAGAATCGTAATATAAACTCAATTACTTTTCGTAAAGGTCATAAAAATCCAAAATCGCTTAGAAAATATTTAAGTAATTGCAATTCACCCAAATCATTGTGGGGTTAAAATGGAATAAGTTATGAAAATCGCAAAAAATTAAATATTTTTTCAAAAACTTAAATCTATAAACATTCAGATATAAATTTTTGTCGCTCTTGAGTTATGCTAACCTAGTCCCAGGTGTGGCCAAAGATGGGATATTTTTTGTAAATTTACAATACTCTAATTTTGAATTTTTTTAAAATTTTGTGAAACAAAATATAAAAAAAAGTGGTCAACGCTAGAGTGTTTTTTTTAATACACCTAAGAGAATAAACCTACTGATAATTACACATATCCCTCTTTTAACTTAATAGTGACGGCGTTTTTAATTTTAAAATTATAGAGAAAAGTGTGATTTTGGCTAATAATTTAGAAAATAGTATTACTCGTAATTTTTGTTTTTTTTTTTGGCTAGCTCTAACGAAATCACTTTCGATTTTTTTAACTCAGATATTCGCCCTTACGATCTAAATTTTTCAAATGTATATTTTAGTTAAAGTCGACTTTAGTTAAAATATTGGGTGGCAGTATGCCTTGACTTGGTTTATTTTTGGAGCATTCTGATTGGTTAATTTATTTTCAAACAATCAAAATGTTTGAAAATATAAATATTTTTGTAGGGTTTCCATACACAAAATGAACGAAACCGTATGATTAAAAATAAAGTCGACTTTAAATTTAAAATACTCTTATAAAGTAAGGGCCATTGTTTTCCGAAAAACAAAACAATTTTACACAGTGGTGTAAAATTAAAAAAAGTGGTAATAAGTATGGAACTTCTAAAGTACTGAACGTATTCTGAAAATTGAAATGGTTGTAGTGGAGGAGTTAAATTTTTAGAATCGAAACTTAATAAGTCTGTAGCTAAACCAGGGACGGAGCTACAGGGGGCGAAAGTTAACTACCTCGGGTATGAAAACCTTTGTGCTGCTTGTAACCTTCTTAAATACTAACCGATTTTAATGATTTTTCACCTTTTTGGATTCTGCTAAACAAGACAAAAAATTTTTCGGATAAGTGCTTTTATATCTCTTATAGTTTAAGAGATATTTCACTTCGAAAATAAAATTTTTCATTTTTTGGTTTTCTGCTTATAATTTCTCATTAAAAGTACACTATTAAATTTTTCACGAAATTCTAAGTAAATATATAAATATAAAAAATCGTTAATTTTTGAAAAAAGAGACTCCATCATTTTTAAAATTTTAAAAAATTTAGTTGAAAATGTTAATTTTATATTTTTACATAGCAAGAGGCAATCCTTTAAGGTCGTGTTTAGTGCTAAGTTTTTCTCATTTTGGACAAGCACCCTACATTAGTCAGTGATCGAAATTCATCAATTTTCAAAATAATTTTTGAGTTTATGGGCCGTAAAAAACTTTGCACAGGGTGTGTTAAAAATCTATGAATTATATTTTATAAGACAGATGGTAAGCATTGCTCTTGCTTCAAATTTGGACGTCCTGATTATAAATGGGGCCGCTAGGTCAAAATTAGTCATAAACTCAAATTTCGAAAAGACTCTTTAATGCCCATTAACTTATCTCGAAAAGTTAACTTCAATTTATCCCTAGGATAATTTAACCATAATAACTTATCAATATTTTAACTCTGGGTAGTTAATGTCAGAATAAAAACAAAAGGAAAAATAAAAATTATTAACAAAAAATTTCTCTTTTTTTTAAGATTCGCGGTCGCTAAATACTATAAAATGAGTGTGTCTTTTTGCATACTACGCGAGGTGATTTAATTAAATCCATTTGGTAAGTCTATAAAATAAAAGAGGATTATTTGAAATATTAATAGTATTTCGTGCTGATCGAGACAACCGCGGAAAGATTCGCGCATAAAATTACAAAAAACAGTGGAAATTTTGTGATAGATTATTAGATTAAGGCAATTTTTGTGATCAGCACATCAAGTGAGTAGAAAAATAATCGCTGTGCATGATTTTTTATCCTTTTGTAATTGCGAGTCAAAACTGTGGGTTGTCCATGGGTTCCTCACATACTTTTACAATATTTACAACATGATTGGTTTACATTTCGTTAATTCGCGAGTAATTTTTATGCACTTTTTATATTTAAGATTTAAATTCAGTAAGTAGTCTTGTACTTCACGTTGTACCATAAATTCTGCAAATCCTTGATAACACATCTCAACAAACTTTCAGCGGTTTGAGCTTTGATACATGATACATGATTCATTTTGAATTTGATTCTTAATCCTTAAATGCAAGTTACCCAAAATTTATGGAATAATGGTTTTTTTGAGAGTGGTTTTCAAAAGAATTTTTTCCTATAACGGTACACAAATTAAAAAAATGTTGTCCTAAGTATTTTAGGGAACAAAGTTCATTCTTTACTACCATCGTAACAAAAAGTCTTAAGCTATTTGGATGCGTTTTGTATAGTATTTTAAAATAGGTAAAAAATCTATTTTCGGCGTTTCTAATCACGATTTTTTCAAATTTGAGAGGTGAAACGAATTCGGAATAGAGGTTTGGAATCAACAATTAAAATACTAAAAGTATGTATCAAGCTTCTAAGAGCAGCGACTTTTGATTTTGTAGAGGTGTGTAAATCGTGTCAAATTATTCTAATATTGGTCACCATTTTTGATTTTAATTACTCAAGGCAGATTTTGGCTCCTTGAACCCATAAAAAGCTAAAATTTTCTTATTTTCTTATATGAGGCCAATTTTCGAAAGCTATCGCAGAAACCTAAAACTTTGTGCACGATTTTAAGTACTGATGCAATTTTTGTAAGTTTTGGTAAAGTGCGAAATGCACATCGAAAATACTTATATGTATCATAAACGATTCTTATTCAAAGTTTGGTTAAAGCTGCGCTTCAGATTTTTTTTAATAATCATCATTAAGGTACATTTACACGAGAGAGAAAACTGCTAGAGGTAGAGCAAAAACAGCTCTAAATAGCTTGAATCATTCACAATAGAGCGATTTAGAGGTGTTTTCTGCTCTGTCTCTACCAGTTTTCTCTCGTGTGTAAATGTGCCGGTACAAGTTTAATTTATTAAAATATCTTATGTAGGGTGAATTGTTCTAAAATAGCCTTGGTTAAGTTTCTTAACCACAGAAATTTCTGTGGTTAAGTTTTACCATTGGTTAGAAGAAATACTTGGTTACAATTTAGATAAGTTATTTAAAAAATATGTTTACCAGTGGTTAAGGCAAGTATACGTCTTAACCAGGGCATAAATTGAGATAAGTTAACGTGCCTAAAATGGTTAAATATGGGAATATGCATGTACTTAAGCATAAGCATTCGAACTAGTATTACAAAAGTTATAAGCAAAAAACTAAAAAGAGTCGAGACAAAAAATGAAAAAAAATTTTTTACAAGTCAAATATCTCTTAAACTGTAAGAGATACAAAATCATCTTACAGTTTAAGCAGAATCCAAAAAGGTGAAAATTATTAAAATCGGTTAGTATTTAAGAAAGTTACAAGCAGCATAAAGTTTTTCATACCCGAGGTAGTTAACTTTCGCCCCCTGTAGCTGCGTCCCTGGTTCAGCTACAGACTTATTAAGATGTGATTTTGAAAATCTAACTCCTCCCCTACAACTATTTCAATTTTCAGACAAATAGGTTCAGTACTTTAGAAGTTCCATACTTATTACCACTTTTTTTTTAATTTTACTTTGTGCTTTGGGAGTCTTTCCTTGTAAGTAAGAAATGTCCGAAATATTTCCAACAATTTTATGAAATATTCCACCGTGCCGTGATAAAAATTTATTCGGTATCATATTTTTTTTATTTGGCATCGAACTAAATTACACAAAATTTAATTCGGAAAATGGATTAATAAAATTTTATATAAACGAATAAAAATATATTTCAATTGATATAATTTCACCCAATTTTTATTATTATTATAAATAAGTATGTATATAAAATAAATTTGCGCAAAAATGTGGAAAATCACAACAAATCGTCGGCTTGCCTGCAAGTAGTGCTATGTGTTTTTTAATATATTTTGAAGAGAGCGAAAAACCTGTTAAAAAATATCCTTTTAAGATATTTTCTTGGGATCACGACCTCATTTACTAAAATCATCATTAACGCATATGATATCAATAAAATATCTTAAAAAGATATTTTTTAACAGTTTTTTCGCTCACCACAAAATCTATTAAAAAACATATAGCCCTACTTGCAGGCAAGCCGACGAAATATATTGTAATTTTTCTATATTACCCTTTATCACCTAAGCCCAGTATTTAGTTCACAAGTTCAAAAAAATTGTTTGTAGCACAAAAACTGTAGTATAAACTTTAAAATCCACTCATTTTCATTAGAAAGCTACAATCATAGCAAAGCTAAATGTCACGTTTTCGCTACATTTTTAAGTGGTGCCATTTATTAAACTGACATCAAAAATGTTCCACCACAATTTCGCAATAATTGCAAGTGAAAATTTTTTTATATTTGACTGGTAAACTGGTAACTACATGGAAAAAAATTAAAATCAAGCGGAAGCAATATTAACTACCTAATTTCGTAAAACACTTGGGTGAAGTGAAGGGAACTTTCAATGTAAATTGTTTTTGTAACAAAAACAATTTCTATAGAAATAACGCAACACTTCAACGAAGTGTTTTAGAAAATTACCCCCTAAATAAAAGATAAACAATTTTTAAATCAAACTTTTTATTTATTTTCTTTATACATACTATATGAATATTTTTCTGCTTTTTTTATAAAGCCAAAACAAAATCTACAATTTAACTTAAACAGAATAAAATCATATTTACTTTAATATTGATCATTTTATAGTTAGCTATTAGTTAAGTAAAATGTAAATGAAAAATCCTACTAAGTGCTGACGTTACTATTGGCCCTAATATTTATAGTTAATTTAAAAGTATTCGTAAAAAATATAATGTTAATTCAAATATGAGCCAGTAATTTATTTAACTATAATTTTGTGTAGTTAATTTTGTTAATATTTTTCTCATTAGATTTAAGATTAGATTTAAATTAAACCTTAAAAAGTTCGAAATGAGAAATTTTCATCTACGTATCCCAGAAATCGAAACAATTCGTGACATTAGAAAACCTAAATTGAACATATAAGCTCAGATTCTAAATTGGCATTGAATTAGTATTATGCTCGTATAAAATCAACATGCATTTTTTTTGACTAGAGTTAGTAAATAATTTTATCTAAAATCAAATAGAAAATATTTTTAATCTTGGGTCACATTTAATTTTATATAGTTTTGTTCAAAGCAATATAGAAATTGATTTGCAACCAGCTATAATTCGATTAAGTATTTACACTAAAAAAAAAAACAAATTAGTAAAACATCTTGTACTAGTTTTCAGCAATTTTTTCGCTGAAATTGTATTTTCAGCAAAATTTTTAGTAATATTTTTTTAGCACTAAACTTATTTTGAACTAATGTTTTACTAATTTATTTTGCACCAATATTGTGGTGACACACATTGTGATTTTTTTGTGTTCCTCTTCGGTTTAAAAGTGATATAAAAGCGATGTTTTGTTATTTCCTTTTTTGTTTTTTTTTAGAATTATCTGCAGTATGCCAATAATAAGCATATAAGTAATTGACATTCAATTTTGTTTATATTTTATTTATAATTATTTTTTAATATTTTTAGATTTTATTTAAATCATGACGACAATGTGAAAGTCTCAAGATTTTTATATTTATGAAATTTTCTAAATAATTTCATAAAGAATTACAAAAACAAATTCTAGATTTAAGTTTTCAGCACATACATAAATTAACTAAAGTAAATTTCTATACAATTTTTTTCAATCTGCTAATGTTCAGCAAAAATTCTAATCGATCTTAGCAAGGATTTTTTTCATTTGCAAACGACTAAGTGTTAGCACATCTTTTGCTGAATTTACAAATTTTTTGCTGAACAGTTTTTTTGTTTTTAAAGTGAAGCAACACTCAGGAAATTCTTCCTTTTAATTAAGGTGTTGCTTCCTTTGGAGAGGGGATAGAGAAGAAGTGAAAGGTGGTGAAAGATGAAGGGCTTCAAATATGGCAACACTGTAATTGCGCTAGATGTTGAATTTTAGAACAGTTATTGCGCGCCATCTGATGGTGAGTTGGCGAAATTTGTTGAAGCTTTTAGTTCATAGCCCTGTTATATTATTTTACTTCGGTGGGGTTAAAATTTATCAATATTTGTTGTATTTCCAATAAAGATAAATTAAAGTCTCAAGGAAAAGTTGTACATGGCATTATATTCCAGCTAAATGTAGTGTTGTTTGATGTGACAAAACGCAAAAATTTAAAATTTTGCAAATTTTAAAAAAAAAACTTAGTTATGGTGATATATAATCTTCTTAGTTCTGACTATAAAACTGGAACTTAATTTAAAAAAAAACCGAATAATTTTTCTTGGAATATTATTATAATCACAAAACATGGATTAAAATTAAAAAATTTTGCGAAAATTATTTCTTTTTTATTTTTGTTTTGCACCACTCCATAAATCAAAGAAAATCGTTCCTCAACGTTCAAAATTTTTGTCATTTCACATGTAATTTTTCTCTAATTTGACACATGTCTAATGGCGTTTGATGTATTTACTGATGTAAGTCGTACGCTTATATTACAATTTTATTTGTTTTTAATTAAACTACGTATGTGAAACACAACACATTTTTTAAAGGTCGTTAAAACTGTTAAGTGCTTTTTTACCCATTTTTAAGTAGAAATTTGCTCGTTTTTACCCTTTTTAGTATATTTTTTGCGCTTTTTGCTATGACAAACTTGACATCTCTGATTGTATATCGCAGATAAAACTACCCAGTGAAACGGTAATGACATATCGTTATTTTTTGGACTACCAGTAATGACACCGACTTACTTTCGCATTATTTTAAAACATATAATAATGAGTTACTGACAATAACTTATTTTTATCATTATTTCAAATAGAAATTAATTTTCTAGATTTTTTTTAAAATTTTTTGAAATCTATTTTTAGACTCAATATTTTTTAAACACTGGTAATGATATATGTAACCACATAGTTTTTTATTTTTTGTATGTTGGCGAGTAAGCTTACTTGTGTGCAGCAGGTCAATTATGTTTTTATCTATTAAATATTACGTGTCGATATAGCTCAGATGGTAGAACTATTGACTGGCAATCTGTAGAACCAGGTTCGATTCCCGCCAGAGAACGGTTTGAGTGTATTCGTTTTTATTGTGCATTCATACCATTCATTGCTTTTGCCATGTATTCATTTAACAACAATAACTCATGCTATTGCTATTTATACATTCATTGTTTTTGATTAGTGGTTTTTACGCATTGTTTTTTATAATGCCACTACATGTCAAGCAACGAAATGAAGTGATGACGCATTAAAAAAATAAAATCAATCACAACATTCCTTTAGTATTCGTTGACCTGTTGCAGTATTTTTTTTTATTTAAATATGAAATATGTATATATTTTCTCATTTTGTTAATGTTTAAGTGAACAAAAATAAATACCAAAAATATATTAAAATATTTCACATAAAAATTTTTTTAATTTTTATACAATCAACATTGAGACCAGTCGTAGAAATCGTTTTTATTCACACCAATCGTTTTGTATTCGTTGCTTTTGTGAGTGTTAGCATGGTTTTCGTCATACTCACTTTTTTTCAATTGTGTCTGTATTGCTTAACTGAAATGATGTGCATAGACACAATATGCTCATTTTTTGTGATTGCATTCAAAAGCATAAAATTAGGCACTCAAACCGTTCTCTGATTCCCGCACCAGCAAATTTTATTTAAAAAAAATACAATAAAATATATTTTTTTTTATACAATTTGTTTTTTTTTTGAAAATCTATTTTTAGACTCATTATTTTTGTCAGTACTGTTAAGCACATAGGTAACGATATATTTTTTGATATTTCGTATGCTGGTGTGTAACCATAACTCATTATTTTTCGCGACATCGCCATATAAAGGTAATAAGAAATGTAATAACAAAAGTAGCTAGTTACCATTACCAAGTATGTAGTTACATAAGCACATATCTGGTAATGATTTTCTACACTGGGTATATAAGAGAAAATACCCAGTCAGAAAAATACAAACGGGAAAGCGGTGGCAAAGCACTTTAACAAGTTGTACAAGTACTTGCTTTCCCATTCCCAAAATGATAACATCATTAGACAAAAGGACCGGCTGTTCAAAAATTTTTAAACGTTGGCAAAACGCTGGCAAAACCAATAAATATGTGGTCTGGAAATATATTTTCCAAAATAAAATTTAAATTTAAGTTCATATGTATTTTTTTGGTCCTGCCGTGATTTGAACCCAGGCCGTCAGATTGGCTGACGATTGCTCTAGCCACTGAGCTAACGAGACATAATATTTGATAGCTAAACACATAAATAAGTGATAATCGCTGGACAACTACTGGCTGTGCCAAAATGCTAGTACTGGAAAACAATTTTTTGTAACTAGTATGCCAGTGTTGGGAGGGAAAAAAAAGTTGGTCTTGAAGGAGCTTTCCCTCAAACAAAAAAATTGATTTTATAAAACAAAAAAAATTTTAAATTAAAAAAAATCAACAAAAAAATATTTGTTTGCGACCGGATGTGAACTCGAAACCTTCTGACTACAAACATTTTTTAACGAAACGTCAGCATTTTTATAAAATCATTGCTCTACCAGTGAATTGGTTTTTGTACCCCTGGTAGCATTGCAACCGCTAGTTGCAAACCTTGGCATATCACTCTAAGCCAATTCTTTGCCAGTGGTTTTTTTTATTAACCACCGAAATTTTTGTAAACCAAATACTGGCAATCCTCTTTTTGAAAACGCTGGCATATCGTCCGAAATGAGTGTTCTGCCAGTCATTTATTTTTAACACCGGGTTACCCAGTGGTATGCCAGTGCTTGATTTTTTGTACCACTGGCGATTTCTGACTGGGTATATTTACAATTGATCAAATATTTTTTGATTAAATCTAATAGTTTTTTCACTGGTTGTCAAAGTATACGTGAGTTCAATACATTACCATATTTTTCGATTGCTAAGTTAGGAATTAATTCTTTCACATTTCTGACAATATGTTTGTACATATATTTTATACAAAAACAGAAAAACGAGGTAACAATACAATCAACACAGCACAACACAACGAACAAATAAAAACCGTTCGCATTTAGAGTGCAACTCAACAGAAATCAGTTATTGTGGTCTTCGTCGTTTGACGGTGTCATTCATAAAAGTGCTCTTGCTACGAACGGATACGGTTACTTACTTATTTATAAAACAAAACAACCAATAATAAACTTAAACAAAAAAAACACAACAAAAACAACAACAAAAGTTTAAATAATACAAAGAAGAAAAAAATATAAAAGTGAACTACAAACTTGTTGGTTGGCTGGGTTGTCTTGACTGTATTATATTTTTGTATGGCTTAAACTATTAACTTGACTTATAACTTTACATTTAAGTGTTTCGTTATACTCTACAGACTTTTTTGTCGTTTATTAGTATTGTTATTGTTGTTGCTGTAGTCAGATAAAAAACAGATACACTATAATACCGATTACTTGACTTGATCGGAACCGGAAAAAATGTCGAATACTTGAATATCGTACAATTTCAATGTTAATTAGAGAACTATGAAATTAAAATTTAAGAAAATTTTAAGAAATTAAAAAATCTAAACGGATTTAAAAAACATTTACATTTTAAATATGAAAAAGAAATTTAAATTTGAAAGTTTAGTTAGTAAAACGACATTATCGTCTTCAAATAATACATATGTGTGTAATTTAACAAAACTGCTTCTAAATTTAGGCCTCACATAAAATTCATTGAAAATCACAAGTTTTCAGTTGAAATTTAGTAAATACGTACATATATTTATTGAAACCATTTTTTTTTTTTGATTTACTGAGTTTAACTGAAAATTTTTTTTTTTAATATCAACAAATTTAGTTTTAGGATAAAAATTAAAAGTATTTCTATAAAAACACAGTCATAAGTTTTTGAGAATTTGCTAGTAAATAAAACTAGATGATGGGATATCTGAAAATAATAAGTTAAGTTTTATTAAGCCGGTATTTTTAGGTGACGTTTTGTCTCAGACGAACTAAAAAACAATAACAAAATACATGCAATACAAAAACAAAATACATGTGGTCACTCATTTGTCTGACAACGAACGCTTTCTTGAAATCTCACACTGAGAGAATTATTTGCATGATATTAATGAATTTTTCCATAAAACCAAGTTTCACCGGAACTTGTCCATTGGAACTTTTCATTGAATTAATGGAATTTTTCATAAAATGTTGGGAAAAATTTAAATGTATTTATTAAGAGTTTCATACACTCAATGAAAAAGTTTTATTAAAGCGGGGTTCATAAAATATATAAAGCTTTTTCGTCAAATTTAGGAAAATTTTCATTTACTTTTTGAAGAAAAGTTCATTAGTTTACTGACAAATTTCATTAAAACTTGTCCAGCTAAATTCTCTCTGTGAATATAAATTTTATTCGAACAATCAAAATTTTACTGTTGACTAACATAAATATATATCCAACACATGGCTTGTGTGAGAAGGATTATTTGTGTGTCTGATTTTAAAATTTTAAGACAAAAAAAATTGCATGAATTGAACTTTAGACTATAGACTGATTCTTCAAAACTATAAGACTAGCTAGCTCTACATGCAAGTTTATTTTTTTTTTATTCGCCACAAAGAAAAGTTGAAGTAAAATAATTGTTTATAGTTTGTTTATGATTGTTAAGAAAACAGTTTGAAAAAACAAAACAATAAATTAACACACAAAATTTGCAATTGTTATATTTAAAAATTAAAAATTTCTTAAAAAAACATAAAAAACACGAAATATTTTCTATTCGCCACAAAGAAAAGTTAAAGTAAAACAATTATCTATAATTCTTATGATCGTTAAAAAACAGTTTGAAAACAATAAAAAATAAAATACAATAAATTAATTTGCCAGTGTATTAGTACAAAATTTAAATTTTCTAAAAAAAATACATAAAAAACACGAAATATTTTCTAAACTAGTGCAATAAACATAAATACAAAGTGTTTTAATAAGTTTAAGATATTAACAAAAAAGTTAAAACATGCTTTTGTGTTAAAACAAAATGTTTTTCTAATAACTCAATATAAAATAAAACTTATATAAAAAAAAATTAAATGCGAATTTTAATTACAAATCGTGATGAAATTAAAAATGTTTTTTTGGCTGTTATACAATATATTTAAAAAATAATTTTTTACAAATTAACTGAAATCAATAACTATTAAATTATAATAATATGTATTAAATATGTATAATAATAAAAAAGTTAATTTTGTAAAAACTAACTTAAACATTTCAGCTGGCTTCCAAAAAGGATTTACTACTTAAAGAATACGAAGAAAATAATTTTTTATCAAGTTCTTTTTAAGATAAATGCGTGTGTGGAAGTGTAACAATTTGTCTTCAAATAGAAATTTAACGCTTCTTCTTTGATCAAATAAAATAATGAATGTTCTCTTATTGGTTTCGTATTAAGAAGTGTTAATACACAAAATAAAGTTAAAGTAGTTATTTAATCTGCTTTTATACTTTAAAATTTTAAGTAATATATGAAGCGTTAATTATGAAAGTGACATAAGTCAATTTTCTGTGAACTGACAATTAAATAATAAAAGATTTTTCACATAATGTTTTTAAAATTGTAAATTAGCAACTTTTGTAGACTTCGGCGAATTATAAAATTATCTACTCTACTTATAGCGGAAAATTACCTTCTCTACTTATAGCCAAAATGAAAGCCTATTTCTTCTAGATAGGGTAGGTCCATATTTGGACCTACAGTTTTTACAGTTCGGTTATTAAGTCAACGGTATTTTAAGGATAATGGTACACCGAAAAAATTACTCAGTTGCTGGCTACTAAATTTTTAACTGAGTCTCAGGTGAATTACCCCTTAATAAGCCTCAGTTACTCAAATTAATTATTAAAAACATCTAATTTTGTTCAAGCACATATTTCTACTGAGAAATTAGTTACTGAGAACGATGATGTTAATTAAAATGAATGTTTATGGGAAAATAATTAAAAATAACCACTTAAAAGTTAGAACCATTATATTTGCGTTTTATTTTTAATTTAAACAATAAAAAGGGCTTTGATTCTTTAAAGATTTTATTTGTCCATATACTTTTACTCAACACTTTTTCATATTTTTGCGTTTTAGCTTCTCTCGGGCCTAATAAAATTTTTTGAGCCAATAATTTTCGATTTTTTTCTTCGTCTGTAAAAATAAAATATATAACAAATATTGCATTTTAAAAGATCTCACTAAAAGGAGTTACTTATCTCTAACCCATCTAAAATGTGGCGAATTTCACGGTTACACAATCCACATGATAGGACCAAATTCACAAACTAATGTGTGAAATAAAAAAATCTTCAAACTTTTACTATTTTTATTCGAATGTAATATAAATTTACTTTAAAAATTATATAATTTATTTACAACTATAACGAAAGTTGATAACGTAATTTACTTGTAAAAATTGTATCATCTTTCTTGGATTTGAAAATAATTTAAACAGAAAGTGATATTAATTTATGATCTAGAGTCAAACTAAAAAGAACATTCATTTACTTGAAAGTTGATAACGATAATATTTCAGTTATAAAGATACAAGGCTTGTGCCGCCTCGAATTTTTATCTCGCTTTTAAAGCAAACAATTCCGCCTTATCCCAATTTTTTAATATGATATTAAACTTTTGAATAAAGGAGTTGATTTATAGCTGGTTTTACCAAATCAGACAGTTCATATACGAAAGTACAAAATTCTCGTCCCGTTGATTTTTTGTACCTTATGTAATGTCTCGGTTTGAGTAAGAAAGTTATTATTTTCTTATTGCGGACAACTGAAGAGTAGAGTGATGTCTACGAAACAATTGTATTGTCTACAGTGTTGCCACCAGTAAAACGAAAAAGTACACAGGCGTAGGTCAAAAATTATCCAAAACACAAAAAAATATTTATTTTTTACTAGTTTAAATGCATGCACAATATGTGCCCCTTTGGACTCTCTTGCGCACAGCGGGCCAGAATCGAAATAATTTGGAAATGATGGAGCACCTTCTTACCGGCTGGTTATATTGCTATGAAATTTCACACTGTCATAGAGTTAAAGTTTTGAGGCCCGAATACACGGACCAACGGGAGCTGTGCCATTTATCTCCAAAGAAAGGCACCTCTAAAATGTAAAAATTTTGAAATCCTGCCATTTTTAGATTTATCAACAGATTTTAAAAACGTTACAATAAATTACATTTGGTAGAAATTTGGCAAATGGTGTTTGAATTGCATTCTACTAATAACTAGGTGCTAAATTTCAAGAAAATCGGTTAATATTTAGACACAGTTTACCAAGTAAAAATAGCCTTTGCGAATTAATAAAGACTGAATTAGAATTTAGAAAAAATTTTAATCTGACCCACTGTGCTGCTGTAAACTTTGAAAACTATTAGTTTTTTTCGGTCAAATTTCTTTTGCTTAATTTCAAATGGTCTTGCCACACAAGACAAGAATATTTATTTTGCATACATTTTGAAAACTATTTTCTCAAAAAAGGAACGAAATACGGGTTTGTACACAAATAATAAAAAAACAATACACAATACAGTTTTGACAATATAAAACAACATTTTTGACTTTTAACTAAATTTGGTTTCGTCTTGAACAAATTTACAAAAATAATTCACCAGAGACTTGAAATTTTTGGTAGATGTTACACAAACAAACTCATTTTATCAGCTGTGGGACTTCAATGCATGGAATTTAGTAAATTTTTCAGCAAAAAGCCAAATTACACAAAAACTACACAAAAATGTCATTATTCAAAAATTATCCAAGGAATGTGTAAACAGTCCCGTTTTTGAATAATTATTCAAAAAGTGGCAACACTGATTGTCTATCATGAAAATGATCAACCCTTTTTGAAACAACAAATAAAAATCTAATATGACAATAGCCGTGTTTTCGACTTAACTATATCCGTTAAATCATTAAAAATTTTAAAGTGCGTAAAAACGCGTTTAAGACGAAAACTAACATATGACTTTACGTATGGACGTTAACTTTCAACATGGATAATTATCAACGTTGAAAACTCAACGTTTATAAATTTTCCCATCTAACGCAACTTATTCGCGTTACTTCCTAAAAACTTTTGATGACGTACGTTCGATTATAACGAAACAATTATAAACAAAACGTTTTTAAAATTTTTTTGTATTACAATCGGTTTAACGTAGATTTCCTTTAAATACTTAACGTTGATAGGCATGAGACAAAATACAGCTAATATCATATTAGAATTTGGACTTGAGGTAGAAGAATATTCTAACTAAATATATGAATATATTTTTTTTTAAAGAGAAGCAACACTCAGGAAATTCTTCCTATTAATTAACGTGTTGCTTCCTTTGGAAAGGGGATAGAGAAGAAGTGAAAGGTGGTGAAAGATGAAGGGCTTCAAATATGGGAACACTGTAATTGCGCGAGATGTTGAAATTTTTAGAACAGTTGTTGGGCGCCACCTGACGGTAAGTTGGCGAACTTTGTTGAAGCTTTTTAGTTCATAGCCCTGTTATATTATTTTACTTCGGTGGGGTTAAGTGCTATGGGAACACCGAAGGAGGACGCTGTGATATGTATGAGGGATAGAAAAAACTCATACATATTACTATTTTTCATAATATGTATGACCTCACGTGTAACAGTCCATCGCGCTAACCATTAACTGAGAAATTCTTTAACTGAGCAACTGAGAAATTTTATCGGTGTATTCATTTAAAAGGGGTTTGAATTTATAATAAAAATAATATCATACCAGATGGGCCAAATATATATTAATTTCAAACTTAAAACGAAAAATTAAATAAATCTCTTCAAATTCTTCATTGTGATTATTATATTCATAATTGCTTTTATGAGAAAAAAAACAACTACGAAATTTTTAACCTTTTTAAGCTATGTTTTCAGTCGAAATTTCTCACAGAATATATCATTCGAATTAAAAAAAAAAAAAACATTTGCAATTTCTGCAGGTGGGCCAAGAGATTACATTCCAGATATTACATTGCTAGATATTACATTCCGTTCCAAAAAATAAAATAATTTTTTAACCCTTTCTGACTTTGGACAAAAGTCGCCTGTTTAATTTTAATTTATTTAATTTCATTTGTAATACTGGACGATTTACTCGAAAGTCCGAAATTTTAAGCCAAAACTTCTAACAGAAGATCTCAACCGATAAAAAAAAAAAAAAATCCAAGCTCTTCCCTTAAGTGCAGTATTTTTTGAAAGTTGTATTGGAGATTTTTTAAGGAATTTGATATTTAACGGGTTTCTGTGAATACTTAATACCCCAGTGTAGAAACGGTAATGCCATATCAATATTTTTTGGACTACCAGTAATGACACCGACTTACTCTCTGCATTATTTTAAAACATATAATTATGAGCGGGGCAGCGACTTTCCTGCAAATGCGTGTTTGTAGTCATTAATGCAAAAATTTTTTTAACCAAATACTTTTCCGAATGAAAGAATTTGCAACAAAATGGCATCGATTAGTTGTTGCATATTTTGTTATAAATTCATATTTTTGCATATTTTGATTTTAAGTGCATATTTTTTTTGCATATTTTCATTAAATTGCATATTTTCTTAATATATTTTTTTTAACTAAGAGTAAGATTTAATGAAAAATAAAGAAAATGAAGAATTTGCACACCTTAACGTATCACTTAACTAGAAGGAAAACATCAAGTTGTCATCTACTTAGACATTTATATTGGATTTAGTTTTTAAGCAAACCCAGCAAAATTTTTTTGAACTGTTTGCCTTTGAATCTCTTATAGAATATGTGTTTTTACCACCGGTTCCTAGGAACAGGTTCTAGAACTGATTCCTGGAAGTCAAAATGGAAGGCTTCACTGTCGCAGAACCAGTTCTATAACTGGTTCTAGAACCGGTTCCAAAGCAAAATGTTTTAGTTTGGAGCAACATAACCTGTCGCTTTTGGGACAAACTCAAACAAAAATCAACGATGATAGAACATAAATTGGAACAGGTTGCATACAAGTACAAGTTGTTCTACAACCAGTTCTTTGCATCCGACAATTTTGCTGAGAAGGCTCGAATAATAAATACGACTTTTAAAAATTGATAAATTTAAAGTGCATTTTTTTGGTTTAAAGCGTTTATTTTTGGATTGCAAGTGCATATTTCTTGGTTTTTAGTGCATATTTCCATTTAAGTACATATTTTTCATATTTTACTGCATATTTTAAGCGCGTATTTTCGATTTTTAAGTGCATGAAAGTCGCTGCTCTGGCTATGAGTTACTTATAATTAGTTACTTTTCTCATTATTTCTAAACAAAAAATAATGCGTTGCCAATAATGACTTATTTTTTATCATTATTTCAAATATAAAGTAATCTTCTAGATTTTCTATAAAATTTTTTTAAATCTATTTTTGACTCAATATTTTCTCAACACTGGTAACGATATATGCAATCACATATTTTCTGATTTTTTGTGTGATGGCGCGTAAATATACTTGTGCGCAGCAGTTCAATTATGTTTTTATCTATCAAATATAACATGTCGAGATGGCTCAGATGGTATACCCATCGACTGGCAATCTGGAGTCCCAGGTTCGATTCCCGGCACAATCAAATTTTATTAAAGAAAAATTTTATAACAAAAAAAAATATTTTTTTTTTATAAAACTTATTTTTTTGAAAATCTATTTTTAGATTCATTAGAGGTATTCATATAAACTCGTAAATTCCTTGTAAACTTTGTAAAAATATAAAGGATATTTTGAATGTATGGAGTTTGACATTAAACTCATAAACATACAAGGTTTACACCGTTTACGAGTAGAATACGAGTTTATATGAAAACCCCTATTATTTTTGTTAATACTGGTAAGCATATAGGTTTTGTTTTGATTTTTCGTATGCTGGCGTATATGCATTACTCATTATTTTGCGCGACATCGCCATACAAAAGTAATAAGAAATGTAATAAGAAAAATCATTAACTACAATTACCAAGTATGTAGTTACATAACGACATATCTATGACTATGAAACCCTGTAATTAACTATTTTTTTTGGAAAATTGACTTATAGCAATTTCGCAATAAACCCATCATATCTTGTTAAGGCGATAACTGTTACATTTTTAATCCTCCCTGTATATATACAAAAAATCTCTATCCATTGAATTTGGTCGGTAATGCTGTATTCTTGATATGATTTATATTTGAAAATATTTAGTTTCACATAGGAAATTGCGAATATAACATTCGTTTACCAGCACTTATTTGATGTCAAAGTAAAGATTCCTTGTTATGAATAAATTTAGATTCAAAATAGGATCACGATTTTGAAGGGTTTTTTTAAAAATGTTTTCGATTTTATACCAATTTTATTTAACTATATTTGGAAAAGAACAGTTTGCTGGCGGTCGGAATTTATTGATTGTTTCTAAAATACATATTAATACACTAAAAAAGGTTGCCAGTTACTACATGACAGTTGTTTTTTTAGTAAACAGAAGTTGTTGCTTTTTAACTATAATTTCAGTTGTTTTTCTATGGAAAAATACAAAATAGTTATTATGACAGTTATTTAAAAAAAAGGCAAACGAAAAATAATGTATTTCGTAACACTTGTTTAGAGCAGTTATTTTTAGTTCAATAATAAACAACTACCAAAAGAATATTTTTGCAGTAAACGGTTGTTTTTGTTAGTTATTTAAAAAAATAAATAAATTCGTTGAATTTTTGCAGTTCTTGTTTGGTTTATTTTCATTGTTATTAATATATTCTGAATTTGCAAAAAAAAAATGAAAATTGTATTGTATCCGTAATGCAGAAAAACTTAATAACTGTGAGAACCGTTTGGGATTTTCACTTAAAATTTCAAATAGGCTAAAGTAATTACAAATCTTTTTTTTTTATTAAAATATAATAAGTTGGAGCATAGGGCCATGATCATCGAATATAATATCCCAATATTAGGTAAAAATTCACAAAAAGTAACGAAACATCAATAAAAATCAATCCGAAATCAAAGAAGCACTGTTATTATTTTACACAAAACTTTATCAAGACTTTTAGTTATATAAAATAAAGTTTTAAAGTGCATATTACGTACTATCATTAGGGTTTGGGATTTCCCAGACTTTTTTATTTCCCGGGAAACGGGAATGAACAAAATTGTTAATGAAAACCACCTATATAAGTAATTTTTGTTAAAAAAAAAAACACTATTTCAGTACAAATGCATTCTGTGTAGTGAGAATTCAAAGTAAAAATATCAGAATGTTGAACATTTGATTTCACATAAATTACTTGCAGCACTGTCAAATGAATTGCATGATTCCAGCAGAAAGCACCTACTACTGGACTGTCGGAAACAAACCGTTTCATCACACTTGGCCCATTAGATATGGTGGCCACAATGTTATTTTCCAAAGACAAATAAAACTCTTCTAGTCTTATTTCTACAATTCTTCTTATTTCATCAGCATTACATCTTCCTGATATATAAACCAACCCCAGGTTATAAAATTAATTATTTCCGTTTATACATATGTTCAAATATCTCTTTTGTGATATTCTTGTCCATTCATCTAAGATTATAGTAAATCTCCTATTGTTAGAAATATGGCTCGATATTTCTTTTATCATGATATCTTTTACATGATTGTAGTAATTTAATATAATATTCTTTACATTTTTTAATTTTTTTGGCAAAGCCATGTTTTTATTATAAAAAGTTTCTCGAATAAACGAAAATCTAGTTATGGTGCGGATTGACATTCCGCCGGTATTTGGATACCATTTCAGGAAATGTTTGTCCTACCATAAAACGTTCAATGCCTATACAGCTTACACTTTTTTCTTCAGGTACTTTGCTAATGTTAGCTGGAACGTTATTCTTGAAGAAAAGTTGCATGACTATCAATTTTTTTTTTGTGATCCAAATTTATATGTCGGATAAGGCTAAGGTGTCGGATAAGCTACCTCCGTTAACCATTAGTCTTTTAGGGCAAACATTGCACTGCGCTGTATTGTCCTTTTTTGTAAAGTATTTCCATACTCCTGACATTTTATTCTTTAATATAAAATAATATATTAGTACACTTACTTGAAAATATCACAATTATTAATGAAAACGTAACTTATAAAATTATTCTCCCTTAATATAAAGGATCACTATAAATTTAAAGTCGACTTTATTTTTAATCATACGGTTTTGTTCATTTTGTGTATGAAAACCCTACAAAAATATTTATATTTTCAAACATTTTGATTGGTTGAAAATAAATTAACCAATCAGAATGCTCCAATATAAACCAAGTCAAGGTATACTGCCACCCAATATTTTAACAAAGTCGAATTTAACTAAAATATACATTTGAAAAATTTAGATAGTAAGGGCGATTATTTGTAAGAAACAAAACTTTTTGTTCATATTTCTTTTAAATATTTTACCAAGTTTTTAGGTTTTACCTTTTAAAAGATTTGAACAATAACATTTTTGTTTTGGTATTTAAAATGTCTTTTATGAATAAAATTAAAAAATCCTATTCTAAACAAAAACAATTCAATACTTTTAAAATTTCCCGTTTTCCCGGGAAAAATATATTATTTTCCCGGGAATTCCCGAACCCCAAACCCTAACTATCATATATAAACAAAAAATATAACAAACTTTCAATAAAAAAATTTTCAAGCAAATATTCTAGTTGTTATCAATGGAAATGCAAAAACAATTAAAAAAAAATATTTTAATAAAAGTAAAAAAAAAAATGTTTTAACTTATAAAAGTCTGAAACTGATTAATTAAAGTCTGAAACATAATTGAAACAATTTAACATAATTGTTGTATTATTTTTACACTATAAAAGTTTTGAATATACTTAGGAAAACTCTTCGCACCAAATTTACATACACCTTATAATGCAAACTGAGACAATTATCTACATATTATTAATGCATATTTTCCACACAACCAATGAAGATTCGTTTAAAACTTTTCTTTAAATTAATGTAGTTTTTCTTACAATTTTGTGGAAATGAATGATTTTCTCTCGATTTCAGATCATATATTATAAACTTTTCTTTAAATTATTTTTTGGAAATGAATGATTTTCTCTCGATTACAGATCATTATTATAAACTTTTCTTTAAATTATTTATTTATAAATCCATCATCAGTATCCATGCCCTTATGGGTTAATAAATGATGATGACCTATTTATATTGAATATGAAAAGAATTAGTAAATCCGAAGGAATTCAATTAGATTATTAGACGCTATTTTTATCCTCTGTCATTACTGTTTTTGTTTTGGTTTTATGAAACTGAACTCTGACGGACAACTGATATTATGAAGCGTAGATTTATTAAAGACAACACACCGTTAATTTTAAATGCATATTTTTTTAATCTACAACCATGTTGATTACATGAATTTATATGAACAAATAATTTTATTAAAATCTCTGTAGTTTAATACAAATTATAAAGCTTTTCATTGAATATATGGAAATTTTCATTCACTTTTTTAAGTAAACTTCATTAATTTACTAAAATTTCATTAATACTTTCTGTGGATGACTAATTTTTGACAATTATTTGTTGCTAAAAATTTAATGAACTTGAGTCAATTATGCTTCTGACTTTAATGTAATTAAAATCTTTTTTTCTATAAAAATTTACTCAATAATTTTTTAAGTGTATGCCTAAAAAATTTTAAATTTCAACACCTTTCAAACTAATAACAAATTAAATATAAAAATCTACAATAAATTATAAAAAAGTAATGTTTTAACTTTAACAAATAAACTTTTGTAACAGTAAAAAAACAATTATTAAAAATATTAAAGTGGTTTAAATCAAGTTTTGTCAAAACTATCTTTTAAAATATAAATTATAAAAATTTGAAAAAGTGTTAATTAGTTTTGCTTGTACAAAATCCAAAAACTGTTAAATAAATATTTAAAAAATTTTACCAATTTTTCTGTGTGTGTGTCTTTTTATTTGGTATCAATTTTTTTATTGGCTAATTTTAAAGCAGTTTAAATACATTTTGTTAATCATCATTATTATTGTTATAAACAACAATTATAATGAGCAATACAATGACCGCTCATGAACCCATAATCTACTTGGATAGCATCCTTAACGAAGAGGAGAAACGTTGTGAGTACAGTCATCAATGGCGCAATTTCACCATATCACGTTCAGGTCGTTTTAAATCAAAAAACAAACATCGTAATGCTGTCGATGGTAAAATGTTTGATCATACAACAACATCAACTTCTACATCATCCTCAACAAATTCAACATCATCAGCAGCAGCAACATCTTATAGTACATCCTCTTCAGATAAGGATAAGGTAAGTAGGTTAAAATACAAATACAACAAAAAGAAATGATGATAGTATTTAGTTTTTGTTAAATTTTAACTTAAATAAAAGTGTTGATCTACATTCAAATAATCAGCATCACAACTAAAGACTGTCCACAAAACAGTGTTTACATATAATACTCGATATTTTTTATTTAGATACTCAAGTCAATGTTCGGGAGTTTTTAAAATTTTCATTAAAAAAATACAACATTTGAGAATAGCACGATGCAAAATTTTTACGCATAAATGATGATGATCTATTTATGTATATTGAATGTCAAACAAATTAATTAATTAATACCCAGTAAACATGGCAATACGAAGACGACTCCCCAATTGTATTGCCTGAATGAAAAATTTTATTGCGGCAACAATCGTCTTCGTATTGCGGAAGATACCCCATTTGGTAGAAAACGTGTCCCGAATGCAATACTTCCAAGTAATAAGAAAGTAATATTTCTAGAAGATAAATTGGCGATATTGCTAAATTATCATCTGGAAGATAAAAAAGTGTCACCAAAAATCGCCGATGTATCATCTGGAAGTTACAAAGAAGATATCCCCATATAACCCCGCAGAAGATAAAAATACGTTATGTTTATGTTTATATTTTTTAGCTCTTTTATTTTATTATAAAATAAACATATAAGATAATTATATTCTTCTTAGACTTTTTTCAATTTTTTTAATAAGGCGATTCCATCTATTTGCCTTCCGCGAGTTTGAATTTTTTCGCTGTTGCAGCAAGTCATTTTCTGAAAAAAACAAGAGAAATTCTTTTATTTCCTATCACTCACAATATATTTTCCATAACCGATTGAGGTTTATTTAAAAAATAATAGGTAAAGTTTGTTTTCAGTTGAAGAATCAATTACAATACATTGAAACATATTGTTTACCTTTTTTTGTCAACCACCCAGTAAATTTTTTTCCAATCGGTAGCCAACCACTCCTATTCTACAACTGGTTCCACTGCAACCGATTCCATGGAACTGGTTCTGGAACCAGTTCCTGGGATCCTATATGGAAGGTGTGACTAACGTAGAATCAGTTCTAGAACTAGTTCCAGAACTGATTCTAGGGCAACCGGTTCTACTTTGGAGCTATAGAAGTGGTTGCTTTTGGGACAATTTCTAACAAAAATAATCGGTGTTAGAATAGACAGCAGAAGGGGTTGTGAATGAAAAGTAGCTATCCTACGACCGATTCTTTGGAACAGAAAATTTTCCTGGGCAATAAAAAACAAACCAGAAAAAATACGTATCGTCTGTAGGAGTTGTTATTTTCAGTCAAATATTCTATTTTTAGATTTCTATTTTTAGAAAAAATAATTTAAATAATTTCATTGTTTTCTGTTTTAAAACAAAAAATTCAAATATTTTCGGTTTTCTTTTTTGTTAAAATAGTTTGTTTATATACAAAATTATTTCAATTCAAATTATAAGAAATTCTTTACTCATACACACAAACATAGCCAATAAAAATATGAACGTGTCTGTTGTGTATGGTGTAGTGTTTTGAAAATCCCAACAAAAAAAAATTTTCAAATATGATAAAACAAACCACAAAATCGTTTTTTTTTACGTTTCGTCAGTTCAAAATTGATAATTGTTTTAATAGACTTTTCAATTATTTTTATTTCTTTTATGGGTTGTTTAAACAATGCTTGAAAATAAATAGCAAAATGGTTTGAATATAATGAAAAATCAGTCCTTTTTTTAATTGGGTTTTTAATTAATTTAATATGTATTTTAGATTGTTTTTAAGGAGAAAATATTGTGAGTGTATATATAATTATATCGATGAAATACAATTTTATCTTACCATAATTTTTGCAGTTTAATTTGCAAAGTTTTTATATGTCAACCAATTTTTTAATTATTTCGGGTTTTTGAAGTTCTGGTATAATAAACATAATTAAAAATTTCAGACAAATATATATTTTTTACATTTTTTTTCAATATTGCCGATATATCTTCCAGCTGATAAAATGAAGATATGTTCATAATACTACTCTGATTATCTTCCAAAAAAAAAAAATGGTGATATTGCGGTAATAACTTCAAGATGACATTTCTTCCAAATGCTTATTGGGATAGTTTATTCCATTGCGTCCATCTATTACTTCTTTGATTAAGTGTGATAATAGAGAGAAAACCCAATAGAAAACCGTTGTTAAAGTAAAATAAATAATTTAAGAACTCTGTTTTTGTTAGGACGATACAACGATACAACAAATAGCACACCTTGTGAACAACGTAATTATTTTGTATACACATACATATGTATATGAGGCTTTCGAAGCCAACTACCCAGCAAAAACATGGTAATGACAGGTCATTACCATACGGATTACAAAGTAATGATAGGTCATTACTTTTTGCATTACTTTAAAATACAAAATAATGACTCACTGATAATAAGTTATAGAAGTACTTATATATTCTTACAAAGTAATCACTTACTGGTAATTGATTAAATAAGTACTGATTTAGTCTTTTTTATATTAATATTTTATTTATTAAATTGTTTCGAAAATGTTTTCAACTGAATAGAAAAATTTCCGAGGTAAAAAGTTATTTTTCAATATGACTACCTATTTCACAATGTAGGGTAACCACTTATTTCCTAACTTTTAAATAACCACTTGTTCTACCTTTGTGAGTAACTACTTATTTTTTCACTATGGGAAACTCGTTATTCGCACTTTTTTGTAAGCGAGAGAGTAATGACCACCCATGAATTTTTGGGCATCGCGAACAAAAGTAATGTTGCAAGTAAATAGCCTAGTAAGTAGTGAAACTCTTTGTGTGCTACTTACTCGCTTAATTATTCGGTAATGTCTGTTTTTGCTGGGTAACTTCCCCGCTACATGAAATAGTGTATTGTATCAATGGTTGCATTCGGCAGAGAAAACTTAAACTGATAACGGTGACTTGAAGCGCTTTGTGATTACTTACTCTGCTGAACGATGTTTTCTTTGTTTTGTTTTTAAATACATTTTTTCTATAGTTTCCTTTTATTTTTTAAAATTTTTGTTTTTGAATTATATTTGTATGTTTCTATTTGTAATTCTTACAAAACACTTTTTATCGTAAATGAACAACAACAAATGCATCACTTATTGATCAAAAGTAGCAAGTATTTTTAACCCTACCAAAATATGATAGCGCTACCTGAGCGGTCAGACTGAGCGGTTAGTGATCAGGTCGTTCAGCAGATAGCTGTACAACTGTTGTGGAACTGTTGACTATTAAATTGTATCTGCCGAAGGCACCCAATGTCAAACTTACTGTATTTATTGTTCTTTAAGGACCGTAAGTAGTTTTTCACGTGGAAAAATTTCACTCGAACTTTAAATGCCTCAAATGCAATTTAATTTATAAAAATGAACAATTTTTTAATTTTATAACAAAGACACAATCACAATAAACAGAAAATGTCACTTTTTCCGAAGAAAAATAATAGGCTTGTACATTAAATTTGCGTGAAAACAAACTCTACACAATTTTCACGTGAAACTCATTATCGTGAAAAATAATTTTTTTTATATAGAGTATAACAGTTAGTGCTGGTAAATTTGTTTACTTTGCAATACTCGATAATTTTAATTTGGATACTCGATACTACTCGATACTACTCGATACTTTTAACGGTTTTTAAATTTGAAATTTTTGAAAATTTTTTAGTAAAATTCTTTGAAAATGTTTATGGTAATTCAATATTTAAATGTATAAACATATTTTTTTAATTTTTCATCAACTATTCATTGCGTTTTTCATAGTTTTTTTAAAATATAATTTTAAATATTTTACTTCTGATTTTTTCTTATAGCAGAGATGTAGTTTTGTGTCAAATATTTTAGCAGAGCCACATTTTTGTGGTAAATATTTTAGCGGAGTCACATTTTTATATATTTTGTCTGTCCAAAATGCAACTCTGAAAATATCGAGTAGTAGTTTTGAGTATCGAATACCCAAAAAAAGACAAATACTTGATACTGGATACCCACTACTCATATTTTTACCAGCACTAATAACAGTTTTTTTTACGTGAAACACAAACAACTTACGGTGCTTTATAATAAAAATAAAAAATAGAACAACTTTTTAAAATTATCTGAAAAATGGGCGAAGTAGGCATGGTCAAATATTGACCAATTTAGCGTTAATTTTTACAAAATTATATTTAATTTATTATTATTTTTCTTTTTTCATTTCTTTCAAAGAAAACAAAACTTTATCAAAAATTAGTGAGAGCAGTTTACAAGCCTCTAGTTCGATGTTTTTATTTATATTTTTATTTTAACAAGAACAGAGCGTATTAGTTTTCGAAACATACACAAGTGTCAATTAGAGCGTACCACCTTACAGGCAAAAAAAAAGTGCGCCAATATGAAGTAATTTTCCAAAGAGGTTTCAAAAAAAATTTTTTTTGCCGAACGTAGGGGTCGCCATTTTACATTTTTCGTTATATCTTTGGCATTTACAGTCGAATCTCAAAGTATGATATATTTTTCTCTCGAGGAGACCAGTGTTTTGCTCTAAGGGCCATTGACCTCAAGTATCCCGTTCTAGTAGTTACCCACAACATTTCAGTTGCTACCACCCTAATGTCAGAAAATTAAAGCTCGCAAAAAATCATTAAACTTTTGCTAAGGAAGTTTTTCGATAAACCTAGTAGAAAATTTTTTATATATTAGTTGCCGAACGTAGGGGTCGCCTTTTTAAATTTGTTTTCATTGTATTTTTCCTTTATAGCAAAACACTGGTCTCCTCGAGACAAAAAAAAATCGATATATCACACTTTAAAATCCAACTTTAAATGCCGAAGCTATAACGAAAAATTGAAAAAGCGACCCCTACGTTCGGCAAAATAAAAATTTTTTTTGAAATTGTCTTGCAAAAATACTTCATATTGGAGGGTGTACGGCGAACTTTTTTTTGAGGTACGGTCTAGTGTATATATTAGGTGTGTTTCTTTACTTTTTGGGTAAAGTTCGGTAAAATGAGAGTTAACAAGAAATACTCTCACGAAGTAACAAAAATACACAAAAGTCAACGAAAGCGAAAAACCATATTTGAAGCCCAAGAAACAAACGTCAATAGATTTGTGCATTTTAGTTCGTTTTGGTAAACGCTCTTTCTAGTTCTTGTTCAATTTGTTGTAAAAATCTAGATATCTTTTCTAGTTAAACCCCATTTTAAATCAAAAATTTTAATAAAAATTTTCTTCTCAGGCATTTTTATTTACAAAAAAGAATACATAGTTTAAAAATAGCATTTTTAATTTCGTTGATGTTAGTCTAAGTTGAGTTGTTGATAACAAATTCCATTTGCTTTCAACTGTCACATAAGTAGACAATTATCAAAATATTAACCCACTCAAGGCGAAAGACACTGATGATGGCTTTGTAGCGAAAGCCGAAAATGCGTATTCTGTCTTGCTGGTCTTATCGAATTCTTTCAAAAAAAATTTTTTTTATTCTTTGTAATTTACTTGTGAAAATTGTATCATCTTTCTTTGATTTGAAAATAATTTAAACAGGAATTGATATTAATTTATGATCTAGAGTCAAACTAAAGAGTCAGCTAGCCAACTTTTATTCGACATATACAAAACATCGGCTTACCCAGGAAACTTTTCTGTTCCAAAGAATCGGTTGTAGAATAGCTATCCCTTCTGTAAATTCTAACACCGATTACTTTTGTTTGAAATTGTCCCAAAAGCAACTACTTCTATACCTCCAAATTGGAACCGGTTGCCCTAGAATTAGTTCTGGAACTAGTTCTAGAACTGATTCCATGTCAATCACACCTTCCAAATAGTATCCCTAGAACTGGTTCCGGAACCAGTTCCGTGGAATCGGTTGCAGAACTGGTGTGGTTGGCCACCGATTGTAAAAAATTTTCATGGGTACTTTTCCTTTACAACCACTTCTACTGTCAATTCTAACACCGATTTTTGTTTGAAATTGTCCCAAAAGCAACCGCTTCTATAGCTCCAAAGTAGAACCAGTTGCCCAAGAACCAGTTCTAGAATCAATTCTATGTTAGTTATACTTTCCATATAGGTTCCGTGGAACTGGTTCCGGAACCAGTTCCATTCAATCGATTGCAGAGGGAGCAGTTGTAGAACTGGCATATTTGGTAACCGATTTCCTGGGTAAAGCACAGTAAGTTGTTTTTCACGTGGAAAAATTTCACTCGAACTTTAAATGCCTCATATTGCAATTTAATTTAAACAAATGAACAATTTTTTAATTTTATAACAAAGACACAAACAATATAAATACAAAACCTCACTTTTTCACCAGAAAAATAATAGTCTTGTACATTAAATTTGCGTGAAAACAAACTCTACACACTTTTCACGTGAAACTGCTTATCGTGAAAAATAATTTTTTTTGTATGGAGTATAACAGTTTTATCACGTGAAATCGGATCAACTTACTATGCTTAACCCAGGAAAATTTTTTACAATCAGTAGCCAATCACAAGTTCTGAAACACGTTCCACAGCAACCGATTCCATGGAACTGGTTCCGCGGATCTCAGATGGAAGGTATGAATGACGTACAATCAGTTCTAGAACTGGTTCCAAAACTGGTTCTAGGGCAACCGGTTCCACTTTGGAGCTCTAGAAGTGGTTGCTTTTGGGACAATTTCAAACAAAAATCATCGGTGTTACAATTGATAATAGAAGGGGTTGTAGAGGAAAAGCTATTCTATACTAGATATAAAAAAATTATTATTACTAGATTTTTTTCGGGTAAAAAAATTTTCGACGGCGTTGGTTATCGAAATTGGACGGCGGCTCGGCTCAGCTGTCACTTAACGTAGTACAAAAATTCTATTTTTAACAACCCAGGAAAAAATTACCCATTACCTTAACAAGGCATTGCCATATAACCGCTTACAAATCTCATTGCCAAATTTCGTTACTGCATTACCAAACACATTCTAACAAGATCGTAAAAAAGCAAGAGGTATTGTAATCAATTCCAAAAATCAAAACAAACAAGGCAAGAAAGTCATTCAAATATAATTATTTACTAACATTTCAAAAATTAATAATTTACATTTTAAATTATTTGATCATAGAAAGTAACCGTTTACATTTTGGTAGTAAAACAACAAATTAAGAAGTAGTTCCACATTTTGAAAAGAGAAGTTATTTAGTTTTAAACATAACAGTGAAAAAATTATTTTAAAAATTTTGTGCTAATACGGCATTTTAATTTTTAAAGGACTACTTCCCATTTCTTTGCAATAAATTTGCGCTTTATCACAAATAGTATTTTTGATATACACAATCACTGTATGAAGAGTAAATAAATATTCAATGGTAATTAAAAATAAACCAGAAAAGTTGTTTTCGATTAAATAAATAGTAACATTACAAAGAAATATATTTTTTAATTTTTCTTAGCAGTTATTCAAAACAAAATATAAAAAATTACTAAAATTTCTTTTAAGTTATTATATTGAGAATTAAAATAAAAGGAAAATCTATTGTCTTTTGCGATTTTGTCAGTTAATTTATTAATTTTAATTTATTGCTTTTTATTTTGCAAAACGTCCAAAACAAATCTTTTGGCAAAGTAGTTTAAAAAGGCCAACAAAACCCTATATTTTTTCATTTCATACATACCATTTTTTTCTGACTTGAAATCAGTACAAATTTTTTAAAATATAACAAAAAAAAAAAACAATTATAATGCCATTGGTTCAGTTGCTGCAACAAATTTTTTCGGTTAATACTACCGAAAAAATTTACATTGTAAAAACTAATTTTCTGATATATACAAACGATATATTCCACTAGTACAACGAACCAATCGATTGGCTACACTCAAAAAAGTTTAACAGTTGTTTGTGTAGTAATCAGTAGTTGTTATTTTTAACGAAAATTACAGTTGTTTTTCTATAGAAAAATTCAAAACAACTTTTATGACGGTTATTTAAGATAACAACTAACGAAAAGTACTGTAATTTTGTAACAGTTGTTTAAAGTAGTTATTTTTAATATCATAATAAACAACTGCCAAAACAGTAATTTTACAGCAAACAGTTATTTTTGGTAGTTAATTAAAAAATAAAAAATGTTGATTTTTTTTATCTAAAAATTCTTGTTTAGTTTATACTTGTTATTATACCCTACACCACTACGTGGAAACGTTACACTCATAAAAAAAATTTTACAAAAGTCTGTTAAACGCGTTCTGATTAAGTTGAACTCATTTTTCTGTTATTTTCTCTAAAAAAGTCCGTACAAATAGGTAAAAATTCTGCTAAAGTAACAGGAAATAGTACATGTATTTGAGCCAGTACAATTTTGAACTATTTGTACGGGATTTTTTTTTTATTAGTTTACAAACTAATTCTACCTTAACTTTAGTCATAAGTTAATCCAATTGTCTGCCGAAGTAGTCCAGGTTTGTTATAGCGACTCATCTTATATGGACAGAAAAAAACAAAAATGTGCTCCCCTCAAAATAAACCCTGGTTTGTTTTATGATGATTCCCAAAATATTTCGGGTCTAGGAATGATATCTCACAAGCTGGACCGTTTTTAAAAAAGGTATTTTTTTTAGTTTTTGGCAGAATTTTGGTATTTAGCTAAATACAATGGGCAGGTTTACGAGAGAAACCCGCTACCGCTACAATTGATATGTAGCGCTTTATGATTACTTAATCTGGTGAACGACGCTACTTTTGTTTTAAAATAAAAATATTTGTAGTTGTTTCATTGATTTTTTATAAATTTTTTATTCCTTTATAATTATATTTGTATATGTTTATTATTCTTTAAAAAAAATATACAAAAAAACAAACGACAGCTGATGTATCATTAACTGCTAACAAGTAGCGTAAAATTTTTACGCTACCAAAACAAGGTAGAGCTACCACAACATGTTGACTTAGCGGTAGCTAGTCAAATCGTTCACCAGATTGTTGAGTAGCGGATTAGCAACAGTTGAGCGTCTGGTAAACGCACTCAATGTATACAATATTGGTATCATATGAAAGGTTTTTTTTGAGGCACGTCCAGCGGTATACATAACATGTTCAATAATTCCTAGAAATGTCCTGTTTGCAAGGATATTCTACAAAAAAACTCTTTTGTATGAAGAATTTTGTGATTTAAATGTCAATCTTACATATCTTAATCTCTAGTCGATTTAAGAGAATACGTGTTTAAGATTTTTTTTTGTAAATTCGCGATTGTTCGCGTTTTATCAGAAATTCAATATGGTGGAGAAAATATGTTTAAAATAGGGCAATATGGATATAAAAACTTTCCTTTTGATAAGTAAATAATCGCTAAGTGGATATAGTTTAGAATTTTGCAAATTTAATACATTTTTCACGCTGCTCTGGACCAAATTTTGATAAAATTTGGAGTTACCCCAATTCAATAAAAAAATTTTATGAAATTTTTTGTAGGTTTATTATTAAATAAAATATTATAATAATTTTTTTTCGCGAAAAAAGACATTCCGCCAAAAAAAGCACGTGTTGGGTTTTTTTCTTTTAAGTTGCATTTTTATCTTACATCAACTAGATACTGAATTCAAATGCAGATTGCAGAAACTCAAAAATGTTAACAAAACTTGGTCCAGAGCATCGTGCAAAATGTATGAAATTTGCAAAATTCCGTACTATATCCACTTAGCGGTGATTTACTTGTCTTTAATTTTACTTTCGCTGAGTCTCTGGTAAATTAATTTCAAACACAAGAAAGCTGTATCTCTTTTGGCGACAGTTTTGAAGAAATTGTTAACAATTCCAAGTTTAATATGCAGTGGAGGTAGCAATATCTCTTATTTCGGCATCAGAGGTTCACGAATAATATTGGCCATTTCTAACCCGCTGTGCTCTCTGTGTTTCCATTCGTGGCATGCATATTGGTCTTCGGTAAATAGTATGTCCCAATATTTTCTGAATTCCAATTGATATTTTCTGAATTACAAAATTTTAGTGTAATAGAAAACATAATTCATTTAAAAATCGGTAAAATTTTTTATATTTTTATATTATTCGATTGAAAAAATCGGAAATATTAAGTAAAATTTAAATGCTTGTTCTATAATCAGTGATACATATCCCAACAAACGTGCCAATACGAAAACGATTCCCCAATCGTATTGCCTGGAAGAAAAATTTTATTGCGGCAACAATCGTCTTCGTATTGCGGAAGATACCTCATTTGGTAGAAAATGTGTACCGAAAGCAATACGAAAACGGTTCCCCTAGAAGGTAAATTCGCAATACCACAAATATTGCGAACAAATCACCTGGAAGACAAAAAAACTGATATCGCCAGAAAATCCCCAGGAAAATAAATATACGATTCTGAATTTTCCGTTAATATTTTATTTAAAACTTAATATTTACATATAAAAAATTTCATAATTGCATTGCCAATTTATACATTTTATTTTTTCATTCACAATCTTTGTTTTTCCTTGGCAGCATCTTTTATAGCATTCCTAAAAAGGAAACGAAATATGTGAGTTTTATTTGCGGTTTTTATATGCTGCAAACAAGATTTACATAAGTTAGCTATTTCTTATTTTCTTCGCCTTGCTATTGGCTTTTAGATTTGGCTAATTCCAGCAAATTTGTTGTAAGTCTTTTTGAAATTCCTTTTTAATTTATTTTTATTGACAACAAATTTTCACAATTTAATTTTTTTTCTTCCGGAGGATATGTAGATGATATCTTCTCAATGAACTATTTCTAATATCGCCGAATTATCTTCCAGCTGATAAATAGAAGATATGTTCAAAATACTGCTTTGCAAATTTTTTATGGCGATATAAAGAAGATGTTGCCGTAATATCTTTTCGATGTTTCTTCCAAATGCTTATTGGGATTATGTTGATTATACGCACTGTGGTTCTAACTTATTAAAGAATAAATATTTTTAAATAAAACGAAGCCAAGTAACACGCTAAGACTTTCTGAATCAATAGAAAGACATCTAAATCTTTTTTTTAATTTTTTATGATGCTAATTTTTAATTTGTAAAAACATAAATATGGATACATTTTCATATTTTGATTAAAAGAAATAGTTTTTTATTTTTCACAGTTCGTGCTATTTCAAATAGTAAATTATCATTTATCGTAAATTTGACAACTTTATTTTACTTATTTATTACCATTTTTCGTATGTTTTTATATTTTTGTAAAAACAATTGTTTTTAGTTCGTACATTCGATATTTTCAATGAATATTTGTGTTTTAGGCAGGGGTCTCCCATGGTCCTGATGAATGGCAACACCGGGTTTTAATGCAACAGATGGCGCTGACTGCTGTTTTCTTTTTCTGGCAATACTGTTTCATTTTATTTTGGGAGCAGTGTTGCACAAAAACTTTTAGCTTATACCCATTTTAAATGTTTAAATCCCCAATGTTATACCCAATTCATTTCAATTTAAACAAAAAATCAAAAAAAGAAGCTAAGTTAGCATAGCTCTTAACTTCAGAAAATTATTAAGAAATATGTGAGCAAATTAAATAAAATTGAATATCTTACGAACAAATATTTACGTTGTCACTCGAACTTTAAAGGCCTCAAATCTTTGTTAAAATTGTGAAACTAAAAAAATTTTATTATACGAAAGACAAATCACAATTAAGTTGAAATGTCACCGTTTCAAAATAAAAGTCGTATATTAAATTTTCTGGAGAAAAAAGTCTACACAATTTTCACACGAACTTCATTATGGTGAAGTCTTCTTTTCTAAAATTTGTAAATCTAGTAAGATGTAAGTTCTAGGGCTCGTAAACTCTTTTGAATATTAAGTTTGTATAAGTCGAGTTTACACGATTCAGAAGGTACATAAGAGGTTTTATGAAAACCCCTGGTACTTTCTGAGACTACACAAAATTTATTTTTTCTGAGTCCTTTGCATGTAACAATTTCAGTATTTGGAAAATAGAACATTTGTTGATTAATTATTGACCTTGGTGGCTTTTCGTTATTTCAAGATTTATAAATATTTGGAGAACTTTCCTTCAATAATTTAAATATTTTGTAGAAATTTTGAAATTCTTTAACAGACCTAATTTGAAATAATACGCATATAATTTATACCAAAAGTCTACTTATTTTGGGCCTAAAACTAAATCTTTTAAAATTTACAAATTTTTTAATCTGCCCCCAAAACGAAGTCGAAATCCCTAATTTGGGTCTAAATCCCCTTACCTAACAACTCTGTAAAAGCTCATTTGACATAAAAAAATCCTCCATTGAGAAAATTTCCCAAAATAAAATCCTCCTTTGACAAAATTTCGCACATGCTAGCGACATCTACAATTTGTTTAAAAAATTATCCATGTTGCATCTCTATATTATATGTCTCTGGTTTTAGGTGCATGAAATTCTATACCGTAGTACTATCAACGAGCATATAATTAAAAGAGGTACCAACTCACCCAACCTCTGTTAAAGCACTCTCTTCATAATTTGTATCGAAAAATGTTACCATATGAATTACACATGTCTGTAAAGGCTAACATTTTTCGATACTAAATGTTAATGTTCGAAAGAGGCGATGAAAACCGCCTGGTACTATGTTTAAAATCGTATAAATTTTACTAGAAAATGTCATGTACATTTTTTTCATTGAATCAAATACGTAATTTAAAAAATCAAGGTGGAGGTTTTCTTATTGTACAAAATGGTCTTTGTATTTTTTAAGTAATAAAACAAAGGTGACAACTTTTTCTGTTCAGTCTTTATCATCTTTATAATCTGAAATATATAAATTCGTTATATAAAATTGATGACTTGTTTGTTCAAGTTTTTTTCATTTGCTTCTTTGTTTGTTCGAAATAAAAGGGAGTTTTATATATAATTTTTAAATGTATTAAAGCATACGGTGTAGATTAAGGTGTCCCTTAAATTCTGAATTGTCAAATTTTAGTGATAATACCCTTCAGTTTTGTTTGATTGGGTCTCCAATGTACGAATCCAAAAACATTTGACAACTATAAATGCGTCCAAAGTTCACGAGTTTTTTAAAATTTCGACATTTCATTTATCATAATTTACGGGACACCTTAATGTAGATATTTTATGGCTTCTGTTAAAATATTCACTTTTATAATTTAGTTTTGTGCAAAAAAAAACAAAGTCACAACTTTTTTTTATTAAAATCTGAGTCATATTTTTTATTTTGTTTGGAGACACTACTCTTAATAATACTAGACCTAAACAATGTTTTAAGTGTTGGCAAAAGTTACAATATCAAAAAATGTTCACCAAGTTGTAGTGTGATCTTGAAATTTATGCATTTTAATTTAGATAACAAAATATTGTTCTTTGTTTGTTTTAAATACCCTACATTACGTGTACACTCAAAAAAGTTTATGAGTAGAATTTACTGAAAATGACAGTTAAAACAAAGGTATATGCAAAGGGTGGGCACGGATTTGTCACCGAGGGCCATATTGTGGGTTTGCAGAAATTAGACAGGGCCGCACCATACAATAAAAAAAAGGAAATTACAAATCTTTAAGTAAAATGAAAGCGAAAGGAAATAGTGTTTGATTTCTTTTTTTTTTTTAACAACAGTTTTCAAAGCCACCTATTCCGAAACTGGCCCCACAAAAACTCATTGCAAACTCAACTTTTTTCGAATTCTGTTTTGGTATTTTTGAATTACATAAGTACCCAGGAAAATTTTGTGTTCCAAAGAATCGGTTGTAGAATAGCTACTTTTCATTCACAACCCCTTCTACTGTCGATTCTAACACCGATAGCTCCAAAGTGGAACCGGTTGCCCTAGAATCAGTTCTGGAACTAGTTCTAGAACTGATTCTACATCAGTCACACCTTCCATATACGAATCGGTTGCAGTGGAACCAGTTGTAGAATAGGTGTGGTTGGCTACCGATTGTAACAAATTTTCCTGGGTACAACTAAACATTATTGAAACACTTTTTTATAGTTTTTGCATTGATCCGTGGTGTCGCGGAATCGGCCAACGAAAATTTGTTACATATCCCACCCCTTTAAAAGGTTAATTTATTCGATGAATACAAACTTAAAGATTTAGGTCTGACTACTGAATGTTCAGTTAGCTAATAACTGGGTCTTTAACTGACACATTTGTTGTTGTTTCTCATATAAAATTTGAATTTAACTGTCGGCTAAATTTTAATTGGACATTCAGTAATCGGGCCTTAATCAGTAATTTGACTTTTTCACACAGACCAATGCGGTGCAGTATTATAGTCAGCACTAAGCACGAACTTTAATAAATCCTTACTTGAGTAATAAATTTTCAAACAAAATTCTCACTATAGTAAAATTTAAGTTGAAAGTCGTGCTTTGTGCTGACTATAAAACTCGCCCACTCAACAAATAAGTCTGTAATGGTTACTGACAATTTTGATATTATTACTGGAAATTTAACTATTTTGCGCTCTTCGGTATATTTTGCTAATTCTAGCAACTCAAGCCTACTGATTTGTAGTATAATAAAATTAGTAGAAAAAATTAATAACCGCTACCAAATTTTAATAAAATTGTTGGAAACCGCAATTTAAAAATTAGTTGATAAAATTAACAACAAATTTTATTGAATATTAGTATCACTCGAAGAAAAAGCTCCGACATATTTATAAAAAGCTATACGAAGCTGTGATGAAAAACAAAAATTGACAAGTGTGCTACTTTTTTTTTTAATGAAAATTCGCATTTTTTTTTATATTTATGAAATGATAGTTTCTCATATGTTTGTGTCATATTTATAAAAAGCTATACGAAGCTGTGATAAAAAACAAAAATTGACTAGTGTGCTACTTTTTTTTTTAATGAAAATTCGCTTTTTTTTATATTTATGAAATGATAGTTTCTCAAATGTTTGTGTCGTCTGTTTTATAAATGAAATTGAATTTATTCTGTAAAGAACTAAGGGCCAGTTTTATAGTCTGAACTAAGATCGATTTTTGTCTAAAAGCTTCTTAAGTAACAAATTTCAAACTAAAATGGCGCTAAGGATAAGATCGATTGCCTCTTTAAATATATTTTAAGCAATTTTCAAATCGATCTTAGTTCCGGCTATAAAATTGACCCTAATTTTTATTTAAAAATTTTCGAAATAAAATATTTAATAAAATTTTAAATAAAAAAAATCGAAATTTGAATTTCAATAAGGGCCGCACAAAAATCAGTAAATGGCCGCATTTGCCCTCCGTTGGTATATGCCAGGTATGGGCACACAAATGAATAGACGGGGCAAATTTAGGATTTCACAAACTTACCGAGGGCCGCACCAATTAATACATTACTCGACAAAAATTAATTTTTTGTATAGCCTTCTGCTAAAATCTTTTTTTGAGTACCCAGCAAAATCTTTCATTACCAAATAAGTGGTTATATAATAGAAATTCATAGCTCCACACAACTTATTTTTTGGCGTCTAAACTCATTATTTTTGTTTGGCGTGGTCGTTTTTATAAGTAGTCACGCTTACCCGCTCGCTTACGAAAAAATGAGAAATAAGTAGTTATGAGGTTTTGAATAATAAGTGGTTACACACATGTTTACAAAAAGTTGAATTAAAAGTGCTTATCAGATTGCTTACTTGATTCTTAAAAATAAGGAGTTAGGCAAATACTATTAGCTTAAGGAAATAAATTCAGAAAAATTTAAGTTTTAGTTTTAGGACACGTCATACAAATTTAAACATAAAACATATTTACATACATATAATAAATAAAATTTTAATAAAATTTAACTGTGTAAAAAGTACTTATTTATACTATTACGAGTAAGTCATTATTTTGTATTTAGCAACAATGAATACAATAGGCCCTCATTATTTTAAATTATAAAATAATGCAAAAGGTAATGATTCATCATTTTGGGTAATGCAGATAGTAATGAGGTGTCATTACCAATATTTTGCTGGGTATCTAAAGTCAAAAAAGGTTCACTGAATAGCTTTCGAGTTGTGGGTCTTTCTTTTTTTATCCCCTCCCCCAGGAAAATACTTTATGAGTCAATGTTGCTGAGAAGTACATCAAAATATTTTATATAATTATAATTTGTTATATTTTAGATCCCAATATATTTAAAACTATAACGGTGGGTCTCATACTGCAGGTTTTAACTTTAGTTAATAGTTAACCCAAAAATTTGTTGTTGTTTTGTGTACATTTTTTTGACATTTTCTTTTGTTTATAGTTAAGTTAAAGTTAAACCTACAGTATGAGACCCACCGTAATGCACAGATCAGTGATGGAAATGAGTTTTTTACATTTTGGTACATGGTTGGTACCACATAAAAAAATTGTACTTTTTCGACCCTCAAGTTACCAAAATTTTTCATATATAGAAAATATGTCCGAGCAATGTCAAACTTGCCAATTTTATAATATAAAAAGTATTGTGCGACACAAAGACCTGCTAACTTTTCTTAAAATAACTAACAGTTGTGAATATAAAATATATGTATATATATGTTGTTAATGTTTTGGTTATATTTTAGATAAGTTACCCGTTCTAAGAAAACAATGTAATATTTTTTTACTTTTCAAAAAATATACGAAAAAGGCGGGTTAAATTCTCGAATTTTATGTAGTAGCATCACTCAATCGTCGCGTATTGATGAGCTGAATATGTATTTTTCAACATTGGGCCCAAACGTTGTCAGTTACAAGTTTTTGTTAGAAAGATTTTAGCCCACGTCTGCAATTCGAATATTTGTTGACAGCTTTAAAGTACAACGAGTTCATTTAATACAAAAATTTTAAATTTGGCAATTTTTGAAATTGTACCAAATGGATCGCGGTAGTACCACGGTACCAACGAAGATCAAAATGTACAAAAAAATTGTCGAATAAATCTTTGAAAATATAGTTTTCGTTATTTCAAAAAGTTGTTTTAAGGTTTTTACCAATTTTTCAAATATTTTTTAATTTACTTAATGGACTGATAACCCCGGCAGAAAATTTTGATACTTTTATGAGGGTTCTTATTTAGTAAGTCAAAAATTATTCAAGCAAAGCACATATTTTTTATATTTTAAACTTCTTTCTCAAAAATTACGCATTTTTTGGTGAAAAAATTACTCTTAGTAAAATGAATCATAAAAACCACAACAATTTGAGGCAAATTTTTAAATCCAAATATGATTCAGAAACGACTCAGAAATGTAAATAAATTTGAATATTTTGTGAACAATTCAAAAATGACTCAAAAAAGATTCATTTTTTTAGCCCAAAGAATTTTTTTAAATATTTCTTTGAGCCATTTTTGAATCAAAAAAGAAGGCTCTTTTCGATGCACCACTCTCATACAACTGAAAGTTTATTAATATATTTTGAGCACTTTTCTGATTCATTTTTGAGCTCGTTTGTTGGCTGGGAGCTCTATAAAAAATAAATTATAAAAAATTTATTCAAAAGTTTAATATCATATTAAAAAATTGGGATAAGGCGGAATTGTTTGCTTTAAAAGCGAGATAAAAATTCGAGGCGACACAAGCCTTTAAAAAGCGGTATAATCCCGTCCAAAGCGGAGTGAGTGGTTGGTAAGGTTAAGTACACTAATAGAAAAAGCCTGTAAAAAGTTTTGCTAAAGCTGCTAAAAATTTGTTAAAATTACCTTGCATATAAAACTGCTAAAATAAGCAGATTTTCTGAAATAAAGCTGTTAAATATATGGAATTTTAGTTTTATTTGAGCTAAATTTTAGTTAATTGAAATAGTAGAATAAAAAAACACAAAAAATTTAAAAATGTTTTAAGAGAATAAAAATCTATTTGTGAAATCAGCAGTCTACTATTTTTCACCAATATTTCTATTGATATTGATTGATATTGATTTTAGCAGGATGACTATTATTATATTTAACAGTTTATTTTTGCTCTTCTAACATTAGGGGGGGAGTATGGGAGTGTGTAAGGTAAACTGGTTAAAGCGTTCTTTAGTAAGACTTGTCATCCTTAAAATTGCCAAGTATAAGGTAAAGTGTTCCCACTATCCATAGTAAATCACTCCAAGTCGACTCGTAGATCAGCGTGCTGACCCCATTGCTACGGCAGTGGCCTCCTCGTGGTACTCCCTGGGGACCACCTCGGTTAAGATGGAAGCGAATTCGAGCGACGGTCTTTAGCATGTCCGAATGGTCACTGAGAGAAAATAAAGTGACGTCTCGAGAAGTAGGCATTTTTGCTAAGTTTTCTACTGACTTTCACCAAGCCAGGCTGGTGGCTTAGCTGGCAGCCCCAGCACCAGCCTAGGAGAGCTATAGGCCAATCACTTATTCGAAGTTAAAATGATTACTGAAACCTTGCGGCCCTATGTTCCACTGGGAATTAAAGGATTAAATATATATAATTTTACTAATATTTAGCAAAAACCTGCAAAAATTTTGCTGCAAAGTTACTTTTAAATAATAAACCTGTAAAAATAGCAGAAAAAGCTACTAATTGTTTTGCTATTTTCCCAGGTTTATTTCCGTTAGTGTATGAATAAAATTTTATTGTATCTAATTGTTTTACCAAATTTAAGTGCTTGAAGGATAATTCTCGGAAGTAGATTTTAGAGATCCTTACGAGGCCCATAGAACAGCCTTAAATATTTCCTTAAATGAAAGGTAATTTTTTTGAATTCAAACTCATAAAAAATAAGAGATTCCTAAGTACTTCTACGTCATATTGAGCTATAAAGTATTTTTGCCAGGGTTAAGGTTTAAATAAAGAAGAAGGAATTTTTCACTTAATATTCGTATATTGGAGGTGAAAATACTTTAAAAAGTTTTATAGGACGTTTGTGCAAAAAAGTAGCTATTTGTTGATCGGCGTAATTTTTTTGGGGATCCATTGGATGTTTATTTTGTTATCGCTGTTTTCTATATTACAATATGTATATTTTTAAATTCTGATTTTAATAGTTTTTTTTATTTAATAATTATTTTTTAAAATTTTTTTTAATAAAAAAAAACAAAAAAAAATTTATTGTTTTAAAATTAATGAAGGGCCGCAAATGCCCATGTATCGCATATACCATGTATGGTATATGCGATACATGGGCAAATGCGGCCCGTAAACAAATATGTTGCGGCCCTTCATTAATTTGAAAACAATAAAAAAAATTAAAATTAAATTAACATTTTAATTATAAAATGAAAAAAAGTAAAATTATATAAATATTAAAATAATAATAATTATATAAATAATAAAAATATGAATTGATAAATGTTGCTTTAAATCGCCTTTCCAAGTTCTCTATTAAAAACTTTACCTTCATACACTCATTGAAATAAACCTGAAAAATAGCAGAAAAAAATACTAAAAGTTAATAATTATCTTACAATTATACTAGTATTTATGTTAAATTTAATTGAATGCAAATAACTGTCCATCCTGCTAAAATCAATAGAAGTATTTGAAAAAATAGTACACCGAGAGAATTATCCTTCATGATAATAATGATATAATTTCATAGAATTTTTTTCGTAGAACCAATGAAGAATTTCATTATGTATATAATCTTTAATTAATACTATGAAATTTTTCATAACTTTTCTTTAGTAAAATTTCATAATTTCATTAAAAAAAATTCAATGAATTTCATAAATTAGATCTCCATAAATTTAATGAAAATGTTCTTTATATATGTATGTATATGAAATTGTTCAATAGTATTTACTTTTTTTAATTTTTTTTATAAAATATCGTCTTTTCCTGAGAGAATAATCTTTTATAATTTTTATTTTTTTAAATTAACTTTTTATTATTAATTTTGGACTATGAAATTTTTTTATAAATCAAATTAATTTTTTCGAAACTTTTTTATGACTTTTTAATTTTTAATCGTTAGAGCAGCCATCGGCTAACATATACAACCTTATTTTGTGCAAGTGAGTTGCAAGCCAACTAATGTTTAGATCCGAAATTCGAATGGGCTAAAATGGGATTTGTGTCAAAATTTTCTATAGAATGATAAAAGAGAAAATCTGAAATATTGTCCATATGGGCGATAGGTCCAAATATGGACCGATCCTTTCTATAATCAATAGGCTTTGTCCTTGGGACCATGTGAGTCAGCGAACCAAATTTCATTGGAATATTTGCGGTCTGCAGCGTGTAACCAAGCCAATTTTGGGGGGGGGACCCTTACATGCGCCCTAGGTCTAAACATGGACCGATTTTAACCAAAATCAATAGGCTTCGTCCTTGGGCCGACATAGGTCGGTGTACCAAATGTCATCAAAATATCTTAATATTTGCGACCTGCAACGTGTAACTAAGCCAATTTGGGGGGACCCTTATATGGGCGCTAAGTCTAAACACGGAATGATTTTATCCAAAATTAAATACCAAAATTTCATCAAAATATCTTAATATTTGCGACCTGTAGAATGCGCACAAAAATGTATGGACAGACGGACGGATGGACATCGATAATTCTGAGTCGATCGGTATACTAAAAGGTAGGTCTAGGTCATTGGCGGACTTAGGCCGGTCTGGGGTGGGCTAAGCCCACCCTAGACTGCTTTTTGCCCACCCCAGAATTTAAAAAAATTGTCTATAATTCTTGTTCTTTGATTATTTTTTTTAAATATCAGTTAATCCTGTGTTTAGATCGGGAAAATGTTTACTAGTTTTCCAGGAGGATAATTTGTTGGTCAGTTTTACAGCCAGAACTAATATCGATTGTCTTGAATATTTCTTAAATAAGAAATTTGTTTAAAAATTCGTACTTAAGAAATATTTAAGAAACAAATCGATCTAAGTTCTGGCTATAACAGAAAAATTTATAGGATTCAATAGGTTTTAAAGGAATAATTAATTATATTACACTCATAGATATAAATCTGTAAAAATAGCAGAAAATGCAACTAAAAATTAGTTAAAAATTATGCTCCAGAAAAAACCGGGTTTCTTTGTTAAATACTAGTAAAATAAGAACAGCAAAAATAAAGCTGTTAAAATGCAGAATGCAGAAAATGAAAAATTATACAGTAAAATCTGCAGAAAATTTCGCTAAATATAAGTATACTAAAAACAGCAAAAACCAACTGTTATATTTATAATTTTTTTGTTATTTTTAAGCTAAATTTAGTTGAATGCAAATAGCAGTCTATAATGTTAAATTAGCAGAAAAAATGTAAAACTGTAAATTCAACAGGTTTATTTTTGCTGTTCTTATTTTAATTGTATTTAGTAAAAAAATCTGCTAATTTAAAAGTTTCTTCTGCAGCATAATTTTTAACTAATTTTAAGTTACTTTTTCTGCTATTTTTCTCTATCAAATATCAAAATTTTATACTATTCTGAGCGTATAGCGTTCCTTGCACGAGGTTTTCTTCAGAAAAAAGGATGCATTTTTCAGAGTTTTCTATAAAAAACATTTGAAAATTTAATAAAAAAGAAGGGAGGGAGTTATTTTTAAAAGTCGTTTTTGTATGAAAAAATTATAAGCATAATGTCGAAAGAGTTTCTTAAGATTAAGGGTCTCAGAATGGGCAAATAAATAGCCGACCATAAATGGGGCCCTTGCCCACCCTAGAAAATTGGTCTAGGTACGCCTATGATCTAGGTCCAATATTTTTTGGTGTTACAAACATCCGCACAAACTTATTTTACCCTGTCCACGTAGTGTAGGGTATAAAAAGTTCCTAAAAAGTTAATCTTGTTTACGTAGATTTTAACTTAGAGAATAAATTAAAAATATAATTTTCAAAAAATCTGAGCGCGGTGTGATAACAAAAAATCTTATTTGGATACAGGTAGGTATTTTATCATACCAATTTTTGTTAAAAAAATTCGCCCGATTTCTTAAGTCAGCAGAAATGTTAATCAGATTTTAAAATATTTAAAAAAATTGGTAAATATTTTAAAGCAAATTTTTTGAAATACCGAAATCTCTATATTTTGGATGATCAATTCGAGCAAGTTTTCTTAAGTTCTGATTCGAATTAAGGAGGCCAAAATACTTTCAAAAAGTTTGTTATGAGTATGTGCCAATTTTTTAAAACAAATGGATCCCAATCCATAGAGGATTCACAAAAGTTACCCCACGAAATGCTGTTTTATATTATATCATAGAAAAAAACTGTAATTACAGTTAAAAATGACAACAAACAAATGTAACGTAGTAAACTTTTTTATACGAGTAACTGCGGTATTTAAGGTAAATTATAGCTGTATTTTCGACTTAACTATATCCGTTAACTTTCAAAAAAGCACAAAGTGCATAAAAACGTTTTTTAGACGAAAACTAACATATTACTTTTCGTATGCACGTTAACTTACAACGTGGATAATTATCAACGTTGAAAACTCAACGTTTATACATTTTCACACCTAGCGTAACTTCTTCGCGTTACTACCTAAAAAGGTTTGCTGACGCACGTTCGATTATACCGGAACTATCATAAATACTCACTATTTAAAAAAAATTGATACTCCAATCAGTTTAAGGTAGATTTGCTATAAATACTTAACGTTGATAGGTATGAACGAAAATACAGCTTATATTAACTTATTTAGTATCCTAAAATTAAAAAGTGAATATGAACTTAAGTATAAATTAAAAAATCAGTGTGTTTAACGGTAAAATTAATTGGATTTGCACCGATCACACAATGTGCTGTACCAATTTAATTATTTAAATATTTAAAATTTTAATTGATACCATAATTTTTTTAAAAGCAGAAGGTATATTCATAGAAACTAAAGCTCGATTCACACGCTATCCATCCCTGACCATCCATATCTGCTATTTCCAAGTATTGGGGAATGAAATATCAATTTACAAAAGCGAATTTACAAAAATTGTTTTCATCACTGGCGGTACCATTTATTTGTCCATATACACGTTTATTTAATTTTTTTGTTGCTAATGTTGAAAAAAAACTAAAGTTTTCCAATTAATTATGTATTTAAAGCGCAACACAAGTTAACACCTATTAGCAAAACCAATATATTCTGAAAAAAGGAATACAAATTTGTTTAATAGCTTTGGTTGGGAATTAATATTAAGTTAAGATACTTTTGTTCTGTATTTCGTAATAGTTATCTAAAGCAGTTATTTTTAATATTGTAATAAACAACTACCAAAATAGCATTTTTGCAGTAAATCGTTCATTTTTGATAGTTATTTAAAAAAATTAGTTGATTTTTTAAAAATTCTTATCAATCAGTATTATTTTTTTCGGTTTCAAGATCACATCACAAATTCCAAATATAATTTACAATCAATTGTTACAACAAATAGAGTAAAACCGAACAAAAAGAATGTATAAACTGTTCTAATAAATATGTAAAATATGAAAAAGTATAATAAATAGCATAAGGAATTCCATGCACCTAATAATCGTAAATATGCATCCAAAAAATGCGGCAAAAAAAGACAAATGTGCATCAAAAACATTAAAATTATGCATTAAAAATGACTTTGTTTCCAAAAGTAACTCACTTTAAAACATAAAAATATGTGTTAGTTATTTTGCAAATACACACGGAACTCCAAGCTTTTTCATAGATCAGTAAGATTTTTAAGAATGTAACTTTAAAAAATAATGAAAAAAATAATATTCTGATTGAATCAAAATAAGAAAACGTGGCAATTTTTTATAGAAATTAAAAAATGTTACTACAAATGAAAAATGTGAACACTATGCATTAAAAAGCACAAAATATGCATTAAAAAGGCACCAAATATGCATTTAAGTCAAAATATGCAAAAACATGCATTTTTGCCGAAATCTGCAACTACCATTTTGTTCTAAATTTTGATGATTCGCATAAATATTTAGGGTCATATGCGTAATAACTTTTAAAATTTATAAATTGCTTATGAAACAAATTTTTAATGCAAAATTATTTTATAAACCTGTTATAAGATTTTCAAATTATTATGTATACCTAAGCACTTTAGTCCATATTAGCTTTAGACTATTGAGAAAAACATGCGTTTGCCTGGAATTGCCCTAGTTATTGCATATTCTTTTGGAATCAAAAGAAAAAAATGTTTTTTTCTTATTAAAATATATTAACTGTAAAGCAGCAGTGTGCACCAATTTCGTCATTTGTTTTAAATCTTGGTAATAAAAATTTGTTAACTACATTACGATATTTTTGTTATTTTCAATGCATTTGTTAGTTATTTTTCAAAGGTTCAAAATAACTACATCGTCAGTTAGTTGCCACTTTTTTAACTTCATGCACTTTTGTTTTAACTGTCATATGCAGTAGATTCTTTTACAATCAAATTTTCTGATCTTTATTTGCAAACTAATAAAACTAATTGCTATAACCAACTGTTGTGAAATGCAGTACCTACTTTTCGTTAGTTTCTTTTAATAAAAAAAGCGATAGAAAAAACTGTAATTACAGTTACAACAATAACTACTGATTACTACACAATAGACACCTTCGAATATAAAGTAATTTCGAAAAAAAATTTTTTGCCGAACGTAGGTGTCGCCTTTTTTAATTTTTCGTTATATCTTCGGCATTTACAGTCGGATCTTAAAATGTGATATATCGATTTTTTTGCCTCGAGGAGACCAATGTTTTGCTATAAAGGAAAAATCCAATGAAAAAAATTTTAAAAGTCAACCCCTACGTTCGGCAACAAAAAAAATAAAAAAATTTCTGCTGGAATTATCGAAAAACTTCCTTAGCAAAATGTTACCGATTTTTTGCGAGCTTTAATTTTCTGACAGTAGGGTGGTATATTAGGGTGTATAGGGTTGCCATTTCCATTTCGATAAAAAGAGGACGTCAACCTCAAAAAAGGAGGACATTTGTCTTAAAAAAGAGGACAATTTTTTTAAATAAATTAATTTTACAAAAACCTATGTGCCCTTCCACATATGGCTAATTTCATTTCAAGCGTTTGCTTTGCGTTTTCTGTCAAACTGAAACTTGGTAAAGAATTTTTTTTAACTAAAATCATAACAGTTATAAATTTATTGGAATAGCAAAGCAAATTTTACGAAAACCGATGGAAATATGCGTTTTATTAATTTGGATTTTAAATCCGTTGTGACCGAATTCTTTGCCAACCGAATTGATTCGCTTGCCCCAGTTCCCTAATTTGGTTGCCCCAAACGAATTCAGTTGTGACAACCGAATTGTCGCAAATGAATGTCAGCTAAATTCGGTTGTGACGACAAATTTTGTTGTCGCAACGAAATTGTTCTAAGAGTGCACATACCCAAGTTGTTTTACTTTGCATTAAAGGGTAACTAAAAATCCACTTCTTTTTATACCCGTAACCCTCTAATGCCCAAGGCCGCCAAAAAGCGGACTTCAGATTTTAAATATTTTTTGGCTAAATAAAAAATTTTTATTAAACCAGTAATATTGTATCGATATAAAACATAATTAGCTATTTTTCTGCCTTCAGACTTTTTTGTACAAGGAATGATTTTAAAGCGAGAAGGATGTAGTTAAAATTAAAATTTTTTAAATTAAAAAAAAATAACTTCTTAAACAGAAAAAATATTTGAAAAGTTGCCAAAAATACATTTACGATTTGGCATATATTATCGATAATCACGTCTCTAGTATAGAGTCTCTACTTTTAAAATCAGTTTTGATCCAGAGCTCAAAGGATAACTTCAGGATACGTCTAATCAATATCTCTCTAACTCAAAAACCAGTTGACAGATTTTTCTGAAATTAATTATTATGCGCTCAGAGTTTGTAGTAAGCAAAACTAATTTCATCAAAATTTATTGCCGTTTCTTGCTAAATTCGTCAAAAAATCGAAAATCGCCATAACTTCTGAAATAACAACACTAGATCAACAGTTTCCGGTATGCAATTTTATTTTACTAATAATATTATTTATAGCAAAACCTGAAATTATTTGACTATTGAATTTTTTGATTCGTCTTCAACATTTATTGTGCTATATCGCCTAAATACAGCGATAAATTAAAATTTTAATAATTGTTCCATGGAAGGTTTTCAATGCCAAATATATAGTTTAAATATTATCACAATTAGAAGAAAGATTGTTGGAGGGTTAATACATCACCACGATCTCAAACTATCAAATTTTTAGGCCAAAGAATAATATAAATAATTTGGGAAAAATATTCTAAACCGCAAAAAAGTATTATACACTAACAGAAAAAGTTAGTAAAAGATTTAGGTTAAACTATTAAAAATTACGTTACAGAAAAAATTGGGGAAATTAGAAGATTCTTTTTGTTATATATTAGTAAGATAGGAACATCAAAAATTAAACTGTTAAATATACAGAATTTTAGCTATATTTGAGTTAAATTTTTGTTAATAGAAGTAACAACTTAACCTGCTAAAATCAGACAAAAATTTTGCTAAATAATTAGTAGGTCGAAAAATCACAAACAAATAAAATACTTTCACAGTTTTTTTTCGATTTTTTTAATGCAAATAAAAATCGAGCCTTCTGAAATCACCTAATATTTCTGCTGATTTTACCAGGATAGACTGCTATTTGCATTTAACTAGATTTAACTTAAAAATAACAAAACTTTTGTTTTTATTTTATTTTGCTATTTTGAGTCTACTAATATTTAGCAAAATTTTCTACAGATTTTAAGGAATAATTTGTTATTTTCAATTAACTAAAATTTAACTCAAATATAACTAAAATTGTGTAAATTTATGTTTGCTGTTCTTATTTTACTAATATTTAGCAATAAAATCTGCTAATTTCAGCAGTGTTTTCAGCAAGGTAATTTTTAATTAATTTTTGGTCGATTTTTCTGCCATTGTTACTGGTTTATTTCTATGAGTGTAGTGTTCCATATGACACCACAAGTAATATTAACAGAAGCCCATCATCCAATTTTAATATAATTAATTTGTAAGAACTCAGCATTTTAAAAGATCCTTATAAACAAAAATAGGTATTTGTATAAAAAGCTAAATTAAGGTACATCAAATGGCAGTTTAAAAATAGCTATGTGTAGTTTTTGGGAAAAATCTTGAATAGCGCCTATGTGCCTTAAAAAGCTGAATTTTTTTGTAGTATAATTATGGGAATGTGGTAAAGGAATAAATAAAAATTATAACATTAAAAAAATATCTCGAAATTACAAAATTAAACAGTTTTTTTACTCTCCTGTAAAGTTGGGAAAAAACAAACAGCTATTTTCTTAAGCGCAACGACGAAATAGTCTCTGTATTCAATTTTTTTCTGGAGTCCACTGCGCCATGATTAAAAAACATCACGAAAAAGATAAAAAATCATTCTGAACTTAAAATTTGTAGTACCTAAATAAATAAAAAAACAACGATTAAAAAATTTATTGCATACATTTTCGGGAATGTACATTTCTATAATTTCTTGATACGAATTATCAAGAGTTTCATTAATATTTTTCAACGCTTCCAATTTGAATCAATATATTACTGTCGCATTTCTTCAAATATTCATAAAACTCTTGACAATTCATATCAAAATTATATTTGACTCTAATAATATCAGAAATACTTTCAGGATTCAATTTATTTCTTTTTGGCATCCACTGCGTTTGACTAAAGAAAATATAGGTTCTGGGTTGGCATTAGTGCTGGTAAGAAAAAATAAAACTCAACAAGTTTTTCATTTCATAGCAAACATAATTTTTAATAAAAAAATCGCACCAAAACTTGTTATCAGTCGTGTTAATTGAATTTAAGTTTTTTACATAATTTTTAGGATAAGGAATTCATTAAATTAATCATCATTATTAAAAACAATGGGCAGGTTTACCAGAGAAACCCGCTACCGCTGCAATTGATTGTAGCGCTTTATGATTACCTTAATCTGGTGAACGATGCTTCTTTTGTTTTTGTTTTAAAATAAAAATATTTGTAGATGTTTCATTGATTTTTCGAAACTTTTTTATTCCTTTATAATTAGAGTTGTATATGTTTATTATTCTTTAAAAAAAATATACAAAAAAAACAAACGACAGCTGATGTATCATTATCTGCTCACAAGTAGCGTAAAATTTTTACGCTACCAAAACAAGGTAGCGCTACCACAACATGTTGACTTAGCGGTAGCTAATCAAATCGTTCACCAGATTGTTGAGTAGCGGATTAGCAACAGTTGAGCATCTGGTAAACGCACTCAATATTAATTTTTTTTTAATTCAACAGTTGGCTCAATGCTGATAAGCTTCAAATTTGGCAATAAAAGTAAGTGATGCCAAGTCAACTGAAATAACAGCGACAAAACAGCGATGACAATTCAAAAAAAGTTATGGGGAAAAATGCAAAAAGTAGGACAACCCCGGACACTTACTGAAAAAGAAGGAGGACTGCCCCGGACGCCCTAAAAAAGGGGACGGTGTCCGGGGAAAAGAGGACGGATGGCAACCCTAGGGTTGTAGGAACTGAGATCTGGTGGGTAAATACTAGAACGGGATACTTGAGGTCAATGGCCCTTAGAGCAAAACATTTGTCGAGACAAAAACATCGATGTATCATACTTTAAGATCCGACTGTAAATACCAAAGGTATAACAAAAATTTAAAAAGACGACCCCTAGGTTCGGCAAAAAATTTTGTTTTTTGAAACCTCCTTGCAAAAATAGTTTAGATTCGACTGTGTACGCGGATTTTTTGGTTTTTTGGTACGGCCCTCTAACAACCAACTAACATATAAGAACCAAGGTTGTTTACCGAAACGAATAACGGTAAGGATAACGGTAACGGTATCGAATTTCGTTTGTTTCGGTAACGGTAATGGTAACGGTATTTAAGATTAATTCGGTAACGGTATACCGTTATCGAAACAGCAATATAAATTCAATGCTGGTAGTTTTAGTAATTAAAATTATTTTCTATAAATTTTGTTGCAAAAATAACTCAAAATTATAAAATAAAAAAGTTAAAAAATTGTCATTTTTTATATAAATTAATAAATACCGGTAAAATACCGGTAACTGCCCATAAAAATAACGGTATCGGTAACGATAACGGTATTGGGAATTTTTTTTAGAGGTATCGGTAACGGTATTCAATTTGAAACGGTATTTTAGCGATAACGGTATTTTAACGATAACGGCAACCAACCTTGGTAAGAACTGATAAATATTTTGAGTTCAGGCATGATAAGTGCAAAAGTTCATATTTTTGAGAGCCCTTAAAAACTGTGCAAATTAAAACAGCCTGCTTTAAAAATATATTAAGTAAACATTAATTTCCAATTTCAATGGCTAAACTAATTGATATAGAAAAAGTAGAAACAAGGGTAATCTATTTTTAGCTCTTCTTTGAGAATGAATTGAATTTTCTCATGCACTCACAAAAGTTTGTCGGTCGAATCTACTGAAAATGACAGTTAAAACAAAGGTATATACCAGGTATGGGCACACAAATGGCTTGACGTGCCAAATTTAGGATTTCACAAACTGACCGAGGGCCGCACCAATTAATATATTACTCGACAAAAATGAATTTTTTGTACAGCCTTCTGCTAAAATCTTTTTTTGAGTATTTTGGTTTCCTAAGCCCGGATCTAAAGTCAAAAACGGTCCACTGAATAGCCTTCGAGTTGTGGGTCTTTCTTTTTTATCCCCTCTCCCAGGAAAATACTTTATGAGTCAATGTTGCGGAGAAGTACATCAAAATCTTTTATATCTTTGTAATTTTTTATATTTTTGATCCAAATATATTTAAAAATATAAGGCACAGACTCAATAAATGTTTTTAAAATATTTTGCCCTCCTTAATACGAATCTGAAATAAAAAACTTTGTCGAATTAATCTTCGAAAATATAGTTTTCGTTATTTAAAAAAATTTGGTTTAAGGTTTTTACCAATTTTTCAAATATTTTTAAATTTACTTATTGGATTTTGATCCCTTGACTGATAACCCCGGCAGAAAATTTTGATACTTTTATGAGGGTTCTTATTTAGTAAGTCAAAAGAAAATTATTCAAGCAAAGCACATATTTTTTTTATATTTTAAACTTCTTTCTCAAAAATTACGCATTTTTTGGATGAAAATATTACTCTTACTAAAATGAATCATGAAAGCCACAACAATTTGAGGCAAATTTTTAAATCCAAAGATGATTCAGAAACGACCCAGAAATGTAAATAAATTTGAATATTTTGTCAACAATTCAAAAATGACTCAAAAAAGATTAATTTTTTAGCCCAAGGAATTTTTTAAAATATTTCTTTGAGCCATTTTTGAATCAAAAAGAAGGCTTTTGCACCACTTTAATACAAGTGAAAGTTTAATAATATATTTTGAGCACTTTTCTGATTCATTTTTGGGCTCGTTTGTTGGCTGAGAGCTCTATAAAAAATTAATTATAAAAACTTTATTCAAAAGTTTAATATCATATTAAAAAATTGGGGTAAGGCGGAATTGTTTGCTTTAAAAGCGAGATAAAAATTCGATTATACCGCTTTAAAAAGCGGTATAATCCCGTAAAAAGCAGAGTGGTTGTTCAGGTTAAGTACACTAATAGAAAAAAGCCTGTAAAAAGTTTTGCTAAAGCTGCTAAAAATTAGTTAAAAATTACCTTGAATAGAAAACTGCTAAAATTAGCAGATTTTCTTTGCTAAGATAAGAATAGCAAAAATAAAGCTGTTAAATATATGGAATTTTAGTTTTATTTGAGCTAAATTTTAAATAATTGAAATAAAAATTTACTATGCTAGAATCAGCAACCAATTTTGCTAAATATTAGTAGAATCAAAAAACTCCAAAAATTTTTAATTGTTTTAAGAAAATAAAAATCTATTTGCGAAATCAGCAGTCTACTATTTTTCACCAATATTTCTATTGATTTTAACAGGATGACTATTAGTATGTTTAAGAGTTTATTCTTGCTCTTATAATCTTACTAACATTTAGCAAAAACCTGCAAAAATTTTGCTGCAAAGTTACTTTTAAATAATAAACCTGTAAAAATAGCAGAAAAAGCTACTAATTGTTTTGCTATTTTCCCAGGTTTATTTCCGTTAGTGTATAAATAAAATTTTATTGTGTCTAAGTATTTTACCAAATTTAATTGCTTGAAGGACAATTCTCACAAGTAGATTTTAGAGATCCTTACGAGGCCTGTAGAACAGCCTTAAACATTTCCTTAAATTAAAGGTAATTTTTTTGAATTCAAACTCATAAAAAATTAGAGAGTATTTCTACGTCATATTGAGCCATAAAGTATTTTTCCCAGGCTTAAGGTTTAAATAAAGAACAAGGAATTTTCCACTTAATATTCGTATATTGGAGGCGAAAATACTTTAAAAAGTTTTATAGGACGTCTATGCAAAAAAGTCGATATTTGTTGATTTAAATTCTAATTTTATTTTTTGTTTTTATTTAATTAATTTTTTTTTAATTAAAAAAATTTTTTTTTATTGTTTTAAAATTAATGAAGGTCCGCACGAAATTGGCTGACGGGCCGCATTTGCCCATGTATGGTATATACAGTTAAAAAGGCGTCAAAGCTATTTACCTTTAAAATAACTAAAAATTTGTTATTTTTAAATGTTGAAAAATAACTAACAAATGCATTAAGAACAACTGCCTATGTCGTAAAATTAACTGACAAATTTTTACTACAAAAATTAAAAAAAAACTGATAAAATGGATAAAAATTATTGTTTTTTCGTATTATAGAAGTATATTTTAATAAAAAAAGAATGTTTTCTTTCGATTACAAAAATATGTGTAATTACTTCAGCCTATTTAAAATTTGAAGTAAAAATTCCAAACCGTTCTACAGTTATTATGCTTTTATGCATTGAAGATACAATACAAGCAGTGTTGCGATTTAAGTGCTTTTCGGGTATTTTTTGGTGCTTTTTTCCTTTCCGTACCCGTTTAAAAAATCAGGAATTTACAGTGCTTTATCAGATTTCTGACAGTGCTTTTAGTGCTTTTTAAACAGCTTATATTTTTGGTATTTGTTCTCGTTTTTAAAATTTTTCTTCAACTTTCCGTCAAAGTTGAAAAAATAATACGAACTATACAAAAAATACATTTTTCCAAAATGTTTGTAGTACAATTTTAAATAGCAACTTCGTTATATTTAAACTTCAAAATCTTGAAATATTAGTTTGGTTCTTTTTTACCCCTTTTTTGGTTATTTTTTAAACCTTTTTAACAGATTTTACAAACCCAGCAAACAAAGATGATCATTAATTACTCAGAAATGAGCTCCAAAAACATAAACATTTTTCCACTTTTTCCTATGAAAGTGGTTCATCCAAAAGAGCCCCCTGTGTACTCAGAAAAAAGAACGTATAAAATCGAAATTTTCTTCATAAATTTAAATAATTTTGGAATCTTCTTTGAGTCCGAAAAATGAACCCTCGTTTTGAGACAGCTTTTTAGATTGTAGAGACAGCTTTTTGGATTGTTTTCTGAGGGTTTTTTGGTATTTGCTACCAAAAAAAGAGTGTTTTCAAAAAAAACAATAATCATTTCTATGAGCCATTTAAAAATCTTATTTATGAGCGCTCCGAAATTGCTGGCTGGGAAGCTAAAATGTGCTTCTAAATTCTTGTCCTAGATTTTAAAAAGAATTAATATCGTGTTTTTTTACCCCATTTTTGGAAAACTTGTACAGTTTTTACCCGTTTTCACAATGCTAACGGTGATTTAAACAACTGTTACGAAATTATAGTACTTTTCGTTAGTTGTTTTCTTAAATAACCGTAATAGCAGTTGTTTTGAATTTTTCTATAGAAAAACAACTGTCATTACTGTTAAAAACAACAACTACTGATTACTACACAAACAGCTGTCATGTAGTAACTGTCAAACTTTTTTGAGTGTGAGTAAAACAAATAGTTGTACCAACGATCATAAAATTTCAAGAGGTTGTAAGATACCCAACCCCTGTTAATCACACTCTTGCTGGGTCTGGCGGAAATTTTAAGAAATTTAACAGTAGTTGAGAGTCTTATTATTCCAGTTAAATACTAATAAATTTTTTAACAACTTTATAAAATTAATTAATTAAATTGATTTCACAACAAAATTAAGATACAAAACAATGCTTAAATAGCAAAAAATTAAATTAAAACGTGTTAACATTGCAAAAACTTTTATTAACATATTTCTTTAGTGCACGGACAGACCCAGATAAAGCACGCGAGCAACATGCACAGAGCCTGATTGTACTTTATCAGATGGTGTTATTAATAAAACTGATTATACAGAAACACTCAAAAGAAACCGATGTCAAATACACTAAAAAAGTTTATCTGTTGCTATATGACAATTGGTCGTATAATAACACTATGCGACAGTCAAAATCGGGATGGGATGAAAACAACGGAAAATGTTATATCGGTCAAAAACAAGTTATACTAGTCCCGGCGTTTCGCTGGGTCACCCCTAGGAATCGAGATATATCTTTTTTTGACATAACTCGAGAACCACTAGTCCGATTTTGCTCAAACAATTTTAAAAAAATTAAAAATTACAATTCCTTTAATCTGTTCATATAACGTTTTTCTATATACTCAACAGTTTTGCCGGTAAAAATAAATATATGAAGAACAAAATATTTTATGCCTAAAATATTAAAAAAAAGTTATAAACAAAAGGTTATTGATTTTTATGGTAGCGGTAACAAACATTTATTTTTACCGGCAAAACTGTTGAGTATATAGAAAAACGTTATATGAACAGATTAAAGGAATTTAAAATTGTTTGAGCAAAATCGGACTAGTGGTTCTCGAGTTATGTCAAAAAAAGACCACCAAAGGTCAAATCGATATATCTCGATTCCTATGTTTGACCCAGCGAAACGCCGGGACACGTATAACTTCTTTTTTACCGATATAACTTTCCCCGGTAGTTTGAACCCTTTCCGATCACTGACCCCTACCATTTGTCTCACAGTGTAATCAGGGTTTGTTGGTTTTAACTACAATTACAATTGTTAAAAAAAACTAATATACAATTACGGTATTTAATAACAGTTGTTTAAAGCAGTTATTTTTAATATTATAATAAACAACTACAGTAGCAATATTTTTACAGTAAACAGTTGAAGCAATGAAGCAATTACAAATCTTTTTGACAATCGAAAGAAAAAATTATGTTTTAAAATATTTTTTTTTAAATATATTTTTATATTATCGAAAAATACTGTACAAAACATTAGTTTTTATAAATTTTGACAGTTGTTTTAAAATTTTTGTGGTAAAAAATTTTCAGTTATTTTTACGAGATTGTTAGTTATTTTTACTATGTTTTTCAACAGTTTTTTGAGGTATTTTAGTCACTTTTGTCACTTTTGACTGTATTCATTTGTTTTAACTGTCATTTTGAATATATTCTACCGAAAAACCTTTTTGAGTGTATTGTTAACTAAATATTTACAGTAAATGGTCAAAATAACGAAATCTCCTGATAACAAGAAAATCCGTTTGCTGTTTAATTTTGTGAGAACAAATCACCAGTTTTAAATTTTGTACTAAGATAATTACCTCCCAACAACAGTCCCCTTTTTGAGCGAAATCGCCCTACTAAAAAGCAGGCTCATGAAGTGTAAAAATATTTAAAATTAGTAATTCAACATGGATGGCAACCGAAACGATGAGGTTAGGTTATTGATAAGGGTATCGCCAGTTTTTTAATTATAAATAAATAATAAGAAATAAAAATTTTGACAGTGTAACAAAAAATTGTAAGTTGAACTGTGATCTAGACATTGGCGGACTTAGGCCAGTCTGGGGTGGGCAAAGCCAACCCTAGACTGATTTTTGGCCACCCCAGAATTTAAAAAAAATCTGTCTATAATTCTTGTTCTATGATTATTTTTTTTTAATATCAGTTAATCCCTTGTTTTTGATTGGAAAAATGTCTTCTAGTTTCATAGGAAGATATTTTGTTGGAATCTAAGGGTCAGTTTTACAGCCAGAACTAATATAGATTTTTGTTTTGAATATTTCTTAAATAAGAAATGTTGTTAAAAATTCTTACTTAAGAAATATTTAAGAAACAAATCGATCTTGGTTCTGGCCATAAGAGAAACATTTCTTGGATTTAATAGTTTTTTAAAGGAATTATTAGTTAATATTACACTCATAGAAATAAATCTGTAAAAATAGCAGAAAAAGCAACTAAAAATTAATTAATTATTAATTCATTTTTTGCTAAATACTAGTAAAATAAGAACAGAAAAAATAAAGCTGTTAAATTTGCAGAATGTTAGTTATATTTAAGTTAACTTTTAGTTAACTGAAAATGACAAATTGTATTGTAAAATCTACGGAAAATTTTACTAAATATTAGAAGACTAAAAATAGAAAAAATAAAAATAACAAAAAATATAATTTTTTGTTATTTTTAAGCTAAATTTAGTGGAATGCAAATAGCAGTCTATATTGTTAAATTTGCAGAAATATTTACTAAAACAATTGTAAAACTGTAAATTTAACAGGTTTATTTTTTGCTAAAACCAAAACAAATTTTTGTAAAATATTCAGTAACCAAGAGCAGAGAGCAAAAAATTTCCGTAACGGTATTTTAAGGATAACAGAATTTCATTTATTTCGGTAACGGTATTTTAAGGGTATCGATATTTAATTTATTACGTTATCGGTATTTTAAGGATAACGGTACTTAAGTTATTTTGGTAACCGTATTTTAAGGATAACAATATTTCAGTTATTTCGATAACGGTATTTTATGGTTAACAGCAGTCAACTAGGGTTTTGAATCGATGACGGTATTTTAGCGGTATTGCCTACCATCGCGTTTAAACAAAATTTTAGACCAGAAATATTTTTTTTATTACCGAAAAACCCCCACTGAAGATATTTTTGGCGAGAAAAACTTATTTAGAAATGTTTTTTAATTTTCCTCAAAAATCAACTACCAATTTTAGTAAAAACAACTAAAAATTGTAATAGAAACAACCCAGCAAAAATGTGGAAGCAGTAAAAACGTTGACTGCTTTTAGTAAAAACAACTAAAAATTGTAATAGAAACAACCCAGCAAAAATGTGGAAGCAGTAAAAACGTTGACTGCTTCCTTACTGCTACTTTTACCGCTTCTAAAAATATATAGCTTCGTAAACAGCACTAATGAAAGGCCTAAGTTGATTAATTGTTTACATCGCTTTTTGCTGTGCTTTTCAAAAAGGCATGAAATGAGCAATACATTATGATTGTTTAAATATTTTTGCGGTTCTTTTATCGAAATTTTTTAAAATGCTGAAAAAAGTTATTTTAATGAAAATAAGAGGTTTTACTAAAATAAGAGGCATTTTTTCTTCACGGAAAAATATGTGTGCTTTTGAGAAGGCATGATTTTAAATAGTTGAAAAGCTTTGTAATATGCACTTCCGAGAAGGCATGAATTATCGACATTTTAAAAGAAAAACAGTAGCACTAATTAAAAGCGATGAATTCATGCCTTTTCGGATCTCGAAACAAGTGCTTTCACGCGAGCTATCTCAGGCATGATATCATCAATAATGCAATCGCTTCACTGCTCAACTTTCCCTGACAAAATTGCTTCCAAGCAAGCAGTAATTTCTGGTAGGAACTGACAAACCTATTCAAGTTTTCTAATAGTAAAATCCAAACACGATAGTGAAAGTGGCAGTGGACAGTGGCAGTCCTGTCGAACTTTATTCTTAAAATATTCAAACTATGAAATATTTTTAAGAAATTCTTAGTGATTTCTATTTGAAGTCAGCTCTTGTTTATTTAGGAACTTAGTTGGAAGTTTCGTGAAGACGTCTTCATTATGGCTTAGCGACTTGTCTCTGTCATTGGTGACTTGCTGATCCGCTCCCATACAAAATACCTATAGACACCTGCTGAGATTTTCATTCAAATGTAAAAATGTCATCACGACAAGTCACCAGGAGGTCAATGTAATGAATAAATAAAGACATATCTTTAGAAAGTCGTCACTGACATTTCCAGCACGGTTCAGTAAGATCATCACCACCTCAACTTCAAAAACAGCTATAAAAAATGTTTTTTCTTTTTACCCACATGCTAATTCTTTCTTATCTTTCTTTTCCTTGTAGTTAATTTTCTTCTATTAAAAATTTCAAAGTTTTTAATTTTGTATCACACTCACCAAGCCTCGAACCAGAAGAAAGCCTTCTGTTTGTTAGTTTATCGCATTACCCGCTCACCTAAACTAAAATAATACAAATATTTTTAAAAAGTTTCGTATATTCCATTTTTTAAATTCAAATCTTATGGGGTCATTTTGTAACTCGAATGAAAATTTTTTTCATTTTTGTTTGAAACGTAAACAAAAATATTTGTTATAAGATTTGTTATTTTATAAGACGAGTAGTAGGTACACAGAAAAAACAGTAGGCACCAAAAATGGAATTTGTAAAAGCAATCACATTTTCTTTTAGATTGATATTTTATTCCCAACAATTTTTTTGTTTGAAATATTTTTAACTCGTTTATAAATTGTTATCTTTCATATAAAAATTGTTTAAAAATAAAAATTCAAAGTTACAAAAAAGAAAACAATTTTTTTTGGATTTACAAATTTCTTTGTTGGTGCCTTTTTAAAAAGTTTTTTTTTTTGTATTTACAAATTTGGTATGAGAAAGGTGTTTAAAATTTAATTAGAATTTTTTAAATTCTTTGTGTGTAGTTTACGTTTGTTGTTAATTGGAAATTATTATGCCAGATAAAAAATATAATTTGTGACATAGGATTACAAGTTATTTAATGGGGTCATTTTGCAAAACGAAACTTTGCTTTCGTTTGAACGTTTTTTTGTTTTAATTTTTTTTAAATTTTGTAAAACTCAAAATCAGTTTTGAAAAATATAAATAATTTTCTTTTTTTTCAATCTGGCAATATTATAATCGAAGACATACTCCTTAATAAAACGTTTGCAAACAAATATTATGTCATATTCAACACGAACAGAGATAGTTGTCGTTTCCTATTAAAAAGTTAAAGTTTTTGCATAAAAAGTTAGGTAATTGCAATTTTTGGAATAAAAATATGAAGTAGTTAAATGTGATACTCCTATATTTTTATTCTCAATAAAAAATAATTCTTTTGAGGTCATATGCATAATCACTTTTTAAATTTATAAACGGCTTATAAAACAAATTTTTCACACAAAATTCGTTATCCGGTTTTCAAATTATTATGCAGAAGCACTTTAATTTATATGCAAAATAGTGAAAATTTAGACAATTTTAAAAATATCTAAATTAAGGTGCGCTAAGACACGATTTAAGTTTAAAAAAATTTTCTTTGCATATAAACTTCTACGTTTGAGAACAAATGAAACAAACTGAGGGGTTTTAAAACTAAAAATTGACAATTCGAAGATTAAGGGCCATCTTAACAAACTATATATTGTACTCCTACACTGTCCACTAATGGAAGGTTGTTCTTATTTAGGTTGATTTTTTGTGAAATTCAAAATTTTTATCAAATATATTTGTTTCATATTATTGGGAAAAAATGTCCAAAAATATATCATAAAACAAAAAAAAAAACTACTAATAAAAAAAAAATCGCCCCGCACAGGATTCGATACATGGACCCCAAAATATTAAAACAAAAAATAACAACTCATTTACCAATCTGGCTAAACAGTCTTAATTGGTAAATGAGTTGTTATTTTTTTGTTTTAATATTTTGAGGGACCAAGTATCGAATCCTGTTTGGGGCGATTTTATTTGTTAGTAGTTTTTTTTTTGTATTTTGATATTTTTTGGACATTTTTTACTAATAACGTTAAACAAGTATATTTAAGAAAATTTTTAAATTGTATAGAAAATCAACCTAAATAAGAAGAAACATTAGAGGACTGTGAAAGAGAGTTTAGAATTTTCAATTTCAGTTCTAAATCCCCCAGTTTTTATCATTTGGTCTCAAACGTAGAAGTTTATATACAAAAAAAATTTTTTTTAAACGTAAATCGTGTCTTAACGCATCTAAATCCAGATATTTTTAAAATTTCTCAAATTTTCACTAATTTGCATATATGCTGGTTAATTTCTGGTTAACTTTGATATGCTGAAAATATAACATTTCTATAAGCATTTTAAAGTTTTCAGCTTAAATTTCACATAAGAAATCGGCAATTTTAAAAAAAGAACACCTCATATCTCATATCAAAATTTTTTAAAAAATATTTTAATTATCCTTGAACTGAAATGAAAGCTTCGCTTTCTCTGACATCAAAAATATTAAATACCCCACTAATATTTGGTGAATTAAAAATTAAAGTGCTTATGCATAGTAATTTGAAAACCTTATAACGAATCTTGTGTGAAAAATTTGTTTTATAAGCCATTTATAAATTTAAAGAATTATTTTTTATTGAGAATAAAAAAATATAGGAGTATAACATTTAACTACTTTATATTTTTAAACCCATAATTATACAATTTTTATTCCAAAAATTGCAATTATCTAAATATAGGCATATTAATTCACAAAAGACAATATTATCTTCTCATTGCTCAAATTTTAATCACTATCCTGACTTTGAAAATGTATCAGTTTTAAATACAGAACATAATTATAAACGTCGTTATATATTGGAAATGTTAAAGATAATTAATACACCAACAACAAATAGAATTAACTTTAAGGCAGATATTGAAAATGTAGCTCAGAATTACAGATATTAAATACAAAAGAAATAGCACACATTAAATTAATTTATAACACATAAATATTATATTAATACATTTTTTATTGTTAATTATTATTATTTTTGTTTGTTATACTTTTATACCAAAAATTTTGTTTGCTGGGATAAACGTGTACATACAAGGAATTTATATTTGACAAATATTTTTCAAACTTTCAAATTGTTTATAATTTGTTATTTCCTGAAGATGCTACACAATGGAGTAGCGAAATATCGAAAATAAAAAACTTTTTTATATATAAAAAAAACAAACCTTACGCTCAAGAAAATTGTGAAATTAAAAATATAAAAAGAATGTTAAATAAACGACAAGAAATTAAAAAAAATTTAAAACAAAAAAAACGTTCAAACGAGAGCAAAGTTTCGTTTTACAAAATGACCCCATAAATAAAAAAATTTGGCAATAAACAAAAAAAAAAAATTGTATGATGTCCTCCTCCTGCAGGATTTAAACTTGCTGCCTTAGATAAATGCAAAAATCAAAATACCCACCTCTCTAATCTTTCGGCCATAGAATATTTTTAGAAATTTGAAATTGTAATCTATTCAATGAATTTTGAAAAATATGTAAATTTTCTTGTTTTTTCAATCGGACAATATTTTAATCGAAGACAAACTGCTTAATAAAACGGTATTTTATAAAGAGTAAGTAAACGTTTGCAAACAAGTACTATGCCATATTCAAACGAACATAAATACATAGTAGTCGTTTCCTATTAAAAAGTTAAAGCTTTTGCAAAAAAAGTTATGTAATTGCATAATAATAATATGCCGATTTCAGAAAAACTCAATTTTATGTGAAATTTGAGCTGCAATAACATTAAAATGCTTATAGAAATGTTATATGTTCAGCATATTAAAATTAATCAGCAACTCCAAATTACTGAAAATTTGGGCAATTTTAAAAATATCTGGATTCTATGTTTGAGACCAAATGAAACAAACTGGGGGGTTTTGGAACTAAAAATTGAAAAATTCGAATCTTAAGGGCCATCCTAACAAACCATATATTGTACTCCTTAACAGTCTGCTAATGGCTCTTTTTATTTAGGTTGATTGAATTTAAAATTTTTCCTAAATATATTTATTTAACATTATTAGGAGAAAATGTCCAAAAAATATCAGAAAACAAAAAAAAAAAAAAAAACTAATAAAAAAAATCGCCCCACACATGATTCGATACATGGACCCTCGAAATATTAAAACAAACAATAACAACTCATTTATCAAGCCGGCTAAACAGTCTTGAAAAACTTTATGAACAAATTTTTATTTAAATAACTTGTAATCCTATGTCACAAATAATATTTTTTTTATCTGGCAATAACGAAAACGAAAAAAAGTTTTCATTCGATTTACAAAATGACCCCATAAATTTATAAAATTTTATATTGTAGAAAACGATTTTTTTATACAAAGAAGTATCCAAACGTCTGCCGATAATATTACCAAGGTTTTTCTGGGATGCTTAGGAAATGTGAAATTTTTCAACAAAATCTGTAAAGTTCGAAGAATTTTGCGAATTATCGCAAAAATTTATAGCTATTTTCGAGCAATTTTTTTAGTTTGATTTAGTAATATCACTAAGAAAAAAATTGGCAACCGTGATTTAATCACGAATTTCCTTTGGGTTATCAGTTGTGTTTAAATTAACCAATAGAAATTAAAAAAAAAATTAATTTAATATCTACCATATTTTTGGAAGGTAACGTGATTAAAAAAAAATTTTTTTGAATGTTCATAAATAAAGTTATTGGCGAAAATATATGTCGGGTTGTTTACGATCTCACTCCTTAATACGATTGTACATCTCAGAAATTCCAACTTTTGTTTTTGTTTACCTTCTTAATGAGCGGGGATGGTTAGGGCTATACTGATTTGTTTTCCCTTTATTTTGTAAAATACTTTATACAGCAATAACCCAACACTTTACCTAAGTTTTTAGAATAAGTAAGTCTGAATACCTTGAAACATAATTAACCAATTTTATTTTCTTTTATTAGTAAGTGTTGGGATTGATATTGTTTTATTGTTATCTCGTTTACTTAATTTTGAACCGAAATGATTATGAACATTTTATTTGTTTTTTAAGTTTTGAGTTTTGTAGCCTATGTATCCAAAGTTTACAACATTACTTTGAATGTCACGTCTTTTTTTTTAATTTAATGTCGTATTTTCTTATCATTAAAAAAAATAAAATCAAAAATAAAAACAAACAACATGTAAAACTTCCGTTTATGATTGACTTTGTATACACTTCCGTTTTTTGTTCTTTGTTATTGTTTCTTAATACGATTTTTAAGTTCTGATAATTTATTAATAATGTGACGCTCATTACCCCAGCGAAACCTTTTATTACCATGTAATGAGCTTAATCTATTGAACTCTTAAGTGTTCACTAGTTATATTTTACTTTCCGAACTCATTATTTAATATGGTGATGTCATTGGAGGAAAGTCATTACTTTCATATCACCATGTAAGTAGTTTATCAACTGTTCTATAAATAGATGTTAAATATTAAATTAGAAAATCAAATTAAAAACCAATCGACACACATCGATCAGACAACCTTATGATTTTCAGGCAAACACTCTAACCAATAGACTACGCTGTTCTTATGATTTTTAATAATTTAAAGCATATACAGTAAAACTCGATTAATACGAACTCGGTTAAGAAGAATTTACGGGTAATACGAAAGTCCCAATGTTTTGTTATTAATTTTCATACAAAAGACATCTGTTAATACGAACTCGCTTAATATGAACCCTCGGTTATACCGAACTGTTTGTGACAGTCCAACGGAATAAATTTCATATAATTCTCCATGTTTAATACGAACTTCTAAAAAATTGGAAATTTTCCTTAGAAATATTTTTCAATTTGACAAATCTAAAAATTTTTCCACAGATATTTTTCTTCAAAATATATTAAAAAAGTTTACTAAGGCAAATGCAATGAAAGGGTTAAATAATTTTTTAGTTACATATATTAAAAATTTAAAATATTCTATGAATAAAAAAATATGTTAAACAAACTTGACCTCTGTTAATACGCACTTCGCTTAAGACGAACTAATTTCTTTGGTTCCTTTGGAGTGCGTCTTAACCGAGTTTTACTGTATTATTTCTTGCAGCTGCTGTGTGTCGATATTTGCAGACATTTGTTGTCATTACTTACATGTAATGCTGAGGGCAATTACCAGTATATCAAAAATATACTGTAAAAAAATTTTTGTACCCATAAAAAAGCTCTAAAAACTGGAAATATACTTATAGGGTCATAATCATTTTGAAAATTTATAAATGGCTTATAAAACAAATTTTTCATACAAAATTAATTTTATAAACGTGTTATAAGGTTTTCAAATTAGTATGCATAAGCATTTTAATAATTAAAAAATACACTCTTAACCCTTTGAGGACCATACATTTTTTGCCGAATTTTGCAATCTTTATAATTTCTGACCTAATAATAATTATGCCAAGAAAAATTGGCTTTGTGGAACCACTCCTTACCGCTCATTTCGCTTGCCAAAAATATTTGCCATTTGACGACCCTGGCGGTCCGGACGAAGCGATTTTTATTATTATTTTCGTGATTTGGAACTTAATTATGGATGCGTTTCACAAATTTGACCTAACAGACCCCTTGCTTGCACTTAATTTCGCTTGTCAAAGTTTGTGCTTTTTACCCCTTAAATGAAGAATTCTAAATAACCAACTTCGAGGGCTCGCAAGGGGAAAGCGAGACTAGGTAGGGATTTGCTGCCTACTACATTTTTGTTCCCCCATTTCTCCTTTACAAATCAGCTTTGGAAATATTTACTCTATCTTTTGTCTGGGCAATTATAAATGCGAAAAACCCTTGGGCAAGCATACTTGTCTATGGTCGTCAAAGGGTTAAAACACATGTTTATTTAAAAATCTTTATTTTGAAACTTCCTAATAAGCACATAGGTTTTAAAAATTCAAGTGCTTTAAATTTTGCTTGAAGTAAAGTATATTTCAAATTCTAGCACTTGTTTATTTAACAAAAATATTTCAAACTTGAATTTTTGTTTCCCTTTTGCTGGAGTATGCTATTGAAATAAAATGTAATAAGAGTTGAATTCAAGCCTTGAAACTGGAAAACAGGGCTGGAATTGAACTTGATTTCAACTTGAATTCCAGTGAAAATGTTTATAGGTTTATTTCTCAATACATACTGTGCACATTTTGATTACAATTTATATTAAAAAAAATTTATGTACTGCCAAAATGGCTCGAATTTCTGAAATCTATGTACATATGTTGCAAACCATTGAAAATATCGAAGAAAACATGTAAGAAAATTAATGGGGTTATTTTGTTAAACGAAACTTTGCTCTCGTTAGAACGTTTTTTTGTTTTAAATTTTTTTAAATTTTGTAAAACTCAAAATCAATGTGGAAAAATATGTATATTTTCTTTTTTTTTTAATCTGGCAATATTATAATCGAAGACAAACTCCTTAATAAAATGGTATTTTGCAAACGTTTGCAAACAAATATTAAGTCATATTCAAACGAACAGAAATAGTTGTCATTTCCTATTAAAAAGTTAAAAAGTTTTGCATAAAAAGTTAGGTAATTGCAATTTTTGGAATAAAAATTGTATAATTATGGGTTTAAAAATATGAAGTAGTTAAATGTGATACTCCTATATTTTTTTATTCTAAATAAAAAATAATTCTTTTGGAGTCATATGCATAATCACACAGAGAAAACAGATTCGTGCTTACAACCGAATTTGTTGCCAATCGAATGGTTCGGTTGCCGTAACCTTCAACTGTATATCAATGAAGTGAATATTCATTTGATAATGGCAACAGAATTTCTATTGCCTCAACAATAATTCGGTAGTCACAACTGAAAAATTCTGTTATCACAAGCGAAGCATTCGATTGGCAATAAATTCGGTTGTAAGCACGAATCTGTTTTCTGGGTGCACTTTTTAAATTTATAAACGGCTTATAAAACAAATTTTCCACACAAAATTCGTTATAAGGTCTTCAAATTATTATGCATAAGCACTTTAATTTATTTATATGAAAATTATTGAAATTTTGGGCAATTTTCAAAATATCTGAATTTAGATGCGCTAAAGACACGATTTACGTTTAAAAAAATGTTTCTTTCTATATAAACTTCTACGTTTGAGACCAAATGAAACGAACTGAGTGGTTTTAAAACTGAAAATTGAGCAGCGGTTCAAAAGTTCTGAGTGAAAATGTGAGGACACTTCGAAATTTTCTATACGAAATTGTACATTTTATTGCTTCGTTAAATGTACTGAAATTTGTATTGAAGTGAAAAATTTTTGAAGCGCATGACTGATTTTGATTATTTTTAACACAAAGCTTCTTGGTAGAGTAGCAAACAACTTAACTAAAAACTAACGGTAAACAAATAAAAAAATCGAGTGTTTTGGGGTGCTTGGCACCATAATTTTCAAACTCAAATATCTTTTTTCAAGAGCTAACCTAGAAAAACGGCTAGCACCACTAAATTCAGCGTACTCGAATTAGTTTTACCCACTGGGTGCCCCACCTGTTGGGAAAAAAAGTCTCCGATTCGTGTACAGTGTTATTAATTAATGAAATTTTGATATGAAAATAAGAAAACTCATGTTTTTATCGACCAATTCTAACGTTAAATGGTTAAAAAAGAGTGCTAAAAATTGGCTTTTTTCATGTTTCTTAAAAATAAATATTGTCTATTAAATGAAAGGTAGAGTCAGATACTGCAAATACAAGGTGGCGCAAAATTCATTACCCTATCGAAAGATGCTATAATTTTTGCAAATGGCCGTAGATGTCAGTTTTGCTTTGACATTTGTGAAGTAAACAGATACAAAATACACGTCAGTAAGACATGAATCGCTATACTCCTCAAGAACGTGGAATCCAAAAGCAAAACTAAAGTTTTTCATTTATTAAAAAAATTACAGTTAAAGAATGTCGGGTGACAACTTTTGCGCCACCTTGTATAAAACAGTTTTCAAATAAAAAAAATCAACAGCCTTCAAACTTATTTTTACTTCCTAAATATCAACTTCGGCCGGAAAGATTATTACCGAAAGTTTCATAATTTTGTACTCCCAAATCATATAAAAAATTTTATTGAAATATACCGAAACTCCCAAACATTATTAACAGCGAATCACTAAAAATATAAAATATTGATCCTGAAGAATAACGGTCAGATTTTAATATATTCAACATAAAACCTCTCTTGAAAAATTCTGAGAATATATTTGTGTTTTTGCCGTTTTTAAACCATATTTTTATTTTTTTTTATTTTTCGGTGGTTTTTATTTTTAGTCGATTAACTGGTTTAAACGGTTTTTTCAAAATAGTCCACTTTCGGTTAACCGACAAACAGGGTTTTTAAACAAGTCGGTTTTTTGGAAACCGGATTAGACTCATAAATTAATTCTTTCCCACTTCGAAAATTTTAAAAAATTCCAAGAAAAACCATTCAGGGCCTGAGCTTTATCACGATCCTGGAAATTTGAGGTCCTTAACATATTTTCTTTATAAAAAGTTTAAAATTATTATAAAATATTTTCTAATTTACTTCCCTTGCGGGATCCCCGCTTTCCCGGGAAATCAAAAAATGCGATATTTTGCATTTCCTACTAAAAAGAGACTTACCCATTAAACATACAATTTTTTTAAATGTTTTATTTAATGTGTCACACCTTAGAAAACACTAACATTTGTTTTATGTTATCAAATTGAAAGTTTGATAACAATGATAATATATGGTTAAGTCACATTCACAATGATTGAATACTCCACTCTGCACTTACTAAAATAGAGATGGCATGATGTAAAAAATATGTAAGTGAGAAAAAGAAAGGAACAAAATCCATTCTGCAGAGTGGAGTACTCCCACTGTACTTTCCTTTCCAACTTCCTGTTAAAACAGAACACTGTTAACTTATCACTTAGTTGGATTTTTTTGCGATTTTTTCAAAGATGTCAATATGGGGTGAATCGTAACATTATAAAAAATATTCCAAAATAAAAATTTTAAAACAAAGAGCAATTAATATTTATTAGCAAATAAATAAGAAGATAAACGTGAAAAAGAAAAGTTATAAATAACAAAGTAAAAATCAATCCGACAAAAATATAAAAAAATAAGGTTGGCAACCGATTAATACGGTTAGTGATAACGGATAACCTTATTTACAAATTATTTCGTTAGGGTATTTTAACCAAGGTTGGTTACCGAAACGAATAACGGTAAGGGTAACGGTAACGGTATCGAATTTTGTTTCTTTCGGTAACGGTAAACCGTTATCGAAACAGCAATACCGGTACGTACCGGTATTAAAAATTACGTTAAAAGCATGTAAAAACGAGTAAAAACGTGGCATATTCTTATTTTTAAGTCTTAAAAATACAGATTTAACCTACAATTAAATTCATTAATTAATTAATTAAAATTATTATCTATAATTTTTTTTGTAAAAATAACTCAGGATTATAAAACAGAAAAGTTAAAAAATTGGCATTTTTATATAAATTAATAAATACCGGTAAAATACCGGTAACTACCCATAAAAATAACGGTATCGGTAACGATAACGGTATTGGAAAATTGTTTTAAAGGTATTGATAACGGTAACGGTATTAAATTTGAAACGGTATTTTAGCGATAACGGTATTATACCGATAACGGTAACCAACCTTGCTTTTAACACATTTTTTTACCAAGCATAGATTCCGTGCGAATTGTTTGACAAAACTTTGTAAAAGGAAAGGTCGGTTTTGTAGTACGCATTTTTTGTAATTTTTATAGCGTAGTCGCACCCTCTAGCGGTGGTATAAATAATTCAAATTAAAACTGCGCATTTAAAGGGATAATAATATTGCTAAAACAAATTTCTATGAAAAAATTGCAAAAAAATTAATTATTTCTTTTGCAATATTTTAAAGAATTTTGTAAAAAATTTTGTATTTTTAGACGTTTTTTAAAAATTGCTATTAATTTAACTACATTCATAGCAATAAATCTATAAAAATAGCAGAAAAAGCAACTCAAAATTAGTTAAAAATGATGTTACAGAAAAAACTGCTGAAATAAGCAAAACATAAAAATAAAAAAAATCTGCAAAAGATTTTGCTAAATATTAGTAGATTAAAAATAGCAAAAAAAAACTGTTATATTTACAAAATTTTTATATTAAAGCTAAATTTAGTTGAATGCAAATAGCAGTCAGACTGTTGTTTTCAAAAGGCTCGATATTTATTTGCATTTAAATAAAAATGGAAAAAAAAAACTTTGAAAATTTTAAATTTTTTTGTGATTTTTTAGGCTACTAGTTATTTTGCTAAATTTTTTGCTGATTTTAGCAGGTTAATTTATTATTTTCTATTAACAAAAATTTAACTCAAATATAACAAAAATTCTGTATATTTAACAGTTGTAAAGATTTGTATGCTTCTTTGCTAGTTGAGAGAAAATAGCCCATTTTTGATATTAAAAATAAAAACGGATTATTTTCTACATACTATTCATAATCACTTTTGAAATTTATAAGTGACTTATAAAACAAAATTTCCATACAAAATTCATTTTATAAATGTGTTATAAGGTTTTCAAATTATTATACATACCCGGTGAAAAATGTTCATATACGCTCAAACATGTTCATATATGGTTTATGTATGGACACATATGAACAAATATGGATTTTTTATGAACATATATGGATTTTATATGAACATATATGGAAGTATATGTGATTGCATATATGGAAAAAATTTCATATACAGACATATATGGAAACATCTGTTATTTCATATATGGAAATAGCACTCATATATGGACAAATATGAAAGTATATGTTATTCAATTTATGCAAAAGGGACTTGTATATGAACATATTTCGAAGAATACATTTTTCCATATATGTAAAAGGAACTCATATTTGGATAAATATGGAATTATATTTAATGCCATGAATAAAAAAAGGAACATATGTAGCGCCTAATTTGAATGTCATACATAAATTTATATCTATCGTACAACCTTATAATAAAGGACAGCAACGTTCGCATGTATTCGCATATATTTAATAAATGTATTTGTTCATATATGTCCATATATGAACATATACTTAGGTGTTACCTCATTTTTTGAATTTCTTCATATATGTGCAAACCATATATGAACATATACGAACATTTTTCACCGGGTACCCAGGTGAAAATGTTCATATATGTTCATATATTGTCATATATGGTTTCATGTATGAGCATATATGGTTTAATGTATGATCATATATGAACATATATGTTATGTATGGAAGCATATATGGGTAAATACATTCAAATGTATGAATCCATATATGATAATATACTGCATTTATTGGTCCATATATTGGTTCATATATTCCATATATCTTCATATTTGAATTCATATATTATTCCATATATGGAATTCCATATACGCGTGAGCGGATTCAAAAAATATTGAAATACAATACATTTGATAATTTCTTAAATACAATTGGCAATTTCTAAACTACAATTGCCAGTTTCTGAAATACAATTGATTATTTGCAAAATACATTTGATAATTTCTGAAATGCAATTGCGAATTTCTGAAATACAATTAATAAATTTCTGAAATACAATTTTCAGTTTCTGAAATAATTCATAATTTCTGAAATACAATTGGTAGATTCTGATATACAATTGATAAATATGAAAATCAATTGATCATTTCTGAAAAGCAATTATAAAACTGGAAAAAAATTGATTATTTCTGAAATACAATTGGAAAATCTGAAAAACAATTCATAACTTCTACAATACAATTGATGAAACTGAAATTCAATTGAATTTCTGAAATACAATTGATAAATCTGAAAAACAATTGATAACTTCTGAAATAAAATGATAAATTTTGAAATACAATTGAAAATGTTGCAGTAAGATAAAAACAGCAAAAATAGAACTGCTAAATTTAGAAAATCTGCAGAAAATTTTGCAAAATATTAGTAAACTAAAAATGGCTAAAACAAACTGTTGTATCTAAAAATATGTTTGTTAAATTTTGTTCAATGCAAATAGCAGTTTATAAAACCAACAGAAATATTTGATATTAATATTAAACTGTTGATTTCAGAAGGCTAGATTTGTATTTCCATTAAAAACAAAAAACCAAAAAGGAACTTTGAAAATTTTAAATTTTATGTGTTGGTTTTTTGTCTACTACTACAATTTAATTTTATTTTCTAATCACTGATATTTAGCTCAATTATAACTCAAATTTTGTAAATATATTAAACAGTTTTATTTTTGCTGTTCCTATCTTATTTATATTTAGCAAAACTACTCTGATAATTCAGCAGTTTTTCATTTTGAACTAATTTTTAGTAGCTTTAACTAAAATTTTTACACACTTTTTTCTATTAGTGTATAAACAATCATTAAATAATCAAAAAACAGTCATAAAATAATTTTTAAACTTGAAGTAAAATGTTTATGTCCATTAAAAATTTCATAATTTCTCAATTTCATTCAAATGTACAAATTCATCAGTAACGTATGAATAGAATTATAATATTTACTAGAGATGGGTGCGTGACACGAAATTTTCGTGTCACGCGTGATCGTGAGTAAAAATGATAGCACTCACGTGAATCGTGCGTGAGCGTGAGTTAAAAAATGTTCGTGCGTGAGTAGTGCGTGAGTACATTTTTGTGCGTGAGTTTGCGTGATTATATTAAACCAGATTGCAATAATTTACAATTTTGGAAAAATTCCAGAGATCTTCCATTCCTTCAGTCAGTTCAAGTACTAGCGAACGGGTGTTTTCTACTTCTGCCAGAATTCTTATGTAAAGAAGAAATCGACTTCTTGTACAAAACATTGAAAACTTTCATGGATGGTAACCGAAACGATGCGGTTATCGGTAAGGGTAACGCTACCCGGTGAAAAATGTCCATATATGAACATTTATGGTTCAATGATATATGTATGGCTCCGAAAAATGAAGTAACACCTAAGTATATGTTCATATATGGACATACACATTTATTAAATATATGCGAATGCATGCGAACGTTGCTGTCCTTTATTATAAGGTTGTACTATAGATATAAATTTATGTATGACATTCAAATTAGGCGCTACATATGTTCCTTTTTGTATTCATGGCATTAAATATAATTCCATATTTATCCATAAGAGCTGCTTTTACAAATATGGAAAAATGTATTCTTCCAAATACGATCATATACAAGTCCCTTTTGCATAAATTGAATAACATATACTTCCATATTTGTCCATATATGAGTGCCTTTTCCTTATATGAAATAACAGATGCCTCCATATATGTCTGTATATGAAAGCTTTTCCATATCTGGAATCACATATACTTCCATATATGTTTATATAAAATCCATATATGTTCATAAAAAATCCATATTTGTTCATATGTGTCCATACATAAACCATATATGAAAATGTTTGAGCGTATATGAGCATTTTTCACCGGGTATTTTAGTTTATTTCGGTAACGGTATTTTAAGGGTAACGCTATTTCATTTATTTCGGTATCGGTATTTTAAGGATAACGGTTTTTTAGTTATTTCGATAACGGTATTTTAATTATTTCGGTAACGGTATTTAAAGGTTAGCGATATTTCAGTTATTTCGGTAACGGTATTTTAAGGATAACGGTAGTCAGTTATTTCGAAGCATCCCGCAATTTTTTTTACAAAACACAAAAGAGATTAAAAACAAAACCAATTTACCAACTTAAAGTACGAAAAATACTCAATACCCACGTGCAATTACCAAAAACAGAAAATTAAAAATAACGGTAACGGTATTTTAGGGGTAACGGTATTTCATTTATTTCGGTAACGGTATTTTAAGGATAACGGTATTTCGGTTATTTCAGAAACTGTATTTTAGGGGTAACGGTAGACAGTTGAAAGGGGTTTGAATCGATAACGGTGTTTTAGCGGCTTTTTACACGTACACAACCCGAACCACAACGGTGCAATAGATTCTCTTTTTTTTTGTAACATAACTAATATATTCTTATTTCTCTTTGTGGGCACCACTGCTCTATATGACACAAAGACTTGCTAACTTTACCAAATATAACCATAGTTTAGTAATTTTCCATATTTTAAATGTCAAATTCATATGAACATAAATGCCTCCAAAAAATTTTTTTTAACATTTTTTCAGTTTTCAAAAAATTTTCTAAAGAGGCGAGCTTAAGCACGGCTATTTGTGTATGTCACTCATAAACAGAGAAGACAAAAAAAGCAAAATCCGATGTGTTTAAAGCAAAAAAATATTGTAAAAAAAGCAAGACAAAAGCAAAAGTAAAAAAACTTGGAAACATAACAGTTTAAAAAAAAAAATTCAAAGTTAAGAGAAAAAATATTTTTTTGTGAGAAAAAAAGTATTTTTGGGCAAAAAGTCTTAAAGCACAAAGCAATTCAAAGCTCAAAAATCTTAATAAAAAGCTATTTTAAAGCTAAAAAAACGGAAAATCGAAAAAAAGCAAAAAAGGCAAATATGAGTAAAACAAGCAATAAAAAGCATAAAAAGCAAAAACAGCAATTTTGTCTTCTCTGCTCATAAATTCTCGAATTTCATGTAATAATAGCACTCAAACGATACTTATTGATAGGCTGATTACGAGAAAAATAATAATATATTTTTGTAGTTTAAAAATGTTCCGTTTTGTTTTTTTTTTTGCAACATTGGACTCAAAAGTTGACATTTAAAGCTTATTATTAGACAATATTTACAAGTTTTTGTTTGAATGAATTGGGTCCACTTCTACTATTCGAATATTTACTCAGATTTTTACAGTCCTGCAAGTTTTTTCAATACAAAAATTTTGAGTTTGTAAAATTTTGAAATTGTACCAAATGAATTGCGGTAGTACCACGGTACCAACAAAGGTCAACATGTACCAAAGAAGAACAATAGTACCATGTTTTCCATCGCTGCCCTTAACATAAGCTCGGCAATAAGCAATTTTTTGCCGTTATTCTGCAGACGTAGTTAACTTATTGCTAAGATATTTATTGCTAATCTAGACTGGGGGTATGGATTTCGGGCCTTGGTAAATGCTCCTGAGTTCTTATGTAATTTATGCAAATAATTTATGTGGAGAATATTTAACCAATTTGTTGGCAAACATTTTTTGTGCGTGTGTATTAGAAAGTCGTATGACGGGAGCATTTCAATTGTAAAAATGTAACCACAGATCTTCAGTATTAAATAATCTTCCGAATAACTTGTTCCTCGTTAAACTTCTGTAAAATTCTAAATAAATTAAAATTAATTGTTCTCAATTCTGAAAACATGTTTTACTTCTTTTAGTCACCATTAATGTATTTTTATTAAATCTTTTACTTATTTCATCTTATAATTTCTTTTACAGATCTCATCACACTATGGTTCATCAACATTTGCCTCGCCATCCAGTAAATCCTATCAAACACAAACAGCAACAACAAAATCGTTCACCTCATCTAATTCGAGACAACGTGAAAAAGTGGAAACATATAAAAGTTACTATGAAACGAATTTATAGAGACTTAGTAAAAAAAAAATAAAAAAAAATCAGAAAAACATATTTAAAGAGAAAAAATGTACAATAATTAACAATGATTCTTCTTTTCAGTTATATGTATTTTTTTTGTATTAAGAAGGTTTTTTATTGTTTTTTTTTAATATTATGTTCGCATTACTAAATATTGTTACCTAAGGTTGAGAATTTAAGTAAATATTTTAAAGAAAAAAAAAAAAAATATATTACACATTATAAAAAAAAATGTATCAAAATTTTAAATCAAGAACATACACGTAGACGTCAATACTGTTAAATGTAGGACTATAAAAGCATTAAAAAGTAATATTGTAAGTAAATTATATAAAAAAAAATTGTTTTTTAAAAGAAAAACAATTAGGGTGTTCATAAGGGTGTCCTAAATGTTGTGTTGTATTCCCAGCAAAAAATAGATGCAAAAGCAGTAGAAAAATCACTACAATTAATGATCTAGATGTATTTCTTTTTTAACATAGGAGGGGAGTAGTCCCACTTCAGCATTATTTCATTACGTTTTGAACGAGTGCTAATGAAACTCTATTTCATCAATTGTAAAAAAGTAAAAAATAAGTAGCCAAAAATATATATTTTTTTCAAATTAATTTTTATCGTGATTAACAATGGCATTTAATCTTAACATTTTTTTTGCCGCCCCGAACTTACGACCTCAAGATTGCTAGACTGACCTTCTACCGCTGAGCTATTCTCTGATATGAATGTTGATTGGCATAAAAACGCCACTTTGTCATTGCGAGATATCGTGTCTCACTCTTTTCAATAAAAGTTCCTACTTATTAAACAAGTGCAAAAGGTGTACTGAAATTCAATATTTTTTCATTATTTTTATTTTTATAATTGAATAATAAAAAAATATTGAATTTTAACAAATTAATAGGCTTGTACGATCAGGGGGTATCCATTAAGGTGTTTTAAGAGTTCGTAGTTTCCCAAAAAATTTCACACAGGAATGAGAAGAAAATCACAAGGAATTTGAAGAAATTTAACAGCGAACGAGAGAAAATGAAGGACGTCGCGAAAACAATAAATTTAATAAAAACGATTTTACAAGCAAAAAACAATATTAAAAACAATAAAAAAAATAATTAAAATTGATTATTTATTATTTATTTCATTCTTAAAGTTGTTTTTGTTACCGCTTTAATCAACAATCATAAGAAACAATAAAAACAGTGCACTGTTAACTTTTTCGGTTTGCCTTTTGTTTTTCTTATTCTTCACGGGAATTAACAGGATCACAATCCATATAAACTTTAAGGGAACCAAAGAGTGTACTTTTTTCATATGGGAACTCTTTAGCTTTTATCCTCCTTGGTACGATTACATTTCTAGTAAAAATTGTAAAAAAGAATAATATTGAAAAAGTTGTTAAAATATTCAAAAGTAATCAAACAAAAAATTTTTTAAAATAGTAAACAAATAAAAAGAATGACTAAAATTACAAAAAAACGTCCGTGGAGTGCAAACTTTAATGCGATTCATAATTGTTAATGAATTTAATAACAATTCACAAAAAATGTGTTCAATTTTATCATTTGTAAAACATATTACTAGTTTTTGCTGGAAGAATTTTTTTAAGTAAAAACTAGTAAAATTTCCCCTTAAATTTTTTACTACTTTTTACTATTTTTTTTTTACTTGAACGGATTTTTGAGTAAAACTAGTAAAAATGGTAAAGCTAGTCAAAAAAAAGCGTGTAAACAAACACACTTAATTATAAACATTAAAAATTTTTTTTAAATATTGTTCCCGCCAAGTTTCTACCTTCGAACATTAGTTTGGAAATAAATTACAGTTGTGTCCAAACCATGCAACTGAAATCACTCACATGTTATCTAATAATAATTTTTTATCATCAAAAGACTTGCAGCATATTTTATTAAATTCAGTTATTGCACTCAAAATAATAAGTCTGTTGAACAGAAAAATTTGTTACTTTAATAAAATTTATTCCTGTTTATTGGCTTAAAATAAAATTTGTTGATTTTAACACTTTTTGTTAAATTTGTAAAACTACAGTTTTATCTGTAATTATACTGAGCACTGTTGGTAAAAGTGGCACAAAAGTGCCATTTGTGGCACTATTGAATGTTCAATGGTAGAGTTGTGAAATTTCGGTATTTTTTGAGTACTCAATACTACTCAATACTTTTCAATTGAGTACTCGATACTACTCAATACTTTTAACGGTTTTTTTAATTTAAAAATAAAAATGTTATGAATTCGTATTTATTAGGAAAAATTCTCACAATTCACATACACGTGTTAAATAACTGTTGTTATTTACATTTTAATTAATTTAAAACATTTTAAATAAATTAATTAAATAATTTTTCACAAAAATTCGTTACAAATTTCTAAGCTTCACAAATAGAGTTGTATTTTCAGAGCTGTATTTTTAGATTACTATTTTTAGAGTTGTATTTTTATGCGAAAAATACACATTTCTACGGAAAATTGCATCTTTAAAAGTATTGAGTATTACCGTTTTAGTATTGAGTACTCAAAAAAACAGTCAGTATTGAGTACTCAGTACCGGAATACTCAATACTTTTACAACTCTATTCAATGGCACCTTGGCACTCTCCATAGAATTTTGGCACTTTTTACGAAAATTTCTATATAATTTGATAAAAGGTCGATATCGCTGGTTTTTCATTAAAAGCCACGCCTATTAAGAAGAGGTAGCAAAATTAAAAAACAAATGCTACACTATAAATATCTACAATTTTTTGGACCACCTTTCAGTTCTTCGGGGACAATTTAATCATTATTTTGATATTTAAAAATAAAAGCAACGGGGATAAAATTAGAAAAACTTTAATTGATTCTATTGTATTGTCAAATTTAATTGTAAAATTTTTTGAAAGTCTTGGACCTGCTAACTTATATTAAAATAATGTAAGTTTAGTGCTTTACTATAGTTAAGAATGGCATTTTTATATGAAAATATTTGTGGTAGGTAATGTTACACTCGGGTTACTTTTTAGATAAGTTGCCCGCCTTTTTTTTTTGTCTTTTTACTTAACCCTTAAATGCATGATCTCTACAATTTTAACCATTTTTTTTATATATGATTTCTAAAGGCGTGTACATTTCAAGAAAAATACCAAAAAAATTGCCAAATAGCTAAATTGTGATTATTTTAACGTGTATGAAAAAAAAGAAAAAAAAATATATGAAATATTAATTATACATTTATTGTTGCCAAAATTAATTTTATTGCGAGAATACCACTTTAAATATTTAAACAAACATTTTTGAATATTGCACTTTTTGTAAAAAAAAACGCGTGTTTTAGATTTTTCACAAACATACGAAGCAAAACCAAGATTTTTCCTATAACTGTTTAAAAAATCTGAGTTATAGTTTATAAGAGCACTTTCTGCAGAAAGGGCCCCAATGCCCAAAAATTGAGTTTTATGCATCAAGTGGCGTTTTTTATTAAGAAACTGGTATGTTGCCAAATGGCTACACCATGCATTTAAGGGTTAAAGTAACTAAATGTATAAATATTTGAAATAAAAGCTGAACATATTTTTTTGAAACATTAAATGTTGCTTAATTTTTTTTTGGCACTTTTAAAGCTTTTTTGGCATCATTGAGGCACCAAACGAAAATTCTTAAATACCATCACTGATACTGAGTCATAGAATTTACTCAAATTTAGGGTCTCGGGACCCTCAACGGGCCTAGTCCATATCATGTGAGGGCATATAAGGCCACTCCAATGGAGCAAACATTTTGTTCGTTTTCGTCCATCTCGCTTAGTTTTATGAAATGGAAAATTTTTATTAAAAATTTCCGAGGGTCCAAGGCCCAGCCAAGGTCCATTTGTGGATAGAGATAACCCCTTTCGTAGTCGAAATTTTCGTCAATTTTGCTCTATCTGTCTTAGTTTTCGAGATATGGGCCATTTTAAAAAATGGGGAGGGAAATAAATACCGCTATCTTTAAAACTTCGGATACACTGGTGGCGCCATTAATTAATATGGTAATAACAGAAACATGAAAATATTATTTTTAACAATAAATTTTGTAAAATTTAATAAATGGTTATTATAAATTAGTTATCAGGGTTGGCAGGCAATACCGCTAAAATACCGTTATCGATTCAAAACCCTTTCAACTCACTACCGTTACCCCTAAAATACCGTTACCGAAATACCCGGAATACCGTTATCCTTAAAATACCGTTACCGAAATAATTGAAATACCGTTATCCTTAAAATACCGATACCGAAATAAATGAAATATCAATACCCTTAAAATACCGTTACCGAAACAAATGAAATATTGTTATCCCTAAAATACCGTTACCGTTATTATTAATTTTCTGCTTTTGGTAATTTCATGTGCAAAATGCTTAATAATGCATTCCCTAAGTACAGACAACGGAAATGATAAAAAAGAAAAACAACTCTACACAATTTCTATATTTAAATTTTCAGCAAATAAATTAACTAAAGTAAAATTTCATTACAAGTTTTTTGATTTTTTTTTTCAGTCTACCTTTTGCTTAAATTACCAACTTTTTTGCAAGCATGCTCCTGACTAAAAATTTGCTGACACAGCAACATTTTTTTTGCTGACTTTACTGACTTTTTTTTTTAGTGTATAAATTTTTTATTATCAAAAGAAAACAATGTTTTTTTGCTAAAATATTCTTATAAATATAATATCAACAAAATTAACCGTACAAAAACGGTAGAGTTTACCTATTTTGTCAGTTGTTTTAAAATTTTTGTAGTAATCATTTGTCAGTTAATTTTACGATATTGTAGTTATTTGTGATACAACAGTTAAAAATAACTATATTTTCTGTTGTTTTAAAGGTAAACAACTTTCTCGCCTTTTTAACTGCATATACCTTATACCTTATATACCTTATTTTAAATAACATTTTGAATAGATTCTACCGACAAACTTTTTTGGTTGTAAATATCACTTTTAGCATTCGCTTTTTCGATATTTTTAGATGACTGCCTGCGAGGGATGAAATATTGCGGCATTCTTTTTTGATTAAAGAAACAAGTGATAAAATGTTCTTCTCACATTTTTTTGAATGCGTCAATAAATGCGTCATCCAATCTATAAAAATGGGACAAACTTCATTATTTAGGTTGTTAAGAATTAGAAATAAAAATGTAATTATAATAATGTCAGAAAAAAAAATTAGGACACTCTTAACGCGAACTTTTTTGTATCAAATTATCGAAATTTGTTTACTTTTTTAATTTTTCAATAGCATCAAACTCTTTTTTGACGCACTTGCACTGTGCGGTAGATAATAGGTCCGTTCCTTTAAGTTTCCGCGGGAACCCGCGGGCTCCCAAACTTACCCAAGAAGCATTCCCGTACTCGAAAATTGGGTAAATGAGAATATTCAAGAGAGTGCATTTGTGTTTCTCTTTTTTCCAAAGTTACCCAATCGGTTCTATTTTGCTGGGTATGCAAACAAAAAAATTTTTGTAGAACAACTTATTGTTTATTTTTCGTGACGAACACATGAAATAAATTTCATTGCAAAAAAGCGTATGCCGGTTAGAGGGTTAATTCATTCTCATTCATTTCTTAACTCATTATCATTATTCAAAAATATGCAAAATTTCACATCCATGTAAAAGATATTCTCAAAGTACTTTTATAAGTACTTTTTACATTCAAATAAAATTTAATTTATTTGATGATTAAAGCAGGGTTCGGTGCGGATTTGTCACCGACGCACAGTGGGGCCAAATGCATGAAAAGTGGCGATTAATTCATAGAAGTCGTAATTTAAAAAAAAAAAATATTTTTTATTAATGGATATTTATAAATACATAAAAAACCAACATTTAAAAAAAAAACAGAGTGAAAAAACACATTTTTTAACCCTTTATGGGCCATTTTGTGTTCTGTAAAAAATCCTCTTTTTTCACATTTTTTGCTGTAACTTTGGAACGGTGCGCTATAAATTATTCAATTAAATTGCAAATTAAAGCATACTAAATGTACTTTAAGAAAAATAAGTAATATTTTTAAAAATAATAAGGAATAAATATTTTATATGTATTTCTATTAGAAATTTTTTAAATTAAAATCATACCTTTTTTCTCGAAATTTTAAAATTTTGCTCAAAAATGAAACATTTGAAAATCTAATTGTTTTTTTATTGATAAATAACCATAAACACACTATTTAAAAAAAATTTAATTAAATTCGGTTATTCTATTTTTTTTTTCTTTTTGAAAACAACAATATTTTATTATAATCATTATTACCTTCAATGTTAGTATTTACTTCACATTCAATTTCATAATCATAAATTAATTCGTTACAATAATCTTAATCTTCATCTCCATCTTCATCTTCATCTCCATCTTCATCATTGCTATTTTGATTGCTGGGAAGTACAAGCAACTCCAATGCAGATTTTGGCATTAGCTCTTTTTTCTTTTTAGAACTATTGTTCATGCTAGTTATAAACGGATCTGAACTTAAGAGAAATCTATTAAAGATATCTTCCATTGTTTTTTCTCGACTGCATTTACGGGCAAAATTCTCCCTATAACTTTTAAAATCTTTATTTCTGGCTTCCTGAGACTCTTCGGTTAGCTGACCAATTGGCAATGGCGATAATGATATAATTTCAGGCCCATGAATAAAATATTTGTGAAGAGTAGGAGGCATATAGTACCATGGATATTTTTTCACAAATAGCCTGGCAGTGTTATTAGCGAAGTTTGTAAATTTTTCAATGTTGACCTCAATACCACTAGAAACTACAATTAATATTGTGTGCATATTTTTGATCAACTCTAAATCAATATTAGTAATTTCAGCAGATACTTCTGCATTCTTAAAAAAACGTCTTGCAGTATTCCCGTCATTAGAGTTACCAAAACCAGGTTTTGGTTGATCAATGATCAATCCCGTTCTCTTTTTAAATTCGCGTTGAATACGACTTTTAGTTTCAGCAATAATTTTTTTTTCTTCGTCACTTCTTGCCTGCCATTTTTGAATTGGAAGTTTATATGCCAAGTGAATAAGACATTCAAAAAATCTTATCCAGCCATGTAGGACAGACAAACCGAACTCCATGAAGTCTACGTTGGAATCTCTAGAAATCATTTGTTCAATATTGTTGAACTCCTTGCTGGTAGCGCCACATATGTAGCACTTTTGTGTGGACTTTGTGTCTGTAATCGCGTTACACACTTTACCGTCAATCATAACGAGAATTAGTTTGTGGTTCACTTTTATCTTTCTTTCTCCAACTGATATTACTGTATCGATAAGAGCATTTTTTTCTGTCTCCACTCTTTCTCTTTCTGTTTTAATACTGTTGACCGTTTCTTTCATAAATTCAATTTTTAATGGCCTGCAAAACCTAGTTGAAGACGGTCGAGGATTATGCCAAATGATTTTGTTTTTACAAACTAATTTTAATGGTACAATTGACGGAATAAATACAGAAGAATCAGATGCATTACTGTCATGAAAGGCTTGTTTGTAAGAACTATGCCCTGAACTTCCATCAAAGCCCCACTTAGTGTATAAAGTAATTTTTTCGATTTCTTCGTTGTCTAACGAATTTAAATCTGCATTTTTAACCGACAAAAGGCGTTCAGTAGTATGATCCAATATTCCTTGTAGGCTAACTTGCGCTGATGTTTCAGAAATTTTCATTTGTTCTCCCTTTGGGTAACATTTTTTCTTAGCTCTTTGGACCAATTTATATGATGGAAATTTCTCAGGTGCAACCTTTCTAATAACATTATATTGGTGGCGACTTAGCTTCGCTTCTACCAAAACGGACAGAGCTTCATCCGGAGTTAACTGCTGTGGTGGTACCTGTTCTATACTTTTTCGGTATTTTTTGGCTTTTGTTGGAGATGATATTATTTCCTTAACAATTTTCGACTCATCTATTTTTCCAGCAGCTCTCAAGCTCATTTGTGTGGCGTAAGCCAAAACAGGCAAAGAAATTTGATCTCTTATGTCTTTACATTTCTTAACTTTTGTTTTTTCTTTGCACTCTTCAAATGAGAGATCATTGCGACCTCTTTTTTGTTGTGGTTCTGGTGGTTGACTGAATGAGATTGAGGCATCCAGCCAATTCTTATTATTTTTTACAAAAATTTCATTCTTTCTATGACATTTTTGCCACCGAATCTCATAGCTAGAGCAAAAATTATGAAACCTTGTCATAAAATCTACCATATCCGAAGGGTCGACACGTTTTATTACTTCCCATTTCAAAAGTTTAAATTTATCCTGAAGTGATTTAGGTTCTGCACTCCTCATAAAATTATGCAACTCATGACGAGGAATGAAAATTGTTTTGGGACATGTTCCTAAAATTAATAAGATTTCTATTCGTTTAAAATTTGCAAAAAGTAATTCCTTTAACCCTGTACCGAATAATTTACACTTTCACAACACTTTAAATATGTAACATCACATCACAAAACATTGACAGCTAAAACAATAAATAAACGTGTCAGTACCGAATCAATAATACCCTACGGATGGATAGAAATTCTTAAAAATGTATTATCATTATATTAGTAGATTGATATCACCAGCTTAAAACAAAATTAAAACTTTACTCGTATGATGCATGTATATGACCAACAGTTGTTATGTAGGACTCAAATAAATGACAATAATAAATAGGGATGGGAGCGTGACCTCCTTCAATTTTTCAAAATAGTGCACTTGTGCCATATACAATTTTCTAATAATTTAAAATTAGCAAATGTTTAAGTAAAATTCATTGAAATATCATAAACACATGTAAAATAATTTAATTAGTTTTATTAGGTGTGTTTCTTTACTTTTTGGGTAAAGTTCGGTAAAATGAGAGTAAGCACAAAATCCTCTCACAAAATGACAAAATTACCCAATAGTACAGGAACGCAAAAAACCACTTTTCTAGCCCAAAAACTTATTTCAAAGAATAATGTTAAACAGTGATGGGACTTGAAGAATTTTGTTTTGTGCCAAGTGTGTGACTAAAATGTGCCAAATGGGCCTTTATTGTGCCAAAACTCAATTTTCACTTAGAACCCGTATTTTCAACTTTCATTTTGTAAATGCATTCTTATGGAATTAATTCTATCTTGAATTCTTATGGACTTAATTATATTTGAATGAATTAAAATTTTCTTTCAATTAAAAGGTAAATGTTAAATTAAATTCATCCGATTCTTATTAAAGATTTGGGAATGCAGCCAATGAATGAATTCTTTAGGAATGGTATACATATAAACATTTTCTAAAACTGAATTAATTTTTTCATGAATTAAACTTAAATTAATTCTTTCGAAGCTCTGATATAAATTTATAGCATTTGAATTTTTAAAATTCTATGGATTGAGCACCGTAAGTTGTACAGTTTTCACATGAAAAAACTGTTATACTCCATATAAAAAAAAATATTTTTCACGACAATGAGTTTCACGTGAAAATTGCGCAAACTTAGTTTTCACGCAAATTTAATGCACAAGACTATTATTTTTCTGGTGAAAAAGTGTCATTTTGTGTTAATTGTGATTGTGGCTTTGTTATAAAATTAAAATATTGTTAATTTTTTTAACTTAAATTGTAATTTAAAGCATTTAAAGTCTGAGAGAAATTTTTTAACGTGAAAAACAACTTACGGTGCTTTATTCGGTAATATCTTCGATGCCATTTTTTAGTTTTGCTTTATTCGAAAAGGTATTTTAATACCAATAAATTCTTAGAAACTAAAAATTAAAGAATTGTTATTTTTTAAATTCATTTTATATTAAATTTTGTAGATAACCAAAATGTGCCAAAATAGTATCGGTTGTGCCATTGTACCAATCAATCTTAGATTGTGCCAAAAATCCCATCACTGATGTGAAAATACGTATAATTTCAGTTTGCAAATCGGCACAAATATACATATTTATTCGCATTTAAAAGTTGTTTTTGATTTTATTCAATTAATTTTAACAAAAAACCAAGTTTCTTTTGCTTATTTCTTTATTAAATTACAATTTTTAATTTAATTTCACAATTGTTTTTTGTTTATATTTGCATCAGCTGTTTTACCAAAGTTTACCCGAAGAAAAAGTCTGGGTAAATTTTGGTAAAAAGAGAAGCACTAATACACTCTCATTAGCGCTCTCATTTACCCAATTCTCGAGTACGGGAACGCTTTTGGGTAAATTTCGGTAACTTTGGGTAAATTTCGGTAACATTGGGAACGTACGGGAACACACTGATTCATAGTAAATAAACCCAACATACGCAATTACGTGAGCATGCGTGAATTAAAGTTACTCACGCCCCCATCTCTAATTAACAACACATTTTTTTAGCTACAATAACAACTACTATAACGAAAATAATGACAAAACAAAGTAAAAACAACTTGATGTTTTGTTTTTTTTTTTTTCATATTTGTGGATTTTTAGCATCTTGAGTTATTTCACAAAAACAAGCATAACTCAAAAATCGCAAAAAAATATTTTGGGGTTTATTAGTTGAGATCTGATATTATAACACTATATAGACGATTTTACGCAAGCTCACGAACAAAGTTGTTGAAACTCCATATATAAATCAAAAATAGCCCATTTTTGGGCTAATTTTATTTTATTAACATTTAATATTTTTAAAACATTTATTTAAACAAAAAAACATGTACTATATAGTAAACTACCTGAAGTTGACGGTTCCATTATAAAAATTTAACTTTTAGAAGTATTAATAGAAAAAATTATCAATTGAAATATCAAAATTTTCACTTTTTTTCAATATGCACAAAAAAAATAACAATTATTCAACTTTAAGTGCTCACTTCAACTAAAGCAAACAACTTAAAAGTATAATTTTTGCAATTAGTGATGCAGAATTTTATCCACTTTCACCCGGTACCAAACACGATCATGAATTTTAAAGTTCATATTTTGAATTAATCGCCACTTTTCATTCATTTGGCCCCAATGTGCGACGGCAATATTATGGTTTGTCATAAATTACACCGTGCTAGTTGAAAAATCCAACAAGCGGGGGACCCGGTGGGTAAATCTAACTCGAGTACGCTGAATCCAGTGGTACTATACGTTTTTCTAGATTAGCTCTTGAAAAAAAGATATTTGTGTTTAAAAATTCTGGGTCCCCAAAAAACGCGATTTATCTAACTTTTTAACCATTTATTTATCTAACTTTTTAACCAGGTTATTTGTTATTTCTCCAGTCAGCTTTGGGTTAAAAATGATAAGAATCGGTGCAACGGTTCAAAAGTTCTGAGTGAAAATGTGAGGACACTTCGAAATTTTCCATACAAATTTATTGCTTCGTTAAATGTACTGAAATTTGTATAGAAGAAAAAATTTGCATAAAGGTTTTTATGGTGTCCTCACATTTTCAATCTTAGCTTTTGAACCGCAAGACCGATTTTGATTATTTTTAACACAAAGCTTCTTGGTAGAGTAACAAACAATTTACCTAAAAATTAACGGTAAACAAATTAAAAAATCGAGTGTTTAGGGGTGCTTCAAATCATAATTTTCAAACTCAAATATCTTTTTTTTAAGAGCTAACCTAGAAAAACGGCTAGCACCACTAGATTCAGCGTACCCGAGTAAGTTTTACCCACTGGGTCCCCCACCTGTCGGGGAAAAAAAGTCTCCTTTTCATGCACAGTGTTATTAATGGCCGCAGCATACATTTAAAAAACTAAAAAACTTTAAATGTATGGTGCGGATCAGAGAACTGCAACTGCTGATTGCAAAACCATCATACGTACTCAACACCCGAATAAACATTCGTTTTTGTTCAAGCGCCGAATATACTCAAATACACATATTCATTGCTGATTTTAAATCAATCAACCCAAGTGATTTTTTTTGCATCGTTGATTTAATCAATTGTTACTTTCATACCATTCATTTCATTCATATTCGTTCGGACCAACGGTGATTATTTTGATGTAGAATAAAATCAGAAAAAACAAAAATGAACGCGTATGTATTTATTCATGATTGTAAACAAATAAAAGAAAAATAATTTCATAACAATAAAGAGGGGGTTTACAGTATCAGCAATGACTATATTTTGTAGAAACACATTTAATACACATACATTCCCATTTTAAAACAATAAGATTTTATTTTTTTTATTTTATTTTATAAAACAACTAATACTTTGATTTATTCATGTAAGTTCAAATCTTCGATCAGTTTGATTTTATTCAGCAGTCTGATTGTATTCAACAGTGAGTTTTTTTGAGCGATTAAATGTGAATAAAATATGTTCGACAGACGATTCAAACTAATCCGAACTAGGAATAGGAATTTTTGTGTATGATTAAATCGAGAAAAAGTTGATTTTGCATTTCTCTGGTGCGGACGGATATATTTTTTGAAGAATAAAAATCGATTCTCAACTACATTTATTGCAAAACTGGTACCAAAAGGAAAATTTTTTAAAATATACTTATTTTAACTATACATATACTTATCTGATCTACTGCTTTCCAAATAATTAATAATTGCAAAAATTAGTTGAACTTATAACTCTGTACTACTAAAAATAAGAACATTATAATCCTTTATCCTCTAAAGAAACTATTCTTTCAATATAAAGTTATTAGCTTTTAAACAAGAATTAAAAGAAAATTACAACGAAAGTTTTTACTTAAGAAACATATATTAATATGCCAAAAAAGTAAGGGTTGGTATAATTGTACTTAAAATATAAATCTAAAAACTTAAAATCAATTGGAAAAATTTTTAAATATAATTTTCGTTATCATATTAGTTTTGTTAAGGGAACTCCTGGTTAATGGTAGATAATCTTTACAAGTATTTTTGAAATATCGTGATAATTCCTTTAGTTTTGTAAGCAAATATTTAAATAAAAAACTGTAATATTTTTTAAGAAAGACACTATTATGTATATTTTATTTATAGCTATATTTATAATTAGTAGAGTATAAAATGATTAAATAAAGTAAAAATTTAAATCATACAACTCTTTTTTTTCTTTTCTTTAAGATAACATTTACGAGGCGTGTTTCTATAAGACGTTCGTCGTGAGAAGAATTACTGACTACATGTATTTTGTTATTGTAATTTCGTGTGTCTGATACAAAATGTCATCTAGAAACACCACTTTAGAAGACACTCTTATTCAAATTAAAAATGTTTGTAAATTAACGCAAAACTTAGTAATATTAAACATATGAAAAACTAAGGAATACAAATATGCGTTGTACTAAACTCTCGGCAAAAAAATAAAACAAATAAAAAAATCTACTAAAATTAGAATTTTTAATAAGAAAGTGATAAAAAATTTGAATGAATTTGCAATTGTAAAGTTCTAAAATAAAATTAAAACTTAATAAAATAATGAAAAATTCTTAATAATCTTAAAATAAAGCAAACGATCTAAGAGATCTATATAGAGAACATATTTAACTGGTTCGAAAGACCACAAAATATAAAGCCGACGAACCTTAGTCAAATCAGAAAACAAAGACAACTATTTTAATTAAAAATATTCCATTATTCTATTTAGTAGTTTTTGTAAAACGCATATGAGTTTTTGTTCTCAATTTAAATAGTTGTTATTTTTCATATGTATAAAACAATATAAAATAATTAGGTTAGTCACGAGGGGTGTTCTAACTGTTGTATTGTCCTAACAAAAAACAGAATTGTTAAAGTTTTAATTTAAAATATACAACACTCGATGATAGGACCAGGACTTATCCACTAAGGTGTTTTAAAGATCTGTAGGTCCATTCGATTACTTTTCTCAGTCAAGTCTAGTAAGAATTACTCAGTACAAACTTACAGAGAGTAAAACAAGATTTACTCTCAAAATAAAATTTTCCCAAATATGTTCTCGAACAGAAAATTTGCAACAATTTGAAAGTTTGTAAACACAGCTGATTACAACACCAAATATACAAATAAATTTTAACTGGTCGCTAAGGAAGAAGAGAATTTTGTATGTTAAATCTTAAGCAGACAATTTTTAGAAGGTTTCCTTATCTTTTCCATAATTTATTTTGAAAGGGTATAACCTTTTTTGGGCTGCAAGCTCCCAAGGCAGACCCTAATAGATAATTTTGTCCTGATAATAAACAGTTTTTTTTAAATCAATTTGGTAAAAAAAACCGCCGTACTGAAAGCGATTTCTAAAATGCTTCAATTATTTATTTTTAAAAATTTTTAAGATGAATGAGGGGAATGTTTAGTTGATCTGAAAATAATTTAAACAGAAAGTGATATTAATTTATGATCTATAGTCAAACTAAGAAACATTCATTTTTAATTTTTTTTTTAAATTACATGTGTGCACACATGTGTAGTCTTAATAGCAAAGTTGCATGAATTGGGCTACGAATTCCTACCTCATCCGCCATATCCTCCGAATCTAAAGAAATGGCTCGGTGGAAAGAGAGCCACTTTTTGAATAAAACCGTGTTTTATTCAAAAAGTTACTTACTTATTGATCCATGCATGCGTCTTTTTCTCTGTAAACTGGCTCTGGCCGACATTTGTAAAAATTTTAATATGGGGTTATGGGTTAAGTATTATTGTAAAATTTTAATAAATATCAAAAATTCTTTCAATAAAAATGCATAATATCAAAAAATATAATCAAAAAACTAAACCCATTAGCTGCAATTTAACTTCTTCAAATCTCAGCCAGAGCCAGTGAGAGAGCGCGTAACAGTACGTGGGCATCTTGCACAGAGCCTGATAATAGTAAAAAACACACAAAAAAACACTGTTAACTTTTTCACTTTCCCTTTGTTTCTCTTATTCTTCGCGGGAACTAACAGAGGAAATTACACATATAAAAATAAAGAGAGTGATTTAACATAAATTCTTGGGGTGACAACTCTTCCCATTATATCCTCTTTGGTGTAAGTTTGGGCCGAATTTTTTGGATGTAGATTATCTTTAATATTAGTTTAACGCTGTTGGAAACTAGAATACTGCTTTTAAAATGTGTTTTATTTGTATTTATTTCAATAAAGACCAAAATTCTAAACGAGAAAAAGTTGTTCCCAAAAATATTCGTTAACAAATTTTTAAATGACCGACAAAATTTGTTTTCGGTTTAACTAAACCAAGTTTAACTGATATCTCTAAAACTAGGCCTTAATATGCTATGTTTAAGTGTGCTAACCAAGAGGGTACGCAACAAAAAATCATTCTCAAAGTGACTATAAAATTTTGAATCTGTTTTTTATTAGAAAGTTAGGACAATACACCACATACTTGTGAACACCCTTAATAATTCATTTAATGAAATCAAATCAAATTTTAATGATAAAAAATAAAACATAAAAATTGTTAAAAAATTTTAACCACACTTGGTTTTTTTTCTGGTTGAACACAGTTATATATAAGTATTGAAATCATACAGCAGTAAAAGAAGATCTAACTATAATCACGATTGAAACGCATTATCGTTACTATCATTTAATGTCTCTGCTGTACAAGATTTTTCTATATAACTTACGTCCAATAGGCAAAATTTAGCCCTACACATGGGACATGTACATTTCTGTTCCAGCCAAACTTCACGTTCATACTCATTTTGTCGAGCGGCAAACCATCTTGCCAAACATTCTACACACCACATTGGACGACAATAACAATTTGTACAACAACTATCGGCTGTTAATGGTCGGCCTTCACGATCGATGTCAGCACATTGTTTGTGAATTTTGATGTTAGGTTCAGCAATCATGCAGGCAAAACATTTATCAGTTGTACGATCTGCTTTATAGATGGGATTGTGACTGACTTGCTCTTTGAAGACATCGATGAAACGATCGATAACATTACGATGGAATTGTATGTTGGATGGTATTAAAATTGGTCGTGTTATACGTTCTTCGAGATTACGAAATTCTAAGGCATTTATGCGTATATGAAAATCAGCGACACCAGCTCGATTTGTTTTAACAACAATGCTGACCATTTGTAAGGTGTCATTATTATCCTGGGAGACATTATAGGTTTCGGTCTAAAATAATGAAAAGAAAAATATTATAATGAATGGCTATAAACATTATTCGAGAGAAAATTTTTCTTCGAATCTGTTGCATAGAAAATCTTCTACAAGGTTTGCGCACGAAATTTAAATTTATGAGGTAAATTTCGATTTTATACGTTCTTTTTTCTGAGTCATTTCTGAGTACACAGGGAGCTCTTTTGGACGGACCACTTTCATAGGGAAAAGTAGAAAAATGTGTATGTTTTTGGAGCTCATTTCTGATTCATTAGCAGAGAAGGCAGAAAAAAAGCAAAATCCGATGTAAAAATATTGTAAAAAGGCAAGAAAAAAGCAAAAGTAAAAAAAACTTGAAAAACAAAAATTAAAAAAAAAAATCAAAGTTAAGGGAAAAAATATTTCTTTGTGAGCAAACAAAGTATTTTTAGGCAAAAAGTCCTAAAAACAGCAACTCAAAGCTCAAAAATCTTAGGAAAAAGCTATTTTAAAGCTAAAAACGAAAAATAAAAAAAAAAAACAAATATGAGTAAAACAAGCAATAAAAAGCATAAAAATCAAAAACAGCAATTTTGTCTTCTCTGGTCATTAGTGATCATTAGGGCAAGGAATTTCATGCACTTAAAAATCGAAAATATGCGCCTAAAAAAGAAAAAAATATATAAAATATGCACTAAAAACGATTATTTTTGCAAAAATAACGCACTTTAAAATATAAAAATATATGTAAGTTTGTTATTTTGCAAATATACACAGAACTCCAAGCTTTTCCCTAGGTCAATAAGGTTTTTAAGGAAGCGTTTTTTAAAAATAATGAAAAAAAATAAATATTTTGATTAAATAAAATACGAAACCCATAAAATTTTTATATTTTTTACAAATTATAAAATGCTCCTAAAAACGAAAAATATGCACAAATATACATTATAAATGTGCATTAAAGAGCCACCAAATATGCATTTAAAGTCAAAATATGCAAAAACATGCATGCAACTACAAATCGATGCCATTTTGTTCTAAATTTGATGATTCGGATAAATATTTAGGTTATATTTGTTTTGAACTATCGACAAAAAACATGCATTTGCATGGAATTCCTTGCCGTAGTCATCATCTTTGTTTGCTTGTTTTGTATGAAAGTTTTAACTTTATGTGGAATACAACCCATTAGTGGTATTTGCTTGACAACTCCATTTCCGATAAAAAAATTTTACGTCATCGGCGACTTGCTTCATCTCTCTTTTTACCAATGCGCAATATCTCTACAATGGCCTTATGTGTCTTAAACTATTCATAGACATTTCCTCTAGTATCGGCGACATAGAAATCTACACCTGGTAGCTGTGGGAAGTCCCACATACACATCATCGTCCATAACACAACATTCATATTTTTTAATGAAATTACGATTTAGTTCTCTGACACGTTGTTTGTCTCTTCATTCTTCTTGGCGCTCCGATCCGCCACTTTCTGTACCTTAAACGACTTCAACCCCGCCTCCTTTTTCACTTTTCTAACAAAACACCACGAGCAATTCGTTTTTAGGGCAACTTTTCTTCTGGAAATGTTAGGATTTTTCCCAAAGAGTCAAAATTTTCTTTGCCTTGCCAGAGTCAACATATCCCTTTTTTGAGACACATCCTTTTCTTTTTTTAATAGTTAGACGCTCTTTGTATTCTTTGATGGCCCGCTAAACAATATTTTGAGACACCTTTGCTTCATAAGCGATTGGATTTTCATTAAAAATTGTTATTATATTTTCACGCACTTTTTGTTGACTATTAATTTTAAAGCAAATTAAATTATGGAGTATCGTTGGAATTTGGACACAAGTTTTCATTATATTTTTCAATGCTAACGCTTAAAAAAATATTTTTGTTTATTTAAGTAATAATTTACAAGTGAAAGTATATGCACTAGTTATTTCGTGCGCAAACCTTATTGGCTCGTATAAATAAAAAATAGATATTACTAAAAGGGGAAACATTAGGGTTTTTAAGCAATTACATCACAATTTTAGTTTGCTTGCGAGCGGACCTAATATATTACATTACTATATATTGGGGTTCTTCAAATTGCAAGACGTTCGAATTTTCCAGCTCCTCAATGCCCTATAAATGTGTTGTAATTAAGAATTTCCAACCCTGTACTTACTACCTTGTAAATTTAATAATTTTATGTCAATCGAATTTACATTTCTTTTTTTTTTTTTTGTTCAAGTATTGAAAATAAATTTTCGTCATTTACTTCTATAAAAGAATTCCAATAGGTTATTGGCTCCTTCGCGCTATAAGGAAATCGTTTGATTTTTGGAAAAATATTTATGAAGCTTTGAAAGAGAAACATCTAGCCGTAAAGATGGCACCTCACCAACATCAAATTGAAGTTGCGTGGTAGCGACAATTATGAAGATTGGAAGTTTGCCGTGGAGGCGTACTTCAAGATGAGAAAACTATGGAAATCCATAATGGGTACTGAAGAGAATGAAGAAAAGCTCACCGAAGCCAAATCAGAATGAATACTGCTTTTGGATAAATCTAACTACCCCCATATCAGATCATGTGAAACAGCCAAGGAAATATGGGAAAAGCTTACTAGCATGTTCGAGGATACAGGCCTCGTACCAAAGGTTAGTCCCATTCAGAAATTTTGTTCTACAAAGCTGGATGATTTCGGCAATATTGAGGCTTAAACCAATGAAGTGCTCAACAATGCACACAAGCTCCGCGGAGTTGGCCTCAACCTGGATGAAGAATGGACGGGTTCCATCATGTTAGCAGGACTTCCCGACGAATACAAACCCATGATTATGGGCATACAAAGCTCAGGAATGAAAATTTCCGGCGATTCTATAAAAATGAAATTATTGCAGGATGTCAAATGTGATGTTTCTTCTGATGCAGCATTTGCTGGCTAATATAGGCCAAAGAACAAGAAATCTCCAAAGGGTCACAAATGCTACAATTGCCAAGGTTTTGGGCATTTTGCTTCTAAATGTCCATCGAAGAAAATTAATGAAAGTAAGGGACCATCAGCCATGTTTGGACCTTTTTTGCTGGTATTGTAATGAAAAACGATTACCTAGTGTCTTGACATGCAATAAAATGATAGCAAGCAATTGTCAAAATGCTCTCATCTCAAGTGAAGACACTCAATTTCAATTTTATTGCAATATCATGATATCGCTGACATGCCATCGGATCTTGCAATGATGCCAGAGATCAAATGTCACTTTTAGTTTTCATTTTAATTTTGTAATAGAAAAACAACAAAAAATTTGGTAAAAAGGAATGGAAAAGTGTTTAGTTTTTTATTATTTGTCGGTAAACATTAATGTTTCATAAAATTTGGTGTTTTTCGAAGAAAAATCTATGATATTTCTTATCCATGAAATGGTCAAGTGTTCTCCACCACTCTGCAATTGATCATTTTGACGTTTCGCTGCAATGGTTTTGACATTTCATATCATATAATTTATTGCATTTGAAGACACCGGGTTAATGGTATCTTGATTCCGGCGCATCTGCGCATATGTGTTCGGATGACAATATGTTTTTAAATGGCACAGTTCCAAGAGATGCAGACGTAGTCGTATCTAACAAGTCTAGCATGGCAGTTACAGGCATTGGTGATGTGGAAATGTCCGTAAGGACAAAGGATAGCCAAGTAAGTGATGTTAAGATTCATGATGTACTACACGTACCACATTTGTGCACTTGTGCACCAATCCCTTGTCAATATCAAAAATTGTGAAGAAAGGTAATAGAGTGTCATTTGACATAAATGGGTGTGAGGTCACAAATGCAAAGGGTGATGTCATTGCAATAGGCGATCATTCACAGGAAAAAATTGAGAATTCTCATTTGTGGCACAAGCGTGTTGGCCACGTGAGCGATGACGTTTTCAAGAAGATGTTGAGTGGTACCGTAATGGGTGTCAACAGCCGTTTAGAAAAAGATAGATGCTTCACATGCGTAAAAGCTAAAATTACGCGTAAGCCGTTCAAAGAATCAGGACACAGAGCTAAGCAAGTTCTCGAGCTAGTTCATACTGATGTATGCGGACCAATGGAAGAGAAGTATTTTGGTAGTTCGAGATATATATTGCTGTTTTTGGATGGTTTTACCAGGAAAGTATTTGTTTATATGATAACAAGTAAAGAAGATATCTATGAAAAGTTTTTTGAGTTTAAAAATTTTGCAGAAAAACAAACTGGAGAGCACATCAAGGCACTACGAAGCGACAACGGAACGGAATTTTGTTCCCCCCTATTCCCCTGAACAAAATGTAATGGCCGAACGAATGAACCGTACGCTCATTGAGAAGGTGCATGTTAACCGATGCTGGGTTGGATAAGAAATTTTGGGCTGAAGCGATTAACACGGCTGCATATTTGGTCAATAGAACACCATGCAAGGGTCTACAACACAGAACTCCAGATGATGCATATTTGGTCAATAGAACACCATGCAAGGGTCTACAACACAGTACTCCAGATGAAGCATGGTGTGGACGAAAACCTGATGTTAAACACCTAAAAGTCTTTGGCTGTCAGGCAATTATTCACATTCCAAAGGAAAATCGAAAGAAGCTGGAATCGCAAATCGTCCGGGATCAGAAATTGAAGAACCACAAGTGAGACGTTCAACAAGAAAGAGTAAAGAAGTAGTCAGAGATGATTTTGTTACATACATAACAAGTGAGCTCGATGAAGATCCAATGTCTTTAAAGAATGCCATGAATTGTAGACAATCTGAAGAATGGAAAAAGGCAATGGAATTTCAGTCTCTCCTTGAAAATAAGACATGGGAGCTTGTTAAATTGCCAGATGGTAAAAAACCCATTGATTGTAAATGGACTTTTAAAACAAAACATGATGAAAAAGGAAACATCTATCGCTACAAGGCAAGATTAATCATTAAAGGTTATAGTCAAAGTTACGATATTGACTACCAAGGAACATTTTCACCAGTTGTCAGGTATGCGTCAGTACGTTTACTACTAAGTATCGCAGTACGTTTGGATTTAGACATAGACCAAATGGACGTCACTGCATTTTTACAAAGCGACCTAGACGAAGAAATATACATGAAATACCCAGAGGGATTCGAGGCTGAAAAAGGGAAAGTCTGTAAACTCAACAAATCTCTTTACGGACTCAAGCAAGCCAGTCGTTTTTAGAATCAAAAGCTTAACCAGACTCTTAAAAGCATTGGCTTGCAAAAGTCGAAGACCGAGCCTTGTATTTATTTCAGATTAAACAAAACCGAAATCGTTTATGTTGCCATCTATGTTGATGATATTTTAATATTTACGAATAATCAAGAATCCCAAAAACGTATTAAAGATAAACTCAACCAATGTTTTAAAATGAAAGACCTTGGAGAGGCAAAATTCATTCTGGAAATGCAAATAACACGAGACCGTAAAAATAAAAAACTTTGGATTGACCAGGAACGTTATATAAAGGACGTGTTAAAGAAATTTAATATGGATGAATCCAACTCAATTTCTACGCCTATTGATGTCAACCAAAAACTTTCAAAGGAACTTTCACCCTCTTGTGAAGAAGAACAAACCCTTATGGCCACTATACCATATCAAGAAGCTATTGGAAGTATTATGTATGCTGCCCAGGTAAGCCGACCAAAACTTACTTTTGCAGAGGGATGCTTTCAAAGTTCAACAATAATCCTGGCAAGGTACATTGGGCCGCCGTTAAACGGGTGTTAAGATACATGAAAGGAACAAGCGAATTGAAGCTCGAGTTCAAACAAGATACCCAAGAAACACTAGAAGGCTATTCAGATGCCGACTGGGGAAGCGATACCGATGAAAGAAGATCAGTCACAGGATATGTCTTCAAGTTTCAAGGTGGAAGTTATCGTGGAGCTCAAAGAGGCAACCAACCGTAGTACTTTCCACGACGGAAGCCGAGTATATGGCATTGGCTGCAACTTCACAAGAAGCACTTTGGCTTCAATCACTTTTTAATGAGCTTTACAATAACCCCTCAAAGATGATAACCATTTACTGCGACAATAACAGTGCAATCAATTTGTCACAGAACAATATGTACCATGGGCGCTCAAAACATATAGACATCAGAGACCATTTTTTGCGTGATTTGATAAATGAAAAATTAATTTCTATTCAACATGTTGGAACTGAAAATATGGCTACTGACATAATGACAAAGGGTTTGCCTACCCAAAAACACAATCATTGCTGCGAATTATTGGGATGCAAATTCTAGTGGGGAAGTTGTAATTGAGAATTTCCAACCCTGTACTTACTACTTTGTAAATTTAATAATTTTATGTCAATCGAAATTACATTTCTTTTTTTTTTGTTCAAGTATTGAAAATAAATTCTCGTCATTGACTTCTATAAAAGAATTCCAATACAATGTTACTACCTATTACAAGTTTATGCAAGAAAAAAAAAACTTAAAAAGTTTTCATCTTAAGGTCCCTAAATGGCGATAAAGTTACAAATTAGAGTTATAGTCAGTGTTGCCGTTTTGGTTATTTTTAACCAAAATCGGTTATTTCCAATGTGGAGATGTGAACTTTTTTTTTTCATTTTGGTAACTTTTTTTGGCAATCAAGTATATACATTTTTTTCTGTGTTTTTAGATTTATGTTTTGCTTATGCTTGTAAGAAGCTTCCATACAAATTGAAATTCTTTGTAGGAACATTTATAACTTTTTTGCGCATAGTTCGAAACGTATTCTTGAATTTAAAGAATTTCAAGAATATTGCAGGAGCCACATAAAATATTAGGTATTTCTGGTACGCGGTGATTGGTACTATGTATGTAATGTAATCAATCGTATAACTTGGCAGTGGCCTGCTTTGCATTTATATTTTATATCGTTCGACTTCGAAGTAAACCGTAAAAGCTTGTTTAAGGCGTATTTTTTATTTATCTTATATATTCTTAATATAATAAATAACTTAAATAAAGACTTTGCATCGGAAAAACTGCGTCTTCCATATGTTTATGGCCAATTGATATTAAATTTTAAATTAGTTTTGAGCAATTTTACCAAAAGTAATTACGATAAAAGTATAGTATCATTAAAAACGGTTAATTTATTTGATAAAATTATTTGGTGTAATAAATTAAATATGGAAAATATTTTTATTGGCCGTAAAGCTGAACTATGTTTGAATGAAACTAACTTGTCCAACTTAAAAAAATATGAAATTAAAAAAATATACAATCTTTTTATATAGAACTTTTAAAAGAAATCTCAAAATGCTTTGAATTTTCGAGAAAAGATTTAAAACATCTTGCCATAATAACACCAAATCAAGTTTTAAATAATTTAGAAATAACTTTGGAGCCTTTATTGTCATCTTTACCAAACTTAACAAGCGGTAATGAAGAAAAAATTTTAACCCAATGGAAATTATAAAGATTTTCGAACATTACAGAATTAAACAGTGACATGGGTAAAGTTGAATTTTTGGATGAAATACAAAAATGGAATGATTAAAAAACCTTAAACTGATACCGGTGACTTGTAGCGCTTTGTGATTAGCAGGGCAAGGACTTTCATGCACTAAAAAATCGAAAATATGCGCTTAAGATATGCACTGTAAAATGGAAAATATGCACTTATATATGCATTTATAACGAAATATGCACTAAAAACCAAAAAATATGCAATTAAAAATAAATGTTTTTTTTATTATATTTATTAAAAACTAACATAAACGTAAAAATTCAGGTATCCGTTACAATAACCTTGTTCGTTTACTTACTACAAGTTCTATATTAACTACAGCTGGAAAAATTCAATACAAAAAGTAAACAAAACTTTGCAATTGTAGTAAAAGTAGTAAGAAATTCGAGTAAACGAACACACTGAATATGTCTTCAAATCATACATGGGAATTTTTCATTACCATTGAAATTTCATTACCATTAGTTCATACTAATGACAATGAAAAAAATTTCATTACCATTTAATGGTAATGAAATATTTTTCATTAGAAAAATCATTACTAATGGTAATGAAATCACACTAATGTAAAAAAAAACTAATTACAATTGATTAAAAAACCATTTGTTTACAAAAATCTGAATATATAACATAAGCTACAATCAGGGATGGAAAAGCCCTCAAGCGAGCCAAAAATATAAACATTTTTCTAAAAAGCTAAAATGCGGAACCCACAACATGCACATGTGCGCGCACATGGATGCAAAAAATCGCTGAAATTAAAAAAAGTTTCAAATACCAGAAAAAATCGCAAAAAAATGCAAAAATTAAAAAAAATCGCCAAAATTTGAAAAAATGCCAAAATTGAAAAATTTTGTAAAAATTTTGAAAAACTCGTCATAACTTGAAAAAATCGTCAATATTTGAAAAAATTGCCCAAATAGTCAAAATTTAAAAAAAATCGTCAAAAATTAGACAATATCGCAAAAATTGCAAAATATCGTAAATATTTTGAAAAACTCGTCTTGAAAAAATTTTCAATATTTGAAAAAATTGCCAAAATCGTCAAAATTTCAAAAAGCCGTCAAAAATTGTAAAAAATCTGAAAAATGCCAAAATTGAATAATTTTGTAGAAATTTTGAAAAAAATCGTCATAACTTGAAAAAACCGTCAATATTTGAAAAAATTGACCAAATAGTCAAAAATTAAAAAAAAATCGTCAAAAATTAGACTAAATTGCCAAACTTGCGAAATATCGTAAAAATTTTGAAAAAATTGTCAACATTTAAAAAAAATTACCAAAATCTTCAAAATTTCAAAAAGTCGTCAAAAATTGGAAAAAATTGCCAGAATTGAGAAACTTTTAAAAATTTGTGAAAATCGACAAAAATTAGAAAAAATCACCAAAATTTAAAAAATAGTCCAGGTTTAAAAAACGAAATTTCCAAAATTTATTTCTCGCATTTATTTTTCCTTGTTCCGTTTTCATCTAACTCATTTTCGAGATACAGGGAATATTCCAAATAAAAGCCGTTTTCTCTCTACGAGGCTTAGTTTTCGAGAAAAACGCGATTTTAAAATCTAGCAATGCAAGTCAAAATCTAGTTTCACTATCGGGGTATTGGTAGTGACTTTTGACCTTTCGTGCAGTCATTTTTCCTCTAGCTCTTCTAGTTTTCGAGATATGGACGATTAAAATTTTATTTAAGCGATTTTCGCACTTATTTTTTCACAAATGACTCACTATGACTTCCCTGTACCAAAACCCTTGTCCGTTTTCATTTAACTCATTTAGTTTTCGAGATATGGGGGACATTCCAAATAAAAGCCCTTTTCTCTCTACGAGGCTTAATTTTCAAGAAAATCGCGATTTTAAAATCTAGCAACGCAAGTCAAAATTTAGTTTCGGTATCGGACTATTGGTGGTGGGTTTTGACCTTTGGTGCAGTAATTTTTCCTCTAGTCTATGGACGATTAAAATTTTATTTAAGCGATTTTCGCATTTATTTTTCCGCAGATGACTCACTATGACTTCCCTGTTTCAAACCCATTGTCCGTTTTCATTTAACTCATTTAGTTCTCGAGATATGGGGGATATTCCAAATAAAAGCCCTTTTCTCTCTACGAGGCTTAGTTTGCGAGAAAAACGCGATTTTAAAATCTAGCAATGCAAGTCAAAATCTAACTTCGCTATCGGGGTATTGGTAGTGAGTTTTGACCTTTGGTGCAGTAATTTTTTTTCTAGCTCTTATAGTTTTCGAGATATGGAAAATTAAAATTTTATTTAAGCGATTTTCAATTTTTGCGAGAAATGAATTTTGGCGATTTTTTCAATTTTGTAAAACCGAAATTTTGGGGATTTTTTCTAATTTTTGACGATTTTTCAAACTTTGAAGATTTTTAAGATTTTGACGATTTTTTCCAATTTTTAAGATTTTTTTCAATTTTGGAAATTTTTTCAAATTTTGACAATTTTTTCAATTTTGGCGATTTTTAAAATTTTTAACGATTTTTTGAAATTTTTGACGATTTTTCAAATGTTGACGATTTTTTTCAATTTTGGCGATTTTTTCGAATTTTTGACGATTTTTCAAATTTTGACGATTTTTCCAATATTTTGCAATTTTTGTGATTTTTTTCAATTTTGGAAATTTTTTGAAATTTTGACAATTTCCAACCCTGATTTCAGTGAATTTTCTGCATTTTTGCGTTCCTCAGAAAGCTTATCTGTCAATGGTAATTCTTTTTTTTAATTGATACATTATCAATGGTAATGAAATTAAAAACCATTGTCATTATTCAATGAAATCAAATTCCAAAATCATTAACATTAATTTGAAACAATGGTAACGAAAATAATTTCATTACCATTTATATCAATCAATGTTAATGAAATCGTCAATTAATTAGTCCACCTAATTCATTAGTCCCATGTATGCTTCACATAGTTACACACAAAAAACGGATTCGTTGTGTTAACCGAATTTGTTGCCAACCGAATTTTAGTAGTTGCATGAACTATCACATTAGCTGTGTTCGGGTACTCAACATTGGGATCCCGCGGGATCCCAATTTTACCAAAAAGCGTTTTCTTACTACACAATTGGGTAAATGAGAGCTGTCATGAGAGAGTAATATTCTTGTTCTTCTTGCACGAGAAAGCTCAGACTTTTTTTTCGTGTAAATTTGGGTAAATTGTTTTAATCAGCTGTTATATCATCAGTTGGGTGCAACTAGTTCAATTGAACTCTTCACTGATTTGAACCAAAGACCTAGTTCACAACTAATAGCTCTTTTAGTTCAATCGCTCATTTTATTCATTCAGAAAAATATGTGTATCATTTACAAAAATTAGCGTAAAAGTTGCAAAGGCATATCGGTAATGTTACAACTCCATAAAATTACCGACAATTTTTTGAAGACTCTTGTTTAAATGTGTTAAAGAGATAAATATGTAAATAAATCGAACCTTTTGTTTAATATTAAAAATTTTTCCAGATTTAATAAACTATGTAAGCTAGAAAAGCTATCTAGATTTTTACAACAAATTGAACAAGAACTAGAAAGAGCGCTCACCAAATATGTACACGCCTTTAGAAATCACATATAAAAAATGGTTAAAAATGAAGAGATCATGAATTTAAGGGTTAAAATACCGATAACCTAAAAATACCCTAACGAAATTTTTTTAAAATGACGCTATCCATTATCACTAACCTTTTGAATCGGCTGCCAACCCTGGCGACAGATTACCGCAGTCTTCATAGAGTTTTATTCGATAGCAATTATTCCCAGCAAAAAAAAGAGATGCCGAAGCAGTAGAAAAAGCACTACAATTGATGATCTAGATGTACTTCTTTTTTAACATAAAAACTAGGGATGGCAAACGGGAAATCCCGAATCCCGAAATCCCGGGAATCCGAATCTTATTTTTTAATATTAATATAAAATATACAAAGTGAGCAATTTTAGATTACCTACGTTTTTTCTTGAATATTCTCATATTAACAAGAAATTGATGCCAAGATATTGGTAAAATTATAAATTAAGTAGATTATTCGAGTAAACTATGCAAAGACTTTGCAGAAAAATTTGAAATTTTGGTAAACAATATTAAGTTTTTGAGTAATACATGCGAAAAATCAAGTTTGTTTGTTATTTTACCGATTTATTCTTCCAAGCGAAATTCGATTTCTGAAACTGGGACTGTAAGTTTTGGCTGGGAGTATAAGTTTGAATTCTTCCATGAAAACATTTGATAACGATAACCAAATAACCTTGTTGCTGTAATTACACGATTTAGTGAGCAAGGTTATCGCAACGAATCTGTTTTTAAGTCTGCTTACAATACTGGGCGCAAGTGTACTTAATGACAGGCCTTCATATATTATCCCAGCCAGAAAAATACAAACGGGAAAGCGTAGGCAAGTTATTTTAACAGGAGGTACAAGTACTGACAAAAATTGCTTTCCCATTTCCAATATGATAACGTCAATAGACAAAAGGACTGGCAGTACTGGAGAAACAAAATTTTTAACTTTGGCAAAACGCTGCCAAACCCAATAAATAGGTGGTATGGAGTTATATTTTCCAAAATAAAATTTAAAAAAAGTTCATATGTATCTTTCTTTTTGCCCTACCGTGATGTTTTGTAAAACAAATACTGGCAAAACGATTTTTGCAAACGCTGGCAAAGCGCCCCAAATGAGTGTTCTGCCAGTCATTTATTTTCAACATCGCGCTTACCCAGTGGTATGCAAGTAAATACTTGATTTTTTGTACCACTGTCAATTTCTGACTGAGATGTTTCAGTTATCATAAAACGTACCACATTATTAATTAACAACTATTAAATAATTATAAAACGCTTTATTCTATAAAAAAAATTAGTTACATAACATAAAAATTTTTACAAATAAAGGAAAATTTAAATCCCGAAAAATCCCGTAGTCCCGAAAATCCCGAATCCCAAATATCAATCCCGATTGGCATCAAAGTTTTTTTATTGCCGCCACCCCCCGGTGGCGACCACATGATTGCTAGTCTAGCGCTCTACCATTGAGCTATTTTTTGATATGAAAGTTGACTGGCATAAAAACGCCACTTTGTCAATGCGAGATATTGTGCTTTATTCTCTTCAATAAAAGTACTTATTTTACAAGTGTAAAACGTGCACTTCAATTCAATATTGTTTTCAGCACTATTTTCACAGGTGCATAAAGAGCAATTTCTCATTTTTATTTATATATTTTTAAAAATCAAAAAATTAAAAAAATATTGATTTTAAAAAAACTGATTTAAAAAAAGAAATTAATAAAATAAAAAATAAGGTCCCGCCGGGAATCCAACCCCCGACCCTCTGTTTGGAAATGCCAAATGATGCCAAAATCACTTTTTAGGATCACTTTTAGAGCAATTACTCTTTAGAAGCAATACTTAAGTGATTTTTTGGATGTTGTTCAGAAGTATTCTAAAAAAGCTGTAAAAATATACTAACGGATACTTTGGAAGCAATGAAAGGAGTGATTTTTTGAAGTTGTTCAGAATAACTTCTAAAAAAGCATTAAAAATACACTAACGGATACTTGTGATGCAGTAAAAGAAGTAGTTTGTTATCAATCAGAACAATATAACGATATAGCGATTTTAGAGTTTATCCCGTAAAAATTATCTTACCTTAGCTACACTTAGTGAAGTATCACTTTGATAAGCAAAATTAACATTGTAAAGGGAAGTTTTTATGATCCAATTTTCGGTGGCAATTACAGTAGATATAGAATTTAATTTTTTCTTATAAATGTTGGGTCTGTAACGAAAAGAATATTTTACAATAAATAAAAATTTAATATGGTGTAATCCCACTTACCGTCTAAATTCATTACCAATATCAGACACCACATTTGCCGTACTATGTGGTACATTAGAAAATTTCAATAGAATCTGTGTAATTGGGTGTCTTTTCCAATTTTGTTGATACCAATTGCAAATTAGAGCCGGCACTGCCAAAACAGCCATTAAGCTGAAACGTTGTGCCACTTTCCAGGTGAGTGTTTTAAAAGCCACTGCTTCTTGAGGCATAGGAAAGTCTGGATCTAATTCGGACTCTTCTTCCAAGTCATCATATTCCGTAAAAACGGAAAATTTAAAACGGTGTATAAGAAAATAGACGAAAGGCAAGCAGCTGTGTATGAAAAGATTGAGCGAGGTACGTTTTTGATGATAACGTACAAAATTTAGATGTTCTTTACCCAACCATCGGGAAAATAGTTGTTCGATAGTTAGACCAAGACGTTGAAATTCTTCTGGTGGATAGATTATGCACATACACAGGAGTAAATAGAAGAGATTGAACAGAAGTTCAGATTCATCCATTGGTCGAAAAATTGTGAAAATATTTCCAACGGAAAACGCAACAAAAAAATTAAAAAGAAAATGTATATATGTTGACCTTCAGTAGAAGGAGATTGTTTTTGCAAAACTCAAATACGTTTATGCTGCTTGTGTGATTGCACTTTATTTTTTATTTGTAAAACTATATTAGATTTTATTAATAAAAATTGTTGACAAAAATCTGTTTTTCCACTTCCACATTGAATGTTTTCTTTGGCTGAGAGAGGTCGACATCTATTTTTGTGATGTGTCAAAATTTTGTAAATTAGAGTTGCCAGGTAAACTTACTAAATTGGTTGCAGGGGGTAATAAAATCAACCCTCTAACCGACAAGACCATCTTGTGTGGCATTCCTATCAATGATATCTCGAACAATTTTGACAGTAGAAAGCTGGAATACGTTGAAAAACTTTCAAAATCGTTCTTGATAACGCTGATAGAGAGTCACATAAACATAGCTACTATAAAACACTAATGCCGTAAAATTATTGAGTACTGAGTATTCAATTCTGACTACTTTTTAGGGTACTCAATGCTATAAAGTGACTACTCAATACTTTTAGGATTGTATTTTTCCACACAAAGACGTAATTTTACCATTAAAATTATACAGAAACATACACACTGTTTTTTTTTTTTAAAAAACTTAAATGGATTTATATGAAGGAAAAAAGTATTGAGTTGTATCGAGTACTCAGCTGAAAAGTATCGAGTAGCCAAAAGTAACCATGTTTTGCAATGGTAACTATGAAGTTCATATTTTGGTGTGTTGTACACTTTCATCTGCAGATTACCTAAGTTTATTGTATGGAATAAAAAAATTAGTGAATAGATATAACACATAACTGAATTTTATAATACACAAAAGAACTTTGTATCTATTTAGTAAACTATGCTGGTTTGACAAAGAATATGAATTTATAATTTTAACAACGTCATTAAGAACTTATACTTAACTTTTATAAACCAGAAGAACTCATATATAAAAAAAAAATACAAAGTTGACTTCGATATTTTTACACTAGGTTTTTCTTTGCGTGTATGTAACGCTTTGTCCCACCGACAAAAGAGCAAAGCTCTTATGGAAGCCCAATAAGGAGTTTTACCTGTGGTAAAAATTTGGAGCAGTTCGGAGCTGTGCCCCTAAATTTAACTTTAACCTATTGTGAAATAATTTCATTGGTTTCTTACACACAAAAAATTGTTCCTAAGTAATTAGAAGCATTTCAACTAATAAAGTTTTTTGAATAATTTACTCAAAATGTAAGTAGAAAAAACTATAAACTTGGTAAAATAATTCTAGTTTTCGCATAATATATGCGAATAAATTTTATTAGTTGAAATGCTCCTAATTACTTGGCAAAGATTTTTTTGTTTGTATGCTGTCAATTTTTAAGCTATTTTGTATATTATGTTTTCCCTTAAGGGGTGAAATTTTTGAAGTCCAGCAACTCTATTCAGTTTGTTTTGTTTTAATCTGTTTTTGTTTTAAGTTGCCTTTTATCCATGAGCTGTATTCTGTATGGTGAGTAAAATGTATGGAGTAAATGGTGACTTTGGTCGGTTGTTGTCAACACTAATGGTTAGTGCCAGTGTTGCCAGTAAAGATATAATTCATATACCAATTAGAGATGAGCGATATTTTCATACCGGTGATTTAATCACAGTTATTGATAAATCACTGGTAACGGCAGTGATCAAATATTTCTGGTCGCAGTTACTCGGAATGTCGTTCTTTTAATATTTTTGTACTATTCTTTCTTGCAAACTTCATTGTGCACAGTAATACATGTTTTTTTTTTCAAAAAAATGACTTGCTTTCACACTCTTATGAATAAAATGTCTCCTTCTATCATGTCTTTGTTACCGGTCGCAACTATTCTTTTTTTAAGGCCCAGTTTTTCGGAAGTGGATTATCTTTAAACTTAGTTTAACGCAGTTTGTAACTGGAATACTGCTTTTAAAATGTGGTTTATTTTGTTTTATTTCAATAAAGAAATAAATTATACTCGAGAAAAAGTTTTTCCGGCAAATTTTTGTTAATAAACTTTGAAATGGCTGACAAAATTCGTTTTCGGTTTAACTAAACCAAGTTTAACTGACATCTTAAAAACTCGCCATAAATATTATTTCGTTTATTTATCAGAAAATCGCAGTCTTTTCCATAGAAAAACCGTGATCACGATCACAGTTTAAAAGAACAACGATTTGAACATTTCACGATTTCACTGAGAACAATGTTACTGAAAAATCGCCGGATCGCCCATCTCTATTACAAATCCGTAATCACGGTCACTGTTTAAAAGAACGGTGATTAGAAAATCACGATCACTGCACCCAAAAAAGTACGTGGTCGCATAGTCAACAAAATCCATAGTCAATTTAGATTTTTTATAAATCAACTATAATAATCAATAACAACTATTGGTGTAGGCATTAGCAACTACATTATACATAGTCGATTTTGTAATTACTACATACCTAATTGTGAAATACAAATTGTCAAATAGAAAAATAAATAAAACAGCCAAAATTAAAAAAAAAAATTTGTTTAAATATATAAATTTCAAATAAGAGATGTTCCAATACAATTTCCCACCTATTTTGCTCGAATTGCAATTAATGAGTTTATTTTTCATTGTAGATAAAATTTCAAATCAAGTCCAAAACTAAAGGTAAATAATTGCAAAATATACGAATTTCCATATATTTAGTTAGAATTTAATTTTAAATAATTTATTCTATTTGTTTCCAGAATTTACAAATAAGGTCCAAAAGGAAAATCCTATCTGCAGATTACTGAACATTATATTATATCTTATATAATGCAAATAATTTAAAATATCATGTTTTAATTTAAATAAAAATATGGTGAACAATTAATTTGATTAAACTTTTATTTATTGCAAAAATTAAGTTAAAATATAAAGATCCGTGGTTTCTATTGACCATTTTTAAAATTAAAGTAGTCGTTGGCTACCACGTTTAGATTTAATTTAATTTCTACTAGGAAATCATTGGCATTAACTTTTTCCATAGTTAATTTCTAGAATTTAATTAAACATAGTTGCCTTGCACTACTTTATATCAACTATGGCATAGTGGGGGTTATTTCACCTATGAAATAGTTGAAAATATAGTGATCAGTAACTACGTATTTTTAAGGGTGTGGTAGTAGCGTTATTCAGAAATCACCGGATCGCTCATCTCTAATACCAATTAGAGATGAGCGGTATTTACAAACCGGTGATTAAGTCACTGTGATTTAAAAATAACTGTTAACCTGGGTTGTCAGATAAGGGGATTTCGCCCCAAATTGGGGATTTCAGCTTCGGGTTAAGGTCAGATTTTCGTGGGGAGGGATTTGGGGATTTCACAAAATTTTGGGGATTAGCCATGTTCTTAAGTATTTTTGGGGATTTCTGTTTTTGTCTTTTTTTTGTATATTGTGTATTTCATTGGGTTTGAGTGTTAGGATCAGCGTTGCCGAAAAGTTTGTGCTCATATCCCCATTTGACAAATTGAAATCCCCAAAAATCCCCAAAACAAATTTGGAAATCCCCAAATATTTCCCCAATATTGTTTTTAATACGAATTTGAAATAAAAACCCATTTTTAATGAAAATTAAATTTTATTTGTTAATATTCTTAAATAAAAAAAAAAAACCTTTATTACATCAAAGGAATTAAATTTGCAAAAAAAGCAAAATTTATACAGTGTATAGAATAATGGCATATACCAAAACTTTAACGGTATTACTTTTGGTAGCGAGCACGAGCACCAGGACCGCCGAATTTCTTGGGTTCGCAACGACGTGGATCACCTTCCAACAAAGTTCTGTCGTATTGAATAAGAATATCTTTAATTTCTTTTTTTTTGAGGCTTCATCTACATATTTTTGGTAGAAGGCAATCAAAGCCTTTGAGATGGCATGACGGATGGCACAGATTTGAGCAACATGACCACCACCGTTAAAGCGGACACGGATAATTACACCAGCGAATTTTTCCTTACCAAGCAATAAAGGTTCTTGCAATTTGTATTGCAAAACCTTGGGTTCAATTTGTTCCAATGGACGGCCAATGACAAGGAGAAGACCACGACCGCGTTTGCAATAGGCTACAGCCGTAGCAGTTTTTTTACGTCCAAAAACTTGAACAGCGTGAATAGGTTCCCTTCGTTTTGGTTGAATTTTGCTTGGCGACCTAAGTAGAAAAGACCGGAAATTAAAAACAGCACACTGAACAATATTATAGATAATGACTTTCAATCAATAAATTCAAGAAAGTATTAATATAGTCTTAAACTAATATAAAAACATTAAATGAACACATTCAGTCAGATTAAGTACCCGAGTAAAAAAAATTATATATAATCATATGTGGCATATATTTATTACAATATATAATTAGACATGTCGTTGTGTATATCCATATATAATTATATATGACGTCTTTTTCCAAAATTGTTCCTTATATTATGCCATATATAATTTCATCTAATTAGATATCGGTCTTTATAATATTAGATATGGTATATATGATTATATATTACATAGCATGGCTGATCTTATTGCATATATAGTTGTATTTAGAGCTATATCTTAATATATATGGCGGCATTTTAGGAATATATAATTATATATGGTATCATTTAAACAATATATAACTATATATGGTGCCAGTTAAAACTATAAATTATCATATATGGTGGCATTTAAACAATATATGGTCATATATGGTACCTCATGAACAAAATCTTTAATACAGTTGCAGATATGATAATATATGCTACTAAATATAGTGCCATATATATTTATATATGCCCAAGTAAAAAAAATGATATGGAGACATATGAAGTTATATTTAATTATATATAATCTTTTATGTAATTAGATATAATTATATCCGAAAAATGAGAACATCTTATTGTATCTTATTGTATCGAATTGTATACAATTGTATACAATTTGGTTCAATTTGATACAATTTTATGCAATTCGATACAATTGTATCCGAATTTTGTCCTCATCCAATTACATCAAATTATATCTTTTTGTATAAAATTATATAAAATGTTATAAAAGTGCACATAGTTTGATACAATTATATCTAAAAATTGACCTTATACTTTAGATCATATTATATATGAACACATCTAACAATATACAAAAATTATTTTTTTAAATAAAAAAGATATGCAATATCTGGAGATCAGACCTGGGGGATTTCAATTACAATTGCAAATAAATGTAATTGAAATTAAAAAAACTCAATTACATTTCATGTAACTGTAATTGAAAATTTTCAATTACAAGTGATTTCAATTACATTTAGAACTAAAGTGTTTTTTGTTAAAATTTTGTAGAAAAAACTGACTGGGATAAGTTGGATAGGCGTGGATATTTGTTCTTTTTGTCATTATTTATTTTCCGAAAAAATTTAATTGTACCCTATTAAAAAAAATTAATATGGAGCTTTATATGGTAATATATAATTTAATGTGATCCATATACCATTTCATCCGAAAAATGGCCCGATATAATTGTGTCAGTTGGTTATCACTTTTTATCTAAATGCATCAGTTTAGATCTTAACTTATTAGATTATATATTAAACAGATAAAATTTTATCTGATTTTTGACCTGATACAATTTTATGGGTTTATGTCGCATGGTATTAGTTTAGATCCAAATAGATATATTTCTATACAAACTTATATAGTTATATCTGAATTTTGACCTGATGCAATTATATCTGCTTTAAAACTTTGATACAATTATGTAAGGCAAATGTCGGCTACAAATATATTTTATTTATATAAAATTGTATCAACTACGATCTAAACAGATACCATTAGATATAAACCGCTAAAATTGTATCAGGTCAAAAATTGGATATAATTTCATCTGAATAATGTATAATTTTATTAGTTGAGATCTAAACTAATACAATTAGATAAAAACTGATAAACAACTGATACAATTACATCGGGCCATTTTTCGGATGAAACAGTATATTTATACAGATATAACTTAATCGAATTTTATACGACTATATGTAACTGTTTTTACTCGGGTAATTGACATTTTTTCAATTACAATTATATGTAATGTATAATTGAAAATTTTCAATTACAAATTACTTGTAATTGTTTTTTTTTTAATTACAATTACTTCTTATATGGCTCCACATATAGTTTTATATTATTATGTATAGTGTCATACTAAATTATATATAAACGTATATGTAATTATATCTGTAATATGTTACTTTATGTACTTATATATAGCACATGCAATTATATGTAGGCCAGTATGTAAAAATATAAAATCACATATGTCTCCATATTAAAACCTTTGAGGAAAAAATATCTAACATGTGACTATATAAATGTATATCTGCTTGAATTTAAAAGCATATGTGGCCATATGGAACTATAAGTTCCCTACGGGGAATGAGGAGTCAATTGCCCTCCAAGGACCTGTCCCGTGACCGGTCAACCGAAGGCATATTACTAAATTAGTACAAATATGAACAAAAGAGAATTAATTAATTTTCTAAGTATTTTCTGATCCGTTATTTTCACTGTTGCTTTTAAAAAAACTTGACCGATACCGAAATAAAAACAAAATTCGCGGCATATTTTTCAAAATATTTTTTATTTATTTTACTCTTTTATTTATTTTTAACTTTATTTTTTCACGATTTGCTGATTTTAGCTCTTATTTTAAATTTCTATAATGTTTTGCTAAGAAATTTTTAGTTTTGTATTCTCAACGTTTTTTTAATGTTAAAGCTGTTTTAGTTTTAACAATTGGTATTTCATTTAACTTTTCTTTGTAATTTAAGGGGAATTTTTTAAATTTTTATTTATATTATCAGAGGTTTTGAGGTAATTTTCTAATTTTTAATTGATTTTTTAATTTAATTTTGGCCAACGAAAAAACCAAGTCAACTGCCATTAAGGGACCTATCCCATGACCGGTCAATCGGGGGCATATTCAAGGCACTTCCACCATATTTGTGTGTGTGTTAATGTTGTTTTCTTTTCTATTTTTTTTCTTTGCCATGTTTTTTTTATTTGCTGTGTGTGTGTTTGTTTTTTCTTTCTCTTTTTTATTTGAACAGAAACGAAAACCATAACTTAAACATCAGCCAGCCATCACGCATAAGCAACGTTAGCTCAGACGGTAGAGCGTTTGCCTCACAAGCAGAAGGTTGTGTTATCGAGCCCTACTTCGACGCCAAGTAGATTATTTTTAATTCTTAATTTTTTATTAGTTTATTTGAAAAGCTATTTTTAGACACACCACCTTACTGCCACAATGTGTCTAAACTGTGGCAATTGGTCATTTCCAATGACAACGCCATGTTAAAGTGATATGTCTCTTTCAAACAAAAAGACCGATCAGCGACCGGTCTCCGCCCCCTTGGGACCTATCCTGCGTGTCATCTGGGACCGGTCCCTTTCCCCGTAGGGTTACTTTATGCAATTACATAAAATAATATATGGTTATATCAAAACTTTTTTACTCGGGTGGTGTTATTTAAGTAATATATTACTATATATGGTGCCATTTAAACCATATATTATCATATATGGTGCCATTTCAATAATATATGCTCATATATGGGACCTCATGAACAACATTTTTAATACAGTTCCAGATATGATAATATATGCTACCATATACTTTGATATATCGTATTATTTAAACAACCCGAGCAAAAAAAGTTATATATAGTCATATATGTGATTAAGTTATATCTGTATAAATACCCGGTGAAAAATGTTCATATACGCTCAAACATGTTCATATATGGTTTATGTATGGACACATATGAACAAAGATGGATTTTTTATGAACATATATGGATTTTATATGAACATATATGGAAGTATATGTGATTCTATATATGGAAAAAGATTTCATATACATACAGACATATGTATATGGAGGCATCTGTTATTTCATATATGGAAAAGGCACCCATATATGGACAAATATGGAAGTATATGTTATTCAATTTATGCAAAAGGTATATGAACATATTTGGAAGAATAAATTTTTCCATATGTGTAAGAGGAACTCATATTTGGATAAATATGGAATTATATTTAATGCCATGAATAAAAAAAGGAACATATGTTGCGCCTAATTTGAATGTCGTACATACATTTACATCTATAGTACAACCTTATAAAGGACAGCAACGTTCGCATGTATTCGCATATATTTAATCAATGTATATGTTCATATATGTCCATATTTATACATATATGGTTGGACCATAAATGTTCATATATGGTAATTTTTCACCGGGTATACAGTTTCATGCGAAGAATGGCCCGATATATTTTTATCAATTGTTTATCAATTTTTATCTAAATGTATCAGTTTAGATCTGACCTGATTAAATTATGTGTTTAATAAATTATGTGTTTTTGACCTGATACAATTTTATCGGTTTGATCGTAATTGGTTCAATTTTATATAAGTAAAATATAATTGTATCCGACATTTACCTTATACAATTATATCAAAGTTTTAAACTGATATCAGGTCAAAATTGGGATATAACTATATAATTTTGTATACAAATATATCTACTTGGACCTAAACTGATACCATGTGATATAAACCAATAAAATTGTATCAGGTCAAATATCAGATACAATTTCATCTGATTAACACATAATTTAATCAGGTCAGATCTAAAATGATGCAATTAGATAAAAACTGATAAACAACTGATACAATTTTATCGGGCCATTTTTCGGATCAAATGGTACATGGATGACTCTAAGTTATATATTACCATATAAAGCCCCATATTGTTTTTTTTTAATAGGGAACATACCATATATGGTGCCATTTAAACAATATTTGGTCATATATGGTAACTCATCAGCAACTACAATATTAACTGTATTGCAGAAGCTATTAATTGTATTTCTGAAATTTTAAATGTATTTCAGAAATTATGGAATGTATTTCAGAAATTTATTAATTGTATTTCAGAAATAATCAAATCTATTTCAGAACTTGTTGATTGTTTATCATAGTTAATAGAGAAAAATTTCTAAATTACATTTCATAATTTCTGAAATACAATTGCTAATTTGTGGAATACAGTTTGATAATTTATGAAATACAGTTGTGAATTTCGGAAATACAATTAATAATTTCTGAAATACAATTGATAAAACTGAAATTCAATTGACTAGTTCTGAAATACAATTCATAAATCTGAAAAATAATTGATAAGTTCTGAAATACAATTGATAAAACTGAAATTCAATTGATTATTTCTGAAATACAATTGATAAATCTTAAAAACAATTGATACAATTGGAAATGGTGTAGAGCGTTAAAAAGTTGCAAATAAAATTATTTTTTTTTTAAAATTCAATTTAATAAAAAAAATATAATTTTATAAAAACATTTATAGAAAATAAAATTATAATTTTATAAAAAGAAAATCTTTTTATAAAAAAAAAATGCGCTAGCCGTGAACGGTATCGAACTCGATACCTTCTGAGTTGAAACCTTATTTTAACAAAATATTGTAATTTTTATAAAATCAGTGCTCTGTCAGTGTATTATTTTTTGAACTGTTGTCAATATCTGTCTGGGATTTTATTTAATCCCAAATAAATGGAGATCTTACGTAGTACCCAAATATAATGCGGGATCTAATTTTATCTGTCATTTTTCTGGATAGTTTTAGATGTCAATCCCCAAATATATTGCTGTTTCTAATTCGATCTGCCATTTTAATACTGAAATAAATTGCTAGGTCTAATTCGATCTGCAATTTATGGGATAAATTAAGATCTTACCAAATCCCCAAATATATAACTGGATTTAATTCGATCTGCAATTTATCGGAAAAGTTAAGATCTTACGCAATACCGAAATATATTACTGGATCTAATTTTTGATCTGTCATTTTTTGGATATATTTAGATCTTACTTAATCCCCAAATATATTGCCGGATCTAATTTGATCTGCCATTTTTCGGATCAAATTAGATCTAAGTTTATCCACAAATATATTGCTGGATCTAATTCCATCTGCCATTTTTCGGATCAATTTAGATCTAAGTTTATCCCCAAATATATTGCTGGATCTAATTCGATCTGCCACTTTTTTGGATCAATTAGATCTAAGTTTATCCACAAATATATTGCTAGATCTAATTCGATCTGCCAAAATTGAGATCAAATTAGATCTAAGTTTATCCACAAATATATAGCTCTATCCAATTCGATCCGCCATTTTTCGGATCAAATTAGATCTAAGTTTATCCACAAATATATAACTGGATCTAATTCGATCCGTCATTTTTCGGATCAAATTAGAGCTAGGTTTATCCCCAAAGTTATCATTGGACCTCCCAATTTTGAGATATAACTTGATCTTTTTTTATCCCCATATATACAATGGGATCTAATACGATATCATTGGATACACCCAATTTTGAGATCTAATTGGATCAGCTAGATATTACAGCAGATCTTAAACAATATCAAATTGGATATGATTAGATATTGCGCGAGATCAATTTTTTTTACTCGGGTATGCATTATTTTAGTTGGTTTAGAAAAAACTTATCAAATTTATTTTTACTATGAAAAAAAATATATATCGACCATTCCACGACAAAATCTGACCTTTAGATTTCTGTTTTAATTATATTTTTTAACCTGGAACTCTATGTACCCACTTAAAGACTGCCGTTTTTATTTTGTGTTCTAAAAAATCCCGATTTGATTCGCGATTGCCTTTTACGAGAAATGAAAAATTACAAAAGGTGTGTAAGTTTCAACATTTATATTTTCTTTAATATTCATTCACGGAATACAATTTTTTTTTTAAAGAGAAATAACACTCAAGAAATTCTTCCTATTTATTAACGTGTTGCTTCCTTTGGAAAGGGGATAGAGAAGAAGTGAAAGGTGGTGAAAAATGAAGGGCTTCAAATAGTTCAAAAGTTGTTGAACATATTTTAAGAGATCAAATGGTTAATTCTGCTTCTGTTAAGATTTATGAGTCACAATATGCTTTTCGCAAAGGTCATAATACTACATCACTGCTTCTTAGACTTACAGATTCTATTAGGTCGAATATTAATGATGATAAGTTAAGTGTCTTGATTTCGTTAGATCTCTCTAAAGCCTTTAACTCTATTAATTTTGATCTGATGATTATTAAGCTTAGGAGTAAATATAAATTCTCAAGATCTGCTTGTAGGCTTATATTTTCCAACCTAAATGGTAGGTCTCAGTTTGTGATAGCTAAAAATGTGGAATCTGTCATACTTCCTCTTCATTCTGGAGTTCCTCAGGGATCTGTCTTGGGTCCTCTACTATTTCTTTTATACATCAATGATCTTCCTGAGGTAACATATGCATTAGCATCTGAAACATTTTTGTTTGCAGATGATGTTTTCCTACTCTTTAAAGGCAATCGTAGATATGTTGAGGTTTTTGAAAATAATATAAATGTTTGTCTTGACCGGGTTCTGCATTGGACTACCACTTACTCCTTAGCCATCAATTCGTCAAAAAATAAAGCTATGATGTTTGGACCTACAAATCGCTTTTTTCCTAACATAAAGATTTTTTTGGGAGATGATGAAATTCAATTTGTCAGTGATCATAAATGTTTGGGAGTTACACTTGATAGTAAGCTGTCTTTTAAGTCTCACATTGATGCCTTATCGGGTAAAGTTTGGAGCTCTCTGCGCAGGATGTACCGGACTAACATTTTATTGCCGTTACATATTAAAAAGGGTTGGCACATGCGATTTTGATGACGCAAATTCTCTATGGACTTGAAGTAGTATCTGTTACTTTAAATATGAATATTAAAAGATTAAAACGCATTGTGAATATTATTGTCCGATTTGTATATAACGTTAAACGTAGGGATCATATCTTAGATTATGTTAAAATTTTTCTTGGGTCTTCCTTTTTACAATTTTATAATATATCGTAATTTAATCATGTTTTATAGAATAATGAGAAATGCCAGACCGTCAGCTTTATGTATATCATTTGTTTTCTCTCCTTTTGATAGAAATCCTCACTTTATTTCCCCTAGAATACGAAGATATGCATTTGAAATGTCTTTCGTTGTTAGAACTACTCGTTATTGGAATGGATTGCCTTACTGTTTGCGTATTTTCTCACAATCTAATAATGCATTTAGATTGAAGCTCTTAGAATATCTTTCTAACCTTGATTCTTAATAGAATTTACTTTAAGTATTTGGCTGTGTTACCCCTAGTGGACTTTACAAAAGTTACGCTTTTTACATTATTTTAACCATTGCTTTATTAAAACATTATGGCTGGGGAGCCAATGAGATTTGTATTTGTGAATGAACTTTTTTTATTATTAAAGCTGTGTTTTCGACTTAACTATATCCGTTAACTCATAAAAAAACTCAAAGTGCATAAAAACGCGTTTAAGACGAAAACTAACACATTACTTTTCGTATGCACGGTAACTTTCAACACGGATAATTATCAACGTTGAAAACTCAACGTTTATACATTTTTAGATCTAACATAACTTATTCGCGTTACTTCTTCAAAACTTTTGCTGACGTACGTTCGATTATAACGGAAAAATTATAAACATAACCTGTTCAAAATTTTTTTATACGACAATCGGTTTAACATAGATTTGCTTTAAATACTTAACGTTGATAGGCATGAGAAAAAATACAGCTTAAGTTATTTTTGAATTTTATAATTTAGGTGTTATTATTGCTGTGTAATATAGTTTTTTTTGGCCTTATTGGCTTTATAGTACGGAAATGAATAAATAAAAATAAAAAATAAAATAAAAAAAAAAATAAATATGACAACACTGTAATTGCGCGAGATGTCGAATATTAGAACAGTTTTTGCGTGCCATCTTATGAAGAGTTGGCGAACTTTGTTAAGCTTTTTAGTTCATAGCCCTGTTATATTATTTTACTTCGGTGGTGTTTAGTAGAGATGAGCGATCCGGTGATTTTTGAATAACGCTGCTACAGGGATGATAAATGGGATTTTCAAAATAGTAATAACCAGCTTAAAAAATAGTATTTTTTTGACGTCCATAGTATCAAAAAATATTTTTTATATTCTAACCACCCCTATGAGTGTATTGAGTTGGCGCTTATGATGTCAGTTCGTCTGTCCATATAAAATGAACGATCTTTGTAAGCAAATTACAGGTCGCATTTTTTTTTAATATTTTGACGAAGTTTGGTACATACATAAATTTGTAATGCATGAAGGACTAACGCTATTGAAAATTTTTAAAATCGGTATATGTTTTGAACTAATAATCATGAAGAAGTCCTATCTGATATTAAATTTATTGATATTAGTGGTATAACCAATACAAAGGGATTTTAGACGATTTCTTTCAGGGGACCTATATAATTTTATTCGTTAATGAGGTAGTGATAATTCCAGGAAAAACCCAGGCTCACATTTAGCTTAGTTTCTCCCGGCTCTTTTTTTACAGCATTCTGAAGGCCGGTTTTAGTTCGATTAATTACGAATATTTTATTGCTTTTTCGTGGTTTTTTTATTCTTTGCTATTTATTCGCTATCGAGACAACTGTTAGACTAGTGTAGAAAACCAACGTGTCAAGTTAAAAAAAAAACAAAATATCTGAAAAAATCAATATAGGAGAAATCGATATTTGAAGTTGCTAAACGAGTTTCAATGTAATTATACAATGAACTATGTGGTATGGAATACAATAACTTTGTGCTGACGTTTGATTCAGAATTTTATTTGAATGAAGTGCCAGAAAGTCGTATTCAATTTCGTTTGAAGGCGAAAATTATTTTAAAGGGATTTACGTGTCTATTCCTACGAAAAGTCTGTAACTCTTAGTTGGGAGTGTATTTCCCTTGTATTTGTTGTTGCAAAGTCATAATAAATTATATTAATTCAAATTTTTGTTTGAAAACTACTAAAAAATTAAGACCTGGTATCGATACAATCATAACATTGGTAGCATTCGGCAGAGAAACCTTAAACTGATACCGGTGACTTGTAGCGCTTTGTGATTACTTACTCTGCTGAACGATGTTTTCTTTGTTTTATTTTTAAATACATTTTTTATATATTTTCCTTTGATTTTTAAAATTTTTTATTTTTGAATTATATTTGTATGTTTTTATTTGTCAATCATACAAAACAAAAATTTTTAAAATCAACAACAACAAAAGTATCACTATTTGATCAAAAGAAGCAAACATTTTTTACGCTACCAAAATATGACAGCGCTCAGACTGAGCGGTTAGTGATCAGGTCGTTCAGCAGATAGTTGTACAACTGTTGTAGAACTGTTGACTATTAAATTTTATCTGCCGAACGTACCCATTGACAAATAAAAATTTAAATTTTTTTAATTTTGTTGTTGTTTTGTATGAAAAGTTGTTACTCTCAGTCTTAAAAATTGTCTCAAGATAGTCATAACGAGTCACAAGCAGGAATAGGCACCTTAATTAATTTAGCTCATTTGATTTAGTCAACTATTAAATTAAGTACCACCCCAATTAACGTAATCCTCGACGAACACAACTTCTTGGTTATCACAACAATTAATAGTTGCTATTATTAAGGATTTTTTAAAATAAAAAATACGAAATTTTCGAAAAAATTTTATATTTTAATAATTTCGGTCATTTAATTACGTTTCTTTCAATTTTTAAATCTTTTACTTGGGGTTTTACTAGGGTTTGGGATTTTGGGAATGAAAAAATTTGATTCCCGGGAAATATTTTTGAACAAAATTGTTAATGAAAACCACCTATATAAGTAATTTTTGTTAAAAAAAAAACACTATTTCAGTACAAATGCAGTCTGTGTAGTGAGAATTCAAAGTAAAAAATATCAGAATGTTGAACATTTGATTTCACATAAATTACTCGCAGCACTGCCAAATGAATTGCATGATTCCAGCAGAAAGCACCTACTACTGGACTGTCAGAAACAAACCGTTTCATCACACTTGGCCCATTAGATATGGTGGCCACAATGTTATTTTCCAAAGACAAATAAAACTCTTCTAGTCTTATTTCTACAATACTTCTTATTTCATCAGCATTACATCTTCCTGATATATAAACCAACCCCAGGTTATAAAATGAATTATTTCCGTTTATACATATGTTCAAATATCTCTTGTGATATTCTTGTCCATTCATATAAGATTATAGTAAATCTCCTATTGTTAGAAATATTGCTCGATATTTCTTTTATCATGATATCTTTTACATGATTGTAGTAATTTAATATAATTTTCTTTACATCGGTTTCATTTTCTTGCAATGCCAGGTTTTTATTATAAAAACTTTCTCGAATAAACGAAGATCTAGTTATGGTGCGGATTGACTGCGGCTAATTTGGATACCATTTCAGGAAATGTTTGCCCTACCATAAAAGCTTTAATGCCTATTCAGCTTACACTTTTTTCTTCGGGTACGTTGCTAATTTTAGCTGAAACGTTATTCTTGTTGTTTTTTTCTTCAAGAGAAGTTGCATGACCATCAATTTTTGTTTTTTTTTTGTGAACCAAATTTAGATGTCGGATAACCAAATTTAGATACCACCGTTAACCATTAGTCTTTTCTTTTCACATTTATTAATGAAAACGTTACTTATAAAATTATTGACCCTTAATTTAAAGGAGTATTTTAAATTTAAAGTCGACTTTATTTTTAATCAAACGGTTTTGTTCATTTTGTGTATGAAAACCTTACAAAAATATTTATATTTTCAAATATTTTGATTGGTTGAAAATAAATTAACCAATCAGAATGCTTCAAAAATAAACCAAGTCAAGGTATACTGCCACCCAATATTTTAACTAAAGTTACCTAAATTATATATTTGAAAAATTTAGATAGTAAGGGCAACTATTTGTAAGAAACAAAGCTATTTTTTCATATTTCTTTTAAACATTTTACCAAGTTTTTAGGTTTAACTACTTAAATTTTAAATAAGTTATGCGAAAAATCTTTATTAGTTGAAATGCTCCTAATTACTTGGCAAAGATTTTATTTGTGTGTCAAATAAATGTATTCCCTTTTAAAAGATTTTAACAATGACATTTTTGTTTTGGTATTTAAAATGTCTTTTATGACTAAAATTAAAAAATCCTATTCGAAACAAAAACAATTTAAAAAATTTAATATTTTTAAAATTTCCCGTTTTCCCGGGAAAAATATATTATTTTCCCGGGAATTCCCGGCAATCTTTTCCCGGGATTTCCCGGAAATTCCCGCCCGGGAATTCCCGAACCCCAAACCCTAGGTTTTACACACATTTTTATTTAAAACTCCGATAGTTGATTTGCAGTATTTGGTATGAAAATTAAAAAATAAAATATGAAAATTTGGAAATAGTACTAACTGAGTGATAGGAGTACCATAGTACTTTTGAGGTTCTAATAATACCATAAAAAATACTATAGTACCAACTTTATCATCCCTGCGCTGCTACCAGTGATCGTGATTTTCAAATCACCTTTCTTTTAAACAGTGACCGTGATCACGGGTTTGTAATAGAGATGGGCGATCCGGCGATTTTTCAGTAAGATTGTTCTCAGTGAATGTGATTTACAAATCGCTGTTCTTTTAAACTGAACTGAAAAGACTGCGATTTTCTGATAAATAAACGAAATAATATTTATGGCCAGTTTTTAAGATGTCAGTTAAACTTGGTTTAGTTAAACCGAAAACGAATTTTGTCGGCCATTTCAAAGTTTATTAACAAAAATTTACCGGAAAAACTTTTTCTCGAGTATAATTAATTTCTTTATTGAAATAAAACAAAATAAACCACATTTTAAAAGCAGTATTCGAGTTACAAACTGCGTTAAACTAAGTTTAAAGATAATCCACTTCCTAAACAGTGGGCCTTAAAAGAAGAATAGTTGCGACCGGTAACATGATATATAGAATGAGGCATTTTATTCAGAAGAGTGTGAAAGCAAGTCACTGTTATTGAAAAAAAAAACAAATATTACTGTGCACGTTGGACTATTACACGTTAGGTTGCGGGTTCGATCCCCAACCAAGGCAACATCAATTTATGAAAAATACTAATATGTATGAGTTTTTCTATCCCTCATACATCGCAACGTCCTCCTTCGGTGTTCCCATAGCACTAAACACTAGAGATGAGCGATATTTTCACACCGGTGATTTAATCACAGTTATTGATAAATCACTGGTAACGGCAGTGATCAAATATTTCAAGTCGCAGTTACTCGGAATGTCGTTCTTTTAATATTTTTGTACTATTCTTTCTTGCAAACTTCATTGTGCACAGTAATACATGTTTTTTTTTTTTCAATAACAGTGACTTGCTTTCACACTCTTCTGAATAAAATGTCTCCTTCTATCATGTCTTTGTTACCGGTCGCAACTATTCTTCTTTTAAGGCCCAGTTTTTAGGAAGTGGATTATCTTTAAACTTAGTTTAACGCAGTTTGTAACTTGAATACTGCTTTTAAAATGTGGTTTATTTTGTTTTATTTCAATAAAGAAATTAATTATACTCGAGAAAAAGTTTTTCCGGCAAATTTTTGTAAATAAACTTTGAAATGGCTGACAAAATTCGTTTTCGGTTTAACTAAACCAAGTTTAACTGACATCTTAAAAACTCGGCATAAATATTATTTCGTTTATTTATCAGAAAATCTCAGTTTTTTCCATAGAAAAACCGTGATCACGATCACAGTTTAAAAGAAAAGGGATTTGTAAATCACATTCACTGAGAACAATGTTACTGAAAAATCGCCGGATCGCCCATCTCTATTACAAACCCGTGATCACGGTCACTTTTTAAAAGAACGGTGATTTGAAAATCACGATCACTGGTAGCAGCGTTATTCAAAAATCACCGGATCGCTCATCTCTAGTGCCAACTATATTAGAGATGACAAATTTAGCGCAAACTCTACGAGATTTCTATCCCGTGTAGATGTGCCTTAAGATTTGCACACACAAAGTTAAGTTAGCTCTCTCACATTTAGAATCTTTAAGATTTTAATTAGGATTATATATCCAGCGTTACGATTTCTTTTACTTAAAATCATATGACTCAATCCTATAATGTAAACTAGAGATGAGCGATCCGGTGATTTTTGAATAACGCTACTACCAGTGATCGTGATTTTCAAATCACCGTTCTTTTAAACAATGACCGTGATCACGGGTTTGTAATAGAGATGGGCGATCCGGCGATTTTTCAGTAACATTGGGTCATATGAATAAAACTTAGCAATTACTTCGAAGTAATTACTTTGGGCTTAGGAATGGCTTTTAACTACAAATTTACCAATTGGCTGGTAGAATAGGATGAAATGTAAACGAAAAGTTAAAAATTTAATTTCTAGTCTACTCCCAAGTAGACTAGATTTGTGAAGTAATTGCTTAAAAAACCCTGTATTTCCCCCTATTAGTAATATCTATTTTTTTATTCATATGAGCCATTGTTCTCAGTGAATGTGATTTGCAAATCGGTGTTCTTTTAAACTGTGATCGTGATCACGGTTTTTCTATGGAAAAGACTGCGATTTTCTGATAAATAAACGAAATAATATTTATAGCGAGTTTTTAAGACGTCAGTTAAACTTGGCTTAGTTTAACCGAAAACGAATTTTGTCAGCCATTTCAAAGTTTATTAACAAAAATTTGCCGGAAAATCTTTTTCTCGAATATAATTTATTTCTTTATTGAAATAAAACAAAATAAACCACATTTTAAAAGCAGTATTCCAGTTACAAACTGCGTTACACTAAGTTTAAAGATAATCCACTTCCTAAAAACTGGGCCTTAAAAGAAGAATAGTTACGACCGGTAACAAAGACATGATAGAAGGAGACATTTTATTCAGAAGAGTGTGAAAGCAAGTCACTGTTATTGAAAAAAAACATGTATTACTGTGCATAATGAAGTTTGCAAGAAAGAATAGTACAAAAATATTAAAAGAACGACATTCCGAGTAACTGCGACTTGAAATATTTGATCACTGCCTTTACCAGTGATTTATCAATAACTGTGATTAAATCACCGGTATGAAAATATCGCTCATCTCTACACCCTAAAAATTTCTTAGTTGATTATAACGAAATTTTCAACTATCTCATAGGTGAAATACCTCTAACTAATATATAGTTGAATTGATTTAGTTGTTGGCAACTAAGTTTTCTGAATATAAGCAAATTAACTAGGAATATAGGTACTTGCAACGATATGATAGAAAAATAAAATAAAATTGAAATTGGTGGAAAACAGACATAAACACTAAATAAAAATTGTACATTATTTTCTGAGCACTTTTATTTTAACACTCTTTAAATTTACACATAAAATATTTGTATTTACGATTTGCTACCTATGAATTTGCCCTTTCTCTTCCTATCGGTTCTTTTTTTCAAAACATTCCTCCTTTGGGTTTTATTAAGATGGTTTTCTTGTTATTCTAAAATCTGGAAAATAAAACCAAGCATGAACTTTCATATATTTTCCCAAAACAAATTTCAAAATCCCCAAATATTTCCCTAATATTATTTTTAATACGAATTTGAAATAAAAACCCATTTAATAATGATTATGATTTTCAATCCTTTAGAAAAACAAAACCATTACTAAAAAATATATATCGACCATTACACGACAAAATCTGACCTTTGGATTTCTGTTTTAATTACATTTTTCACCCTGGAACTCTATGTACCCACTTAAAGACTGCCGATTTTATTTTCTAGAAATTCTACAAAATTTATGGATAATAATTTTAGTTATTAAACCCACCAGCATTGAAGTTAACCCCCTAATGCACAAGGCCGCCTAAAGGCGGTCTTCAGATTTTAAGACTTTATGGTAGAAAAAATTAATTAAAACATATAATCATCGATTAACATTCTGCAAATAAATATAATGATGAAAAATTTTCGGTTTACAAAAAAAAAAATCGCGAAAACATTTTTTTCCAAAACGGAAAATTTTTTCATCATTATATTTGTTTGCAGAATGTTAATCGATGATTATATGTTTTAATTAATTTTTTCTACCATAAAGTCTTTTTTGGCGTTCCGCTATTATTTTGCAATATTTTAAGTGCGGTTTTTTAAAATTTATAATCTAGGGAGTATAATATCCATTTGCAGGATGTAGATCGTTGATTAAGTTTTTTAATTAATTTGTTATACCATAAAGACTTTTGCGTTCCGCTATTATTTTGCAATTTTTTTAATGTGGTTTTTTAAATTTCATACTCTCCGACTATAATACTAATTTCATACAACAAAGTTTGTTGCTTAGTTTGCAAAAAAAAACCCAAAAATTTTTTTACAAATTGCAAAATTTTTTCATAATTATATTTGTTTGCAGAATGATAATCTCAGATTGTGTATTTTAATTATTTTTTCAGCCATAAAGCCTTTTTCCGAGTTCCGCTATTATTTTGCAATTTTTTAAGTGCGGTTTTTTTGAATTTATAATCTAAATGAGTATCCATCCACTTGTATATATTTTGTTTAATTTTTTCTGTAACACGGCGAGCTAGCCAAATTGTTGCTAAACTCTGAGAAAGAGCCATTTTTTCGGCTCTTGCTCAAATTGAAAAATGAGCGAGCCACAAATTCTGGTACGCTCATTTTTTTTAAAGAGCGAACAAAAGTTTTTGGCTCATTCATTCAAAAGAGCGAGCCAAATTTTTGAGCTCGCTCATTTTTTTTAATGAGCAAGAGCCGAATGACAGCAATTTCGTATTTTTATGCATGTATTATTATAAGAGTTGAATGCCCAAATTGGCTAAAATAATCACTGTATAAGTACTGCCCAGTCAGAAATCGCCAGTGGTACAAAAAATCAAGCACTGGCATACCACTGGGTAACCATGGTATTAAAAATAAATGATTGGCAGAACACTCATTTGGGACGCTTTGCCAGCGTTTGCGAAAAGCGTTTTACCAGTATTTTTTTTACAAAAATTTCGGTGGTTTATAAAAAAAACCACTGGCAAAGAATTGGCTTAGAATGATATGCCAAGGTTTGCAACCAGTGGTTATCCAGTGCTACCTAGCCAATGCTACCAGGCGTACAAAAATCAATTCACTGGAAAACCAATGATTTTATAAAAATGCTGACGCTTCGTTAAAAAATGTTTGTAGTCGCAAGGTTCCGAGTTCAAATCCGGTTGCAAACAAAAAAATTTGTTTGGATTTTTTTTAATTTAAATTTTTTTTTGTTTCATTAAATTAATTTTTTTGTTTGTAGGAAAGCTCCTTCAAGACCAACTTTCTTTTTGCCCTCCAAACACTGGCATACTAGTTACTAAAAATTGTTTGCCAGAACTAGCATTTTGGCACAGCCAGTAGTTGTCCAGCTATTATCACTCATTTATGTGTTTAGCCATTAAATATTATATGTCTCGTTAGCTCAGTGGGTAGAGCAATCGTCTGCCAATCTGACGTGGCCTGGGTTCAAATCACGGCAGGGTCAAAAAAATACATATGAACTTTTTTTTAATTTTATTTTGGAAAATATATTTCCAGACCACCTATTTATTGGTTTTGCCAGCGTTTTGCCAACGTTTAAAAATTTTGTTCCTCCAGTGCTTTTCCGGCGCTTTTTGAACAGCCTGTCTATTTGTCTAATGATGTTATCATTTTGGGAATGGGAAAGCACTTTTTGCCAATACTTGTACCACCTATTAAAGTGCTTTGCCACCGCTTTCCCGTTTGTATTTTTCTGACTGGGTGTATTTTAGGCCCTAGTTGATTACATCAGTGGTCGGCACCAGTGTTGTCAGATAAGGGCATTTCGCCCCAAATTGGGGATTTCAACTTCGGATTGGGGTCAGATTTTCGTGGGGAGGGATTTGGTGGATTCACAAAATTTTGGGGATTTTACCCATGTTCTTAAGTATTTTTGGGGATTTCTGTTTTAATCTTTGTTTTGTATATTGTGTATTTCATCTTAATTTAAAATACATGTGTTTCTGATGTACATTATTTTGTTAAACTACTTTTTAAAGTTGGCAATAATAGTAATTTTAAAAAAATGACAGCCATATTATAACCTGCTGATTTAAATAACTCAACAGTTATTAAGCAGACTAGTCTGCACATTCCCTAAATTGTGTTTTCACATTAATTTTATGACTCGTGGAGACGTCAAGTAAACCAAAATATGGTTTGTAGACCACTCTAAGCATGGTGTCTTGTACAAAGCATGCAAAGTTTACCACACTCTGAACGAAGGACGAAATTTTTTTGTGTCCCGTGATTTAACTATTTTTTGTGATTTATTAAAAAAAAACTTACATAAAAAAATGGCTTTTTAGCAAGGTTGGTTACCGAAACGAATAACGGTAAGAGTAACGGTATCGAATTTCGTTTGTTTCGGTAACGGCAGCACAGATTAAACTGTTAACTGTTCGCAATGCAGAGTCGAGTTACTTCAAAAAATATTTGACACTTTAATACTTACATTTTGTTTCGCGAATTTTTAGGCTTTATTTCCACTGCCTAAATTTTATAATATTTTTTTATTTATTTATTAAATCCCAAACACAAATATTTTGTGTTGGTTTTACGTTTTTTAATATTTTTGTTTTTAATTTGTTGACAATTAGAGATGTGAGCTTATTAGTGATGTGTTTTTTAAGGTATATTTGTCATGTTACATAGTTAACAGATCCATGTTAACTCTAAAGTGCAACAAATCCGTACTCCAGAGTCAAACAACTTTGATTCTGGAGTGGAATAAAAAAAGATAGCAAAATACAAAAATGTATTAGTAAGAAAGAAAAAAAAAATCAATTTGCTACAGATTGGAGTACTCGATCATTGTAAACGGACCTTAAAGGTGCTTTCACAATGGTGGAGTGGCTCTACTCTGCAGCACAGATTCAAATGTTAACTGTTCACAATGCAGAGTAGAGTTACTTCAAAAAAATATGTGACGTTTCAGTACTTACGCAGTTTTTGCGAATATCTTGGCATAGCTTTCACTGAAATTATTATAAAATAATTTTTTATTTTGTAAATTACCCGTAATTGAAAACATTTGTTTATATTTTTTAATATTTTTTTATAATTTGTTGACAATTAGAGATGTAAACAAATTAGGGATGTGTTTTTTTTTAGTTATATTTGTCATGTTAAACAGTTAACAGAGTGATGTTAACTCTAGAGTGAAACAAATCCGTACTCCAGAGTCAAACAACTTTGACTCTGGAGTGGAATAAAAAAAGATAGCAAAATACAAAAATTTATTAGTAAGAAAGAGAAAAAAACTAAATTTGCTACAGATTGGAGTACTCCATCATTGTAAACGCACCTTAAAACTTAACATATATTTAATTTTACGTGTTAACCCTCTAGTGCTCTTTCTTCTGATTACAATAATAAAGGGTTGTTCAACAAGGACGCTACAAAAGTAGAAAGACAGGGACAGCAAACGACGCCATATTTCTCGCCGCTCTTTTGACATATCTCTTTAGTATGGTTTGCCATTTCATGATGGTAAGATATACGAGCCAAAAACGAGTAGAAATTATTAAAATTTACTACCGAAATTCGGAGTCAGTGGCCTCAACGTTAAGAGCGCTACTTCCAATTTATGGTCGTCATAATCGTCCTAGCAGATCAACAATTGAGCGTGGGGCTACGTCAAATCTAAAATAAATAAATATTTAAACTTTTTTATTTTTGTAGTGCTCTTATTGAAAAAATTGTTGATCAATTGTTGGTTGTTATTTCGAAAGTTATAGCGATTTTCGCTTTTTGAAAAATACGAAATTTGGTACTAAACAACAATAAATTTTGATGAAATTAGTTCTGCTTACTCCTACCTCAGAGTATAAAATCAGTTTTTAATTAAAAAAAAAATCTGTTGGCTAGTTTTGGAGTTAGAGAGATGTTTGTAAAACGTATCCTGACATTATCCTGTGTGTCGTGGAGAAAAATTTTTAACTGATTTTAGAATTAAAGACTTTTAGCTAACTTTGTTATTATCGGTAATGTACGCCAGATCGTAAATGTATTTTTGGAAATTTTTTAAATATTTTTTTCTGTTTTAAAAAGTTAATTTTCTCAAATTTTATAAATTTTCGCTTTACATGCTTCTCGCATGAAAAGCGTTCCTTATACAAAAAAAGTTTGGAGGCAAAAAAGTAGACAGTTAAGTTTTCTATTGACATAATACAACTTGTTTAATAAAATATACACCCTTAAAAATACGTAGTTACTGATCACTATATTTTCAACTATTTCATAGGTGAAATCACCCCCACTATGCCATAGTTGATATGAAGTAGTGGAAGGCAACTATGTTTAATTAAATTCAAGAAATTGACTATGGAAAAAGTTAATGCCAATGATTTCGTAGTGGAATTTAAATTAAATCTAAACATGGTAGCCAACGACTACTTTTAATTTAAAAATGGTCAATAGAAACCACGGATCTTTATATTTTAACTTATTTTTTGCAATAAATAAAATATTATTCAAATCAATTGTTGACGATATTTTTATTTAAATTAAAACATGATATTTTAAATTATTTGCATATACCATTATATAAGATAATGTTCAGTATTCTGCAGATATGATTTTCCTTTTGGATCTTATTTGTAAATTCTGAAAACAAATAGAATAAATTATTTTAAATTGAATTCATATATTTTGCAATTATTTACCTTAAGTTCTGGACTTGATTTCAAATTTTATCCCCAATAAAAAATAAATGCATTAATTGCAATTCGAGCAAAATAAGTGGGAAATTGTATCGGAACATCTCTTATTTGAAATTTATGTATTTGTTAAGATTTTTTTGTAATTTTGGCTGTTTTATTTATTTTTATATTTGACAATTTGTATTTCACAATTATGTAGTAATTACAAAATCGACTATGGGTAACGGGGTTGCTAATGCCTACACCAATAGTTGTTATTTATTATTATAGTTGATTCATAAAAAATCTAAATTGACTATGGATTTTGTTGACTATGCGACCACGTACTTTTTAGGGTGTAGTTATTTAGCCAAAAACTATTTAAAATCTGAAGACCGCCTTTAGGCGGCCTTGAGCATTAGAGGGTTAACTTCAATGCTGGTGGGTTTAATAACTAAAATTATTATCCATAAATTTTGTAGAATTTATAGAAAATAAAAACGGCAGTCTTTAAGTGGGTAGATAGAGTTCCAGGGTGAAAAATGTAATTAAAACAGAAATCCAAAGGTCAGATTTAGTCGTGTAATGGTCGATATATATTTTTTAGTAATGGTTTTGTTTTTCTAAAGTTTAATTTTCAATAAATATGGGTTTTTATTTCAAATTCGTACTAAAAATAATATTAGGGAAATATTTGGGGATCGAAATTTGTTTTGGGGATTCCAACTTGTCAAATGGGGATATGAGCACAAACTTTTCTGGCAAAGCTGGTCGGCACCCATAGCCACCAGTTAGATCAGAAGCTGATATTAATGCTGGATCTTAAAAATATCTTCGTGGTATACAGCGACGAAATGGTCCCTATTATTTTTGAAACTTTAGACTCAAATTTACACTTTAATATTGAAGTTAAAACAAATAACATTAGAAAAGCTATTTATTTTAAAATTGTTAAGGTATTTTGTTTAAGTTACCAATTTCAATGTGAAAATGTTTGGTATTTTATTGAAAACTTTTTTTAATGTAAAATCACATGCCAATGGCGGAGTACGACGATTATTACACAATTTTAATAAAACAATTTAAAAATAAAGCATCATTTTTTACTTTTTAGGAAGAAAAACTAAATATAGCTCATTAACAACAACCATTGAATTAATTCACATGGTAATTAATACCCATGCTTGATTTTTTACTCAAAATAACGATTTGGTAATCAGTAATAACTATTTTAATTTTAAAAATATTTTAACGATGCGCCTGGAATTATTTACCTATTTTTTTAAATTCCATACATCAGATCGTTGTCATTAACTTTATCCATAGTTAGTTTGCAGCTATAAAACGAACCTAGTCACTTTTCACTACTTCGTGTTCACTATGCCATAGTGAGGATTATTTCACCTATGACATAGTTGAAAATATAGTGATCATCAACTATGTAATTTTAAGAGTGTATAAATCAATTATAGGGTGCCATTTATAGTAAAAACAGCCTTTACATATTACACGAAGATTGAATTAATGAATTATTTAAAATATATATTGGTCTGCCCCATTGTGTTGCCGTAAGTATATTTTTGTCTAATAAAAGCCAGTAACTGTTATAAAAACTGAAAGTTCTTAGTTTTTATCAGGCAAGAAAAAGTCACAATCATAACAAACCCAAATTTCTTTTGCTTAATATCAAATGGTCTTGCCACCCAAGGCAAAAATTATTATTTTACTTGCAGTTTGACAAATATTTTCTTAAAATATGAACAAATAAAATTAAAACAACATAAACTAAGTACCAAATTTTGGTGTATGAAATTGGTATTATAGTCCCTAGATTTGACAAAAAATTAATTAAAAAACTTAATCAGTGATTTACATTCTGCAAACAAGTATGTTGATGAAACAATTTTAGCGGCTAGTTGCAAAAAGAAAATTGTTTCCATCAATATATTTGTTTGTAGAATGTAAATCGCTGATTAAGTTTTTTAATTCCTTTTTTGTACCACAAAGCCTTTTTTCGCGTTCCGTGATTATTTTGAAATTTTTTGTGTGTTTTTTTAAAATTAATCTCGGGGCTATAATACCAATTTCATACACCAAAGTTTATCGCTTAGTTTGCCAAAAAAAGCGAGAATTTTTTATTTGCTTTTCAAAATTTACACAAGGTGATTGTATTAAACAATATTACAAATCCAATATAAAACGAGTAAAAAGGTTAAAGTCGGGCATGCCGACTATACAATACCCTACACCAGTCTGGTTAAAAGCAAACTAATGTTTGGATCCGAAATTCGAATGGGTTAAAAAGGGACTTGCGTCAAAATTTTCTATAATGTGAGTCAGCGAACCAAATTTCATTAAAATATCTTAATATTTGCGACCTGCAGCTTGTAACCAAGCCAATTTTGGGGGGACCCTTATATGGGCAGGTCTAAACATGGACCGGTGTTAACCCAAATCAAAAGGCTTCGTTCTTGGGCTGATATAAATCGGTGTACCAAATTTCATCAAAATATCTTAATATTTGCGACCTGCAGCGTATAAACAATATAATTTTGGGGGGACCCTTATATGGGCACTAGATCTAAACATGGACCGGTGTTAACCCAAATCAATAGGCTTCGTTCTTGGGCTGACATAGGTCGGTGTACCAAATTTCATCAAAATATCTTAATATTTGCGACCTGCAGCGTATAAACAATATAATTTTGGTAGGACCCTTATATGGGCACTAGGACTAAACATGGACCGATGTTCACCAAAATCAATAGGCTTCGTCCTTTGGCCAACATAGGTCTGCGTACCAAATTTCATCAAAATATCTTAATATTTGCGACCTGCAGCGTATAAACAATATAATTTTGGTAGGACCCTTATATGGGCACTAGGTCTAAACATAGACCGATTTTAACCGAAATCAATAGGCTTCGTCCCTGGGCCGACATAAGTCGGTGTGCCAAGTTTCATCAATATATCTTAATATTTGCGACCTGTAGAGTGCGCACAAGAATGCATGGACAGACAGACAGACAGACGGACGGACAGATGGACATCGTTAAATCGAAATAAAAAAAATTCTGAGTCGATCGGTATACTATAAGGTGGGTCTAGGACCAATATTTTTTGGTGTTACAAACATCAGCACAAACTTATAATACCCTGACCACATAGTGGTGTAGGGTATAAAAATATAAATTATACACCTTACCATTCACACAAATTTTGATATCTTTTTTTGCCAAATCATTAAGCACTTTAACAAATAATAAATACCAACTTCAGAAAATTGCTTTTAAACAAAAGGCCTACAAAATTATTGCATAATTTGAAATCATTTCAATTCGTAGAAGGAGTTCTTTAGAATTGTGTTAAATGTCCTAAGATTAACACCAAAGGATCCATTCATATGTTCTTTAAATAAATTTTGAAATCCTTCGTTTATAGCACGTATAAAACAAAATACATACATACATGGTTACTTGAATAACTCAATCCAGTATTATATGACGGCAGTATAATATATGAAACAGGATTTATATAAGTTTATTATTAAAAACCTTTTTAATATGACATATATGAAAAAATAATATTAAATACTTACATGATCGCGTAGTTTGTGCATCTCCAACTGACGGTGATGTCTGTATGTATTACAAAATTTTGCAGGACATTTTATCCAACAGCATCCCCATGTCCAAATCCATGTACGTACTTCAGATAGACCACCAAATCTTTAGTTTTTATATATTTTTTGATGCACTTCTAGCATTTATGCATTTTTTTGATTTAATTAAAATTTTTTCACTAATTATTTAATGTTTTTCTCTTTGACAATATTTGTTTAATGTTTCTATAGTGATTTCAAAATCGCCTATGGTACATGCATTCGGACCTCAAAACTTAAGATTTATGACAGTGTAATATATCAGTGACTCAACCACCCGGTGAGAAGTGGCTGCATTATTTCGAAATTAATTCGATTCTGCCACACTGTGCGCACCAGAGTCCAAAGTGCATATATAATTTTTTTTTAAAAATAACGGTTACTCGTATTTTAAACTAGTGAAAGAAATATTAATTTTTTGTATAATTTCATACGGTTTTGAATAATTTATCACCTTCGGCTGTATATTTTCCTGGTGGCAACACTGATAACACAACAATTTCTGTAACTTAAAAAAGCACATGAAAATGAAACATCCAACTGTGTCTTTGCCAGAAAGTTCAAGACGTGACAAAAATGTATTTTTTTTACAATATTTTCAACAAATTACTAAAATTTATTTTTTAAGGTTGAAAAAGGTGTGATTTTAAATACAGACGAGGATGTTGCAATTGTTTTCATGTTATTGTCCCCATCTTCGCCACGAAATACCGAAGAATCTTTTGGAAAGGCCTTCTGCAATCCAAAGCCCAATTGATTCAATTCAAGTGACACCATTATTAGAAAATCAAGGACAAGCCGTAAAACAATGTTCATCAAATTTGTTGCGTCAGCCCAAAGTGACCACTTTATTTGGAACTGAAAAAATTAAGAAAAAAACTTCTGATGAAATTGATAAAAAACTACACCTTCTATTTATTTTGGATTTTCAGCCATTTAACCCAGGGTATCCGCTGCCGAGTAGACACGTTATTTCGAAGACGACCATTCCGGCGTTGTATGAAGAATGCCACCACAAAATGAAAGATGTTTGTAAAAAAGGGATTAAAATTTTGTATTACAACTAGGGTTTGGGATTTCCAGGACTTTTTTATTTCCAGGGAAACGGGAATAAAAAAATTTGATTCCCGGGAATCCCGGGAAATATTTTTGAACAAATATGTTAATGAAAACCACCTATATAAGTGATTTTTGTTAAAAAAAACACTATTTCAATACAAATGCAGTCTGTGTAGTGAGAATTCAAAGTAAAAATATCAGAATGTTGAAAATTAAATTTTACATAAATTACTCTAAGCACTGCCAAATGAGTTGCATGATTCCTGCAGAAAGCACCCACTACTGGACTGTCGGAAACAAACCGTTTAATCACATTTGGCCCATTAGATATGGTGGCCACAATGTTATTTTCCAAAGACAAATAAAAATCTTCTAGTCTTATTTCCACAATACTTATTTCATCAGCATTACATCTTCCTGATATATAAACCAACCCCAGGTTATAAAATGAATTATTTCCGTTTATACATATGTTCAAATATCTCTTTTGTGATATTCTTGTCCATTCATCTAAGATTATAGTAAATCTCCTATTGTTAGAAATATTACCCGATATTTCTTTTATCATGATATCTTTTACATGATTGTAGTAATTTAATATAATGTTCTTTACATCGGTTTCATTTTTTGGCAATGCCAGGTTTTTATTATAAGAACTTTCTCGAATAAACGAAGATCTAGTTATGGTGCGGATTGACATTCCGTCGACTGCGGCTAATTTGGATACCATTTCAGGAAATGTTTGCCTTGCACTTTTTTCTTCGGGTACTTTGCTAATTTTAGCTGGAACGTTATTCTTGTTATTGTTTTCTTTAAGAGAAGTTGCATGACCATCAATTTTTTTTTTTTTTTGTGAACCAAATTTGGATGTCGGATAACCAAATTTAGATATCTCCGTTAACCATTAGTCTTTTAGGGCAAATATTGCACTGTGCTTCATTGTCCTTTTTTGTTTAGTTTTTCCATACTCCTGACATTTTATTCTTTAATATAAAAGAATATATTAGTTTGAAAGCAGATGTATTAAAATAAAGTAAACTTACTTGAAAATATCACATTTATTAATGAAAACGTTACTTATAAAATTATTGGCCCTTTTAAATTTAAAGTCAACTTTATTTTTAATCATACGGGTTTGTTTATTTTGTGTATGAAAACCTTACAAAAATATTTATATTTTTAAATATTTTGATTGGTTGAAAATAAATTAACCAATCAGAATTCTCCAAAAATAAACCAACTCAAGGTATACTGCCACTAGGGATGCCAATCGGGATTGATATTTGAAAATCCCGGGATTTCGGAATTTTTCGGTATTTCGGGATTTAAATTTTCCTTTATTTGTAAAAATTTTTATGTTATGTAACTAATTTTTTTATAGAATAAAGCGTTTTATAATTATTTAATAGTTGTTAATTAATAATGTGGTACATTTTATGAATATTGAAACATCTCAGTCAGAAATTGACAGTGGTACAAAAAATCAAGTACCTGCATACCACTGGGTAACCGCGATGTTAAAAATAAATGACTGGCAGAACACTCATTTGGGACGCTTTTCCAGCGTTTGCAAATATCGTTTTGCCAGTATTTGTTTTACAAAACATCACGGCATGACAAAAAAAGATACATAAGAACTTTTTTAAAATTTTATTTTGGAAAATATAATTCCAAACCACCTATTTATTGGTTTTGGCAGCGTTTTGCCAAAGTTAAACATTTTGTTTCTCCAGTACTTTTCCGGCGCTTTTTGAACTGCCGGTCCTTTTGTCTATTGACGTTATCATATTGGAAATGGGAAAGCAATTTTTGTCAGTACTTGTACCACCTGTTAAAATGCCTTGCCATCGCTTTCCCGTTTGAATTTTTCTGGCTGGGATAATATATGAAGGCCTGTCATTAAGTACACTTGCGCCCAGTATTTTGTAAGCAGATTTTAAAACAGATTCGTTGCGATAAACTTGACCACTAAATCGTGTAATTACAGCAACAAAGTTATTTGGTTATCGTTATCAAATGTTTTCATGGAAGAATTCAAACTTACAGTCCCAGCCAAAACTTACAGTCCCAGTTTCAGAAATCGAATTTCGCTTGGAAGAATAAATCGGTAAAATAACAAACAAACTTGATTTTTCGCATGTATTACTCAAAAACTTAATATTGTTTACCAAAATTTCAAATTTTTCTGCCGTCTTTGCATAGTTTACTCGAATAATCTACTTAATTTATAATTTTACCAATATCTTGGCATCAATTTCTTGTCAATATGAGAAAATTCAAGAAAAAAACGTAGATAATCTAAAATTGCTCACTTTGTTTATTTGCGTTTATATTAATATTAAAAAATAAGAAAATCCCGGGATTTTTGAGAAATAATCCCAGGATTCGGGATTTTGTCAATCCCGAAAATCCCGGGATTTCGGGATTCGGGATTTCCCGTTTGGCATCCCTAACTGCCACCCAATATTTTAACTAAAGTCGACTTTAACTAAAATATACATTTGAAAAATTTAGATAGTAAGGGCGATTATTTGTAAGAAACAAAACTTTTTTTCATATTTCTTTTAAACATTTTACCAAGTTTTTAGATTTTACTATTTAAATTTTGAATAAGTTATGCGAAAAATCTTTATTAGTTGAAATACTCCTTATTACTTGGCAAAGATTTTTTTGTGTGTCAAATAAATAGATTCCCTTTTAAAAGATTTTAACAATGACATTTTTGTTTTGGTATTTAAAATATTTTTTATGACTAAAATCCTATTTGAAACAAAAACAATTAAAAAATTTAATATTTTTAAAATTTCCCGTTTTCCCAGGAAAAATATATTATGTTCCTGGGAATTCCCGGCAAACTTAACTTTTCCCGGGATTTCTTATTCCATGAAAGAAAGTCATATATTTGACTTCTCTAGGGGCACCCTTAGGACAGTTAAAACATACTATGGTTAAAACTGTGAGAGTAAATTTTATAAAAATGTCATTTGTATGGGAGCCCTCTTACAGAGTGGAGATAGGGGATAGGTATGTATGTTCGGAAAAAATGCTGAAAAAGACAAATCAATGGGGGTCGGTCTTACATTTTACCGTTCTAGGGGCGACTCCGGGGAAGCTGCGGTGCTTTTTGTGGATTTTTAACCCTTCTCCACCACCTTTGACCTGATAAGGAGCCATTTGTCCCCACCCTACCTCCCCAATTTTTTGCTTATTAATTTTTTTCAAACCGCAAAAAATTAGGAGTTCTAGCGTATCCAAATCTTGGGTTTCCATACAACATATAATAACCCGATACTTCAAAGTCAAATTTTGGTCAATTTGTCACTGTATAACCGATATTTGTTAAAAATGTAATTACTTTATGAAAACTAGATATATTACTACACAAAATAATGAAAACTAATCTTAAGTGTCTCTGTCGAAATTTTAACGAGGGTCGTTTAAAATGAAGTCTTCACACAAATTTTGACTTTTTCCCTTAGGAAGTATAGTATGAAGGAAGTGTTTGTCTTCTTATTCTACATAAAAATGCCTTTATAGTATATTTGTGTGTTTTTAGGTAATTTTTAGGGTCAGAAGTTCAAACTGACTGGCCTGTATGCCCCCGAGAGATCCAATTTTTGTATACATATTATTTTTTATGCCCAATCTATCGGAAACTGCCGGTGGAGCCAACAAAAAAAGCACTTTTGAAAATCTCATACATTTCATGGGTGGTCTACTGTCCATGCATCCTTGTGCGCACTTTACAGGTCGCAAATATTAAGATATTTTGATGAAATTTGGTACACCGACTTAAGTCGGCCCAAGGACGACGGCAATTGATTTTGGTTGAAATCGGTCCATGTTTAGACCTAGTACCCATATAAGGGTACCCCCAAAATTTTCTTTTTTACACGCTGCAGGTCGCAAATACGAAGATATTTCAATGAAATTTGGTTCGTTGACTCACATGGTCCCAAGGAAAAAGCCTATTGATTCTAGATAGGATCGGTCCATATTTGGACCTATCGCCCATATGGGCTATATTTTCGATTTTCTCTTCTTTTATGAATTTATAGAAAATTTTGACACAAGTCTGTTTTAACCCATTCAAATTTCGGATCCTAACATTAGTTGGCTTTAAATCAGACTGGTGTGGGGTATTATATAGTCGGCATGCCCGACTTTAATTTTTTTACTCGTTTTTTTTTTTTAGTATAAAGTTGTTTTTTAGTAAAATAATTTGGTATTCTCATTTTACAAATTACAGCATTTTTTTACTAATTTGAGTTGCTAATTCTACAAATTTAATTTTACTAAATTTTGAAGCCAGATTAGCTAAAAGTAGCAAAAAAAATTAATAATCTTTTTTATTATGAATGGGGGAATATTTAAAATTTAAAATGTTTGGTTTGTTTTTTGCAACAATACAAAACCCGATGGTTAGATTTCCCCTTAAAATTCTTTTTTACTCATAAAAATTGTTTTGTTCTCTAATTTTTTTTGTTTTTTTAACGGTTATATTTTCATTGTTTTTTTTTTTGCTGTTTTCCAATATTTCTTTGCCATAAATACCTTGCCATTTTTTCAATAGTCCTATTCACAATCCTGTGCAAAATGAGATTGCAAAATGGTGCAATTGCAAATATTTGCTATCAATTGTGAACGGTCTTTTCATGTTTGTTTGTAACACTTTTTGCAAAGCACGAAATTCACAGCTGATTAGTAAAAAACAAAATTAATTTATACTGACATTTTCGCTACAATAAATTTTATGTCGAAAAAAGCATCAAATTTTTATTTGGAATTTAGCGTTTATTTTTTTAATTAGAAATTTATTAATTTAGTTTAGTAGTTTATTTTTTTTAAGTGTTGGTTTTTAATTTTTATTTAAAAAATAAAAATAGTGTCAACTCAGTTTACAGCAGTTTGCAATTAAGTGTTGCATACGCATAGTAAATAAAAACTATTGGTTTTTGGTGTTGTATATTTGCAAAGGTGTAGCAAATTCAACTCTGTATATTTTGTTACCCGGTGTCTTCAAATGCAATAAATTATATGATATGAAATGTCAAAACCATTGCAGCGAAACGTCAAAATGATATCAATTTCAGAGTGGTGGAGAACACTTGACCATTTCATGGATAAGAAATATCATAGATTTTTCTTCGAAAAACACCAAATTTTATGAAACATTAATGTTTACCGACAAATAATAAAAAACTAAACACTATTCCATATTTTTTATAAATTGTATGCAAGACTTTCCCAAATCCATCAAGTTTGTTCTTGATGACAAAGAGTAAATATAAATGGAAGAAAAAATGCATTGCAGGGATGAAAAATTAGATTTTTGAAATGGTACTGAAACAACTTAACCAAAATAGTACTTTTTCGAACCGGACAATACTTTTTTATATAAAGCACCGTAAGTTTTTTTCACGTGGAAAAATTTCACTCGAACTTTAAAGGCTTCAAATTGCAATTTAGTTTATAAAAATTAACAATTTTTTAATTTTGTAACAAAGAAACCATCACAATAAACACAAAATGACACTTTTTCGCAGGAAAAATAATAGTCTTGTATATTAAATTTGCGTGAAAACAAACTCTACACAATTTTTACGTGAAACTCATTATCGTGAAAAATCATTTTTTTTATATGGAGTATAACAGTTTTTTCACGTGAAACTCAAACAACTTACGGTGCTTAAGCTTCAGTTTGATCTTATCATTAAAATAGTACTAAATCGGTTGCAGGATTTCTATGGTACAAAAGTACTGAATTCTTCATCCCTGATGCATACACTTTTTTCTGATGCATACACATTTTGTTTTTACTCTTTAGTTTGTTGTGTACATTTTGCTGACGATTACGCGTGTTCGGGTGGTTTAATACTTACATATTTTTTTTGTTTGTTTAGATATTTTTTTCCTTTGTTAATAAATTAACACGTGCGCTGGTATGAAATTATTTCAACAGAAGATTTGGTGAAAATACAAAGACACCGAAAAGGATAAGAAAAATGGAATATCTTCCAAGAAATGGTGGAGTCCAATTCAACAAAAGAAATTTTAAAATTATGGCCGGAGTATGGAAAACCTTCTGGTATCCATTTGGTAAAAGAAAATTTTGTTTTAGCCAATTTTTAACCAATGTTTTTTAATTATTTCAGATTGAAATAGATTTGTCTTTATAATTTCCAATGGCAAAGGATTTAAAAGCAAGATGGTCATATTTTGAAAGCAAAGTTCTTTATTATTTGAAAACGAAACTAACTTCTGCGTTTGTTATGAAAAAGATTGAACCAATTTTTCGGGATCCCGGGATTTTACGGGATTTTTCGGGATTTAAATTTTCCTTTATTTATAAAAATTTTTATGTTATGTAACTAATTTATTTTTATAGAATAAAGCGTTTTATGATTATTTAATAGTTGTTAATTAATAATGTGGTACATTTTACGAATATTGAAATATCCCAGTCTGAAATTGCCAGTGGTACAAAAAATCAAGTACCTGCATACGAGAAGGTTCCGAGTTCAAATCCGGTTGCAAGAAAAAAAAACCTTTTTTTTTTTTAATTTAAACTTTTTTTGTTTTGTAAGATTAAATTCTCTGTTTGTGGAAAAGCTCCTTTTAGACCAACTTTTTTCCTGTTGTTTTATCAACGCATATTAGTTCCAAAAACTTTTTTCGAGTGCTAGCATTTTAGTACAGCCAGTAGTTGGCTAGCTGCTATCATTCATTTACGTTTTTAGCCACCAAGTATTATATGTCTAGTTAGCTCAGTAGGTCGTCTGCCAATATGACGGCCTGGGTTCATATCACGGAAGGACCAAAAAAAGATATATATGAACTTTTTTTAATTTTTTTTTTGGAAAATATAATTTCAGACCATCTATTTATTGGTTTTGCCAACGTTCAAGATTTTGTAGTACTTTTCCGGCGCTTTTTGAACAGCCGGTCCTTTTGTCTAATGACGTTATCATTTTGGAAATGGGAAAGCAATTTTTGCCAGTACTTGTACCACCCGTTAAAGTACCTTGCCATCGCTGAATCGTCTAATTACAGCAATAAAGTTATTTGGTTATCGTTATCAAATGTTTTCATGGAAGAATTCAAACTTACTTATAGTCTTGACTAACAATGGATTTGTGCGAACATGAAACAAATTACACGTGAAACAACAACAAATTTTATTTGTTGTTTTTGTTTTGCATGTAATTCATTTCATGTTCGCACAAATCCATGGCTAGTCAAGACTATAATTTACAGCCCATCCAAAATTAGGTTTCAGAAGTAGAATTTCGCTTCGAAGAATAATTTTTTTCATGAGTTACTCAAAAATTGATATTGTTTAAGGAGCCATTTGTCCCCACCCTACCTCCCCAATTTTTTGCTTATTAATTTTTTTCAAACCGCAAAAAATTAGGAGTTCTAGCGTATCCAAATCTTGGGTTTCCATACAACATATAATAACCCGATACTTCAAAGTCAAATTTTGGTCAATTTGTCACTGTATAACCGATATTTGTTAAAAATGTAATTACTTTATGAAAACTAGATATATTACTACACAAAATAATGAAAACTAATCTTAAGTGTCTCTGTCGAAATTTTAACGAGGGTCGTTTAAAATGAAGTCTTCACACAAATTTTGACTTTTTCCCTTAGGAAGTATAGTATGAAGGAAGTGTTTGTCTTCTTATTCTACATAAAAATGCCTTTATAGTATATTTGTGTGTTTTTAGGTAATTTTTAGGGTCAGAAGTTCAAACTGACTGGCCTGTATGCCCCCGAGAGATCCAATTTTTGTATACATATTATTTTTTATGCCCAATCTATCGGAAACTGCCGGTGGAGCCAACAAAAAAAGCACTTTTGAAAATCTCATACATTTCATGGGTGGTCTACTGTCCATGCATCCTTGTGCGCACTTTACAGGTCGCAAATATTAAGATATTTTGATGAAATTTGGTACACCGACTTAAGTCGGCCCAAGGACGACGGCAATTGATTTTGGTTGAAATCGGTCCATGTTTAGACCTAGTACCCATATAAGGGTACCCCCAAAATTTTCTTTTTTACACGCTGCAGGTCGCAAATACGAAGATATTTCAATGAAATTTGGTTCGTTGACTCACATGGTCCCAAGGAAAAAGCCTATTGATTCTAGATAGGATCGGTCCATATTTGGACCTATCGCCCATATGGGCTATATTTTCGATTTTCTCTTCTTTTATGAATTTATAGAAAATTTTGACACAAGTCTGTTTTAACCCATTCAAATTTCGGATCCTAACATTAGTTGGCTTTAAATCAGACTGGTGTGGGGTATTATATAGTCGGCATGCCCGACTTTAATTTTTTTACTCGTTTTTTTTTTTTAGTATAAAGTTGTTTTTTAGTAAAATAATTTGGTATTCTCATTTTACAAATTACAGCATTTTTTTACTAATTTGAGTTGCTAATTCTACAAATTTAATTTTACTAAATTTTGAAGCCAGATTAGCTAAAAGTAGCAAAAAAAATTAATAATCTTTTTTATTATGAATGGGGGAATATTTAAAATTTAAAATGTTTGGTTTGTTTTTTGCAACAATACAAAACCCGATGGTTAGATTTCCCCTTAAAATTCTTTTTTACTCATAAAAATTGTTTTGTTCTCTAATTTTTTTTGTTTTTTTAACGGTTATATTTTCATTGTTTTTTTTTTTGCTGTTTTCCAATATTTCTTTGCCATAAATACCTTGCCATTTTTTCAATAGTCCTATTCACAATCCTGTGCAAAATGAGATTGCAAAATGGTGCAATTGCAAATATTTGCTATCAATTGTGAACGGTCTTTTCATGTTTGTTTGTAACACTTTTTGCAAAGCACGAAATTCACAGCTGATTAGTAAAAAACAAAATTAATTTATACTGACATTTTCGCTACAATAAATTTTATGTCGAAAAAAGCATCAAATTTTTATTTGGAATTTAGCGTTTATTTTTTTAATTAGAAATTTATTAATTTAGTTTAGTAGTTTATTTTTTTTAAGTGTTGGTTTTTAATTTTTATTTAAAAAATAAAAATAGTGTCAACTCAGTTTACAGCAGTTTGCAATTAAGTGTTGCATACGCATAGTAAATAAAAACTATTGGTTTTTGGTGTTGTATATTTGCAAAGGTGTAGCAAATTCAACTCTGTATATTTTGTTACCCGGTGTCTTCAAATGCAATAAATTATATGATATGAAATGTCAAAACCATTGCAGCGAAACGTCAAAATGATATCAATTTCAGAGTGGTGGAGAACACTTGACCATTTCATGGATAAGAAATATCATAGATTTTTCTTCGAAAAACACCAAATTTTATGAAACATTAATGTTTACCGACAAATAATAAAAAACTAAACACTATTCCATATTTTTTATAAATTGTATGCAAGACTTTCCCAAATCCATCAAGTTTGTTCTTGATGACAAAGAGTAAATATAAATGGAAGAAAAAATGCATTGCAGGGATGAAAAATTAGATTTTTGAAATGGTACTGAAACAACTTAACCAAAATAGTACTTTTTCGAACCGGACAATACTTTTTTATATAAAGCACCGTAAGTTTTTTTCACGTGGAAAAATTTCACTCGAACTTTAAAGGCTTCAAATTGCAATTTAGTTTATAAAAATTAACAATTTTTTAATTTTGTAACAAAGAAACCATCACAATAAACACAAAATGACACTTTTTCGCAGGAAAAATAATAGTCTTGTATATTAAATTTGCGTGAAAACAAACTCTACACAATTTTTACGTGAAACTCATTATCGTGAAAAATCATTTTTTTTATATGGAGTATAACAGTTTTTTCACGTGAAACTCAAACAACTTACGGTGCTTAAGCTTCAGTTTGATCTTATCATTAAAATAGTACTAAATCGGTTGCAGGATTTCTATGGTACAAAAGTACTGAATTCTTCATCCCTGATGCATACACTTTTTTCTGATGCATACACATTTTGTTTTTACTCTTTAGTTTGTTGTGTACATTTTGCTGACGATTACGCGTGTTCGGGTGGTTTAATACTTACATATTTTTTTTGTTTGTTTAGATATTTTTTTCCTTTGTTAATAAATTAACACGTGCGCTGGTATGAAATTATTTCAACAGAAGATTTGGTGAAAATACAAAGACACCGAAAAGGATAAGAAAAATGGAATATCTTCCAAGAAATGGTGGAGTCCAATTCAACAAAAGAAATTTTAAAATTATGGCCGGAGTATGGAAAACCTTCTGGTATCCATTTGGTAAAAGAAAATTTTGTTTTAGCCAATTTTTAACCAATGTTTTTTAATTATTTCAGATTGAAATAGATTTGTCTTTATAATTTCCAATGGCAAAGGATTTAAAAGCAAGATGGTCATATTTTGAAAGCAAAGTTCTTTATTATTTGAAAACGAAACTAACTTCTGCGTTTGTTATGAAAAAGATTGAACCAATTTTTCGGGATCCCGGGATTTTACGGGATTTTTCGGGATTTAAATTTTCCTTTATTTATAAAAATTTTTATGTTATGTAACTAATTTATTTTTATAGAATAAAGCGTTTTATGATTATTTAATAGTTGTTAATTAATAATGTGGTACATTTTACGAATATTGAAATATCCCAGTCTGAAATTGCCAGTGGTACAAAAAATCAAGTACCTGCATACGAGAAGGTTCCGAGTTCAAATCCGGTTGCAAGAAAAAAAAACCTTTTTTTTTTTTAATTTAAACTTTTTTTGTTTTGTAAGATTAAATTCTCTGTTTGTGGAAAAGCTCCTTTTAGACCAACTTTTTTCCTGTTGTTTTATCAACGCATATTAGTTCCAAAAACTTTTTTCGAGTGCTAGCATTTTAGTACAGCCAGTAGTTGGCTAGCTGCTATCATTCATTTACGTTTTTAGCCACCAAGTATTATATGTCTAGTTAGCTCAGTAGGTCGTCTGCCAATATGACGGCCTGGGTTCATATCACGGAAGGACCAAAAAAAGATATATATGAACTTTTTTTAATTTTTTTTTTGGAAAATATAATTTCAGACCATCTATTTATTGGTTTTGCCAACGTTCAAGATTTTGTAGTACTTTTCCGGCGCTTTTTGAACAGCCGGTCCTTTTGTCTAATGACGTTATCATTTTGGAAATGGGAAAGCAATTTTTGCCAGTACTTGTACCACCCGTTAAAGTACCTTGCCATCGCTGAATCGTCTAATTACAGCAATAAAGTTATTTGGTTATCGTTATCAAATGTTTTCATGGAAGAATTCAAACTTACTTATAGTCTTGACTAACAATGGATTTGTGCGAACATGAAACAAATTACACGTGAAACAACAACAAATTTTATTTGTTGTTTTTGTTTTGCATGTAATTCATTTCATGTTCGCACAAATCCATGGCTAGTCAAGACTATAATTTACAGCCCATCCAAAATTAGGTTTCAGAAGTAGAATTTCGCTTCGAAGAATAATTTTTTTCATGAGTTACTCAAAAATTGATATTGTTTAACAAATTTTAGAATTTTTCTGTCTTTGTATAGTTTACTCGAATAATCTACTTAATTTCTAATTTTACCAATATCTTGGCATCAATTTCTTGTAAATATGAGAAAATTCAAGAAAAAACGTCGGTAATCTTAAATTGCTCACTTTGTTTTTTTGCGTTCATATTAATATTAATAAATAAGAAAATAGCGGGATTTTTGAGAAATAATCCCGGGATTTCGGGATTTCACTAGTAGCGACTAAGTACTAATTTTTCTACTAATTTTGTTGTACTACAGATCAGCAGACATGTATTGCTAAAATTATAAAAAAACCGCTGGGCTCAAAACAGTTAAATTTCCCGTAATAACAGCAACATTTTCAGTAGCCATTACATACTTTTTGGTTGAGTGTATATGGGCACTTCCATTGTGGCGTGACGTAACATTTGTACGACAAAATGTTAATAAAAAAAATTAAAAAGTCAAATTTGTAAAAAGTTTTTTTTATATTTGCGAAGTAATTAAGTAGCATTATATTCAGTAAAAAAATTACAACAATCGACCTTAAGGATTTTAAGATATAAGCAAAAATATGCGCTGGCGTGACGTTACAAAAAACATAAGTGGCTTTTGACTTGGATTACAAAATTGCATAACTCTGCGAATTGGGCAAGACTTTTTGTATGAAACCATTTTTAGTAGGATTTGGAATAATATAAATTTATTTTCCAAGTTATCAAATTTAAAAATCTTTCCTTTTTTTTTTTTTATTAGCTTTATTATCTGACGTGACGTTACATGGCGTTACGTTACTTAAATTTCCATTTGATATTTTTTTGTTTAAGAAATAAGAAAAAGATATAAATATATAGAAAAATTATATAAATATATTTATTATATATACATATATATTATATATTTATTTATTAGGCTATACCTTAAATTATAATATAATAGTTTTATGTGAAAATGCAGTTTCAGCTGCTTTTATTTGCATATGGGCACTTCCATTGTGGCGTGACGTAACATTTGTACGACAAAATGTTAATAAAAAAAATTAAAAAGTCAAATTTGTAAAAAGTTTTTTTTATATTTGCGAAGTAATTAAGTAGCATTATATTCAGTAAAAAAATTACAACAATCGACCTTAAGGATTTTAAGATATAAGCAAAAATATGCGCTGGCGTGACGTTACAAAAAACATAAGTGGCTTTTGACTTGGATTACAAAATTGCATAACTCTGCGAATTGGGCAAGACTTTTTGTATGAAACCATTTTTAGTAGGATTTGGAATAATATAAATTTATTTTCCAAGTTATCAAATTTAAAAATCTTTCCTTTTTTTTTTTTTATTAGCTTTATTATCTGACGTGACGTTACATGGCGTTACGTTACTTAAATTTCCATTTGATATTTTTTTGTTTAAGAAATAAGAAAAAGATATAAATATATAGAAAAATTATATAAATATATTTATTATATATACATATATATTATATATTTATTTATTAGGCTATACCTTAAATTATAATATAATAGTTTTATGTGAAAATGCAGTTTCAGCTGCTTTTATTTGCATATCTTCGCTGCTTGAAAAATAGTGAATTTGATGTATACCAGGTATTTTCGGCACCTCCTTCCACTTTTCAGTTAACAAAGTAGAAAACAAATCGACTTGCTCCGAGGAAATGTACGTTAACTTTATTCCAAAGATGTTATTTCGAGCAAATTCATAAAACGAAAAGGCATTTTCTAAAATTAAATTTTTTGTTTTTGTCATCTGCCAAACTTTTCGTTTTATGGTTGCTCCTACCCCATCGACCGCACCTTTGCCGTGAGAAGTTGCAAAATAATTCCACTCAAAAACCTTGCAAGCAAATGTAGAAACAAAGTTAGGTAAACTTCGAGCAATGAACTTATTTTTAAATTGTGAGCTGCATCCATCCGAAAAAATATATATATTTTGAAATTGGCCATGTTCTTTTTTAATCATCTCGACAAGTGTTGTCAAAAAGCAGCAAACATCGAACTTATTATGGCTGAGTTTGTCACTGATTATCGCATAGGATTTTACTCCGCCAATCAGCCAAGCCACACAAGTAAAAATGGTAACTTGACGGTAGCTGAAGTGTGCGCTTTGGACCTCATTTTGACAGATTAATCTGTAATTCTCTGCGAAATCCATTTGCAGGACTAGATCTTCTGCCTTAATATTTTTTTTTTTGGTTTCAAAATAATTTTGCTGGGAACGTTTAACAAAAAAATGGCGTTTAAAAAAGGGCAACTGTGCGTCTAATTCGTACAAGAGATCAGATAGAGAACCTTCGGTATGTGTCAACGCAATTCGGTCTTCCACTTTGCGCCAATGTTTCCATTTAATGTTTTTTTCCATTAATGAAAAATATTTAAGAGGTACTAAATCATTTTTCACATTTGTTACACAATTTCTGCAATTCCTTGTCATACATTTTTCGTTTTCAATGTTGCAACAGGCAGATTTAAGAAAAGTTTCAAAATTAGAGGAAAATGATTTTATCACCTCAGCACTGCTTTCCAAAATATTATGTGGTATCTTGCACGATAGTTGCACGTATTTTGGTCGCAATTCATAAAATGTCGACTTACTAACGTAGTCAATATTTCTCTCCCTTTTGTATAATTCATACGACTCAGAAACAGTCAGCAACATAAAGCGCTTGGCCACTGTTTCCCCATCAATAATTAATGTATCCTTCCGACCTGCAGCTTGGATACTAATATCGTCTCGCAAGTAAAAGTCCTTAACAAATTGCTTTTCTTCTTCTATTGCCGATTTAGTCTCTTGTACTAAAGATGAAGAACTGTTTGTGCCATATTTTTCATAAAGAATATTAACAATATGTGCTCTTTTCTCTGGATCAACCGGCAAAGCTGTTTTGACTTTATTTAATGCCTTTCCTAAGGTTTGTTTGCATCTGTAGGGTGGATTGGCTCGTGGATTGACTGTTTTTTCACCTTTATTTTTCTTTTTCAAACGAAATTGTTGTTGCCTTTTACGGTTTTTTTCTTTTACTTCTTCTATGTTAATGTGGTTTGATTCCAACAACTTTTTTCTATACCTCGATGCTCTTTCTTTTGCCCTTTCACGGCTTATTTCAAGCCTATGCGAATCTGATTTTAGCTTTTGCCTATAGCGCTTTGAGTAATTTTTACTTTCAATCGATGATTCCATCTGTAAAAACCATAATTGAATGTAAATTTAAAATAAACATAACACCATGCATGAAAATTACTCACTATGTGGCGTGACGTCACACACTTTTGAAAATTAATATAAAATTAACTATTTGTTTAATAACCGAGTTTTTTATTATAATTAGTTAACTTTATTAACCTTTCTTAAAATGAAAAATTTCACGCACTTGCGATCGTCAGCGTAGAGATAATGAGACTAAATGTTTTTTTATCTGGCGTGACGTTATCTAAGAATATCATTAAAAGCAAATCAAAATTTTACCGTTAATTGATTTTTGTTTGATCTTTTGCATTTATTTTACGTTTAGTTGTTGTTGCAATAACAGTTTTGCGGTAAGAGTGCAATTCCACAATAACTCTTAGAAATGTAAATTGTAAAGAGAAGATGCCCTTAGAAATAAAACAAAACTGACCAAAACGAGAACTTGAACTTTGAAGCCCTGTATCTCGCCATCGCAACTAAGAAAAGCTTTGAACTCTTTAATTTAATTAATTTAGAATATTTCTCTTTAATAATACATGAAAGAAAAAACTGTTGGCTAACTTTTAATTTGTCGGTCAGGGTGGACTTTTCTGTGGAAATGCCCATATGTAGATTGTGGTGGTTCTGAATCCTCACTAGAGTACAGGACTGGTCGGGTAATAGCAGGCACCGGCTTTTACAAACCAAAAACTTTATTTTTAAGTTTTCATCAAGAAATAAAAAAGTATTTTGTTCAAAATAAAGTAAATTTCTAAATTATTTTTTTTTATATTCATCCAAAATTGAAAATATATTTATCTTTATAAAAAAAAGAAAAACAAAAATTACAAATGATTTTTATACAAATGATATTTTTTTATTTTCAACAATGGCCTTGCAACTCTCTCAATATTTTTTATTTGAAAAAATATTATGCGGCTTGGAACAGGAACGAACTCCGACTGTTTAATCAGGGATGGAAAAGGCTCACTTAATCGGGCTCTTATACAAAAAAATGTTAGATCGCTCTTACATATTTAAAAATGTAAGTAACTAAAAAATAGCTTCCTCTTTGGCTCGTTAAAAAAATTTAAATTAAATATTTAGATATTAGCACAAATTGCGAAAAAAAACATTTACAAAAAGCGAAATTTTTGCAACAATATATTCGTTTGCAGAATGTCGATCGCTGATTACATCTTTTAATTCATTTTCTGTACCTTTTTCGAATTCCGCCGTTATTTTGCAACTTTTTAAGTGCGGTTTTTTTTAAATATATAACCTAGGGATTAAATTTTTGTACCATAAAGTCTTTTTCAAATTCCGCTATTATTTTGAAATTCTTTACGTGCGTTTTTTTTTAAATTTATAATCTAGGGGCTATAATACACATTTCATACAACAAAGTTTGGTGGCTAGTTGCAAAAAAAAAATCGCGAAAAATAAAATTTGCAAAAAGGAAAAATTTTTTCATCAATATATTTGTAAATTTGTAAATCGCTGATTAAGTTTTTTAATTAATTTTTTGTACCATAAAGCCTTTTTTCGCTTACCGCGATTATTTTGCAATTTTTTAAGTGTGGTTTTTTTTAATTTATAATCTAGGGTCTATAGTACCAATTTTATACACAAAAGTTTGGTGCTTAGTTTGCAAAAAAAAAAAAATAAATCGCGAAAAAAATATTTGCAAAAAGGAAACTTTTTGAGTCATTGTATTCATTTGTAGATTGTTAATCGCTGATTGAGGTTTTTAATTATTTTTTTTTTACCACAAAGTCTTTTTTCGCGTTCCTCTATTATTTTGCAATTTTTTAAGTGCGGTTTTTTAAATTTATAATCTACGGAGTATAATGCCCATTCCATAAAACAAAGTTTGGTGGTTAGTTGCAAAAAAAGAAAATTTTGGCATCGTTTGCAGAATGTAAATCTTTTAATTAATTTTTTGAACCGCAAAGCCTTTTTTCGCATTCCGATATTATTTTGCAATTTTTTACGTATGGTTTTTTAAAATCCATAATCTAGGGCTATAATACTGTTGGAATAGTATAATTCCATAATAAGTTCCATTCTTGATTTTTTAACTAAATTATTGTTTTCCATCCCTGGTTATAATCGATGTTTTGAGTCATACAAAGAGCGCACATAATGACCCTGCAAACATTTAAAAGATACTTTCCAAGAAGATATTAAAGCGATATCTTCTATTTGTCATTTTAATGAAAATAATCAAGTAGTATTTACTTTGAAATTGTCTTCCTTTTATCACTTGGAAGATAATTCGGCGATATTTGGAAAAAAAATAATTCAAAAATTTTATTTTTTGTCATAACTTTTTATGACAATATTGCGGCAATATCACCTTTGTATCATTTGGAAGAAAAAGCTAATTTGTTTGAAACCTTTTATCAATTTGGAAAAAATTAAAACTAAATTTGTACAAAAACAAAGATATATAGGAAACAACAAAAGATATATAGGAAATAAACTCGTGAAAAGTTAAGATTAATTACGTGGGAAAAATCGGCTAAGATGAAATCAAGATAATTTATAAGTTGGTCAATGGATTATGTATGCAGATATTGTTTTTCAGGCTTAAATTTAATAATGAAAAAATTAAATCGTTTTTTTATTGTACCGGGAGTTTATTTAGCGATATCCCTTTTATCTTCCATATGAGTTATTGCTTTCATATTGCCTGGAAGTATTGTTTTAGTGTAACAGTTGTTTCCGACGGAGGAAACTTCCGGATTACGAATTTGATATTACCGGCAATAAATGTTTTCTTCCTGGAGATATGTTCGGAGAATCTTCTTCGTATTGCCATGTTTGCTGGGTGATATTGGTTTGAGTATGTTCCTGTTCCAAGGCACATAATAGAACAAATGCTTTCTCAGTGATAGAGAGTCCCCCAATCTCTTTATTATGTATACTCTTTGAATTGAATTGAAGGGTAAACATTTGCAAAAAGGAAAATTCTTACATCAGTATATTTCTTTGCAAAATGAAAATCGCTGATAAGGGTTTTTAATAAAATTTTTTTACCATAAAGTGTTTTTTCGCGTTCCGCCAAAATTTCGGGTTTTTTAGATGCGATTATGCTAAATATGAAATCTAGAGACTATAATACCCATTTCATACAACACAGTTTGGTAAATATTTAAAAAAAATCGCGAAAAAAAAGTCGCGGGAAAAAAATTTGCAAAAAGGAAAATTCTTAGATCAGTATATTTGTTTGCAGAATGCAAATCGCTGATAAGGGTTTTTAATACAATTTTTTTACCATAAAGTATTTTTTCGCGTTGCGCCAAAATTTCGCCATTTTTTAGGTGCAGTTTTGTTAAATATGTAATCTAGTTTTGTTAAATATGTATTATACCCATTTCATACAACAAAGTTTGGTGGATAATTGAAAAAAAATCGCTAAAATAAGTCGCGGGAAAAAAATTTGCAAAAAGGAAAATTCTTAGATCAGTATATTTGTTTGCAGAATGAAAATCGCTGATAAGGTGTTTTAATACAATTTTTGTACCATAAAGTATTTTTTGCGTTCCGCCAATATTTTACAATTTTTTAGGTGCGGTTTTGTTAAATATGCATTCAAGAGACTATAATACCCAATTCATAGAACAACGTTCTGTGGCTAGTTGCAAAAAACAAATAGCGAAAAAAGTCGCGGAAAAAAGAACACATTTTAGGCCAGATATTTACAGCAAAAGAAAATTAAAAAAAATATATTTATATATATATTTTTTTTTTATTTATAACAACACAAAAAAAGTTTCTTTTTTTCCATCTATTTATTTTTTTTTTTTTGAAAGAAAATTAAAACAGAAAAAGTTTTTTATTTTCATCATGAGGGGTATTTTAAATAAATATTTTTTCTTTTTATTTTTTTGTACGTTTGAATTTTTATTTTAATACTTTTATAGTGTATTTAGACTGGGCGAAAACTAGTAGTTTTTGGGCATTTTTAGTTTTTAAGGCGAAAACTACAAAATTTATTTAGTTTTTCTATACAATTTTCATACAAACTGAAAACCAGATTATACCTGGTTTTTGCCAAAAACCAAATAAAAATATCTGAAATGTGCATTCTTGATACACCCGGTATCATTTATAATTAATTTTCGATACACCCTGTTGCAACGAATATAGAAGTAAAGCAAGTGTCAAAAAATATTTTTTAATTTTTTAGAAATATTTCTGTTTTAATTTGCAATTGTGTATTGTTATTGTTTTTTAAATGTATTAATAATTTTTTTACATTAATCTGATAATAAAAAAAGAAAGAAAAGTGTGTAATAAAAAAGTGTTGTGACAAAGAAAAACTAAATAACCAGTGTAAATGATTTGGCTTTTGCAATTTAGTTTTGTACAAAAACCAATTGGTTTTTGCTCAGTCTAAATTCAGTATTACGATATTTATATTTGATAAAAACCAAAAAATAAAAAGTTTCCGGTCCTTGGGTAATAGACAACAAGTTAGGATAAATCCATTTAGACCGGTTTGTTTTGTTAATGCCTGTTATGTCGACAACGCAGAAATAACAATCATCATGATGATTCGAAGATTCCCGCCAGATCATTGGTGTTTGATACTTGAAATGGGTCCGTTTCTCGTTTGCCCATAACCTTAAATACTCTACACAGTTGTTACATACATTATTAGGAATCCAGTACTTGTCACGAGTTTCCATGGTATTTTTTAAAACGTGTATTCGCATACATATTTTACAATATTAGTTGGGATTGATTTTACACGTGTTTCCTGACGTAGCAATTGCACAATTTTGACGTGTATATCAAAGTAACACAGTTTTCAATAAGTAATAACCAAGGTTTGTTACCAAAACGAATAACGGTAAGGGTAACGGTATCGAATTTCGTTTGTTTCGGTAACGGTAAAGGTAACGGTATTTATGACTGATTCGGTAACGGTATACCGTTATCGAAACAGCAATACCGGTACGTACCGGTATTAAAAATTGCGTTAAAAATATATAAAAACAAGTAAAAACATTGCATATTCTTATTTTGAAGTCCTAAAAATACAGATTATAACCTACTAATTCAATGCTGGTAGTTCTAATACTTAAAATTTTTGTCTATAATTTTTTTTGTAAAAATAACTCAAGATTATAAAATAAAAAAGTTACAAAATTGGCATTTTTATATAAATAAATAAATACCGGTAAAATACCGGTAACTACCCATAAAAATAACGGTATCGGTAACGATAACGGTATTGGGAAATTTTTTTAGAGGTATTGGTAACGGTATTCAATTTGATACTGTATTTTAGCGATAACGGTATTATAACGATAACGGTAACCAACCTTGGTAATAACTGTTTGCACGGAAAAATTAAATGCTCAAGGTTGAAATGATTTATATTTTTTGAGGATTCGCACTTTTACTTTTTTGTCGTTATTCACTTTTAAAAAAACCGGAGAAAAATCACATGTAAGTACTTTTCGCGGTCGTCGGCACTTGATGGACAAAAATCGATCAATTCAACATGTGACTTTACGTGAGAGTAATAAAACTTGACACTTTTTTCCGGTTTGGATTTTTTTTTTCATTCCATTCCAAACAACCATTACTCAGCCATTTTTTTTGGTGATTTTCAAGAATGTGATTTATTTTTTTCAAAGGTAACAATTACATCGTAAAACAAAAACACAATTTTGAAAATCGGTTTATGAAGAGTAAAGTAATGATTTAACTTTTAATTTTTGGAAAAAAGTCGAAAATACGATTTGTACCTGTAACTTCAAAATGCGAGCTGATGGAGAAAAACGGAGACTAGATTTAAAATCAGCGACCTCAAATTAGTAAAAAAAATTGCTATAAAGTTCCAGTGAACACAAAAAAATTAAAATTTTGTTCCCTTGTGTTATCATTGATTTCAAAAAATTAATTTTAATCTTGCTCAAAAAAAAAAATTAAAAAAAAATAACTTTTATTTTTGCTTGAAAAAATAAAGGTCAAAAAATAAATAAATTTGCTCCAAAAAATAAAATTCAGAAAATGACTTCTATTTTTGCCCAAAAAAATAAAAGTTAAAAACAACTTTTATTGCTGCTCAGAAATATAAAAGTCAAAAACTATCTTTTATTTCTGCTCTAGAAAATAAAAGTCAGAAAATAAAATTTTTTTTTGCCCAAAAATATAAAAAAATTTAAAAAGCAAAGCATTTTTTTTGGAAAATTAGCCCACAAGGATCATTACGATATACTTCAATCAGTTCTCCAAAATTGGTTTCTGTGTGCCTTATTTGTTTAATAATTAAAAAATAACTGTTCTTTTCGGTCCCTGGATTGAATCTAATCGGTTTTTTACGGGAAATAAACAATTTATTTTCTATCAATTATGAAAAAAATTCACTGTATTTGAAATTTTAAGTAAAAATTGTAAACGGTTTTCCAGTTTTACTTACCTTTTTATGCATTGGGGATACAATACAAATTTCCGATTTTGATTTGCAAACTATGAATATGTCAATAATAATGAATGCAAACTAAACATTTTTATCTTTTAAATAACTAGCAAAAATAACTGTTTACTATAAAATTACTGTTTTGGTAGTTATTTATAATGGTATTAAAAATAAATGCTTTAAACAATTTTTCGTTAGTTGTTTTATTAAATAACTGCCATATTAGATATTTTATATTTTTCCATAGAAAAACAACTGAAATACTGGGGACAAGTGCAGTGCTACAGGGGCCTTGAAGCGTTTTAGCAAATCTGTTGTTGTTGCCTTAGCCTCTCAAGGAATCCAAAGACCGTCCATGCGTGGTGAAGAGCCACATCCGGCTAGAGGTGTCCCTGCTTTCACAGATCATGGCGGATCTAAAGCGGACACTCCTTAAAAACCCGTAATCCCCGGTGTTATCCAACCATGCCCATGGGACGAATAGCACTACGTTAGTGTGTTTTTGAACGGTGGCCTCCAGGACGAGGCCAACCCTGGTTGTATTAGCCCGCTGGTAGTACAGGGCTCTGCTACCGAGCGTACTGTTCTGATCCCTTTTTCATCTTATTTTTCAGATGGATACAATTGGCCAATATACGGAAAATGGGCAAGAGAAGATCAACGCGGATCTATCCTCAATAGGCAAAGGGGCTTTATGCCCAAATGATGCTAAGGGGAAGTTAGCCATGGTTCAGCCAACAGAAGACGTTTCTAGTCTTAACGTTGCTGAACCGATGGAAGTTGATATTATAACGGAGGATCTCTCGGGTCCAACTATAGTGACCAATACCAACATCCCAACGGATGAAGAGGATGAATTTCTTCTTCGCGGAAAGTGGGAAAGGAACTCGGTAGAGGAAGCTGCTCTGCTGAACGCCAATCGGGACAGAAATGTGGCAAAGCGTGCTGCCAAACTTGCTCGTAAATGATTACTGCCACAAAGAGCAGAACACCGAAGCACCTCAGGTGCTTGCAAGTGAGCCTTCACCATGCCAAAGCGGCATCTGATGTTGGCAACAGAAGGTTCACAGTCGACGCTCTGGATGTAGTGCACAATGGAGCCATTAAGGGGCTAAACGTAAACCATGGTAGGTTGATATATGATTCCAAGCACAGTAGGCCTAGAGCGGCCATCCTTGTGAGGAGCAACCTAACATTTCCTCCAATTTCGGAGTTTATATTGGGAGACCTGGTTGCGATCTGGGCAAAAGTGCCTTCCTTGGCTGGGGAGCACGAGGTGATGTTGGCCTCTGCGTATTTGCCTGGCGACAGCGACGCGGCACCAACCGCTGAGGTCTTGGCCTTCGTGGAATATTGCCGACTGAGGACTCTGAGTTGGATCCTCTGCTGTGACGCCAATGCTCATCACACAACGTGGGGAAGCACCAATATCAACAAACGAGGTGAGCACCAGCTTGCTGTGACCTATGTAGTAATGGTATAAATATAGCAAATAGGGGTGACGAACCGACGTTTAGGAATGCTATTAGGTCAGAGGTCTTGGACCTCACTCTTACTAGTTCTAACCCATCTCTAACTGGCATGTCTCCAGCGAACTATCAATGTCTGATCATTAACACCTGGTCTTTGATGTTGTTAATGCGCTGGACTCGTGTCAGAAATATCGTAATCCCAGATGCACAAATTGGGAGAACTTCCGTTATCACTTGGAAAGCGATGCCAATCTCTCTAAAGGGCTCATTCTAAGCCCAGATGAGATTAATTATGAGGCATCAGAGATTCAATCGAGTTTGACTTCTGCTTACTTTGCGAGCTGTCCTCAAAGGACCAGGAAGGTGAAAAGGGACGTTCCATGGTGGAACGATGGTCTGGACAAGCTCAAAAGGGAGGCCAGGAGACTATTCAACAGAGCTAAGGAAACAGGTGACTGGGTCACCTACAAGACGGCTCTAACTGAATATAATAGGGAAGTACGTAGATCCAAAAGGTCCACGTGGCGCAGCTACTGTGAGAAGATCTTAGATCTTCCGGAAGCTGCGCGACTTCAGGAGGCCTTTTCACAGGATCGCACGAATAATCTTTGCACTCTCAGGAGACCCGACGGCTCCTACACTGGATCTCCTGAGGAAAGCTGTGACCTATTGTTAGACACGCACTTCCCAGGCTGCGTAGTCTCCCGCAGGTCTATGGCGATTCAAAGAATCCCAAACCTGACGGGGAGGTATGTACGCCTAACTGGTGCCGTCTTTCGAGAGGACAGAGCGAAATGGGCGATAAATGTATTTTCGTCCTTTAAGTCGCCGGGCCCCGACGGGAGCTCTCCATGTATGATGCAGAGGGGGGTGGATATAATAGCCCCACAACTGGTTAGGATATTTAGATCCAGTCTTTTGCTGGGTCATGTTTCGACGAATTGGAGGGGGGTTAAAGTGGTCTTTATTCCTAAATCGTATAGACCAATTAGCCTCAGCTCTTTTCTTCTTAAGAAAATGGAGAAAGTTCTGGACCACTATATTAGGGACACGTACCTCAGGCGTAAGCCGATACACGAGCTTCAGTTCGCGTATCAACGGGGTAAGTCTACCGAAAGTGCTGTCCATCATGTTGTCACGTTGATAGAGAAGGCACTGGAGGCAAAGAATATTGCCCCCTGTGCTTTTATTGATATACAGGGCTCTTTTGACAACAAGTCCTACGATGCGATCGGGCTGTCTATGTTGAGAAGGGGCATATCTCCAATGATTGTAAATTGGACATTGGAGATGCTCAACTCTAGGGAAATCACGTTCGGTGTAGGGTCTACTAGGAGGACCGTGAATGCGACCAGAGGATGTCCTCAGGGCGGTGTACTGTCGCCTTTACTATGGACACTGGTCATTGATGGGTTCCCAGGACCATCTCTGATCGTATGCAACAGGCTCTGAACTTTATTAACTCATGGTGTCGGGAAAAAGGGTTGACTATGAACCCGACGAAGACGATCCTGATATCGCTCACAAAGAGAAGAAGGGTCAACTTGACCGAACCTGTTGTTGGTGGGGGAAAAACGATAGGCTTTTCGGATAGTGTGAAATATTTAGGGGTGACTCTTGATAAATCCCTTACGTGGAATGATCATCTCGACTCCGTAACCAAGAAGGCCACCAGGGCATATTATGCCTGTTAGAGGCTCTTTGGGAAAACATGGGGTCTAAGACCACACATGGTCTACTAGTCATTCAACACCATTGTGAAACCTATGATCACGTATGCTGCCTTAGCGTGGTGGCCAAAGGTTGAGCAGTCAACGGCAAGCTATACTCTAAAGAGGTTGTATCGGCTGGTGTGTACTGGCATTACGGGGGCTGGAAGATCGTGCCCGACGGATGTCATTGGGGCCATGTTGGGTATTCCACCATTGCATATTTCCGTGAAGGAAGCTGCAAGCATAGGCTCACTTCGTCTCCTGGGGGTCGGGGACATGAGGAGCGGGGACCTAAAGGGTCACATGAGGATCGCCGGGATCTTTATGGAAGACCCAATCTTAAGGGTCGCGGATAAAATGATCCCGGAGCAGATTTTTGTCACGCATTTTGACATTATGTCATTTGACAGAAATATGTGGACCAGCCAATCCTGGCAGCCCGAAGACGGGACTCAGGTATGGTTCACTGATGGCTCAAATCAGGCTAGTGGTGACACGGGGGCAGGTGTCTTTGGACCCGGATTCCGGCGTGCTTTATCAATGGGCAAGTACACCTCCGTCTTTCAGGCGGAGATTTTCGCCATCTGCATATGTGTGAGAGAGTGCCTGTTAGATCCCGCATCTACATTCTTTCTGACAGCCAAGCTGCGCTAAAGGCTCTAGCAGCTTACGGGGTATCATCTGGTCTAGTCATGGAGTGTATGGGAATTCTAAACGAACTCGGTAGGAACAACTCCCTTACACTGGGATGGATTCCTGGTCATGAAGGGCATGAGGGTTACGAAAGGGCTGATTGTCCAGCCAATTGTGGAGCCCGTCGACCATTCATCGGCCCGGAACCATTCTTTGGGATACCTAGGAGGTACGTTAGGGAAAAACTCAGGCAATGGAGAGAAACTGAGTTTGCTAAGCATTGGGAAACTTCTACTGGCCAAAGGCAGGCCAAAAGATTTATTTCCTTGTCCAACGGAGTATCAAGGCGACTATTGTCACTCGACAGGGGTAACCTTAGGACCCTAGCGGGATACTTAACTGGGCACTGTGGGCTCAGGTACCAGCTTCACAAATAGGGCCGGTCAGACACTGATGTTTGCAGGTTTTGTGAGCTGGAAAGTGAGACATCGGAGCATATTCTCTGCGAATGTCCGAGACTGTGTGACAGGAGACTCAGATTTCTGGGTGACCGTTTCGTGTTTTCTTCGAACGTTTGGGGAAATTCTCCTAACGGGATTATTGGCTTTATTGGTAGTCTGAATCTCTAGGGAACTCTAGGCAGCACAAAAGATCTATATTGGTCGCGGTGCGTAGTGCCTTCGTATCTAATCTAAACTGAAATACTGTTAAAAACAAAACTACTAATTACTGCACAAACAACTGGCATGTAGTAACTGTCAAACTTTTTTGAGTGCGGTTACATTTACTCATATTTTCACAAGTACTTGCATATTCGTTATTTCAAATTTATTTTTATCGGGACAAACTTAATTGCACTAAAAGAATTAAATTTGAAAACACCTTAAAACTTATTTAGCAAATTGTGAAAAATAATCTGTTGAAGGCACGCCCCTCTCCGGTTTTAATTCTTGCCTAACCCGGTGTCTTCAAATGCAATAAATTATATGATATGAAATGTCAAAACCATTGCAGAGAAACGTCAAAATGATTTGAATTGAAAAGTGGTGGAGAATACTTAATCCATTTCATGGCTAAGAAATATCATAGATTTTTCTTCGAAAAACACAAAATTTTTTCAAACATTAATTTTTATCTACAAATAATAAAGAATTTAACTTTTTCCATTTTTTTTTTACCAAATTTTCTGTTATTTTTTTATTATAAAATTAAAACGAAAAGTGACATTTTGTGACATGGCAGGCATCATTGCAAGAGCCGCTTGCATGTCAGCGATGTCATGAAAATAGAATAAAACTGAAATTGAATGTCTTCACTTGAGATGAAATCATTTTGACAATTGCATGCTATCATTTTATTGTATGTCAAGATACTAGGTAAGGAAATCGTCAGGGGACGATGTTTTTAGAATTTCTAGAAATATTTGATAAGCGGCTTATACTCAGAAAACAGATTCAGTTGTGATAACCCCATTTGTAGTCAATCGCATAGTTTGGTTGTGGTTGCCGAATTTTTCAGGCAATTTTTCAGGCTCAATTTTTCCAATTGAGCCAAGACTAATTTGACTATGACAACAGAATTTCAGTTGTATTAAGAACAATTCGGAAGCCGCAAACGAAAAATTCATTTGATGCAACTGAACCATTCGATTGCCAACAAATGGGGTTGTCAGCACCGAATCTGTTTTCTGGGTGTAAACAATCAAGCATGCTGTCCAGCTAGTTTGACATACAACAAATGTTTTTTTGGACTTCACGATCAAGCATGCTGTAAAATTTACCTTCAAAAACATAAAATTAACACAGTGGATGATAATGACGAAATTATTTTTTATTAAAATTTTTTCAAACTTTCAAATTGTTTATAATTGTTAATTTAATTGTTTTTTCCTGAAGATGCTACACATTGGAGTGGCGAAATATGGAAAATAAAAAACGTTTTATATATAAAAAAACAAACCTTAAGCTCAAGAAAATTGTGCAGATAAAAAGTAATTTTTTTATTTGAATTTAATTTTTGAATTTCTGTTTTTGTATTTCTTACTGCAGGTTTAAACTTAGGTTAATAGTTAACCCAAAAATTTGTTGTTGTTTTGTGTACATTTTTTTGACATTTTATTTTGTTTTTAGTTAAGTTACAGTTAAACCTACAGTATGAGACCCACCGTTAGTATATTTATTAAAGTAAGGCATAACTGTTGTCAGAAAAAAAATTAATTAAAAATTGTAAAATTCCCCTATGTTTTATGAATTTCTCATTACACGCTTAACGTGTTTGTCAAACCTGCCGAAAAATCTATAAATTTTGTGTTTCGTCCAATATGCCTTCAAATTAGACATTACATGATGCAATTCATACAGGCATGCCGCACAGAATGCTTGGTAGTCTATGCTTGGCAGCATTAAGTGAAATTACAAACTTAATGATAATGAGATTTTGTTACTTCTGTGCATTTCTAACGCTTTTTGATAAGCCGATGTTATCGTTTTGGGAAAACACTTTTCGCCAGCATTTGCACCACCGTTTGCATATTTCTGACTCGGGTAGTTTTTAACTTGTTTATTTTTTTTTAAATATGGATAAAAGAAATTATAACAATAAATTAATTAAACAAAAAAAGTGGAATGCATAATACTTCCATATCGATTATATTAACCACCTCCACCCATTAAAGTTCAAAACCTAAAACCTATAAAAATGTTGCATATTTTTGTTGTTGGATTTCTTTTCACATTTTTAACGGAAATGCATGTGTTTACAATCACAAAAACACAAAAATAGGGTTGCTAATTAAACTCATTTTACAAATGCAAACAAACACAGACATACTTACACGTACATAAATTATACGCATACAAATTGCAGCCGAAACGCACAAATAGAAAAATGTACAACAAACAATTAGACACATACAAACAAAAAATAAATACATATATGCACACACACTCACATCAGTGATGGTATTTGAGAATTTTCGTTTGGTGCCTCAATGATGCCAAAAAAGTGCCAAAAATGCTTTAAAAGTGCCAAAAAAAAATTAAGCAACATTTAATGTTTCAAAAAAAAATATGTTCAGCTTTTATTTCAAATATTTATACATTTAGTTACTTTAACCCTTAAATGCATTCTGTAGCCATTTGGCAACATACCAGTTTCTTAATAAAAAACGCCACTTGATGCATAATACTCAATTTTTGGGCATTGGGGCAATTTCTGCACAAAGTGATCTTATAAACTATAACTCAGATTTTTTTAAATAGTTATAGGAAAAATCTTGGTTTTGCTTCGTATGTTTGTGAAAAATCTAAAACATGCGTTTTTTTTTTACAAAAAGTGCAATATTCAAAAATATTTGTTTAAATATTTAAAGTGGTATTCTCGCAATAAAATTAATTTTGGCAACAATAAATGTATAATTAATATTTCATATATTTTTTTTTGTTTCTTTTTTTCACACACGTTAAAATAATCACAATTTAGCTATTTGGCAATTTTTTTGATATTTTTCTTGAAATGTACACGCCTTTAGAAATCATATATAAAAAAATGGTTAAAATTGTAGAGATCATGCATTTAAGGGTTAAGTAAAAAGACAAAAAAAAACAAAAAGGCGGGCAACTTATCTAAAAAGTAACCCGAGTTTAACACCTACCACAAATATTTTCATATTAAAATGCTATTCTTAACTATAGTAAAGCACTAAACTTACGTTATTTTAAGATAAGTTAGCAGGTCCAAGACTTTCAAAAAATTTTACAATTAAATTTGACAATACAATAGAATCAATTAAAGTTTTTCTAATTTTAGAACTGGAAGGTGGTCCAAAAAATTGTAGATATTTTTAGTGTAGCATTTGTTTTTTAATTTTGCTACCCCTTCTTAATAGGCGTGGCTTTTAATGAAAAACCAGCGATATCGACCTTTTATCAAATTATATAGAAATTTTCATAAAAAGTGCCAAAATTCTATAGAGAGTGCCAAGGTGCCATTGAACATTCAATAGTGCCACAAATGGCACTTTTGTGCCACTTTTACCAACAGTGACTCACATATGCCTACAATTGAATGCATTGAAAATGTATAATATACGCACTGCCAAAGATACAATACCATGCGTCGGTTGGCCCACAGGCCATAACACTTCAATAGTCAACAGTCCCAGTAAAGTATATTAATACAAATACACAGATATGTTCATGTATACAACACCATTTAAAAATGTTTAAAAAATTTCAATTATCTTTTGACTTCATCTAAAATTTGTTATTCAAAATTGTTAGCGAGTTGAATCATAGAAAACACACTCCAATGTTGGGCGCCAAAGGAAATCGTTCATCATACAAAATTATGATTTGATATCTATCGTTAATATTGATAACAAGGCATTTAATTTCATGCTCCTAAAAATGAAAATATGCACCTTCAAAATGCAGCTAGAATAGAAAAATATGAATTTAAAGCATAAAAAAATATGCAATAAAAATTGTAATTTTTGTAAAAATAAAAACATTAAAACCTGCCAAATTAAAAATAACTATAATATGGACACTTATTTTTCTAATAGAAATGTAATAAGACATTTTGTAAATTCTAAAATTAATTTGCAAATGGTGTAATAATACGTATATCTTCCTTTTTTTTAGCAGCAAAGGTTTTTTTTTTTGTAAAAGCATTGAATGGAACTTAGAAATGTGTATAGAAAGTTTTGTATGTTTGATGGTATGTTAGATTTAAGTAGTAGTCAGTTTGTTAGTTGCCTTCTATTTTATATATTTTTTTAGTTTTTTTAAGCCATTTTGGTGGTATGGATTAATGGCTATAGATGGTTTGTTGATGACGATGATGATGAGAAGGATGATGATGATGATTAAAAGCGAAGAGAGTATGAGTAAATCAATAACACTCATTTCTATTATAAGTGCATGCGTGTGTGTTTAAAAATGAGTACGTATTAGTATTTTTTATTTTTAATGCAAAATCCGTACTCAGTTTAAGAAACATTTTTTTATTTACAAAAAATTCAAATTAAAAGGTTTAGGAACAACTTATATTATAATATTACCCAGCTGGAAAATGTGTATTAAAGACAATGTCAGCAGCATAGATTACTTTGATCTCTTACTATTTGACATTCGCTGTCAGTGCACGTATCTAATGAGAATGTTTTGGACATACGTCCTATATCTATACAAAACATTTTTTAATGTGTGTGAAAAAAATTTGTTTGTTTAGAAAGGCAGAAGAAGAGTAAGATATCTATGTAATCTATGGTCAGCAGCACGGCTTAGGTGACAGGTCAGGGTTAAGAACTCACTCATTAAATTTTACAAAATTTATTGTTAAAATATAATATTTTCATGTTACTGTTATAACCCAGTAGATGGCGCTATCAATGTATCCGAAGTTTTACAGATGGCGATATTTCTTTCCCTCCCGATTTTTAAAAATGGCCCATATCTCGAAAACAAAGAGAGATAGGGCAAAATAGATGAAAATTTCGACTACCCCTGACCGTATAATACCCCACTGAAAGGGATTATCTCTATCCAGAAATGGACCTTGGCGGGGCCTTGGAACCTCGGAAGTTTTTAATAAAAATTTTCCACTTCATAAAATGGCCGATATCTCGAAAACTAAGCGAGATAGAGCAAAACGGACAAAATGTTTGCTCTGTTCGAATGCCCTTATATGCCCTCACATGATATGGACTGGGCCCGGGGAGGGTCCCGAGACCCTTATAGATAAAACTGTAGTTTTACAAATTTCTTACATAAATTTAGATTTGTTAAATTTAACAAAAATAGTGTTCAAATCAACAAATTTTATTTTAAGCCAAAAAACAGGAAGAAATTCTGTTAAAGTAACAAATTTTTCTGTCCCGCCAACAGACGTATTATTTTGAGTGTACTTAAAAATTTTACAAATGGTTAAATTTGTAGGGTCATATGCATAATCAATTTTTAAATATATAAGTGACTTATAAAACAAATTTTCCATACAAAATTCATTTTATAAATGTGTTATAAGGTTTTAAAATTATTATGCATACACTGATAGAATTTTCATTCATACTATAAATGAGTCGATTTCATTAATCTGAATTCATTAACGTAATGAACAATTTTCATTAAATTAATGAAAAATTCATTATTTTAATGAATTTTTTCATTATATATTTTCAACTAACCCGTAAGATATGCTATAATTTTTATAAGAGTTTTGAATTTGCAAATTACTAAAATACATATATGTTACTATATTGAACGTTAGGGTAGCAAACTGAAATTATTTAAATGAGTAGCTGAGATGCAAAACTCGTTCGTTACACATTAAATAAATTTTGGGAAGGATCAAAAAACATGTTGCGGCTAATTAAATTAACCAGATTAGTTGAATGCTTTTAATTATTAAATGTTATGCAATTCTTGACTAAAAACTCAACAGTTGAAATATCGAAAAATCTTCTTACAAAGCGCCAAAAGAACTGTCAGAATCAATTGTCATCTGGGTTTTTTATTTTTGTAATGAACGAGTTTTGCATCTCAGCTACTGAAATATAAAAGTCTAAATAATGACATCATTTTGATTTGGCTATTTAGATCAATCGGTAACGCGGTAATTCCCAGTGTAGAAACCGTAATGACATATCATTATTTTTTGAACTACCAGTAATGACACCGACTTACTTTCTGCATTATTTTAAAAGATATAATAATGAGTTACTAATAAATACTTACTTTTTTTATTATTTCAAAATAAATAATATTGTATTACCAATAATGACTTATCTTTTATCATTATTTCAAAAATAAAATAATGTTCTAGATTTTTTTGTAAATTTTTTTGAAATCTATTTTTAGACAAAATATTTTTCCAACACTGGTAATGATATTTGTAACCACATATTTTTTGATTTTTTGTATATTGGCGAGTAAGCTGACTTTTGCGCAGCAAGTCAATTATGTTTTTATCTATTAAATATTACATGTCGATATAGCTCAAATAGTAGAACTATTGACTGGCAATCTGGAGCCCCAGGTTCATTTTCCACACGAGAAAATTTTATTAAAAAAAATTTTTAGATTAAAAATATATTTTTTTTTTTATAAAACTTATTTTTTGAAAATCTATTTTTAGAATCATTATTTTGGTCAATACTGATAAGCACATAGGTAACGACATATTTTTTGATTTTTCGTATGCTGGTGTGTAACTCATTACTTTTCGCGACATCGCTATATAAAGGTAATAAGAAATGTAATAATAAAAGTATCTAGTTACCATTACCAGGTATGTAGTTACATAACCACATATCTGGTAATGATTTTATACACTGGGTTCTTGTGATTGCGGGTTCAAGTCGAGTTCAGGGAGATGTCAAAACGTGATAAAAACAAAACGAAATATATGTACAAATAAAAATTAAAAAATAACGCAATAAAAAAATATATTTTTTCAATTAGTTTTCATTTAATGAATTCGTTTTATTGATTTAATAAACGCGTTCTTTGGGGACTTTCCAATGAAAAAATCATTGGATTAATGGTGTAGTTTTACTAATTTCTTACTTAGATTTGTTAAATTTAACAAAATAGTTGGTTAAAACCAACAAATTTTATTTTAAGCCAAAAACAGGAATAAATTTTGTTAACGTAATTTTTCTGTTCAGCCAACAGACTTATTATTTTGAGTGCACTTAAAATAATACGTCAATAGAAAAATCTGTCAAACGGGTTTCAAATCGATTTGACTAATTTTTAACAAGTTTTTAGTTGAAACACTGATTTAAACAAAGATTTAATTATCTTTATTTAACACTATACTAAAAATCTTCAGTACTTTCACTAGTTTTGAGTGTTAATTTTCAAAACTATTTATAACTAATTATTAAGAACCCATTCATTTAAAATATAATATTTTAATGCTTCTGTTATTATATTAAATGGCGACGCCAGTGTATCCGAAGTTTTAAAGATGGTGGGAACTTGGACCTTCGGGAATTTGGAATTTGTAATAAAAATTTTCCACTTTATAAAAGGGCCCATATCTCGAAAACTAAGCGAGATAGAGCAAAACGGATAAAATGTTTGCTCCTTTGAATTGCCCTTACATGACTTTAGATGGTATGGATTAGGCCCGCAGAGGGTCCCGAGACCTTAAGTTAAAAAAATTTTACGACTCGGTTTAATTACAAATAAAACTGCAAGTTTGCTAATTTCTTATTTAAATTAAGATTTGTTAAATTTAACAAAAGAATTTGTTAAATTCAAAAAATTTAGTTTTAAGCCAAAAAACAGTAATAAATTTTGTTAAAGTAACAAATTATTCTGTTCAGTCAACAAACTTATTATTTTAAGTGCATATGAAAATTTTTCTGCAGGTAAAAGTTATTAGAATCTGAAGGGTTTTTTTTTTTAGAAAAAATCCTTATAATCTTAACTGTTTTTTATAGGAAAATGTTCTAATAATTTAAATAACTCATTTGAACCTGATGGGTTTTCTGTAACAAAAATTTCATAGAATTGAAGCGTTTTCTGTAAAATATTTCTAAAGAATCAGAATATGTTTTTTTTTAAATTCTTCAATTATGTGAGTTTTTGTTATAAAACCCTCAGAAACTGTGAACCTTTTCTTGTATACAAAAACCTACAGATTCAGAGGACTTCTTCCTATATATAAAGGCAAAACTCCTCAAAATCTGAAGATTTTTATAAAAAAATCATCTGGGGGTCTTTTGGAAGAAAAATCATTAAAACCATGAGACGTTTTCCATATGAAAATTTCCCAGAAATGGAGCATTTTCGATAAGAAAATGCCTGAAAAAGTACTGAATCTTATGTTTCAACGACTTTTTTCTACACAAAACTACTTAGACTACACACAGGGAATAACTCAGTTGGTAAGCAATCATGACCACCATGATTCTAATAATACATTGTAAATTTATTGACGATAACACATTTTTAATTACACCGATGAACAAATTATTTCAACACCATTTATTTTGTAAGCACATCTAATAAAAATCTTCTGCAATTATTTTATCGGGCATCCCAATCAATTTTAAAAACTACAAATTTTTATTTTAGAATTCGGTGGTGACAATGTTATTAAAATCAATAGATTGAACATATTTTTTGAATTATTGGAAACACCCATTACTTATCAGTTGAAACAATCAAATTGTAATTGTAAATTTCATATTTGGTTTATTATACCAACTATTAGTTATATTAATTTTATCATATTTCTACAAATTCAATTATCCCAACCAATGATACAAAGAAAACAAAAACTGTCAAAATAAAATGGACTAAAATAAAAAATTTTCATAAAATTAATAAATAAACCAAATCGAAACAAAAAAGGAATATTCTGCAGCATATCACATTATTGTAGGTATGGGAAAAGATAAATCCTTCGATATTTGGCAACAACATTTATAAGAGTTAAATATGCAAAACTTACTATAGTCCCGGACATTCCCGTTATAGAATAACTATTCTTAATTAAAAAATATGCAGGACAAATTGGATATTCAAAAATGCAGCAGCAAATGAAGGCGTTAATGTCGAAAGTCAAAGAATTGAAACTTATAAAAAGTGGGGGCCGTCTAGAAATCATTTGCTTGGCACTTGGAATCCAAACGAAAGAAAAATTTCCTGAGGATAATTTAAGGCAAAGGTCATTAAAGTTAAGGTATTCTGTATTATTGGTATTATACCAGTCGTTTTTCTAAATATAAATGCACAAAAAACCTGAGTTTTCTTATAGGAAAAAGCCCTCAGAATCAGATGGGTTTTCCATGAGAATTGATCAGAAAAATCTGAAGGTTTTACATAGAAGAACGTTTGGTTGTTTTTTAACAGGATATATTTTTTTTAATGTAAGGGTTTTCCCATAATAAAAATTTCTCAGTCTTATTTCAAAGGATAAAATTCCTCACAATTGGAAGATTTTTTTTAATAGAAAAAAAGTTCTACAACTAGGTAAATTTTTCCACGTTCCTCAGGGAAAAAGTCAGTAAAATGACGGTTTTCTACAGAAAGAAATCCTTATAATCTAGTTAGTTTTTCGTAGAAAAATGCCTACATTCTAAGGATTTCTAACAAAATTAAAAACCTTTTATTTTGAGGACTTTTCCCTAAAAAAAACTTTTAAATTTTCTATAAAATTCTTCTTATATTCTGTCGGCTTTTTTATAAAACACCCTCAGAATACGAAGACATTTTCTATAAAAAAAAGCCCAATACTCCAAGGATTTTTCCTGGAGGTATTTTTTCCGGAGCAAAACCTTATTGTTCTCAGTACTTTTCCAATGCTCAAATTTTAAACACTTTTTTCCATAGTAAAACATTCAGATTCGACAGACTTTCTCCTGCAGAAAAATCCTCAGGTTCTGATTACTTTTCTATTGAGAAATCTTTTAGTTTCAAGGAAATTTACTTGTAGAAAAACCTCGGATTCTGAGGACTAATTCTCAGCTTTTAAAGAATTTTTGCCTTAGAAAACTTTAGGACTTTTATCCCATAGAAAATTCGCAAGATTATGTGGGCTTTTTTTATGGAAAAACTCACAGATTCTGAGCGATTTTCCTTATGAAAAAACTCTTAAATTTTAAGGACTTTTCGCTTTAGGAATCCTTCAGTATCTTAGCACTTTTTCATATAAAAAACCCCTCAGATTCCGAGCAGTTTTCCTATAGAAAAAGCGCAGTTTCTGAGCACTTTATCCTACCTAAGAAACATCAGATTATGAGAAATTTCTCCTGTAGAAAATCCTCAGATTCTCAGCATTTTTTCTACAAGAAAAATATCTCAGGATCTTAATTCTTTTTTTTAACAAATTTAGATTTATATTCTATTTATCGCAATTTTGTAATTTTGTTTAATATGTATTAATCTATTTTGTATATATCTTTATAAATTAATAAAAATAATTTAAAACAATGGAAACTCTGTTTTATTTAATTCGATTGGGGTTTATAAAAAAATTCGGTTGGATCTACTAAATGAAAAATTGGATCAAGTGTACTACAGTGATTCGGTTGTACCAACTTTTTATAATGTACTTGTATAGTAGGCATAACTGTAAATGTCGATGGCTGAAACCGAATAATGTAATAGTACGTGGGACTACCAAAATTCGGTTGGCAACAAATTCGGTTGCCACAAACAATCTGTTCTGTGTGTGTAGGAGCAGAAATATTTGACGGTTTTTGTCTATGGAAACAAAATTTGGTGATTGCCAAACATCAGAAGTACTCCTCTTTCTACAACATAATAAGATCCATCATTTGACAAACTCAGTAATTCAGACATTCTGAACGCAGTTTTGTCGCGTTTTTATTCATATTTTTTCTTACATTTTGTAGTTTTTTATTTGATTATTTTTTTATTTATAAATATTTTAGTGGCAAATAAACTATTCCTTTAAAATGTTTGTACATTTGTACACTTTATGCCATATATTTGGATTTAGGCAGAAAATAATAATTATTTATACAAAATGTGTAATTATAATAAAGAAATGGTTGTTAATAAATAACATGCGTATTTTTGTACAAAAAAATGTGTATAAAAGAATTTTACACATCTGATGTCTAAATTTAAGCATTTTTCGTAATATTCTATAAAATTTAACATACTTTAAAGTAGTGAATTTACAAGCACTTTTTAGAGTGCATGAAAACATATAATTATCCTTACTCGTTTGATTTAGGCGAGACTGCACAATAAAGAAAATTGTTGATCTACTGTTATTATTTCAGAAGTTATATCGATTTTCGCTTTTTAAAAATGAGAAATTTGGCTAATTTGCCACTGAACATTAATAAATTTCTGCAAAATTAGTTTTACTTTCTACTTACTCTGAGTGTATTAGCTGTGCTCAGTTTCAAAGAAATCTGTTTGCTAGTTTTTAAGTTATACAGATATTCGTAAAACGTGTCCTGACATTATCATATCAATCCTGGAGTAAAAATAACAATTAATAGCTTTGTTAGTATTAATAATATTTATATTCCATGGCTTGAATATATTTTCGACGATTTTTAAAATATTTTTTTCTGTTTTAAAAAGTTATTTTTTCAAATTTACGAAAATTTGACTTCGTATCCTTCTCGCTTGAAAATTGTAAGTTGTACAACAAAAGTTTGAAGAAAAAAAATTAAATTATGATTTCTATCGATGTAATACAAGAAATTGATGGGGGAAATTTTCCTATACCCTCCCCCCCCCCTCCTCAGCAAAATCAAAAAAAGGAAAAAGAAGAGAAAAAGAAATAAAAATTTGTTATGCATAATTAAGTAGATGAATTATACTTTTTTTCTTTATTTTCATTTAAGCAGTCATCATTTAAAAAGCTTTAATAAACATTTTAACACATTCGTTTATAAAACTGCCAATATTGATTATTAGGGCAAATGCAAATGCACGTTTTTTCTCGATAGTCCAAAACTAATATGGACTAAATATTTAACAGAATCATTTAATTTAGAACAAAATGGCATCAATTTGTAGTTGCATATTGTTGCATATTTGGCAAAAATGCTTGTTTTTGCATATTTTTGCTTCAAATGCATATATGGTGCCTTTTTAATGCATATTTTGTGCTTTTTAATGCATATTTATGCATATTTTTAAATTTTAGGAACATTTTTTATTTTGTAAAAAATATAAAAAATTGATACGTTATCATATTTTGATTCAATCAGAATAAACATTCTTAAAAACCTTATTGACATATGGAAAAGTTCCGACTTCTGTGTATGTTTGCAAAATAACTAACTTAAATATATTTTTAAGTTTTAAAGTGCATTATTTTTGCAAAAATAATAGTTTTTAGTGTCTTTTTTAGCGGAATTTTTTAGGCGCATATTTTCTATTGTTAAGTGCACGAAATTCCTTGCCCTATTGATTATAAAACAAATAAAGTTTGTGCACCCAAAAAAATTCATAGTTGCTGATCACTATATTTTCGACTACGTCATAGGTGAAATAACCCTCACTATGACGTAGTTGATGTGATGTAGTGAAAGGTAACTATGTTTACTGTTATCATCAAATTAACTATGGAGGAAGTTATTAGCAAAGATTTTGTAGATGAAATTAAAGAAAATTTAAAAATATTATATATTAACGACGACTCATTGGAAAAATTTTAAGCTTACTTGAAACTAACTGAAAAAATAAATAACACATCTTTTTACATGTAGACTTTTAATGCTTTATTATGTTTTCATATTTTCTCCCTCCCCAACCAATAATTAAAAATTTAAGTCTGCACTTTATGTATCTTGGAAATTTTTCTTGATGTATATGCCAATTCGTTATCTGCAAAAAATAGTTTTAAAATATTTAAATGATTATAAGACTCTAATAATATTTACTCACAAAAAATTTGTTTGTTGCCGTTAATAAATTTCAAATAAATGTTTTTAAAGTTTCCTTGACAGTTAAAAATTATTTGAAATTGATTTTCATAGAGTAACTCAGAAAAGGTTTCTTTTGAATTTGTCCATAGTTGTTATTGATTATAATAGTGAATTCAATTAAAATTATAAATGACTATGGATTTTATTCACTATGCCACTATGTAATTTTATGGGTGTGGAGAAATGTAGACTGGGAAAAAACTAGTAGTTTTTGGCCTTTTTTAGTCTTTGAGCCAAAAACTACAAAATCAATTTAGTTTTTCCATATAATTTTCATACAAACTGAAAACCAGATTCTACCTAGTTTTTGCCAAAAACCAAGTAAAAATATCTGAAATGTGCATTTTTGATACACCCGGTATCATTTATAGTGAACTTTCGATGCACCCTCTTACAACGAATATAGAAGTAAAGCAAGTGTCAAAAAATATTTTTTAGTTTTTTAAGAATATTTAATTTTTAAATGTATTGACAATTTTTTTGCATTAATTTAACAATAAACGAGTAAGAAAGCTAAAGTCGGGCGTGCCGACTATACAATACCCTACACCAGTCTGGTTAAAAGTCAACTAATGTTTTGATCCGAAATTCAAATTGGTTAAGATGGGAGTTGTGTCAAAATTTTCTATAAAATCATAAAAGAAGAGAAAATCGAAAATATAAAATAATGGGCGATAGGTCCAAATATGGACCGATCATATCTAGAATCAATAGGCTTTTTCCTTGGGACCATGTGAGTCAGCGAACCAAATTTCATTGAAATATGGGAGTTGTGTCAAAATTTTCTATAAAATCATAAAAGAAGAGAAAATCGAAAATATACCACATATGGGCGATAGGTCCAAATATGGACCGATCCTATCTAGAATCAATAGGCATTTTCCTTGGGACCATGTGAGTCAGCGAAACAAATTTCATTGAAATATCTTCGTATTTGCGACCTGCAGCGTGTAACCAAGCCAATTTTGGGGGGACCCTTATATGGGCACTAGGTCTAAACATGGACCGATGGTAACCAAAATCAATGTGCTGATTTCTAGGGCCAACATAGGCCTGTGTACCAAATTTCATCAAAATATCTTAATATTTGCGACCTGCAGCGTATAAATAATATAATTTTGGGGGACCCTTTTATGGGCACTAGGTCTAATCATGGACCGATGTTAACCAAAATCAATAGGCTTCATCCCTGGGCCTACATAGGTCTGTGTACCAAATTATTATATACCAAATATCTTCTTATTTGCGACCTGCAGCGCATAAAAAAGACAATTTTGGGGGTACCCTTATTTCAACCAAAATCAGTAGGCGTAAGTCGGTGTACCAAATTTCATCGAAATATATTAATATTTGCGACCTGTAGAGTGCGCACAAGAATGCATGGACAGACAGACGGAGGGACGGACGGACAGACGGACATCGTTAAATCGACATAAAAAAAATTCTGAGCCGATCGCTATACTATAATGTTATTCCAAGTTATAGCAAGTTATAGAGGAGTGCGGAAATTTCAATTGTTGATTTTATATATTGTCAGTCAATATTTTTTATTTAATAAAAACTTTTTTGGGCATTGTTAACCCATCTTTGTTGGAGGTCAAATATGTATCAAATATTAAAGTTTAAGATGAAAAATATAACTTAGAATTTTCCGTTGGACTCCATATTGTCTTTTATACCTAAAGTGTCGCTCATAAAATCGTTAGCCTTGCACTGTGGAGACCAAAAACGTCCAACAAGTGGTGTATGGCCAAACCAAAAGCGAATAAAAAATATTTTTTGTGATAATTTAAAAATAAATTGCGATATTTATATTTTTTAAGTAAATGTTTTCCAACTAAAAAAAATTTTTTTGAAACATTTTAGAAAAAACTGTGTGAAACTGAAATTAGGAAATCGAATCAATTCGGAAAAAAACCTATAACAGATAAATCGAATCAGTATTTATAATATAGAGATGTGACGTCGATAACTTTTTAAACAAACTGTGGATGTCCGCACAGTGCTTCGTCCCCATATAGTACTTAAATCGGCAAAATTAGAGGAGTTATCGCAGAAGAATGAAATTTAGTGTGATGGTTCATAACATGCAAATTAAAAAAAATTCGAAGTTTCGGAAAAATCGGTGCAAGGACGTGACTACCTCCCATACATCCTTAATCTAAAATTTTTAATTTTAGCTACAATTATAAACAAAATAAAGCGAAAATTGGTAACTGTGTGTAAAATTATGTCTTTTAGCTCAGTGATTAATTTTGTTTCATTCGGTGCAAGGACATGACTACCTCCCAAATATCCTTTTTCTCAAAAACTATATCTTGGATACATTTATGATCAGAGTGCACTGAAAACTTAAAATAGTTTGTAAAATAATACTTTTTAGCTCTGTTGAAAGTTTTGTTTCATTCGGTGCAAGGAGATGACTATCTCCCATATATCCTTTTTCTTACAAACTAAATTTAAATTACATTTATGATCAAAATGCACTATAAACTAATTATAACTTATAAAATTATACTTTTTAACTCTGGGGCAAATTTTACTTTATTTGGTATCAGGAAATTTCTACCTCCCTTATGAATATTAGTTATTAGCTATGCACGTTATCAACGTTTGCTTATGTCATTCCCATACAAATTTTACATTAGTAACTTTAAGTGTTAACACTAAACGTTGGCTTATGTCAAATTTATATAAGAATGACATAAACCAACGTTGATAGCTAGCCGCACAAACACAGCTATTATAAAAAAAAATTGATAATTTTATATTTTAAGCACCGTAAGTTGTTTCAATTTCACGTGAAAAAACTGTTATACTCCATATAAAAAAATGATTTTTCACGACAATCAGTTTCACGTGAAAATTGTCTAGAGTTTGTTTTCACGCAAATTTAATGTACAAGACTATTATTTTTCTTGGAATAAAGTGACATTTTGTGTTTACTGTGATTGTGTCTTTGTGATAAAATTAAAAAAAATTTTCATTTGTATAAATTAAATTGCAATTTTAGGCCTTTAAAGTTTAGGTGAAAATTTTCCACGTGAAAAACAACTTACAGTGCTTAACTTTGTAAAATATTAGGGCTTCCGCGTTTACTCCCAGTGTAGAAACGGTAATGACATTTCATTATTTTTTGGACTACCAGTAATGAGACTCACTTACCTTCTACATTATTTTAAAACATATAATAATAAGTTACTGATAATGACTTATTTTTATCATTATTTCAAATAGAAAATAATTTTCTAGATTTTTTTTTAAATTTTTTGAAATCTATTTTTAGACTCAATATTTTTTAAACACTGGTAAGGATATATGTAACCACATATTTTTTTGATTTTTTTTTATGTTGGCGAGTAAGCTGACTTGTGCGCGGCAGGTTAATTATGTTTTTATCTCTCAAATATAACATGTCGACATAGCTTAGATGGTAGAGTTATTGACTGGCAATCTGTAAACCCAGGTTCGATTCCCGCACCAGCAAATTTTATTTAACAAAAAAGAAAAAAATACAATAAAAAATATTTTTATTTAGATAATTTATTTTTTTGAAAATCTATTTTTAGACTCATTATTTTTGTCAGTACTGGTAAGCATATAGGTAATGACATATTTTTAGATTTTTCGTATGCTGGTGTGTAACCATAACTCATTATTTTTCGCGACATCGCCATATAAAGGTAATAAGAAATGTAATAACAAAAGTAACTAGTTACCATTACCAAGTATGTAGTTACATAACCACATATCTGGTAATGATTTTCTATACTGGGCTCTTATGTTATTACTTCGAATTTTTTTGTTATTTTTTGTAGCTATTTAATAAAAATTATACACTACATCAAAATTAGGTTAATATTTTATAGTAATAAAAAACAAATGTAATAACTTAATTTTTTTTTCAATTTTGAAGTACCATAACGCTGTGGAACAAATTCAGGTTAGCAAAAGTTAGGTCGATTCTGAGAGTGAGGGGTGAAAATAGAGGCTAAATTATAAGACCCGTATCGCGGCGTTTGCTTATGTTCCCAGCAAAAAGAGACATTACCGAGTAATTAAGCGAGTAAGTAGCACACAAAGGGTTTCAGTACTTACCAGGCTATTTACTCGCAACATTACTTTTGTTCGCGACGTCCAATAATTCATGGGTGGTCATTACCCTCTCGCTTACAAAAAAAGTGCGAATAACGAGTTACCTAAAGTGAAAGAATGAGTAGTTCCTCACAAAGATAGAATAAGTGGTTACTCAGAAGTTAGGAAATAAGTGGTTACCCTACATTGTAAAATAGTTGGTCATATTGGCAAAAAAAAACTTTTTACCTTGGAAAATTTCCTATTTAATTCAAAACAAATTTATAAATAAATTAATATAAAAAAGACTTAATCAGTACTTATTTAATCAATTACCAGTAAGTGATTACTTTGCACGAATATATAAGTACTTCTATAACTTATTATTGGTAAGTCATTATTTTGTATTTTAAAGTAATGCAAAAAGTAATGACCTATCACTACTTGGTAATCCGTATGGTAATGACCTGTCATTACCATGTTTTTGCTGGGTTAGTTCGAATTTTTTTATATGGTTTTTTGGCTATAACTCGTCGACTAATTGATATTTTTAAATCTGTAAAAGCCAAATTATAGCTAGAGACCTGAACAACAATTAAAAACAAAAAAAAACAATCAAATCAATTTTTTAAAAAATTTTAATTTTTGCACAAGTCTCTAGCAATAATTTGGCTTTTACAGATTTAAAAAATATCAATTAGTCGACGAGTTATAGCCAAAAAACCATATAAAAACGAGTAAAAAGGTTAAAGTCGGGCATGCCGACTATAGAATACCCTACACCAGTCTGGGTAAAAGCCAACTAATGTCACCAAAATCAATAGGCTGCGTTATTGGGCCAATATAGGTCTGTGTACCAAATTTCATCAAAATATCTTAATATTTGCGACCTGCAGCGTATAAACAGTATAATTTTGGTAGGACCCTTATATGGGCACTAGGTCTAAACATGGACCGATGTTCATCAAAATCAATAGGCTTCGTCCGTGGCCCAAAATAGGTCTGTGTACCAAATTTCGTCAAAATATCTTAATATTTACGACGTGCATCGTATAAACAATATAATTTTGGGGGGACCCTTATATGGGCACTAGGTCTAAACATAGACCGATGTTCACCAAAATCAATATGCTTCGTCCTTCGGCTGCCATAAGTCGGTGTACCAAATTTCATCAAAATATCTTAATATTTGCGACCTGCAGCGTATAAACAATATAATTTTGGTAGGACCCTTATATGGGCACTAGGTCTAAACATGGACCGATGTTCACCAAAATCAATAGGCTGCGTTATTGGGCCAATATAGGTCTGTGTACCAAATTTCATCAAAATATCTTAATATTTACGACCTGCAGCGTATAAACAGTATAATTTTGGTAGGACCCTTATATGGGCACTAGGTCTAAACATGGACCGATGTTCACCAAAATCAATAGGCTGCGTTATTGGGCCAATATAGGTCTGTGTACCAAGTTTCATCAAAATATCTTAATATTTACGACCTGCAGCGTATAAACAATATAATTTTGGTAGGACCCTTATATGGGCACTAGGTCTAAACATGGACCGATGTTCAAAAAAATCAAACTTGTTCGTCCTTGGGCCAACATAGGTCTATGTACCAAATTTCATCGAAATATCTTAATAGGTGCGACCTGTAGAGTGCGTACAAGATTGCATGGACAGACAGACAGACGGACGGACGGACGGACGGACGGACGGACGGACAGACGGACATCGTTAAATCGAAATAAAAAAAAATTCTGAACCGATCGGTATACTATAAGGTGGGTCTACGACCAATATTTTTTGGTGTTACAAACATCAGCACAAACTTATAATACCCTGACCACATAGTGGTGTAGGGTATAAATATGAAAAAATTCGAACTAACATAAGCAAACGCCGCGATACGGGTCTTTTAATTTAGCCTCTATTTTCACCCCTCGGTCTCAGAATCGACCTAACCTTTGCTAACCTGAATTTGTTCCACAGTGTAATACTAGTTCTTTATAGCTTTTTCTGAAATTTTGGAAATATTGCTTAAAAATGCATATAATTTTTACAATTCCCGCACAAATATTTAGAACTTCTTCACAGATTCTATTATGCATAGAAAAGCAAACTAGGGCCATTTTGACCCCACCTTTTTAACCTTAAAATGTGAAATTGGAGCGTTAAGGATATAGCATATTTTATAACTTGGATCACTCTATCATATACCCAAACTTAATTAAAGTCTGAAAGTTCACCTAAAAGTCATTATCCTACAAGCTTCCTAGTAATTTTTTTTGGGATTTGTTTTGACCAGAAGTCAAAATATTAACCCTGTATAGATCACGTTGTATAAAATAGTAGTTTTTTATCAAGTAGAATATATGTTTCGAGCAATTTCAAAATTTCAGAAAAATATAGTCAGAAATTAATAAGCTTCATGGGAATTTTTGTCACCAGGACATTAAGGGTTAAAGATTTTTTAAATAAATATTAATCCTGTGTGGATAAGGTTACATATCCATGGGTCTTTTTTGTCCCCAGGACTCTAAGAGTTAAAGCTTTTTTTAAATAAAAATACTGATAATTATAACATGATAATATTTAGTAGACATTTTTCGGAAAATTGTGAAAACTGCAATTCCCTACAATTTTTGACAAAAAACCTATTTTCATAAAATATCCTGGAAAGTAGTCGCTCTCTAAACAAAACCCGAATTATCATTTTTTCAATTTATTATTTTTTCTTTAATTATAGCTATTGTATTACAAAAATAGCTTTTGACATTTCCAAATTATGAATTAAAAAAAACTTAAAGTAACTAAAAAAAGCAGTTTTTGCTTTCTATTAAATTTGTGGGCATTTTCGGTTCCAGGTTAAAGTTGGTAATAATATCCGGCGAAACCAAAATTTCGTATCTGAATAATTTTAAGTATATTTAATAAATAGTTAAATAAAAAAAGTAGTTTTGAAAAAATTTCGAATTTTGGGAATTTTTAATGGATATGCTATTTTCTTTTTCAAAAATGGGCCATTTTCGGCCGCAATTCAGCACGGGTTAAAGTTTTCTAAAAAAAATTAATTCCACAATTTTGAACCTACTAGATGAAAACTTGGCGATGTAATGAAAGAAAATTGGCAAATCGTATTTTAAGGAACAGCATATACATTTACATACATACATATGTATATTAGACCTGGCGTTAAAAACTTTTTTTTGAAACTTGAATGTGGGTAGCGATAAAAATATGCGATTTGATGCCAAAATTGATGTAGCAAATTTTCAGGCTGATCGGAGGGTGCCAACCCGTGCCACAATGAGGTCAAAGGTCAAAATTTTGAAAAACCACCCAAATCCTTTTTTTTTGCATTTTATAAATTTTTGTAATAAGAAATACTGTAAATATAATGTTTTTTCTTTTATTTTTATTTAATAGGCTTATTATTTTTATTTTAAATCATTGAAGATTTTGTATAGGCTGGAAAGTCCTTACGGTAGCCCTCTACAATGTGTAACAAGTACTGTTTATAGTCTTCGTTGTGTGTTAAGCATCTGTTATAGTCAGTTATTAGTTTGACTTTTCTTTCGGCAAGTTGTAAGAGTTCTCTATAATCATGCCGAATGTGGACTTTCGCTAAATATTCAAGACAAAAGTGTTTCCTTGTTTTGCGTTCCTCGACAGATATGACACTCAAAACTTGTTCATTCTGCATACAAGTGTTGTATCCCTTTGAATTTAGTGTGCTCCATTCGCATGCAAAACGTTCAAAAATCGCCACCTCTGGACCACTTGATTTTCCGAAATTGATTTCAAATTCAGCTCTTAAGAGAATTTCTGCAATATGGTGGGGACATGCTAACCACAATAAGCTGCGTTTCAGTTTGCGTTCCAATAAAGTTCCAGCACCACTATGAGAGCCAGTATTTGCAGCAGTTGTATCGAAACATATCATTTCTAATGAATTCAGCATATTCATTTTTAACAAATAGTCGTAGACTAATTGAGCGACTACAGCATCAGTTCCATCTTCAATGATGGGGATAGCTATTAATTTTTCAACGTTCTCCGACGTGAGCACAATAGCCAAGCGATCAACTTTATTTTTTCCAGCAATTGCGGGAAGTAGCTTTCCGTCCCAATGCAAAACAAATGTTTCAGGTATCTAAAAAAATCTTAAGCTCAAAGCAAAATTTATAACTTGGTCAAAATAAAAAAACTTACCTTGAAATTTTCAACAATTTCTTTGCCATGACGCCGACGATATTTTTTACGTTGTTCACGCAAACTTGTGCAATTCAGGACAAGATCCTCAATATTGTGACCCAAAGCTTTGGCAGTTGCACTGATAAAGTATATAGCTAATGGAGATGACATATTGCCAGCATCCATACAAGCCAGCATTCTGTCGTCAATAAAATTCTTTTTTCCACGTTTTCGAATTGGCTTACTGGAACAACTTGGAATGTTGTTAGTCTGTTCTACATCCATCGTCTGCACATCATCTCCCGATTCATCACTCTCAAATTCAACATGTTCCATAGTCAAGTCTACACAAGAAATTAAGTGAACAGCAAAAAAAATTGACACTTTGCTTCCAAATACTACCTAATAATTACCTGAAGTGCGTTTTCTTTTTTCATAATTTTCTTTTCGACGTTTTTCATCTTCCAATCTTTGTGCCTTTCTTTCTTCTTTATTTGTGACATTTTGATCGACACAAGTCATGGTACCAACACGCCCATTTTCTCGCTGGTTTATTACGAAGTCTCTATCTTCCTGTATACTTATAAGCTTCAGAGCGTCAACGTGGGCAATGTCAAAAAAATTGTTTAAATTTTCCTTAAAGTAATTTTCTTTTTTGCGATGACTTGGGAACAGAGATTTACATACTTTTTGGACTGTTCTCCACTCTTCATAAAGTTTAATGACTTTTGCAGCACATGTTCTTTGATCTGGCGTTGGGATTCTAGATTTTTCCCAAAAAGGCAATATTTCATTTAACACTAATCTTGCACTTTCTTTAACTGTTTTCTTTTCACAACGCACATTATAAAAAAAACACTGAAGCACTTGCTGCTTTGATGGTAATTTCACACCAACTATTTTAGGTACACATTTACCAATCAAGTACACATTTGTGTCAGCTGATCGAAGCCGTTCCAACGATAAATTTTTCTTCTGAGCCATGGAATTACGTAAAGTTACACAATATTTTATTTTACAATAAACTTCACTTTTCTCAACAATATTTAAATTCGCAATGACAAAATTTTACATATTCATATCAACAGCATTGCTATGTGCTCAGTAGCAGAGCGGAAAAAACGGTACTTTTAGACCAAAATGCAGTTGACGACAGCTCAAAGCTAGGAATATTGATGATGTTTAAAAAACAGCGATGAAAAAAAAAATTACCGTTTTTTCAATAATAGTTGTTGGTAGAAATACATATCGTTACCTGAAATGCAAAAGGGCGTAACAAACATATTCATTATTTTACAAGAAAAGCAAAAAAAAAAACTTGGCCGTTGCCACAGTAGCCAAATTACTTTAATTCACATAGAATCATTTAATAGTAAGTGTTTATGAAATTTTATGTTTTTTTTCACGATAGTTTGCGAATTGCGTATGAAAAAACTCAATCGTGAATACATTTAATTAAACCTCGATTAATAAATTGTTTCTTTTGCTTGTAGATATATTTTGGATCTAGTTATGGGTCAATTTTGCGAATTTTGAGGCCGATTAATGAAGTTAGTTCCACCGGCAGTAAACATAGTTTTTAATAAAATTAATAAATTATTTAATAAATCTATTAAAAAGCATACAATATTAAAGTTAGTAATGTGTCAATTTAGGTAGATATAAAAGTCCGAAAACGGCATTCTAAAAACGGAGTCACTCCGTTTATTACACGACATAACGGTCCGGAAATGGTCCGGTATTGACGGACTTTCAGCGGACTAGTCCGTTTTTTACATGACATAACGGCCCGTAAACGGTCCGTCATTGACGGACTTTAAACGGACTTGTCCGTTTTAAACACGACATAACGGTCCGTAAACGGTCCGTCATTGACGGATTTTCAACGGATTCGAATCAGTTTCGATGTTCCTTATGTTCCGTTTTCTGGTCCGTATACGGATCCAGAAAACGGTACGTATACGGAGTTGGATTCCGTTTATGACGGACCGAAAACGGTGCGTAAACGGAACGAATTGTTTGTTGGGTTGTAAGCATATTTTGAATTCTATAAATATTTTTTTCTTACTATAATAGCAGAAACACCATACATTTTTACAACTGAGAGCTTAAATAAAAACTATAATGCATACATATATTTGTTTTTGCTTCTGGTGTCATTATATACTTAAGCATTAATACTACTATTACCTAATTTACAAGTTATAAATGATTTTCTAATTTAAAGAAGTTTTATTTTTGGTATTTCTTTATAAAAAAAATTATAAAATGCAAAAAAAATAGAGTATTTTGGTGGTTTTTTAAAATTTTGACCTTTGACCTCATTGTGGCACGGGTTGCCACCATCCGATCAACCTGAAAATTTGCTACATCAATTTTGGCATCAAATCGCATATTTTCATCGCTACTCACAATCAAAAATCCAAAATATAAAAAACCCCATATTAGCTACGCCTGGTCTAATGCCCATATAAAGTACACTCAACCAAAAAAGTCTGTAATGGGTACTAAAAATTTTGTTGTTATTACGGGAAATTTAACTTAGCAACTTATTTTTAGTTGCTTTTTCTGCTATTTTTACAGATTTATTTCTATGAGCGTAATATTAACTAATTATTCCTTTAAAAAACTTTTCTCTTATAGCCAGAACTAAGATCGATTTGTTTCTTAAATATTTCTTAAGTAAAAATTTTTAAATAATATTTCTTATTTAAGAAATATTCAAGACAAAAATCGATATTGGTTCTCGCAGTAAAACTGACCCTTAGATTCCAAAAAATTGTCTCCCTAGGAAACTAGAAGACATTTTCCCAATCAAAAACACAGGATTAACTGATATTTAAAAAAAATAATCATAGAACAAGAATTATAGACAGATTTTTTTTTTAATTGTAGGGTGGACAAAAAGTAGTCTAGGGTGGCCTAAGTCCGCCAAGGATAGAACACTAGCACTTAAAATTTGAATGCTTTTAATATATTTTGAGTTCTTTTGTGATTAAATTTTGGACTCTGGATGGGTTGCAAAAAAAAAAAAAAAAAAAAATACAAAATTCTAAGTTGATTTAAAAAAAGCCCCAAAACTTTATATTTTGGTGACTTAGTTTAAAATACTTAATTTTTTGGTAAATCTCATTGAAATTTAAGTGAGCGGAGCAGAGCATCATGATGGTTTGACATGGATTCTCCATATAGTTTTCTATTAAAAAATATACTTCAACTGTTGATAGATTTTTATGGACTTTAATTTTTTTTTAATTTTCTTCTTTAATGCTGAAAACATTTTTCACATGTAATTGATGTAACCATACATTTTTACTATTTTTCTCATTTGTTCATTCTGTGGTTATTGATTCATTATTCAATACATGCGTTAATGTATGTAAAGTAATCAATTTATTACAGCAGACTATATGGTCATTAAAAAATATCTATTAGATATTTTTATACTACGTTTTGTTTCTATTTCTATTTTTTATGCATTTTTGAACAATTTATTTTCGAGTGTTATATTAAAAGGAATAAACTAAATAATGATCATCATATCTTTATACTTATGCATAAACTTTTGTTAATTATAAAAGGTTTTGTGGCATTAGAAAAACAAATTGAAATAGTTTGTAATGCTGTTAGTTAGTACTTTAATATATTTGCATTGAATTACATAATTTTAAAACGTAATTTCAACCAATAGATTCCTATAAGTGCTAAGATACCTACAGGTTTTTGTTCTTCTACATGGTAGGTTTTGTTGTGGCCAATCAAGCACTAGTGACGCCCAACTTTCTGGACGGCCAATTCAGGTCACTACATCCGAAAATGTGGAAAAAATGATAATATGGTGATGGCCGATGAGAAAGTAAAATTGCCCGAGATGAAAATCACTGAACCATAAGTCCGCTCAGTGATTTCGAGTTTAAAGTGTCAGCTGTCCACAAGATGGGTGCCGCGTTTGCTCGAATTTGATCATAAACGCAATCGTGTGACAACTTCAAAGAAGTGTTTGTCGTTGGTCATCCGCAATACGGACGAGCCTACTTACGGATTTAAATCCCGAATTTATTCCCTAGTGATTATTTTCTATTTCAAAACTTAAACAAATGGCTCAGCGGAATGAGGTTTTGAATACCATACTATTTGGGATGGGATAAAAGTTTGGAGAAACATTAGACAAAGTATAGGGCTAAAAAAGAAATATTGAGAAATATATTTTTTCTAAAACAACTGTCTATCATTAAAAAATCCCAAATTTATTGATCGATCCTTATATTGTAGAGTTCACAAATTTAATATTAATGTACGCGCACACTCTATTGTTGTTTACATTTACCCAACTTATAGTAGGAAACCGTTTTCCAAATATAAGTATGGCGAATTTACTCCAAGTGCGTAAATGAAACAAGATACACACAAAATTTTGTGAATTTACATTTAAAATGAATAAAAATTTTTGAGAAATGAGTGTACTTTTACCACTTTTGTGAGCAAGTATTGCAAAGTAACGCACAATTATTAGTCCGGTCTTCTGAAGTTCGTCTTATTCCGGTTTAATGTTTTAAATGCAGTAATATAATTTTAATGTCTTATGCAGGCACCAGAAAACGTTTTTTTTTTTGTTTTTATCAAAAATAAATATCACTAAAGTTCAAAATGTTTTTATTTCTCAATCGAAAACAAAAAATTTCAAATGTACTTTAAAACAAAAATATCCCTCAAGTTGAAATTCCAAAAATATCTTTAGGTATAAATATCAAAGATAAAAAAATTGATAAAAAAATAAAACTTTTTAAAACGTTTTAAAAAACGTTTTTTTTTGTTTTTCATCTTTGTACTAAGTACAAAAATATGAATAGAATTTTAAAATTTTTGTTTTATTTTTATGGTGGAAATACTATTCTGGTTTTTGGTTTCAAATCTGTAGAAAATCATATAATACCCTGGAGTGAACTGTTGAGCGGTATATACATACAAACATATATTGCAAATATTTTTTTTTTGCTAAAATGTTTGCCAATTGACCAGCATTTTGCACTAATATTATTCATTTTCGGAATGAAATCGCTGTATAAATTTTTGTACCATGAAACCTTTTTCGCATTCCGCCATTAATTCGCAATTTTTTAAGTGCAGATTTTTAAAATTTATAACCTAGGGACCATAATACCCATATCTCATACCAAAGTTTGGTAATTAGTTCGCAAAAAAAAAATTGCCAAAAAAAAATTTGCAAAACAAAAATTATTTCCATTAATGTATTCTTTTGCAGAATATAAATTGCTGATTAGGTTTCTTAACTATTTTTTTGTATCATAAAGGCTTTTTTCGCATTCCGCCAATATTTTGCAGTTTTTTGAGCGCGGTTTTTTTTAAAATTTTTAACCTTAGGACAATAATTACCATATCTTATGCCGAAGTTTGGTGCTTAGTATGCAAAAAGTTTCGCGAAAAAAAATTTAGCAAAAAGGAAAATTTTTCTATCAACATATTCATTTGAAGAATGTAAATCGCTGACTGGGTTTTTTAATTTATTTTTTGTACCATAAAGCCTTTTTTCGCGTTCCGCCATTATTTTACAAATTTTTAAGCGCGGTTTTTTTTAACTCACAACCTAGGGACTATAATACCTATATCCTATACCAAAATTATCTGGTTAGATTGCAAAAACAAAAAAAAAAATGGGAAAAAAAATTTTACAAAAAGGAATAGTTTTGCATCAATATATGTACATATGTATTTGTATGTAACATATGTATAGCAGAATGTTAATCGCTGATTAAGTTTAAAAAATTTTGAGTGCGGTTTTTTAAAATTCATAAATTTGGGACTATCATACCCATATCTTATGCCAAAGTTTGGTAGTTCATACGCAAAAAATTTCGCGAAAAATAAATTTTGCAAAAAGGAAAATTTCTGCATCAGCATATTCGTTTGCAGAATGTAAATCGCTGACTGAGTTTTTTAATTTATTTTTTGTACCAAAAAGCTTTTTTTTCGCGTTCCGCGATTTTTCTGCAATTTTTTAAATGCGGATTTTTAAAATTCATAATCTTGGGACTATAATACCAATATTCTCATATCAAAGTTTGGTGGTTAGTTTGCAAAAAAAAATTCGCGAAAAAAATTTTCGGAAAAAAAAAATTTTTTGCATCAGTGTATTCGTTTTCAGAATGTAAATTTCTGATAAGAATTTTTAATTCATTTTTTGTACCATAAAGTTTTTTTTCACGTTCCGCCATTAGTTTGCAATTTTTTGAGTGGGGTTCTTTAAAATCCACAATCTAGGGACTATAATATATATATCCTATACCAAAATTAGCTAATTAGATTGCAAAAACAAAAAATCACGACAAAAAATTTTGCAAAAAGGAATAGTTTTGCATCAATATATTTGCTTGCAGAATGTTAATCGCTGATTAAATATCAAAACTAAATTTTTGTACCATAAAGCCTTTTTTCGCGTTCGGCCATTATTTTTAAATTTTTTAAGTGCTGTTTTTGTGGTTAGTTGCTCACAAATCCTATGGTTTTAATGACCACAGTTTGTCTTTTGCACAAAATTATTCAGCCAATCATGCTTTGTAGAAGTCTTTTCGTCGGAAATTTTTATTACTTTTTAATAACGCAAAGGTATATATCATTGGATGCAGAAATGTGTCTATATGAATGTTTTAAAACGTTTTATTTTGTTTTTTCCTCAATACAAAAAAAATGTTTTTTTTTTTGTTTTTTCCTCAGTACAAAAATAAAAATAATTCTCAACTTTCCTGAAAATATCAGTACGGATATTTTTTAAATTTTGTTTTCGAAAAGAAAACAAAAAATAAAAAAATTGATGAAAACAAAATATCCATCAAGAAAAATAAATTCATTTGTACACAAGTGATTTTTTTTTATTGAGGAAAAAACAAAATAAAACGTTTTAAAAGTATTAATATCGGGTGCCTGGTCTTATGTCGTGCATGCATGTGATTTTTAAATAAGACGTTAACACTAAAGCCCAGTATTTTATTCAAAAGAGCGCAAAAATTTCGCTCTATATTTGGAGCTCAAAAACTATAATAAAAACATTAAAATGCACAAATTTTTTATAGTCTATAAAAAGTTACAATCATAATTAACCCAAATGTCACTTTTTCGCTACATTATCAAATGGTCGTGTCTATTAAATTGATGCCAAAAAAATTCCACCGCAATTTCGCAACAATTCCACGCAAGTGAAAAATAATTTTTTTATATGGAGTTTGACATCTTTTTTCACAAAATTATGAAAAAATACCGGGCTTAAAATAGAAACTTAATTATTTTATTCTTAATCGAAAATTCCCGGGATCCCGGGAAAAGAAAACGCCTTAGCTGTGTTTTTGCGACAAGCTATCAATGTTGGCTTATGTCATTCCCATATAAATTTGACATTAGCCAACGTTTAGTGTTAACTCCCAAAGTTACTAATGTCAAATTTGTATAGGAATGACATAAGCCAACGCTGATAGCTTGCCGCACAAACACAGCTGTTGTTGTATAGGTATTCAGCCCTACTATCAATATTTTTCAAAGGTATATTTTTGTTAAAATCGACTTTATTTTAAAGCAAAGGTTTTGTTTTTACCGTACCATACAAAATATTTAAAATAGAGCTTTTAAAATAATGCCAAACATATACATTAAAAAATGTTGTTTATTTTTATTGAAAATCAAAACAAAATATTCAAAAATAAAGAGGAAATTTGTAAATAAATATAAACAAAATTTGAAAACAATAAATATAAAATGAAAACTTCAAATTTAAAATAGAATTTTAAGGTACATTTTAAATATTTTGTATGGTAAGAAATTTAAAATAATAGTCGACATTTGTGATTTAAAATATACTTTTTCTTTTTTATAGTAAAGCTGATTGTTTTTTAAGAACACTGAAGCGTATGAGTATTAAATAATGTACTGATGTAATTAATATAAAGTATACGCATTAAGGAAAGAAGATACATACATTCTACAGAATAATCATGCCCACAAATATTTCGAAGCATAGCAACTAACATTTTACTTAAATATTGTTTACCTTTTGATATGACGTTTTTTTTGACAAAAAAACGTTTGGTTTTTATATTGCAACTGTCTTAAAATCTTATGTGCTAATTCATAAACAAAATTTATTTGGTATTTGAAGCTTGCTATAGTTAAAGTACATATTTCGCTTAATAAAGAGTTGTTAGAAATCTTGATTCATAATCGCATTTTAACTATAAATTAATTTTTCGATTTGATACTGGCAACACTACTGTTTATTTTCTCTCTTCTCCGAAATAAGTCGTAAGTGATGTGCAAATTTAGTAAACGATTGACTCGGTAATCGGAAGTGAAAATGTATTTTCTTTAATTAGAAAACTAATGATGTGCTAAGATAAATTTAAAAGCCATTAAAAATATTTTTTTTTATTTATAAAGCAAATCAATGGAAATGTGGGTAAAAAAGTAATTTTTTAGAACATATTATTCAAAGCATACAAAAGTAATCGAATTTCGAATAATGTTTTGACAGTCTACACATCACTATTGTTTTGTTTTTCTTTTTAATTTTATTTTTACATTTTTTTGGAAATTTTTTCGAAAAAGGTCATTGGCTACGCAATTGTTGTAGTTTTTTTTAGTTTGATGGATGCAAGTTGTTGGAAGCCACACATTCTAGGGATGGGATGGCTTTAATAAATCATTTCATGCCTGAAAATGAAATAATTAGCAATTAAATGGTGGCTTCCTCACTCCAAACTTTATAAAAGGTTTAAAGTTAGTGAGTACCAACTATAAACCTTTATTATTTTCTTCATTATTATGCAAATATGAATACTGTTTTTCACAAATTAGCTTAAAATCCTGCAATAAGACTGTTGTAAAAGTTTATGAATTAGACGATTAGAATTTAGAATCATGAATTTTCTGTGCCCATTATTCAACCAATATACCAGTGCTTATAAACTTGCTTGAGGGAACACAACAAAACTCAGTAAACCACTTTTTACCATTAAATTTGATTTTTCGTAATCTCCATAGCGCTCATAAATCTTTCTCTTCACCCAGCAACAGATTCGGTTCTGACAACCACATTTTTTTTTCCAATGGAATGGTTCAGTTTCATCAAATGAATTTTTCGGTTGCGACTACCGAATTATTAGTGATACAACTGAACTTCCGGTGTCACAGTCAAATTAGTCCTGTCTTAGTTGGTTTTCTATTGTCACAACTGAAAAACTCGGCTACCACAACCAAAACATTCGATTGGCTACAAATGCGGTTGTCAGCACCAAATCTTCATAAAAGAATCTTGATACCTTCAGAAATCATAGCTTTATGATCGTATTTTTCTTTCCGGTAAAGCCTATTTCTGAGTGTTCTTTTATGATTCATAAAAGACACATTATTATGAATTTAGGGAGGGAAAATTTCCCTCTTTTTAAAAGCCTTTTCTGAGTAATAAAGGAGTGTACAGAAAAGGGACTATTTAGAAGAATAATATGCTAATTTTTGTGTGTTTTCTGAGGGATTTTGCACCCTTTTATGAGTCTTGTTAAGTTTAGAAAAGTCTACAATTTGGTGTCTTTTATGCGTTTCTCTGTTTTTCATTGGTCTGCTTCTTTTTTTTTTTTGAAAATATTATACACTTTTTTTGAAGAGTGTTCCTAAAACATACATGGGACTAATTAATTAGGTGGACTAATTAATTGATGATTGCATTACCATTGCATTGATATCAATTGTAATAAAATTGTTTTCATTACCATTTTTTTAATTAATGGTAATGATTATAAAATTTAATTTCATTGATTACTGACAATGATTTTAAATTTCATTACCATTGATAATGAATAAATTAAAAAAAATAATTGCCATTGACAGAAAAACCTAAAAATGGAGTAAAACTCGCTGAAATCGAAGATGGAATATGCTCATTCAGGCTCATGCTCATTTGAAATTAAATATTACTTTCCATTCCGTTGTTATTTGTATCCAGGTAAAGTTTAACGGAATTAAATGGATCCTCCTTAATAAATTATGTTTTATAACTTCCCTGGTAAAACCAGTTGTTCGTTTTCATATGTCTGAATTTTTTGTAAACAAATGTTTTTTAATCAATTGTAATTAGTTTTTTTTATACATTAGTGTAATTTCATTACCAATAGTAATGATTTTTTATTGTCATTAGTATGAACTAGAGGGCTGAATGAATGTCTTACAAGACATTCTCTTGCATGCGCTGATGAGAGATTTGACGATTTTTAATACTAAATATACTTATTTGTAGTTATTTACAAGATGTTAAAATTCAGATCATTACAAAAAAAAAAAAAATAAATAAAACAGAAAACAAAAAAAAAATTTTGGTGTTGTATAAGAAAATGTTTTGTGAATGTCTTGCAAAACATTCATACTGGCCTCTAGTATGAACTAATGGTAATGAAAATTTAATGGTAACGAAAAATTCCCATGTATGTCCTAAAATCGTTTCTTTATTGAATCATATTATGTTGCATTTACATCTGCACCCAAATCCCGAAATTTCGACTAAAATTGAGATTTCAGTGAAAATCTCATGTGAAATCCCGAGATTACCCATACAAGAGAAATCCCGTAAATTTGTGAGATTTTTAAGAAATCTCATGAAAATCTCACAAATGTGAAGACTTTTACAGAATACAACACTACGCTTCGCTTAATTTGTAGTTTTTTTGCATGAAAAAGTGGCAACGATGGTCAACAGCTGACTAAAAAAATAACCTCAAAATAACACAAAACAATGAAATAAAAAATTATTATAAATACAATAAATATAACTTTAGAGCCAATGGAAATGTACTAATAATTATAAGAAGTGTTGCGAGGTTATAATTTTTGCTTCCCTCGAATCATAACTATGAAGAAAGCATTGGGAAGTGCATGTATTCCTTCCACCAAAATATTGTAAAATCTTGCTTCTAGCTTGTCGTCCTTGCAAACAAACAAATTTTTTTTAACATATTTAGCATTAGATCTTTAAATAAAATAATGTAAATTGTACTCCGCCAATGAAAAAATGGTTTTTATTTTGAGGTTATTTTTTATGGTACTTTGCTTGAAAAAAAAACTGCAGTTGTCAAATCGAAATCTCGCTACTGTCATAAAGTGCGAATGTAAACGGTCAAGATTTCCGGTCGAGATTTGAAACAGATGTAAACGCAACTTCAGACTCTTTTCTGAATGTTTATTTTTAAGATTAGATTTTTAAAAAAATTCCCTCTTTTTTTTAGATGCATTTTTGATTAGCTCATAAAAATACTCCAAAAATTATAATTTTTGACTCAAAATTATGAGCGCTTTTAAATTACTAATTAATTGGGAGTCTTTTAAGCAGAGATTTATAATATAGATATTTGACGTAAATAAATTTTTAAACAAACTGTAGATGTCGCTAACATGTAGGAAATTTTGTCAAGGGGGAATTTTATTTTCTCAATGGAGGTTTTAACAGTGTTGTCAGGTAAGGGGATTTGGGTCCAAATTAGGGATTTCAACTTTGGTTCGATGAAAGATTTTCGAGGAGTATGATTTGGGTATTTAACTAAATCTGGTGGTGTTTTTTTGGTATTTTTGGGGTTTTTATCATTTTTGATAATTACCAATTTGTAAATAAAAAATAGTAAATTTAAAAAGGCCGAAAATAAGAAGAATTTTCATATAAATTATATGCGTATTATGTATATTTAATTAAAGTCGATCAAATTAGGTCTGTTAAAGTAATTCAAAATTTCTACAAAATATTTGAAATACACTGCATGACAAAATCTTGACTTTTAAAAATTAATAGAGCTCTGAACATCAATTCTATATACTTCGGACATGCTGATTACAATGGCGTACTTTATTTTTCGATCAATAGTACAGAATTTTCGCTAAATGTCTTTTTTTTATTTTAAAGAGAAGAATACTCAGGAAATTCTTCCTATTAATAAACGTGTTGCTTCCTTTGGAAAGGGGTTAGAGAAGAAGTGAAAGGTGGTGAAAGATGAAGGGCTTCAAATATGGCAACACTGTAATTGCGCGAGATGTTGAATTTTAGAACAGTTGTTGCGCGCCATCTGATGGTGAGTTGGCGAACTTTGTTGAAGCTTTTTAGATCATAGCCCTGTTATATTATTTTACTTCGGTGGGGTTAAGTGCAATAGGAACACCGAAGGAGGACGCTGCGATATGTATGAGGGACAGAAAAAACTCATACATATTACTATTTTCCATAAATTGATGTTGCCTTGGTTGGGGCTCGAACCCGCAACCTCACGTGTAACAGTTCAACGCGCTAACCATTACACCACAGCGTCTTTAAAGTTTGGCAGTTTTCTATTTAGTTTTTTATGTACAAAAAACTTGAAATGCAATAAAAATAAATTTTTTGTGGTGAAATGTAGGCAGAGGACCTGTATTCATATTTAGGATTAAAATTTGATACATAAAACTTGATATTAAAGCCACTGTTCGCGTTTTAGATGGATTTTTACGGTTTTTTAAGGTTTTAGTCAATTAAATCGCTGAAAGCAAAATCGGCCTTAATAAATGATATGGCTTAGTAAAGAAGCAATTAAAAGGAAAATATTTCAATAAAAAAATGTATTCATCTATAGCTGCCTATACTTTAAAATTGCGACTTTTCAAAAATTTTATATGGCAGCATAGCTTTTCAAGATGTTCCCAAAGTCCAGTTTTTAGTATAATATGGGATCACCTCTAAAAACTGTCGTTGCAAAAGTTCAAGGAAAAAAGTTTCCATTTGCAAAAGTTATGGCAATAAATACATTTTTTACTAAAGTTAGTATCGTACTAAAGACATTTTAAGATACTATAGTGTCTTTAGTACGTACTAAAGACATTTTAAGATACTATAGTCTCTTTAGTACGATACTAACAAAAAATGTTCTACTTTAAAAATTTTGAAATTGCTACACCCAAAATATTACATAGTGGCATAGTAAACAAAATCCATAGTCAATTTGAATTTTTTATAAATCCACTATTATAATTAGTAATAACTATGGACAAAGAAAAAATAAAACGTTTTTTATTTGACCTGTGAAATATCAAATAATTTCTGTCAAGGCAAAAAAATAAAAATAAAATTATGAAACAATGGTAACATTCGGCAGAGAAACCTTAAACTGATACCGGTGACTTGTAGCGCTTTGTGATTACTTACTCTGCTGAACGATGTTTTCTTTGTTTTGTTTTTAAATACATTTTTTCTATATGTAGTTTCCTTTTATTTTTTAAAATTTTTGTTTTCGAATTATATTTGTATGTTTTTATTTGCCATTCTTACAAAACAATTTTTGTTGTAAATGAACAACAACTTATTGATCAAAAGTAGCAAATATTTTTTACGCTACCAAAATATGGCAGCGCTACGTGAGCGCTCAGACTGAGCGGTTAGTGATCAGGTCGTTCGGCAGATAGTTGTACAACTGTTGACTATTAAATTGTATCTGCCGAACCCACCCAATGTATATACAACGGAAGGACAAATTTTATTTAATTGTAAGTAAATGTTGTTAGCGTCTTTTAAATGGTTTTAATATTAAATCACAATTTGTCTACAGATTTAAATTTGAAAAGAAAAGAAGCGTTCAAGAACAGATTCCAAAAGGATAACTTCCAAAATAAAATTCGATGTATATGGCGGATTCAGAGGGTTTGAAAAGGGTAGCATCTTAAATATTTAAATTGTAAATTTTGAAAATATTAATAAAAAGGGCAAAATGAAAGATTCCTTTTTATTTTCTTTTCTAACGAACTTAAAACTGTTGGATTTGTGGATTCTATTAACGATTTTCCAATGAGCAGAGCTTCGAAGAATTAATTCCCTAATTCCCTTTTTGTTGAATTTATATTTTGGGAATGAATTCCCTGACCAAACTTAAGGAATTGAATGAATTCCTTTTTTTCATTCGATTTATATAGGGTGTTTTTTTAAGCCCGATAGAACTTGAAATTGTAAAAAATAACACAAAAAATTAAATTGTAATCAAAATTTTTTTTTTATTGGAAAGATCAATACGTGACATTAACATTTGAAAATGATTTCGGGCATATGGGCACCGCGGCTGTTCTTGACGAAGCGCATTCTGGACGTCCAATTTTGGGCCACTTTTTCGAGCACTGCTGGCCGTATGTCACGAATAACACGAACAATGCTGTCCTCCAAGGCATCAATTGTTGCATCACGTAGCCCCACAGGAAATAATCGAGAGGTGTCAAATCGCACGACCTTGGAGGCCAATTGACAGGTCCATTTCTCGAAATCAACTTATCGCCAAATTTTGATTTCAATAAGTCGATGGTTGCGTTCGCCGTATGGCACGTAGCGCCATCCTGTTGAAACCACATCTCCTCCGGATCAATGTCATCCATATTTTCAAACAAAAAATCATTGATCATGGTGCGGTAACGATCTCCATTGACCGTAACGCGAGCTCCGGCCTCATTTTTGAAGAAATAAGGTCCGATGATGCCACCAGCGTGAAAACCGCACCAAACGGTGCATTTTTCTGGATGTAATGGAGTCTGTAGGGTCTCTTGTGGATTGGTCTCACTCCATATGCGGCAATTTTGCTTATTAACAAACCCGTTAAGCCAAAAATGCGCCTCATCGCTGAACACAATTTTGCGTCTATAAGTTGCGCGAATCGACGACTGATTTTCAAAGTAAATTTGGATAATTTCGTAGCGTTGTTCAAGCGTGAGTCTATTCATGATGATTTGTCAGAGTATACTGAAACAAATAAAAAAAAATGTTTCATCAAAATTTAATTTTTTGTGTTACTTTTTACAATTTAAAGTTCTATCTAGCTTAAAAAAACACCCTTTATTAAAGGAATTCATTCATTTTTTTCTAATGCCTTCATAAAATTTTATGAATTCATTCAACAGGGAATTCATTCAATTCTAGTTAATTCAACTTTTGGCTAAGGAATTCATTCAACTGTGCACTTAATTCAACTTTTGATCAAGGAATTCATTCAGTTCTAGTTAATTCAACTTTTGGTCAAGGAATTCATTCAATTCTAGTTAAATCAACTTTTGGTCAAGGAATTCATTCAAGTTCAACTTTTGGTCAAGGAATTCATTCAATTCTAGTTAATTCAACTTTTAGTCAAGGAATTCATTCAATTCTAGTTAATTCAACTTTTAGTCAAGGAATTAAATTTATTTCGTTTAATTCCCTAGGAATTGAAACTTAATTCAGGGAATTAAACGAAAAAAATTTAATTCCTTAGGGAATTAAACGAAATTTCACTGGGCCTCTTCTATTGAAACATTTCAGTGAATTAATGGAATTTTTGATAAAATGTTGTGAAAATATTCCTTTTATTTATTAAAAGTTTCATACACTTAATGAAAAAGTTTCATTAAAACTAAATTCATAAAATATATGAAGATTTTTCACCAAATTTAAGAAATTTTTAATTTACCTTGTGAAGAAAACTTTATTATTTTACTAATAAATTTCATTAAAACTGGTACAGCAAACTTTTCTCTATGTGGGTTATATAATCCGTTATCAGTTATTAGTAACTACACAGCAGAAAGAAATTAAAATCATACCGAAACAACGTTTACTAAGATAGGAAAAGCTTTGAAATCACATAAATCTCAGGTTTTTTTCTTTTTATATAAAAAATTGTCTGCTTATTTTTAAAATCGAAAGACACATTAACTTAAATATGAAAAAGTTTAACTATAATTTACTTTAATAAGGATCAGTATTATAGCCACCAATTAGAAAATTTAGTTTCAAAGTTTTTTAAGGGCGGATTATGGGACCGTAAACGTAAATGTGATGTAACTGTACCGTGCCTTAGCTAAAAAGTACACTTATAGATTACCGTAAACGACATTACTATTTAGCATCTATTTCATGTGGTTTTATATTTTATTCTAAATTTTTCCATTTATTTGTTAATTTGTATTTCTTATTTGTTGTTTGAATCTATTTTCTTTATTCATTTTATATTTCTTCCGACTAAAATCATTCAGCTGTTTCAATGACGGATAGAAAATTCTGATTTCAACAGAATGATCCGGCAAGTACGTTTACATTTACGTGTTAGTAACCATTCGTATACATTTCTTCTTGTGGTTTCGAAACAGCTGCTTCGTTACAGATACGTTTACGGTTGGGTAACTCAGCCTTTACTTAAATAAAATATCCTACCAATCGATGACTATAACACTAGCTCCAATATTCATACTTTATTTACAAAGTGTTCGTAAAAAATCAAATGTTAATTAAAATCTGACATAGTAATTGATTTAACTATAATTTTTTCTCTGTGCAGTTACTCTTCTTATTTCTTTCATTCGATTTAAGATTAGATACATATTGTAATTAAAAAGTGCGACATTGGTATGTCTCATTTATCCCAGAAATTAAAAATTTTGGGTCATTAGAAACATAAAAGCTCAGTTTTTTAATTTTGTATTGAATTATTAAGTATATAATTGTATTTAAATCCACATACATTTTGTTCGATTCGAGCTAGTAAATAATTTTATCTAAAATATTCTTGGGTCACATTTAGTTTTATAAAGTGTTGTTCGAAGCAATATAAAAATGTATCTTCAACGAGATATAATTTGATCGAGTATATGTATTTGTATATGGCATATAAAATGATATAAGAGAAAAGATTTTTTAGGATATGAATTTATAAGGCAACGAATAAGAAAATTTTGAAAATCGGAATCGCAGATAAATTCATATTTAATTTTATACGTTGTTATTCACTCTTTAATATGAATAGATACAATTGGATCAAACCTAACTTGATCAAATCTAATCGTTTTTTCACGAGATTTGTAGAAAAATTCCCAACAAACAATTCGTTCCGTTTACGCACCGTTTTCGGTCCATCATAAACGGAATCCAACTCCGTATACGTACCGTTTTCTGGATCCGTATACGGACTAGAAAACGGAACATAAGGAACATCGAAACTGATTCGAATCCCTTGAAAATCCGTCAATGACGGACCGTTTACGGACCGTTATGTCGTGTTAAAAACGGACAAGTCCGTTTAAAGTCCGTCAATGACGGACCGTTTACGTACCGTTATGTCATGTAAAAAACGGACTAGTCCGCTGAAAGTCCGTCAATGCCGGACCGTTTCCGGACCGTTATGTCGTGCGAAAAACTGAGTATTTCCTTTTCCGTATCCTACCGATTTTTTCCACGAAAATATACCATATGTTTATTATTTTCAATACACAATACTTTTTTCCTTTTTTATAAATTCATTAATAATTATTATTTACAATTACTATTAATAAATTTATAATTAATACAATTACAATATTTAGCACATCCGGCTCGGTTTACCTATCGATCCAGCGCTTAGGGACCCAGAGTAAAATCCAACATCTATATGAAAAAGAGGCAATAAATTAGTTATGGTTTAATTGACTGTGTACACGATGCAAATTCTCACATGTTATACACAAAACATTAAGTTTCGTAAATCTTACTTTGCTACTTGATGTTGTTTGAGTAATGGTGTGATAGAAAGAATTCCCTTTGTTGCATATTCTCCATATATTCCCGTTATAATAATATTTTCACCGACTTTTCAAAAATATAATTTTTTATTTTGTAAACTGCAACCGATGAAATCCGTATTTAAAGGTACGGAAATGGATATTCCAAAACGGAGTTAAAACGTATTGTGTTCGAAAATCCATTTATACGGTCCGTTAATGTTCCGTATACGTACAAGCATTGACGGATACGTACATTACGGACAATTAACGTTCCGTAAAAGCCGGATTCATGAATCCGTACGTGCCGGAGAGTCCGTAAAAATGTTTCTTGGGTTTGTATTAGTTGTATTTGTTTATAATAAAAACGTTGAAAAGAAAAGACGTATTTTTATCTTCTGGGTGGCTATCAGGCGTTATCTTTTTTTTAACTTCCAGATGATATATCGGCGATATATACGATGTTTTTCTTCAGCTGATAATTTAGCCAATTTATCTTCTAGTAGAATTGTTTTCGTATTGCTGTGAAGTATTACATTCGGGACACGTTTTCTACCAAATGGGGTATCTTCCGCAATACGAGTAGGATTATTGCCGCAATAAAATTTTTCTTTCAGGCACTACGTTGGGGAATCCTCTTCGTATTGCCATGTTTGCTGGGGCTTATTGCGTTTATTTAAAAAATTTTAACCCTTAGAGCCCTGGGGGCAAAAAAGATACCTGAAGCTTATTTTGGTCTACCTCTCTTAGTTTTGGAGTTATGTACCATTTTAAAAAATCGGGAGGGATAGAAATAGGACGATCTTTAAAATATTGGATACACTGGTAACTCCACAGATTACCCAGATAGGTAACCAATGACACATGTTAAACAAGTAATCTCGAACCGTATGGTTATTTTGACATTTAAGCACCATTTTACCATTGTAGTGATTTGCAAAGCGAGACAAGAAAAACATATTAAATAAGCAACGAGTGTGAGCGATCAGCTATAAAGTGTTTTTCAAACGTGTGATACAATGTGAATGACGTAGTGTTTTGTTTACAAAATAATTGTTTATTCTAGTGAAAAAGATATTTAATTTCGTAATTTAAGTACAAAACAACAAATAATTTAGAAGAAAATGTATTGTTGCTGCGTATTTTTTGTAATTGCCCTGCTTCCATTAATAACAGCTAAGAAAATGATGAATCAATGCTGGATTGGTCTAAAAAAGATATACGAGATTCAGTCAGTAGGAAGGTGAATTTCCGCTAGAGCGTGATAAATTGCCAGCACATTTGAGTCCTCAACGCGGCCAATCCAGAAGACTTGCTAAGAGCTTCGAAAAAGGTTAGTAGGTACACTAAATTCTGGATGTAGAATATTATAATTTTTGCACATTGAGTCCTCAACGCGGCCAATCCAGAAGACTTGCTAAGAGCTTCGAAAAAGGTTAGTAGGTACACTAAATTCTGGATCTAGAATATTATAATTTTTGCACATGTTTTTGCATGCTTAGAAAATTTAACAACTGCTAGGGATAGCTTAACCCTCTAATGCTCTTTCTTCTGACTACAATAATATTTAAACCATATATTTGGCGCTGAAAATCTACTATGGAACAAATATTAGAATTTTAATTTATCGCTTTATTTAGGCGATATATCACAACAAAGGTTGAAGAAGTATCTTGAAACCCAAGAGTCAAATAATTTCGGTTTTTGCTGTAAATAACACTATCACTAAAATAAAATTACGTACCGAAAATTGTAGATCAATTGTTGTTATTTCAAAAGTTATGGCAATATTCGCTTTTTGAAAATTACGAAATTTGGCGAATTTGGCACTAAACACCAATGAATTTTGACGAAATTAGTTGTGCTTACTACTGCTTCTAAGTATATAATATGTGTTTAATTTCAAGAAAATCTGTTGTTCTGTTATTGAGTTAGAGTTATATTTGTAAAACGTATCCTGGCGTTATCCTGTGAGTCCTGGAGAAAAATTTAGAACTGATTTTACAATTAAAGACTCTAAACTAGCTTTGTTATTATCGGTAATGTACGCCAGATCGTAAATGTATTTTTGGCAATTTTTCAAATATTTTTTTCTGTTTTAAAAATTAATTTTTTAAAATTTCATAAATTTTCTTGGTCACAAATTTTATGTATTAACCAAAAATTGGTCAGATTGTTATAAATTTTGTAAAACAGGTGACAATGCGTTGATATATATCGAAATATGTAACTCAAATGTAATCCATGCATTAGAAATTCGGTGGTTACACGGTTTTTATCACATTTTTTGATATCACCCATATAAACATATTAATGTGCTAATTCATAAACAAAATTTATTTGGTATTTGAAGCTTGCTATAGTTAAAGTACATATTTCGCTTAATAAGGAGTTATTAGAAATCTTGATTCATAATCGTATTTTAACTATAAATTAATTTTTCGATTTGATACTGGCAACACTATTGTTTATTTTCTCTCTTCTCCCAAATAAGTCGTAAGTGATTTACAAATTTAGTAAACGATTGACTCGGTAATCGGAAGTGAAAACTTTATTTCCTTAAATTAGAGAACTAATGATGTGCTAAGATAAATTTAAAAGCCATTAAAAATATTTTTTTTTATTTACAAAGCAAATCAATGGAAATGTGTGTAAAAAAGTAATTTTTTAGAACATATTATTCAAAGCATACATGGGAATTTTTCATTACCATTGAAATTTCATTACCATTAGTTCATACTAATGACAATGAAAAAAATTTCATTACCATTTAATGGTAATGAAATATTTTTCATTAGAAAAATCATTACTAATGGTAATGAAATCACACTAATGTAAAAAAAAACTAATTACAATTGATTAAAAAACCATTTGTTTACAAAAATTTTAATATATAACATAAGCTACAATCAGGGATGGAAAAGCCCTCAAGCTAGCCAAAAATATAAACATTTTTCTAAAAAGCGGAAAAGAAAAGAAAAAATCGCAAAAAAAATGCAAAAATTATAAAAAATCGGCAAAATTTGAAAAAATGCCAAAATTGAAAAATTTTGTAAAAAATCGTCATATTTGAAAAAATTGCCCAAATAGTCAAAATTTAAACAAAAATCGTCAAAAATTAGACAAAATCGCAAAAATTGCAAAATATCGTAAAAATTTTGAAAAAATCGTCTTGAAAAAATTTTCAATATTTGAAAAAATTACCAAAATCGTCAAAATTTCAAAAAGCCGTCAAAAATTGGAAAAAATGCCAAAATTGAAAAATTTTATAAAAATTTTGAAGAAAATCGTCATAACTTGAAAAAATCGTCAATATTTGTAAAAATTGCCCAAATAGTCAAAATTTAAAAAAAAAAATCGTGAAAAATTAGACAAAATCGCCAAAAATTGGAAAAAATCAGAAAAATTTTAAAAATTGCCAAAATTGAAAAATTTTGAAAAAATCGTCATAACTTCAAAAAATCGTCAATATTTTAAAAAATTGCCTAAATAGTCAAAATTTAAAAAAATCGTCAAAATTAAAAAAATCGCCAAAATTGCAAAATATCCTAAAAATTTTGAAAAAATCATCTTGAAAAAATTGTCAATATTTGTAAAAATTAACAAAATCGTCAAAACTTCAAAAAGTCGTCAAAAATTGGAAAAATTGCCAGCATTGAGAAACTTTTAAAAATTTGTGAAAATCGACAAAAATTAGAAAAAATCGCCAAAATTTAAAAAATAGTCCAGGTATTAAAAAACGAAATTTCCAAAATTTATTTCTTGCATTTATTTTTTCCTTGTTCCATTTTCATCTAACTCATTTAGTTTTCGAGATACGGGGGACATTCCAAATAAAAGCCCTTTTCTCTCTAGGAGGCTTAGTTTTCGAGAAAAACGCGATCTTAAAATCTAGCAATGCAAGTCAAAATTTAGTTTCGGTATCGGGGTATTGGTGGTGGGTTTTGACCTTTGGTACAGTCATTTTTCTCCTAGCTCTTCTGGTTTTCGAGATATGGGCGATTAAAATTTTATTTAAGCGATTTTCGCATTTATTTTTCCGCAGATAATTCATTATGACTTCCTTGTTCCAAAACTGCTGTCCGTTTTCATTTATCTCACTTAGTTTTCAAGATACGGGCGATATTCCAAATAAAAGCCCTTTTCTCTCTAGGAGGCTTAGTTTTCGAGAAAAACGCGATCTTAAAATCTAGCAATGTAAGTCGAAATTTAGTTTCGGTATCGGGGTATTATGGGCGGGTTTTGACTTCTGGTGTAAACATTTTTCCTCTAGCTCTCTTAGTTTTCGAGATATGGACCATCAAAATTTTATTAAAGCGATTTTCGCATTTATTTTTCCACATATAATTCATTATGACTTCCTTGTTCCAAAACTGCTGTCCGTTTTCATTTATCTCACTTAGTTTTCAAAATACGGGCGATATTCCAAATAAAAGCCCTTTTCTCTCTAGGAGGCTTAGTTTTCGAGAAAAACGCGATCTTAAAATCTAGCAATGTAAGTCGAAATTTAGTTTCGGTATCGGGGTATTATGGGCGGGTTTTGACTTCTGGTGTAAACATTTTTCCTCTAGCTCTCTTAGTTTTCGAGATATGGACCATCAAAATTTTATTAAAGCGATTTTCGCATTTATTTTTCCACATATAATTCATTATGACTTCCTTGTTCCAAAACTGCTGTCCGTTTTCATTTATCTCACTTAGTTTTCAAAATACGGGCGATATTCCAAATAAAAGCCCTTTTCTCTCTAGGAGGCTTAGTTTTCGAGAAAAACGCGATCTTAAAATCTAGCAATGCAAGTCAAAATTTAGTTTCGGTATCGGGGTATTAGTGGTGGGTTTTGACCTTTGGTACAGTCATTTTTCCTCTAGCTCTTCTAGTTTTCGAGATATGGGCGATTAAAATTTTATTTAAGCGATTTTCGCATTTATTTTTCCGCAGATAACTCACTATGACTTCCCTGTTTCAAAACCGTTGTCCGTTTTCATTTAACTCATTTAGTTCTCGAGATATGGGGGATATTCCAAATAAAAGCCCTTTTCTCTCTACGAGGCTTAGTTTGCGAGAAAAACGCGATTTTAAAATCTAGCAATGGAAGTCAAAATCTAGTTTCGCTATCGGGGTATTGGTAGTGAGTTTTGACCTTTGGTGCAGTAATTTTTTTTCTAGCTCTTATAGTTTTCGAGATATGGAAGATTAAAATTTTATTTAAGCGATTTTCAATTTTTGCGAGAAATGAATTTTGGCGATTTTTTCAATTTTGTAAAACCGAAATTTTGGCGATTTTTTCTAATTTTTGACGATTTTTCAAACTTTGACGATTTTTCAAATTTTGACGTTTTTTTCCAATTTTTTTCAATTTTGGAAATTTTTTCAAATTTTGACAATTTTTTTAATTTTGGCGATTTTTAAAATTTTTAACGATTTTTTTAAAATTTTTGACGATTTTTCAAATTTTGGCGATTTTTTCAATTTTGGCGATTTTTTCGAATTTTTGCGATTTTTTCGAATTTTTGACGATTTTTCAAATTTTGACGATTTTTTCCAATATGTTCCAATTTTTGTCATTTTTTTCAATTTTGGAATTTTTTTAAAATTTTGACAATTTCCAACCCTGATTTCAGTGAATTTTCTGCATTTTTACGTTCCTCGAAAGGATTATCTGTCAATGGTAATTATTTTTTTTAATTGATACATTATCAATGGTAATGAAATTAAAAACCATTGTCATTATTCAATGAAATCAAATTCCAAAATCATTAACATTAATTTGAAACAATGGTAACGAAAATAATTTCATTACCATTTATATCAATCAATGTTAATGAAATCGTCAATTAATTAGTCCACCTAATTCATTAGTCCCATGTATGATTCAAAGCATACAAAAGTAATCGAATTTCGAATAATGTTTTAACAGTCTACACATCACTATTGTTTTGTTTTTCTTTTTAATTTTATTTTTACATTTTTTTTGAAATTTTTTCGAAAAAGGTCATTAGCTACGCAATTGTTGTAGTTTTTTTCAGTTTGATGGATGCAAGTTGTTGGAAGCCACACATTCTAGGGATGGGATGGCTTTAATAAATCATTTCATGCCTGAAAATTAAATAATTAGCAATTAAATGGTGGCTTCCTCACTCCAAACTTTATAAAAGGTTTAAAGTTAGTGAGTACCTATAGACCTTTATTATTTTCTTCATTATTAAGTAAATATGAATACTGTTTTTCACAAATTAGCTTAAAATCCTTCAATAAAACTGTTGTAAAAGTTTATGAATTAGACCATAAGTATATACTGAAATCAATGGGGCACAATTCTTTTAATATGACACTGCCAAAACCGCACGTTAAAACGGGATATTCGATGAGGCAGGATGTATTCCTGACGTTTCTAACCTAGCCACATACTGTTTTTTTTTATATAGAAGCCCTTCTGCTGGCGCAGTCCCATCAATTAATGTCAAGGGGAAATAATACGCCAGAGTGAACAATTCACTATGCTTTATGTTTTTCTCCACACTAGCGTATGAAAAGAAATGCTCAGAATTTGATGGAAAACTGTGGATTATTTTTATGTGGAAAACTGTGATTACAATTTAAGATTTTTCCTCTATAAAAAAGTGCTAACCTGATTTTTTTTATAGAAAAGACTCTCTAAACCAGAGCGTTTTTCTATAGAAATAGAGATTTTTAGTATAGTGTTAAATGAAGATAACTAAAATCTTTGCTTAAATCAGTGTTTCAACTAAAAATTTGTTAAAAATTAGTCAAATCGATTTGGACAGATTTTTCTACTGACTTATTTTAAGAGTACCTATAAAAAATTACAAAGTTGACTTCGATATTTTTGCAGTGGCTTTTTCGTGTGTATGCATCTGTTGAAATTCGTGGAAAATTTACCTTTTAGCCGACGTTAGCCGCCGCCAGTTGACACTATTTTTTAAGCCAGCCGCCGCAGATGCGTTTGCGGCTCAACTCTAAAAATCAATCGCCGCTGCCAGTCGACAGAATGGACCGGCTTGTATCTCTGCTCGGGACCATCCGAAGGAGAAAACATTTTGTCCGTTTTGCTCTATCTTGCTTAGTTTTCGAGATATGGGCCATTTTATAAAGTAGAAAATTTTTATTTAAAATTTCCGAGGGTCCAACGCCCCACCAAGGTCCATTTTTGGATAGAGATAACCTTTTCGCGGGAGTATTAAATGGGTTCTTTAAAATTAGTTTTAAATAATTGGAAAAATTAACACTCAAAATTAATTATCCATTTCAGACCCAAGCAGCTTGCAAAAATTTATTGATTTTATAACTTTAAAGTATTAATACTTACTTTAAAGTTATAAAATCAATAAAACTATTAAAATTTCCCAATCTCAATTCATATTTTATGAAATATAATTTAGGTGGAAGTATAATTGAAATTTTTTATCTACGTAAATAAACCTATTAGTATTGAAAATATTTGTAAGTTTAAAGGAAAACATCACATCTCACAATCGTGTATGCTGGGTCTGAAAAATAAGCTACCGTAAACACAACTGAATTAGACTAACATCAACGAAATTTTAACAATGCTATCTCTATCCTCTGTTATTACTATTTTGCTTTGAATTTAATTCTTAAAGTACCACAGCTGGCTCTATTCAACTCGAAATCACAAATTTATTAAACGACAACGGAGCGTTTGTTGAACCGTGTTCAACCTTATGGTTTTGTATATATACATATTTATATTTTTACTCTTAAAAAACCAGTATTTGCTTTTTCTCTCATTTATTAATCTTAATATTCTCTATTGTTCTCCTTAAATTAAATTTAATTCGCTAGTTAAATAGCGCCTTTTTTTGTAAATACTTTTTGTAAATAATCAACTTTTTGTTAGTCTAAGAATAGTACTCATCAATAAAGCAAGAAGCTTTTATATTATTAGAGAAAAAACTTGGAGTTTTTTTACTAATCAACATTTGCTTGGAAAGGGAGTCACCCTGCCCAACATATTGGTCCTTCGAAGAAGTCCTAGAATAGGCTAGGACAGGAAGAATTAGTTACTTGGAGTCTACTAATTAAAAAATTGGCAGTTGTCCTCCCTAGTGGCAACTTCAACATCAACAACGAAAACAGACAAGGGAGTCTGTGTTAACAAAAAGGTACTTCATCGTGCATCCCGGCAGAAGGAAGTCTTAAAATCAAGTGACACATCATTGGGCATTACGTTCCTGTGAAGCTGTCATCATCAAAATTCGGGGTTGAAATAATCGCCATGAATCAGTTTCAAAGTTAGTGACACATTTTTACGATAAACGCAATCACAATATTATTTCGTTAAAAACATATTAAATTAATTAAAAACACTATCAAAAAGAGGACTACTGATTTTTCATTGTATTAAAATTATTTTGCTGTTTATTTTCAAACATTGTTTAAATAATCTATAAAAAAAATAAAAACAATGAAAACTCTGTTAAAACAATCTTCAATATTCAACTTTAAAACGTTAGAAAAAAGTATTTTGAAAGTGCCTCTTTTTTTTAGTAAAACCTCTTATATTCATTAAAATAACTTTTTTCCGCATTTTAAAAAATAAAATAATAAAAGAACCGCAAAAATATTTAAGCAATCAAAATGTATTGCTCATTTCATGCCTTTTTGAAAAGCACAGCAAAAAGCGATGTAAACAATTAATCAACTTAGGCCTTTCATTAGTGCTTTTTACGAAGCTATACATTTTTAGAAGCAGCAGTAAGGAAGCAGTAATCGTTTTTACTGCTTCCACATTTTTGCTGGGTTTTATTTGGAGTAATATAGAATAATATTCCATTTATATTCTATGAAAAATTCACGAAAATCCTTGTTTTCGCAATTTAGTCCACTGGCTAGCATACAAAATTTTTTAAATAAAATTTTTAAATTTTATGTTCTATTTATACTAGGGATGCCAATCCCGAAATCCCGGGATTATTCAATAAAAATGAGTCCCGAATCCCGGGATTCTTAAGCTCGAATCCCGAAAAATATGTGGTAATTTTTCCAAAATTGTAACCCTGCTGATATTTTTAAACCGTTTTTGTTAAATATAATTTTATACAAATCTATATTGTGCGGTTTTCTTATTATATTTCGGAAATCATCGATTAAAATTCAGAATAAAAAGTTGTATTTCAGAATTTTTCATTTGAATTTCTGCACTATATATGGAAAACAATTAAAAAATTCTGAAACTAATTGAAAATTCTAAAATTTAATTGACAATTTTAAATTAAAATGACATAAGAATAGTGAATATAAAATTATTATAAACAAAAATAGCACACAACATATCGACGGAGTTAAATTCTTAATTCTTGAGCTTTTCAATTCTTTCGTCCTTTAGAAATAAACAGGAGTATGTAAAAAACGTATAAAACAGTTATATTTTACAGTGGTCATGCATAATAATTCGAAAACCTTATAATATGTTTATAAAATGAAATTTGTATGAAAAATTTGTTTTATAAGTCACTTATATATTTTAAAAGTTTTATGCATATGACCCTATATTTCTTTTACATAAATTTGAAGTTTTTACACATTTTTTTAATTAAAAAATTTCCAAAATGGCAAAAAATCACGAAATCCCGAAAAAAATTCGGGATCCCGAAAAATCGCGATCTGTCCCGGGATCCCGTTTTTTTAATTTTGAAATCCCGAATCCTGGGATTTTAAAAAACTAATCCCGATTGGCATCCCTAATTTATACCAAGTAAAGGATTTACTTATTTGAATAAAGTTTATACTTTGCTTTGTTTTTTAAAATATAAAGTGATTTTTGTCTGAAAATATATTTTTTTTAAAGAAAGAACTTCCCAGCAGAAATTACTGCTTGCTTGGAAGCAGTTTTGTCAAGGAAAGTTGAGCATTGAAGCGATTGCATTATTGATGATATCATGCCTGATTTTTGTTCGAGATAACTCGCATGAAAGCACTTGTTTCGAGATCCGAAATGGCATGAATTCACCGCTTTTAATCAGTGCTCTTGTTTTTCTTTTAAAATGTCGCTAATTCATGCCTTCTCGGAAGTCCATATTATAAAGCTTTTCAACTATTTAATATCATTCCTTCTCAAAAGCACAATATTCCTGCATATTTTTCCGTGAAAATTTTACATTTCATAAATGGCCTGTATCGAAAACTAAGCGAGATAGAGCAAAAAGGATAAAATGTTTCCTGCTTCGGACTGTCCTTACATGCCCTTATTAGAGTTTGCAATTCGGTTTTAACCGTAACCGAAACCGCGGTTAACCGCACTAATTAACCGTAACCGCATGTAAAAACCGTGCGGTTATGGTTAAATTATTATACATTTAAAACCAGACTTTTGTGAATAGTTTAGTATCAAAATTTTTGAATTTTTGTAAAAAAATAAAAAATTTTACAATTCACGCAGTTTTATAAAACTTTTCTAAAAATTATAAAAATTAATACAATTTTTTTAGTTTTTATGTTGATTTATTTTTTTCAAGCGTGAAAGAAATTTTGCCTTTTTTCTGCCTTTTTTTTAGAAAATGTCTTTTTGTGCATGGTAGTAAAAAGTAAACATATGTGACCTTCTCCGAGAAAAGGGACCTAGTGTGTGAAAATGTAGTTTTGAGAAGAACGCATTTAAAGTTAAATTAAAAATAAAATTTTAATGTTTTTCTCATTTTTATCGTCCCGTTTTTTGACACACTAGGTCCCTTTTCTCGGAGAAGGTCATATATACAAATTTAATATAAAATTAAATGTATTTTAGAGATAAATCTAATTGTGTATAAAACATATCCAATCATTCCCTAATTTTTGCACAGTTTAACAAAATCTCAGATTTTTCTATATATTTTTGTTTTGTTGAATAAGTTGAGCATGATTTGAAATATTTTAAACATCGTTAAATAGGTCTTTGAAATACCTTTAATTTGATACCTAATTTGCCTATATTTACTTTTTGTTTCTATGCACAAAAATATATTTTGTAAAAATAGGGCAGAAAAAATGCAACATTTTTTTCAGAAAAGAAAACGGCATTAGAGTCACTTTTTGGTTCGATGTAACGATGGCCGTCTGTCTGTCAGTTTGCAAATATTTTGATGAAATTAAGTACACCGACTTTTATCGACCAAAAGGACGATTGGTTAAAATCAGTCTACGTTTAGACCTAGTGCCCATATAAAGATCTCCCCAAAACTGGCTTGTTCGCACGCTACAGCTCGCAAATACGACGATCTTTTAATGGAATGCGGTACACTGATCCATATGGGTCAATGGACACAGCCTATTGATTTTGTTTAGAATCGGTCCCTGTTTAGACGAAGTGTCACTATAATGGTCCCCTAAAAAAAGAGTATGTTCGCAGGTCGGAAATATTAAGATTCTGTAATGAAATTTGGTACACCGACTTATATGGGCCCAAGGATCAAGTCCATTGATTACGGTTAAAATCGGTTCATAGTTAGATATAGTACCCATATAAAGGTCCCTCAAAAATTGGCTTGTTCGCACGCTGCAAGTCGAAAATACGAAGATATGTTAATAAACTTTAGTACTCTAACTCACATGGACCCAATTTATTCTAGATGGGATCGGTCCATATTTGGCCCATATGGACTATATTTCCTATTTTCTTTTACATACACCTAACATTAGGTTAAATCAAATTTTCTTTTGATTTTGCTAATTTTCTGTCATTTTATAGACAAATTTTGACACAAGTCCATTTCAACAACTTAGAATTTCCGATCAAAAAATTAGTTTGCTTTCAATCAGACTGGTGTAGGGTATCATATAGTTGCCATGCGTCAACTCATATAGTTGCCATGCTTGAACTTTTTTTACTCGTTTTTAATTTTTTGTGTTTTTGCTTTGGATTTTAATAATTTTGCCGTTGGTAATTTTAGCAATTAATTAATTTTGTGTTAATCAAGTAAGTTTAAAAATATTTTATTATGAGTGCGATTAACCGTTAACCGCGATTAACCGCACCAATTTTAACCATTACGGTTAAGCAAAACTACGGTTAAAATGCAAACTCTACCTTATATAATACGCATTACGCCCAGGGAATGCCCCGAGACCCTAAATTTTAAAAAAATTTATGACTCAGTATAATTACACTCACAATAACTTTACCGTAAAAGTTCAACAGTTGTTTAAAAAGTAAATCAGTAAATTTGTTTCAATTGAATAAGTAGTTAAATTGCAAAGAAATATACTTTTTAACTTTTTCTCTCAGACATTCAATAAACAAAATACACAAAATACAGACTTTCCGTAGAAGTTAAAATATTCAATCAAAATTGCGTGTTAAAAACAATCAGTTGTTATAATACGATTAATTTTAAAATAAACGATAAATCTATCATTTTTACAGACTTTGCCAGTCAATTAATTAACAATTAAAAATAAACGACAAAATACAATTGTTTTGAACGAAAAGTGGGTTTTAATGTACATATTCGGTTTAAGGAAAAAATATTGTGGGTGTACAAATAAAACTGTAGTTTTACTGATTTTTTACTTAAATTTAGATTTGTTAAATTTTACAAAAAAATTTTAAATTCAACAAATTTTATTTTAAGCCAAAAAATAGGAATACATTTTTTTAATGTAACAAATTTTTCTTTCCAGCCAACAGACATATTACTTTGAGTGCATATAAAAATTTTGTTCAAAGAATTACGTGGTAAAAAGATGATTTTACAGATATATTTTTTTTAAATTTTAGTTTAAAGTTTTTGTTTTATCGATAAAACATTACAAGTCCAAATAAAATAGGATCTGTTTATATATAATGCCCCAGATGTGCCAAGATTTATTCATATCTAATTAGACCTTAAATATGTCCTAAATTTTGAGATCTAATTAGATCTGGTTCAATCAGATCTACTGTGATATTTTAAAATTTTGCAATAATTTTTTTATAAAAATTAAATGCATTTTAATTAAAAAAACTTTTCTCAGCATTTTAAAAAATTTTGATAAAAGAATCGCAAAAATATTTAAGCAATCGAAATGTATTGCTCATTTTATGCCTTTTTGAAATGCACAGCAAAAAGCGATGTAAATAATTAGTCAACTTTGGTCTTTCATTACTGCTATTTACGAAGCTATACATTTTTAGCAGCAGTAGAAGTAGCAGTAAGGAAGCAGTAAACTTTTTTACTGCTTCCACATTTTTGCTGGGTTAAGTAAATACCCAGCAATAAAAACTTCTTGCTTGGAAGCAGATTCGTCAGGGAAAGTAAATAGTGCAGCGCTTCCATTATTGGTGATATAAGGCATGATTTTAGTTCGAGATAGCTCGCATTAAAGCACTTGTTTCGATATCCGATATGCGCTTCTGTCATAGCTCAAGATAAAGGCATGAAATCACAGCTTTTAGCATGTAATTTCGGTTCTCATTGTCATTCTTCAATGCTAAGCATAAGTTTTGGGGCTCTCGCTCTAAGCAATACTAAAGGTCGAGAATTTTTCAATGCAATTTAGTATGAAGCTACAAAGTTTTTTTAATTTTTCAACCTCTTCAGCACAACTGTTGTCATCTTATCTTCTAAATCGCACCCAATCAGTTTATGTCAATGACACATTATCGGGACCACTTAATCTTACAAGAGGTGTACCCCAAGGGTCAGTTTTGGGGCCTCTTCTTTTCTCCGTTTATGTCAATGACTTACCTCAACACCTTGACTACTGCAGGATACACATGTACGCAGACGATATTAAACTTTACCTGAGCAGTCTAGTTCTATTGATTTATGATAATATTGATAAAATAAACTATGATTTACAAAAAATACATCTGTGGGCTATTGCTAATGGGCTATGTATAAATCCAAAAAATCAGAGTGCCTTCTAATACGTCAAAGAATGAGAAACCCAGTTTTTGATAAAGACATTATTATAGATAGTCAAAAAATTGAAGTTGTTTCCACAGCAAGAAACCTTGGTATAATATTAAATAGCACGTTAACATGGTCAAATCATATCAACGCCATAGTTGGACAGACATATATGAAACTAAGATCACTTTGGTTAACTCAATCATACCCCTTTGAAAATAAGATTGCTTTTAGCCAAAGCTTACCTTATTCCTGGCATTTTGTACGGTTGTGAACTTTTTTCTCATTGTGACACCATAAGTATGGGGAAGTTAAAAGTTGTATTTAACAGTGTAGTAAGATACGTTTTCGGGTTAAGAAGAGCCAGGGGAACGTCGTTCTACTCTAAAAGCATTTTTGGGGTGTCTTTGGAAAGTCTTATGAAGATTAGAGTGCTCTTATTCTTACACAAAATCTTTTACACAAAAAAGCCCCATTATCTCTATGAGAAACTCCGTTTTGGCATCGGAACAAACAGAGGAAATAAGCTAATTCCACCAAGTCATCGCTACCTCGTATCTGAATGGCAATTCTTCATAAATTCCGTAAGTCTTTGGAACATGCTCCCTCAAACTCAAAAGCTAAACAGCAACGCTTTGAGTTTTAAAAAATTTCTGTTTGAACACTATGCTCGATTTTAATTTCAATTCAATTTCATTTTTAGAATTAATATTTCTTTAATTTTTGCCATATGTTTTTGTTTTAATTAATTATTATTTTTTTATTTTTAATTATTTATTTGATTATTTATATTAATTATTTTATTACTATTATTAATGTGACTATAACTTTTTAAAATCAAAATTTTAGCACCTAAAATTCCTGTACTATAATTATACGATTAATTCTTGTTGTACTGCACCCCGTTTCTGTATTTCTCGCATCGAAAAAGTTTGCGGGAAAAACATGTGAAATGCAACCCTGCTCTGCTTTATATAGGGTGAGTCGCAGACAATAAAATATATATGAAACCAAATCAGCTAGTAATACGTTGCATAGTAAGTTATTTCTAATTTAATTAGGTGTTTTACAAAACAACATGTGTCAACAGTTCTAAAGTTACAGTATCTGAAAGATTTACGACAAAAACTGCAGTCCATTTTATCACATCTTTAATCAGCCTGTATAATGCAGGGTAACCATGCATTTCTCGATGCGAAAACTTCTCGCATTAGATACAGAAACGGGGTACTGGAATGGAAATAAATAAACTAAACTAAAAAAAAAAAAAATTTCTCAAACGGGCTGTGAAGTACTTAGTATCTACTTACAAGATCACCAACTTACTGGCCAACAGATCCAGATAAGATTCCAGACCTTATCGACTTCTTTGTGACAAACAAAATATCACCATCTTTAATGATGATAGAAAATGGATTTGATTTAAATTCAGATCACTCACCAATTTTTCTAACACTATTTGAAAAAGCTATGGAAAAGGAAAATCCACCTTTCTTAACAAACAAATTCACTGATTGGCAATACTTTAAAACAATTCTTCAAAACTCAACCTTCCATTTAATTGATCCAGTGACCGCTGAAGATTGAGACAATATTGTAGAAGATCTAAACGAACTTTTGCAATTTGCTGCGGAGGAAAGTACCCCTAAACCGAAAAATACCAATTACGTAAACAGGTACCCTAAAAACATACGAGATATGATTTCGCAAGCGATAAAACACGCTTAAATAAAATCAATACAAATTTAACAAATGCAATAAAAGTATTTAAAAGCGAATCACACAATAAGTATTTAAGAGGACTGAATAATCAAAAATACTCTGATTACTCACTTTGGAAATCAACGAAAACTCTGAAAAGGCCAAATGTTCAAAATCTTCCGATTCGAAAGTCTAACGGACAGTGGGCAAAAACCAACAACCAAGAAGAATATTTAGTCTTTGATCATCTTGAAACTGTGTTTTCTCAAGATGCGAATGCAACAGTTTATGTGCCTGAACTTAAGAACAAGGCGGTTCACAGCGTTTAGCATCCTTTCCGTATCTATAATGGAATCTACAGAGCCAAGTTCTATTATTTGATCTGCTTCTAGATCGTGATCTATTTCTCTCGAAACTTCTATATGGAGTTCGATATTTCTGTTCGTCGATCTGTTTCTTCATATAAGAAATGTCCAGTGATAATGTTTGAAAACTCTGGCATATATTCGATGTAACTTGAATAAGATTCTCGACAATTTTCTCAAAGTTGGCAGAGCCTATAGTATTTGATGGAGTCGGGTTTTCCTTTATGGAAGCAACCTCAGTACTTTGTAATACCTCCCATAAGTTATCAGCCAATCGCATCAGTTCATTCAAATCCGTTAAATTAGAACCAGTTAAGGCAACGTTCAAACTCTTTGGTAATTTTCTCAACCAAAGTTTTTTTAAAATGTCTTGAGTAAAATTTGAACCAGCAAGTACAGATAATGATCTATAATATTCAGATGGTCTTCTATCCCCCATCTCAGAATCAGATAAAATTTTATCTAATCTTTTATTTTCACTCATTGAATGTCTTTCAATCAGAGTTCTCTTCAAATGAGCATAACGATCACTTGAAAGAGGGTTCTGAATAATGTCTAGTACTGTTGTTATAACTTCCTGTGGTAAATCAGTTACTATATGTTCATATTTTGTCCTATCCTGTGTAATCCCTTTAGAAGTAAATTGCATTTCGGCATGTATAAACCATGCTTCTGGGCAATTTGTCCAGAATTGTGGGAGTTTAACAGAAGCGGCAGAAATTTCAACATTTGATAAAGGAAAAGATCTAGTAGGACAATTAGGACGAGTTTCTGATTGAATGTGTGATTGGGCTAATGAATCTGAGTTAGATGTGTTCAAGTTATCGTCCATGTTTGAGCATATTACCGATGGTTCCAAGCCTAATATGATTGTATAGTTATATCTGACGATTGTATTAGTATTCGATTGCCGGGGAGAGAGTTAACAATCAACCAACCACAATAAACAAAAATAATAATAAACAATAACAAACAACTAACTACAAAAGCACATAAAATTGATGAAAAGGATCAATATGTATGTATTTTAACGAAATAGCAATAAACAATACTTAAATACTCAGTTACGGTAAACGATATCTGGATCAATTCATAAAATTACTTGTAATTAACTTCAAACGAATAATAAAAGCCGATATAAATAATCTTGATATTTCTTTAAATCTAGAAATCTTGTTTTTTTTTTGATTATCTATTTCTTTTATTGAGGTAATATCTTGATTCTTAAAAATTTATTAATTCTTGGTTAATATAAGATGAATTTGATGAATGCAAAATTAATCTAATCCAATACGTGATTGATTTGATTTTTTATTTATTAACAGCTTGTATTCTATAAAGATTGAATTCGACTGATGATAATTGAATATTTGCGCAATTATGATGTGATATGAACTATTTCGTTGCGCAGGATCGCCAGTTGTAGCGGTATTCAAATTAAAATAATTCGTTTATTATAAAATTAATTCGATGTTTTTTATTTTATGATATTTTTAATAATGAAAAAATATTTTTACATTTTTATGAAAACAAACATTCAGAAAATTCAAAGAAAATTAATTTTTTTAAAATACAAAGTATAAAAACTGAAACAAAGTATATTCGGGAAGGAATACCTACATTAGAAGGAAGATATTTTCGAGTAAAACATGAAGATGTCTACTCACATCTTAAGCAAATAGGGGCGGGCGTTCTGCAGGGAAGCATTTTAGGACTCCTTCTATACCTGCTTTATACAAGTGATGCACCACAGACAGAAAATACAACTATGGCAACTTTTGCCGATGATACTGCAATACTTTCGGTAGCAGCAGCCGTAGAAGAATCCACTCAATAATTACAAACTGCTCTCGATCGTGTAATACAATGGACCAGGTTATAGAATTTAAAATTGAATACAACAAAGTCAATCCATATAAACTTCACAAATAAAAATATATGACATATACCCATATTGATAGATAACATACCAGTACCATACGCCAACAAGGCGAAATACCTTGGCATGACCTTGGATACAAAGCTAAGATAGAATGAGCACGTCAAAATGAAATCTGCAGAACTTGAAATAAAATGGAAGAAACTTAAGTGGTTAATTGGGAGAAAGTCATCTCTTACTATCGAAAATAAACTTTTGATATACATACAACCAAATGCTTAAACCCATATGGACTTATGGTGTGCAACTCTGGGGCTGTACTAGTAAGAAAAATATCAATGTTATATAATGCTTTCAAAATAAGGTGCTTAAAAGTATTGTCAACGCACCATGGTAAATATATCGGCATAGCTGACCTTCATCGAGATCTAAGAGTTGATTTGATAGCTTCAGAAATCCAAAAAATAGCAGCAAAACACCATGAACGACTGCAGAAACACGTCAACACCGAGACATCATCCCTCATTAATATAGCTGGTATGGAGCGCAGACTCAAACGCAAAAAGCCCTCTGACCTGGTTAGGACAAATAGTGTCGATTCTGATCGGACTTTATATATATAAACAAAATTAATTAAGATACCAATGTATATATAAAAAAAATTACTTGTTATTTTTAACATATGAATCACAAATTATACCAGATATGAATCAGCTGATTTGGGCAACATGGCCGACAGAAAATGAACAAAACAAAACACAAAAATTTAAGAAAAACACAAAAGATAGAGAACAATTATCTAAAAAGAGACAGATATATACAAAAAATGCGTAATACAAAATGTATGGAGATTTTATATTGTTATCTCCCTCTTGCCTTGACTTCAATGTAAACAAAACCATACGGTTCGAGAAAGTTTTTTTGACACCTGTCATTAGTTTCACATCTGGTATTAATCTGTGATATGAATAATGCCCATAGAAACTAGTTGCAGTATAAAATAAATAAATAAAAAAAAATTTTCTCTCTCGTGTAGATGTGCCTTAAGGTTAAATTAGACGTGCCATAACGCCATAGCCGTAACCATAACGCCATAGCAGACAACCAAACTTCAATTGGTTTCTATGGTTACGGTTATGGCGTTATGGCATGTCACCAATAATCGTATACATTGTAGCCCATAATATTGGTTTGAACGCCATGGTTATGGCGTTATGGCATGTCACCAATAATCGTATACATTGTAGCCCATAATATTGGTTTGAACAGCACGTCTAATTGAACCTTTAAGGCTCAATTAGACGTGCCATAACCATAACCATATAAAACAGCTGTTCAAACCAATCTTATGGGCTTCAATGTATACGATTATTGGTGACATGCCATAACGCCATAACCGTAACCGTAGAAACCAATTGAATTTTGGTTTTCTGCTATGGCGTTATGGTTACGGCTATGGCGATATGGCACGTCTAATTGAACCTTTAAGAAAGCACGAAAGAATGAAATTTTTTTTTTATTTATTTATTTTATACTGCAACTAGTTTCTATGGGCATTATTCATATCACAGATAATTACCAGATGTGAAACTAATAAGAGAAAACTTCTCTCTCGTGTAGATGTGCCTTTAGAGCAGTGTTACCGTTGTGCGACTAAAGTTGCAATTTGCAACCTTTTTGACGGCCTTTGACTTTATGTGCGACTTTTTCAAACTAGCCTAATTTTGCCACTTTTCCTAACTTTGTGCGACTTTTTCCCCCTTTTTTGTAAAGTCATTAATAAAATAATTATATAGAATGTTATTTAATTAGATCTAACAGATCAAGTCAAATCTAACCTTTTTCACAAAATTTTTGCAAGCTGCTACATATGTGACAGCGCATAGAGAAAGGGACCTAAGGGTAAAAAAATCAATTTTTTTTTTTTGATGTGGACAACATCTGAGCATCGAATGAGACCGATCCCAAGCCCTTTTTTTACCCTTAGGTCCCTTTCTATTTTTCGCGTCACATATAAGTAAAAAATTTAGGCTAAATTCAAAAGAAATTTTACTTGGTGTAAAAAATTTATAGTAAAATATCGCTTAAAATGTGGATTTTTGGACACACCGGATCCAACCTAAGATATCACCATATTTATTATTGAGAGTTGTAGATTATAAAGACACTTTTGCACGCGAGAAAAAACTACTGGAGATATAGCAAAATACACTTCGAAATATCTCTATTGTCAATGATTTAAGGTGTTTTTTGATCTATCTCTAGCAGTTTTCTCTCGTGTGTAAATGTAGTTTAAGGAGAAATTTATAGGTACGGAGGGACGAATTTTTGGCCACTATGCTGTATCTCGCTTAGCTTCCGAGAAATAAGGTATTTTCTGATTACGAAATTAAAAATATGGGAAATAGCCCCACCCATATGTGACCCTGATAGCAAAGACATGAAAATATAATAAAGGGATTCAAAGTTTAAGTGTTAATGTGCTATCGTTTTAAAATACACAGAGAGAATTCCTTGGACGAGTTTTAATGAAATTTTTTCACTAAACTAATGAAGTGTTCTTCACAATAGGAATGAAAAATTTTTTAAACTCTATGAAAAAGCTTCATAGTTTTAATGAAAATATTTTTAATCAAACTTTTTCATTAGTCGTATTAAATTTTTAATAAATAATATGAAATTTTTCATTAACTTTTATGAAAAATTGCATTAATTTAATGAAAAGTTTCAATTGACGAATTTCAGTGACAATTCATAGATCTAATCCAAAAATTCATTGATATCATGCAGATAATTCTCTCAGTGTAGTAAGATTTTTTAAGTTTAATCCATAGAAAAATGACAAATTTACGACAAATGCTAATTTAAAACTTAATATAGTTTAATCATAAATTTTAAGACAAAATAACATAAAAATTAGTTCAATGTAATAAGAACGCATTTTTAATGAAAATTAATTTAATTAATAAGTTAAAAGTGACTCGATGCTATCAACTCCGAATTTGCTAGATACCGAAATAGAAGACTGAGTTCCTATTAATGAACTTGTAAAAAACACAGAAACAAATTTTCAAAATAATAAATTTTTCGTGGATTTCTTATTTAAATTGTTAGTTCTTTTCGTTGGACGTGTTTTGTTTAAATAAAAACCGTTAAAAAAAAAGTGTGCTACTTTTTTTTTTGAAAAATGACTTTTTTGTGCGACTTTATTTTGAAAAAACGACTTTTTGTGCGACTTTTTCAAAATTCTCAGCGGTAACCCTGCTTTAGAGCAGTGGTGTTCAGCCCATCGGACAATTCTCCCTGCTCAATTCACATGTATTCTTACGCTCTTGCTTTTAGTCGTCACTGAAACAGCGACAAATGAACATGAGTACGGATATACGCTGATTTTTTTTTAATGTACTGAAAAAAAAAAATTAATAACAATATAGGACAAATATTTTATGATTATAAATGTAGATTAAAGATATTTTATAAATATGTAAATACATTGAAACCATTGATATTGATTTAAAAAAATTGAAAACCTTTTGTTTTACATAGAATAAAAAAGCCACCCTTATGTATGTATGTATTTTTTTTCTTTCAAAAATTGTATTTTGTTTATTTTTATTTTTTTAAAACAGTGTAGTATTCATTTATATTTTTCGAAAGTACCTACTTCGTTTTTTACACAAAACATTTTCATATTTTTAATAAAAAATAAATGCATACAGATTCTATTAACACATTCTACATTTCTTACAGTGCAATTCTTATTTTCTCACCAACACAACTACATTTTTAGTTTTGAACACCACTGCTTTAGAGCAGTGGTCGGCACAAAGAGAGAATGTGAATGTATTGTGTTTCTTCACTGTGAGAAATTAGTTTATCATTTTTAAATTTATATTTGTATGTTAAGAACATGAATTAATGAAGAAATGTAATAATGAATGGATGAATGAATTAAAGAAATAAAAAAAAAATTTAACGGTTCGTTGTAATTCAAAAATCTGTGTTTATCATACACAGAGTTGAATAGAATCAGCTGAGATATCTTAAGAATTAAGGTTCAAAGCAAAAAAGAGTAATAATAACAAAAAGATAAAAATAGCATTGTTAAATTTCGTTGATGTTAGTCTAAGTTGAGTTGTTGATAACAAATCCGATTTGCTTTCAACATCCAAATAAGTAGACGATTATCAAAATATTAACCCACTCAAAGGCGAAAGGCACTGATGATGGCTTTGTAGCGAAAGCCGAAAATGCGCATTCTGCCTTGCTGGTCTTATCGAATTTTTTCAATAATTTTTATTCTTTGTAATTTACTTGTAAAAATTGTATCATCTTTCTTTGATTTGAAAATAATTTAAACAGAAAGTGATATTAATTTATGATCTTGAGTCAAACTAAAATAACATTCATTTACTTAAAAATAATTTATAGTAATTTAATTTTTTTAAATAATTTATAATAAATTTTATTATACACATTATTTAAAAAATATGTATTTTTTTGTATATAAATTATTTATTCTTAAAAAGTATTGCATTAGTTAGTAAATTTTATTGAATTAAAGAAATAAAAATAATTCATAATAAATTTCCTGTTCTTGTAAAATTTTAAGAGTGTAATATTTTTCTAAAATTTCTTAAACAAAGCGACGTCAACCTGCTTTGTTGAAAGCTACCATGCTACTAAATAAATTTTACGCTCTTAGTTGATAGTTTTGTTGCTATTCGTGTCAGGGATGATAAAATTAGTGCTTAGTACTTTTTGTGGTACTATTGGAACCTCAAAAGTACTGTGGTACTCCTCTGACTCATTTAGTACTATTTAAACATTTAAAATATTAGATTTTACTATTGAAAACTCAAGTTAAACACATAAAAAATGTTCTTTCGCATTTTTTTTATGTATGTATACAAAAAACAATAAAATATTAAAAATTAGGAGAATTAAGAAATCTAGAAATTTTTGTATTTTTTGAAACGAGCAAAATGTTTTTCCCCATCAGAGCTCCTAAAGAATTCACTCATTCGATTTTCATTTCTGAATGATTAAATACCTAAAACCTATTTCGAAGAATCAAATGAATTCTTAATGCAATCATTAAATTAATTTGAATGTCAATCGAAATTCGAATATATTCTTATGACATTACAAGGTGGAATAGACCTGTAAATAACTTTAAAATAATATTCGCTTTAAATCGAAGTCGAATTCAGGGACTTTAAAAAGGGACACAGAAATAAACCTGTAAAAATAGCAGAAGAAGCTACAAAAAATTAAACAATAACGACCTTACAAAATAAACTGCTGAGATTAGCAGATTTTTTTTACATATTTTATATATTTTTTATATTTGACTTTAAATAGCAAAAATAAAATGTTATATCTACAAAATTTTTGTTACTTTTAAGTTAAATTTAGTAAATAGCAGCCTAATTTAGAAAATATCAGTCTATCCCGCTAAAATCAACGAAAATGGTTGCTAAAAATAGCAAACTGCTGATTTCAGAAGACTAGATTTTTATTCTTAAAAAAAAATAGAAAAAAGCTTTCTAGATTTTAAATTCTTCCTGATTTTTAGTCTACTAATTATTATTTATTACTAATTTTAGCAGATTAAGTTGTTATTTTCTGTTAACTAAAATTTATTCAAATATAACTAAAATTTTGTATATGTTTTTAACAGTTTGGTTTTTGCTGTTCTTATCTTACTAATATTTTACAAAAGTAATCTGATAGAATTTTTTTATGCAACGTAATTTTGAACTAATTTTTAATAGTTTTAACTAAAATTTTTACGTTTATCTATTGCTGTATGAGTTAGATATAACAGAACTCTTTATTTTTTATGAGTTATTATTTGTTAATTTATAATGATGTGATCCTGCACTTTCAGCACAAATTTTACACCCCCTGATCTCAGAAACATGGGAAACTGAAACTTTTCCTGAAGAATGGAAAGATGGGATTATTGTTAAAATTGCGAAAAAGGGAGACCTGAAAAATTGCACAAACTGGCGAGGTATATGTGTTTTGCCAACCATAGCCAAAATAGTGGCCAAAATAATACTTAATCGTATAAAGGAACATCTGGAGCAAACCATCAGCTCATGCCAAGCCGGATTTCGAAGTGGTTCATCGTGCGCAGATCACATCAACTTATTACGTACACCCAGAAATCAGATTCGGTGCTGACAACCCCATTTGTTGCCAATCGAATGGTTCAGTTGCATCAAATAAATTTTGCGGTTGCGGCTACTGAAATTCCGTTGCCACGGTCAAATTAGTCCTGTCTCAATTGGTTTTCTGTTGCCACAGCTAAAAAATTCAGCTACCACAACCGAACCATGCGATTGGCTACAAATGCGATTATGAGAACTGAATCTGTTTTCTGGGTGTATTATTATAGAACAATGCTCGATAATTCCATTAATCGAGACTGTATATGGTTAGCCTTGCGAAGGAAAAATATACCATAAAAATATATATCACTGATTAAGGAAAGCTACAATCATGCTAGATGCTTCGTACTACATAAGGGAAAACTTTCTGATCCATTTATGGTAGAAAGTGGAGTTCGTCAGGGTTGTATATTACCGCCACTCTTGTTTCTTATCGTTATGGAAGATGTCCTCAATAACATTGAGAATAAAAAACAAGGGATACAATGGAAAATCAACAACCACTATTTGAACTACCTTGCGTATGCTGACGATATTTGTTTGCTTTCACACAAGCTTAGTGATCTAAGGCAAACAACTAAAGAACTCCAGGAGAAGCTGCAATATACGGGACTCAAAATAAACGCTGGCAAAATAAAAACGCTAAGTATTGGTTCAACAACAGAACCAATAACCATCGGTAATCATAAGTTCGATGCTACAGATCAATTTTGTTATCTTGGATGCGATATTGCAGCAGATGGTGGAACCGAAGTTGATGTCGACTCACGAATAACCAAGGCTAGGACATATTTTGGCATACTAGCCCCAATCTGGCAAAATAACAAAATAAGCCAAAGAACCAAACTTAGTATTTTTAAACTTTTATAAATCGCTGCCTAAGAAGAATATTGCGTATCTTTTGGCCCCGAACAATATGGAGTTGCTAGCTAAAACAAACCAGATGCCGGTAGCAACGGAGATACGTAAACGAAAGTGGTAGTGGATTGGACACACATTACGTCGCAATGATGATAATATCTCAAAGCAAGTTCTTAGATGTAATCCATTTCATAAAGATGGAAGACAAAGTGGTAGGCCACGTACAACATGGAGACGTTGAACAGAATCCGAAATGAACCAACTAGGTGTATTTTGGAACGAATTAAGATCTATCGCTCAAAATCGGGTCAGATGGCGATCTGCTGTTATTAGCGCTCTATGCTCCAATCGGAGTTAGAGGAATATTCTTCTATATATAAAAGAATAACGTGACTGACTGACTCAACATCGCCCAGCCCAAACTGCTGAAGCTAGGAAGTTGAAATTTGGTATGTAGGTTCCTCTTTCGGCGTAGACGTCCGCTAAGACGGGATTTTTGGAAATTCCTACCGGAATTTGAAATTTGGTATGTAGGTTCCTCGACCGGTGTAGACGTCCGTTGAGACGGCATTTTTGGAAATTCTTATCGGGAGGGGCAAAAAGGGGACAAAAAAAGTACTTTTTTCCAAAAAAGTACCTTTTTCCAAAAAAGTACCTTTTCCCAAAAAAAGTACCTTTTTCCCAAAAAGTACCTTTTTCCAAAAAAAGTACCTTTTTCCAAAAAAAAGTACATTTTTCCAAAAAAAGTACATTTTTCCAAAAAAAGTACCTTTTTCCAAAAAAGTACCCTTTTCAGAAAAAAAGTACCCTTTTCCAAAAAAAAGTACCTTTTTCCAAAAAAAGTACTTTTTTCCAAAAAGTACCTTTTTCCAAAGAAGTACCTTTTCCCAAAAAAAGTACCTTTTTCCCAAAAAAGTACCTTTTTCCAAAAAAAGTACCTTTTTCCAAAAAAGTACCTTTTTCCAAAAAAAAGTACATTTTTCCAAAAAAAGTACATTTTTCCAAAAAAAGTAACTTTTTCCAAAAAAGTACCCTTTTCCAAAAAAAAGTACCCTTTTCCAAAAAAAAGTACCTTTTTCCAAAAAAAAGTACCTTTTTCCAAAAAAAGTACCTTTTTCCAAAAAAAGTACCTTTTTTCAAAAAAAGTACCTTTTTTCAAAAAAAGTACCTTTTTCCAAAAAAAGTACCTTTTTCCAAAAAAAGTACTTTTTTCCAAAAAAAGTACCTTCTCCTGAAAAAAGTACCTTTTTCCAAAAAAAGTACCTTTTTCCAAAAAAGTACCTTTTTCCAAAAAAAAATCCTTTTTCCGAAAAAGTACCTTTTTCCAAAAAAAGTACCTTTTTCCAAAAAAAGTACCTTTTTTAAAAAAAAGTACCATTTTCCAAAAAATGTACGTTTTTCTAAAAAAATTTACCTTTTCCAAAAAAAAGTACCTTTTCCAAAAAAAGTACCTTTTCCCAAAAAACATACATTTTTCCAAAAAAATACCTTTTTCAAAAAAAGTACCTTTTTCAAAAAAAAATACCTTTTCCCAAAAAAAGTACCTTTTTCTAAAAAAATGTTCCTTTTCCCAAAAAACATACATTTTTTCAAAAAAATACCTTTTTCAAAAAAGTACCTTTCCCAAAAAAAAGTACCTTTTTCTAAAAAAATGTTCCTTTCCCAAAAGAAGTACCTTTTCGAAAAAAGTACCTTTTTCCAAAAAACATACATTTTTCCAAAAAAAACACCTTTTAAAAAAAAATACCTTTTCCAAAAAAAGTACAAATAAAGTACTTTGTAAAAACAAAGTATCTTTTTCCAAAAAATTTCGTTTTTCCAAAAAGTACCATTTAAAATAATATATAATTTCAAAAAAACTACTTTTTTTCCTCCCCCCACGGATATCTCCACTAAAACAAGGTTTCTTGATATTCGGCATAGACGTGCGCTAAGACGGGATTTTTGGAAATTCCTACCGGAACGGGCAAAAAGGGGAAAAGTCTCCCCAAAAACAGTCTCACAAATTGGAAAAGTGCCTGCCCAAACCACTGGAGGTAAGAAGTTGAAATTTTATATAAAGGTTCCTCCACTGTAGTAGACATCGACTAAGTTTGTATTTTTGGAATTCCCTACAGGATATCCCAAAAGGAAACTCGGTATGTGAGTTCCTCCTTCTGTGTAGGCGTCCGCTTAGACGGAATTTTTGAAATTCCTATCGGGAGGGGAAATAAGGTAAAAGTCTCCTCCTGACGGCTTGCCCAATCCCTTTTGGCCAACCTAAAATTTTAAATATGTATTTCTTGGAGTAGAACTAACTCACCGGCAACGTAATTTTTCTATTTTGGAACAGGAACATAGTAAAAATGGTGGTTGAAAGGGAAAAATGTCCACACTAACGGCCTGCTCAAACCGCTTAGGCAATGCAGTTGAAATTTGTTATGAATGTTCCTCATCCATCGCAGATAGCCGCGAAGATGGAATTTTTGTAAATTCCTAAAGGGAGGGGCAAAAAGAAGAAAAGCCTCACCTTGGGGGCCGGTAAAAACCCTTTCGGCTAGAAACCTGAAGCTTAAAATGTGGGTCCCTGGAGTAAGGGCTAACTTATTAGAAAGATACTTTTTTGAATTTTGGACAGGGTCGTTATAAAATGGGGGCTCAAATAGGGAAAGTTGCCCCTTAACGACCTGTCCTAACTGCTGGAACTAGGAAGCTGAAATTCGGTACTTAGGTTCCTCTTCCAGCCTAATTCCAACCGGGAGGGACAAAAAAAGAAAAAGTGTCCCCCTTGACAGCCTGCTCAAACTGCTGGAACTAGGAAGCTGAAATTCCCTGTCGATGGATTTTCGGAAATTCCTACCGAGAGGGGCACAAATATTAAAAGTTGGTTAGAAACCTGAAATGTAAAACATATGTTACTTGGAGTATGGGCTCACTTACCGGGAAGGTGCTTTTTGGACAGGGACATTGCAAAAATGGGGATTAATGAAGCGAAAAGTGCCGCTTAAAAGCCTGCCCCAACCGCTGGAGGTAGGAAGTTGAAATTTGGTATTAAAGTTCCTCCTCTATTGTAGACATCCGCTAAGATGAGATTTTTGGAAATTTCTACAGGTAGGGTCAAAAACAGGAAAAGTCTAAGGGGGACTGGCCAAACTGCTGGAAGAAGGGATCTTAAATTCGGTATTTGGGTTCCTTCTCCAAAGTTGAGAAGGAACCCAAATACCGAAAAATTGCCCCCCCCCCCCTTAACGTCTGCGTCTTTAGCTAGAAACCTAAAACTTAAAGAACAAGTGTATATGAAACACTAAAATTAAGAAACTAAATAGGAAACGAGTGGAATTGAAACACTACACAAGTGGAATGAAATGTATATAAACGTTGAACGAGTGGAATTGAAATTATAGAAAATGCAAATGGATTGGAAGAGGGAATTACCTGTTCAAACACTATCCACGGAATATGAAACTTATGTAGCATTGAAACATACTCTCCAAAAAGTTAAACAAATTTTCTAAAAGAGAAAAAACCTTAGAAAAGGAATGGAACTTATATATTCCGATATTTAAACTTCATGTAACGAAGCACCAGTGGAAGAAACCGACGCAGTAAATTTTCCAACTGAATTTGTGAATTTACTTGAATTGCCAGGTCTATCTTTACATAAACTGGAATTAAAAAAAAAACTTTAAGACACGCTAACAACATAGCGGGCTTTGCCCGCTATTTTTAATATTATAAAATGCTTTCCAACCCTGCTTTACGTTATTTATTTTCATTCAAAACACAAATGAACAAAACTACTTACGGGTCTATCTACCTAAGTTCGCACTTTACCAAATTATCTTAACATACACACGTATATTGCAATTTATTATGGATTCATTACTAACAATCCACTTTCATGAGAAAAAGTGATCAAATATTTATTTATTTTAAACCCATTGTTGTGCAGAATTATTTATTTGTGGTGGCTGGGTGAAGGCTTTTATTATAAAAACTGTACTTTAAATAAAAAGCGAATTTAAAAAAAATTGTCGGGGGGGGGGGGGGTGCAGCCCCCCCTAAACTTTAAGGCACGCTAACAACGTAGCGGGCTGCACTACGATTATGATCGGCCACTGGTGGCTATGTATGCCGACCAGGCTTGCCATTTTAGCACTTTTTTGGGAGTTAGCACCCAAAAATTTAAAAAAGTGCAAGGTGCTAGTTTAGCACTTTTTTAAAAATATTGAAATTTTTTAGCACTTTTTTAAATAATTCAATATCTATATGAAAAATTTCTGAATCTTAAATAGTTTTTCTACAGCAGGAAGAATTTAAAATTAGATGGTTTCTCTATATAAATATAATTTTCTTGACCGCAAAAAGCATTAGAATCTGAAGATTTATCAATATAAAAAAATATTTTCAAAATTTGAAGGCATTTCTGTGAAAAAATTTCACATAATTGATGATTTTTCTAACGAAATAGTTAACAAAACCTACAATATTTCGTATAATAGCTAATCTTTCTATAGAATCTGATATGTTTTAGCCTCAAAATCTGAAATTATTTCTATGGAGAACGTTTCTAATTTATCTCCAAATTATGATTTTTTAATTTCTTTACTGATTTAAAGCCAGCAATAAATGATGACCCTTTGAAATGGCTACTGTATGAAATGCATAGTTTTTTTTTTTATTAATAATTCAATATATCAATAAAAACCATGGTTTGTCAACACTAACCCCAAAACATCAATAACGATTTAAAATGAATTCAAATAACTACAATTAACCTAAAAATACCATTAACGAAATAACTTAAAATATCACTAACCGCAAAATACTTTAACGAAATTATTTAAAATACCGTTTAACCTAACAGACCCTAACTCAAAAATTTTAAATATCCTAGGGACCATCATTTACCTTAAAATACCACTAATGGCTGGTTTACATTATAAGATTTTCGGTGTGATTTTGAAATCCAGCCTATATGTTTTGCATGTGTACTAAAGCAAAATCATACCAAAAATCGTACAGTGTAAACTAGCTATAACGAAATAACTTAAAAAGCCTTAAAATAATAAAACGAAATAACTTTAAATACCGGTAACTTTAAAACAACTTAACGAAATAACTTGTTATACCGATAACCTTAAAATACCCTAACGAAATATTTATGAAATAACGTTATCCATTAACACAAAAGACTGGTTTACACTATAAGATTTTGCAATCTGTCTATATGTTTTGCATGTGTACTAAAGCAAAATACTACCGAAAATCTTATAATGTAAACTGGCCTTTACATTATGAATCGGTTGCCAACTCTGATAAAAACCCATAATGCATGTTAAAAACAAAAAAAAAAATCTAGCACCTTTTTTAGCACTTTTTATTTTGAATCTAGCACTTTCTAGCACTTTTTTTCGACGATCTAGCACCTTTTCGCATTTGTCTTATGGCAACACTGATGCCGACCACTGCTTTAGAGCGATAAAGTGTGGTAAACAAAACTCTATTGCCTTTTCTAACACATTACTGCAAGTTATAAATCTTTGGATGCAGTAGAGTAAGAAGAAAAGAAGCACTAATCATTTTTACCGCTTCCTAATTTCTGCTGGGTAGTAATACCACCCATTATCTTTCATGACCAAGGCCCGATTACTAAATATCCAGTTAGCTTCTAACTCGGACTTTAATTGACAAATTTGTTGTTGTTTCCCATATACAATTTTAATTTAACTGTCAGCTAAGTTTTAACTGGAAATTCACTAATCGTGCCTAAAGATATTATTCGCAAGAATTCTATTGGCAAGAAATACGGTAACCATGGCATAGACTGTTTTCTGAATTTATCTTTTTAGATTTAACAGAGGTTTTGTTTTTGTACATTTTTAAATTTTCAATATGAATAATTATCAAGATGTTACATTAATATTATTGTAACAACACATATGCATATAATAACTAGCTTTAATATCTAATTAAAAGTTTTAATCGTATTTAGACTAATTTTAATTATAGATAAATACCAAATATATTTCTATATAAATAAATGAAACTGATTTAAAAGCAAAAGCAAGCATCAGTTTCAAAATAAGTGGAAAATAAAAATGTTGCTTATCAAAAGTTTAATTATAATTATTAATGTTTTATTAATTTTTGCTATCCTAGCAAAATGTGTGGTAAGAGAAATTTAAATATAATAAATACGTCTACAAAATTTATATATGTATTTCTATTATTACAATTCCAGCGTAATTGGGAATATGAACTAATATCAATTGAAAATATTAATGAAACTCCAGATATTTTGTTTCTTAATCTAACGGTGGTACGCGTGTCTCGGGGAGTTTTTCGTGGATGTGGCTACATAGATTTGAAAGTAAATGCGACTGATGACCTTCATATATCAGTTCAAATTTATTTCAATCCAACTGGTAGTAATAATTTTATTTTAACGCCATTTCATGTACCCGAAATGACCCTATCAAATTTTCTAAATACAATATACAAGGATATTCTTATGGAAAGTGCTTTGGGGTGTATAACAAATGCACCGAATTTCGAAGACAATTTTGTACCGCCACTAACAAAACGTGTGCTAACATATAATTTTTGTCATGCAGATAATGAGAAGATGCCATCTGTACTTAAGACTGGTTATTATAAACTTGTTTTTAATTTTTTGAAACAAGCAACAGCTACAGTTATATATATCGGTGAAGTTAACCTCATATAAAAATGTGTCTTCTTAATTTGAATTTTAGCCCTGGTTTCAGTGCTGCCATGCGCGGTTCCAGCAATTAATATAAGGGGAAAATCATACGCCTTAGTGTCCAACTCAATGTATTTGTCTACGGTGGCGTATGATTTTTCCCCTTATATTAATTGTTGGAACCGTGCATGAGTGCTGCCAACCCATTTTGTTGAAAAAATCCTCAATTTTAGGAGAAAAAACCTTCAAAATCGTTATTTTGAGAATGAGAAATCTTCAAAAAATCGTCAATCCAAAAATTCCTTTTATATCAATAAAAAAGAATAAGTTTACCAAAAACCCAGTTTTTATAATTTTACCTTTCGTAACACTTACCTACAAATAATATACACAGAAAAGAACCAGAGAAAACGTTAACTAACAGGAAAAATATCCAAATTGAAATTCAGATATATGATAGAGGAGGAAAAAATTTATGAGTTAAAAAATTGGATGAAAAACTAACCTATTTTTCTATGAAAACATGTCTGAAATTCACGAAATTTATATATGTTTATTAGAGTGCTCCAAGCTTGTATGGAGGAAAAAAATTTCGAATTTTTGACCGTGCTTCCTGTAGAGTGCGCACAAGATTGCATGGACAGACAGACAGACGGACGGACGGACAGACGGACATCGTTAAATCGAAATAAAAAAAAATTCTGAGCCGATCGGTATACTATAAGGTGGGCCTACGACCAATATTTTTTGGTGTTACAAACATCAGCACAAACTTATAATACCCTGACCACATAGTGGTGTAGGGTATAAATATGTAATATATTTTGCCGGAAAATCGGTTTTTTCAAACTTCTGAGCCCCGTTTTACCCCTTAAACATTCGAGTAGCCAAAAATCCTTTGGTTGGTTTTCTTCTCGTCATAAAGCGAAGATATATGCCAAATTTCAATTATCTATCTTCATTAGTTTAGGAGAAACACCAAAATCCCCTTTTCTCGGAGGTTATGATATACACTCTAATTAAATTCTGTTGAAATTTACCCAACTTATAGTAGGAAACTGAACTCCTACTATAAATTGGGTAAATTTACTCTATGTGCGTAATTGAAAAAAAATACACACATTGTGTTTAAGTTGGTGCACAAATAATTTGTAATTTTACATTGAAAGTGCGTAAAAATTAAATGAAATTTTGAAATTAGTGTCTTAATTTACTAAATTTGTGTGTAAAAAAGCACGTTTCACGTGTAAAAGTACGCATAAAATGCGTAAAAATCCACAAAAAATGCGCAAAAATCCACAGAAAGTGTGTAAAAATAAAACATAATGCGTACATTTACAACAGGTGTGCTAACTTTAAGCACCACCCAAAAAATTTTTTTAATAAAATAACAAATTAATTTTTAGTACGTATTTTATTAATAATAATGTCCGAGTCATTCTCTCATAATCGTTTATGTCCAAATTAGTCGTTTTGGGATCTTAAGGCATTTGTATAAAATTCATATAAAAATTTATTATAACTATTGAATGGGTGCGAGACTCCTGCTCAACAAAACGCCTTCTTTGAAAGGGAGGCAGTAACAGTCAACAATAACGGGAGAAAACGCCTTAAGAGAGATATGGCCTACGCAGGAACAACTGAGTGCAATGATTCCTGCTCAACAAAGGCAGTATTCATTGAGTACTGCCTAACTTGCAAAGAAAGCATTTTGTTGAGCAGGAGTCATTGCACTCAGTTGTTCCTGCGTAGGCCATATCTCTCTTAAAGCGTTTTCTCCCGTTATTGTTGACGGTTACTGCCTCCCTTTCAAAGAAGGCATTTTGTTGAGCAGGAGTCATCGCACCCAGTTGTTTTACCTAGGCCGTATCTCTCTTACGGCGTTTTCTCTCGTTATTGTTGACGGTTGTTGGTTGACTGCCTCCCTTGCAAAGAAGGCATTTTTTTAAGCAGAAGTCATTGCACCCAGTAGTTCCTGCGTAGGCCGTGTCTCTCTTACGGCATTTTCAATTTTGAAATGAGGTTTAGACTACCACATGCGTTAATAATAATTACCAAAAACAATTTCATTCTTATGTTGCTATTTCCAGAATCTAATGTGTTTGTGGAAATGTTGTAATTCACAAAAAATAATCCGTTTTCGCTTTTTCTTTTTATTATTTATAATTTTTTTTAAATTTTTTACAATTTGAAATGTCAGAGTATTTATTACTATTATTGGATAGTATATTTACCAACTTTGTGCGTAAAAATTTTATTTAACAAAACAATAGTAATTTTAGGCACAATGTGTTTATTTATGAGCACATAATGTCTAAAAATACTTTGTGCGTGTATTTTTGCGTATGAAAGTGTGTATAAAAAAAGTTTACGCATTTTTTGTTTATATTTACCGAATTTTCGTAAAATTAAACAAAATTTTACCCATTTTATAGTAGTAAATTTACAAACATTTTTTAGAGTGTATTCAAAAAATTGGACTTCATTTACAATTATCGCGATCATATTGCCATGTTGAACTGCTTATACATATAATGATTTTTATTTGAAGTCCAAGATCCTAATAAACTTATTTGCAAAAAGTATAAAGTTTTTTTTGCACTATTAAATTTTATATATTCTTTTAAAGATGCGTACACTGTAGTGTAAAAGGGTAGTGAAAGAGTTAAATACAATAAATACAATTTTTATTAAACTTGGTGAAACGAAATACCGAAAGTGAAAACAGATTTTTAACAATTTATCATGAAATTAGTTTGATAAATTTTTTCTAATAAAATAAATGCATTTTGCTAAAAAATTTTAAAACTAATTCGAAACTTATGTATTTGTATAATTATGGGTTTCCCCACTACGTTCTCTCCAATCTTAATGAGATTCAGATACGGGATATAGAAAAAAAAAGAATGTACCTACACGTATTTATTCGCGCCCAATCTCATGTTTAGGGGTTAAAAGTAGTGTCAGAACTGACACAATTTTCCGTTTTTTAATTTATTTCTTATAATTTCAAAGTCAAATTGGTTAGCAATTGTAAGCTTTTTTGGAGACGTATCTAAAGGTATACAAAATATACCCGAAGAGTTCCAATTTCTTTTTATTCAGTTATTATTTTTTTCGAATAGCAGATTTGTATGGGAAATTGTTGTTGGTTTTAGCTCAAATGTACAAATAATTATGTCTGTTCAATTTTATCTAGGGGTTATCGATATTCGTTGTCATTCCATAGAGCCTTTTTCAAAATTTTAAATAAATGGCAACGCTGGACTTACAATACCTTAATGCATTAAACACATAGACGACTGCGGCTACATGACTACACGACTACAAATGCTGCTGGCTGCAATTGTAGTCGCGTAGTCAGCTACTTAATTTTTTTGAAAACGACAGCAACATAGTAAACAGATGATGCAAAAAATTTGACGTTTTGATAAATGTTAATCTTTTTTGGTTTGTGCTTCTAAAATAATGGCTGAGGAATATTTTGTTAATTTTGTAAGATCCATTTATTTTACAAAACATCACAATAAAATTAGTTACAAATATAAATTAATGAAACCTTCAAACAATTGTAAAATATAAACAGCTGTTTCTTTAGTATTCCCATAACGGTGATTTTTTAGTCAGAACTAGCGATTTTATTTCGCCTCTAGCGGGAAAAATTGTCCTGTTTTACATATTTTGTTATATTGTCAAAACAATTTTTTTTTGTAGCCAACAAAAATAGAAATTATCCTAAGTTGACTACAGCCGCAAAAGTAGTCGTGTAGCCGTGTAGCTGTGTTGGTGTCAAAATAATCGTTTTCATATAAACGTGTGTATTTTATTTTTGACAGGCTGTAGTCGTGTAGCTGCAGTCGTCTATGTGTTTAATGCTTAACACTGCAGAGACATATAATATAGAGATGCAACATGGATAATTTTGTAAACAAACTGTAGATGTCGCTAGCATGTGGGAAATTTTGTCAAAGGAGGATTTTATTTTGTGAAATTTTCTCAAGGGAGAATTTTTTTATGTCAAATGAGGTTTTAAAGAGTTGTTAGGTAAGAAGATTTGGGCCGAAATTAGGGATTTCGACTTCGTTTTGGGGACAGATTAAAAAATTTGTAAATTTTAAAAGATTTAGTTTTAGGCCCACAATAAGAAGAATTTTGGTATAAATTATATGCGTATTAAAAGAATGTTAAAGAATTTCAAAATTTCTATAAAATATTTGAATGAAATTAAATTAAGAATATTATTTTTAGATCTAGAAAAATAATATCAAGAAGTTTAATTAATATTAGCTCAGGAATATCTGTTATATTAATATGTTTAAAAAAAAATTAAAAAATTGACCTCTGACCTTACACAGGGTCAATTTAATGTATTTGTATTTTGCCCTAATTTTCAGGTTTCAAGTATTTAATCTTGTGTTGTTATATTTCGGACAAAATCATGTGAAATTGAAAGAGGAAAAAAGAAAAACTTGCCTAAAAGCTAAATAAATGCCAAAAATTGCTGTTTTCTCGAAATCCGCTCAAAGAAAATCTCTGCCGCAGCCAAATTAAAAACGAAATCCTACAAGTTTTGTAGTTTTTAATCTCTAATATGTTCTTAATAAAACCTTAAAGTCCAATCGTTGATTTTTTAAAATTTCTTTAAAAAAATTTTAAAAAATTTAAAATTGTAGATTTGAAAACAATATTTAAGAATTCTGACCTTTTTTAGCATTAATTTAAAACGAGTTAGCATGACACAATAGAAAAAAACAATTCTTATCTGAGTTCGTGGAACTTATAGAATAAAAAAATGTTTCTGTAGTACATTATTCCAATAAATTTTAAAAATTGGACCCGAATTTCTTGTTATAAATTGGTATAACTCGGCTGATTTTTAAGCAATTTAAGTTTTTATTGCTTTATTACTGTAATAAGCTCAGCCTTTATTAAATGAAACAATTAGAGTTTATTTTAATTGAAATGTATTAATTTTATTAATTCTAACTTGCAAATTCTTTGCTGTACAAAAAGGGAATGGGCTTAAAGACAAAAAGTAATAATAATAAGGAGACAGCAAAAGGTTTCCAGTAATCCCTTTGTTGTTTTTGTTGTTAAGAAAAGGATACATACAATATTGCATTGCAGGTGTTCATTTAAGGGCAAAAGCTTTTTATAAAGCTTTACTCATGTTAAGAGAGATTCAATAGTAGTGATCTCTATGATAAGTAAATACCCTACAATTACAAAGAGAATTCACCCTAAATTACGATTGTTTTTAATTCGAATTAGTTTTAAAATATCAATGTTTTCGAGAAAATGCACAAAAAGTCATGTTTTCACGTCTTCCCGATGTCCGATTATCCTAATATTTTGGGGGACGTAGTTTTATACCCAAATAAAAATAATAATAAAAAAACTACAACGCCTTGGCTGAGGTTTGAACTCAGATTTCTCAGATTATTAGGCTGTGTGTGCACCACAATAACTTGCATTTTGTTGTTGTCTAATTTTTAACTTAAATACGCAGAAGTATGTATGAAACGAAAAGATTTTACTATGCCAAATAAAATTTCTGTTTCTAGTATCAATATATTATTATAATTACCAATATAATGGAAATTAACGGTTGATGCCACTAAAGTTGACAAAACAAATTTTAAATTGGTTGGAAAAACTAATACTTTGGATAGGGTGATCGATTTTATTGAAACACAACTGATACTAGATTTTTGCTGCCGATATTTTATTTAAATGACTAAATCTTCGATTTTCAGGTCGTTGGTATTGAAGGTAATGTAGAGAAGTTAGTATTTTTTTTCAATATTGATTAGAAAAAACCAATATTTTGGATAATGTGACTGTGTTTTCGTTAATCGTATATATTGTCTGTTCAGAATTAAATTAAATTTTTCTGATGATGAATTATAAGTAACCCCAATTAAAATTATTGAATAACGAAAAAATTTCGTTGGTTCCGATAGAATTCCAACCAATTTATTTTTTGTGTGTAAGAACTAATTTTTTAAGGTTTTGCTCAGTCAGAAATTTTGAAACAAAATTTCTAATATTAGAAATATTTACTAAAAAAATTGTTCTTAGTTCATACTATAAACTGGCCCTTATATATTATTCGAAATAGAATTTACAGGGATATATGTTTTTTGAATAAAGCCCAGTATTTAGTTCAAAAGAGCGGAAAAATTTCGCTCTATGTTTAGAGCTCAGAAACTATAATAAAAACATTAAAATGCACAAATTTTTTATGGTCTATAAAAAGTTACAATAACAATTAACCCAAATGTCACTTTTTCGATACATTTTGAAATGGTCCTGTCTATTAAATTGATGCGAACAAAATTCCACCGCAATTTCGCAACAATTCCACGAAAGTGAAAAATCATTTTTTTCAGTTCGACAGCCTTTTTCGCACAAGTGCGAACAAAATACCGGGCTTAAAGCAAAAATATGCAATGTAAAAATTTGAATATTGAAAGTTAAACCTGGAAATCTTTAAAAAAAAAAACATCTATTCTATTTCAACAATGTCGCAATAGCTGTTGAGCAATTTGAAATTTGGACTTCATATTCGAATTTTTTATTTTTTTTTAGAGAAGCAACACTCATTAAATTCTTCCTATTAATTAACGTGTTGCTTTATTTGGAAAGGGGATAAAGAAGATATAGGAGGTGGTGAAAGATGAAAGGCTTCAAATATGGCAACACTATGCTTGCGTGAGATGTTGAATTTTGGAACAGTTGTTGCGCGCCATTTGATGGTGAGTTGGCGAACTTTTGTTAAGGCTGTTTATTTCATAACTCTGTTATATTATTCTACTTCGGTGGGGTGAAGTGCTATTGGAATAGTGAAGAAGGATACTGTATTAGGGATAGAAAAATCATACACATTATTTTTCCAAATTGATATTGCGGTCGCTGAGGATCGAACCCGCAACCACATGTGTAACAATTCAACGCGCTTACCATTACAACACAGCCCTCACATCGTCATCGTTATTTATTGTTAATAATTAAGTGTGTCTATTTGATTTTATTTTTACTTAAAAAGTAGAAAATTTGTTTTAACCTAAGCTTCCTCTGAATAATAATTTTTGCAATTATTTATTTTTTATATAAGCTCCTAATAAGCATTCTCATCGAAGGGGGCTTCTATTTTGAAGATTTTTACATTAATAAAAAACATTTTATTTTCATAAAAATATTTAATTCCTACACAAAACAAATTACATTTTAGACTTTAAGGTAGGCTAACAACAAATTCGTTTTCGGTTTAACTGACATCCCAAAAACCAGGCCTAAGGCACGCCGCTATATATATATAGGGTTTTCCAATAGGTACTTTGAATTTAATTTAATTTGTGAACGCACTATTTCACTGATCATCTAACTGTTACTTTTCTTTTTTTCAGTTAACTCTACATTTTCATCATGGTAAAGTACACGAACGAACAACGTATGCAAAAATGTACTACGGAAATTCGGAGTCGGTGACCGCAACTTTAAGAGCGTTAATTCCAATTTTCAAGCAATAACAAGTTTAGTGCAAAAATTTGAGTCTACATATTCATTGTGTGATGCTGCCGTGCCAGTGAGACAACGGGTTTGTCGAAGTGACGAAAATATCGCTGCCGTTCAGGCGGCCGTAGCAAACGATTCAAATCAGTCGATTCCGCGGCGTTCTCAAGAACTGGACATCGCCAAGACCACTTTATGGCGAATTTTGCGTAAAGATCTTGGCTTACACCCATACAAGATCAAGCTGATTCAAGAATTGAAGCCGATGGAACATTTGACGCGATGTGAGTTATTTAAAAAAAAAGTTGTCAAGTCCTTATTGGAAAACCCATATTAGGGTGAACCTTATTTTGCAACTTGCGATTTAAGGCCGTCCCCCCTCTAAAAATGTGCCCTTGAGTATGAAAACACACCATGCAAAAAATTAAGGTGTTGTTGGAATATATTTTAGTAATTGTAATTTCCTCAGACCATTGTAGGGTTAAAATGAGATAAATTATAAAAATCGTAAAAAATAAAATATTTCTTTTAAAAATTTACAATGTTAAACTCTAGTTTTATTTCTAAGATCCACAAATATTCATGTATAAATTTTTGTCTCTCTTGGCTTATGATAACCTAGTCTCAGGTATGGCCAAAGATGGGATTTGTTTTTTTATAAATTTGCAAAAATCTATTTTCGAGTTTTTTAAATTTTTTTTCAACAAAATATAAAAAAAAGTGGTCAACGCAAAGGGGTTTATTAAATACACCTTAGAGAATAATTCTACTAAAAGTTACGCAAGTCCCTCTTTTAACTTAAAAGTGACGGCGTTTTAAATTTGAAAATTCTAGAGAAAAGTGTGATTTTGGCCAATAATTTAGATAATACCATTAATTTTTGTGTTTTTAGCTGGCTGGAACAAAATCACTTCCGATTGCCTTTAATCCTGACACAAGAGATTGTTTTTCAAAAATTTTTGTAAAACTCCGACAATGTTAACCCTTTCCTTACCAAGGTCAAAAGTGAAGTTTTTGAAATTCTTCGATTTTTCCTGGAAGTATATGAAAACAATGTGTTGTTTCTTGCGGAATTTGGTAAAAGTTGTCAAAATAACTCTCTTAACACCAAGTTTTGTACATAGTAATAAAAAATGAGAAATTAACTCTTATAGGCATCCCTCCTCCCTCCTCTTATAGGCATGGGGTCAAAATGACCCCAAATTTTTGAAATGGAAAAAAGTGTTATTTGACATGAAAATCGATATAAAACCTTTAATTAAGCAAATTCTAGAAAAAAATATAAATTAACCTGTTTGTGAACATAGTGTCAAATTGAACCATTTTTTATGTTAAATAACGCTGGTTGGCTGAAAAAATTATGTAGAAACCATAAATTGTTGTTTAAAAGATGTGAGGAAAGGAGTTAATTTCGATTTTTTTTTATGGTTTCTAAATACATTTTTCACCCAACCAGCGTTATTTATCATAAAAAATGGCTTATTTTGACACCATGCTCTCAAACACGTTAATTTTGATTTTCTATTTTATAGAAAATGCATAATTAAAAGTTTTTATATCGATTTTCAGTCAAATAACACTTTTTAAAATTTCAAAAATTTGTGCCTATAAGGGTTAATTTATTATTTTTTTTTACTATGTATAAAATTTGGTGTTAACAGAGTTATTTGGACAACTTTTACCAAAGTCCGCAAGAAACAACACATTGTCTTGATCGAAAAATTTCAAAAATTTCACTTTTGACCTTGGTAAGGAAAGGGTTAGTGTTGTCGGAGTTTTACAAAATTTTCGCAAAACAATCTCTAGTATCAGGATTAAGGAAATCAGAAATGATTTTGTTCCAGCCAGCTAAAAACACAAAAATTAATACTATTATCGACATTATTGGCCAAAATCACACTTTTCTCTAGAATTTTAAAATTTAAAACGTTGTCATTGTTAAGTTAAATGAGGGATATGTGTAATTTTCAGTAGAATTATTCTATAAGGTGCATTTAATAATCCCCCACTTATTTTATATTTTGTTGAACAAAATTTAAAAAACTCAAAACTAGAGGTTTGCAAATTTATAAAAAAACGAGTAAAAAGGTTAAAGTCGGGCATGCCGACTATACAATACCCTACACCAGTCTGGTTAAAAACCAACTAACGTTTGGATCTGAAATTCGAATGGGTTAAAATGGGACTTGTGTCAAAATTTTCTATAATGTGAGTCAGCGAACCAAATTTCATTAAAATATCTTAATATTTGCGACCTGCAGTTTGTAACCAAGCCAATTTTGGGGGGACCCTTATATGGGCACTAGGTCTAAACATGGACCGGTGTTAACCAAAATCAATAGGCTTTGTCTTTCGGCTGATATAGGTCGGTGTACCAAATTTCATCAAAATATCTTAATATTTGCGACCTGCAGCGTACACACAAAAAAAACTATAGGTAATGTTGCCTAAAACTGCAGGGTGATATCACCTATTTTCAAAGGCAACATAGAGTTTGCTATGTTTTATGGAAATATTACAATGAAACATAGGTAATTTAAATTTGTTTTTTATGTTCGAAAAATCACCTATAATTTTTGTAAAATTAACTGTACAATATAGGTGTATTATCAATTCCAATGTATGCAAAGTATTGGTAATTTAACTTTGATAGTAGGTATTTTTATTGGGGGGTTTATTAATAAAATTTTTTTTTATTAAAACTTGATTTTTTTAGTAAAAATAAATAAAAATACATGTACATTAATATGATCCCAGCAAAACCTTGGTAATGGGTTTGACCTTTTTCACGCATTGCCTGGCAATGGGTACCCCTTTACCCTTGGTTTTACTTAGAAACCTAAAGTAATACGTTACTAATATTGTGATACATCCAATACTTAAGTGGTATGTATGAAATACTGAGTTACCGATATGGAGATATATCACTACTTATTTGGATGCTTTAAAATAATATATTACCGATATTGTGATTTATAATAATTATTATTAAGGGTAAAAATAATAAGTTATTGGTATTGCATAATGTAACTACTTATTATGCGAAAGCATGATTTAATAAAAATTTACATTGCTCGGATCGGTGTACTTTTAAACAAAGTCATTGCTGGTAAAGCCTTATTTTATGTCCTATATGTAACCAATGAAATATGTACTAGTGTGCAATGACTTACTTCTCTCTATAAGAGTATGTACTTATTTTAGCTAACTAGTGAATTTAATATTACAAGTAACAACTTATTTCAGTACTTCCTTCGTAATCACTTATTTTATGCTGTACAGGTACGACTTAGGCAACCATTTACTCCCAATGACACCCCCATGTTAAAATAATGTGTTATGCGACCAAAGTGTAAGTAGTTACAATTTTTGGTTTCTTATTACATTTCCCTTTACCTGGTAATAGAAGGTTTTGCTGGGATGACTTAAGTATCCAAAATTTTACTACAATATATAAAATAACATCAGTTTTCTATAGGGAAAATAACTCCAAATCTGACGGTTTTTCTACAGTAGTAAATCCTCAGAATCTAAGATCTTTGCTATAGAAAAAAATGCACAGAATTTTATAGCTTTTTTTTTATCAAAAAAAGTACAGATTCTGTGTATTTTTCTATACATAAAAATCTTCAGAATTTAAGGTAAAAATCTTTAGAATTTTAGGAATTTTCTATAAAAACAATTTTATAGAAAAAAAAATCTATATAAAAATCCACATATTCTAAAGATTTTTTCTAAAGAAAACCCCTCATAATAAATACTTTTCCCTGTAGAAAAACCTTCAGATTCTGTGAACTTTTCCTATTTAATAACCTTCAGATTTTGAGGACTTTTTCCCATAGAAAAACCAAGACCTTTTCCTATAGAAAAAACATACGATTCTGAGGTGTTTTTTCTATGTGAAAACACCCAGCTTCTATGGAATTTTTCCTAAAGAAAAACCCATCAGAATTTTGAGGACTTTTTTTTATAAAATACCCCTCGGATTATGAGGACTTTTTTCTAAAAAAAAAACCCTCAGAATAAAAATAAAAAAATTATTTTTTCTGAGAAATTTTTCGTATTTAGCTCCTGAGAAGTTTTTGTTAAAGGAAACCCCTCCTTTTTGTAAGGTTTTGCTTTTAAAAGATCTTCAGCTGCTGATCATTTTTATACCCTACACCACTATGTGGTCAGGGTATTATAAGTTTGTGCTGATGTTTGTAACACCAAAAAATATTGGTCGTAGACCCACCTTATAGTATACCGATCGGTTCTGAATTTTTTTTATTTCGATTTAACGATGTCCGTCTGTCCGTCCGTCCGTCCGTCTGTCTGTCCATGCAATCTTGTGCGCACTCTACAGGTCGCAACTATTAAGATATTTTGATGAAATTTGGTATGCAGACCTATGTTGGCCCAAGGACGAACAAGTTTGATTTTGGTGAACATCGGTCCATGTTTAGACCTAGTGCCCATATAAGGGTCCTACCAAAATTATATTGTTTATACGCTGCAGGTCGTAAATATTAAGATATTTTGATGAAATTTGGTACACAGACCTATATTAGCCCAATAACGCAGCCTATTGATTTTGGTGAACATCGGTCCATGTTTAGACCTAGTGCCCATATAAGGGTCCTACCAAAAATTATACTGTTTATACGCTGCAGGTCGTAAATATTAAGATATTTTGATGAAATTTGGTACACAGACCTACATTGGCCCAATAACGCAGCCTATTGATTTTGGTGAATATCGGTCCATGTTTAGACCTAGTGCCCATATAAGGGTCCTACCAAAATTATAATGTTTATACGCTGCAGGTCGCAAATATTAAGATATTTTGATGAAATTTGGTACACAGACCTATATTGGCCCAATAACGCAGCCTATTGATTTTGGTGAACATCGGTCCATGTTTAGACCTAGTGCCCATATAAGGGTCCTACCAAAATTATACTGTTTATGCGCTGCAGGTCGCAAATATTAAGATATTTTGATGAAATTTGGTACACAGACCTATGTTGGCCCAAGGACGAAGCCTATTGATTTTGGTGAACATCGGTCCATGTTTAGAACTAGTGCCCATATAAGGGTCCCCCCAAAATTGGCTTGGTTACAAACTGCAGGTCGCAAATATTAAGATATTTTAATGAAATTTGGTGCGCTGACTCACATTATAGAAAATTTTGACATAAGCCCCATTTTAAACCCATTCGAATTTCGGATCCAAAACAATACACCAGACTGGTGTAGGGGTATTGTATAGTCGGCATGCCCGACTTTAACCTTTTTACTCGTTTACTATATAAAACCCTTCAATTAGTGAGGATATTTCCTAAAAGTTTCGTATTAAAAACGGAGCACGGATATGTATTGTATTCCACTGGTATGTTTGGCCTTACAGTATTATTGATCTGTCTTTAACCACGGATAACAAATTCGTCAACACACACTTGCATAAATGTTGCTCAAATGTTTATCTAAAAGAAATATATAATATAGATGTTATAACTCGTATACCCCCACCAAATTAGTTGATGTTTTTATTGACTTACCATATTAGTTCAATTTTTTTGTGAAATATTTTATTGTACATTTCCATATTGTTAGTAAATTAAAAACAAAAATTAAAAAAAAAACAAAAACTTCAGCCACATAAAGAATATAAATTAAAATTGAAATTTTGTATGACACTTCGAATTTCAATGTAAATTTTCGAAGGGTTGCCTATTTTCATTAGTTGAAAAAAACATTTGAATAGGTATAGCCTTTACCTTTTAGAATAGTTAATATAAAAATTTTTTTTTACTTCATACAAAAGTCGGATTCCTATGCCGACCAAGGCAATACACACTCCAGCATTTTTTGTGTGTATAAACAATATAATTTTAGTAGAACCCTTATATGGGCACTAGGTCTAAACATGGACCGATATTCACCAAAATCAATAGGCTTCGTTGTTGGGCCGACATAAGTCGGTGTACCATATTTCATCAAAATATCTTAATATTTGCGACCTGCAGCGTATAAACAATATAATTTTGGTAGGACCCTTATATGGGCACTAGGTCTAAACATGGACCGATGTTTACCAAAATCAATAGGCGTCGTCCTTGGGCCGACATAAGTTTCATCAAAATATCTTAATATTTGCCACCTGTAGAGTGCGCACAAAAATGCATGGACAGACAGACAGACAGACAGACGGACGGACGGACGGACAGACGGACATCGTTAAATCGAAATAAAAAAAAATTCTAAGCCGATCGGTATACTATAAGGTGGGTCTAGGACCAATATTTTTTGGTGTTACAAACATCAGCACAAACTTATAATACCCTGACCACATAGTGGTGTAGGGTATAACAAATCCCATTTTTGGCCATACCTGGGACTAGGTTATCATAAGCCAAGAGAGACAAAAATTTATATCAGAATATTTGTGGATCTTGGAAATAAAACTAGAGTATAACATAGTAAATTATTGAAAGAAATATTTTATTTTTTACCAAAATAAGAGATCAACTAAACATGCCCCTCATTCATCTTAAAAACACATTCATACGGTGCAAAATCATATTTAAATTATATTTAAATATTATTAAATTTAAATTTAAATTTAAATTTAACGGTTCGTTGTAATTCAAAAAATCTGTGGTTATCATACACAGAGTGGAATAGAATCAGCTGAGATATCTTAAGAATTAAGGTTCAAAGCAAAAAAAGAGTAATAATAACAACCCAGGTAGAAAAATACAAACGGCAAAACGTTCAAATCACTGTATATGGTGGTACAAGCGCTGGCAGAGCGTCCGTTTTTCGAAAATTAAAGTACTGGGTCAACCTTGAAATGATATCGTCGATCTTCGGTTGGCCGTTTAACTTTCCGGACGTTGGCAAAGCGTTAGTAACAATAGTAAAATAAGTGATCTGCCAATCGGTATTTTAGATCAACGGTTTTTTATTCAATTCTTCATGAAAAAAATCTGTAAAATCCCAATCCCGAAAAAAAGAGAAACGTAAATTTTAGTATAGCAGCACTGTATCTAATAAGCGAATACATCTCTGCTTAAAACTACAAATTCAATAGTTTTTTACACAACTTTTACTATAAGAACAATTTTCCAGTTTTATCAATAGACTTGAAAACTGGTACTTAAATAGGGTGAACATTAATTGATCAGTTTATGTATTTATACCCTACACCACTATGTGGTCAGGGTATTATAAGTTTGTGCTGATGTTTGTAACACCAAAAAATATTGGTCGTAGACCCACCTTATAGTATACCGATCGGTTCAGAATTTTTTTTATTTCGATTTAACGATGTCTGTCTGTCCGTCCGTCCGTATGTCTGTCTGTCTGTCCATGCAATCTTGTGCGCACTCTACAGGTCGCAACTATTAAGATATTTTGATGAAATTTGGTACGCACACCTATGTTGGCCCAAGGACGAACAGGTTTGATTTTGGTGAACATCGGTCCATGTTTAGACCTAGTGCCTATATAAGGGTCCTACCAAAATTATATTGTTTATACGCTGCAGGTCGTAAATATTAAGATATTTTGACGAAATTTGGTACACAGACCTACATTGGCCCAATAACGCAGCCTATTGATTTTGGTGAACATCGGTCCATCTTTAGACCTAGTGGCCATATAAGGGTCCTACCAAAATTATAATGTTTATACGCTGCAGGTCGCAAATATTAAGATATTTTGATGAAATTTGGTACACAGACCTATATTGGCCCAATAACGCAGCCTATTGATTTTGGTGAACATCGGTCCATGTTTAGACCTAGTGGCCATATAAGGGTCCTACCAAAATTATAATGTTTATACGCTGCAGGTCGCAAATATTAAGATATTTTGATGAAATTTGGTACATAGACTTATGTTGGCCCAAGGACGAAGCCTATTGATTTTGGTGAACATCGGTCCATGTTTAGAACTAGTGCCCATATAAGGGTCCCCCCAAAATTATATTGTTTATACGCTGCAGGTCGCAAATATTAAGATATTTTGATGAAATTTGGTACATAGACTTATATTGGCCCAATGACGAAGCCTATTGATTTTGGTGAACATCGGTCTATGTTTAGAACTAGTGCCCATATAAGGGTCCCCCCAAAATTATATTGTTTATACGCTGCAGGTCGCGAATATTAAGATATTTTGATGAAATTTGGTACATAGACCTATGTTGGCCCAAGGACGAAGCCTATTGATTTTGGTGAACATCGGTCCATGTTTAGAACTAGTGCCCATATAAGGGTCCCCCCAAAATTGGCTTGGTTACAAACTGCAGGTCGCAAATATTAAGATATTTTATGAAATTTGGTGCGCTGACTCACATTATAGAAAATTTTGACATAAGCCCCATTTTAACTCATTCGAATTTCGGATCCAAACAATACACCAGACTGGTGTAGGGTATTGTATAGTCGGCATGCCCGACTTTAACCTTTTTACTCGTTTTTACATACAGTCATAAGTTTCGTAAAACAAGTACTGGCAAAATCCTTTTTGCAAATGTTGGCAAAGCGCTGCAATCCAATGTTCTAAATTAGTGCTTTTGCAATGCTTTTTAAAATTTATTCTTTGTGATTTACTTGTAAAAATTGTATCATCTTTCATTAATTTGAAAATAATTTAAACATAAAGTGATATTAATTTATGATCTAGAATCAAACTAAAGAACATTAATTTTTTACGATTTTCATAATTTATCTCATTTTAACCCTACAATGGTCTGAGAAAATTGCAATTACTAAAATATTTTCCAACCGATTTTGGATTTTTATACATTAATAGAAAGACAATTCAGTCTAGATTATGATTTTATTTACATTCTCGAAAAATACGGTTATTAAAGAGCCAGTATTTCGAAAGAAAGCCAAATCGCCCTGTAAATCGTATTTCAAACTTAAGGGCCGATGCGGCACGTGTTCCCGTTATCCGATCACCTTAATTTTTTGCATGGTGTATTTTTATACCCAAAGGCACATTTCTAGTGGGGAGGGGGGGACGGGTCACAGGTCGCCATTTTTTTCGTCCATATAATGTAGGTCACCCTAATATTGTTAGCATGCCTTAGACCTATTTTTTTGGGAGATCAGTTATTCTTGGTTTAGTTAAAGCGAAAACGAACGTTGTCATATCGTGCAAGCCCGCTATTTGAGCACAGCTTAAAGTTTAAAATGTAATTTATTTTGGTTAGGAAAACTATTCTATGAAAGTAAAACATAATATGTATTTTTTGTCAATGTATAAATCTTCAAAAGCCCCTTTCGATGCGAATGCGAATAGAAGCTTCCCAGTGTAGAAACGGTAATGACATATCATTATTTTTTGGACTACCAGTAATGACATCCACTTACATTCTGCATTATTTGAAAACATATAATAAATGAGTTACTGATAATGACTTATTTTAATCATTATTTCAAATTGAAAATAATTTGCTAGATTTTTTTGAAAATTTTTTCAAATCTATTTTTAGACTCAACATTTTTTAAATACTGGTAAGGATATATGTAACCACATATTTTTGGATTTTTTGTATGTTGGCGAGTAAGCTTACTTGTGTGCAGCAGGTCAATTATGTCTTTATCTATTAAATATTACATGTCGATATAGCTCAGATGGTAGAGCTATTGACTGGCAATCTGTAGACCCAGGTTCGATTCCCGCACCAGAAAATTTTATTAAAAAAAAATACAATAAAAAAAATTTTTTTTTTATAATTTATTTTTTTGAAAATCAATTTTTAGACTCATTATTTTTGTCAGTACTGGTAAGCATATAGGTAATGACAAATTTTTAGATTTTTCGTATGCTGGTGTGTAAGCATAACTCATTATTTTTCGCGACATCGCCATATAAAGGTAATAAGAAATGTAATAACAAAAGTAACTAGTTACCATTACCAAGTATGTAGTTACATAACCACATATCTGGTAATGATTTTCTACACTGGGTTATATAAAAAAGCCCGGAGTCCCCAGGGGGCAAATGATCACAAATATAGTGAAAATTAGGATTTAGGCTTATAATTTTCTATTTTTTGGTTAAACAGAAGCCGAGGTTAAAAGGTTTTTACCCTACACCACTATGGGGAAAGGGTATTATGGGTTTACACTGATATTTATAAATGCCAAAAATAATGGCATTTCATTCAGATTTCTCTGTATATATACTGTCTCGTTAATGTTTTGCCCATTTAATAAGTATAGGTCACTTTTTGGAATATGACCCAAATTGTATATGGTTTAGGTTGTCCCATGTTCGGGCTTGACCTGCTATAATTTTTTGGCACATATTTGGCACAGTGTTAATTTTTTGCTAAACTACTTATTTGTATATTGCTATTGCTTTTAGAGTTGATTTTAAAGTTCATACTTAAATGCACTTTTTCTTTGGCTATGCGAATTAGTGTTTATAGGTAACTAAATGTTCGTAAAACCCCACATACCTCCGTTAGAAGACTGTGATGGAAATATTTTGACAACGGATGTAGAACAATTACACCAATGGGGAAAATTCTTTGAAGACTCTGTGGAACCAACGGAAATAAGTGTTCAAACCCCAAACAATGCATTACGGCGAAACCCATCCAGAACCATTTCAACTGAGCCCCCATCTATAGAGGAAATCCAAGCAGCAATAAACAGGCTAAGGAATCACAAAAGCGCAGGCCCTGACAACATTGCAGCGGAATTGATTAAATATGGCTCTGATATTCTTGCACCTGTACTGCATCCCGTCTTCAAAAAAATCTGGGTAGACAACATCATCCCATCTCAGTGGAAGGAGGGTGTAATTATAACAATCCCAAAGAAAGGGAATCTAAGTGATTGTAAAAATTGGAGAGGAATTACTCTCCTCAATACAATTTTGAAAATTCTTGCTTTTATAATTCTTGACCGTATATCACCTAGCCTCAACGCAACCTTACGGCAAGAACAAAATGGCTTTAGACCACAAGGATCATGCGTGGACCATATAAACACTCTACGTATAATTATTGAGCAGTCCGTGGAATGGCGTTCTCCTCTGTACTTACTTTTTGTAGACTTTGAACGAGCTTTCGATACCATCTCAAGGGATGCGATATGGTACTCCCTGAAGCATAAAGGTGTACCAGGGAAAATAATTTCCTTGATTCGCGAACTGTATGCAAATGCCGAGTGCACTGTTAGATTGAAAGGGAAAAATAGCGAAAAATTTACTATGAAAAAAGGTGTAAGACAGGGATGCGTCTTGTCCCCACTGTTGTTCATTGTTGTACTGGATAATATCCTCACGAAAACGAACGACGAAGTTCCCGACGGCATACAGTGGCGACCTTTCCAAGGACTCAATGATTTGGACTATGCGGACGACATTTGCTTCTTGTCTCATACATTGACTGGAACGAGAAATAAGCTTGAAATGTTAATTGAAAATGCAGCCCAAGTTGGTCTACGAGTCAATATTAAGAAAACCAAGCTAATGCGGATTGGAACCTCTAATCGGACACCGCTTAGTGTTGCAATAAGTGGCGTTCCAACGATAATAGAAGACGTAGAACAATTCTGTTATCTTGGTAGCACAGTTTCCGGGAATGGTGGTGCAGATAACGGCGTCATAGCACGTATGGATAGGGCCCGTCACGCATATCACAAGTTAAGGAAAGTATGGTCCAATCGGAATATATCCCAGCGAACAAAATTAAGAATTTTCAACACCAGTGTTAAACCTGTTCTCCTATATGGTTCTGAAACCTGGAAAGTCACAGACTTCATATGCAGAAAACTTCAGGTATTCATCAACAAATGCCTGAGACGAATCTGTAGAATATTTTGGCCTCAAACTATTTCCAACGAAGATTTATTGGGAAGGACAAACACCGATCCAATAATTATGGAAATAAAACGCCGAAAGTGGCGGTGGATAGGCCATACGTTGCGCAAACCTGACAACGATATTGCAAAAATGGCCTTTGAATGGAACCCTCAAGGCTCAAGGCGTCCAGGAAGACCTTTTACAACGTGGATAAGATCTATTCATGCTGAACATCGATCTAGGGGAACATGGCAGCAGATCAAACTATTGGCGCATGATAGGCAACGATGGACTGATTTTGTTTCCGCCCTATGCTCCGACTAGGAGCTATAAATATCTAGCATAAGTATTATATTTAATATTCGTTTTACATATAATTTCAAATGCTAAATATTTATTAAAGGAATAAAAAAAAAAAAAAAAAAAAAAAAAAAAAATGTTCTTAAATATGTAGAATCTCGGACACTAAAATGTTGATGTAAATCCATTAATTTAAACTTATTCATTTCGGTTGCCAACCATGATTAAAAGACAAAGTACAAATATTTTCCGAAGTCGTTCAATAGGAAAAGAGGAACTGCACTTTAATGGTCTAATTCATAAACTTTTACAACAGTATTATTGCAGGATTTTAAGCTAATTTGTGAAAAACAGTATTCATATTTGCTTAATAACGAAAAAAATAATAAAGGTTTATAGTCGACTCTTATTAACTTTAAACCTTTTATAAAGTTTGGAGTGAAGAAGCCACCATTTAAATGTTAATTATTTAATTTTCAGGCATGAAATGATATATTAAAGCCATCCCATCCCTATAATGTGTGGCTTCCAACAACTTGCATCCATGAAACTGAAAAAAGCTACAACAATTGCGTAGCTAATGACCTTTTTCGAAAAAATTTCCAAAAAAATGTAATTAAAAAGAAAAACAAAACAATAGTGATGTACAGACTGTCAAAACATTATTCGAAATTCGATTACTTTTGTATGCTTCGAATAATATGTTCTAAAACATTACTTTTTTGCACACATTTGCATTGATTTGCTTTATAAATAAAATAAAAAAATATTTTTAATGGCTTTTAAATTTATCTTAGCACATCATTAGTTCTCTAATTTTAAAAAGTACATTTTCACTTTCAATTACCGAGTCAATCGTTTACTAAATTTGTACATCACTTGCGACTTATTTGGGAGAAGAGAGAAAATAAACAATAGTGTTGTCAGTATCAAATCGAAAAATTAATTTATAGTTAAAACACGATTATGAATCAAGATTTCTAATAACTCTTTATTAAACGAAATAAGTACTTTAACTATAGCAAGCTTCAAATACCAAATATTTTTTTTTTATGAATTAGCACATAAAAATGTTGGGTTACATGAGATGTGCCACAACCCGTTTTCCCATCCCCCCTTTTTAAGATATATATTTTGATATCGTTCAACATATTTTGAAATCGTTAAAATTTTAGGTTATATTGAATGCCCCACATCCCATTTCACTGATCCCGTCCACTTTTGGGAGGTGGCACGCCCCCTGTTTATGAAGAGCCGTGATTACTTTGATTGAAATAGGATTTAGAGGGAAACTTATATCAAAAGGTAAAATTAGGAATATCTCAATATTTCTATAGTTGATAAAGTGTGTGGTCACATTCAGACCTTTGGAGAAGTACTTTAAAAAAAATTTTTTTTTGAAATTGTCTTTTTATTTGACAGATACTTTTAGGGGAAAAATACTTGTTTTTAAAAAAAAGTTTTTTTTTTGCGCAAAAGTAGTACCTATTTTTATTTAATATTTTGTTTTTAAAAGTAATTTTTTAAAAAGGTACTGTTTTTTGGAAAAAGGTACTTGTTTTGGAAAAATGTACTTTTTGAAAATGGTAGTTTTTTTGTAAAAAGTACTTTTTGTAAAAATTTACTTTTTTTTTGGAAAAAGGTTCTTGGAAAGAGGACGTTTTCTACATTGTGGACCTCTTTTTTGAATATCTGAAAATCCCGTTTTAGTGATGGTCTATTTCGGAGGAGGAACCTATATTCCACATTTGTAGTTCTTAGGTCTAGTGGTCTAGGCTGGGCGATGTTGAGTATGTAATCAATGAGTCAATTTGGGGTTGTATGGGAAAGCGAAACGCTCCCTCGTTCTATACCACACCCATTTAGCGCATTGTTTAGCAATGCTGTTTAAAAAGAGCCATGTTTACTTTGATTAAAATATTTTTGAAAGGAGCCAAGGAAACTTACTTCATCCTATCCCGCCTTTCTTTTGAAACAGCGCTTCAGGACGTTGTTATAAGACGCAGTGCCTAATTTTATTTAAATACGTGCAATAGGAGCCCAAGAAAGTTATTTTAAAATTTTCTTATCCCGCTCACTTTACGGCAGTGCTAAAGAATATTAATAAACGCTGAGGCAAATTCACTTTGAATGTAATTAACATATGCCGAGGCAGAGCAATTAAAAATTTTATATTGTATGGGAGATGCTACGACTCCTCGTCCAGCCCACCATTTCGCGCATTCCTTAGAAATATTGTGCAAAATAGCCATGTCAAGTCCGGTATGGGCAAAAGTAAAGAAATTTAAAAATTTGGGTTGTTTGGAAGCTAATACGCCCCTCCACCTATCTCGCCCACTTTTAGCACATCACTTCAAAATATTAACTGCGTTTGTGCGGCATTCCTATCAATGATATCTCGAACAATTTTCACAGTAGAAAGCCGGAATAGGTTAAAAAACTGTCAAAATCGTTCTTGATACCACTGATAGAGAGTCACACAAACACAGCTATTATTATTATAAAGCACTGTACCCAATTTTACGCAAATATGTCCGACATGAGCCGAGTTAAAGCAATTTTACATTTTGGATTGTATTGGAGGTTCCATGCCCCCTTTTCTTAACCCGATCATTTTTGGAGTAGTACTTACGAATTTTAATGGAAAAGTCTGTGTCAAGTTTTGCTCCTAAACGTTTAGCAGTAGCCGAGGTAAAGCTATTTAAAATATCAGGTTGTATGGTATGTTCAATGCACCTTGCTCTCTTCCGCCCATTTTGTGCAAAGAACTTATTTGGAAACACCATGCCAAGTTTTACTCAAAAATGATCAACATAAGACAATGTAAAGCAGTCAATAAATTAGAATTCTATGAGAGTGTCACGCCTCCGTTTGCTGTAACACCCACTTTTGCCATTGTACTTAAAAATTTTAGTTAGAAAACTCCGTACAAAATTTTGTTTACCTTCATTCAACAGGAGCAGAGGTAAAGCTATTGTATGAGAGGTGCCACACCCCTGGTCCTATCGCGCCGAATTTTGGAACAGTTCTTAAGAATTCTGTTAGCAACCATCCTGCAAGGTTTTGCTCAAATATATTCAACAAAAGCCTATATAAAGCACTTTAAAAATTTGGATTGTATGGATGGTGGCACGCCCCTTTGCCATATACGGCCCACTTTTTAAACAGTACTTAAACATTTTGTTAGAAAGCAACCTGCCAGGTTTTGCTCAAATATGTTCATCAGAAGCCTACATAAATCGCTTTGGATTGTATGGGTGGTGCCACACCCCTTATTCTGCCCCGCCCACCTTTTGCACAGTGCTTCGGAAACATTGCATAAGATGTGTATAATTTTATTCGAAACAATCGAACAGGAGTCGAGAAAAATCAATTAAAATATTGGTGTTGTATGGGAGGTGCCACGCTCTTTTTTTCGATCAAGATATAATATAGTCAATTTTAATTTCTAGATTTGGTAATGGCTTTTCCGACAACTTCAAGAAAATCTGTTCAGCCGTTTGGGCCTGATGTCGCCACAAAGAGACAGACAGACAGACAGACAGACAAACAATGACATTTATAATATTAAAATAATCACAATGTAGCTATTTGGCAAAAACCATATTTTTCAATAAAAAACACCTTTTTTTAATAATTTTTTTTGGTATTTTGCTTGAAATGCACGTGCTTTTAGAAATCACATATAAAAAAATGGTTAAAAATGAAGATATCATGCATTTAGGGGTTAACTAAAGTATAATTTATCTACAAATTTTTTGATTTTCTTTCAGTCTACTAATACTCAGCAAAAAGTTTTATTAATTTTAGCAAGGATTTTTGTCATATGCAATAGTGCTGGTGAAAACATGAGTAGTGGGTATCGAGTATTTGTCTTTTTTTGGGTACTCGATACTCAAAACTACTACTCGATATTTTCAGAGTTGCATTTTGGACAGACAAGATATATAAAAATGTGACTCTGCTAAAATATTTACCACATAAGTGTGACTCTGCTAAAATATTTATCACAAAACTACAACTCTGCTAAAAGAAAAAATCAGAAGTCAAATATTTAAAATTATATGTTAAAAAACTATGAAAACCGCAATGAATAGTTAGTGAAAAAGTTTCAAAATATGTTTATAAATTTAAACATTGAATTAAAGTAAAAATTTTCAAAGAATTTTACTAAAAAATTTTCAAAAATTTCGAATTTAAAAACCCTTAAAAGTATCGATTATCCAAATTAAAAATATCGAGTAGTATCTAGTATTGAAAAGTAACCGAATTTACCAGCACTAATTTACAACCGACTAAGTGTTAACAAAACTTTTGCTGAGATTACTATTTTTTTTGGTAAAAATCAGCGCGCTGATTTTCAGCAAACCCCTTTTGCTGACTTTACTGACATTTTTTTGAGTGTAACCCACTTTTACCTGGGACCGATAATTTTTAAAATGTTTCATTTGGAAATGTCAAATTCTATTTTTGTAATTTAGTAATTAGGGTATATGTGAAATGGTAGAAAAGCATTCATTAGGCAAATTTTGAGGTGAATAAAATTTTACTAGCACATAGGGCTAGTAGATTTTTGACATAAGCATAGAAATATATTACATTTTAAAATGTGAAAGGTTTTAAAAGAAAAATTAAGAAATAATATGTACAAATGAAAAATTCTCAACGAAAACAAAAAAGATTTAAAATTAACGTACCAGAATAGAAGCAGAAAAAATTACATTACATGTAGGTAACCATTTTTACTTTTCAGCTTCGTCTATTTTGTTTTGCAAAACTAAAACTTTCATTAATTGCAACGATCTGGTTTGTAGGAGAATTACAATAAGCAAACGCATATAGTTCCTAAAAATATTTGTTTCTTTTTATTTCTTTTTTCACTATTATTTACAACTGTCAAAAATTTTATATTGTCGAAAAAGATTTCATTTCACACAGGAAAATTCAAATTCTTTTTCACCTTAGAACAAAATTTTTTCACCCTTAGGACGTGTGTGAAACGATAGCAAAGTGCCATGGTGAAAAAACAATTTGTTTTATGGTGGAAAAATTTGGAATTTTCTTGTGTGAAATGAAATCTTTTTCGACAATATAAAATTTTTAACAGTTGTAAATAATAGTGAAAAAAGAAATAAAAAGAAACAAATATTTTCAGAAATATATGCGTTTGCTAATTGCAATTCAACTACAAACCAGATCCTTGCAATTAATGGAAGTTTTAGTTTAGCATAACATGACATACATACATGCAATGTAACCTTTTTCTGCCTCTTTTCTGGTAGTTAATTTTAAATCCTATTTATTTTTCTTTAGAATTTTTCATTTGTACATATATCTTGTTTCTTAAATTTTCTTTAAAAACTTTCACATTTTAAAATTTCAAATATTTCCATGCTTATGTCAAAAATTCTACTAGCCTCAAAACTGTAAAAAATTTACCACAAAGAATACTTTGCTACCATTTTACACACAAGCTGTGTTTGTGTGACTCTCTGTCAGTGTTACCAAGAACGATTTTGACAGTTTTTCAACGTATTCCGGCTTTCTACTGTCAAAATTGTTCGAGATATCATTGATAGGAATGCCGCACAAACACAGCTACACTCTTATAATTAAAAAGAATTTTAAAATAAACAATTCGGGTTTTATTTGGGGAGCGACTCCTTTCAAGGACATTTTATGAACATTGATTACTTTGTCAAATATTGTAAAAAATTGGCCTGTTTTCACCAAATTTTGCATAACTTTCCAAAGTTAAATATCTAATTATATATATATTATAATCAGGGACGTGCGGTAAAGTTTTTAATTGGGTGTTCTACACAAATATTTGAGAACAGTGCAGTCATAGGAAACTTACACAAGTGCAAAAAGTACAACCATACTTGCATATCAGGGAAATCAATGATAAACGGTAAAAAAAAATTAAAAAATTTTACTTTTGATGCTGCGTTCATTTCTATTTTTAAATCCCGGAATTCTTAACCGTTTACATTTGCACTTTATGACAGTAGCGAGATTTCTATTTGACTACCGCATTTTTTTTAAAATAAAGTACCATAAAAAATAACCTTAAATTAAAAATATTACTAAAAACCACTTTATTCATTGGCGGAGTACAATTTACATTATTTTATGTAAAGATATAACGCCAATTATGTTAGTAAATTCGTTTTTTTTTGTAAGGACGACAAGCTAGAAGCCAGATTTTTCAATATTTTGATGGAAGAAGGACATGCACGCAGTATTTGTATTATATGAAAGTCTAAACATTTGTGAGATTTTTATGAGATTTTTTACATATGTATCGCGCGAATTTACGGGATTTCATTTGTATGGGGAATCTCGGGATTTCACATGAGATTTTCATTGAAGTCTAAATTTTAGTCCAAATCTCGGGATTTGGGAGCAGAAGTAAATGCAACGTAAAATTACATTTACCCCTGTTTTTCTAAAGCGAGTGAAATAATTCCGCAAGAGGAATGTGTGTATTTTGTTATTGTAACAAAAATAAAATACATTTCTTTGGAAGAATATTTCCTTTCACTTTAGAAAAACAGGGGATCAGTAATTGATTGTCGAGAATATTGTAAATTTCCTAAGTTTTTCTCTGTTTGTAGCGTTTTTTACTTGTTTGTAACGATTTTTAATAATTTTTAGCGATTTTTCGTTCGAATAAACTTTGTTTAATTATATTTGTTACTCTCTCTAATATTTGTTGTTTTATTTCATCAATCCTATATCAACTTAATACAAAATTAAGCAAGTGTCATACGGGTTTAAATAAGTATATGCTTGGTTTCTTTAAGGACCAATACCAGATCGTTATAGATGGGGTGCCGTTTTTTTGTTCTTCTTTTAATTTGTTTTTTTGTTTTATTTTTTATCTTTTATTTTTTATGCTTTTTAATTCAATATTTTTAAATTGTCATTATCTCTTTTTTTACATTACAAAAATTACGATTTTTTAATGAAATTTTTAAAATTCAAAAACTGAAATTCATAAAATTCAAAAGCTATCGTTTGAAATTCAAGAAATATCAAATAAAATTTAAAGTTAAAAACTACCAAATAAAGCCAAAAAAATTCTAATTGAAATTAAAAAAAAAAAAAACCAAATAGAAAAGCTCAAAAAATACCAAATTAAATTCAGTTTACATTTATTTAATTTCAATTGATATTTTTTTATTTCATTTTGTATGTTTTGAATTTAAATTTATATTTTTTAATTTATTTGGTATTTTTGAATTGCAATTGATTTTTTTCAATTTCATTTGGTTTTTTGCTTTTTAATTGATATATTTTTTTAAATTTCTATTGGTATTTTTTAATAGCAAATGGTGTTTTTTGGATTTCGAATTGATTTATTTTAATATCCCAGTGTAGAAAATCATTACCAGATATGTGGTTATGTAACTACATACTTGGTAATGTTAACTAGTTACTTTTGTTATTACATTTCTTATTACTTAGCGTCTTGACGAGACATCGATTTGTTCAACCAACGAACAATTTCTTGTTCACCCATGAATTTGTCTCGTGTGGACCACTCTTGTTCATGTTTTGTTCTTGTTCAGACAACGTTGTCAGCACAATTGTTCTCACAACTATGTGCAACATCAACCACCATGCCAGATCAAATTTTTACTTAGTGGCATTACTATCAACAAAAGAAAATATTAGAAAATTAATAAAAAGCTAAAAAAAAGTAAAGAATTTGTATTATTATTAAATTTAAAGCAATTTGCTTTTTATTATTGTTAAAAAATTAGTGGAAAACGCATTGAAAACATGAAAATAAATAGTTTCGATTGTGACCTACTCCAACAAAAAAACAAAAAATAATGAATTGTCTGACATTACGTATTCTCCACCCAAAACAAATGAACAAATTTTTTCCCGTTATTGTGCCTACGATTAGTTCTTGTGCAAACAAATCGGTGTCTCGTCAAGACTCAGAGTTACCTTTATATGGCGATGTCGCGAAAAATAATGAGTTATGCTTACGAAAAATCCAAAAATATGTCACTACCTATATGCTTACCAGTACTGACAAAAATAATGAGTCTAAAAATTGATTTTCAAAAAAATAAATTATATAAAAAAAATATTTTTTATTGTATTTTTTTTAAATAAAATTTGCTGGTGCGGGAATCGAACCTGGGTCTACAGATTGCCAGTAAATAGCTCTACCATCTGAGCTATATCGACATTTAATATTTAATAGATAAAAACATAATTGACCTGCTGCACACAAGTAAACTTACTCGCCAAAATACAAAAAAAAAAAAATGATATGCCATTACCGTTTCTACACTAGGATTGAAAGTTTCCTTAACTTCAACCAGTCAAATAAAAAACTGAAGTTCTAGATTTTTTTAAATTACAGCTGACACCGAAAACCGGGTGATTTTTTAAATTTTATATTATGATTTAAGGTTTATATAATAGAGCTCTGACTATCAATTCTATATATATCGGACATGCTGATTACAATGGCGTACTCTATTTTTCGATCAATGGTACAGATTTTTCACTAAATGCCTTTAAAGTTTGGCGGTTTTCCGAAATATATAATCAGCATGTCCGAAATATATAGAACTGATGGTCAGATCCCCATTAATTTTAAGAGTGTCATGCAGTGTTATCAGAGAATGTTATTAATTGTAGAGATAGGAAAACAAAACTTACACTACTCAACGGTAGAGGGCGCTGAAATTTAGTAATACCTGAGCAATTATTTAGTATCAGTTTAGTAACAGCTGAGCCTATATTTGAAAACTCAAAAACTGCTGAACACTGCTCAAAATAGGGAAAAAACAAGCGCGGAATATATTCAAATAATGGGGACAAGTGCAGTGATACAGGGGCCTTGAAGCGTTTTGTTGATGTTGCCTTAGCCTCTCAAGGAATCCAAAGACCGTCCATGCATCCGGCTAGAGGTGTCCCTGCTTTCACAGAACATGGCGGATCTAGAGCGGACACTCGATAACAACCCGTATCCAACCGTGCCCGTGGGACGAATGCTGCCTTAGTATGGTGGCCAAAGGTTGAGCAGTCAACGGCAAGGGATACTCTGAAGAGGTTGTATCGGCTGATGTGTACTGGCATTACGGGGGCTGGAAGATCGTGCCCGACGGATGCCATTGGGGCCATGTTGGGTATTCCACCATTCCATATTTCCGTGAAGGAAGCTGCAAGCATGGGCTCAATTCGTCTCCGGGGGGTCGGAAACATGAGGAGCGGGGACCTAAAGGGTCACATGAGAATCGCCGGAATCTTTATGGACGCCCCAATTTTAAAGGTCGCGGATAAAATGATCCCGGAGCAGATTTTTGTCAGACATTTTGACATTATGTCATTTGACAGAAATATGTAGACCAGCCGATCCTGGCAGCCCGAAGAGGGTGACACGGGGGCAGGTGTATTTGGACCCGGATTCCAGCGTGCTTTACCAATGGGCAAGTACCCCTCCGTCTTTCAGGCGGAGATTTTCGCCATCTGCATATGTGTGAGAGAGTGCCTGCGGAGAGGCACGGTTAGATCCCGCATCTACATTCTTTCTGACAACCAAGCTGCGCTAAAGGCTCTAAGAGCTTACGGGGTATCATCTGGTCTAGTCATGGAGTGTGTGGGAATTCTAAACGAACTCGGTAGGAACAACTCCCTTACACTGAGATAGATTCCTGGTCATGAAGGGCATGAGGGTAACGAAAGGGCTGATTGTCTAGCCAATTGTGGAGCCCGTCGACCATTCATCGGCCCGGAACCATACTTTGGGATACCTAGGAGGTACGTTAGGGAAAAACACAGTCAATGGAGAGAGACTGAGTTTGCTAAGCATTGGGAAACTTCTACTCGCCAAAGGCAGGCCAAAAGATTTATTTCCTTGTCCAGCGGAGTATCAAGGCGACTATTGTCACTCGACAGGGGTAACCTTAGGACCTTGACGGGATACTGGGCTCAGGTACTAGCTTCACAAACAGGGCCGGTCAGACACTGATGTTTGCAGGTTTTGTGAGCTGGGAAGTGAGACATCGGAGCATATGACAGGAGACTCAGGTTTCTGGGTGACCGTTTCGTGTCACCTTCGAACGTTTGAGGAAAGTCTCCTTACGGGATTATTGGCTTTATTGGTAGCCTGAATCTCTAGGGAATTCTGGGCAGCACAAAAGATCTATGTTGATCGCGGTGCGTAGGGCCTTCGTATCTAATCTAATCTAATATTCAAATAATAAAATTTGAGATATCCGTTTGTTTTTTGCTCAGTTAATTGTTATTATTTAAAATTAAATAAAAAAAGAAAATTCTCAATTTTTGAACAAAGTGCCATCTAGTGACAAGAATATTTTTATAACTTATTTTTTTGGTGATAAATAAAAATATTTGATTATTAAATTTTTGACGATTTTTAACAATATTTTGACGAAATTCAAAACGCAATGAAGATTTTGACGATTTGTTAAAAAAATATTTGACGATTCTGTGCCCAATTAACCTGGCAACACTGCTTCCAAATGCTCCCAATAAGCATTTGGAAGAAATATCACTTAAAAGTTATTACGGCAATATCATCCATTTGTCGCTTAAAAGAAAATCAAATATTTTGAACATATCTTCTTTTTATCAGCTGGAAGATACATTGGCAATATTGTACAAAAATGTCAAAAAACTATATTTTTTAGTTTTTGTTTTAGTTGAAAATTTTTGTTCTGAGCTTCCGATGGATAACTTTTGCAATTTATATTGAAAATATTAATATGTATATATTCCTCTAACTCCCATTGGAGAATATTGTATTTGATTTAATTATTTATTGCAAACAAAAACAATTTTTTTAGGAAATAACGTTTCGTCCGGTGATTAAATAAATCCAAATCTATGAAAGACTGATGAATGTAATAATGGACGTGCCGTTTTAACATAAATAGTTAACATAAAGATTAACCTCTAAATTCATAAACGCTTTGTAAAATTATAGGAGGTTTGTTGAACAAATTTTGTATGAAAATGACGTTTTGTAAACCTGCTGTAACTTTACAAAGCATTTATGAATTGTAAAATAAGGATTTGAAAGACTAATATTTGTAGAAAAATTTGTATTAGTTGTATTTGTTTATAATAAAAACGTTAAAAAGAAAAGACGTATTTTTATCTTCTGGGTGGCTATCAGGCGATATCTTTTTTTTAACTTCCAGATGATATATCGGCGATATATACGATTTTTTTTTCCAGCTGATAATTTAGCGATATCGCCAATTTATCTTCTAGAAGAATTGTTTTCGTATTACTGTGAAGTATTACATTCGGGACACGTTTTCTACCAAATTGGGTATCTTCCGCAATACGAATAGGATTATTGCCGCAATAAAATTTTTCTTCCAGGCAATACGTTGGGGAATCGTCTTCGTATTGCCATGTTTGCTGGGGTTTATTGCGTTTATTTAAAAAACTTTAACCCTTATAGTCCTGGGGGCAAAAAAGACACATTAAGCTTATTTAGCTTCTGATTCCAGGTTTGTAGAACTTTGAAATTGTTGGAAACATGATAAAAATAATTTTTTATGTAACCTAATCCACGTAGGGCTAATATTTATTTAACCCATTTCTTACCAATGTGATTTTGAAGTCACATCTATATTTAAGAGCCCATAACTTTTGATAGGAAGGCGATATTACAATGTCGTAGAAAGCATGTGATGCTTTGAAGCCTTGAGTACTAACGGTATTTAAAGAATTACAAAGATTTGATTCCAGGATGCCTTAATTATGATTTTACTAAATGAGGTCGTGAATCATTAAGGCATATGATGCCAATGAAATATCTTAAAAGTAGATTTTGTAACAGTTTTTTCGCTCTTCTGAAAATCTATTAAAAAACACAATCTTTTAAGAAACATTTTGCAGACCGGTCGACGTTATAATTTTTTCATACAAAATTAAAAAAAAAACTAAAAAAAAATTTCATAATTCAATTAAGGTTTTATAGAAAACTCTGAAAAGTGCATCTATTTTTTTGAAGAAACCCTCTTACAAGGAAAGTATTCCAAACTAAAGTCTCAGATTAGTATGAAATTTGAATATTTGATAGAAAAAAGAAATCTAAAATCAAACTGTCTCATTTTTTGCGTCCCATTTCGAACCCATTTTAACCACTTACATAACCGCTGTGGTCAAAAGCCGTAAGATGTTCATCTTAGAACTTTTGCTTTTTCAACGTATTGAAATGTCATCAAAATAGTGGTGTTTAGTTTGAAGAAACTTCCTTGATAGATATTAACTACACTGTGAGACAAATGGTAGGGGTCAGTGATCGGGAAGGGTTCAAACTACCGGGGAAAGTTATATCGGTAAAAAAGAAGTTATACGTGTCACGGCGTTTTGCTGGGTCAACCCTAGGAATCGAGATATATCGATTTGACCTTTGGTGGTCTTTTTTTGACATAACTCGAGAACCACTAGTCCGATTTTACTCAAACAATTTTAAATAAATATATGTATGAAGAAAAAAATATCTTTTGCCTAAAATATTAAAAAAAAGTAATAAACAAAAGGTTATTGATTTTTATGGTAGCGGTAACAAACATTTATTTTTACCGGCAAAACTGTTGAGTATATAGAAAAACGTTATATGAACAGATTAAAGGAATTGTAATTTTTAATTTTGAGCAAAATCGGACTAGTGGTTCTCGAGTTATGTCAAAAAAAAGATATACCTCGATTCCTAGGGGTGACCCAGCGAAACGCCGGGACACGTATAACTTGTTTTTGACCGATATAACATTTCCCGTTGGTTTCATCCCATCCCGATTTTGACTGTCGCATAGTGTTATTATCTAACTCTTAGATATTTATCTCATCAAAAAAGATTCTGATATATTTTCATATTATTGAATAATAGGACATTCACACGAAGGAGAAAACTAAATCTCCTTATTTTGTTCTTTATTCTATTACCACATAAGGTAATTTTTGACACTATATGGTAATAGAATAAAGAACAAAAAACGAGGAGATTAGTAATCTCGTTCATGTGAATGGCATATAACTCTGCTAATAATTTTTCTTAAAAAAAACTCTTAGAGGCAGTTTGATAATCAGATCTAAGATCGATTGGTTTCTTAAATATTTTTTAAGTAAGATTTTTTCTAACAACATTTCTTATTTAAGAAATATTTAAGACAAAAATCGATATTTGTTCTGACTATAAAATGATCCTTTGATTCCAATCATTTATCTTAATAGGAAACCAGTAGACATTTTCCGAACCCAAAACACAGGATTAATTGATACGAGTATTTAAAAATAACAATAATAATATTGTGATACTTTTTGCTACTAAAATCATAAATACAACAATTATAGGTAGATTTTTTAAAATTCTGGGGTGGGCAAAAAGTAGTCCGCCAATGGAAATCGGCCTATCCTTCTACCAAGTTTGTCAAAAAATTCCCACGGAATCCTTGCTTGGTATGAAATGGGTTAACAAATCGTTAACCCTTAGAGTATTGTGATAAAAATTACTACAGTATAACTCGCTTAATACGAACTCGGATAAGACGAATTCTTGGTTAATACGAACTAATTTAGAAGTCCCGAAATTTTGGCAACAATTTCAATATAAAAAACATTGGTTAATACGAACTCGCTTACGACGAACACTCGGTTAAAAGGAACTGTTTGTGAAGGTCCCACAAACAAATTTCTATTTCTATATTTTTTTTTGTTGTCTGACAATTTTTAAACCGAATATACAGACATTTTTTCTTAAATATATTGCAAACAATATATTTAGGAAACCAATTGAAAAAATTGTAAAATATTTAAAGTTGTTTCAAGGAAATTTAAATATTTTGTGGATAATTAGAACATTTTAAATAAATTTTACCCCGGTTAATATGAACTAATTAATCTAGTCCCCCGAAGTTCGTCTTAAGCGAGTTGCACTGTGTTTTGTGTTATCTGATCCACAAAGGGTTAATGTTTTGATAGAAAGAATAGAAAGCTTCTATTTAGATAATGTCTTTTAGTTGGGCAATCTCAACCCGGTGTTACCATTTTATCATTGAAAAAGCACTTTATTGATTGTTTTACCAATGCTTTGCCAATGTTTTAAAATTTAATTTTTGTATTGACGAAGCACTGATTTTTTATTCTAAAAGCACTATATTTATTGTTTGGCTAATCCTTTGCAAACTTTTTAAAAAACAAACATCCAAGCCAAGTCCGGTATTATAATTTTGGGGTTGGCTAAATATATTTCTTTAAAAATCCTTCGCTTAGCCACCGTTAAAAGTACTGGGCCAACGGTTTTTCTTTCGTATTTTTTTGGCTGGATAACTTTAATTATGTATATTGAAAATTCAATATAAAAAACAAAATGAAAAACAAAATTTGCAACAACAAATTTGTTTGAAAACGGCGAATAAGAAAGTTTTTTTGTGGCTTTTGCTTGCTATAGGGCTTTTAAAATATGGAATACTATTCCATGTACTTTTTTTAATCGCGAAAGCCTAAATGCGTTAAATTTAAGGAGTATTTCTTCACCCTATAACAGTATTATAAAAAATCAATAAGGTACACAGAGAAAACCGATTCATTGTGAAAACCGAATTCCATGCCATCTAAATATTTAGTTTTGCTGTAGAATTATTTCGAATTATTTCGTTGTCGCAAACAAATATACACCCTCAAAATAATAATTCTGTTGGCTGAACAGAAAAATTTGTTACTTTAACACAATTTATTCCTGTTTTTTGGCTTAAAATATAATTTGTTGATTTTGACACTTTGTTTTGTTAAATTTAACAAATCTGAATTTAAATAAAAAAATTAGCAAAACTACAGTTTTATCTGCAATTATACTAGAATTTATTAAAATTTGGGGTCTCGGGACCCTCCCAAGGAGCAAACATATTGTCCATTTTGCGATATCTCGCTTAGTTTTCGAGATATGGGCCATTTTATGAAGTGGAAAAATTTTTATTTAAAATTTCCGAGGGTCTAAGGCCCCACCAAGGTCCATTTTTGGATAGAGATAACCTTTTCGCGGGGGTATTGCAGTAGCCGACATTTTCATCAATTTTGCTATATCTCTCTTAGTTTTCGAGATATGGGTAATTTTAAAAAATCGGGAGGAAAAGAAATAGCGCCATCTTTATACATTGGTGACGCCATCTGACGGGTAATAACAGTAATATGAAAATATTATATGTTAACGTTAAAATTTAACGAATGGGTTCTTAAAAATTAGTTTTAAATAATTTTAAAAATTAGCACTCAAAATTAGTTAAAGTACTAAGGATTTTTAGTATTGTGTTAAATAAAGATAACTAAAATCTTTAAATCAGTGTTTCAACTAAAAATTTGTTAAAAATTAGTCAATCGATTTGACAGATTTTTATTCTGACAATTTAAATATATTGTATGTATAGTTGATCTTTTAATTGGTAAATTAATGTTTTTTGTTAGATTTGAGATTATACAAGTAAACTACAGAGAATAAAAATTTAAAAATTCGATAAGGCCAGTAGGATAGAATACGTACTTTCGGGTCCAGCTACAGACCCATTCAGTATTCATGCCTTTGTAGGTTAATAATTGATGATAGTCTACTTATATTGAATTCGAAACAACCCAGCAAAAAACCTGCTTCGCTGGATGCAGCTTTGTAAGGGAATAAATAAAATTAATCCCTTACAACGGAAGGCATGATTTTTCCATACAAAGGGCCCGCTTGGAGGCACGTTGTTTTGTGAGAAAAAGCGCATTATTCGCTGCTGAAAAATTGAAGTAAATTCATGTTTTTCGTAAGTGCATTTAACCGCAAATAAATTCATGCACTTTTTTTTCGGAAAAAGTGTTTTTTTTAGCTGCTGAAAAGATGCAGTAAATTCATGATTTTCATTGAGCGCATTTAAACGCAACTTCTTATGAAAATAAATGCATTCATTTGCCGACTTCAAAATGCAGACTGACTCATGTTTATGTAGCGTATACATTAAACTCTACTAAAGAAGGGTAAAACACGATTGAGATGACTCAGATTTCGTGCGCATCAATCTTTGGATAACTTACATTTTATTTTACTCCCTTACAACCTGCTTTGTCGTAAGGGAATAGCGTAGCACTATAATTTTTTAAATAACTTGCTTACAATTTGCTTCGTTTGAGGCAGTTTTGCAGGGTATACAATCAAATTGCAAAATATTTTGTGTATTGTATACGCATAAAGTGGCGCAACTCTGTAAAGCAGAATTTGTAGCGCGTTTTTAAGCGCTTCGTATTTTTACTGCTTCCAAAATGCTAAAAATTTTTTGCTGGGAAATAAGTTACCATAAATACCACTCAATTAGACTAACATCAACGAAATTATAACAATGATATTTTTATCCTCTGTTATTACTATTTTAGCTTTGAACTCTAATTCAGCTGCTTCTAGTCAACTCTGAATCACACATTTATTGAACGACATCGAACCGATAATTTTAAATTTTTAATTCATATTCTAATTATTTTTAATCTACAACATAAATCAATGTTGATAGTAAACAATGAGACAACAAACAACAATAAAAATAGCATTGTTAAAATTTCGTTGATGTTAGTCTAATTGAGTTGTGTTTCGAATTCAAATAACTAGACCATTATCAATTATTAACCTACAAAGGCATGGATACTGAGTATGGGTCTAGCGGGATCTGAAAATACTTATTCTATCCTGCTGGCCTTATCGAATTTTTTAAATTTTTATTCTCCGTACACAGAGGGAGTTTTGCTGGACGAGCTTTAATGAAATTTTTCAGTAATCAAATGAAAAATTTCTTAAATTGGATGAAAAAGCTTCATATATTTTATTAATCTAGTTTTAATGAAACTTTTTCATTGAAGTTTTAATAAATAAAATGAAATTTTTTACAAAATTTTATGAAAAACTTCATAAATTCAATGAAAAGTTTCAATGGACGAGTTCCAGTGAAACTTCATTGGTTTTATGCAAAAATTCATTAATATCATGCAGATAATTCTCTCAGTGTAGTTTACTTGTATGATCTCAAATCTAACAAAAAATATTCCTTTAAATATATGGTTTCATCGAAATTTTCTTGTATTAACGGAAAAAAATATATCTGCGCCAGCAAACAAAACATTCGGTTGAAAAAATTCGGTTATCGCAATGAATCTGTTTTCTCTGTATAAGTGTGTGTTGTAAATAGGACTGGAAATTTAACCCTTGCACTACCGACTTTTTATTTGCGGATGTATCGTTATTTTCAGTTCGGATTCTTGTTAAGAGTCCCCAATTAGAAAAAAATATGTAACATTTTTGGCCCCCCCCCTCCCACTCCTATCCTCCAAAAATCATTTTCGAAAATTGATTTTTTTAAACTTCCCATCTATGTTTTACCGCTTAAGTATTCAAATATTCCTTCCTTTGGTTTTCTTATCGCTATAAAACGAAGCTATACGCCAATTTTATTTACCTATCTTGATTAGTTTATGAGAAACATCAAAAACCCCTTTTCCGGGCTATTATGATATATAAAAAAATTACACTTCATTAACAAATATCGCGACTACATTGCCATGTTGAGATGCTTATACACATAGTGATTTTTATTTGAAAGCCACGTGCCTAAGACATTTATTTACAAAAAGTATAACGTTTTTTTTGCACTATTCAATTTTATATATTCTTTTAAAGATACTGTAGTGTACAAAGGTAGTGAAAGAGTTAAATAAAAGTGCTTTTAAGAGACGTTGGGCTTCCCACCGCGGTTCTTGTTTTTTGTAATCGTGGAACTGATGGATTGTTACTAAAATTAAGGTCATTCAAATGAGTTGTACGTATTCGAGGTTGAAATAATAGCCATGAATCAGTTACAAAGTTAGTGACACATTTTTACGATAAACGCATTCACAATATTATTTCGTTAAAAACATATTAAATTAATTAAAAACACTATTAAAAAGAGCACTTCTGATATTTCATTGTATTAAAATTATTTTGCTATTTATTTTCAAACATTGTTTAAATAATCTATAAAAGAAATAAAAACAATGGAAAGTCTGTTAAAACAATCTTCAACATTTAACTTTAAAACTTTAGAAAAAAGGATTTTGTGGTTTGTTTTTTCATATTTGAAAGTTTTTTTGTTTGAATTTTTAAAACACTACACGCACAACATATCGGAGTGATTGAATTTCTTGTAATTTGAACTCAAATAATTTTGTATGTAAATAAACTATTTTCACCAAAAAACAAATAGCAATTATTTTAATTTTTATTTTAAATCAGAAGCTACTGAAATTATTTCAAAATAAACTTGTTCGTTATTATTCGTTGTTATTCTCTAAAAAAGCGTGACAAAACATCAAGGTTGGTTACCGTTATCGTTATAATACCATTATCGCTAAAATACCGTTTCAAATTGAATACCGTTACCGTTACCAATACATATAAAAAAAATATCCAGATAAAATAGGATTGCTTATTTGTAGGCGCCAGATCTGCCAAGATTTATTCTTAACTAATTAGACCTCAAATTTGTCCTAAATTTTGAGATCTAGTTAGATCTGGTTCAATCAGATCTACTGTGATATGATCAGATATAATATTTTTTACAAGGGTATAAAAATTTTAAAATTTTGCGATAATTTTTTACAAAATTTAAATGCATTTTAAAATTTGTCATTTTTATTAAAACAACTTTTCTCAGCATTTTAAAAAATTTTAATAAAAGAATCGCAAAAATATTTAAGCAATCAAAATGTATTGCTCATTTCATGGCTTTTTGAAGACCAAAAAAGCGATGTAAATAATTAGTCAACTTTGGTATTTCATTACTGCTATTTACGAAGCTATACATTTTTAGCAGCAGTAGAAGTAGCAGTAAGGAAGCAGTAAACTTTTTTACTGCTTCCACATTTTTGCTGGGTTAAGTAAATACCCAGCAAAAAATACTGCTTGTTTGGAAGCAGATTCGTCAGGGAAAGTATATAGTTCAGCTCTTCCATTATTGGTGATATAAGGCATGATTTTTGTTCGAGATAGCTCGCGTGAAAGCACTTGTTTCGATATCCGATATGCGCTTCTGTCATAGCCAGTGTTACCATATATTTTTTTAGAAAAACTGTAAACAAAACTGTTTCTTTATAGAAAAACTGTTTTTGTAAAAAAATTTAAAAATCAGAATAAATTTTGGGATGGGACTAAGATATTAACCCAGGGTCTCAATTTTCAAAATATCTCAATTTAAATAATTTCATTGCGTTGGCATTTATACACCCAGAAAACAGATTCGGTGCTGACAACCCCATTTGTTGCCATTCGAATGGTTCAGTTGCATCAAATGAATTTTTTGGGTGCTGCTACCGAATTATTCTCGATACAACTGAAATTCCGTTGCCACAGTCAAATTAGTCCTGTCTCAATTGGTTTTCTGTCGCCACAACTGAAAAATTCGGCTACCATAACCAAACCGATTGGCTACAAATGCGGTTATCAGAACTGAATTTGTTTTCTGGGTTTAGTAAGCAACTTTTTGAACAGCCTTCTAATAAAACGTTTTTTTAAAGAATTTTGGTCTCCAAGGCCCGAATCTGAAGTTAAAAAAAGTCCACCGAATCAACCTTCCGAGATGTGAACCTTTTTTTATTAATCCCTAACTTAGGATAGAATACTTTACTGGTGAATGTTGGACTACAAAATATTCTTTATGGATTTGCATTCCACATAGAATTGCCTTTCATGGGATTAAGTATTGTTATGTCGGGAATTGTTTGACGGTGTGTAAAAAAACCCCGTAAAAAATTACGTTTTTTTGGAATTATCCTCGATCATAATTGAAAAAATAGTAACCCAAGAAACAATTCGTTCCATTTACGCACCGTTTTCGGTACGTCATAAACGGAATCCAACTCCGTATACGTACCGTTTTCTGGATCCGTATACGGACCAGAAAACGGATCATAAGGAACATCGAAACTGATTCGAATCCGTTGAAAATCCGTCAATGACGGACCGTTTACGGACCGGTATGTCGTGTTAAAAAAGGACAAGTCAGTTTAAAGTCCGTCAATGACGGACCGTTTACGAACCGTTATGTCATGTAAAAAACGGACTAGTCCGCTGAAAGTCCGTCAATGCCGGACCATTTCCGGACCGTTATGTCGTGTAATAACGGAGTATTTCCTTGTCGGTATCCTACCGATTTTTTCAACAAAAATAGACCATATGTTTATTATTTTCAATACAAAGTAATTTTTTTTTTTCTTATAAATTCATTAATAATTATTATTTATAATTACAATATTTAGCACATCCAGCTCGGTTTACCTATCTATCCAGCACTTAGGGACCCGGAGTAAAATCCAACATCCATATGGAAAAGAGACAATAAATTAGTTATGGTTTAATTGACTGTATACACGATGCAAATTCTCACATGTTATACACAAAACATTGTGAAACATTAAGTTTCATAAATCTTACCTTGTTACTTGATGTTGTTTGATTAATGGTGTGATAGAATTCCCTCTATTGCATATTCTTCATATATTCCCATTATAATAATATTTTCACCGACTTTTCAAAAATATATTTTTTTATTTTGTAAACAAACCGATAAAATCCGTATTTAAGGGTACGGAAACGGATACACCAATACGGAGTTAAAACGTATTGTGTTCGAAAATCCATTTATACGGTCCGTTAATGTTCCGTATACGTACAAGCATTGACGGATACGTACATTACGGACAGTTAACGTGCCGTAAAAGCCGGATTCATGAATCCGTACGTGCCGGAGAGTCCGTAAAAATGTTTCTTGGGAATGAATTGTTATCCAGAATTCCCAAATATTTATTTAAAAAATAAAAAATCAATTTCGGCCTTGTTTCATTTAGAAATGTCTGAAGAGTTCTGCTAAAAAATGTCTATGACGTGTCAGATTTGGTTTAGCCAATTTTATTCCGTGCTAATTTTTGATGAAATTTGTTATAAAAATGTTTCGTTTTTCCAGTAATATATTTTGCAGTATTATATTGGTATTTTTTAATTTATTTGTTTCGATTTTATCTAATTTTTTACAATATGAAAGTTTTATTGTAATTTTTCACTTTCTAGGTTTATAAATGGCTTATAAAATAAATTTTTTATACAAAATTCATTTTATAAACGCGTTATAAGATTTTGAAATAAATAATTATGCATAAGCACTTTTATATTTTAATTCTTAAATTTTAGTTAAAAAAATAAAAAAAATTGTAAATTAAACAAATGTGCCGATTTAATATGAAAAAACTGTGAAAAAATCCATAAATTTAAAAAAAAACTGTTTTTTACATCAAAAAACTGGAAAACTGTTAGCCATCCCAAAAACTGTAAAAAATAGTTAAAACTGGCTATATGGCAACACTGGTCATAGCTCAAAATAATGGCATGGCATGAAATCACAGCTTTTATCAGGTAAATTCGGTTATCATTATCATTCTTTCGTGCTTTCTTAGAGCGATAAAGTGTGGTAAACAAAACAGTTTCCATTTGCAAAAGTTATGGCAATAAATACATTTTTTACTAAGGTTAGTATCGTACTAAAGACACATTAGTATCTTAAAATGTCTTTAGTATGATACTAACCTTAGTAAAAAATGTATTTATTGCCATAACTTATGCAAATGGAAACTTTTTTGCTTGAAATTTTGCAACAACAGTTTTTAGAGGTGACCCCACATTATACTAAAAGTTGGACTTTGGAGACATCTTGGAAAGCTATGCACCCAAACAAGATTTTTGAAAAATCGCGATTTTAACGTATAGGCCGCTATAGATGAACACATTTTTTTTGTTGAAATATTTTCCTTTTGATTTCTTCTTTTCTAAGCCATATCATTTATTAAGGCTGATTTTGCTTTCAGCTTAATTAAATAAAATAATTTCAAGTTTTATGCATCAAATTTTAAGCCTAAAAAATTTATTTTGATTGCATTTCAAAATTTTTGTATATAAAAAACTAAAAGGAAAACCGCCAAACTTTAAAGACATTTAGCGAAAAATCTGTACCATTTATCGAAAAATAAAGTACGCCATTATAATCAGCATGTCCGAAATATATAGAATTGATGGTCAGAGCTCTATTAATTTTGAAAAGTCAAGATTTTGTCATGCAGTGTTATCAATATGTTACATTAATAACAAGTAACAACACATATGCATATAATAACTAGCTTTATTATCTAATTAAAAGTTTTAATGGTATTTAGACTAATTTTAATTATAGATAAATACCAAATATATTTCTATATTAATAAATAAAACTGATTTAAAAGCAAAAGCAAGCATCAGTTTGAAAATAAGTGGAAAATAAAGATGTTGCTTATCAAAAATTTAATTATAATTATTAATGTTTTATTAATTTTTGCTATCCTAGCAATATGTGTGGTAAGAGAAATTTAAATATAATAAATACGTCTACAAAATTTATATATGTATTTCTATTATTACAATTCCAGCGTAATTGAGAATATGAACTAATATCAATTGAAAATATTAATGAAACTCCAGATATTTTGTTTCTTAATCTAACGGTGGTACGCGTGTCTCGGGGAGTTTTTCGTGGATGTGGCTACGTAGATTTGAAAGTAAATGCGACCGATGACCTTCATATATCAGTTCAAATTTATTTCAATCCAACTGGTAGTAATAATTTTATTTTAACACCATTTCATATACCGGAAATGACCCTATCAAATTTTCTAAATACAATATACAAGGAAATTCTTATGGAAACTGCTTTGAGGTGTATAACAAATGCTCCGAATTTCGAAGACAATTTTGTACCGCCACTAACAAAACGTGTGCTAACATATAATTTTTGTCATGCAAGTAATGAGAATATGCCATCTATACTTAAAACTGGTTATTATAAAGTTGTTTTTAATTTTTTGAAATAAGCAAATTCTTCAGCTATATATATCGCTGAAGTTAAACAAAAGGTTTAAAAGGCTTAATTCTTTCATTCACTTTTTAAAAATTAATGTAATTTGGGTTAAATTTCATTCCGTAATAGCATTCTTATGGAATTCATTCGATAGCTTAATTCCCAAAAGCTTTAAATTATATGAATTAATTCTATTTATATTGAATTATAATTTAATGAAACCAAATTTACTTCAATTCACTTAGTAAAAGGGTGAATGTGAAAATGTTTTTCTTCATTCATTTAGTCAAATGAAAAATTTAAATTTGCATGTAATTGCTGAAATATTAGCATAATACAAATGAAAAACGTTTAAATTTCATCTAACATAGATAAATAATATTGTATGCTTTGTTAAGCGGCTAATACATTAAGGAACATTGAGTAGAGAACAAAAAATATCAAAAAATTTTGTTAACACGAATTGCACGATGTCAACACACACACACAAACACACACACACATTCACAAAAAAATGGGAATTTTTTCACGAATGTTCCCTAATGTATTCGCCGCTTTACAGCTTGTATGCTTCGGTTTTGATTATGTGTTAGTTTTCTGCTACACTGCACTAAGTGAATGAAATTTCTTTATTCATTTAGTATACATGAACATGCGATTTGAATGATTAAAGTTGGGAATTCATTCACTTCTTATTAAAGCTTTATGAATGAAGCTTATGAATGAATTCTTTACGAATGGTTTAACGGGATGGTACATGAACACTTTTAAAATCTGAATTCAATTTTTTGTGATTTAAGCGGAGAAAAATGGTCAAAATCGTCATTTTGGGAATGAGAAATCTTCAAAAAATCGTTAATCCAAAAATTCCTTATATATCAATAAAAAAGAATAAGTTTACGAAAAACCCAGTTTTTATAATTTTACCTTTCGTAACACAGTTCTACAAATAATATACTCAGAAAAGAACCAGAGAAAACGTTAATTAAAAGGAAAGGTATCTAAATTTAATGAAATTCAGATATATGATAGAGAAGAAAAAAATTTAAAAGTTAAAAAGTTAGATCAAAAACAAATCTATTTTTGTATGAAAACATGACTGAAATTCACGAAATTTAGATATGTTTATACACAGAGTTATGGTATTGTGAATTCAAGATTGCCACTCCAAAAAAGCTTACAATTTTTAAGCAATTTGACTTTGAAATTATAAGAAATAAATTAAAAAACGGAAAATTGTGTCAGTTCTGACCCTACTTTTAACCCCTAAATTGGGCGCGAAAAAATAAGTGTACATTATTTTTTTCTTCTATATCACATATCCGAATTTCATTAAGATTGGAGGGAACGTAGTGGGGAAACCCATAATTATACAAATACATAAGTTTCAAATTATTTTTACAATTTTTTAGCAAAATGCATTTATTTTATTAGAAAAAATTTATCATATAAATTTCATGATAAATTGTTAAAAATCTGTTTTCATTTTTGGTATTTCGTTTCACTAAGTTTAATAAAAATTGTATTTATTGTATTTAAGAAAAATATAAATTTTATAGAATTGAAATTTAAGTGATTAAAAAAATTATATCTTTCTGCAGTTGCGTAAAAAATTTTTTGGAATATTTTTATTTCTGTAGTTTTTAACAAAAATTAAATTTTTTTTAACAAAAAATATTAAAAATCATGCCATTTTAAAAAATCGTCATTTTTCATATATGGAATTTTGAAAAATCGTCAATCGTCATTTGCTCAAATTTTGCTACAAAAATCGTCAACATGGAGAAGCCCTTCATCTTTCACCACCTTTCACTTCTTCTCTATCCAATTTCCAAAGAAAGCAACACGTTAATTAATAGGAAGAATGTCCTGGGTGTTGCTTCTCTTAAAAAAAATCGTCAAAGTTGGCAGCGCTGCCTGGCTTATGTATTACGAAAATGTTCTAAACGAAAGCAAAGTAACGAAAATATGTTATTGTTTCCCATATATTTTTAACCGGAGACTATTAATTATACCCAGGAAAATTTTTTGTTCCAAAGAATCGGTTGTACAATAGCTACTTTTTATTCACAACCCCTTCTACTGTCGATTCTAACACCGATTCTTTTTGTTTGAAATTGTCCCAAAAGAAACCCCTTCTATGGCTCTAAAGTGGAACCGGTTGCTCTAGAATCAGTTCTGGAACTGATTCTACGTCCCGAACACCTTCCATATAGGATCCCAGGTTCCGGAACGAATCGGTTGCAGTGGAACCAGTTGTAGGATGAGTGTGGTTGGCTACCGATTGTAAAAAATTTTCCTGGGTAGAGATAGGAAATCAAAACTTACACTACTTACCGATAGAAAGCGCTGTAATTTAGTATTACCTGAGCAGCTATTTAGTGACAGCTGAGCCTATATTTAAAAACTCTAAAATTGCTGAAAACTGCTCAAAATAAGGAATAAAGAAGCGCAGAATATATTCAAATAATAAAAAGTGAGATATCTGTTTATTTGTTTGCTTTGTTGTTTCTTATTATTTAAAATTAAATAAAAGAAGAAAATTGTCAATTTTTTTAACATAGTGCCATCTAGTGATAACTATGTTTTATAATTTATTTTTTTAGTGATGCCTTTCCTTTCGTTTACACTATTTTCGTAATAGATAAACACATCCTAAATTCCAATTTGATTTGAAAATATTGTTTGTTGTGCTAAATGTAAAAAGTAGGGCAAGGAATTTCATGCAAATGCATCCCAGGAAAATTTTTAACAATCGGTAGCCAACCACACCTATTCTACAACTGGTTCCATTGCAACCGATTCCATGGAACTGGTTACGGAACCAATTCCTGGGATCCAATATGGAAGGTATGACTGACGTGGAATCAGTTCTAGAACTAGTTGCAGAACTGATTCTAGGGCAACCGGTTCGACTTTGGACTTATAGAAGTGGAAGCTTTTGGGACAATTTCAAAGAAAAATAATCGGTGTTAGAATCGACAGTAGAAGGGGTTGTGAATGAAAACAGCTATTCTTAAACCGATTCTTTGGAACAGTAAATTTTCCTGGGATGTTTTTTCTCGATAGTCCGAAACTAATATGGATTAAATATTTATCCGAATTATCAAATTTAGAACGAAATGGCATATTTTGTTTAAAAAAAATATATATTGACTTGAAATGCATATTCCGTGCCTTTTTAATGCATATTTTAATATTTTTAATGCATATTTAACATTTTTTAAATTAGTTAAAAAAATGAAAAAATTTAATATTTTCTTATTTGGATAAAGAAAAGAAAATATTTTTGTTATTTAAAAAAAAAAAGCTTTCTTGGAAATCATGTTGACCCAAAAAAAAAAGCATAAACTTTGTGTTTTTTTTTTGAAAAATAAATATACTTTTTATATTTTAGGATCATTCATTTTTGCAAAAATAAGAATTTTTAGGTCATATTTCATATGTTTTTAATGCATATTTTTCTTTTTTAGCGGCATTGTTTAGGCGCACATTTTCGTTTTTTCAAGTGCATGAAATTTCGTGCCCTAGTAAGTATTAAATTGTGCTATTAAAAACAGAGCTGTTAAAATTTAATATTAAAATATAGAGTCCCAGTCAGCAATTTCGGAGCGCTCATAAATAAGACTTTTAAATGGCTCATAGAAATGATTATTGTTTGGTAGAAAATATGAACCCTCAGTAAACAATTCAAAAAGTTGTCTCTACAATCTAAAAAGCTGTCTCAAAACGAGGGTTAATTTTTCGGACTCAATAAAAATTACAAAATTATTTAAATTTATCAAGAAAATTTCGATTTTATACATTCTTTTTTCTGAGTCATTTATTTTATTAGATTTTGGTTCAAATAAAATTTCAAAATATTTGATTTGAATTAGATTTGAATAAAATATATTTTTATTTTGTTTGAAGGCAAATGAAATAATAATAAATTAATTGAAATAATAAAATTTTTAAAGAAATAAATTTTAATTGAAATTTGATGAAGAGATGTTTCAATTAAAAAAAGTATTTGAGTTGTGCTCAAATAAAAATAACAATTAAAAAATTATTTATTTCTAACTCATACCAAATAAATATCAACATTATTAATATTTTTATTTGTAAACAATCAATTACTTTAAAAATAATTTGAATTTTTTGGAAACAAAAAATAAAAATATACAAAAAACGAGTAAAAAAGTTGACGTCGGGCATGCAGACTATATAATACCCTACACCAGTCTGGTTAAAAGTCAACTAATATTTGGATCTGAAATACGAATGCACTGAGAGAATTAGCATCACTTCAGTAATGAATTTCTTCATAGTTTCAATGAAAATTGTCACTGAAACTCGTCTATTGAGACTTTTCATAGAATCTATGAAACCGGTTTCATTAAAGTCAATGTTTATGAAAAGTTCATAATATTAATGAAACTCTTCATAAAATGAATAGCCCACTCCTCAAGTAAAGGTTTGCCTTCCCAAAGTGCTGTAATAATAGCAGCACGGCTATCACTTGATAGTTGTTTTTTGTAAAGAATAAGCAATTTAGTTAATTTTGGTTAATTCAGTTCAAATTTAGTGAATAAATTAAATTTTTATACTTACCTGATACAAAATAGGCACTAGTTTCAAAAACAAAACAAAAAACTACGTAAAAACTAATTCACATAAATAAATGCAGATCAAACAACTTAGAGTCAAAGTTTGACTCTGGAGTGGAATAAAAAAAGTAAAATACAAAAATGTATAAGTAAGAAAGAGAAAAGAACTAAATTTGCTACAGATTGGAGTACTCCATCACCATAAGATAACACTCCATCATATAAACTTTGTTACTAGGGGTTATTTAGGTTTCAAAATAATGCAAAATGTAAAGGTTTGCCATTACCATGTAATGCCGGAAGTAAGTCCAACCCATTACTAAGGTTTTGCTGGGTATTAGTTTTAAATAAAATAACTTTTGACCAAAATACAAACTATCCGGTTCTTAGTGCAGTATTTAATAAAGAAATTTGTTGAAAATTAGTCAAATCGATTTGAATCCCGTTAGACAGATTTTTTACTGACATATTGTTTTAACTATACTACGAGTACATATAAAGTACCGACTTGTACTTAATGTAGCAACCTCTGTCCATCTATGGTTTAACATTTAATTCAGTTAATGAATTAAACATCTTTTTTGTTTAACATTATAATTTATTTATGAATATCCTTTAATTCCTATCTGAGTGTTAAACAATCACTTTTGCTTGTTGTTTGTAAAAATTACACAAAACTAAACACAACTACATGCACATTATATACATTAGAGTATACGTATTTGTATGTATGTGTGATAAATTTTTGATATAACTAGCTTTTTAAACAACACAATACGCTTTTGGTACTTAACAAATTGCCAAAACAATTTAAGGCATCACTTCTGTAAACACAAACATTGTACAAATACATGTGTATAAACACTCGCACGCACACACATATCAACTACATCATAAACCTGCAAACTAACAACACTTTAACTACTAACATGTTATCATGCTAAAGTTGTGAAATACAACTTTTATCGTTCCTGGAATCATATACCAAATGTAGCAGTTTGCTTTTTTGGGTGGTATAGTTGCCAAAAATTATGTAAAAATTTTAAAGTTCTAAGCCCTATGTTGTAGTAGCATCAACATCATCGTAGTCATCATTATGCTTTAACCAACCAACAAGTGTTTCTTATACCCAACTTCTATGTTCTTACTTGTATTGAAGCATAGAATCTCTGTTGCTTTCATCTTTATACTGCACTATGGGTGACAACATACTAAAATTAAAAAAAAAAATATATTTTTTTATTTGATCTTTTTTAGTTTGATTTTAAATAATAAATTAATATCACTTTCTGTTTAATTTGAAAAATAATTTAATTTTAATTTTAAAAATAATTTAAACAGAAAGTGATATTAATTTATGATTTAAAATCAAACTAAAAAACATTAATTTACCAAATAAAAAGATCAACTATACATACCCTTCATTCATTTGACCTTTAAGCTGGATTCAAACGCTATCCATCCCTCTCCATTAGAGTTCTTCAAAATCATATGGGGAAACAGGATGTTGTCCGATTTTTGCTCCTCAAGGTGGGATCGTGAATAGGTGGGATCGTGAATAGACTATCCCTAAAAATCGCAGGTTTTTCTCACTTTGTATGGTGATTTACATAAAAAAAAGAAAAAAAAGTTTAAGTCAAGTTTGTTATCACTTAAGATTATGCCCTTCAAGATTTATACATAAATTTTCAATCACAATTTTATATACTTTAGGAATATGAAATAAAGTTTACTAAATTGTTAACCGTTTTTAAATATTTGCGTTTTTATGATTTCACGAAAAACACAAAAGTTTTTCATATAGAAGCTAAACCGAAAAAATTTTGGAAAAAAAAGTATTTCCATTGGAAAATTTTTAATCAACGATATCGCGCAAACGGTTGTAATTTAGACTGCATATTCGTAATTATTGCCAAAATATTTAATAGATTTGATGTATGGCGTTTTATGGTAATAATTTTGATTTTTTTATATTTGAAAATTAAAAATTTTTGTTCACCTATAGCCGTAACTTTATCGTCATTTCGGGACCTTAAGATGAAAACTTTCTTAATTTTTTTTGATTGCATAAACTTCTAAAAGGTAGTCGCATTGTTGAAGCCTTAATGAGCTGGAAAGTCTTGCATTTATTTTTTGTATTTTTGTTAGATTGTTTATTACTTTCAATAAAACGTGTCTACTATTGTTACAATTCCCTACGAAATGCTTATTAAGTTAGAAGTGCAGCATGTATTTTTAATTTCATTTTCTCTGAATTTAATGCAACAAATTTCACTGCTGAAAAACCTGAGGGCCAATTTTATAGTAAGAATATGGGTACACACAGGAAAAACATTGGTTTGAATTCGATCGAAACCATTAAAACTAATTTATCAAAACATTATTTTATTTGGAGTTACCTATAATTGAGTACTAAATCAAAATTCCCTATTAAAAATAGGGAAAATGAATTAAAAGACAATCTTATTATCCAATTATTGGTATTTAAAATTAAAATTCAGTGGCTATACTTGAAAATTGGTGCTATTTATTACATTTATTCAAAAATTATCAATATTCAAAAGTAGTATCCTAATCAAATATGCCCTTAAATTAGAGCTTCACTAGAACCAACCGAATTGTGGATTGTATTGGTAACAGACGCAACTAATGATTGGTATTGGTAAACGAACTGTTTTTGTTTTCCTAACAAAACATATGTATAAATTCAAAAATAGACATTAAAATTAAATAGTGTTTGTGTTTGTGCCTAGTACGCCGTATTTCCGAGTTCGAATCCGGGAAATAAAAAAATTTAGGTGTTTTTTTTAATTAAAAAAAAAAATATTCATATTTTTAAAGATTAAATATGGCAAAGTAAACTAAAAGTAGTTATGGTGCAATGGGTAAGAGTGTGAACTATAAATCTAAATGGCCGGGTTCACTACCAGAAAATTCAAAAAAAGTTTTTTAATTTCAATAAAATTTTGTAGAACATAATAATATTTATGTGGAATATTAACATTGAATTAGACAACTGAATATTGGCTGGACTGTTTTCTGGGTGTATTCAATCGATTACTCGTTGCTCGATTAAGCAATCAATTTTGCTTAAAAATTGCTCGAATAGCTTAAAATGTTCAAATTTCAAATAATGAATATTTCGAATAATTTATATGATTAATCGATTAACCGAAATTTCAAAAAACTCTGCCATTTTTCTCCATCAGGGTATTCTCTTAACAAATACTTCACAGAGTTTTTTCTTTCAAAATATTCTACACCTTCAGGAATGAAAAGGCGATCGTTTCGGGGATTTTCCAGTTCCCCATCATTAGTCCTATTTATAAAGTGGGCATTGCCATAGAATACATAGATATCATACATGGGACTAATTAATTAGGTGGACTAAATAATTGATGATTTCATTACCATTAAATTGATATCAATTGTAATGAAATTATTTTCATTACCATTGGTAATGGTTCTAAAATTTAATTTCATTGATTAATGACAATGATTTTAAATTTCATTACCATTGATAATGATTAAATTAAAAAAAAATAATTGCCATTGACAGAAAAACGTAAAAATGGAGTAAAACTCGCTGAAATCGAAGATGGAATATGCTCATTCAGGCTCATGCTCATTTGAAATTAAATATTACTTTCCATTCCATTGTTATTTGTATCCAGATAAAGTTTAACGGAATTAAATAGATTCTCCTTAATAAATTATGTTTTATAACTTCCCTGGCCAAACCAGTTATTCGTTTTCATTTGTCTGAATTTTTTTGTAAACAAATGGTTTTTAATCAATTGTAATTAGTTTTTTTTATACATTAGTGATGATTTTTCTAATGAAAAACATTTCATTACCATTAAATGGTAATGGAATTTTTTTCATTGTCATTAGTATGATCTAATGGTAATGAAAATTCAATGGTAATGAAAAATTTCCATGTATGATAGATACCTTACTCTTCTTCTTTTTTTTTTGTCAACAAACACATTTTTTCACACACATTCAAGTTTTTTTTTGTATAGGTAGAGCGTACCACCTTAGAGGCAAAAAAAAAAGTACGCCGTACACCCTCAAATATGAAGTATTTTTGCAAGGAGGTTTCAAAAAAAAATTTTTTATTTCTTTTTGCCGAACGTAGGGGTTGCCATTTTTCATTTTTCGTTATATCTTTAGTATTTACAGTCGGATCTTAAAGTATGATACATCGATGTTTTTCTCTCGAGGAGACCAGTGTCTTGCTCTAAGGACATTTTGATCTCAAGTATCCCGTTCTAGTAGCTACCCACCAGATCTCAGTTGCTACCACCCTAATGTACCACCCTAATGTCAGAAAATTAAAGCTCGAAAAAAAATCATTAAACTTTTGCTAAAGAAGTTTTTCGATAAACCCAGTAGAAATTTTTTTATATATTGGTTGCCGAACGTAGGGGTCGGCTTTTTAAATTTTTTTTAATTGGATTTTTACTATATAGCAAAACACTGGTCTCCTCGAGGCAAAAAATCGATATATCACACTTTAAAATGCGAAAGCTATAACGAAAAATTTTTTTTGAAATTGCCTTCCAAAAATACTTCATATTGGAGGGTGTACGGCGAACTTTTTTTTTTAGGTACGGTCTAATGGGCATGTATGATTATATATGGGCATTGCTGCAATTACACAACATCGAAATTTCATATTTAGGATTTCGATGAATTTTTAAAGCCAACCAACAGTAGAAATCAGAGCTTCGAAGAATTAATTCCCTAATTCCCTTTTTTTTATCTGAATTTATATTTTGGGAATGAATTCCCGTTTAATTCAAGGAATTAAATTTATTTCGTTTAATTCCCTAAGGAATTACATTTTTTTCGCTTAGTTCCCTAGGAATTAAATTTTTTTCGTTTAATTCCCTGAATTTAAGTTTTCAATTTTAGAAAAAGTTTGTTTTTAGCTCTGAATATAACACTGGCGCTGAAAATTTTTGGCCCATAGCACAACCTATATAAGCATGGTAAAAAAATTCCATGTCTACACTGTTAGCTTTCCTATTACTGTTGTATGTATATACATAAGTATTTAGTTCTTAAATGTTTTAATACCATTTTACTCTTTGCTTATGCATTTCATCACTTGGCACCACAAATTGTTTTAAGCACTACCCGAAATAACTATAATATTGTCTACGTATCCGTCTGTCCGTAGGATCGTCTGTCTGCCTTCATTTCTAAATAGTATTCACAAGTTGATCTGGTTTTATTCTAACGCAATGAAAATTATGCCATTATTCACACAAAATTTGAAAACAATTCAAATTGTTGAGTTTTATTGTTTTTGGATAATTGTGTGCAATTCAGTTTTATGATACTAAATTGTAGTAAATTTATGTAAGTTCAAGTATTTTGAGGCATCCAATGAGTGTGAAGTATTAGATTATTAAAATTTTAATTGTGTTTTTCATGCAGATAGTGATAGTGAGGTTTGTTTGCATAAATTGCATTTAAAGTTGTTAAAGTTCTAATCACACCCAGCAAATGGATTCATGCTGATTGGATGGATTCAGTTACTGCTTTGTAGGCAGTAACAGAATTGTTCGGTTGTGAGTCGGAGTTTTCGTTTTTGAAACAGAAATTATGTTGTCTGCGTCGAATTTTTGACTGTTGTCACAACAGTTACCACCACAAAATTCGGTTACCACATCTGAACCCTTATAGTTGACAACAAATTCGGTTCCCAGCATGAATCTGTTTTCTTGTGTATAATTTATTTAGCTTAAACATGAAATATATGTATGAGATATGTGCTGTTGCTGGAAGCTTGCGGAGCTTGAAAAAGATAATTTAATTTTCAATCAACTCGCAACTTGCTCCCCTAGATGTGGTGGTACTCCCCATCCTATAATTTGAAAAAGTTTTCATTTTCATTTATTGTACAATAATATTTAAAGCCACATTTAGCTAATAGTATTAATACTAATAACTAGGACAGAGACTACCATGCACATACATGTTTGTAGTCATTAATCCAACAATGATTTTGACCAAATACTTTTCCTAATCAAATAATTTGCAACAAAATGGCATCGATTTGTTGTTGCATATTTTTGCATATTTTGTTACAAATGCATATTTTTGTATATTTTGCTTTTAAGTGCATATTTTTTGCATATTTTATGATTTTTATTCCATATTTTTGCATATTTTTCATTAAAGTTTTTTAGTTTTAAGCATTTGTTTTTGGATCCTTAGGGCATATTTTTTTGTTTTTAGTGCATATTTCCATTTAAGTGCATATTATGATTTTTCACTGCATATTTAAAGCGCATATTTTTAAGTGAATGAAAGTTGCTGCCCTGCTAATAATATATGTATATACGTGTAAATATCAATACTAATACTAAGGCCCGTTAACTTATCTCAATTTATACCCTGGTTAAGACCTCTACTAGCCTTAACCACTGGTAAACATATTTTTTGAATAACTTATCTAAATTTTAACCAAGCATTTCTTCTAAACAATGCTAAAATTTAACCATAGAAATTTCTGTGGTTAAGAAACTTAACCAAGGCTATTTTAGAACAATTCACCCTACATAAGATATTTTAATACATTACACTTGTAATGATGATTATTAAAAAAATTTAAAGTGCAGCTTTAACCAAACTTCGACTAAGAATCGTTTATGACACATGTAAGTATTTTCGATGTGCATTTCCACCACTTTACCAAAACTTATAAAAACTGCATCAGTACTTAAAATCGTGCACAAATTTTTGCTATTTTGAAATTGGCCTCATATAAGTAAAAAGGAAAAATTTATTTTTTTATTGGTTCAGGGAGCCAAAATCTGTCTTGAATAATTAAAACCAAAAATGGTGACCAATATTACAACAATTTGACACGAATTATACACAGCTACAAAATGAAAAGTCGCTGTTGGTAGAAGCTTGATACATACTTTTAGTATTTTACTTGCTGATTCCAAATCTCTATTCCGAATTCTCTATCACCTCCCAATTTTAAGAATTAAAAACGCGAAAAATAGCTTTCTACGAATTTTAAAATACTATACGAAATGCATTCAAATAGCTTAGGACTTTTTGTTACGATGGTAGTAAAGAATGAATTTTGTTCTCTAAAATACATAGGACAACATTCTCTTAATTTGTGTACCGTAATAAGAAAAAATTCTTTTGAAAACCACTCTCAGAAAAACAATTGTTCCATCAATTTTGGGTAACTTACATTTAAGAATTTGGAATCAGCGTATCAAATCTACTGAATGAACTACAAGACTACTGAATGAACTACAAGACTTTAATTCTTAAATATAAAAAAGCGCATAGAAATCACTCTCGCATTTATGAAATCTGAACCAATCATGTTTTAAATATTTTAAAAGTATGTGAGGAACCCCTGGACAACCCACAGTTTTGACTCGCAATTACAAAAAGATACAAAATCATGTACAGCGATTATTTTTCTACTCACTTTGATGTGCTGATCATATAAATTGCCTTAATTTAATAATCTATCACAAAATTTCCACTATATTTTTTTAATTTTATGCTCGAATCTTTCCGCGGTTGTCTCGATTAGCACGAAATACTTATTAATAGTTCCAATAATCCACTTTTATTTTATAGACTTACCAAATGGATTTAATTAAATCACCTCTCGTAGTATGCAAAAAGACACAAACATTTTATAGCATTTAGCGACCGCGAATCTTAAAAAAAACGACGTGGTCAAGTGTATTATTTTTTTTACGACCAGAAACACACAAAAAACCGCGAGAAAAACTTTTAATTTTCCCGTATTGAAAAAAAAAATTTTTGTTATTAATTTTTTTTTTCTTTTTGTTTTTATTCTGACATTTCATACTAAGGTTAACTACCCAGAGTTAAAATATTGATAAGTTATTATGGTTAAATTTTCATAGGGATAAAAATTTAGTATTGGTTAGTTACCCATGGTTAAGGTAAAGTTAACTTCTCGAGAAAAGTTAATGGGCCTAAATAAGGTAGATTTTAACAAATCCATATACCAATTAAAAAAGACAAGTTGGTAACCATTGTATTAAAACGAAACATTTCGAATCTAAATAAAGAAAAAATGTCAAAAAGGTAGTCGTCGCAGAATTGCAAATAAAAAAATAATTATACAGGGTGACCGCCGGGAAGGTATACTACTTGATTTGTTTATAATTTTTGATTAAATGAAAGACAATGGATCTTATATTAATAAATGTTTTTTTTAATGTTGGCAATTATGTATGGAATAAAATATCAGATAAATGTCCGCCTCTGTTAGCCTCACAAATGCGAGCCCTTTTGAGCACATTTTTCATTACATTCTCAGACATTTCACGCGGTATTTCATTAATTTCATCACGAATATTTTGTTTGAGTTGCTCAAGAGTTTCTGGTTTGTTTGCATAAACCTTGCTTTTCAGATATCCCCACAAAAAGATGTCCGGAGCAGTCAAATCAGACGACCGTGGAGGCCAATCAACATCACAATTTCTTGAAATAACTTGTTGTGGAAAGAGGTCTCGCCGTAATTCCATTGTAATCCTGGCTGTATGCGATGTGGTACAAAAACAAATTCAAATGTGGAAACAAATGCAAATCCTTGTGCAAAATTGTGGCCAAAGTTGTTCTTTGAAGACCAAGCTCCTGAGCACGGCGTCGAATTGAGGTTAATGAATTGTTTTGAACACTTTCTTGAGCAGCAGTAATTTTTTCAGCCGATCTTGCAGTACGTTGTGGTCCATGCTTGGATCTATCACCTACAGACCCTCTTTCTTCGAAATCATTCACTACACGATAATAGTGCGTTTTGTTGGCACGTTGTTTCTCCCAAAAATTTCACGTAACTTTCTCATAGTCACAGTAATCGATGATTGATTTTGATAAAATGTTTTAACGATTAAAACACGTTGGTTTATCGAATATTTTTCCATAATAAATTTGCCAAGTGCCTACTTCACGACTGCCAAATATGAACTGTCAAGACTAATGTTTACCCAAATTGCGGCAAAACAAAGTAGTATACCGTCCCGGCCGACACCCTGTACTTTGTGATCAATGCGAATATGAGATTAAAGAAGAATCTGATGATTTTATAGAATGTCATAAGTACTGGAAAAACTTGCACTCCCAGATGGGGTTTCTAGAAAACGTTCATTGTCACACGAATGAGTGACTACATGTATTTTGTTTTTGTATTGCATGTACTCTGTTATTGTATCTTCGTTCGTGTGAAGCAAAACGTCATCTAGAAACACCACCTCAATGTTCGGGTCTAAGTAATTTGAGAGGCTATTAAAAAATAATCTCTTATCCCCAGTGTTGCCAGAACTTGGCTACCAAAAATGGCAAAATTTTTGGAGAAAAATTGCCAAAAAAAATGGCTAAAACAAAGCTAAAAATTGCCCAGTCAGAAAAATACAAACGGGAAAGCGGTGGCAAAGCACTTTAACAGGTGGTACTAGTACTGGCAAAAAGTGCTTTCCCATTCTCAAAATGATAACATCATTAGACAAAAGGACCGGCTGTTCAAAAAGCGCCGGAAAAGCACTGGAGGAACACAATTTTTAAACATTGGCAAAACGCTGGCAAAACCCATAAATAGGTGGTCTGGAAATATATTTTCCAAAATAAAATTTAAAAAAAGTTCATATCTATTTTTTTTGGTCCTGCCGTGATTTGAACCCAGGCCGTCAGATTGGCAGACGATTGCTCTACCCACTGAGCTAACGAGACATATAATATTTGATAGCTAAACACATAAATGAGTGATAATCGCTGGACAACTACTGGCTGTGCCAAAATGCTAGTACTGGCAAACAATTTTTTGTAGCTAGTATGACAGTGTTGAGAGGGAAAAAAAAGTTAGTCTTGAAGGAGCTTTCCCACAAACAAAAAAATTGATTTTATAAAACAAAAAAAATTTTAAATTAAAAAAATCCAAAAAATTTTTTTTGCTTGCAACCGGATTTGAACTCGGAACCTTCTGACTACAAACATTTTTTAACGAAGCGTCAGCATTTTTATAAAATCATTGATCTACCAGAGAATTGATTTTTCTACGCCTGGTAGCATTGGCTAGGTAGCACTGGATAACCACTGGTTGCAAACCTTGGCATATCACTCTAAGCCAATTTTTTGCCAGTGTAGTTTTTTATAAGCCACCGAAATTTTTGAAAAACAAATACTGGTAAAACGCTTCTTACAAACGCTGGCAAAGCGTCCCAAATGAGTGTTTTGCCAGTCATTTATTTTTAACACCGTGGTTACCCAGTGGTATGCCAGTGCTTGATTTTTTGTACCACTGGCGATTTCTGACTGGGTGGTTGAACAATTTTGTAAGACCAATCTCGCAATTTCGTTCAAAACATTATTAAATACCGCGAAACCTGCCAATAACGATTATATAACGGTTATCTCACTTTAACAGAAAATTTTTGAGCAGCGGCTTCTTAAATCAAAATTGTAGAGTAAAAATTCAAACGAGGACATTAAAAACCCATTTTTTTGTAATTTTGGAGGAGGTCTACTCTCAATAGTGGACAATTTTCAAGATTTTCTGTTAAACCAGTTAATCTTATGGTTTTATTCAACCAGAGAGTTTTATTGCCAATAAAAACCAAACTATTTTTACATCATGAATTTAATGTCAGTGTTTCCAACTTATTAGTCAGTTGACTTTAAAATTTATATAAACATTTAAGTGCGTATGCATAATAATTTGAAAACCTTACAACACGTTTTTAAAATGAATTTTGTATGAGAAATTTGTTTTATAACACATTTATAATTTTATTTCTCTAAATATATAGGAGGAAATAAATTAAAAACTGAAATACAAACACTTAGCGTCATATGCATAATCACTTTTTAAATTTATAAGTGGCTTATAAAACAAATTTTCCATACAAAATTCATTTTATAAACGTGTTATAAGGTTTTCAAATTATTATGCATAAGCACTTTAATCTTCAGTCGAAATATTTAGTGGTTTTTGTGTAAAAATGATTATGTTATCAGTGGGATAAAAGCTAAGGATGATGTCAAGGCTTTTGAGGCTGCGATTGAGTTATCTAAAGCTTTTGGTGTGGAATTTGAATTGAATGCTGTAGAGCAGGCACGTAGCTAGGGATTTCTTTGCGGGGAAGGGGCTTTTCGAAAATTTTTTGTTTAATTTTTCCCGTTTTTTTACTGGGGATGCTTATAAAACTATGTATACAGAAAATATGTAACAATTATTTTAATTTTTGCATTAAAAAATACAAAAATTGTTTTTTCGGACTTTCTATATTTTCATATATTTAGTTAGAATATTCTTCCACCTCAAGTCCAAATTCTAATATGATATTGTCATATTAGATTTTTATTTGTTGTTTCAAATAGGGGTTGATCATTTTCATGATAGACAATACAATTGTTTCGTAGACATCACTCTATATTTAGTTAGAATATTCTTCCACCTCAAGTCCAAATTCTAATATGATATTGTCATATTAGATTTTTATTTGTTGTTTCAAATAGGGGTTGATCATTTTCATGATAGACAATACAATTGTTTCGTAGACATCACTCTACTCTTCAGTTGTCTTCAGTATACGAAAGTACAAAATTCTCGTCCCGTTGATTTTTTGTACCTTATGTAATGTCTCGGTTTGAGTAAGAAAGTTATCATTTTCTTATTGCGGACAACTGAAGAGTAGAGTGATGTCTACGAAACAATTGTGTTGTCTATCATGAAAATGATCAACCCCTATTTGAAACAACAAATAAAAATCTAATATGACAATATCATATTAGAATTTGGACTTGAGGTGGAAGAAAATATGTAACATTTAAAAAAACTCGTTATTTTAAGTTAAGTGAAAAATCGCAGAGATACACATATTTTTTACATTTAAAAATTTTTTGACTTTATTCAGTTAATTTTTTATATAGAAGTTTTATTTTGTATATTTCTTTGCTTAATTAAAATTTAAATTTTTCACAATGGTGTTATTTGTTTATCATGGCATCAGCTGTCGCTTTTAGAATTTTCCGAAGTTAATACTTAGTAAAAAGATAAAGAGCAGTTAATTGTAGACAGATGCACAAAATTTTATAAAAATATCTGTAAGAACGCAAAAATATCTTAAAGGGCGTTTAGGCCCTTTAGGGTTTTAAAACTTTTTTAATATTACAACTGAGAATGGCTAATAACCATAAAAGAAAATTTAATTTTTAACGAATTTTCCCAGTTCTAAACTATGTTATATACATATTTCAGGTGTAATTTAATTTCTAGGTGATTTCAATTTTCAAAAATTTCAGATTATTGTCAATATTTAAAATTTTCTGAAATCCATTTGTGATATGGAGTATACTGTTTTACCCATTTTCTGCCAAGCATGGATTCCGTGCGAATTTTCTGACAAAACTTCGTAGAATGATAAGTAGACGTGTCTTTAGAGATATGTTGGTAAAAAATGGATTAAACAATTTAAATACTGTATCTCATAGTTTTGTTACTTGATTTTAACAGTGAAATTATATTTTAACACTTTTTGGACAAATTTTTAATTTATTTTTCTGGTTTCCTTGTTCGATATTAGTTTTAAAAGGTTTTATTACAATATTATAGATTATCGGAAAGGTTAACTATTAAAAGTAAATTACATCATTATTATTTTGATTTCCAATGGACTGCGCCATTCCAATATGATCTTAGACTAATTTCAAAGCACAACAATAATTTCAAAACCGATGGTTCTGACGCGAAATAAAAGTAAAATTCCAGAGGATTTTTCAAAGTTAGCTCGGTTTATAGAGTTAGGAATCTCTTGCTTTCACGAATTAGTTAAAGTTCAAATGTTCTTTTCGGTTCTATTATTTTATTCGGAATTATCAATTATGACATGATATAATCTTATACTCATAGAAAAATCCTGAAAAAATAGCAAAAAAAAAAGCTTTTGAAATTAGTAAATCCTTTTTGCTAAATATTAGTAAGATGGGTACAGCAAAAATGCAACTGTTAAATATACGAAATTTTAGTGATACTTGAGTTAAATTTCGTTTAATTGAATTGCAAATTTACCTTCCTAATATTGGCTAAAAAATATTGCTGAATATTAGTAGATAAAAAGCAGTAAAGAAATTGTTATATATTCAAAAGTTAATTTATCTTTAAATTTACTTGAGTTGAATACAAATAACGGTCTCTCCTTCTACAATAAACAGAAATAATTGCTAGAAAATAGTAGACTGCTTTATGCAGTGCAGATTTTTTTTTGCATAAAGAAAATAAAAAAAAAGTAAACATTTAGAATCATTTGCGATGGTTTAGTCCAATAATTTCCAGGAAATTTTTTGCTCAATTTAGCAGGATAAAATGTCATTTTCGATTAACTAAAAAATAGCTGAAATTTTGTAAATTTAACAGATTTTGTCTTGCTGTTTGTATCTTTCTAATGTTTAGCAAACAGATTCAGCATTTTTTTCAGCAAAAATTTTAAAAGCTTTTGCATTAGTATATGAACAACTGAAAAAATTTCTCAAATGAACGAGTGAACTAGAGGAACACACTAGTTCAAAAATAAAATTGATTGAAATGAACTGTGAACTATAATGCCAAATTCTAGTGATTTTATTCCGATTGTTTGTTTGTACAAAAGTTGTGTTTATGCGGCAGTCTATCAACGTTGGCTTGTGTCATTCCCATACAAATTTGACATTAGTAACGTTGAAAGTTAACACTAAACGTTGGCTAATGTCAAATTTATATGGAAATGACGTAATCCAACATTGATAGATTGCCGCGCAAAACACAGCTAAAATGTTTTATTATGTGTGAAAATTTCCGCGGGTCCTCACATTTTTTATCACAATAGACCAACACTCAGGGGATGTCATACAGTGCTTTGATCCCATATAACGATGGGCAAAAAGAGAAGGAGTGGAGATAGAGTTTTGAAATTTAGTACACTGACATAGAACCCCTTAGTTAAGAAAAGTTTTAATTTTTGGAAATATTGGGCCAAGGACACGCCCACCTCCCATAGATCCCGAAATTTAAAAATATTATATCAGCTACATAAATGGACGTAAAATTACAAAAAGTATCCATTGAGGTACACATAAAACTGGAAACGTTTGTGTCAATTTTTATCAAAATCGAACCAAGGACTCTTAGTCCTGCCATATATCCTTTATCTTAAAATATTTATAAAATCTGCAAAAAATATCCGATTGCCATGAAATTGAATGCAGGTGAAGCCATATTTGTGCCAAATTTGGGTAAAATCGATTCATTAATAAAAAAAATGCCTCTCATAAAAAAGCGTTTTAAACGCTTAAAATGATTTTTCTAAAACAAGAAAATAAAATAGGATTAAAATAGGAAACCATGTGAATCCGCAATCCTCTATACTAGACCGTACCACCTTACAGGCAAAAAAAAGTGCGCCCTACACCCTCCAATATAAAGTATTTTTGCAAGGCCATTAAAAAATATTTTTTTTCTGGCTAAACTGCAGTTTATGGGGTTTCGTCGAAAAAATATTAAAAAAATCATGGATGGTAACCGAAACGAATGCGGTTATCGTTAGGGTAGCGCTATTTTAGATTATTTAGGTAACGGTATTTTAAGGATAACGATATTTCCGTTATTTCGGTAATGGTATTTTAAGGATAACGGTGGTCATTTACGAGGTTTTTGAATCGATATCGGTATTTTAGCGGTATTGCCTGCCAACCCTGAAAAAAATATAAAAAGTATGACCTCCTCTGGAATTAAAAAAGAAAAAACCGTAAATAATTTTGGGACGGGCTCGATCCCGGGTGGCCCGTGGGGGCAATAAACGGGGGACATAGTAACATGTAAGTGTGGGTTCTCAAATTAAAGTAAATTGTCTCACGATTTCAAAAATGTTATTTTTTTTATCCATAAAACGTCGCCCTAACCAAAGAGTATACATATAGAGAGAGACGATCCTTCCAATGCCTCTCTTATATTTTTAGCGAAGTCGGGCGAGCAAATAAAAACCGGGTGAAAACAGTTTGCACACACAAAAGATGCTGTGAGTACTGTGAGGGGAAAAATGTGATGACGCAAAATTTCCTTTTTCATTATTCTTCTTTGAAATGAGTGTTGTCAACTTCTAACACAACATCATTTACACAATGAAGTACCTACACAATTTATACAAAACTATAAAATCCACGAATTTTAATGAACAAAGTTTTAATAAGTACCTATGCTTTCATCATTTTCCCTACAGGAATTTTTTGTGTATGAATTATAGACTCTCCATGTAAAATAATTTTCTCTGCGATTGATTTTGAAGTTAATTGATAAAAAAAATATTAAACCTAATGTGTGGTGGAGACACCAAATTATTTTAAAATTTTATTACGTATTTTATTTCATTTGTAGACACTACATTAACAGTGAACACAGTAAATTAAATTATGACGCATTATGAAATAATCTCGTTCCCTTTAAAAGCATCTAATTTCCCCGCAATTCCCCTGTATAATAGTTGGAATTTCTCCTTATTTTACGCTCTTTGATTTTACACAAGCAAAATGTGTTATTTTGCTTGTGCCCGAGTTCGCGAACAAATAAAAAGAGAGCCGATTGAGCGAGACAAGGGGGGATCGATACCCACTGCCCTAACTAGAGTCATTTTAGTCCCTTAAGAGGGGGGACTGAAAATGATGATTTTTTTCTTTAATAAAATGGTACTCAAATGATAGAAAATGTCCCCACGACTTCAAAAACTATTTTTTTTTTCAATAATTGATAAACGCATTAAAAATTTAAACATTTTTATAAAAAAAATAATTTTTTTTTTTGGAAAAATCGCGCGATTAAAAATATTTTTTATATAACCATTTATGATTTTATAGATTTATATATCGTTGTCATATGTAACACAAAGTATAAGTGTATATGATTATATCAAAATATATTTAGTTATAAAGGACTTAAACCAATTAAAATAATTAACTAGATTGCATCCCAGTGTGCAATTAGAATTCGAAAGCACTCATAAAAGAGCACTAAGACCTTCTGAAATTATAGCTATATGAGGGAGTATTTCTTCATCGATGAAGCCCCTTTCCGATCGCACTTTTACGACTCATAAAAGACCCTGAATTGTGAGCATTATTGGAAAATTTAGAATTTTCTGAGCTGCTATGAGTCATTTAAGATTAATTTTTAAGTTATTTAGGCGTAATGGAAAAATTTTAAAAAATGTCGAATACACTCATATATACGAGTCTACTATGTTTCATTTATGACTCGAAAATTTCAGCACGCTGAAAATTATCATATCCTAGAGTCTCTTACGAGGCATAATTTCTGAGCGCTCAGAAAAATGTTGGCTGCGATATTATTGAATCTTGAATTTCGAAAAGGGCTCAGCTCCTATTTTACAAAATTTTGTATTTAATTGTAATGAATATTTTCTCCATTAAATATTAGTTTAAAGAATTTTTTTTTTGTTTTTGTTATTACGGATAACATTCGTTAAGTTACCAAAAACTCAGGTAGCTTAAGAGATATTGAGTTTCATATATTCAGTTCAGATTTTCACAGCGTATTTTTAAAAAAGTACAATTTCGCAGTCGGCGAAATTTATAAAATTTTAACTTTATATTGTTTTTAACAATTTGCTAAAATTTAAACTCTTGAAAATACAGCTTTAGTTGCCGACAAAAGAATAAAAAAAATTATTTACAATGGTTTTCCGTGTTTTTTTCTTCTCTCGCAAAGGTCTAGTAACGGAGTAATTGTCTTTATTCAAGTGAGAAATTCAATCGAATTTCAATAAATATCTTGAACGTGTTAAAATATTTAATTGTTATATAAATTTAATTATTTTAAAACAATTGTATTAATATCACAAGAAAACCGAAAAATAACCGAAACCGCGGTTTTTATAATTTTAGAAAACCGAAACCGCGGTTTTCAAATTTTTCTGTTTTTAGCAAATTCTAGTATTTAAATAACGATTTCACAACCTTTAAAATAATACCACACCCAGCAAAATTGTCGAATACAAAGAACTGGTTGTAGAATAACTTGTATTTGAATGCAACCTGTTCTACTTTATGTTCTATCATCGGTGATTTTGGTTTGAGTTTGTTCCAAAAGCAACAGGTTCTTTTCCTCCAAACTAGAACAGGTTGCTTTGAAACCGGTTCTAGAACCAGTTATATAACTGCTTCTGTGACAGTGAAATCTTACATTTTGACTCCCAGGAATTAGTTCTATAACCTGTTCCATGGAACCGATGGTGAAAAGAGTGTTCTAGAACAGATTCAGAGGTAACCAGTTAAAAAAAAATTTGGCGGGGTTAGAACTTTTTCCCATAGGATCAATCAAAATAAGAAAGTTTATTAAATTTTACGAAAAAACGTCGCCGGAGTCTGAAAAGTACTCAACATTTTATTTGAAATCAGAGATTATTTTTTAAGTACACAAAGTTTTTATTTCCTGAAAAGTTTTAAAATTGTTTTCATTATTTTTGATTATATTCACATTATTTATGAGAAGCCGAGTTTTTATATTCCAGTTATTAGTTTTAACTAAAAACTTCTAATATTAAAAAGATCATGTTTTTGAAGGATTTAAAACAGACTGACTGGAATTAGTTCAATACGACCCTTTGGAGAAAACGAAAAAAGATTTGTTAATTAAAGTATAATTTTATAAACTATTGTAAGTTCCTAGTGCATTCAGATCTTAAATCTGGCCAAAATGTAGTTTTTGAGAAAAAGGATATACGGGAGATAGTCATGTCCTTGCACCGAATGAAAGGAAATTTGCCACAGAGATAAAAAGTATAATTTTATAAACTGTTCTAAGTTTTTAGTCCATTCTGATCACAAATCTACCCAAAATATAGTTTTTGAGAAAAAGGATATATGGGAGGTAGTCATGTCCTTGCACCGAATGAAAAAAATTTTACACAGAGCTAAAAAGTATTATTTTACAAACCATCTTAAGTTTTTCGTGCATTCTGATCATAAATGTAGTTAATATATGGTTTTTGTGAAAAAGGATGTATGGGAGGTAGTCATGTCCTTGCACCGATTTTCCAAAACTTCGAATTTTTCTTAATTTACATGTTATAAACCAGCACACCAAATTTCATTCTTCTGCGATAACTCCTCTAATTTTTCCGATTGACTATATGGGGACGAAGCACTGTGCGTCGGTTATTTTAGTGTTTAAAATATGGGATTGGAATGGGTTCGTCAGTGGTGTACGTAAAAATGAGACATGTTGATATTAAATTCCTTTTCTCTATCAAATATCTAAATTTCATACTAATCTGAGAGTACAGCATGGAATACATTCCTTGTAAGAGGTTTTCTTAAGAAAATAGGTGCTTTTTTCAATGTTTTCTTAAAAACATGGAGATGATTATGAATATTTTATTATTTTTAAAAGTTTTTTTGTACACTCACAATATATTTTCCATAACCGATTGGGGTTTATTTAAAAAGTAATAGGTAAAGTTTGTTTTCAATTGAAGAATCAATTAAAATACATTGAAACATATTGTTTAACTTTTTTTGTCAACCAATAAAAAACAAACCAGAAAAAAATATGTATCGTCTGTAGGAGTTGTTATTTTCAGTCAAATATTCTATTTTTAGATTTCTATTTGTAGAAAAAATTATTTAAATAATTTCGTTGTTTTCTGTTTTAAAACAAAAAATTCAAATATTTTCGGTTTTCTTTTTTGTTAAAATAGTTTGTTTATATACAAAATTATTTCAATTCAAATTACAAGAAATATTCTTTACTCATACACACAAACATAGCCAATAAAAATATGAACGTGTCTATTGTGTATGGTGTAGTGTTTTGAAAATCGAAACAAAAAAAAAACTTTCAAATATGAAAAAACAAACCACAAAATCGTTTTTTTTTTACGTTTTGTCAGTTAAAAAATTGATGATTGTTTTAATAGACTTTTCAATTATTTTTATTTTTTTTTCTGGATTGTTTAAACAATGTTTGAAAATAAGTAGCAAAATGGTTTGAATATAATGAAAAATCAGTAGTCCTTTTTTTAATAGTGTTTTCAATTAATTTAATATGTATTTTAGTTTGTTTTTAAGGATAAAATATTGTGAGTGTATCAAAAATTTTTATGTATCATGTCGAAAGTTTTTTTAAGATTAAGGCTCAGTTTTTAGGATTTAGATTATCTTTAAACTTACTCTTAACGAAAAAATCTGTAATGGGTACTGAAAATTTTGCTGTTATTTCTGGAAATTTAACTGTTTTGGGCCCAGCTGATCTGTAGTACAACAAAATTTATAAAAAAAATTAGTAGCCGCTACTAAATTTTAGCAAAATTGTTGTAAACTGCAATTCAAAATCGATTTGCTAAAATCAGTTAAAAAACTTACTAAATATCAATAATTTTAGTACAATGAAATTAGAATAATAAAATTAGAAGAATTCGCTGAGGCCAGCAAGACAGAATACATATTTTCGGCTTTCGCTACAAAGCCATCATCAGTGTCGTTTGCCTTGACGGGTTAATAATTTTATACGTATTCTGCCTTGTTGGCCTTATCGAATTCTTTGAAATTTTTTATTCTTTGTAATTTACTTGTGAAAATTGTCTTTCTTTAATTTGAAAAATAATTTAAACAGAAAGTGATATTAATTTATGATCTAGAGTCAAACTAAAAAGAACATTCATTTACCAAATAAAAGATCAACAATACATACCCCTCATTCAAAAAAAATGAATGAAAAAACTTTTTTCTTTCGAGTGTAACAAGCGTATAATTACTTCATCGTACTTCAAATTTTGAGTCAAAATTGCAGACGGTTCTCCAGTTATTACCTTTTTATGCATTGGGGATACAATAAAATTTTCTGAGTGTTATTTCCAAACTAAGAATATATCAATAGTAACAAATATAAACTAAACAAGAATTGTAAAAAATCAACGAATTCTTGTAAAAAAAATTTTTTAAATTAGTATATTTTTCTGCTAAATTTGCCACTTGGTTTTAAAAAATTAGTAAAATGTTTTGCTGAAATTAGCAGCGAAAATTAGTAAAAAGATCCGTAATTTATAATAAGAGAATAGCAAAAATGATTACTAAAAAATTGTACTAAAAATCAGTGTAAAAATAGTAAAGTGCGATTGAAAACTGTTTACAAATTTTTTTACTAACTTTTTTATCTGAGTGTAGTTTAACGCAGTTTTTAACTGGAATACCCCTAGCAAAATTCGGTATATTTGGTTTTATTTCAATAAAGACCAAAATTCTAATCGAGAAAAGTTGTTTTGTCAAATGTTTGTTAATAAACTTGGAAATGGCTTACATAATTAATTTTCGGTTTAACTAAACCAAGTTTAACTGACATCCCAAAAAATCGGTCTAGGATTTTAAGTATGGGCAAATAAACAGCCGAATGTAAATGGGTCCCTTGCCCACCCCAAAAAATGGTCTAGGTACACCTATGACTCCACTACTGTTTTCACCAGTCATTGCATAAAGAGAATTTAGCTCGAAAATCTAAAAATCTCTTAAATTTGGTGAAAAAGCTCCATATATTTCATGAATCTAGTTCAAATAAAACTTCTTTATAGCGTGTATGAAACTTTTGATAAATAAAATGAAGATTTTCACCAAATTTTACTAAACGTTTCATTAATTCAAAGAAAAGTTTCAAGGAACGAGTTCCAGTGAAAATTCGTTGGTTTTATGCAAAAGTTCATTAATATCATGAAGTTAATTCTCTCTATTCTATTTTCTATTCTATTTTCACTAGTAATGGGACAGGTCCTGCTTTCACCTGTCATGAGACGGATCACAGGATAGGTCCTGTGATCCAATTGTCCTTTCGGACAATTGACTGATGGAGAGTCATTATAACTGACCCCTGTTTTCCCACATGGTGCTTACAGTTCATGTTTTGCTTATTTGTTGTTAAAATATAAGCTATTAAACTACCAATTCTGCAACTGGTTCCACTGTAACCTTACATGGAACTGTTTCCGAAACAAGTTCCGCGGATCTTATATGTAAGGTTTGACTGATGGAGAATCACTTCTAGAACTAGTTTCAGAACTAATTCTAAGGCAACCGGTTCCATTTTGGAGCTATAAAAGCGGTTGCTTTTGGGACAATTTCAAACAAAAATCATCGGCGTTAGAATTGACAGCGGAATGGGTTGTATAGGAGAAGTAGCTATTCTACAACCAATTCTTTGGAACAGAGAATCCTGGGTGGTTGAAATTGGTCATAAACTTTATGTATTAAACAAAAATTGACCAGATTGTTAGAAGTTTTGTAGAACAAGTGACAGTGCGTTGATACAAATTGAAACATATAAGTAAAATGTAATCCATGCATTAGATACACTGTGAGACAAATGGTAGGGGTCAGTGATCGGGAAGGGTTCAAACTACCGGGGAAAGTTATATCGGTAAAAAAGAAGTGTCCCGGCGTTTCGCTGGGTCAACCCTAGGAATCGAGATATATCGATTTGACCTTTGGTGGTCTTTTTTTTGACATAACTCGAGAACCACTAGTCCGATTTTGCTCAAACAATTTAAAAAAAAATTAAAAATTACAATTCCTTTAATCTGTTCATTTAACGTTTTTCTATATACTCAACAGTTTTGCCGGTAAAAATAAATGTATGAAGAAAAAAATATTTTTTGCATAAAATATTAAAAAAAAGTAATAAACAAAAGGTTATTGATTTTTATGGTAGCGGTAACAAACATTTATTTTTACCGGCAAAACTGTTGAGTATATAGAAAAACATTATATGAACAGATTAAAGGAATTGTAATTTTTAATTTTTTTAAAATTGTTTGAGCAAAATGGGACTAGTGGTTTTCGAGTTATGTCAAAAAAAAGATATATCTCGATTCCTAGGGTTGACCCAGCGAAACGCCGGGACACGTATAACTTGTTTTTGACCGATATAACATTTCCCGTTGGTTTCATCCCATCCCGATTTTGACTGTCGCATAGTGATATTAGCTGGTTAGTACATTTTTCTTATCACATTTGTTGATATCTCCCATATGCATCATTTGGACTAAATAATAACCAACCAGTTCTTAACCACTATTTCCTTTATGTATATCTTTTATGCTCACTACATTCTACCTGTAAACACTAAATAATTGAAATTCAATTTATTTATGACAACTACAAGATTATATATACTCTAACAAATAAATACATATTTACAATTGTTTTTTTTTTTTTTTTTGTTTCTGTTGATCTATTAAGTAAAAATCATTAGTTGAAAATCTTAAAATAAAATATATAAATGAATTATATGTAATTAATTTATAGCTGTCATTGATATTTACGTCGTCATTAACATACAAATTCTTTTACTACATAATCTTTTGAATTAAATTATGCGAACTATTAGAAAAGTTTAGTGCCCTTATAAAATGTGTTTTTGTATGAAAATGTTTACGAATACTTAAAATATGCGTAAATTTAAGTGGCTTAAGTTAAATTAAAATTCAAAATGAGTTTTTGACAAAAACATTAAGAGTTTGCATAAGAAACACTTCGAACAAACAATACTTACTACAATAGCCACAATGGTCATATTTACATACATTTAGTATTTTTATCATACTTGGGAATTTCATTACCATTTGAAATTTCATTACCATTAGTTGATACTAATGTCAATGAAAAAAATTTAATGGTAATGAAATATTTTTCATTAGAAAAAATATTACTAATGGTAATGAAATTGCACTAATGTATAAAAAAAACTAATTACAATTGATTAAAAACCATTTAATTACAAAAAAAGTTCAGGTAAATGAAAACGAACAACGGAGTTAGCCAGGGAAGTTATAAAACATAATTTTTTAAGGAGGATCCATTCCGTTCTGCTTTATCTGGATACAAATAACAAGGGAATGGAAAATAATATATAATTTCAAATGATCATGAGCTTGAATGGGTAATATTCATCCCCAATTTCAGCTAGTTTTTCTCCATTTTTACGCTTATCTGTCAATGCCAATTTTTTTTAATTGATGCAATATCAATGGTAATGAAATTAAAAACCGTTGTCATTAAGCAATGAAATTAAATTTTAAAATCATTACCACTAATTAAAAAAATGGTAATAAAAATAATTTTATTACAATTGATATCAATACAATCCACCTAATTAATTAGTCCCATGTATGATTTTTATCCATAAAATTTCGCACATTTTGTTAAGTAAAGAATACGAAATATAATATACTCACACATGCAAAAATTAAGTTTTCCATAAAATTGTGTACCCTTCATTATGCATATCCGAATGTGCAAAACTCTTCACAATGATAGAATTTGATATCAAAGAGGGTGATATCAAAAAATGTGATAAAAACCATGTAACCAGTTAATTTCTAATGCATGGATTACATTTGAGTTATATATATCAATATATATCAACGCATTGTTACCTGCTTTACAAAATTTATAACAATCTGATAAATTTTTGGTTAATACATAAAATTTGCGACCAACTTTAATAGCTTATCGTTTAATAACCAATGAAGCTAAACACTAAGAGTCATATGCATAATCACTTTTAAAATTTATAAGTGACTTATAAAACAAATTTTCCATACAAAATGCATTTAATAAATGTGTTGTAAGAGGTAAAAGTAATGCTTTTAACAAAAACTAATACATTTTACAAACTTTGTCGTATGCTAACACGACTTCAACTCGGTAACGATTTTTCGTCATAATTTTTGATAAAAATGCATACACCAGAATTTTTGAGTCATCTATTCATTACATTGCGAAAAGTATAATGTTATTGATACTCAAATGATCGTTGGAATATAAATAATCACCTAGTATAACAGAATTGAAGTTTCTTTGCAGCATGTAACATTCACGAGATGAAAAAGGATGTCTTTAATAAGATTTGAAAAAATCTTGTAAACTCCGTTCCTAATTTTCACACCAAACTATTTAACGAGTAAGGAAAATAATGGCATATTTGGATTCACCTTTTGTTTCGGAAAGAAAATTCTTACAAAACTTTTCGGAAAGAAAACGAAAAAAGTAACCAAATGTAAACTCCGTTACTGTAAACTCCGTAACCAAAATTGTTTGTATCAGTGGGGAAATTCTGTAACTTTTTAACGAAAAAATTCGGTAGTTAATTTGACAAGTTTTCATAGTAAACTGACAACTTAACTACCGAATTTTGTCGTTAAAAAGTTACAGAATCCCACTACAGATTGCAATAAAAAAAATGTAGGTAATTGTTTAAAATATTTTAAAATAACCATAAACAGAGGTGATTCAACTAATATTTATGCGTCAAAAGATGATTCAACTAATAATTTTGAGTCAAACCAAAAAAAGTTATTAGTTTTTTACTCTAAACTGCTGGACCGAAAAACGATTGATTTTGCATTTCATTGGTTTAGAATAGATATTTCGAGCCATTACTGACATTAGTTTGACAAATTAAATTTATTTCACACAATTTAAGAATTTTTTGATCGCGAAGTGTTAGGCTTTTGATATATTATTTTGTAACTTCGCAACCGCTGATTGGATTTTAAAAAATTTAATATTTTTGAAAAGCATTTAAAAGGACCAAAAATACAAAATTAAAAAAAAAAACAAAACCCAAATGCGAAAAACTAATAAATAGAAGATTTTTGTAACATACGCATTTTTTTTGTTATATCTTTTGCTTGTGGAAATGTAAACTCCGTTACTACAAAAAAAATTAAAATTGTACAAAAAAGTTATTGCGACAACTTGTAGAAGAGATTTGTTGCAATTAGGTTAACAATGAATAAACTACTGATTCCATTAAAAAAAAACCGAAATATATACACTTTTTCAAAAAAAATCTAAATCCAGGTGATTAAACAAAGCGCTTAATGATAAAGTTGTATTCTGGCATACAAAAATATTCTGGCGTACAAAAATATTGAATAAAAAAATTAATAATACAGTTTCGGAGATGTGATATAGTGTCCAATATGGCCGACTAGATATTGGCAACTTGTCTTCCTTAAAGTTTTATCGACGTCATATTTTTTTGTTAGTTCAATGAACTTATTGTATTTGTAGTTATACACAAAACAATTTTGGTTGTCGTAGGTTAAGTATATTCGAAATATACTAATCATACAGACACATGTATGAGGCTTTCCATTCCAACTGTCCACCTAAAGAAAAGTACTACTCTGTTTCAAAATATGGTATGCATTACGGGTGTTTTTCTTCTTTTTTTGTTTCATATTGTATACTAGAGTAGTCCAAAAAAAAAAACATGAAAGTTGGAATTCGCGATCTTCACAATCTTGCCCCTATTCCTTTATGTCTAAAAACTTTCTGTGCCAAGTTTCAGCTACATCCGCTTATATTTAGAGGTAGCAGAAAAAGTTATCTTTAAGAATTAGTAATTTACCTCTAGAGTAATTTATACAAAAAGAAGGGTTGACTTTAAATTGAATTATTTCTTAACTTGTAGGCTTTTATTTAACAATTTTCAGTTAATGTGAAGAAAAGTCATTTGAAATCAAAACTTAAAAAAATTAAGTAACTTTTAAGTAATTCGCGGTTTTTTTTTTTAAATTATACAAAAAAATATATATTTCAGTTAAAGTTTCCGAATTTTCCGAAAAGATGTAATTAAAAATTCAACATGTTTTTGCCTTGTATACGCAAACTTCTCAAATCTGATCTTAAATTTAACGAAGATTATGAATCAGCAATCGAAATTTAAAAAACAAAATTGTGGTTTATAAATTATTCGCGGTTTTGGAAAATTCAAAAAAACTCAAGTTTTTTGAGGTATTTTCTTAATCACCTGTATTATCGAAAAATCCAATCCCAACAAACAATTAGTTGCGTTTACGCACAGTTTTCGGTCTGTCATAAATGGAATCTAACTCCGTTTATGTACCGTTTTCTGAATCCGTATACGGACCAGAAAACGGAACTTAAGGAAAATCGAAACTGATTCGAATCCGTTGAAAGTCCGTCAATGACGGACCGTTTACGGACCGCAATGTCGTATTAAAAACTGACAAGTCCGTTTAAAGTCCGTCAATGACAGACCATTTACGGACCGTCATGTAAAAAACGGACTAGTCCGTTGAAAGTCCGTCAATGCCGGACCTTTTCCGGACCGTTATGTCGTGTGAATAATGGGGTGACTCCGATTTGTATATCTAACTAAATTGACCAATTATTAACATTAATATTTTACATGTTTTTTAATAAATTAATTAAAAAGTTTTTAAATTTTATTAAACATTTTGTGTACAGCCGGTGCAGTTAACTTCATTAACCAGCCATTAAATGCGCAATATTGACCCATAACGAAATCCAGTATCAATCTACAAGCAAAAGAAACAATTTGTTAATTAAGGTTTAATTAAATGTATTCACGATTGCAGTTTTTTATACGATGCAAATTTTGCAAACTTTTTTACTGAAACTACTTAAGCAGGGTTTACATTATACCATAAGTCATAGAACCTGTCAAAAAAGTGATTCAGATAGCCAAAATCCTATAGTATAAACACCATATAACTGATAAGTACAGAAAATTCGATTCTAATGTAAAACCCGCTTTAGGATACCATAAAATGTTTATATTTGTTTAATTGCATTCGGTTACACGAACCATGGTGAAAAAAGTTATAAAATTTCATAAACACTTACTATTTAATGACTCTACGTGATTTAAAGCAATTTGGCTATTGTGGAAAGTGGCCAAGACAGGATGCTCACTTTTGCGACATCCAGAAACTTTTTAACGAAAATCCTAAAGTACCGTCCGTTATTGTTCCGTATACGTACAAGATTTGAAGGATACGTGTTTTACGGACAGTTAACATGCCGTAAAAGGTGGATTGATGATTCCGTACATGCCGGAGAGTCCGTAAAAATGTTTCTTGCGATTTCTTATACTTTTGCAATTTACTTACCAAGAGCCTTCATTATATATAACACAGATTTAAATTTAAAAAAGGATTACAGATATTCTTGCAAATTAACTTAAGATTTGACTTTTTTTTAATATTTCGCTATTAAAGGGTTCTTCAATAAGAGCGCTACAAAAGTTTTTTTAAAGAAAACAAAAACGGTTTTGGATATCAATGAAATTCTTTATTCCTGTGAAAGTACGTTCGACGCCATTATGTATGGAAATCGATCTCTTTTGCATGGCCACCACGGGCACGCTTGCAGAAGTCCAGGCGCTGAACCCAATTTTCGACGGTTTTTAAGCATAAATCGGCCGATATTCGTACGAAGTTCATCAATCGTCGCTGGCTTGTTGGCATAGACCATAGATTTGACGTAGCCTCACAGGAAATAGTCCAACGGCGTCAAATCGCACGACCGAGGCGGCCAATCGACTGGACCATTTCGTGAGATAACACGTTCTCCAAACTTGGTTTGCAATAAATTGATTGTGACATTCGCTGTGTGGCTTGTGGCGCCGTCCTGTTGGAACCACATGTCCTCCAAGTCCATATCATCCAATTGGGGCCAAAAATATTCGGTTATTATTGAACGGTAGCGATTCCCATTCACAGTAACGTGCCGGTCTTGATCATCACGGAAGAAGTACGGCCCAATGACGCCGCCGACCCATAAACCGCACCAAACCGTAATTTTTTCGGGATGCAATGATGACTCATGGAGTACGTGTGGATTGCTGTCTGACCAATAATGCATATTTTGTTTATTGACGAAGCCATTCATTATGACGACCATAAATTGGACATAGCGCTCTTAACGTTGAGGCCACTGACTCCGAATTTCGGTAGTAAATTTTAATAATTTCGACTCGTTGTTGGCTCGTATATCTTTCCATCATGAAATTGCAAACCTTACTGGAGAGAAATTTTGTAGCGTCCCTGTTGAAGAACCCTTATTTAGCTTTCTATAATTTTATTGCTACCAAAAATCCTATCTCACATAATAGGATATTTCATAGATTAAATTAATTTTCAACTTCTTACCTCCAGTGGTTTGGGCAGGCACTTTTCCAATTTGTGAGACTGTTTATGGGGAGACTTTTCCCCTTTTTGCCCGTTCAGGTATATATATATTATTTTAAATGGTACTTTTTGGAAAAACGAAATTTTTTGGAAAAAGATACTTTGTTTTTACAAAGCACTTTATTTGTACTTTTTTTTAGAAAAAGGTACTTTTTTTTGGAAAAAGGTACTTTTTTGGGAAAAAGGTACTTTTTTTGGGAAAAGGTACTTTTTTTGGGAAAAGGTACCAAAAATGCCGTCAAAACGGACGTCTACACCGGTCGAGGAACCTACATACCAAATTTCAACTTCATAGCTCCAGCAGTTTGAGCAGGCCGTCAAGGGGGAGACTTTTTCCCATTTTTGCCCGTCCCTGTAAAAATTTCCAAAACTCCCGTCTTGGTGGATGTCTGCGATAGTGGAGGAACCTTTATACCAAATTTCAACTTCCTACCTCCAGCGGTTTGGGCAGGCCGTCAAGGGGACGTCTTAGCGGACGTCTACGCCGAAAGAGGAACCTACATACCAAATTTCAACTTCCTAGCTTCAGCGGTTTGGGCTGGGCGATGTTGAGTCAGTCAGTCAGTCACGTTTTCTTTTATATATAGAGTTTCCATTCAATATATGGTGCTTAGGGAATTTATTCATCGAATTTTTAATTCAGAATTGAAAAATTAAATTAAGGAATTATTTCTTCAAAGCTCTGTATACAGTGACATCATCAGATTGAAGTTTACCGGAGCTTGGCAACCATGTTTCACTAATACCGAGAATATCTACTACTAATCTCTTCATTTCTTTAATAGTGTTTATCAATTTCCCTGATTCATATAAGCTGCGTACATTCCATGTATCTATATTTATTGTATTTCTATTTTTACCTCCGGGGATTCTTAGCACCCTCGTATTGCCGGAGACTGAGGGCAATAATGATTTATTGTGTCTTCCATGTAGTTTTCTAGGGATGTGTTACTTCAGTGCTTTCCCGTTGCCTTCTGAATGATCAATATCAGCCGCCCTTAACATGGAGACAGACGCTGTTGGTAGCCGCCCACTATAGACAGACGCGACGGATTACCCAATTGGTCATTTAGATGGCGCCAATTACTCGCCATGTCATCAGAGCTTCATCGGCATCAGAATTTATTGAAAGTTTGGTGCCACCCATCCTTCCTCTTAGACCCTCCACTTTGACCGCTGAGTTGTCAGCGGCTGCTTATTTGATTCGCAGCTAATCCATATATCTATGGGCCGTATCATTATCCGCAACCTATGATGCTGAGTGCTACGGGACGGTTTATTACATAAGATTAAAAAATGGGAATCGCCGGAGTTTAATTATACCCAATAAGCATTCGGACCAATAAGCATTCGGAAGAAATATCACCCGAAATTATGAAGACAATATTTAGAAGAAAATCAAAGAAGTATTTTGAACAAATTTTCTTGTTATCAACTGAATGATATGTCGGCGATATTTAAAAAAATGTCAAAAATTAATTTTGGTTTTACTTGAAAATTTTTGTTTTTTTTAACGTTTATTTATTTACAATTATGGAAAAACGTTTAAATTATTATAAACACTACCCAGTCAGAAATCGCCAGTGGTACAAAAAATCAAGCACTGGCATACCACTGGGTAAGCACGGTGTTAAAAATAAATGACTGGCAGAACACTCATTTGGGACGCTTTTCCAGCGTTTGCAAAAAGCGTTTTACCAGTATTTGTTTTACAAAAATTTCGGTGGTTTTAAAAAAACTACTGGCAAAGAATTGGCTTAGAGTGATATGCCAAGGTTTGCAACCAGTGCCCAGGTAGAAAAATACAAACAGCACAATGTCGGCCTTGTATTGGAGACGGTAGTACATGTACTGGCAATGCGTCGGATTTTAAACTTTCACTGTAATGGCATGTTGTCGAAATGATAACACCAATAAACGCTTGGCCGTAGATATTTCCCAATGTTGGCGCAAGCTTGGGATTTTATTTTTTTGGTATTATCTCAGTACATTTTATAACATATTTATTAGTTTGCTTGTAATTTACTGCCCTTATAGTGTACATCACAGATTTTTAATATATTCTTTCGAAACTTCACAAGAAAAGAATGGCTATGTCTCTCTTACATAAATAATAGTGTAATAGATGCAAAAATACATAAAATTTATAAAATAATAACTTTAATAAATTAAAAAAAGCTCGGTAACTTTCAGACATCAGTACTGGCAAAGCACGTTTTAAGTAGTACCGGCATTTCGTAAAAAACAGTGCTCTCCCAGTACAATTTTTGTTGCAACGTCGGCAATTTCTATCTGGGTGGTTATCCAGTGCTACCTAGCCAATGCTACCAGGCGTACAAGAATCAATTCACTGGTAGACCAATGATTTTATAAAAATGCTGACGCTTCGTTAAAAAATGTTTCCAGTCAGGAGGTTCCGAGTTCAAATCCGGTTGCAAGCAAAATTTTTTTTTCCGATTTTTTTTAATTTAAAATTTTTTTTTGTTTTATAAAATCAATTTTTTGGTTTGTGGGAAAGCTCCTTCAAGACCAACTTTTTTTTTGCCCTCCCAACACTGGCATACTAGTTACAAAAAATTGTTTGCCAGTACTAGCATTTTGGCACAGCCAGTAGTTGTCCAGCTATTATCACTCATTTATGTGTTTAGCCATCAAATATTATATGTCTCGTTAGCTCAGTGGGTATAGCAATCGTCTGCCAATCTGACGGCCTGGGTTCAAATCACGGCAGGACCAAAAAAAAAAATACATATGCACTTTTTTTGAATTTTATTTTGAAAAATATATTTCTAGACCACCTATTTATTGGTTTTGCCAGCGTTTTGCCAACGTTTAAAAATTTTGTTCTTCCTGTGCTTTTCCGGCGCTTTTTGAACAGCCGGTCTTTTTGTCTAATGATGTTATCATTTTGGGAATGGGAAAGCACTTTTTGCCAGTACTTGTACCACCTGTTAAAGTGCTTTGCCACCGCTTTCCCGTTTGTATTTTTCTGACTGGGTAGTTAACAATAATAATCTTTTATATACAAAGTCCCCTAATCGAGCTCTCGAGGATAACTTGTATAGAAATAGATTTTTATTCAAGACTTAATTAATACTTTACAGACTTCATATGAAGATTATAAAAAACTTTTTGTAATGAAAAATTAATTATCAAAAACATTACATTTATATTTATTTTGTTCTGGGGTTCCGTTGAATTTAAGACAATTAGTGCAATTTATATTGTCAATATTAAGGTAAGTAAACAAATTTGTTTTTACAATTGTACAATTGCATGTATCAAATCCACGAAAGAGTCGTGGATATATGCACCCAGAAAACAGTCCCAGTTGTGACCACCGAATTTGTTGCCAATCGAATTCGTGCGGTTACGACAACTATATTTATATTAAATTATATTTTTCGTCGTAAAAGCCAATATTCGGTTGTCTAATTCAATATTATGTTCCATATAAATTATATTATGTTCCACAAAATTTCATTGAAATTAAAAAACTTTCTTTGAATTTTCTGGTATTGAACCCGGCCATTCAGGTTAATAGGTCACACTCTTACCCACTTACGCTTAATACATATGAATATTTTATTTTAATTAAAAAAAACATCTAAATTTTTGTCTTTTCTGGGATTCGAACCCGGAAATCCGGCGTACTAGGCCAACTCCCACTATACCACAAACACTTATTCATTTTAATGTCTAATGTTGAATTTATATGTTTTATTTGTAAAACAAATACGGTATAAAATTCGTTTACCAATACCAATTAATAGTTGTGTGTGTTATCAATACTATCCACAATTCGGTTGGTTCTACATTCTACAGAGACTCGAATTTAAGGTCATATTTGATTAGGATACCCGTATTTGTTGTTACAACTTTCGAATATTGAAACTTTTTTAACAAAGGTTATAGATAACACCAATTTTCTTGTATATTCACTAAATAAATGGCTGCTTCTACTGCATAGAATTACTAAACTGATACTAATTTTAAAATTGATTGGAGATACTAATAATTTGTTAAAAGGATTGTTTTTAGTTCATTTTCCCTATTTTTAATACCTAGTAAAATATTTTTGGTGTAGTATTCAATTACAGGTAACTCCAAATAAAATAACGTCCTGGCAAATTCATTTTAATGGTTTTGATCGAAGTCCAACCAATCTTTTTCCTGCACTCACAATAACTTTACCGTAAACGTTCAACAGTTGTTTAAAAAGTAAATCAGTAAAGTTGTTTTAATTAAATAAGTAGTTAAATTGCAAAGAAATATATTTTTTAACTTTTTCTATCAGTTCAATAAACAAAATACACAAAATACGGACTTTCGGTAGAAGTTAAAATATTCAATCAAAATTTTCTGTTAAAAACAATCAGTTGTTAGAATACAATTAATTTTAAAATAAGCGAAAAATCTGTTATTTTTACCGACTTTGCCAGTTAATTAATTAACAATTAAAAATAAACGATGAAATACAATTGTTTTAAACGAAAAGTGAGTAGTCCTTTTTTTAATTTATTTTCAATTATTTTAATGAATATATTCGGTTGATTTTAAGGAAAAAATGTTGTGAGTATGGGTGTGAAAATGGAGATTAATATTGGTGAATTAAAAGTGAAAATCTTTATAATAATATATTGTAAAATAAAAAACGTACTTTTATCTTTTGAATAGTTAGTTGTCAGGCGATATCATATTTATAACTTCCAGATGATATTTTGGTACTTTTTTTTGCTACTTTTTTTATCGTCCAGATGATAATTTAGTGATATCGCCAATTTATCTTCTAGAACAATTGCTTTCATATTGCTGTGAAGTATTGCATTCGGGACTCGTTTTCTAATAAAATTTTTCATACAGGCAATACGATGGTAAATCGCCTTCGTATTATGATGTTTGCTGGGGACCAGACCTTTAAAATTAATTCAATCATCAGTAGTAATTCAATTTATAAAAAAGAACTAATAAAATTTGTTCTTGATTCGCGAATTATGTCTGGATTTATTTCAGTCGCGCGAATTATCATTTTACTTTTTATTCTCGAATTAAAATTATATTTCTATGATTCGCGAATCAATTTTAATCATAAGTATATCTATAAATAAATAAATTTTCATTGATACTTTAATTTAACAATAATTTGAAATACAAAATTAAATTTACTCTTAACAACTCAATGTTTTAAATTGTAATGGAGTCTTTTAAACGAATTAAAAAATATACATTATTTCGCGAATCAAAACAAAAAATTTGATTCACGAATCAAAACATATGGAAATAATTCGCGCTGATTATCTTTAGTTTTTTACTATAAAATCTGCAGCAACCTAAGTAAATATGTATTCCATCCGGCTATTTTTTAAATATATCTTTTTAAATATACCCAGCTAAAAATCGACATATGGGAAAATCTACGAAACAGTGGCACACATTTTTTTGTAGATTAATTTATTTAAAATGCATTAAAAAGAAGTAATCTGTTCGCGTGAATCAATTTTTTTGAGTGTTAAAAAAGTTATAATCAAAAAACCGCACACATTTTCGCTAGTAAGTATTTTAAAATTTTTGGATTTTTCGGGCATGTGACCACACATTTTCTAAAATTTTCCAACACATCTGGTTTTTAGAAAATTGAGGTCAAAGTTAACAAAAACCTTTTTCTTTTTTGGCTATTTTTGAATGGTTTTTACACATTTTTAACTCGAGTTAATGAAAAAAGATGACACAAATTTTGCAATCATCACGGTAAGTTTATTCGAAAAAGAATAGTCGCGCTTATTTCCATTATTGATTTTAAGTATGCTGTCTTTTATTATACCCTACACCACTATGTGGTCAGGGTATTATAAGTTTGTGCTGATGTTTGTAACACCAAAAAATATTGGTCCTAGACCCACCTTATAGTATACCGATTGGCTTAGAATTTTTTTTTTATTTCGATTTAACGATGTCCGTCTGTCCGTCCGTCCGTTGATGAAATTTGGTACACAGACCTATGTTGGCCCAAGGACGAAGCCTATTGATTTTGGTGAACATCGGTCCATGTTTAGACTTAGTGCCCATATAAAAAAGTCCTCCCGACTAAAAAAGTTGTTATATAATCATATATCACCATATATATACCCATATATACATCCATATATAATTTGATCCGAATATTGGAATATATAATTATATCAAGCGAGATAAGCATGTTATCTCACCTGATACAATTTGATCCGAAAATTGGGTCTATCTAACTGCATCAAATTATATATAAATACATATAATTTTATGAAGATTTTCGAAGGAAATTTTAGTAAATATTATTGAGATCACTTATTTCATTCATATTAAATACTAATGCTAGATGTTTAGAACAATTTTTGCTAATATACTTGGAAATAGCTGACAAAATAAAACATTACAAAAATTTGTCGGAACAACTTTTTCTAGGTTAGAGTTTTGGTCTTTCTTATAAAATGTGTGTCTTTCTTATAAAATAAAAAATTAACTAATTATAAATTTATTAATTCAGTTCGAGGCCAATTTTCTTATTATGAATTAATATAATAAGTACTTTTTTTCAAAAACTGCTATTTTTCTTAATCAGGATACTCTCCTGACAAATACTTCACAGTTTTTGCTTTCAAAAAACATCTACACTTTCAGGAATGAAAAGACGATCGTTTCGGGGATTACGCCACCACTTTCTAAAGAAAACTGATGAAATCCCCGAAACGATCGTCTTTTCATTCCTGAAAGTGTAGAGGTTTTTTGAAAGCAAAAGTATTTGTCAGGAGAGATGAAGAAAAAAAAACAGTTTTTGAAAAAAGTACTTATTATGTTAATTCATAATAAGGAAATAGGCCTCGAACTGAATTAATAAATTTTTAATTAATGAATTAAAAAGGTCGAAAAAAACAATTTTTATTTTTTTAAATAAAAATTAAAAACCAACATGATAAAAAATTAACTTTCACAATTAATTTTTTTTATGAACTTAAACCATATTTATTTCAACATATGTTTGTCTAATTTTTAAATTTAAAAGTAAAAATAATTATTTCGACCTTTAATTCCACAATGAAAAAAAAAATGTTTCCCTTATTTATTTCTTAAAAATTTTTTTTAGTTTAATAAAGAGTATTTCGCCAACTATTTGAAAAATATATGTTTTATTCAATTATAAACATTTATTTATATATCAAAGTGCAAACTTCAAAACCACAATTTCGGAGTTTTTTTTTTTAATTTTAATAGTGCAATTAAACTTTATAAAATTTTGTATAATTAGATATCATGTCAGATAAATTAATACATAAAATTAATACAATTTTATATTAACTTTGTTATATTTTTTGATATAAGATTGTTTAGAGAAGCTTATACGCCATTATATATAATTATGTATAAACTATATTTGCAGATCTCTTAATATATAGCTGGAGACCAAATCGCATATGATTATATATAACGTCATATCAAACATATTTATAAAACCAAAGTGTTAATATAAATGTATATGGTCATATAAAGCCACACATATATACAGTTATAATTATATCAAATCATATAAGAATATATGAAAACTTTTTTAGTCGGGCTACCAAAATTATATTGTTTATGCGCTGCAGGTCGCAAATATTAAGATATTTTGATGAAATTTGGTACACAGAGCTATGTTGGCCCAAGGACGAAGTCTATTGATTTTGGTGAACATCGGTCCATGTTTAGACCTAGTGCCCATATAAGGGTCCCCCAAAATTATATTGTTTATACGCTGCAGGTCGCAAATATAAAGATATTTTGATGAAATTTGGTACACCGACCTATGTCAGCCCAAGGACGAAGCCTATTGATTTTGGTTGACACCGGTCCATGTTTAGACCTAGTGCCCATATAAAGGTCCCCCCAAAATTGGCTTGGTTACAAACTGCAGGTCGCAAATATTAAGATATTTTGATGAAATTTGGTACACAGAGCTATGTTGGCCCAAGGACGAAGCCTATTGATTTTGGTTAACACCGGTCCATGTTTAGACCGATTTAACGATGTCCGTCTGTCCGTCCGTCCGTTGATGAAATTTGGTACACAGACCTATGTTGGCCCAAGGACGAAGCCTATTGATTTTGGTGAACATCGGTCCATGTTTAGACTTAGTGCCCATATAAAAAAGTCCTCCCGACTAAAAAAGTTGTTATATAATCATATATCACCATATATATACCCATATATACATCCATATATAATTTGATCCGAATATTGGAATATATAATTATATCAAGCGAGATAAGCATGTTATCTCACCTGATACAATTTGATCCGAAAATTGGGTCTATCTAACTGCATCAAATTATATATAAATACATATAATTTTATGAAGATTTTCGAAGGAAATTTTAGTAAATATTATTGAGATCACTTATTTCATTCATATTAAATACTAATGCTAGATGTTTAGAACAATTTTTGCTAATATACTTGGAAATAGCTGACAAAATAAAACATTACAAAAATTTGTCGGAACAACTTTTTCTAGGTTAGAGTTTTGGTCTTTCTTATAAAATGTGTGTCTTTCTTATAAAATAAAAAATTAACTAATTATAAATTTATTAATTCAGTTCGAGGCCAATTTTCTTATTATGAATTAATATAATAAGTACTTTTTTTCAAAAACTGCTATTTTTCTTAATCAGGATACTCTCCTGACAAATACTTCACAGTTTTTGCTTTCAAAAAACATCTACACTTTCAGGAATGAAAAGACGATCGTTTCGGGGATTACGCCACCACTTTCTAAAGAAAACTGATGAAATCCCCGAAACGATCGTCTTTTCATTCCTGAAAGTGTAGAGGTTTTTTGAAAGCAAAAGTATTTGTCAGGAGAGATGAAGAAAAAAAAACAGTTTTTGAAAAAAGTACTTATTATGTTAATTCATAATAAGGAAATAGGCCTCGAACTGAATTAATAAATTTTTAATTAATGAATTAAAAAGGTCGAAAAAAACAATTTTTATTTTTTTAAATAAAAATTAAAAACCAACATGATAAAAAATTAACTTTCACAATTAATTTTTTTTATGAACTTAAACCATATTTATTTCAACATATGTTTGTCTAATTTTTAAATTTAAAAGTAAAAATAATTATTTCGACCTTTAATTCCACAATGAAAAAAAAAATGTTTCCCTTATTTATTTCTTAAAAATTTTTTTTAGTTTAATAAAGAGTATTTCGCCAACTATTTGAAAAATATATGTTTTATTCAATTATAAACATTTATTTATATATCAAAGTGCAAACTTCAAAACCACAATTTCGGAGTTTTTTTTTTTAATTTTAATAGTGCAATTAAACTTTATAAAATTTTGTATAATTAGATATCATGTCAGATAAATTAATACATAAAATTAATACAATTTTATATTAACTTTGTTATATTTTTTGATATAAGATTGTTTAGAGAAGCTTATACGCCATTATATATAATTATGTATAAACTATATTTGCAGATCTCTTAATATATAGCTGGAGACCAAATCGCATATGATTATATATAACGTCATATCAAACATATTTATAAAACCAAAGTGTTAATATAAATGTATATGGTCATATAAAGCCACACATATATACAGTTATAATTATATCAAATCATATAAGAATATATGAAAACTTTTTTAGTCGGGCTACCAAAATTATATTGTTTATGCGCTGCAGGTCGCAAATATTAAGATATTTTGATGAAATTTGGTACACAGAGCTATGTTGGCCCAAGGACGAAGTCTATTGATTTTGGTGAACATCGGTCCATGTTTAGACCTAGTGCCCATATAAGGGTCCCCCAAAATTATATTGTTTATACGCTGCAGGTCGCAAATATAAAGATATTTTGATGAAATTTGGTACACCGACCTATGTCAGCCCAAGGACGAAGCCTATTGATTTTGGTTGACACCGGTCCATGTTTAGACCTAGTGCCCATATAAAGGTCCCCCCAAAATTGGCTTGGTTACAAACTGCAGGTCGCAAATATTAAGATATTTTGATGAAATTTGGTACACAGAGCTATGTTGGCCCAAGGACGAAGCCTATTGATTTTGGTTAACACCGGTCCATGTTTAGACCTAGTGCCCATATAAGTGTCCTACCAAAATTATATTGTTTATGCGCTGCAGGTCGCAAATATTAAGATATTTTAATGAAATTTGATACACAGACCTATGTTGGCCCAAGGACGAAGTCTATTGATTTTGGTGAACATCGGTCCATGTTTAGACCTAGTGCCCATATAAGGGTCCCCCAAAATAATATTGTTTATACGCTGCAGGTCGCAAATATAAAGATATTTTGATGAAATTTGGTACACCGACCTATGTCAGCCCAAGGACGAAGCCTATTGATTTTGGTTGACACCGGTCCATGTTTAGACCTAGTGCCCATATAAAGGTCCCCCAAAATTGGCTTGGTTACAAACTGCAGGTCGCAGATATTAAGATATTTTGATGAAATTTGGTACACAGAGCTATGTTGCCCCAAGGACGAAGCCTATTGATTTTGGTTAACACCGGTCCATGTTTAGACCTAGTGCCCATATAAGTGTCCTACCAAAATTATATTGTTTATGCGCTGCAGGTCGCAAATATTAAGATATTTTAATGAAATTTGATACACAGACCTATGTTGGCCCAAGGACGAAGTCTATTGATTTTGGTTGACACCGGTCCATGTTTAGACCTAGTGCCCATATAAAGGTCCCCCCAAAATTGGCTTGGTTACAAACTGCAGGTCGCAAATATTAAGATATTTTGATGAAATTTGGTACACAGACCTATGTTGGCCAAAGGACGAAGCCTATTGGTTTTGGTTAACACCGGTCCATGTTTAGACCTAGTGCCCATATAAGGGTCCTACCAAAATTATATTGTTTATGCGCTGCAGGTCGCAAATATTAAGATATTTTAATGAAATTTTATACGCAGACCTATGTTGGCCCAAGGACGAAGCCTATTAATTTTGGTGAACATCGGTCCATGTTTAGACCTAGTGCCCATATAAGGGTCCCCCCAAAATTGGCTTCGTTACAAACTGCAGATCGCAAATATTAAGATATTTTAATGAAATTTGGTGCGCTGACTCACATTATAGAAAATTTTGACACAAGCCCCATTTTAACCCAATCGAATTTCGGATCCAAACATTAGTTGGCTTTTACCCAGACTGATGTAGGGTATTGTATAGTCGGCATGCCCGACTTTGACCTTTTTACTCGTTTTTCCTTCCGTTCGTCTGTTCTCCATGTAATTTTGTGCGCATGCTACCGGTCGCAAATATAAAGATATTTTGATGAAATTTTGTATACCAACTTATATCGGCTCAAGAACGAAGTCTATTGATTTTGGATTAAATCGGTCTATGTTTGGACCTAGTGCCCATATAAATTTCCCTCAAAGTTGTAGCACAGAATTGAATGGCACAAGAGTATAAAAAATAAAAATATTGTATTTTTTATCTTTTTCTTGTGCATAGAATTAAATGTCAAGTAATAAAATAGAAAATTTCTATTTTCAACAGAACTTTTTTACGATTTTACTTGACAACAGTTTCAATGCATAGAAAAAAGATAAAAATATATTTCTATATTATTTTAACAAATTGAATAGATTACAGATACGTTTTTTTACTGTACTATTAGACTAATGAAGCCTTAAGAATTATGGACTCCAATTAATCTGGAATGGTAGATGTTATTATAACTATCATTATATGAAAGTGCTAAACAGATCGGATTTTTTATACTCTACATCACTTTTCGCTGCAAAATAATCTAAAAATTCAACTTTTAATTGATTGGCACATCCACAGATAAAAGAATTAATGGTTAAAATCTGGCTTATATGATATATATCGCCATTAATATTTATTGTTGTGTATAAGTGCTAAAATTATCGGATTATCTGTTTCGTTTCTACATCACTTTTAGCTCCAAAAATCTATGAAAAGCTACAAAATTGAACCTAAAATGGCTCTGGATACCAAAATAATAGTACGATCTATTTAGCACTTACATACAATAATAGTATTAGGTTTCAGGCGATTTCCTCTTAAGCTGAAAAAATTATACCCAAAAGAATTGAAAAACTTTTGAAAGTTACAAGCAAAGTTAGGGTAAATTAGGGTTATTCAGTAAAGCACATTAACAGTATAAATATTAAAATTTAAGATGTCCGCCTGATTAAATTCGTTGCCTCGAAAATGCTGACACAATCAAAAATATTATATATTGTTACTAAAATGTTTAAATCTGGATCCATACAGGTTGAATGTATGTTCATATATGCTCATAACCATGCATTCATGTCCATACGTGGATACATAAATCTCCATGCATGCATCACATATGTCCACACATGTGCATTATCTCAAATTTCGTTAATGCAAATGTGTGGACATTAGGATCCTCGAAAAAAAGTTTTTTTTGGAGTTTTTGATCATGCTACCCCCTGGAAATATTTATTTGGGTGTAAAACTACGTCACTCAAAAAATTAGGATAATCGGATATCGGGAAGACGTGCCGCATCGGCCCCGAAGTTTGGCATACGGATTACAAGGGGAAAATATGACTTTTTGTGCATTTTCTCGTAAACATTAATATTTTGCAACTAATTCGAAATAAAAATATAAAGGAATAAAAACTTAAATCGGTCACAAAACAGCCGAGTTATTACAATTTCCCTATGCAAGTGATGTGCCGCAGACCTCTTAATCAAGAAATTCTATTCCAAATTTTAAAACTTATTGAAATAATCTACTACTAAAACATTTATTTATTCTACAAGTTTCAAGAAACTCAGATAAGAAGTATCTTTTGCTATTGTGTTTTGCTAACTCCCTTTAAATTAGTGGCAAAAAGGTCAGAATTCTTAAACACTGTTTTCAAATCTACTATTTCAAAATTTTTTTAAAGAAATTTTAAAAAATCAACGATTGGACTATATGGCTTTATAAAAAACATATTGGAGATTAAAAACTACAAAAATTGTAGGAATTCCTTTTTTCATTTGGCTGGGGCAGAGATTTTATTTCAGCGGATTTCGGGAAATCAACGATTTTTGGCATTTATTTAGCTATTATGGAAGTTTTTATTTTTTCTTCTTTTAACTCCAAATAATTTTTGCCAGAGTATAACAACACAAGACTAAATACTTCAATCCTGAAAATTAGGGCAAAATATAAATACATTAAATTGCCCCTCTGTAAGGTCAGAGGTCAAATTTCAGGAGATTTTAATTTTTTTTAAACATATTAATCTAACATTTATTCCTGGGTTGGCCCATACCAAATTCCAACTTTTGTTTTTTATGAGCCTGCCTAATGGACAGACGGACGGACATCGATAAATCGAAACAAAAAATGATTCTGATTCGATCGGTGTACTAAAAGGTGGGCCTAGGTCTAATATTTTTTGGTGTTGTAAACATCAGCAAAAGCTTATTATACCCTGCCCACGTAGTGGTGAGGGTATAGAAACACAAAGATTGTCATAAGTTGACAACTCGCACAGAAAATTAGTTAAGAGCATGCCAAGCAGCTTCCTTATCACATATAAGTTATTTGAATCCCTTTATCACATAACATATTGTTGCTGCGCCTAAGAAATTAGCTATTTCTTTTCAAAAATTATTTGCGTAACACCTAAATTAGGTCTTTACTTTGTGTCTTGGCCATGTTTTTTGGAAGTAATTCTTTTTTAATAAAAAGCTTGAAGTTTGGTTTATATGTGTAAAAAAATAATTTATAAAAAGTTCCGCAAAAGGCTGATGAAGCAGATTTATAGGTCTCCTCACAAAAAAGTTTTTCGACAAATAGCTATTTTCTTAGGCGCAACGACGGTATATCAAATTCTGAATATATCGTCAGCAAAGGGTTAGCTGCGTATGACTATCTGCATGATCTTTTATAGGTTTAAATATTTTTAGAGTGATATTCGGCTTAATTTTCGAAAAAATTACATTTATTATTGCTAACACTATAATACATATATCCCAGCAAATTCTTTCGTTACCAAATAAGGGGTTATGTAATAGAAATTCATAGCTAATGATTGGTCTTGACCGCATATAATTTTTTAGTTACGATAAATAAGTAAATAGAAATCTCCGTTTGTTAAGAAGCCACCCAGGTAGAAAATTACAAAATGGCCAGCACTGGCAAAGCCCCGAAATGGGTGGTATGAGTGCTTGTTAACAGCGCTTTCCCAACGCCCAAATGATAACACCGTTCCACGGTGGTGCCAATACTTTACCAAGCCCTGGAAAAGCACCCATAAACATAAAAATCAAATGCTTTGCCATCGGTCAAATAAAAAAATTAAAGTACTTTCCTGACACCCAAATGATAACACCGATCTATTTAATGCTTTGCAAAGTATTGAGCTAGCACCAAGAAACATTAAAATCAAGTGTTTTCCTTGCCACTAAATTATGAGCCCTCATCACTGAAGAATTTTAAATTACTCTAAAAATAGCCGATTCTTGGAGTTATTGTATTGTGGAGTCAAAAATTATTTAAATATTCACTCTTTTGCAGTTTCTTTTTCAAAAACAAAATAATGTTATAGGAAAACAAGTGCTGGGAATTCACCCTTTTAAAGCGTTGGGAAGGCGTCCAAATTTAGTGCTTTGCCAGTACTTCTTTTTGTAAGACCGCATTCTACTTGCGCTTTGCCAGTGCTTCTTTTTTGTTACCACACATAATTTCCACCTGGGCAGCGGCTTACGTTAATAGTTTTTACAAAAAATGCGGAATAATTTTCCCCTACATAACCTTTTCGCTAATTTGATTATTTTTTTTACTAAAGATTCTTTATATCCTTAACTTTAATGAAAATAAGTAAGTATTTGAACTTATGTCAGGTTTTATAATTTGTTTTTAATTTCTTTAACATTCTTCAATACACATATAGGGACATACACAAAATCACACACTATTCTTCTTGTCTAACTTTTGCCATCTCAGTGTCAACCAAGAGATTATATTTCGTATGTCTTCTTACTGTAGGAACAAACGTTCGTACGTACGTATGAATGTACTTACTGTGGAACCACAGAAATGTTTGGTTACTAGTTGTTGGTTGGTTTCGAAAAAAAAGAGTTGGGAGTTCTCAAATTGCAAGCAACCATGCTGACAAGTCAGTGACCGATTATATGGTTACAAAAAACTAAAACACAAACTAGTCATTATTTCACGTAACTTGGTCGTAAACTATTTTAGTCATTCTTTTTCGTTTGTTTGCTGATTTTTATTCTTCTCTTTTTTATTAACTTTTTGTTGTGCTTCTCTTAAAAAAAAAAGCGATTCTTTGAAACAAAACAACACTATTGTTGGCAATAGAGCCAAAGGATGTTTGATAAATACTGGGTCTATAATGTCGAATTAAGCGGCTTCCCCATTCGTTATCTATCCCCCATTCCAAAATCAAAATGAGTCGCAGGTGACGTTAAACCTTTTCTGCACCAATTTTAATGGCTGGGAATTTTCCGACCAAACTTTGTGGAAATGTAGATATATGCCAAAAGAAATATTTTTTACTATTTTTATGGCTTCGCAGCACCCCCAAGCGGAGATTTTTTATTTATTTAAGTCTATGGATTTAAATCCTTACAAACTATATTATTTAATTTAATTACAAACAATATTATTTAATTTAATTACAAACAATATTATAAGGCTATGTATTTTAAAACAATTATAATACTACCCTCATAAAAAAAGTTAGTACAAAAGTCTGTTAAACGCGTTCCGATTAAATTAAACTAATTTTTCTGTTATTTTATCTTAAAAAGTCCGTAGACATAGGTAAAAAGTCTGCTAAAATAACAGGAAATAGTACATGTATTTGCGCCAGTACAATTTTGACCTATTTGTACGGGCTTTTTTAATGCGTGTACGTTTAATGACACTAACAATCAAAGAAAAGTCAATAAAATTATCCATTTCATTAAAATCTCTGCATATTCTACGAAAAGGATCAGAATTTGCGTAGTTTGTGTAAGAGACCTGAAGGTGTAAAATTGCGAGTTGATCGTTGAGGAACGTTGAATTTAACATTATTAAGCAGGAATTCAGAACAAACATTACCATTACTAACTAAAAATGTAATATTAAGCATTTTTCTTCGGCTTTCTAGTGTAGGCAATTTAAAAAGTTGTAATTAAAGTTGAAACATTAACATATTTGGAATTAAAGTTGAGACATTAACATCCTGTTGGTCCCGAGCGGGTTAAAATTTCGGCAAAAGTGCAGTGTATGGGGTTTCGTAAAAAAAAAAATATGACCCCCCCTGTAATTCAAAATGAAAAAAAAAGGAATTAATTTTGGGAGGGGCTCGGCCCCGGGAGGCCCGTGTGAGGCAAAAAACGGGGAGTAACATGTAAGTGCGAAAATGAACGGAAATTTTCTTACGATTTCAAAAATGAGGTTTTGGAGAATCGCCATTTTTTTTTAATTTTAGACCTTCCAAAAATTGAAAAAAGTGAAAAATCACATTACTTTAATTGCTATCGTTGGCAATTAGTTGCTATGTTTTGATCGCTTGACGAATTATTCACAATTGAATTATGTTTGGTTTTAGCTGTTATATAGGACAATAGCATAAATATTCGACCTTAACTTTTTGGTGTTCGTAAACTTTTTGAGTTATACGAAAATGAAACAGTTTAATGGAAAATGAAATTGCGACAGTTAAATAAGCGCCTCTGGAAAAACTTTAAGTTTTTTAGATATGTTAGTAAAATGGCGCCGCAGGCAATTTTTCCACTATTTTTCAAAAAAAAAAATTTTTTTAATAGACCTCCCCTTCTTAAGGGGCTAAAATGAGTTTTTGAAGTATTTTAGAAGTAATTTTAGAAGTCGTGCGAATATTTCCGATCATTTGAGTACCATTTTGCGGTACAACGAAATCTCATAATTTTGGGCCCCACTCTTAATGGACTAAAATGGAATCGTGAGACAATTTCCATTAATTTGAGTACCCACACTTACATGTTAGTATGTCGCCCGTTTTTTTGCCCCACGGTTTTTTTATTTCTTAATTTCAGAAGGCGCATATTTTTTTTTTTTTTTGATGAAACCCCATGCACTTTATCCAAAATTTCTTTTAAATTTAAATTTTATATGTTTTCTATTACTAGACTCTACATAAAATCTTTAGAGTTTTTGAGTTTTATTCATTACACAATTTTTTAATAAAGCAAAAGTAAAATAAAGGCTTCTAAGATATTTTTGTAATACTTTGTTTTGCTAAATTTACCGTTAGAAATGTTAAATGTAGGTACTCTCAAAAATTTTTGTTGTATACATACAACAAATGCATGAAAGCGTTAATGTGACGAAATATTGGCTCATATGAATAAAAAATAGATATTACTAATAGGGGGGAAATACAGGGGTTTTTAAGCAATTACTTCACAAATCTAGTCTGCTTGGGAGTAGACTAGAAATTTAATTTTTTAATTTTCGTTTACATTTCATGCTATTCTACGAGCCAATTGGTAAATTTGGAGTTTAAAGACATTCCTAAGCCCAAAGTACTTAATTACTTCGAAGTAATTGCTAAGTTTTATTCATATGATCCAATAACGAAAGCAAATAAAAAGATAACAATACTTTTTGGTTCACTTGCAGCCAACTTCATACTAATCTTGAATTTGTCAACATTTTAAATTCCACTTCCAAGCTTTCATGCAAAAGACGCCATCCAAAATTTTTTTTTGACAGAAATTCGCGCTTTGTTATTTGATTTTGGCAGATGGGTATAATAGATAATTATAGATAATAAATAGCTCAATAATTTTCATACAACCTACGCATGTCTTTTTTTAAAAGAAGGGTATTCCGCAGCTGTTGTTGTTGCTATTTAGAGTTCAGTTTTTCTTCTTTTTTAAAATTTAAAATAAGTTCGATTTAATGTTCAACAAAAACTGAAAAGAACTACAAAAAAGCGAAATAAAACAAACCTTTATTTCTTAATTCTTAGTGACTGTTTTTAATGTTCATTCTATAATAGAATGTGCGTATGATCTAAAATGTATTGATGTTTTCTTGCTAGTTGTTATCGTCATCGTCGTCTTTTCCATTTTCAACTAGATTTTGTTCTACCAAGATCTAGTGAAAGATCAGAGATTGGGTTGACTAACCACAATGGCGTCGTATTGTGTTGCTTCATGTTGGGTGTTTAATGTCTCATCATGAATTTCAATATTTTTTTAAACATTAACTAAAAAAGAAAAGATTCCATACACCAAAAAAATCAATGAAGTGTTTGTTTTGAAGACAAAGGTGACCATTATTTCAGATTTTTTCTAAGAGTTGAAATTAGCACTTATAAAGTTCAATACAGAATTAGAAAATTAATTTCGTTATAGAATTACATTAAATTATTGTTCGTGCCAAAACTAATTCGTTTGAATTTTATTGCAAATAAAAATTCAGGCAATAGTTTTAAACCCATTTCATGCTCACAAAAAAGTCTTTAATGGTTACTGAAAGTTCTGCTGTTATTACGGGAAATTACCTATTATGAGTAGGGCAGCGACTTCCATGCACTTAAAAATTGAAAATATTCGCTTACAATATGCAGTAAAAAATGCAAAATATGCACTTAAATATGCACTTAAATGGAAATATGCACTAAAAACCAAAAATAAATGCGTAAAACCAAAAAATGCACTTTAAATTACCGTTTTTTAAAAACCATATTTATTACTAGAGAGCATTTGGTTAAAAATTAAATCCAATATAAACAACAGAATTTTTCAGTTGTGGCTACCGAATTATTGTTTAGGCAATAGAAATTCTGTTGCCATTCTCGAATGACTATTGACCTACTAATATTTAGTTGTCACAACTGAAAAATTTGGTTGCCACAATCGAACCATTCGATTGGCAACAAATACGGTTGTAAACCCGAATCTGTTTTCTCTGACTTAGAAATGAGCTCCAAAAACAAACATATTTCCACTTTTTCCTATGAAAGTGGTCCGTCCAAAATAGCCCCCTGTGTACTCAGAAATGACTCAGAAAAAAGAACATATAAAATCGAAATTTTCTTCACAAATTTAAATAATTTTGGAATCTTCTTTGAGTCCGAAAAATGAACCCTCGTTTTGAGACAGCTTTTTAGATTGTAGAGACAACTTTTTGGATTGTTTTCTGAGGGTTCATATTTTCTACCAAAAAATAGTGTTTTAAAAAAAAAATAATCATTTCTATGAGCCATTTAAAAATCTTATTTATGAGCGCTCCGAAATTGCTGGCTGGGTTATGAAAAAACTGTTAAAAAATAGCCTTTTAATATATTTTATTGACATCATATGCCTTAATGATGATTTTAGTAAATGAGGTCGTGAATCATTAAGGCATATGATGTCCATAAAATATCCTAAAAGGCTATTTTTTTAACAGTTTTTTCACTCTTCTCAAAACTAGGTAAAAAACACATAGCACTACTTGCAGGCAAGCCGACGATATGTTTTTCAAAAACTTAAAATATTTTACTCTAGTTTCATTTCTAAGATCCACAAATATTCAGATATAAATTTTTATCTCTCTTGGTTTATGATAACCTAGTCCCAGGTATGGCCAAAGATGGAATTTTTTTTTATAAATTTGCAAAACTCTAGTTTTGAGTTTTTTAAAATTTTGTTCAACAAAATATAAAAAAAAGTGGTCAACGCATAGAGATTTATTAAATACACCTTAGAGAATCACCCTACTGAAAATTACACATATCCCTCTTTTAACTGACGGCTTTTAACTTTGAAAATTTTATAGAAAAATGTGATTTTGGGCAATAATTTATATTTTGTTGAACAAAATTTTGAACAACTCAAAACTAGAGTTTTGCAGATTTATAAAAAAAATCCCATCTTTGACCATACCTGGCACTAGGTTCAGGGCTGCCAGATGATTTTGATGAAAAATCGGCACTTTTTCCCAAAAAAATCGGCATTTTCGGCACTTTGATTTTAAAAACTCGGCACTTTTAAAAATACTCATTTATGTAACATTTAGGTTACTTTACATAAAAAAATAGTTGAAAAAGACATTTCGTGTAAAATAATTAGTGTGTTTTTTAATCACCTGGATTTAGAATTTTTCATACAAAAAATGGATTTATTAAATCCAAAAAAAAGCTGGATTTAATAAATCCACAATAAAAGCACAAATATATGAAACAGCCTATTAATTTAATGTCAGAAAAAAATACCAATGAAAATTAAAGAGAAACAAAAAAATTGAAAAACTAACAAATAAAAGGTTTTTCTTAAATTTTTTTTATGAAATATGTTTAGAAAAAAAACTACACCTCACCAAATACATATTTTTCATCTTGGACATGGAGAAATAGCTCAAATAGAAATGGCAATTTTTCACTCTACAGTAAGTAATTTAATTAAATCCAATTAGTGAATATTAAATATTGCAATGGAATTTTTCAATTGTGTAAAAATATAAATTGAAGTGATAAAACTGAAAAGGCAGACTGTTTATCGCTGTTTTATGTAAAATATAATTATAAATTAAAAGTTAAAGTAGAATCCTTCATCATCGAATTCGGTATTAAAAATTAGGGTGAAAGAAGTGTCGGACAGAAAATTTTTTTAAAATAGGAAGAATCTAACCCCATCTGTTGAGCACTTTTAGAAATACTTTTTGGATTTATTAAATCCAAGTGATTAGAAAAAACGGCTAATATGTTTTAAATTTAACAATTAAATAAAAATAAAAGCTTAAGAGATAAATGAAATGATAATAAAAAAATGTTAGTTGAAATTTTATGAATATTTTTATGATACATATTCACATATTATCTGACCAATACTATGTACATAAATTAATTTTACAGATTTTAAAAATAGTTCTTCTCCGAACTTAAGGTACCCGTACACCTTGAAGTATTATGCAAATATTGGCCCTTTTTTAATCACTGGATTTATTTTATTTCGTTAAAATATTCACATTTTGTTTTTTAATTTTCAAAGTTTAATATATTTATCAAAATCTAATACTTATTCGCTAATATACTGTGAAAGAAGATCATTAAATTTTGTAAAAATGTGAACACCGGGATTGAATTAAGCGAAATCCAAAATAGATTTATAAATAAAATAAATCCGTTTTGGATTTAGTTTAATTTAATTCCAGAAATAGCGTTTTCGAAAAATTTAAATTTTTTCCTTCACATTATCTTAGCGAATAAGTGTAGAATTTGGATAAAAATATTTAATTTTGAAAATTAAAAAACAAAATGTGGATTTTCTAACAAAATAAAATAAATCTAAAAATAAATCCAGTGATTAAAACAAGGCCTATTATGTTTTATGTACATAATATGTATGATTAAAATCGAAAAATATGCACTTGAAATTTAAAAAATATGCATTTAAAATTTTAAAAATATGCATTTATTATTGATTTTTCCAACGTTTTTGATATTATCAATTCAGTTTTAGTATTACAAATTTGTCTTTAAAAGTAGTTTAAACATTGAAAATTGCCATTAATCATCGTCAGAAATTGATTTATGTTTGATAGAAATCAGAATAGAATATTGTTCTACCTAAAGTGCAAATCCTAACATGATATTTAGAAATTTTAAAAATAATTTTTTTGTACAGTGTATAGGCACAAACACAGTGTTAAAGTAAATACCAAAAAGTATGCTAAAAAATATTCGTTTTAAGCAAATAATGCAAAAAAATATGTATTTATACCACAATATGCAACAAAATATTTTAAAAACATGCATTTGCAGCAAAATATAAAAAAAAAAACAAGCACTAACAAATCGATGCCATTTTGCTGAAAATTTGTTGATCGCAAAGATATTTTGTTAACATTCTTTTTCAGCTAACAATACAAACATGAATTTATATGAACTTTCGAAATGTCAAAGATAGAATTATTTTCTTATTTATTAATGCATTGTGAATCACCAAAAATTAAAATTTCGTGTTTTTGAGTTTTAACAAAAAATCGGCATTTTTCGACCAAAAATCAGCAAATCGGCATTTTGCATATTTTTTGATAAAAAAATCGGCATAATGCCGAAAAATCGGCAATTCTGGCAGCCCTGAAGGGAACGCCAAAATTACTTTTCTAGCCCAAAAATTTATTTCAAAGAAAACAATTCAAATGCCTATAGCTTTACTTAAAAAAAAATCGACCAGATACACTTATAGAAAAACGTCTGTAAAAATTTAGTTAAAACTACTAAAAATTATTTTAAAATGATGCTACAGAAAACAACAGCTAAATTAGCAGATTATTTTTGCCATATATTAGCAAGATAGGAACAGCAAAAATAAAACTGCTTAAAGTACAGAATTTTAGTTATATTTGAGTTAAATTTTTTTAATAGAAAATAACAAATTTACCTGTTAAATGAGCAAAAATTTTTGCTAAATAATTAGTTGCTTAAAAAATTACGAAAAAGTTTAAAATTTTTTATTTCCAATTTTTCTATATGTAAATAAAATTCGAGCCTTTCGAAAACAGCAGTTTACAATTTTTTTAGCAAATATTTCAGCTGATTTTAGCAGAACAGACTGCTATTTGTATTCAACTAAATTTAGCTTGAAAATAGCAAAAATGTTGTAGATATAACAGTTTATTTTTAGTCTACTAATATTTACTACTATTTAATTATAACTAAAATTCTGTAAATTTAAACGTCTTATTTTACTAGTATTTAGCAAAAAAATCTTCTAATTTCAGCAGATTTTTCTGCAGCGTCATTTTTAACCAATTTTTAGTAACTTTTTCTGTTATTTTTACAGATTTATTGTAATGAGTGATTTTAAACAAATTTTTAGTTGAAACACTGATTTAGTTGAAACAAATATTTTAGTTATCTTCATTTAACACTATACTAAAAATCAAGGTTGGTAACCGATACCTTTATAATACCGTTACCTTTCAAATTGATAACCGATACTGTAGTAGCTAATTATTATATCTTATATGTATTTTAATTATTTAATTAAAAATCCGATGTATACAAATAGTTGTTATTTTTAGTTCCAATAATTTTCTAAGAATTTTTTATTTAAATTTTTTATAACAAACATAAAATCTAATGGTGACAAGATTATAGAACAAAGTTTTTTCTAAAACTCTAAAGGGAAATTCAGTATTATGTAGTACCCTACAGATACGAATACTAAAACTCTAAATTTTTAAAAATACCGGTATCCAAAAACCTTTTCCCTTAATACCGGTATCGGTTTCTAATAAAATAATTTTTTTTTACGTTTTTCACAAAAAATATTAATTGTTTTATACAAAATACGCAAAATTTAAAATTAATTTAATAATATCTGTGTTTTTAATGAAAAATCGTATTGCTAGCAGGCGTATTGCTATTATTTTTTTTAATTTGGTTTAGCAACATTTAGGTTGTTCATAAGGGGTGTGCTATGTGTTGTATCGTTGTATCGTCCTAACAAAAAACAGAGTTGTTAAAATTTTTATTTGTGTTTAACAACGATTTTTTATTCAGTTTTCTATCTGTTAGCACACTCAAACATAGGAGACTAAACATACGTAAAAATGTTGTATCGTGCTATTCTCAAATGTTGTATTTTTTCAATTTAATTTTTAACAACTCTGTTTTTTGTTAGGGCGATACAACGATACAACAAATAGCACACCCTTGTGAAAACCCTTACACAATTTATTAATGTGAAAACCAACAACACAATTTATTATGAAAACACAATTTTTCGATAATACCGGTACGTATCGGTATTGATGTTTCGGTATCGGTAATAGCAATACCGATACAAATGAAATACCGTTACCGATAACAATACCGAAAGAAACAAAAATTCGATACCAATACCCTTATTCGTTTCGGTTGCCAACCTTGCTAAAAATCCTTAGTACTTTAACTATGTTTGAATGTTAATTTTCAAAACTATTTATAACTAATTTTTAAGAACCCATTCGTTAAATTTTACAAAATTTATTGTTAAAATATAATATTTTAATGTTTCTGTTATTACTCGGTAGATGGGGCCACCAATGTATTCGAAGTTTTAAAGATGGCGCTATTTCTTTCCTTGACTAAAAGTTGAATTAACTAGAATTGAATGAATTCCTTGACCAAAAGTTGAATTAACTAGAATTGAATGAATTCCTTGACTAAAAGTTGAATTAACTCGAAGTGAATGAATTCCTTGACCAAAAGTTGAATTAACTAGAATTGAATGAATTCCTTGACCAAAAGTGGAATTAACAAGAATGGAATGAATTCCTTGTTGAATGAATTCATAAAATTTTATGAAGGCATTAGAAAAAAATGAATGAATTCCTTTAATATAAATCGAATGAAAAAAAAAAAGAATTCATTCAATTCCTTAAGTTTGGTCAGGGAATTCATTCCAAAAATATAAATTCAGTTCAAAAAAAGGGAATTAGGGAATTAATTCTTCGAAGCTCTGCATCTAGCAAAATGCACCGTTTGGTGTGGGTTACACGCTGGTGGCATCATTGGACCTTATTTCTTCAAAAATGAAGCCGGAGCTTGCGTTACGGTCAATTGAGATCGTTACCACAATATGATGAATGATTTTTTGTTTGAAAATATGGATAACATTGATCCGGGTGAGATGTGGTTTGAAATTAAAATTTGGCAATAAGTTGATTTCAAGAAATGGACCTGTCAATTGACCTCCAAGGTCGTGCGATTTGACACCTCTTGATTATTTCCTGTGGGGCCACGTGAAGTCACTGGTTTATGCTGATAAACCAGCAACAATTGACGCCTTTCAGGCCAACATTATTCGTATTATTCGTGACATACGGTCACAAATGCTCGAAAAAGTGGCCCAAAAGTGGACGCCCAGAATGAACTTCGTCAAGAACAGCCGCGAACAATGCCCGAAATCATTTTCAAATGTTAATGCCATGTATTGGTCTTTGGAATAAAAAAAATTTTGGATTAAAATTAAATTTTTTGTGTTATTTTTTAAAATTTAAAGTTCTATCGGGCTTAAAAAAATACCCTTTATATACAAATTGGGTATCAAATGAAAGGTATTTCTAAAGATGTTTTATATGGTGTACTAAAAATATAAAAATCGTTTCAAACCAAAAAATTTCAAACAAATTTTTAAATAATTTTTACCCCCTAAATATAAATTTGGACCGATGTTTTAGAACCGAAATTTTTTTAAATTTAGTTCACTCTATCACATATCCAAATTTTATTGGAATCCGAGGGAACCCACAAACACAAACTTTCCTTATTAGTGGTGTAGGGTACACTCATAGAAATAAATCTGTAAATATAGCAGAAAAACCAACTAAAAATTAGTTAAAAATTATGCTGCAGAAAAAACTGTTCAATTAGCGATTTTTTTGCTAAATACTAGTAATATAAGAACAACAAAATAAATATGTTAAATTTACAGAAGTTAACTTTTAGTTAATTGGAAATGACAAATTTTACTGTAAAATCTGCATAAAATTTTGCTAAATATTAGTATACATACTATAAATAGCAAAAATAAACGGTTATATCTAAAAAATTTTTGCTATTCTTAAGCTAAATTTAGTTGAATGCAAATAACAGTCTGTCCTGTTAAATTAATAGAACATTTGCCAAAAAAATTGTAAACTGCTGTTTTCAAAGGGCTTGGTTTTTATTTGCATTTAAAAAACTCAAAAAAAAATTTCGAAAAAGTTAAATTTGTTCATGGTTTTTTAGGCTACTAATTATTTAGCAAAATTTATTGCTGATTTAAGCAGATTACTTTGTTATTTTTCGTTAACAAAACTTTAACTCAGAAATAACTTATATTCTGTATATTTAACAGTTCTATTTTTGATGTTCCTATCTTACTAATATATAGGAAAAATAATCTGCTAATTTAAAAATTTTTTTCTGCAGCATAATTTTGAACTAATTTTTAGTAGTTTTAACTAAATTTTTTACAGACTTTTTTCTATTAGTGTATAAATAGTTAAAACTAGCGTGTTAATGAATAGTTCATATAGAAAAAAAAGGATGAAATTAAAATGTTTTTTGAAAAATATTGGTACCTTAAAAGTAAAGCATTTTTAAAGTAGAAAATTAAAAATGTATTCTTCAATTTTGCCACTTACAGCATTATTGACAAACATTTTTCTATGAGTGCAATTAACAAGCCGTGAAGTGTTGCCACCCAGTTGAGTGTTTTGTTTTTAAATATTTTGTTTATTCATTACGAAACCCCAAAGAGTGCCACTTAACTTACTTAACGAAAATTTTCGTAAACTTTTTCTTCCATTATGAATTTAAGTATTTGCATAACAATACATATAAAAATTTTGCATTTATTAAGTAGATTGTTTTAAAAAAATATTTTTGTTGTTAAATCCCATACTTTCAGTACGCGTTCTCATAAAATTTTGCACTTTTTGAGCACTTCAATTCACATACGCATTTTTAAGCAAATTGACTTGTACAAAAAGTTTAACCAGACTTGCCATATACCAAGGTGTATTGTTCATGTGTATATGGTCAATTAAGCAATTCAATGTGGAGCATATAGTACTCATGCAAACACTCATACTAATACACCAAATTGGTTAATAAATCATTGAAATTGTTTTCGAAATTGTATTGCATTTCATTTAATTATAGAGTTTTTGAAAAATTCATTTTTAAAACAGGTTTTATGCATACATTGAGTTTTTTTATATGTTTCTAAATCCTTTTCGTATAAAATTTAGAAAAAAAGTTTTACAAAATTGTTCTATAAAATACTATAGCAGTTTGTTTATATGTGTTTTTCTGTAATTAAAGGTTCTCATTCAATACGCATTCCAAAAAAAAAAAAAACTTTGTACACGCACCTTAACGTAATTTGTTTGCATATACATTCCTTTAAATTTATTGCATAAGTTTGTAAAATCATAAGGATTGCCATGTGTGAATTGGCTAAAAATATTTTAAACACAGATTTATGGAAAAAATGATGAGTGAGCAATATGAAATTGTAAAATATAAGTTATTTATAGTAGGTACTTACGAAAAAAATATTTGCGGCTGAGATTTTCATACAATTACATATTTTTCACCGGCTTCATATTATGTCAGTTGAGATCCGTTGGGGGGGGGGGGGGGGGGTAACTTAAATTTGTACATATTATTTAGACATACTAAAAGGTGGTAAAGCTAAAACGATATTTGAAAACCTTTTGTTGCTAAAACGAAACTTTTTCTTGTCCAAAAGTTAATGTTGGTAACTCTGCACATAATTTTCACATTATTTTTAAATTCTCATCTTGCTGCAAAACATAAGTTATATGAATGTGAAGTATTAATGAAATGTAACACATGCATCACATAGAATGAAAGAAAATTTCAATGAAAACCAAAAGTTGTTACCACATTCATACTTCCTAAGAACTGTGTAAAAGTCTAATAGGAGCTATTTTCAATGTCGAAAATAGAAATTTTCACAAATGTAAAATGTAGATAACAATTTTTAAAAATTAAAAACGTGCTGCTGAGATTTTTATTATAAAAGAAGGGCATTCCACAGTCAGTGTATATTATAATGTAACACTTTTACTTGTTCTTCTCTTCTGTTTGAATTCGACCATAACTAATACGCTTGAAATTGGTTTTTATTCATACCCAATTATTACACTTGAAGTTCAATTACAATTATTGAATATTTAGTTCAATTTAAATAATATTTATTGAATACGTCAGAGTGGTCTTAAACATAAAATCAAGAAACTAAAATGAGATTTCGTTGAAATTAATTTTATGCACATGTCTTGCATTCAAATGAACTCGTTGAATATAACGTTTGTGTGTTATTGAAAAGATGTTGCTTAAGAGACTACAGGTAAAAACATTTTGAACGGTTATTTAGTTGTTTATTTTAATATGATTTTTCCGTTGGATAGGAAGCAAATGAAGGAAAACATTACATAAAGGGTGTAAACGAACATTTTTTTTTACAAAGTCAAATGTAAACTACCCTAACAAAAAAGAGATGCAAAAGCAGTAGAAAAGGCACTACAATTAATGATCTAAATAGATGTACTTCTGTTTTGTTTTAGCAGAAACACTAATTCATTTATCATTACAGCATTTTTTCAGTACTTTTTGATAGCGCAAGGAAACTCAATTTCATCAATTAAAAGTAAAGAAAAAATAGAAAAACAGTTCTTTGTGTTTAAAATAAATCTTGTTTTTATTTAGTAGGTTTGAGGTTAAGAAAAAAAATCTTTTTTATCGCCGCCACTGGGCATGGAACTTGCGACTTCAAGATTGCTAGTCTAACCCTCTACTGTTGAGCTATTCTTTGATATGAATGTTGACTGCCATAAAAACACCACTTTGTGTCTTATTCCTGTCAATAAAATAACTTATTAAACAAGTCCAAACGTGTACTGCAATTCAATATATTTTTCTCAGTACTATTTTAACAAGTTCACAGAAAGAAAATAAATTGCTCAAGTATTAGTTAATTCTGGCTCTTCTGATTACAAAAACATACATTGTCTAGGCTGTGATTGAAAAAACTTCAATTAGCTACACTTACCGCTATGCCGACCTTGGTACATCTTGTTAAGAGGTGATACGAGGGTTGCCGGTTCGATCGCCGTAGAGAGGGCTGCCAGTTCGAAGATTCAAATAAAATTTAAGATTTGAATTTGATAAATGCAGTATAGGAAACCTTATAAAACTATTTGTAATATTATTGGGGACCGTACAGCTTACGACTTTTATCATAAGTCGGATTAAAAAAGTTATTTTTTGACTTTTATTGTTTTGAGCAAAAATAAAAGTTATATTTTGGCTTTTAGTTTATCGACCAAAAATAAAAGTTATTTTTGACTTTTATTTTTTTGAGCCCAAATATTAATACAGGTCCTGTTCCTACATTTCACCACAAAAATTTATTTTGATTGCATTTCAAAATTTTTGTATATAAAAAAATAAATGGAAAACCGCAAAACTATAAAGACATTTAGCGAAAAATCTGTACCATTGATCGAAAAATAAAGTACGCCATTGTAATCAGCATTTCCGAAATATATGGAATTGAATTAAGCTCCATTAATTTTTAAAATTCAAGATTTTGTCATGCAGTGTTATTCATAAAACTCTTGACAATTCATATCAAAATTATATTTGACTCTAATAATATCAGAAATAGTTTCTGGATTAAATTTATTTCCTTATGGCTCCCACTGCGCCAAACATCATTTTTAATAAAAAAAAATCACACCAAAACTTGTTATCAGTCATGTTAATTGAATTTAAGTTTTAATATCACTTTCTGCTTCATGCTTCAAATTTGGAAATTAAAGTAAGTGATGCCAACAATTAAAAAAAAAAGTTATGGAGAAAAGTGCAAAAAGTAGGATAACCCCGGACACTTACTGAAAAAGAAGTAGGACTGCCCGGGAAGCCCTAAAAAAGAGGATGGTGTCCGGGGAAAAAAGGACGTATGGCAACCCTAGCTGCAATGCCAAATACACAGCTGAATAGAAAAATAGGTATGAGTGTTTTCTTTTTGAAGGAATGTAAAGTTTCCATTTCTTTTATCATTTTATTTTATATTTTAGAATAATTTGTAAATTAAACATATTTATAGAATTTTCTATCACCGGGCTAATTATGGTCAATTTCTATTTATTTATGTATTTAAAAATTATTCTTCAGCTAAGATATCACTAAAAAAAACTTAAAATAACATCTATTCAAGAAAGTCATCGATTTTTATATGGACAGTGAAATATGTGTATAGGAAAAAAAAAATTTAAATTAAAGTAATAATTTGCACATGAAAGTTAATGTTTTAAATAAACGTTAAACCAGACAGTAAATAGCCGGTATACCCACCATTATTTTTAAGAACAGCTTGGATTCTTTTAGGCATAGATGAAATTAACTAACGTCAATTCTCTACAGGGATAGTGTACCGTGCCAAAGATTCTCTATGGGGTTAAGGACAGGAGACTGACTTGGCCACTCAATAATATTCAAATTTTGTTCCATTCAATACAAATTTTAAAGTCAGAATTTATTAGAAAACTAGGTTCAAAGGAAAAGTAAAATAACTATGCCTCTATATTATTTGTTATTCGTTTAGGTAAATATATCTGGATCAAATTTAATATACACATACAGTGACATCTCCCAAAGCAGTAAATTTTTACAAACCCCGAAACTTAAACGCTTGATTTTCTTGATTCTATTTTTAAGATATCTTCCAACAATTTTGTGTACAAATCAAAAACCTTCTGAAGAGTAATGTCTGTGAAATTTTGTGTTAATTGCACAAATTAGAATTTTCGAATTTTGTGGAAAATAAAATATATGAATCCAAAAACATTCCTCGGAGGAAAAAATATATGGCGTACTTAAAAAATGTACTGCAGGAAATATTTAAGTATGCCTATAACTGGTCTAAACAACTACCATAGAATCTTAGCAGTATGGATAAATATTAACCTCTGTTAACTGACTCTGTCCGACATTTCAACAATTTTTAATAGAATGTGGTAGATTAAGTTTAATGGTTAAATTTTATTAAAGAGTAAAAATTGGTTCAATAAATAAGCAAAATAAAAAAAAATTTTATAAAAAACTATACTCTATACTCATTATACTCAAGGATATCTTATATCTTTATATATCTCATATTTTTACAGAAAATTCGAAAATTTAAATTATTTGTAATTAAAAACGGCAGAATTAAAAAAATTATTGTGAGACACCTTAAACACATTTTTTGGTAAAATTTTCCTTCGACGAATCATGGTTTATTTGTGCTAAATAAAGATCAAAATTATGACCGATTCTAACAAACTATTAGTACAGAATCAAATATTATGTCATATTATTAAAATTTCCCCCAAATATTTTCTTAATTCCAATTGGTATAAAAGATGTTCATTATTTAGATGGCACATAAAGATGTTGTACGGTGTTTAGTTACAAATTAATTGATTTACGTAAAGCTTTTTAAAAAGTTACCAACATTAGAAAAAAATGTTAATACTAACATGATTTGTAGGGTGGAAAATCTATGTTTAAGGTCTTAATCACAGCAATTTATGTAATTAATTTAAGCAATGTTTAGAGTAAAATCAGAGATTAAAATTTGATGAGTTACTGTAATTAAGTGCTAAACAATGATTTTCTTCTTAATCATTGTTTAATATCACATAAGATACCAGGCCTTAAAATTCTGTTGTTACAGTATATAACACCCTTAATAACTCACTTTTGTCACAAAAAAATCGAGTTTTCGCAACTTAAACTTGACTGTCTACGTCAAACAGCAACTAAATGAAAAAAAAATCTCTGCATTTGTTACTTCAAGCGATTTTTTTAGTAGGATTCCCCTTTTTCATTTCAATACAGTGTTGCCAGACTTAAAAGTTACTAAACTTCTTTTTGGGATTTATTTTCTACAATTTCTGTTAAATTAAAAAAATTAAAAACCTCAGACCTATTTTTCTGTCCAGCTGTGTACATATTTTCTTTAAATTTCAACAACGATAAACATTTCACCATGCAAGATCATGAAAAATATGTGCAATTATAAGACAAAAAATGTCTAAAACGATAAGTGTCCTATTGACTTTAACAGGGTGCAAATGCCATAAAACTTTCAATGATCCATAGCAAGAAAAAATACACTTGTATACCCAAAAAAAAATCATCCTAAAAAACACAAAAGCAACAAAACTTTGAAACACTCATAAATATATACAAATAAATACAACAGAAAACATTCAAACCATGCATATTTATGAAAAGTGACTCCATCCACTAAATGCAAAAATTACTCGCACGCACACTTGCACACTTAGCTCACATTCATTAAAACTACAAAATGTGCGTACAATCATCAGATGGTAGCACAGACCAAAAAATTCACAAAAAAATCTAGTTTTTTGTTTTGTTTTAAAGTTGATGATGTTAATATGCAATAAGGAATTTGTGCATTTAGTCAGCAATAACGAAAAATTTTCGTGGTCACTGACCGTTCTCAAGGTTTTTTACAGTGTTGCATTGCAGTACACGATGATGATGATAATAACGATGATGATGAGTTCAGTTGAATTGTGCTGCTCTGTTCGGCTTAATTCTGTTGGGTTTGTTGCTGACAGAATTTCAAGCAATACTATTGTATATTTCGCTTTTTTGTAAGTATTTGCGCGTGCAAATTATAATAAACACGCCTTTATTATGGCAGCCTCAAAATAACACAAACACTTTTTCTTCATAAAAACTGAACACACAAAAAAGTGCCAAACTTAAAAACAGAGGGAACATGTTAAACAGTATTGTGACATCTAAGGGTCGGAAATGGACAAATCTTATTTAATAGTACCTAACTAGTCACAAAAAAATACAAACGGGAAAGCGATGGCAAAGCACTTTAACAGGTGGTACAAGTACGGGCAAAAAGTTTTTCCCATTCCTAAAATGATAACATCATTAGACAAAAGGACCGACTGTTCAAAAAGCGCCGAAAAAGCACTGGAGGAACAAAATTTTTGAACGTTGGCAAAACCAATAAATAGGTGGTCTGGAAATATATTTTCGAAAATAAAATTTAAAAAAATTTCATATGTAATTTTTTGGTCCTGCCGTGATTTTAACCCAGGCCGTCAGGTTGGCAAATGATTGCTCTACCCACTGAGCTAACCAGACATACTTGGTGGCTAAACACATAAATGAGTGATAAAAGCTAGATACCCTATGGGAACCCTACGGGAAATGGATCAGTCACAGAGCTGGTCACGTGACTGGAACTTTGTGGGAGTCACCGGTCCTCGATTCGGTTTTTTTATATGAAAGTAACCGGCAACTTTAACATGGGCTTGTCATAGGAGGTGACAATTTCCTCCTTTTGAGCTACTTGTGACTTGTCGCAAAGCTTGTCGTTTATAACATATCACACTACTGGTTTAAGAGAGTATGCAATAGAACAAGTTAAAATTATCTAATACGGAAGTAGTCTCATATTAGACATTATGTGATATGTACCGAAACTAGTGCGAAATAAAACATCACGTGACTGGTTTAAGCGCATATATCACAGAACTAAAGAAAAATATTTGTTAAAAAACTAGTCACACATTAATCAATATGTGTGTTGTTGCTGAACTAGTACAAAATAATAGTTTCATGACATATCACTATACTGCTCTAAGTTAACAAGTCACAGGACTAACTGAAACTAATTGACGTGTAATATGTCACTTATTATTCACCATGTGTCATAATAAGTATGGGTGCTGGAAGAACCCAGAAGGATCCAGTCACTGAACTTACGTAAAACGACAAGTCACCGAATCTGTTTTTAAAACATCACAAAGTCACAAAAAATTATTTTAAAAAATAGTTTTTTTTTTTCAAATAAATACCAAAATAAGTATTAGGGGTTTTTCATATAAACTCGTAAATTCCATGTAAACCTTGTATAAATTTAAACATATTTTTCATGTATGGAGTTTGGTATTAAACTCATAAACATACCAAGTTTACACCGTTTACGAGTAGAATACGCGTTTATATGAAAACCTCTATTAACTCATGATTACAATTCAATTTAGTTAAGTTTATAAGCTATACATATAAATTATTTTAATTTTTGCATTAAAAATTCAAAAATAGTTTTTTCGGATTTTCTAAATAGATTTACATATATTTACTTAGAATATTGTTCTACCTCAAGTCCAAATTCGAATACGATAATATTGTAACATTAGATTTTATTTGTTGCTTCAAAATATCATATTCGAATTTGGACTTGAGGTAGAACCATATTCTAACAAATACATATATAAAAGTATACATATAAATTTTAACGTAAGTTAAGAAATACTAGTTACACCATACACCACTACTTCGACAATCAATCTTGTCAATCATAACCTACACAATGAATGTTTTGTAATCGGAAGAAAATTCCTATCGTTAATTCCTTTTCACTGGTAATTATCATATTATGATGATTTCTTTGGCCAAAATTGGGTGATATGGATGTGAACGATATGTGGTTCCAACAGGCGGCGCTACGTGCCACATAGCTGATGCGACCTAGACATACTGCACGACCGATTTGAGGGCATGGGCAATAGTCACCGAAATCGACCTGTTTGACCGCTTTAGACTTGTTCTTGTGAGTTTCCATCAAGTTGCTTGTCTATGCGAATATAGCCCGTATGACACTTGCTAGTTTCAGTATTAATAATCCAAAATAGAAGAGAGCACGAATTTCCTTATGTGAGAAATAATGTATGTGAAGAGAACAACTATATCGAGAAACTATCAAACTGTCAAATTGATGTTGGTAATGCAGTACCCTTCATATGATTTGCATTGATGGTGCAAAAACTAGAGTCTAGAAACTAGCAAGTGTCATATATGCTTGAGTCAATTAAAAATTGTATGTAATATGATAGTTATTAAACTTCGAAAAGTGTATGATAATCGTCTATCGTATTATACAATATGGGCACATATTTTAAGTAAAACCCTGTTAAGTTTACATATAAAAAAATATGAGCGTAATTTACAAAGATCATTCCTGAATTCAGCACTAAACTGGTTTTCGGATCATTTTGGGCTTTTTGAGCTAGTTTTTAGTTATTAACATAAATTTATCTTCTCTTATTAATTTTTGCAAATACAGATGTGATCTACCTATTTTAGTTCTATGGGTCATTTCGACCCCTTAGTGATTTAGCTTCCCTAGTGATTTTTCTTGGAATACTTTCCTCTATTTCATAATGGTAATATCGGTATTATAAAACATTTTCACCAACGATTAGAGAAAAGAATCGGTAATTAAAATATCCAATAAAAAATTCTGACTTTGCATATAACATCCTCAGTGTTTGTGAATAAATCCAAAAGGGTTGTACAGCCTTTCAGTCAGTCACTGAACAGTTTGTTTTACTTGTCATTGACACTCTATTATGCATACTCGTATCCGAACACTATTTTTGAACTACTCGTAGTTTATTATTATGTCATCATTTCTGTGGCCACAAAGTTAAGTATTATGTAAACTTTGTTAAAGGGTTTTACTACCGATCGCCATTTTTTCATACACATCTAATTATACTGCACCTGTTCTGTGTTATATCACTACTTCAACTGCAAAGGTACTAGTTACTGTTGTCAATTTGATGTTATGATATTTTTTCTCCAGTTATAGGATATATCCAAAATGAACCAGTTAATGTTTGGCCTCCATTTCAATAGTCACGAGGTTGAATATTTTGCTGGAATTACCACTTTTTGATACACCGAAATTTGGGTTTACATCAGTTTTGTAACCTGTCCCCTATGCACCTGTCTCAGATTTGTCACTTTGGATCAATCGACCCTTCATTTCCCGCAGGGAAATTTTAACAAACTGTCACCGAACTGGCCCCTTTACATGAAATAGACTGGTCACTTTTACATGGCGTTGTCATAGGAGGGGGAAATTGACCCCTTGTGACATGTCATAAGACAAATCCTAGGACAGGTTACTGAACTCTCAAAAAAAACAAAGTTCAGGGACCTGTCCTGGGGTTTGTCTTGTGACATGTCACAAGGGGTCAATTTCCCCCTCCTATGACAACGCCATGTAAAAGTGACCAGTCTATTTCATGTAAAGGGGCCAGTTCGGTGACAGTTTGTTAAAATTTCCCGTAGGGTAACTACTGGCTCTGCTAAAATGATAGTACTGGCAAACAGTTTTTTGCAACTAATATGCCAGCGCTAGTAGAGCAAAAAAAAGTTGGTCGTAAAGGAGCATTCCCACAAACAAAAAAATTGATTTTATAAAAAAAAAATTTTTAAATTAAAAAAAATCCAAAACAATTTTTTGCTTGCAACTGGACTTGATCTCGGAACCTTCTGACTACAAACCTTTTTTAACGAAGCGTCAGCATTTTTATGAAATCATTGCTCTACCAGTGAATTGATATTTGTATCGCTGGCAATTTCTGACTTGGTAGCACTGGATAACCACTGGTTGCAAACTATGGCATATCATTTTTTTCCAGTGGTTTCCCTACGGGAAATTTTAACAAACTGTCACCGAACTGGCCCCTTTACATGAAATAGACTGGTCACTTTTACATGGCGTTGTCATAGGAGGGGGAAATTGACCCCTTGTGACATGTCACAAGACAAATCCCAGGACAGATCCCTGAACTTTGTTTTTTATGAGAGTTCTGTAATCTGTCCTAGGATGTGTCTTGTGACATATCACAAGGGGTCAATTTCCCCCTCCTATGACAACGCCATGTAAAAGTGACCAGTCTATTTCATGTAAAGGGGCCAGTTCGGTGACAGTTTGTTAAAATTTCCCGTAGGGTTTTTTTATAAACCACCGAAATTTTTGTAAAACAAATACTGGCAAAGGGCTTTTTGCAAATGCTGGCAAATCGTTCTAAATGAGTGTTCTCCCAATCATTTATTTTAACACCATGGTTACCCAGTGGTATGCCAATGCTTGATTTTTTGTACCAATGGCGATTTCTGACTGGGTACACTCATGAAATAAATTTGTACGAAACTCTCAAACTTTAACCCCTTAATTCTTAAAAGAGGAATAGCGCCCAGGACCGGGTAAGATCCGAAGAGTATATATATAATAATTTAAGCAGCATATGATTTTAATTTAAGCCAAATATCAGAAACAATTTCTTTTTAATTACAGACAGGTGTATTCTGAAAACAGAATCCACAAAATAAAATACACATGCCTCATATAACGCGGTTTCATTCCACGCGATTTCTGTTAAATGCTGTAAATGAAGCTGCAATGTTATCCAGAGTAAACCACTCTCTCTCTCTCTCTCTCTCTCTGAGCAAATACCGATTACAGATTTCTGAATAGATAATCTCCGAAGAAACTTGCCTTGGGCCTTACAAGTGCTAGGCATTGGCATATGGCATGCTACTTCGTCACACGCTAGCTTTCCTGTTCTTTGCCAAAAACCGCAGTCCAGCAGCGACCCTTTCGTACCCACACTGACAGCCTGTACTCACATCTGGTTAAGGATAAACAAAAGTTAAGCCGCCTTTATCAACGCATGATCATAATGGTGTATAAATACATCCCGTTTCAAGAACCGAAATGGCACTCGAATTCCCATTGCCCTTTTGCCATTCAATTGGACCCCCGCTTCGCCAGTCCGTTCGCCAACCCATTACCTCTATGCCCGAGTGTCCACAAACTCATTAGATGTGTACTTTTCTGTTCATACCAAGTCTACCTAAAGAGTTTTTGCACTCGTAGACAGTGGAGGAGATCGCCGCCTATCTGTCAAGATAATAGAAATTAATATTAATAACCATCTGCCTCAGAGTTAAAAGTAAGTTCACCAGCCAATTTGGCGGCTAGTATTTCCGCCTAAAAATTCTGGAATTATCGGGAAGTTTATATGACCCTTTAATATAAAGTTTAAACAGAAACCCGCATTTTCGACTCCCTCCTACATAGAACCACCAAGAAAAAAATTAAGGGTTCGGCCAAAAACATTAGAAATAAACTGCCAGTAGTCTTCAAGCGTATAGAGAAATTTCTCGTGGTTTCTTCTACCACCAAATCAATCGCTAGTAGATTCAAGATTGCACCCAGTACCGCAGTAGCCGTATGACAAAAAGAGCCGGTGATACATAGTTCAGCAAGTCTTTGTGCAGAAAAAAGATTTGTTGTGCCACAGAATTTGGCGCCAACTGAACTGCAACTGAAAATTTGGTTGCCACAACCCCGATTTTTTTGTCACAATCTCAATCTCACTTAAAATAATACGTCAGTGGAAAAATCTGTCAAACGGGTCTCAAATCGATTTGACTAATTTTTAACAGATTTTTAGTTGAAACACTGATTTAAGCAAATATTTTAGTTATCTTCATTTAACACAATACTAAAAATCCTCAGTACTTTAACTAATTTTGGGTGTTAATTTTCAAAATTATTTTAAACCAATTTTTAAGAACCAATTCGTTAAATTTTACAAAATTTATTGTTAAAATATAATATTTTCATGTTACTGTTATTACCCGGTAGATGGTGCTAACAATGTATCCGAAGTTTTAAAAATGGCGCAATTTCTTTCCCTCCCGATTTTTAAAATGGTCTATATCTCGAAAACTAAGAGAGATAGAGCAAAATTGATGCAAATTTCGACTACCCCTAGCCGTGTAACTCCAGCGGGGTTATATGTGTCCAAATATGGACCTTGGCGGGGCCTTGGACCCTCGGAAATTTTTAATAAAAATTTTCCACTTCATAAAATGGCCTATATCTCGAAAACTAATCGAGATAGAGCAAAACGGACAAATGTTTGCTCCTTTGGAGTGCCCTTATATGTCCTCACTTAATATGGACTAGGCCCGAAGATGGTCCCGAAACCCTAAAAATTTGGATAAATTCTACGACTCAGTATAATTACAGATAAAACTGTAGTTTTACAAATTTTTTACTTAAATTTAGATTTGTTAAATTTCTTCTTAACCTCAAACCTGCTAAATTAGAATTAATAAAAATACATATTAATGACAATATTAATTGTATTTGACATATACGACGCGTTTGAGAAGACAACACTACTATAGAAAATAAAAATGCCCTGTTGGCTGTCTGTCTCCAATATACACAAATTGCCTGCACTTGTACGTACAAACCATACGTCAATGTGGCAATATTTGTGAAAAGGTGACACGGAGGAAATAAGAAGATAAACAGAAAATCTGAAGTAGAATGTTTGTATATGTCTGTTTGATCACTTCTGAAATTATTCATATAGAGACAATCTGACAATAAAAATATAAACAATAATACAATTTAATGGAAGATCACTGATGAAGCCTGTCCATAAAAAGGCAGAAACTAGATCTAGTCTGATTCGCAAATTTAATGTGTTTATAACTTTTGAGGAAGGTTTATTCTTCTTCTTAACCTCAAACTTGCTAAAAAAGTGTTTAAATCAACAAATTTTATTTTAAGCCAAAAAACAGGAATAATTTTTGTTAAAGTAACAAATTTTTCTGTCCAGCCAACAGACGTATTATTTTGAGTGTACCTATAATTAGATCTTCTTACGGAACAATTCTTGAAACCAAATTTGTTGGTACATTTTTAGTTTGGTGCCAGCTCAAATGGATGAGATCTAGTACCAGATCTTGTACCAAATCTGGCCAGATCCGCTTATATCTGGCAATTAAAATCTTCCAATTTTCCAAATCACTTTAGATATGCACATATCTGGCTGCTCAGATCTGGCCATAAAGTGTATCAGACAGACTATATATTATCATATGTGCTCAGACTTGGCATCGGGTATAATTAGATTCAATCATACATATTTATATCCAAACAGATTTGATCAGATCTATGGTTTTTACACAGGTGGTTAGAATCGGTCCATATTTCGATCCACTGCCCATATGGGGCACCATATCTTATCATATGTGTTCAGATCTGGCACCGAGTATAATTAGATTCAATTATATATATTTAGATCTAAACAGATTTGATCAGATCTACAATTTTTACACAGGTAGTTAGAATCGCACCGTATTTCGACCGAGCGCCCATACCGACTAATTCCCTATATTTTTCTTACACCCTTACATTAGCCAAATTAGAAATTTCTCACTGATTTTCTAATTTTCTACCATTTTATAGACAAATTTTGATACCATTTCAATCCATTCAAATTTCGGATGCAACCATTAGTTTTGGATGCAACCATTAGTTTCCTTTCAACCAGACTGCAGTAGGATATCATATAGTCAGCATGCCCGACTTTAACTTTTTTACTTGTCTTTAACTAATTTTTTGTACTTTTCACGAAAACTTTTACAGACTTTCTTTTGTTAGCTTTTCAATGATAAATGTATAGAATATGATATTGTTTAAATGGCCACCGTGGTTTCTTGCATCCGAGAAGTTCAATTTTTGATAACTTTGCTGCATAGATTAGACTGAATATCTTTATAACACGGGTAATATTGATTATGGAGGCACTGGTCGTTTGTGGCTTACTGGCTTAGACTTGCGACTTAAGGAAACCTCACAAGAAATAGGAGTCGCAATCCCTTTGGTACTACATATCGGACCAGAGGTCGGAGAGAACATTATGCCGTTGTAACACAATCTATCGAAAAATGAAAAAAAGAGAAAGTAAATTATCAAAAACTAAAACCGACAATGCAAATTAAAAAATATATAACATATCGTTGGCTTAGTCGGCAAACCTGTCAAGTCCTTTTTTTTAATTTTTCAGGAGAGACAAAAAACTGTCTAACTTTTTTTGGGTTAACTTTTTTTAAATCTGTAAACTCAGTTTTCTTCTTTAGTCCATCTTGTTTAACCACAAAAAATCATAGAATTCCAAGATAAAAGTTTGCAGACTTATAGGCTCTTTTTGGACTTAGCAGATTTGCTCTTTATAATTTTCTATTTTAAATGTGGACTTACCAGATTTTCTTTCAACTTTGTGGACTTAGCAGATTTTCTTTTTTTTATTTTATTTTATTTTTATTTATGTCAGCAGAATTCATTCTATTGAAGAAATTTGTTGAAACAAAATGTGTGTTATTTTCAGCTGGACTTAGCATGTGGTTTTCGATGTTTTGTTTGTTTTTTTGGACTTGACAGAATTGCTTACCACTGCATAACAACAAGAAAAAAGAACATAATGGCATTTTTTTTTTTTTTGTAAATGATGTGTTTTGAGTTACACTAGCACACTACATCAAAAACTCAATTCGCATAAAAATTGGACTAAGCCAACGATATATGTCAGTAATGTTTAAATTTCACCTATTTCATAATTTATTGCCCTTTTTAATTTATGTTATAGACAATAAGGTTGTTCACAAGGGGTGTGCTATTTGTTGCATCGTTTTATCGTCCTGACAAAAAACAGAGTTGTTGTTGTTGTCTTGTGAACGACCTAAATATATTTCCTTATTTCTCATAATTTAGAGATTTTTTCGCCTCTTTATTTACATTTAAAATTTTTAGCATGTAGCATCGTGCCGCCATTTAAGCACTTGTTTTGTCCAATGTGCGGTCCGAAAGATGTAGCATCTCCTACTCTTATACCTTTCTTGCTCTAACGTGGTTAAATCGCACGATCTCGGTGGCCAGTTCACGTCGCCTCTACGTGAGATAATCATAATCTCAAATCGCTCGTGAGGCATGTCCATTATAGCATAATCTGTATGGTACACAGCGCTGTCCTGTTGGCAGCAAATGTTTTCACACCCACATCAGAAATTGATTATCATCGATCGGCAGCCCTATCCCTAGCAATGCCATTATTATTTTCGAAGAAGTACCGGATAATGATGTCAATGGCGATGCTTTTGATAGATTTTGCGTTTCGTGAACGTCCGGGTGTTGGGCGATTTTTCGCTGAACCAGTCGACTCGAATTTGGATTCGACTTTAAGGGCGACCATATAAACTGTAAAATAGGAGTAACGCGCGTATACACTCAAAAAAAAGTCAGTAAAGTCAGCAAAAAATGTTGCTGTGTCAGCAAATTTTTAGTCAGGAGCGTGCTTGCAAAAAAGTTGGTAATTTCAGCAAAATGTTTGCTGAAAATCAGCGAGCTGATTTTTACCAAAAAAATAGTAATCTTCAGCAAAAGTTTTTCTAACACTTAGTCGACTGCAAATGAAAAAAATCCTTGCTAAAATCACTAAACTTTTTGCTGAATATTAGTAGACTGAAAAAAACTCAAAAAACTTGTAGCGAAATTTTACGTTAGTTAATTTATTTGCTGAAAATTATAAATATAGAATATGTGTGGAGTTGTTTTTCTTTTTTTTGTCATTTCCGTTTCCAGACAAGCTGCGACATCTACATCTTGTATATCTGGTTGTCGTCCACGCTATGAATGCGGTTATCAGCATAATTTTTGTAGCAAAATAAATTAGTAAAACATTAGTTCAAAATTAGTTTAGTGCTAAAAAAATATAACTCAAATTTTTTATGAAAACGGAATTTCAGCAAAAAAATTTCTGAAAACTAGTACACTTGATATACAAGACGTTTTACTAATTTTTCTACTAACTTATTTTTTTGAGTGTAGTTGCCATAAGAGAACACCCGTTTTAATAATAAAGTTTTATAATTTTTGTCAAATGTCTTTATTGGCCGAAAAAAGTGAACAGGAAAATTAACAAACAATAGAACAACATAGCCGCCATGAGCTGTGAAAATCTACCCGTCCCTCCTGGAAAAGCCTTTATTTCCTTTTCAGATAGATATAATGGCATCACATTATTGAAAACTCTTTATTCACAATTTTTGGAGAACATATTGGTCAAGTTTCAGTATACTGCAGAAAATAAAAAATAAGTTGATAATTTGTCATCTCAAACCTTTCGAAGTTGGTTTCTTAATAGTCCTTTATTAGTGTAAATGGAAAAATTAGGGAAAATTTAATAAAAGAGTGTGTCCTTAGTTCGTATTTGTTCCAAAGTAGTTGTAGATTTATGGATTTCAAACTGTTGAAAACTATTCTATTTAATTGTGCAAAACGATTATAAGGACTTAAAAATAAAAAGTTTTCAAAGTTTTTTATTTTCTGGTTCTGAATTCTTATTGGGATGGTTCCTTTGAATGCCATATTATTATTTTGCTGAACGAAGGTTTACTGGACAATGCACCAGATTAGATCTATTTCCCACATATAAAAAATGTTTGGCATACCTGAAATAAATAAAATTAAATGTAAACAAAAACCAGAACTCTTAAAATTAGCACAATTTTTTTAAGCGATGAAGAAATGAGAAGGGCAGAGTTGCAAGTCTCATGTACGAAGCAACTATAAACATAGTTGTAGTTCAAGAATCTTACTGTGACGAACGTTCAAAAAACTAATTGTAAATAAAGTAAAAATTATGAGATATGGGAATGATTTTTGTTTAAAACACTATTAAGGATTGTAATGCCATGGCACTCGAAGTTTTTCGCAATATTTTGTTTTTTGTTTTTGGGGAGACTATCCAAACAAAATACAAAAAAAAAAATAAAACTTTACAACTTGAAAACACGCAAACGTGATTATATGTTTCTGCGTCGATGCCCATGCGCATACTTATTTTTTAATTTCGAAATATAACTTTTTTTTATCTTTCAATTAAGTTTCTATGAATATTAAGATATTTCTAAAATTTCATAGTTTCTAAGAATAATTAAATGTTTAAGAAATTCATTTAAAATAATTTTTTTTTGTAATGAATCTTTTTTTCCGTTAAAATTTAATGCATCAGCTAAAGTCCTATTTATCAGCTAAGAGGACATTGTGTTAATGGGGCTTATAAGCATCAGCACATACCGGAATAACTGCAAGTATTAGTAATTTATGATTGTTTTCTCACAAATATACCCGACTAAAAAAGATGTTATACAGTAAAACTCGCTTAATACGAACTCGGTTAAGACGAATTCTCGGTTAATACGAACTAATTTGAAAGTCCCGACGTTTTGCAATCATTTTTCATATAAAAAACATCTGTTAATATGAACTCGCTTAAGCCTTCGGTTTAACTGAACATTAAATTTCATATTATTCTCCATGTTGAAAAACTGGGAATATTGTGTATAAATATTTTTCAATTTAACAAATCTCAAACTTCTCACACAGCTGTTTTCCTTAAAAACGATTTAATAAAGGAAATGCAATGAAAGGATTATACAATTTTTGATTAATTTTTTTTATTATATTAAAAATAAAAATTATTTTGTGAATAAAAAAAGTATTTTAGACAAACTTGACCTTATTTAATACGAACTTCGCTTAAGACGAACAAATTTCTTTGATCCCCCGGAGTTCGTCTTAACCGAGTTTTACTGAAGGCGGATTTTTAGCACTTTTTCTATATTTTAATCGGTATGCCGTACGGAATACCGAGTAATACCGGTATACCGTGTTAAAATATAGAAAAAGTGCTAAAAATCCGCCTTGAGCCAAAAAATTCGTATGTCCATTAAATTTTTAATGCAGCCAACTTGACAAAACGAATGATGCAGAAGTTCTTATTTTTCGGGGTACTTTCACGTTCAATTTTCAGAATTGAGTCCTAAAATCATGTGTTGTACTGTGTAATTGATAATCGTCTACTTATGTGAAAGTTGAAAGCAAACAACTCAACTTAGACTAGCATCAACGAAATCTAATAATAGCTGTATTTTGTCTCATGCCTATCAACGTTAAGTATTTAAAGCAAATCTACGTTAAACCGATTGTTCAAACAAACAGGTTATGTTTATAATTATTCCGTTATAATCGAACATACGTCAGCAAAATTTTTTAGGAAGTACAGCGAATAAGTTACGTTAGATGTGAAAATGTATAAACGTTGAGTTTTCACCGTTGATAATTATCCGTGTTGAAAGTTAACGTGCATACGAAAAGTAATGTGTTAGTTTTCGTCTAAAACGCGTTTTTATGCACTTCGAGTTTTTTTTTTGTGAGTTAACGGATATAGTTGCGTCGAAAACACAGCTAATGCTATTTTTATCCTTTGTTTTTATTACTCTTTTTGCTTTAAACCTTAATTCTTAATTCAATTGTTAACCCAATCAAGGCAAATGACACTAATGATGGCTTTGTAGCGAAAGCCGAAACTACGAATTCTGTCTTGCTGGCCTTATCGAATTCTTTCAAATTTTTTATTCTTTGCAATTTACTTGTGAAAATTGTATCATCTTTCTTTAATTTAAAAATGTTAACCGCTCTCCTACTGACTCTGTCTGACATAATTTATTGAAGTTATTATATTTTTACATATTCTATATACTTATTGGAATAATTTTTAATATTATTAAAATTTTACCACTAAACTTAACCTATCACCCTCTACCAAAACTTCTTGAAATGTCGGACACAGCCAGCTAATAGACTATGATATACATGCGTACCCTTGAGATTCTACGAAGGCGTTTCCAGGCCTACCGGACTTAACAAAGAAAACACAACAAATTTGGGAATTTCTTTTTTATTTCTCAAACAGTCTCCTTTTAGGTCGATACACTTTTCCCAGATATTTTCAATAGCTCAGATACCCTGATTGTAGTAAGAACTCTTAAGCTGCTGAAAATAGTCATCAACAGCGGACTGCACCTCTTCATTGTTGGTAAATCTTTTACCACCGGGTCATTTTTCAAAAAATAATCCGAGTGAGCTAAATCTGGCGAATTGATTTTGGCTACCGGAATAGTGGATGTGTGAACTGGTGCATCACTGAGAGAATTATCCTTCATGATATTAATAATATAATTTCATAAAATTTTTTTCGTATAACCAATGAAGAATTACATTATGTATATAATATTTAATTAATATTATGCAATTTTTCATAACTTTTCTTTCATAAAATTTCATAATTTCATTAAAAAATTCATTGAATTTCATAAAATAGATCTTCATAAATGTAATGAAAATGTTCTTTATATTTATGAAATTGTGCAATAGTATTTATTTTTTTTTAATTTTTTTTATAAAATATCGTCATTTTCTCAGAGAATAATCTTTTATAATTTTTATTTTTTTTTTATTAATTTTTTATTATTAATTTTTGACTATAAAATTTTTTTATAAATCATATTAATTTTTTCGAAACTTTTTTTTATGAAACTTTTTAATTTAATTAATTCTTTCTTTAGATATATTTTGTACATCCGTAAAATATGCTACGATTTTGTTACGCCTTTTGCATTTGCTAAGTACTTTTTATTTATCCACTCCAGCTTAGCAACAACAACAACCAACGATAATAAATAATAGTAAATGAAATTTCTTCATCGATTTTATGAAGCTCTTCGTTGGCTGAATGATTTATTCATTGGACGAGTGGCCTATTAATTTTATGAAGAGTTTCATTAATTTTATGAACTTTTCATAAACATTGACTTTAATGAAACCTGTTTCATAGATTCTATGAAAAGTTTCAATGGACGAGTTCCAGTGACAATTTTCATTGAAACTATGAAGAAATTCATTACTGAAGTGATTATAATTCTCTCAGTGATTGTCTTGGTGAAACAGCAATCTTTTTCGCTCGTAAAAACTCACTGAGATCATTTACTATTGATGGCTTAAAAAAAATTGCTAAACAACGTGAGTGTACATATACATATGTACCTCTAACTAAATTTAACAGCATGTGACCCAACCTATTTTAATCATAGTACACTGAGAGAATTTTCATCACTTCAGTAATGAATTTCTTCATAGTTTAAATGAAAATTGTCACTGGAACTCGTCCATTGAAACTTTTCATAGAATCAATGAAACAAGTTTCATTAAAATCAATGTTTACGAAGAGTTCATAGAATTAATGAAACTTTTCATAAAATTAATTGAACTCTTCATAAAATTAATAGGCTACTCGTCCAATGAATAAATAGCCAATGAAGAGCTTCATAAAATCTATGAATAAATTTCATTTACTATTATTTATTATAGTTGGTTGTTGTCGTTGCTAAGCTGGAGTGGATAAATAAAAAGTACTTAGCAAATGCAAAAGGCGTAATAAAATCGTAGCATATTTTACGGATGTACAAAATATATCCAAAGAAAGAATTCATTAAATTAAAAAATTTCATAAAAAAAAATTTCGAAAAAATTAATATGATTTATAAAAAAATTTCATAGTCCAAAATTAATAATAAAAAATTAATTAAAAAAAAAAAAATTATAAAAGATTATTCTCTGAGAAAATGGCGATATTTTATAAAAAAAAAATTAAAACAATATAAATACTATTGCACAATTTCATAAATATAAAGAACATTTTCATTACATTTATGAAGATCTAATTTATGAAATTCAATGAATTTTTTTAATGAAATTATGAAATTTTATGAAAGAAAAGTTATGAAAACTTTAATAATATTAATTAAATATTATATACATAATGAAATTCTTCATTGGTTCTACGAAAAAAATTTTATGAAATTATATCATTAATATCATGAAGGATAATTCTGCCAGTGTAGAGTTGCATTTTTCGATATAAAAACTTATCTCATTGTCTTATAACACCGGTACAGGAAAAGTAATAATTTTGATTGAAAGGATTTGAAACACAATCGAATTTCTACTTGAAATATTAAAGTTCGCTAAATAATCCATAACAAATAACTGTATTGTATTATCACAAAACTAATTTATTGCATTACGTTCATTTCGCATTTATTTAACCTTGAAAATAAACCTCTATATGTGATTAATTTAAATAAATAGGAAATTCAAATTTATTTTTTTTTTATTTTTACTTGCATACAAACTTGTTTAAAACTTTAAAAATGATAACAACTTGTTTTTTTATTAGTGATCAACATTCTATATATGAATGCGGTTAAATTCTATTATGTAAATTTACTTATATTTAGTTTATATAATATGGAATTTGAAATGCATTAAAATAGACGGTAATAGTATTTTTAATTTAAGTTGAAAATAACATTTCGTTGCTGCTCCAGCCAAACGAGATATGTGCTTTTTACCAAGATTTCCAGAGAGGGAATAAATGTTTTCTTCCGTAAAATTCAGGGAAGTTTTTTTCGGAAGCTACGGGAACACGAGGGCGAAGTACCCGACCTGAGGGGAAGATGGCGGCAGTAGATTGAAAAAAATATTTTTTGGTAAAAAAATGTCAACCTTATTAAATATATGTATGTTTTAAGATTTTAAGGCAAAAAATTCGGTTTCGACAATGGAATTGTTCTGCGAGTGTATGAAGTATACTAGTTTTCAGTAACTTTTTTGCCGAAATTGTGTTTTTAGCTGCTAGGAAAAAATATTTGTTGAGCAACATAGTTTAAACACAAATATATGTTAGAAATGTGCGGAAATTTGTTGCGAACAAATTAATAAAAAAAAACACAATGTTGCAGAGAAAACATGCATACATACAAAAACATATTGTGCGAAGAAAACAACTGCACATTACTAATAAATAAGGCTAGAGCTTGCAAGAAATATTTATTTTTTAAATCAATTCGTATAAAAATGTATATTCATTTTATGAATCAGTGAATCATTTATAGTCATAGTAAGTAAGTAAAATCTAATTAAAAATCTGACTACAAAATATAGGAAATCAAAATAGCAAACAAATTAAATTGTATTGCCTCATTGCAGTGATGAAATTTTTGCTATTAATATGTTATTAATTAATTTAATTTTTTAAAAAATTTTCTTCATTTTGCGGAAAAGTAAATGCTAAATACTTAAGAATTAAATAAAAGGAAATATTTCATACAAAAATTAACTTCCTAATTTTTCATCTCTTTTATATTGTAACTGAAAAAACCTAAAAATAATACTCTACTTGTTATCCAAAAAATAACAATTAATTTCAAAATGGAAATCAAACTCAAATGATTCTTTCTGCAAATTAAAAAAATGCAATTTCTTTTTAAAGCTTTATTTGAAATTAATAAAATACACATAATAACCAAAGAACAGCTTTTGTATTTTGTAACTAGCAATTTTAAATGAAAAAAATGTCTTTTGAAGTTTAAAAAATACTAAATTGAAATTAAAAAATATTAGTGGTATTCTTTAAACGTCTTATCTTCCTGTTATATAGCGTAAACCTTGTATTTATACACAATAAATGTCAAAAATAGTTTACAAGCCCTGGTAAATTTATGCACCTATTTTTATGTGTAAACTTTTTGGTATTTATTATATACATATTTGAAAATTGTCAAATATGAAATTTATTTGATTTTCTTTTATTTGTTTTTATAAATTTTGTTTTAGAATCAATAGAAAAACATCAATATAAATAAATCCGTGTGTTATATTTAGAAACTACCAAAACAAAAAAATTAAATTTGATTGTAAAAAAACAATTTGTACAATGTGCGTTCATCTAAATATTCGTGTAAACTCATAAAATTACCACTTGTGTAAAAAGTGCGGTTTAATGAATACCACTATTATTTCAAATTCAAAAAACACCATTTGAAATTAAAAAACACGGAATAAAAACACAAATGAAATTTAAAAAAATACAAATTGTTATTCACAAAATTTTAAATGAAATAAAAAATACCAATACCGTTTAATATTAAACAATATAAATTCGAAATCAAAAAACACGATTTGCTATTAAAAAAATACCAATTGAAATTAAAAAAATATATCAATTAAAAAGCAAAAAACCAAATGAAATTGAAAAATATCAATTGCAATTCAAAAATAGCAAATAAATTAAAAAAATATAAATTTAAATTCAAAACATACAAAATGAAATAAAAAATATCAATTGAAATCAAATAAATGTAAACTGAATTTAATTTGGTATTTTTGTAACTTGATTTCGATTTTTTTTTAATGTCAATTGGATTTTTTTTGACTTTATTTGGTAGTTTTTACCTTTAAATTTTATTTGATATTTCTTGAATTTCAAACGGTAGCTTTTGAATTTTATGAATTTCAGGTTTTGAATTTTAAAAATTTCATTAAAAAATCGTACTTTTTGTAATATAAAAAAAGATAATGACAATTTAAAAATAATTAATTAAAAAGCATAAAAAATGGAAGGTAAAAAATAAAACAAAACAATAAAAATAAATTAAAAGAAGAACAAAAAAACGGCACCCCATCTACAACGATCTGGTATTGATATTGGAAGAAACCAATAATAGACTTATTTAAACCCGTATGACACTTGCTTAATTTTGTATTGAATGGATATAGGATTGATGAAATGAAACAACAAATATTAGAGAGAGTAAAAAATATAATTTACAGACAAAGTTTTTTCGAACGGAAAATCGCTAAAAATTATTAAAAATCGTTACGAACACGGAAAAAACGCTAGAAACAGAGAAAAACTTAGGAAATTTACAATATTCTCAACAATCAATTACTGATCCCCTGTTTTTCTAAAGCGAAAGGAAATATTCTTCCAGAGGAATGTATTTTATTTTTGTTACAATAACAAAATACTCACATTCCTCTGGCGGAATTATTCCGCTCGCTTTATAAAAACAAGGGGCATTGGCGGACTTAGGCCGGCCTGGGGTGGGCTTAGCTTAGAATTTTAAAAAAATCTACCTACAATTCTTTTATCTATAATTTTGATGGCAAAAAGTATCAGAATATTACTTTTTTTATATCAATTAATCCTGTGTTTTTCGTTTGAGAAAATTCTATTAGATTCCTAGGCAGCTAAGTTGTTGCAATCTAAGGGTCAGTTCTATAGTCAGAACTAAGATCGATTTTTGTTTTAAATATTTCTTAAATAAGAAAGTTTTTGAAAAATTCTTACCTAAGATATATTTAAGAAATAAATCGATCTTAGTTCTGATTATAAAATTGACCATAAGAGTTTTTCTTTAAGAAAAATTATTAGAATCGCAAAGTTGTTCAATAATAGAAATATAACGCATAATCTTTTTTGGTAAGTTAAATATCTTTTTTTTTTTTTTTAATTTTATTTTATCGGGATATACATTAATTGCATCAAAGGAATTAAATATGCTAAAAATCCCAAACGTATTTAACAAATTGTGAAAAATAATCCGCTGCAGGCATGCCCCTATCCGGATTTCATTCTTGCCTAAGGAAATCGTCAGGGGACGACGTTTTTAGAATTTCTGGAAATATTTGTTAAGTTAAATTACAAACTCAATGAGAACTTTTTGTTCTCATCTAGGAGCGTTATTAAACATTTAAAATATAAAAGAAAAAACAAAAACAACAACAGAAAATTTTCCACAATTTGCTTTGTCATCTTCCAATGTACTACTCTATTGTTTTTACAGATCTAGCAATGTAGTGACATCCATTCATGTAGAAACAACAATAGAGAACAATGTTTTCTAAAGTGTCAGTAACATTTAAATTTGCACAAGCACTTGCATATTAGTTTTTTTAATTTTATTTTATCGGGATATACATTAATTGCATCAAAGGAATTAAATATGCCAAAAATCCCAAACGTATTTAAATATCTTAGATTTTATAGTTTTCTAAATGAATAATTAGTTAATATCTAATTAGGAAGTTTCTTAAAACTAAACATTACTATGTTATTTTAATGAAATTTCAATATTTTGGGAAAAAAAAATTGTAAGATGAACATCTCACTGTTTTTGACCACCTTGGCAATTTAAGTGATCAAAATATGGGGTTAGAAAGGATTCGTCCGAAGTAGACGAATTAGAGAGGTTGATCTTAGATTTATTTTCTCTATCATAATAATCCGAAAATATAGCTTGGAACACATTCATTGTACGAGGTTTTCTTCAGAAAAATAGATGCACTTTTGGCCAAATAAACAGCAGAAAATTAAGGGTCGCTTGCCCACCCCAGAAAATTGGTCTAAGTATGCCAATGACAAGGCGGTAAATGTAATTTTAAGTTGCATTTACATCTGCTCCCAAATCCCGAGATTTCGACTAAAATTTAGACTTCAATCAAAATCTCATATGAAATCCCGAGATTCCCCATACAAATGAAATCCCATAAATTCGCAAGATATGTAAGAAATCTCACAAATGTTTAGACTTTCATATAATACAATACTGCGTGCATGTCTTTCTTCCATCAAAATATTGAAAAATCTGGCATTTAGCTTGTCGTCCTTAAAAAAAAAAACAATTTACTAACATAATTGGCGTTAGATCTTTACATAAAATAATGTAAATTGTACTCCACCAATGAATTAAATTCTTTTTTAGTAATATTTTTAATTTAAGGTTATTTTTTATGGTACTTCATTTACAAAAAAAAAAAAAAAATGAGGTCAAATAAAAATCTCGCTACTGTCAGAAAGTGCAAATGTAAACGGTAAAGAATTCCGGTCGAGATTTACATTGAAATCTCGGGATTTAAAAATATAAATGAACGCAGCATTAAAGTAAAAATTTTTAATTTTTTTTTACCGTTTATCATTGATTTCCCTGATGTGCAAGTATGGTTGTATTTTTGCACTTGTGTAATTTTTCTATGTCCATAGATTTGCACTGTTCTCAAATATTTGTGGAGAACAACCAATTAAAAACTTCACCGCACGTCCCTGCATTAGATATGTATATAACAAATGTGAATACAAAATGTTTATAAATACCCGATCAAAAAAATTCATATATAGTCATATGTAGTAATATCTTGTTTTATCTTATAATATGTGAATATATATGTTGTCATGAATAGCCATATATAATTATATGTTTCTTATGTTGTACCTTATATAAGCATATATTTTTATATATTGTCTTTTATAAAACTAGATACCAACCATATATGCTATACATAATGAGATATGATATGAGATAAGCCATATATTTTGAGATATAATGATATATGTCCTCTTATAAAAATTTTTGGTTGTATGATGTAATATATTCTTATATATGATTATATATTATATTAAATGCTCTAAGATATAATTACATTGTTAATATGCAAGATTAACAATGTAATTTGGTATATGATTATTAGGGCAAGGAATTTCATGCAAATGCATGTTTTTTCTCGATAGTCCAAAACTAATATGGACTATATATTTATCCGAATCATCAAATTTAGAACAAAATGGCATCGATTTGTAGTTGCATATTTTTGCATATTTTGTCATAAATGCATGTTTTTGCATATTTTGACTTTAAATGCATATTTGGTGCCTTTTTAATGCATATTTTGTGCTTTTTAAAGCATATTTGTGCATATTTTTCATTTTTAGGAGCATTTTTTATTTTGTAAAAAAATATAAAAAATTGATACGTTTTCATATTTTGATTCAATCAAAATAAACATTCTTAAAACCTTATTGACCTATGGGAAATCATCGAGTTCTGTGTCTGTTTGCAAAATAACTAACTTAAATACATTTTTAAGTTTTAGAGTGCATTATTTTTGCAAATTAATAGTTTTTAGTGCATATTTCTTATATTTTTAATGCATATTTTTCTTTTTTAACCGCATATTTTAAGCGCATATTTTCCATTTTTAAGTGCATGAAATTCCTTGCCCTAATGATTATATATGGTCCCACATCAATAATATTTTCTATGTGTTTAATATATAATTATTTATAGTCACATATAACCTGAGATACCCTACTATCGAATCCCAGCTCGGGCACAAAAAAAGTTTTTTTTTACTTTTTTAACTCAATTTATTTTACTTGTAAATATTTTTTTACAGATCTTAAAAAAATTAACCCATTTTTTGCCAACAGTAACTGCAACTTGGGATTAATAATATTTTAATATGTAATTATATATTGTCATATATAACCCCACACATAATTATATATGTGACTGAGGTCCTATTATCGAATCCCAGCTCGGGCACAAAAAAAATTTTTATTTACTTTTTTGAACTCAATTTGATTTACTTATAAATATTTTTTTTGCAGATCTTAAAAAGATTAAACCATTTGCATCTGCAAATTATGTTTTCAATTAATAGTATTTTAAATATATAATTAGATATCGTAATATATAATAATTTCGTTAAAGTTCTGAATTTCAGTTCTTCCAGAGCAAAAATAATTTTTTTTTTGTAATATTTCTACATAAAATTTTGGCAATATTCCTATTTTTCTATTCCTTTCTTTAATACCAACAAAACAACTTGTGAAAAAGTGTTGGATAAGAGTATTTTTTTTCCAAAGAATTGCTAAGTTTATGCATGTCATACCTTATTTCAAAGACACTTTATTACCTTTTCAACAACATGTATATTGCTCTTATCCCATTATTAATTTCGCAAATACAGACTGTTGATATTTAGAATTTTGACCCATATAAATCGTGGCCCAGCTCCTCCAACAAACATTTTTTTTTCTTTTTCACCGAAAAAAATTCTGTGAGTGAAAAACATTTAAGATTTTTAATTTTTTTTTTTTTTTGCAAGAATGTTATTAATTTATTTTTTCTTAGTCATTTATATATATAAATTTATATAACTATATATAACACAATTACACGAACAATGTTGTCTCATATAGTCAGTCATTTTGTATAGCAGTCTGTGGCTGAGTGAGTTAAGTGACCGACTACAACTCCAGAAATCTGGGTTCGAATCCTGCCGACGGCGTTAATTTTTTTTTGTGAAATAAATATTGTTTTAATAAAGAAATATTTTTATTAATTTTTGGTGTTATTTTTTAAATTTTATTAAAATTTAAATAATTCCAAATATATCATAGGATAAATTTTGATCTCAAATTATCCAATTAATCCCATGGGATATTTTGGGATCTATCAGGATCTCAATTTTATGTTATTGGATCTCCCAATTTCGAGATCTATTTGGATCTAATTTAATCCTGCAATATACTTGAGGGATATTATTGGATATTACAGGATACCCCAATTTTGAGATGAAATTGGATATAGATCGACATTTAGATGTATATCAAATGAGATATGGCTACATATGCTAGATATAATGTTCTTTTGATCGGGTAGTGATTATGTGAAATACAAGGACAGACATTGTTTTCAGTCGTTTGTGTAATTTTTTTTTGTATTCGCTTTCGCTTTTTTAAGAAAAAGGTTTTTATAATATAATACCCATAGTTTATTTCCGTTTTTTTGTTTAGAACTGTCTACTAATGTGGAAGTCTGGTCATTTTTATATTTTACAAAGTTTCCTAAATAATGATCAAAAGAATCACAAAAACAAACTTATTAGACTTAAATTTTCAGCAAATAAATTAACTAAAATACAATTTCTTTACAATTTTTTTTATTTAAATATTTCACCCAAAAAACAGTCCCAGTTGTGGCCACCGAATGTGTTGTCAATCAATTCATGCGGCGATGACAACTGTCTTTATATTAAATTGTATTTTGGTCGTGAAAGCCAATATTCAGATGCCTAATTCAGTATTATATTCCACATAAATATTATTATGCTCCACAAAATTTTGTTGAAGTTATGGAACACCGGAACAGGTGGTATACCGGGATGTTATAATTTGTTTAAAATAATTACTTCCCAGCAAAATTTTTTTGAACTGGTTACCTCTGAATATGTTCTAGAACAGGTTTCTCACCACCGGTTCCATGGAACAAGTTCTAGGACTGATTCCTGGGAGTCAAAATATAAGGTTTCACTGTAGTAGAACCAGTTCTATACCTGGTTCTAGAACCTGTTCCAAATCAACTTGTTTTAGTTTGGAGGAACAGAACCTGTTGCTTTTGGGACAAACTCAAACAAAACTCACCGATGATAGAACATAAAGTAAGTAGAACAGGTTGCATGCAAGTACAAGTTGTTCTACAACCGTTTCTTTGTTTCCGACAATTTCGCTGGGTTGGAATGTAAGAGCAAGCTTTTCCTAAAAAATAATTTTTTCATTGTATAGTCTTAAAAGTTCCCCTTGGGAGGATTTATGATGTGTAACTTTGTTGTAAACATCAAAACATTTAAATTGAAATTTAGTTTTGAAAAACGTGTACCTAGAATAGTGTGTTTACACTATTTTGAAATAAATGTATTTCCCTCTGTGAAACACAGCACAGAAAATAAGTTGCTAGCTATAATCTAAACGTCTTATAAGAATATTTTAATATAAATTTATACAAAATATGAAGCTACCTAATAATGTTGATGATTTCGTTTTATTATTGCAAAGTTTTTAATTTTGTTCAAAAAAAAAAAAAAAAAAAAAATAGTTAAACATAATTACTTGCGTGAGGAGGAGATAATAATTAATTTTGTACTACGTACTATGATCTAGCAGTTTGATGTACTTTAACAAGATGTTCTGAAAAGCATTAGAGTAATACATGATGTATATTTTTAAACAATTATAATTGTTCTGAACTGAATTTTTTTTTGTTGCACTTGTTATTGTTGTTGGTGATGTTCAAGGTGGTAAATTATAATTATGGAATATTCAAAATGTTTTTAATGAATTTATAATATGTATATTTGAACTTTAAATTAAGACAATGTATGTAGGTATTGTTTGGTTCACTCATAAATAAGTCCGTACAAATAGTTAAAAACTCTGAAATTGAGAATCAAAGTCTGGTAAATTCATTGACAATTCTAAGCTTAATAAAATAAGAATTTTACCAAATTAAAAGAATTTTTAGCTAAATTTAACAGATTTATTTTCTGCTAAAATTGCGCTTACAATATGAGATTTTTCAATCTCCGGATCTGACCTATATAAGTTATTAGATAGAATAGGAAGTTTATAAATACAGACTTATAGGTATGTAACGAGCTATCTCGGTCCACTCTCATAACAATTCCCAGCATATTTGTCGGATGCAAAGAACCGGTTGTAGAACAACTTGTAGTTGCATGCAACCTGTTCTACTTTATGTTCTATCATCGGTGATTTTTGTTTGAGTTTGTCCCAAAAGCACCAGGTTCTTATCCTCCAAACTAGAACAGGTTGCTTTGGGATCGGTTCTAGAAGCAGTCATAGAACTGGTTCTGTGACAGCGAAACCTTACATTTTGACTTACAGGAATCAGTTCTAGAACCTATTCCATGGAACCGGTGGTAAAAAGACCTGTTCTGGAACAGATTCTGAAGTAACCAGTTCAAACAAATTTTGCTGGGTTCCGTTGTAACAACCGAAATTTACTCGGTTGCCACTCGGTTACCCTAACCAAATTCAGAAGTCACACCCGGGTGCGATTGCCGTTCGGTTCTGAATTCGATGGGGGCGAATTACGAGGTTGTGGCTACCAAGATTGTGGCAACTGAGAGAAATCGATTGACACAACGGAATGTTTATTAGAATGTAAGTTTCGGAGATATGGTAATTCTACGATTTAATAATAAACGAGTAAAAAGGTTAAAGTCGGGCATGCCGACTATACAATACCCTACACCAGTCTGGTTTATTGTTTGGATCCGAAATTCGAATGGGTTAAAATGGGGCTTATGTCAAAATTTTCTATAATGTGAGTCAGCGCACCAAATTTCATTAAAATATCTTAATATTTGCGACCTGCAGTTTGTAACCAACCCAATTTTGGGGGGACCCTTATATGGGCACTAGTTCTAAACATGGACCGATGTTCACCAAAATCAATAGGCTTCGTCCTTGGGCCAACATAGGTCTATGTACCAAATTTCATCAAAATATCTTAATATTTGCGACCTGCAGCGTATAAACAGTATAATTTTGGTAGGACCATTATATGGGCACTAGGTCTAAACATGGACCGATGTTCGCCAAAATCAACAGGCTGCGTTATTGGGCCAATATAGGTCTGTGAACCAAATTTCATCAAACTATCTTAATATTTACGACCTGCAGCGTATAAAAAGTATAATTTTGGTAGGACCCTTATATGGGCACTAGGTCTAAACATAGACCGATGTTCACCAAAATCAATAGGCTGCGTTATTGGGCCAATATAGGTCTGTGTACCAAATTTCATCAAAATATCTTAATATTTGCGACCTGCAGCGTATAAACATTATAATTTTGGTAGGACCCTTATATGGGCACTAGGTCTAAACATGGACCGATGTTCACCAAAATCAATAGGCTGCGTTATTGGGCCAATGTAGGTCTGTGTACCAAATTTCATCAAAATATCTTAATATTTACGACCTGCAGCGTATAAACAGTATAATTTTGGTAGGACCCTTATATGGGCACTAGGTCTAAACATGGACCGATGTTCACCAAAATCAATAGGCTGCGTTATTGGGCCAATATAGGTCTGTGTACCAAATTTCATCAAAATATCTTAATATTTGCGACCTGCAGCGTATAAACATTATAATTTTGGTAGGACCCTTATATGGGCACTAGGTCTAAACATGGACCGATGTTCACCAAAATCAATAGGCTGCGTTATTGGGCTAACATAGGTCTGTGTACCAAATTTCGTCAAAATATCTTAATATTTACGACCTGCAGCGTATAAACAATATAATTTTAGTAGGACCCTTATATGGGCACTAGGTCTAAACATGGACCGATGTTCAAAAAAATTAAACTTGTTCGTCCTTGGGCTAACATAGGTCTGCGTACCAAATTTCATCAAAATATCTTAATAGTTGCGACCTGTAGAGTGTGCACAAGATTGCATGGACAGACAAACAGACGGACGGACGGACAGACGGACATCGTTAAATCGAAATAAAAAAAAAATTCTGAGCCGATCGGTATACTATAAGGTGGGTCGAGGACCAATATTTTTTGGTGTTATAAACATCAGCACAAACTTATAATACCCTGACCACATAGTGGTGTAGGGTATAATCACCGATGATAGAACATAAATTTGAACAGGTTGCATGCAAGTACAAGTTGTTCTACAACCGGTTCTTTTCATCCGACAATTTTGCTGGGATTAGTACTTTAATTCTCACAATGCTTTTAAAGTCGTAAAAAATATATTAAATGATTTAATAATTGTCTTTTTTTTAAGAAATATATTAGGGGAACTCATTATAACTCGTAAATTCCTTGTAAACCTTATATAAATACAAGCCATATTTTTTTGTATATAGACCCAGCAAAAAAATCCATTACAAAAAAGTTATTTTAAAAGCACTCGGAATAGCATCAACTGATTGTGAAGTAGTTACAATTTAGCTTTAACACTGATTTATTTTAAACGTGATGTCCCATGTTGTCAGTAGTTCAATTTAAGCATTTTGTTAGTAATTTAAAAGTGATTACATGATGTTAATAAAAGTATGGTTTTTAGACACACATTTTCATCACATCAATACGAGTACATTTTGTTTGCATTTTTAGAGTGATTTAGAAGTACTCTTTATAATATATAATATAATACATTTTTTAAAGTGATTTAAATGTGCTTTTTATAATGTCTGAAATAGCATATTTTAGAGGCAATTTTAATGTTTAGCCTTTACAGAGCCCATTTCTGAACCTACTGTGTAACAAAAGCTTCAATTTATTATTATTTTTAGGGCAATATTAAGGAAACACTTCTTTTGCATCTGAATCAATTCGATTAAATCAAAATCAGACAAAACCAATTTTTTTTTTAATATTAATACATTAAGACCGAATTTTTGGGATGTCAGTTAAACTTGGTTTAGTTAAACCGAAAACGAAAAATAAAATAGATTTTAGAAGCAGTATTCCAGTTATAAACTGCGTTAAACTGAGTTTAAAGATAATCTACATCCTAAAAGATAATCTACATTCTAAAAGCTGGACCTAAAAGTTATATGTAACCCTCTGATTGATTATTTTTTTTAAAAACATTACTCAAGGAATTTTCAGAATATTAAAGCGTACTAGGAAAATATTTTTCGATTTTACAACTCTACAGTAATAAGGCCATCATTATAAATTTGCTGAATCCGCAGATCTATAATTGAAATTTTAGCTTTAAATTCATTAAAGAATCGGAGAACAGTTGGAGGACAGTTTTTCCCCAGACATATTTCGAAGGCGAATACTATGTCGTCATTTGAATTTTGCAAGTCAACCATCGTTAGCTTAAAATCAACTTTTCCTTTAAACGATGCATTAAGTTCCAACGCTATAATTTTCAATCGTGATTAGTTAAATTCGTATGTTGAAGAATTTCATTTAGCAAAATTTTAACTTTAATTAAAATTTGGAACTTTAATGTACATTTTAAAGTTGACGGCAGTTATTTTTTTAAATCTATTTTTAAGTTGAAGAAATAATATATTTTTTGTCACTATAGAATTATTTATTTAGCTTGATTTTACGACTTTTAAGGTGTAATAGCAATTAAAGCATATCGACATTTAAAGCAGGTGACATTTATAGAAGTTTTAATGTATAACGAACCTCTTGACCTCTGTTAACGAACCTCTTGATTGGTCTGTTTTAAATGATAAAATATGTTAACATTGCAACAAATTTTATTAACATATTTCTTTGGTGCACGGTGCAAAAGCACGCGAGCGACTTCATAGAGCCTTAACAATACATTTTAATTGTTAACTTTTATATATTTGCATTTAGTGCAAAGAAGAATTCATATTTGGGTCATAGTCCAGGGGGTTCAATGGGATCCAATTCTTTATTTCCTTCCCTTTTTTAATGGGAACTGTAATTGAGGTATTTTTTAAAATATATACGAATAATTAAAAAATATGTAAATAATCGTAAATTAATAAAGTACGTTAATAAAATTAACTATTTTGTTTTTTTAGAAATAAAAAATGGAAGCTCTAACAAATTCGTAATTTACAAATAAATGCATTTACAAAGAAAAAAACAACATTATATATACATTTTTGAAAGTTGTTTTAAAGCACAAACTTTCGAAGCAGAAAAAGAGCACTTATCGCTCCATTGTAAACAATTTAAAAGTTGTTTGTTGTGAATGACTTACACATATTTTTTCTGGGGAGTTTGACATTAAACTCATAAATTTACTAGCTTTACAACATTTACGAGTACACTGAGAGAATTGTCAGCATTTTCGATAAACCAAAGAAGTTTCACTGGAACTCGTCCATTGAAACTTTTCATTGAATTCATGAATTTTGTCATAAAATGTTGTCAAAAATTTCATTTTATTTATTAAAAGTTTCATACACACAATGAAAAAGTTTCATTAAAATTACATGCATAAAATATATGAAGGTTTTTTTTATCAAATCTAAGAAATTTTTCATTAACTTCGTTAGTTTACTAAAAATAATCATTAAATTTCGTCCAGCAGATTTCCCTCTGTCTGGGATACGACTTTATATGAAAACCTCTATTATTTTTTCAATTCTAAAATACATTTTTAAAAATGGTCCAGTTGAGTATTTTGGATAAATTAAACATTTTGTAACAAATAAATGAAAAAGTAAAGATAAAAGATATTGAAAATCCTATAATGTTTAGGAAAGGACACTTTTACGAATAAAATGCTCAAACCAATGTTCGAATTGATCATATAATTAAATTTTTTAACGACATTATTGATTAGGAATCTAATTGAAATGGGTCTCTACAAGATTTGTGCGTCCTGCACAAACTTTCTAACAAAGCCACCATTCAAAAGTCTTCAAACCTATAACAGGTTTAATTTCTTAAATCAAGAGATATGAATTTTTTTCTATGGTCTTTATTTACAATGTTATATGCTTTTGAATTGCATGCTTTGAAAGTCATTACTTTCTGATATTTATTCCTTAATTTGTTAAAATTAAAAAAAAAATAAATAACAAAAAATTGATTCCTACACACATAATAATCCATGCATAAAAATACGAAATTAATGTCAAAACAACAAAAACTTTCGTAAAATAAACCAATTTTCGTATATTTTACGAAATTTTTTGTTATTTTGATATTTTTTTCGTAATTTTATGCATAGATTATTATCAGTGTAGTATGCTTTAATTGTCTGAAAATTCTATAAGAGTCATGTTTTTTAAAAAATTGCATCAGGGTAGGTGACACTTAAAGACTCTTAGTGTTTATTTAAAAAAGTAAAAGGACTTTTGATTGTAGAATTTTAGTTGGACTGAAGATTCGTAAAGTGGGTGTTTTTATTCGGTTTAAGATACTATCACAAATTTCAAATAGAATGTGCAAATAATTTTTTTTTACCACAAATGGAGAAAAAATTTTGAAAAAAAACTTTCCTTGAACTTATGGTTGACAATTAATGCATTTTCAAGTACTACCAAGTACTGTCTTCATAAGATATAGATTTAAGTTTTTATATTTAAAAAACTCTTACAGTAATTTCAGAATGAGAATCATATCAAACATGTACCAATTATTATCTTTACAATGAAAATGTAATGTCTTTATAAAGTTATTAATTTCCTCCATGTTATTGTTGTGGCTTCAAAACTTTTAAATGCAATGATAAAACAGTAGTATAGTTTTAACAAAACACTAGATTTTTAATAAATGATTTTTCGCCCACTTAATTCCAAAATTGACAGATACCGAAACTGGTTTATTAAATATATCTTTTCTATCACATAGTTCTATATAGAAAAAATATCAGAATCTGACGACATTGTGAAAATTAGGCTTTAACCGACTGAAAATCAACTTTAGTATTTTTTATTTTCCATCTAAATTTGATTAAGTTTTATAGTCAGAACTGAGTTGTTTAAATAATTATCTTACTTAGTTCTGACTTAGAACTGGCCCCTAATTATTTAATAGCTATTAAATTTTTAATATTATAAAAAATTCACTTCCTTTTGTAATTTTATAATTTGTTTCCTAAAGGAGTACCTTCTTTATAAATTTAATAGACAGCTTGTGGCAAAACTATCATCAACATCATCATTATTATCATCAGCAACACCACGGCCTCCATACACTCAATACAATTTAATATTATTTCAAAATCATCAATTGAGATTCTATTTTAAATAACAACTACAACATCATAAATGATTTCTGAAACACACACACATACCCAAATTGCCATTAGAAAGGTAAAATAAGAGACCTCAGAATTGGTTGGATGAATAGCTCAAAGGCAATGATAAAGACCAAAAATATATGGCATAAAGTCAAGTTTCTACGACATTCATCAAGTTTTTTTTTTCAATTTCAGCCTCAAAATAATAATGGTGATAAGTAGCAATTTCAAAAAATGATTGCATATCATCAAACCTCATCTCTACAAAAACTATTCAACTACTGTTGAATGGCTGGCTAGCTGGATGGTTGGTTAGTTGAAAGGATGAATGGATAGATAGCAAGGTGGTTGCTTTAGATTTGATTTGGATTTTAGTTTGGTAAACCCAAAAAACAAGTTAGAAGAAACTTTATTTTTTTTTGTTGTTGTTACCGTTTGGTATAGTTTGTGTGATTGAATAAATTGGTAGATGTTTTGATAGATGGATGGACGGATGGCTGTTTTGGTTGATGATTGAAAAGACCACAAAAATGGTTGGTTCTTGTTGTTGTTAAAAATTAACTGCTTAAAGGAAATTGATAGGAAACCTAAAACTTTAAACTGGTGCAACACACAGTTTTGATGATACAACATTGCAACAACATTTAACAGCACAAAAACATCAATAACTCTAGCACCAGTAACATCAACAACATCAGCAATAGCAAAGTCAACAGCACCTGTCCGTGTTACTGATCTATTAAAACAAGTTCTATGTTCTGTTTTCACTCACTCACAAAAAAAGAGGGAAATTGCTTAAACCTAGAATATGAAAAAAAAACGAAAAATTCAACATCAACAACAAATTTAATACTAAAGTTGCAAAAAACTAAAATAATGTTTTTTTCAAGCTACAAATCGGCAAAAATAATAAAAATTGCCTTTTGGCCGGATGTAACAAAATTGCTGGGGTCCACTCAATGTAATTGGCAAAAAATAGCAACAACAACAAAAAGTAAATGCAAAAAAAAACTACAGAGATGGTACATCATCATCAGCGTATATCGTACTCCTATTGTACACTTCGAGTCAATATGGTAAATTTGGATATTTTAAATTGAAAATTTCACAAAACCAAAATTCGATTTCACATTAATACTACACTCACAATATATTTTCCATAACCGATTGAGGTTTATTTGAAAAGTAATAGCTAAAATTTGTTTTCAATTGAAGAATCAATTAAAATACATTGAAACATATTAAGGTTGTTCACAAGGGGTGTGCTATTTGTTGTATCGTCGTATCGTCCTAACAAAAAACAGAGTTGTTAGAATTTAAATTGAAAAAATACAACATTTGAGAATAGCACGATACAACATTTTTCGTATGTTTAGTGTCCAATGCTTGAGTGTGCTAATAGATAGAAAACCCAAAAGAAAATCGTTGTTAAAGCCAAATACAAATTTTCACAACTCTGTTTTTTGTTAGGACGATACAACAGATAGCACACCCCTTGTGAATAACCTAATTGTTTAACTTTTTTTTATCAATCAATATAAAACAAACCACCAAAAATATGTATCGTCTATAGGAGTTGATATTTTCAGTCAAATTTTCTATTTTTAGAAAAAATAATTTAAATAATTTCGTTGTTTTCTGTTTTAAAACTCCAAATTCAAATATTTTCGGTTTTCTATTTTGTTAAAATAGTTTGTTTATATACAAAATTATTTCCATTCAAATTACAAGATATTCTTTACTCATCCACACAAACATAGCCAATAAAAATGAAGGTGTTGGTGTGTGGTGTTTTGAAATTTCAAAAAAAAAAAAAAAAAACTTTCCAATATGAGAAAACAAATCACAAAATCGTTTTTTTTTACGTTTTGTCAGTTAAAAATTGATGATTGTTTTAACAGACTCTGTAATTATTTTTATTTCTTTTATGGATTGTTTAAACAATGTTTGAAAATAAATAGAAAAATGGTTTGAATATAATGAAAAATCAGTAGTCCTTTTTTTAATTGTGTTTTCCATTAATTTAATATATATTTTAGGTTGTTTTTAACGATAAAATATTATATTAACAAAATAATTTGGTAAAATCAACAAATTTTATTTTAAGCCAAAAAACAGGAATAAATTTTGTTAAAGTAACAAATTTTTCTGGCAAGCCAATAGACGTATTATTTTGAGTGTATGAGTAAAGAATTTCTTGTAATTTGAATTGAGAAAATTTTGTATACAAACAAACTATTTTAACAAAAAAAAAAAAAAACTGAAAATATTTGAATTTTTTAATTCAAAACAGAAAATAAAGAAATTATTTAAATTATTTTTTCTAAAAATAGAAAACCAAAAATAGAACATTTGACTGAAAATATCAACTCCTACAGACGATAAGTATTTTTTTGTAGTTTGTTTTTTTATTGACTTATACAAAAAGTTAAACAATATGTTTCCATGTATTTTAATTGATTCTTCAATTGAAAACAAACTTTACTATTACTTTTCAAGTAAACCTCAATCGGTTATGGAAAATATATTTTGAGTGTATATTCACACCCTATCGAAAAATATTATTACACTCAAAATAATGCGTCTGTTGGCTAGACGGAAACATTTGTTAGTTTAACAAATTTTATTGCTGTTTTTTGGCCTAAAACAAAATTTGTTAATTTTAACACTTTTATTTTGTTAAATTTAACAAATCTAAATTTAAGTAAGAAATTTGTAGAACTACAGTTTTATCTGTATTTATATTGAGTCGTAGAATTTATCGAAATTTAGGACCCTCCCCGGGCCTAGTCCATATCATGTGAGACCATATGAGGGCACTCGCATGGAGCAAACATTTTGTCCGTTTTGCTCTATCTCGCTTAGTTTTCGAGATATGGGCCATTTTGTGAAGTGGAAAATTTTTATTAAAAATTTTCGAGGGTTCAAGGCCCCTCAAAAACAATTTTTGGATATAGATAACCTGGGGTATTATACGGTTAGGGGTAGTCGAAATTTTCATCAATTTTGTTCTATCTCTCTTAGTTTTCGAGATATGTGCCATTTTAAAAAATCGGGATACAGTGGTGGCGCCATCTAGGGGGTAATAACAGTAACATGAAAATATTATATTTTAACAGTAAATTTTGTTAAATTTAACGAATGGTTTCTTAAAAATTATTCTTAAATAATTTTCAAAATTAACACTCATTAATTAGTTAAATTACTGAGGATTTTTAGTATTGTGTTAAATGAAGATAACTAAAATCTTTGCTTAAATCAGTGTTTCAACTGAAAATTTTTTAAAAATTAGTCGTATCGATTTGAAACCGGTTTGACAGATTTTACTACTGACGTATTATTTTAAGTGTACAACCGAAATTCTCTAATATTAACCGGATTTTTGTTGCCACACAACATTTTTTGGTGGCTGTAACCGAATAATTCAATCACCCCAATGAATCTGTTTTTACTGTGTAATACCGATTTATTAATTTTAATTATTTTTTCAAAGAAAATATTTTTTTTCAGTTTTGTATTTGAGAAGGCATTTGGTTTGAGAAAGCCTATATTTTAAAAACTGTGAAAAATATAAAAAAAATTTAATATATACCATATATTAGACCTTTTTTTTAATCACTGGACTTATTTTATTTAGTTAAAATACCCTAGTAAAAATGGTTTTTATATAATCAGATATGATTTTTATATAATCATTTATGATTTTTATATAATCATTTATGATTTTATACAATTATAACTTGTCAAGTATTGTGAAACATATATTTTTATATGATTATATCAAAAGATATTTAATTATATAAAATTATATTAACCAGATCCACCATTTTCCGGATCAAATCATGTATGGGTTAATATAATTATATAAAAAATATATTATCTGATCCGAAAAATGGTGGATCTGGTTAATATAATTTTATATAATTAAATATCTTTTGATATAATCATATAAAAATATATGTTTCACAATACTCGACAAGTTGTAATTGTATAAAATCATAAATGATTGTATAAAAATCATATATGAATATATAAAAATCATTTTTACTAGGGTATCCACATTTTATTTTTTCGAAAGTGAAAGAATAAAATTAAGAAAACGGAATTTTTTTTAAATTTTTATATATTGGATCTTATCATATGAGATACAATTATATAAGATATTAAAATTTTTACGCGGCTATATAAAGGCTATAAAAATTTAGGTCAAAGTTTTGATATATCATCTAACATATTTCCGGATGTTAGTCCATTCAGAAGTGATAGTCCAATGCTTAACAATCCCAGTGTAGAAAATCATTACCAGATATGTGGTTATGTAACTACATACTTGGTAATGGTAACTAGTTACTTTTGTTATTACATTTCTTATTACCTTTATATGGCGATGTCGCGAAAAATAATGAGTTATGGTTACACACCAGCATACGAAAAATCAAAAAATATATCGTTACCTATGTGCTTACCAGTAGTGACAAAAATAATGAGTCTAAAAATAGATTTTCAAAAAAATAAATTATATAAAAAAAAAATATTTTATATTGTATTTTTTTTTTTAAATAAAATTTGCTGGTGCGGGAATCGAACCTAGGTCTACAGATTGCCAGTCAATAGCTCTACCATCTGAGCTATGTACAAAAGTATGTAGTTACCATTACCAAGTATGTAGTTACATAACCATGTCATTACCGTTTCTACACTGGGAATGCTTTAGTTAAATTTTTCTCCGATAAAGGGCATAGTGAATAGCTTAACAATAATTCTCAGCATAAGGTTCATATCCTCAAAAAGATCAGAGGTTGAAGATTGGTTGTAAAAGGGTTAATCAACCATTCGGACTCTTTCTACAATTATTTCTCGATGAACTAATTTTGAATACGAGTATGTACAAAAATATTGTGATTTAAATATAAACTTTGAAAATCACAATAATTTCGAAAAAAAATAAATAGTTAATGAAATCTGATGTTTATAGAAAAATAGAATTCAGTAACAGTACAATAGATTTGTAGAACAGTAGTACAGCACGGAATTAAGCCCAAAACTTTGTAAAGGGGTTCTTTCTGGAGCTGTAGTTACTAAATTATAAAATCGCGAATTGTGTAAAATCTAGAGCCAATTTGAACAAATTGGTTGCAGATTCGAAATCAGCACCCGCCAATTATGCTAAAGCCACTGCAACATCAGTCACCTTTTTTCGTAGAGCTGAATATTTGCTTTCTTGCCAAATTTGAATTCAGCACACCAAAGTTTATTAGAAAATAATTATTGCAACAGAAGTTTTTTAGGCTGATGTATAGTATAATCCAAATAGGCAAGGTGAGGAACAGATCTCAAGAGATCGATTTTTATAAAACCTTTACTAGCAAAAAAAAAAATTCCGTACAAAATTTAGTTAAAACTACTAAAAATTAGTTAAAAATTATGCTGCAGAAAAACTGCTAAAATTAGCAGATTATTTTTGCTATATATTAGTAATATAGAAACAGCAAAAATAAAACTGTTAAATGTACAGAATTTTAGTTATATTTGAGTTAAATTTTTGTAAATAGCAAATAAACCTGCTAAAATCAACAAAAAAATTTGGTAAATTATTAGTAGTCTAAAAAAATTTTAAATTTTCGAAGTCTTTTTTTCGATTTTTTTAAATGTAAATAAAAATCGAACCTTTTAAAACAGCAGTTCACTTACAACATTTTTAGCAAATATTTTTGCTGATTTTAGCAATAGGTATATTCTGCTATTTTCATTTATTAATTTTAGCATAAAAATAGCAAAAATTTTGTAGATATAACAGTTTATTTTTGACATTTTTAGTCTACTAATATTAAGCAAAATTTTGTATATTTAGCAGTTTTAATTTTGCGGTTCTTATTTTACTAGTATTTAGCAAAAAAAAATCTGCTAATTTTAGCAGTTTTTTCTGCATCATCATTTTTAGCTAATTTCTAGTTACTTTTTCTACTATTTTTAAAAGTGTACTTGTTAATGCAATTAGCACCCTCTGAGAATACAAATTTCGTTCCATTCCATTATCGAGTCAAATTGTTGTTGAGCCTGCTCATTTCTTTAAAATGAGCAAGAGCAAGCATGCTGATTCCATCTCTAAAAGTAAGATAATTTTCAGATGAAAGGTTTTTCGAAGAGCTCTCTACGGGATTTAATTTCACTCTTACACATTCCATATTCTTGAGTTATTGTGAAATATTACACTCATAGAAATAAATCTGTAAAAATATCAGAAAAATTAACTAAAAATTGGTTAAAAATTTTGCAGAAAAAACTGGTAAATTAGCATGTTTTTGCTAAATAGTAGTAAAATAAAAACAGCGAAAATAAAACTGTTAAATTTACAGAATTTTAGTTATATTTAAGTTAACATTTAGTTAATTGAAAATGACAAATTGTACTCTGCAGAAAATTTTGCTAAATATTAGTAGTCTGAAAATAGCAAAAACAAGCTGTTTTATCTACAAAATTTTTGTAATTTTTAAGCTAAATTTAGTTGAATGAATGTAGCAGTATATCCTGCTAAATTAACAGAAAGATTTGCTAAGAAAAATATGTAAGCTACTGTGTTCAAAAGGCTAGATTTTTATTTGCATTTAAAAAAAATCGAAAATTTTACATTTTTTCGTGATTTTTTTAGGATGCTAATTATTTAGGATACTAAAGATATCCAGTCACTACAAGTGTTTGCAAACAAATGTCTTCGTGGAATACTACGTGTTTTTTGGCCACAAACCATCTCGAATAAAAACTTGTGGCTTGAAACTCGACAAACACCAATAGCCGTAGAAATTCGAAAACGAAAGTGGAACTGGATTGGGCACACCATCCGTAAAGGACCATTAGATATTGCTAGAAATGCTATCGAATGGAACCCACAGGGAAGCCGCAGACAAGGTCGACCAGCTCATACATGGCGCAGACAAATCCAAACCGAAGCTAGTAAAATGCGAAAAACCTGGCCCGAAATCAAGGGCATTGCGATGGACAGATCCGAATGGAAGAAATTTGTTGAGGCCCTATGCTCCTTATAGGAACGATGGGAATATATATATATATATAATTATTTATGAAAATTTTTTGCTGATTTTAGCAGCATCATTTTTAACTAATTTTTAGTAATTTTAATTACATTTTTAACTGACTTTTTTCTATTAGTGTACATATACGAATTTTTGTCATCTCAAGTATTTTAAATCCGTTTACAAATAAATTTAAATTTCCCGAATTTCAGGCATGGTTTAATAAAAGAAAAACAATGTAATTTTTGACCCCACCTTTTAACCCCTAAATGTAAGATTGCTCACCTAAAAATTCATATGCAAGTTTCAATTAAATCTGCTGGTTACACCACTATGTAGCAATATTTCCAACTATACGACAAAAATAAAATCGTTAGAAATCGCCAAATTCTCAAAAAATTTACAAAGTTGCTTATTTAAAATTCGAAAGTTTTAGGTGTTCTATTTTCTACAAACCAACTTATTTTTTTGAAAAACTTAGCCTTAAAATTTATAACATAAAAAGTTAGAAAACACTCTTAATCTCTCGGTTATATGCATTCCAACCCTTATTTTTAACAAGATGGAAAAAGAACATCGTTAGATCTAACCGAAAAATTGCTAAATTGTTAACCTTTGCTAAATTGTTAATCTTGCTGAGTATTTTCCTTGTAAATTACAATTGTTTGGTAAAGTACCTTGCCCTATCCGAACGTTTCGGAGTGTACATAATACACGTATACAAGTATTTGTAAATGCATGCAGATAGTAACATACATATTAGGTTACGTAAATTTCATATCTATGAAACATTTATAAAAGTTGTAAAAAGGGAGCTAAAACTAATCAAAAATAGTTTATGCTAAATTGCATCTTCTTTTTCTTCTTTATTGCAATATGAACTTGCAACTATAAAAAAAAACTGAATGATGTACAAATATCAACCCATCAGGTAGATGGACTCTGTATGCTCAGTCTGTATCTGGCTATATAATTATATAAATTTAAAATATGTGTATGTTATAAGTATATGAAGAAGATAAATTAAACCATATTGGTGACAAGAAATTTTAATTTATAGTAATTAAAGACAGTTAAAATTTCTATAAAAGTTTTATAACTATAATTACATTATATTATTCACACATGTTTAATATAATGTAAAAGTGGTTTTATATTTTTAAAAATTTGTTTAATAAACTTCCTTAATTTTTATGAAGCGTTTGTAAATAATATCATAATTTATTCAGATTCGCGTTACAAAATATATTTCGTGCTATCAGCATTTTTGGCTGTATCCTATCACCTTGCGAGTACATATATTTCATTTAACATTTCTAGACCTGTTAACTTATCTCAAAATAAACTGAGTTTTGTGCTTAACCATAGTTATGAATGCCAAATTTATAGGGAAATATCTGTGGTTAACATTTAACCATGGTTATGTTGGAAATAAGTTACTCGCCCATATTATGTATGATAAATTTCAGATTAAATTCTGATTTCGAATGCAATACTCTTAAGATGGTTATTATTGTTATTTAACATTGTTGTCTTTGTATTTAGTTGGTACATTATACATAATTACATTAATTTAAACGAAATCCTACCATCAACAATAACATCAACAATATGTTCTCATTTCTTTTTCCTTCCTTTCTTTAAACGATTACAAAAAAAAAACGCCGTAATTAACCGTTTTTTTCTTACAATACTGCAAGTGTGTAAATATCTTGATTTAAATTGTTGTTATTGATGGGAAGGTAAAGCAAAAAGCAATCTTAATGTATAGCTACCCGTGTTAACGTTGGCAGTGGTGGCTTATATTTTATACTACCAGCCACACCCTCCTTGCAGCATTTGCATAAAACGTTATGACTTAATTTACTTTATTTTAACAATGTCCGTAAAGATAGCTGACAATACGCAACCCTAACCCAGTCTTATCCCAATTTCCGTTATTGGGACATAACCTCCACCGAAATAATTTCGATTGTAATCACCAGAAGAAAATGGACATACATCCCAGAATGAGACACATAATTCACATATCTAAAAAATTATTTAAAAAGTTATAATCAGGGGTATCAACCAATCCAATAAAAACCTCGATTTGTTAATAATGGCCCACTGAATATTCGCGTCCTTGCCAAATTTGAATTCAGCACACCAAAATTTATATGAAAAATGTATTGCAACAGGAGGTTTTTTTAGGTTATTGTATGGTATAATCCAAATAGGCCAGGTCCGGGAGAGGTCCCAAGGGTTCGATTTTTATGAAACTTAGGTGATAATGCAATTGAAACCCTCTGAGAATACAAATTTCGTTCCATTCCATTATTGAGTCAAATTGTTGAGAATGAGACACACAATCCAGACACTAATAACCAATCTTTAAAATTTTACTTAAAACTAATAAAAAGTAGTTAAAAATTATATTGCAGAAAAAACTGCGGAATTTCGCAGATTAATTTTCATAAATATTAATCAGGTAGGTACATCAAAAATAAAACTGTTAAATATTCATAATTTTAGTTAATATAGTTATATGAGCTAAATTTTAGTTAATAGAAAATAATGTCTTAGGCCCAATTACTGAATGTCTAGTTTAATAAAACAACAACAAAATAAGAAAAAATTGATGCATGGGGGTTGCGGCATATCATTAGAAAGAATATACATATCATTAGAAAGAATAGAAAAATAAACTTCTTGGTAAACTTTTTGCAAGAAAATCAAAATTGAAAATCATAACTACCCAAGCAGAAAAATACGATCGGCACAATGTTGGCATACCGTTGGCGATGGTCGTTTATGCGTTGGCAGAACGTGGGATTAACAATCTTGACAGTATTGCCCTGTTACCCGATTGATAACAGCGGCCAACCGTTAAAAAAAAGGTGGTCTAAAAATAGATTTTCAAAAAAAAAAATTTTTTAAAAAATTACAAAAAATTATTTTTAGTATTTTTTTTTAAACATGGTTCTGATGGGAATTGAACCCAGGCCGCGAGGTTGTCAGTCGCGATCTCTACACACTAAGCTAACAAGACTTGTAATATCTAATAGCTAAAAAATTAGATCAATAATAACAGTAGTTGTAGATAACTTACAAGCGTCGGCAAAAGGTGGATTGACACTAAGCGGCCAACGTAGTCATGATGTTGGAAAAACCAAAAAATTTATGGTCTAAAAAAATTAAAAAAAAAACATTTTTTGCGAAAAAAATTTATTTAGAATAAAAATAAATGTTAATTATAATTATTTTAAATAAAACATGACCCGGGCTGTGATTTCAACCAAGGCCGTCAGATTGCCAAACAATCGCTCTACATACTAAGCTAACGAGACATGTAGTACAACATAGCTTAAATAATAAATGAATAATAACAATGGCTAATATGTATACATTGGCATAACGTCTGCTGGACCTCACTTGCCAACGTTGGCGTAACGTCAGGAAAACCAAAATATAGATGATAAAAAAAAATTAAGAAAAATTATTTTATAAAAACCAATTAAATTTAATAAAAAAATGTAATTTTATAAAAAAAATATAAACAAAATAAAACAAAAAAATTGTATGTTCGTGACCGGAATCGAACCCGAGATCTTCCGACTTTGCCTTATTTTAAGAAAGCGTAGTAATTTTTACAAAATCAGTGCTCTGCCAGTGTTTTGTTTTTGGTACAGTTGGCAATTTCTGTCTGGGTATGTTATGCAACGTTCAAAAAGTACAAATAATTCCCTTTAATTTGATATATAACACGATTCGGCAAGTGCAATAAAATTCCCTATATATGCGTTTAAAATTAAAAATTTATATTTTTTTTAGCAACTTCGGTAATAAATAACATAGTACAACACGCAAAAAATTACGGTGTTCTGACAACAGATTCTGGTAGAGGAGAAAAAAAATATGTACGTATGTCGGCGTTTTGAAAGATTATATCGGAATTTTATTTTAGGGGGGGGCTAAAATTTCCTCGCTTTTTCAAATGTTTAATGAGAATCGGCAAGGAAACCACGTGAATCTTCTATTTTAGATATAGGATGTATTCAGCAAACTTAGGGACAAAAATGAACCATAAGTTGAAGAGTTAGAGGGTTAAAATGTACCATAAAAATGTTCCTCGTAGTGTTCTAAATAAGTTCACTGAATACATCGTATACCTAAAATGGAAGATTCACATGGTTTCCCCCTAAAATCCAGGTTTGTTGAAAATTCTGTACAAGTACGAGATTAACCCTTAACACATTTTAAGTTTTGACTTATTTCTGGCATTGAAGTTAAATTTTAAACTTTAATGTCTTCAGAGTAGGGTTGCCACATCGCAAAAGTCTAATAACTTGACACTTCGCAAAAAATAACTTGATTTAAAAAAAAAACTTGACAATAAAAAAATGTAATGTGCATATGTGTGCAGTAGGGTCATTCTTAATACAAACATTTTTAATTTTTGAATACACTCGCCATTTTATTGAGATTCATAAAAAAAATTTCGGTTTTTTCTGAATTTTTGGGGACAAACTCGATAGTACTACCAGACATTGAAATTTGGACATAGGTGTTAAATGGACCAAAAAAAAAAAAACACGTAAAATTACAAAACTGACGAAATTGATTAGTGTTTTATTTTTTTTTTGTAGCATTTATTCCTGTATAATAAGAAGAAAAAGATGAAGTCTGCAAGAAGTCGTTGACATTTTCAAACTTTAGTCCAAAAAATATATAGACTTTCCATAGTTTTCGAATCGTCAATTTGAAATTTTAACGTATTTTTTTTCTGAAACGTAAAAAACCAAAATTTTTTTTTCATAAATTTATTAAATGGATGATATATAATCAAAATAAAATAGCACTTAAGGTTTTTCTTGTCCCAGTAAAATTATTGTTTACCGATTTTTAAGGAAAACCGTCTTTCGTAAATCTGTACTCCCGCTCTCAAAATCAAAGATATACCTTAAGCGCCATTTTATTTTGATAATATATCATTAATTTAATAATTTTATGGAAAAAAACTCTTGGTTTTTTACGTTTCAGAAAAGAAAATATGCTAAAATTTTAAAATGGCGTTTCGAGAATTATGAAAAATATTTAAATTTTTTTGCCTAAAGTTTTAAAATTTAAACGACTTCCTGCTGAATTCATCTTTCTATTATTATTGTTTGGAAATAAATGATACTCAAAAAAATTAAAACACTAATAAATTTCATCAGTTTTGTAATTTTACATGCTTTTTTTAATTTGGTCCATTTAACCCTTTTTCCAAAATTTCAATCGGAATTTTTTTTATGAATCTAAATAATATGGTGAGTATTCCTATTCAAAAAACTTAAAATTAATTTAAATTAATGTAATATGATTACATCTGTTGGTTTTTTACACATATACTTTGTACTTTTGGCAACCGAATTAACCAATTCTTTTCCTTTGGGTGAGATAAAAATTTTTACAATTGTGTTCTCAAGTTATTAGTGTTGGGCAAAACTAAACAATGTATTAATGTTGGGTAAAAGGGGAAAAATACTACTGATACTTTTTTTAAGTAAAATGTTTTAACAATTATCTTAATTTTTTCATTAAAAATACAAAAATTGTTTTTCCGGACTTTCTATATTTTCATATATTTAGTTAGAATATTCTTCTACCTCATGTCCAAATTCTAATATGATATTGTCATATTAGATTTTATTTGTTGTTTCATTTTATTTCATGTTTTAATAATTACTTAGTGTTGGTCAAAAACATACGATGGTACTTTTGCGAAGAAATTTTTGCATATTATAAATACAATTTTTTTTTACAAAATTAAATAATTTTAATCAAGTTAAATTTATTTTTTTTAAATGCTTAAAAAACGGCAAAAATTTAATTTAACTTGACAAAATAAATTTGACCTTGGCACTTGACAAGACCTAAATTAACTTGACAATCAAGGCCATTCAAGGCCATGTGGCAACCCTACTTCAGAGACTTATAGTAGAATTTCGTGGCAAATATTTTTGCGGAATATTTCAACCCTCTTACTCTTCAGTTAAAAGGACTTTTTTTGACCCCTTTTTAGAAATGGACAATAAGTCGGCTAAAATGGGTTAACAGGTGGTTAATTATAAATATTTCGACTGATGTAGTCACCTTATTGGTTATATGAGTAATAAACAAAATTAATTTTTGTAGATCGATTGGAAATCAAATATTATCACATTTTCTTTAAATTATTGTATTTTAAAATTAAAGAAAGATGAAAAAATTTTTACAAGTAAAATACAGACACTAAACAATGATAAAATTCGATAAGACCAGCAGAATAGAATACGTATTTTCGGATGCCGCTACAGACCCTTCCTCAGTATTCTATGCCTTTATGGGTTAATAACACTGTGCTAGTTGAAAAATCCAACAAGGGGGCACCCGGTGGGTAAACCTAAGTAATTCGAGTACGCTGAATCCATCCAAAAAGATATTTGTGTTTAAAATTTCTGGGCCCAAGGACCCAAAAAATGCGATTTATCTAACTTATTTTTACCACTTATTTTTACACAGGTTATTTTTTATTCCCCCAGTCAGCTTTGGGTAAAAAGTGATCAAAATCGGTGCAGCGGTTCAAAAGTTCTGAGTGAAAATGTGAGGACACTTCGAAATTTTCTATTCAAAATTGTACATTTTATTGCTTCGTTAAATGTACTGAAATTTGTATTGAAGTGAACAATTTGCATAAAGATTTTTAGGTGTCTATAGATTTTTAATTACAACTTTTGAACCACAAGACCGATTGTGATTATTAACATAAAGCTTTTTGGTAGAGTAACAAACAACTTAACTAAAAATTAACCGTAAACAAAGTAAAAAATCGAGTGTTTTGGGGTGCTTGGAACCTTAATTTTAAAACTCAAATATCTTTTTTTTTTAGAGCTAACCTAGAAAAACGGCAAGCATCATGAGATTCACCGGGCCCCACCTGTCGGGAAAAAAGTCTCCGATTCGTGCACAGTGTAATTATTGATGAACTATTTATATTGAATTTAATCAAATAAATACATGTAAAAATCTGAATTAGACTAACATCAACGAAATTCTAGCAATTCTATTTTTATCCTATGTTATTATTGTTATTGCTTTGTACTAAACAAAATTTTAAAAGTTCCCCTTCCAAAATCGAAAGCTGAAACCGCCACTGTTTAGTGGCCTTACTTAATAAAAAAAATAAACTGAAACTGAAAACTTCGCCTAGTAAACACTAATCAAATTTTTAACAGATTTCCGGCGGGAATTTTCTTTGTCAAATTTTATATCAGTAAGTTTTATTATACAAACGGCAAAAATAGCCAAATAGAGCCAATTAAATTTAATTTTTAAAATACTAAAGTTGTCACTGGTCACTTCTAATACAGATGCAGTGCTATAAATTTTTTATGGTGGATTACGCGTCTTCCTCTCAAAAACTAATCTTGTTCGAAAAAGAATGCAACTTCGAGTTGGGTTAAAATGATTTCGAGAGACAAACGTTATTGAGACTCAACGGGGCTGATTGCATTTTTAAAATATTACATATTATTGTATAGTTTCATTAGATTCTTAATAAAAAAAAATCTGACTTAAAATCTAAAATTACAAGAGAAAAGAATTAATTATGCTACGTAGTATGTACGTTTGTAGAAATAAACGAATTAAAATATAGTAAAGGTATTAATTTAAAGTATTTACGCTTTGTATACTGTGTATATGTTGTAAGTTTACTCGTTTACTCGTAAATATACGCTTACATTTTTATGTGTAAACTTTTTCGTATTTATACACACATTTAAATATTGTGAAAAATAAAATTATTTGGTATTGTTTTGTTTGTTGTTTTTTATTTTTTGTTTTATTTGTTTTTAAATGATACAAATTTAAAAAATTCTATGTTTAATTCATGAAAAGTTCAAAAAAGTGGCTAAACGCAAAATTGAAATGTGAATAGACAGGTAAAGTTACAAATATACGCGATTACAAAAATACACGGTTTACGAGGTCATAATTGCAGTTAGATGAATACCACTAGTATATTAACGTTAAGATAAATTTACACAATGTTCATATTCGTACACTGATAGAATTTTTGTTCACACTATTAAAGAATCGATTTCATTAATCTGAATTCATTGATTTAATGAAAAATGTTCATTGAATTAATGAAAAATTCATTAATTTAATGAATTTTTTCATTATATATTTTCAACTAACCCGTAAGATATGCTATAATTTTTATAAGGGTTTTGAATTTGCTAATTACTAAAATAGATATATGTTCCAGTAATGAACGCTAGGGTTGCAAACTAAAATTATTTAAATATAAAAGTCCAAATAGTGACATCATTTTGTTTTGGCTATTTAGATCAATCGGTAACGCGGTAATGTTTACATTCTGGTGATTGCGGGTTCAAGTCGAGTTCAGGGAGATGTCAAAAAAGAAATATATGTACAAATAAAAATTAATAAAATAAAAATAAATAAAAAAAGTAACGCAAAAAAAAAATATTTTCTTCAATCAGTTTTCATTTAATGAATACGTTTCATTGATTTAATGAACGCGTTCTTTGGGGACTTTTCAATGAAAAAAATCATTGTATTAATGAACAAATTCATTAATACTATGCACAAAATTCTATCAGTGTATTACAGTAGCTGTCATGAAATAATTTGTACTTATGTTTATTAGGGGGCGTCTATTTCCATTTTACAAAATTTGTCTATCCCCATTTAAGATGCAAATTTCATGTATTCAAGACGAGATAAAAATTATGTTTGGAAAAGTAAGTCCATCTACTCACACGGGGATGACATTTGCGCCATATTGCTTAAGAGGTTTTTAATTAAAAAAATGTTATCAAACATGGATTATACGTGAATAAAATTGAAAACATTTTTGCACAACTTTTGAGCATTGCCTCATATTAGGATTAATTTTTTTAGTTTTTTTAACTTTTAACTGAATAATGATAACTTCAGAAGTTTCTTAATTCTTTTACACGACAATAATTACTGCCTCCCTAATATTCAAATATGTTGCTACTGTAAGATATGTTTATTCATTTAATTTTTCTTGTTACGAATCTTTTTACCTTTCTACTGGAATTTAGCAGTTAAGCGTTCTGTGCCATCTGATGAGGATGATGAATGGTTACAATATTTTATATTTGTTAAGTTAATAACGGGTTTATTATTCTTGTTGATGGGTTTCCAAAGCTTTTGGGAATCTATTTTTCTGCTTTTTTTTGTCAAATTCAACTTCATGGAAAATTTACGACAGTTACTTTTTTCATTGTCTATTCTTATTTCTATTTGAAAAATTTACAAAAGGTGCCTTATTAAACTTTTTTATTTCTTCGAAACGAATCCATGTTTATCTTATAGCGTTTAGGTTTTTCATGTGAATATATGCAATTTAAGGTTTTAAAATACAGTGGAGCAAAATTTGTGTATTTTAAAAGCAAACAAATATTTTTAAGTAAAACTAACAGGATTCTAGAGACATTTCATATAAATTAGTAGCGGACGAATTTTTACACACACTCAAAAAAATAAGTTGGTAGAAAAATTAGTAAAACGTCTTGTATATCAAGTGTACTACACTGATAGAAATTTCGTTCATAGCATTAATAAATCGATTTCATTAAAATGGATTCATTGAGTTAATGAAAAAATTCATTAACTGAATGAAAATTCATTATTGTTATGAATTTTTTCATTAGATTTTTTTTTTTTATTTTTTCATAATTTCATAAAAAAAATTCATTAAATTAATGAAAATTTCATAAAGAAAAAATTTTACTTAAAAAAATGGTTTCAGGTACAATTTTACCTCTTTTTGGTTTTCCCTATAAACATATGTGTTATTTTTGATCTAAACAAAGATACCCTCATCTCGGGAGTTATATTGGCTTTAAGGGAACAAGTTGATTTTAGGGGCACAGCCACGATTTTTCCCCCAGAAAGTACTTTTTGGGCTAAATAGGAAAAAAAATATTTTTTGTCCGAGACCCCTATTTCGGGTCAAAGTTAAAACATGGACTTGCCCGTATATCCGCTATTTATTATCGGATCAATATGACAATATGAGTATCATTGGAAAGGTAATTGAAATGGGTTTAATAACATATTTACTAACACATTACGAGCCGATTCCAGTTTTTTTTTATTTTAAAGCGAGTTTTTTGTGAAAAGCCTTTGAATATCAAAAAAGTGCTTACATAATGGTATGATTTGTTTACACATAATTGCATCTTACTTTTGCTTTTAACCCTTAAGCCCGGTATTTTGTTCATACTTTTGCGAAAAAAGCTGTCAAACTCAATATAAAAATAAATTATTTTTCACTTACGTGGAATTGTTGCGAAATCTATAAAACGCTTCATTAAAAATATGAACAAAACATTATACGAATAATTTCATGTCTTATTGAAATAATTTCATTAAGTCTATGCTAAAATTAAAAATATTAATGAAATTATTTCATAAAAGTAACGAATTTAATTCATTAAACACATGAAACTTTCAAAAAGTTTATCTTAAAATTAATGAAAAAAATTCATATATTCTATGAAACTTTCATTAGATCAATGAATCTATTCATTAAAATTGATTTAATGAAACATGTTTCATTAATCCAATGAAACCGTTCTTTGGGGACTTTTCAATGAAAAAATTCATTGTATTAATGAACAAATTCATTAATACTATGTACAAAATTCTATCAGTGTAGTTTTCAGCAATTTTTTTGCTGAAATTCCGTTTTCAGCAAAAGTTTTAGTTATGTTTTTTTTAGCACTATACTAATTTTGAACTAATGTTTTACTAATTTATTTTGCTACAAAAATTGTGCTGATAACCGCAATTATAGCGTGGACGACAACCAGATAGACAAATGTAGATGTCGCAGTTTGTCTGGATGTAGTACAGACAACGGAAATGATAAAAAGAAAAACTACTCTACACAATTTCTATATTTAAATTTTCAGCAAATAAATTAACTAAAGTAACATTTCGCTACAAGTATTTTGAGTTTTTTTCAATCTACTAATATTCAGCAAAAAGTTTAGTGATTTTAGCAAGGATTTTTTCATTTGCAATCTACTAAGAGTTAGCAAAACTTTTGCTGAAGATTACTATTTTTTGGTAAAAATCAGCTCGCTGAAATTACCAACTTTTTTGCAAGCACGCTACTGATTAAAAATTTGCTGACGCAGCAACATTTTTTGCTGACTTTACTGAATTTTTGTTTTTGAGTATACATATACATATGTGGCTTTCCACACCATCTGCCCCGCTACTGTGAAACATATATCGTATCAATGTCAAATTTTCGGTATGTACTATAGGTCAATCTATAGAGTTTTTACGGCCTATTTTCGGAAGGAAAAAAAAATTAAAATTTTCAAAACAAGTTCTGAATTTGGATTTTTGGTGTTTTAGTGAAAAACTCAATTTATCAAAACACACCCTACTTTTTTTATTTTTTAAATATTTTTAGAAAAATCTCTAGATAATTTTCTATTGGTAAGAAAAAAATTGGAGAGTGTTCGGCTTAGTTTTCGAAAAAATTTACATTGAATATGGTACAAATGTAGTTTACCGTATTATGGGAAATTTGTACACGGGTGCGTATAAGTAATATATTTGTGGTATAATGTTAGCGATAACACTATGCGACAGTCAAAATCGGGATGGGATGAAACCACGGGAAATGTTATATCGGTCAAAAACAAGTTATACGTGTCCCGGCGTTTCGCTGGGTCACCTCTACACTCAAAAAAATAAGTTAGTAGAAAAATTAGTAAAACGTCTTGTATATCAAGTGTACTAGTTTTCAGCAATTTTTTTGCTGAAATTCCGTTTTCAGCAAAAATTTTAGTTATATATTTTTAGCACTAAACTAATTTTGAACTATTGTTTTACTAATTTATTTTGCTGCAAAAATTGTGCTGAGAACCGCATGCATAGCGTGGACGACAACCAGATAGACAAGATGTAGATGTCGCAGCTTGTCTGGAAACGGAAATGACAAAAAAAGAAAAACAACTCTACACATATTCTATATTTAAATTTTCAGCAAATAAATTAACTAAAGTAAAATTTCGCTACAAGTTTTTTGAGTTTTTTTCAGTCTACTAATATTCAGCAAAAAATTTAGTGATTTTAGCAAGGATTTTTTTCATTTGCAGTCGACTAAGTGTTAGCAAAACTTTTGCTGAAGATTACTATTTTTTTGGTAAAAATCAGCTCGCTGATTTTCAGCAAACCTTTTGCTGAAATTACCAACTTTTTTGCAAGCACGCTCCTGACTAAAAATTTGCTGACACAGCAACATTTTTTGCTGACTTTACTGACTTTTTTTTTGAGTGTAGGAATCGAGATATATCGATTTGACCTTTGGTGGTCTTTTTTTGACATAACTCATCGGGACCCCTACCATTTGTCTCACAGTGTAATAAATGTAATTCTGTAACGGCGAGTTTTCCTCCGTTTGCTGGGGTTAACTCGCGGGGGTAGGGTTTGTCATAGGAATTTACTTTGTTCAGTGACAGAGACTAAAAGGCGTTGTTAAAACTTTATAAAATTCAATTTATTGATTTACTTATATCTAATTCGAAACACCTAATGCCAAAGTTATGGAAATGAAAAGAGAGAGGCGCGGTCTCTCGTTGAATCTAATATTGCCGGATACGCGGGGATTCTACGTCCTTACGAACGGTAGGCTTCCTGGAAGCAAATGTTCGAGGATACGGTGGGAAGCGACCAACGAACGGCAGGCTTCCTGCTGGCAAATGTTCAAGGATACGGTGGGAAGTGACCAACGAACGGCACGCTTCCTGCATGCAAATGTTCAAGGATACGGTGGGAAGTGACCAACGAACGGCAGGCTTCCTGCTGGCAAATGTTCAAGGATACGGTGGGAATTGACCAACGAACGGCACGCTTCCTGCTAGCAAATGTTCAAGGATACGGTGGGAAGTGACCAACGAACGGCACGCTTCCTGCTGGCAAATGTTCAAGGATATGGTGGGAAGTGACCAACGATCGGCACGCTTCCTGCTAGCAGCGTGCCGATTTTGTGTATGTTCAACAAAATCCCCCAAGAAAAAATAAATTTTAGAAATTGCATTTGGTGCGGAAGGTTTTTTTTGCCAAAATGACCCGCAAACACGATTTTTATTATTAACTTAGTATTGCCTATAACGTGGTTGAAAAATGAAGATTTAGTGCGCGAAAAAAAAACCGGGTATGATGGCAGCAAGATAATTAATGTTCTTGTCAATGGTTTATGTATGTAGATATTCTTTTTCAGAGTTAAATTTAGTAATGAAAATTAAAAATTGTTTAGTTTATTTCGAGGAGTTAATTTAGCGATATCACCTTTTTATCTTCCAAGTGATAAATTATGGATATCGCTGATTTATCATTCAGAACTATCGCTTTCGTGTTGCTTGGGAGTATCGCTATAGAGAGGACATTTACTCTCGAAGGGGGGGATCTGCCGCAATAAGAATATGATTATTGCCGCAATAAAGTTTTTCTTCCAGGCGATACGATTGCGAAACATTTTCGTATTGTAGTGTTTGCAGGTTTATGACAGTCTTTATGTTTTTTTTATTTATGAATATTTTTATAAATATCGGACTTTTTTTATAAAGGAGCCTATATTTTTTAGCTGGAAATAATTTGATTAATTTGCGACGAAATACAATATCTAGTATAATAAAATATATTCGGTATTTGTTATTCCAAGTCCTAACAAATAAATATTTTTTAGTTAAGTGTTTGTAACCGTCGCATAGGACAATCGTAATTAATATTAAAATTAATTACTAAAGAATTTTTTCTAGAAATGATTTATAGGAAGAAGGAGAAGAAAACATTTTTATTGAAAAATTTAACAGACTAATTGGAAAATAAATTGCTCAAGTATTAGTTAAATCTGGCTCTTCTGATTACAAAAACATACACTTTATAGTCTGTGATTGAAAAAACTTCAATTAGCCACACTCAGCACTATGCCGATGCTACGAATCATAGCCTGTGCAGAGAGCTGCCGGTTCAATCCCCGGTCATGGCAATACACAAAAAGTTTTTCATATAGAGACAAATTAACAATTAAAAATTACTTTCATCAGTTGCCACATACACTAACCACTGACGCGTCTTTAGGGTGAGACGAAACTGCGGCAGTCTGGTGATTCCCTTGTGTCTGTTAAATTTTTCAATAAAAATGTTTTTTCTTCTTCTTCCTATAAATTATCGAAATGTCTTAAAATTTATAGAGAAGCCCAAGACCAATTTTTGGATGACCTTATATATTTACTAAGTCAAAATAAGGACCGACTTTAACCAAAATCAATAGGCTTGGGTCGATATAAGTGTACTATATTTTATATAAATATCTTAATATTTGCGACCTGTAGCGTGCCAACAAAAATACATGGGCAGACAAACAAATATACAAACATAGCTGAAAATTTATTATGTTTTCTGAAGAATAAATACAAATCCATCTTAAGGAAACTATGTAGTATCAGTTTTTTAGGATTTGTATACTACAAAATCCGCCAGTCTGTAGGCCTATCCGGACAAACAGACGGACATCGCTAAATCCAAAAGATTATTGCAAGTCGATCGGTATACTAAAAGGTCGGTCTAGGTGTTACAAATATCAGCACATACATATGTACTTATTATACCCTGTCAACGTAGTGATGTAGGAACTCAATATACCCTGTTCCCCAGAGAGGTGTGGCATATAAAAAACAAACGCAACCGCAAAATGTATTATCTCCACTCTAACATTTTGTATCATTGAGTTTATCAAATCTTTGAAGCATCTTCTAATTTTTAATACACTCAAAATAGTCTGTAGTTTAAATTAACTGAAAATGTAATTAAAACAAAAATTAAAAATCACTTAAAAACCGTTCTACTAACTTTTCATTTAAATCAAAAGAACTTTTGATTTATTTTTAAATGATAATAAATTAACTATAAAATCCTTAAAAAAATAATGATTTTTCATTTATTTGGTTTTTTTAACTTTCACAAAATTAACTACAAAATCCGTACACTCATAGAAGAAAGTTAGTAGAAAAGTTAGTAAAACTGTTAGTACTTCAACTTAACAAACTTTTAACTAATTCTTAGTTAAAATTTAATTTTTAGTTAATTTTTTTGCTACCTCCACATTACTAACTTACAAACTTTTTTGATATTTTTTTTGCTGAATTTAGTTACTAATTTTTAACAATAAATTTGCTAACTTTACAGTATTTTGCTGAATTTTAGTTACTAATTTTTAACAGAAGATTTGCTAATTTTACAAATTTTTTGTAAACTAAACCACCAATTTTGGAGCGCTTATAAACAGAATGTTAAATGACTCATAAAAATTACTGCACATTTTTAACTGGACAAAAATAATGCAAAAAGTTTTTAAATAAAGCTAAATTGAAATGGTTGAAAATTTGTCCTACTCATAAAATATCTAAATTATTAAAATTTATGGGAAAAGTTTCTATTTATCGTAATACATTAATTTTCAAAGATCAAGGTTTATTTTGGACGAACCATTTTAATATGAAAATTGTGATTTAAAGTATCTCTGGGGAGCAAGTGGAGTTTATGGGAATGACCCTAATTTTCCCCCCAATATTGTAGTTTTTAAGCTTATTTAAAGAATACAATATTTTTAATCGGCCACACCTTCTTTGCTGTGGGTGGAGCTTTAGAGGTGAAAATGGAAACTCAAATAAATTCGGAAGTACATATCCGATCAGCAAACAATGAAAATCAAAAGAAGGGTCTCTGAAACACATTTTGTTATGGTTAACATCATGACACAACCATTATAGGTAAATGCATTAGGGAGAGTTTGACAGTTCAGGGTTTTATTATGACAGTTCAGGGATTTTTTCGAAAGCTTTCGCTATGTATCAAAAGTAGCCGATTACATTTTTTGTTGTGTTTGTTGTTCTAATGCATCTACCTATTATGGTTGTATGATGGGTTAACATATTATTGTCTATAAATATTACCACTTTTGCAAAAAATCATTCTTGGGAAATTTTCATTCGCATTGAAATATATTTGGCAATGTCAATGCCAAAAAATTTCATCCCCATTCAATGCCAATGACATTTTTTTTTCAATTTGCATTGACGAAAACAATGGTAATGAAATGTACACATAATTGAAGAAAAAGCATTGTAATATAAAAAAATATAAGAAATACGCGAATTTTGAATTTTTTTTCTTAATTTATTCTTTTATTAAAACATGAAAACAAATACTTCTTTCATCAATTATAAATGGGCATTTAGGCATTGAAGAATGCCAATTGAACAAAATTTCAATTAATTGACACATTCAATAAACTGGTCCCAAGTATGTTTTTAAATACATATTTATTTTTTATTTATTAATTTTCATTTCATTTGCTCCTTTTTTACCTTTTTCCAGTCCTCTAGTAATCTGCAAAAGTTTTGTTGATTTCAGAAAATTTTAGCAAAAATATTGTAGATTTAACAGTTTTTTTTTTGCTATTTTCATTTTACTATTATTTAGCAATTTTTTTTTGATGATTTCATTTTATTAATATTTAGCAAACTGATTCTGCTAATATTAGCAGTTTTTTCTGCAGCATCATTTTTAACTAATTTTTAGTAACTTTTTCTGCTATTTTTACGGACTTATTTGTATGAGTGTAAGAACAAATGATATTTAGTGAGTCATTTTGTAAAACGTAACGCCTTGCGTTGCGTTGATTTGTGTGTAAATTTTTATTGTTACAAAAACAATTTGTATGTGAAACAACGCAAGGCGTTGCGTTTTATAATTTTACCCTGTTCGTTTATTTCGTTTTTTTTAACTGACCTAAAAATCTAAAAGCGTTTATTAAAAAAAAAAAACATTTTAAATGAAAATATTAACTGTAACCGAAAATTCGTATTTATTTGTAGTTTATTTTTTAAATAAAAGACAAAAGAAGTTGGAAAATATATTTCTTTTCATTTTAATTGTATAATCATTTAAAAATAAATGTACGGATAACTTTTTAAATAAACTACAGTCAGTTACTGTAATAATATTTTCAGTGTACAATATAAACAGTTTGATAGAAATTTAGCACTTCATTTAGCGTGATTGTCATTTCAATGAACAGGCGGACATCACTAGCTTGATTTCGTTATTTATAAGGTGTTTTTTGAAGTCAGAGACATCTATTTCCATGAGCTGGAACAATGCAGAATAATAGCTATGATAGGCGCTTCTGCTATTTAAAAAATAGTAGTACAAATTGTTTATAATTTGTTCCACAGTGCATCGTATAACGAAAAAAGTGAATTTAAGCTGATAGTATAATTACAATCTTTTTAAATTTATGTTGGTTTAACATGTGCACTCTTTGTTTTTATGTTTTAAGTTTTATTTAAAAAAATTGCTCATAATTTTGTAATACCCTCTACGGTAAATAGAATTAATAAATGTTTGTCATCAGGTTTGTAACTTAAAGAAGTGTGGTACAGAATGATCATTTCTTAAATGAGTATCTGTAAAATCACAATTACTAAGATCGATATTTTTCCGAAAATATTTTTTAATGAATGTTTTTTAGTTTGATTTTGGATCATAAATTAATATCACTTTCTGTTTAAATTATTTTTCAAATTAAAAAAATAACAATAAAGGATAAAAATAGCATTGTCAGATTTCGTTGTTGTTAACATATTCGATTTGCTTTCAACTTTCACATAAGTAGACGATTATCAATGTTTAACTCAATGAAGGCAAATGACACTGATGATCCAAAATCAAACTAAAACACATTCATTTACCAAATAAAAAATCAACTATATATACCCCTCATTAAAATTTTTTAATTTTGAAATATAGTTTAAAAATTTCCTACTAAAGACATATTTAGGATAAAAGTTGATCTTAGTTTTGACTATAAAACTGAGTTATAATGTCTAAAAATTTAAGTGCTACAAAATGCTTAATTAGTTTACCTTAAATAATTTTTGCAGCATATTTTAAGATTCGACTAAACTTAATTTTTGTAATACATAGTTTATTTTGCAATATTACAACATCCAGCTGCTGTTGTTAGTTTTTGTGCAAATTTAACATGCACTGAAGACAACCTTTTCATGATTGTTGTACATTTTTAATTTTAATGTGTAAACAATAAATTAAATACAGTTTTATTGTTTAACGTAATTTGAATTTTCTGCTATGCACTCATTGGACAGTAATTAGCATATACAATTTAGCAGCGTTAGATGAGAAGAATCAAGTTTGAAATAATTAATAAGTAATAAGAGGATTGAGGTCTTCGGTATCACTAGTTTACAACCATTTTGTGCACTAAATGTAAATATGTTTGTTGTAATGTACTTTATCCTACTAAACAGAGAAGTCGCATGAAAATGTTTTTTTGTAGAATACTATTTTAAAACTTTTTGGGTTTTTGCGGAGACAGTTTAGACCAGGACTGGGAAAACAATGACATGTGTGCTAGTAGTGTCACGCTAGAGGATTTTTGGTGGCATGCGACATTTTGTTGAATGTTGTCAAAAAAATTAAATTTTTATTAGCAAATCAGCGAAATAATTATGTTAAGAATAATAATGTTTAATAACTCAAAAATATATTCTTTCGAAAGTACTTATTTCGGATCGGAAGTATCGAAACTGCTCTGGTTTGGTTCAAAATGCAAAAATCGACATAATCTTTTTGCTAAATATTAGTAAACTAAAAATATCAAAAAAAATCTGTTAAAGAGTCAAAAGTTTTTTTTTATAGAATATCCTTGAACATGTAGTACATGGATGGAAGCATCTCAGAAAACCTATCATATGATACCCATATAGAGTATGTTGTCTTCAGCTGCAAAATTCTTACAAAAATTAAAAAAAGACCTATTTTAAAAATGGTCGAGCTCGTGAGATCTCACTGCTAGACCCTAAATATTGTGGGAATCATCATAAAACAAACCAAGGTTTATTTTGAGGGGTGCACTTTTTTTCTGTTCCTATAGGGTGAGTAGCTCTAATACCCATATCTTATACCAAAAATTGGTATAAGATATTTCAGAATTTTTTAATTGCGATATATTTTAATTCCTAATCCAAGGACTATAATACCAATATCTTAAACCAAAGTATGGTGTTTAGGTTGCAAAAAAGGAAATGCGAAAAAAATTTGCAAAAAGGAAAATTTTTGCATCAATATATTCGTTTGCAGAATATCAATCGCTGATTAGCTCTTTTAAGTCAGTTTTTGCACCATAAAGCCCCGTCATTTTGAAATTTTTTAAGTGCGAAAAAGTTTAAAAATAAAAATTTGGGAAAAGGAAGATTTTTGCATTAATATATTTATTTGTTTACAGAATGTAAATCGCTGATTAAGCTTTTTAAATTAATTTTTGTACCATAAATTCTTTTTTCGCGTTCCACTAGTATTTTGCAATTTTTGAGTGTGTTTTTTTAAATTTATAATCTAGGCGCTATAAAATTAGCAAAAAGGGAAATTTTTGTATCATTATTTTTGTTTGCAGAATGTTAATAGCCGATTGAGTTTTTTAATTATTTTTTTTTTACCATAAAGTCTTTTTCGCATTCCGCTATTATTTTGTAATTTTTTAAATGCGGTTTTTTTCAATTTATAATCTAGGAACTATAATGTACATCTCCCAAAAAAAAAATTTAGTGGTTAGTTGGAAAAAAAATTTCCGAAAAAAATTTGCAAAACAGAAATATTTGACATCGGTATATTTTTTGGAACACAAAGCCTTTTTTGCATTCCGTCATTATTTTGCAATTTTGTGCGTGTGGTATTTCAAAATTCATAATCTAGAGCTACAAACTGTACTAAATAATAACTAAATGATTTTGGATGGCTCGATCGAGCTTTTTTCCATCCTTGGTTACAATTGATGTTTGAGTCATAAAAAAAGAGCGTATAAAATAACGTTTGATGTATATATTTCGTTTTAATGACTATATTGGTATTGGTTTGAGTATGTTATTGTTTGAAGTCACATTATAGAATAAAAGCTTTCTCACTGATAGAGAGTCCCGCAATCTATATATATAAAATTCTCGTGTCACGGTGTTTGTGTTCGTACTCCTCCGAAACGGCTCGACCGATTTTTATGAAATTTTTTATGTGTATTTGGTAGGTACGAGAATAGGTCGTAAAGTATATTTTATACCGCTAAGGGATTAGGGCGTCCCAACATATAAAATTTTCTTGTTGCTATGACAAACAGGCCTTGGCGTTACTATGACAACCAGGCAGCACTTATAGCAGTTAACTTATCTAATCTCAGCTTATCCTATTTCATTTATCTCATCTCAATTTTTTTTTGTGGAAAAATTTTTTTTTGTGGAAACTTTTTTTTTGTTGAAACACTTTTTTTTTTTTTTTGTGGAAACTTTTTTTTTTTATGCAAACACTTTTTTTTTGTGGAAACACCTTTTTTTTTGTGGAAACTTATTTTTTTTTTTTTTTTTTTGTTTAAAATTTTTTTTGTGCAAACACTAATTTTTTGTGGAAAAATTTTTTTTTTTAGAAACTTTTTTTTTTGTGAAAACACTTTTTTTGTTGAAACACTTTTTTTTTGTGAAAACACTTTTTTTTTGTGGAAACACCTTTTTTGTGGATACTTTTTTTTGTCGAAACTGTTTTTTTTTTGTTTGTGGAAACTTTTTGTTTTTTTTTTGTGGAAACTTTTGTTTTTTTTTTTATGGAAACTTTTTTTTTTTTTTTTGTGGAAACTTTTTGCTTTTTTTTGTGGAAACATTTTTTTTGTGGAACCCTGTTTTTTTTTTGTGAAACACTTTTTTTTTTTTTTTTTTTGTGGAAACTTTTTTTGTGGAAACTTTTTTTTTGGAAACTTTTTTTTTGTGGAGACACTTTTTTTTTTGGAAACACTTTTTTTTGTGGTAACACTTTTTTTTTGTGAAAACTTTTTTTTTGGTGGAAACACTTTTTTTGTGGAAACTCTTTTTTTTTTCTGGAAGCACTTTTTTTGTGGAAATACTTTTTTTTTGTGGAAAAAAATTTTTTTTAACACACTTTTGGAAAAATAAATTTGTTCCACTTTTTTTAACACTCTTTCGTGAAAGGAAATTTGTCTACGCGCACTTTTTTTTGAACACATTTTTTGTTTGTTTTTAAACACACATTTTTATTAAGGAAAGTAATATAGAGTTTGTTTACGACCATTTTTTTTTGTTTTTTTTTTAAACACTTTTTTTAACACACTTTACTGAAATAACGGGGAAATTAAACGAGGAACGAGTGGAAAATGGCAATGGAACAGAGAACGAAATGGAATGTGGAACGAAATGGAATGTGGAACGAAATGAAACAGAACGGGGAACGAATGGATTCGCAATGAAAATAAACAAATCGCAAAGAGAGTCATAGTGTTTGCGGCATTAACCTTGAAAATCCATGTTATCGCATGGTATGTCGCCTGTTCCCGTGTCAGAAAACTGACCTATTCTCATATATATCTACCAAATACACAAAGAATTTCATGAAATTTCAAGATCCATCTGCTAACACATTCTCAAACCAATTATTAGATATCGGCGACGGAAAAGTTGCTGTCTACGAAAATAGTGGATGCATAAAATTGCCAACAAATTTTTGGACTATCGTTGATTCGCAAAATGCTCTCATTGACGGCATATTTCCCGATGTATGTATGCACACAATACATAAATCATGCGTGGCTGGCAGAAAGAGCTATTTTGGCAGCAAAAAATGTGAACGTTGACGATTTAAACTTCAAGATACACCAGTTGTTGCCAGGCGACTTAATATCATACAAATCGATCGATATAGTCTGCGATGCTAACGAAGCTGTAAATTATCCAACAGAGTTTTTGCCATGCATGCCACCACATCTTCTACGACTGAAAGTTGCATCTCCGGTTATTCTACTTCGGAATTTGAACCCACCACGGCTGTGCAATGGCACACGATTGGTCATTAAAAATTTTATGAAAAACGTTATCGAAGCCATCATTTTGAATGGTAAATTCAGAGATGAAAATGTTGTGCTACCGCGAATTCCGATGATTCCCACAGGTGTACCAATTGAATTCAAACACGTTCAATTTCCTTTTAGATTGGCAATCGCAATGATAATCAATAAGTCGCAAGGCCAAACGATGTCTGTTTGCGACTTAGTTTTGGGCACACCATATTTTTCACATAGACAATTATACGTAGCATGTTCTCGCGTGGGCAAACCATTAAGCTTATTTGTGTTGGCTAAAGACGGACTGACAAAAAATATCGTACACGAAATTTCTCTTCGAAATAAATATTGATTTTCTTTGTTTTATTTTCATACTTTAGGATAAAAAATATATTACTTTTTTTACTTTCGGTCCTATGCATAATCGCTTTTTAAATTTATAAGTGACATATAAAACAAATTTTTTATACAAAATTTATTTTATAAATGTGTGGTTTTCGAATTATTATACATAAGTATTTTTATGTTTAACTTTTTTATATAACCTCTTAATAAGCATTACCATTAACAAAAAATGTTGTGTTTTATATTCATAACAACATTTAATTCCTATCCAAAATAAATTACTTTTTCAACTTTAAGGTACGCTTTGCGTACCTAGCAAAAATTTGAGGTTTATTTGTATCCGTTGCAGTTACTGTAAATTTAAATTTTTGTATGATTTTTGTTAAAAAAAAGATTCCAAAAAAATTCAATTACCCGATCAAAAAAATTTATATATAGTCGTATATAGTAATATCTTGTTTTATCTTATAATATGTGAGTATATATGTTGTCATGAATAGCCATATATAATTATATGTTTCTTGTGTGGTACCTTATATAACCATATATTTTTATATATTGTCTTTTATAAAATTAGATATAAACCATATATGCTCTACATAATGAGATATGACAGATCTGTTGTCATATATAATTATAAATGATCATATATAACATAATATATGATCACAAATGGTGGCATATAAGCCATATATTTTGAGATATAGTAATATATGCAGTGTTACACAATTTTTTGGTTGTATGATGTAAGATATTTTTATATATGATTATATATTACATTAAATGATATAAGATATGATTATATATGATTCCATATGTGGTGCAAGATTAACAATATCATTTTAGATATGATTATATATGGTACCACGTCAGTAATATTTTCTATGTGTTTAATATATAATTATATATAGTCACATATTACCTGAGAGACCCAACTATCGAATCCCAGCTCGGGCACAAAAAAAAAATTTTTTTTTACTTTTTTTAACTCAATTTAATTTACTTGTAAATACCCTAGTAAAAAAGCTTTGATATAGTCATATATTATCATATACAATTTTGTATAATTATATATTGGAACATATATACTAAGATATACTTATATAAAATTTTACGAAATTATGTCCTAAATATGTAACTAAATATTGCACAATATATAGCGCAACATATTAAAATATCTAATTATATATAGACCTGTATATATTTACATATGCATCATATAATTATGTATAATTGTATCGAATTATATACCATTACATCTAGTTGGATATGATTATATTATATTTGATACATTTGGATGAGGACAAAATCCGGATATAATTGTATCAAACCTTACCTTATTCCATCAAATTAGATCTAATTGTGTCAAAATAGATCTAATATGACCATAATACGATCTAATTTGATACAATTATATGTTCTCATTTTTCGGATGTAATTATATATAATATCAAAACTCATATAATTTTTTTTAGTAGGGTATTGGAATTAATAAAATATTAATATGTAATTATATATTGTCATATATAACCCCACACATAATTATATATGTGACTGAGGTACTATTATCGAATCCCATCTCGGGCACAAACATTTTTTTTTTACTTTTTTTAACTCAATTTGATTTAGTTATAAATATTTTTTTTACAGATCTTAAAAAGATTAAACCATTTTGTGTCAACAGCATCTGCAAATTATTTTTTCAATTAATAGTATTTTAAATATATAATTAGATATCGTAATATATAATAATTTCGTTAAAGTTCTGAATTTGAGTTCTTCCAGAGCGAAATGATTTTTTTTGTAATATTTGTACATACAATTTTGGCAATATTTTGATTTTTGTACTCCTACTTTGTAATACAAACAAAACAATTTGTGAAAAAGTGTTGGATAAGAGTATTTTTTCCAAAGGATTGCTTATTTAAAATACATTTATATTACCTCTTAAGTAACATGTATATTGCTCTTATCCCATTATTAATTTCGCAAATACAGACTGTTGATATTTAGACTTATGAGCCATATAAATCGGTGCCTTGACCCTTCAACAAACATTTTTTTTATCTTATTCACCAAAAAATTTCCGTCAGTGGAAAACATTTAAGATTTTTAATTTTTGTTTTTTTGAAAGAATGTTATTAATTTATTTTTTCTAAGTCATCTATATATATATAAATTTATATAATTATAACTCAGTAACACCAACAATGTTGTCTCATGTATTCAGTCATGTTGTATAGCAGTGTTTGGCTGAGTGAGTTAAGTGGCCGAATACAACGCCAGCAACCTGAGTTCAAATCCTGCCGACGGCATTTTTGTTTGTTTTTTTTTTTTTAATGAAATAAATATTTTTTAAATAATAATTGTTTTTATTTTTTTGTGTTATTTTTTAAATTTTTTAAAATTTAAATAATTCCAAATATATCATAGGATAAATTTTGATCTCAAATTATCCAATTCGATCTGCCAAAATTAGCTTATCCGTTTGCATCTAATTGGATGTAAATTAATCCCATGGGATATTTTGGGATTAATTTGATATTATTGGATCTTCCAATTTTGAGATCTATTTGGATCTAATTTATTCCTGTAATATATTTGAGGGATCTGATTGGATATTACTGGATACCCCAATTTTGAGATGAACTTGGATAAGATCATATGTCGATCTATATCAAATGAGATATGACTACATATGCTAGATATAATGTTTTTTTGATCGGGTATTCCTTTTTTATTTAAATTGTTTGTTTATATACAAAATTATTTCAATTCAAATTACAAGAACACACACACATGAAGCTATTTAGAAAAGATGTGTTTGTAGTATAAAATTAGTAAAAAAAAATAAAATACAAAAACTGAAACTACTTCAAATAAATGAATTAATAATTATTTATTTTTACCGCTTCTGTAGTTAAAATTCTAGCATTTATTTTTAATTAAATATATATTTGTTTCCACTGTTGTTTAAACAACATTTAAAAATAAATAATAGAAAATAAGATTTATGTGAAATTGTTGCTTTTCAAAGAGTGTTGACTAAGACTGGAGTTTTAACAAATCAGGCAGTTCATAGACAGAAGTACACTGTTTTCATTCCATTCATTTTACGTATGTACGTTATGTACACTAATATTCCCATTTATGTTTTCCAGTCATTATTTTCTTATTGCATACAATTGATGAATGGGCCGATGTCCAAGAAACAATTGTACTGTCTACCGAGAAAATGGTTTGCATTTTTGAATAAAAAAATTAAATCTAATATGACAATATTATATTAGAATTTGGACATGAGATAGAACAGTATTCTAACGAAATATCCCAGGAAAATTTTTGGAACCCGTTCCAAAATTACTAGTTCTGGAACTACTTCTCAGGGAGTAACTACATATTCTCGATAGCACCCTTGGAACTAGTGATGGTGCAACTAGTTCTAGAATCTATGCAAAGCAATCATATTTACCATTTTAACTATGTCTTTGGTATGTTTGGGTAACTAGTGATTTAGAACTAGTTATACATGAGTTCTACATCGGTTCCCAGAATCTGATACTAGTTCCAAAACATCGCCATGGAGCTATTTAAAAAACTTAAAAAAATTTAAATATTTCTTCCTCCTTAAATTAACAAAAAATGCTATGAAAAGGATTCCTATGAAAATGGAAAACAGTCCAAGAACTATGCATGAAAATAAATGTTAAGGAAAGGAATTTATGTTTTTCGGTTGGTAATTTTTCGAAACGAATATCAGATTTTTTCTGATACAAAATAGGTCTGTTACCGCGGGTACCCGCGGGAGGCCAAGTTACATGAATTTACCGCTTTGTAGTGAAATTGGGTACCCGAGGAAAACTCCGTGGAATAAAGCTAATAGAAACAAACAATATAAGGCTGCATTCACACCTAATTCCTAAACACGTGTTTAGCTAAAACACGTATTTTAGCTCTTTATGCTACTACAACAGTTCTTTATTCTTTTACACTCGTTTTAGCTAAACATGTGTTTAAGATTTAGGTGTGAATGCCGTTTAAATATGTAGAAGAGATTCAATATATCTTAGTCTTGTATTAAATGGGCATGTAAATATAAATAAAATGTGTAACGTCTCCAAATTTAATTCTTTTTAAATTTTCGGGATGAAGATAATATCTTTGTCTATATTTGGAAAATTTTAATGGAAATACTATTAACTAACATATGAATGCACCTACACGAATATGTATAAAAAATCTTGTTTTTTTTCATTTAAAATATATTTTTGAAAAACTAACTGTTTCAGTGTTACTAAAAATATTAGTTTTAAAACCGATCTATCAAAGATAGATCCCTAGAACTAGCTCTAAGGGTGACAATTTAAAATAAAAATCATGGGTAACAATGCCAAAGTAGAACTAGTACTGGCTCTGAAGAACTAGTTGTAGAACTAGTGTTGGAACTGATATATGTTTTGCTGGGATATTAAAATATACAAAGTCAGATAAACAAATTTTTGTATTTTTTAATGCAAAAATTGGAATAATTTTGTAAAAATATTTGATCTAAATGAAAAGTAACTAAACTGTTTTCAAGTAAAGTTTCTTTAATTTTTAATTGTATTTTCTATTACTCTAACTTGCAAACTAATTTAAGTTTAAAGCACATGTCACTTGGGGCGAATATAACACTTTCATTATTCGGCATAATTAAACATTTTATGCCATAGGCTCGAACTAATACACTATTTCAATAAATTTAATATTACTAATCCTATCAATATTGAAAATCCACACGACCACCTAAATGTGTATAAATATCAAAAACGTAAAAAATTTCACTTTCATGTTACCTACAAGCACACAATCGTATGTAGTAAATATTAGGGTATTCAATTAAACGGCTTTTTATTTTAATCGATTAATCATTCAAATATTTTTTCTGGTTTTTTTCTTAACCGATTAATCGAATAAATTTTGAAAATTAATCGATTAATCGAAATCGAATTTATGTGAAATAATATTGTACATACAATTGTTATATTTTTAATAATTTTATTAAAAAAGGAACAAAAATTGTTTCAGTAGCTCTTCTAAAATTCATAAAAATAAAAAATGTTAATCTCAAACCTACTTAATTAGAATTAATAAAAATACATATTAATTGTATTTGGTCTATACGATGCGTTTGAAAAAACAACACTTAACTAAAAAAATGTTATAATTGAGATCATATTTTCAAATTTAACCGCACCGCCATGAGCAAAAGAGTCAAAGAAGAATAGATCAACTCGTACATTTTTATATCTTTCCAAAGAGTATATATTATAGAGAGATATTATACTACTCTTAAATCTCCCGAAAATAAGGCGAAGTCGGTTAAAATCGATAAACAATATTTTTCTCCTAAAAATGAGTTGAGTTCAAAAATTTTGTCAATTTTGTTACAACATATGTGATGATAACTGCTATATTTGCCGGTTTTTGGTGAAATTTTGTCGCCTTTGGGTTAAATTATGATCATTTTCTCTTTTACGACCACTTTTTATATAAATTTGTGAAATTTATATACAATGCCAGTAATTGTAAGCAATTTATTGTTTACTTTTTTAACATATTTTACTCAAATTTCACAAAAATATGTACAAAAAAAAAATACCAATTTTTTTTGGGCTTTTTTTTTGTTGAGATTTGTCGTTTTTAGATATTCCGAATGCTTGAAACCCAATTCTGTGCTTCCAAACCCAATTTCTGTACTTTCAAACAAATTTCTGTGCTTTCAAACCAAATTTCTGTAACTTCGTACCAAAAATTCCCTTAAATAAGGCAATATTTACTCTTTTGTTGTTTATCGATTTGGGGACAGCTTGCGAATAAAAATAAAGAGTACGGTTGACAGTTGAGCACGTAAGAGTAGCATGGAATAAGTCTGCTCTTTGGTATGCCTTGAACACATAAAAATCGTTAATGTGGAGAGAAATTCTATTCACAGCTGATTTTCCCTCTACGTTTACGTCCCTTTAAACACTAAACAAAGTTAATTACGTTGAGAATTAATTACAAATAATAATTATAATAATAATTAATAATTATTAATTAAAATAATTACTCGTATTATTGCTTTCGTTTAATATCAACATATAAAAAACCGGAAAAAATAATTAAAAATTTTTTTTATAGGTTAATAGATATCACTACATTGCTAGATCTGTCAAAACAATAAAGCAGTATTTTAGAAGATGACAAAGAAACTGTGATATTTTTTCCAATTTGATATTTAAAATGTTTGTTAACGCTAATGATAAAAATAAACAATTCTCATTGAGTTTTGGCTAATAAATATTTCTAGAAATTCTAAGAAGTCGCCACCTGATGATTTCCCTTTACCAGAATGAAATCCGGATAGGAATATGTCTACAGAAAATTATTTTTCACAATTTATAATAAAATAAAAATTATATATTTTTAAAATATTTTTGGATTTTTTTTTTTTTTTACCAATTTCGAATAATCGTATTAAATTATTCGAATTATTCGTTATTCGAAATTTGGATATTTTAAATTATTCGAACAATTTTTCAGCAAAATTGTTCGATTAATCGAATAACTATTAATCGATTGAATACCCTAGTAAATATGCATCTCATAACACAGACGATTTATCAATGTCTGGTTCCACAAAGAAGGGTATAAGATTAGGAGATACAATCGCTATCGGATAGTACATCGGACTGGACCGGACAAAACCACTGCGTAAATTACGGTATGACGCCATGGTGGCACACGTGAATATAAGGAAATCTTCACAGAAAAAAAAATTGAATAAATGGCGAAAAAACTCTAAATTATGCGAAAAAAATATATAGGTTGCGGCAAAAGTAACTATTTATACGATGTAAAAAAATTTTAACTTCTTTGCTTGTGAATATTTCATACATTCATATTCAATTTTAATTTATTTTTTTTTATATTTATTATATTCAATATTTAGTTATTTCCGCACCCTGTAGGAAATATTCACAAGCAAAGAAGTTACATTTTTTTTACATCACGTAGTTACTTTTAGCGCACCCTATATATTAATAATATCACAGATTAAAAAAAGTGCAATAAGTTATGAAATATGGGCATTTTCATGGTCACATACGCGACAGTCGTACGTTTCAATGAGATGAAAAGCAAGGAAACACTTTATTTTTTTTGTAACTTTTACTGCATTTTTGCGTAAGTACCCAGCAAAAACATAGGTCATTACCATACGGATTACCAAGTAATGATAGCTAATTACCATTTGCATTACTTTAAAATACAAAATAATGACTTACTGATAATACGTTATAGAAGTACTTATATATTTTCGCAAAGTAATCACTTACTGGTAATTGATTAAATTTTATATTTATTTAATTGTTTCGGACATTTTTCCAACTGAATAGAAAATTTTCCGAGGTAAAAGGTTATATTTCCAATATGATCAACTATTTCCCATTGTAGGGTAACCACTTATTTCCTAACTTCTGAGTAACTACTTTGTAAGTAACTACTTTTTCTTTCACTATGGGGAACTCGTTAGTCGTATTTTCCTGAAAGCAAATCAAGAATTCACCGTTTACTGATTCTTATTTACTACTCTTACATTTTTTTGGAGTTAGTTGTTGTGTTAATTTATTCCACTTTTTCCTCAATTTTCGATCGACCGTCTAACAACGCCACAATGTTTTCTTCGATATATGAGTCCGGTCCGATGTGCGATGCGATAGCGATTGGATCTCCTGGCCTTATGTGCTTCATGGTTCTACAACAGCATTTTCTGTTTTGTTGCCAATGTTACAATGAATACATACCAACATAAAATTCTAATAAATTTATATGAAATTCCTATACCAAACCACAGCATCTAATGCAATTTGTGTTTGAGTACTAGAAATAGAATCATTGAATTAAAATTTTGCCGCCAAATGTGATTTTTCGTTTTGATTCTGCCACAATAATTCTAAATATTGTGCAGTGCAACCACCTAATGCACACCGAATCGACTATAATATACTTGGCCAAATCTAATGTTAGACAGTATCTATATACTCAACACATGGAGGATGTATGTGTAATATTTGTATGAATGTTCTACGTCATATTTCTATATTATACACAAATTGTGCATTAATGAAATTTCATTCAAAAATTTGTGGAATGTGCATACGGTTTTTGTTGTTTATTTCTGTATCCGAAATTGTGTCGCTGTGTGCAGTTTAGAATCTAGTTCAGGGTCAAATCCTGTAGAGTGTTAGAAAAACGTGATTTACTTTGAATTTATATATGCGTGATTAGATTTTGTTTTTTGCTCGCATGTAAATATTTGTATGTGGATAATTGTGGTTTTGTTTTGGCGCATTTAGATAATAATTTTAGTTTATTTTAATTTGTTTTTAATATGATTTGAAATTATGTGTGAATGAAAGTGAAAATAATTTTATGTTTGTTTAATTTATAGGTTATTGCTTTTTGTTCGCTGATGGCAATTATTTTGGAAGAGCATTAAAAATGACCAAGTTTATAAAATATTTAAGAAAACTGAAAAAAAGCTTGTCGATAGAATCTACTGAAAATGACAGTTAAAACAATGGTATATGTACGACGAGGCTGACAAAACTATTCCAGGCGTACTACTACTGGCATGGATTTTCGGTGGCTCTCGATGTTTTGTAAAATATTCTTAAAAAAATTTTAATTTTTATTATTGTTAATTGCCTTCTATTAATATGATTAAAAAAGTGATGTAAAAATATTTTTTACGCAATTATGGTTAATAAATTCAAAACTCATTCTTCGAAAGTATTTTGTAATATAATTACTATCATTTACCGTATATGTTTACCATTAAAAGTATTAAAATTTCTCAGCGATTAATGCATTAATAAATCAAGAAAGTTGTTAAAAATTTCTTAGCATTCTACGAGTAGATTGATGGTTGTTTGAATATTTCTAGATGAATTTGAGAGATAAAACAGTGAAAGAAAAGTTCATTAATGCTAAACTTAATAAAAATTAATTCAGAAAATGCACACAGAAAATAAATTGGTTGGAATTCTATCGGTACTAATGAAATCTTTTCGTTACTCAATAATTTTAGATGCAATTACTTAAAATTCTTCATCAGAAAATTTAAATATGTATGTTTCATTATCCAAAATATTGGCTTTTCTAATCAATATTGAAAGAATACGAACTTTTACATTACCTTCAATACCAACAGCCACAAACTTATCGACGATTTAGTCATTTGAGTCCTGTTTAAATAAGATCTGTCACTCTATCCAAAGTATTAGTTTTTCCAATCAATTTAAAATTTTGTTTTCAACTTCAGTGCAATCAAAAACTAATTTCCATTACTTTGATAATTATAATAATGATATTATTTTAATTATTATAATAAAATTTGGAATCTCTCATATTTTTTCGTTTTAAGGGTTCACGACACAATGCCAATTAAATGGACAAACTGTAGAATTTATATTTTTTATAAAATTTATTTAAAAAATATTGAACACAATATTATTATAAAATTTAAATTAAGTAGAAAAAAGTATTGACTGACAAAAAAAGAAAATCTTTTTTCAAAACCAAAAAACTGATTTATCAGGTAAACAAGTTAGAAATATTTTGAATATTAAAATAATAAAATAGGTGTATCACCACACTAACCCCTTCTAGTGGAAAGCGATTTTTTTTGGAATGTTATCATGTTTTTTAAAGGCAATGTAGAAACACTTTCAATGTTGTTTATATTTTCATTTTCCATTTATGCAGATTTAAGACGATTAATTGATACGGTATCGTCCTTGTTGTTAAATACAATTTTAAAGAATTTATCTTTTCGGTCGATTACTTAGAATGGTGTATTATTTTTATTGAAAAAATCGGCTGAAAAATTGAATAAATTTAAATCGCGAATTACCCGAAACCTAGAGTCAATTTAAACAAACTGGTAGCAGATTCGAAATCAGCACCCTCTAATTATCCTAAAACCGCTGCAAAGTTGTGTAACTTATAAATATTGTAATATTTTGTAGAGCTGTGTAATTGAAAAAATTCACCAGAAAGATGTATGGATTCACCATATATCATTTCTACAGGAGAGGCCTTAATATCTCCTTTGTATAAAGAGCGGATATCAAGTAAAACCGATGGTAAGACTTTTGTCCATTGAACATGATTTTGACAAGCAATGGCGGATTTTAGAGTACGATGTAGACTTTCAATCATGTATGTTGACATTTTGCTTCGATAAAATTGCAAAAATCGTGGAATTATTTTTCATTCAGAAGGAGGCAAAGGTCCAACTATATCGACATGCACTTCCGAAAACGGTTCGATAAAAGTTTTTATTGACCGTGTGGATAACTAGTGTGACGTACTAGGATTTTTGACACATTTGACATAATTTCGCCTATTTGTTGCAGTACTTGTTCATGGAAGGCCAAACAAAACGATCAGAAATAAGTTTTCTTGAGGGTTGAACTCAAGGGTGGGAAAGATTATGCAGTAGATTAAATGTACAAATACTAACAAAAATACTATCAAATTCTTTTAAAATCTATTAAAAGAGGTCCTTAAACGTTTAGATACCATTTTTTTTGAGGAACTCCCCGCAAGTCTACATCATTAATGCCAGACTTTTTGGCATCTCAGATTACGAAATTTTAAATCTTTCCAGGAAAATTTTTTATTTTTAGTCGCCAGACTTAAAAGTGCAGCACCTTAAACATGACCAATTTTTCTTTGGTTTTAGCTATTTTAAAATAAAGTTAACAACACTAAAATTTTAAAGTGAATAGTTTTATGCTTTTCTTACCAGTATATAAAAAATCAGTCAAGCTTTTCTTTACGTTATATTAAAAAGCATTTCATGTTAAAATTTCAGTATTATTTATTAACTTTCTTTTAAAATCGCTAAAAACAAAGAAAAATTTGGGCATGTTTAAAGTGCTGCAATTTTAAGTCTGGCGACTATTTGTAGATAAAAATAATGCAAGACTTAAGGACATTTTATAGGATTTCCAAAAATATACAGTTTGTACAGAACCGATCAGTACTGCCTAAATTTTACTATCCCTGTTAAAAATCGATATTTATGTATGTATCCATTCATGGTATATGAAGTCATACAAATTCATACATGTCCATATACTTCCATATAGGATTCATATGTGTTCATATGTATTCATATGTTATCATACATGAACATATTACCTCAATTTTCGTTAATGTACACACATGATCATGTATGGAAACATATGAAAATGTATGATCATACATGAACATGTTACCTCAAATTTCGTTAATGCACACATATGAACATATACGGAATTTCATATGAGCATATATATATGAATCATTCATGCACACATATGGATCATATATTGATGCATATGGGCATGCATGAATCATATGTGCTCATGTATAATCGATTTTTAACAGGGATGTAATTTGATAAAAGGCCGATATCGCTAATTTTCGTTAAAAGCCACGCCCACTTAAAACAAGTGACAACATGAAAAAACAAACATTAGGTTCAAATTTATTACAATTTTCTAAACAATGTCCTTGCCTTTTGGGGCGAATTTAGCCACTATTTTGATCTTTAAAAATAAAGGTAACGAGAATAAAATTAGAAAAAAACTTGAATAGTTTCTAATTTATTGGCCAAAAACTGATTTGGCCAAAAACTTATGGAAACCATGTGAATCTTCCATTTTAGGTCTGGGATGTGTTTAGTGAACTTATGTAAAACACTACTAGGTACATTTTTGAGCAACCATTTAACCCCCTAACTCTTCATTTAAAGGCACTTTTTTGGCCCCATTTTAAAAAGGGACAATGTTAAAATGTTCCTCATAGTGTTTTACATACGTTCGCTGAACACATCCTATACCTAAAATGGAAGAGTTGTGTAGACACTTTTTTGTTATTATTTTAAAATAGATTTAAGTAGTTTTTATTTGGTTTTTAAGAAATAAAAAAAATTGTTTTTAGTTTTTTATAAATATTCAAAAAAAAGAACGCTTTTTATTTTCCAAAACTGGTGACCCCGTATAAATTTTGAACATGCCAAACGATCGACCTAACACCCGAAGTGTTACACGAGCTCAAGCTGCTGACCATCATAATAATAATGACGACGACGAAGAATATTCCGACGCTGAAAATGTAACAGCGGCTAGAAATTTTTCATACTCGCTCAGAGTACAAATACCGCAACTCCAAGGATATTCATCAAATAATATTGAATCATGGTTCATACGTTTAGAAGCCTTTTTTTAATCTACAAAATATAACCAGCGATACTGAGAGATTCAGTATTTCAATAATTCATTTGGATGAACGCTTATATGATGAAGCCTTTGGAAACATAACAAATCCTCCTAACAAGTTTGTTATTTTGAAGGAAACCATACTAAGTAAATTTTCAACATCATCCATATCACGTTTAGAGCAACTAGCATCTGGTATACATAGGGTTGCCGGATCCAGATTCGCAAAAAGCTGGACATTCGGGTTAAACAAGCTGGATTTGGCAAAAAAAACTGGACATTTTCAAAACATGTTTTAACGAAAAAAAAAGTTGTCAAGTTTTGTTTTGTATTGATAATTTTTATTTAAAAAATAGTTTTGCACATTGCTAGGAACATAAAGTATTAAAATACAATAAAACTTAAAAAAAAATTGTTCAGTCTTTTAAATATGTATGATTTAAAATAATACACTAAAAAATAAAACTTAAAATTTTAAAATTCAGTCTCTTAAATTTGTGAGAATTAAAACTAAATACTAAAAACAAAAAAAAATTAACAAAAATCTTAATACTGAAAAAAAAAACAAAAATTAAAAGAACAAATAGCAATTAAATCTAGTAGTTTATGTTACTAAAGTACTACCCTAACAACTTAAGGTTCGTACAGGTAATTGATATTCATAAATATATATAATTTTTTATAATTTGCTATTAGTTCCGTAAAAATTATTTGATTTAAGAAAGCCTATGTTAAGGGCTCTCTAAAACAGTCAAACCCTTAAAGTAATGTGTTTGCGTTCACGCATACGCAGTTAATTAACCGGATTTTTCATTGAACTAAAAAAATTACCCTTTAAGTTTCGTATTTTCATAAAAATTTAAATATTTTTATTGTTATGCACAAAATAATGATTGTTGAAATTGATAAATGACACTTAACGGCCACTTAACGAAACACAAAATTGTAGAAAAAATTTCCTCAATAGAACCACGGTTCAATGAAAATCGGTTACAAATGAAATTTAACAAATTTCAGTATATAATTGTATTATTAACTTTTTGGTTAAATATCATCGAATCTGTGTTATTTATAATCATTAGGGCAAGGAATTTCATGCACATAAAAATGGAAAATATGCGCCTAAAATATGCGATTAAAAAGGAAAAATATGCATTAAAAATATAAGAAATATGCACTAAAAACTATTATTTTTGCAAAAATAATGCACTTCAAAACCTAAAAATATATTTAAGTTAGTTATTTTGCAAACAGACACTGAACTCGAAGATTTCCTATAGGTCAATAAGGTTTTTAAGAATGTCTATTTTAATTGAATCAAAATATGAAATCATATAAATTTTTTATATTTTTTTACAAAATAAAAAATGCTCCTAAAAATGAAAAATATGCATTAAAAAGCACAAAATATGCATTAAAAAGGCACCAAATATGCATTTAAAGTCAAAATATGCACTTTAAAATTTCGACACTAAAAATGACAATGATAAGCTAAAAACAACAGGCACTTTTTCAAAAGTTATTGTGTTAAATGTACCTACTAATAAGGGTATTTATAACTAAAAATGATTTTGTTTGTTTTTTCTAAAATTTATATTTAGCTGGACAAATTTTATTTTAGCTGGACACTGGACAAGCATTAAAAAAGCTGGACAATCCAGGCGAGTCCAGACCGTCTGGCAACCCTAGGTATACACAATGTTACACAGGACAAGAATATAATTCGTGATTTTTGGTTGCAACGCTTACCTACAACAGCTCGTGCGGTTTTAGCAGGTATGATTTCAAAATTTAAATTTTTTTGATAATTAAAAAAACATCAATCAAAGAAGAAAAGAATTTTAACAATTCAAATGATAAGAAGCAAACCAGACATATCATTCGGAGAATTATCATTAGTTGCCGATGAAATCGTTGATTCCATTAGAAATGGAAATAATGCTGTTAACTAGGGTTTGGGATTTCCCGGACTTTTTTATTTCCCGGGAAACGGGAATGAAAAAATTTGATTCCCGGGATTCCCGGGAATCCCGGGAAATATTTTTGAACAAAATTGTTAATGAAAACCACCTATATAAGTAATTTTTGTTAAAAAAAAATACTATTTCAGTACAAATTCAGTCTGTGTAGTGAGAATTCAAAGTAAAAATATCAAAATGTTGAACATTTGATTTCACATAAATTACTCTAAGCACTCCCAAATGAATTGCATGATTCCAGCAGAAAGCAGCCAGACTATCGGAAACAAACCGTTTCATCACACTTGGCCCATTAGATATGGTGGCCACAATGTTATTTTCCAAAGACAAATAAAGCTCTTCTAGTCTTATTTCTACAATTCTTCTTATTTCATCAGCATTAGTTATAAAATGAATTATTTCCGTTTATACATATGTTCAAATATCTCTTTTGTGATATTCTTGTCCATTCATCTAAGAATATAGTAAATCTCCTATTGTTAGAAATATTGCTTGATATTTCTTTTATCATGATATCTTTTACATGATTGTAGTAATTTAATATAATGTTCTTTACATGGGTTTAATTTTTTTGCAATGCCAGGTTTTTATTATAAAAACTTTCTCGAATAAACGAAGATCTAGTTATGGTACGGATTGACTGCGGCTAATTTGGATAACATTTCAGGAAATGTTTGCCCTACCATAAAACCTTTAATGCCTATTCAGCTTACACTTTTTTCTTCGGGTACTTTGCTAATTTTAGCTGAAACGTTATTCTTGTTGTTGTTTTCTTCAAGAGAAGTTGCATGACCATCAATTTTTCTTTTTTTTTTTTTTTGTGAACCAAATTTAGATGTCGGATAACCAAATTTAGATACCACCGTTAACCATTAGTCTTTTCTTTTCATATTTATTAATGAAAACGTTACTTATAAAATTATTGACCCTTAATATAGAGGAGTATTTTAAATTTAAAGTCGACTTTATTTTTAATCAAACGGTTTTGTTCATTTTGTGTATAAAAACCTTACAAAAATATTTATATTTTCAAATATTTTGATTGGTTAAAAATAAATTAACCAATCAGAATGCTCCAAAAATAAACCAAGTCAAGGTATACTGCCACCCAATATTTTAACTAAAGTCGACTTTACCTAAATTATACATTTGAAAAATTTAGATAGTAAGGGCGATTATTTGTAAGAAACAAAGCTATTTTTTCATATTTCTTTTAAACATTTTACCAAGTTTTTAGGTTTTACTACTTTAATTTTGAGTAAGTTATGGGAAAAATGTTTATTAGTTGAAATGCTCCTAATTACTTGGCAAAGATTTTATTTGTGTGTCAAATAAATGTATTCCCTTTTAAAAGATTTTAACAATGACATTTTTGTTTTGGTATTTAAAATGTTTTTTATGACTAAAATTATTCGAAACAAAAACAATTTAAAAAATTTAATATTTTTAAAATTTCCCGTTTTCCCGGGAAAAATATATTATTTTCCCGGGAATTCCCGGCAAACTTTTCCCGGGATTTCCCGGGAATTCCCGCCCGGGAATTCCCGAACCCCAAACCCTATTGTTAACGTAATTAACGAAGAGTTACCCTCAAGTTCTGACATAAGTGCTGTTCGTAGTACAGGTTCAGTTAATGATCGATTATCAAAGCTAGAAGATTCAATTTCGCGCATCGAAAAATCATTGGAAAAATTATCGCTTTCAAATCAACATCCTCGCCAACGAGACTCTCAGCTATCTTCAAAAACAAATGATTTATGTTGGTACCACTTTAAGTTTGGTAGCAATGCCAAACAATGTAGAGAACCTTGCAAGTATAATTCAAACGAGTAAAAAGGTTCAAGTCGGGCATGCCGACTATACAATACCCTACACCAGTCTGGTGTATTGTTTGGATCCGAAATTCGAATGGGTTAAAATGGGACTTGTGTCAAAATTTTCTATAATGTGAGTCAGCGCACCAAATTTCATTAAAATATCTTAATATTTGCGACCTGCAGTTTGTAACCAAGCCAATTTTGGGGGGACCCTTATATGGGCACTAGTTCTAAACATGGACCGATGTTCACCAAAATCAATAGGCTTCGTCCTTGGGCCAACATAGGTCTATGTACCAAATTTCATCAAAATATCTTAATATTTGCGACCTGCAGCGTATAAACAATATAATTTTGATGGGACCCTTATATGGGCACTAGGTCTAAACATGGACCGATGTTCATCAAAATCAATAGGCTGCATTATTGGGCCAACATAGGTCTGTGTACCAAATTTCATCAAAATATCTTAATATTTGCGACCTGCAGCGTATAAACAGTATAATTTTGGTAGGACCCTTATATGGGCACTAGGTCTAAACATGGAGCGATGTTCACCAAAATCAATAGGCTGCGTTATTGGGCCAATATAGGTCTGTGTACCAAATTTCATCAAAATATCGTAATATTTACGACCTGCAGCGTATAAACAGTATAATTTTGGTAGGACCCTTATATGGGCACTAGGTCTAAACATGGACCGATATTCACCAAAATCAATAGGCTACGTTATTGGGCTAACATAGGTCTGTGTACCAAATTTCGTCAAAATATCTTAATATTTACGACCTACAGCGTATAAACAATTTTGGTAGGACCCTTATATGGGCACTAGGTCTAAACATGGACCGATGTTCACCAAAATCAAACTTTTTCGTCCTTGGGCCAACATAGGTCTGCATACCAAATTTCATCAAAATATCTTAATATTTGCGACCTGTAGAGTGCGCACAAGATTGCATAGACAGACAGACGGACGGACGGACAGACGGACATCGTTAAATCGAAATAAAAAAAAAAATTCTGAGCCGATCGGTAAACTATAAGGTGTTACCAATATTTTTTGGTGTTACAAACATCAGCACAAACTTATAATACCCTGACCACATAGTGGTGTAGGGTATAAAAACTAATTATTTGGGCGACTAATCCAAAAGTCGTCGATATAGGCAATACCAAAAATTCCCTTAATACACGCCTTTTTATCACCGATCGTTTAAGTGGTAAAAGATTTCTAATTGATACCGGAGCCGACGTATCTCTGGTAAGTTCATATTTATTTAAAAACCTTAAATTTAAATAATCCGCACCAACGCTATACGCTGTCAATGATTTAAAAATCCAAACATATGGAACCCTTCGACAATCACTCGATTTTGGTATTCGCAAAAATATTGAATGGAATTTCATTGTCGCTAGTACTAAACACAACATTATTGGAGCAGATTTTTTTAACTAATTGTTTTTCCATTGAATCATGTAGTTATTCAACAATAAGAACTTTTGATATATCTTGCCAGTATGCTGATTTGCTATCCGAGTTTTCAGACATCACTCAAATCAACAAAATTTCAACGCCATCGCTCTGACTTCCGTTGAACATGTTATAGAAACAACTGGTCCTCCAGTTACAGCTAAACGACGTCGTCTTTGTGATGAAAAACTTAAGGCAGAAAAGGAAGAATTTACATTTTTAATGAATCTAGGAATTTGTAGAATATCGAAAAGCCCGTACTCCTCCCCTTTTCATATGGTACTTAAAGCTAACGGCACATGGCGACCTTGTGGAGACTACAGATCTCTAAACGCGCAAACTATACCAGATAAATACCCACTTCCACATATACAGGATTTATCTAGTATTATGCACGGTAAACGGGTTTTTAGCAAAATTGACTTAAACAGGGCTTACAATCAAATTCCTATAAGGCAATGCGATATCCGAAAGACAGCAATTATTACACCTTTCGGTCTATATGAATTTACACATATGACATTTGCTTTGTGTAATGCCGCTCAGACCTTTCAAAGATATATTCATGAAGTTTTAAGGGGGTTAGATTTCGCCTTTTGTTACCTGCACATTTGAAGAGCATCTAATTCATCTACGCATAATATTTGAACGTCTCCGAAACTTTCAGCTTACCATCAACCCTTCAAAGTGTGAATTTGGAAAAGAAGAAATTGTGTTCTTAGGTCATGTTGTAAGTTAAAATGGCATTAGTCCTAATCCTCAAAAGGTTACAGCAGTTCAGAATTTTCCACTTCCAGCACATGCTTTTGAGCTTAAACGTTTCTTGAATATGATAAATTTTTACCGCAGATTTATTCGCAATACGATTAAACATCAACTTCATCTAAATAAACTTATTAATGGTAATAAAAAAAGGATAAAACTTTGATTCAGTGGACACCTGACGCAATCAAACATTTTGATGCATGTAAGAAAGCGCATGTTGATGCAAGTTTATTAGCTCATCCCAAACCAGGCGCTTATATAGTTTTCTGCACAGATGCAAGTGATATTGCAGTGGGTGAAGTTCTTCATCAAATTATAAACCACGAACCACAACCATTAGATTTTTTTTTCTAAAAAGCTGACTGATGCGCAAAAGAAATATAGTGCATATGATAGAGAATTGTTAGCAATATATCTAGCAATTAAATACTTTAGATATGCATTAGAGGGACGAAATTTCGAAATCTGGATGGATCGTAAACCTATAACTTTCGCTTTTACAAAAAACACAAATCTTCTTCGCCTCGCAAAATTCGCCAGTTAGATTATATCGGCCAATTCACTACTCGGATATCGCACGTAACAGGTGAAATTAATGTTACTGCTGATACTCTTTCACGTATAAATGCTCTCCAATCAAACGGATCAAACATTGATTATCAAGTTATAGCAAATGAACAAAAATTTTGCCCAGAACTAAAAGAGTATCTCGAATCATCAACAACGTCTTTGAAAATTAAACCAGTACTTCTTCCTAATTCTAACCTATAAGTATTTTGTGATTTTTACACCTCTTCTGCTCGCCCATTTATACCAAAATCCTATAAGAAGCTGTAATTACGCAAATCCATAACATAGCTCACACAGGAGTGAGAACTACTTTAAGCAATGTTCGAAAACGATTTGTCTGGCCTAGAATGCAAAAGGATGTAGCAAATTTTGTTACGACTTGTATTTTATGCCAACGCTCTAAAGCAGTGGTCGGCACCCATAGCCACCAGTGGCCGATCATAATCGGCTTTTCACACGTACACAACACGAATGACAACAAACCTCTCAACTAAGAGCATAACAAATAAAAATATTCCATTCATTATCATGATAGCTTTCAACAAAGCAGGTTGATGTCGCTTAGTTAAAGAATTTTAGAAAAATTTTACACTCTTAAAATTTTACAAGAACAGGAAATTTATTATGAATTATTTTTATTTCTTTAATTCATAAAATTTACTAACTAATGGAATACTTTTTTAAGAATAATTAATTTATATACAACCCAGCAAACAAAGATGATCATTAATGACTCAGAATTGAGCTCCAAAAACATAAACATTTGTCCACTTTTTCCTATGAAAGTGGTCCGTCCAAAAGAGCCCCCTGTGTACTCAGAAATTACTCCGACAAAAGAACGTATAAAATCGAAATTTTCTTCATAAATTTAAATACTTTTGGAATCTTCTTTGAGTCCGAAAAATGAACCCTCGTTTTGAGACAGCTTTTTAGATTGTAGAGACAACTTTTTGGATTGTTTTCTGAGGGTTCATATTTTCTACCAAAAAAAAGAGTGTTTTCAAAAAAACAATAATCATTATTGTTGTAAAATCTTATTTATGAGCGCTCCGGACTTGCTGGCTGGGCAAAGAAATAAATATTTTTAATTCATTTTAATTAAATTAATTAATATTTTAGTATAATAAAATTTATTATAAATTATTTAAAAAAAATTAAATTAGTATGAATTATTTTTTTTATTTCTATAATTCATTCATGCATTTATTATTTCATTTCTTCATTAATTCATGTTCTTAATATACAAAAATAAATTAAAAAATGATAAACTAATTTCTCACAGTGTAAAACACCAATACATTCACATTCTCTCTTTCTGCCGACCACTGCTCTAAAGTTAATAAACATAACTCAGTACCATTAACAAATTATTCTTTACCGTCACAACGCTTCGAGCATATAAACATTGATATTATAGAACCTCTTCCACCTTCTAATGGATATCATTACTGTTTAACTATAATCGACCGTTACACTAGATGGCCTGAAGCTATTCCTTTAAAAGATATCAACTCTGAAACAATCGCGAAAGCACTAATAAAAGAATTGATATCTCGATTTGGGGTTCCCAAAAGGATTTCCACTGATCAAGGACCACAATTTGAATCAACGCTTTTTAATGATTTGTCAAGACTGCTAGGTATTGATCATTTGCTAACCACTGCCTACCATCCTCAGGCTAATTGAATCACAGAACGTTGGCACAGAACTTTGAAAAGTTCCTTATTGTGTCACAATACAAAATATTGGACTACCGTTTTACCTTTAATTCTGTTCGGCTTACAAACAACGCTTAAAGTTGATTTATATTCTTCTCCTGCAAAAATCGTTTATGGTACTACTTACTTACTCCTCAAAGTGATTTTGTCAAAAGGCTTTCTGGTTATATGGATTCTGTTCGACCTGTAGAAACTTCACATCACACAATCAGAAAGCCATTTACACATCCTAAACTCAATGTTGCCACGCACGTATTTATCAGAAAGGATAGTATTAAACCTTCTCTAACTCCTCCATACAACGGTCGTTTTTTAGTTTTAAAACGCCACAACAAACACTATCAAGTAAACGTCAATGAAAAATTGCAGAATATATCAATTGATCGTATAAAACCTGCATTTTTGCCTATCACAATCGACTAGATTCGAAAATGATCTTGCTTGTCTGGAAGGGGAGTATATGTGGAGACACTTCGTTGTTATCATTTTAAAATAGATTTAAGTAGTTTTTATTTGGTTTTCAAAAAATTAAAATAAATTGTTTTTAAAACTTTTTCCTATTAAGAGCAGGACATATTCTAAAAGTTTTTATTACACAAAGATTCAGATCCTGTGAACTCTCTTAAATAGGAGTCAATATTTTAATGAAATTTAGATATATTATAGATAATAGAGGACACAAAACTTGTAGTCCCTAGATTAGAGGACATTTTTTTACATTCATATGATTTTTATATAAAAAAAACATAAAATTTTGAAAGATTAGAATGAAGCAAATAAAAAAAAAATCATATCTACGACCCTGACCACCCAGCTCAAATCCCTGAAGGTAGGAACTGAAACGGGGCTTTGGAAAATATTTGCAGGTGGTGGAAAAACATAAAAGTCTCCATTTTATGCAACTCATTCACTAACGACTTAAGTGCTTATGCATAATAACTTCAAAACCTTATAACTCGTTTATAAAATGAATGTTGTATACACATTTTTTTTCTGTAAGTGGCTATAAAAAGTGATTATGCATATGACCCATACGCTTTTAGTTTATGATTAAAACTTTTTAAAAATATAAGTATGAAATTAAATTTTAAATTCCAAATTCATCCACAAATTCAACTACATGAAAGGATTTATACACTTTTGATAACTTAAAAATAACCTTTGATAAACAAAGCCCACTTGAACTTCGCGTTAAAACCAAACAAGCTAAAAATTTTCCTTTAATAATAAACTCTTCGGTTAAATAAGCGTAAAATTTCATTTAACTGAAAACATCAATCTATAAATACTAAAACACACACTAACAAATATTATTTCACTAATAACATTAGGCGCCAAAACCCCTAAAAGTTGCAAAAAATAGGGGTGTAGCAACTAAAACGAAAAATGCGTTTAAAAGCCTTCATACTTTAACAACGATGAGTTTATACTAAAAAAAAAACAACAACAATGGCTAAAATAGCAACCCTAAAAAAGTAAATTTAGTTAAACTTTAACATAAATAACGAAAAAATAGTCTTATAACGCGCTATAAAGATACCTAGAGCTGCAGGTGAATTTGCAGGGATGATATTGCAGCGGTTGATTTTTATAGGTATGAGTAACAAATGGTATGTATGACTACAAAGTGCGTGAGTAAAACTTGTTATGGTTTTGGTGCGTATAGTATTAGTGAAAAATATAAATATACTACACATAGAAGTACTCATATTATAATATTATTTTGCAAAATACATATGTGTATGTATGTGTATTAGGGACTTCAAAAAATTTGTTTTTGAGTTTTTGTCCGGCCTACTGCCTGGAAATATTTATTTGGGTGTAAAACTACGTCCCTCAAAAAACTAAGATAATCACATATCGGGGAGACATGCCGCAACGGAACTGAACTTTGAGAAACAGATTACAAGGGGAAAATATCACTTTTTGTAAATTTGCTTAAAAACATTGATATTTGGAAAATAATTCGAATTAAAAACATTAAAGAATCGTAATTTGGAGTGAATTCTCTTTATAATAAAGCAATAACAACTTAAATCGGTTTAAAATCGGCCGAGTTATTACAAGTTCTCCTGGCAACTGATGTGTCGCAAACCACTTAATCAAGATATTCGGGTGAAAATTTTAAAATTTATTGAAATAATCTACTACTACGAATCATTTTTTTTTATCCAAATGGTTAAAATTTTTAAACACTAATTTCAAATCTCCAATTTTGAATTTTTGAAAATTTTCTTAAAGAAATTTAAAAACATCAACGATTGGACTATAGAGTCTTATTGGGAACATATTAGGGATTAAAGACTCCAAAAATTGTATGAATTCCTTTTTTTTTATTTAACTAGAGCAGCGATTTTATTTCAGCGGATCTCATGAAAACGGTGATTTTGGTCATTTATTTAGATTTAAAGAAAGGTATTTTTTTGTGCTCTTGTAAATTCCATATCCGGTAAGAAATATGTATCTCTTTTATTAATACGTTATAGAAAATTAAAATCTCATAAAATGTCACCTTTAACCTGAAACAGGGTCTTTTTATTGGATCTCCATTTTGCCCCAATTTAGAGAATTGAATTATTCGATCCTATACTGTAATATTGTGGTCAAAAACAAATGAAATTTAACCCTTTGACACGGGAATTTTAATGGCTGGGAATTTTCCGACCAAACTTCGTGGGAATGTAGATCTATGCCCAAGAAATATTGTTTATTACTTTTATGGCTTTGCAGCACACCCTAGCGGAGATATTTGGAACTAAAGTTCAAACATTAACATGCTCCCGACCCCGAGCGGGTTAAAATTTTTTTTAAATTATAATTTTATATTTTTTCTACTACTAATCTCTACATAAAATTTTTTGAATTTTTGAATTTTATTCATCACACAATTTTTGAGACTAAATTTTTGCCTTTTTTAATTTTTAAATTTGAACACGTTCTCAGCAGCGTTGATGATCACAAGACAAAACGCACTCTACTGATCTCACGTTATTTTGAAATTTCACAGCCTGCATAAAGTTTAAATAAGAACAAAATAACGAACCGATAACAGTAAATGAATAGCGCTTTGGTTAAAATTCAAATCAGTGACGAGTTGATGAAGTCGACGTACATTATAATGTACGCCACTCGCCAAAGGGTTAAAAGAAGAGAAAAAAACCTTGTCTAAAATCGAAGTAAGTGAAAAAAATCGTAGTTTTATCGAAATCCGCTGAAATAAAATCGCTGCTCTATCCAAATGATAAAAAGGAATTCATACAATTTTGTTAGTCTTTAATCCCTAATATGTCCTTAATAAGACCTTATAATCCAATCGCTGATGTTTTGAAATTTCTTTAAAAACATTTTTGAAAATTCAAAATTGAAGATTTGAAATCCGTGTTTAAAACTTCCGCCCGTTTTGGCAGTAATTTTAACCGAATTAGCAAAACACAATATAAAAATTACTTCTTAACTGAGTTTCTTGGAACCTATAGAATAAAAAAATGTTTCTGTAGTAAATTATTTCAATAAATTTTGAAATTTCTCGACTAAGTGGTCCGCGACTCATCAGTTGCCGGGGGAAATTGTAATAACTCGGCTCAATTTATTTAAATTATTGAAAAATATGTTATATGTTTTTAAGAAACATTACAAAAAGTCATATTTTCCCCTTGTAATCCCTTTTTCGAACTTTAGGGCCGATACGGCATGTCTTCCTGGTATGCAATTATTCTATTTTTTTTGGGGCCGTAGTTTGACACCTAAATAAATATTTCTAGGGGGTAACCCAGTCAATAACTCGAAATTTATTTTCCTCCATACAAGCTTGGAACGCCCTAATGTAAGGTAACACATGGACTTCCACAAGTATGAGTAAACACGCGCTACATACAAATAGGCAAATTATAAAATGAGCCTGGTATTTTTAAAGCCATATTAAAGGATAGTATGAGTTAAAGAGTTCAATGATTCCTTTGTGACCAAAGTAGCAGCAGTAGTTTTATACAGCAGTAGTGAGTGGCATGGTATAGAAATTTATTTGATAAATTATCGATAAACGCATACAAATAATACAAATTTATATAGCGGACTCCATAGATATTAGTATTGGATATAAAATAAGGAAGTTCGAAAAATTATCGATTTTAAATCTGACTGATTCGGAAAAAACTTACCTAAATCTTTATGTTATGATGAATGAATGAAAATATTAGCCAAATATTTGCAAAATCAGAAAAAAAAAATTAATTTCATTATTGCGATGAAATGAATGTGAAATTCATAAATGTTTTATAAATTTAAACATAAATATATAATGAAAACTTTAATTATTCTTGTTCGAGGACAACTATTTCCTTATTAAGAAATAACATGATGAGTACTTTCCTCCATCAGGATATTCTTCTAACAAATACTTCACAGAGTTTTTGCTTTCAAACTATTCTACAACTTCAGGAATGAAAAAACGATCGTTTTAGGAATGAAAAGATAAATATATATTTTAATGTGGAACTACAGGTGTTTCATGTAGACTCCTAATTAAACCATATACACAACTAAATAAAAATGTAGATCCTTTAAGCCTTTTTAACTTAAATAATGATAACTTTCATATGGAATGACTTATCCACATAAATATTTCTACGTTTCAATACACACATGTATTAACTCACACGCACTTTTTCGCACAACAAATTCTTTTTTGAAATATAAATTAAGGTCTCTGCGTTTCAACACACCCATTCACCCACCCATCGCGAACCCCATTTTGGAAATAAAAACAACTTTAATTTTATTTATATTTTAAATTTTACATATCATAATTACATAATTACTAGGTATAAGCATGGCGAAATGTTCGCCACAGATACCAGTCGATACTTGTGAAAAAAACTACGAAAAATGCACTTTACGCACATGCGTTACTTTGGAAATTATGTGTGTGTTTGTATGTTTTATACTTATTTTCCCCTATTAATTTCCTAAAAAAATAAAAGCAAACAAGTTTCCTTCTACACATATGATGTTCATTTCAAAATATTTTCATTCATTTTTATTAAGGTGTGAGTGGAGCAGATAAAAATGACTACATAAATAATTTTCATTGTAGAGAATTTTTTCCACGCGAACACCTTTTGCAGAATTTTATGAAACCAATTTTTCCACTATAAATAAATTATTATGCGTGAAATTGTATTGACTTTCTTTTTAGAGAAATCAACTGTACAAACACCGCTTATATATAATTGTTACCTATCGACAGTTTAAATATTCTTTTTATTTTTGAATAATTTATTAAACAATTACAGCGTCAGAAGATAGAAAAAACTACAATAGCCGTATTTTATAATCACTTTGATTTAATAAATCCAAAAAGCAGTAAAAAAGTGCTCAACAGATGGGATTAGCTTCTCCCTATTTTAAAAAGAATTTTCTGCCCGACACTTCTTTCACCCTAATTTTTAATACCGAATTCGATGATGAAGGATTTTACTTTAATTTTCAAGTTTTAATTATATTTTATATAAAACAGCGATAGATAGTCTGCCTTTTCAGTTTTATCACTTCAATTTATATTTTTACACAATTGAAAAATTCCATTGCAATATTTAATATTCACTAATTGGATTTAATTAAATTACTTACTGTAGAGTGAAAAATTGCAATTTCTATTTGAGCTATTTCTCCATGTCCAAGATGAAAAATATGTATTTGGTGAGGTGTAGTTTTTTTTCTAAACATATTTCATTAAAAAATTTAATAAAAACCTTTTATTTGTTAGTTTTTTCAATTTTTTTGTTTCTCTTTTAATTTTCATTCGTATTTTTTTCTGACATTAAATCAATATGCTGTTTCTTATATTTGTGCTTTTATTGTGGATTTATTAAATCCAGCTTTTTTTGGATTTAATAAATCCCCTTTTTGTATGAAAAATTTTAAATCCAGGTGATTAAAAAAAACGCTAAATATTATTGAATTATAAATTTTGAAAACGGCACATGTCGGTTCTTCTACGAATTTGGGTTTTTTGCACGTACACATTAGAACGATATTGTATGAAAATTAGGAGAGCGTGTCTCGTTTCGACTACTTTAAAGAAAAACGTGTCTAATTATTAATTAATTTAAATACAATTTAAATTAATTTTTTAATTTAAATACAAAGATTCAAATTATTGCTAGGTTTGGCATAATTTCAGAATCTCTTTCCTGTAAGCCTAAAGGGGAGATCTATACAATTGTGCATCATATACACTCAGAAATCATGTCGGTAACAATCAACTGTAATTGCTATTAACAATATGTGTTCCAGCACACAGAAAATTAGTTAGTTGGAATTCGGTTAGAAATATAAAAAAATACTCGATTAACCAAAAATTTAATTAAACTGAAAAAAATAAAACTAAAAGTAATCGAAATTATTTATGTGAGTTACATTCTATTGCATCCCTGCAAGCATTTGGAAGATATCTTCCAAGAAGATATTAAAGCGATATCTTCTATTTTTCATTTGAATGAAAATAATCAAGTCGTATTTTAAAATTGTCTTCCTTTTATTATTTGGAAGATAATTTGGTGATATTTGGAAAAAAAATAATTCAAAAATTCAATTTTTTGTGATAGGTTTTTATGATGATATTGCGGCAAGATAAAGAAAATTTGTTAGAAATTCTTCGTCATTTTTGAAAAAATTAAAACAAAATTTGTATAAAAACAATCAACAAACACATAGGAAAGAAATTTCTTGAAAAAATCAAGATTTAATGCGAGGAAAAAATCGGCTACCATGAAATCAAGATAATTAATGTATTGGTCAATGGATTATGTATGCAGATGTTCTTTTTCAGGCTTAAATTTAATAATTAAAAAATAAATCCTTTATATTGTACCGGGGAGTTTATTTGGCGATATCACCTTTTTATCTTCCATATGATAACTTAGCGAAATCGCCGATTTATCTTCCTGGGGTATGGCTTTCGTGTTGCTTGGAAGTATTGCTTTCGGGTAACAGTTATTCCCGACGGAAGAAACTTCCGCAATACGAAATTGATATTGCCGGCAATAAATGTTTTCTTCCTGGCAATATGATCGGGGAATCTTCTTCGTATTGCCATGCTTGCTGGGATGTTTGTCAATAAAATTTTCAAAGTATTATCATTAATACTGATTTTTTGCTCTTTCCTTTCAGGCCAAAAACAATCAAGAAAGAACAGAATCCCAGAATTTACCAACAAAATGGGTTGTAGCTGTGTGTGTGTTTTTATACCCTACACCACTATGTGGTCAGGGTATTATAAGTTTGTGCTGATGTTTGTAACACCAAAAAATATTGGTCGTAGACCCACCTTATAGTATACCGATCGGTTCAGAATTTTTTTTTATTTCGATTTAACGATGTCCGTCTGTCCGTCCGTCTGTCTGTCTGTCCATGCAATCTTGTACGCACTCTACAGGTCGCACCTATTAAGATATTTCGATGCAATTTGGTACATAGACCTATGTTGGCCCAAGGACGAACAAGTTTGATTTTTTTGAACATCGGTCCATGTTTAGACCTAGTGCCCATATAAGGGTCCTACCAAAATTATATTGTTTATACGCTGCAGGTCGTAAATATTAAGATATTTTGATGAAATTTGGTACACAGACCTATATTGGCCCAATAACGCAGCCTATTGATTTTGGTGAACATCGGTCCATGTTTAGACCTAGTGCCCATATAAGGGTCCTACCCAAATTATACTGTTTATACGCTGCAGGTCGTAAATATTAAGATATTTTGATGAAATTTGGTACACCGACTTATGGCAGCCGAAGGACGAAGCCTATTGATTTTGGTGAACATCGGTCTATGTTTAGACCTAGTGCCCATATAAGGGTCCCCCCAAAATTATACTTTTTATACGCTGCAGGTCGTAAATATTAAGATATTTTGATAAAATTTGGTATACAGACCTACATTGGCCCAGTAACGGAGCCTATTGATTTTGGTGAACATCGGTCCATGGTTAGACCTAGTGCCCATATAAGGGTCCTACCAAAATTATACTTTTTATACGCTGCAGGTCGTAAATATTAAGATATTTTGATAAAATTTGGTATACAGACCTACATTGGCCCAGTAACGGAGCCTATTGATTTTGGTGAACATCGGTCCATGTTTAGACCTAGTGCCCATATAAGGGTCCTACCAAAATTATACTGTTTATACGCTGCAGGTCGCAAATATTAAGATATTTTGATGAAATTTGGTACACCGACTTATGGCAACCGAAGGACGAAGCCTATTGATTTTGGTGAACATCGGTCTATGTTTAGACCTAGTGCCCATATAAGGGTCCCCCCAAAATTATATTGTTTATACGATGCACGTCGTAAATATTAAGATATTTTGACGAAATTTGGTACACAGACCTATTTTGGCCCACGGACGAAGCCTATTGATTTTGATGAACATCGGTCCATGTTTAGACCTAGTGCCCATATAAGGGTCCTACCAAAATTATACTGTTTATACGCTGCAGGTCGCAAATATTAAGATATTTTGATGAAATTTGGTACACAGACCTATATTGGCCCAATAACGCAGCCTATTGATTTTGGTGACATTAGTTGGCTTTTACCCAGACTGGTGTAGGGTATTCTATAGTCGGCATGCCCGACTTTAACCTTTTTACTCGTTATATACTCATGATGGTTCGCAGAATTCAAGATTTGTTCTCGGAGTGTGAGTGGCTTGTCGCGATTTAATGCAATTAAAGAACTCCGAGTCTATTTGTTTTGTCAATAATATTTCTGTGAAAAAACACTATGGTCCTGCTATTTTTAAAACTTAGATCCTGTGACATTTGCTATGAAAGAACTCTTGGTTTGAGTCATTTGCTCTAAAAAGAATTCACAAATTTTTCCGAAACTAATATTTAAGAGATATTTGTGTATTAAATATTGAGATTTATATCTGATTGACCACTTTTTTATACTTTGTTGAACAAAATTTAAAAAAACTCAAAACTAGAGTTTTGCAAATTTATAAAAAAAAATCCGATCTTTGGCCATACCTGGGAGTAGGTTAACATAACCCAAGAGAAAAAAAATTTATATCTGAATATTTGTGGATCTTAGAAATGAAACAAGAGTACAAAAGTGTAAAATTTTTAAAAAAATATTTTATTTTTTACGATTTCCATAATTTATATCTTTTTAACCTTACTATGGTCTAAGGAAATTGCAATTACTTAAACATTTTCGAACCGATTTTGGATTTATATACATTACCAGAAAGGTAATTTAGTCTAGATTATCATTCTATTTACATTTATGTAAGAGCCAGTTATTTAAGAACCAGTATTTTCAATAAAAATTTATTTTTTCGCCTTGTAAATCCTATTTCAAACTTCAGAGCCGATGCGGCACGTGTTTCAGTTATACGATCACCTTAATTCTTTACATAGTATATTGTTATACTGAAAGGGAGACGGGGATGGCCTAAAATCGCAAGTTGAAAAATAAGGTCAACCCTAATGTGCATATACATTAGGATGCCCCTTAAATTAACGATTTGTCGATTTTCGTCCATTACACCTCGCGGTTTTATTGGAAATGGTCCCAAATAGAAGAAATCGATTTTTATTTTTTTTTTGGAAACGTTAACCCGTGCAGAAAGTTGGACGAAAATGTTCCATTTTGGAAAAATGAAAGCCAGGTTGGTTTTTAAAAAATTAAAATATTTTAGTACGAAAGGACCAAATATTTAATAAATTATTATTTAATATACGAATATAATTAATAGTACTATTTTGGCAGATTAGTTCATTACTATGAAAAATTCCCAAATTTCGAAATTTCGAAAAAAATTATTTTTTATTTAATTTAATATAGTCAAAATCATTCAGACATGGAATTTTGACTTCATCAGATATCATTAACCCACCTTAGCCTGGAATCCAAAATGACCCACGAATATGATAAAAATGCAAAAACGTGTTTTTTTTAATATAATTTTAAAGATTTTTTAAATGCCTAATTTGGAGATGTCGATTGCTATTTGTACCACATAATAGTTGATATTAAAGAAAAAAAAAATTGGAAAAATGATAATTCGAGTTTCTGTTTGGAGCGACTGCTTTCCCGGACATTTTACAAAAATTGCTCGTTTTGTCAAAAATTTATCAAATTTTGAATATTTTCATCAAATTTTAAACAGTTTTCGGAAAAACATCACTTAAGTTTGGTTAAACTATAATTATCTTTACATTTGTTTAAAAAATCTTTAACCCTTAGTGGCCTGGGGTTAGAAAAGACCCATGACTCTTAATATTAATTGTGACTACGGGATTGTAAAGCCATTAGATTGATAAAAAAATCTCAACTGGATAAAAATATTTATTTTATGTAACGTGATCCATATGGGGTTAATTTTTATACTTTTGGCCAAAAACGCCCCACTAGGAAATTTACAGAATAACACCTTTCATAATTTTCGGCAGAATATCACTGTAAATGAATAAAATAAAAAAAATTCCACTTGATAAAAATTAATATTTTGAGTAACTTGATCCAAATAGAGTTAATGTTCTCACTTTTCACAATAAAAGACCATCTTGAGGTGGCTTTTTGAAACAACTAATGAAGTTGTGAACAATATAACATTACAACCTTTCCAGAAAGGTATTACTTAAGAAAATCTGATAAAAAATGTGGCAACCAGAGGTAAAAGTATAAAAGTTAAATTATTTTCTGCTTGATGCTGAAATAATGAAAATGATGCCCGATCAAAAAAATTTATATATAGTCATAATATCTTGTTTTATCTTATAATATCTTGTTTTATCTTATAATATGTGAGTATATATATTGTCATGAATAGCCATATATAATTATATATTTCTTATGTGGTACTTTATATAACCATATATTTTTATATATTTTCTTTTATAAAATATGATAGATATATTGTCATATATAATTATAAATGATCATATATTACAGAATATATGATCAGATATGGTGGCATATAAGACATATATTTTGAGATATAATAATGTATGCCCTCTTATAAAAATTTATTGGTTGTATGGTGTAAGATATTTTGATGTATGATTATATATTATATTAAACGCTATAAGATATAATTAAATATGATTCCATATATGGTGCAAGATTAACAATATAATTTGAGATATGATTATATATGTATGGTCCCATGTGAGTAATATTTTTTATGTGTTTAATATGCAATTATCGAATCCCAGCTCGGGCACAAAAATTTTGTTTTTTTTTTTTATTTTTTAACCCAATTAAATTTATTTGTAAATATTTGTTAACAGATCTTAAAAAAATTAACCCAATTTCTGCCAACAGCACCTGAAAGTTATGGTTACTGCAACTTGGGATTAATAATATTTTAATATGTAATTATATATTGTCATATATAACCCCACACATAATTATATATGTGACTGGGGTACTATTATCGAATCCCAGCTCGGGCACAAACATTTTTTTTTTACTTTTTTTTAACTCAATTTGATTTAGTTATAAATATTTTTTTTACAGATCTTAAAAAGATTAAACCATTTTGTGTCAACAGCATCTAAGATTTTTAATTTTTGTTTTTTTGCAAGAATGTTATTAATTTATTTTTTCTAAGTCACCTATATTTATAAATTTATATAATAATATATAACTCAGTAACACGAACAATGTTGTATCACAGTCATTTTGTATATTAGTGTGTGGCTGAGTGAGTTAAGTGGCCGACTGCAACGTCCGCAATCTGGGTTCGAATCCATTTTTTTTTTTTTTATAATGAAATAAGTATTTTTTAAATAATAAATATTTTTTTTTTATTTTTTGTGTTATTTTTTAAATTTTATTAAAATTTAAATAATTCCAAATTTATCATAAGATAAATTTTGATCTCAAATTATCCAATTCGATCTGCCAAAATTAGCTTATTCGTTTGCATCTAATTGGATGTAAATTAATCCCATGGGATATTTTGTGATCTATCAGGATCTCAAATTTATATTCCTGGATATTATTGGATCTCCCAATTTTGAGATCTATTTGGATCTAATTTAATCCTGTAATATATTTGAGGGATCTGATTGGATATTACTGGATACCCCAATTTTGAGATGAACTTGGATAAGATTATTATGATGTTGATGAAAACAAGCAGAAAATAATGTTACTTATATACTTTTACCTCTAGTTGCCACATATTTTATGCAATTTTCATAAGTAATACCTTTCTTGAAAGGTTGTAATGTTATATTGTTTGTAATTTCATTAGTTGTTTCAAACAGCCACCGCAAGGTGGCGTTAATCTAGCATTTATTAGAAAATTGTAAAAAATTTAAATCAAAGTGTAACTTTTTTTCCTCATGTGAAAAGCTATCGGAAAATCGATTGTACAATTTCAAAAAATTTTTGTCCATACAAATTGACTCCCTCTGGATAATATATATGCTAACCTTCAAAGTAAAAATGGATGGATCCATCCATTTTTAACAATCTTCAGATCAACTAAGATCAACAATATTTTTTTTTTTACATTTTAACACCATTTTATGTTTTATTTATACTAATTCATTTTATTTTTTTACATTTTTCACAATAAAATTAATAAAAATAAAAAAATATCACTAAATTTTCTGACTGGATGCAATTTTTTTTAAAGTTACACTATAAATTTAAATCTATAGATCTACCAAAGTAAACGATTAGGACCAACTACAACAGTTATAATGGCTAGGGATACCGATCCCGAAATCCCGATCCCGAAAATCCCGGGATTGTTCTTGAAAAAATCCCGGGATTTTCGATTTCATTATTTGGCATATTTTATCACTTTTTATGTTTATTTTTATTGTTATATTGGATCTAAATCACTTAAAAATCTAATATCTTATTAATTTTTATTAAAAAAAAACTAATTTCTAGTATTCATAAATAACAAAGGCCAACAAAATTTGATGAAATTTTTTAACCAAGAATCAGACTATAATTTTCCGCAGGTTTTAGACGTGCTGAATCCGACCTCAGAATAGCCCTTCCACGTCAGGTTTTCGAGATATTCTAACCTAAAAGTGAAAAAACAGGTTTTTGGGTACATTTGATGTCCTATAACTTCCAGAATTTTTTTTCATATTCGGATGCAGCATGTTTAAAACTTTGTCACACATGAAATAGATCTGAATATAAACCTAAATAATTTTAAAACTTTTAAAAATCGTAATTCGGATTTATTCCGTCTTTTAACGTACATGTTTTTATTTATTTTATTGATGATTTACTGAAATCATAACTTTATGAAAAATAATTTTGCCAAATATTAGTGTACCTAAAACAGACAATTTTTGTTAAAGTATTTAGTAAAACCTAATAATCTACCTTTCTGAAATCAGCAGGGATATGTGCTCAATATTTTATATTAGTAGACTTAAAAAACCTAATATAATCACTTAATATTTTTGATGATTTCAGCAAAGAAGTTTAATGTTTGGAATTCAATTTATTTCAGACAAATATCCAATAACTAAAAATTTTTAGACATAGCAGTTTTTTTGCTACTTTTAATTAAAAAGTTTTTTCTCAGAAGTTTCAAAGATAAATTGTAATTTGTAATTAATTAAACTAACCTCATAATTATATTACTTATATTTCGGAAATTTATTCGGTAGCTTTTATCGCGAAACTTTTTTGCTAATTATTAGTAACTTTTTCTGCTATTTTTATTACATACTTATTTCTGTGAGTGTATTTTTCGTTTAAAGCCTGATTCACAATTCAGTAGTACTCCACTCTGAGCTGATTTTGTTCCTTTCTTTTTCGCACTTCCATATTTTTCTTATCATGTCATCTGTACTAGACTAAAGTACCACTCTGCGGCATTGAACACTCCAGCATTGTGAATCCGGATTAATTTGTTTATTTTTTATACTAAAAAATATAATGAAACAGGAAAATCCCGAAACCCCGAAAAAACCAGTACCGTTCGGCATCCCTAATAATGGCTACATACAACCCTATACGTATCACGAATGTAAATTTGCAGTCTTTCCAAAAATATGTTTAATTGTATTTCACAAATATAATTATTATAAAGTTGAAAATTCAAAAATATGTGTTTTTAGATGACAAACTATGATTTATTTACAAACAAACCAATATTTACCGGGAAATATATGTATAGTAGAGCGTACCACCTTACAGGCAAAAAAAAAGTGCGCCGTACACCCTCCAATATGAAGTATTTTTGCAAAGAGTTTTCAAAAAAATGTTTGTTTTTTGCCGAACGTAGGGGTCGCCATTTTACATTTTTTGTTAAACTTTGGCATTTACAGTCGGATCTTAAAGCATGATACATCGATGTTTTTCTCTCGAGGAGACCACTGTTTTGCTCTAAGGGCCATTGACCTCAAGCATCCCGTTGTAATAGTTACCCACCATATTTTAGTTGCTACAACCCTAATGTACAACCCTAATGTCAGAAAATTAAAGCTTGCAATAAATCATTAAACTTTTACTAAGGAAGTTTTTCGATAAACCCAGTATACATTTTTTTTATATATTGGTTGCCGAACGTAGGGGTCGGTATCCTCGAGGCAAAAAAATCGCTGTATCACACTTTAAAATCCGACTTTAAACGCCAAAGCTATAACGAAAAATTAAAAAAGGCGACCCCTACGATCGGCCAAAAAAAAATTTTTTTTCAAAAATATTTCATTTGGAGGGTGTACGGCGAACTTTGTTTGAGGTACGGTCTAATGTATAGTCACTATAAAAACAACCTAATTGGAAGACTACTCCAAATACATATGTATATGGTAGTTTTTAAACATGTATATAATTACCTCTAAATATATACAACAACGCCTATTTCCTGCATGTAGACATGAACGTGTATATAAAAAATTTAGACATATACAGAAATTTTGACTTAGCTGCACAACCAACTTTTGCAATAATTTTTGTGCAGGTACAAATGAAGCTAGTGATGCCAACTTTGTGCTTTGATCTTGCGATTTTTATGGTTAAAAAACGAATAAAGTAGGATATTTTTGTCACAAAAAAAGTTGACAACACATTTGTTTCACGTGTGTTTTTTTTTCCTAGAATTGAAAAACAAAGCAAAACACAAGAGGCATCTAACGGTGATCTTTTTTATGAAAATAATGTAAAACTGTCAAAAATATGAGGCAGTTAACTTAAATGCGCAGGTACAAAAAGTGCACTTAAAGAAGACGATTGCGTACATAATTTTGTAAAATAGAAACGAAACCAAAATTTTGTGCAGTTATAGCAAATGTGCTCTTAAGAAAAAGGCAGTTACATCAAAACTACTGTAGTGCCTATATTTAGATATTGTGTGCTTTATCAGTTTATAGTAGTGAATTTACTGGCATTTTTTAGAGAGGAGGTACACATTTTCAATTAATTTCTAAACATCAAAAAAAATCCGTTATAATCATGGATGGTAACCGAAACGATGCGGTTATCGGTAAGGGTAACTCTATTTTAGATTATTTCGGTAACGGTATTTTAAGGGTATCGATATTTCATTTATTTCGGTATCGGTATTTTAAGGATAACGGTATTTCAGCTGTTTCGGTAACGGTATTTTAGGGTTAACGGTATTTTGGTAATGGTATTTTAGGGGTAACGGTAGTCAGCTGAAAGGGTTTTGAATCAACAACGGTATTTTAGCGGTATAGCCTGCCAACACTGGTTATAATTAAAAATAAAGTAGCAATAAGTCTAAAACTGCTAGTCCGATTTAAAAAAATTTTAAGGTATTCGTTTTCAGCATGCCAAAATTAATTAAAGGCTATATGTCGCAAGACAGATTTTTGTTAAAGAACTTTTGAAACAATTTTCAGAGTTGTGCGATTTTGTAGAATTCGCACCACATAACTCTTAAAACTAGTTCTACAATAATCCGAACAATAAGGGGAGATTTTAAGAAAAATATTTTTCCCCATTCAAAAAAAAAAAAAAACGCAGCTGTATGTACAGGCAGGCGGGCGGATAGACGAACGTGGTTAAATTGACTCAACAATTTTTAGTCGATCGGTATACTGAAAGCTAATATGTTTTGGTGTTACAAACATCAGCACAAATTTATTATTCCGTTTCCGCGTATTGGTGTAGAGTATAATCATGGGTGCCAACACTAAAGTAGAACAATTAATGACTTAAAAGAAATAGATGTATAACTAGAATTGGAAGTGACACTAATTTTACGTGCTACTTGAATATGTTCTTAATTGCTAATCTGAAAATATTTATAAGTAACAAAATTTAGGCAGATTCAAAACTTATTAAAAATAATTAAAGTCATTTTTAAAATACGTAAAAAACTAAAATATAAACTCTGTTATTTGTATAATATTTACATATTAAAAGTTTCCTTTAAGTTCAATAAATAATATTTAAAGTTTAAGCATTTTAAAACTTTATTTATTTTTCGCTTGAAAAGCCATTTAAAAAGGCCTTTTTAGTTTAATGCATTGCGTAATGCAAAACCCAAAACCACACGCACTTTGTACAATAAACTTCCATTTTTTATTACAAAAACCTCTTTATCCGTTCTAAAAAGTAAAGTTAAAGAAATTTGGTATGAGGTTTCCTTTGGATGTTTTTTTTTTTGTTTGCATTTTCTGTACAAAAGCATTCTATTTTTCTTTAATTTATAACTTACGCACTATTTTTATGGTGGTGTTTTTTTGTTTGTTTTTTGTTTGCGTAATTTTAATGTATTTTGCGTTTTTGTTTTCGAAGGTGGGTTTTATTGTAAAATATTTGATAGAGTTCTCCATAAAAATGTGTTGAAGGTGTAATAAAGCAAAAAATAAGTAAAATAGTATTAAAATACTTAAATGTAGCTCTTTATAAAATTTTTTTTGTTGGATTTTCAATAACAAATGTCTTTACATTTCCGCATCCGTTAGTTGAACAATACAGTTTTGTATTGTTTCGCTTCTTTCTTTTTTTTCGAAACTCTAACTGTGTGAGTGTGTGTTATTTCTGATTTTTGCCTAAAGCTTACGCACCGGAAAAGGAAATCAAAGCCGTTTAAAAGGTGATTAAAACAAAACAAAAGTCCGTAAAATTTGTTGTGATCTCAAATTAAGATAATGTTTAAAGCTAAATTGTAAATTTATGTTTGTTGAATTGAAATTTATTGGAGTCTTGTTAGTCTTTTAGATAAACATTTTGTAGGATATTTCAGAGTGCAGTTTCGAAATATTGAAATTAAACATGAGACTATTTTTTCTTTTAAATACCCAGCAAAAAAAATTGCAAGCAATGCTTTAAAACTACTTCTTTTAATGCTTCACAAGTATCCGTTAGTGTATTTTTACTGCTTTTTTTACAAGTTATTCTCAACAGCTTCAAAAAACCACTTCTTTCATTGCTTCCAAAGTATCCATTAATATATTTTTACAGCTTTTTTAGAATTACTTCCGAACAACATCCAAAAAATCACTTAAGTATTGCTTCTAAAGACTAATTACTCTAAAATTGATCCTAAAAAGTGATTTTGGTATTATTTTGCATTTCCAAACAGAGAGTCCTGGGTCCAATTCCCGGTGGGACCAATATTTTTTTTATTTTTTTTTTATTTATTTTTTATTTTTTTTTATTCTATTAATTTTTTGCAATATTTATAATTTATTTGTTTAAATTGAATATTTTTGTAATTTAAAATTTTTTAAAAATATTTATATATAAAAAAAATGGTGAGAAATTGGTTTTTATGCACCTGTAAAAATAGTACTGAAAACAATATTGAATTGGAGTGCACCTTTTACACTTGTTTTATAAGTACTTTTATTGAAGGGAATAATGAGCAATATCTCGCAGTAACAAAGTGGTGTTTTTATGCCAGCCTACTTTCATATCAAAGAATAGCTCAGCGGTAGAGCACTAGACTAGCAATCGTGAGGTCGCAAGTTTGATACCCGGTGGCGGCTATAAAAGAACTTTTGTAAAATAAAAAAAATATAATTTTTTTTAAACTTTTAATTGGTGAAAAAGTACAGAAAGTACTGAAAAAATGTTGAAGTGGGAGTACTCCTCTCTTATGAAAACTCAATGTCAAAATCATTAGTGTTTATGTTAAAAAAGAAGTACATCTAGATCATCAATTGTAAAGCTTTTTCTACTGCTTGGGCATCTCTTTTTTTGCTGGTGGGATGTAATAGGTGCTGTGGAGGAGAAATACACATTCGTTAATGATATCGGTTTTCTATAAAATAATGATATTGGTACGATATCGAAAATATGCGGCAGCGCGATAATACTTTCGCCATATTCTTGGGAAAGTTTCGTCATTTTATCGTTATTCCATGAAAATATGATATCATTAACGATACCGAAATAAAGTAAAAATATGATATCTCTAACGATACTTATAATAGTAAAAATTACACTGCATGACAAAATCTTGACTTTAATAATTAATAGAGGTCCGACCATCAATTCTATATATCTCGGACATGCTGATTACAATGGCGTACTCTATTTTTCAATCAATTGTACAGATTTTTCGCTAAATGTCTTTAAAGTTTGGTGGTTGTCCATTCAGTTTTTTATATAAAAAATTTTTAAAATTCAATTAATATGAATTTTTTTGTGTTAAAATGTAAGCACAGGACCTGTGGCCATATTTACGATATAAATGCGATGTGCTAATCTTGATATTTAAACCACTACTTAGCGTTTTATATAGGTTTTTATGGTTTTTTGCTATTTCAGCGACTTTAGTCGCCGAATGTACAATCGACCTCAATAAATGTAATGACTTAGTAAGGAAGCAATTAAAAGGAAAATATTTCATATGCAAAGAAATTTTATAAAAACTAAGGCGTTTTCAAAATTTCAAGCTTCTTTCATTCTATTATTTTTTCATCAAAAGCAAAATACACCAAATAATAATAAAATATGTAAAAGAAACGTCCGGCTGATAAAAAATATTAAATTTAATGAAAATTTATTTTTGACATTTCCAATTTCAAAAAACCTTTAAATATTTTTTAAAAATAAAGTAAAAATAACGATTTTTGGAAATTAAGGCATCGTAACGATATATTATTGAACTATCACTAACGATATCATTAAATTTATAAAATATAGTATCGTTTCTTGGTTTATTGGGTATTTCTATTTATTTGTATATTATTAGGCACATGTATTTTAAATTTACACACGTTTAGTGTATTGAGTAAAAAATTATAAGAAATTTAAATTTACACACTTTTAGTATTTTTAGAGGCAATAAAGTAGGCATTCAGTTACCTACCATTATGGTAGTAAAATTCTATAAATATTTATAAGAGTGTACGACATATGGATTTTAAGTCAAAAACCATTAAAATTTTCTTTTACCCCGATTATTCTCCAATAATCAAAAGCAAGTCTCGTATTTTGAAGTTTAAGCAGATTTTATAAATGTTCATCCTCTATCATTGGCGCAGGATCCCATACCTTCACGGCGTTTTTGTAAGTAACCTGATCAATGAGAACGATTTTGAATAAATAAGTCTCTGTCAAGTCGCCTAGTCAGAAAATGAGAAAAAGTTAATCACAAACGATCAGTCAGATTAATCAGTTAGATTTGCCATGATTTTACCACTGCAATAAAAGTTTAAATTCAATTGAATTATTTCTGTTCTGTTAGCAACAACTCTGCGCTTATTTGAAGCTGTAACAAAATAATGCTTATTTGTTCAACTATGATTAGGTATTCCAACCAATTTAGGTAAAAATAGAATATTAAAAATTAATTCGGTTGTAGCAATAATTACACAAAACTAAATTGATACATTGTACCGCTTTAGCAGCTGTGGTAATTAGATGTTGGTTATAATAACCAAATTGCAACAAATACAGTTTATTAACTATCGACTATGAATTTAGTACTGACTGTTGGTCATACTAACCATTTGTAATAATGCTTCGTATAAATAGTGTAAAAGATTTTCAGTTATATTACCAAAAAACTAATAATAAAAATAGCAGGGTTGGCAGGCAATACCGCTAAAATACCGTTATCGATTCAAAAACCTTTCAACTGACTAGTGTTACCCCTAAAATACCGTTACCGAAATAACCGAAATACCGTTGTCCTTGAATACCGTTACCGAAATAACTGAAGTACCGTTATTAGGGTGGGTCGATTTAGTAATCGATTTTGCGTACTCGATTTTTCGAAAGCTTTTAGCATGGGGAAAAAAAAGTTCCTCTACGACATATCAAAAAAATCATTTTCGAGGCTCCCAAATTTAAATTTTTTGCAATTTTCTAATAAATGCTAGATTAGCGCCATCTTGAGGTGGCTTTTTGAAACAACTAATAAAGTTGTAAACAATATAACATTACAACCTTTCCAGAAAGGTATTACTTATGAAAATCGGATAAAAAATGTGGCAACTAGAGGTAAAAATATATAAGTAAAATTATTTTCTGCTTGATGATGAAATGATGATAATGGTGAGAAATGATGATAATGATGTTGATGACAACAAGGAGAAAATAATTTTACTTATATATTTTTACCTCTAGTTGCCACATTTTTTATCCGATTTTCATAAGTAATACCTTTCTGGAAAGGTTGTAATGTTATATTGTTTACAATTTTATTAGTTGTTTCAAAAAGCCACCTCAAGATGGCGCTAATCTAGATTTATTAGAAAATTGCAAACAATTTAAATTTGGGAGCCTCGAAAATGATTTTTTTGATATGTCGTAGTGGAACTTTTTTTCCCCATGCTAAAAGCTTTCTAAAAATCGAGTACGCAATATCAAAAAATTTTTATCCATACAATTTGACCCGCCCTAACCGTTATCCTTAAAATACCGATACCGAAACAAATGAAATATCGATACCCTTAATATACCGTTACCGAAATAAATGAAATACCGTTACACCTAAAATACGGTTACCGTTATTTTTAATTTTCTGCTTTTGGTAATTTCACGTGGTTATTGAGTATTTTTTGTACATTAAGTTGATAAATTGGTTCTGTTTTTAATCTCGCTTGTTTTTTGTAAAAAAAAATTACGGAATGCATCGAAATAACTGAATACCGCTACCCTTAAAATACCATTACCGAAATAACCCAAATATCGTTATATTTAAAATACCGTTACCGAAATAACTCAAATACCGTTATCCTTAAAATACCAATACCGAAATAAATTAAAAAGCGTTACCCTTAAAATACCGTTACCTAAATAACCTTAAATATCGGTACCCTAACGATAACCACATTCGTTTCGGTTACCATCCATGAAAAATAGTTTTCAAAAAGTTGTCAAATAAAAAAAATAATTCAGAAAATGAGACCTCAAAGAATTCCTAAAGAATTTTATTCACAGTATAGTATTCTTCGAATCCTAGTTTTTGTTAATATTTTTTTACGATAAAACTATTTTGTTATAAACTTCTTTATAAATAAAAAACATTTTATACAAAAAAGAATTAAAATTTTTTTCATTCGGTAGGCATTTTTTTGTTAATTCGGTTGGGCCCACTGAATATATAAATTCGGTTGGGACTACCAAATGATTGAATATTGTTCTAGTTTAGTAGATACAACTGAATATTTCGATCTTCGTACCAAATTTAATTATTTAGAATGTAACAACCGAATAATGTGAAAGTTCATGTAACTACCAAAATTCGGTTGGCTACAAATTCGGTTGCCACAACGAATCTATTCTCTGTGTGTGTTATTAAAAGTTGAGATTTTTATATAAAAGTGGTTCATCCAAAAAACCTTTTTTAAATTGTTCACAAAATATTCAATTTTATTTACATTTCTGAGCCGTGTTTTGGATTGAATAACTTTTACTCAAGTTTTTGTGGTTTTTATTGTTCATTTTATAAGGCTCATATTTTCAGAAGTTTACATTTGCTTTGTGTGAGTAATTTTTGACTCATAGAATAAGAACCCTAAAAGCAGTATCCAAATTTTTCTGGCTGGGTGGCTGTCAATGTTAATTCTATATAAATTTATTACAAAATCAAATTGGTTGTGGCAGCGCTGCCTTAAGATGGGTATGGCACTGCTAATTTTTCAGGATTGTCGCCGATAAGTGCGGCTTTATCGACAGGATCTTCCTACCTACCGCAGTGACATGCGAAGTGGAGCTCGTGTTGGGAGTACTGCAGATTGGGTGGTAAAAATACAAGACTGAAGTGTTTTAACAACACCAAGATCTTTTATATTTATCGTTAGTATGACAAAGATAAATTGCCTAAGATATTCTTTAAATCACTTTTGAGAAATTTAAAAACTTTAAAGTTTAATGAATTTTTTAAAATTAAACCATGCATGATGTTGAACAGGTCATTATTATATCTATCCACATGTAGTTAATTTATAAAATCCTGTATATCAAGCGTATTACAGAGAAATAAAATCTAAAAATGTTTGTATAAACAAATATGCTGTATTTGAGTTTTAAAACAAAAAAAGAAGTAATTTCTATCAAAGTGTATGAACCAGGGACGTAACAGTTGTAACTTTTATTCAAAAAACTTATTGTTTTACAATTATTTCTTGTTTCAGTATTTTTAATTTTCTGTTTATTTGCTCTGTTTGATTTTTATTTTTAATTCAAACAAAAACAATCCAAATACGATTTTTATTTTTTCAAAAATAATAAAAGTTATTTTGTGAGTTTTTTTCTTTATCAAAAAATAACAGTTAAGAATATAAATCAATAGCCATAGAACCAATGACTTCAACAATTACAATATCCTGATGATGTCAACTAGTGTTAATAAAAGATTGAATAGTGATTTAAAGTGAGTAAATATGTATATTCCAGCAACTTCCGGCATTCGATTTAGGTCAATTTTCAATTTTTATTTTATTATCAAATATAAAAGTTAGTGCTTAATTTTTTCAAAAAAATCATTCTGTAACTTTTATAAAAAGTTTTAAAATAAAAATCAAAAAAACAACAGAAATTTATAGAGTAAAATATAAAAATTGAAAAAATTAAAATCTTTGCCAAACTTTGTGATTTTTTTGTGCAATATGATTTATAAAATATATGCATTATTGAAATATTATAATTAAATAAATTTGGGTGGTGACTTTTTTAGAATTATAACAGTTATTTTGGGTCTCTGGTATGAACAAAAAAATGTTAAATTAAACCAAAAAGGGATAAAACAACAGACATAATAACAATGGTTTTATAAACAAAATGCGTTTGATTGAAAAAAATGAAATAAAAAAAATGCAAAAAATACGTACGCACATACAAAGCACGCATATCAAAAGAAGAGTATGGGTTCTTTGTTAATAGAAATAGATTGATGGAATGAATAAATGGACGGACGGCAGATGGATGACTGGACTTATAAACGATTAAATTGGATGCAGAGAATTAAAAAATAACTCAGAGAGGGAATGAGTAAAAAAGGGGTCTATTTTACAAAAAAAAACATATATTAAAAAAATCCGTACCACTTCAACTACAAAAACCTAAGCAAACTAAAACCAAAACTCAACAACAATATCAACACAAATATGTCTACGAAATGCATTTAGAATTTGCTAAAAAAGTATATGGAATTTTGACAACTCCAGCTTGGAATACTACCTGGAAAGTGCTGGCAAAACGATTTTTTTTCAACTCTTTCTTAATAGAACATGGAACCGTCTTCAACGGTGAAAATATGTGAACAAATAAATTAGGTTAAGCTAGGTTAGGTTGAAGAAGAGCAACCAGAAGTGAAGATATCCACACAACCAACTTATGTCCAAAAAATAGGATATACACTTATCCACCCGAAAGTCGGCTTGTTGTGCGATCTTATGTCACAGCGGTTCCCGTCCCTATCTACTATAGAAACTCCATCCAGTTGAAGAAATTCCAAATACTTTCCAGTATATTCCCCAGGCGTCACCTACATTTTAAATACTATTACGAGATAAGTGTTGAACCATAATAATTTCAAAGGTTAGAGAGTCACAAAGATAGTGGTTTCAGATCTCGTCGTTCTTCTGACAGGCCCTACAAGTTACCGAGTCCCAACGATACATTCGAAATAAGGGTTCCCTCAGCGTTCAGTGCTCTGTATACTCATTATACTGCCAAGTTTCAGACTGAGAGGGAATCAGTTTTAGAACTAGTTCCAGAACAGATTCTAGCGCAACCAGTTCCACTTTGGAGTTATAGTAGCAGAGTTAGATTGACATTAAAAGGGTATGTAAAGCGAAGTTAGCTACTAAATAACCGATACTTTGGAACAGAAAATATTGCTAGGAAATTAATTTTGGTATAATGATCACGCTAATGCCAAAATGAAGACAAAGCATTCTAAATAAAACCCTAAATCAAATTGAAATTGATTAATGTTTCAGAAAACTTGATATATTGGATCCTGTCTTACAAAAAGTCCGATTCCGAATGCCCGAACTGGCATCAAAGTTCTTCTAAGCATTTCTGATCTTGAAATGTTTTAAGCCAAACATTAGATTCAACTCTGCGCACAAAAGTTTGTGAACATTGCACACCGTACCACTTCGTGGCCATGCCCTCAATAGCTTCTCCACTTTTTGATTCTGGTTTCGTTCCTGGGTCCTTTTACTTTGCCCTTTCCAGGCTTTCTTTCAATTATTAGTTCCTTGTTGTACTTTTTGACCACTCTGGAAAATCAAATATGACAAATTCCAAATAGAATTCACATTTTATTTTACGACAAATAGACAAAAAAAATCTTAAGAAAAATTTTCCTAGAACCAATGGTAGACAGTTAATGCATTTTCAAGTGCAATCACTGGTGATAGTGCTTGGTATCACTTGAAAATGCATTAACTCTCTAGATCTAAATTGTCAGCAAAAAAGTAACTAAATTATAATTTCTTTACAAATTTTGTGAGTTTTTTTCAGTCTATGAATATTTTTTTTTTAATTTTTATTGATTTTAGCAAGGATTATTTTCATTTGCAATCGATAATGTGTAAGCACAACTTTTTCTGAATTTACTAGTTTTTTTCAAAAATCAGCAGCTGAATTTCAGTAAAACGATTTTGCCTAGATTAGCACTTTTTCTACTAGCACACTCCTGACTGAAATTTAGCAGAGTCAGCAAACATTTTTACTGACTTTACTGACTTTGTACATGAGTATAGGCAGAGCTTTAAAGAATTAATTCCTTTGTGGAATGAATTCCCTAAAAATTGATTCAATTTTTTAATACTGAGAATGGATTCATTTATAGGAACTAAGCAGGAATTAATTCCAATGAATGAATTCAAAGAATTCAAATTTGGTCTAACAGACATCATATATGTAGATCGAAACCTCGAACTCTTCTAATATCGCAGAAATCTTGATTTGAATCACAAAAGAAGGCAGAGCTTGTGATATTGGATTGGAAACAAACTCGGTGGCCACAACTGGGACTGTTTTCTGGGTGTTAGAAAAAAAACTAAACAAAAATTAATGTTTAATGTCATTTTTAAAATTTTAAATTTCATAGATTTCATAAATTATTGCAATTTTTTCATTTCTGGTATTGTCAATATTTTTTTTTCACAACTAAGGATGACAAAATTTTAACTTTAAAAAATTAATAGAGTTCTGAGCATTCTTTAAATTTCGGACACGCTTACTACAATAGCGTACTTAATCTAAGGTGCAGATTTTCCCCAAAATGTCTTTAAAATTTAGCGGGTTTCCATTTATTTTTTTATATAAAAAAGTTTTCAAATGCAATCAATATAAATTTTTTGGTGGTGAAATGTAGGCACAGGACCTGTAGTCATATTTAGGGTTAACATTTTATACACAAAACTTGATACTAAAACCACTGTTCGTGCTTTTATCTGGATTTCTACGGCTTTAACCAATTGATGTATTGTAAAATCGACCTTGATAAATGTTATGCCTTAGTAAAGAAGCAGTTAAAAATAAAATATTGAAAACATTTTTGTTTGAAATTTTGCAAGAACAGTTTTCAGAGGTAACCCCATATTATACTAAAAGTTGAACTTTGAGGACAACTTGGAAAGCTATGCTGCTATAAAAAATTTTTTAAAGCCTATTTTCAACGTATAGGCCGCTATACATATAAACAGTTTTCTTGTTGTAATATTTTCCTTTTATTTGGTTCTTTGCGAAGGCATAATATTTGTCAAGGCGATGTGGTGTAATCGTTAGCGCATTGGACTGCTATACATAAAGTTGCGAGTGTGATCCCCAACAAATGCAACATCAATTTATGAAAAATAATAATATGTACGAGTTTTTCTATCCATCATACACAGAAAAAAATATTAACCTTAAATATCTAATTAAATATATATTAAAAATAAAAATTGTTTCTAAGCAAGTATTTAATTGAATCAATTAATATTTTAATTTACTTTTAAATATTTTTGTAAATATTTGTTACATAATTATGCGTTGTATAATTCCCAAACTTTTTTCTTAAACTGTATGCATATGGGTGAAATCAAAAAGTGTGATAAGTTTTTGGGGCAAATTTGTGTGAAACAAAAATGTTAATATTTCGGTTTTTTCTTAATGGAATCAGTAAGTTTAGTCATTATAAACTTAATTGCAAAAAATTTCTTCTACAATAACCTTTTTTGCACAATTTTAATTATTTTTGTGGTAACGGAGTTTACATTTTCATAAGCAAAAGATATAACAAAAAAATTGCGTACGAATTTTCTTCAATTTATTAGTTTTTCGTATTTGGGTTTTCAACATGCTTTTCATTAATATACAATTTGTGTTTATCAAATTGCCGGTTTCGCGAATAAAAATACAATTCGTTCCGCGAAAAAATTTTTTATTTTTTTTTAAATTTTGTATTTTTGCTCCTTTTAAATGCTCAGCGGTTGCGAATTTACAAAATAAAATATTAAAAACATAACATTTCGAGTTAAAAAAATTCTTAAATTGTGTGAAACAAATTTAATTTGTCAAAATAATTTCAGTAATGGCTCGAAATATCGATTCCAAACCAATGAAATGCAAAATCAATCGTTTTTCGCTCCAGCAGTTTAGGGTAAAAACTGATAACTTTTTTTGATTTGACGCAAAATTATTAGTTAAATCGTATTTTGACGCATAAATATTAGTTGAATCACCTCTGTTTATGGCTATTTTAAAATATTTTAAACATTTACCTACATTTTTTTGAACGCAATCTGATGCAAACAATTTTGGAAATGCTTTGTCCGAATTTTCTTTCCGAAACAAAATCGTATGATGCCTACAAGGTGAATCCAAATAAAACATTGTTTTTCTTACTCGTTAAATATTTTGGTGTAAAAATTAAGAACGGAGGTAACAACATTTTTTCAAATCTTATTAAAGACATCCTTTTTTCATCTCGAGAATGTTACATGCAGCGGAAAAATTTCAAGTCTTTTATACTAGATGATTATTTAAAGTCCAACGATCATTTGAGTATAAATATCATTATACCGTTCGTAATATAATTAATAGATAACTCCAAAATTCTGGTGTATGCGTTTTTATCAAAAATTATGACGAAAAATCGTTACAGAGTTGAAGTCGTGTTAGCATAGAAATGACGAAAAGTTTGTAAAATGTATTAGTAATTATTAAAAACGTTACTTTTGCTCTTCATAAAAATTCTTACAGTTAGTGTTTAGCTTCATTGGTTATTAAAATATAAGCTATTAAAGTTAAAAAAACCTTATGAGTTACTGGTTACGGAGTTTACATTTGGCCTATAAAATTGGTCACAAATTTTATGTATTAACCAAAAATTGGTCAGATTGTTATAAATTTTGTAAAACAGGTGACAATGCGCTCATATATATCGAAATATATAACTGAAATGTAATCCATGCATTAGAAATTAGCTGGTTACACGGTTTTTATCACATTTTTTGATATCACCCATATGCAATATCATAATCATTAAAATATGCATATTTACATTATTTTGGTTTTGCTGTCAGAAACTTGGTTTTATAAAAGTGATCAAATGGCAAGAAGATCTATTTCGATTTTTCAATTCCAGTTCTTTGGAGAGAGTCAAGTAACCACTAAATCGATTGTTATTTCTGTTTAACAAAAGTTTCTGGATTCAATATGAAAATTGGAAAAAAAAAATATTACTTACGCGAATGTCCCATCGGTTTCCAAACCAGTTCAACGTCCACCAAATAATCCATTACCAGTCATTCCCAATGCTACGACCAGAGAGTCGGGAACATCAAGAAATTAACAGAAATTATCAAGAATTTTGGGACAAAAGCATGCTGAGAGACTATTGCTGGACTCTAATACGTGAAACGGAACCAACAAAATACAAACGACGTTCAAATAACGCCATTCACTTTTAAAAATTCATTGATTTTTAAATAAACTAATGAGTTTTTATGTAAAAAACGAATAGAAACATTGTTTTTTGTATCTCGAATACCTGACGTGATAGAGAAAAACCAATTACAGATTCGAATTCAGCCCACCAAATTACCCTAGGAAAGATATTTGGTTGCTCCAGTCCAAAACTTTGTTGGCTAGTGTTATTAAACCGCAAAGGCATAGAATACTGAAATTGGGTTTGTAGCGGGACCCGAGAAGGCATATAACTAAATTAGTACAAATATGAACCAAAGAGAATGAATTAATTTTTTAAGTATTTTCTTATTCGTTACTTTCACAGTTGCTTTTAAAAAACTTGACCAATACCGAAATAAAAAATAAAATTCGCGGCATATTTTTTAAAATATTTTTTTTATTTATTTTACTCTTTTATTTATTTTGAACTTTATTTTTTTAGGATTTGCTTATTTTAGCTCTTATTTTAAATTTTTATAATTTTTTGCTAAAAAATTTTAAGTTTAGTATTTTTCACGTTTTTTTAATGTTAAAGCTGTTTTAGTTTTAACAATTGGTATTTCATTTAATTTTCTTTTTAATTTAAGGACAATATTTTTGGGGTCATTTTCTAATTTTTAATTGATTTTTTAATTTAATTATTGTCAACGCAAAAAACGAGACAACTGCCATTAAAGGACCTACCATCAGCCAGCCATTACGCATAAGCAACTTTAGCTCAGATGGTAGAGCGTTTGTCTTACAAGCAGAAGGTTGTGTTATCGTGCCCTACTTCGACGCCAAGTAGATTATTTTTAATTCTTAATTTTTTATTAGTTTATTTGAAAAGCTATTTTTAGACACACCACCTTACTGTCAGAAGGTGTCTGAACTGTGGCAATTGGTCATTTCCAATGATAACGCCATGTTAAAGTGGCGTGTCTCTTTGAAACTAAAATACCGATCAAGGACCGGTCCCTGCCCCCTTGGGACCTAACCTGCGTGTCGCTTTGGACCGGTCCCTTTCCCCGTAGGGTATGTATTCTATCGCATTTTTAAAATTTTTATTCTCTGTACCTAATTCACTTGCAAAAATTTTATCATCTTTCTTTAATTTGAAAATAATTTAAAGGAAAATGTGACAATAAAATATTTGATTTAAAGTCGAAATAAAACCATTCATCTACCAATTTAAAGGTCAACTATGCATAACTGCATTCATTAAATATGCATCTTATTAAACAAAATATGATTCTAGTGAAAGTAAACACTTTCATATTATATTTAATATTTCAACAGTTAGGATTCATGCCCGAATTTGAGAAATAAGTATTTAAAAAACATAGTTTGGTATCAAATGTGTTCTCTATTTAAAACAATGTTGTCTTGGCTTGATTTCAAAATTTATTTATTTTCTGTATTAAAGCATACTTGGGACTAGTTAATTGAATGGACCAATTAATTGATGATTTAATTGGCATTACACTTGACCAATGCCAATGAAATTTTTTGGCATTGCAATTGATCAATGCCAATGAAATTTTTTTGCAATTGGCAGTGTTCAATGCCTAAATGCCCAATTATAATTGATGAAAAAAGCATTTTTTTTCATGTTTCGATAAAAGAACATTTTGTCAAGTTTATATTACTACACCCAGAAAACAGTCTCAGTTGTGGCCACCGAATTTGTTGCCAATCGAATTCGTGCGGTTACGACAACTATCTTTATATTAAATTATATTTTTCGTCGTGAAAGCCAATATTCGGTTGTCTAATTCAATATTATGTTCCACATAAATATTATTATGTTTCACAAAATTTTATTGAAATTAAAAAACTTTTTTTGAATTTTCTGGTATTGAACCCGGCCACTCAGGTTAATAGTTTACAGTCTTACCCACTGCACCACAACTACTTTTAATTTTCTTAGCCATATTTACTGTTTATAAATATGAATATTTTATTTTAATTAAAAAAAAAAAACAAATACATTTTTGTCTTTTCCGGGATTCGAACTCGGAAATCCGGCGTACTAGGCCAACTCTCTACCGACTACACCACATAGACTTATTAGTTTTGAAGTCTAATTTTGAATTTATATGTTTTGCTTGGAAAACAAATATAGTAAAAAATTCGTTTACCAATCCTAATCAAATACAATCCACAATTCGGTTGGTTCTACAGAAACTCGACTTTAAGGTCATATTTGATTAGGATACCCGTATTTTTAGTAACCACTTTCGAATATTGAAATGTTTTTAACAAAGGTTATTGACAACACCAATTTTTTTGTATATTCACTAAATAAATGCCCAGTGTAGAAACGGTAATGATATATCATTATTTTTTGGACTACCAGTAATGACACCCACTTACCTTCTGCATTATTTAAAAATATATAATAATGAGTTACTGATAATGACTTATTTTTATCATTATTTCAAATAAAAAATAATTTTCTAGATTTTTTTGAAAATTTTTTGAAATCTATTTTTAGACTCAATATTTTTCAAACACTGGTAAGGATATATGTAACCACATATTTTTTGATTTTTTGTATGTTGGCGAGTAAGCTTACTTGTGTGCAGCAGGTCAATTATGTTTTTAACTATTAAATATTATATGTCGATATATTTAGCTCAGATGGTAGAGCTATTGACTGGCAATCTGTAGACCCAGGTTCGATTCCCGCACCAGCAAATTTTATTAAAAAAAAATACAATAAAAAATATTTTTTTTATATAATTTATTTTTTTGAAAATCTATTTTTAGACTTATTATTTTTGTCCGTACTGGTAAGCACATAGGTAACGATATATTTTCTGATTTTTCGTAAGCTGGTGTGTAACCATAACTCATTATTTTTCGCAACATCGCTATATAAAGGTAATAAGAAATGTAATAACAAAAGTAACTAGTTACCACTACCAGGTATGTAGTTACATAACCACATATCTGGTAATAATTTTCTACACTGGGTGGCTGCTTCGACAGCATAGAATTACTAAACTGTTACTAATTTTAAAATTGATTGGAGATACCAATAATTTGTTAAAAGGATTGTTTTTTAGTTCATTTTCCCTATATTTAATACCTAGTAAAATATTTTTCGTGTAGTATTCAATTAGAGGCAACTCCAAATAAAATAACGTCCTGTCAAATTCATTTTAATGGTTTTGATCGAATTCCAACCAATCTTGTTCCTGGGTGTAAATGCTGAACTATCTAGACTAACCAGTGTTAAAAGAAGAGTAAACAGCAGTATACTTAATAAAACTTGATAAAATAGCGAATATTTATAGTGTTTATAGCTCAGAAATTTTACATTCTTTCCTTAATGTCCTTTTTTATAAAAAAATATTTTTTGTATACAATGCTTTTTTCTTTAATTATATGTACATTTCATTACCATTACGTGTACATTTTATTACCATTGTTTTAATCAATGCCAATTGAAAAAAAATTTCTTATTTAGTAGGTTTGAGGTTAAGAAGAAGAATAAACCTTCCTCAAAAGTTATAAATACATTAAATTTGCAAATCAGACTAGATCTAGTTTCTGCCTTTTTATGGACAGGCTTCATCAGTGATCTTCCATTAAATTGTATTATTGTTTATATTTTTATTGTCAGATTGTCTCTATATGAATAATTTCAGAAGTGATCAAACAGACATATACAAACATTCTACTTCAGAATTTCTCTGTTTATCTTCTTATCTCCTCCGTGTCACCTTTTCACAAATATTGCCACATTGACGTATGGTTTGTACGTACAAGTGCAGGCAATTTGTGTTTCATTGGCATTGAATGGTAATGAAATTTTTTGGCATTGGCATTGACATCAAGTAATGCCAATTAAATGTCAATGCCAATGAAAAATTCGCAAGTATGATATAAAGTGACTGAAGTTTTTGAGTTAAATAACACATCGGCTGATAAGTCCGTAGGATGACACATTGGTGGTGCCACTAATGAAAAATCCATATGGTTTTTTGGAACTACCAACCTTTAGATGATACCTGCCAAAATCGAATGACAATTCGTTCACTAGTGAATAAGTTACAGCTGTTTTAGTGACGTTACTTTTGCGATTTTGAAAACAATGGATTCAAAGCAATCTCGTGTGTTGATTTATCATTTTTTGAATGGGGAAGAACACCGTTCAAGCCAAATCTTGGCTTGATAAGTGTTATTCGCACTCTGCTCCATGGAGACAAATGGTAGAAAAGTGGTTTGCTGACTTTAAACGTGGTCTCTCAAAAGAGGAGATGATACCGGAAAACATCAAAAAAGTTCACAAAATCGTTTTGACAGATCGTAAAGTGAAGTTGCGGGAGACTGCTGATACCTTAGAGATTTTGAAGCAACGTGTCGGCTTTATTTTGCATGAACATTTGTCCATCAGAAAGTTGTTTTCGAAATGAGTGTCGCGTTTGCTTACAATGCACCAAAAACAACAACGTGTCGATGATTGTGAGAGCTGTATGAGCTGTTCCGGTGAGATAAAATGGACTTTTGGAGTCGGTATGTAACAATGGACGAAACTTGGATCTGTCACTTCACTCCAGAGCTGAATCGGCAGTCAGCTGAGTGGACAGCAACTGGCGAACCTCGCCCGAAGACGCCAAAGACTCAAGAGTCAGCTGGTAAAGTTATGACATCAGTATTTTGAGATGCGACGGGAATTTGTACATTGATTACATTGTAAAGGCCAGACCATCAACAGCGATCGCTACATGGCCTAACTGGTGCGTTTGAAGGAGGAAATGGCAAAAAAAAAACGGCCCAATATGAAGTAGAAAAAATTACTCTTTCGCCAAAGACAATGCGACGTGTCACAAGTCGTTAGCTAACATGGCCGATTTACACTTTCAATTGCTTCCGCATCCAGATTTGGCTCCCAGCGATTTATAGTTGTTTGCAGACTTCAAAAAAATGCTCGATGGAAAGAGATTTGGTTCGAATAAAGAAGTGATTGCCGAAACAGAGGCCTATTTTGAGACAAAAGATATGTCACTCTATAAAAAAGGTGTCGAAATGTTAGAAAGGCGGTGGAGTGATTGTAGCGCTCTTGAAGGAGCGAATAAAGTCGAATTTTGTGTGTGGCCATCATTTTGGAGCTAGTAGTTCCCATTTTTTTTTTGTATAATATTTTGGAAATGTACTATCATTTTTGCAAAACAATTTTGCCCTTTGGAATTAAAAAATTTACGTTATAGTGTGTTTCTTGATTTTGTTTGTTAGATACTATTAACCCTCTAACCGGCCTAAGCTTTTTTGCAGTGAAATTTATACCATGTGTTCCTCACGAAATATAAACAATAAGTACTTCTACAAAATTTTTTTTCGTTGCCTACTTTAGGCGATATGGGCCAAAACAGTTTAAGGGTGAATCTCGAAAACTAGCGCATAAAAATTACTAGGCTTAGGCACAAATTATTTCTCTTACCAAGATATAATTGCAATAAAAAAGTTACATTTTTTGTGCTGTTACTTAAGAGGATGTAGCGATTTTCGTTTTTTGCAAAATGCGAAATTGAGCGAAAATGCACCAAACCTTCAATATATATTATTCAAACTTTTAAGCTTTGCTACCTATACCAAATATATTCTTTTTACCAAATTTCAAAAAAATCCGTCCATTCGCTTTGAAGTTAAGGCGATGTCCTTTAAAGGTGTCCTTATGGAATCCTGTGCGTCCTTGGACTAAAGTAAGGAACTTTTTGAATAGCTTAAGCTCCAATCTCACTTCGTGGTCACTATCAATTGTTTTAGTCAATTTAAATATGTTCTTAAGATTTTTGAAACTTTTGGTTATTTTAAAATATTTAATTTTTGAAATTTTACGAAATTTTATCTTTGACACTTTCTCGCTTCCAAACCGTGCATTGTATACAAAAAAATTCTTCAAAGAAAATTTTATAAATTTTGTTTTCTGTTGAAAAAGTATAATTTCTTATTATAAAATACCCTTTGGCGCATTTCTGGTAAATTTAATATACCCCGCCTGGAGGAGGGCTTGCCGGTTAGAGGGTTAATTCTATACTGTTTAAGTTTTCTGACTCCCGGAATTAGATATTTTATAAGATTTTCATTTGTAATTGTGTTGCTGAAATTTCTGCATACTTCTTGTGTCCATTTGTATCCATGCAAATAAGTCTGTAAGTGCATACTGCATGTGCGTGCATACAACTAACTCAGCTAAGTTCAACTCTTCTCTGCTCTACTACTATCCCATCGTCATCATCATCAGAGTACAAAAATAGTAGGAAAATAAGCCTAACAACAACAACAGCAAAATATGAGTAAATTTGTATGAAATGCATAAAAAACACAATTCAAAAGTTGAGTGCATTTCAAATAAAAAAAAAAAAAAAAAAATGCAAAAAACACAAAACTGCACTAAAAAATGCGTTCTAAATGCAAAAATCTAGAAAATTAAAACAAACCAAAACGTATCATAAAGATTTACGCATGATGAGATTTTGGTTGCGGCTGACAACAAGGTTTTTTTTTTATTTTTAATCTATTTTTTATGAAGTGTAGTATATTGCCAACATTTTCATATGTTTGGATAATACTTGTAATTTAAGGTGACCAGGTATTAAGCAACAGCTGCGAACAATTGAATTGTGAATTTTGAATAGGGCACATGTCGAATTTTTTGTAAATTTGGGCTTTTTTGCATATTTTCCATGCTCACTAAGAGGCCGACATCGTGTGAGAACAACGACATTGTGTGTAATTATAATAGAAATAACATCAATTACAATTGGATTTTACATGACGTATTCTTTTTATGCTTGGCCACGCCAATACCTCCTTTCGCAACCAATTTCTTTTGCAAATTTTTAACAAACAACATTTACTGATTCTAATGTAACTGAAAATGTAATTAAAATATTTAATTGCAATTTATTTTAATTACAATTACATGTAATTTGTAATTGAACATTTTTTAAAATTTAATTGATTTTTTTTAATTTGAAGTACATTTATTTGTAATTGTAATTAAACATTTGCGGTTACATGTAATTGTAATTGCAATTAAAATGTAATTGAAATCCCCCAGGTCTAAAGGCAACTCCCAAAAAAATTTTTGGTTAGTAAATTGTGTATGGAAGTTCCCTAAATACGTCGGGCGTCCAATTTAAAAAAGTTGAAGAATCCAAAATTGACACAAGGTTCTACTGTTAAGTAGTCTGCAACTAATATAAACTATAGCTTACAGGGATGGGAAATAGGTTTTTCATTTCTGTATCAAACAATTATTGAGGAGTACTTTTTTACCCTAATAGTTGTTAAATTTTTGGTTAGTTTTTGTTTTTATTATTAATTAAGCCATTAAAAAAATAATCATAAACTACAGGGTCCGCCATATAACTTTTTTTTTTTTTTTGAAAATGCTATAAAAAAAAACTAGTGAATATTTTCTCAAATTTCTTTTTTTATTTGAAAGTACAATCCTTCCGGTTAATAATGGAAAATAATTTCATTCATATGGCTGCCTCGGCTGGCCATGCAGTAGCCTACACGATCGGCCCAATTTTTAAGCACATTATCGATTATGTGCAGCTGTATTTCACCAATGGCTTCACGAATATTGTCCTTTAAAGCGTCAATTGTCTCTGGCTTGTCGGCGTAACACTTATCTTTGACGGCACCCCACAAATAATAGTCCAAAGGTGTCAAATCGCAGCTCCGAGGTGGCCAAACGACATCAGCTCTGCGGCTGATAATGAGATCTTCAAAAACAGGGCGCAAAACATCGAGTGTAGCTTCGGCTGTGTGGCACGTAGCGCCGTCCTGTTGAAACCAAATGTTGCCAATATCCTCTTCTTCAATTTTTGTAAACAAAAATTCGTTCAACATGGCCCGATAACGATCGCCATTGACTTCGCACACATTCTGCAACATTACCATGATTTTCAAAGTAATGTCGCAATATTTCCCAGCGTTGTTCAAGCGTATACACAACCATATTCGTTCAGCGGAAGGATAAAACTAATTATCTGTCAAATCAGACATGAGCTAAGTGTTACCATTCACGAAATAAGCACTAGTTGAAAAAAAAACGTTAGATGGCGGACCCTATATATTCTGTGCCATTTTATATAATGTTTTAATCTCTACCTTAAGAATTTTTTACCTTTAGAATTAAAGTTCAAAGCAAAGATAGTAATAACAGAGGATAAAAATAGCAATGTTGAAGATTCGTTGATGTTACGAGGGCAGTACGAAATGGCCTTAGCCTGACCTAGAAATGGCGGTATAAACAGCAAAAAGCTTTGTATAATGGAAACTTCCATCCATCATATGAACAAGTTAAATTTAATTTTGATCTATCAACTCATTCGTATAGTAACAGGTATTCAGTGATTTTGTGTAATGGAAAAATTAGAAATTCGTGGTGTGATTAAATATTTACATAAGAAAGGTTTATCGGGACAAGAAATTCATAATGATATGGTGAATGTGTTAGGTGAAAGTGCTCCTTCATATGCAACAGTAAAAAATTGGGTTGCTGAATTTAAGCGTGGTCGTACAAGGATTGAAGATGAACCACGAAGTGGACTTTAGCTATGATTTCTGGGTAACAACGCCAGAAATCATAGCTAAAGTCCATGATATGGTATTAGACGATCGACGTGTGAAAGTGCGTAAAATATGTAGTGACATAGGCATCTCAAATGATCAAATGATTTTATTTTGCATCAAGAATTACTGATGAAAACGCTTTCTGCAAGATGGGTGCCGCATTTGTTAACAGTCGACCATTCGTATGAAAATTGCTCATTTCTCATCATTTTTCATTTCTCTGATTTAGCTCCCTCTGATAGTAGTTACCTGTTCCCAAATCTAAAAATTTCCTTGCTGACAAACGTTTTACCTCAAATGAAGATGCAATGGCAGCTGTAAACGATTATTGTGAGGAGCTTCAGGAAAATTATTTTAATCAAGGGATAGAATTGCTAAAAAAACGTTGGACTAAGTGTATTGAATTTTCAGGAGATTATATTGAAAAATAAAATAATTTTAAAAATCTAGCTCTTGTTTTTCATTGTTAGGCTAAGAACATTTCGAACTGCCCTAAATAGCCCACAATGGCATGGATACTGAGGATGGGTCTGTAACGCGAGCGGAAAATACGTATTCTATCCTGTTGGCCTTATCGGAGTTTTTTCAATTTTTATTCTCTGTAGTTTACTTGTATGATCTCAAATCTGAGAATATACATTCATTTATAAATTTTTGCATTTATTTAATATGCCACCCATAAGTAATTTTACAGTGTTTTTGGTGAAGTTTTTGGTACCAGGTGTCCATTTGTATCTGAAGTTAGTAATGGTGTTAGGCACTGACTTGGTCTTTTTAGTTGTTTTTTCACCAGACCTCAGTATCATTCAACTGGCCGCAGTCCAGCTATTTTGATTGTACCATTTTATTGTGCTTTTATTGTGCTTTTATTGTAATGGCAAGATGCCAAATTTGGCTAGAAAAATTGAAGATACGCTATTTTAGAAAGGGAAGTAATCTCCTGTGAAGGCGCTCTTTATTATAAACATCTGATTTTATTGAGACCAATGGACAAAAAATTGGCTCCTTTTTCCGCAGCTACAAATGGCCTACACTAGTAGGATCTTTTTAGGAAATCTCGATTGTTTTTCATTCGATACTCTTCAGAAAAATTGCCTCGACTCTTCGCCACATAAAATTTCTGACCAGTACCCCGTTCCTGTATTTCGCATATTGAAAAAGTTTTCGCAAAAATCATATAAAATTTAACTCTACTCTATTTTACATAGGGTGAGCCGCAAAAAACAAAAAAAATATTTAAAAACAAAACAGCCAATAATGCTCTGCATGTAACCTATTTCCCTATCTAATTATGTATTTAACGAAACATACCTTATCCACAGATATAAAATTTAAAATATATAAAAGATTTAATACTAAAAATCTAGTCAACTTTATCATCTTATAACTCACTCTGTGAAAAGCAGGGTGATCGTGCATTTCTCGATGTGAAAATTTCTCACATTCGATATAGGAACGGGGTGCAGCAGTTGAAAAAAAAATCTTTATTGAGAAGTTTTGCTCGATTTTTGGCATTAACGTTCTTCTTAGCATTTCTGTCTGAAACTTTCTTACACACAGAAAAATGTTTCGTTGAGAATCGGTTCAAACTATAAAATCCCCTTTGTTAAACCACAAATTTAATCCCAATTACTGTAGTTTCTTAATTGACACCATTTAACTGCTTTTATAAGTAATTGTAGATTTGTAAATAAACCCAAATTAATGCCGTAGTCCTCAATAATTGTCAAGCTAAACACAGGGGTATAGCATCACCAAAAAAATAAGTTATAAAAATATCGTTATCACTAGATGGCACTTTGTTCAAAAAATTGACAATTTTTTATTTAAATTATTTAAATTTAAATAATAATAAACAACAAAGCAAAAAAAAAAACAAACGAATATCTCAAATTTTATTATTTGAATATATTCCACGTCTGGTTTTTCCTTATTTTGAGCAGTTTTCAGCAGTTTTTTAGTTTTGAAATATAGGATCAGCTGATAATAAACGGATACTAAATAGTTGTTCAGGTAATATTAAATTTCAGCGCCCTCTACCGGTGAGTAGTGTAAGTTTAGATTTCCTATCTCTATAATTAATAGTCTCTGGCTAAACCAATACTAAAAAAAATTTAAATAAGTCATAAAAACCATAGAGCCGTTGTTACCCAAAATTTTCAATATTTAATTAAAAATATGCTGTCAGTTCGAAATGTGAAAAATATAATAAACTTTTCTGGTATTTTTTCCTAAACAAATTAATTAATATAGGAAGAAAGAAAGTAACTAGCGGGACTGCAAATGATTTTCCAAGTAAGTTAAGTTATAAATAACAACACTTTTATATTGAATTTATTATTTGCAACAATATTTAGTTCTTTTTCAGCAGTAAGACTACAAACACAAATGGGAAATGATATATCGTAATTAGAAAAGAATTTCAAAATTTGCTATGGATACCAAGAGCTTGAAGAGGCTTTCATTTAATACATGGGTAGCAGTTTCAAAAGAATCAAGGGCTTTTTGAATATGGAAATAGGTTTAAAGTCTGCTGCTATTATTTCCTAATGACTTTATCCTTTAACCCCTTCCAAAAACTGTTATTGTGGAAATGTGTGTACACTCTCTTATTTAACAACTGCCTATACTCTGGTATATTTTAATAAATTCAAAGTTTTTGATATGTGTGAAAAAATGGTAATATGCTATGGTAGAATAATATCTTCAATTTTTAGGGTTATCGTATGGAAAAGTCGCCAGGATGTACAGAACATATGATGACTTCATATAGAAATTATCCCAGGATCTGAGGTTCTTTTATCGATGCTGAATTAAAAAAAAGTAAAATAATATATTTTGTCTAAAAATTTTATATAAATGAGGGGAATATTTAGTTGATCTCTTATTTTGGTAAATGAATGTTCTTTTAGTTTGACTTTAGATCATAAATTAATATCACTTTCTGTTTAAATTGTATCATCTTTCTTTAATTTGAAAAATAATTTAAACAGAATATGATATCAATTTATGATCTAAAGTCAAACTAAAAGAACATTCATTTTATATAAATTTTAATAAAAAAGAAAGAAAATGGAAAAGTATGTATGTATGTTTTGTAATTAGAAATGGTATAGGATATTTTCAATTTCAGTAGTAGCTACTGGGGGCTTTGATAATCACGACTGAAAATATAAATTTTCTTTATCGAATCATTCAATGATGCCAACCGATACTGCATGAAATTTAGAGATAGTTGTCATAACCGCCACAATTCGATTGGCAACAAATTCGGTTATCACAACGAATCTGTTTTCTGGGTGTTAATTTAAGCCCAACATTAGCTTTAAAGTTTCCAAACACTGCACGTGTCGTGCCACTTCGCGGCAAGAGATGTTTGGAATCACCCTAAGTAGCTTCTCGACTTTTTGGCTTTAGTTTCATTCCCGGCTCCTCTTGTTTTACCCGTTCCAGGATTTCTTTCATTTATTAGTTCTTTTTCTTGAATTTTTGGCCACTCTGGAAACACATTGCATGGTCACACGTGCTTCTGTAGCAATTTTTTTATAAGTCTATAATGGATTATTTTTTAGACATAGTTTCAATAATTTTTTGTACACTTGTCTTTGATTATCCATAGAAAACTAATAAACCACTCCAATTTGACATATCAATGCATTTTAAAATATCACATATTCCTCAAAGATATTTTGATCAAGAAAAATTATTTAAATCAAAGTTGGAAAAATTATTAAGAAGAATGTGTGTTAGACTTTTTAATGGTGCGCTTCTTATTACTAAAGGTGCTTTCACAATGGTAGAGTTACTCTACTCTGCAGCACAGATTAAAATGTTAACAATGCAGAGTAGAGTTACTTCAAAAAATATTTGACACTTAATATATTTAAAATATTTACATTTTGTTTTGCGAATTTCTAGGCATTACTTTTTTTTATGGAAAAGTAAAGGGATACTGTTGGAAGACATTTTATGGTCAATATTCGTCTTGAAAATGGAAATTCGCAAGATATATAGAACCCAAAAATGTTTACGTTTTCTATGGTAAATTGCCGTGATTATTATGCGATGCCGAATTTATGGTGAAAATACATATAATATCTAAATATTTGATGAAATAATTTTGGTTAAAGGCAATTTTTTTGCAATATTTTTTTTACAAAATGCTTTTTAGGTGTTATGGTGTTGGAAAAACCATTCGGAGCTCCACATGAAATATTCGCATAATTATTAAACAAGATTACCAAATAATTTTAAAATTTTTTTCTTTTTTCGTAATAAACGATTTAACAATAATGTTTATTTTGATAGTGGTATGAGTCACCTTTTTTGAAATAGAAAAAAATTTTAAAAATAATTGATTGAACGCGCGTTGTTTTTGGGTTACTTGTTATGGGAAAGTAATAAAATATTGTTACAATATTTATTTAATTTTATTGACAATATTCGTGTTGAAAGCTAAAGTTCGCGAAAATTCAGCAAATACAATTTTTAACATTTTAATAGTTTTCTTAATTATTATGCGATGTTATTTTTATTGTTAAACTCTTTAAATATAAATGAAGTAATTTTGGTTAAAGGCGATTGATTTTTAACAAAATTTTTTGGACTCTTCTAAATTTTTTCAGTGACTATATTTCAATAGAAATCTTCTTTTGATCTCTTCGAGAAAGATTTTTCATATAACTTTTGTCTAAAATTACCAAATCATTTTTTTTGTTTTTTCATATTAAACGATTTTACGAAAATGTTTATTTTGAAAGTGGTATGAATCACCTTAGTTTTTGAAATAGCATAAATCTTAATGATAATTATTTAAGTCAGGGCATTGGCATTAGTTTTTTTGTGGAGAAGTAATAAATTAATATTAAAAACATATTATGCTCAATGCCCGTAGTTGGAATTCGCGAAAATTTTGCAAACAAAAATTTTAACTTTTTTTTGGTAAATTGTTTTAATTATTCTGGGATGTCGAGTCCATTGTGAACGATATGTCTTTAGATATTTCATGAAGTAATTTTGGTTGAATATAATTGATTTGTTCGAAAAAAATTTTGAGCTACAGCTTTTTATTTATATTTTTTAAGAAACCGATTACTAGAATTCAATAAAAAAAGAATCTTCCAAGTTATCATATTTCAGCGAATAAAACATATCAAACAAAAAAAGTTAAGTCCAAGTAAGATAACAAAATGATAAAAACTATTATTTTGAAAGTGGTATGAATCCACTCACTATTGAAAAAACAGGTATTTTCGCCACATATATTAAAAATTCTTTGTGATATGAAAAATTTATCTATACATATGTGAATACATATATATTTTATATCTCATTTCAAAAACAAGTGGACTCGTACCACTTTCAAAATAAATAGTTCATATCCACTCTGCTTAAATTTTAAAATAATTTTATAATAAAATTAGAAACACCAAAGAGTATATAGAATAAAGAGATTGGGGGACTCTCTATCACTGAGAAAGTATTTGTTCTATTATGTGCCTTGGAACAGGAACATACTCAAACCAATACTAACCCCTAAATTCATAAACGCTTTGTAAAATTATAGAAGGTTTATTGAACAAATTTTGTATGAAAATGACGTTTTGTAAACCTGCTATAACTTTACAAAGCATTTATGAATTGAAGGGTAAATGTATTATTTCAGACATCACCCAGCAAGCATGGCAATACGAAGAAGAATCTCCGATCATATCACCAGGAAGAAAATATTTTTTGCTGGCGATATCAATTTCGGAAGTTTCCTCCGTCAGAAACAACTGTTACCCGAAAACAATACTTCCAGGCAATACGAAAGCAATAACCCATGTGGAAGATAAAATAAACTCCCGGGTACAAAATAAACGATCTACTTTTTTCATTACACTGTGAGACAAATGGTAGGGGTCAGTGATCGGGAAGGGTTCAAACTACCGGGGAAAGTTATATCGGTAAAAAAGAAGTTATACGTGTCCCGGCGTTTCGCTGGGTCACCCCTAGGAATCGAGATATATCGATTTGACCTTTGGTGGTCTTTTTTTTGACATAACTCGAGTACCACTAGTCCGATTTTGCTCAAACAATTTAAAAAAAATTAAAAATTACAATTCCTTTAATCTGTTCATATAACGTTTTTCTATATACTCAACAGTTTTGCCGGTACAAATAAATGTATGAAGAAAAAAATATTTTTTGCTTAAAATATTAAAAAAAAGTAATAAACAAAAGGTTATTGATTTTTATGGTAGCGGTAACAAACATTTATTTTTACCGGCAAAACTGTTGAGTATATAGAAAAACGTTATATGAACAGATTAAAGGAATTGTAATTTTTAATTTTTTTAATTTGTTTGAGCAAAATCGGACTAGTGGTACTCGAGTTATGTCAAAAAAAAGACAACCAAAGGTCAAATCGATATATCTCGATTCCTAGAGGTGACCCAGCGAAACGCCGGGACACGTATAACTTGTTTTTGACCGATATAACATTTCCCGTTGGTTTCATCCCATCCCGATTTTGACTGTCGCATAGTGTTATTAAACTTAACCCTGAAAAATACTATCTGCATACATAATCCATTGACCAACTTATAAATTATCTTGATTTCATCTTAGCCAATTTTTCCCTCGCAATTATTCTTGACTTTTCACGAGTTTATTTCCGATATACATATCTTTTGATTGTTTTTGTATAAATTTAGTTTTAATTTTTTCCAAAATGACAAAATATTTCAAAGAAATTTGTTTTATCTTCCAGATGATACAAAGGTGATATTGCCGCAATATTATCATAAAAAAATATGACAAGAGATAACATTTTAGAATTGTTTTTTTAGGGGTATGGCATCACCAAAAAAATATGTTATAAAAACATCGTTATCACTAGATGGCACTTTGTTAAAAAAATTGTCAATTTTCTTTTTTTTTTAATTAAATTTAAATAATAACAAACAGAAAAGCAACAAAAACAAACGGATATATCAAATTTTATTATTTGAATATATTCCGCGCAGTTTTCAGCAGTTTATGAGTTTTTAAATATAGGCTCAGCTGATACTAAACTGATACTAAATATTTAGTTGCTCCGGTACTACTAAATTACAGCGCCCTCTATCGGTGAGTAGTGTAAGTTTTGATTTCCTATCTCTATAATTAATAGTCTCTGGTTTTATTTCCAAGTATCGCCGAATTATCTTCCAAATGATAAAAGGAAGACAATTTCAAAGTAAATACTACTTGATTATGAGTGAATCAAATGAAAAATAGAAGATATCGCTTTAATATCTTCTTGGAAGATATCTTCCAAATGTTTGCAGGGTCATTATGGAATGGAACCTTAATTATACTATTCCAACAGTATTATAGCCCTCGATTATGAATTTTAAAAAACCATACATAAAGAATTGCAAAATAATGTCGGATTGCGAAAAAAGGCTTTGAGGTTCAAAAAATTAATTAATAAGCGATTTACATTCTGCAAACGATGCAAAATTTTCTTTCTTCCCAACTAAGCACCATTTTTTTTTTTTTATGAAATGGGCATTATACTACGTAGATTATAAATTGAAAAAACCGCATTTAAGAAATTGCAAAATAATAGCGGAACGCGAAAAAAGGCTTTGTGGTAGAAAAAATAATTAAAAAACTCAATCATCGATTAACAATCTGGAAGTGAATAAAATGATGCAAAAATTTTCCCTTTTACAAATATTTTTTTGCGATTTTTTTTTGCAAACTAAGCACCAGACTTTAGTGTATAAAATTGGTACTATAGTCCCTATATTATAAATTTTAAAAAACCACACTTAAAAAATAAAACGCGAACCTTGGTTTTAATATCAAGTTTTATGCATCAGATTTTAAGCCTAAATTTGAGTACAGGTCCTGTGCCTACATTTCACCGCAAAAAATTTATATTGATTGCATTTGAAAATTTTTGTAAATAAAAAACTAAATGGAAAACCGCTAACCTTTAAAGGCATTTCATCATTTGCTGATTTCAAATCTGCAACCAGTTTGTTCAAATTGGCTCTAGTTTTGCGAAATTATTGCGATTTGCGACATGCTCTCCTGACCTTAGGTCCCTTTCTATCCTTAGGTCCTTTTCTATTTTGCGCGTCACATACATATATAAATTTTGGACCTTTTTCTTTTCAAATTGGCTTTGATATTTAAAATCGGACTTCGTCTTATATTTAAACTTTTTTTGAAAAAACCTTAAAAAGTTTTGAAATTTTGACTTTGAGCGACTATATTCAGAAAAGTTATTAAGATATTGATACACACTTAAGTTTGAAAAATAGGACATGGAATTAACCTTAAACTGTGTAACGCGTTTTCTTTCTGAAGCTATAGTTACTAAATTATAAATATTTTATTGAAAATATCGGCTGAAAATTTGAAAAAATTGAATTCGTGAATTGCGCGAAATCTAGAGCCAATTTGAACAAACTAGTTGCAGATTCGAAATCAGCACCCCCTAATTATTCTAAAACCACTACAAAGTTGTGCAACTTATAAATATTATCATATTTTGTAGAGCTGTGTAATCAGTAAATTAAAAAAAAAATATAATAATTTTTTTTTTAATTTTAACAATCTTAATGTATATTTTTTAGGTTGTGTGGTAAATTTTTTAAATTTTTTAAGCTGATTTTTAGAGCTAAAAATCGTGTTTTTCGAGCTACTGATAACTAACAAAAAAGAATTTTTTTTCTTTTGTTTTACTTTGCTCGATCATTCTTTAGTGCTTATTTCGGTAATATGGATTCATAAAAATATCCGCCATGTAAGCCTCACTTTGCTTATGGATGTGGGTAATACCAAATTGGGTTGTTATAATAAAAATTACTTGGAAAAAAGGCAAAAAAATAAAAATGAATAATAAATATATATTTTTGATAAATTTTTAATCTCCAGATTCGCTAGTTAAACCTGCTTTTCTTGGAAATCTGTGTTCTTCCTTCAGCTTCAAGTGCCAATGGTACTAACAATGTTGAGTATTTTATATTAAAATACCTTTTATATAACACATTTTTCAACAGTGCCTAAAAAGTTTCGGCTAAATATGGTCACCAATATACAACAATATATTAGTACTTGCCAACACTTGTTCTACTCATCATCAACGTCATCTTGCACACACATCAAATACCAGTATCAGTAGCATCAACATCTGAATCAGCGACGCATTCAAAAACGTTTGATGGACGGCAATGATAACCAAAACATTCAGCCAAACTTAACAATCAAGCACTTTTTACGCAGTTTTGATATTTGAATTGTATGCTATTTTCAGTATTTTCTTCTATTTTTTTGTCGTATTTTTTATTATTTGTATATTTGCGTATGGAAGTTAGTACAGCATAATGATGATGATATTCATGATGAGTCGCCATCCAATATTGTTTTTGTTTGGGTTGCCAATTGTCAGAGTGCACACTGAGACAAAAATTTGGCAACAGAATTGTGGCAGTTGTCACAATCTTTATTTCGATTGTTAATTGCTTGATTTAGTTATTTTTGAGTACAGTAGTTTTATTTCTCATATATGCTATCATTATTGTATTAGAATTAATTACTAAAGATGGGAAGGTGTTGCGGACTCGTCAGTTAGTTTTCGAACCGGCAATACTCTACTGGCTTGGGCTCTTAGAATCACCTCCTAATGAGATATACCAGAGTCGGCATAGTGATGACGTGTCTAGTTGGATTTTCATCAACTCTTTATACGTGTTTGGTAGTTGGTTACCAAGTGTAGGTCGTTGTCGCAGGGGAAAGAAAATGTTGTTTTCAGTAAAGTGTGTGTTAGACAACCGTAACTAATATGCGTTTAAATTAAGGTGAAACCATATTTACTTAAATATTTAACAAGAAGGGACTGCCGTTGCGTTAATGGAATTCTGATTAAAAACCCAAAAATTTATTGAAGCAATTAAATTATGGTGTGACTAATATTTTCACTTTACATAACTAATCTTTCCTCTGAGTGCATCTATAGTGTTTGTATGTACGCAATATGCTTCTATTAGTGTGGTATCCTGTTTGCCAACGCATACAAATCCTGATGACAACTACATACATGCAAAATATATTCACATTCACTGGTACATCCTTCTCATCCTCTCGTAATGTTAAATTATAAACGAACAAACATTCAAATGTTTGTATGTGTGCTTATGAGAGAATTTGCAATTCGTTGCGTAAATTATTTTTTTATTTTAGAATTTTCAACAATTTGTTTTTTTATTTAGTCGGTCTACTATTTCATCATCCTGCACTTATGATGGATAAATTTGTTTCATATTAGGGCAGCAATTGTTTGATAGATAAAATAAAATAAGAGCCAGTTTTACATAAAGAACTAACAAGGAACTGAACTAACAAGGAACAGCGAATCCCCTTAACCCTGTACAGTGTACATATTCCCATAAAAATCCGCTTAAAATGTTGATATTTTGTGTTATGCTTTAAAAAAAAAATTAGCATGCTTAAGCATGTTTATAAGCATACATTTAAAATGTTCAAATCTTATTTTCTGCAATATCAGATCGACTCGGTGCTCGGTATGCTAGGTAGTAGGTCAGATATTCTAGTTCCCTAATTGTTACGTTGGGCAAATATCCGCAAGCCAGTTTGGGAGATAAATCGATTATGGCGATCGTAAATTCTAGGGGAACTTTCGTTTTTTTAGGGTCTTGAAAATTTACAAGTCAATACTTCGGATTTATAGTTGGGCCAGGAGCTTAGAAATGAGCCTATCAATTAGGTCGTGAGCTCTACTTTCCGTATTGGTACGATTCATTGCACATCTCAATACCAAAGTATAAAAAAACGCTGTAAAATAGTACAAGTTTTGCAAATTTTTAAACTTTTTGGCCTTTACAATTCTGCAAAATCTAACCGGCAGTACCTGAGTCAACGTTGGACCCTTTTTTCACAAAATACTGATTCATAAATAAAATTGCTTAAATCGCTTTTATGTTGGTTTTAAGATCATTACAGATAAATATATTCAAGCTCAGATAAATATATTCATGGCTACTGAACTATTTTCAATGTTTTTATGCAGCAAAATTGGTCCCATTTCTCCAGAATTGCGACTTGAATTTTCTTTACAAAGATGGTTTATGAAATATGCACATACGGACGGACAGATATCGGTAATTCGAGTCACAGGGAAGGTATCTCATGCAATAATCTCCAAATTGCTGAAATTCAGATATGTTATAGAAAAAAGACTTTTTGGATTGTGGTGTCTGAGATTATCGGCCGTCTCGGTGATTTTAAGAGTTGAAAATTGGAAAAAAAAGTTGCGACTTTTTCTGTTTTTCAAGTTGTTTTTCATTTCTTTCAAAGAAACAATATATAAATGTTATCTATAAGGATGTGTATTTCCAAGGGCCTATTACCGGTATTTTTTTTCGTTCATATTTTAATGTAGAAAATGGTGTGGGGATTCCAAAAAAAATCGTGGGCGGCAAAATACAGTCCGTTTCACGATCCAGTTGCGCATCAACAGTCTCATGCAGAATGGTACTGTGCGCCCAGGTACGTTGCCTCAGCTCTTGCATCTTACTTAGTTAGAGAGCTGCCTTGGCCGCCGTGCCCCTGATGTAAATATTCAGTGGCGGGATACCTAGCATCACCTCCAAACTCGCCTGGGGTGTAAAACGGGCAGCCCCCGTGACACTGAAATAAGCCAGTCATTGCATCTTGGCGAGAGTGAAGAGGTATGACCTCGTGTCCAACTCCCTTCACCACACCAGTGCGCCATAGGTCAAAATCTCTCTAATAATCATAGCGTACATCCAGTGGATGCTACAAGGCTGTAGACCACACCTCTTCCCAATAGTCCTGCTATAGGTATAGAAAGCACATAGGGCCTTTTTAATCCTCTCCTCGGTATTCCTTTTCCAAAAAAGTTTAGATTCGAGAATGGTACCCAGATACTACATGGACAGCCTCATAAGCGCTGACTCCATGGGATCACTGGCCGTCTGCAGAAATTTCCCCCTGGTCAGTAGCACAACTTCATCGGCGTATACCATAACCATCGTCCCCGTTCTCTCCAACGAGTCGAGGATTCCATTTATCACAAAATTCCACAGAAGAGGAGAAGTGACGCCCTGTGCAGTGCCCCTTGGGATCACCTTCTACGCCTCACCATCGCCTATGTTCAAGTTTATAGCCCTGCTTCTGAGCATGTTACCCGTCCACAGGGTTATCTGTGGGTCAGTGCCAATGCTCTCCAAGGCACTAATGATCGAAGATATATTCACCTTATTCAAGGCTCCTTCCAGGTCTAGGAAGGATACCAACCCATACTCACGGTCGTGAAGAGCATCATCAATTGTGCCGACAACCTTACTCAGAGTCGTTTCCACCGACCTCCCATTGAGATGTGCGCAATGAGCTCTACTGAAGTTGTGTGCAGAGAGGATGCTTCTCACATGAACATCTACCAGTCTTTCGAGAGTTTTCAATAAAAACGATGAGAGACTAATTGGTCTGTAATCCTTGGCGGCGCTGTGGTTTATCCTCCCTACTTTGGAGATAAAGACCACCCCAACCTCCTTTTATAGAGAAAGTTTGTACCCCGATGCAAGACTGCCAGTAAAAATATGAAGCAGCCATGGCTTGATAATATCCAAGTTCTCCCGCAAAAGTGCCGGGAAGATACCATCCGCCTTGAAACATCGTATCGCCCAAGCAATTTTGCGTTCGTCTACCACTGACCAAATGTTTTTACCTATCTGAATTGCAGTTGATCAGAGTGCGTCCAACGGGACATTGTACCTCATTTCATCACTGCAACCGTGAAAGTTAATATCCATAAGGAGCTCAATGGTTTACCGACTGCTCTCCGGGAAGGTACCACCAGGATTCATAAGAGATCCTGGTGAACTGTGTGCCTTAGATAAATCTTACGAAGCCTCGCAGCTTCCATAGAGCCTTCTGGTTCTCTGCAGAATCTAGACCACGATTCCCTTTTTCCCCTTCGAGTCGCCTTCTGGAAAGGTGAGACGATACCGCTCCCAGTCCTTCGGTCAGTTGTCCTTCTTCGATTTAGTGAAGAGTTTTCTGCTCTTCGTTCTAAGTGTATTAAGCCCCGGTGTTGGTAAATTTTCCTTGATGGCAAGCGCTCAGAACACGAGTTCAGATACGCTTCGCTAATATTGTTCGTCAATAGGCGCACTGAACTCTCCAAGTCTTGCACACTGACCGGAATATCCAGCTCTTGGCCCGGTACGTTCTGAACAAGACTACGGAATTTAGCCCAGTTTGTCTTCCTATGTTTCATTTCCCCAGTAGAAAGATCAATGTTGAAGAGAATCCTATAATGGTCAGAGAAAGAACATTCGTTTGAAAATCTCTAGTCTTGGACACTCGCAGATTCAGTATTCGATACCTAGTTTATATCAATAACCTCTTCCCTAATCTTATTATAGGACGCTGGCCTATTGGCCCTATTACATATAATCAAATAAATGGATAGTAGGTAATCAAATAGTGACTCATCTCGATTTTTGATGTCAATGCCGCCCCATAGAGAGTGATGAGTATTGGAATCACCACCCATCACCAGATCATGGCCATAGATCATGCCCACTTCGACCAGAGTTCGGACTGCCTGTGATGGAGGGTCGTCTTCTTCAGGAGCCGCAAAGACTCCGAGCTGACTTTTAGCCAGATGTTCTTTTCGTCACTTTTGTCCCTCGCTCGTCCCCTGATGATTCTCCAATCATCTGAACCAAATCCTTTATTTTGAAGTTTGAGCAGTATTAGTATGGCTTCATTCTCTATCACTGGAGGAGGAACCCATACCTTCGCGGTCATCTGATAAGCTACCTGATCAATTGGAACGATCTCGATATTCATACCCGCCCAAAGCTCGTCAATATCCTAGATAGTGCTCGTGCCATATCTCACTATCTTCCACCTTTCTGCCACTTGGCGCCATGGAACGGAGTGAAGCAATCATCTTCACTGTGTGTATACTAGTGCTCTCAGTATACATTCCTTCAACCGCAGTATCGATTCCTTCAACACCACTCATCAGGCCGTTACCATCCTACCTTCAGGATATCTCCGGTCCACAACTGTAGTTCAAGTGCCGATGGAAAGCTAGCCCATAGAGTCAGTATGCTGCGCCTCAGAGTGACCATGAAATCCACTTCTATGTGGTTTTCCCATGGCTTTGCTCTGATCTTACGGCTTTGTCGGTGGCTTGGCTTCCACTACAGTAGTATTATCATAATGGATTCACACTTCCGCACATGGAATTCATGTTTTCGCCTCAGGCGCTTTTCTCTGGCAGTTAAAGTAACTGGATTTAACACTTGTATGTGAATTGTAATTATTTGTTCCTAATAAATATGAATTCATAAAATTTTTATTTCTAGTTTCAGCAAAACCTGTCGGTATTAAGTAGTATCGGGTACCCAATTAAAAGTATCAAGTAGTTTTGGTAATAGTCAGCAGAGAAACCTTAAATTGATAATGGTGACTTGTAGCGCGTTGTGATTACTAACTCTGCTGAAAGTTCTTCTTTGTTTTGTTTTTAAATATTTCTATAGTTTCCTTTGATTTTTTAATATTTTTGTTTTTAATTTTGTTTGTATGTTTTTACTTGTCATTCTTACAAAAAAATATTCTAAAGTCAAACTAAAAAATATTTTTATTTTTTTTGAATCAATAATAGCAAATAATCGAAGTAGTAAACACTTTTTACGCTACCAAAATATGACAGTGCTACCTGAGCGCTGAGATTGCGCAGCAGTTTTAGAACTGTCTGATAAATATCAGTGTTGAAAGTTAACGTGCATTCGAAAAGTAATATGTTAGTTTTTGTCGTACACGCGTTTTTATGCACTTTGAATTTTTTTATGAGTTAACGTATATAGTTAAGCCGAAAACACAGCTAGTATAAAAATATTTCTGTACAAATAAGTTTATCCCTAATACAGACAGATGTATGAGTTGCTGATGAATTTGTATATGATACATTCATTATTAGTAGTGAGTCTCCTGAATTCAACCGAAATTCCAAAAATTTGGAAAAGTAAAGAAAATTGAATTGCTCTTTCGTGTTTTTTTCGTTCTTAGCTAAAACTTTGATGTGTAAAACTTTATCGAGGAGACTGTCGATTCGGTATTTATGTTAGTATTCTAAGTAGTTTCGGAATTTGGAATCTTCTTAGAATACGAGACTTAACAGACAGGATTTATGATCCATTGCGATATTGGAGAAAAAGGAATTTAAACTTTTTAAACGCGTGTTTATAGAATTATATTTGATACTATGTGATAAAGGTGTTAATGTTTGTTACTACCAGAAATACTTGACCCTGATACACTTTTTATTAGACCTAATGTAATATAGTTCATATTGATTGCCCCATTGATTGAAATTCGTTCCCGATATTTGATCCGCTTCCCGAAACTAACAATTTTAACTTTTTAACTTATTCTCTATGTTGTAGAGCACACATTGACAGTGATGCCAACTTGGTGCTTTAAGAACTATTTATGGTGCTTTTTGATGACCCAAAACACCAAAAACAGTGCTTTTTTTATTTTTTGGTTAGTGCCTTTAGTGCTTTTTTAACCATTTTTCATATATGTGTTTTTGCAATTAAATTGTTCTACAAAAGGTCACTAATTTTTATAAGTGGAACATTTTATATGGCAACTTTTTTAGGTTTTAAGCCAGACCAAATGTAAAAATAAAAGCTCACATAGCCATACGTAACGTAACGTGACGAATCAGCTGATTGAATCTAAAATAATGAGTAAAAAAGAAATCGACTGTCAGCTATGCTCTTTTAACTCATTAGATTTTCCATAAGGAGATACGTCACGTTACGTTCACGTATGGCTAAATGAGCCTTTAATCATCAAAATCGTCAGCCATTTTATGAGAAATCGTCAGGAAATCGTCATCAGTTAAATATCATAAAAATACTAGTTTTATATATTTCTTAATTCGAAATTTAATTCATTTTAACTGCTTGACTATATCGCTGCCCTTAAGATAATTCATAGCTTTTATAAATTCGAATTATATATAACTGGACATTATTTTTTACTTCACCTGTAAATAGGTGGTATTTATGCTATGATTAGTTACGGATAAAACACCTAATAATGCGTTATGCGGTTTAAGTTCTCATAAATAATTTATATAGGCCCATTAACTTTTCTCGAGCAGTTAACTTTTACTTAACCATGGGTAACTAACCAATACTAAATATTTATCCCTATGAATATTTAACCATACTAACTTATCAATATTTTAACTCTGGGTAGTTAACCTTAGTATGAAATGTCAGAATAAAAACAAAAGGAAAAACAAAAATTAATAACAAAAAAATTTTTTTTCAATACGGGAAAATTAAAAGTTTTGCTCGCGGTTTTTTGTGTGTTTCTGGTCATAAAAAAAATAATACACTTGACCACGTCCTTTTTTTTAAGATTCGCGGTCGCTAAATACTATAAAATGATTGTGTCTTTTTGCATACTACGCGAGATGATTTAATTAAATCCATTTGGTAAGTCTATAAAATAAAAGTGGAATTATTTGAACTATTAATAAGTATTTCGTGCTAATCGAGACAACCGCGGAAAGATTCGCGCATAAAGTTAAAAAAAAAAATAGTGGCAATTTTGTGATAGATTATTAAATTAAGGCAATTTATGTGATCAGCACATCAAAGTGAGTAGAAAAATAATCGCTGTGCATGATTTTGTATTTTTTTGTAATTGCGAACTGTGGGTTGTCCAGCGGTCCCTCACATACTTTTAAAATATTTAAAACATGATTGGTTCACATTTAGTTAATTTGAGAGTGATTTCTATGCCCTTTTTTATATTTAAGAATAAAATTCAGTAGTCTTGTACTTCACGTGTACCAAAATTCTGCAAATCCTTTATATCACACCTCAACAAACTTTCAGGGGTTTGAGCTTTGATACATGATTTATTTTGAATTTGCTACGCTGATTCCAAATCCTTATATGCAAGTTACCCAAAATTGATGGAATACTTGTTTTTCTGAGAGTGGTTTTCAAAAGATTTTTTTCTATAACGAAGCAAGTAAAATATCAAAAGTATGTATCAAGCTTCTACCAACAGCGACTTTTCATTTTGTAGAGGTGTATAATTCGTGTCAAATTGTTCTAATATTGGTCACCATTTTTGGTTTTAATTACTTCAGACAGATTTTGGCTCCTATAATTAAATAGAAAAAATTTGTGCACGATTTTAACTACTGATGCAATTTTTGTAAATTTTGGTAAAGTGGGGAAATGCACATTACAAGTATAAATTATTAAAATATCTTATGTAGGGTGAATTCTTCTCAAATAGCCTTGGTTAAGTTTCTTAACCACAGAAATTTCTAAGGTTAAATTTTAGCATTGGTTAGAAGAAATGCTTGGTTTAGATAAGTTATTCAAAAAATATGTTTACCAGTGGTTAAGGCTAGTATAGGTCTTAACAAGGGAATAAATTGAGATAAGTTAACGGGCCATAGACTTTAAGTTCGTGATTCCGAACTCTGTTTTTAAAACTTTAGTTCTATAATTTACAAATAAGCCAAACACAGAGTATTTCGGCATTTTTAACCTCGATTTTCTAAAACATGTGACGTGATTGAGACATTTTAAAAATATATTTGGAATCAGCATGTCTAAATCTCTAAAAATGTAGTACCAACGTAAAAATCCCTGAAAAAAGTTCATTGTGTAAAGCTGTGTAAATTAAAATTTAACCTAGTTCCAACTTTTGTTTGTTAATTGTTTTCAACCATGAACATATTTTTCCAAACAGACTTGAGAAGTATTGCGAATCATAAAAATGCGATTCGGAAAGAACAATTTGCGGTTTTTTTAAACGCTTTTTTAATAGTTTTTTGAGTTGGATGGTATTTATAATTAAAGAAATTATAATGTGCGCTGTTTATTTCTATTTTTAGTTTTTAAATTAAAATGTACATGTACATTAGACTGTCCCTTAAAATAGGGATTTGTCGATTTTCGTTCATTACACCCTACAGTTTTATTGGAAATGTTCCCAAATGGAAGAAATCGATTTTTTTTTTAAAAACGTTAACCCGTGCCGAAAGTTGGACGAAAATGGCCCATTTTGGAAAAAAAGTGTATTACTATTAAAAATTCCCAAAATTCGAAATTTCGAAAAAAAATATTTTTTATTCCATTTATTCATTTAATATAGTCAAAATGATTCAGTCACGGAATTTTGACTTTATCGGATATCATTAACCCACTTTAGCCTGAAATCCAAAATGACCCACAAATTTAATAAAAATGTAAAAACTTGATTTTTTAAATTAATTTTAAAGATTTTTTAAAATGCCTAATTTAGAGATGTCGATTGCTATTTGTACCACATAATAGTTGATATTAAAGAAAAAAAAAAATAAATTGGAAAAATGATAATTCGAGTTTGTGTTTGGAGCGACTGCTTTCAAGGACATTTTACAAAAAATGCTCATTTTGTTAAAATTTGAATGTTTTCATCAAAATTTACACAGTTTTCGGAAAAAACATTTAAATTTGGTTGGACTATAATTACCTTTACATTTGTTAAAAAAATCTTTGACCCTTAGTGGCCTGGGATCAGAAAAGACCCATGAAACTTAATATTAATTATGACTACGAGATTGTAAAGCCATTAAATTGATAAAAAAAGATATCAACTGGATAAAAATAATTATTTTATGTAATATGATCCAGGTGGTATTTTCATACTTTTAGCCAAACACGCCCCACTAGGAAATTTACAGAATAACATCTTTCATAATTTTCGGAAAATTATCACTTCAAGTTAATTAAAAAAAATCTTTTTTCCATTTGATAAAAATTATTATTTTGTTTAACTTGATCCATATAGGGTTCATTTTTTTTATTAAAAAGGCATAGTGCTTTTTTACGTTTTTTTAAGCGAAAAAAACGCTTTTTACGCTTTTTTGCAAAAAAAATTGCGCTTTTTACACTCCAAAAGTTGGCAACACTGAACGTTGACTGCCATGTGAGCCAACATTTTTAAAAAGTCTAAAAAGTTTATATTAAAGTGTTGTTTCTTCAAACGCGTCGTATAGACCAAATACAATTAACATTGTCATTAATATGTATTTTTATTAATTCTAATTTAGTAGGTTTGAGGTTAAGAAGAAGAATAAACCTTCCTCAAAAGTTATAAACACATTAAATTTGCAAATCAGACTAGATCTAGTTTCTGCCTTTTTATGGACAGGCTTAATCAGTGATCTTCCATTAAATTGTATTATTGTCTATATTTCTATTGTCAGATTGTCTCTATATGAATAATTTCAGAAGTGATCAAACAGACATATACAAACATTCTACTTCAGATTTTCTCTGTTTATCTTCTTATTTCCTCCGTGTCACCTTTACACAAATATTGCCACATTGACATATGGTTTGTACGTACAAGTGCAGGCAATTTGTGTATATTGGAGACGGACAGCCAACAGGGCATGGTTTATTTTTTATAGTAAAGTGTTGTTTTTTCAAAGATAAGAGGAATATTTCGCAAAGATAAGAGGAATACGCATACGTACCAAATTTCATGTCGATCAGAAATATCGTTTTTTCGTTGATATGCTTCTCGAATCACCCAATAACAGCTTTCAAAAAAGCAATAAAAGTACTATGACTATGACTGGGTTCATTTTGACTTTTATTTCTACAACATATCTGAGTTTTGTGAAAATCGCAGTTTGTATCTTGTAGTACCTTCCTTGCGAGTCGATTGAATGTAGCCTGTTCGTCTATCTCTTATTAAAATAATTAAGTCACTCGTTGTTGGCTTTAATTTAACCCACTATAGAATTGAGATACAATCTTGAGGCCGCGGCTGCGGATTACGGCGCGGCGAGAAAAACAAATTAAATGAGCACCAAATGTGTATGAGTGTTTATGTGGAGAGCACCAAGTATGAAGGAAATGAGGTTTTTGTTTCGGTATAGAACAATTTTTAATTTTTTCATTTTAACTTTGGTGAAGATCAGTATAATAAACATTTTAAACAAGGATATTACAAAATAAAAGTTCAATCGTTATTATTCTTTAAAAATATGGCAACATTGTGAGAGAGTGTGAGAATGAAAATAGAGGAGTATGAGAGAAATTTAATTTTAATTTAGAGAGAACCAGCATTGCATTTTAAGTGTTAAAACCAGTGTTGCCATTTCAGTGCTTTTCGGGTATTTTTGGTGCTTTTTTCATTCTTGTACCCGGTGATTTTTTACAAATACCCGTTTAAAAAAAGCGGGTATTTACAGTGCTTTTTCAGATTTCTGGCAGTGCTGTTAGTGCTTTTTGTACAGTTCATATTTTTGATATTTGTTCTTGTTTTTTAATATTTTTCTCCAATTTTCTGTCAAAGTTGAAAAAATAATACGAACTAAACAAAAAATACATTTTTTCACAATGTTTGTAGTACAATTTTAAATAGCAACTTCGATATATTTAAACTTCAAAATTTGTAGATATTAGTTTGGTGCTTTTTTACCCTTTTTTCGGTTATTTTTGAACTTTTTTTACACGATTTTACAAAGCTAAAATGTGTTTTTAAATTCTTGACTAAAATGTTTCAAAAAATTTATATCGTGCTTTTTTACCCCATTTTTGGTAAATTTTTACCCTTTTTACCCGTTTTCACAATGTTCACGGTGCTTTCCTACCTTCAAAAGTTGGCAACACTGGTTAAAACTCCATATAAAAATAAAAGAAATGCAGAAGAAGACGCAAGGTTGTATCTCTACTTATACCTCGGCTGTAGTTGAGCATATTTTTATATGAAGCCCGAAGTACTTCGTGAGCTAAGATAATAGACTCACTAATAGGGTACGTTGAAAAGTTTTTCAGTGCTTGTAATTTTCACTCTTGTAACTTTAAGTCTTTCGAAATAACAGGTCATATATAATGAAACCTTATATCTTTTACAGATCTAATATTTTCTATAGTATAAAAATATTTCTGTACAAATAAGTTTATCCCTAATACACACAGATGTAAGAGTTGCTGATGAATTTGTATATGATACATTCCTTATTGCAGTGATGATGATTTTTCTGTTTCAAATTGCACTTGTAGTTGTTATTGTTTAATTTTCAACTTGTGGAATATAAAAGTGGTCTTATGCATTTGTTTTTGTACATAATTTGCAGCTAAATTACGTTAATAACACAAATTAACTTGATTTTATTAATTTGAAATTGTATGTTTTTTATTTATTTTATTATTATATGTTCACGTTTTTGTTACATTTACATTAATTAATTAATTAAGAGAAATGTTATGTTGTTATTTGTAAACCATTGAGAATCCTAAGTAAATATTTACCAAATTCTTGTTGTATAAATCAACTTTAACTAAAAGGTTAGGCAACCCGGAAAGTTTTTGATGGTTATGTGTTCGGGATGTCTCAGAACAATATTGCGATAAAAATCAAAATCTTCGTTAGATTCGTTTTAGCTAATCTCTTGCGAATTTGCCAAAATTTCATTATTCAAAAACTATCAGCGATTTGACAAAAACACTTCAGACCAAAATTATTCCTCGGGATGCTACAATTGCAGTTAAAAATAACTGCAATTGTAGTCAAAGTAACTAAAATATCAGTCAATTTTAAATGTAATTACAGTTCTTTTAGCTGCATTTTCACATCATTTCACCAATATAATTCTCTTAGTGCAGTGGAAGCTTGGCCAAGCTTTGTTCTCAAATTTCGCGAAAACTATTCACAATATTTTGAAAAATTTCTTAATGATTTTGTTCGAAGACAGATTTTGTTTATTTAAAAACTTTTAAAATTTATCGACACTACTAGAATTGCGGTAAAACACTGTCTATACTGCATTTATCTGGTTTGAGCTTTACTGTTTTATTTTGTGTACTGTAAGTGTCATATTTTCTTTATTTTCGAAGTTGAAAGAAAATGACACTTCAACCCTCCAATGCCCCAGTTGGACAAAAAGCGGCCTTCAGATCTTAAAATAGTTTCAAATAACAATTTTTTATTGAATATAACTACACAGAAAAAAGTATCACAAAATTTTAAGTAATTAAAAAAAATTGTTGGCTTTTTACTTAGATATCTAACAATTTTTTTATTAAATGTTTGTAAATTGTATCAAAAATATCAAAAAATAGCCTTAGAATTTTTTGAAACAAAAAAAAAAAAACAAAGCATTTATTTTTTGTTTTCAATTGCTCAAATGTTTGTAAATTGTAACAAAAATTTCAAAAAAGTATTTTTTTTTTGTCAATACGACAACAAAAGCGAATAATTGTTTTAATATAACAAACTCGTTGTTGAATTTTATTTTTTTATTTTTAACAAATACAAACAAGTTACAAAAAAAAATTATTGTATTTACAAAACACATTGTTAAAAAAAAATTGATTTTATTTTTAACAAATTACAAAAAAGTTACAAAAAGGGATTTGTATATACAAATTCCATTGTTGGTGCCTTTTTAAAAAATTTTTTGTTTGTTTATGCAAAAAAGGTGTTTAACATTACAAACAGAATTTTGTAAATTTTTTCTGTGTACCTATCTGATAATAGTAAGTAGTTACTTTTATTATTATTTTTGTATGGCGTTCCAAAAATATATCGTTACCTATACACAAAAAAAAAAGCAGGCACCAAGAATTGAATTTGTAAAAACAAACGATTGAATTTGAAACAACAAATAAAATTTAATACGACAAGAGCTGTGTTTTCGTCTTAAAAAACCTCAAAGTGCATAAAAACGCTTTTAAGAGAAAAACTAACACATTACTTTTCTTATGCACGTTAACTTTTAACACGGATAATTATCAACATTGAAAACTCAACGTTTATACATTTTCACATCTAACGTAACTTATTCTAGGAACTTTTGCTGACGTACGTTCGATTATAACGGAAAAATTATAAATATAACCTGTTTAAAAAATTTTTATACTACAATCGGTTTAACGTAGATTTGCTTTAAATACTGATAGGCATGAGACAAAATACAGCTAAGATCGTATTAGAATTTGGACTTGAGGTAGAACAATATTCTAACTAAATATGTGAAAGTATACCCAACAAAAACCTGGTAATGACAGGTCATTACCATGCGGATTACCAAGTAATGATAGGTTATTACCTTTTGCATTACTTTAACATACAAAATAATGACTTACTGATAATCAGTTATAGAAGTATTTATATATTATTGCAAAGTAATTACTAGGGCAAGGAATTCCATGCAAATGCATGTTATTTCTCGATAGTCCAAAACTAATATAGGGTGAGTTCCTAAACGTCAAAATACATTGCAGTGATGCGGTTTTACTACTGTTTCGATACAAAGCAAACAAGTGTGTTGTTTACTATGTAATAAAAACATGTCAACAAAGCATCAACAAAATTTGTGATGCACAGTTTGCTTTTTCTACGCGCATCAATTGCGTTTAGGAATTCATGACTTTGTTCAGTTGCATTGCAAATGACGTTTTGGAACTCACCCATAGACTAAACATTTATCCGAATCATCAAATTTAGAACAAAATGGCATCGATTTGTATTTTTGTATATTTTGTCATAAATGCATGTTTTTGCATATTTTGACTTTAAATGCACATTTGGTGTCTTTTTAATGTATATTTTGTGCTTTTCAATGCATATTCGTGCATATTGTTCGTTTTTAGTAGCATTTTTTATTTTGTAAAAAAATATAAAATACATAAATGATACGTTTTCATATTTTGATTCAATCAAAATAAACATTCTTAAAACTTTATTGACCTATGGGAAATCTTCGAGTTCTGTGTCTGTTTGCAAACACCTTGCCCTAGTAATTACTAACTGGTAATTGATTAAATAAGTACTGATTTATTCTTTTTTATATTAATATTTTATTTGTTAAATGGTTTCGAACATTTTTCCAACTGGGTAAAAAATTTTCCGAGGTAAAAAGTTATATTTCCAATATGACCAACTATTTCACAATGTAGGGTAACCACTTATTTCCTAACTTCTGAGTAACCACTTATTCTATCTTTGTGAGTAACTACTTATTCTTTCACTATGGGTAACTCGTTATTTGCACTTTTTTTATAAACGAGAGAGTAATGACCACCCATGAATATTTGGATATCGGGAACAAAAGTAATGTTGCGAGTAAATAGGCTGGTAAGTAGTGAAACCCTTTGTGTGCTACTTAATCGCTTAATTACTCGGTAATGTCTGTCTTTGTTCAGATAGAAAGTCCGAAAAAACAATTTTTGTATTTTTTAATGCAAAAATTAAAAATAATTGTTAAAACAAACAAACTAAATTTTTTAATTGAAGTTTTATTTTCAACAATTTTTTTTGTTTAAAATGTTTGTAAATTACTAATTTTCATATTTAAATTTGCTTCTTCTTCTTCCTATAAATGAGCTCTAGAAGAAAATTTTTTGGTACCCAAGTAAAAAAGTTTTGACATAGTCATATAATATCATATAAAATTTTGTATAATTATATATTGGAACAAATATACCAAGATATAATTATATAAAATTTTACAAAATTATATCCTAAATATATAACTATATCTTGTTATATATTGCACAATATATAGTGCAACATATTATAATATCCAATTATATGTAGACCTATATATATTTACATATGCCTCATACAATTATGTATAATTGTATCGAATTATATACCATTATATCCAGTTGGATATGATTATATTATATTTGATACATTTGGATGAGGACAATATCCGGATAAAACTGTATCAAACCATATCTTATTCCATCAAATTATATCCAATTGTGTAAAATTAGATCTAATATGATAATAATACGATCTAATTTGATACAATTAGATGTTCTCATTTTTCGGATGTTATTATATATAATATCAAAAGTCATATACTTTTTTTTTACTAGGGTAATTAATTCTAATATTAATTACGATTGTCCTATGGTTACAAACACTTAACTAAAAAAAATGAATTTGGAAAAATTTTGCACAGCAGCAACACAACTTCTCTAATCAACACTCGGTATCCAAATATTGAATGTGAATAAAGCACATCATAATGTGATAATTACTTGTGAAAAAGGAGAAAAAACATTAGGATATTAAATTAAAATTAAATAATATTAAATATTAAAAAATCAACTATTGGACTTAAGGTTTGATTAAAAACCTATTAGAGATTAAAAACTACAAAAATTGTAGGAATTCCTTTTTACATTTGGCTAGGGCAGAGATTTAATTTCCGATTTTTGGCACATATTTAGGTTTTAGGCAAGTTTTTTTTGTTCTCCTTTTAATTGCACAAGATTTTGGCCGAAATATAAGAACACAAGATAAAATACTTTATTCCTGAAAATTAAGGCAAAATAGAAATACATTAAATTGCCCCTGTATAAGGTCAAAAGTCAAATTTTAAGAGATTTTATTTTTTTATACTGAATTTAGACTGAGCAAAAACCACGTGGTTTTTGTACAAAACTAAATTACAAAAGCCAATTCATTTACACTGGTCATTTAGTTTTTCTTTGTCACATCACTTTTTTATTAAACACCACAATTTTAAACTAAAACCGAAATATTTAAAAAAAATATATTTTGGACACTTGCTTTACTTCTATATTCGTTGTAACAGGGTGTATTGTAAAATAAAAGAAACCGAGTGTATCAAAAATGCAAATTTTAAATATTTTTCTTGGTTTTTGGCAAAAACTAGTTAGAATGCTGCTTCAGTTTGTATTTAAATTGTATAGAAAAACTAAAAAAATTTGGTAGTTTTCTGCTCAAAAACGAAAAATGATCAAAAACTACTAGTTTTTGCCCAGTCTAAAACGGCATTCACACATAAGCCCTAAACACGTGTTTAGCTAAAACGAGTGTAAAAGAATAAATAACTTTTGTAATAGAATAATGAGCTTAAATACGTGTTTTAGCTAAATACGTGTTTGAGAACTAGGTGTGAATGCAGCCTTAATATACTATTAAACATATTAATATAACAGATATTCCTGAGCGGATATTGATGAAACTTCCTGATATTATTTTTCCAGGTCTAAAAATAATATTCTTAATTTAATTTTAGAAAATTACTGGTTTATGTTCAGGTTTTACTTATTTAATCTAAATATCGACTAATTTGTATTAGTTTTATAAAAAAGCTCTGTGACGAAACTTAAGAAAATTTCTGTAAATTCGATATTTCGCTGAATTCGATATTCAAAATTAGAGTGAAAGAAGTGTCAGATAGAAAAATCTTGTTAAAATAGGTAGAAGCTAACGTCATCTGTTGATCACTTTTTGAACTATTTTATGGATCTAACAAATCCAAGTGATTAAAAATGCGTTTATTATTTTACAGAAAAAATATATTTAGAGCTTACATCTGGGTTAATTTACCCACAATAAAAATCGAGTTGCTTCTACCTATATTTGCCGCAAATTCCCGAAAAGACCCAAAAATCAAAAACGGTTGGTATTACATTTTCATAGATATTTATAATTTACTTCACCCAGGGAATTTATAAATAAGCAGACACATTCATGAAAATTAAGCGACTCTAAGGATTTAACATCATTTGAAATAAATAAATTCACTTATCATAAATTATCTAGTATAACAACAATAGTTAATATAAATTTTAAAAATTTCCAATTGATTACAAAAATGGTAGTAATCATAGCTTAAATGATACCAAATAATTCGATATGAAAACATTTATTGAATTTAAATTAAACAAATACGGAATACGAAGTGCATACAACCATACAAACATACATACTCGTACGTTTTACATTATTCTAGAGAATAATAAAAAAAATTCAACAAATATTCAACGATAATAAATCGTTTTCTAGGAAATCCAGTTTTGGTTTTTTGTGCTAAACTACAGTGAAGTACAACAACAACGTTTAAGTACGATCGAGTAAAATGAACAAAATAATAAAAACGTGATTTTTCTAAACTAGATTTAAAAGTAAAAATATTTTTTTTTCTTATAGAAATATTTTTTAGCTTTACCGCAGTAATGCATTAAGCCGGTACTGAATGCTGGCTGGAGTGGTGTATAGTGTAAATGTACCAAATCTTTGTATGTTTTTTACTACATACTACATCTTTTGGATCACAATGGTGTGGCTCCAATAATGATTACAATATCTTTAGTAACTTGATGTTTGGTTTCAATTTTTGTTGTTGTTGTTGTTATTTAGTTTTTGTGGTAGCAATCACATATCGATTGTATGATGGTAATATTGTTCAGCAGCTGATGAATATGGAACTTGGCTTTGACTTTCAAACATGACTTTGGCCACTCTCGACGACATTACATCACGAATACATCATCATCGTCATCAGCAACATGATCATCGTGCACCAACATACAGCAGTAACTATGTTTTCTACATACTACGAATAGAAGAGTAAAACATGTGCAGTACAAAATAAAAACAGTAATTGTAGCATAAATTGACGCTTGTACAGAAAAAAATGTCATAAATAAATAAAATACAGACAAAAAATATACACAAAAGTGGCTAAAACAGAAGCCATACATACAGACATGTTTTAAAAAAGTATATTTGCAACATTTTTAGCCGCTAAATAAAATACCATAAATGATCGACTTGATTTTCAGTTGTTAGTGACCACATACAAATGTTTCTTACACATCCTCGTATATACAAGATAAACCGTGGTGGTCAATCGGAAATCCTAAAGAGATGAGTCAAAAGTTATTTGGTCAATAGCTTAATTGCTAGGATTTTATAGCCATCATAGCTGTGAACTCGTAGGAATTGCTTATATAATTTCAAATGTTTTGTTCCAACTATAGCCGCACTTATAAAACAGCTGATGTGTGAGGTTCTAAATAATTTAGACATATGTATAAAAGACCTTATAACTAAAAGTTACATCTAAAGCACCGTAAGTTATTTCGATTTCACGTGAAAAAACTGTTATACTCCATATAAAAAAATGATTTTTCACAATAATGATTTACACGTGAAAATTGTGTAGAGTTTGTTTTCACGTAAATTTAATGTACAAGACTATTATTTTTCTTGGGAAAAAGTAACATTTTGTGTTTATTGTGATTGTGTCTTTGTTATAAAATTAAAAAATTCTTTTCCCTAAATTCATAAACGCTTTGTAAAATTATAGGAGGTTTATTGAACAAATTTTGTATGAAAATGACGTTTTGTAAACCTGCTATAACTTTACAAGGCATTTATGAATTGAGGGGTTTATTTGTATAAATTAAATTACAATTTCAGGACTTTAAAGTTCAAGTGAAACTTTACCACGTGAAAAATAACTTACGGTGCTTAAAAAAATTTTTTTTAATGTAACATAACTATAGACGCACTTTCAGAAAAAAGGATTTGGAAGTTAAAAACATTTGAGTAAAAAATTGAATAAAATAATTTGTTGTTAGGTAAAGTCTACCTGATTTTGATTAATACCAAAAATTCCATTTGGCATCCACCATTTTCCAGTGTCCACCAATTTTGTTCATTCATTGGTCTTCAAACACGAGTTTTTGCTCTTTCGAGATTAAAAACTGTTTGATGCTATCGATTTTCTGGAAAAAAATACATAGCGAAAATCCGTAGGTATTCTAGATTTAGCTCTTATCCCGAAAATATGTGGGTCATTCAATAGCTCTAGTATTTTTAGTTTGAAAGCATCGCTGAGTAAGTTGATTTTAAGACCTGATGCATTGCCGGGTTGAAAAATCAGTTTTTATGAACGTTTGAATTAACAAAATTGGTGGACAGTTGACAATTGTGGATGCCAAATGGGATTTTAGGTATTAATCAAAATCAGGTATGGACACATGTTCACAAGTTTCTCTGATAGAGAAAATCTCTGCCTTAAAGGGACTAGCATCATTAGGTAACCTGATTAGGCCTAGTATGCCGTATCTACAAGAGAAGACGCCAGAGCCTACCCCACAACTCAGCTTTAATTCGTCAGTGTAAACCTTGTCAAATCCCGTCGATGGATTACTCCAGTACCATTCCCTCCTACTCACAAAAATAAGTGATTACCGTATTGAAAATTAAACTAAAATTAATAAATTAAATTAGCTTAGTCATACCAAAATCTGATTCCTGAATATTTTGTGTGTTGCAACTAAAATTCAGTTGAATTTCTTTACGAAACCCAGTATTCAATTGTACTAATCGATTTCAGTCGTAGTTACCGAATGTCAATTGGAAATTGATAACATTTTTCTGTATGAAGAAGGGAAGCTGATCTGAAATGGTTAATCTACCGAAGTCGATCCTTGGAGCAGAGTATTCCGATTATAGTCTGAGATATGAGGGTAGCTGCATTTAAAGTCTAGCATGTTCATAGGTTCTCACCTACCATCATACTTATATAAATCAATGCGAATAACACTCTCATAACAACTTTTCGTAACTATTTCGTGCCTTTAATTCGGTTGTCATAACAGAATCATAACAAAATTTGATTCTGCCTTGGACTGTTACACATAAGGTTGCGGGTTTGATCCCCAGCCAAGGCAACATAAATTTTTAAAAAAATATGTATGCATGTTCTATCGATCATACATATCGTAGTGTCCTCCTTCGGTGTTCCCATATCACTTAACCCCAACGAAGTAAAATAACATAACAGGGCTATGAACCAAAAAGATTCAACAAAAGTTCCCCAACTCTCCATTTGATGGCGCGCAACAACTGTTCTAAAATGCACCACCAATTACTATATTAAAGCCCTTAATTTTTCACCACATTTCATATCTTCTCTACCCCCTTTCTAAAGAAAGCAACACGTTAACTAATGGGAAGAATTTCCTGAAAGTTGATTCTCTTTTTAAAGAAAAAAAAGGGATTGTGAGTGAATACAAAGCATCTTATTGAGATCGAGTTGTTATTTTACTATTAACTCTAATACAAACTGGGCGCTTCATCTTGTACAGTTGGTTCATAACTACCTGCTTTGCAGTTGACGTCCACTAAACACTACAGCCATAAGTGAGTACATAGGTACTGGGCGTACGATTTCCGTTCATATTCACTGACCTAACTTCCGAGTTCTCTGTCTGCCGACAATAGTTTAGCCGAAGACGATTCCAAGATATTTGGCATAAAGGCTGAGTTCACAGCCCTGAAGCCTCAGCGGTTTCCTAGTGGTGAAATTACTAGTTATGTTTTATTCGGATTCAATTCCAGACCAAAGAGTATACCGAGCTACCCACTTGGGGGTGGCAAGAGCGATTACTTCCGGTTTCACACCAAGTATCCCCCGAAAATGTCGCCCAGATTCTCGTCTGGCGGCAGCTAGAGTGAGAAGCCGTTCAGCTGAGTAACCTGAATGGCAGTTCGACAAATTTACGTCTCATGTAATTAGGTACCAGACACTGAAAGTCAACTGTTTCTTTTACCGTATTTCGGCTCACCTTCCTAGAGGTTGCTGGCACCCCAACACTAGGATCGGATCAGTGAAGGTGGCCCAATCAGTCGCTTTGTCTTAAATTTATATTATTAACAAAACCACAACCAATAAAGATTATAAGCAACGGATCCCCATGACGGCGGCCTTTAGATGGAAAAAATTTCGCGAATTGGAACATGGAACGTGCGCACACTTCTAGATCCATCTAAAGTGGCACAAGTATGCAGAAAATTTAATTTATTTATTTTTAATTTATTTTTTCAAATCATTGGTACAAATAAGACTTAGAGTCTCTTAAAGCACCTCAAACATTTTTAGTCACAATGATTAAATGCTTAAATAATTAAATGCTTAAATAAAATATATAACTAAGTACTTAAAAATAAACAGTAAAAATACTAAAGAAAAAACAAGTTCCTCCGTATGTATAATTTTGTGTAAAAATATTAAATTTCGAATGTTTAGATATGAAGTTAAACTACATCCCAAGATTTGAAGGGAGTATTGAGATATTCTGTCATATTTTCTCTTGTTGAATACAAATCTAGCACAATTATTAATAACAATTTGTAATTTAGTATTAGATGTAGCATCGAAGTTTCCAAAAACAATTGCTCCGTAAGTCAAAATTGATATAAGTAACGTTTTCACCAATTTGAGCTTAATGTGACTCGGAACAAACGCTGATGCATACCAGAGTTTCCGTAAAGCACAATACATTCTCATAATTGTATAATTAATACGATCTTTGCAATTAAGCTCGGAATTAATTAAAAACCCAAGGTTTTTTACAACTCTCACATATTCAACAACTTTATTCTGCATGGTGATATCTGGCAATATTTCAGAAGAGCAACTGCCAATTAATAAGGCTTGAGTTTTCGAAGCACTAATTAATAGATATTTTCCAACGACCACGGCTAATTTCGTACAAGTCCTCATTAAGTCGGCAACCCAAATCTTCTACAAGTCCAGGAAGACGCGAAAGAATTTATCTACTACAACCTGCTACTTTTGGGACAGTGCGAAACTAGATGGCCAAAATCGGGAAAAATCAATACCTCCGACAATCTAAAATTTTTATATTCCGGCAAGTCTGATGACCAGCCAAGATCAAACGGTGTCGGTTTTTTACTATCAAAAGAAGCTTATGATGCAATGATTAACTGGAAGCCATATGGAGACAGGATAATAACGGCTAGATTCCGAACCAGACTTCGAAATCGCACCTATGTACAGTGCTATGCACCGACTGAAATGTCGGAAACATAGCAAAAATAACATTTTTATAGCCATTTAAATAGTGTCCTATCCGCAATCCCCCGCGGAGACATCGTTGTAGCGATTTCAATGCTCAGTTAGGCCCCGACAACACAGGACGAGAAAATATAATGGGTAAGCACACAATTGGCAGGCTTACTGAAAACGGTAGTGTCATTACTGAGGCATGCAGCAACGCCAATCTTGTGATAGGAGGCACCCTATTTCCTCATAGGAAGGTACACAAAATCACATCGGTATCGCTAGACCATGAGACAGAGAACCAAATCGATCACATAACTATTAGCAAGACATGGCGACCATCATCTGGTTGTTGGTAGCTTGCGAATAAAGGTTGCTGCAATCCGCAAACCTGAAACTATAGCTGGAAAATACGACATAGCTAAGCTAAAAAATCAAAAAACACCCCAATAAGCAATTTTGCTGGAATTCAAGTTGAAATCAAGTGTAATTCCAGTCGCATTTTCCATTTTCAAGCCATTTTCAAGAAATATACTTGAATTACATTGTTATTCAATAGCATATTCCAGCAAAATGGATGCTTGAATTCAAGTCGAACATAACAGTGTTAATTTACTTGAATTCATGCCTTGAATTGAAGTGTAATTCAAGCTTCAAACTAGAGTTTGCTAAAAACCGAAAAAGTTGAAAACCGCGGTTTCGGTTTTTCAAAATTATAAAAACCGCGGTTTCGGTTATTTTTCGGTTTTCTTACGATATTAATAGAATTGTTTTAAAATAATTTAATATGTATGTATAACAATTAAATATTTTAATACATTCAAGATATTTATTAAAATTCGATTAAATTTCTCACTCGAATAAAGGCAATAACACCATTGCCGGGGGGAGGGGGGGGGGGGGGAAAGCGGAAACCGTTATAAGTAAAAATTTTTTATTCTTTTTTCGGCAGATTAAACTGTATTTAAAGAGTTTAAATTTGGAATTTAGCAATTTGTTTAAAACAATATAAAGTTGAAATTTTATACAATAAGTTTCGCGGACTACGAAATAAAACTTTGTGAAAAATAAGCGGTGAAAATCTGAACTGAATACGTGAAACTCAATATCTCTTAAACTACACAGAAAAAAGTATCACAAAATTTTAAGTAATTAAAAAAAAATGTTGGCTTTTTACTTAGATATCTAACAATTTTTTTATTAAATGTTTGTAAATTGTATCAAAAATATCAAAAAATAGCCTTAGAATTTTTTGAAACAAAAAAAAAAAACAAATCATTTATTTTTTGTTTTCAATTGCTCAAATGTTTGTAAATTGTAACAAAAATTTCAAAAAAGTAGTCTTAGAATTTTTTGAAACAACAAAAAAAAAACAAATCATTTATTTTTTTTTTGTCAATACGACAACATAAAGCGAAAAATTGTTTTAATATAACAAACTCGTTGTTGAATTTTATTTTTTTATTTTTAACAAATACAAACAAGTTACAAAAAAAATTATTGTATTTACAAAACACATTGTTAAAAAAAATTGATTTTATTTTTAATAAATTACAAAAAAGTTACAAAAAGGGATTTGTATATACAAATTCCATTGTTGGTGCCTTTTTAAAAATTTTTTTGTTTGTTTATGCAAAAAAGGTGTTTAACATTACAAACAGAATTTTGTAAATTTTTTCTGTGTACATGACTTTTGGTGCAATTTCTTACTAAAATTATAATCCTCAGCTTATATTATCTGTAGTAGTAAAAACAAAAAATATTTAAAGTAATATTTAATGGAGAAATTATTCATTCCAATTAAATACAGAATTTTGTAAAATAAGAGCTGAACCCTTTTCGAAATTTTTGGCTCAATAATATGTAATTCAATTAATTATTTTAATTGCTTCAAGTATTTGCTAAAAACCGACTTATTTTTGTCGGTTTTCGGTTTCGGTTTCGATTAAAACCGAACAGCAAACTCTACTTCAAACATAGTGAAAAAATACTTGAATTCAAAGCTTACAGTAAAGCACAATTCAATTCGGAAGTACTAAATACCGCTCATAATATAATTAATCTGCCAAAATGTTTCCATGCTAAAAATTATGTCTATTGATTTGCAAAATAATAACATTTAAATCCAGAATATAAACATCCATTTAAAAAATTATCACTAAAAGACTGGAACCGTCAGAAGATGTAACAGATCAGGATTAAAATTTTTAAAAATGGTCATATGTATATGATAATAACTGGCATTCATATTGTTTGTGTTCCAGCACGTGTATATTAAAAAAACGGTCAGGTATTTTGTTTGAAGATGACGATGGTAGGTAGATTCGCCCGTAAATAAAGTAAGTTGATTCTCCCAGAATTTTGTATGTCCATTTTCAGATACTGTTTTTGAGGTCTACGCTGTTCTACAATAAAAATATGATAATGTATGAGAAACATAATTTGTTTGCCAAATTCTAGTACGCTTACCATTTTTATTTAGCTCTTTAAGCGAAAAAACCAAAAATATTTCAATTATAATCAATTTTTTTTTTGTATTTTTGTAGAGTTTGATTGACCCTTTGCCAGTACCTTACTATCCTGGCAGAGTAACGATTGTCGTTTATTGATTCGCAGAATGTTTTCCGTGGGTTTCGCTTGACCATCGTCATAACAGGGAAAGTAACATTTATCTGTTCGTGTCAAGAGAGCAAGAAACTTTAAACGCCTCATCTACTGTCCTTTCAGGGACACATAAGTTTTTCAAAGATTTCTGAAGAATATTTCCTTTCGAACGTGCAGGTTGCATTAAAAAATATTTAACTGTGATCCTAAAATAACCTCTTATAGGACACTCTCCACTTTTTAAACAGTACTGAAGAATAATCTAAGATCAGGTTAACATCTATAAGCTCTTCACAACCTCTAAGATTTTCGAAACTCTGGAAAATAAAAATCATTACAAAATTTCATATTGTTAGGTTAGTTAGTCTAAATAAATTAAGAAAATACTCACATGTCTTATAATAATTTCACGAAAATATTTACATCACTTCCTTTGGTGAGGCGTCTCACCTACATATGTGCCATTTAACAGGTTCTAAGAACACTATTAAAGAAAAAATTTGAACGCATTTTAAAACGGTTTTTTAATTTTATTTTTTTTAATTAAAAGACATGTTGTTGTTGTATTTGCAAAAGAAATTCACCTTTACTATAAAAAAGAAAAAGCCGGTTTTAAATCACAAAAGTCGACTATTATTTTAATTTTCGTACCATACAAAATATTTAAAATATACCTTAAAATTCTGTTTTAAATTTGAAGTTTTCATTTGTTTTTATTTTATATTTATGTATTTTTTTGTTATTGTTTTCAAAATTTGTTTACATTTATTTACAAATTTCCTTTTTATTTTTGAATATTTTGTTTTGATTTCCAATTGGCATTATTTTAAAAGGTTTATTTAATGTATAGTACGGTTAAAATAAAACCTTTGCTTTAAAATAAAGTCGATTTTAACAAAAATATACATTTGAAAAATATTGATAGTAAGGCTGATTGATTTTAAATTTAGCTCTTTTTAATTTATTATCTGAAAATAAAAAAGTAAAGCGACTCTAGTCTTTACCATAATCCGAATTTTGTTTTATATATAGGAGAGCCTGGGGCAATTTGGGAATAGGCTCAAAAGAAGTATCTATACATATTTATTTTAATTCTTTTAGCTAATGTGTTTTTAGAGCATAGCTTTGAAAGACTTAATTCAATTTAAGCTTAAATCACGAAAAATGAAATTCAGATTATAAAAATGTTCATGTAACATTCCCTTAAACCATTCGTAAAGAATTCATTCATAAGCTTCATTCCCAAAGCTTTAATAAGAATTGAATGAATTCCCAACTTGAATCATTCAAATCGCATGTTCATTCACCATTTTACTAATTGAATGAAGAAATTTTATTACCATTCACTTAGTGCAGTGTAGTTTGAAACTAACATATAATCAAAACCACAGCATACAAGCTGTAACAAAGCATACGATACTATTTATTTCTGTTAGATGCATTTTAAACGTTTTTCATTTGTATTATGCTAATATTTCAGCAATTACATGTAAATTAAAATTTTTCATTTGACTAAGTGAATGAAAACTAATCATTTTTTATTCACAATTTTATTAAATGAATTCAGATAAATTGGGTTTCATTCAGTTAGAATTCAAACAAAATAGAATGAATTCATATAATTTAAAGCTATTGGGAATTAAGCTACCGAATTAATTCCATAAGAATGCTATTGCGGAATGAAATTTAACCCAAATTTCATTAATTTTTAAAAAGTGAATGAAAGAATTAAGCCTTTAAAACCTTTGGTTTAGAGTGTGTGTTTTGATTCTAATGTTTGCTTATAATTTTGAATTTTTAATTTTGAATTTTTATTTGTTAATAATTTTGAATTATGTTTATGTTACATTAAATTCTAAAATTGTTTATTTTAAAGTAATTTGAAAATTGTTTCGTTCAAAAATATTTATCTATTCTATGTGATTAATGTATCTATAAGTATTTACCAAATTACATATTGTTTTTACACCCTGAAAACAGATTCGGTGCTGACAACCCCATTTGTTGCCAATCGAATGGTTCAGTTGCATCAAATGAAGTTTTCGGTTGCGGCTACCGAATTATTCTTGATACAACTAAAATTCCGTTGCAACAGTCAAACTAGTCCTGTCTCAATTGGTTTTCTGTTGCCACAACTGAAAAATTCGGCTACCACAACCTAACCATGCGATTGACTACAAATGCGGTTATCAGAACTGAATCTGTTTTCTGGGTATACTGTAATATAATATATGTCTTGTGTATGGAATAACAAATAAATAAAAAAATAAATAAATATTCCCTAGAGTGGTTCGTATTACATTTTTTTCTTATTAGCAAAAAATAATTTTTTCTTTTTTAAAATTTTTGGTGGTTTTCTGAAACAGAAAATTTTGAAGAAAATTGAAAAAAGTTGGGGAAAGGTGGGAAATTAGCACAATTTTACCTTAAACCAAATAAATTGCTACCTGGCTTACATTTAATGTTTAATAATGACATATAAAAGATAAAAATATAAAGAAAAAGAAAATTTTTTTTGTCACATATAACATTGTCAAATCGTACGGTTAGATTTTGAGATGTGTCACCGTGTGATACCGTGTGATACCGTGTTGTTAGAAGTTTTCCTCAATACCAACGAATTGGAGTTTATAAAGTTAATTCAGTTCTTTAATTTGATCTTCACTGTACAGGAAGATATTCAATTTCAGCCCCCTAGTTTTTATCGCAGCTAATGGATATCGTGCTTTTAAAATATTTTTGTATTAATGTTTGGCAATGATTAAAATATTTTTGCATTAATGTTTTTTTTTTATTTTTTTATTACTGGCTAAAGCTTTATGCTTACCGAACTGTTATTTAATTACACAAAAAATTTTAAACGAGTTTCACTTACGAAACTGATAATATCAATTATTATTTTAATTAATTTTGTACCTATCATGCAAATGATAATATTAATTACAAAGAGTATGCGATTAATTGAAACAAATTAAATAATATAAATATTAGGGCTAGTCAAAAAAAAAAAAATTATTTTATTTTCGGATATCATCATTTTTTTAAAGTTTTTGCATAGAAAAAAAAATGGCGTTCTTTTTTCTTATTTATTTCAACTCCTTCCACTGGCGCAAGTCGGCCAAAAATGCTGAATTGGAGGTCCATTTTCTGCAGAGCAAAAACGGATGCATTTCTGGGAAATCTGACTTTACCATTCGATGCGACAGCAAAAATTAATATAAAAAACTTTTTTCAAAAATTTCAAAAAAGTTACTTTTTTATTACACACAATGAAAATATATTCCCTGCTGATAATATTGGTACAAAAATTTTTGATATACCGCTACCCGTTAAAGAGTTATTTAGTAATCAAATATGTTTAGTAAAAAAAAAAATCTTTGTAATAAACATTACAAAACTTACAAATTATTTTGTCATTCCTAAAAAATAAATTTAGAATGCGGCAGCGAGTATTGGAAGCTGCATTTTAATTAGCTCAAATACTTTTTCATTGAATTAAACCAAAAATCCAAATTTGATTAGCTAATAACTTTTTAACGGTTCGCGGTATATCCAAAATTTTTGTACCCATGTACTCTGCCGAAAATACATTTTCATTGCGTGTAATAAAAAATTTACTTTTTATAAGTTTTTGAAAAAATCGGATTTTCGAACCACTCTAATGGCTATCTGGTGTATTTTGAAAATGCAAAAAAAAGGTTTTGTGTATTAGATTTTGTTGTAGAATCGAATGGTAAAATCAGATTTCTTATAAATGCAGCTGTTTTTGCTCTGAAGGAAATGGTCTTAAAATTAGCGTTTTTGGCCGATTTGCGCCACTGGAAGGAGTTGAAATAAAAAAGAAAAAAATAACGCCATTATTTTTTTCTATGCAAAAACTTAAAAAAAATGATGATATCCGAAAATCAAATTTTTGTGACGAACTCTAATAAATATATTGCTGATTCAATTAAATATTTGCTTAAAAACAAATTTTATTTTAAACAAATCTTTAATTAGATAATTTCGGCTAATAATTTTGTTGTGTATACCAATCTTAATAGATCGGTTCTTGAAGAAGTTGTCGTCATCTATAGAAAAATATAGGTTAACTGAGTTTCTAATGACTATGTTTTAAACTGCGGTTTCTTAAATTAGCCTATGTTTCAAGAATGTTATTTAGAATATAATTTTTTTTTTCAACATAAATATTCAAATAGGTTGAACATCACTGACTACGTGCATTTACAAAACAAAAAACCTTTCATCAGTAAGTAAAGTAAAAGAAGTCTTTACAAAAAATGTACATTTGAGAATGTTTTTCTTGGTAAATTAACTAAAAATGCTGAAAACGCTACGTTTTTTCTTCTTTCATTTGTAATTTTACCAAACATATTCTCATCTCAGTGTTGATCTATAGATTGTAGACTTTTTGTGTCTACAAAAGAAGCTGCATTTATATTTGTTGTTGATATATATTTTTTAGAAGACAACTATTTGTCTGTAAATCATCAACACAAAAAAAGAAAATGAAAAAAAAACTATTGGTAATTTTTCCTATTTTACTAATGTCGCCACATTAATGAGTCTTAAATGTGCGACTTTCGTTGCAGTTGCAGTTGGTTTGTTGGTTTAACAAAATGTTTTTCTTTTAGAGTTTTTTTTTTTTCGTTAAAGATGAGCTAAATTGTATCTTGTTATGGTTTGCAACATACATTCATAATTATTCTTAAGTTTAACAACTTGTTCAATGTTTTTATAATTAGGAGTTCTTAAGAAATTCTAACTTAAGTTATGTTGGATAAATGCATTTTATTAAATAGTATATACGAAGGTGCTTTGATAATTTTTAATGGCATTTTGGAAAACATAACTCCACCTTAGTTGTAACCGATACGAAAATTCCTACAACCGCTATTCGGCGATTTGTTATCTACAATACAATATCCCCATAAAAAAAGTTCTTTCCTTGACAATACATTTTCCTCAGTTAAATTTAAAGCAGAAACTTCAGTTGCCACTTAAAAGAGTGAAAACGTCGCTTATGCTATAATTAAACTGATTTATTTATTTATCTATCAATTAAAGATTATCATCCAAACACACGTAGAAAAATACAAACGGAACAATATCGGTCCGACATTGCAGTCGGTACACTTAAAATAATACGTCAGTAGAAAAATCCTTCAAACGTGTTTCAAATCGAGTTGACTAATTTTTAACAAATTTTTAGTTGAAACACTGATTTTAACAAGCATTTTAGTTATCTTCATTTAACACAATACTAAAAATTCCTAGTACTTTAACTAATTTTGAGCGTTAATTCATTCCTGAAAGTGTAGAGGTTTTTTGAAAGCAAAAACTCTATGTAGTATTTGTCAGGAGAGTATTCTGAAGAAGAAAAATAGCAGTTTTTGAAAAAAAGTACTTACTATGTTAATTCATAATAAGGAAATTGGCCTCAAACTTATATAATAAATTTCTAATTAATCAATTAAAAAGGTGGAAAAAATTTTTTTTTTTTATTTTTTTTAAATAAAAATTAAAAACCAACATTTTGTTAATTTTTAAAATTATTTATAACTAATTTTTAAAAAAATTTTCATTAAATTTTACAAAATTTATTGTTAGAACATAATATTTTCATGTTTCTGTTATTACCTGGTAGATGGCGCCACCAATTTTATCCAAACTTTAAAAGATGGCGCTCTTTATTTTCCTCCCGATTTTTTAAAATGGCCCATATCTCGAAAACTAATCGAGATAGAGCAAAACGGACAAAATGTTTGCTCTTCTGGAGTAACCTTACATGCCCTTAGATGATATTGACTAGGACGGGGGAGAGTCCCGAGACCCTAAATTTAAAAACTCTAGTTTTACAAATTTTTTACTTAAAAAATTTCAAAATCAACCAGTGTTGCCACCAGAACAACAAAAAAATACACAGCCCTAAGTAAAAAATTATCCAAAACCGTATGAAATTACACAAAAAATTAATATTTTTTTACAAGTTTAAAATAATCGTTATTTAAAAAAAAAAATTTATATGTCCTTTGGACTCTCCTGCACACAGTGGGGCAGAATCGAAATAATTTGGAAATAATATATCTACTTCTTACCGGCTGGTGGGAGTGCTATGAAATTTTACACTGTCAGTTTTGCTTAAGTTTTGAGGCCCGAACAAAAGGACCCAACGGGAGCTGTGTCATTCAGCTCCAAAGAAAGACACCTCTAAAACGTAAAAAATTACATTTGGTAGAAAGTTGGCTAATGGTGTTTTAATTACATTCTTCTAAGATGTCCTAAATCGGTTAATATTTGGACACAGGTCATATAAATCAATTATAGGGTGCCATTTAACAAAGACTGAGTTAATGAATTACTTAAAATATATTTTGGTCTGCCCCACTGTGCTGTTATAAGAAAATTTTTGTCTGATCAAACTGTTATAAAAACTATGAAAATTTTTAGTTTTTATCAGGCATAAAAAAGTCACAATCATATCAAGCCCAAATTTCTTTTGCTTACTTTCAAATGGTCTTGCCACCCAAGGCAAAAATATTTATTTTGCATGCAATTTGAGAAATATTCTCTCAAAAAGTTAACAAAATACGGGGTATACCATACAAAAAAAGTGTAAAACAACATTTTTGACTTCCTCTAACTAAGTTGGGCTTCGTGTTGAACAAATTTACAAAAATAATTCACCAGAAACTGGAAATTTGTGGTAGATGTTACACAAACAAACTGATTTTATCTGCTATGGGGCTTAGAAGCATGGAATTTAGTGAAATTTGAAGTTTAAATTGAAATTACACAAAAACTACACAAAAATGTCATTATTCAAAAATTATCTAAGGAATGTGTAAACAGTCCCGTTTTTGAATAATTATTCAAAAAGTGGCAACACTGAAATCAACAAATACTATTTTAAGTCAAAAAACATGAACAAATTTTGTTAAAGTAACAAATTTTTCTGTCCAGTCAACAGACGTATTATTTTGAGTGTATGTATAAAAAATTCATTTCCTGTTTTTTTGTTTGTGTTTTTGGGTGTTCGCTATACAAATTTTTATAGTTTTCATTGACCACGCCCACTTTTTCTTCAAAAATATGAATATGTTATATAACAATGGATTTTCGCTATGGAAGTTTGTATTTTCCAACCGATTTCGCTCAAATTTGGCACACGTGATCTTTTCAGCCTAGCCGAGGTCATATATACTTCTTATTGGCCCCGCCTACATTTTTAACATTATGGGTTTGTTATAATTTGTAGGCCGAATATCAAAAAAGCCGATACATATGACAAGGATTAATATAAATTTGACCCTTAACCTTGTGGAAAACCACACAATATTAAACTTTTTTATAAATAAAAAAAAAATTGAAGCGATGTTCATGAAATTTCTTGACATTACCTGACTCATCAATTTAGCATATGAAACGCTTTAAATGATTCAAAAATATATTTTGTTAACGAGATATTTAAAAAGTGACGGTAGTTATCCTGGTGTGTGGTTTTCCACACGTATGTAATTTCTATGTATTTTTTTTTATCGTCAAATATCCATGTCTTTTGATATTCTGACAAACTATGTACGAATTATAAAATAGGACAACATCAATTAGGACAAAATGGCTAGACCGAAATATGTTATCAACGAATAGCTTGAAGTTAATTTAGAAGTTTCTGATGATGAAAATTTTTCCGATAGTGAGGAAAATTACTCGCCGGGAGAATTGAAAGTTGATTCTGAATTTTATGTAATGGAATAAAATGAAGAGGTCGACGCAATAGGAGTTTCATCCTGGCTACAGGGAATTTTACGGTAATGAGGGGCAGACGATTTGGCAAGGACAAGTTCTGCCTTAAATGTTTCCACAACGATGCCAGTCATGATACCGCTGGGAACCATTAAGTGTGGGATCTTCGGATATTACCTCCAAAAGTCGAAGAGCAGATGCACTGGACTGGGTATTTGTAGGACCGAGAGACTCACGTGGCTCGACTATGATCTGGGACGCACTAAACGTCTCCTCAGCAGGAGAAGGAGGGACGTCTCAGGGCTAACAGCTGTGCTGACCGGACACTGGCTGTTGTGTAGAGACAGTAAAGGACTCGGACTGACACGGGATATACGATGCCTTAGCTGCGACACACCAGGTAAGGAGGAGACGGTAAGTCATCTCCTCTGTGACTGCCGGGCTCTAATATAAAACTTTGGGCGTTCATATACTTGACTACCTGTAGATGATATCGTGAGTATGATTATATGATCTTATCCGCTATCATAATATTCCGGGTTGGGTCTAGTTCTCCGGATATTAGCTCCATGCGGGTGCTGCTGTCTTTTTAAAACGGAGTCGCTCTCTTGATGCTCGCGAGAGCATCTTAAACCAGTCAACCAGCCTTAAGGTTAAATTAGACGTGCCATAACGCCATAGCCGTAACCATAACGCCATAGCAGACAACCAAAATTCAATTGGTTTCTATGGTTACGGTTATGGCGTTATGGCATGTCACCAATAATCGTATATATTGTAGCCCATAAGATTGGTTTGAACAGCTGTTTTATATGGTTATGGTTATGGCACGTCTAATTGAGCCTTTATCCGTAGATAGAAAGGTGGATCCATTGTTCGTCTCAAAAGACGCTATAGTATGAAATCCCGAACCAGTTCACAATCGTTCTGGAAGATTACGGAACGAAATTGTCATAAATTTGCGTCCAGGTACAACAAGATATGCAAGAGCACGTATAGATCGCGCAAATTAAGAATGTTATTCTGAAGCGGTTAAAAGCATACGCAAAGGCGTATAATGTGGCGAAAACAGATATACTCTTGGATTATAAGTTCATGGTTGAAAAAAATCTTATGTTTTATTTATAATTGTAATAATTTAGATCAAAAAATTTACCAATATTGGATTTATACGGTGGCGAATTTCGACGTCCCTTGTCGTTCATAAATCTCTATTATCATATACAGAGTTGAATAGAACCAGCTGCGATACTTTACGAATTAAAGTTCAAAGCAAAAACAGTAATAACAAAGGATAAAAATAACATTGTTAGATTTCGTTGATGTTAGTCTAGTTGAGTTGTTAACATATTATTATTTGTTTTCCAACTTAGCATAAGTAGACCATTATCAATTATTAACCCATCAAGCCAAAAGTCACTGACGATGGCTTTGTAGTGAAAACCAAAAAAAAAAAAACGTATTCTGTCCTGCTGGCCTTAATTCTTTTAAATATTTTATTCTCTCTAATTTATTTGTAAAAATTGTATCATCTTTCTTTAATTTGAAAATAATTTAAAGAGAAAGAGATATTAATATATATGATCTAAAACCGAACGAAAAACATTGGTAGCATTCGGCAGAGAAACCTTAAACTGATACCGGTGACTTGTAGCGCTTTGTGATTAGTAAACCTGCTGAACGATGTTTTCTTTGTTTTGTTTTTAAATAAAATTTTTCTAAAATTTCCTGTAGTTTCTTTAAATTTTTGCTTTTGATTATATTTGTATGTTTTTATTTGTCATTCTTACAAAAAAAAAATATTTTTAAAATCAACAACAACAAATGTATCACTAATTGATCAAAAGTAGCAAACATTTTTTATGCTACCAAAATTTGACAGCGCTACCTCAGCGCTCAGACTGAGCGGTTAGTAATCAGGTCGTTCAGCAGATAGTTGTGCAACTGTTGTAGAACTGTTGACTAATAAAGTGTATCTGCCGAACGCACCCATTCATTTAAAAAATTAAATTTTCCTTAGTTTTTAACATAACTGATTTTTTTTTATTAAACTACAACAGTAAACTTTTGTATATTAAAACGCAGTTGGAGATATCATCAAGACGTCTTCCAGACGCCTTAGTTACATGTGGCTGTCACTACTGACTTGGTGATCCGGTCCCATACAAAAACCTTAAGACACCTGATAACATTTTCATACATAAAACTGTCATCACGACAAATCATCAAGTGGTCTTTATAACATATCCTTAAGACGTCTGGAGGAATTGTTCCCACAAAAAGAGGATGCACCTCATGACTATTCATAATATCTTACTAAGACGACTTTATTAGATATTTTCTATAAACTGTTTGACATGACAGAATTTTGTCGTAAAAAACAGAGACATATAATATAGAGATGCAACATCGATAATTTTGTAAACAAACTGCAGATGTCGCTAGCATGTGGGAAATTTTGTCAAAGGAGGATTTTATTTTGGGAAATTTTCTCAAACAAGGATTTTTTTATGTCAAATGAGGTTTTACAGAGTTTTTAGGTAAGGGAATTTGGTCCCAAATTAGGGATTTCGACTTCATTTTGGGGACAAATTAAAAAATTTGTAAATGTTAAAAGATTTAGTTTTAGGCCCAAAATAAGAAGAATTTTCGTATAAATTATATGCGTATTATTTCAAATTTCTACAAAATATTTGAATTATTGAAGAAATGTTCTCCAAATATTTATAAATCTTGAAATAACGAAAAGCAACCAAGCTCAATAGTTAATCAAAAAATTTTCTATTTTCCAAATACTAAAATTGTTACATGCAAAGGACTTAGAAAAAATAAATTTTGTGTAGGCTCAAAAAGTACCAGGGGTTTTCATATAACCTCTTATGTACCTTCTGAATCGTGTAAACTCGACTTATGCAAACTTAATGTTCAAAAGAGTTTACGAGCCCTAGAATTTACACCTTACTAGATTTACAAATTTTAGAAAAAAAGACTTCACCATAATGAAGTTCATGTGAAAATTGTGAAGAATTTTTTCTCTAGAAAATTTAATATATGACTTTTATTTTGAAACGGTGACATTTCAGCTTAATTGTGATTTGTCTTTCGTATAATAAAATTTTTTTAGTTTCACAATTTTAATAAAGATTTGAGGCCTTTAAAGTTCGAGTGAAAATGTAAATATTTTTTCGTAAGATATTCAATTTTATTTAATTTGCTCACATATTTCTTAATAATTTTCTGAACTTAAGAGCGATGCTAAATTAGCTCCTTTTTTGATTTTTTGTTTAAATTGAAATAAATTGGGTATAACATTGGGGATTTAAACATTTAAAATGGGAATAAGCAAAAAGTTTTTGGGCAAGGGTGTCGCAAAAGTAATGTCATAATGTGAATGTGCTTTAATTTTTGCAAATGGCGTCAAATGTCATTGTGCTTTGACATCTATGTTGTAGACAGATAGAGAATTATTTGACAACAAGCAATGCAGCGATATACACCTGAAGAACATGGAATTATTGTTACTGCTTATTTGATCATTTTTCGGTCTGTTGTTTTAACGCAAAAATCATAAAATTATAATGAGCGACGAAGCCCATTTCCACTTAAGTGGTTATGTTAACAAACAAAATATGCGTTTGTGGAGCACAGAAAACCCACATGAAATGCAAGAAGAGCCTTTGCATCCCCTCAAAGTGACTGTTTGGTGATGTTTGGCGAGCAGCAATGCAAAATGCCGTAATATGGGCAAAAATGTTTATCAACTGGGGAGGTGGTCATTTGACCGATATAATTTTTTCAACTTAATGTGATGAAATTTACATCTTCAAATAAACTTTTCGTGATAACAGAACTAATTTTTCTTCATTTCTAACAAAATGGTAGGCATTTCACATTATTACATTACTTTTGCGCCACCCTGTATATATATAAGCTGTGAATTATTATTGTCGCCGAAATTAATTTTATGGCGAGAATACCACTTTAAATATTTAAACAAACATTTTTGAATATTAAACTTTTTGTAAAAAAAAAATGCGTGTTTTCGATTTTTCACAAACATACGAAACAAAACCAAAATTTTTCCTATAACCGTTTAAAAAATTTGAGCTAAACTATAAGAACACTTTGTACAGAAGGGGCCCCAGTGCCCAAAAATGCAGTTTTATGCATCAAGTGGTTTTTTTTTTTTATTAAAAAACTGGTATGTTGCCAAATGGCTACACCATGCATTTAAGGTTTAATGTCGTACTTTAGTTGTCCGGTGCTAAAAAGTCTGCATATAGTCAGCGTTTTAAAAACAGAATACAAAATGCTTACATGTCTTTTAGACGTCTTAAGTAAAATGTCTTTAGATGATGACTTTTATATAATAAGTCGCTGATGACATTATCTTTAAGACACAATTTCCAGCTGGGAATCTAAGTATAAGAAATAGTTGATATGAGATGACAAGGAAATTTAGAAGGTGGAAAATAAATTTCACTTTTATATATAGTATAGTGATATGAAAAAAAAAATCAAAATATAAGGCTTTCAAAACTTGATTGTGTTAAATTAAATAATCAATCCAATGTGTTTTGGATCCGACTTTTAGAATACAAATGGATGAAAATTTTGTCCTATTCCATCAATTTTAAAGATTTTTTAGCATCCGGCTTTTGAAATTGAAATCGGTTTTCTTTATTTTGGTACACTGATAGAATTTTCGTTCATACTATTACTGAATCGATTTCATTAATCTGATTTCATTGATTTAATGAAAATTTTTTCATTATATATTTTCAACTAACCCGTAAGATATGCTATAATTTTTATAAGGGGTTTGAATTTGCTAATTACTAAAATAGATATATATTCCAGTAATGAACGCTAGGGTTGCAAACTAAAATTATTTAAATATAAAAGTCCAAATAATGACATCATTTTGTTTTGGCTATTTAGATCAATCGGTAAAGCGGTAATGTTTACATTCTGGTGATTGCGGGTTCAAGTCGAGTTCAGGGAGATGTTAAAAACGTTATAAAAACAAAAAAGAAATATACGTACAAATAAAAATTAATAAAATAAAAATAAATAATGAATAAAAAAGTAACGCAAAAAAATATATTTTTTTCCGATTAGTTTTCATTTAATGAATACGTTTCTTTGATTTAATGAACGCGTTCTTTGGGGACTTTTTAATGAAAAAATCATTGAATTAATGAACAAATTCATTAATACTATGCACAAAATTCTATCAGTGTAGGTCAACGTAATATAAATAAATAAAATAAAAAACGCGTATACAGGGATTAAAAATCCGGGTTTTCTGTAAACAGCAATTTAAGAATTTAAATTAACCGGTTAAAAGAACAACATTTTGGGGAAAAGACACTAATCCGTTTCAATATCTTAGAAATCGGTAGTAGAAATTTAAAAAAAAAATTTTATAGAATTATACCCTTTACACAAAATACTTGACCTAGAGCCATATTTCGGTATATTTACTACTCTGCTAACTGAAATTCCCTTCCCGAAATCTGTTCCGCTTTCCGGAAAATGACTCAAATTGTGTGATGATGTTTGGTAGCATATAGTCTTCGTGCCCGACTTTAATTACTTACTTTTTTTGTACTGTGCATCATCATAAAAAACAGGATATATTGAGTTTGTGCTAGTGTTTTCAATTATTCGACATAGGCGGTTAACCGGTTAATGCATTATTCGAAAAATTACTAAAATTAATTAACCGGTTATTCGGGTCGGTTAATAGAGAAAATTAGCGATTAATCGTTTAATGCAAAATTAATGTATTTTCTTAACTTTTCTATTTGAAAATACCAATTTACTCTGCAAAAATCAGAAAAAAATTTTGCTGAATATTAGTAGTCTGAGAATATCATAAATAATTTTTAAATTCTCATTCTTTTCGGTTTTTAAGGGCCATTAACAATAAAACAATTTTGAGTTAATTTATTCAGAGAGAATTTAATAGGACGAGTTTTAATGAAAGTTTTCACTAAACTTATGAAGTTTTCTTCACAGAGTTAATGCAAAACACATTTTACGAAAAAGGTTTTTCATTGCGTGTATGTAATTTTCAATAAATAATACGAGCTTTTTCATAAAACTGCATCAATTCAATGAAAAGTTTAGTAGTGTTGTTTTAACGTTCTATAGACAGCTGCAATTAATATTGTAATTAATATGCAATTTTTTCAATTTTAGGTAATATGTTTGAGTTTAAGAAGAAGAAGGAACCTTTTCTCTAAAAATTATAAACACATTAAGGTTGTTCACAAGGGGTGTGCTATTTGCTGTATCGTTGTATCGTCATAACAAAAAAAAAGGAGTTGTTAGAATTTAAATTGAAAAAATACAACATTTGAGAATACCACGATACAACATTTTTACGCATGTTAAGTGTCCATGTTTGAGTGTGCTACAACAAAAGAAAATCGCTGTTAAAGCCAAATAAAAATTTTAAGAACCCGAGTAAAAATAGTTATATAGGAAATTATATAATTTAATATGGACTAATATGTTTATATATAGTCAAATGTGACACTATATCTTTGTGGATAGAATTAAGTATATCTTTGAGTTTCCCAAAAATTTCTTGTAGGATGTCATATATAGATCAGTATAAATATATATGTCCCCATATATATTAATATGTACCATATCTGGTTACATATGCTATGGCAATTTTAATAAAGCGTCATATATAATTAAAACTGGTTTTATCGGAAAACATATAAAGTTTTATATAGTTCAATGTTAAAATTTTTTCTAAGTTGTTTTATATATGTTTAAGTATAGCGCAATGTAAAAAAAAATCTTATGTTTTTTTGACATACATATATTCATGTATGATTTCTAATAACTCCTAAATTACTTGTAAACGTTGTATAAATATGGAATTTGTCATTAAACTCAGGTTTACACAATTTACGGGTAGAATACAAGTTTATATGAGAAGGCTTAAAATGCTTGGCTACAATTATGTACAACTTCTTCTAAATACTTAAATTTTTGTTTTGATCCTGAAATATGAAGCGTTATATAATTAAGCTCTTTCTACATTTAATTAGATATAAATATATCGGGTCAAAATCCGGATAAGATTCTATATGATTAAATATATTTAGATCTTACCCGATATAATTTTATCCACCATTTTTCGGATCATAATATATCTCCAATTATATTAAATAAGATATCATTACATATGACATCATATTATTTTTTTTACTCGGGAACTCTGTTTTTTGTTAGGACGATACCTCCTTGTAAATAAGCTAATTATAATTTTCAAATCAGACTAGATCTTGTTTCTGTCTTTTTTTTATGGACAGGTTTTGTCAGTGATTTGCCATTAAGGGGGGACATTACATTCGCGGCAGAGAAAACAGACCTTTTTTTTTAAATTCATAACTCAGTCAAAAACAAACATTTTTCCAAATTATTGTAGAGAATTGAACAAATTACAAGAAAAAAAATTCAAAAAAATATATTTTTCACTCCAACATGGTTTTATAGAGCTCCAAACTGGCGGCATAGAAAAAAACGGGGCCTCGTGGTTGCAGCGCTGGGAGTCGCAAAAATTGTCCGATCTGGAAAAAAAATTACTTTTTTAAATCTTAATAAAATTGGTTATCGTATGCCATGAGCGTTTTTATTTTATTTTTTTTTTCAATTTTTGGTGATGTTCTAAATTTGAAAGTGTGTTTTTTCGAAAAAAAATATTGACTTTAAAAATTCATAAAAAATCGAAAAAAAAATTTAAAAAAAGCTCGTGTCATTCGATAGCGAATCTTCAAGTTAAAAAAAAAAAAAAAAATTTCGTCAACAAATGAACCCGCTAGTGCCGCAACCAGTACGAAAAACATGGTTTCGAGATAAACGCGTTCAAAGTTTGTGAACAAAAAAAAAAAAAAGTTACCTTCAATCTGCCATGCCTGCTTCGTACTGTATGCCTTCGTTATCTTGTGTTGTGCTATTTCTTATAGTTTTTTGCAATCGTTTAGCAATTCGGCTAAACGATTGCCGCATTTCAAATGATTTGCATCAATTTCTTTGCAAAAAAGTCAGGTAGCAAGTAAAACAAGTATATACCAGCTGCCGTACGTAGGTAGCGCAAAAATTAAAAATGCGCTCTCACTAATCCGGCTGTAACTTTTGAACCCGTAGGAATTTTTCCATGAAATTTTTTTTCTTAGAATCTTAAGAATATTTACTAAAATACAAAATTATAAAAAAAGTCGATTTCAGAAAACGGCCAATGTCATGTCGCCCCTTAAATTGTATTAATTATTTATATGTTTTTATTGTCAGATTGTCTCTATATGATAATTTTTTTCAACAACCCATCGGCTGTACAAATTGAATACATGCTCCCACATTATAAATGTAACTATACTAAAGTGCGACAGCTTAAACATCTCACCCGAGGAAGGCCTTGAATGCAATGTAATTAATTCGTTGTTTTCCTTCCTATTCAGCTTTCTGTTATTGTTTTTACTCAGAAGTGATCAACGCAGACACATACATTCTACTTTTAGATTTTTGTTTATCTTCCAATCTCCTCCGTGTTTCAATGCACGAATTCCAGCGAAATTTTATTGAATCAATATAAAATTCATAAAAAGCATGTAGATAATTCCTTTAATGTGCAGTAATAGATGTCAAATCCCAAACAGATTTGTTTCTTCGAACTTTATCATAGAATTTCAAAAGTGAGAGCAGTTTTCAGCCTTTCAAAATTCTATGTTTGCAATAATAAAATTTTAAAAATTAATACGCATTGTTTTTGTTAAAATAAATATAAATAAAATCATAGACTAGAGGCTTAAAAACTGCTCTCGCCCAGTGTAGAAAATCATTACCAGATATGTGGTTATATAACTACATACTTGGTAATGGTAACTAGTTACTTTTTTTATTACATTTCTTATTACCTTTATATGGCGATGTCGCGAAAAATAATGAGTTATGGTTACACAACAGCATACGAAAGATCAAAAAATATATCGTACTGACAAAAAAAATGAGTATAAAAATAGATTTTCAAAAAAATAAATTATATAAAAAAAATTTTTTTTTATTGTATTCTTTTTTTAAATAAAATTTGCTGGTGCGGGAATCGAACCTGGGTCTACAGATTGCCAGTCAATAGCTCTACCATCTGAACTATATCGACATGTAATATTTAATAGATAAAACCATAATTGACCTGCTGCATACAAGTAAGCTTACTCGCCAACATACAAAAAATAAAAAAATATGTGGTTATATATATCCTTACCAGTGTTTAAAAAATATTTAGTCTAAAAATAGATTTCAAAAAACTTTTAAAAAAATCTATAAAATTATTTTCTATTTGAAATAATGTTAAAAATAAGTCATTATCAGTAACTCATTATTATATGTTTTAAAATTATGCAGAAGGTAAGTGGGTGTCATTACTGGTAGTCCAAAAAATAATGATATGTCATTACCGTTTCTACACTGGGCGCTTTTGAAAATTAATTTTACATTTTAAAAGAATTAAGATAGAAATGAAAAATTGTCTACCCTCCCATTTGAAAATCGAAATATATATGAACATACATGATCATACATTGGCTCGGGCATACATAGTCATATACGTACATGCATAGTTCAATGTATGACCATACATGATCTCATATATTTCCATATAACTTTGGATCCGAAATTTGAGGGTATAGTATATGCCCATATATGATCATATATGAGAATATGTGATTCATATACGAGCATATATGGTCATATATGAACATGTGCGGTCATATACCCCCAAATTTCGGATCCAAATATATATGGACATATATGAGATCATGTATGGTCATACATCAAACTAGACATGGACGTATATGACTATGTATGCCCACGGATGATCATATACAAGTCAATGTATGATCGTGTGTGTTCATATATATTTCGATTTTCACATGGGCTCCCGAGTAAAAACAGTTACATATAGTCGTATAAAATGCGATGAGGTTATATCTGTATAAATATACTCTTTCATCCGAAAAATGGCCCGATGTAATTGTATCAGTTGTTTATCAGTTTTTATCTAATTGTATTAGTTTAGATCTCAACTAATGAAATTATACATTATTCAGATGAAATTATATCCAATTTTTGACCTGATACAATTTTACCGGTTTATATCTTATGGTATCTGTTTCGATCGTAGTTGGTACAATTTTATATAAATAAAATATATTTGTATCCGACATTTGCCTTATATAATTGTATCAAAGTTTTAAAGCAGATATAATTGCATCAGGTCAAAATTCAGATATAACTATATAAGTTTGTATAGTAATGTATCTATTTGGATCTAAACTAATACCATGCGACATAAACCCATAAAATTGTATCAGGTCAAAAATCAGATAAAATTTCATCTGCTTAATATATAATCTAATCAGTTAAGATCTAAACTGATACAATTAGATAAAATGTTATAACCAACTGACACAATTATATCGGCCCATTTTTCGGATGTAATGGTATATGGATCACATTATGTTATATATTATCATATAAAGATCCATATTAATTTTTTTTAATAGGGCCGTTAAAAATCGATTATACATGAGCACATAAGATTCATGCATGCCCATATGCATCAATATATGTGACGCGCAAAATAGAAAGGGACCTAAGGTCCCCTTAGGTCCCTTTCTCAGGAGGGCATGGGATCGGTCTCATTTGATGCTCAAATGTTGTCCACATCAAAAAAAAAAATGATTTTTTTACCCTTAGGTACCTTTCTCTATGCGCTGTCACATATGTATATAAAAGGCTATAAAAAGGCTTCTCTTTAAATCGATTTTAAAACAATTTGATCGTATTTTAGTGAATATTTGATTTTTTCTAAGCATTTCTTGTAATTTTTTAGCCAAAGTAAAGAAAATTATGAAGTTTTGGGAAAAAATAAAGCAAAAAATTACATATTAAAAATGTAACCGGTTAATCGACCTATTTTAACCGATTATTCGGGTCGAATAATTATTTGAGTTTTAAATTATTTGTTTCGACATTAACCGAAACAGAGGCGATTAATCGAGGAATCGGTTAATCGATTAACCGAATTGGAAACAATAGTTTGTGCTGATGTTTATAAATACTAGAAATAATGACAGAAGACATGGCTTTCCGACATACTTAGAATCGCTTTCTGATAAGATTTAGCTGTGTCTACCCGTTCCCACATTTATGTATAGTTGTTGACAAACTACACGTCGCAATTCTAAAAATAATTGAAAGAAAAATTTGTAAATGAGTTTGCATTGTTTCCAGGATGAATTCTATTGGAAGTGGCTGATATGGGGGATTTCAATTACTTTTCAGTTACAATTACATGTGATTTGTAATTGAAAAATATATTTTTAAAATCAATATTTTTCAACTCTGATATGTGATTATATAAATATTTTTTTTTTTGTGCAGCAAGTCCTTTTAATCTTAACTGATAGAGTATCCGCATGGAAATTTGGAGTCCCAGGCTCAATTCCCGATACTATCATAATATTTAAAAAAAAAAATTAACAATAAAAATATATTTTGTTATAAATTTTAGTTTGTTTTTAAATCTAATTTTAGACTCATTATGTTTGTCAATACTGGTACGCATATTGTAGGTAGCCATCAATTATTTTGAGCAAGTAATGCGTTAATACTTTTCTATATTGGGTTTTAAAAACAATGTATGTAATTGTTAAAAAAAATATTTACAAAAAAATCAAAAAAGATTTCCGATCATACAATTTTCCGTAAATAGAAACCCTAATACAGCCAAACCATTCGATTAGCAACAAATTCAATTATCAGCACCAATCTCTTTTCTGGGTGTAATTGGATTAACCAATTAAATATATAAGACGATAGTATTTGTCCTGTCGACATTTCATATAAAATAATAATTTTTAATTTTGAGTTTGACTTATTCAGTTTCGACACTATAAGTCATAGAAATTTTGGGTGCTGCGATTTCACCGACCTATGGATATTTTAAAATCGACTATGTACCCAGTTGAGAGGTGAAAAGTTATATTTTTTTAGACAACTTTTATCTATTTCGGATCTTGTTTATTATAGCTTTGCCTTATAGTTATCAAATAACTCTCGTATACAGAAATGGTTTGGTAGGCTCTGGTTGTTTCTTTCGTTTAGCTGAAGCGTTAGTTAGTTTATTTGGTTAGTTTTTTTTATTTATCTCTGGTATTTGTACATACGACTTCACTACTTCCTTTTATGCAACAATTAAATGTATTTGTTCGATAATTTTTGCCAATTATTTGGTATTAAAACATGAATATGTATGTTTTAACATGCTCGTTAAATGTTTTTACAATTAGAAGTGAAAAAAGTCAACTGAATATCAATTAGTTAATGAATAGGCAGATGGTGTTATTGAAACTGGCAGTAAAGAATTTGATATAAATCAGAATTATTGTTTATGAAAATTCTTTAAAGGCACTAGCACATTTGTTGAAAAATTTAATTAAAAGACAAATTTTGTAACAAATTATGAATATTTTCATTACTAATGTTAAATGAAAGTCTTCATTGACTGAACTGGACAAAAATTCTCGCTTTTTAATTTTAACTTATTTTTGGTTCAAATTAATAGACATGCAATAGTTTAACAGAATTTTAAAGATATTGATGAAGTTCACAGTTCGTACTATTTTGAATTGTAAATTGGCATTTATCGTAAATTTGTCATATTTCTATGGGTTAAACTTCAAAAAACATGCTATTTTACAACGTGCTAACTTTAGCATTTAAACTGTAAATACCCTTATTGTAATAAAATTCTACTAAAATTTTGTAGATTTACAAATTTTGAATTTTAAAATGATTTTATTGTAAATCGAAAGAGTGCACGAACATCATTGTTATGCTTTTTATAATTTGTATAATATTTTAAAGTTTCGTTGGAATTAAGTAATGAAACGTTTTATTAATACAGTGATACGTATGCAATTAGTCGCAAAATTTTTTTGAATTTATCATACATGCAAGTTTGCCAAACTCAATAGTTAATTTAGCAGAAATGTTTTTTTTTGAACTTTCCCATACAAATAAGTAAGTTTGAAAACATACGAACCAGTTTTTTTGAAAGTGGTATGAGTCCCTTTGTTTTTAAAATGAGATATAAAAGGTTTTGCATTTCAATGCTTTTGAAACTGTAAAAGGCAAAAATTTTATAACGTTTTTATGCACGTCTCAACAGGGGTATTAGATTTATTTATTCTAAAAAAATAACAAAAAAAAAAAGACAGATTCGGTGCTGACAATACAATTTTTTGTCACTCGAATGATTCAGTTGCATCAAATAAATTTTTCGGTTGCGACTTCCGAATTATTCTTGATACAACTGAAATTTCGTTGTCGCAATCAAATTAGTCCTATCCCAATTGGTTTTCTGTTGTCACAACTGAAGAACTCGCCTAGCACAACCGAACCATTCGTTTGGCCACAAATGCGGTTATCAACACCAAACATATTTTCTGGGTGTACATATTTATTGTTTTTTCAGCACTCATTAAGTTATTCAAAATAACTTGCAATATAAGAATTCCGTTAAAGTTTAAGCGATCTGAAAACATTTGATAAAACAAAACTAACTAAATTTTTTTTTTTGAATAAGTACTCATACCACTTTCAAAATAAGTGGTTCATATTTTTTAATATTTAGAAACATAATTCAAATCAAATACCGATATTCACCTTTTTAAATCTACAATATATATCAGATCTGAGGGATTTCAATTACATTTCAAATAAAATTACTTGTAATTTGTAATTTAACATTTTTAATTACAATTACAAATAAATATATTTAAAATTAAAAAAACACTCAATCACATTTCATGTAATTGTGATTGAAAATTTCCAATTACAAATTACAAGTAAATGTAATTGAAAGTGATTTCAATTACAAATTTTAATTATATTTTCAATTACATTTAGAATTAAAAAATGTTTTTTGTTAACATTTTGTGGAAAAAATTGACTGGGATAGGCGTGGCTAAATATAAAAAGTAGACCCCTAATTTCTGCTTTTGTCATTATTTCTTTTCCCAAAAAAATTTAGTTGTAATTGACATTTTTTCAATTACAATTACATGTAATTGAAAATTTTTCATTACAAATTACATGTAATTATAATTGTTCTTTTTTAAATTACAATTACAGATAATATGTAATTAAACTTCACTCGAAAAGCAGTCAACTTACTTTTCATTTAAATCAACTAGTTTTTGCTATTCAATTTTAGATATTGTTCAACCTATTCTGGATCTCGCTAAGATCAGCTCTTTGTATATAGCAATAACATTTTATGCCGAATACGAAGTTTATAAGTCGAATAGAAATATATTCTAAAAAATCGCATTTTAAACATAAAATTAAAGTCAATATTATCCATAATCTAAAATTAAAAACCATTTTTGATTAAAAATATAAATATACATTAGGGTTATGATTTTTTTATTTTTTTTTTGCAAATATCAAATTTTTCATGCCCTAGCCATAAAGGCCATAAAAAAATATTAAGAAACGCAATCTTACTTTTTCGCTGCTGTCAAAAAAGTTCCCGCACCAAAAGGGTTGAAATTTGGTCTATATGGTTTTAGTTTAATTAAAGTATTTCTCCGAAGTTTTAAACAAATGAGACGCAAACGATGCTTATTAAAAGCTATTTACGGTAAAAATTACAAAACCTTTTTGGAGGGACTTTTGGATACATTTTTTGTCGTTTACCAAACAAAAATTATTTTTAGAAATTGCATTTGGTGCGGAAGGTTTTTTTTGCCGAAATGACCCGCAAACACGATTTTTATTATAAATTTAGTATTGCCTATCACGTGGTGATAGCTAAAATTTATGTTAAAAATGAGTCATAACCCTAATATACATATCTCTATATATAAAAGAATAACGTGACTGACTGACTAACTGACTGAATGACTGACTGACTGACTGACTGACTCAACATCGCCCAGCCCAAACCGCTGAAGCTAGGAAGTTGAAATTTAGTATGTAGGTTCCTCTTTCGGCGTAGACGTCCGCTAAGACGGGATTTTTGGAAATTCCTACCGGAACGGGCAAAAAGGGGAAAAGTCTCCCCCTTGACGGCCTGCCAAAACCCCTTTGGCTAGAAAGCTGAAATTTAAGATATGTGTTCCTTGGAGTATGGGCTAATTTTTCTGGAAAGTACTTTCTGGAATTTTGGACAGGGACGTTGTAAAAATGGGGGTTAAAAAGGGGAAAACGGCCCCCCTTGACGGCCTGCCCAAACCGCTGGAGGTAGGAAGTTGAAATTTGGTATAAAGGTTCCTCCACTATCGTAGACATCCACCAAGACGGGAGTTTTGGAAATTTTTACAGGGACGGGCAAAAAGGGGAAAAAGTTTCCCCCTTAACGGCCTGCTCAAACTGCTGGAGCTATGAAGTTGAAATTTGGTATGTAGGTTCCTCGACCGGTGTAGACATCCGTTGAGACGGCATTTTTGGAAATTCTTATCGGGAGGGGCAAAAAGGGGACAAAAAAAGTACCTTTTTCCAAAAAAGTACCTTTTCCCAAAAAAAGTACCTTTTTCCAAAAAAAGTACCTCTTTCCAAAAAAAGTACTTTTTCCAAAAAAAGTACCTTTTTCCAAAAAAAGTACATTTTTCCTAAAAAAGTACCTTTTTCCAAAAAAGTACCTTTTTCCAAAAAAAGTACCTTTTCCCAAAAAAAAAGTACCTTTTTCCAAAAAAAGTACCTTTTTCCAAAAAAAAGTACCTTTTTCCAAAAAAAGTACCTTTTTCCAAAAACAGTACGTTTTTCCAAAAAAAGTACCTTTTTCCAAAAAAAGTACCTTTTTCCAAAAAAAGTACGTTTTTCCAAAAAAAGTACATTTTTCCAAAAAAAAGTACCTTTTTCCAAAAAACATACCTTTTTCCAAAAAAAGTACCTTTTTCCAAAAAAAGTACCTTTTTCCAAAAAAAATTCCTTTTTCCAAAAAAAGTACCTTTTTCCAACAAAAAAGTACCTTTTCCAAAAAATGTACCTTTTTCTAAAAAAATTTACCTTTTCCAAAAAAAAGTACCTTTTCCAAAAAAAAGTAACTTTCCCCAAAAAACATAAATTTTTCCAAAAAAATACCTTTTTCAAAAAAGTACCTTTTCTAAAAAAAAGTACCTTTTCTCAAAAAAAGTACCTTTTTCTAAAAAAATGTTCCTTTTCCCAAAAAACATACATTTTTCCAAAAAAATACCTTTTTCAAAAAAAGTACCTTTTCCAAAAAAAAGTACCTTTTCCAAAAAAAAGTACCTTTTTCTAAAAAAATGTTCCTTTTCCAAAAGAAGTACTTTTTCCAAAAGAAGTACCTTTTCCAAAAAAAGTACCTTTTTCCAAAAAACATACATTTTTCCAAAAAAAATAAATTTTTCCAAAAAAAATACCTTTTAAAAAAAAAATGCCTTTTCTAAAAAAAGTACAAATAAAGTACTTTGTAAAAGCAAAGTATCTTTTTCCAAAAAATTTCGTTTTTCCAAAAAGTACCATTTCAAATAATATATGTATAATTTCAAAAAAACTACTTTTTTTCCTCCCCCCACGGATATCTCCACTAAAACAAGGTTTCTTGATATTCGGCATAGACATGCGCTAAGACGGGATTTTTGGAAATTCCTACCGGAACGGGCAAAAAGGGGAAAAGTCTCCCAATAAACAGTCTCACAAATTGGAAAAGTGCCTGCCCAAACCCCTGGAGGTAAGAAGTTGAAATTTGGTATAAAGGTTCCTCCACTGTAGTAGACATCGACTAATTCCCTATAGGATATCCCAAAAGCAAATTCGGAATGTGAGTTCTTCCTTCTGAGTAGGCGTCCGCTTAGACGGAATTTTTGAAATTCCTATCGGGAGGGGAAATAAGGCGAAAAGTCTCCTCTTGACGGCCTGCCCAATCCCTTTTGGCCAAAGTAAAATTTTAAATATGTATTCCTTGGAGTAGGACTAACTTCCCGGTAACGTAATTTTTCTATTTTGGAACAGGAACATAGTAAAAATGGTGGTTGAAAGGGAAAAATGTCCCCACTAACGGCCTGCCCAAACCGCTTAGACAATGCAGTTGAAATTTGGTATGAATGTTCCTCATCCATCGCAGATAGCCGTGTAGATGGAATTTTTGTAAATTCCTAAAGGGAGGGGCAAAAAGAAGAAAAGCCTCACCTTGGGGGCCTGTAAAAACCCCTTCGGCTAGAAACCTGAAACTTAAAATGTGGGTCCCTGGAGTAAGGGCTAACTTATTAGAAAGATACTTTTTTGAATTTTGGACAGGGTCGTTATAAAATGGGGGCTCAAAAAGGGAAAGTGGCCTCTTAACGACCTCTCCAAACTGCTGGAACTAGGAAGCTGAAATTCGGTACTTAGGTTCCTCTTCCAGCCTAATTCCAACCGGGAGGGACAAAAAAAGAAAAAGTGTCCCCCTTGACAGCCTGCTCAAACTGCTGGAACTAGGAAGCTGAAATCCCTGTCGATGGATTTTCGGAAATTCCTACCCAGAGGGGCACAAATAGTAAAAGTTGGCTAAAAACCTGAAATGTAAAACATATGTTACTTGGAGTATGGGCTCACTTACCGGGAAGGTGTTTTTTGGACAGGGACATTGCAAAAATGGGGATTAATGAAGCGAAAAGTGCCGCTTAAAGGCCTGCCCAAACCGCTGTAGGTAGGAAGTTGAAATTTGGTATTAAAGTTCCTCCTCTATTGTAGACATCCGCTAAGATGAGATTTTTGGAAATTTCCACAGGTAGGGTCAAAAACAGGAAAAGTCTCCCCCTTAACAGCCTGGCCAAACTGCTGGATCTAGGGAACTTAAATTCGGTATTGGGTTCCTTCTCCAACGTAGACGTCCCCTAAGACGGTATTTTTGGAAATTCATACCGGGAGGGGTAAAAAGGGAAAAAACTTCCCCCTTGATAGCCTGGCCAAACTGTTGGATATAGAGACCTAAAATTATGCATGTAGTAGGTTCCTCCTCCAACGCAGACGTCCTCTAAGACGGAATTTTTGGAAATTCCTACCGGGAGGGGTAAAAACGGAATAATTCTCCCCCTTGATGGCCTAACCGAACCCTTCGGCTAGAAACCTGTAATATATAATATATTTTCCTTGGAGTATGGGCTAACTTATCGACAAGGCATCTCTAGAACTTTGGACAGGAACGTGGTAAAAATGGGGGTTCAAAAGGGGAAAATTGCCCCCCCTCTTAACGTCTGCGTCTTTAGCTAGAAACCTAAAACTTAAAGAACAAGTGTATATGGAAAACTAAAATTAAGAAACTAAATAGGAAACGAGTGGAATTGAAACACTACACAAGTGGAATGAAATGGATATAAACGTTGAACGAGTGGAATTGAAATTATAGACAATGCAAATGGATTGGAAGAGGGAATTACCTGTTCAAACACTATCCACGGAATATGAAACTTATGTAGCATTGAAACATACTCTCGAAAAAGTTAAACAAATTTTCTAAAAGAGAAAAAACCTTAGAAAAGGAATGTAACTTATATATTCCGATATTTAAACTTTATGTAACGAAGCACCGGTGGAAGAAACCGACGCAGTAAATTTTCCAACTGAATTTGTGAATTTACTTGAATTGCCAGATCTACCTTTACTTAAACTGGAATTAAAAAAAAACTTTAAGGCACAGTAACAACCCTGCTTTACGTTATTTATTTTCATTCAAAACACAAATGAACAAAACTACTTACGGGTCTATCTACCTAAGTCCGCACTTTACCAAATTATCTTAACATACACACGTATATTGCAATTTATTATGGATTCATTACTAACAATCCACTTTCATGAGAAAAAGTGATCAAATATTTATTTATTTATTTTAAACCCATTGTTGTGCAGAATTATTTATTTGTGGTGACTGGGTGAAGGCTTTTACTATATAAAAACTGTACTTTAAATAAAAAGCGAATTTAAAAAAAACTTTAAGGCACGCTAGCAACGTAGCGGGCTGCGCCCGCTAGTTGTATATATATTAGTGTGTTCCTTACATATAGTTTGGTCATTACACCCCCAGTATTATGGCAAATGGTTGCAAATGGAAGAAATAATTTTTTTTTTTTTTTTGAAAACTTTAACCCGTGCCTAAAGTTGCCCAATTTGTGTATTATTAAAAATTCCTAAAGTTTAAAAAATTTATAAGGTTATTTACAAGGGGTATGTTATTTGTTGTATCGTCCTAACAAAAAACAGAGTTGTTAAAATTTAAATTGAAAAAATAAAAAGTTTGAGAATAGCACGATACAACATTTTTACGTATTTTTAGTGTTCTATGTTTGAATGTGCTAACAGATAGAAAATAAAAATAAATAAAAATTTAACAACTCTGCTTTTTGTTAGGACTATACAACGATACAACAGATAGCATACCCCTAGTGAACAACCTATATGTTTTATTTAATTTATTCATTTAATATACACAAAGTTACTTAGATATGGAATTCTGACTTCATCGGTTATCATTAACCCACTTTAGCCTGGAGTCCTAAATGACCCACAAATTTTATAAAAATGCATAAACGTATTTTTTTTTTAAATTAATGTTAAATATTTATTAAAATGCCTAATTTAGAGATGTCGATTGCTATTTTTATAATATAGTAATTATTATTAAAGAAAAAGGTGGGGTCAAAAGTGTTATTATTAATAATTTATAATTAATTTAAATTGGGCCATTTTTGACCAAACCTTTTTAACCCTAAAAATAAGAAAAAAAATATGTGCTGGTCAATAAGTGCTGTCTTTTTTTTTTTTGGTACTCGATTCATAAAACTACTACTCGATATTTTCAGAGTTGCGTTTTGGACGGTAAAACCATATAACAAGATAATTTGGCAAAAAAAGTATGCATAATTAATAACTACAAATTTAACTATCTGTTAAAGTAGGGTAAAGCCTGAAATAATTATTTCATAAAATTTTGAAAATAAAAGTTTCAGTTGTAACTATAAGTATTGAGTTTATATATATTTAAAGACTTTTGGGTCATGCAACCAAGAATATGTAAACATTTTATTTCTAACGAATTAAAAAAATCTGGAACAATTGCACTATTTAAGCGTTTTTCATTAAATTTTGAAAAATTGGTGTACAAATAAAATACAGAATAAACTAAACAAAATAGTGATATAGATTTAATCAAAACATAATCGTCATTCGAATACATTCAGTATTCGCAATATTAAACTGTCTTTAAAATATTATTTTAAACTATTACATAACCACAATAAAAAATTGTTTTTGTCATGTTTTGATTTATTATAAATTATTTTTATTGATAAAATCGTCAAAGCAACATTATTCACCTATGATTAACGAGTCAATCGTTTAATAACTTTATGAATCACTAAAAATTTATTTGAAATTGGAGACACATTAAATAAAGGTGTTGCCAGAATAAAACGAGAAATTAACAAACTGTTATTTAACGATTATGCATGACATTTTTTAATAAACGTTTAATAAAGAAAATGAATACTTTAGCAATTGTATTCCTTAACGGAAAATTAAAAAAAGTTTATGCATTAGAGCCTTAGGATATAAATTCGTAAAATTTAATATAATTATATATGGGTATATATGCTCCAATATATAATTATACAAAATTTTATATGATAATATATGACTATATCAACACTTTTTTACTTGGGATTTTATCAAATTTGTGGGTCATTTTGGATTCCGGGCTATATAAAGGCGATATACGGTTAGGTGTGATGATTTCCTTAGGCAAGAATGAAATCCGGATAGGGACATGCCTACAACGGATTATTTTTCACAGTTTGTTAAATACGTTTGGGATTTTAGTATATTTAATTCCTTTAATGCAATTAATGTATATCCCGATAAAAATAAAATTAAAAAAAGAAAGATTTTAAACTGGTTTGACCGATTATTCTATTGACGTATTATTTTAAGTGTACAAACAACTCAATATCTTGAGTGTAGGTTATATTGTGTGAAAGATTCTCACCTTAACTACCTTTTAAATTTGTATTATTAAAAAAATCCTAATTTTCTATTAATTTGTATTAATATTTACCCGGGTTAGCACATTCAGAAATTGTCAATTACAGCAAGTGTTTTTTATTTATTAGTTATTCCGGAATAAAGTAGCAAAATTTTATCTAATTAATTCAATTGCAAGTACTTCAAAAATTTAATTCTTAAATTTGTTAATTTTATTACAAATATTTGTATTGAAATTTAATTATAGTTTGATGTTTTAAAATATTTAATTAAGCTATCAATATTATCATTGCTTAAATAAATTTTGTATCACTTAAAAAATATTAGATAAGTTATACAAAAATTTCACTATAAAAATTCTGAAATAATTAATAAATGCATCAGTTTTTGTTAAACACTCATATCTTGAAGTTATTAAAATGAATACTAAAATTTCTTTATTGGTTTTCTCCACCATTCTTGCAACAGCATTTGGTACAATAAATCTGGGTACATTTACCGATGATGTTGCAAAGGCAACTTCAAAATTAGTCGGTATTAATTGTATGACTAGTGCTGTATACAACTTAGAGGATTCTGCTGCTGATGTCGTTTATCAAATTCAAAAAATGTGTGGCAAACAAGTAGCCCAAAGTCTATATGATCTTCTTGACGACACTGATGATCTAACAAATTTCACTGATAGAGTTATCAATGTTAATGATAATGATTGTAATAATGCTGCATATGACGATGACGAAGATGCCCAAACGGTACCATCGACTGTATGTGTCACTAATATTAAACGACAAATGGATAAATTAAAGACCACTATGGCTACAGTTGATACAGATATAACAACCGCTATTAATGGAACTCCTGCTCCTGGTGCCTGTGCCAGAATGGCTTTAATAAATTACCAATTGAGTTTGGGTAATTTCCCCACCATTATCAATAACTGCGGAGCGCTCACAGCCTAAACTATTTAAATAGAAAATATTTGGTTAAAAATACTAATTAATTAATAAAATTCTTTTGATCAGTTAGTAACACAGACTTTTTACAAAGACTTATAGTTAAGTAAAGAGTATATGTAGTCGAACTGGTCAAATATCGAGCATTCTAATTTTTATGTAGTTTTACTAAAATTATTCGATTTTATTTTATCATCCTGTTTAATTTTTGTTTTTATGCATAGAGAAAACGAACTCGTATTGAGAGCCAACTTTGTTGACATTTAAAATATTCGGTTCTAATTACCGGAATATAATTTGATGGATATCTTCTTGAAAGTGTCATACTTTTTCGGAAATCGATCAGAAGTTTTAGGGACATTTTCTTACTTAGTCCAAAATCTCGAAAAATAAGCGATATAGATTAAACGGAAAATAAATTGGGGAATTTGGGACAGCGTATTGTCTCGAGTCCCTCTAATTTAAAATATAATATAATTTGTCTAATAAATTTAATTTAACAGCCTTTACATTTAGGTTCCCTGGAATAGTGTCTAAGAATCGGCCCGAAATTTCATTTGCGCTCAACTATTTATTTCCGCACTTAAAATAATACGTGAGTACAGAAATCTGTCAAAACGATTTCAAATCGATTTGACTAATTTTTAAAAAATTTTTAGTTGAAACACTGATTTAAGCAAAGCTTTTAGTTATCTTCATTTAACACAATACTAAAAATCCTCAGTAATTTAACTACCCAGTCAGAAAAATACAAACGGAAAAGCGGTGGTAAAAGTACTGGCAAAAAGTGCTTTCCCATTCAAAAAATGATAACATCATTAAACAAAAGGACCGGCTGTTCAAAAAGCGCCGAAAAAGCACTGGTGGAACAAAACTTTTAAACGTCTGCAAAACGCTGGCAAAACTAATAAGTAGGTGGTCTGAAAATATATTTTCCAAAATAAAATTTAAAAAAAGTTCATATGTATTTTTTTCTTGGTCCTGCAGTGATTTGAACCCAGGCCGTGAGATTGGCAGACGATTGCTATACCCACTGAGCTAACGAGACATCTAATATTTCATGGCTAAACACATAAAGGAGTGATAATAGCTGGACAACTATTGGTTGTGCCAAAATGCTAGTACTGGCAAACAATATTTTGTAACTAGTATGCCAGTGTTGGGAGGGCAAAAAAAAGTTGGTATTGAAAGAGCTTTCCCACAAACAAAAAAATTGATTTTATAAAACAAAAAAAATTTTAAATTAAAAAAAATCAAAAAAAAATTTTTTTGCTTGCAACCGGATTTGAACACGGAACCTTCTGACTACAAACATTTTTTAACGAAGCGTCAGCATTTTTATAAAATCATTGGTCTACCAGTGAATTGATTTTTGTACGCCTGGTAGCATTGGCTAGGTAGCACTGGATAACCACTGGTTGCAAACCTTGGCATATCATTCTAAGCCAATTCTTTGCCAGTGGTTTTTTTTTATAAATCACCGAAATTTTTATAAAACAAATACTGGTAAAACGCTTTTGCCAGTGCTTGATTTTTTGTACCACTGGCGATTTTAAGAATCCACTCGGTAAATTTTACAAAATTTATTGTTAAAATATAATATTTTCATGTTACTGTTATTACCCGGTAGATGGCGCCAGCAATGTATCCGAAGTTTTAAAGAGGGCGCTATTTCTTTCCCTCCCGATTTTTTAAGACAGATAGATCAAAATTGATGAAAATTTCGACTACCCCTAACCCTATAATACCCCATCGAGAGGGGTTATCTCTATCCAAAAATGGACGTTCGCGTGGCCTTGGACCTCGGAAATTTTTAATAAAAAAGAATTTTCCACTTCATAAAATAGCCCATATCTCGAAAACTAAGCGAGATAGAGAAAAACGGACAAAATGTTTGCACCATTGGAGTGCCCTTATATGCCCTCACATGATATGGATAAATAAAATAAATTTGGATAAATTCTACAACTCAGTATAATTACAGATAAAACTGTAGTTTTACAAATTTTTTACTTAAATTTAGATTTGTTAAATTTAACAAAAGAATTTGTTAAAATCAACAAATTTTATTTTAAGCCAAAAAACAGGAATAAAATTTGTTAAAGTAACAACTTTTTCTGTCCAGTCAACAGACGTATTATTTTGAGTGCACGAAACAATTGTATTGTCTATCATTAAAATCACAGATTAATACCAGATGTGAAACAAATGACAGGTGTCAAAAAAGTATTCTCGAACCGTATGGTTTTGTTTACATGGAAGTGGAGTCAAAAGGGAGATAACAATATAAAATCTCCATACATTTTGTATTGCGCATTTTTTGTATATATCTGTCTCTTTTTAGATTATTGTGCATTATCTTTTGTGATTTTCTTAAATTTTTGCGTTTTGTTTTGCTTATTTTCTGTCGGCCATATTGCCCAAATCAGCTGATTCATATCTGGTATAATTTGTGATAAAATGATCAACCTATTTTCAAACAAATATAATCTAATATGACAATATCATATTTATTTTAATTTGGGCTTGAGGTAGAACAATATTCTAACTAAATACATACATATAGGAAAATATAGACAGTCCAAAAAAACAATTTTTGTATTTTTTATGCAAAAATTAAAAATAACTGTTGAAAAAGATTTTTTTTTATTAAATTTGATTTTAGTTTTAATTTTTTTTTACATTTTACAATTTCCTTATGTTTTACTACAATTTGTTGCTAATTTCAGCAGATTGATTTTTAATTGCAGATTACAAAAATTTACTTAAATTTAGTGCGTCTACTAATTATTTATATTAATTTCATTGCACTAAAATTATTGATGTTGGCCGAGTAAAAATCTTAATATGGCGTCATATATAATTATATCTTATTTGATAAGTCCCCATATGCACCGACATACAACTTGATCCCAAAAATGGGTAATCTATATGCGTCTAAATATATCAAATTAGATATAATTTGATACAGTTTGATTCGAGATTTGTATAATCATACGCGATTTGGTCTCCATCAATATATTAAGAGATCTGCGATATAGTTTATATATAATTATATATAATGGCGTATAAGCTTCTATAAACAATCTTATATCAAAATATATAACATGACATGATATCTAATTATACAAAATTTTATAAAGTTTAATTGCACTATAACAATGAAGAAAACAAACTTAGAAAGAATTTTTTTTTTTATTTTATAAGAAAGACACATTTTATAAGAAAGACACATTTTTTAAGAAAGACACATTTTATAAGAAAGACCAAAACTCTAAACTAGAAAAAGTTGTTCCGACAAATTTTTGTAAAGTTGAGTTAAACCGAAAATTTACTTTGTCAGTTTATTAGCATAAATTTTTCTAAACAACTTTTTCTCGTTTTGAATTTAGCTTTTTATTGAAATTCAGTTACAAACTGCATTATTCGAAGTTTAGGGACAATTTGCGTCCTAAAAACGCCCTAAATCGCATTCAATCCTCAGTTCCATCAATACGAAAGATCGACCAATACCCACTTTGTTAGCCAAACTGTTCTGTCGGCCATTAGTATTTAATATGAATGAAAATAAGTGATCTCAACAATATTTACTAAAATTTTATTTGAAAATTTTTATAAAATTATATGTGTTTATATATAATTTAATGCAACTAGATAGACCCATTTTTCGGATCAAATTGAATCAGGTTAGATAACATGGTTATCTCGTTTGATATAATTATATATTCCAATATTCGGATCAAATAAGATATGAACATATATATGGGTTTATATATGGTGATATATGATTATATAACATCTTTTTTAGTCGGTTACTACACCTTTTCCAGAAAATTATCATTTTATTTCAGAAATTATCAATTGTATTTCAGATTTATCAATTGTATTTCAAAAATTATCAATTGAATTCCAGTTTTATCAATTGTATTTCAGAAATTATCAATTGTATTTCAGAAATTATCAATTGTATTTCAGAAACTACCAATTGTATTTCAGAAATTATCAATTGTATTTCAGAAATCGTCAATTGTATTTCAGAAATTATCAATTGTATTTCAGAAATCGTCAATTGTATTTCAGAAATTATCAAATGTATTTCAGAAATTATCATTTGTATTTCAGAAATTATCAATTGTATTTCAGAAATTATTAATTGTATTTCAGAAATTATCAAATGTATTTCAGAAATTAACTATTAAATACAATCAATAAATTCTGAATTACATTTGCTATTTCTGAAATACAATTGATAATTTCTGAAATACAATTGATAATTTCTAAAATACAATTGATAATTTCTGAAACACAATTGACGATTTCTGAAATACTATTGATAATTTCTGAAATACAATTGGTAGTTTCTAAAATACAATTGATAATTTCTGAAATACAATTGATAAAACTGAAATTCAATTGATAATTTCTGAAATACAATTGATAAATCTGAAAAACAATTGATAAGTTCTGAAATACAATTGATAAAACTGAAAATCAATTGAGAATTTCTGAAATACAATTGATAAATCTGAAGTACAATTGATAACTTCTGAAATACAATTGGAAAAGGTGTAGTAGGTATACATTTTATGCATACCGGCTATTAAATTGACTATGAAATTTCTATAGTTTGAACAAATTTTAAAGGCCCAAATTTTATAACATAAAATAAAAATTTAATTGATTTTGTCTTCTAAATCGCACGCATTATTTTTTAATATGATTTTATATGTAAAAAATCACGTGAAAATTATTTGGCTATGGAGTAATAACTCTTAATTTGCAGATAACTACATTTGATTTTGAACTATATATTAATTTGTATGGGATCATATAGAAAGTTATATAAAATTACAAGAATATATTTTTAATATAACGACACATACAGTATTGTATAACTTAGTATCGAACCATATATTATCATATCGGTCACTACATATATTTTGATAAGTTTTATATTGCTTATGTAGTTACATATATATAGAGTCAGATTTGGGGATATGTAATAACATCAATTACCATAAAAAAAAATTCATTGAAAAAATATTATCAGATGTAGTTGTATATAATGATATGTGCATCCACCGTCAGATATAACTCAATCACATTATATATAACTAGGGCAAGGAATTTCATGCACTTAAAAATGGAAAATATGCGCCTAAAATATGCGGTTAAAAAAGAAAAATATGCATTAAAAATATAAGAAATATGCACTAAAAACTATTATTTTTGCAAAAATAATGCACTCTAAAACTTAAAAATGTATTTAAGTTAGTTATTTCGCAAACAGACACAGAACTCGAAGATTTCCCATAGGTCAATAAGGTTTTAAGAATGTTTATTTTGATTGAATCAAAATATGAAAACGTATCAATTTTTTATATTTTTTTACAAAATAGAAAATGCTCCTGAAAATGAAAAATATGCACAATTATGCATTAAAAATCACAAAATATGCATTAAAAAGGCACCAAATATGCATTTATAGTCAAAATATGCAAAAACATGCATTTATGACAAAATATGCAAAAATATGCAACTACAAATCGATGCCATTTTGTTCTAAATTTGATGATTCGGATAAATATTTAGTCCATATTAGTTTTGGACTATCGAGGAAAAACATGCATTTGCCTGAAATTCCTTGCCCTATATATAACAATACATAACTATTTTTACTCGGGTTAGTAAATTTTGTAACTGATTTTAGCAAATCGATTTTGAATGGCAGTTAACAAAAATTTTGTTAAAATTTAGTAGCTTCCTGCAGTCAAATAAATACTTTTTACACCCTACACCACTACGTGGATAGGGTATAATGAGTTTGTTCTGATGTTTGTGACACCAAAAATATTAGACCCAGTTTTTAGTATGCCAATCGACTCAGAATCACTTTTTGGTTCGTTTCAACCATACTTGGGAATTTTTCATTGGCATTCAAATTTAATTGGCATTACTTGATCTCAATGTCAATGCCAAAAATTTCATTACCATTCAAAGCCAATGATTGAAACAATGGTAATGAAATGTACAACCAATGGTAATGAAATGTACATATAATTGAAGAAAGAAAGCATTGTATACGGTAGTATTGATTTAACTGCCTTTTTCTTAAGTGGACATTTGCTATTACTGTACAAAATTTTGGTTTCGTTTCTATTTCACAAAATTATGTACGCAATTGTATTTTTTAAGTGCACTTTTTATACCTGCACATTAGCGTGTCCCTTATAAAATGTTTGGTCGATTTTCGACACGCATACCCCCCAATTTTTTTTACAAATGGTCCCAAATTAACAAAATCGATTTTTTTATTTTTTTTTTTTTTTTTGGAAAAAAGTGTATTATTATTAAAAAATTCCCACAATTGGAGATATTGAAAAATTTTGTATTCTGTTCCATTTATTCATTTAATATAGTCAAAATGATACAGACCTGGAATTTTGACTTCATCGGATATCATTAACCCACTTTAGTCTGGAATCCAAAATGACCCACGAATTTGATAAAAATGCAAAAACTTTTCTTTTTAAATTAATTTTAAAGATTTTTAAAATGCCTAATTTGGAGGTGTCGATTATTAGTTGTACCACATAAGAGTTGGTATTAAAGAAAAAAAATAAATTGGAAAAATGATAATTTGACTTTGTGTTTGGAGGGGATTTTTCAAAAATTGCTTATTTTGTCAAAAATTTAACAAAATTTGAAAATTTTCGGATAGGTATCACTTAAATTTGGTTAGACTATAATTATCTTTACATTTGTTTAAAAAAATCTTTAACCCTTAGTGGCCTGGGATCAGAAAAGACCCATGAAACTTAATATTAATTATGACTACGAAATTGAAAAGCCATTAAATTGATAAAAAAATCTAAACTGTATAAAAATAATTATTTTATGTAACATGATCCATATGGGGTTAACTTTTATACTCTTGGCCAAAAACGCCCCACTAGGAAATTTACAGAATTACACCTGTAATAATTTTCTGAAAATACGATAATTTTTAATTTTTTTTTCTTAATTTGTTCTTTTATGAAAACATGAAAACAAACGCTTTTTTCGTCAATTATAATTGAGCATTTTGGCATTGAACACCCGGGTAAAAATAGTTGTATATTGTTATATATAATGTGATTGGTTTATATCTGACGGTGAATGGATTCACATTAAGACACATATCAGTATATACAAAAACATCTGATATTATTTTTTCAATTAATTTCTTGTACGGTAATTGATGTTATTACATATCCCCAAATCTGACTCCATATATAACTATATAAGCCATATTAGATTTTTATTTTATGTTATAAAATTTGGGCCTTTAAAATTGTTTAAGCTATAGAAATTTCTATATCAATTTAAAGCCGGTATGCATAAAAAGTGTACCTACTATTAGACAAAATTATATAAAATCAGATATTTTTATATCGAATTAGATGTAATATGATGTCCTGGATATGGACAAATCTCGGATCAAACTATATCAAATAATATCTATATTGATATAATTAGACACAAGTAGATGACCCAATTTTCGGATCAAGTTGTATGTCGTTGTATATGGGGACTTATCAAATAAGATATAATTATATATGACACTGTATTAAGATTTTTTACCCGGGCAATGCCAATTGATAAAAATTTCATTAGCATTGATCAATTGTAATTCTAAAAAATTTCATGGACATTGGTCAATTGTAATGCCAATGAAATCAGCAATTAATTGGTCCATTCAAGTAACTAGTCCCAAGTATGGGTTCAACAATGGCCGGCCGTCCATACGTGTGTCTTTGTGCGCACTCTACAGATCACAAATATAAAGATATTTTAATGAAATTTATTACACCAATTTATATCTGTCCCAGGACGAAGCCCCTTGATTGGGATTAAAATCGGTCCATGTTTAGACCTAAAGGAATCCCCAAAATTGGCTTGTTCGCAACGCCACAGGTCACTAATACGAAAATATTTAAATGAAGTTTGATACACTTATTCACATGGGGCCTTAGACAAAGCCTATTGATTTATTAAAGAACCGGTCCATATTTAAACCTAGTGTGCGCACACAGGTTCCCCAAAAATGGCATTTTAACACGCTACAGGTCACAAATGTAGGCGGGCATTTTTACCCGCTACAGCTCGCAGATATTACGAAATTTTGGTAAAATTTGGTACACCGATTTATATTGGCCAAAGGACGAAACATATTAATTTTGGTTTAAATCAGTTCTTGTTTGGACCTTCTGCTCATATAAAGATATCCCCAAAATTAGCTTTTTACACCTCAACAGGTCGCTGTCCTGCTATTTTTTTATAATTTTACAGCTTCACGAAGCTCAAAAATTTAGCCCCGTTGTACAAGAGTTCAGCTTCTGCCTTTTTCCATTATAAATCCTAAACATAATGGCTCTTACTATAAAAGAGTATTTGAAATTTAAAGTCGACTTTATTTTTAATCATACGGTTTTGTTCATTTTGTGTATGAAAGCCCTACAAAAATATTTATATTTTCAAACATTTTGATTGGCTGAAAATAAATTAACCAATCAGAATGCTCCAAAAATAAACCAAGTCAAGGCATACTGCCACCCAATATTTTAAATAAAGTCGACTTTAACTAAAATATACGTTTAGAAAATATTGATAGTAAGGCTGATTAGTTTTAATTTTTGCTTTATAAATTAAATGAAAAAAAATTACTAAAAAACAAAAGAATTTTTATCAAAATAACACTTTAAAATGAAGATTTCAACTAATTTCTAATTAGTTGTCGCGTTATTTGAATTGTACTAAGAATAGTACAAGTGTTTTTGAAAAAATGCACTAATATAATCTGAGCATTTTTAATCAGTTGTCAACAGCTGTATATTAAATAAACTGATTTTTCCAATTAAATTTACTGATGTATTATTTCGAGTGAACCAACACCAAAATAATATATGTAAATTAATGTGAAGTCAAGGGAAATTATTAAACATGACTCTATAAGAAAACAATTGTAGACAAGTGTAATCTCTTGCCGAGATTTCAAAATTTCACCAATATATTAAATACAAAAACAAATTAATATTAATAACGGATGCTTTCTATTTCATTTTTCAGTATGCCTGAATGCAGTGAATAAACATGTAATAACTCTTCATGGAATATGGTAAATTACATTAACTACAAATGGATTTATTGCCATTGTTAACAAATTGTAGAATAACAAATGCTGTTATAAGGCACGAGCCACAAAAACACTCCAGTAGACTTAAAGGCAGCAACAATGACGACAACAACACCAACAATAACTACAGATCGTTAAAGTAAAAGTATAAAACTAACAGACACTTTATGTGAATCCTATATACGAACAAGTACGGAAATTAAAGAATTCTACAAACTGAACTGGCCACCAACTAAACGGAGAAAATGAAGCGCACCAACACCGACACCACAAACTTTAACTACTGTGTTCAAAGAAAGCAAGGTCGTGAAGGTGAGGTGATATCTGTAGGATGAAGATGAAGCTTTAGCTGAACCAGAAGCAATAACAACAGCAGCAGCAAAACTTGCAACATTGATTGAGATATGAATGTATGCATGTAAACATTATTAAAACAGTAGCACCAAGTAGCTTGTTCATTTTATGAGTACAACAATACTCGTATGTATTATATACACACATATTTAGCTACAAAAAAAAAGAATACCTTTTTGAATGAATCTAAGTATGATCCAAGCTTTAAGCGCCTCTTCTTTTATCTCAATGATTATCAGACACATAAACTAGGCTCATAGAGTATACCACATTTATATTGAAAAATTTATGTGATTGTGTTGTAGGTTTAGTTTTCTGCTTAGATAGCGCTCACAAGAGACGTCTCCCGACGCGGACCGGCAGATCTTCACAGTGAAATCAAATATTTACCACTTTTTATGAATACTATCCTGGAATTTATGTAAATTAGATTTATTTGTTTACAGACTTTAAGTGCTGGATAAAATAAATATTATGCCTATGTCGTGAACTCAGGGTTGTCTCTTATTGGAAATATTTGAAAGATGGGTAAAAGAGAAAGTTTTCTCAAAGCCGAATGATTGCGAATATTGATTGTGTAATTTTAAGACGTTCTAGTAGAGTTTCCATATAAAAGCTTGCAAGAAACTTTTTTGCATTTTTATTAATAAGAAAATAAAAATAGATTTAAAAACAATAAGAAAAAATTGTTTTTTATCTCCCATGCTGGGATTTGAAACATATTGTATATCATATTAAAAATGGTTTTCATAAGGTACCATATATAACCATATCTGATATTATTATGCAAATATGTATTGTACCATATATAATTATATATTTACCGCTTTTTTTAATCATTTGGATTTAATAAATCCAAAAATTAGTCCTCAAAGTACTCAATAGATGGAGTTAGTTTCAACCTATTTTAACAGAATTTTTCTATCCGACCTTCGTTGACCCTAATTTTAAATAATAAATACAATGATGCAGGCTTTTATTTTAGCTTGAAATTCTTTAGTATGTTTTATATAAAACAGCAAGAAACAGCATTTCTTTTGAGTTTCATCACTTCATTTTGTATTTCTACACAATTTGTATTTCTACACAATTAAAATACTCCACTGCAATATTTAATTTTCACCAATTCGATTTAATTTAATTACTTGCCGTAGCGTGAAAAATTGCCATTTCTATTTCAGCTATTTCTCCATATTCTAGGTGGAAAATAATATTTGGTGAAGTGTAGTTTTTTTTCTAAACACATTTAACACAAAAAATTTAAAGAAAAAGCTTTTGTTTGCTATTTTTTAATTTTTTTTGTTTCTCTTTTATCTTCCATTCGTATTTTTTTCTGACATTAAATTAGCAGTATATTTCATATATGTATTTGTGTTTTTAATGTTATGTGTAGACCCAGATAAATTAATCCGACTTTTTTTTTGGATTTAATAAATCCAATTTTTGTATGAAAAAATCTAAATCCAGGTGATAAGAAAATGAGCTTATTATAATAATGACTGGTAACTAGGGTTTGGGGAAATCCCGGGAAAAGTTTGCCGGGAATTCCCGGGAAAATAATATATTTTTCCCGGGAAAACGGGAAATTTTAAAAATATAAAATTTTTTAAATTGTTTTTGTTAGGATTTTTTAATTTTAGTCATAAAAAACATTTTAAATACCAAAACAAAAATGTCATTGTTAAAATCTTTTAAAAGGGAATCAATTTATTTGACACAAAAAAAATCTTTGCCAAGTAATTAGGAGCATTTCAACTAATAAAGATTTTTCGCATAACTTATTCAAAATTTGAGTATAAAACCTAAAAACTTGGTAAATTGTTTAAAAGAAATATGAAAAAAAATTTTTGTTTCTTACAAATAATCGCCCTTACTATCTAAATTTTTCAAATGTATATTTTAGTTAAAGTCGACTTTAGTTAAAATATTTGGTGGCAGTATACCTAGACTTGGTTTATTTTTGGAGCATTCTGATTGGTTAATTTATTTTCAATGTTTGAAAATATAAATATTTTGAACATACATACACAAAATGAACAAAACCGTATGATTAAAAATAAAGTCGACTTTAAATTTAAAATACTCCTTTATAAATATTAAGGGCCAATAATTTTATAAGTAAAGTTTTCATTAATAAATGTGATATTTTCAAGTAAGTTTACTTTATTTTAATACACCTGCTTTCAAACTAATATATTCTTTTATATTAAAGAATAAAATGTCAGGAGTATGGAAATACTTCACAAAAACGACAATGCAGCGCAGTGCAATATTTGCCCTAAAAGACTAATTGTTAACGGAGGTATCTAAATCTGGTTATCCGACATCTCAATTTGGTTCACTTGAAGAAAACAACAACAAGAATAACGTTCAAGCTAAAATTAACAAAGAACCCAAAGAAAAAATGTTAAGCTTAATAGGCATTAAACGTTTTATGGTAGGGCAAACTTTTCCTGAAATTGTGTCCAAATTAGCAGCATTCGAAGGAATGTCAATCCGCACCATAACTAGATCTTCGTTTATTCGAGAAAGTTTTTATAATAAAAACCTGGCATTGCAAAAAAATGAAACCGATGTAAAGAACATTATATTAAATTACTACAATCATGTAAAAGATATCATGATAAAAGTATTATCGAGCAATATTTCTAACAATAGGAAATTTACTATAATCTTAGATGAATGGATAAGAATATCACAAAAGAGATATTTGAACATATGTATAAACGGAAATAAGTTATTTTATATTCTGGGGTTGGTTTATATATCAGGAAGATGTAATGCTGATGAAAAAAGAAGAATTGTAGAAATAAGACTAGAAGAGTTTTATTTGTCTTTGGAAAATAACATTGTGGATTCTCACAGACTGAATTTGTACTGAAATAGTGTTTTTTTTTAACAAAAATTATTTATATAGGTGGTTTTCATTAACAATTTTGTTCAAAAATATTTCCCGGGATTCCCGGGAATCAAATTTTTTTATTCTCGTTTCCCGGGAAATAAAAAAGTCCGGGAAGCGGCAGAACTGCGAGTATAAAATTGTTTTGAGACAGCTTAAACATATGTGACAGCGCATAGAGAAAGGGACCTGAGGGTAAAAAATCAAATTTTTTTTTTTTTTTTTTTGTGGACAACATCTGAGCATCGAATGAGACCGATCCCATGCTCTCCTGACCTTAGGTCCCTTTCTATCCTTAGATCCCTTTCTATTTTGCGCCTCACATATGCTGAAGTAAACATTTGTATTCATACTTACTCGTATATTTGGGTCAAACTTTTCTCGCACGAATTATGTTAAGATCCAATTAAAACAAGGCATTTGTCCATAAATGTCACATTATTTTAGTTTCCCCCAAAATATTTTCGTAATTCAAATTGGTCCCTTTGGAGAAGATATATATTAGCAGATACCTTACTAAAGATTTGCAGATATCTTGTAAGACATTTTTTTACAAACTAATTTACAAACTCTGTGTGTAGGGCAAAACTTTTTTGCCCTACACACAGAGAATAGATTCGTTGTGACAACCGAATTTGTTGCCAACCGAATTTTGGTAGTTACATGTACTATCACATTATTCGGTTGCAGCTATAGACATTTTCAGTTGTGCTTTCCAAGCGAATTCATTTATTCAGTAGACTCGACCGAATTATTTTAGTAATTTGTATCGAATAAATAATATACTGTTTCCATTATTTTAAATTTTTTTTTATTTTTTATTAATTAGCAAAATACAAAATAAATATTTTAAAATAAAAATTAGATCAAATCATCTGTTTTACAAGAGACATGGTTCATTTAATATAAAAAAATATATTTTCGGATTATTTTTTATAGAAACACTAAAAATTCTGAGGAATTTGTTTAAAGGTTCTCCAAAACCTGTGCTATTCTGAAGTATTTTCTTGAAGGCTAGAAAAACGTTTTCATATTTCGGGGGATTTGTATCGGAAAAGGCCCTTCGAATTTTAGGATTATTGGCCAGAAAAAGTGCTTTGAATGGGAGGATATTCTACAGAAAATATTCGCCTTAATTCTTGAAAACTCTGAAAGTTTCATTGGAAAAAGTCCTTACAATCTTAATTTTCTGAGGACAAAAATTTTGAGAATTTTTCCCTATGAGAAATTTTTTAAAATTTGTTTAGGAAAATAACTCAGGTAACTAACCGCTTTTCATTAACGATTTTTGTTGCAGATTCCTGAAAAAAATATAAGAGTATATATTAATAAAAAAAATTTCGTTGCAAATTTTAAGAGCAGAATATTATTACTTACATAACATTTAATCCTTTACAATAAATTTCCATTTTTTAACACAATTTTTTTTTTAATTTTTTAAATTCGTAATACTTTTATTTTTATTTTAGTTTTGACAGCTGTTTTAAAAAATTATAATTTTATTTGTTTTTGGTTTCCCAACCGAAAATCTTGTACAAGTTAATTCTAATATTGGTTAGTGCTACCATTATTTGGCAAAAAATACTTAATAAAGCATTAGTAATTAGTAATTGCTCAAATTTGATTGCTGCAACCTACATGTAATTGCGGTTCTTAATTAATTGGAAAAATTGAAATTTTTAAACAGTTGCTACTACCGAATTCTTGTATAGTTTTTGATTTTTATATGAATTGGTAGAGAATCCCAATAAGAATAGAAGAAATAACCTTCATTTAGTTGTAATTAAAATTTTTAGTCATAAACACCAGCTTTTCACTCACACATTTTAAATTTTGTAATTATAACTGAAACTTTTCTGTAGTAATATAAAAATTATAGTTCCTCTCGAAATCCAACTGATTTGTTTTCTGTGTGTAGACGCACTTTCTTCGACGAACATCGCTTATCCTTTCTCATTTAATTTGTTCGTTATTCATTGCTGTGAGTTCATTTTTCGTATAGCTCTAGTCGTTGCCAAGCTGCTAAAGTATGCGCACGCGCAGTCTCGTTAGATGTATGTAAGTGTGTTTTTTTACCCTATTCTTATTTTTATACCTCAAAGTACTTTCTTCGTCGAATCCACGAATTTCATGTTTGATCTTGCCCCAATCGCCCCCAATTAAAAAAAGTTTAAAATTTAGATTTTATTAGAAAAACAATTTAGTTTGACTCATATAAAACAAAAAGTTTGCTTACTTCAGTACAACTAAAAAACAAAAAAATCAACTTCAAGTTTGATATCTTTTTTTTGTGTGATTACTTTTGACTGTTTTAAAAAAAATGTAAAAAAAAACTTGAAGTTGATTTTTTTTTCTTGGTTTTAAGTTGTACTGAAGTAAGCAAACTTTTTGTTTTATACGAATAAAAAGTAAATTGTTTTTCCAATAAAATCTAAATTTTAAACTTTTTTTTAATTAAGAGCGATTGGGGCAAGATCAAACATGCAATTCGTCGATTCGACCAATATATAAAACAAATTTCTACTGGGTTCATTGAAAAACTTCCTTAGCAAAAGTTTAATGATTTTTTGCGAGATTTGATTTTCTGACATTAGGGTGGTAGCAATTGAGATCTGATGGGTAACTACTAGAACGGGATACTTGAGGTCAATCGTCCTTAGAACAAAATACTGGTCTCCTCGAGAGAAAAACATCAATGTATCATACTTTAAGATCCGACTGTACATGCCAAAGATATAAAGAGAAATGTAAAATGGCGACCCCTAAGTTCCGCAAAAAAAAATTTTTTTTTTGAAACCTTACAAAAATTTTCATATTGGATGGTGTACGGCGCACTTTTTTTTTGCCTGTAAGGTGGTACGCTCTAGTATGTACTAACGTGAATTGTAAAGTTAAAAATCTATTTTCATGATCTTAGTCACGGAAAATTCTGTAATTAAATTAAAACAATGTTTAGAGTAAAATAAGGGGGGCTAAAATTTGACGAGTTACTGTAAATAAGACGCAAACAATGTTTTTCTTCTTAATCATTATTTAATTTTACATAAGCCAGACCTAAGTAAGTTTTTTTCTGCATTATATATAAGTGTTATCTTATATATAATTCATAGACTCATAAAAATATACCTGTAAAAATAGCAGAAAAAGTTACTAAAAATTAGTTAAAAATGATGCTGCAGAAAAAACTGCTAAAGTTAGCAGATTTTTTAACTAAATACTAGTAAAATAAGAATAGCAAAATTAAAACTGCTAAATTTACGGAGTTTTAGTTATATTTAAGTTAACTCTTAGTATACTGAAAATAACAAATTGTACTGTAAAATCTGGAGAAAATTTTGCTAAATATTACTAGACTAAAAATAGCAAAAATAAACTGTTATATCTACAAAACTTTTGCTATTTTTAAGCTAAATTTAGTTGAATGCAAATAGCAGTCTATTCTGCTAAAATCAGCAGAAATATTTGCTAAAAAATTGTAAACTGCTGTTTTTAAAAAGCTCGATTTTTATTTGCATTTAAAAAAAAAATCGAAAAAAATTCGAAAATGTTAAATTTGTTGGTGATTTTTTAGGCTAATAAGTGTTTAGCAAAATTGATTTTAGCAGGTTAATTTGCTATTTTCCATTAACAAAAATTTAGCTCAAGTACACTCTAATTAAATTCTGTTGAAATTTACCCAACTTATAGTAGGAAACTGAACTCCTACTATAAATTGGGTAAATTTACTCTATGTGCGTAATTGACAAAAAAATACGCACATTGTGTTTAAGTTGGTGCACAAATAATTTGTAATTTTACATTGAAAGTGCGTAAAAATTTAATGAAATTTTGAAATTAGTGTGTTAATTTACTAAATTTGTGTGTAAAAAAGCACGTTTCACGTGTAAATGTACACTTAAAATGCGTAAAAATCCACAAAAAATGCGCAAAAATCCACAGAAAGTGCGTAAAAATCCAATATAATGCGTACATTTACAACAGTTGTGCTAACTTTAATTAAGTACCACCCAAAAATTTTTTTTAATAAAATAACAAATTAATTTTTAGTACGTATTTTATTAATAATAATATCCGAGTCATTCTCTCATAATTATGAGATTATAATCGTTTATGTCCAAATTAGTAGTTTTGGGATCCTAAGGCATTTGTATAAAATTCATATATATATTCGTTATAACTATTGAATGGGTGCGATGACTCCTGCTCAACAAAATGCCTTCTTTGAAAGGAGGCAGTAACCGTCAACAATAACGGGAGAAAACGCCTTAAGAGAGATATGGCCTACGCAGGATCAACTGAGTGCAATGACTCCTGCTCAACAAAATGCTTTCTTTGCAAGTTTGGCACTACTCAAGGAATACTGACTTTGTTAAGCAGGAGTCATTGCACCCAGTAGTTATGCCTAGGCCGTATCTCTCTTTCGGCGTTTGCTCCCATTATTGTTGACGATTGTTGGTTGACTGCCTCCTTTGCAAAGAAGGCATTTTGTTGAGCAGGAGTCATACCACCCAGTTGTTCCTGCGTAGGCCGTGTCTCTCTCACGGCGTTTTCAATTTTGAAATGAGGTTTAAACTACCACATGCGTTAACAATAATTACCAAAAACAATTTCATGCTTATGTTGCTATTTCCAGACTCTAATGTGTTTGTGGAAATGTTGTAATTCACAAAAAATAATCCGTTTTCGCTTTTTCTTTTTATTATTTATAATTTTTTTTAATTTTTTCCAATTTGAAATGTCAGAGTATTTATTACTATTATAGCTTAGTATATTTACCAACTTTGTGCGTAAAAATTTTATTTAACAAAACACTAGTAATTTTAGGCACAATGTGTTTATTTATAAACACATAATGTCTAAAAATACTTTGTGTGTGTATTATTGTGTATGGAAGTGTGTATGAAAAAAGTTTACGCATTTTTTGTTTATATTTACCGAATTTTCGTAAAATTAAACAAAATTTTACCCATTTCATAGTAGTAAATTTACAAACATTTTTTAGAGTGTATAATTTAAATTCTGTATATTTAACAGTTTTATTTTTGTTGTTCCTATATTACTAATATATAGCAAAAATAATCTGCTAATTTAACAGTTTTTTTCTGCAGCATCATTTTTAACTAATGTTTAGTAGTTTTAACTAAATTTTTTAAGGGACTTTTTCCTATTAATGCACTCTAAAAAATGTTTGTAAATTTACTACTATAAAATGGGTAAAATTTTGTTTAATTTTACGAAAATTCGGTAAATATAAAAAAAAATGCGTAAACTTTTTTCATACACACTTCCATACACAATAATACACACACAAAGTATTTTTAGACATTATGTGTTTATAAATAAACACATTGTGCCTAAAATTACTAGTGTTTTGTTAAATAAAATTTTTACGCACAAAGTTGGTAAATATACTATCCTATAATAGTAATAAATACTCTGACATTTCAAATTGAAAAAAATTAAAAAAAAAATTATAAACTATAAAAAGAAAAAGCGAAAACGGATTATTTTTTGTGAATTACAACATTTCCACAAACACATTAGAGTCTGGAAATAGCAACATAAGCATGAAATTGTTTTTGGTGGTAGTCTAAACCTCATTTCAAAATTGAAAACGCAGTAAGAGAGATACCGCCTACGCAGGAACAACTGGGTGCAATGACTCCTTCTCAACAAAATGCCTTCTTTGCAAGGGAGGAAGTCAACCAACAACCGTCACCAATAACGGGAGAATAGGCCGTAAGAGAGATACGGCCTAGGCAAAACAACTGGGTGCAATGACTCCTGCTCAACAAAGTCAGTATCATTGAGTACTGTCTAACTTGCAAAGAAAACATTTTGTTGATCAGGAGTCATTGCACTCAGTTGTTCCTGCGTAGGCCATATCTCTGCGTTTTCTCCCGTTATTGTTGACGGTTACTGCCTCCCTTTCAAAGAAGGCAGTTTGTTTAGCAGGAGTCATTGCACCCATTCAATAGTTATAACAAATTTTTATATGAATTTTATACAAATGCCTTAAGATCCCAAAACGATTAAGATTAACGATTATGAGAGAATGATTTGGATATTATTATTAATAAAATACGTATTAAAAATTAATTAGTTATTTTATTTTAAAAAAAATTTTGGGTGGTGCTTAAAGTTAGCACAACTGTTGTAAATGTACGCATTTTATTGGATTTTTACGCACTTTCTGCGCATTTTAGTGGATTTTTACGCATTTTATGAGTACATTTACACGTAAAACGTGCTTTTTTATACACAAATTTAGTAAATTAACACACTAATTTCAAAATTTCATTTAATTTTTACGCACTTTCAATGTAAAATTACAAATTATTTGTGCACCAACTTAAACACAATGTGCGTATTTTTTTTCAATTACGCACATAGAGTAAATTTACCCAATTTAAAGTAGGAGTTCAGTTTCCTACTATAAGTTGGGTAAATTTCAACAGAATTTAATTAGAGTGTGTATATGATTTTATGAAGCTATAATTAGATGTAGTTATATATATGGCTTTATGTAAGATAATATCAACATACAGAAAACAGTCTCAGTTGTGGCCACCGAATTTGTTGCCAATCGAATTCGTGCGGTTACGACAACTATCTTTATATTAAATTATATTTTTCGGTTGTCTAATTCAATATTATGTTCCACATAAATATTATTATGTTCTACAAAATTTTTTTGAAATTAAAAAACTTTTTTTTGAATTTTCTGGTATTGAACCCGGCCCTTCAGGTTAATAGTTCACACTTTTACCCACTGCACCACAACTACTTTTAAATTTCTTAGCCATATTTACTGTTTATACATATGAATATTTTATTTTAATTAAAAAAAAAACATCTAAATTTTTGTCTTTTCCGGGATTCGAACCCGGAAATCCGGCGTACTAGGCCAACTCCTCACCCACTACACCACAAACACTTAATAATTTTAATGACTAATTTTGAATTTAGGGGTTTTATTAATGTGTTTTATAAAAAATTCGTTTATCAATACCAATTAATAGTTGTGTGTGTTATCAATATAATCCACAATTCGGTTGGTTCTACAGAAACTTGAATTTAAGGTCATATTTGATTAGGATACCCGTATTTGTAGTTACCACTTTCGAATATTGAAATTTTTTTAAAAAAGGTTATAGATAACACCAATTTTCTTGTATATTCACTAAATAAATGGCTGCTTCTACTGCATAGAATTACTAAACTGATAGTAATTTTAAAATTGATTGGAGATACAAATAATTTATTAAAAGGATTGTTTTTTAGTTCATTTTTCCTATTTTTAATACCTAGTAAAATATTTTTGATGTAGTATTCAATTATAGGTAATTCCAAATAAAATAAAGTCCTGGCAAATTCATTTTAATGGTTTTGATCGAAAGCCAACCAATCTTTTTCCTGGGTGAAGAAAAATAATGTAATATATAATTATACATGGTAATTAGACTGGTCCAAAAAGAAATTCGAAAATTACATACAAAAAATGTTCAATTTTGATCAGGATGTTTTCTTATATTTACCACTATGAAAATTTCTTTTTGGCATTAATATATATCTAAGGAATGTTCTATTATGTGAGATAGGATTTTTGGTAGCAATAAAATTATAGCAAAGCTAAATAAGAGAGAAATATTAAAAAAAAGTAAAATTTTAAGTTAATTTGCAAGAATATCTTTTATTCTTTTTAAAATTAAAATCAGTGTTATATATAATGAAGGCCTTTTGTAAGTAAATTGCAAAAGTATAACAAATTGGATTTTTCGATAACACGGTTTCCAGGTAATTAAGAAATTATTTAAAAAAAACTTGAATTTTTTTGAATTTTCAAAAACCGCGAATAATTTATAAAGCACAACTTTTTTTAAATTTTGATTGCTGATTCATAATCTTCGTTAAAATAAATATTAGATTTGAGAAATTTGCGCATACAACGCAAAAACAAGTTGAATTTTTAATTACATCTTTTCGGAAAATTTGGAAAATTTAACTAAAATATGTATTTTTTTGTATAATTTTTAAAAAACCGCGAATTACTTAAAAGTTACTTAATCTTTTTAAGATTTGATTTCAAATTCCTTTTCTTCACATCAATTGAGACTAGATTTTAAAAAAAATGTTAAATAATAGCGTACAGGTTAAGAAATAATTCAATTTAAAGTCAACCATACTTTTTGTATAAATTACTCTAGATATAAATTACTGATTCCTAAAAGACAACTTTTTTCGCTAACTCTACATAAAAGCGGATTTAGCTGAAACTTGGCACAGAGAGTTTTTAGACATTAACGAATAGGGGCAACATTGTGGAGATCGCGAATTCCAACTTTCATGTTTTTTTTGGACTACCTTAATGGTGATGCATACCCACAAACTTAATTATATATGACAATATATTATTAGATGAAGCCACGTACGATTATAAACAAAGTTTTTACTCGGGTTGTTATACAAATTTTTTCTAGTATCATATATAACACTGCACAACAAAATCAATTTTTTACAAAATAACGAGGTTCGGACAACTGATTCTGGCAGAGGAGACCGAAAAAAATTATGTGTGTCGGCGTTTTAAAAGTTTATTTCTGGCCCTATGTTTTTGGGATGGTTTAAATTTCCCACCGTTTGCAAATATTTATTGTGAATCGGAATAGGAAACCATGTTATCTAGCATTTTAGGTATAGGATGTGTTCAGCGAAATTATGTAAAACACTAAATTAAAACAATTGGACTCATTACTTTCAAAATAAGCGGTTCATATTAAACTCTAAAAAACAATCATCAAATATCCGTTAACTCGCAAAAGTCGTATTTTCATAACCGGTGTTTTAGCAATATCTGTCTACTTCCCAAGGAAACCTCAACGTATACGTAATATTAAATGTTAATTATAAATCATACGCCCTGGTATCCAAATTTAGGAAATTTAATAAATTCAGTTTATATCAAGGTTGGTTACCGAAACGAATAACGGCAAGAGTAACGATAACGGTATAAAATTTTGTTTATTTCGGTATTGGTAAGGGTAATGGTACACTCACAATATTTTATCGTTAAAAACAACCTAAAATACATATCAAATTAATTGAAAACACAATTAAAAAAAGGACTACTGATTTTTCATTATATTCAAACCATTTTGCTATTTATTTTCACACATTGTTTAAACAATCCATAAAAGAAATAAAAATAATTGAAAAGTCTGTTAAAACAATCATCAATTTTTAACTGACAAAACGTAACAAAAACGATTTTTTGGTTTGTTTTTTCACTCGAAAGTTTTTTTTTGATTCAATTTTCAAAACACCGCACACATAACACACCCGTTCTATGTGTATTTAATTTCTCTTTAATTTAATTTTCTTTCGTTTTAAATTCAAAGCAATTTTGTTTTGTTCCAACACCAGACACGATTCGAACAAACGACCTTTGGTTTAGAAGTTCATCGCCTTACCCCTTGAGCCAAACTATATTGATACAAATAGTTTCATAAACATTTTTTTTATATTTCAAATTATTTTTATTTTATTTGAATCTATCTTTTCAAATTACCCAGCACACATAAATATAATAGTTAAAAGAAATGCCCTAAATGTAACAATGAACATGCTGCTCTTTTAAAATTTTTGGTATATAAATTTAATGCTTAATGCAGAAAGGCCCTAACTGGAATTAATATTCCATTAGAGGAAATGGAAATCTGAAAAACTTAGATTATACTTTTTATTTGTTTGTTTTTGTATTAATATAAAGTTTCATTCTGAGAAACAATATTTCCACCGCTTTTATATTTTTATTGCCTTCCCCTCTATAGAAATTAAGAATAAATATACACTGAGAGAATTATCTGTATGATATTAATGAATTTTTGCATAAAATCGATAAAGTTTCACGGGAACTCGTCTATTGATACTTTTCATTGAATTAATGGAATTTTTCATAAAATATTATCAAAAATTTCATTTTATTTGCTTAAAGTTTCATACGCTCCATGAAAAAGTTTCACTAAAACTATATTCATAAAATATACGAAGCTTTTTCATCGAATTTCACAAATTTTTCATTTATATTGTGAAGAAAACTTCAACAGTTTACTGAAAAATTTCACTAAAACTCGTCCAGCAAAATTCTCTCTGTGTAGCGTCTTTCTTTATTAAGCCATTGATATTAAACTTTGGAGCAAAATTGCACAAAAATATTTTTATCATAAATTTATTTAAGATTTTAAAATCATCCTGTTTGACGACAATTATTTTAAAAGTGACAATACTCTCTGAATTACATGAGAATAAGATTAGTCGAATGACTAGAAATATCAATTTACATAAATCAAAGTCCCTAGAATTTAGTGTTTAACTTCAGTTATAAAATTTAATTGTAATTAAGAAGAACTTGCGTTATATTTACTTTTTTTGATTTTTTAAGTTAAATTTTCATTTGAATAAAATTTATAACCCTGTATTTATTTAATTTCTGACATGCATAAAACTTTTTGAGAACAAAAAAGATTCATAAAATATAAAATCTTTCGTTTTTACTTCCACACAAAATTAAAAATAAAAACTCTGTAAAAAAATTCCCCTCAAAGGGCATTATAAAAAAGCTTGTTTCTAAATTTTATTTTAGTATTTTATATTTTTAGTTTTTATAACGATTTGTATGGTGAACATTTAAAACGATTTGTATGGTAAATATTTTAGTCGTATATGCCGACCCTATTGCTAGCAGCTGACATCATCGAGATTTCTTCACATTTTTACAACCCGGCAACCCCGTGATTATCAAATCAATTTAAATATTTTTAATAACAATTTTTATAAATTTGGCAATCAATTTCGATAATTTCGTTATCGTAAACACTGATTGAATTCATATTATTTAATATTCAACTATTTTAAGTTAAAACAAACAAAAGAATTTAGATATAAAACGAAGTTCAGTTTTTCTAGTCGTGCGATAGATTCAAATTATTTTTATAAATTCAAATTGTGTGTTGGGTACATTTGTTTGTTTAAATTTCTTTTTGTTGTATAAATAAATATTTCAAAATATTTTAAATTCAAATTTAATTTATACAATTTTCAAATCGGTTGTGGTGTAGATGTCTGGAAGGTCAGGCATTGACAAAATTTCAATTTTTGAGGTTGGTGGTTCAAATCTGATCCCAAAAAAATTGTTTTTCTTTATTTTTTCTATAACTATGTATACACTTAAAATATTTTTATCGTTAAAAACCACCTAAAGTACATATTAAATTAATTGAAAACACAATTAAAAAATGAAAGGATAATTGAAAAATCTGTTAAACAATCGTCAATTTTTAACTGAAAACCGAAAATATTTGAATTTTTTGTTTTAAATCGGAAAACAACGAAATTATTTAAATTATTTTTTCTAAAAATAGAAATCTAAAAATAGATTATTTGACTGAAAATATCAACTCCTACAGACGATAAATATTTCTTGTAGTTTGTTTTTTATTGACGAATATAAAAAGTTAAACAATATGTTTCAATGTATTTTAATTGATTCTTCAATTGAAAACAGACTTTACCTATTACTTTTCAAATAAACCTCAATCGGTTATGGAAAATATATTGTGAGTGTATTTAAGGCTGTTTCGGTAACGGTATACCAATATCGACACAGCAATACCGGTACGTACCGCTATTATAAATTGCGTTAAAAATACAAAGAACAAGTAAAAATGTTATACATGCAGATTATAAGCTTTAAATTCAATGCTGCTAGTTTTAATAAGTTAAATTATTTAGCGTGTTTTTTAATCACTTGGATTTGGAATTTTTCATACAAAAAGTGGATTTATTAAATCCAAAAAAAAGCTTGGTTTAATAAATCCATAATAAAAGCACAAATATATGAAACAGCCTATTAATTTAATGTCAGAAAAAAATACGAATAAAAATTAAAAGAGAAACAAAAAAATTGAAAAACTAACAAATAAAAGGTTTTTATTAAATTTTTTTTATGAAATATGTTTAGAAAAAAAAAACTACACCTCACCACATACATATTTTTAATCTTGGATAGCTGAAATAGGAATGGCAATTTTTCACTCTACAGTAAGTAATTTAATTAAATCCAATTAGTGAATATTAAATATTGCAATGGAATTTTTCAATTGTGTAAAAATATAAATTGAAGTGATAAAACTGAAAAGGCAGACTTTTTATCGCTGTTTAATATAAAATATAATTAAAAATTAAAAGTTAAAGTTAAATCCTTCATCATCGAATTCGGTACTAAAAATTAGGGTCAAAGAAGTTTCGGATAGAAAATTCTTTTTAAAATAGGGAGAATCTAACGCCATCTGTTGAGCACTTTTAGAAATACTTTTTGGATTTATTAAATCCAAGTGATTAGAAAAAACGGCTATTATCTATAATTTTTTTTTTATAAAAAAAGCTCAAGATCATAAAATAAAATAGTTAAAAAATTTGCCTTTTTTATATGAACCAATAAATACCGGTAAAATACCGGTAACTACACATAAAAATAACGGTATCGGTAACGGTATTCAATTTGAAACGTTATTTTAGCGATAACGGTATTATAACGATAACGGTAACCAACCTTGGTTTTTATTCATGACATTTATAAATTTTTCCATAAAATCAATAAAGTTTGATTGAAATTTGCATTAAGTTAATTTAAATTTTATTAAATTTTATGCACAATTTAATTTTACATTCTTAGGGTAATTTTTTTTAGAATTTTGTGTAGATTTCGAATTCGCTATACGCCTGTCACGTTTTTTTTCACCCGAACAAATTAACCCACCCTAATATATACATTAGGGTGGGTGGACTTGTAGGGGCCGAAAAAATGTACAAAGGCACATCGCGATTCTTGTTCTATGGGTCATTCCAAGAAACTTTGCCGAAGAAACCATAGCTCAAAAATGAACTTCAAGCCCCCGGATTAAATATTCAAGAATCGAGGCAAAAGAAAATTTTATTTCCTCTAGCCAAATGTATATGTGGAGGTATTTTGGGTCAAAGAATCCAATTTTGACATTTATTTTTATTTTTAAGTGCCGCCAGAGGGCGTTTTCGTATTTTTTTTTTGGATTTTATCGCCTTTTTTTACGAAAAATTGACGAAATTGTTGTGAAAATTGACGAATACTTGACTATATTTTTTTAAAAATCTGGGGCTCCAAGTTCATTTTTGAGTTATGGTTTCTTCGGCAAAGTTTCTTGGAATGACCCATAGAACAAGAATCGCTATGCGCATTTGTCGAAAAAATTTGACCCACCCTAGCATAGGGGCATTTGCATAGATTATAATTCATTTCTATAACAGGTTTCTCCTTTGATCTATAAGGTTATTTTCGTGCAAACTAGCTCAAGTTGCTAGTTATTAACCTGGTTCTGGTACAGTAAAACCCTACATTTTAAATTCTAGAAAGCATTTCCAGAACTTGTTTCAGGAACCTACATATATTCAAAGAACCTATTCTAGAATATATGTAGAGTTAATCTGTTCTCAAAGATTTTGCAAGGAAAAGGATGTATATCGTAAATCCACATACATTATTTCTTATTAAATGAGATCCAACACTTCTTATTTTTACGATATTCGTTTAATGAATTTTTATCCCAGACCTTTTTTGCTGCTTTTTCTAACAACTATGATAAAACTCATACAAGTATATTAATGAAATCGTGAAATGATTTTTTCAAATTTAAAAAATTCACGACATTCTGCCGAACAAAAAATAACCAAAAGTTGCCGTTCTGTACATTCGGCGTGTCAGCATTGGGATACTTCTCTCGCGTATACAAAGTCGCACTTCTTATTGTTAAAAAGAAGTTATAGTTTTTTATTCATACAAAAATTGGACTATGATATACATCAGCATTAAATTTATATCGCAATATAACATGTTTATTAGACTGTCCCTTAAATGAGCGATTTGTCGATTTTCGTTCATTACACCCCCCAGCTTTATTGGAAATGGTCCCAAATGGAAGAAATCGATTTTTTTTTTTTTTTTTGGAAAACGTTAACTCGTGCCGATAGTTGGACGGCTCTTTTCGAAAAAAAGTGTATTACTATTAAAAATTCCCAAAATTCGAAATTTCGAAAAAAATGATGTTTTATTCCATTTGTTCATTTAATATAGTCAAAATGATTCATACATGGAATTTCAACTTCATCGGATATCATTAACCCACTTTAGCCTGGAATCCAAAATGACCCACGCATTTGATAAAAATGCAAAAACGTTTTTTTTTAAATTAATTTTAAAGATTTGGAAATCTCGCTTGCTATTTGTACCACATAATGGTTGATATTAAAGAAAAAAAAAAATAAATTGGAAAAATGATAATTCGAGTTTGTGTTTGGAGCGACTGCTTTTCAGGACATTTTACAAAAATTACTCATTTTGTTAAAAATTTGAAAAATTTTAATGTTGATTGTTATTTTAGTTTGACTCAAGATCATAAATTAATATCACTTTCTGTTTAATTATTTTCAAATCAAAGAAAGATGATACAATTTTTAATAGTAAATTACAAAGAATAAAAATTATTGAAAAAATTCGATAAGACCAGCAAGGCAGAATGCGCATTTTCGGCTTTCGCTACAAAGCCATCATTAGTGCCTTCCGCATTTGAGTGGGTTAATATTTTGATAATCGTCTACTTATGTGACTGTTGAAAGCAAATCGAGTTTGTTATGAACAACTCAACGAAAAGATAATTATAATCTAACCAAATTTGAGCGCTGTTTTTCCGAAAACCGTGTAAATATTGATGAAAACATTGAAATTTTTGACAAAATGAGCAATTTTTGTAAAATGTCCTGAAAAGCAGTCGCTCCAAACACAAACTCGAATTATCATTTTCCCAATTTATTTTTTTTCTTTAATATCAACTATTATGTGGTATGAAATTAGGCATTTTAAAAAATCTTTAAAATTAATTAAAGAAAAAACACGTTTTTGCATTTTTATCAAATTTGTGGGTCATTTTGGATTCCAGGCTAAAGTGGGTTAATGATATCCGATGAAGTCAAAATTCCATGTATGAATCATTTTGACTACATTAAATGAATAAATGGAATAAAAAATATTTTTTTTTTCGAAATTTTGAATTTTGTGAATTTTTAATAGTAATCAAAGGCCTTGCAACTCTCTCAATATTTTTTATTTGAAAAAATATTAGGCGGCTTGGAACAGGAACGAACTCCGACTGGTTAATCAGGGATGGAAAAGGCTCACTTAATCGGGCTCTTATACCAAAAAATGTTCGATCGCTCTTACATATTTAAAAATGTAAGTAACTAAAAAATAGCTTTCTCTTTGGCTCGTTAAAAAACATAAAAATTAAATATTTAGATATTAGCAAATACTAGCACAAATTGCGAAAAAAAAACATTTGCAAAAAGCGAAATTTTTGAAACAATATATTCGCTTGCAGAATGTCGATCGTTGATTACCTCTTTTAATTCATTTTCTGTACCATAAAGCCTTTTTGGAATTCCGCCGTTATTTTGCAATTTTTAAGTGCATTTTTTTTAAATATATAACCTAGGGATTAAATTTTTGTACCATAAAGTCTTTTTTCAAATTCCCCTATTATTTTACAATTCTTTACGTGCGTTTTTTTTTTTAATTTATAATCTAGGGGCTATAATACACATTTCAGACAACAAAGTTTGGTGGCTAGTTGCAAAAAAATCGCGAAAAATAAAATTTGCAAAAAGGAAAAATTTTTGCATCAATATATTTGTTTGTAGAATATAAATCGCTGATTACGTTTCCTAATTAATTTTTTGTACCACAAAGTCTTTTTTCGCGTTCCGCTTTTATTTTGCAATTTTTTAAGTAAGTTTCTTTTTAATTTATAATCTAGGGACTATAATACACATTTCAGACAACAAAGTTTGGTGGCTAGTTGCAAAAAATATCGCGAAAAATAAAATTTGCAAAAAGGATAAATTTTTTCATTAATATATTTGTTTGCAGAATGTAAATCGCTGATTAAGTTTTTTAATTAATTTTTTGTACCATAAAGCCTTTTTTCGCTTTCCGCGATTATTTTGCAATTTTTTAAGTGTGTTTTTTTTTTAATTTATAATCTAGGGTCTATAGTACCAATTTTATATACAAAAGTTTGGTACTTAGTTTGCAAAAAAAAAAAAAAATAAATCGCGAAAAAAATTTTTATCAAAAAGGAAAATTTTTGAGTCATTGTATTCATTTGCAGACTGTTGGTCGCTGATTGAGTTTTTAATTATTTTTTTCTACCACAAAGTCTTTTTTCGCGTTCCTCTATTATTTTGCAATTTTTTAAGTGCGGTTTTTTAAATTTATAATCTACGGAGTATAATGCCCATTTCATGAAACAAAGTTTGGTGGTTAGTTGCAAAAAAAGAAAATTTTGGCATCGTTTGCAGAATGTAAATCTTTTAATTAATTTTTTAAACCCCAAAGCCTTTTTTCACATTCCGATATTATTTTGCAATTTTTTACGTATGGTTTTTTAAAATTCATAGTCTAGGGCTATAATACTGTTGGAATAGTATAATTCCATAGTATAGTTCCATTCTTGATTTTTATAACTAAATTATTATTTTCCATCCCTGGTTACAATCGATGTTTGAGTCATACAAAGAGCGCACATAATGACCCTGCAAACATTTAAAAGATACCTTCCAAGAAGATTGTTATTTGAATGAAAATAATCATGTAGTATTTACTTTGAAATTGTCTTCCTTTTATCACTTGCAAGATAATTCGACGATATTTGGAAAAAAGTAATTCAAAAATTTTATCTTTTGTCATAACTTTTTATGACAATATTTCGGCAATATCATCTTTGTATCATTTGGAAGATAAAGCAAATTTGTTTGAAATCTTTTATCAATTTGGAAAAAATTAAAACTAAATTTGTACAAAAACAATCAAAAGATATATAGGAAATAATCTCGTGAAAAGTTAAGATTAATTGCGCGGGAAAAATCGGCTAAGATGAAATCAAAATAATTTATAAGTTGGTCAATGGATTATGTATGCAGATATTGTTTTTCAGGCTTAAATTTAATAATGAAATAATTAAATTGTTTTTTTATTGTACTGGGAGTTTATTTAGCGATATCCCTTTTATCTTCCATATGAGTTATTGCTTTCATATTGCCTGGAAGTAGTGTTTTATTGTAACAGTTGTTGCCAACGGAGGAAACTTCCGGAATACGAAATTGATATTGCCGGCAATAAATGTTTTCTTCCTGGCGATATGTTCGGAGAATCTTCTTCGTATTGCCATGTTTGCTGGGTGATATTGGTTTGAGTATGTTCCTGTTCCAAGGCACATAATAGAACAAATGCTTTCTCAGTGATAGAGAGTCCCCCAATCTCTTTATTATGTATACTCTTTGTAGTAATACACTTTTTTCCAAAAGGGGCCATTTTCGTCCAACTTTCGGCACGGTTAACCCGTGTTTCCAAAAAAAAAATCGATTTCTTCCATTTGGGACCATTTCCAATAGAACTGGGGGGTGTAATGACAAATCTATTTCTAAGGGACACTCTAATGTTTATATTGCTACAACCATTTTTTCAAATATTTTTTTTTCTAATTATTTATAATTTTTGTATACTTTTTGTATTCGGTGTAAGTTAGTTGTATGCTGGCTATTTGTTAGTACCATTAGTTTGTACGTATGTATGTAAAGCGCAAGTGCAAAATCTCGACACAATTATGTGTAGGTACTTGTGCCATAGGTACATAAGCACAAGCACAACATCATGATCATTGTCATCATCATCCTAAAGCACCCATGCACATGGGACTGTAAAATTTAAAACGTGCTGGATTATATAATAAAACTAAGCCACACCAACAACAAAACTTCTGCAACAATGTTTTAGTAAGTTACAACATACATGCAACAACAACAACAACAACAGCGCGACGGAAGCTAGCCTTTAAAGCCTTCCAGCGGCTTAAACGATAACATTCACTTTATAAAACACGAATTCTTGTTATTGCAACCGTTGAGCAGATGATCAACTAGCAGGCAGGCTGTGGCAGGCAGTCAGGTTAACTTGGTTTAGCTTATCCACACAATTTTCTTCTTTATTTAGCTGGATTAACAACAGCAACTGCACGACAGTTGTATGAATAAATACAGCACTTGTGCCAGCCAGTTAACTAGACATTCATTCACTTGGTGTGCGGTAATAAACTTAAACATTTGTATAGTTTTGTCTGCTACAACATCATCATCATCATCATCATCATCATCTAATACATGCTCATTAGGCTGGGTCGATTTGTGGGGAGGCAAAAAAATCGCCCATGGCTCAGGGAAAATCGTATTCTAGGGATCAAAATAAGAAACTTTGCCGAAGGAACCATACCTCTAAAACGAATTCTACTACCCCTAACTGTTGACTTTTTTCCCGTAGGGTCAAGTTTTGAAAAATCCCACTTTGACCCATTTAGAGTGCCCCAATCGAGTCCAAATGTATGACCGACCCCCACTAACTTTGGAGGGCCGATCCACCCATGCCAGTGGTACACCCCCTGGAACTCCCCTGGGGGGTTCCCCATACAAACATTTTAAAAAATCACCATTTTTGGCACTTTATTTTATTATTTTTTATTTATTTTATTTATTTTTATTATTTTATTTATTTTTTCTCCTTAGAAATTTATTTAGTCAGAACATATGTAAATGAAAAAATTAATTTAACTTAGTAATAGAAAAGAAAAAATGCCCAGACTTGAAAGCAAAAAAGACTTCAAACAGTAATTTTTTTTATTTTCTTTTCTATTACTAAGTTAAATTAATTTTTTCATTTACATATGTTCTGACTAAATAAATTTCTAAAGAGAAAAAATAAATAAAATAATAAAAATAAATAAAATAAATAAAAAATAATAAAATAAAGTGCCAAAAATTGTGATTTTTTAAAATGTTTGTATGGGGAACCCCCCAGGGGAGTTCCAGGGGGTGTGCCACTGGCATGGGTGGATCGGCCCTCCAAAGTTAGTGGGGGTCGGTCATACATTTGGACTCGATTGGGGCACTCTAAATGGGTCAAAGTGGGATTTTTCAAAACTTGACCCTACGGGACAAAAGTCAACAGTTGGGGGTAGTAGAATTCGTTTTAGAGGTATGGTTCCTTCGGCAAAGTTTCTTATTTTGATCCCTAGAATACGATTTTTACTGAGCCATGGGCGATTATTAAATCGACCCGCCCTAATGCTCATTCATACAATCATACATACATTTGCCATATCATTTGGCGGCTGGTGTTGTAAAAAATTCATACTCCGTATTTGAGGCAACTGTATGTGTAATGCACATATGGAAAGTGAGGAGTGGCACTATTTGCAGAAGGCGGACAGTTACAGATGCCATTTGATGCACCGGATAACATGGAAACATCATGTCTAAGATGTTAATTTACCAAACACTGCTAATGTAGAAATTGCCCATATGCAGCATTAAGATGTGTCTCGTGCTGTATGTCTTCGAGGAGAATAGCATACATATCAACTGATTAAAATGACTTCAATACCATTTACTCGTTACTGATATATTTATTATTAGTTCGGTATGTGGCATGTGTCAATAGCAGGTATTAAAATATTTACATATTTTATCCTTTCAGTACATTAGTCGTTTATTCAGAAGTTATTGTTTGAGCAGCTACACATAGAAAATATTCATTTTGACAACCGAATTTCTTGCCGATTGAATGATTTGATTGCAACAAACGCTTTATTTGGTTGTCGTAATCAAACGCAGTCAACATACAAATTAAATACTAAATAGTTTTTACCGAAATTATTTTGTATTAACAGAATTTCCATAATTAGCGTTGCTAGAAACTGTTCATCGAAAATGCTAGGAAAATCATAAAAATGAGGGGATTTCAAAAACTTTAGCGGGACAAATAATTTAAAATGTTTAGTTAAATTTAAAATAAGTGCTGGCAAATTCGGTTCCTTTTCAATACGCGATACTTCTCAATACTTTTAACGATTTTTAAATTTGAATTAAAAACAAAAATTAAAAAAAATTATTGAAAATGTTTACCTTGATTCAAAATTTAAATTTATAGACATATTTCTAAATTTATTTACCAACTATTCAATATGGCTTTTATAGTTTTTAACATCTGCTTTTAAAAAATTCACTTTTGATTTTTTCTTTTAACCGATACTCGATACCCTTACTCATATTTTTACCACCACTATTTAAAATGGTTAAACAAATTGTAGTGGATTTTCAAATTTTATCTCTGCTCCGAAGTTTGTTGAAAATTATATTACATAACATCCAAGAATTTCAATCAAACTGGAAACTTTCTGCAAATTCTATTTTGGTATTATAAAATTAAAAAAGTTTATTGTGTGTTTTTGTAAGAAGAATCAGATGAATTAGTTAAAACATTTGTGTGTAAAACAATAATATAAAAATTTTTTTTTTCAAAATTTTTCTACAAATTTGTTAGGGCTGCCATGTAGGTCTGATTCTTTTTATAAAAACAGGCAGTTATTAAAACATTTAACAAAAAATATATGTTTTCCCCTTGATCCGTGACATCGCGAAATCGGGTAAACGAGAATTGGAAAATTTAATGAATTGCAAAAAACTGAATATCAGTACGACAAAATAAATGTTAAGAAAGTCGCAGCTGCCTCGATTTTAATTTTTAGTGAAAAACTTCATTCAAATAGCAAACGAAAACATCTTTTTAAAGGTGATATTTGGACTAATAAGTTACATTGTGGAGTTTTATGGCTCTAAAGATTTTAGTTATTCAGATAAAAAAAAAATTGATTTTTTTAAATGCTTTTGCTTGTGTTTCCAATTATTCGACCTAGGCGGTTAAAGTATTATTCGAAAAATCACTTAAATTGATTAACAGCAATCAGCCAGATTGCTATTAGAGTGGTGGAAAAAACAAAAAGTATTTTTCACCAAAAGTAATGATAATTCTCGGCTAAGAAAAAAAGTTTTTAAATTACCAATTTTATAAAAACAACGCACCAAATACGTTTTTCAACACACATAATAAAAATCATTTTGAGCACAGGAAAATACTATTAAAATTTTCGATATATCGCGGTCTGTTAAAAAGAGACTCCAAAACCAAAAACTGAAAAAAGTCAAATATCCAGTCTTAATAACATTTTAATGGGTCGCGACTAGGGATTGGGGTTCGGGAATTCCCGGGAAAAATTTGCCGGGAATTCCCGGCAAAATAATATATTTTTCCCGGGAAAACGGGAAATTTTAAAAATATTAAAATTTTTAAATTGTTTTTGTTTCGAATAGGATTTTTAAATTTTAGTCATAAAAAACATTTTAAATACCAAAACAAAAATTTCATTGTTAAAATCTTTTAAAAGGGAATACATTTATTTGACACACAAATAAAATCTTTGCCAAGTAATAAGGATCTTTTCAACTAATAAAGATTTTTCGCATAACTTATTCAAAATTTAAGTAGTAAAACCTAAAAACTTGGTAAAATGTTTAAAAGAAATATGAAAAAAGCTTTGTTTTTTTACAAATAATCGCCCTTACTATCTAAATTTTTCAAATGTATAATTTAGGTAAAGTCGACTTTAGTTAAAATATTGGGTGCCAGTATACCTTGACTTGGTTTATTTTTGGAGCATTCTGATTGGTTAATTTATTTTCAACCAATCAAAATATTTGAAAATATAAATATTTTTGTTAGGTTTTCATACACAAAATGAACAAAACCGTTTGATTAAAAATAAAGTCGACTTTAAATTTAAAATACTCCTTTATATTAAGGGTCAATAATTTTATAAGTAGGGATACCGATCCCGAAATCCCGATCCCGAAAATCCCGGGATTTTCGGGATTTACGAATCCCGAAATCCCGGGATTGTTCTTGAAAAAATCCCGGGATTTCCGATTTCATTATTTGGCATATTTTATCACTTTTTGTATTTATTTTTATTGTTATATTCGACCTAAATCACTTAAAAGTCTAATATCTTATTAAATTTTATTAAAAAAAAACTAATTTCTACTATTCGTAACAGTGAGGTTACATGATCAAGATTTTGCTTTCAAGTTGATAACACATACTGCTTGTCAAATTCAGTTGAAATTGAAGCTGTGACGTAGGCTGCATGCAACTTGATAGTCAATTTTGCTTTCAAGATGCCGTCGTCAAGGAAAGAACTAAAATTGCTCGCCTCTGTGGGCTGTTTCCGCACTGTAGGCTGTTCGAAAAGACTTTATTTTTTTCTTCACATCTTCCACAGCCATTTTCATGTCAGCAGAAATTGGTTTTTTATTTATTTTTATTTTTAAATCATTTCGTCGATATACCGAAATATTCACATTCCGTATTTTATCAATCGTGTTTTATTGCGGCACAATATTTGTAAAAAGTACAATAAATTTACAAGAAATTTGATCAGCTGTTTAAAACTTGACCGTCAAGTTTTCTCAAAACTTAAAAGCAAAAATTGATATCAAGTTGCTGTTCAATTTTTAAAATGTGAGTGTGTTAGTAAAAAAGTGTGAGTGTATTAAAACTTGAAAGGAAAAAATTGATCGTGTAACCCCTATGTAAATAACATAGGCCGACAAAATTTGATGAAATTTTCTAACCAAGAATGAGACTTACTTTTCCGACGGCTTTAGACGTGCTGAATCCGAATCTGACCTAGAAGTGCAAAAACACGTTTTTTGGGTACATTTGAGGTCCTATAACTTCCAGAAATTTATTTTTTTCATAATCGGATTCAGCATGTCTAAAACCTTTGGGAAAGTATAGTCCGATTCTTGGCTAGAAAACCTTGTAACACATTAAATAGATCTGAATATAAACCTAAATAATTTAAAAAATTTTATTCAGCTTTAAAACTATTAAAAACCGTAATTCGGATTTATTCAATCTTTTAACGGACATGTTTTTATTAATTTTATTGATGATTTACTGAAATCTTAACTTCATGCAAAATAATTTTGCCAAATATTAGTGTACCAAAAACAGAAAATTTTTGTTAAAGTATTTAGTAAAACCTAACCTACTTTTCTGAAATCAGCAGAGATATGTGCTCAATATTTTATATTAGTACACTTAAAGAATCCAATATAATATCACTTAATATTTTTGATGATTTCAGCAGACGTTTGTATGGGCCATAGATTACATAGATATTTTACTCTTCTTCTTTTTTTGTCAACAAACACATTTTTTCACATACAATCAAATATTTTTTGTATAGGTATAGAACGTATGTCCAACACATTCTCGTGAGTTACGTGCACTGACAGCAAATGTCAAAGAGTAAGAGATCTATGTAATCTATGGTATGGGCATTTAATTAATTTTAGACAAATATAACTAAAAATTTGTAGACATAGCAGTGTTTTTGCTACTTTTAATTAAAAAGTTTTTTCTCAGAAGTTTCAGAGATAAATTGTAATTTGTAATTAATTGAATTAACCTTATAAGTATATTACTTATATTTCGGAAATTTAACAATTATTTAGCAAACACGTTCTGCTGATTTCGGTAGTTTTTATGGCGAAACTTTTTTGCTAATTACTAGTAACTTTTTCTGCTATTTTTACGTACTTATTTCTATGGGTGTACTTTCGTTTAAAGCCTGATTCACAATGCTGTAGTACTCCACTCTGAGCTGATTTTGTTTCTTTCTTTTTCGCACATCTATATTTTTGTATCATGCCATCTGTACTTTAGTCTACTCCACTCTGCGGCGTTGAACACTCCAGCATTGTGAATCCGGATTAATTTGTTTATTTTTTTATACTACAAGAAATAAATAAGTAGATTTGTAATGAATTATTTTAATTTGTAGGGTTTATTTCAGCTATTTATTTTTAAAATTAAAAATATAATGAAGCAGGAAAATCCCGAAACCCCGAAAAATCCCGAAATCCCGAAAAATCCCGGGATCCCGATAAATCCCGGGATCCCGAAAAATCCCGGGATCCCGGGATTTCAATTTTCAAAATCCCGAATCCCGGGATTTGTAAAAACCAGTCCCGTTCGGCATCCCTATTTATAAGTAACGTTTTCATTAATAAATGTGAAAAGAAAAGACTAATGGTTAACGATGGTATCTAAATTTGGTTATCCGCCATCTAAATTTGGTTCACAAAAAAAAAAAATTATGGTCATGCAACTTCTCTTGAAGAAAACACCAACAAGCTAAAATTAGCAAAGTACCAGAAGAAAAAAGTGTAAGCTGAATAGGCATTAAAGGTTTTATGGTAGGGCAAATATTCCCTAAAATGGTATCCAAATTAGCCGCAGTTAATCCGCACCATAACGAGATCTTCGTTTATTCGAGAAAGACTTTATAATAAAAACCTGGCATTGCAAAAAAAGAAACCGATGTAAAGAACATTATATTAAAATACTACAATCATGTAAAAGATATCATGATAAAAGAAATATTGAGCAATATTTCTAACAATAGGAGATTTACTATAATCTTAGATGAATGGACAAGAATATCTCAAAAGAGATATTTGAACATAAGTATAATCGTAAATAATTCATTTTATAACATGGGGTTGGTTTAGATATCAGGAAGATGTAATGCTGATGAAATAAGAAGAATTGTAGAAATAAGACTAGAAGAGTTTTAATTGTCTTTGGAAAATTACATTGTGGCCACCATATCTAATGAGCCAAGTGTGATGAAACGGTTTGTTTCCGACAGTCCAGTAGTAGGTGCTTTCTGCTGGAATCATGCAAATTATTTGGCATTGCTGCGATTAGTTTATGTGAAATCAAATGTTCAACATTCTGATATTTTTTACTTTGAATTCTCACTACACAGACTGCATTTGTACTGAAATAGTGTTTTTTTTAACAAAAATTATTTATATAGGCGGTTTTCATTAACAATTCTGTTCAAAAACATTTCCCGGGAATCAAATTTTTTCATTCCCGTTTCCCGGGAAATAAAAAAGTCCGGGAAATCCCAAGCCCTAGTCACGACAAATCCGATATTTTGGTTACATTTTCTTCCGACCGAGTTTATTTTGCATTGTGCGTATTAAAAGAAACACAAACTTGAAATATTCGTGACAAACCAAAAATTATTGTAATTATTGTAAATATTGCGTTTCACGATTATTTTACAATTTTTTAAGTGCGGTTTTGTTAAATATGTAATCCAGGGACAATAATACCCAATTCATAGAACAAAGTTCTGTGATTAATTGAAAAAAGAAATCGCGAAAAAAGTCGCGGAAAAAAAATTTATAAAAAGGAAAATTCTTACATCAGTATGTTTGTTTGCAGAATAAAAATCTCTGATTAAGTTTTTTAATTCAACTTTTGTACTATAAAGTCTTTTTTCGCGTTCCGCGATTATTTTGCAATTTGTTAAGTGTGGTTTTTAAAATTTATAAGCTAGGGACTATAATACCCAATTCGGTGATTAATTAAAAAAAGAAATCGCGAAAGAAAGTCGCGTAAAAAAATTTCCAAAAAGAAAAAATTTTACATCAGTATGTTTGTTTGCAGAATAAAAATCGCTGATTAAGTTTTTTAATTAAAATTTTGTACCATTTGTCTTTTTTCGCGTTCCGCGATTATTTTGCAATTTTTTTAGTGTGGTTTTTTAAAATTTATAATCTAGGGACTATAATACCCAATTCATAGAACAAAGTTCGATAATTAATTGAAAAAAGAAATCGCGAAAAAAGCCGCGAAAAAAAATTTCCAAAGGAAAATTCTTACATCAGTATGTTTGTTTGCAGAATGAAAATCGCTGATTAAGTTTTTTAATTAAATTTTTGCGCGTTCCGCGATTATTTTGCAATTTTTTAAGTGCGGTTTTTTAAAATTTATAATCTAGGGACTATAACACCCATTTCATAGAACAAAGTTCGGTGGCTAGTTGAAAAAAAAGCAATCTATCCATCCCCCTTTTTTTTGTAAAAAAATGCTTTTTTACTTAATTGTTCATAGTTTTTAAGGCATTAGTACGATTTCATTAGCATTAGTATTACAAATTCTAATGCCAGAAAATTTCAGTACCATTAAATGGTAATGAAATTTTTTGCCATTAGCATGATAATGAAATGAAATTTTAATGCCAATGAAAAAATCCCAAGTATGACTAAAGCAAAATCATACCGAAAATCTTATAATGTGAACTAGCCTTAAAAAGTTTGGCTGACATATGTTCGAATATTCCGAAACTGTTATAAACATTAACTGTTTACCATTTTTGAATACTTTAATCGGTTTATCATAGAATTGCTAAACGTTGAGAGGTATAAGCGAAAAAAAAAGCTTTTATGAAGCTCCATATCAATTTTTAATCATATTTATTTTTACCGCATCTGATGCTGACTAGTTATTCCCCATCAAAAACAGACATTACCAAGTAATTAGGCGGGTAAGTAGCACGCAAACATTTTCACTGGCTACCAGGCTATTTACCCGCGACATTACATTGTGAAATAGTTGGCCACATTCGCAAAATAACTTTTCACCTCGGAGAATTTCCTATTTAGTTCAAAACAAATTAATAAATAAAATATTAATATAAAAAAGACTAAATCGGTACTTATTTAATCACTTACCAGTAAGTGATTACTTTGCAAGAATATATCAGTACTTCTATAACTCATTATCCGTAAGTCATAATTTTGTATTTTGAAGTAATTCAAAAGGTAATGACTTACAGTTACTAGGTAAAGAACTGTCATTAGGATGTTTTTGCCGGGTCATTTTCTTTTTTACTGATTTTTCAATTGTTTAAAGAACATTCAAAAATAAATAACAAAAACCATTGGATTTGAATGAAAATTACGTGGACCGGTTCTTAAATGAAGTTTCAATTTGTTTTGTGTGTATTTTAGGTTAGAGACTATTTTAGGTATAGGTCAACTAATACTGTAAATTAGACCTTGATACGATATGATTTTGCCTGCCGAGGGTCAATTTGTGTGGAAAGAACCATATATGTATTAAGATTATAATATTCCGGAAACACGTTTATTGTTCGTAGTATCCCAGCAAAAATAAATGGAATGACTTCTAAATGAATCACTTCCTTCATTACAACACAAAGAATTACTCCCTTAGGATTGTATTTTAAACAACATCTAATGCAGCAATAAATATATGCTAGTCAGAAGTTCTTTTGCATGAGTAATAAGAAGTTAATATTTTGTATGGGGGTTGCATAGAAACGTGCTGGCACAAATATCAGAGGGTTGCGGGTTCGAATCCTAGCAGGTCGAAAAAACTTTTTTACACAATTAATAACTTTTTGTAGTTTTCACTGTAAAATTTTTTTTTATTATTGTGCACTCAATTAATTTTTGAAATGATTTAAAATTTTTTTTATAATTTTTTATTAATTTTTAATGAAATTTTATAGAAATATAAAAATTCTAAATAAAAATATAATTCTTCAAATATGTTTTGTTAAAATACCAAAAAGGTAAATATTACAAATTTGTTTGTATTTAAAAAATTTTAATTTAAAAATCCATTTTGATCAAATTTTTACTAAACATATTTATTATTACACTAACAGAAAACAAAAATCCTGTAAACATTTTAGTTAGAACTACTAAAAATTACTTAAAAATTACCTTACAAATAAACCTATTTTTTGTCACTAATATGCTGCAAAATTTTTTGCAGATTTTAGTAAGGTAATTTGTTATTTTTAATTAACTAAAAGTTAACTTAAATTTAACTAAAATTTTGTCAATTTAACAGTTTTATTTGTACTGTTCTTATCTTACTAGTATTTAGTAAGAAAATCTGCTAATATCAGCAGTTTTTTTCAAGGTAATTTCTAATTAATTTTTAGTAGCTTTTTCTCATATTTTTACAGCTTTTATTTCTTTCTATGATTGTATTATTTTTTATAAAAAATAACACTTACAAAAAAAGCAACTTTATATTTTTTTCCAATATGTTATATGTTTTTGTTAATAAAAAAATTAAAGGAATGAAATTAACTAAATTGTTTTTAATTTCTGAACAAGACTGCTAAAAGTCAGCCATCATCTATAAAAAGCGATAGCACAGGGGGTAGAGCGTCTGCTTGAAATGCCAACAAGTGTGGGTTCAAACCACACATGCTGCATGATGATTTTCTTTTTTTTTCAATTAAATTAAAATTAAAAGAAGTGAAAAAGAACTTCCTTATGATTGGTATAAATATACATCATTTGTTTTTAAAAAGAACAACTTCCTTCCTATGACAAGCCAATGTTAAATTCATCGGTGAAAAACCCGAAAAAGAACAACTCACTATTCAATAGTTGCAGTGCTTTAACTACTTCTTTTTTCTCACTTTTTTTTGCTGGGATGCATCTAATTCTATTATTTTCTCGTCAACTCTCTCTTCATGATAAAAAGAAATAAATTTCATGCATTTGGGCATTATAATTTAACATTTTTATTATGTTATTTATGCATAGATGCAATATGCAAATATTTTCAGAACAAAAATGCGCTCAGGGAATGTCTCCTTAGCGATGTTACTTTCATTCATAAATGGATCAAATAATATAATTGCAAACGGTTTATCTATAATCTATATTTTCAGGAACATAAAATGTTTCGAAATCAAAATTTGGTTTTTATTCTTGGGTTTCCTTCACTTAAAGTTACTTTATGTAACAAACACTTGTAACTTAAAATGCAAAACACGCATGCGTTCATAGACAAACAACTTTTTTAAGTTAGTTGTTAGTCAGCTAAATTTAAGCCTAAAATTCATAAAATTTGGAACTTTAGAATATACATAGTGGCGCAGACTGCCACAAAACTGCAACATTACGTAGCCAACCGTTGTCATGATAGAAAAATAACATTTCTTTGTAAGAGTAATATTTACAAAACAAAATGTCAGAGAGAAACATTTAAAATAAGCAATAAGATTCTATGATGAAACAAAAAAATTGTTAAGACCAATATAATCGGATTCAGTTGAACAATGTGAGAATTGAGAAAAACTGGACAGCTATTAAACATGTAACCGAAAACATCGAAATTTATTTTTTAACTTAAACGTATTTTCTATTTTCTTTAAAATTTAATTAATATTTAACAATTTATCAAAAGATCACAAGCACTACTGAAATCTATTAAGTATTTCTAGTAGTAACATCAACGTAGAAATTTACTTTAATGACCCATACACATTAGGGTTTCCAATATCGAATCGGTATTGAGAAAATATTCATTTTTACCGAAATTTTTTATGAGAAATATTCATTCCAACCAGGCTTTATCTTCTATTATTTTTGATAAAATTTAAGTATATTTAAACCCGATTCATATAAATTAGCCCTGCCCACCTATGTATACTTATAAAATTAAATTTTAAAGAGATAATTTATACAAAATTGAAAATTCGTAGCACTAATAATGGGAAATAGTAGACACAAAAGTGAACAACTATTTGTTAGACTAATTTTTTATTATGTTGAGAAATATTGTTGGGTTGTTTTCAGGCAGCAAATCGTTTTTCTTAAGAAAGTGTTTCCTTGAACATTAGTGGAATATTTGAATGAATTAAGACTCGTAGGGTCTTGCTATTCAAAGCTCTTACTATAAAAAAAATAATAAAATATTTTTTGGCTGCGTTTAAGTTAGCTTTTGCGTTCACCAAAGTGCAAGCTTAGTAAAAAAAAATTTATTAATCTTTACACCTTTAAAATACAAAATTTGTAAAGAAGTACAAATATAAAACCCGAATTTTTGTCAAATTTATTTGAATTGCTCTCAAAAACGGAGAAAAAATAATAAAATAGTAAACGAAAAGGAAGTATGCGATACCGAAATCGGTATTGTAATAAAATAGGTATTTAAAATTTGCAAAAATGGCTCGAATTTCGACAATTTAGGTATAACCGCACTTGGTTTTGGAAAGCCTAATGCACATAGTTGCCATAAAATAAAACTTATATAAGTAACTACCCAGGAAAAAAATTTTAGTGTTTTGGAAGCAATAGAAATACGAAGCGCTTGAAAAAGCGCTAAAAATTCTGCTTTACAGTTTATGCGTATACAATACCCAAAAACTTTTGCAATTTGATTGTATACCCTGCAAAACTGCCTTAACCCTCTAACCGGCAAGCCCGCCTCCAGGCGGATTATATTAAATTGACCAGAAATGCGCCAAAGGTGTATTTTATAATAAGAAATTATGCTTTTTCAACAGAAAACAAAATTTGTAAAATTTTTTGTGAAGAATTTTTTGTATACAATGCACGGTTTGGAAGCGAGAAAGTGTCAAAGATAAAATTTCGTAAAATTTCAAAAATTAAATATTTTAAAACAACCAAAAGTTTCAAAAATCTTAAAAACATATTTAAATTGACTAAAACAATTGATAGTGACCATGAAGTAAGATTGGAGCTTAAGCTATTCAAAAAGTTCCTTACTTTGGTCCAAGGACGCACAGGATGCCATAAGGATAACTTTAAAGGACATCGCCTTAACTTCAAAACGAATGGACGGATTTTTCTGAAATATGGTAAAAAGAATATATTTGGTATAGATAGCAAAGCTTATAAGTTTGAATAATATATATTGAAGTTTTGGTGCGTTTTGGCTCAATTTCGCATTTTTCGAAAAACGAAAATCGCTACAACTTCTTAAGTAACAGCACAAGAAATGTAATTTTTTTATTGTAATTACATCTTGGTAAGAGAAATAATTTGTGCCTAAACCTAGTAATTTTTATGCGCTAGTTTTCGAGATTCACCCTTAAACTATTTTGGCCCATATCGCCTAACGTAGGCAACGAAAAAAATTTTTGTGGAAGAACTTATTGTTTATTTTTCGTTAGAAACACATGGTATAAATTTCATTGCGAAAAAGCTTAGACCGGTTAGAGGGTTAAACGAAGCAAATCGTAAGCAAGTTATTTAAAAAATTATAGTGCTACGCTATTCCCTTACGACGAAGCAGATTGTAAGGGAGTAAAATAAAATGTAAGTTATCCAACGATTAATGCGCACGAAATCTGAATCATCTCAATTGTGTTTTACTCTGCTTTAGTAGGATTGCTTTACTAATGTTTAATGTAGAGACGCCACATAAACATGAATCAGTCTGCATTTTGAATTCGGCAAATGAATGCATTTGTTTTCATAAGAAGTCGCATTTAAATGCGCTCAATGAACCTCATGAGTTTACTGCATTTTTTCAGCAGCAAATAAAGAACCTTTTCTCACAAAAAAAGTGCATGAATTTATTCGCTGTTAAATGCACTTATTAAAAACACGAATTTACTGCAAGATTTCAGCAGCGAATAATGCGCTTTTTCGCACAAAAAAACTGCTTCCAAGCGGGCCCTTTGTATGGAAAAATCATGCCTTCCGTAAGCAGCTTTGTAAGGGATTAATTTTATGTATTCCCTTACAAAGCTGCATCCAGCGAAGCAAGTTTTTTGCTGGGTAAGGATGCAGTTAATAGAATACATTCACTATATTTTTATTCCATGCCCCATAGAATTCAAACATATGCATTCGCTGACTACTGCCTCTATGTTTGTCCCATCGTCTTTGTAAGAGATGATGTTTAAGATGATGACGATGATGGACAAAAATTGGTACCAAATGATGTTGATACTAGTTTTATTATCTTTCGCTTTTATTAACTTGTTCTTACCCTACGGGAAATTTTAACAAACTGTCACCGAACTGGCCCCTTTATATGAAATAGACTGGTCACTTTTACATGGCGTTGTCATAGGAGGTGGAAATTGACCCCTTGTGATATGTCACAAGACAAAACGCAGGACAGGTCCTTGAACTTTGTTTTTTATGAGAATTCAGTAACCTGTCCTAGGATTTGTCTTGTGACATGTCACAAGGGGTCAATTTCCACCTCCTATGACAACGCCATGTAAAAGTGACCAGTCTATTTCATATAAAGGGGCCAGTTCGGTGACAGTTTGTTAAAATTTCCCGTAGGGTATTTTCATGATGACGATCTATGGGGGAAATGTTCTTAGTTGATCTGTTATTTTAAGTAAATGAATGTTATTCTAGTTTGACTCAAGATCATAAATTAATATCACTTTCTGTTTAAATTATTTTCATATCAAAGAAAGATGATACAATTTTTTACAAGTAAATTACAACGAATAAAAATTATTGAAAAAATTCGATAAGACCAGCAAGGCAGAATGCGCATTTTCGGCTTTCGCTACAAAGCCACCATCAGTGCCTTTCGCCTTTGAGTGGGTTAATATTTTGATAATCGTCTACTTATGTGGCTGTTGAAAGCAAAATTCCCATATATTAATTTCGAAGATATACACCATTTTAACTTTTATTTCAGAAAATTCCAAATATATTTTAAAATTTTCCAAAAATGTTTTAAAATTACACTCTAAAAAATGTTTGTAAATTTACTACTATAAAATGGGTAAAATTTTGTTTAATTTTACGAAAATTCGGTAAATATAAACAAAAAATGCGTAAACTTTTTTCATACACACTTCCATGCACAATAATACACACACAAAGTATTTTTAGACATTATGTGTTTATAAATAAACACATTGTGCCTAAAATTACTATTGTTTTGTTAAATAAAATTTTTACGTACAAGGTTGGTAAATATACTATCCTATAATAGTAATAAATACTCTGACATTTCAAATTGGAAAAAATTAAAAAAAAAATTATAAATAATAAAAAGAAAAAGCGAAAACGGATTATTTTTAGTGAATTACAACATTTCCACAAACACATTAGAGTCTGGAAATAGCAACATAAGCATGAAATTGTTTTTAGTAATTATTGCTAACGCATGTGGTAGTCTAAACCTCATTTCAAAATTGAAAACGCCGTAAAAGAGACACGGCCTACGCAGGAACAACTGGGTGCAATGACTCCTGCTCAACAAAATGCCTTCTTTGCAAGGGAGGCAGTCAACCAACAACCATCTACAATAACGGGAGAAAACGCCGTAAGAGAGATACGGCCTTGGTAAAACAACTGGGTGCAATGACTCCTGCTCAACAAAGTCAGTATTCATTGAGTACTGCCTAACTTGCAAAGAAAGCATTTTGTTGAGCAGGAGTCATTGCACTCAGTTGTTCCTGCGTAGGCCATATCTGTCTTAAAGCGTTTTCTCCCGTTATTGTCGACGGTTACTGCCTCCCTTTCAAAGAAGGCATTTTGTTGAGCAGGAGTCATCGCACCCATTCAATAGTTATAACAAATTTTTATATGAATTTTATACAAATGTCTTAAGATCCCATAACGACTAATTTGGACATAAACGATTATGCGAGAATAACTCGGATATTATTATTAATAAAATACGTACTAAAAATTAATTTGTTATTTTATTTAAAAAAAAGTTAGGACAACTGATTTTTGCGCATTTTTTGTGTATTTTTACGCATTTTATGCGTACATTTACGCGTGAAACATACTTTTTTACACACAAATTTAGTAAATTAACACACTAATTTCAAAATTTCATTTAATTTTTACGCACTTTCAATGTAAAATTACAAATTATTTGTGCACCTACTTACACATAATGTGCGTATTTTTTTGTCAATTACGCACATAGAGTAAATTTATCCAATTTATAGTAGAAGTTCAGTTTCCTACTATAAGTTGGGTAAATTTCAACAGAATTTAATAAGAGTGTATCCAAAAATGTTTTAAAATTGTCCAAAAATGTTTTAAAATTGTCCAAAATAAAATGTTTCAAAATTGTCCAAAATGTTTCAAAATTATCCAAAAAAGTTTTAAAATTTTACAAAAATGTTTTAAAATTGTCCAAAAATCATTCAAAATTGTCCAAAAATTTTTTAAAATTGTCCAAAAATCATTGAAAATTGTCCAAAAATGTTTCAAAATTGTCCAAAAACCTTTAATATTAGTCCAATTGCATTTCAAAATTGTCCAGATTTTATTTTAAAATTTTCAAAATGTATTTCAAAATTATTCATTTGTATTTAAAAATTTTAAATCTGTATTTGAAAATTGTCCAAATGCATTTCAAATAATTCCAATACAAATGGAATTCTAATACAAATGGAATTATTTGAGATGCATTTGCAATTTTCAATGATTTTTGCACAATTTTAAAACATTTTTGTACAATTTTGAATGATTTTTGAACAATTTAGAAACCTTTTTGGAAAATTTTTAAACATTTTTTGATAATTTTGAAACATTCTGGACAATTTTGAATCATTTTTAGACAATTTTAAAATATATTTGGACAATTTTAAAACACTTTTGGACATTTTTGGACAATTTTAAAACATTTTTGGATAATTTTAAAACATTTTTGGAAAATTTTGAAATATATTTGGAATTTTCTGAAATAAAAGTGAAAATGGTGTATAATAAGTCGATTTTGATCGACTTCCCGTTTTGACCCAAAACATTTAATTTTTTCACTTCTTATTATCATTAGCTGTATTTTCTCTCATGCCTATCAACGTTAAGTATGTATAGCAAATTCAGTTTTCAACGTTGATAATTATCCACGTTGTAAGTTAACGTACATACGAAAAGTAAAATGTTAGTTTTCGTCTAAAAAGCGTTTTTATGCAATCTGGGTTTTTTTAAAAGTTAACGGATATAGTTAAGTCGAAAACGCAGCTATTATTATTATTATAAGTTTTTTTTTCTAATTTAAGCACAGTAAATTGTTTCGGTTTCACATGGAAAAGTTGTTATAATCCATATAAAAAAAATATTTTTCACGATAATGAGTTTCACGTGAAAATTGTGTAGAATTTATTTTCACGCAACATTTTGGATTTTCTGTGATTGTACCTTTCTTATAGAATAATTTTCCTAATTTACTTTCCTAATTTAAATTATAATTTGAGGCTTTCGAAGTTCGATTATACTCCGATTTTCCACGCAATACGCGGAGACTTTTGGAACACCTGCAAAAAAGGGACATAATTTCTCCTCACAGTTTTTTATGCTTGATACGGTTTGATTACCCCACGCGCACCGATTTTATATGTTAGAAAATTGTTCAAAATTTATACCCCTAAAGTTCATGTGTTGAAACTTGAACTTTTTTCTATTAACCCTCTAACAAGCAAGCCCGCCTCCAGGCGGGGTATATTTAGTTGACCACAAATGCGTCAAATGAATATTTTATAATAAGAAATTAAGATTTTTCAATAGAAAACAAAATTTATAAAATTTTTTGTGAAGAATTTTTTTTGTATACAATTAGGGTTTGGGGTTCGGGAATTCCCGGGATATCCCGGTAAAGTAATATATTTTTCCCGGGAAAACGGGAAATTTAAAAGTATTGAATTGTTTTTGTTTAGAATAGGATTTTTTAATTTTATTCATAAAAGACATTTTAAATACCAAAACAAAAATGTTATTGTTAAAATCTTTTAAATGGGAATCAATTTCTTTGACACACAAAAAAAAAATCGTTTCCAACCCAGAAAAAACTTGGTAATGACTGGTCATGACTACATGCATTACTTAGATCTCATATCTCATTACCCGTTGAATTACTTTTAAACTGAATGTAATGAGTTACCGATAATTATACCCCATTACTATTACACAATAGCTGAAACCAATAATATATGTTCTAAATCATTAAAAACCATAACTATGGCGTAGCCTAGTGTTTAGCGTTTTTGCATGATAGACATGAGGATCGCTGATCAACTCGTGTTAGCTTCCATTGTGTTTTTTTTTTTTTTTGTAATTTATATTAAACATCTATTTATAGAAATGTTGATGTTCATAAACTGTATTTAATAACAACAAGTTTTGTGAAAAATAGACATGTATAACAGCTGCCAAAATAAATGTGTACACACGTTAAAGCATTAAAAATCATAGTGATGTCGTAGTCTAATGGTTAGAGTGTGTGCCTGACAATCGTGAGGTACGCTGATCAATACGTGTCAGCAATGGCCTTGCAACTCTCTCAATATCTTTTATTTGAAAAAATATAATGCGGCTTGGAACAGGAACGAACTCCGACTGGTTAATCAGGGATATAAAAGGCTCACTTAATCGGGCTCTTATACCAAAAATGTTAGATCGCTCTTACATATTTAAAAATGTATGTAACTAAAAAATAGCTTCCTCTTTGGCTCGTTAAAAAAAATTAAAATTAAATATTTAGATATTAGCAAATATTAGCACAAATTGCGAAAAAAAACATTTGCAAAAAGATTACTGATTACCTCTTTTAATTCATTTTCTATACCATAAAGCCTTTTTCGAATTCCGCCGTTATTTTGCAACTTTTTAAGTGCGGGTTTTTTAAATATATAACCTAGGGATTAAATTTTTGTTCCATAAAGTCTTTTTTTAAATTCCGCTATTATTTTGCAATTTTTTACGTGCGTTCTTTTTTTTAATTTATAATCTAGGGGCTATAATACACATTTCATACAACAAAATTTGATGGCTAGTTGCAAAAAAAATCGCGAAAAATAAAATTTGCAAAAATGAAAATTTTTTCATCAATACCCAAGTAAAAAAAATGATATGGAGCCATATGAAGTTATATTTAATTATATATAATCTTTTATGTAATTAGATATTATTATATCCGAAAAATGAGAACGTCTTATTGTATCATATTTAGGGTTTGGGGTTCGGGAAATCCCGGGCGGGTATTCCCGGGAAATCCCGGGAAAAGTTTGCCGGGAATTCCCGGGAAAATAATATATTTTTCCCGGGAAAACGGGAAATTTTAAAAATATTAAATTTTTTAAATTGTTTTTGTTTCGAATAGGATTTTTTAATTTTAGTCATAAAAAACATTTTAAATACCAAAACAAAAATGTCATTGTTAAAATCTTTTAAAAGGGAATACATTTATTTGACACACAAATAAAATCTTTGCCAAGTAATAAGGAGCATTTCAACTAATAAAGATTTTTCGCATAACTTATTCAAAATTTAAGTAGTAAAATCTAAAAACTTGTTAAAATGTTTAAAAGAAATATGAACAAAAAGTCTTGTTTCTTACAAATAATCGCCCTTACTATCTAAAATTTTCAAATGTATATTTTAGTTAAATTCGACTTTGTTAAAATATTGGGTGGCTTGGTTTATTTTTGGAGCACTCTGATTGGTTAATTTATTTTCAACCAATCAAAATATTTGAAAATATAAATATTTTTGTAAGGTTTTCATACACAAAATGAACAAAACCGTTTGATTAAAAATAAAGTCGACATTAAATTTAAAATACGCCTTTATATTAAGGGTCAATAATTTTATAAGTAACGTTTTCATTAATAAATGTGAAAAGAAAAGACTAATGGTTAACGGTGGTATCTAAATTTGGTTATCCGACATCTAAATTTGGTTCACAAAAAAAAAAAATTGATGGTCATGCAACTTCTCTTGAAGAAAACAACAAGAATAACGTTTCAGCTAAAATTAGCAAAGTACCTGAAGAAAAAAGTGTAAGCTGAATAGGCATTAAAGGTTTTATGGTAGGGCAAACATTTCCTGAAATGGTATCCAAATTAGCTGCAGTCAATCCGCACCATAACTAGATCTTCGTTTATTCGAGAAAGTTTTTATAATAAAAACCTGGCATTGCAAAAAAATGAAACCGCTGTAAAGAACATTATATTAAATTACTACAATCATGTAAAAGATATCATGATAAAAGAAATATCGAGCAATATTTCTAACAATAGGAGATTTACTATAATCTTAGATGAATGGACAAGAATATCACAAAAGAGATATTTGAACATATGTACAAACGGATATAATTCATTTTATAACCTGGGGTTGGTTTATATATCAGGAAGATGTAATGCTGATGAAATAAGAAGAATTGTAGAAATAAGACTAGAAGAGTTTTATTTGTCTTTGGAAAATAACATTGTGGCCACCATATCTAATGGGCCAAGTGTGATGAAACGGTTTGTTTCCGACAGTCCAGTAGTAGGTGCCTACTGGAATCATGCAATTCATTTGTCAGTGCTGCGAGTAATTTATGTGAAATCAAATGTTCAACATTCTGATATTTTTTACTTTGAATTCTCACTACACAGACTGCATTTGCACTGAAATAGTGTTTTTTTTAACAAAAATTACTTATATAGGTGGTTTTCATTAGCAATTTTGTTCAAAACTATTTCCCGGGATTCCCGGGAATTCCGGGAATAAAACTTTTTCATTCCCGTTTCCCGGGAAATAAAAAAGTCCGGGAAATCCCAAACCCTAATCATATTGTATCGAATTGTATACAATTGTATACAATTTGGTACAATTTGATACAATTTTATGCAATTCGATACAATTGTATCCGAATTTTGTCCTCATCCAATTACATCAAATTATATCTTTTTGTATAACATTATATAAAATGTTATAAAAGTGTACATAGTTTGATACAATTATATCTAAATATTAACCTTATACTTTTTATCATATTATATAGGACCATATCTAACAATATACATACAAAAATTATTTTTTTAAATAAAAAAAAAATTTCAATTACTTGTAATCAGAGACCCAAAATAACTGTTATATTTCTAAAAAAGTCACCACCCAAATTTATTTAATTATAATATTTCAATAATGCACTATATTTTATAAATCATATTGCACAAAAAAATCACAAAGTTTGGCAAAGATTTTAATTTTTTCAATTTTTATATTTTACTTTATAAATTTCTGTTGTTTTTTTGATTTTTATTTTAAAACTTTTTATAAAAGTTACAGAATGATTTTTTTGAAAAAAATTAAGCACTAACTTTTTTATTTGATAATAAAATAAAAATTAAAAATTGACCTAAATGGAATGCGGGAAGTTGCTGGAATATACATATTTACTCACTTTAAATCACTGTTCAATCTTTTATTAACACTAGTTGACATCATCAGGATATTATAATTGGTGAAGTCATTGGTTCCATGGCTTTTGATTTATATTCTTAATTGTTATTTTTTGATAAAGAAAAAAAATCACAAAATAACTTTTATTATTTTTGAAAAAATAAAAATCGTGTTTGGATTGTTTTTGTTTGAATTAAAAATATAAATCAAACAGAGCAAATAAACAGAAAATTAAAAATACTCAAACAGGAAATAATTGTAAAACAATCACTTTTTTGAATAAAACTTATAACTGTTACGTCCCTGCTTGTAATTGCAATTGTTCTTTTTTGAATTGCAATTACAAATAATATGTAATTATAGATGAGTTTTTTTTTCAATTACAATTACATGTAATTGTGTAATTGCATGTGTAATTAATTACAAAATGTAATGATTAACCCCAGGCCTGCTGGAGATCTTATAATTTCGATAAATCTTCCATTACTTTTATCCAGATTTATCATGACAGTGCAATAAACATAAAAAAAAATTTCTTTTAATTTAGTAATTGTAAAATAAAGTTAACAACACTGAAATTTTAAAGTTAATAGGATTATGATATACAACCAAGGTATAAGAAATCAGTCAAGTGTACGTTATAGTAGCTGTGTTTGTGCGGAAAACTATCAACGTTGGCTTACGTCATTCCCATATAATTTTGACATCAGCCAACGTTTAGTGATAACCTCTAAACGTTACTAATGTCAAATTTGTATGGGAATGACATAAGCCAACGTTGATAGTTTGCCGCAAAAACACAGCTAGTATAGAGAAGTTCGTATTAAAGATTCAGTGTTGTTAATGTTATGGGTGCGGTGCGTAAGCCATTTTTGACTCATGGTTAAAAAAAAACAAATTACTCACGCACGAGCATTTCGTTTCTTCCTCAGCACACATGAGTATATTAAAAACTTACAATCAGAAAATTCTCACGCAAAACAGTAAAAATTACTAAAAACATATGATGCAAAAATTAAACTCACACACGAATCATGCACGGGTTATTCTTACTCACGCTCACGCACGAATCACTTAAGTATAGTAATTATTACCTACGATCACGTGTGAATAACGTGACTCACGAACATTTCGTGTCACGCGCCAATCCCTAGTAATTACTAAATCTAAAACTAGTTCAAAATCATTGATAACATGGAACCAAATATAATACAATACGGTTTTATATGGACCTTATATATTTTTATATAAAATCACTTTGAAAAAATTGCCTATGTGGGATGATATATAATTATAGATGATTTTATAAAGAACGTTATAAATTATATATGGGTTCATATTCGTCAATATATAATCATAACTAACACAAATTATAAAATATTTCTTATATGGATCCACATAGTTTTATATTATTATGTATAGTGTCATACTAAATTATATATAAACGTACATGTAATTATATCTTTTATATGTTACTTTATGTACTTATATATAGCACATATATATGTAGGCCAATATATAATAATATAAAATCACATATGTCTCCATATTAAAACCTTTGAGGAAAAAATATCTAACATATGACTATATAAAAGTATATCTGCTTGAATTTAAAAGCATATGTGGCCATATGTAACTATAAGTTACTATATGCAATTACATAAAATAATATATGATTATATCAAAACTTTTTTACTCGGGTATATTTGTTTGCAGAATCTAAATCGCTGATTACGTTTCCCAATTAATTTTTTTTACCACAAAGTCTTTTTTCGCGTTCCGCTTTTTGCAATTTTTTAAGTACGTTTCTTTTTAATTTATAATCTAAGGACTATAATACACATTTCATACAACAAAGTTTGGTGGCTGGTTTCAAAAAAAAATCGCGAAAAATAAAATTTGCAAAAAGGAAAAATTTTTTCATCAAAATATTTGTTTGCAGAATATAAATCGCTGATTAAGTTTTTTAATTAATTTTTTGTACCATAAAGCCTTTTTTCGCTTTCCGCTATTATTTTGCAATTTTTTAATGTGGTTTTTTTAAATTTATAATCTAGGGTCTATAGTACCAATTTTATACACAAAAGTTTGGTGCTTAGTTTGCGAAAAAAAAAAATATAAATCGCAAAAAAAATATTTGCAAAAAGGAAAATTTTTGCGTCATTGAGTTCATTTGCAGATTGTTAATCGCTGATTGAGTTTTTTAATTATTTTTTTCTACCACAAAGTCTTTTTTCGCGTTATTTTGCAATTTTTTAAGTGCGGTTTTTTAAATTTATAATCTACGGAGTATAATGCCCATTTCCTAAAACAAAGTTTAGTGGTTAGTTGCAAAAAAAGAAAATTTTGGCGTCGTTTGCAGAATGTAAATCTTTTAATTAATTTTTTGAACCCCAAAGCCTTTTTTCGTATTCCGATTTTATTTTGCAATTTTTAACGTATGGTTTTTTAAAATTCATAATCTAGGGCTATAATACTGTTGGAATAGTATAATTCCATAGTATAGTTCCATTCTTGATTTTTATAACTAAATTATTATTTTCCATCCCTGGTTACAATCGATGTTTTAAGTCATACAAAGAGCGCACATAATGACCCTGCAAACATTTAAAAGATACCTTCCAAGAAGATATTAAAGAGATATCTTCTATTTGTCATTTTAATGAAAATAATCAAGTAGTATTTACTTTGAAATTGTCTTCCTTTTATCACTTGGAAGATAATTCGGCGGTATTTGGAAAAAAAATAGTTCAAAAATTTTATCTTTTGTCATAACTTTTTATGAAAATATTGCGGCAATATCACGTTTGCATTATTTGGAAGATAAAGCAAATTTGTTTGAAATCTTTTACCAATTTGGAAAAAATTAAAACTAAATTTGTACAAAGTCAATCAAAAGATATATAGGAAATAAACTCGTGAAAAGTTAAGATTAATTGCGCGGGAAAAATCGGATAAGATGAAATCAAGATAATTTATAAGTTGGTCAACGGATTATGTATGCAGATATTGTTTTTCAGGCTTAAATTTAATAATGAAAAAATTAAATCGTTTTTTTTATTGTACCGGGAGTTTATTTTGCGATATCCCTTTTATCTTCCATATGAGTTATTGCTTTCATTTTGCTTGGAAGTATTGTTTTAGTGTAACAGTTGTTTCCGACGTAGGAAACTTCCGGAATACGAAATTGATATTGCCGGTAATAAATGTTTTCTTCCTGGCGATATGTTCGGAGAATCTTCTTCGTATTGCCATGTTTGCTGGGTGATATTGGTTTGAGTATGTTCCTGTTCCAAGGCACATAATAGAACAAATGCTTTCTCAGTGATAGAGAGTCCCCCAATCTCTTTATTATATATCAGGTTTGGGCACATAAATGGCTTGAATGGCCAAATTTGGGATTTCACAAACTTACTGAGGGCCGCACCAATTAATACAATACTCGACAAAAATTATTTTTTGTACAGCCTTCTGCTAAAACCTTTTTTTGAGTATTTTGGTTTTCTAAGCCCGGATCTAAAGTCAAAAAAGGTCCACTGAATAGCCTTCGAGTTGCGGGTCTTTCTTTTTTTATTCCCTCACCCAGGGAAATACTTTATGAGTCAATATTGCGGAGAAGTACATCAAATTCTTTTATATTTTTATGATTTTAGATCCAAATATATTGCCCTTCTTAATACGAATCTGGGGGGTAACCGTATAACTCGATTCGAAAAAATTTTCGAATTCGTAAATCTTGCAAATATTGTTAAAAATATAATTTTGTATAAATAAAAAAATTACTCTGCTAGAATCATCAACAAATTTTGCTGTATATTTGTATAATTATCAAACTCAAAGAAAACTTTTAAATTTGCGTTTACAATGATGGAGTACTCCAATCTGTAGCAAATTTATTTTTTTTCTCTTTCATATTAACACATTTTTGTATTTTACTATCTCTTTTTATTCCACTCCAGAGTAAAACCTGTTTGACTCTGGAGTACAGATTTGCTGCACTCTAGAGCTAACATTGCTCTGTTAAGTATTTAACATGACAAATATACCTAAAAAAACACATCACTAATTTGTTCACATCTCTAATTGTCAACAAATTAAAAACAATTTTTTTTAAATAAACAAAATAAACCGAAATTTTTTTAATAAACTATATAAAAGGTATTAAAATAAAAATTAAATACGAAAATAAATTGCGGTGGTGGCATATACTATGCGAAATAATAATGTAAGTATTGAAGTGTCATCAATTTTTGAAGTAACTCTACTCTGTATTTTGAACAGTTAACATTTCTATCTGTGCTATAGAGTAGAGTCACTCTATCATTGTAAACGCGCCTTAATTGTTAAAATGTTGGGTTTTAATTTTTTAAAAAATTGACGTAGCAGACTACATTTAATATGAGATTTTGATGCTTCAAATTGCATTTCACTACCGCCAACACTTTCTAAATAAACCTCATGAAGGAGGCCTGGTAAATCCCCAAAACGATCGTCTTTTCATTCCTGAAAGTGTAGAGGTTTTTGAAAGCAAAAACTCTGTGAAGTATTTGTCAGGAGAGTATCCTGATGAAGAAAAATAGCAGTTTTTGAAAAAAGTACTTATTATGTTAATTCATAATAAGAAAATTGGCCTCGAACTAAATTAATAAATTTCTAATTTTTAATTGTTTTGAGAGAACAAAAATCTATTTTTATGAAATCAGCAGTCTACTATTTTTCGTCATACATTTCTGTTGATTTTAGCAGGATTACTATATTATATTTAACAGTTTTTTTTTGCTCTTCTAATTTTACTAATATTTAGCAAAAATCGGCAGAAAATTTTCTGCAGTCACTTTTAAATAATAAACCTGTAAAAATAGCAGAAAAACTACTAATTGTTTTGTTATTTTCACAGGTTTATTTCTATAAATTTATGAATAAAATTTTATTGTGTCTAACTGTTTTACCAATTTTAAGTGCTTCAAGAGCAATTCCCAAAAGTAAATTTTAGCGATCCTTACGGAGTCCGTAGAACGGCCTTAAAAATTTCCTTAAATGAAGGGTATATTTTTGAATTCAAACCTATAAAAAACTAAGAGATTCCTAAGTTCTTTTATATTGAGCCATAAAATATTTTTCCCAGGCTTAAGGTTTAAATAAAGAAGAAGGAATTTTTCACTAAAAATTCGTACATAGGAGGTGAAAATACTTTAAAAAGTCTGAGGAAGTCTGTGCAAAAAAGTCGATATTTGTTGACCGGTGAAATTTTTTTAAAGCTCCATTTAATGTTTATTTTGTTATCGTTGTTGTCTATATTCTGTATTTTTTTTTAAATTCTGATTTTACTTTTTTTATTTAATTTAATTATACCCTACACCACTATGTGGTCAGGGTATTATAAGTTTGTGCTGATGTTTGTAACACCAAAAAATATTGGTCGTAGACCCAACTTATAGTATACCGATCGGTTCAGAATTTTTTTTTATTTCGATTTAACGATGTCCGTCTGTCCGTCCGTCCGTCTGTCTGTCTGTCCATGCAATTTTGTGCGCACTCTACAGGTCGCAACTATTAAGATATTTTGATGAAATTTGGTACGCAGACCTATGTTGGCCCAAGGACGCAGCCTATTGATTTTGGTGAACATCGGTCCATGTTTAGACCTAGTGCCCATATAAGGGTCCTACCAAAATTATACTGTTTATACGCTGCAGGTCGCAAATATTAAGATATTTTGATGAAATTTGGTACACAGCCCAATAACGCAGCCTATTGATTTTGGTGAACATCGGTCTATGTTTAGACCTAGTGCCCATATAAGGGTCCTACCAAAATTATACTGTTTATACGCTGCAGGTCGCAAATATTAAGATATTTTGATGAAATTTGGTACATAGACCTATGTTGGCCCAAGGACAAAGCCTATTGATTTTGGTGAAAATAGGTACATGTTTAGAACTAGTGCCCATATAAGGGTCCCCCCAAAATTGGCTTGGTTACAAACTGCAGGTCGCAAATATTAAGATATTTTAATGAAATTTGGTGCGCTGACTCACATTATAGAAAATTTTGACATAAGCCCCATTTTAACCCATTCGAATTTCGGATCCAAACAATACACCAGACTGGTGTAGGGTATTGTATAGTCGGCATGCCCGACTTTAACCTTTTTACTCGTTTTTATTTAATTTTGTTTAAAATTTAAAAATAGAAATTTGATTGCTTTAAAATTAGTGAAGGGCCGCACGAAATTGGTTGACGGGCCGCATTTGCCCATGTATGTTATATATACTCTTTGGTGTCAGCTCCTATTGGTTTTTAAATTTTTATATTTTTTAAAATTTATATTCAACATCTATTTATAGAACAGTTGATAAACTACTTACAGGTAACATCAGTGTAATGACTTTCCTCCAATGACATCATGTTAAAATAAGTAGTTTAGTAATTAAAAGGTAACTAGTGAACACTTAAGATTTCAATGCCTAAAACTAATTACATAGTAATGAAAGGTTTTGCTGGGAAATAATTAGGAGCATTTCAACTAATAAATATTTTTCGCATAACTTATTCAAAATTTAAGTAGTAAAACCTAAAAACTTGGTAAAATGTTTAAAAGAAAGATGAACATAAAGTTTTGTTTCTTACAAATAATCGCCCTTACTATCTAAATTTTTCAAATGTATATTTTAGTTAAATTCGACTTTGTTAAAATGTTGGGTGGCAGTGTACCTTGACTTGGTTTATACTTGGAGCATTCTGATTGGTTAATTTATTTTCAACCAATCAAAATGTTTGAAAATATAAATATTTTTGTAGGGGTTTCATACATAAAATGAACAAAACCGTATGATTAAAAATAAAATCGACTTCAAATTTAAAGTAATCCTTTATATTAAGGGACAATAATTTTATAAGTTACGTTTTCATTAATAATTGTGATATTTTCAAGTAAGTGTACTAATATATTATTTTATATTAAAGAATAAAATGTCAGGAGTATGGAAAAACTTTACAAAAAAGGACAATACAGCGCAGTGCAATGTTTGCCCTAAAAACTAATGTTAACGGAGGTAGCTTATCCGACATCTTAGCCTTATCCGACATATAAATTTGGTTCACAAAAAAAAAAAAAAAAAATGATAGTCATGCAACTTTTCTTGAAGAAAAGAACAACAAGAATAACGTTCCAGCTAACATTAGCAAAGTACCCGAAGAAAAAAGTGTAAGCTGTATAGGCATTGAACGTTTTATGGTAGGGCAAACATTTCCTGAAATGGTATCCAAATACCGGCGGAATGTCAATCCGCACCATAACTAGGTTTTCGTTTATTCGAGAAACTTTTTATAATGAAAACATGGCTTTGCCAAAAAATTAAAAAATGTAAAGAATATTATATTAAATTACTACAATCATGTAAAAGATAAAAGAAATATCGAGCCATATTTCTAACAATAGGAGATTTACTATAATCTTAGATGAATGCACAAGAATATCACAAAAGAGATATTTGAACATATGTATAAACGGAAATAATTCATTTTATAACCTGGGGTTGGTTTATATATCAGGAAGATGTAATGCTGATGAAATAAGAAGAATTGTAGAAATAAGACTAGAAGAGTTTTATTTGTCTTTGGAAAATAACATTGTGGCCACCATATCTAATGGGCCAAATGTGATGAAACGGTTAGTTTCCGACAGCCCAGTAGTGGGTGCTTTTTGCTGGAATCATGCAATTCATTTGGCAGTGCTTAGAGTAATTTATTTGAAATCAAATGTTCAACATTCTGATATTTTTTACTTTGAATTCTCACTACACAGACTGCATTTGTACTGAAATAGTGTTTTTTTTAACAAAACTTACTTATATAGGTGGTTTTCATTAACAATTTTGTTCAAAAATATTTACCGGGAATCCCGGGAATCAAACTTTTCATTCCCGTTTCCCGGGAAATAAAAAAGTCCGGGAAATCCCAAACCCTATATACAATGCACGGTTTTGAAGCGAGAAAGTGTCAAAAATAAAATTTTCGTAAAATTTCTAAAAAAAAATATTTTAAAACAAACTAAATTTTCAAAAATCTTTAAAATATATTTAAATTGACTAAAACAATTGATAATGACCACAAAGTCTGAAGCTTAATCTCTTAAAAAATTCCTTACTTTGGTCCAAGGACACACAGGATTCCATAAGGATACCTTTAAAAGACATCGCCTTAACTTAAAAACGAATAGACGGATTTTTCTGAAATTTGGTAAAAAGAATATACATATTTGGTATAAGTAGCAAAGCTTATAAGTTTGAATAATATATATTGAAATTGTGGTGCGTTTTCGCTCAACTTCGCATTTTTCGAAAAACGAAAATCGCTACATCCTCTTAAGTAACTGCACAAAATATAATTTTTTTGTATTGTAATTACATCTTGTTAAGAGGAATAATTCTTGCTTAAACCTAGTAATTTGTATGCGCTAGTTTTCAAGATTCGCCCTTAACCTATTTTGGTAAATATCGCCTAAAGTAGGCAACGAAAAAAATGTTGTAGAAGAACTTTTTGTATATTTTTTGTGGGGAATGCTTGGTATAAATTTTAGTGCAAAAATGCTTAGGCCGGTTAGAGGGTTAAATTTGTCTTTATATAGGAACATCATCAACTAAAGTTTAACAACAGTTTTTTTTGTTTCCATTAATATTTTGGACCATATTTTTGTGACTTTCAATAATTTTAATTGTTTTATGGCTTCTGTTGCTTCTGCTGGTGCTCTTGCTTCATTTTCTTCTATGACTTGATGTGCTACCATTGAGTTTATTTTCTTAGTTTTTTGTTACAACAAACTTTTCAACTTAAATCAGAAACCTTTCGGCAATTGCGTAAATATAGGAATAAAAAACATAATACAGTAGAAACAAGACAGACCCTGTTGGAAATACTATTAGTCATTATGATGTAGGCAAAATAATTTTTCATAGTGAAACCCCAACTTTATATACATATTTAATTATGAAGGCTTACGTACTTTAGCAGTGCATTTTTTATTCTGATTGTAAGAACTTTTGATTACACTCTTCAATACAAATCGGCTTTTCCACCACACAGACTTTTACAAAAAATAACCCGAATCTTAATTCGAAAAAGTTTCACCGAATCGCCTTTCAGAGTTGTGGGCCTACATTTTTAACGCTTGGCTTAGGGAAAATACTTTGCCAAGCAATATTGGGGAAATATTTTGCAAAATATTTTATATTTTTCTATAGATTTTATTTACACATTTTATTTGAATATAATTATGTCGGAAAATGTGCAACGTTGTTTTGAGAATCCCGTTAGGATCTTCAAAAATGTCTCTTTTTAGGATTGACAATATAGCCGTCTTATCAACGGGCAGTCTAAACAATTGAATTCTCCCGGTGAACCGGCTCCGAAGAGGCTCAAGGTGGATTTGTCGGCCAACTTATAATGACAGTTTTTTTGGATCAGCGCGGAATAATCCACATCGACTACATCGAAAAGGGAAAAACAATGAACGGCGAATATTATGCCAAATTATTGTACCGATTCCATGACTATTAAAAAAACGACCCCATTCGGCCAAGAAAAAAGTTATTTTTCATCAAGACATGGCACGGGTAAAGGCGTGTGTAATCTCAGTGGAAAAATTGCATGAATTGGGCTACGAATTGGTACCTCATCCGCCATATTCTCCGGATTTGGCCCCCAGTGACTATTTTCTATTCGCAAACCTATAGAAATGGCTCGGTGGAGATAGATTTAGCTCCAACGAAGAAATTATTTCTCAAACAAATACCTATTTTGGGGACCTCGAGAAATCCTATTTTTTTAAGGAATAAAAAAATTGGAAAAATGTTGAACGAAGTGTATTTAGCTAAAAGAGAACACGTTGAAAAATTAAAACATTTTTTTGGTAAAAAAACTGCGTTTCATTGAAAAAGGCAAGGCCTTTTTGATCCGCCCTCGTATATAGACGTTTAAAGATTTCTGTTTGTTGGCTTGTCTGCCATATGGCTTGTACCAAAAAGAAATCCTAAATGAATGTGGTCGGGGTTAAAATCTTATGGGAATATAACATGACTGTACCCATTTTTTTAGTCATTTATGGGCGCTGTGGTGTAATGGTTAGCGCGTTGGGCTGTTACACGTGAGGTTGCGGGTGCGAGCCCCAACCAAGGTAAGATCAATTTATGAAAAATAGTAATAAGTATGAATTTTTTCTATCCCTCATACATATCGCAGCGTCCTCGTTCGGTGTTCCCATGGCATTTAACCCCACCCAAGTAAAATAATATAACGGGGCTATGAACTAAAAAGCTTCAACTAAGTTCGCCAACTTACCATCAGTTGGCGCGCAACAACTGTTCTAAAATTCAACATCTCTCGCAATTGCAGTGTTGCCATATTTGAAGGCCTTCATCTTTTACCACCTTTCACTTCTTCTCTATCCCCTTTCCAAAGGAAGCAACACGTTAATTAATAGGAAGAATTTCCTGAGTGTTGCTTCTCTTTAAAAATAAAATGATGGGTTGGGATGTAATACAAAAAACGAATAGTCGTTGTGAAGTTCTTTGCTTTCATTCTAATAACTATAAATAGAATTAAAAGCATGAATGTTAAAATACAACATACGTACAAACGTTTTCTTTACTACTAAAGCAGCTTTAGTCATAGCAACAACTAAAACCTAGAGAAAAATAATAGCTTAGCTTAAAACATTTGATTTTCGTTGTAATACGAAATAAATACGTAAAAATGTTTGAGTTTCACTGGAATTTAATACAAAAACTAAAATCTACATTATAACCTAGAGAGAACCCCATAAAGACAATCTGATGATAGTAGCTTGGTAGCACTTGAAAATGCACTAATCGTCAACCATTGGTCCTACGAAAGTTTCTTTTATAAGTTTTTCCTCTACTTGTTGTAGAACAAATTGTGAATTTTATTTGTAATTTGTCATATTTGATCTTAGATTTTGAAATTATTATTTAAAAATTTTATTACGGCATGAATAGGGTTTTGTATTTGATTAGGTCCGATACTTAAGCGCGATAAATCCCTCCGCGTTAAGCATTTTTCTTTAACGAAAATTATGGCGGTTATAAGTTAAAAGTTTGAAAAAATTCATACTGCTAATTGTATGCAACGCTGTTTTTTGTTCGCAGAGAAAACAGATTCATTGGGACAATTGCATTTATTGCCAACCGGATCGTTTAGTTGGAATAATCGATATATTTGTTCGCTCCAACCGAAATTCTGTTGGAAAAATATATTTGAATTGTATATGGAATACAGTCGATTTTGACAATCAATAATTCGATCGCTGCAAACAACCAATTCAGTTGGCAAGAAAATCGGTTGTAGCTAAGAATCTGTTTCCTCTGTGTTATAATGACGGTTTGTATCACTGAAATTACACACACAGTGTCAGATAAAAAATACCGTTAAGATGCTGTCGCAAAAATAATTTGGCGCTGTCGACAAATATGTTCCGGATCGCTATCGGCCCTACTTCAAATTGACAGAGTTAATCTTTTAACCATCACGTTATTCTTCAACTCTCTTTATTCTTTAATGCAGTAGATTTATTTAGCTGTCTAAAGGAGCTATAAGGAGAAGAAATAGGGAAAAGGAAACTTTTTGTACTTTATGTTCAGGAGAAAGCTTAAAAATTACGTATTTCCAAGTTACTACTGAATAACATTAGGGGTTTTCAAATAAACTCGTAAATGCCTTGTAAAACTTGTATAAATACAAACCATATTTTTATGTATGGAGTTTGACATTAAACTCTTAAATATACCAGGTTTACACATTTACGAACAGAATATGAGTTTATATGAAAACCCCTATTGTTTTATTTAAAAGAGGTAACTTATGTTTTAGAACTGGGTTGCCATGTTGTTCCGAAAAGTATCAAAAAATTCGCTAAAATCCAAAATAACACGAACATAAAAAACACAGCTTCAGCGAATGGACTATAACAGGGGTGGCAAGGCTTTATTGTTTGTAAAAGTTTCTCGTGTGGCGCCTTAATTTTAGTTGTCTTTTAAAAGTCATTTTTTGAAAATTTGTCAAATTTGGAAAATTTCTTTTAAAAATGTCATTGCAGATATATATATTTATCAGCGCTATGGATAACGCCCAAGAAATAACTCCCAAAGGGGAAAATTAAATAACATCCAAGAAATAACATAAAAATATTTGAGGGTTATTTAATTTTTGGGGATTTATTTACTCTTGAAATATTAAGATTCCCTTTAGAAAAACGTGTAAGTCCACACAGTGTAATCGATTTCGTGTACTTCACATTGTGCGTACTTACGATATGGGATACATGTGTATAACAATTGTATATGAAACTAAAAATATTTGAAAATTTTCAAAAATTTTGTCTAACTTACATGCCATACTTATGTGTACTTACGAATATATTGGCTTGTGGGCCATTACAATGCGGCCATACCCTGGGTAAAGTAAGCCAGCTTGTGTGTAGGGTTTGAAAGTACTCGGAGATACTTGTGTGTACTTACTAGAATCCCCGAGTGCTTTCAAACTCTACACACAAGCTGGCTTACTTTACACAGGGTATGGCCGCATTGTAAAGGCGCACAAGCCAATATACTTCGTAAGTACACACAAGTATAGTGGCATGTAAGTTAGACAACATTTTTGAAAATTTTCAAATTTTTTTAATTTCATATACAATTGTTATACACAAGTATCCCATATCGTAAGTACGCACAATGTGAAGTACACGGAATCGATTACATTGTGTGGACCTACACGTTTTTCTAAAGGTTTATTTATTTATGAAAAATCCCCAATGGAATAAAATTAAAATAGGGGGGGGGGGGTTATTCCATTTTTGGTGGATATTTAATTTTGTTAAAAGATAAATTTTTGGGCGCCATTAATTATTTAGGTATGTAAGAAACTAGTTGAAGAGTGTGCCTCAGGGAAAAACTTGAATAAAAAGCGAACATTATGGGATTGAACAGAGAAATTTCTATTTCAGATGAAATGGCTCTGCGAAACACGATCAATACCCAATTTCAAATTCCAACAAAGGCGATTACCATTTAAATAAATTATTAACTTTTTTTCTATTTATTTATTTTATTTAACATTATTTCATTGCAGATTAATTTATTTTCTCTTTGGGGGTTATTTCATTATGAAACTTAGTAGGTTATTTTGTAAAACGCAGCGCCTGGCGTTGCGTTGATTTGTGTGTAAATTGTTATTGTTACAAAAACAATTTGTATAGAAAACAACGCAACGCAAGGCGTTGCGTATTACAAAATAACCCCCTTATTTTCAGCCTTTATTTCATTGAGGGTTATTTCGTAGCACCTACACTGAGAGAATTATCCTTCATGATATTAATGATATAATTTCATAGAATTTTTTTCGTAGAACCAATTAAGAATTTCATTATGTATGTAATACTTAATTAATATTATGAAATTTTTCATAACTTTTCTTTCATAAAATTTCATAATTTCATTAAAAAAATTCATTGCATTTCATACATTGGATCTCCATAAATTTAATGAAAATGTTCTTTACATATATGAAATTGTTCAATAGTATTTACTTTTTTTTAATTTTTTATAAAATATCGTCATTTCCTGAGAGAATCTTTTATTATTTTTATATTTTTTTAATTAATTTTTTATTATCAATTTTGGACTATGAAATTTTTTTATAAATCACAATAAGCTTGTTCGTTTACTTACTACAATTTACTACTTTTACTACAGCTGGAAAAATTCAATACAAAAAGTAAACAAAACTTTCCAATTGTAAGAAAAGTAGTAAGAAATTCTAGTACACCAACACACTGATTAATTTTTTCGAAACTTTTTTTTATGAAAGTTTTTAATTTAATGAATTCTTTCTTTAGATATATTTTATACACCCGTAAAATCTGCTACGATTTTATTACGCCTTTTGCATTTGCTAACTACTTTTTATGAAGCTCTTCATTGGCTGAATGATTTATTCATTGGACGAGTGGCCTATTAATTTTATGAAGAGTTTCATTAATTTTATGAACTTTTCATAAACATTGACTTTAATGAAACCTGTTTCATAGATTCTATAAAAAGTTTCAATGGACGAGTTCCAGTGACAATTTTCATTGAAACTATGAAGAAATTCATTACTGAAGTGATGACAATTCTCTCAGTGTATTTTACCTCTAAAAAAGTCTTAATTTTTTAGATTCAATTTTAGTACAAGTTGTTTTCCATTTTCATGCAATTTTATGGTACTTTTTATTTTTCCGATTATTAGGCATTTTCTCATAGAAACACTTAAACTTCTTTCAATCTAGAGTTTTAGAAATTTTCCCAGAATTTTCTGATAACCGAATTTGCGAGTTCTGTATTCACCATATTTCTGTAAACAAAAAATGGTTTCAAAACAGAGTTTTAATTATTTTAAAAGACAATTTACAAGCCCTATGAAAAATTTCACCATTATGGAGTTAAATCACACACTTTTGTAGCGAAATTTAACATTTAAGGGGGGGTAAATACTGTAACAAAAGCATTTTAAAGGTCATATTTAAACGGTTCTCAAAAATTCAATTAACAATATTTTTATTATTTTTTTATTTAAAAATCATGTTATTGTAGTATTTCCCAAAAATATCAGTTTTATATTTCCCCAGCCAAAATCACTAGAGTTTCCACTTCCTTACTGGCCTTTTTTTAACAAGGCAAAATTGGCTGCCACTGTACAGCCTTCATTAATTATCGAAAAATAAAAATGTAAAGTAATTTTTATTTCCATATAAATTATCTAGTCCTTATCGTGGCCCGATTTTTATTAAAAAAAAAGGCAAGAAAAAACACATTTTCTCGGTGATATAAAATTTATTTGACCAAAATTCAAAAAAGGGCCATGGTAGGGACAAGAGTTTTTTGTTGCCTACGAAAGAAAAAAATCCGGATCGAATTCGGTTAACGCGCTTAGGCTATACAGTGGCAGTGTTTTTTGAAATCTAGGTTGTGGGAAAACGAGTTTAAAGTTTAAAATTAATTTTACGCTAAGAAAACAGTAAAATTTCAAAAAACCGTGTATGAACAAATTTTATATTTATATAAATATTCTTAAAGGCACATCTACACGAGAGAGAAATCTAGTAGAGTTTGCGCTAAATTTGTTATCTCTAATATAGTTGCCACTAATTTTTATCGTAAAAGTATCATCTCTAGTTGTCAAGTATTTGTTTTTATTAAAATTGTTGTATTTTAAAGAATATTTTTTTCTCGAAATACCAAAAGGTGCATTTAATAAACTGAAATGTTGAATAAAGTTACAAGCCATCTTCAAAATTGTTACTAATTAAAGAAATTGTGAATGACAGCAATTGTCAATGGCGATTTTATAGAATTTATTAGACATTTCATTTCGGTCAAAGTCTATTATTTTGTACATTTCTTAATTTTTTTTTTATTTGTTTTTTATTTTTTAATTCTTGCATCTTTGGATGTAGTTTTTTTCTTTTTGTTCTGCTGTATAATGCGAAATAAGATTTGTAGTAAAGACAGTGCAGATTTATAGTAAAAACACATTAAGGCATATGATGCCAATAAAATATATTAAAAGTAGATTTTGTAACAGATTTTCCGATCTCCTGAAAATCTATTAAAAAACACATGTGACATTTTGCAGGCCGGTCGACGATATAATATTACTTTGTGACCAAAATATATTTTACAAAAAAACATGTGTAAATTTTATTTCTTCGAATTTTTTATTGATTTTTTCTGAGCATATACTGAAGAGTATGTTCTATCGAAATAAAATATAGAAAAAAATTCTAAAACAAAATTTTTCCTAGAGTCGATACCCCCTTAACTGAATTTTTTGCTGGTCTTCTAATAGTTTAAATTTTTTGAAAATATTCAACAAAATGTCGCGTGCCACCTAAAATCTATTCGCATGCCACTGCTGACACGCGTGTCATAGTTTTGCCAGCCCTGGCCTGTAAAAATTTGGCAAAATAATATTAAAAGCAAAAAATTTAAAAAAGAAAGACTTTTCGACCCCATTTTTACCACTTAAATTCCTGAGGTCGCTTAGAAGCCGAAACAGGTCGATTTAAAATTTTTTACTACAATGTATCAAAGTTTGAATATATAGCTTGAAATATACACTGACGAACAAAAGTATGAGAGGTTCATATTGCTCAGATATTTTGCTTTTAATTCTTAACTACGAAAACAAATCGAATAATTTTTTATAGCTGCTGATGTTTATTAATTTGTCCTAATTAGAAATCAAGAACACTATTTAAACTATTTTAATTAATGAAGAGTGTAATGACATTTTTCTATTTTATGGCAATTGTTAAAATTTTTCACCCGGTTAATTTTTGATAATTTTCTTCAGAATTTTTTAATATTAACTTAAAAAATCATAAATTTGTTGAATTTATATGTTCATAAACTGCGTATCAAGAAATATTTCCCTTTTGTTCAGGTAATACGCTCTATTTGGGGGCTGGCTGTATTTATCTTACTGAAAATTTTCTTATTTGAAAAAAATTCGTATGCAATTTTTCTTGTTATATCTTTTGCTTGTGCAAACGTAAACTCCGTTAACCCAAAAAAAGTTAAAATTGTGCAAAAAAAGTTATTGCGTTTATTTGTAGAAGAGATTCTTTGCAATTAGGTTTATAATGACTAAACTTACTGATTCCATTAAGAAAAAACCGAAATATTAACACTTTTTGCTTATCACATTTTTTGATTTCACCCAAATTCAATATATCTTAGTATTTGCGATCTGTAGATTGCGCACAAGAATGCATGGACAGACGAACATCATTAAATCGACACAAAAAGTGATTCTGGGTCGACGGTATATTAAAAGGTGGTTTAGGTCCAATATTTTTGTGTTACAAACTTCAGCATAAACTTGTTGCACCCTGTTCACGCAGTGGTGTAGGGTATAAATATAATAAAGCGTTTTCCTTAATTTTATTTTCTTGAATTAGGTTAACATTTCCTAAAACTAGTATTTGTTTTAATTAAAAATCTTAAATGTTAAGAATCTGTGTAAACTTAAAATTAAAAAATTTAAAATTGTACGAATAACCAAAATTTAAGTAGGGGACATTCCGAAATTTAGTTTAAGTACTTTAACATCTTTAAAGCAAGTATGTTACTCTTCCTAAATTTTAGTATATATTTTCTTTCACATTCCTTAAAAAAAATTAAAATATACTTTGTATTATATAAATATTTTAGTCTTGTCAACAAAAATTTAATTGATAAGTTTCACATTAAAAATATTTGTATTAACAGAAAAGTATTAAAATTATTTTCGCTAATACTTTTTTGAAAAAATATATGAAATTGATTACTTAGATTTTAGGTAGCGAAACTGAAATACTTATATATTTGAAAATTTACACCTAATGAAAATTACAAACTAATAAATAATATGTTATATACACATTTTTTGCTTGTTTGTTTGGAATATGTTTACTTACATTATATGTACATATATAATTTATGAACTAAAAAAAGTTTATTCTTTATTAGAGCAAGTTCAAAGCGTCTTAAAAATTGAGAAAAATTTACTTGTTTTTAAGATATTTTTACTAAATTTAAGAACAAGTTTATACTAAATTTAAGTAAAATATATACTAAATTCCAGAAAATTTAAGACAGGACTTACTGAATTTAAGTAAAAATGTACTTAATTTCATTTAATTGGTTAAACTTATTTTTAAGAAAAGTGTATTTGATTTAAGTTAAAATCTCTTTTAGCCAAACTATTCCCAAATCTCTTTAAAATTATTTCAAATGACCTAATATTTAGTCAATAATTTTTTGAGTGTAAGCATTTGAAAAAAGCAGTAACATTAAGCATGGATATATATATATGTTGTTTACCAATAAATAGCTCTTTGAAGTACCTTTCATTTGCTACCCCATTTATCAACGGCTCTTTAGAATAGTCATGAAAAAATTGGTTAGCTCCTCTTTCCCCTGTAAACATGAGATTGTACTGAAAAAAGGGGTCCATTAATTTGTTCTCCTCTAGCACATACTTAAATTTTAGTGCATTCTGATTTCTCAGTCGAAGGAGTTTTCTTGGTAGAAACTGTTCCTGCAGGGTATTAGCTAAAAGAGAATATTTTTACAAAAGATGCAATAGTGTTGGATAAAAATAAAATACATACGTTGTCAGAACAGAAGACAGCAGCTGCAACAACGGACACTACAACAGCGTTCACAATTGTATTTGATTCGCATGCGCCACTCTCCGCAACGCATTCTTCAATGGGGTTTCTTAGTTAGCTTGTGTTGTTTTTGTTTTTTGTAACTTGCATACGATTCTTCTACTTCGTCTTTTATTTCTTGTTGTTCTTAAACAACTGCTATTCCACACAACTCTCAACATATTGTATTGAGTTCAATGCTGATGATGCATTGTTCTATGCAGCAATAACCAAACTAAATGAACAACAATAACAACAACAGTAGCAGCAGCAGTAATCTACGATGGATGTGTGTATGATGTTTTGTTGTTGATTTTTTTTTTTTTTCATTTTTCACATGTTGGTGCAAATTTGTTTTTTGCTATCGTTAGTTTTGGGGTAAGTAAAAAAAGTAGTTGTAATTGTTGTTGTTGTTGTTGTTGTTGTTATTCTTCGGTCATATGAATATTAGGGAGGCATCCAAGCACGTAAATTAAAATGTTATCTCAATACCCCGGGCAAAGATGATTAAATTTTATAACCTACACTGAGTAAATGCCTTTGGGTAAAGGAGACAAAAATAATTTTATGTTTCACAATAATTCAATTTCACAATTCACAATGATGGAGTACTCCACTCTGCAGAGCGGAGTGTACTAAAATAGAGATGTCATGATACAAAAAATATGTAAGTGCGAAAAAGAAAGTAACAAAATCCACTCTGTTGAGTGGAGTATCCGAGAACGTCGACATCACCATGAGAAATGACAATCATAATGATGAAGTTAACGCAGATTAGCCTCCATCATTCGAAGGCAGCATTTGCGGAATTGCTTTTCCGTTGCCAAGAATAGGGAGGAACATCCCATACAAAGCCGAAGGAAGACCCTGGGGAGAATTATCAATGTGCACCTCACACTGTCCATTGAACCAGGTCTGCTATCTGCCTGCCAAAATGTCTATAATAGGGATATGTTGGTGGAGACGGCATTTCACTCACTCGTGGCATGTACTGAGAGAGATCTCGAGCATAAGGAGTACACCTTGGCGGCGAGGCGCCTTTAATAACGTCAGACCCGGTGCGGTCGGGCGTGCCATACGAGCTTATGGGTGGATGATACCATCACCGAGTTCATCATGAGCTTATTGGGGCATACGGTGATTGTATCTACGCTCGGTGCAGCGACAGTACACCCCCACCCCCCTGTGGGGTGCCTCTCACCACCACCCTGGAATCTGACCATGAATCGTCTACTCGCTTAAATTGACGATGTGGGCTGTAGGGCAGTTGCTTATACGGATGATGTGGCAATTGCGTTATCGGGTAAATATCCGGATACTATATTGGAGCTCATGGAGTCCTCACTGAAACCTCTGTCTAAGTGGAGTGAAAGTAGTGGGATGGGGTTTAATCCAAGCAAAAAGGATCTTTTACTCTTCACGAGGAATAAGATCCGGGGGCTCAGACTGCCGCAATTGAACGGCTTACACTTTCCGATAGTGCCAGCTATTTGGGAATTATCCTCGATAGAAGATTGCTATGGAATCTGGACAAGGCTAGAGTGTCTTAAGTCAGCTGCTGACAGTTACTGCTGTAAAAAGGCCATTAACATGTGAACTGGGGTATCTACCCCCGAAATGTCAACTGGCTTTTTGGTGCAGTCATCAGACACATACTGATGTATGGAGTGTCTATTTGGTGGAGTGCGTTGGATAAGTGCACTCACCCGATGATTTTTGAAAGGATTTTGGGAACAATGGCATTGCTGATTACGGGCGCTATTCGTACCACTCGAAGGCTCTATTGGTTATATTGCACTGGTTACCAATAGACCTTCTCGAGATGCAAATGGCCGCAAACCTTGCTTTTGGGGCATGGACATACAGGTCGTTTGAACATGCCAGGATATTAGGCCTCCAGGGGGACTCCCCGTTGTGTGCTCATTATCGCACCCCAAAACCCTCGTTAGATTTTGACTTCGAGACTCGGATACCGGATCGTAATGGTCATGGGGGCACTCGAAATTTTTACGGATGGCTCCATGAAGATGGAAGATTTGGGGGGGGGGGCGTACACTGAAAAAACAGTAGTCACCAAAAATGGGAATTTGTAGAAGCAATCACATTTTCTTTTAAATTGAAATATTATTTCCAACAATTTTTTTGTTTGAAATATTTGTAACTGGTTTGTCGATTGTTATCTTTCATATAAAAATTGTTTAAAAATAAAAATTCAAAGTTACAAAAAACAAAATAAATTTTATTTGGATTTACAAATTTCTTTGTTGGTGCCTTTTTAAAAAGTTTTTTTTTTGTATTTACAAATTTGTTATGAGAAAGATGTTTAAAAATTTAATTAGAATTTTGTAAATTCTCTCTGTATATATCTGATTATCGACTCTCCTTTAGGCTACCGAATCAGTGCAGTATTTTATAGGCTGAGGTAGTGGCCATTCAGCGGACTATGTCTCTTGGATAAAGGATATCCTCGAAAGATATCGTTGTTTTCACCGACAACCAGGCGGCCATAAAGTTCCTAGTAGGTGTTTACCACATCAAGGATTGTCCATGTATGCCGGGTTTCTCTGGACGAGATGGCGAGACATTCGCAATTGACACTCATCTGAGTGCAGGGATATAGGGAAAGTTATGGTAACAATGTTGCCGATTAACTGGCTGCACGTGACACGATGCTTCGCGATGGGGAGATCAATACCACGCGCGGCATACCGCTCACGGTGGGCAAGCGGCAGGTTGAGCAGTACTACCATCGGTCGCCATGACCAGGTGGGCAAATGAGCCAACAATTTTAAGTTTTTCGTGGGAACTGAAGAAATTTAACTTTAATGAATTGTTTTTAAAATATTCTAATTATAGATAACTGCCAAATTTGGTATCATCTTTTGAAGAAAAGATGATAAAAAGTCGCCATCGAATACCAGCACGTCCAGATGGACGTAATAACATAATAAATGAAATCGTGTGACAACTTCAAAGAAGAGTTTGGCATTGTTCATCCGCAATGCGGATAAGCAAATTTAGTCTCCCGATATACGGATTTAGCCTCCAATGACGATTTTCTATTTCCAAACCTAAAGAAATGGCTCGGTGAAAAGAGATCTAGCTCCAACGATGAAATTTGTTTGAGCAAATGCCTATTTATAAAAAAATCCTATTTTTTTAAGTGTATTGAGCTAAAATTAGAACTTTTTTGCTAAAAAAAATTGTGTTGCACTCAAAAAGTCAAGCACTTATTAATCCACCCTTGTAACTACCAAAATTAATGAGCTTCGACCCACAATTGTTTGCTCCAGGAACAAACCCTACTAAAAATGGTTAAAATTGTTCTATGTTTTGATATTGTCGCCTATGGGCTTAAATATTTTGAGCGTCTAGGGTAGTACCAAATCAATGCGGTTGTGAGCAATTTTTTTTAACAGTACCTACTTGTATTTTCGGCAGTAAGACGCTCACGCACTTCAACGTTTTAGTTTTAAATGTTAACAATTACCAATTAAATGCCACCCTAATTTGATAAAGTCGGTATGAATGTATTTGTAGTTATAGAAATAAATTCATAAAAAAGAACGAAAAAAATATTTTAGAAATATCGGCCGGGTTGAAGGGATATTTACACGTATGATGATGTTGTAGTTGATGAAGATGATGGTTGATTACGTAGATGTACAAGTACAGTGGAGGTCACTGAACGTACAATTTAACCGTCTGTCCCTTCATCCGTCCGTCCTTTATTTCATCTATCCGTTCCGTCGACTGTCTTTACACAAGCTGCAGCAGTCAGTAGCTTTGAATTTAATGCACAAATTGCAGCTGCATTACAACAACAACTACTACAATAGCAGCAGCAACAACAAAAACTACAAACATTATTTTAACGTGGTGGCGTCGTTTAAGTTTTTAATTTTTTTCGACAGCATAATTGCAATGCATCATCCTCATCATCAGCAACAACATCATAGTTTTGTGTGTTGCATGCTGGCTTCTTGTTTTTTTTTTTAATTTTTTGCATTAATTTAAGGTTTTTTGGTTTTTTTTTTGTGAGTGCCTCCCAATAAATACGGCTGCTGTTGTTGCTGACTTTCTTTGTCCACAGAGTAGTTGCAATAGCAATTACATGTTCGAATATGTTTGCAGCTTACTTAGAAAGATCATGCAGCATTTGAGTGGTCATTTTATTATTATTCGAACATGACATTCATTTAATTTTGTTTTTTACTTCTATTTACAGAAAAATCATTTGTCATAGTTTGAAGTTTTCTTAAGAAATTCTCATACACAGTTTTAAATTTAAGAAGCCTGGCTGAAAAATCAAAAATATCTTTAATTGTAAAATTTAGCTATAGAATGTCTTGATTTAAAATGAAATTGTAGAAGTTAAAGTTCCAGAAATTTACTTCATAATTTAGATTTACATTACAACCAAAACTAGTAGTTTTTAAAAAACCTTTAGTTGTTTATTCAAAATTTGTATGGAATTTGACACCCAGGAAATTTTTTTACAATCGGTTCCACTGCAACCAATTCCATGAAACTGGTTCCGGAACCAGTTCCGCGGATCTTTTATGGAAGGTATGACTGATGGATAAAGAAGTTCCAGAACTGATTCTAAGGCAACCGGTTCCACTTTGGAGCAATAGAAGCTGTTGCTTTTTGGACAATTTCAAACAAAAATAATTGGTTAGAATTGACTGTAGAAGGGGTTGCAAAGAAAAAGTACGAAGAAAAGTTTTTTAAAGTCGGTTGCCAACCACACCAATTATGCAACTTGTTTTACTGCAACCGATTCCATGAAACTGGTTCCGGTACCAGTTCCACGGATGGAACAACCAAAATAGTTTTTAAAATTTTTTTAGTTTTTTATTCAAAATTAGTATGGAGTAGAGTTTGCTAAAAACCGAAAAATTTGAAAACCGCGGTTTCGGTTTTTCGAAATTACAAAAACCGCGGTTTCGGTTATTTTTCGGTTTTCCTGTGATAGTAATAGAATTGTTTTAAAATTATTAAATATGACTAAAAATTAAATAATTTAACACACTCAAGATATTTTTTAAAATTCGACTGAATTTCTCACTCGAATGCGGAAAACCGTTATAAATTAAAATTTTTTATTCTTTTTTTTGGCAAATAAAGCTGTATTTTAAAGAGTTTAAATTTAAATTTTAGTAATTTGTTTAAAACGATATAAAGTTACAATTTTATAAATTTCGCGGACTACCAAGTAAGACTTTTTGAAAAATACGCGGTGAAATCTGAACTGATTATATGAGACTCAAAATCTCTTAAACCACATGCCTTTTTGCGGCAATTCTTTTCTAAAATTATAATAGGTTTATTTTATTCGTAGTAAATTATAATAGGTTTATTTTATCCGATTTGACTAATTTTTAACAAATTTTAAGTTGAAATACTGATTTTAGTTATCTTCATTTAACAAATTACTAAAAATCCTCAGTAGGGTAGAGGGGGGATCCTTTGCCAGTGGGGCACATACACTAATCCCATTTTTCTCCGATGTTAAGGGAGATAAAAAATTGGAAAAAATATATTTTGTGCATTTTTCAATTACCTTTCCTTGACATCCACTCGGTTTGTTTGTTTGTCCACGCGTTTAAGATTTAGGTGTGAATGCCGTTTTAGATAATAGAAAAATAACGCATTTTTGAACAATTGTTGCTATATTTCCTCTTGAAATAACCCGTCATTTTGAAGAGGAAAATCTTCAAATCGTCATTTTGCTATTTTCGATAGTAAAAATCGTCAAAATGACGATAAACCGTCAAAACTGGCAACATTGCTCTTAGAGCAAAACATTGGTCCTCTCGAGAGAAAAACATCGATGTATGATACTTTAAGATCTGACTGTAAATGCCAAATATATAAAGAACAAGCCAATTTTGGGGGGACCCTTATAAGGGCACTAGTTCTAAACATGGACTAATGTTCACCAAAATCAATAGGCTTCGTCCTTGGGCCAACATAGGTCTATGTACCAAATTTCATCACAATATCTTAATATTTGCGACATGCAGCGTATAAACAGTATAATTTTGGTATGACCCTTATATGGGCACTAGGTCTAAACATGGACCGATGTTCACCAAAATCAAACTTGTTCGTCCTTGGGCCAAAATAGGTCTGCATACCAAATTTCATCAAAATATCTTAATATTTGCGACCTGTAGAGTGCGCACAAGATTGCATGGACAGACAGACAGACGGACGGACGGACAGACGGACATCGTTAAATCAAAATAAAAAAAATTCTGAACCGATCCATATACTATAAGGTGGGTCTACGACCAATATTTTTTGGTGTTACAAACATCAGCACAAACTTATAATACCCTGACCACATAGTGGTGTAGGGTATAAAAATGGAAAAATGTAAATGAAACCTTCTTGCAAAAATAATTTAGATTGGACGGTGTACGGCGAACTTTTTTTTGAGGTACGGTCTAATATCGAGACATGTCCTATTTTCAAGAATATTCTATAAAAAAAATTTTTTTTTGACTCTTTGTGATTGAAATGTCAAACTTACATTTAAGTGAATTGGAATTTTGGAAAAATGTATACATTTTGTTATTACATTTCTTAGTACCTTTATATGACGATTCCGCGAAAAATAATGAGTTATGGTTACACACCAGCATACGAAAAATCAAAAAAATATATCGTTACCTATGTGCTTACCAGTACTGACAAAAATAATGAGTCTAAAAATAGATTAAAAAAATAAATTATATTAAAAAAAATATTTTTTATTGTATTTTTTTTTTAAATAAAATTTGCTGGTGCAGGAATCGAACCTGGGTCTACAGATTGCCAGTCAATAGCTCTACCATCTAAGCTATATCGACATGTAATATTTAATAGATAAAAACATAATTGACCTGCTGCACACAAGTAAGCTTACTCGCCCGCATGCAAAAAATCAAAAAATATGTGGTTACATATATCCTTACCAGTGTTTAAAAAATATTGATTTCAAAAAATTTTCAAAAAAATCTAGAAAATTATTTTCTATTTGAAATAATGATAAAAATAAGTCATTATCAGTAACTGATTATTATATGTTTTAAAATAATGCAGAAGGTAAGTGGGTATCATTACTGGTAGTCCAAAAAATAATGATATGTCATTACCGTTTCTTGAATACAGTGGTAACATCAGCAGACAAATTTGACTTCGAAATTTATTTTATTAATTTTTAAATATACATTTCTTTGAAAATAACCAGCGTTGTTTTGTCAAAATATTGGATTTTTTAAATAAATATTTTTTTTTTAATTGCACAGCACAACGAAATAAGAAAACTTTGGTGCATCGGGAATAAATATGGCACTAGAATTTTTAAGTTAGCTTTAATATCAGAAATATTTGAAAAAACGTGTTTGTAGGAAAAACTGTAATAAATTTTATATAAAAAAATTGAAAACTGTAAGTACAAACGCTTTTTTTTGCATTTTAAATGATGAAATATGCCCTATAATTTGATATATTGCACGTTTTTACAGTTGCGATAACATCCCCCATACGTGTATTTAAAGTTGGAATTTCTCTTTTTCACGATTTCACTAATTTCAAGGAATATTCAATATTTAAATTCATGCCTTTAGTAGTGATGTCTAGTTACTAGGTTATTTTTACATTTACATTTTATTTTTAAATTTAGAGAAAAAATTGATTACAACTGAAAATTATTGATTTTGTTTAATACCTAAAAACTAAGGAGTCTGTGACAAATCTAAAATTATAAAACCCAGATGAAACGACTTCAATATGAAAAACACATATTTTCTATTAAACACTAACAAAGGTTTCAGTAATTGGAGTGCAAATTAACTAAAAATAAGATTTTGAAATGTTATGCATGTTCAAAAATTTACTTTATTTCCTTTTGAAATGTTTTTTATTTTTTTGGTTGCCGAACGTAGGGGTTGCCTTTTTGAATTTTTTTTCATTGCATTTTTCCTTTATAGTAAAACACTTTATATCACACTTTAAAATCCGACTTTAAATGCCGAAGCTATAATGAAAAATGGAAAAAGAAATGGAATTTCCTTGCAAAAATATTTTATATTTGAGGGGGTACCGCGCACTTTTTTTTGCCTGTAAGGTGGTACGTCTAGTGTTCATCATAAAATCTATTAGAATTGATGTGTCACATGTCCGATGCTTTTTTAATGTTTTTTACTGTGTTGTTGGTTTTTAAGTTGTTTAAAAGAAACCGACCTCAAGCCGAACTAAAGAACAACATTGACCTTAATATTTATCAAACAGACCTGGTATATATACTAAATGCATATTGCATATTTTGCTTTGTTATGTACATATTTTTGGATCGCACAAAAAACTTTTATTTATTTTCCCCCATTTTTAGTTGGTTGTTTTTGTATGTTTTTTGTTTTGTTTGTGTATTCAGTACAGGGATGGGAGGAGAGTTGATACGATCGTACCTTTTTGACACTATTTGATTCAGAAAAGTACCTCACATCTGATACTCTTGTACATTTGGCCGGTTTTTAATTCATATTTACTTTTTGCCTCTGTTGCCAAGTTTGCTATTTTCTCTTCAAATATAGCGACTTTCAAATGCATTTAGAGGGATCAAATACGATATTGCTATTAGAGGGAAATCGAGTGATTTTACCAAGTCGTCCGGATATGTCAACCCTAAGTTTTTAAGCAACACTAAACTCATAGCTGTTAAATTTCGATTACGATTACTAATCAATTAGTTTACATTTTGAAAAGAATTGTATTGATTATATAATTCTCTATTAAACAATTTCTGATTACTAATTGATTATGATTACAAGTAATCTAAAAGTAATCAATATTACTTGAGATTACCATAAAATAATCAAAAAGAGTTAAAAGTAATCAAAAAATAATTCGACTACTTTCAAAGATTACTTTTGATTAATTTCAAAAATATTCGGCATGAGTTACAGTGCCTAAGTCGAATTTTTGCGTGATTGAAATGTTCTGAAATGTCATTTGAAATTTGAAAAAACATTTTGGATAAGTTTTCATGGTAAAAATATAGAAATTACTTTGTTTTTCTTTATTTATTATTTATGATTCTTTTTGATTATATTTTGTCGTAATTACAAATAATCCTTATTACTTTTAGATTATTTCGAATCATAATCAATTAGTAATCGTCCGAAACTGAATATAATCGTGATTTAATCATTACTTCACCTTTAAAAAGAAAGTAATCTAATTACTAATTATTATGATTAGTAATCATTACAGCTATGACTAAACTTTTAAGCAAAAATTTAAATGTTCGCAAAATTTTAATTATCCTTTTATAATTGAAGCCATGATTGAGCCACGTGAATAGTTACTATTTTGAAATGAACTTTAACCATTTATCGTTATCAAAGATCTAAAGCCATTTTATCTTAATACGCGGTTCGGGATACTTTATCGTAGCCTTTTAATATTTTTGTATTAGTTCTTAGTTTTTTATCAATGACACTGTCAAATATCAGTTTGGTACTCCTTTTGGTTCTTGAGTTATAGTATAGTATTAAATAAAAAAAAAACAGTTCGATTTTTCAGCATTTGTATGAAAAAAGACCCAATAAGAGTGCCAGTATAAGATTTCGTAAAGGCAAAAAAGTAATGAGGAACAACATAAGCGTGTTCGTTTACTTACTACAAGTTACTACTTTTACTACAGCTGCAAAATTTCAATATAAAAAGTAAACAAAACTTTCCAATTGTAGTAAAAGTAGTAAGAATTTCGACTAATCGAACAAACCGCATATATTTTTTCAGAAATTTCAAAGAATCCATTTTTCGATATACATATGACGATTTAAATCGCGGATTTCATTAAATTAAACTTTGAAAATTTTACAACAAACTTCGCCGGAGTCTGAAAAGTCCTCAAAATTTGATTGAGATGATTACAAGGATTTAACTCAGAGATTACTTTTTAACAACAATACAAAAAGTTAATATTTCCTGAAATGAAATTATTTTCATTATTTTTATATTCACTTTATTTATTAGAAGCTGATTTTTTATAATTCAGTTATAAATTATAACTAAAAGCTTCTAATATTTAAAAAGTTCTTGTTTTTTAATTATTTTTTCGGAATCTTTCGCAGACCTCCTAGGACGCGATTAGGGACGCTTAGGGGTTCGTGATCAACATTTGGAAAACTTTGTATAATTAAATTTTCATATCGGTTTTGGTATAGCTGATGTCGTTATTAACAAAAAGAATTACTGGCCAATTTTGCTTTGACGCTACACCAACATTCCGTATTTTAAACACTTTGCAGGTTGGGAGGAAGTGCAGGATCTAACGCTAGTCAATTACTCGCAGGCAATCAAAAATTGAGTATTTCAAAAGATATTTCAGGAACATAACTATATACTCTACGATATCAACATGTATACTCAGGATTTCCGAAAGACAGACTGGAATAAGTTCAATACGATCCTTTGGAAAGACCTAAAAAAGAACTCCACCATATCTTTCCGAATGCAAATTGGAGAATTTCAAGTGAAATTAAGTGTGAATTCTATTTGGAATTTGTCAAATTTTATCTTAAATCTGAACAAAAATAACGGTAATTAATTGTTTTCTTACAATATTGAGAAAATTTTAAGACAAATTTCGATTTTTTATTTCGAAATGAGAAAATTCTAAAATATAGTAGCATTTACCACTTCAAATTTAGAAAATTCAATTAGAAGTTCAGTTCTGCAATTTTAATGAAAAAAATTCAAAATAAAATTTAGTCTTTTTCCCAAAAGCACCGTAAGTGGTTTTTCACGTGGAAAAATTTGACTCGAACTTTAATTTTACTCAAATTTTAATTTAAATTATAAAAATTAACAATTTTTCAATTTTATATCAAAGACACAATCACAATATACAAAAAATCTGATTTTTCCCCAAGAAAAATAATAGTCTTGTACATTAAATTTGCGTGAAAACAATATCTACCCAGTTTTCACGTGAAATTCATTGTCGTGGAAAATTATCATTTTTTTTATATGGAGAAGTATAACAATTTTTTCATGTGAAATCCGAACAACTTACGGTGCTTTACTATCAAACAGTTTTTTCTTTTAAAGTCGACTTTATATTTAAATGGCTTTGTTCATTTTGTATATGAAAATCCTAAAGAAATATTTACATTTTCAAATATTTTAATTGGTTGAAAATAAATTAACCAATCAGAATGCTCCAAAAATAAACTAGGTCAAAGCATGCTGTCACCCAAAATTTTAACTAAAGTCAACAAAAATGTACATTTGGAAAATTTAAATAGTAAGGTCGTTTATTTTTATTTAAAAAGTTTTCAATTAAAATTAGAATTTTGTATTAAAAAATGCGAAATTTTAAAATGAAATTTCTTTTTGTCATTTGAAATTAGAAAAATTTCAAACGAAATTGTTCTACATACGATTTTGAAAATCTAATTTGAAATTTAGATCTTTTAACTACATTTCTCCACATCAATCATTTCCTCCAATAATCAATATCTATTGAGATTTTTTAAATGACGACTGGTTAAATGAAAATAAGAAAAAAATTTTATATTTCACATTATTATTCATAACAAATTTGTATTTCTTTCACTTTATCCTTTTTTCTCTACTTTTTCCCTCTTTTTCCTTTTTTCTCTTCTTTTTCTCTCTTTTTTTCCCTCTTTTTCCTTTTTTTTTCTTTTTCGATTTTGCTGAGGGATGGGAAATTTCCCTATTCCCCCCCCCCCCCCCCCCCCCTGGAGCCGCGAATGCATTGGGCCGAGTTGAATCAGTAATATTAGAATAAAATTTATCGCTGAAAAAAAATCTTGAAAAAAATCTATAAAATAAAAAATTATTTAACTTTTTTCGCTAAACATAGAATTTTATAAAAACCTAAAATTATTTTTAACTAAAATTTAAAATATATTTTTTTAGAATAATGTTCTACCTCAAGTCCAAAATTTAGTATGATATTGTCATATTAGATGTAATTTGTTGTTTAAAAGGTTGGCCTTTTTCATGATAGACAATACAATTGTTTCCTGCACACAGGAAAAAGGTTAGTTGCAATTCGATCAAAACCACTAAAATTAATTTGCCAGGACGTTATTTTATTTAGAGTTACCAATAATTGAGTGCTAAACCAAAAATATTTCATTAGGTATTAAAAATAGTGAATATGAATTAAAATGCAATCCTATTATTCAATTATTGATATTTCCAACAAACTTTAAAATTAAAATTCGTTTAGTAATTATGTACAGTGGATGCAACCATGTATTTAGTGAATATACTAGACTAAGACCAGCTAACTTATCTATAAATAAACTGAGTTTAGTGCTTAACCATAGTTATGGTTAAAAAAAAAAAAATGCGCCGTACACCCTCCAATATGAAGTATTTTTGCAAGGAGGTTTAAAAAAAATTTTTTTCCCGGACGTAGGGGTCGCCATTTTACATTTTTCGTTATATCTTTGGCATTTAGTGATTTGTGTCTAAGGGCCATTGACCAACAAGTAAATAAAACTTGTTGATTTTAACAAATTCTTTTATTAAATTTAACAAATCTAAATTTAAGTAAAAAATATGTAAAACTACAGTTTTATATGTAATTATATTGAGTCGTAGAATTTATCCAAATTTAGCGTCTCGGGACCCTCCCCGGGCCTAGTCCATATCATGTGAGGGCATATACGGGCAATCCGGGGGATCAAAAATTTTGTCCGTTTTACTCTATCTCGCTTAGTTTCTGAGAAATGGGTAATTTTATGAAGTGGAAATTTTTAAATAAAAATTTCCGAGGATCCAGGGCTCTGCCAAGTTCTATTTTTGGATAGAGATACCCCACTTCGCTGGGGGGTACACGGTTAGGTCTAGTCGAAATGTTCATAAATTTTGCTCTATCTCTCTTAGTTTTCGAGATATGGGCCATTTTAAAATATCGGGAGGGAACGAAATAGCGCCATCTCTAAAACTTCGGATATATTGGTGACGCCATCTACCGTCTAACAGTAACATGAAACTATTATATTTTAACAATTAATTTTGTAAAATTTAACGAATGGGTTCTTAAAAATTAGTTATAAATAATTTTGAAAATTAACACTGTGTTAAATGAAGATAACTAAAATATTTGTTTAAATCAGTGTCTCAACTAAAAATTTGTTAAAAATTAGTCAAATCGATATGAAACCGGTTTCACAGATTTTTCTACTGACGTATTATTTTAAGTGTGTTTTATATAATTTTTTGTTATTTATGAAAAATAGTACTTTTAGGGTCGAAAAAGTACCTACTCTTAAAATTGTTTTTATAACGAAATGAAAATCTCATTTCCCATACCTGATTTAGTACATTCATCAGTTGTTAATTTTTGAGTTAAGTTCAATGCCTCGCTTGGATATTCACTAAAATAATACAGAGACGACATTGCAAAATTTCCTTTTATTCGTTAGTACTAGAGATGTTTGTTGTTGATGATGATTATCATCATGATATTGATGATGTTAATGATGTTGGTAGTGGTGGCAGTTTTGAGGATGTTCGTGTTTGCTGTAATTTGCGCACTCATACAGCCTATAAACGAAAAATAAACAACAACAACAACGAAACTTCATAAATGCCGGTTTTACTAACCAATCGTTTGTCTGTCTGTCCCGATTATTAACTTTGAAAAATACTCTAAACTATACGAAATTACACAAAAACCTTGAGGACGGTCAGTGACCACAAGAAAGAAAATATAAACAAAAAATGGCAAGCAGTCAGTTTTTTTTGGCTGTGTGAAATCAAGTTATGTGTTGGGTTTAGTTTTAAGTCTTTGTAATTTTTTTTTGGAAATTAACATATCCTCTGTAAAATCTACTTAACAAACAACCATAGAATGAATCTCTTTTTTCGTAGTAGCAGCTTGGTTTTTTTTAATCATCTTAGAGTAAAGCATATGAGAACAAAAATTGGAGCAGGTATTTTTAATATGTGTGCTAAGGTAAAAGTGTCAAATATTATTTAACTCGCGTGCCAATATATGAAATTTGTATACCTCCAGTGCCTTGCCTTTACAGGAAATATCATAGGGTCTTAGGAATTAGCAAGTTTAGCGTGGCATTTATGCTAACATGGACGAACCTATTTCGATTTAAATTCGAATTTGAATAGTTTATTCTTATATTTCTAATTTTAATAGCTTATTCTTTGGATACTCTTCTAATATTCCATTACCCATCGATAATACGAGTATGTATCACTAATAACACTGTAAGACAAGTGGTAGGGGTCAGTGATCGGGAAGGGTTCAAACTACCGGGGCAAGTTATATCGGTAAAAAAGAAGTTATACGTGTCCCGGCGTTTCGCTGGGTCACGTCTAGGAATCGAGATATATCGATTTGACCTTTGGTGGTCTTTTTTTTGACATAACTCGAGAACCACTAGTCCGATTTTGCTCAAACAATTTTAAATTTAAAATTAAAAATTACAATTCCTTTAATCTGTTCATATAACGTTTTTCTATATACTCAACAGTTTTGCCGGTAAAAATAAATGTATGAAGAAAAAAATATTTTTTGCCTAAAATATTAAAAAAAAGTAATAAACAAAAGGTTATTGATTTTTATGGTAGCGGTAACAAACATTTATTTTTACCGGCAAAACTGTTGAGTATATAGAAAAACGTTATATGAACAGATTAAAGGAATTGTAATTTTTAATTTTAAATTTAAAATTGTTTGAGCAAAATCGGACTAGTGGTTCTCGAGTTATGTCAAAAAAAAGATATATCTCGATTCCTAGGGGTGACCCAGCGAAACGCCGGGACACGTATAACTTGTTTTTGACCGATATAACATTTCCCGTTGGTTTCATACCATCCCGATTTTGACTGTCGCATAGTGTAATTGCATCTTTTCCATATGAATACAGTAAAATACATACTGGGTCTGGCCAGAACTCATGTGTTACGAATGTGATTACAGAAACATTTCGTCATCGAAAATCCAAAAGTACGTAAGATCACTTTTTTAATTTTACAGGAGAAATAAAAATGTTATAAAATGAAAAATATTTGAGATATAAAAAGAAATTATCGAATATGGGCTAAACACAACAATTTTTAGACTTGGTCACAGAAGTCTAAAAATTGGTAGATGCATGTAGTTTAACCTAATGAATCAGAATCAATCAAAAATGTCGGAGGGGTAAATTAACATACCCCTTTAGAAAAACGTGTCAGTCCACACAATGTAATCAATTTCGTGTACTTCATATTGTACGTACTTACGATACGGGATACTTGTGTATAACAATTGTATATAAAACTAAAAATATTTGAAATTTTTCAAAAATTTTGTCTAACTTGTGTGTACTTACGAAGTATATTGGCTTGTGGACCATTACAATGCGGCCATACCCTGGGTAAAGTAAGCCAGCTTGAGTGTAGGGTTTGACCGTACTCGGAGATACTTGTGTGTACTTACTAGAATCTCGGAGTGTTTTCAAACTCTACACACAAGCTGGCTTACTTTACCCAGGGTATGGCCGTATTGTAATGGCCCACAAGCCAATATACTTCGTAAGTACACACAAGTATAGTGTCACGTAAGTTAGACAAAATTTTTGAAAAATTTCAAATATTTTTAGTTTCATATACAATTGTTATACACAAGTATCCCATATCGTAAGTTCACACAATGTGAAGTACACGAAATCGATTACATTGTGTGGACTTACACGTTTTTCTAAAGGGACTGTACATATGCTATTTATAATTCTTTTACTGACTCAAATAAATGTCAAACTTTAAGGAGATATATCATTCTAAAACTTGTCGTTTAAGTACCCAAGTAGCCGTGCGCTACTTTCTCGAATAAGCGGACACATGCAATTATATGATTCTAAAATAGATCGAAAACCAAAAATGCGAACTCTCTGTGGGATACCTACTTGCAAATGCTAAAGGGGGCAATAAAAGGGGGAGACATTAAACTCACCTTTTCTATTAAACTTATATCGGCGGATATACCTAAACAGAAGGATAGCGTGGTGAACTATAGGTAAATCCAAAACAGAAGAAAATTCGAAGCAGGGTGGATCCGAAGTAAGAGTCACCCAGAATTCTGCTACTTCGAATAAAAAGCCATGTTGTTCGAAGGATGCTGCCAAGCCAATTTAGTTTGTGAACCCGATCAATTATAAGGGCAAGAAGAAAATACAGGGCAACTAAATTTCGGATAGGCCTCGTAAGATTAGCCGAAGAGTTAGCCCTGGTGAATAAAGGGTGAACACACCAAAATTGCGACACTTAGAAACTAATACCAGAAAAAAAATAAATGGCATTGATATAATTTTTTTTTATTCCAATACTTTGAAGTTTAGATGTAATAAAAGTATTGACATATTAGTTATTATTTGTTCCATATGCAACTGATCGGACGAGTGCATCATCGACTTTTCGCGACGCCGACAACTACTTGGTTTTGAATTCTGCAATATTTTTTACCAATTCCCTTGTCTTCTTCAATATTCCCCTCACTATTGACCAATATTCCTCAATAGGGCGTAGCTCTGGGTTATTGGGTGGATTACAGTCGCGAAGTACAAAATCCATTTTATTTGCATTGTACCACTGGAATGTGCCCTTGGCATAGTGGCAGCTTGCCAGGTCCGGCCAGAACAGTGGTTTGGTGACGCGACTCTAAATAAATGGCTGAAGACGCTTTTTGAGGCACTCATCCCGATAAATTTGAGCGTTCATTGTTCCAGATGTGATGAAAGGGCTGCTTTTACGATCACAGAAGCAAATGGCTTGCCAAACCATGTATTTTTTGGAAACTTGGACTTCATTTTCAATTTACAGGTATCAGGAACAGTATAAAAATTTCAGGAACAGTATAAAAATCTTGGCCAGCAATTTATTTGAAATTTTGAAAGCAGTAGGTTTCGTCGTCCATGACATGCACTCATATTTTGTGATTTGGGATTCGTACAACTTGCGGCTGCGGGATTTCGCCGTAACATTCAGCTTTGCGTCTCGATCTGGTGCTGTTTGAGCTTTAAAACTTCTCATTGAAGTTTGCGCTTTTCCTTTTTTACGAAAGACTGCGATGTACGCACAGATTTTGCAACAGAACGTGACGAATTCTTCGGATCTTGTGAAAATGCCCTGAGGACCTTCCGAGCACTGTTTGTATCACTTTGGTCATGCTCACCTCCGCTACCAGTCTTTCCAGCAATTGTCAGACTTTTTCTGTAGCGATATAAAACCCTGGAAACTATCGAATGGTAAACTGTTACATTTTTCGCAATTTTACCTCTCTTTAACCACTTTATAAATATATAGCTTAAAATCCCGATACTTCGTTACCGGTGGTTTTAAATATGTATAGTAATACATATATTAAGAAAAAACTTAATTCTTCTTCTAACTTTTTTTGTCTCTTTTAACAAATTTGTTTGATATTTTTGTAGAGTACGTTTTAATGCAAAGTTTCAGATTTCTGGCGTAAAGGGTTTGCACAGGCAATTAAAATGGGATATTTTCCCTTTTGCCCCTCCCCGTAAAAATTCCCAAGTATATAAAATCCCTTAACAAAGACATCCTCTGATCCACACATTAGCAAAACAGTTTAAATGATTCAAATTCTATTCTATTTCGTTTCTCAATTAAAGTGTGCTTCATTTTAGTGCCTTTCATTTTGTTCCCATTTTCTACTGCTTCAATTTCCCTTGCTCCCCTTTCCAATCCATTTCTTTCCGCTTGACTACCATTTCAATTTCACTCGTTCTCGATTCCATCCTATTTAGTTTCAAAATCTAAGTATCCCACTACCACTCGCTCCCTGTTACATTCCATTTCGTTTCATTTGTCATGTGTTTCAATATCAATCGTTCATCTTCCCATTCCGCTTATTTTCACTAGCTCCGTTCCACTTCGTTTTTCATATTTAGTGTTTCAATTCCACTCGTTCTCCATTCCATACCATGTCGACTCTCTTTCCATTTATTTCGTTCACCATTTCATATTATTTCGTTTTCTTTTCCACTTAATTTCGTTTCCATTGCCTTCTTTTTCAGTTCCACTCGCTTGTCATTCCATTACATTTCGTTGTACTTGCCTAGGGTTTCAATTCTTTCAATTCCCCTCATTTCTCATTCCATTCAATTTCGTTTCCCAATTTTAGAGTTGCAATTATACTCGTTCTTTGAATTTCAGGTTTATAGGCAAAGAAGTTTAGATAGAACCCAAGCAAAACCTTGGTAATAACTGGTCATTATTACATAAATTACTTAGATCTCATATATCCTTACCCTTTGAATTACTTTTAAACTGAATGTAATGAGTTACCGACAATTATGCTCCATACATTGCTAATTCACAATAGCTGAAACCCTTTGTGACATGTCCCTGAACTTTGTTTTTTTATGAGAGTTCAGTAACCTGTCCTAGGATTTGCCTTGTGACATGCCACAAGGGGTCAATTTCCACCTCCTATGACAACGCCATGTAAAAGTGACCAGTCTATTTCATATAAAGAGGCCAGTTCGGTAACATTTTGTTAAAATTTCCCGTAGGGTATATACAGTGCAATTTGGTCGAATTTTTAAATTTCTTTAAATAGTTAAAAAAACATAAATTTAAACTAAATATGGAAAACAAAAGTGATAGTAAGTGGTTAATGGTTTAAGAGAAAGATTTTATTAAAAAAAATTTTTTTTGGCAAAAAAACTCATACTTCTGACATAACTTTTAATTCAAGTTTTTTTTTTCTGAAAAATGAATTTTGGATAAGCTTATAAAAAGTTGGCCGAATTTGGCTGTGTTTAATCAATCAGAAACGTGTTAAATGAAGAGTTTTGGGTTTAATTTGTCAATTTCATGTTGCGATGTTTTGCGTTTTTTGAGAAATATCATTTTTGGTAGGCAGCCTCCGCATGCAAAATAGCGAACTTGCGGCAGTTTACTTGGACGAGCAAAAGAAAGAGGAGAAGAATACTACTGTTTACAATTTTATTGTTGGTAAAGCTGAATGCGGCAATATTTTGAATGAGGAAGCGGCTTATGGGAAGGATAAAGTGCGAATTTGTTGTAGGAATATCTCAGTTAGATGGGAGAGTTCTTAAGGGAAGAGAAACATATTTCAGATGCAAAGCGAACTCTGGCTAAGCGCTGAATTTATTTTGGCAATTAAAACTAAGCCAACTGCAGCTTCAAAAGAAAGAGTATCCTGAGAAATCTGAACGAACAAAGAGGAAATTTTAAATAGCTTTATTAAAAAATAAAAATGATATTAAAAATGAAATGAAATTACTTTAGATAATGAAATGTAAAGCAAAATTTTAAATAGCTTTATTAAAAAAAATATAGTTTCTACAAAAGTTTCCACTTGTTCAATTTTCTGATTAATACGCCCCAGATTTAAAAAAGAAATATTTTTTTTTTTTTTTTGAGATTTTGGACAAAAAAATTTTGCATTTTAAACAGTTAACATTTTTACCCAAGCAAATCAGACAAAATTTTAAAATTTACGCCGCTATATTGGATCCGCCATTTTCAGTTTCAAAAATTTTACCTCAGATTCGAAATCAGCAACCTTAAAAAAAACCCGTATACCAATTTTCATGTAAATCAGAAGAAATTTTAAAATTTACACCGCCATATTGGATTCGCCATTTTGAATTTGAAAAATTTTACCTCAGATTCGAAATCAACAACTTTGAAAACCCCCCGTTTACCGATTTTCATGTAAATCTGAAGAAATTTTAAAATTTATGCCGCCATATTGGATCCGCCATTTTGAATTTAAAAAATGTTACCTCAGATTCGAAATCAGCAACTTTGAAAACCCCCCGTTTACCGATTTTCATGTAAATCAGAAGAAATTTCAAAATATACGCCGCCATATTCGATTCGCCATTTTGAATTTGAAAATTTTTACATCAGATTCGAAATCAGCAACCTCATTCTTATTTTCATCCTTATTCAGTGATTCCTTATAGTTTTGGCCAGAAAATGGGGTCACTTTACCTATAGTGCACTGGTAGCATTGAATAGGTAGCACTGGATAACCACTGGCTGTAAACCTTGGCATATCACTCTAAGACAATTCTTTGCCAGTGGTTTTTTTTATAAACCACCGAAATTTTTGTAAAACAAATACTAGCAAAACGCTTTTTGCAAACGCTGGCAAAGCGACTCAAATGAGTGTTTTGCCAGTCATTTATTTTTAACACCCTGGTGACCCAGTGGAATGCCAGTGCTTGACTTTTTGTACCACTGGCGATTTCTGACTGGGAGTGAACATTTAAGATTTCAATACCCAAACCTCATTACATGGTAATCAAAAGTTTTGCTGGGACGTTAAGGTGGAAAGTTTTCATCTTTTGTACCATTTTTTTTTTAATTTCAAAAGGAAAACATATTTAAAATTTCAGGTACGGGAGGAGCAAACAATATACCAATTTTCAACTTCTCAACCACATTTTTACAACGCCCATGCCCATGCCCATAATTCAAAAAGTACCTTACCTATAAGTTAGCCCATGATCTGAGGCACACATATATTAAATTTTAGATTCCTATCCAAAGGGGTGTTGGCAAGCCATCAAAGGGAAGACTTTTTTCCCTTTTTGGCGGTCCCGGTACGAGTTTTAAAAAATCATCCCAAATGTTAACTCCCTAGCTCCAGTGCTTTGGGCTAGGCAATAATGAGTCTATGAATAAGTGAGTAAGTCTGTCAGTGACGTTATTTATACCCTATACCATACCTGGTCAGGGTATAATGAGTTTGTGCTGATGTTTGTAACACCAAAAAATATTGGACCTAGACCCACCTTATAGTATACCGATCCACTCAGAATTCGTTTTATTTCGATTTAACGATGTCCGTCCGTCTGTCTGTCTGTCCATGCATTCTTATACGCACTCTACAGGTTTAAATTTGGTACACCGACCTATGTCGGCCCAAGGACGAAGCCTATTGATTTTGGTTAAAATCGGTCCATGTTTACACCATACAAAGGTCCCCCCAAAATTGGCTTGGCTACACGCTGCTGGTCGCAAATAATAAAATATTTTTATGAAATTTGGTACACCGACGTATGTTCGCCCAAGGACAAAACCTATTGATTTTGATTAAAATCCGTCCATGTTTAGACCTAGTGCCCTTATAAGGGTCCTCCAAAATTTCCTTTTTTATACGTTGGAAGTCGCAAATACGAAGATATTTCAATGAAATTTGGTTCGCTGACTCACATGGTCCCAAGGACAAAGCTTCTAGATAGGATCGGTCCATATGGGCTATATTTATGATTTTCTCTTCTTTTATCATTTTATAGAAAATTTTGACACAAGTCCCATTTTAACCCATTCGAAGTTCGGATCCAAACATTAGTTGGCTTTTAACCAGACTGGTGTAGGGTGTTGTAAAGTCGGCATGCCCAACTTTAAATTATTTACTCGTTTTATATATATAAAAAATAAAAGGGATATGATTAGGAAGGTCATTGCTCCTTTTATCAAAAAATGAACCACTGGGATGTTAAAATTATTCTTAACACGCTAAACATAGGTAGCTTATGTAGGATTAACAGTACCACAGGCCTGAAACTGAACGATTTAGGGTTTAAGAACTATGGCTGTGCCAATTATCTCCTGATCTCCATCACTGCTTGAGATGAGAACAATTGCCCAGCGGAAGCAGCAGACTATGACCTATATCCTCAAATGGTGTCAGGTGAAGAATTTATCCAAGAACACGTCAAAGACGACCATAGTACCTTTCACTAGACTTAGGAAGTTGGACTTGGCAAAGCCAACACTCCAAGAAACCGTCAAAGAAGACCATGGTACATTTCACTAGACATAGGAAGCTGGACTTGGCAAAGCCATCACTCAATGGTACGACCGTGTGCTTTTTCGACGTTGTTAAGTATGTTGTCGTGACTCTGTATAGATTTTTTACCTGAAAGGCTACTAGGCATATATTAGCCTATCAGGTATAGGGTGTAATATAATATACAGGGTGGCGCAAAAGTAATGTCATAATGCGAATTGTCTATCATTTTGTTAGAAATTAAAAAAAAATAGGTTTGTTTTCACGAAAAGTTTATTTGCTGATGTAAAATTTATTACATTAAATTGAAAAAATTATATCGGTCAAATGACCACCTCCCGAGTTGATGCACATTTGTGCTCGTTTTACGGCATTTTGCATTGTTGCTCGTAATACATCATCAAACAGTCACTTTGAGGGGATGCAATGGCTCTTCTTGCGTTTCGTGTGGGTTCTCTGTGCCCCAGAAATGCATATTTTGTTTGTTAACATAACCACTTAAGTGGAAAAGAGCTTTGTCGCTCATTATGATTCCTTGATTTTTGTGTTAAAACAACATACCGAGAATTAGTCAAATAGGCAGTGACAATAATTCCACGTTCTTCAGGTGTGTATTGATTCATTGGTTGTTGTCAAGTAATTCTCTATCTGTCTACAACATATATAGATGTCAAAGCGCAATGACATTTGACACCATTTGCAAAAATTAAAGCATATTCATATTATGACATTACTTTTGCGCCACCCTGTTTAATTGAGTTAAAATTCACTTACTTACCCCCATTAACAATAAACAAATAACCTAAAGTTACCACAAACTTAAAGTTAAAAAATTCAAATTTGTATAGAATTTGACATCTGTAACTTTAAGTTAGCTCAAACTTTACGTTAATTTGTTTGTTGTTAATGGCCCTTAGTAATTTTAATCGAAACTTGTTTCTTAGTACACTCAGAAAAAATTTAGAAACCCATGGGACATACATAATCATACATGTACTTTTATATGATCGTACATGGGCATACATAGTCATATACGTCCATGTCTAGTTCGATGTATGACCATATATGATCTCATATATTTTCATATATCTTCGGATCCGAAATTTGAGGGTATATGGCCGTACATATTCATATATGATCATATATGCCCATATGTCATTCAGATATTCTCATATATATTCATATATGGCCATATACCTCCATATATCCGAAGATATATGAAAATATATGAGATCATGTATGGTCATACATTGAATTATACATGAACGTATATGACTATGTATACCCATGCATGCTCATATGTAAGCCAATGTATGTTCATATATATTTCAGTTTTCACATGGGAAGGAAATTTTACTTTAAAATTTTTTTTTTACAAATTTAAACCAAAAGTTGTAATTTTAACAAATGTTTTTATGGATTTTTTGTAAGCTGTATAATCTGCCGGTTTTGGTTTGTTTGGCTTTATAATAAAAGGGCTACTAGTGTTGCTATTGTGGTCCGAATTTAAAATTAGAAAGGTAAGCTTCATAGTCAAAACTAAGATCGAATTGTTTCTTAAATATTTGTTAAATATAAATATTCAAACAAAATTTCTTAGTTAAGAAATATTTAAGACAAAAATTGCTCTAACTTCTGACTATAAAATTGTCTATCAAAAAAATAATTGTTTCAATAAAATATTTCTTTGTTTTTTATAACTGCTTATATATTGTTGTTTTTATTGATTTCCAAAGAGAATGAACCCGTTATGTAATCGCTAATTATATTTTTTAATTTCAGACAAACTAGAACATTTATATTCCTTCAAAGCTCGTGCCCTTGTTTTACCATATTGGTTATTTGGTAATTGCACAATTTACATGACTGTTAGTTACTATTGAGCCAGGTTCAAGTACATGCTTAATATGTACGAAATTGCGTCAATATCTCTTTTTTTATCACAAGTATTTTTGACTTGTGGTAGGTTATTTGTCTGACGTTGGCTTTTTGTGTTTTTCTGGTTTTAAATTTTTTTTGGTAAAATTGTGTGCGTTTTTTTTTGACTGCGAAAAAAAACCTGTTTAATGTGAATTTATTGATCTCTTTGTAGCTCTTATACGTCTCTGCTACGAGCTTCTCATGCGTTTCTTTATACAACAAAAAAGTGGTCTTTGTGATATTGCCAGTTTTTTTTCGATGCTAATGTATCTATATGGATTGTCTGTCGTTGATGGCTTTTCGGTTTATGATATTATGTATTTTTTTGTGGTATTTTTTTTTTTTTTTGTTAAATTAGTGTGCGTTTATTTTTAGGCCCCCTACACAAAATTTCAGTTTCGTTAACTTTGAGTTTATTTTCGGTAAAGTTTGTTTACATTTTTGTTGTTTTCTTTTCCTTTGAAGCATGCGTACTATGGGCTGGAAAACATATTAAATAAAATAAATAATACTAATGCATAAATAAGTCTATGACTTTGACATGAATCGAAAATTTACCGGTTAATATAGAATACAAGAGACAGTACATTAATCGTACAATACTTAATAAATGTATAAAGAAATATAAATGGTCTATTATATTAAATTGGATCTGATTGGGTTACACTTTAAATATTAGTTAAGAAGCCTTAACTCTACAAGCTCTGTCTCGTAGCATAACCATTCAATCACAGCTTAGATACTTACTTTCTAATCAGAAAAGACTCTCAGAACAATTCCGTTGTGGCAACCGAATTTTTCGGTTTTGATAACCGAAATAGGGGCCCAATTCGATTGGAAACAAATCAACGGAATTGATTTGAAAGTGTAATACTTGAGCAATTTTTTATACCTTACATTACTTTGCGGAGCAGGGTGCATCGAGTTTATGCTGACACTTGTAACAGATTTTTGTATCGATCGACCCAGTATCACTTACTGAGTGTGATGTCAACAGCACTGTTTTTGACCAAATAATATTTCAGGCCACAATTCTTAAGCGGTTTGCAAAATTGGTTTTTTGTATTTTAGTATACAAAATTCCGCATACACCTATCTGTCATGGCCGAGTTTTGAATTTAATTTTCTAAAAATAAAATTTTTTTTACCCCGAATTTTTTATTTATTTGTGTCTTTTTTGATCAACTTAATTTTATCTTCTTTAGTTGGTACTGTATTGCACTCAATCTTTTTTTATTTGAAAACCACTACTTCCTTATTATACGCCATACTGTCAAATACTTTAAATATTTTTTATTTTTTTTTTAATTTTTTTTCGAAAAGAGATGAAATATTTCTTTCATAAAATACACTGAAAATATTATTACAGTAACTGACTGTAGTTTATTTAAAAAGTTATCCGTACATTTGTTTTTAAATGATTATTCAGTTAAAATACAAAGAAATATATTTTTTAACCGTTTTTGTCGTTTATTTACAAAATAAATTACATATAAATACGGATTTTCTGTTACAGTTAATATTTTCATTTAAAATGTTTTGTTAAAAAAAAGAATTCCTTTTTAAATTCTAAGTCAGTTAAAAAAATTAAATAAACTAAATATCATTTATTCTTACGGATTTTGTAGTTAATTTTTTGAAATTTAAAAAAACGAAATAAACGAAAAATCAGTTTTTTAAGGATTTTGTAGTTTATTTATTAACATTTAAAAATAAATGAAAAGTTCTTTTGATTTAAATGAAAAGTCAGTAGACCGGGTTTCAAGTGATTTTTCAGTTATTTTAAATTGCATTTTCAGTTAATTTAAACTACAAACTATTTCGAGTGTACTTGCATTTATTTTGTATAAATATATTGACGTCCGTTACCCTCGTCCCAATTGTGAAGATAATTAAACGAAACTCGGTACATAAGTTTGTACTGCATCATGGACAACGCCTATTGAAAATGGTTAAAATCAGTTCTTCTTTTGAGTTAATAGTCATTGCTGAGCTTGAATATATTGAACTTAAGTGGTATTACCAAACCAAAGCGATTTCTTGCACCGGACCTATATAATTTTATTCGTTAAGTCGACAGTGGTCATTTCAGGGATCCAACCTCGGCTTAGTTCTCCCGGTTCTGGTTCTTTCTTTACAGCGTTTTAAAGACAAATTTATGAAAAATTGCGAAAATTCGTGTTTTTTTCATTCTTTGCTATGAAATTAGTGAATGTATCGTAGTATCAATTCGGAAAGTAGAATTCGATCTATGCCAACTATTGGGAGCAAGAGGTATAAAGCTAAAAATTTGACATGTAAAGTTTCAGAACCCAAAAAAAGTGAAAGAACTCGAAAATATCATGACTGCCATTGTGAGTTTATCTCGAAAACCATCCAGCTGATATCTACTCAAAGTAGCAACACAGAAACTATATTATCTGGCATATAGCCAGAAACGCCGATTCATTCCAATGCACAGTGGGCCAGCATCTTCGAATTTTGGCCAAAACTAGAATATTGAATATATGAGACTAAGGACTATCACAAAAGGGGGTTTGGGAGTTGCTGATTACAAATCTGAAAAAATATATTTAAAATTCAAAATGGCGGATTCAAGATGGCGGCCATGAATTTTTAGTTTTTAATATATAGGCCTAGAGTCCGCTAATTAAAAATCTGAAATTAAAACTTTGAAATTCAAAATGGCGGATTCAATATGGCGACAAATAATATATTCATTAAATTTCTTAGGTCGTCTGATTTGCTTAAAATTTCTACCACAGGAAGTTTTTGGGTAGGAGGTTACGAATCTGAAATCAAAATTTAAAAGTTCAACATGGCGGATACAATATGGCGGCCATAAATTTATAATTGTTGTGTGTTGGCAAATAAATTACACTGTTCACAATAAAACAACATAAGCTTCTGACAACTGATTCTGGCAGATGGGACCTAAGAAAAATATACTTGTATCAGCGTTTTAAAAGTTTACGTCTGGCCCCATGTTTTTGGGGGGTTAAAATTTCCCCTTCTTTTGCAAATGTTTACTGAGAATCGGCATAGAAATCCATGTGAATCTTCCATTTTAGGTATAGGATGTGTTCAACAAATTTATGTAAATCACTACGGGGGACATTTTTATGGAACATTTTAATCCTCTAACTTTGCAATTAAAGGGTCTTTTTTGGCCCTTATTTAAAAAGTGTCAAAAAAGTTACGGGTCTTTTTTGAAGAGCTAGAGGCTTAAAATGTTCCACAAAAATATTTGTCATGAAATTCAACTGTAAGTCTCTGAAGACATCAAAGTTGAAAATTTAACTTTAATGCCACAAAAAAGTCAAAACTTAAAATGTGTTTAAGGGTTAATTTCGCACTTATTCAGAATTGGAGCTCAAATGTCCCACAAACCTGGACTTTAGGGGGTTAGTTTGTATGAAAAAACTATAACATTCATTTAAGGTAATTTTTAATCCTATTTTTTTAGTTTTTACTAAAACTCTGGAATGTTGGAAATCAGCGAGATCTGAAGGTACTTTTTCAGTTAAAGGGCAATACGAACGGTCGGAAAAACCTAGGTTGAGGACATCTTAGGGAAAACATTCTCATTCAAGTCGTTCAAATATCTCTTGGAACATTTTAAAGCTTTTTTTCTGTACACCCAGAAAACAGATTCGGTGCTGACAACCCTATTTGTTGCCAATCGAATGGTTCAGTTGCATCAAAGGAATTTTTCGGTTGTGCCTACCGAATTATTCTTGATACAACTGAAATTCCGTTGTCACCGTCAAATTAGTCCTGTCTCAATTTGTTTTCTGTTGCCACAACTGAAAAATTCAGCTACCACAACCGAACCATGCTACAAATGCGGTTATCAGAACTGAATCTGTTTTCTGGGTGTAAATTTGGGAATTTCAAAAAAACCCAAATTTTTGAGGTACAATTAATAATTTTGTTACTTTTTTCGTAAATATTTAACAGGTTTCTATTTTTTTATAACTACCCTACGGGAAATTTTAACAAACTGTCACCGAACCGGCCCCTTTATATGAAATAGACTGGTCACTTTTACATGGCGTTGTCATAGGAGGAGGAAATTGACCCCTTGTGACATGTCGCAAGACAAATCCCAGGACAGGTCCCTGAAATTGAGAGTTCAGTAACCTGTCCTAGGATTTGTCTTGTGACATGTCACAAGGGGTCAATTTCCACCTCCTATGACAACGCCATGTAAAAGTGACCAGTCTATTTCATATAAAGGGGCCAGTTCGGTGACAGTTTGTTAAAATTTCCCGTAGGGTACCCTGCGGGAAATGAAGGGTCGATTGATCCAAAGTGACAAATCTGTGACAGGTGAATAGGGGACATGTTACAAAACTGATGTAAACAAAAATTTCGGTGCATCAAAAAGTGGTAATTGCAGCAAAATATTCAACCACGTGACTATTGAAATGGATACCAAACATTAACTGGTTCATTTTGGATATATCATATAACTGGAGAAAAAGTATCATAACCTCAAATTGACAAAAGTTACTAGTACCGTTAAAGCTGAAGTAGTGATGTAACACAGAACAGGTGCAATATAGTATTGGATGTGTATGAAAAAATGACAATCGGTACCGTAAAACCCTATCCCGTGACTGTTACAAAGTTCACATAATACTTAACTTTTTGGCCACAGAAATGATGACATAATACTAAACTACGAGTAGTTGAAAAATATTGTTCGGATACAAGTATGCATAATAGAGTGTCAATGACAAGCAAAACAAACTGTTCAGTGACTGACTGAAAAGCTGTACAACCCTTTTGGATTTATTTACAAACACTTCGGGGATGTTATACTTGCAGAGAAGCCTACATGGCTTTGCAAGTTGTTTAGGGAAAAAATTGAAAATGTAATGAATATTTTTAGAGAAAATACAAAATAAATAAAATATGTAAAAAGTAATTTTTTATTGGATATTTTGATTGCCGGTTCTTTTCTCTAATCGTTGGTGAAATTTTATTTAAATATTCCTAAAAGTGTTAACAGAATAAATCAAAAGAAAATGTTTTATAATACCGATATTACCAGTATAAAATAGAGAGTATTCTAAAAAAATCACTAGAGAAGCTTAAATCACTGACCCATTCGACTAAAATAGGTACATCACATCTGTATTTGCAAAAATTAATTAAAGAGAAGATTAAATTTATGTTTTTTTTAAATAGATTAATGGAAGAGTTTTTTTAAATATGCTATTCCCAATTTTATAGAAATAACTAAAAACTAGCTCAAAATGACTTGAAAACTAGTTTAGTGTTGAATTCAAAAATGGTCTTTGTAAACTTCGTACATATTTTTTTATACGTAAACTTAACAGGGTTTTACTTAAAATCTGTGCCCAGATTCTATAATACGATAGACGATTATCGTACAATTTTCAAAGTTTAATAACAAGCATATTGCATCAAATTTTTAAAATATTGTAAAACATGTGGTGAAAGACAGCAATTTTGCATCCTTAAAATGTTGGAAATTTAACATCGAAAAGTTGAAGATAATCGTCAGTTTTTTTATAGAATCCATAGCATGTTGCAAAAACGATCAAGTCAGTTAAGAAAAAAACTACTGAACCGATTTCCAAATGTTGTTTTTGCGTGAAAAAAAAATTACTCGAACTCTAAAGGCCTTAAATTGTAAATAAAATTGAGAAACTGAATAATTTTTACTTTTATAAGAAAGACAAAATCCAAACAAACTGCATAAGATGAAAATTTCGGCAAAATCAGAGTTCTCACTTGGGAGACTCCTTTGGAGACACTCTTTCACATGTTGATGTGAAAGAGTTTTGCCTTCAACATTGAGATTGTGTCAAGGGATTTTGTGTTTGAAATAGCAATGGATTTTGTGTTTTACTTGAAAGGCCTATGAATGACATTATTTGTGGATTATGACACCGTTTAAATGAACGCCGCGGCTTCGCCAGGGAGTGCACATCCGATAGCCCAATTAAATTTGAGCAAAGGCACGGGTTATGCAGACAGCGGTTGTTTGTGACTTATTGGCATAAACATGCGACATGATGGAACCTCACAAGAACAAGTCTAAAGCGGTCAAACCGCACGATTTCGGTTACTAGTTAAAGTCGCTATGTGGCACTAGCGCCGCCTGTTGGAACCACATGTCGTTCATATCCATATCATCCAATTTTGGCCAAAGAAATCATCATAATGTGATAATTACCTCTGAAAAGGAGATAACCATAGGAATTTTCTAATTGAGAAATATATTGCTCATGTATTAGTTAATTCTGATTCTTCCGATTACAAAACATTCATTGTGTAGGTTAGATTGACAAAACTGCAAAAACTCATCGATGTGTCGACCATGGTGTGCCTCGTTAAGAGATGATGCTACGGGTCGTAGCCTGTGAAGAGAGTTGCCGGTTTGATTCTCGGTCATGGAATGCAGAAAAAGTGTTTCACATAGAGACAATTTAACGATTAAAAATACTTTGATCAATTCAAACATAAACTTCTTCCTGTAAATGAACTATAAAAAATTGTATTTTATATTCGTAACGTATATAAAATTGTTCAGAATTTGTGCAGAAACCCTGAAAAGAAACTTGAAATTTTTAGGGACCTATAAACGTCATTCCATTTTGCCGAAATTTGATACGATGTATTTACGACTGACGGACGGACGAACATCGCCAAATCGACTCAAAACGCGATTCTGAGTAAACCGGTACACTAATAGGTTGGTCTAGGTCCAATATTTTTTGGTGTTACAAACAGCAGTATAAACTTATTTTACCCTGTCGAAGTAGTGGTGTATGGTGTAACTAGTAGATCTTAACTTTTAAGTTAAAATTTATTTGTATACTTTGATATATTTGTTAGAACATTGTTCTACCTCAAGTCCAAGTTCGAATATGATATTTTGAAACAACAAATAAAATCTAATATTACAATATCGTATTCGAATTTGGACTTGAGGTAGAACAATATTCTAACTAAATATATGAAAACCTATTTGAAAGTCCGGAAAAACAATTTTTGTATTTTTGATGCAAAAATTAAAATAATTTATATGTATAGCTTATAAACTTAACTAAATTGAATTATAATCATGAGTTAATAGGGGTGTTATGGTTAGCGCGTTGGACTGTTACACGTGAGGTTGCGGGTTCGAGCCCCAACCAAGGCAACATCAATTTATGAAAAATAGTAATATGTATGAGTTTTTTCTATCCCTCATGCATATCGCAGCGTCCTCCTTCGGTGTTCCCATAGCACTTAACCCCACCAGGGCTATGAACTAAAAAGCTTCAACAAAGTTCGCCAACTCACCGTCAGATGGCGCGCAACAACTGTTCTAAAATTCAACATCTCGCGCAACTACAGTGTTGCCATATTTGAAGCCCTTCATCTTTCACCACCTTTCACTTCTTCTCTATCCCCTTTCCAAAGGAAGCAACGCGTTAATTAATAGGAAGAATTTCCCGAGTGTTGCTTCTCTTCAAAAAAAAAAAAAAAACGCGTATTCTACTCGTAAACTGTGTAAACTTGGTATGTTTATGAGTTTAATATCAAAATCTATACATGAAAAATATGTTTATGTTTATACAAGGTTTACATGAAATTTACGAGTTTATATCAAAACCCCTAATATTTATGTTTTTGGTATTTATTTGAAAACAATAAACTATTATTTTAAATAATTTTTTGTGACTTTGTGATGATTTAAAAACAGATTCGGTGACTTGTGATTTTACGTAAGTTCAGTGACTGGATCCTTCTATGTTCTTCCAGCACCCGTACTTTTTATGACACATGGTGAATAATAAGTGACATGTGAAATGTCAATTAGTTTCAGTTAGTCCTGTGACTTGTTAACTTAGAGCAGTATAATGATTTGTCACGAAAATATTTTTTTGTACTAGTTCAGCAACAACACACATATTGACTAATATGTGACTAGTTTTTTAACAAATATTTTTCATTAGTTTTGTGATATGTGCACTTAAACCAGTCACGTGATATTTTATTTGGCACTAGTTTCGGTACATATCACATAATGTATAACATGTGACTACTTCCGTATTAGATAATTTTAACTTGTTATATTGCATACTCTCTTAAACCAGTAGTGTGATATGTTATAATCGACAAGCTTTGCGGCAAGTCACAAGTAGCCCAAAAGGTGGAAATTGCCACCTCCTATGACAAGCCCATGTTAAAGTTGCCGGTTACTTTCATATAAAAAAACCGAATCGAGGACCGGTAACTCCCACAAAGTTCCAGTCACGTGACCAGCTCTGTGACTGATCCATTTCCCGTAGGGTAGTTTCAGTTTTAAAATTTGAGATTATTGTATTGTTCATTTGTGATTTTTATACCCTACACCACTATGTGGTCAGGGTATTATAAGTTTGTGCTGATGTTTGTAACACCAAAAAATATTGGTCATAAACCCACCTTTTAGTATACCGATCGGCTCAGATTTTTTTTTTTTTATTTCGATTTAACGATGTCCGTCTGTCCGTCCGTCCTTCCGTCCGTCTGTCTGTCCATGCATTCTTGTGCGCACTCCATATGCATATTTGAAGCCCTTCATTTTTACCACTTTTCATTTCTTTTTTGTCCCCTTTTCAATGAAAGCAACACCTTAATTAATAGAAAGAATTTTCGGAGTGTTGCTTCTCTTTAAAAATAAAAAAATATATATCGTTATTTGAATTTTAACCTTTTTTACCTTTAATAAAAAACCGAAAAACCCGGTTAACCGACTTTTCCGCAAAAGCCAAAACTAACAACGTTTTTTTTTTGAAAAAAAAAAACAGTTTGTTTTTAAATAAACCGAAACATGTTTTTTAGAAATACTCTCTCTAGTACGAAGGAAGTTATAAATCAGAGTACGTATTTGGTGAATTTTGTTTTTTCATTTTCATGAACAAGATTATTTGTGTTTGGCTTTCTTGTATCAACGTTCATGAAAGAACAAATGTGGTATGTTTCTTTTTATTTTCATATTTCATTTCTTTTACAACACACATCTCATTTTCATGATAGTGTTAGTGAGTAACTGATGCCTTCCCTTCTCGTTCATGATATGAAATAAGAAACTTAAACAACTTGAAAATAAAGAAAAAAAAATGAAAATAAAATGAATGAAGGTTGATATAATACTACTTATGAAAAGAAAAAACTGTGAATGAAGAAAAGTCAAAGAATGTTTAAATGAGACTCTCATGAGACTTTCTCACGAGACTTTTCATGATACAGTTTATGATAAATATATTTTTTCACAATTCTTTCAAGAAATCTCCGTGAAGGAAATATTTGATATTTTTGTTATAATAGGAATTCTAACTTAATAAAAATTGTAAAGTGATAACAAAAATGTATAGAATTATAATTTTTTGTAAAGAAATAATTAATACAAGTTAAAGAAAGCCCTTATGGAAGACAGTAGTTTTTTTCAGGGCTGGCAGGCAGTACCGCTAAAATACCGTTATCGATTCAAAACCCTTTCAAGTGACTACCGTTAAACCCTACAATACCGTTACCGAAATACCCGGAATACCGTTATCCTTCAAATACCATTACCGAAATAACAGAAATACCGTTATCCTTAAAATACCGATACCGAAATAAATGAAATATCAATACCATTAAAATACCGTTACCGAAACAAATGAAATACCGTTATCCCTAAAATACCATTATTTTAAATTTTCTGCTTTTGGTACTTTCACGTGGTTATTGAGTATTTTTTGTAGATTAAGTTGATAAATTGGTTCTGTTTTTAATCTCGTTTGTTTTTTGTAAAAAAAAGTACGGGAGGCATCGAAATGACTGACTACCGTTACCCTTAAAAACCATTACCGATATAACTGAAATACCGTTAACCTTAAAATACCGTTACCGAAATAACCCAAATATCGTTATCTTTAAAATACCGTTACGGAAATAACTCAAATACCGTTATCCTTAAAATACCGATACCGAAATAAACGAAATAGCGTTACCCTTAAAATACCGTTACCGAAATAACCTAAAATATCGTTACCATAACGATAACCGCATTCGTTTCGATTACAATCCATGGTTTTTTAAATTTATTTTTTAGGCTTTTATTTACGGTGGGTCTCATACTTCAGGTTTAAACTTTAGTTAATAGTTAACCCAAAAATTTTTTGTTGTTTTGTGTACATTTTTTGACCTTTTCTTTTGTTTATAGTTAAGTGTAAAGTTAAACCTGCAGTATGAGACCGCCGTTAGTGTTTTGCAATAATAAAAAAACTACAGGGTAAACATACATATCGTCACCTTAAATGCAAACGGACGTAACTACACTTTTATTTTTTTTACAGGAGAAGCAAAAAACGTTATAAAATCAATAATAATAAAGTATTCTTTGCAGTTTTTTCAAATTTTACTTATGGTATAGAGATTTATTTATTTTTTAACAACTTTTGTTTTATTTTCATATATTTAAGTTTTTAAGTTAGTTACGTGCTTTTGACTCGCTTTTTTCTGAAACAAGAAGACTTACACAATTAAAAAAGAATTCAATGCATGAATTGGATAAATGAATGAATTTTTAGGTAGTTGAATAAAGTAAAACTAACTCCGACAGTTCCAATTCAAATGAAGTGAATTTGATTTTTCAGATAATTCATTAAAAAAAATTAGAAGTTCTGCTGTAATTTATTATACACAGAGAAAACCAATTCATTGTGACAACCGAATCGTTTCTTGCCAACTGAATCGTTTGGTGGCAGTAGCCGAATTATTGGCTGTTGCAATCAAATGTATTCCTGACATAATTTAAATATATTGTTTCAACCGAAATTCTATTGTATTCACCGAATTTTTGTTGCCACAAACAAATATGTCGGTAGATCCATCTCTTTTCTCTGTGTAGTCCTTTAATATTTTCTTAAATTTGTGAAAACGTCTACCAATCTCCATTAAAAATTATAGATTTTCAAATGTGCTATTTTGTAGGAAATAAAAAGAATTTTATTGAAAAATTTAACAGACTCGGGGGAAATAACGGAATTTTTTGGATATAGTGAACAAGATAATAGGCTTTAATCAGTAAAATATTTCTAAGCGCGCATAAATTATGATATTATAATTTTTATATCCTTCATATTTTGAAATCATAATTTATTCTTATTAGAGAACTTTTTAAGTTCCAAAAGGACTATTCTCTTTCAAAATATATATCTTTAACGCCTCTAATTTAGCAGAAAATAACGACTCTAAAAATGGGAGAGTTGTAATAACCAAAAAAGTTCTCTTCAATAAGTTTTTGTATGATGTGGCTCTTGGCCTTCAAAGAGAAATCATTATATGTATAAGCAGTTCAACATAGCGATATAGTCGTGGTATTTGTTAATGAAGTCTAATTTTTTTAATACATCATAATCTCCCTGCAAATGGGGTTTTGGTTTTTCTCATAAACTAATGAAGATAGACAATTGAAATTTGCTTCGTTTTATGACGAAAAGAAAATCAACCAAAGGATTTTTGGCTATTCGAATGTTTAAGGGGCAAAACGGGGATGAGAAGTTCCAAAAAATCGATTTTCGAACGTCATTTTCGGTGGATAGGAGGGGGAGGGGGCAAACATGTTACATATTTTTTCTAATTTGAGGACCCTTAACAAGAATCTGAAGTCAAAATAACGGTAATATCCGCAAACAAAAAGTCGGTAGTGAAAACGTTAAAATTTAAAAAAATACAAGAAAAACTCTATAAAAGAGGCCCTGCAGAAGAAACTGCCAAAACTAGCAGAATTAGTTTGCTAAATATTAGTAAGATAAAAACAGCAAGAACAAAATTCTGGCTATATTTTAGTTAACTGAAAATAACAATTCACCCTGCTAAAATCAGCAACAACTTTTGCTTAGTTTTAGTCGAGTGAAAACATCATAAATTTTTTAGTTTTCATAGCATATGTAGATTTTTTTAATATGAATAACGATTTAACTCACTGAAATTAGGACTCTACTATTGTTAAGCAATTATTTTTATTTTTTTTGTTATTTTAACTGGAAAATTGTTACTTTCATTCAACTAAACTTAACTTAAATATAACTAAAATTTAGAGATATAACAGCATTTTGTTGCTGTTTTTTGTCTACTAATATTCACAGAAGGTTTTTCTGAATTAAGCAGGGTAAATTGTCATTTGTATTGTACTAAAATATAACCAAAATTTTGTAGATTTTGAATTCCCATTGTGGCAACGCTGACACAAGCTTACACACTACATGTGTTTGTATGTTTTTCATTCAAGAGTGTAGTTACGTCTTTTTGCATTAAGAAATACATACACTTGTAGTTACGTCCGTTTGAATTTCTTTAATTAAGTCGCCATTTTTGATCGTAGAAGCCTAAAATTTTGTGTAAACATGTAGTTTGATAAAACGAATAATCAATAAAAAACTTGATTTCGAAATTTTGTGTAGTTACGTCCGTTTGCATTTAAGGTGACGATATGCAAATATGCGGTCATTTGTTGCGTTACAAACAATCGCTTTACAATTAAAGGCTTTCTTAACCCTTTCACATTCCATACCATTCATAAAAAACCCAAATGCAACAAAATTCGCGGAAAATAATTGCATTTTTTGGTTTTTCCAATCCTTATGCATTTATTGCTATTGTTGTAATGTGTGTATCTATTTGAAAACTGTTTGCGTCTTCTAAACGTAAACAAGTAGAGTAACGGAATGTGTGCAAAAAAACAAATATGTGAAGAATTTTTTCTTGGAATACTTAAATGAAGATAACAAAAATGCTTGAATTTTTATAATTTTAAAAATTTTAGTGCAAAATTTTCAATTTTTTAAACATTTATTTGGGTTTACAGACACATGTAATTTTTACATTCGATTTAAAATCATATTTTTTGTAAAATTTTAATGAACATATTTTAGAAATTCGGAAAACATTAAAATTTAAAGGCCACTTTTATGAAAGTCGTGTTAAAACTCTTTATTATCACCAGGGACGTAACAGTTATAACTTTTATTCAAAAAAGTGATTGTTTTACAATTATTTCCTGTTTGAGTATTTTTAATTTTCTGTTTATTTGCTCTGTTTGATTTATATTTTTAATTCAAACAAAAACAATCCAAACACGATTTTTATTTTTTCAAAAATAATAAAAGTTATTTTGTGATTTTTTTTCTTTATCAAAAAATAACAATTAAGAATATAAATCAAAAGCCATGGAACCAATGACTTCACCAATTATAATATCCTGATGATGTCAACTAGTGTTAATAAAAGATTGAACAGTGATTTAAAGTGAGTAAATATGTATATTCCAGCAACTTCCGGCATTCAATTTAGGTCAATTTTTAATTTTTATTTTATTATCAAATAAAAAAGTTAGTGCTTAATTTTTTCAAAAAAATCATTCTGTAACTTTTATAAAAAGTTTTAAAATAAAAATCAAAAAACAACAGAAATTTATAGAGTAAAATATAAAAATTGAAAAAATTAAAATCTTTGCCAAACTTTGTGATTTTTTTGTGCAATATGATTTATAAAATATAGTGCATTATTGAAATATTATAATTAAATAAATTTGGGTGGTGACTTTTTTAGAAATATAACAGTTATTTTGGGTCTCTGATTATCACTGATTTATTTTAAAATTATTAGGTTTTAGCATTATTTTCCAATTTTAGCCATTTCTATCCATTTTTTCTCCGTAATCTAGCCGCTTCTTCAGTTCAAGCGTTGGCAACCTTGAGTGATACTAACATTAATAAAATTTGTTGCTAGTTTTAGCAAATAAATTTTACATTAGAATTTACATCAATTGTAGCAAAATAATTGCTAATTGTAATAATTTCATTGTACTACAAAACAGTACATATGCGTTGGTAAAATTAGCAAAAAAAATACCGCAAGGCTCAAAGTAATTAAATTTGCCATAATAACAGCAACGTTTTCAGTACCCATTACTGACGTTTTTAATTGAGTGTAGTATCTTCAAATGCTATAAAATTTTGCAAATTATACACAAAGCAGCAATAAAATCATTATTATAAAATTTCATTTTTACACACTAACCTAGTGTTATAAAAATATCAAATATTTTCTTCGCGAAGGTTTCTTCAAAGAATTGTGAAAAATAAAAAATATAAAAGTATCACCATAAGTCTCATGAGAAGTATCTTTTGAATGTTTAATTTTTTTCTCATTCACATTTCTTTCATGAGACTATTAAAGAAGAGTATCGTTTGAACCTTCATTATCATTTTTAATTCTTATTTCTTTCTTTTCATGAAAAGAAAAGAAAAAAACTTCTTCGCTTCATATTCAAAACGAGAGCAAATAGTTTACATTTCGTTTTTCAAATCATGAAAATAAACAAAGCCACCACACACTCACTAACACCATTATGAAAATGAGATAGGTAATGTAAAAGAAATGAACATAAATAAGAAAGAAACAAATTCTTAGTTTTTCTTTCGTGTACGTTGATACAAGAAAGAATAAAAATGAATACTTCATGGTGTGCAAATACGAACTCTGTTATAAATAAATTCTTGATAACGTATAAGTAATATTAATACCTATATTGAATTCATAACACGTATACGCCTTCAGCTTAGAATCGTTTTCTTTTAAAAAATTGAAAATATATTCATATTTTTATTTTGACAATTTTTAGGTTTCCCAAATTTTGTATAAACTTAAATATTTTGGTTAGAAAAGTTTTTATTTTTAAATTAATAATACTATTAGAAATCTTTATTAAACTATAACTGTGTTTTCGACTCAGAAAAAAACTCAAAGTTCTCAAAAACGTGTTTTAGTCAAAAACTAACACATTACTTAACACTACTTTGAAAACTCAACGTTCGATTAGACCGCAAATATTGTGAACATTAAATGTTTAAAATTTTGTTATACTTAAATGTGGTCCAAAAATTTATCAGAATCATCAAATTTAGAACAAAATTACATCGTTTCATAGTTCCATATTTTGACAAAAACTTATATTTTTGCATACTATGACAGGTTCTTTTTCGTCAGTCCTGTGACATGTTCTTTTGTGTAAATCATGTGACTGGTTCTTCTGAGTCAGTTATGTGACAGGTTCTTTTCGGTTAGTCCTATGACAGGTTCATTTAGGTCAATCCTATGACAGATTCTTTTGTTTCAGTCCTGTGACAGGTTCTTTTGCTTCATTCCTGTGACAGGTTCTTTTGCGTCGGCCCTATGACACATCACAAGGGTCAATTGACCCCCTCCTAGGACACGCCTATGTAACAGTTACCGGTCCTTTTCATATAAAAGAACTGGTCAAAGGACTGGTCCCCAAGGGCCGCTGTCCGGTGACTGGTTCCTTTTCCCACAGCGTATTTACTAAGCAAGCATTTAGAAAATTGAACTGTCCTGAAAATAGCCTTTATATATCATTAGACGTACATATTTCTGCCTACAATCTTTAAGAGATCGTAGATCTTCATTTGCATTAAGTTTCGCAGATAATACACTATCCAATCAGATTAGATTGTAAGAGAAAATAATGTTATAAAAAAAGTTTTTGTCTGGTGCCTTTTTAAGTAAATGTAAATTTTGTTTTACTTTCGAGGAAGGAATTATTTTCGAAATATTTTCAATCTGTCCTATCATGCATCAGAGGTGAAAATAGTTCGACATAATCGTTTTTGACAACATTAGGGAGAGCAAAGATCTTTTACAAGAGTGTGTTGAGGAAAGAAATTATTTATGTGCAGATTTGAATTTACGGAATTTAGCCCATAGTGATCTGATGCAGTTTGTTTAGTTTTCAAAAAATTTTGTGTGTATTTCGTTTCTTTCGTGTTCATGATTTTTTTTTTTTTTGGTTAAAGGCCCATAAATCTACTCCACTGCCATAATTTTGTGTGATTTTCATTACGTACTGTTTATGCAGTTTTAAAAGATTCTCTGCTCTTTTTATGTCCGTCCATGTGTCTATCTTTTCGCTTGCTTGGCTGTTTGGTTGGTTTGTTTATTTATTTTTTTGTTTGTGCGAATGGCTGTGTATATTTTGTGGATTTATGAGTTTTTGTGTTAGTGTTGCTTTTTTATTTGGTTATTTCACTTCTTTTTTAAGTTTTTTTTTCTTTTTTTTTTGTTGATATTGAATTTTTGTTTCTCAAGGCCAATCGTTCGTTGAACCACATAAATATTGACGTATGTGTGTGTGTGTGCAATGCGCCAAATTGCATTCATTTCTCTTGTTTTAACTGCATTTCATTCAAAATATTTCAATTTAAATTTTTCGTTGGATCTTGTTTGTGTTGTTTAATTTTTTCTACATTTTAAATGTTGTATGTGTTGGTGGTAATTGCATCAATTTGATTTAAATGAAAGGGAAATGCTTTTCATTATCACTTGGAAAATTTGTTAAACATATGGAAATTTATTTGTTTGAAAGCGTAGACAAAATATGCAATATTTTTGAATTGGTTTGCAATTCAATATAAGTACGAAAATATTATGTATATAATTTTTTTTATTCAAATCAACACAGCAAAGCCTTTCAGTACAATGTAATCAGTTTTAGGTATTGAAATCCTAAGTGTTCACTATTTACCTTCTAATTACTGAACTATTTATCATGGTGATGCCATTTAAGCGTTTGTCACGGGAATTTAAATGGCTAGGAATTTTACGACCAAACTTCTTGGAAATGTAGATCTATGGCCAAGAAATATTGTTTATTAATTTTATGGCTTTGCAGCACCCCCTAGCGGACATATTTGAAATTAAAGATCAAACATTAACACACTGCCGACTCCGAGCGGATTCAAATTTTTTTTTAATTTTAATTTTATATTTTTTCTATTACTAATCTCTACATAAAATCTTTCGAGTTTTTGAATTTTATTCATCACACAATTTCTGAGACCAAACTTTAAGCTTTTTTTAACTTTTAACACATTCTCACACCTACAAGAAAATTTTGTTGTCCCAACCGAATTTTGTTCCAACCGAATCGTTCGGTTGCTACAACCTATAATTCGGTTGTCACAATCCTATTTCTGTTGCTCCAACTGAAATAGGGTTGCTTCAACCAAAATAGAATTGTGACAACAATAGGGTTGAAACAATCGAATTTTCAGTTGCAGCAACCGACCGATTTGGTTGGAATCAAATTCGGTTGGGACAACTAATTTTTTTTGGTAGGTGCAGCAGCGTTGATGATTACAAGACAAAACGCAATCTACTGATCTCACTTTGTTTTGAAATTTCACAGCCTGCATAAAATTTTAATATGAACAAAATAACGAACCGATACCAGTAAATGAATAGCGCTTTGGTAAAAATTCAAATCAGTGACGAGTTGATGAAGTCGACGTACATTATAATTTACGCCACTCGCCAAAGTGTTAAGGAAAGTAATTCAACTGATATCACCGTGTAAGTAGTTTATCAAAAGTTCTATTTGTATATTATCTGTTGCAGCTATTGTCTGTCGAGTTTACAGTAAATTTATTGATATTTCATACTGTTTACGAGGGCAATGAACTATTAATTTAGTAGTGAAGTAGTAATGTTCGGTAATTATCGGTAACTGATTACATTCAGTTTAGAAGTAATTCAAAAGGTAAGAAGATATCAAATATCCAAGAAAAAGATATCAAATCTAAGTAATGCATGTAGTAATGACCAGAATTAAAATCTCTAATTAAGTTTTTTACTTCAATTTTTGTAACATAAAATTTTTTTCGCGTTCCGCGATTATCTCGTAATTCTTTAAGTGCGGTTTTCTAAAATTTATAATCTATGGACTGTGATACCCAATTCATAAAACAACGTACGGTGACTAATTGCAAAAAAAAAATCGTGAAAAAGTCGCGGAAAAAAATCTGCACACCAATACACATCAGTATATTTGTTTCCAGTAGTACCCTCTACCGGTGAGTAGTGTAAGTTTTGATTTTCTGTCTCTATAATTAATAGTCTCTGATGGTACGTACAATGTGCTTATGTTGTTTTAAAAAGAAATTCAAATAACATGGTTGTTCATTTTATTTTATATAGTGTCCAATTTTTTTCTTTGTTCACTGTATGTTCATATCTAATTTGATACTATATAACCTGATACAATTTGATCCGAAAAAATTTAATAAAATTTTTAGAAAATATTTTTGAGAACAGGGGGCAAATTACCGCAGTAGTGATCGAGTGTTATTCGATAGCGAATATTGTTAATTAAAACATTACAAAGATTAAAACCAGGTTAGAGGTGAAGAATTTAGTTCCTTTATTACAAATATGAGTTAAAGTTGTAACAATAGTTGTTCGTGTTCTTCAAAAAGCTGATTTTTTAACAATATCGAACGCTTACGACTGCGGGAATCTGGCCCCTGTTCTTTTTAAATGCCAAATACTAATAGACGCCCAAAAAAATGTTTAAAATTTTGAAGCAATAAAGAAGTATTTTATTGACGGAGAAAAGCTTGAAATGGGAATTGAATACAAATTAGGCCGCTTTTATGATGTAGAAACGTAATTTGTAACTGGAATACTGCTTTTCAAATGTAGTTAGTTGTGTTATATTTTAACAGAGACCAAAATTCAAAACAATAAAAAGGAATTTTGCAAATTTTTTGCTATTAAACTTGGAAATAGCTGCAAAATAAATTTTCTGTTTAACTAAATCAAATTTAACTAACATCACAAAAATTTAGAATTTTGGTCCTTATTGAAAAAACACAAACTAAACCACTTTTCAAAAGCAGTGTTCTGTAAAAAAACTGCGTTAAAAAAGTTTAAAAATACTCTAGATCAGAGCTGACGAAACTATGACACGCGTGTCAGTAGTGGCACGAGAGTGGATTTTAGGTGGCACGCGACGTTTTCTTGGATATTTTCAAAAAATTTAAACTATTAGAAGACCTTTAAAAAATTCAATTAAATGTTAAATTTCTATACAAAAATGTGTGATTTAACTCCATAATGGTGAAATTTTTCATAGAGCTTGTAAATCGTCTTTTAAAATGAATAAAATTATGTATTGTCACCACTTTTTGTTTAAGGAAATATGGCTAATACAGAATTCGCAAATTCGAATACCAGAAAATTTTGGGAAAATTTCTAAAATTCTAGATCGAAAGAGGTTTAAATGTTTCGATGAGAAAAAGCCCCATAATCGGATTAATAAAAAATACCAAAAAATTTCAAAAAAAAAAGGAAAAACAACTTGTAATAAAATTGGATCCAAAAAATTATTTTTTTTTTAAAGGGAAAATAGGTGCTACGAAATAACCATCAATGAAATAAAGGCTGAAAATAAGTTTCATTATGAAATAACCCCCTTTGTTGGAATTTGAAATTGTGTTTTGATAGTGTTTCGTAGAGCCATTTCATCTGAAATAGAATTTTCTCTGTTCAAATCCATAATATTAGCTTTTTTTCATTATTATTATGATAAAAACCACGCCATTTATTTTAACAAATTCAAGTTTTTGCCCGAAGCACATTTTTCAACTACCCTACGGGGAATGAGGAGTCAATTGCACTCCAAGGACCTATCCCGTGACCGGTAACCCGAAGGCATATTACTAAATTAGTACAAATATGAACAAAAAAAAATGAATTAATTTTCTAAGTATTTTCTGATCCGTTATTTTCACTGTTGCTTTTAAAAAAACTTGACCGATACCGAAATAAAAAACAAAATTCGCGGCATATTTTTAAAAATTTTTTTTATTTATTTTACTCTTCTATTTTTTTTTTAACTTTATTTTTTCACGATTTGCTAATTTTAGCTCTTATTTTAAATTTCTATAATGTTTTGCTAAGAAATTTTAAGTTTTGTATTTTCAACGTTTTTTTATGTTAAAGCAGTTTTAGTTTTAACAATTGGTATTTCATTTAACTTTTCTTTTTAACTTAAGGGGAATTTTTTAAATTTTTATTTATACTATCAGAGTTTTTGAGGCAAATTTCTAATTTTTAATTGATTTTTTAATTTAATTATGGCCAACGCAAAAAACAAGTCAACTGCCATTAAGGGACCTATCCCGTGACTGGTCAATCGGGGGCATACTGAAGGCACTTCCACTATATGTGTGTGTGTTAATGTTGTTTTCTTTTCTATTTTTTTATTTTCCATGTTTTTTTTATTTGCTGTGTGTGTGTTTGTTTTTTCTTTCTCTTTTTTATTTGAACAGAAACGAAAAATATATAACTTAACCATCAGCCAGCCATCACGCATAAGCAACATTAGCTCAGACGGTAGAGCGTTTGCCTCACAAGCAGAAGGTTGTGTTATCGAGCCCTACTTCGACGCCAAGTAAATTATTTTTAATTCTTAATTTTTTATTAGTTTATTTGAAAAGCTATTTTTAGACACACCACCTTACTGCCACAATCTGTCTAAACTGTGGCAATTGGTCATTTCCAATGACAACGCCATGTTAAAGTGATATGTCTCTTTCAAACAAAAAGACCGATCAACGACCGGTCTCCGCCCCTTGGGACCTATCCTGCGTGTCATTTGGGACCTGTCCCTTTCCCCGTAGGGTAGTTTCTTACATATTTAAATAATTTTTTGCGCCCAATAATTTAACTTTTTTTTAACAAAATGAAATAACCACCAAAAATGGAATAACCCTCCCCCCCCCCCCAAAAAAAAAAATTAAAATGCATTAATGGTCAATCTGTTTTAACTTTATTTAATTGGGGATTTTTTCATAATGACTAAATAAACCGCCAAAAATTAAATAACCGTGAAATATTTTTACGTCATTTCTTGGATGTTATTTAATTTTTCGCTTTGTGGGTTATTTCATGGGGGTTATCCGTAGCGCTGATGAATATTTACATCTGCGATGATATTTTTAAGAGAAATTTAAAAAAAAATACTTTTAAAAGACAACCAAAATTAAGGTGGCACGCGAGAAATTTTTACAGAAAAAAATTTTCCGTTACTGGCACGCAGAGAAAAAAAGTCTTGCCACCCCTGCTCTAGAATTTAAATTTTGCCGAACTTTTATTTATTAAAAAAACAATTTAGTATTGAAGAAACTAACTATTTATCAATTATAAAACAGAATCTGAAGATTAAAACTCCTATTTTGTACTTAACATTGAATATATAGAATTAATTAGAAATCTCAGCAAAATTGTCTGTTTAAAGAATCGTTCTTTTATTGAACCCATTGCAGTTCCGGTTTGATCACCAACTTTTTCCACCAGTAAGTTCTTTCGATTTCAAATGAAAAAGCTATTATATAGAGAAAAAAAATGATTTTTCATTATAATAAGTTTCACGAGAAAATTGTGTAGACCTCGTTTTCACGAAAAAATAATATATAAGACTATTATTTTTCTTCATCCGCGAATGGGGTGGTCATCTTGACGGTATGCGGATGCTTTAGTGCGAGGACTCTTACTTTTTCCCCGTATCGAGGTTAGCTGGTTTGACGGATCGGTTTGGTCCTTGGATCACGGTACTTAAATATACCTAGTCGTCCGTTAAAATCCGTCAGCGTGTATGATCCCCAGTGGGGGGGGGGGGCATTAACGAAACCTTGGCAATAGGTTAAAAACGTCAGGAGGAGTGGTTTCAAAAATATGAAACGTTGGCAGAAAAGAAACTCCCTGGGTATCCGGCTAAGGGCCTTATCTCTATTAAAGGATTAAATCTTTTGAATGATATGAACGAGTTCATCATTATTCGGCCTTTAATTAAAAATTTTGTTGAAATTGAAATCGAATTTTAACAATTATTCTCGTCACTTAAAATTTGATGAAATTCTTATCTGTATACTTATATTCTGGGGAAAAAAAATCCGTTGCGCAGATTTGACGAAGTTGTAGGGATTATTAATATCTTACTTAAGTTCGTCCATCTGAAAAACCACAGGAAAGTTTATCAAGTTTTCCAAATAAAGGAAAAATTAAATGCTTTCCAATTTTGAATAAAATTTCATAGTCTTTCCTTGTCTCTTTGCACTTGTATTCTAACCAAAAGTTTCACAAAATACTGCTAAAATACACAATATTTTCAACACTCAACGATCGGTAATGATCGATATGTTTGAATAAGTATAGCTGCTACTGTTTGTTACATGAAGTAAATATGTATGTATTTTTGCTTTAATAATTGTGAATGATGTTTGAGGCTCCTAACGTTGGACAATTGATAAATAATTTAAAACATATTTAGTTGCATAGTTGGTGATGAACATTTGACTAACACTCTAAAATATGTTAGAAATTTTACTACTATGAAGTGAGTAAATTCTTATTTAATATAACGCATAGTGAGTGAAAACAAATACAGAATGAATAACATGATTTTGAACACACTTTCATATACAATAATACACATTAAGCGCAGGCCTTTATTTGAAAAGTTGCTCCGAATCCCGCTCTCCGGACTTGTTTTGTGAGGATAAATTTGCTGTAAAAAAAGAAACAGTATGACCGATTAGAGAGCAGCAGCAGGAAAAGAACTAGGAGAAATACATCTGATCGAACAGATACCGTTATACACCGAGTGCCGACGAAATAAGAAGAGATCTCGAACAAGACCACCATGTTAGCATTAGTGTGGAAACGGTTCGCAGACGACTCCGGGAATTCGGGATTTGTGGCAGTGGACCAGCAAAAAAAAAAGCCCTCCTGACACAAAAATTGAGAGCTAAACGGTTGGACTCTCGACCAATGGCGAAACGTTATATGGTCTGATGAGAGCAAGTATCACTTGCGCTGTACCGACAATCTTCCGCCCGTGTGACGTTTTCCAGAAGAAAGATTTAAAGACACGTTATAACAAGGGTTTTGTCGTCGGCTGAGGTAGTTCAGTCGTGTCCAGGGTCTACTTGAGGACGCGAAAACCTTAAGTAACAACACAATCGATTTTCCCTTTTTAATGTTTATAAAATGGTCTTTATTTAATAACTAAATTCAAATGCAATGTATTTCACAAATGGCAACACCAATTATCTCCACTCGGATTAACTCGGTTCGGCAAACCACTTATCGACAAGGCACTGGTCGACTATTGCTTCGGCAGGCGGTCGTCCTTCGACTCGGGTATCGGTTCTGTAGGTAGTTATTTCCGACTCGGATATCGTTTAGGCCGGTAGTCGCTTCCGACTTGATTACTGGATCGGCAGGTGCTCGTTTTCGGACTCGGTTCGGCTTTCTTCGGGTTTGCGAAATCCTAGGCGGGGGAGTCGCGTTTCCTCCAGATCACCTAGGTAGTGGTGATCAAAATTAGAACAGACCGCGAAGGCTGTGAAATTAGAACAGACCGCAAAGGCTGTAAAATTAGAACAGACCGCGAAAGATGTAAAATTATAACAGACCGTGGAGGCTGTAAAATTAGAACAGGCCGCGTAGGCTGTGAAATTAGAACAGACCGTGAAGGCTGTATAATTAGAATAGACCGCGAAGGCTGTAAAATTATTTATGAGACAACCAACCGAAGTTTATCGTCTTTCCAAAAGTTTAGCTCGGTACTGGCCAGTATCATACTACGGTAGTTCAAATTAACCAACCCGTGTGTGTAGCAACTTGAACTAATTATTTGAGTTAAAAAATTAACCAAATGAGAATTATATGTGGCTAAAAAGCACAGCACAAAAATATATAAAATACTAAACAATAGAGTGTGCTTTAACATACACACAAACCAACTTATATGCAGTATGTAAACAACATACATACGAACCCATATAAAGAATACAAGCAGTACCCATATCGTATTCACACTGCGTAAAAATAAATATTATCGATAAAGTGCGTTTACACTGAATTAAATTTCAATTATGTAAGTAGCCAAATTAGAGTGGTAATTTGCGACGTTACAACGTGTGTAATTAGAACGGTCAAGCATCCTCGGAGTCAAATGATCTGGGGATGATTTTCTTATTATGTACGGAGTCCTTTGTTATTTGTGGATGGAATTGTGAACGGAGAAAAATATGGCGAAGTCATAACGCGACTTGTCATGCCTATTGTGGAGGAGCAATATGGGCATTCTAGTGAGGCTATCTTTCAGGATGACTCCGCACCATGTTACCGTGCAAAATCGGCAAGTTTTGATTATAAATATGTGGTGTCATTATATTCGCATGTTTGTAATTATGAAATAATCTTTTTTACCGGTGCCAAAAACATTCAAGGACCTCGGTATTCAGTACTTGGGTTGGCCTGAAAACTCCCCGGATTTAAATCCTATCGAAAATTTATGGCACGTGATGAAACGTAAAGTCGCTCATCATAAGCCACAGAGTAAACTGGATCTAAAAAGAATTTTGGAAAATGTTTGGGGAAATGAGATTTCAAACAGTGAATTGCAAAAACTTGTTGAGTCAATGCCATCCCGAATCGAAGCTGTTATAGCCTCCAGAGGGGGGTCGACATCTTATTAGACTTAATATTATAATAATATTTTATTTAATATTCAAGTAAATAACTAACAATTTTTTTTGTATTGTTTAATATTAAAAGTATTTTGAAAAGCAGTATAAATATATGAAAATTAAATTATCCTTTTATGCATTTCATATGGAATAAAATAAAAATCACTTTCGAAATCAATGAAATTTTGTTAAAAGCCGTATTTTTATTTATAAAGTCCATGTTTAAGAAATTTTGCATGTGACCCAACATAAGCTGAGATATTAAAAAAGTACTGCGAAAAATGAAGTGGTAAGATGTGCGTGACCGCAGGTGTATATGAAGTACATTTATTAAAAAAAAAATTATTTGAATTTCTTATTGTAGCATAATTGGTGCGCCACGCTCTATTTGTCGACAGCTCCAAAATATTTTTGCTGCAGCGACGTAACGTTCATTTTTGTGTATGTTTTACAGTACTGCCAATCAAATTATAACAAAAAACAGCGTTGCATACAATTAGTAGTATGAATAAAGAGTCGTTTAGAAATAGTAACCACATTAAAAGTGGGATTATCTGTTAAAACATGGCTTAATCGATTTGTTTAATGCTTGATTACGCAGTTAGTCCTCCTTTTATGGGATAAACTTTTGTGTCTAAACGCACTATAAGATGAGTTATTGTTGCAATTAAGTAGCAATGTATCGTAGAAATTTATCTAATTAATTTGGAACAGATAACGATCGGCTAATCCAGAGTCACCAAAGAAATATTTGGAAAAAGTACTTAGACAGCAGCAACTGCTTGTAACAGAGAATAACCCATATACACGTTCAGACTTTTTGCATATTATCGTGACTTACCCATTTACCCACGCATTCTTTTTTGTTTTGTAATTTTTCCCTTTTTATATTGTTTGTTTAACTCATTTTTCAAAATTATTTGATGGCGACAATGATTATGACCATTAACGCAACAATGTTTTAGGAGATGATTGCTGTTCGCATTTAACATTCAACAATAACGAAAAAAAAAACTTAGACAACAAGACACAAAATTATAACATTTGTTAATAAAAAGTGGTAAAACAAGAATGAGTCCAAACAGAGCTTCGAAGAGTTAACTCTATTAGAAAGTAGTTCGTTTAATATTAAATTAAGACGAAGACTCTCACCACTACGTTGAAGGGATATAATAAGTTCATGCTGATATTTGTAACTAAAAAATGGACCTATACCAACCTCATAGTGCAGCACTCGATTCAGAATCGCTTGCTGCGTCGAGTCCATACGTCCGTCTTTCCATCAACAAACCTTGTAATCAAACCACAGGTCGCAATTTTGATGGTGCAAAAGTTTGTAGTATCCCAAGAACAAACGTGATTAAAAAACGAAAATGGTGAAAATATGTCTATATTTTCACCCAGTAAGGTCCTATGTTAACTATATTTCGCTTAAATGGTATTTCAAAATCAAAGTGATTTTCGGCTGTTTCATGCATGGGATCTATATAATTTTAATTCTAAATTTGATATTGATCATTCCGGAGTAAAAACCGGAGTCCATTTTCGGCTCGGGTCCTCGTGGTTATTGTTTGAAGACGAAAAATTAAAAGTTTTAAAAACTACAAAAACTTTATTCCTCTCTCCTGGTTTTTTCGTTCTTTCTCATAAAATTGTTGAGTAAATCGGTAATTCGGAAAGTAGAATTGATGACCTAATTGACAGACTAGATTTTGGGCATTTGGTATATCTAGAAACCCAAAAATTTGAAAACTAAAATTTGCCGTAAAGTTTCGAGACCAACAAAAAACGAGTAAAAAGGTTAAAGTCGGGAATGCCGACTATACAATACCCTACACCAGTCTGGTTAAAAGCCAACTAATGTTTGGATCCGAAATTCGAATGGGTTAAAATGGGATTTGTGTCAGCGAACCAAATTTCATTAAAATATCTTAATATTTGCGATCTGCAGTTTGTAACCAAGCCAATTTTGGGGGGACCCTTATATAGGCACTAGGTCAATAGGCTTCGTCTTTGGGCCAACATAAGTCGGTGTACCATATTTCATCAAAATATCTTAATATTTGCGACCTGCAGCGTATAAACAATATAATTTTGGTAGGACCTTTATATGGGCACTAGGTCTAAACATGGACCGATGTTCACCAAAAGCAATAGTCCTCGTCCTTGGGCCGACATAAGTCGGTGCACCAAGTTTAATCAAAATATCTTAATATTTGCGACCTGTAGAGTGCGCACAAGAATGCATGGACAGACAGACAGACGGACGGATGGACGGACAGACGGACATCGTTAAATCGAAATAAAAAAAAATTCTGAGCCGATCGGTATCTATAAGGTGGGTCTAGGACCAATATTTTTTGGTGTTACAAACATCAGCACAAACTTATAATACCCTGACCACATAGTGGTGTAGGGTATAAAAACAAACGAAAAATTCGCAATCACCGTTTTGGTTTTCCTAGGTAACTTCTGAGCTGACAATTATCGAGCGTACCAATTTGGAAGCTAGTATTTCTGATAACGACAGATTCCGGCACATTTTTGTACTAATTAAATGTTTCAAAGTAGACATTTGCATTATGAGTGGGTAAGAACTTGCTAAATAAAATCTAAACTAAAAAGTTTTACAAAAATTTTCAGAGAAATTTTAAACATTTTTGTCAATTTGTATTTAGTTTAGAATTTATTTCGCTACCTCCCACAGGACCTTTATATAAAAAAATTAAAGTCGTGCATTCCAACTATATGGAACTCTACGCCACAGTACCATTTTGGACATACTCCCGCAAGCTTATAAAATTCTAAGCAAGTAATATGAATTAAAGGTGCAAAATATATTGAAATATAATACAGGTGTAAAAAGTGGGTCTATGTTAAATATTTTTGGTAAAAACAAACATAAGTAGAGAGTCATTACACCCTATACTGCAACGTATATTGTATAATTCTATAAATACGCGTCTAGAAAGTTTAAATCCACACTTCTTCCACATCAGCACGGATGGGGGTTCCATGCTATATGCCAGGTATGGGCACACAAATGGCTTGAAGGGCCAAATTTGGCATTTAAAAAACTTACGGACGGACGCACCAATTAAAAAACCAAAAAAGTTTTAAATTGTTTTAAGAGAATAAAAATATATTTTTGTGAAATCAGTAGTCTACTGTTTTTCATCATATATTTCTGTTGATTTTAGCAGAATGACTATTATTATATTTAACAGTTAATTTTTGCTCTTCTAATCTTACTAATATTTAGCAAAAATCGGCAGAAAATTTTCTGCAAAGTCACCTTCAAATAATAAACATGTAAAAAGAGCAGAAAAAGCTAGTAATTGTTTTGCAATTTCCACAGGTTTATTTCTATGAGTGTATGAATAAAATTTTATTGTGTCTGTTTTACCAAATTTAAGTACTTCAAGGACAATTCTCAAAAGTAGATTTTAGTGATCCTTACGAGGTCCGTAGAACAACCTTAAACACTTCCTAAAATTAAAGGTATTTTTTAAAATTCAAACTCATAAAAAATAAGAGACTCCTGAGTCCTTCTGTTTATATCATATTGAGCCATAGGTACTTTTTCCAGGCTTAAGGTTTAAATAAAGAAGAATTAATTTTTCACTTAATATTCATATATAGGAGACGAAAATGCTTTAAAAAGTTTTAGAGGAAGTCTTTGCAAAGAAGTCGATATTTGTTGATCGGTTCAATTTTTTGAGGCTCCTTTGAATGTATATTTTGTTATCGCTGTTTTATATATTATGCATATTTTTAAATGCTGATTTTAGTTTTTTTTTAATTTAGTTTAAATCTTTTTGCTTAGAATTTAAAAAAAAAATTTCATTGTTTTAAAATTAATGGATGGCCGCATTTGCCCGTGTGTATTATACACCATTTTAAAGCAAATTTTGTAGTCTACTTTTTGATTATAATAAAAACTTTATTGAACTAAAAAACAACATAATATATTGAAATATATTCCAAATGATAACACTATGGAAAAAGATGAATAAAAGATAATTGATATACACTTTTGAGATTTGTTTCAATGAATTAAAAAATTCGGTCTATTGTTTTTAAAATGAGATAGCAGTGATAAAAATCGGGCTAACTATTCTTAAATAGCGGGAATTTAAACTTAAGGGATATCATTTGATTTAGATTTTTCATATTTTTGTTTCCGAAAATATATTTTTGTGTTTGTTATATAGTATATATCGCTGGAAATCTTATTGAAAACTGCAGTAGTAGATGCAAAAAGACACGGCATATTATACACTCAAAATAGTTTGTAGTTTAAATTAACTGAAAATGTAATTTAAAATAAACGAATAATCACTTGAAAACCGGTCTACTAACTTTTCATTTAAATCAAAAGAACTTTTCATTTATTTTTAAATGTTAATAAATAAACTACAATATCATTAAAATATAATGATTTTTCATTTATTTCCATTTTTTAAATTTCAGAAAATTAACTACAAAATCCGTAAGAATAAATGATATTTAGTTTATTTCGTTTGTTTAACTGATCTAGAAATCGAAAAGGAATTCCTTTTTTTACAAAACATTTTAAATGAAAATATTAACTGTAACAGAAAATCCGTATTTATTTGTAGTTTATTTTTTAAATAAACGACAAAATCAGTTAAAAAATATATTTCTTTGTATTTTAACTGTATAATCATTTAAAAATAAATGTACGGATAACTTTTTAAATAAACTACACTCAGTTACTGTAATAATATTTTCAGTGTATGACAACCAAAAAAGGTATTTGGAAAAAACTCCAATTTTAATACATTTTGTATGGCGACATGTCTGAAATTTATGAAATCTAAAATTATTTTTACATAACAGAAATGTACTCTCAAAAATAAAAAGTTTGATACCCATATTGTCAATGTTAGGTAGTCAGAGGTTCCTAAATTTTTAAAAATATAGGCCGAATATCGAAAAAGTCAAACACCCCCTCACTTAAATGTTATAAGGATTAATATATGTGAATTTTATCCTAACCCTGTAAGCTCCCCATAAAAAACCACTTAAAATTTTGATGTATGAGCGGGCCCGTGCATTACTTTACACCTTACTTCACTGGTAAATTTTACAAGAGATGAGCCCCATGGTAAAGTAAGGGTAGGAGGTGATAAAGTAAGTGGTTACTTATTTGGTTACGACGGTGGAGAAAGTAATATGCCTAAAAAAAGATTTTCATTTAAAAAATTTTATTTAAAAAAAATTTTTACAAATATTTTTTTATTAAATATATAAACGAGGCTAAGATTCCTGGTTATTAGCCGAGAAGACTACCACCTGAGTTATCGACATATATAGCATTTGGCTGTTTAAAAACTAAATAAATTTTTGTGCTTCGTATTTTCATTCATGATGTCGAAAAATATACACATTACACCCATGATTACAAAAAAACAGAAAGTAATGTATCTAGAAATAGATTTTTAGAAATGTTTTAATCTTTACTTTGCGTCTTTAAATCATGCAATGTGTAATCAGTGATCGGTAATTCATTACTTTTTGTTTTAAAATAATGCGGAGTTGTCATTACAAGGTAATTCGTGAATATATCGCGCCCATTAGGAAATCTTTGCTAGGAGGCATTATTTTATGTAAATTTTAACTTAAATCAACAACAATTTCCCATACATACTTGCTTTCGAGAAAATGTATAATTGAGTAACAAGAAAAGCTGGACATGCTCGGACATGTATTGTATACCGGTAGATGCGTCTCCAAATAAACTTTTATTTGATAACCAGTGTATTTCTCGTTGAAATTATAAGATATAGAGTAAAAAACGCAAAATTAAGGGCCCTGTGGTGTAATGGTTGGCGCATTAGACTGTCACACATAATGTTGCGGGTTCGATCCCAAACCAAGGCAACATCAATTTATGAAAAATAATAATATGTATGAGCTTTTTCTATTCCTCATACATAACGCAGCGTCCTCATTCGGTGTTCCCATAGCACTTAACCCCACCCAAGTAAAATAATATAACAGGGCTCTAAACTAAAAAGCTTAAAAAAAAAATGTCATCCCCAGTCCCAGCGGCATGAAAAGAATCAAGCAGAAACTGATAATTGTAGGTGTTATCTGCTGTCTTCTGAGAAAGGCCTTGTTATCTAAGCAAATTGAAAAAGATAATGAAATTGTTTTTTAAACAAACCAATAACACTATGCTCCTTATAGGAACGATGGGAATATATACATATATATATAATAACAATATAATTTCTTGTAAATTATAACAACTTTCACAATTCATCGGCTTGCATGTAAGTAATATTATATGCTTTTTAACAGGTTTTCAGGAGAGCGCAAAAACTGATTTATATTATATTTTTCAGATATTTTATTGACACCATATGCCTTAATAATTGACGACCTCATTTACTAAAATCATCCCTAAGGCAAATGATGTCAATAAAATATCTTAAAAGGATAACATAAATCAGTTTTTCGCTATCATGAACATCTATTAAAAAACATATAGCAGTAGTAGTTCGTCGATTTAAGCTTATAATTTCCATTTGTATTGAGAAAAGATCAATTGAAGTTTATATTTGCCATTTGAAATTGTGAAAATATCATTCGCAATTAAGAACATGTTATTGAAAGTTCCGAAATATCATTTGAAATTCAGAAAATAAAAATTGTATTGTCGAAAATACGAATTGATATTGAGAAAAATATCAACTGGATATATCAAATTCATTTGATGTTTTCTGAATTTCAAATTGATATTTTCTCATTTTTAGTTGGCCTTGTCTGAATCTCAGTTGTGACATTCTGAATTTTAAAGGCCCAACTAAAAAAGTTTTGATATAGTTTTATATTATATTGTATATTATATTATTTTATAGTTATATGTTACAAAACATATATTTATGCGATATTATATTACACTGTATAGCACTGTATGTCAAATATTAAACTGCTTATGAATAATATTTTGAAAAACTTGTTTTTCACATTATTTTGCCAAACATACAACAAATATGCATTTTTAGCAAAATATGTAAAAATATGCATTTAAAACGAAATATGCAAAAATATGCATTAACAAATCGACACAATATTTTCTGCAAATTTCTTGTTTCTCAAAGATATTTGATCGCCGTAATTTCCCCAGCAAATGCTAACAGTCATGTACATATTAATTGTACATGACCTTCCGCGCTATAGTAGATTTGTATACGATGGCATCTAAATGAATATAATTGTATTATATTAGAAGTAATTGAATACATTTAGATGGGGAACAACTTCGAATTAGATTGTATTAAACTCTTTCTAAATTAATTAAATTAGATATAATTACAACAAGTAATGAACTAATTGTATCATATTAGCCTAATTATATCAAATTATATCTAATATTGTACAATGGGATGTTCCCATTTTTCGGATAAAATTATATATAATACGAAAATTATAAAGTACTTCTTTCGCATTGGTGATATTTTCTGAATTAAATATAGAATTGAAATTATTGTTATATTCTTAATTTTCAGGTTTACAATTATTTTTAATTATGTTTTCTAATTTTCATCCAATATTGTTAAAATACATATTAATTGATGATTTCGGAATTCCAATTAATATTTTCAGGTATTTTAAGTCATGATTTCTGAATTTGAATTGATGTTTTTCGAATTACAATTAATGTGACTTTCTGACTTTCAAATTTTTAATTTTAAATTCAGGAAATATATGAAATTCGGAAAATATCAGTTAAGATTTAGAAAATATTAACTTAAATTCAGAACATTTCATTTGAGATGTAGAAAAAATCAATTCCAATTCAGAAAATATCAATTATTATTCCAAAAACATCAACAATTACTAAAATTTTCAGAAAAACATAAATTGCAAATCAGGAAATATCAGTTAAAATTTGAAAATTATCAACTGAAATGCAGAAAATAAAAATTGGAATTCAGAATTCACGAACTGAAATTCAGAGAAAGAAATAATAACATGTGATATACTAAATGAAACTCGAAAAGCAGAAATTCAAATTCATAATATATAAAGTGTTATTCAGAAAAAGCCAACTGAAGTTTTGAATATATTTATTGAAATTCAGAAATTTATGCTATTTTCCATATTGAGTTGAGATTTTCTGAATTTAAACTTATGTATTCTGAACTTAAATGATATTTTTTGAACTACAATTGATCGGTATTTATTTATCTTAAATTATGCTTCTTTTAATTTCAACTGATATTTTCTCAATCGCAATTTATGATATCAAAATTTAGATTTATATTTTCTTTAAATTAAGAGATGATTTCTGAATTTCAGTTAATATTTTTTAAACAACAATTATTATTTTTCTGAATTTCATATTCTCAATTTTCAGAAAATTGCATTTATAATTCAGAAAAAATAAATTTATATTAAAACGAGTAAAAAGGTTAAAGTCGGGCATGCCGACTATACAATACCCTACACCTAGGGTTTATGTCCCGGAAATTCCCGGGACAGGATTCCCGGGAATCCCGCACTTTTTTAAATCCCGCAATCCCGGGAATTTAGTGCGGGATTTCCCGGGATTTTTTTTATTCTTTTAATGAAGTTTTAGCAAGAATATTTAAATTTTGGATGCTTTATTTCAATTAAAAACATTGATTGTTTTAAAAATGATTTAAATAAAAAATATTTTAAATTAAAAAATGCGATTTAAAATTTAATAATATAAAAAATATTATTTAGGCCGAATTTTTTGGGTTTAGTTAAACCGAAAACAAATTTTATTAGACATTATCAAGTTTAAATACCAACAAAAATACTCGTACCTCGGAAATTTTATATTTTTAATGATGGTCTTTGTTCAAATAAAGCAATATTCATACACAACATTTCAAAATCAGTATTTCAGCTCCAAATACCTCCAAAAAAACTCGGCATTAAAATTAAAAAAAAGGATAATATTTCCGTATTTTCAATTGATGTAAGTGTTTTGAGTTTTTATTACTTCAAATAATTTCCTTTAAATTTTAATTGCTATTCCTTTATTTCAGTTGCATTTTTCAAATTTTATGTTTTTGTTAGATTAATTATTGTTGACCTTTGGTGTTGTTATATTTTTAGTATTGTTTGGCTTTAGGTCATACATTTTTAAAAAAATAAAAATTCAAATATTTTGTATTTTATTTTTCAATATTTTATTTTTTAATTTTCTTCCGATATTTCGATTTGCATCGCATCATCCATGGTATATTTAAAAAATGCAATATATTAAAAAATATATTTTTGATCGGGACTGTGTTGAAAACTTCCCGCTGCACTTAAAGCTTAGGTACTATTATTTTTAAAATGATGCATCAGATGCTTTTTCAAATTATTTTGGATTTTTTATATGTATGTTAATTTAAAAAAAGCGCAAAAATGAAAATTAAATAATTTTTTTTAAGTAGTTGTGCCATAAAAAATTTCTATTCAAAAAATACTAATTAAAGTTATAAAACTATTTAATAATATTTTAGTGTCTATTTTTATAAAAAGATTTAGACGATTTGCCTAAAAATTTGTGTGAAAAATACTCACTTTTATACTTATTAATAAAAATAGACGAATACTTCTGAAAATCTGCATAGAAACAAAATATCTAGAAATAGAAATTTTTGGATTCCATATTTAATCAAAAAATCTATCTTAGTTCTGATTCTAAAGCTGGTCCGATACAAATTTGCACCCATTAACAATTCCAATATATTCTGAAAGAATTTATGATTCAATTCGTTTAACCGTTTAAACCGCGAATTAATATTTAATTAATGTATTTTTAAGAGTTCTTTTAAAATTAAGACGGCCTTCCACACAAATATGTTACCTGCATATTAGTTCACTATTTAAACTGTTAAACGAATTGATCTCGAAAAAGTGGAAGATATGAAGATATGGATATTTTATCTTAAGCCCTTATTTCAGAATATATTAAGTAGATTTTCTCATGACTGCAACCAAAAGATGAACTTTGTCGTACGTTTTTTTTTTAGTAGATATCGAGTTTTTCAAGTAAACATACGTCGGATATATTCATTTTCTAACGAGCGGAAATTCCCGGGAAATTCAGAAAAAAATCCCGCTGTCCCGGGAAATGAAAAAGTTCGGGAAAAGAAAAACCCTACCTACACCAGTCTGGTTAAAAGCCAACTAATGTTTGGATCCGAAATTCGAATGGCTAAAATGGGGCTTGTGTCAAAATTTTCTATAATGTGAGTCAGCGCACCAAATTTCATTAAAATATCTCAATATTTGCGACCTGCAGTTTGTAACCAAGCCAATTTTGGGGGGACCCTTGTATGGGCACTAGGTCTAAACATGGACCGATGTTTACCAAAATCAATAGGCTGCGTTACTGGGCCAACATAGGTCTGTGTACCAAATTTCATCAAAATATCTTAATATTTGCGACCTGCAGCGTATAAACAATATAATTTTGGGGGGACCCTTATATGGGCACTAGGTCTAAACATGGACCGATGTTCACCAAAATCAATAGTCGGTGTACCAAGTTTCATCAAAATATCTTAATATTTTCGACCTGTAAAGTGCGCACAAGGATACATGGACAGACAGACAGACGGACGGACGGAGGGACATACGGACATCGTTAAATCGAAATAAAAAAAAAATTCTGAGCCGATCGGTATACTATAAGGTGGGTCTAGGACCAATATTTTGTGGTGTTACAAACATCAGCACAAACTTATAATACCCTGACCACATAGTGGTGTAGGGTATAAAAATATCGTTTGAAAATCATTTCCATTGATATGAGAAAACAAGCAATTGTGTTTCATAAGAACTGAAATTCAGAAAATATCGACTAAAATTCAAAACCATCAGCTTAAATTCAGAAAACATCAATTGAAATTCAGAAATCATGAACTGAAAGACGGAAAAAAGATATTTATGTATGAAATATTAATTCTAATTCGAATAAAATTATTCGAATTTCAGAATATATCAATTGTGATTCCGAAATCGAAATTCAACAACTAATAATCAGATAATTTCATAAGAATTTTTTTTGATGTTTTTTGAATTTCAATTAATACTCAGAGTTGATATTTTCTGAATTTTGATTATTGTGTTCTGAATTCTAAATGATGCTTTTAATTACAATAGCAATATTATGAATTTCCAGTAAATTTTAACTGAACAGTTTTGCATTTCAAGTAACATTTTAGTGATGAAGAAATCGTAAAATTGGGTAAAAATTTTAATTGATTATTGAATTAATTAATTTAAAGCTCTGAGTAAAATGCATTAAAGAAAGTTGCTGCAAAATAAAAGCAACAAATTGTAAAACACAAATACATATAAAAGTGTTCTTTCGTTTGTTTTTTGTTTTCGCAGATTTTAGATTTCTTTTCAAATATTGAATACTACTACCTCAACAACATATAACAATAACAAGACAAAAAGCACAAACTTCAAGATCAAATCAACAGCACTGATGACAGATTTTTTGTTCTATTTATTTGTCAAATTGTTGTGTCAGTATTGGTGTAAGCTATTGTTTAGAGTTTCTTGAGAATATTTTTTTCAAACTCTATAAGTATTAAATGCATTTGAGGCAGAAGAAGTAAAAGAGAGTTTAACGATAAAAAATCAAACATCAACTAACTGCTTGAATTCATTATTCAATAAAGAATAACAAAAAATAAAATAAAAAAAAAACAATAACGACAATAAAAAATATTAATCAAGTCATTGAACTTATCGTTTATTTAATATGAAATAAAAAGAATTTTATCGTCTACAAAAATCTTAAAGAAATATTCTAAAAAAACGCATTGTCCATCTTCTGGTATTCCTTCGATTGCATAAGTTTTTATTTTAAGGTTTTTCTTGCTGTTATAAAAAAAAACTAATTGCATAATATCTGAATATTTGCTTAAAAAAGTCATAATTTGACATCATTTGACACTGACAAAAGGAAATGTCACTTTTTTGTTGCGTCTCTGTTTGTTTGTTGTTGTTGTTAAAGTTGTTAAATCACGTTTAAGTTTCTAAGCACCCATAAATTGGCGGTTTCTTTCTTTTAGAATCCTTTTGCCTTTAGAAAAGCGCTTTGAATTGTTTATGTTTATTTAGTATTCATGTAGCATTTTAGGTGATTAACATGAACATTAATGCAGGAATATTTTAACTTTTTGTTGCTTATATTTTTGTCCAGCAGACACAGCGGTGCATTTATCAAATTTATTAAAAACAAACTCTAATACACAGAAGAATTATTGACGATTGTCAATAAGATAGAAATATTCAAAGAGTTGCAGGAATCCATTACTGTTTAAAAATTCAATGAATGAAATAATTTGAAATAAGGAAAGAGAAAATAATTAATGAGTCCAAAGTTCAAGTTTTGATAAAATTCTGTCGTTTTAAATATTGGGCAAAACACCTCTGTAAACATTATCCATCAAAGTTAATTTAAAGGTGTTAGTTTTGCTTGATAGAAAAAAATTGTTTTAAGGATCATTCTTCAAACGTCTTAATTAAAAATTAAAATATCTGAAATTGTTCTTGGTTTTTATAATAAAAATTAAATATTGTTACAGCCAATAAATTCGGTCAGCACAACCATATTCAAATATGATTATACCTTTGATGCTGCAATATAAACTGAATTAGTTGCACTAACCGAATTTTGTTGTGAAAATAGAGGATCAGTTTTACCTAACAATCTTATTTGCAGCAACCAATTTTCAGATGAACACTTATAAAATTTTTACACTGTACAGTATTTAAAGAATGTAATATAAATAACCCAGTTGGAAATTTCGTGAATAAGTCTTCATGACGGCCTGCTGAAATTTTCATACAAATATCAAAATGTAATCAGGGCAAGTCACCAGTGTGATGAAGAAATGATGACATATCTTTAGAAAGTCGTCACTGACATTTCCAGGGCGGATCCCAAATTTCTCATCACAACCTCAACTATTTAAAACCGCTTAACAAATTGTTTGCGTTTTTTGATACATCCTACTTCCGATACTCGTTCTTTCCTTGTAGTTAATTTTTTTCTTTTAAAAATTCAAAGTTTTTCAGTTAGTATCACACACACTAAGCCTCGAACCCGAAGCCATGTGTTTGTTAGTTCACTGCCTTACCCGTTCACCTAAACCATAATTATACGAACAGTTTTTAAAAGTTTCCTATATTCCATATTTTTAAAGCCCAATCTTAAATTTTAATCTTCCAATATTAAAATTATATTAATTTTATTTGATTTTCCTTTAAAATTACATTTTTTTTGTCTAATTCAAATTAAGTATATACAAGTTCTAAATCCATTGTGGTTTATATGTATATCTAGACGCTCAGAAATTAATATGTTTTTAGTTTTGAGGGCCACTGTTCAAATCGCTGTCAAAAAAAAAATATTTTTATTATTGTTATTATTTTTTTTTCTCTAGATTAATTAAGATGCGGTAGTACAAATAGGCAGTTAGTCGCCGTTAATTCGGAAAAAATTATTGTGATGATGACAAATAGGTAGTCGGTCAGCACGAGTGAAAAATGAATTCTTATGATGATGACAAATAGGCAGTTGTCAGGGTCAATTTATAAAAATTAAAGAAGAGCAGACATGTCTTTAAGATGTCTTTTTTTAAATTTCTGCACCTGATGATTTGTCACCTAAACACCTCTGCTGACATTGTCTTGAAGAACAATTTTCCAGCTGGAACTGTAAAGTATCCCAGCAAAAAAATTGCAAGGTACTTCTTTTATTGCTTGGAAAGTAGTCGTTAGTGTATTTTTACTGCTTTTTTAAAAATAATTCGGAACAACATCCAAAAAATCACACTGAAAATATTATTACAGTAACTGACTGTAGTTTATTTAAAAAGTTATCCGTACATTTATTTTTAAATGATTATTCAGTTAAAATACAAAGAAATATATTTTTTAACTAATTTTGTCATTTATTTAAAAAATAAACTATAAATAAATACGGATTTTCTGTTCCAGTTAATATTTTCATTTAAAATGTTTTGTAAAAAGAGGAATTCCTTTTCGATTTCTAGGTCAGTTAAAAAAACGAAATAAACTAAATATCATTTATTCTTACGGATTTTGTAGTTAATTTTTTGAAATTTAAAAAATGGAAATAAATGAAAAATCATTATTTTTTAAGGATTTTGTAGTTTATTTATTAACATTTAAAAATAAATGAAAAGTACTTTTGATTTAAATGAAAAGTTAGTAGACCGGTTTTCAAGTGATTTTTCATTTATTTTAAATTGCATTTTCAGTTAATTTAAACTACAAACTATTTTGAGTGCATTTAAGTATTGCATTATTGCTGTAAAGTTCATAACAGAAAGTGATTTGGATACAATTTATATCCAAACAGATGATCGTGGGTACGATTCTTAGTGGGACCTATATTTATTTTTAAAACTTTTTTTATTTTTTTTAGTATTTATAATTAAATTGCTTAAATTAAATATTGTTAAATATTTACCTGATTTTTAAAATTTTTTAAAAATGCCGAAGTATCTGCAGAAATTACAAAAATTGATTTACAGTTGATAAAAAATATGCACACAATATTAATAGTTGTTTCTAGTGGTATTGAGGTCAATATTGAAAGATTTTAAAATTTCGCTAATGAGACCGCCAAGCCTACTCTACATAAATACTTTATTCACGAGCAAATTATATCGCTTTCACCATTGCCTATTGGTCAATTAACTGAAGAATCTCTGGAAGCTAGAAATAAGGAATTCAAAAGTTATAGGGAGCACTTTTCGCGTAAATGCAGTCGGGAAAATACAATACGTGTTTAATAGATTTCTTTTAAGTTCTGATCCATTCATTTCAAGCATGAGGAATAGTTGTAAAAAGAAAATGGAGCAAATGCCACAGTCTGCATTGGAGTTACTTATTCTTCTCCACAATGAGAGTGATAATGGTGACGATGATGATGAAAATGAAGATTATTTTAATGAATTTAATGATGACTATGAAGTAAATGATGATTATGACGTAAAGTTACTTTTGAAGTTAATGAAATACTTATTATATTTTTTTTTCTCCGAAATGGTTGTTTTGTGTTTATAGATATTGATCAATAAAACATAATAATATTTTCTAATGTGACTTTTTGGAGTCAAATTTGTGGAATTTTGGAAGTGGGAGAAAAAAATCGGGTTTTAATTTAAAATTTTAGTACACTCTAATAAATTTTTGTTGAAATCTACTCTTTTAAAAGGAGGTAACTTGATACCTACTATAAATTGGGCAAAAATAGACACAATGCGTAAAGTTAAATAATGTAGACACATTGTGTTTAAAAATAAAAGGCACAATGTGTTTAAAAGTACTATTTAAATTGTATCAAAAAGGTTTAGCAACATATGGGTTTTGTTTAAATTTATATTTATGTGTCTAAAAAAGCTATATTAAATGTACGATCCTACATTTAAGATGTTTAGAAACGCAATAAATTATGCATATATATACAACGAAAACGTTTTTTATTAAATACTGTACCAAATAATCTCTTAAAATGAAACAAAACGCATTTAATAGAAAATACATATTTTATTAACAAAAGAAATTTATGAAAAAGAAACTATAACAATTAACAATAATATCAGTTTTGAAAAACACTAAAATTATCAATTACAATTAAGGTGTGTACTAAGATGGATTTTCTAGCTAGATTTTCTTATAGAAAACACTGATTTTTTTGAGGAGTTTTCTATCTATAGGAAAATGTCTTCAGACTCTGATCGATTTTCCATTATTCCTTAGAATCTTGAAAAAAAAAATTTTTGGAATTTTAGTGGTTTTCCATAAAAAAAAAACACATCTAAGGACTCTTTTAAAGGAATAAGTTGTCAGGATCTTAGGGGTTTAGGTACCGAAAAAGTCGGCAATAGTTTTCAGAATCTGAAAACTTTTCTATAAGATAAAACTTTCAGAATCTTAATGTTTTTCCATGGAAAAAAGTCCTTAGGATCTGGGGGTTTTCTAGGAGAATCTAAAAGTGTTTTATAGGAGAAAGTCCTCAGAATCTTAGGGTTTGTCTGAAGAAAAAATCATACAACCTAAGGGTTTTTCTATAGAAACAAGTCCATAGGGTCGAAGTGTTTTCTATAGTAAAAGTTTTCTGAATCTGAGAGTTTTCCTATACAAAAAGTCCTTAGAAGTCCAGGGTTTTTGTATACGTAAAGTCCTCAGTTTTTTTTTTTTTGTTCTATAAAAGTCATCAGAATGTGAGTGGTTTTTTATTATAAGGGTTTTTAGAATAGAAGTATATTCCATTAGGAAAAGTCGTAAGAATGGGACAGCTTTTGTATAGGACAAAGTCGTCAGAATCTAAGGGGATTGCTTAGAATCTGAGGGTTTCTTATATGAAAAAATCCTTCGAATGCTAGGGTTGTACTATAGGAAAGTAGTTTTTGAGTTTTTCTATCACAAAAAGTACTCAGAACTTAAGGTCGTTTGTACAGAATTTAAGTTTTCGTTTAAAAAAAAGTGAGGAGAGTTCATCAGGACTGCAGAATTTTCTGAAGCAAAGAGAGATGCGAATGGCAGAGATTTTTATGAAAAACTGGACAGAGTCTGAGGAAACCTATGAATAAATTTCATTGCGAAAAATTGCTATTTAAGGTTAAGTGGTTTTATTTCGTCAGGAAATTTGGTAGTCAATATATTTTCTGCGATCAGAAAAATTACCTCCAGAGTTACGGTATTTTCAGCGATAACGATTTTCACCTCCAGAGTTTTTCACCTGTTTATTTTAATATTTTTGGACAACTGTAAGAAATCGTAGCCGTTAAATTTTTTTATAGAAACATGGAAAACATTTTATAGAAAGAAGAATATTGGTTTGAACTACAACTTTTTGAACAAATATCCTTGAAATATGCCTTAACATTGTCTTAAATACCGCACACGTTTTAATACTGATATCTTGCTAACATCCAATATTGATAAATTTTTCAGTTACAACAACGATAAGAATACCATAATATATATGTAGCTTTCCACAAGCTACGTATAGATCATAATAAAGTCATCTGTTCCTCTTCATTGCTTAGTGTTAGAATTAGTCTGCAAATTTTTCTAAATAAGAAAAATAGTGATATTATACACAATTAAATGTTTCTTCCAATATAAACTTTACCTTTTTATGTCCTATATTCTCCACGATTTATTTTTGAACTTTATTCATAATTTTTATTGTAAAAATTGTTATTTTTCGTTTTCATTTCTATTGACAAAATATAGAATGACAATTTTCAATTTATACACTTTGTGCCTACAAACTGTTAAGTTTTCTTGGATTTAAGCATTAAATGTGTAATGTTATTAAAAAAATGCGTATGTGCTAATAAACATGTTTATCAACACTCAAATTACTATGTTTTGTGTGTTGTTTTCCAAGTATAGTGTGTAAAAAAGTTTTTAAGACATTATGTGCGTAAATTCAAGCATTGTGTGAAAATTTACACTAAAGTTTACTCACTTTATAGTAGTAATTTTAAAAGCCTTTTTTATAGTGTAATATATATGGGTCATTCCATCTCAAATCAACCAATGGTTGGACTCGACGCCTTCGATTTGGATGCATTTTGGTCAGAACTTTTCTTTCATCATATAACGAAGTTTTGCCAAAGGAAACAAATTACAAATTTTTTTTTCAAATGTTATGCAATATTTAAAATTTCAAAAAATGTCATAATTTTTCTAATTTTTTGCTGTTACGAGGTTATTTTTTCAATATCTCGAAAACTATAATAGCTACAAAAATGGTTCTTATCTCGTTTTAAAGAGATATTGAAAAAAAATGTCTAAAAATAAAAAAATTAAAAATTTTTCAATATTAAAAATTCAAAAACTCAAATAAATAAAACCTCTAACTGATCTCAAAAGATCCTAAAATTTTCAAGAGGGCGTTTTAAAAAAAAAATATGAATTTTTTAATTTTTTTATTATATTTTTTTAAGTTGAATCTTAATACAATAAAATTAAACAAATATCCAATTTTGAAATTTTGAGCAATAAACAACAAATTGAAGGCTTTAGAAGCACAGAAAAATTTTTAAATCGAAATTACGCTTTTATTTTTTTGGTAATAGTTGAAAAACAAATAAGCTAAGAAATGGCACACTCTTCCATTTATGTATACATGTGTATGTGTGTGTATGTGCCATTTCTTAGCTTATTTGTTTTTCAACTATTACAAAAAAATAAAAGCGTAATTTCGATTTAAAAATTTTTCTGTGCTTCTAAAGCCTTCAATTTGTTGTTTATTGCTCAAAACTTGATATTTGTTTAATTTTATTGTATTAAGATTCTACTTAAAAAAAATCTGATAAATGTTATTCTGTAAATTTCCTAGCGCGTCTCTTTTTTTTTGTGAAAAGTGAGAACATTAAACCTATGTGGATCAAGTTACACAAAATAATAATTTTAGTGTAAAAAATTTTTTGGTTATTCTTTTAAAATGTTATTTTTCCGAAAATTATTAAAGATGTTATTCTGTAAATTTCCTAGTGGGGCGTTTTTGCCGAAAGGTATAAAAGTTAACCCCATATGGATCATGTTACATAAAATAATTATTTTTATCCAGTTGGGCTTTTTTTTATCAATTTAATGGCTTTACAATTTCGTAGTCATAATTAATATTAAGTTTCATGGGTCTTTTCTGACCCCAGGCCACTAAGGCTTAAAGATTTTTTTAAACAAATGTAAAGATAATTATAGTCTTACCAAATTTAAGTGATATTTTTCCGAAAATTATGTTAAATTTGATGAAAACATTCAAATTTTGTTAAATTTTATCAAAATAAGCAATTTTTGTAAAATGTCCTGGAAAGTAGTCGCTCCAAACACAAATTTGAATTATCATTTTTCCAATTTATTTTTTTTTAATATCAACTATTATGTGGTGAAACTAACAATCGATATCTCCCAATTAGGCATTTAAAAAAATCTTTAAAATTAATTAAAAAAAAAACACGTTTTTGCATTTTTATCAAATTCGTGGGCCATTTTAGATTCCAGGCTAAAGTGGGTTAGCGATATCCGATGAAGTCAAAATTCCATGTCTGAATCGTTTTGACTATGTTAAATCAATAAATGAAACAAACTACAAAATTTTTCAAAATTTATAATTTTGGGAATTTTTAATAATAATACACTTTTTTCCAAATTGGGCCATTTTCGGCCGCAACACGGCACAGGTAAACGTTTTCCAAAAAAAAATAAAAAAAATCGATTTTGTTAATTTGGGACCATTTGTAAAAAAATTGGGGGATATGCGTATCGAAAATCGACCAAACACTTTATAAGGGACACCCTGATATCCATTAATAAAAAATAACAATATTTTAAAATTACGACTTCCCTGAATTAATCGCCACTTTTCATACCATTCACCCCACTGTGCAACGTGTCGTATCCTGACGATTACCTTAAGAAATAATGAAATCCGGGTTGGGGAATGCATTTAATAGATAATTTTTCACAATTTGTTAAATAAGTTTTGGGATTTTATCACATTTAATTCCTTTAATGAAAAAAAAATATAATTTTCCTTTGCGATTTTTTTTTTTCAATTTTCAGTTAACGAAAAGATGTTTCCTTGCACTTATTCAAAAAGTACTGAAAAAATTTTGAAGTGAGAGTACTTCTCTCCTATGACAACTCAGTGTTAAAATCATTAGTGTTTCTCTTAAAAAAGAAGTAGGGTAGAGGGGGGATCCTTCGCCACTTTTTTTTCAAAGAACTGTCATTTCTTAACCCCTAATTATTTTTCAAAAATTACTTTCGAATTGAAGATCTACATATCTTGGCTTTAATTTCTATAATTTTAATTATAATTATTTGCATATTTTCTATTACTTTTTTAATGATTTTTAAAGTAACCCAAATCGGCGTAACTGCCCCAAACTTGGGGGATATTCGTCAAAAAGTCAATCTTTTAATGACTGAAATAAATAATTTAGAATAAGTCTTTAAGATATGTGATTCTTTTTAACCAATAAATCTCCACTATATTAAAAAAAATTATTTAAAACTATAATATAATGATTCTTCAAAATTAGAAAAAACTGAATAATTAATATAAATTTAAGAATGAACACGATTGTTCTAATTTACTATTAAATATATTTTAAACATATAGGAAAGCCTTATAGAGCATTTTAGGCAGGGATGCACCAACTCTTTGTAGCTCCAGAGGACATCTAGTGATTGTGCCCCAGAGACAGGCAATAACATAAAATTAATATTTTTTCACACTTTTTGAGCATTTATTAAAATCAAAGTATTATTAATTGAAAGCTTAGAAACATAGGTCTAACATAATGAAAAATTATTTTTTTTATCACACGATTTGAGGAAGTTATTGCAAAATGTAGTTGATTTCAATTATTTTTTTGGCACCCCAAAAAACACAAAAACACGTCTGTCTGCGACCACATGTGATCTAAAGTCGTCAAAGTGGATATCAACGAAAGGTAATTGAAAAATACACAAAATATATTTTTTCCAATTTTTTATCTCCCTTAACATCGGAAAAAAATGGGATTAGTGTATGTTCCCCACTGGCGAAGGATCCCCCCTCTGCCATACATCTAGATCGTTAATTGTAGTACATTTTTTACCGCTTTCATATCTCTTCTTTTGATGGGATGTTATCCAAGCAAAATGTCAGTAATGGAGTTTTCTATAGATTTTGTGACCTGATCATAAAATAAGAATTTAGTCCTTCCCGGAATTTCATAAAGTCAGTATGCCCAGAGTTAATTTTTTAATCGTTTTCATTAACATTTTAAGAGATTGTAACGGTGAGTCTCATACTTTAGGGTCAACTTTAACTTAATTATTAAACAAAAGAAGATATCAAAAAATTTTATTCAAAACAACAACAAATTTTTGGGTTAACTATTAGCTAACTCGTAAGCCTTCAGTATGAGACCCACCGTAAAAATTTTAAATTATTTTTATAACAAAGTTCTTCGAATGAAAAATGTAAGACAAAAAAAAAATAGAAGGAGCTGAATAGAGTTAAAAAGTCTTAGGAGGTGAATTTTTTAAGTGGTAAATTATTTCTTCTTTGTGGATTTCAGCATTGCTCACGTCAGTTAGAAACCTGGGGCCTAATTTTGTATCTTTTTAACGACACATGATATTGAAATGACACCTAAATCATTATCATATCAGCTCCATATGGCATTTATAACTCATAGAATTAATAAATAGAGTTCCATCGTCAAAACGATAATTATTTAGGTGCCATTTCACTATCGTGTGTCGTTAAAAAGATACATAAGTATGTACATAACTAGACCGCTGATTTAAAACTGTAATACAACAACAAACAATTAGACGAATATTTGGAAAACTCAATTCTATTGTTAGTTAATATTGTTTAACCCATTTTTCGCCGGAAACTGCGTCGACAGATGTTTATCAAAATTTCCATCAAAGTCTAATTCAGAAAATTATAAATTTTTAAGTCAGTGAATTTTCCGGAAAACTAGTGGAGATTGTAATCACCATTGGCGGGATATGTATACACGTCTGATATTTTTGAAGTGTAAATAAAAAGCGTTTTTATACTTAGTACATCATAAAAGAAACAGGCTCCACAATAATTTATACAAAAAACTAATTAAATAAAAAAACATTTCATTAGCATGTTATGAATAGTAAAATTGTCGATTGGCAATAATCCTATTGAAATTCCGCCGATTATCATACTCGGGAGTAACGTACAACCATAGTCTGCATAACCACAATATCCATAGCTCTTAATAAACAAAATTTTCCTTGTTCTTTCGAAAAAGTAATAGAAAATTATAACTGTTCTCGTAAATAACTACATATAAATAAAAATAAAGCATTCGTGGTTCACCAAAACATAACTTAAACAAATATTTGCATAAACCATGTTTTGTGATTAACATATGAAAAGTATTTTCTTTTGACTTTCCGTTTTTTCTTCTTCTTTCAGATATTTATAATAATGGAAACATAGTGCAAAAAATCCTAACCTTAAAAACATTGAAAATAAACATAGAATCACATATTACAGAACTTAGCTAACTATCAAAGTAGAGATACCAATGTTAAAAAAAATCGAAGTAACTTTTTACCTGACAATGTCATGCATATACTTAAGTAATTTGAGAACTTTTAAAGTGAAAAAAAAACAAAACTAAATGAAATGAAAAAATCTTATTCAAAGACCTAAACCGACGAGCCGACTTTTGGGGGGCTTCCTTTATTTTTAAAATTTTATACCAAATGCTAAAAAAGAAAATAAAAACAGACACCAACTTGCCTAAGTGGCTTATTACATGATGAAGCTGCTTGATGTTTGTTGTTGGCTGGTTTGTTGGTTGGTACTAAAAGAATTGGAAGGTGTAGTTTGGTTAACTCAGTCAGTATATTCCATTCTTTTTTTGCATTTTGGTAGGCTTTTGTGCTTTTATTATTTATTTTTCGTATTTATTTTAAGCCTTTTTTAAGTTTTTTTTTTGTTGCTTTTTTAGTCTTTCAAGTATTTTGTTTTTTGCACATGGCATAGACGACCAAAACTTGATGAATTGGGAATTAATTCCTTTGACATCGTTTTCATGCTAAAATAAACACATGTTGTTTTTGTAATTCTTACAAATTATACAAAAAAAGAAAAGAGAAATAAAATACAGAAAAATATACAAAAAACTACATAAATACGAGGGCTATTTGAATGTTACATTAATCTAATATAAGATATTTATTTAAAAAATAAATTACAGCAGTCAGTAGTTTAAGAAAAGTGGTTCGTATCCTAATAAGGAAGGTCTTCCTGTGGCCAAACTTTTTATGCCACTGTCGTAAGACTTTGGTGAAAGAAGAGGAAATTTACCGCTTGAGACATGGCAAAGTCCTCTTACAGACTTTTTTTGTGACAAGAGCTATAGGTACACCCATTTTCGAAAATTTATTTTATATACAAAGTTAAGAAATATTAAAAAAAACTTCAATTTTTTATTACGAACCTTCTACTAAGCCACTGGCATTTTTGTCTCGAAAGTTACATACCAAAATCAGAGATACATATCTTAATAGAGGACTGCAATACTCATGTTTTTTTTTTTGTATGAGTGGCTCAGGAAAGCAAAGAAAAATATTTTTTTGAGCTTATACCACAAATTCTAACTGATTAACGATACGTTTGCAAAAGTAATTGTCCACGTAGAAGTTAATATTTGATGCAGGCATTGGTATATTTTCAAAATCATGATTCAAAGTATTACCGGATATCATTATTTACCTATGATTTAATTCTTTTTTCATTAAATTTACCTAATTTGGTATACAAATAAAATAAAAAAATAAACTAAGCAAAAAATTGATGTTGATTTTCAAAACACCTTCGTCATTCGAATACTTTCAATATTCGTAGTTTTAGTAGTGTTAAAATATAATTTTACAGTATGTATTACATAACTAAGGGTGCGTACAGAGTGGCCGCTTGTTGCCGAGCCGAGCCGACTGACACTTATTGCGAGAACTTGTTCATGCGAGAAACAAGTTTGGGTGTGCATAGTGGATGCGAGAATCAGCTCTGATATTTTATCTATTATTTGTGTTTTATGTATGTTTGTATGCATTTGGGTTTGTTGTTCATTTCATTTCTTCAATTATTCTTGAAATTTTTATTACATTTTTGTTTTAAATTTTGTTTATAAGTTTTTTTTAATTTTTTTATAATTGTTATAATTTTATTTAATTTTTATTATTTATTTCAATTTTTATTTTTTTGTTTAATTTTTATTTTATTAACATAACATAAACAATGTTTTCGGCGCTGAAATACGCTTTGGAACTGTTTTCTCGCATTCAATCAGCTTTGCGCTCTCACCAGCTCGGCGCCCACTATGACCTGTTCGCGCTTATTTGTATTAATTTTTATAGTACCAATTTTCGCCCATTGGTTCTCGCAATAAGCGTCAGTCGGTTCGGCTCGGTAACAAGCGGCCACTCTGTACGCACCCTAAGATGGTACTTTTTACTTTTAAGAAACGTTGGTTTATTTCCATTAAATAAACCGTTTTCTTTTATATTGCAATTAAAATAACCAATCCCACTGCTGACACGAATTTTTACGTTTTACCTTCTAAAACGAACGTTTATCTCCTTTAGATATACCGGGTTGGTGCTCTTTGCAATTAAATAACAACACACAATTTTTTGTTTGATTTTGAGCTTATACACTTATTTACTAAACACTTTATTACTTTATATACAACAATATAACACACACCAAACTCTGATATGCAGTTAACTATACAACTTGTAATACGCCACTAACTATGCACAGTTTTAGCGTAACTTAACTCTACAAATGCTAAAGTATAATTTCCCCTAACTTCGTTGAGTTCCGTCTTATACAGTGTAATGGCCGTGGTTGTGGAACTTGCTAGAAGCATCCAGAATACAAAAATTATAACACTTAACATTATACTTAAATGTAGTGCTGCCAGTTTGAGAGGTTTAATAATTCCCGTTTTTTTGAGATATTTTTCTCCCAAAATTCTGGAATTTTCTATACTATACCAATCCAATTTCGATTTATTATAAATTATTTTTAATAATAAAATCTTGAAAACAACATTATATATCTACACCCAGAAAACAGATTCAGTTCTGATAACCCCATTTGTAGTCAATCACATGGTTCGGTTGCGGTAGCCGATATTTTCAGTTGTGGCAACGGAAAACCAATTGAAACAAGACTAATTTGACTGTGACAACGCAATTTCAGTTGTATCAAGAATAATTCGGTAGCCCCAAACGAAAAATTCATTTGATGCAACTGAACCATTCGATTGGCAACAAATGGGGTTGTCAGCACCGAATCTGTTTTCTGAGTGTATGATTAATGAGTCAATTCTTTACTATGAATCACTAACAATTTATTTGAAAGTGGAGAGAAATTAAATAAGGGTGTTGCCAGAATAAAAAGAAAAATTAATAAAGTGTTATTTAACCATTACGCATGACATTTTTTAATAAACGTTTAATAAGAAAAATTAATAATTTATCAATTGTATACCTTAACGCAAAATTAAGAAAAGTTTATGCATTAGAGCCTTATATTTAACAACATGTTTTCATTTGCTTTGCCCGGTTTCACGAACAAATAAAAAGTGCAAATATTGAACGAGACTTAGAGGTATAGAAGCCCATTGCCAAACCTTTCAAAAATTGTTTTAATTTAACACCCTTATTCTAGGAAATTATGACAACTTTCTTTGTTATGAAATTTGTCATGTTCCTTATTATATATATTCTTTTTAAATTTGATATGGTATTCTAATTTTTTTATGACAAGAAAAAGCTTTAAAAATTTCACCATACTATGGTGAAAAGCTTTTCTGTCAAAAAGAAAAAAAAAATATTTAAATAAATAAATTTAAAATTCCTGTAAATTACCAAACAAAAATTTAAAAGAATAGAGAAAAATAAATACGTCGTCGGATTACGAAAAATAATATTTAGCTTATTAATCTCTGCATATTGGTTCATGTTTGCATAAGAACTAGAAGTTACTATCATAATTCTGGTACGATTCGTGTAAGTAAAATCTATCACCGTTAAAAGCTGTATATAAAACGGCTAGCAGTTCTCCGTGGTTCTCACAGTTTGCTGACAAAATTTTGAGGTAGTGAACAGAGAAAACGACAATTTCTATAAATATGCACTCAGTGATATAAAATTTGTTAGTTTCAAATCGGACTTCTGTTTATGGGTTTAGATAATTCCCCGCCAATCTGTCATATATCCACAATTATTATAATTGTAATTAACTTCTTGCTTCATAGTTTTTGTAACTTTAAAGGAATTCTTCAAAAATTTGGCTTTGTTTGCTCAATGGCAATCACAAATTTTACTTGTTATGTGCTTATTATAATGTTACAAATTTGTCAGGGTTTTGCTGTGACAATTTTTTTTAGAATACCAAAACAATGACAATTTCCATTCACCTCCGTTTTGTCACAATTTTTTTATTGTTATAAAGTTTAGATTAAGGGTGTAAGTTATTTAGCGTTTTTTTTTTATCACCTCCCAGTCAGAAATCGCCAGTGGTACAAAAAATCAAGCACTGGCATACCACTGGGTAACCACGGTATTAAAAATAAACGAGTAAAAAGGTTAAAGTCGGGCATGCCGACTATACAATAACCTACACCAGTCTGGTTAAAAGCCAACTAATGTTTGGATCCGAAATTCGAATGGGTTAAAATGAGGCTTGTGTCAAAATTTTCTATAATGTGAGTCAGCGCACCAAATTTCATTAAAATATCTTAATATTTGTGACCTGCAGTTTGTAACCAAGCCAATTATGGGGGGACCCTTATATGGGCACTAGTTCTAAACATGGACCGATGTTCACCAAAATCAATAGGCTTCGTCCTTGGGCCAACATAGGCCTATGTACCAAATTTCATCAAAATATCTTAATATTTGCGACCTGCAGCGTATAAACAATATAATTTTGGTGGGACCCTTATATGGGCACTAGGTCTAAACATGGACCGATGTTCACTAAAATCAATTGGCTGCGTTACTGGGCCAACATAGGTCTGTGTACCAAATTTCATCAAAATATCTTAATATTTGGGACCTGCAGCGTATAAATAGTATAATTTTGGTAGGACCCTTATATGAGCACTAGGTCTAAACATGGACCGATGTTCACCAAAATCAATGAATGCGTTATTGGGCTAACACAGGTCTGTGTACCAAATTTCATCAAAATATCTTAATATTTACGACCTGCAGCGTATAAACAGTATAATTTTGGTAGGACCCTTATATGGGCACTAGGTCTAAACATGGACCGATGTTCACCAAAATCAATGAATGCGTTATTGGGCTAACACAGGTCTGTGTACCAAATTTCATCAAAATATCTTAATATTTACGACCTGCAGCGTATAAACAATATAATTTTAGTAGGACCCTTATATGGGCACTAGGTCTAAACATGGACCGATGTTCACCAAAATCAAACTTGTTCGTCCTTGGGCCAACATAGGTCTGCGTACCAAATTTCATCGAAATATCTTAATATTTGCGACCTGTAGAGTGCGCACAAGATTGCATGGACAGACAGACAGACGGACGGACGGACATCGTTAAATCGAAATAAAAAAAAATTCTGAGCCGATCGGTATACTATAAGGTGGGTCTAGGACCAATATTTTTTGGTGTTACAAACATCAGCACAAACTTATAATACCCTGACCACATAGTGGTGTAGGGTATAATGACTGGCAGAATACTCATCTGGGACGCTTTGCCAGCGTTTGCGAAAAGCGTTTTACCAGTATTTTTTTTAAAAAAATTTCGGTGGTTTATAAAAAAACCACTGGCAAAGAATTGGCTTAGAGTGATATGCCAAGATTTGCAACCAGTGGTTATCCAGTGCTACCTAGCCTATGGTACCAGGCGTACAAAAATCAATTCACTGGAAAACCAATGATTTTATAAAAATGCTGACGCTTCGTTACAAAATGTTTGTAGTCGGAAGGTTCCGAGTTCAAATGCGGTTGCAAGAAAAAAATTTTTTTTGGATTTTTTTTAATTTAAAATATTTTTTGTTTTATAAAATCAATTTTTTTGTTTGTGGGAAAGCTCCTTCAAGACCAACTTTTTTTTGACCTCCCAACACTGGCATACTAGTTACTAAAATTTGTTTGCCAGTACTAGCATTTTGGCACAGCCAGTAGTTGTCCAGCTATTATCACTCATTTATGTGTTTAGCCATTATATATTATAGTATGTCTCGTTAGCTCAGTGGGTAGAGCAATCGTCTGCCAATCTGACGGCATGGGTTCAAATCACGGCAGGACCAAAAAAAAAATACATATGAACTTTTTTTAAATTTTATTTTCGAAAATATATTTCCAGACCACCTATTTATTGGTTTTGCCAGCGTTTTGCCAACGTTTAAAAATTTTGTTCCTCCAGTGCTTTTCCGGCGCTTTTTGAACAGCCGGTCCTTTTGTCTAATGATGTTATCATTTTGGGAATGGGAAAGCATTTTTTGCCAGTACTTGAACCACCTCTTAAAGTGTTTTGCCACCGCTTTCCCGTTTGTATTTTTCTGACTGGGCTGGATTTAGAATTTTTCATACAAAAATTGGATTTATTAAATCCAAAAAAAGCTAGATTTAATAAATCCACAATAAAAGCATAAATATATGAAACACCCTATTAATTTAATGTCAGAAAAAAATACGAATGAAAATTAAAAGAGAAACAAAAAAATTTAAAAACTAACAAATAAAAGGTTTTTATTAAATTTTTTTTTACGAAATATGTTTAGAAAAAAAAACTACACCTCGCCAAATACATATTTTTCATCTTGGACATGGAGAAATATCTCAAATAGAAATGACAATTTTTCACTCTACAGTAAGTAATTTAATTAAATCCAATTAGTGAATAATAAATATTGCAATGAAATTTTTCAATTGTGTAAAAATATAAAGTGATAAAACTGAAAAGGCAGACTGTTTGTCGCTGTTTTATATAAAATATAATTAAAAATTAAAAGTTTAAGTAAAATCCTTCATCATCGAATTCGGTATTAAAAATTAGGGTGAAAGAAGTGTCGGACAGAAAATTCTTTTTAAAATAGGGAGGATCTAACCCTATCTGTTGAGCACTTTTAGAAATACTTTTTGGATATATTAAATCCAAGTGATTAGAAAAAACGGCTATTGTTTAAGTTTTCAACAGAATACCTTGACGTATGCGTGTTGTAGTTACATATAATTAAATATCAAGTATACGTCTAGCAATAAAGGTAACCTTCAGGGGCCCATCGATTTTGATGGAATATGAATGTTTAATAAATGGCTATCTCCTTTATTAAATACTAATACATGCATAACAAATAAAAAGCTAAACTCGGCTGTCTCAAATATATAATACTCTAAAATGCTACAATCAATATAGCAATATATATACAGCAAAACTCGTTTAATACGAACTCGAATAAGTCAAATTCTCGGTTAATACGAACAATTTAGAAGTCCCGAAGTTTTGGTAACAATTTCAATATAGAAAACATCAGTTAATACGAACTCGCTTAAGACGAACACTCGGTTAAAACGAACTGTTTGTGATGGTCCCACAAACAAATTTCCATATAATTTTCCACTTTTAATGCGAACTTTTTTTTTCTATATATTTTTTCTGTTTTCTGACAAATTTTAAACCGAGCTTACAGACAGTTTTTCTTAAATGTATTGCAAACAATATACATATTTAGGAAACAAAATGAAAAAATTGTAAAATTTTTAAAGCTTTTTCAAGGAAATTTAAATATTTTGTGGATAATTAATCGTCTTAAGCGAGTTTTACTGTATAATAAGTACACTCATAAAAAAAGCACATACAAATAGTTAAAAACTCTGCTAAAATAACAGGAAATAGTACCTGAATTTGCGACAGCAGAAATTTCAATGATGTTGAGAATCATGGTCTGCTAAATTTAGGTGACCTAAATTTTAGGTAAAAAAGTTAGTTCAAATACAATAATTTATAAGAAATGTTGTTTAATGGAAATGAAAATTACTCAGCTGAAATCAGCACATGTTTTCTGCTAAATTTTAGTTGGTTATAAACAGGTAAAAAATTTAGCTAACATTTCAAAAATTTAGAAGAATTTTCGTTTAATAGAAATGAAAGTGGGTCAGTTGAAATCTGCAAAACATGCTGCTAAAATTACAATCACTTTTTGTTATTAATTGAATAAAAACAAATTCATGTAAATATTAGCTGTGTTTTCGACTTAACTATATCCGTTAACTTATAAAAAAACTCAAAGTGCATAAAAAGGCATTTAAGACGAAAACTAACATATTACTTTTCGTATGCACGTTAACTTTCAACACGGATAATTATCAACGTTGAAAACTCAACGTTTATGCATTTTCACATCTAACGTAACTTTTTCGCGTTACTTCCTAAAAACTTTTGCTGTCTTACGTTCGATTATAACGGAACAATTTTAAACATAACCTTTTTAAAATTTTTTTGTACTACAATCGGTTTAACGTAGACTTGCTTTAAATACTTAACGTTGATAGGCATGAGACAAAATACAGCTATTGTTAATTTTATTTTTGAATAAATTACACAATCCAAAAATACTGTTTGCACTAAATATCACTTGTATTTTCTCTCCAATATGTGTGCCAGCGGTAGGTTGAATTTAGATGAAAGGGCTGAAATAAAAGAAAAACAATAACATATTTAATAGTATTCCCGTAAATAAATATAGTTTATATTATAAAACAAACCTTATTATTTTATTTTTTTAAAACAATTTTAACTGCGAAATGTTAATGTCCAGTATACCTTCGCTTTCTTTTGCGTTCCTTTATTTGGTTCCTTTTTTTCGTCTACCTGGTAGAATTCAGATGAAAATGTTAAAGGGCTGAAATAAAAACAATAACATATTTAATAGTATTCCCGTAAATAAATATAGTTTATATTATATTTCTATTATTTTTTTTTTTTTAATTTTAACTGCGAAATGTTAAAGTCCAGTATACCTCCGTTTTCTTTTGCGTTCCTTTGCTGACTAACAGAAACAAAAGAAAACATGCTCTTGTCATATTATTTTATTTACTAGAACTTTCTTAATACGCCATATTATTATACCCTACACCACTATGTGGTCAGGGCATTATAAGTTTGTGCTGATGTTTGTAACACCAAAAAATATTGGTCCTAGACCCACCTTATAGTATACCGATCGGCTTAGAATTTTTTTTTATTTCGTTTTAACGATGTCCGTCTGTCCGTCCGTCCGCCCGTCCGTCCGTCCGTCTGTCCGTCTGTCTGTCTGTCTGTCCATGTATTCTTGTGCGCACTCTACGGGTCGCAACTATTAACATATTTTGATGAAACTTGGTACACCGACTTATGTCGACCCAAGGACGACGCCTATTGATTTTGGTAAACATCGGTCCATGTTTAGACCTAGTGCCCATATAAGGGTCCTACCAAAATTATATTGTTTATACGCTGCAGGTCGCAAATATTAAGATATTTTGATATATATATGGTACACCGACTTATGTCGGCCCAACGACGAAGCCTATTGATTTTGGTGAACAATGGTCTATGTTTAGACCTAGTGCCCATATAAGGGTTCTACTAAAATTATATGGTTTATACGCTGCAGGTCGCAAATATTAAGATATTTTGATGAAATTTGGTACACAGACCTACGTAGGCCCAAGGACGAAGCCTATTGATTTTGGTGAACATCGGTCTATGTTTAGACCTAGTGCCCATATAAGGGTCCCCCAAAATTGGCTTGGTTACACACTGCAGTTCGCAAATATTAAGATATTTTAATGAAATTTGGTTCGCTGACTCACATTATAGAAAATTTTGACACAAGTCCTATTTTAACCCTTTTGAATTTCGGATCCAAACATTAGTTGGCTTTCACCCAGACTGGTGTAGAGTATTGTATAGTCGGCATGCCCGACTTTAACCTTTTTACTCGTTTTTATTTGTATTAGTAAGGGTCATCAGTGATGACTCATCACACAAATTAAAATACACTTACTAGAAATTTTCTACACACCAGAGTACCAAGCCGACCGGCGCAAAATCGACCACTTTTATGCTTTATTAGCCGCTGCCGTTTCAAACGACTCGCTTCGGCTCAAAAGGGCAGCCGACCAAAACAAGAGCCGCCGAATTTTTTTCCCGCCGCCATTTTTTTAAATTAATTTTTCTTATTTTAGAGATTAATCAGAACTGGGTCGACAACGACAATTGCTTTTTCATCTATTTTGTATGGCTAACTAACTGGTAACTATGGTTAAGCACTAAACTCAGTTTATTTTGAGATAAGTTAACAGGTCTTAAACGGATTCAATCAGAAAAGATTTAATTTTTCAAAGCTCTGTTATTAACAGTGCATAGAAAACAATTCGCCGCCGCCGCCGTAGTTGTTTTGGTTGCGCCGCCGCCGCCGAAAATTTTGGGTCGGCTTCGAACGCTGATACACACCTCACCATCAAGCACCATCAATCACTATACACTAGCGCCCCTATCGTTTTCTTTTGAAACCACAAATATTAAAAAGTTGCCAACAAATTTATCTATATTAGCTGATATATTGTCAAAATCGTTTATAAAAAATAGCTAAATATCAGGAGGAAAAATTAGTTCAAGTACAGCACAAATATGTTTTTGTGGTAAAATTGGATAACTAACAACTTTAGCTAAACAACGGATTTAAACGAAAACAACAGGAAAAATTAGTTCAACTGAATTAGAACGCGTTTAACAGACTTTTGTACTAACTTTTTTTTATGAGTGTAGTTGCGATAAAAAGTGGGTGTGGGTCAAGGATTTTTGGACGATTTTTGTATGGTGCGTGTCCGCTGTTTAAAACGTGTTAACAATATTGAATATCAGAAATATGAATTTAATTCCTTATGTTCAAAATTCATATATTTCATAAATTATTGCACTTTTTTAATTTCTGGTATTGTCAATAATTTTCTAATTTTTTGTCACAATTCAGAGATTTTTTCGCCTGAAAGAACAATATGGCGTTGTCTGACAAGGTCATTGTGTTCTGTCTCATGTGCGATCCGATACCGATTGTATCTCCTAGTTTTATATGCTTATTGCTTATACCCTTAGGGTTATATGCATAATCAGTTTTAGATTTTATAAGTAACTTATAAAACAAATTTTCCATACAAAATTCATTTTATAAATGTGTTATAAGGTTTTCAAATTATTATGCATAGGCACTTTATTGCCTATACTACACAGTGTAGGACATAATTCTACAAGGACGGGCTTAATAAACCTGGTTTGTTTCAATATTAGAACAACCCAAGGTTTCGGGCTACATGCTTTCTCTAAATTCAGACGTTATAGATTCCGAACTGAAGTTTTTCGTTAATGACGAATGAACAATTGAGCTTCTGCACAAAAGGATGTAGTGAGCAGAAGCTCAATATATCGTTTTGGACGGAGTAGTGCAGGGTATAATAAAAACACTATAACACAGAAGAAACAATTTTGCACCCTACACCACCCTGTTGAAAATATTATACTGAGTTTGTGCAAATGTTTATAACTATCAAAAATAATGGGCGTACCACCACAATCAAAACTGTTTATTGCACTTGACCTATATAATTTTGTTCATAAGTCAGGTTATCGATTTTATAGGACATTCTTGTTTTCTCAGATAGGGGATAATGAATTTATTTTGGGAAGCGGCTAATTTTATGAAATTTTTGTTTTATAATTTAAGTTTCAACTTTGGGACATTTTTGGCTTCCTGCCTAAAAGAGTTAACGATGCCAGAGAAATTTGATATTTTATTTCTGCGCTCATAGAAATAAATCTGTAAAAATAGCAGAAAAAGTTACTAAAAATTTGTTAAAAATGATGCAGCAGAAAAAACTGCTAAAATTAGCAGATTTTTTTTGATAAATACTAGTAAAATAAGAACAGCAAAATTAAAACTGTTAAATTTACAGAATTTTAGTTATATTTATGCTTACTTTCAGTTAACTGAAAATAACAAATTGTACTGTAAAATCTACAAAAAATTTTGCTAAATGTTAGTAGACTAAAAATAGCAAAAATAAACTGTTATATCTACAAAATGTTTGCTATTTTTAAGATAAATTTAGTTGAATGCAAATAGCAGTCTATACTGCTAAAATCAGCAGAAATATTTGGTAAAAAAATTGCAAACTGCTGTTTTCAACATTTGCATTTAAAAAAAATCGAAAAAAAACTTCGATAATTAAAATATTTTTTTATTTTTTAGGCTACTAATTATTTAGTAAAATTTTTTGCGGATTTTAGCAGGTAAATTTTCCATTTACAAAAATTTAACTCACATATAACTAAAATTCTGTACATTTAACAGTTTTGTTTTTGCTGTTCCTATATTACTAATATATAGCAAATATAATCTTAGCAGTTTTTTTCGGCAGCATAGTTTCTAACTAATTTTTAGTAGTCTTAACTAAATTTTTACGTATTTTTTATATTAGTGTGTGCTTATGTGCGGCCACAACTTTTGCCGGCTATTACATTTCACTCCGGAAAAAATCGCTTAATTTGCCTTTTTAGGCCTTGAGTCCACAAGGATAACGATCTTATAGAAGGTTTATTTTTCTGCGATAAGTGATAATGAATACATTTATTACAATGAAGATTTTAAAACAATTCATTCCATTAAATTTCCGTTTTTAACTTTAAGTTTAAATTTTGGAACACTACGCTAGAAAAAAGTGATTATTTGAATCCAAAAAGTGGCAAACAGCGCTTTTTCTTGAAAGTCCCTAAAATCAAATCTCTGTACACGTATACTGGTCAAACGGATACCTTCAACATTTTTTGAGTTTATTTTAGAAGATGCATTCAATAAAATCATGAAGATATATTGTTAATTTTTTATGTTTCGGATTTTTGAGGATTATGCCAATATCACGATTTTTTCTTGACCATATTCTAAAATGGATTAACGTTTGTCCTAGAAAATAATTAGTTTTTATCTGGATTCTTATGAATAAACTCCACACAAAAGAAATTTTGGCGGCAATCAATTTCATTAGCGTAATTTTTTTTATTCTGTCATGTACTGAAAATCCATCGATTTCTAATCGATTATTTTAGAAATTTCAACCCTTAATATTTCTTGTTATTTTTGATATAAAAATATAAAAACATGTAAACAGATACACCTTATTCCATTAAAGCATTTAAAAATTATTTTAATCCCTTTTGTATTTTCTCTTTATTTTTTTATATGCGATTTTGAAATAAATCTAACAATTTTTTTTTCACATACCAAATTATTTTTTAATATTACTTATTTTTACCATTTTTGGCGAAAGTCCCAAATTTTAAACCAAAAATAATAATAGAGAAAAGAGAAAATTATTACATCCCGCTCCGAGAGAAAACTGACAAAACGAAACACCATGGTGTACATCAAAGTCTAGGACTCGTGTTATTTCATATTTAAAATTAGTAAAATATTAAAAATTTATTGTAAGATTCATGCACCGCTCTTTAAAAAAGATGTTTAATATATTGTCAATAATTTGGTTATGAAATTTTAGCACTACACCATGCAATGACTCTTTGAGAAAACTTGCATATGATATATGTACGTTTTATGTATATTTTATTTAGTTATAATATACACATTCATAGAATATTTAGGTGAAAATATAGACTATAAAAAACTTCATTTAAGACATAATAAAAGTGATGATATGTTTTTCAAATTATGGTATTCAGTTTTTTAATTTGTTATGTTGTTTTGCAGTACGTAGATCCTATAGCTCTTATTACCAATATAGAGGAAAGAGGGAGAAAAAGTATTAAGGCGTTCAAAAGCTATTGATTTTAAACTAAATTTGTTTTTTAAAAAAGCGCACAATTTTACATATGAAAAGTTGTGAATTGCAACAAAATTCTTTCAGGAATAATTTATAAATTTTTCTGGTAAATTACTTAACTGACTACGTATTTGTGTTAAAACCAAAAAAAAAAAAAAAACGCATAGGCTGAGCATGTGTAAATAAAACTAGAAAATTTTAGTCAGTAAAGACGACCATGAGACACCTAACACCTGCTAGTGACTTTCAGGTGCATATTACAGAAAGTGGACCCAGTTCTAGGATTTGAACTATTTTGAGTTATTAGGTGGAGGCAAATAATGGGTTAGCCAGAATATAAATCTGGGCAACATTGTCGTAAAAGTACAGCTTAAAGGTTAATTAAAATCATTGTATAAACTGAAAATTTAATTGAAAAATTGCAAGATGGTTAATAATAAAATCATTTCACTTATTAAAAGCATTGATATCTTAAAGTTTTATATTTACAGGCAGCTTAAAATGAACTTTCGGAACTATTAAAAAGTTTGAGAGTCTCTACCCATTACAAGTGATAGTTACTGACATTTAAACAAACCTATAATACACTGTGGTGTGGGGTATGAAAAAAAGTTGCATGTATTTGTGCATAATTATACACACAAAAGAGATGCCATACACAAAAAAAGATTGTTTTTTTTTCTGTCCATATGATCATTCGAAAGAGGCACTATCCCCTGGGTAGTTCCTTACAGTGAAAATTACATGTTGTATCTATTTGTTTTTGGTTTATAGGATATTTGTTTTTTTTTTATATTTGATCTTCTAAAGTTTTTTTTTTGGCATTTGATATCTTTGTTAAAAGCAAAACTGCTTTTTTGTGTTAGCATTAGTAGTAACTGCTATAGTCATTTGGGTTTTTTTTTTCAATCGATTCTGGTCATTGCACCTACTTCAATGCCAGTCAGTGTCATCAGTGCTGATGGTACTGATGTTACTGACTCCTGTCTTAACAATTTGAAATTTGTTTAAAATGTATTTTTTTGTGTGTTTGTTAAATGGTGTGTATGTGTTTTTTTCTTCTTTTCTTTAATATACTAAGCAGGTGTTTGACTTTTTGGTTAACAACATATTTGTTAACATCGAATTTGATATGTGGTTAAAGTGTTTTCTAGTGAGTTAGGTTAGTTACATTTACAGTGACCAGGTTTTCAAAATTATATTATAAATAGAAAGAAGTATTGGAAGTTGTTAATTAAGCGCGCTATCACGAAGAAGGTTATCACCCCTGTTCTGAGTTCCGAAACTTTTTAATTAGATTGGATTTTTAAAATCACACGGAATTAAAAATTTCGGAAATTTGCTGTTTCGAACAAATTTTAAAATTTTTAAACATATTTTTAGATAAATTTTTATATATTAATTGTTGCAAAAAATGTATATATTCGTTTTACTTTCACCAAGCTTTTTCTACACAAAAATAAAACGAAAAAAATAATTCGGATGTGGCTCACAGAACAGCAAATAAATTCGGAATGTTTCACTTTAGATTTTTTTTTATGTGGATTCGGAACTTAGAACAGCGCCGTATATTAAAAAGTTTTTTTTTTTAATTAACAATATCCGTGGTTGAACGCATATTTAAAAGTCTTCAATTTGTTTATTTCACCCTGAAATTTAAAAGAAAGGGGTGCACCGAAATTAAAAATATCTAATATTAAAACTAAGTAGTATCGATAATTTCAGCATTGCAAAGACAAAGAATCAAAAATAAAATCGGGTAATATTTGACCCGAAAATATACTGTAAATTACAACAAAGTTTTGTATAAAATCTGATGATTTTTGTATCCAGATTTTAAACAAAACCTTATTGAAATTTAGAGTATATTGTCGGGTCAAATATTACCAAAATTGTGATCAAATGCAACATTTGTTTCTGATGAGGTACTGTATAAAATCTGATGATTTTTGTATTCAGATTTTGTACGAAACCCTATCAGCAATAAATGTTGCATCAAATTTTCGGTCAATTAGAAGCATATTTTGCTTAACTTCTCTATTCCTGTCTTCTTGAGATTCTTTTGTTAATTCTCCTTCCATAACCATATATAGATGATAAATCCCTGTTCTTTAAATTCATCTTGGATTCTTTTTCTCCTCTTTTCTTATATCATGTAAAGCTGAATTATTTTTGACTGCAATGTTTTGATTTTCGAGAACACTGCAGTACTTATAACAACCTGTTCTACTTTATGTTCTATCATCAGTGATTTTTGTTTGAGTTTATCCCAAAAGTAACTGGTTATTTTTCTCCAAACTATAACAGGTTGCTTTGGAACCTGTTCTAGAACCAGTTATAGAACTGGTTCTGCGACAGTGAAACCTTACATTTTGACTTACAGGAACCAGTTCTAGAACCTGTTCCATGGAACCGGTGGTAAAAAGACCTGTTCTAGAACAGATTCAAAGGTAACCAGTTCAAAAAAATTTTGCTGGGTATGAATATCTTAAACTCAGGATCATCTAGATATTGCAATAGTTATAGATATTGCATTAGTTACTTTTTATATTATCCACAAGACTTTTGAAACTACGTACACTCAAAATAATACCCCTGTTGGCTGGACAGACAAATTTGTTACTTTAACAAAATTTATTCCTGTTTTTTAGCTTAAAATAAAATTTGTTGATTTTAACACTTTTTTTTTATTAAATTTAACAAATCTAAATTTAAGTAGAATGGTGTAATTTAAGCTGTGGTGTAATGGTTAGCGCGTTGGACTGTTACACGTGAGGTTGCGGGTTCGAGCCCCAACCAAGGCAACGTCAATTTATGAAAAATAGTAATATGTATCAAGTATCCCGTTCTAGTAGTTAGCCACCAGATCTCAGTTGCTACCACCCTAATATTAGAAAATTAAAGCTCGTAAAAAATCATTAAACTTTTGCTAAGGAAGTTTTTCGCTAAACCCAGAAGACATTTTTTTTATATATTGGTTGCCGAACGTAGGGGTCGCCTTTTTAAATTTTTTTTAATTGGATTTTTCCTTTATAGCAAAACACTGGTCTCCTCTAGGCAAAAAAATCGATATATCACACTTTAAAATCCGATTTTAAATGCCGAAGCTATAACGAAAAATTAAAAAAGGCGACCCCTACGTTCGGCAAAAAAAAATAATAAAAAAATTTTTTGAAATCGCTTTCCAAAAATAAATTATATTGGAGGATGTACGGCGAAATTTTTTTTTTGAGGTACGGTCTAATGGACAGATGGGTGGGAATTAGAAACCAACGTTTGTTACCAACGACCAACCAACGGTCAAAAACGAAAAACTACAGGTCGATTAATTTTTTGTCTCCTAATGTATTTATATCCAAATTTCAGCGAAATTTTTTGTTATCTTCTGATTTATGTAAGCAATTTTCCAAAAAATGGGATTTGATTTTTTTTAATTCTTTGAGTGTATAAATAACCAGCTTTATACTAATAAATTTCGGATTTGTTTGTAAATTTAATTTTAAAATATATAATCTAAATACATAATACTTTATATCAACATTGCATAAACATTTTTACAAAACAATAAAATAATTCATACAAAGTATGTAATTAAAAATTCATAATTTTCCGCTAAAATTGTAATATATATTGTTTCAACAAAAATCCTATGGCAAAAACACTGAAATAAAACAAACAAATAGTACTAATATCAGCATTTATGTCATGTATTCATAGATTTTTCTAATTAAAATATGATTTACAATTGGTTCATAGACATTCGGGAAACAAAAAAAAAAAAAAAACTGGAGGGCTGAAAAGTTTTCTGCTATATTTTTTTTTAAGCCCAAACAACAAAAGCCATGCTAAAACTATAAAAAATGATGGCTGAACAAAAAAAAATTAATGATAAAATGAAAATGAGTTAAAACTAAAACTGTTTATAGAACAGCAAAAGAGCATGTTTGTTGGCAATAATGATGAACTAATGTCATTCTTTACAAAAAAAAAAAAAAAAGTTTTTTGCTAATTTTTTTTTCAACAATTATCATAAATTTGTTGTGTAGTATTTAGAGGTCTATTGTCAAATATGGCATATGTTTTACAACATGCCACACTCAACAAACATACATGCAACATTAACAAAAGTGCAGAGAAATAACAAAAACTGTATGAAAAAATATACTGCTAAAGCAAACAAATAAATTGCTAATCCATCATATGGCAAAAGGATTAATAAGGCCTAAAATGTTAAGCCAACTAACAACAAAAAGTTTCATATATGGCATTTGTGTACAAACTTTGTGACCTCCAACTCTGGCAATTTTTTCCAATTTTTTTTTTATGTACATGGATTAATTATTAATGCAACGCTTATAAAATTCTATTTAGTCTTTGTCCCGAAGGTACTATGGGACAGACTTTTATTTGAGAAAATGTAATGCTAGATTTCCTTAATATATAAATCGGGAAAGTTAGGAAATGTAATCATCCCTTAACATGTAAATAAAAGTCTTTTAGCTCCCTGATCATTGCTACGAAAAAATAAATATACAATTTTGTAATAACAAAAATTATACTAAAGTGTTTTAAGCATTGCGAAGGATTAATATACTAGCATGTCTCGTTTTGCCAATTTTCTTTCGGAGCGAGATGTAATAGCGAAAGAAAGATGTAAAGCCCCATAAACATTTCAGATCTTTCTTTTTTTATCTTTTTTAGAGTTTTTTTTTATTATTTTTAAATTTTTACCACTTTTGGCAAAAGTCCGAAATTTTGACGTAAAAAATCTAACAGCTAATCTCAACCGACTTAAAAAAATTCAATTGGCAATATCTATGGGGTCCACAACTTTCGCCCGCTATTACATCTCGCTCCGAAAGAGTAGTGGCAAAACGAGACACCCTATTAAAAAACCCATCCTTCGATAATCTAGTTTAAAATCTTGTTTAAATAATTCATTATAGTGGTCTCAATAATATATAAAAGTTTAGAAAAACGCTTAAGTGCTTGCAATAAAACTGACCAGTTTTTAACTACAATACAGGGTTGGCAGGAGATACCGCTAAAATACCGTTATCGATTCAAAACCCTTTTAACTGGCTACCGTTGCCCTTAAAATAACGTTATCGAAATACCAGGAATATCGATATCCTTAAAATACCGTTACCGAAATAACTGAAATACCGTTATCCTTAAAATATCGATACCGAAATAAATGAAATATCAATACCTTTAAAATACCGCTACCAAAACAAATGAAATATTGTTATCCCTAAAATACCGTTACCGTTATTTTTAATTTTCTGCTTTAACATTAAAGGAATAAATGTACTAAAATCCCAAACGTATTTAACATATCGTGTAAAATAATCCGTTGTAAGCATGTCCCTATCCGGATTTCATTCTTGCCTAAGGAAATCGCCAAAAAAAAAATTTTATCTCAAATTGTGATTAAAGAAGGATTTGTTTAAACATAAGAAAGTAACTCAAACAAATTTGAATAAAAATATTTGGTGTGATTGCTTTTGCCGCCAAGAGAGGGCGCTAAACTCAGAGAATTTTATGCAAAAATTACTTAATAGAAAAATGAGTTTTAATTGTTTCACGGAACAAATTCTCAAAAATACAATTTTTTTAAAACTTGTTCGAAGATTTTTTTTTAATACTTCAATATATTTGTAGTTAAATTAAAATATGGATTTTAGTACATATATGTTTACAAAACAATTATTTTTTATTGCTCCGAAAAACACATTTTTTTTGTTGAAAATCCAAATATTAATTAAGTTTGATGGAGTATAAAAAAAAAATTATATAAAATTAGATATTTTTATTCTTTTTTAGTAACTTTATACTGTTATATAATAGATCATTAAAAAATTAATTACTATTTTTTACCACAAATTAAAAAAAATGGATTTTTTGAAATGCCTAAATTCATGATTTTTACACAAATTTCACGCATTTGAGAGTGTTAAGTATTCAAACCATGTAAACCTTCCAATTTTGGTAAACTTTTGTAAAACACTACGAGAAACATTTTTGTGGAACATTCTAACATTCTAACCCTCTCTTCAATGAAAGGGAATTTTTTGGGACCTTTTTAAAAAGGGACAAAAAAGACCCCTAAGTTGAAGAGTTAGAGGACTAAAATGTTCCACAAAAATGTTTCTCGTAGTGTTTTACATAAGTTCGCTGAACACATCCTATACATAAAATGGAAGATTCCCCTAAAATCCAGGTTTGTGGGACATTTGAGCGCCAATTCTGAATAAGCACGAAATTAACCCTTAAACACATTTTAAGTTTTTACTTATTACTGAACTTTAAGTTAAATTCTCAATGCTGATGTCTTCAGAGACTTATAGTAGAATTTCATGAAATATATTTTTCGGAACATTTTAACACTCTAACTTTTCAACTTACGGGTCGTTTTTGTACCTTTTTAAAAAGGGGCCAAAACAGTCCCTTTAATTGAAGAGATATAAGGTTAAAATGTTCCACAAAAATATTCCTCGTAGTGTTTTACATAACTTCGCTGAACATAACGTATGCTTAAAATGCAGGATTCACATGGTTTCCTATATTAATCCTATTTGATTTTTTTTTAGAAAAATTATTTTAAGCGTTTAAAACCCATTTTTCTTAATGAATCGATTTTACACAAATTTGGCACAAATATGGCTTGACCTTATATCAATTTACGTGCTAAATTTCATCGCAATCGGATAATTTTTGCAGGTTTTATAAAGATTTTAAAATAAAGGATATATGGCAGGACTAAGAGTCCTTGGTTCGATTTTGATAAAAATTGACAGAAACGTTTCCAGTTTTAGGTGCATCTCAATGGATACTTTTTGCAATTTTACGTCCATTTATGTAGCTAATAGTATATTATTTTTAAATTTCAGGACCTATGGGAGGTGGGCGTGTCCTTGGCCCGATATTTCCAAAAATTAAAATTTTTCTTAACTAAGGGGTTCTATGTCAGTATACCAAATTTCAAAACTCTGTCTCCACTCCTTCTATTTTTGTTCAATCGTTATACGGGGACGAAGCACTGTGCGACGTTTTTAAAATTTCTGGAAATATTTGTTAAGTTAAATTACAAACTCAATGAGAATTTCTTGTTCTCGTCTCGGAGCATTATTAAACATTTAAAATATCAAAGAGAAAATAAAAACAATAACAAAAAATTCACCACAATTTGCTTTGTCATCTGCCAATATACTACTCTGTTGTTTTGACAGATCTAAACAAACATACAGATCTAAATAAACATCAATAGAAAACAATGTTTTCTAAAATGTCAGTAACATTTAAGTTTGCACAAACGCTTGCATATTAGTGTTTTTTAAATTTATTTTAATCGAGATATACATTAATATCATTAAAGGAATTAAATGTGCTAAAATATTTATTTTAATTCAGAAAGAATATCGAGGTCTTACGTTCAATAAGAGCTATCTACAGTTGTCCAGGAAAGCTAAAAAGCCGTTAAGTTAAAGTTTAATGATTATTTTTCCCAAACTAATCTTCTAATTTTTTAAATTAAAAAAGTGTCTACTAATTCTTACCTACCCTACACTCAAAATAATACGTCTCTTGGCTGGACAGACAAATTTTTTACTTTAACAAAATTTATTCCTGTTTTTTGGCTTAAAATAAAATTTGTTGATTTTAACAAATTCTTTTGTTAAATATAACAAATCTGAATTATAAAAATACAGTTTTATTTGTAATTATACTAAGTCGTAAAATTTGTTCAAATTTATGGTCTCGGGACCCTCCCTGGTCCTAGTCCATATAATCTATGGGCATGTAAGGTCACTCCGAAGGAACAAACATTTTTTTCGTTTTACTCTATTTCGCTCAGTTTTTGAGATATGGGCCATTTTGTGAAGTAGAAAATTTTTATTAGGAATTCCCGGGGGCCAAGGCCCCATCATGGTCCATTTTTGGATAGAGATAAAAACTTTTTCTGCGGTATTATACGATTAGGGATAGTCGAAATGTTCGTCAATTTTGCTCTATCTCTCTTAGTTTTCGAAATATGGGCAATTTTAAAACATCGGAATTTAACGAATGGGTTTTTAAAAATTATTTATAAATAGTTTTGAAAATTAACACTCAAAACTAGTTAAAGTACTGAGGATAAATAAAATCTTTGTTTCAACTAAAAGTTTGTTAAAACTTAGTCAAATCCATTTGAAACCCGTTTGACAGATTTTTATAATGACGTATTATTTTAAGTGTAGGGAACACAGATTTAAATATCAGATTTCTAGTCGAAGGGTTTTGAGTAGGATGGTAAAACTGGCATTGTTATAATTAAATGGAGTAAACAAGTTACGGTCCGAAATGGCGACTTATGATACAATGTGGTTGAAAAGCATTTTATATTTGGAGATAAAATTTGAATGGGTTGAAATGCTGATAAAATTTGACTATGAAATCAGTAAGAAATTTTTAGTTTGCCTAAGGTTATGTGAATTCCAGAGAAAATTATAAATATAGTCCATATGGGCGCTAGGTCAAAATATAGACCAATTCTATCTCAAATAAATTGAATTTTCGCGATCTGTAACGCATAAGAATCAATTTTGGGGAAACCTTTAAAGGGGGAATAGGTCTAAATATGGACGGAATCTAACGAAACGCAAAATGCTTTGTCCCTGGTCCAATGAGTATAAGTTTACAAAATTGCAATTAAATATCTTCATATTTGCGACCTGTATGGACCAATCGTAATCAAAATCAATAAGATTTGTCCTTTTAATTTTAAGTCTTAAAAATACAGATTTTAACCTAAAAATTCAATGCTGGTAGTTTTAATAAGTAAAATTATTACCTATACATTTTTTGAAAAATAGCTCAAGATTATAAAATAAAAAAGTTAAAAAATTCTATTTTTTTTATATAAATTAATAAATACCGATAACTAGCCGTTAAAATAACGGTATCGGTAACGATAACGGCCCAGGAAGAAAAGTGAGGAAAAAGAAGTAGCAACTGTTGAATAGGGAGTTGCTCTTTTTCGGGTTTTTCACCGATGAATTAAACATTGGCTTGTCATAAGAATTTCTTCTTTTTAAAAACAAATGATGTATATTTGAACCAATGAAAAGGAAGTTCTTTTTCACTTCTTTTTATTATAATTTAATAAAAAAAAACTCAGTATGCATCGTGTGGTATTTGAATGCACACTTGTTGGCATTTGAAGCAGACCTCTACCCCCTATGCTATCGCTTGTTATGTATGATAGCTAACTTTTAGCAGTCTTGTTCAGTAAAGTGCTATCTCCATTTCTTTAATTTTTTATTGACCAAAAAATATATTACATATTGGAAAAATATATAAAGTTCTTTTTTTAATGTGTTATTTTTTATAAAAAATATTAATACACTCATAGAAAAAAATAAAACTGTAAAAATGGGATAAAAGGCTAATAAAAATTAATTAAAAATGACCTTGCAGAAAATACTGCTGATATTTTTTACTAACTACTAATAAGATAAGAACAGAAAAAATAAAACTGTTAAATTTACAAAATTTTAGTTACTTTTAACTTAACTTTTAGTTAATTAAAAATGACAAATTACGTTGATAAAATCCGCAAAAAATTTTGCGATTTTTTTTTTGTATTTTCTGCAATGTAATTTTTAACTTACTTTTAGTAGTTCTAACTAAACTGTTTACGGGATTTTTCTTTTTATGTTGGCGTAATAATAGCCGTACTTTCGTTAAGCAAGTGAAGCAAATAGACGTTAAACCAATTAAAGTATAAAAAAATTTAAACAGAAAATGTTTATAATATTCGCGGTATAATTGAACGTACGTCAGCAAAACTTTTTAGGAAGTAACGCGAAGAATTTATTTTAGATGTCAAAATGTATAAACGTTGAGTTTTCAACAGTGATAATTACCCGCGTTGACAGTTAACGTGAATAGGAAAAGTAATGTCTTAGTTTTTGTCTCAAACATGTTGTGTACTTTGAGTTTGTTCTGAGTTAACGCATATAGTTAAGTCAAAAACACAGCTAATAAATATATCTAGTAAAAATTTGATCAAAATGGATTTTTTAATTAAAATTTTTTAAATACAAACAAAATAGTAATATTAACCTTTTTGGTATTTTAACAAAAAATATTTGAAGAATTACATTTTTATGTAGAATTTTTATATTTCCATAAAATGGCATTAAAAATTAATAGAAAATTAAAAAAAAATTTAAATCGTTTTAGAAATTAATTGTGTGTACAAAAATAAAAAAATAAAAATTTTACAGTGAAAACTACAAAAAGTTATTAATTGTGTAAAAAAAATTCAAAAAATTTTTTTTTCGACCTGGTAGGATTCCAACCCGCAACCCTATGATTTCTGTGCCAGTACGTTCGTATGCAACCCCCACACAAAATATTAACTTCTTATCATCCATGAAAAAGAACTTCTGACTGGCATACATTTATTGCAGCATTGTATGTTGTTTAAAACCCATTCCCAAGGGAGTTGTTGTTGTTGTTTAAAACCTTTGCGATGTAATGAAGGAAGTGATTCATTTAGAAGTCATTCCATTTATTTTTGCTGGGGGTATTGGGAAATTTTTTGGTAACGGTATTCAATTTTAAACAGTATTTTAGCGATAACGGTACTATATCGATAACGGTAACCAAACTTGGCAATTGGACATTAATGTCATAAATTACTTAATGTGTTCTTAATTTGTTTATTAAATTTTTGTTATTTTTAAAATGGTGTTTGTGGCCCATTGCTTAAGTATAAGGGCAAAATGTGTCGTGAAACCAAAACATTCATTTACAAAAATTGCTATTCTGCATTCATTTTTAATTTTCCTCTAAAACAAAACAATAATACGAATTTTTTTCTAATATTCCAAATAACAACAAAGCATGTCCTGTGTGCAATAAACCAAAAAATAAAAAAAATTGGCTAAAACTGACAGGAACACCACACATGTGTTCTAACAAATATACACTGGTTGATGTTAACATGGTTATTGTATGTTGTTTTTATTAAATGCTAACATTTCTACAAAATTTACACTTTTGGAATTTTTTTAATTTTTAATATTTGATAATCATGCAATATCGCAGACGAGGAGCAAGTATAAAGGAAAATAATGCCTAAATATTATCTGATCATATGCGGAGTTTTGAAAGGTTTCTAGGGAAGGTTATTTATTAAAAAGTTATCATATACTGATATGACAGATATTTGGCCAACAACAATACATATATAAAACTGCGATAGTAGCCCATTTAGATAGCCAAATTAATTTGCATGATTAATGTTAATCCACTTTTTAATCTTCATTGTCTACATATTAATTAGTGTTTCCAATTATTCATAAGCGCATAAAAGCCAATTTTTAGTCATTTTATTTTAAACATGTTAAAAATTGAAAAATTAAAAAATATTGAATTGAAACAAATTAATAATAATTATTAAAACAAAAAAATAAAAAATTTAAATATTGGCCGCTCCAGGAATCGAACCCGCGATCGTCTGTTTAGAAATACCAAATGATACCAAAATCACTTTTTAGTAATTAGAGCAATTATGCTTTAGAAGCAAAACTTAAGTGATATTTTGGATGTTGTTCAAAAGTAGGTCTAAAAAAGCTGTAAAAATACCATGGAAGCAATGAATAAAAGTGATTTTTTTGAATTTTCTAGTAAAGTGTTTGTAACCGTCGCAAATGACAATAGTGATTAGTATTAGAATTAATTACACAGTACAACAAAATAAAAAAAACGTTGATGCATCGCGATTGTGATACATCATTTCTGATACATCATCTATATAGTTTAAGAAATATTTTTAAATAAATAATAAACGTTTTGGAAAAAAATACAAAATTTGAAAGTACTAGCGCTATTTTTTGCAACAATTTAAAATGATGCAATATGTCTTTAATTTGATATATTGCACGTTTTGGCAGCTGCGATAATATTCCCTATACGCCTATTTAAAGTTGAAATTTCACTTTTTTCACGATTTCGTTAATAAATAAGCTGCGATAAAAGTAATATCCAATATTTGAATTTGTACCTTCAGTAAACATCTCTACCAAAAAAATTTCGCATTTTCTGTTTTAATTTTAAGCTAGAATTGACTGAAAGAGAAAAACAGTGACTTTTTTAATACCTAGAAATTAAGGAGACTGTGACAAATATTAAACATATGTTCTCTAATCAATTTCAAAGAAGTTTCAGATAATTGAAGTTCAAATTTCTACAAAATAGCGATTTTAAAATATGCATGTTCAAAAATGTACTTTCCTTTTGCCATAGTAAATACATATAAAATTAATTTGAAATAAAACTTATATAAAATTTGTATTTCACATTTAATTTTCTTCAAACCCGGGTAAAAATTTTAATATGGTGGCATACATAAGTATATCTTTTTTGATAAATCCCCATATACAACGACATACAACTTGATCCGAAAAATGGGTCATCTACATGTGTCTAATTATATCAAATTAGATATAATTTGATACAGTTTGATCCGAGATTTGTCCATATCCAGGACATCAAATTATATCTAATTTGATATAAAAATATCTGATTTTATAAAATTTTGTCGATAGTAGGCATACTTTTTATGCATACCAGCTATTAAATTGACATTGAAATATCTATGGTTTTAACAATTTTGAAGACCCAAATTTTAAAACATAAAATAAAAATTTATTTGAATACTTTTGTCTTCTAAATCGTACGCATCATTTTTTTTTAATATGATTTTACATGCAAAGACATCACGTGAAAATTATTTGGCTAGGGAGTAATTAACTCTGAATTTGCAGATAACTAATTTTGATGTTATATTAAATTAAATTATATTTTTAGTACGACGACATATGCAGTGTTATAAAACTTCCCAGGTAGAAATTATGTGTGGTAACAAAAAACAAGCACTGGCAAAGCACAAGTAGACCGCAGACTTATAAAAAGACGCACTGGCAAAACACTAAATTTTGACGCTGTTCCACCTCTTCAAAAAGCTTACTTCCCAGCGCCTGATTTCCAAAAAACATTATTTTGTTTTTGAGTAGCAGCTTCAAAAATGCGTGCATATCTAAAAACGTTTGACTAAAAATATGATAGTTTCAGGAATCATCTATTTTTACAGTATTTAAAGTGCTTGAGTTATGAGGGCCCATAATCTGGTGGTAGGAGCAGGCGGTTTTCATCGCCTCTTTCGAACATTAACATTTTGTATCGAAAAATGTTAGCCTTTACAGACATGTGTAATTCATATGGTAACATTTTTCGATACAAAATAAGAAGAGAGTGATTTAACAGAAGTTGTGTGAGTTGGTAGCTCTTTTGATTATATGCTCGTTGGAACGGTGTTATCATTTGAGCGTTGGTAAAGCACTGTTAGCAAGTACTCATACCACCCATTTCGGTGCTTTGCCAGTGCTAGCCCCTTTGTAATTTTCTACCTGGGTTAGTATCAAATCATATATAATCATATCGATCACTACATATAATTTGATTACCCTAGTAAAAATGATTTTTATATAATCATTTATGATTTTATACAATTATAACTTGTCGAGTATTGTGAAACATATATTTTTATATGATTATATCAAAAGATATTTAATTATATAAAATTATATTAACCAGATCCACCATTTTCCGGATCAAATCATGTATGGGTTAATATAATTATATAAAAAAATATATTATCTGATCCGAAAAATGGTGGATCTGGTTAATATACTTTTATATAATTAAATATCTTTTGATATAATCATATAAAAATATATGTTTCACAATACTCGACAAGTTATAAGTGTATAAAATCATAAATGATTGTATAAAAATCATATATGAATATATAAAAATCATTTTTACTAGGGTAGTTTTATAAGGCTTATGTAGTTGTTATGGAGTCAGATTTGGGGATATGTAATAATATCAGTAACCTTACAAAAAATTCGTTGAAAAAATAATATCAGATGTAGTTGTATATAATGAAATGTGTCTTAATGTGACTCCATTCATTGTCAGATGTATCCCAATCACATGATATATGACAATATATAACTGTTTTTACTCGGGAATGTTGATGCAGAAGTTGTGATTCTTTTGCTAAAATAAATTTAGTGGAATATGGATTTACGTCATATGTTAAGATTTTGCAAGTCCGATTAGGGGATTTTACTAGATTAGCATAATAGGAAAATAAGTGAATTTTTCACTTAAATTGCAAATATATCCTAGACCCTTTACCTGATCAAAATAAGTTGGTATGGTTCCGAAAGCCCAAAGTCTATACTCTTAAACCATTTATAAAATTATATGGTATATGAATAAATAAGAAATTTTAACGAAAAATCTGACTTTTTTCTAAAAGTTAATTTTGGGAATATTTCAAAAAGTATAGCCAATTTTGAAATTTGGTGTTCACACTCGTGATTATCATTCTAAAATCTACCTGAATTGATATGACGCATGCCCGATGCATTTTTAGTATTGTACTGTGTAATTCAAATCAAAATAATAAATACAATGTATCAGTCCAAAATTTTTCGAACTGCTGTGCATGCAGAATGGTACATCTCAGATAAGGACCTTCATCATGATCTAGGAGTTAAACCCGTAAAAGAAGTTATCCGAAATTGTAGCTTAAAACGCACCAGTCCCCTTAATCTACACTCAAAGTCTGAACTAAGACGACTTCCAGAAAATGAGACTGTGATACCCAGAGGACTAAAGCATTTTATTCTTACGGGACAATCTGTTCGCTTCTTTTGATATAAAAAATATACTATAAGTATATGTTATCTTATTAATTATTAACTATAATTTATTTGATTGAATTATAAAGGGTGTTTTTTAAACCCGATGGAACGATTGACTGTCAAATGAACTGTCATAATGCACTCGTTTTTTGGCACTTACGATCAGTATACTCTGGCAAATCATCATTAATAGATTAACGCTTGAACAACGCTACCAAATTATCCAGATTTGCTTTAAAAAAATCAGTCATCAATTCGCGCAACTTACAGACGAAAAATTGTGTTCAGCGATGAGGCTAATTTTTGGCTTAATATACAGTGGCACAGAAAAGTATATATACATCCTTGAAAATGCTTGTTATACATAATGTATGCATATTGTAAGAGAAAAATCTATGCCATATGAAATTAATCTATGAACAATAACAAAAGACTATCCAATTATTGGTAATTATACATTATTTATTAACGAAAAAATGAAAAAACAACATTTAAGGCACAGAAAAGTATACATACTGTTAAACTTAATAATAATATTCTCATATTTTATGAGAAAAAAATCTCATGTAATACTTTGTATGTTCACCTCCAAGTGCTAAAACGGCTGTCAATATGTTTTTTATGGAAAAAACTAATTTTTCAGTAAAACATCCTTTGAAATACCATTCCATACCTCCAAAAGAGCATTTCTGAGATCCATCTTACTTTTTATAGATCTTTTTCGCATACGGTGATCCAATTCATCGCATAGATGCTCTATAGGATTTAAATCTGGCGATTGGGGTCGTGAATGTAGTTGGCGAGACACATTATATAGGAGCTATTTCTTAATAATTTCCGAAGTGTGCTTCGGGTCATTATCTTGCTGGAAATACTAGCCTGGTTTAAGACCCATTTTTGCAGCAGATTGTTAAATATTATCCTTTAGAAGATTGAGGTAAAGAAAACGATCCATGGTTGTCTCTATAAATACCAAATTCCCCATCATGGCAGCAGACATAGAATCCATGATATTATCTCCATCATGCTTGACTGTTGGATTGTACATTTTTCTGTAACAATTCTCCTTTTTTCGCGCCATACTTTTTATCTATCAGATCCAAATAAATTAAACTTGCTTTCATCGCAAAAAATAACACTTCTTCACTTTATTTATGTATGTCTTCTTTCTATATACACGACTATGAAAACCGTTGTTTCTTAGGACACTTCTTGTTCGGGGCCAAAAGAACGCAATATTCTTCTTAGGCAGCGATTTATAAAAGTTTGAATGCGTTTTGTAATGTTGTACGTAATCTTCCAAGTTGTGCATCCATATAAGAGCACTGCTTTACATTTGCCTCGAAAATACTAAGTTTGGTTCTTTGGCTTATTTTGTTACTTTGCCAGATTGGGGCCAGAATGCCAAAAGATTCCTAGCCTTGTTTATTCGTGCGTCAACATTAACTTCGGTTCCACCATCTGCTGAAATCTCACATCCAAGATAACAAAATTGATCTGTAGCATCAAACGTATGATTATTGATGGTGACTGGCTCTGTTGTTGAACCTATACTTAGCATTTTTATTTTGCCAGCGTTCATTTTGAGTCCAATATATTGCAGTTTTTCCTGGAGTTTTTTAGTTGTTTGCTTTAGATCACTAGGCTTGTGTGAAAGCAAACAAATATCGTTAAATGGTGGTTGTTGATTTTCCATTGTATCCCTTGCCGTTTATTCTCAATGTTAATGAGGACATCTTCCATAACGATAAGAAACAAGAGTGGCTAGAATACACAACCCACAAAACAGTGGCACACTCAAAAAAATAAGTTAGTAGAAAAATTAGTAAAACGTCTTGTATATCAAGTGTACTAGTTTTCAGCAATTTTTTTGCTGAAATTCCGTTTTCAGCAAAAATTTTAGTTATATTTTTTCAGCACTAAACTAATTTTGAACTAATGTTTTACTAATTTATTTTGCTGCAAAAATTGTGCTGAGAACCGCATGCATAGGGTGTACGACAACCAGATAGAAAAGATGTAGATGTCGCAGCTTGTCTGGAAACGGAAATGACATAAAAAGAAAAACAACTCTACACATATTCTATATTTAAATTTTCAGCAAATAAATTAACTAAAGTAAAATTTCGCTACAAGTTTTTTGAGTTTTTTTCAGTCTACTAATATTCAGCAAAAAGTTTAGTAATTTTAACAAGGATTTTTTTCATTTGCAGTCGACTAAGTGTTAGCAAAACTTTTGCTGAAGATTACAATTTTTTTTGTTAAAAATCAGGTCTCTGATTTTCAGCAAACCTTCTGCTGAAATTACCAACTTTTTTGCAAGCACGCTCCTGACTAAAAATTTGCTGACACAGCAACATTTTTTGCTGACTTTACTGACTTTTTTTTGAGTGCAGTTACGGCCACCGTATTTGTATTTATATTAAATTATATTTTTGGTCCGGAAAGCCAATATTCGTGAAAGTTTAATTCAGTATTATATTCCACATAAATATTATGTTCCACAAAATTTTATTGAAATTAAAAAACTTTTTTCGAATTTTCTGGTATTGAACCCGGCCATCCAGATTCATAGTTCACACTCTTACCCATTGCACCACAACTACTTTTAATTTTCTTTGCCATATTTACTCTTTAAACTTATACATATTTTATTTTAATTAAAAAAAAACATCAAAATTTTTCTCTTTTCCGGGATTCAAACCCAGAAATCCGCCGTACTAAGAACCTCTCTACCCACTACACCACAAACACTTATTATTATACCCTACACCCAGTGTTGCCATAAGACAATTGCAAAAAGGTGCTAGAACGTCGAAAAAAATCCATTATCACAACCTATTCAAAAGGTTAGTGATAATGGATAACGTTATCTCATAAATATTTCGTTAAGGTATTTTAAGGCTATCGGTATAATAAGTTATTTCGTTGAGTTTTTTAGGGTTAACGGTATTTAAGCTATTTCGTTTGATTATTTTGAGGTTTTTTATTAAAATATTTACTTATATTTTAAGGTTAACGATAGTAATTTTTTAATTTTTGAAAACTAAGAGCCGTCACTTTGTGAAAACAATAGCTGTCCAATAAAATCTGAAGGTCAATAATTTATGTATGACCATTTTGATAGAAAAAAGTTTAAAGTAATTTCATTAGGATATTTTAAATTATTTCGCTAGTGTAGTTTAGGGTTAAAGGTATTTTAAATAAGTGGTGATATTATAGGTTTGTTTTTTCGAATTTTATTTTTGTAGACAACTAAAACTTAAACATTTGGGGTGGCGAAAGCTGTTTTCGTACAAAGACTTCGCCGGAACGCGAGCAATTATCTTGTGTGCCCTACTCTACATTTGCTAACAAACGCTTTTGGTGTTTTTAATATTTTTGGAATAAAAAATACTAAAATTTCAAATATTTTTATGACAAATAATTTTATTTACATTGAAAAGAGAAAAGCCAAGAATTTTTAAGACTTGGTAGTATTTTTTTAACTACTTAATTTTTAAGAAGCTAAATTTATACCTACTTAAAAATTTTATAAATGCTTAAATTGGTACACACAGAAAAAAACAGGGGGAATATTACCTAAGAGCTATGTAATTATACAACTACATAATTTTCAAGTTAGTTTTACAAAGTTCTAGTAAAAAATCCACATTTTTCTGTAAAATATATACAATCCTTGCAAAATATATACATATGTAGTGGAAAATATCCGAAAAATTACATATATTTTGCTGGAAATTTGTAAAACTTACTTCGAACTTATGTAGCTGTATAATTACATAGCACTTAGATAAAGTTCCACCTGTTTTTTTTCTGCGTGTATGTAATATTTATACAAAATTCGAGGAAAACATACCTTTTAAGTTATTTCGTTAGTGGTATTTTTAGGGTAATGGTAGTCATTTTAAAGGATTTCAAATCATTATTGATATTATTATTTTAGCTTGCCAACCTCGGTTTTATTGATATTCACACAGTCACCATTTTGTAGCGTCACTATTTATTTTTGACTTGAAATCAGTACAGAAATTAAGAAAATCATAATTTAGAGATAATTCAGAAGCATTTTCCATAGGAACAATATCAGATTTTGAGGCTGAAACATATCAGGTTCTACAAAAAGATTAGTTTTGTGGACTATTTCGATAGGAAAATTATCAGCTCTGTGAAATTTTTTTCACAGAAAAGCCTTCAGATTTTGAATATATTTATATATAATATTATGACCCCAAAAAAAATAATTTTTATATAGAGAAATCACCTAATTTTAAATACTTCCTGCTGCAGAAAAACTATTTAAGATTCAGAACATTTTGAAGGTTCATTTTTTTTGTTGTTTCTATACTTTTTTCTAGAATATTTTTAATATACATGCAGACGCAACAGAGTCTTAGCAACATTTCTTTTCGAAACAACTTCAGATTCGAAGTATACTCACAAAAGTTTGTCGGTAGAATCTTCTGAAAATGACAATAACTAACAAATGCATTTAAAATAATTGCCAATGTCGTAAAATTAACTGACAAATTTTTACGACAAAATTTTCAATATAATTGACAAAATTGGTAAAAACTACTGTTTTTTACAGTCAATTCTTTTTGTTTATAAAAGTATATTTATATAAAAAAAAAAAAAATTCAGCCTATTTAAAATTCGAAGTAAATATTCCAAACCGTTCTCCAGCTATTATGCTTTTATACATTGGAGATACAATACAAGTTTCTTATTCTTATTTGTAAACTAGAAATATATCAATAATAACAAATATAAACTAAACAAGAATTTTTAAAATTCAAATACTGTTAAAAACAACAACTAGTAATTACTACACAAACAACTATCATGCAGTACCTGTCAAACTTTTTTGAGTGTACTTATTTAAAATATACATAGGTGAAAAAGGCTCATTTTCTCTAAATTTTTAATTTTACCAAAATTTTTTTTAATTCTTTTACTTTTGTGTTTAACCTTTTTACGAATATTTTTTTTCCAATAACCCAGCAAAATCTTTCATTACCAAATAAGTTGTTATATAATACAAATTCGTAGCTCCGCACAACTTATTTTTTGGCGTCTAAACTCATTATTTTTGTTTGGCGTGGTCGTTTTTATAAGTAGTCACGCTTACCCGCTCGCTTACGAAAAAATGAGAAGTAAGTAGTTATGAGATTCTGAATAATAAGTGGTTACAAACACGCTTACAAAAAGTTGAATTATAAGTGGTTATCCGACTGCTTACTTGATTCTTAAAAATAAGGAGTTAAACAAATAATATTAGCTTCAGGAAATACATTCAGAGAAATTAAAGTTTTTGCTAGTGTGTAATTTTAGAACTCGTCATAAAAATTCAACACAAAACATATTTACATGTAATAAATATAAATGTATAAAATTTATCTTTGTAAAAAGTACTTATTTAAACTATTGCGAGTAAGTCATTATTTTATATTTAAAAGCAACGACTACAATAGGCCGTTATTAGGAAGTCATTATTTTACATTACAGAATAATGCAAAAGATAATGATATATCATTATTGGTAATGCAGACAGCAATGAGGTATCATTACCAATATTTTGCTGGGAAAGGTAATTTGTTTCGCCATTTTTTCATTGTAAGGAACCCATCAGCATATTTTCATAGTATTCTTACCAAACGTTAAAAAATCTGCTAACAAGCTCAGTCAGGGTTTTCTATGCTGTATTAATCGACATATTCAAATACTTTTAAGTTGTTTTAGATTGCTAATAACAATCAGATTTTGACTTTTAAATTTGAAATCTTTTATAATTAATCTATTCTGAACTTAAGTCTGAAATACCAAACTAAATTTTCTTATTTTGTTTTAGAAATTCGTAAACATTGTTATGACAAAATGTGGCATGACTGTCTGGGTAAATATATTAACTCACTATTTACAATTAACACTATTCAGAAAAGCTGTATATTTGTAAATCCTGTTCTTTATTTTTCTTCGTTTTTTTTACTCTTCTCGGATTCGAGATATTTTTCATATAGATATTAAATTATTTAAAAAACTGCTAAAAAATTTTAATATTTTGAAAAAAGACCTAAATTAGCACCTAGCACCTTTTTTAAAATTTTGGGTGCTAACTCACAAAAAAAAGTTAGATCTAGCACCTAAAGTGATAAAATGGCAAGCCTGCCTACACCACTACGTGGAGAGGGTATTATAAGTTTGTATAGTATACCGATCGGCTCAGCAGTATTTTTTATTTCAATTTAACGATGTCTGTCCGTCTGTCCGCCACGTCCGTCCACCACGTCCGTCCATCCGTCTGTCTGTCCATGCATTCTTGTGCGCACTCTACAGGTCGCAAATATTAACATATTTTGATGAAATTTGGTACACCGACCTATGTCGGCCCAAGGACGACGCCTATTAATTTCCCAGTGTAGAAAATCATTACTAGATATGTGGTTATGTAACTACATACTTGGTAATGGTAACTAGTTACTTTTGCTATTACATTTCTTATTACTTTTATATGGCGATGTCGCAAAAAATAATGAGTTGTCGTTACACACCAGCATACGAAAAATCAAAAAATATATCGTTACCTATGTGCTTACCAGTACTGACAAAAATAATTAATCTAAAAATAGATTTTCAAAAAAATAAATTATATAAAAAAAATAAAATTTGGTGGTGCGGGAATCGAACCTGGGTCTACAGATTGCCAGTCAATAGCTCTATCATCTGAGCTATATCAACATGTAATATTTAATAGATAAAAACATAATTGACCTGCTGCACACAAGTAAGCTTACTCGCCAACATACAAAAAATCAAAAAATATGTGGTTACATATATCCTTACCAGTGTTTAAAAAATATTGAGTCTAAAATAGATTTCAAAAAATTTTCAAAAAAATCTGGAAAATTATTTTCTATTTGAAATAATGATGAAAATAAGTCATTATCAGTAACTCATTATTATATGTTTTAAAATAATGCAGAAGGTAAGTGGATGTCATTACTGGTAGTCCAAAAAATAATGATATGTCATTAGACCTAGTGCCCATAGGCCCTAGGTCCCCCCAAAATTATATTGTTTATACGCTGCGGGTCGCAAATATTAAGATATTTTGATGAAATTTGGTACACCGACCTATGTCGGCCCAAGGACGAAGCCTATTGATTTTGGTTAACACCGGTCCATGTTTAGACCTAGTGCCCATATAAGGGTCCCCCAAAATTGGCTTGGTTACACGCTGCAGGTCGCAAATATTAAGATATTTTAACGAAATTTGGTTTGCTGACTCACATGGTCCAGAGAAAAAAGCCGATAGATTCTAGATAGAATCGGTCCATATTTGGACCTATCGCCGATATGGGCTATATTTATGATTTTCTCTTCTTTTATAATTTTATAGAAAATTTTGACAGAAGACCCATTTTAACCCATTCGAATTTCGGATCCAAACATTAGTTGCCTCTTAATCAGACTGGTGTGGGTTATTGTATAGTCGGCATGCCCGACTTTAACCTTTTTACTCGTTTTAATATCTAATTTTGAATTTATATGTTTTGTTAGGAAAACAAATACAGTATAAAATTAATTTACCAATACCAATCATTAGTTGCGGCTGTTCTCAATAAAATCCACATTTTGGTTGGTTCTACTCAGTGTTGCCAAAACTTATTTAGGAAAAAATGCTAGATTTTTTTAATAAAAATGCTAAAATATGCTAAAAACTACAAAAATACAAAAATATGCTAGAAAAAATATGCTGAAAAAATTTTTATAAAAAATATGTTTTAATTTGCTTACAAAAAAAGTATTTTAGTGACTTTTTACAATTAAACTGAAAATAAGTCATCCATAACACTATGCGACAGTCAAAATCGGGATGGGATGAAACCAACGGGAAATGTTATATCGGTCAAAAACAAGTTATACGTGTCCCGCCGTTTCGCTGGGTCACCCCTAGGAATCGAGATATATCTTTTTTTTGACATAACTCGAGAACCACTAGTCCGATTTTGCTCAAACAATTTTAAAAAAATTAAAATTTTACCGGCAAAACTGTTGAGTATATAGAAAAACGTTATATGAACAGATTAAAGGAATTATAATTTTTAATTTTTTTAAAATTGTTTGAGCAAAATCGGACTAGTGGTTCTCGAGTTATGTCAAAAAAAAAGACCACCAAAGGTCAAATCGATATATCTCGATTTCTAGGGGTGACCCAGCGAAACGCCGGGACACGTATAACTTCTTTTTTACCGATATAACTTTCCCCGGTAGTTTGAACCCTTCCCGATCACTGACCCCTACCATTTGTCTCACAGTGTAATTACGAATTCAGCTCACTTATTAACTAAAATTTATATAAAAGATAAATTAAAAACAACTCAAAAGTTGATTCTTGTAAAAATTTCAAAAATCCTTTAAAATAAGTTTATTATTATTATTATTTGATTTCCCAACTGTGTCACCGAAAATTTGTTATCTCAAAAAGTTACAGGCGGATAAACGGAAGTACCCTAAAATATTTTATTTCTAAAATTGGAGGTAATGTGGAATATTTTGGTGGGTAATATGAATTTTCCATTCTGCCTTAATTTATCTACTCAAAATTAATTTAATGGTTTTTATTGCATGCTCTGTTTTGCGTTTTTAAATTTCTGCATATTTGGGCATGAAATTCGTTAAAAAAATAATCTTCGCGTCAGGTTTAATACTTTTTGTGGTGTTGGTTTACATTGTAATATTTTTGGTATGATTAAATGAAAAGTGTACAAAATCAAAATTCACTGAAATTCGTAAAAGATAGGAAAACGCTATTTATCACAAACGCTATCCACATTCCACTCTATGAACCAAACTTAAAAAAAATCATTTCAAATTGCAAAGATTAAAAATGAACCTTATCAACATTTAATAACATTTTAATTCTATTTTAAACTCTATTCCTTAATTATTTTTTTTTTTTTATCAAAAATTGGAGTATTTTTGGTCAAAATCACTTCTTCACCATATCAATAAAAAAGTCGGGCATGCCGACTGAACGATACCCTAAACCAGTCTGGTTGGAAGATAACTAATGTAAATGTGATGTAAATCCGTGTACCAAATTCCATTAAAATATCTTCGTATTTGCGACCTGTAGCGTGCGAGCAATATAATTTTATGGGGACTAGGTCTCATCATGTACCGATTTTAACCAAAATCAACAGGATTCGTCCTAGAGCCGAAATAAGTCGTCAGTGTACCAACGTTTATCAAAACATCTAATATTTTTGACGAGCGGACGGATGGACATACGGACATCGTTAAATCGAAACAAATAGTGATTCTGAGTCGATTGGTATACTAAAAGATGTCCAATATTTGTTGGTGTTACAAACATCAGCACAAACTTATTATACCCTGCCCACACAGTGGTGTAGGGTATATACACCATTTTTATTATTTGTCTTACTGAAAATTAACGATTAACCTCAAAACTTCATGTTTTATGTCATACGTTAATAACACTGTGCTCGAATTGGACACTTTTTTTTAACAAGCTGGGAACCCTACTGGTTAAGCCAATTTAAGTACGCTAAATTCAATGGTGCTAGTCGTTTTACAAAGTTAGCGCTCGTATTCGCGATTTAAAATTTCAATATTAAAGTACCATAAAACGATATTTTTATACTTTTGGGATCATTTTTTAATTTCAATCAATCGAACTCCGTTAAATACAATTTTTCGATATTTTTTTCGTAGAAAATTTTAATTGAAATAGTTTAAAAAAAAATAATTAAAAGTACATACCACTTTTAACATATTATTACATAACTATAAAATCCCAGTTCTGTTGTTAAACGAGAACCGTGAAAAAAGGTTTATTTAATATTGTTTGTTGCGTTTTTATATCGGAAACAACATCAATAATATTTTTAAACCAAAAATTCAAATTAATGCTAAATATTCTAAAAACACAAAATTAAACTGTAAAAAATGCTAAAAATATGCTACATTTTTTTGGAAAAATGCTGAAAAAATGTTATATGCTAGATACATTTTTTTCATGCTAAATGATTTTAAAAAATGCTAAATCTAGCATTAAATATGCTAAATTGGCAACACTGGTTCTACTGAAGCTTTGTTTTAGGGGCACATTTGATTATGTAACCTGTAGTTGTAGTTACCACTTTCGTATATTGATAATTTTTTAATAAGTGTAATAAATAAGACCAATTTTCTAGTATATCTACTAAATACATGGTTGCATCAACTGTACACAATTATTAAACGAATTTTAATTTTGAAGTTTGTTGGAAATACCATTAATTGGATAATAGGATTATCTTTTAATTAATTTTCCCTGTTTTTAATACTTAATGAAATATTTTTGGTTTAGTACTCAATTATAGGTAAGTCCAAATAAAATAACGTCCTGGCAAATAAATTTTAATGGTTTCTATCGAATTCCAACCAATCTATTTCCTGTGTGTAACCTTTCAACTTTCAAAATGCTGTCAAGAAAACCGGGAAGAACTGAGCCAAGTTTGGACCCTGTTTTTCTACCTTAATAGGAACTGGTTTGGTAATACTATTTAAGGTCAATTCTGATAGACCCTTTTAATGGCGGCTATTTGAAAACATATACTGATATTAACCATTTTCAAGGCGATTCGTCCTTGGGCCAATACAAAATGTTGTATCAAATTTTATTCAAATAACTTGATAATTTTGAACTCTAGTTTGAACTCAAAAACAACATGGATATACGAATAGACATTCAAGAAAGTCTATATGTACACTCAAAAAAATAAGTTAGTCGAAAAATTAGTAAAACGTCTTGTATATCAAGTGTACTAGTTTGCAGCAATTTTTTTCCTGAAACTATGTTTTCCCCAAAAGTTTTAGTTATATTTTTTTAGCACTAAACTAATTTTGAACTAATGTTTTACTAATTTATTTTGCTACAAAAATTGTGCTGATAACCCCATTTATATCATTGGACGACAACCAGATAGGCAAGATGTAAATAACGCAGCTTGGCTGGATGTAGTACAGACAACACAAATTATAATTAAAAAAAAATAACACAACTCTAAACAATTTCTATATTTAAATTTTCAGCAAATAATTTAACTAAAGTAAAATTTCTCTACAAATTTTTTGAGTTATTTTCAGTCCACTAATATTCAGCAAAAAGTTTAGTGATTTTAGCAAGAATTTTTTTCATTCGCAATCGACTAAGTGTTAGCAAAACTTTTGCTGAGATTACTATATTTTTGGTAAAAATCAGCTCGCTGATTTTCAGCAAACACGTTTTGCTGAAATTACCAACTTTTTTGCAAGCACGCTACTGGCTAAAAATTTGCTGACTTTACTGACTTTTTTTTTGAGAGTGTCATTATTTTAGTGGTTTTAACCATCAACATAAACCCAGAATATCCTATTCCTCCCAATGGTGTATGGTGTAAAAAGCTAGAAACTACCAAAAATTGTAGCAGGGAATAACTTGAAAAATTCCCTGTCTGACGATTCCAAATTTGCACATGGTTAGAATACCAGATGTGCCCCAAAAGCTTATACGGATCGATCTTTTAATTAAAATTTTTTTTTGTTTAGCTTTGAGTTCCTTCTTTGTTAGTATGAACTATTTTCTACAATGAATTACATGCAATTTATTTTATATCAAAGCTAAAAAAGAGACACAATTGGATTCACAACTAGTACTAGATTTATGAAATTGTTTGAAAATTTCATTGGAAATTTATATTTAACTACTCTAGTTCTTTAATATGTATAATAGTTAGCACTAGAATGGTTTCTTTTTTAACATAGGGAATCAAAGAACAATATTTTCAGCCTAAGGATATTCGCATTAAAATGGCATATTAAAAACCACAATTGAATATAAAAATACTTTTTATACATTTTTTTTCTTTTTATCAATTTTAGTTTTGTATGCTTTTTTTTCTTCTTAAAAATCAGACTCATTTTGTGGTTTTTTAATAATGCTTTCGATATATTCAAACATGTGGTAACTTTAACACATGCTGAAAGTTAAATGAACTGTTGCCACCATTGCGTACCATTAGCACAAACGATTTAAATGGCATAAATGACTGAAAGATATTTTTGACTAAAAAAGAAAACCAGGCTTTTCAAATATTTTACGTCCAAGTCAAGCAAAACTATTAATAACTGACAAAATCTTAGTAATGGAGATTGCTAATATCTCAAATAAATAATACGCATTGGGGTCTATTGTGTTTTATTTGGGTGTCGAAACTTATTATTTTTATTAGACGAGATTATATATGCACTATAAATGCACTTATTATGTAGGTAAAGACCGCTGCAAATGTATTTGAAAACAAACCAAAATTGTAATTTTTTTATAACTTTTTCACATTTCCGATTTTAGATTTTTTAGTTCAAAAATTAATTTTAGACTTTATGTGACCTTCTCCGAGAAAAGGGACCTAGTGTTTCAAAAAACCTAGTGTATCAAAAACTTTGGAAAATCGATATTTTCTCATTTTTATCGATTTTCCCAAGTTTTTGACACACTAGGTTTTTTGACACACTAGGTGCCTTTTCTCGGAGAAGGTCACATATACTGAAATTTTTAGTATTTTTTGGATTTGCATAGCTTGCAAACTAATAAAAATAAGGTTTAATTATAAAAAAGACAAAATAAACTAGAAATGTAGTAGGGAATATTTCAATGGAACTTGATTTTATTCGCATGATTAAAAATTAGTCATACTGCTGTGGTGATACTGGACTTAAATCTAGGAAGTGTTTGAATTTAGTTGTAAATATGGGAAATTTTTCAATATATAATGGCTTGGGTTCTGCACAGTGTTGCCACTTTTTGAATAATTATTCAAAAACGGGACTGTTTACACATTCCTTGGATAATTTTTGAATAATGACATTTTTGTGTAGTTTTCGTGTAATTTTACTTTTTACAGAAATTTCCGTAAATTCATTTCCGGAGCCTTTTAATAATGAAATGAAAATTAGTCGATATTTCGATTAAATGAGTTTTTGAAATATTTACAACAAATTTCTTTTTTAGACGAATTATTTCGTAAATTTGTTCAAAACTAAGCCCAATTAAGAAGAAATCAAACACATTGTTCTATATTTAATTCATATTTTTAACCCCGTATATTGTTCATGTTTTGTGAACATATTAACTTCATGTAAAAAAAGTACTTTACTCTAGGCTGGCAAGATCATTTGAAAATGCTGCGACAGAGTGATATTTGGATTAGTTAGTTTGTGATTGACTGAAAAAACTAGTAATTTTCAAAGTTTTTATAATAGCGAAATTTTTTGCTGTAGTTTCCATTATCAGAGAAAAGTTCATCACATTGGTTCAGAATCAAAATATTTTAAAAATAATTCAGCAATTTAGAAATAATTAACCTAGAAAGGTTTCTTTTAACTATGAACGAATCCATATAATTCATTATTTTAAGCCTGGAAAATATATTGCATTTAATTTTTTTTTAGATAATAGAATATTTTTTTTCAAACATAATCAATATTTTTCAGAAAAATTTGCTTTGATTTGGCTCTGAAGAAACTGGACCAAAAATGCAAAATTTCAGGCAAGCTTTCACAATGCTCGAGGGGGTTTGGTTTGGAGTTAAGTGGCACTGTGGGCTCGGCCAGAAAAACTTAAGCTCGAAATTACTTTGATTTCGACCCTGAGAAATTTCATAGTAATCCAACCAGCCGGTAAGAAATCACTACATTATTTCCGAAATATTTTGATTCTGCCCCACAATGCGCAGAAGTTGGTTGGTCTAAGGCCATATATTATTTGGAAAAGTATAAAAAAAATTATAAACCTTTTTGTGTAATTTCATACAGATTTGGATAATTTTTGACCTACAGCTGTGTAATTTTTTGTTTTGCTGGTGGCAACACTGGTTCTGCATTAACAGAGTGTTCTTTAATACTGATGGATGGGAAATAAATTGCTGAAACAGACAACGTAAATTTATTTATTATTTAATTAGGATGTATTTTGATAAAGGCTGGTTTACACTATAAGATTTTCGGAAAGATTTTGCAACTTTGCGTATATGTTTTGCATGTGTACTAAAGCAAAATTGTACCGAAAATCTTATAGTGTAAACCAGTCTTAAGTGGTATCCATTAATGAGATTGAGATTAACAGTTTTTTAAATCATTATTGCACCCAGAAAACAGATTCGTACTTACAACCGAATTTATTGCCAATCGAATGTTTCGGTTGGGATAACAGAATTTTTCAGTTGTGACTACATAATTATTATTGGGGCATTAGAAATTCGGTTGCCATTATCAATTAACTATTGACTCCACTGATATTCAGTTGCCACAACTGAAAATTTCGGTTACCACAACCGAATCATTCGATTGGCAACAAATTCGGTTGTAAGCACGAATCTGTTTTCTCTGTGTGTCTATATGTGAACTTCTCCGAGAAAAGCGACCTAGTGTGTAAAAAAACGGGTTTGGACTTAAGAGCGGATTCTGGTACCTTAAAGGGTGTAGAATAAGATTGAAATGAGTTAGATTTCTGATAAAAATTTATTTACCCCAGAAAAACGTACAAAACGAACAAACATCCTGCAAAAAACTTTGATTTTCAGTTAGTTATGAAACTTTAAATGCGTTCTTCTCAAAACTTCATTTTCTTTTAAGGCAGTAAAAAATACTGATATTGGGTCCTTGCTCGACTGGAACCAAATTCGTTTGTGACAACAATATAGCATATATATTCCGTGTAAGAATAATACAATGTTTACAACTTTTCTACCTTTTATTTAAAACTGTTACGATTTTTATAATTTCGATTTGATCTAAAAGCTCTCAAAATAATTTCAAAAGTTTTCCCACACTTTGTTGTACAGCTTATAGTACAACTCTGTTTAGTACCACATTCATAGAAAAAGTAATTTTTGTGATTTTGGTTTTGTAGATTTTATTTTTTTTATTATTATTCTTACATGTGTTTGTGTCAATTGTTGGTTATGAGTTTGGTTGGCTGGTTGTTTGAATATCTTCTGATACATGTAATATGAAACTCTACTTATTACTCAGAAGTTGACAGCTATTATTTTGATTTTGTGTATGAGATATTTTTTTTGAACGGCTTCAAATCTATATTGATTTATATACATTTGTGTTTTGTGTATTCCTCTGTCCATAAATATAAAAAATCATGGATTTTTTGATATTGATGTTTTCTGATAGAGTAGTTTTTTGTTTTTCTTTCAGATATGTTCTCTGTGACACCATACGTATGTCCATGACATTATAGCATGCATATTATTTTACTCATTTTAATATTTCTGTTGTTTTCTTATTTTTCTTTATTTATTTTTTTTTAAACATATATTTCTTTTTGTTTAGGCTGTTGTCTGTTATTAATATGAACATATGCATATACAGAGTGACAAATATATGTTCATACATACAAAGGTACTACTCAATTTAAAAGAGCCTATAATAATTTGAGTATTTCAAGCAAAACAAATACACATTTTACATGATTTTTGTTTTACCTAATTTATACTGAACCCAAAACTAGAAGTTTTCAAATTTTTTCTGTTTTCGGTTGTCAAATCTCATACAAATTTCAAATAGAAAACTTTAAAAAAACGAAAACGTCTAGTTTTGGGTTCAGTATGCATGAGGCTTTAAGTTTATAGTCTCAAATACTTTCCATTTAAAGTTTTTAAATTTTTAAATCCCCGTTGGAATTTTTAATAAGTTCGGTATTACAATTTTTTTATTGCGAAATCTAAACATGTTGTATTAACTTGTTAAATAATTAAAAGAATGAAATGTTCCTTAAACGTATACGTAAAATAATTGATATTAAAAAAAATACTCATACGCATTTTAGTTACCATGCAGTGAAACGAAAGTGGTAAATAGTATGCATTTGGTTAATTATGTCATTAGCTTGATATGGCGTTGTCGTTGACGGTAAATTACGTACCCATTACGGGTAATGCCAAATATTGATGCACTGTGGTTGGAAACCAAAAAAATCGGTATAAATTTACAACTTATGAACAGCTATAGACGATTGAGGTAAAGTCTGTAGCTAATTATAGAGAAGTAAGGTTTTTACAAAATTCATTCTATAGTCACCCTGTGTTAGATTTACCACAAACTTACGCCAATGAATAGATAGACCATATCCAATATATCAGGGGTAAAGAGCTTTAGGAGCTTTCAGCTTCCCAATCTATGGGCCGATTTCAATGGTTTTAGACTTTTGAAAATATATTTGATGAGCTAAAGAAAACATATAGCACTTGATCAACAAGAGGGTATTAACTCAAAATTTTTAAAATTTCACTTTTTGCAAGAAATCAACTAACAACATCAATATCTATCTACTATAAAAATTTCAACATATTCCGATTACTCTTTCATCTCAAAAACCACATTTGAGACCATTTTGTGATAGTATAGTGGCTACCTTTATATCAACAAAAAGTTTCAGAAAAATGGTTTTAACTGAAAAAAATAGATTTTTTTGCAATAATTGCAAAAATTTAAAAGAAAAACAATGTAAATATATTTTAAAAATTAATTTGCTTACTATGATGTATTAGGGTTTTTAAATTCTCTTGAAATGTAACCACAAAGAGTTTTTCACCTCTACTGAAAATTTTAAAATTTTGACTTAATACCCTCTTGTTTATCAAGTGCGATATGTTTGTAGTGATATAGTGAAAAGTTTATTTGATCACTAATACAAAATTATTCAATTTTGTTTTAGAGTTGATTGGGTTTTAGGCAGGCACCCGATATTAATACTTTTAAAACGTTTTATTTTGTTTTTTCCCCAATAAAAAAAAATCACTTGTGTACAAATGAATTTATTTTTCTTGATAGATATTTTGTTTTCATCAATTTTTTTATTTTTTGTTTTCTTTTCGAAAACAAAATTTAAAAAATATCCGTACTGATATTTTCAGGAAAGTTGAGAATTATTTTTATTTTTGTACTGAGGAAAAAACAAAAAAAAAACGTTTTTTTTGTATTGAGGAAAAAACAAAATAAAACGTTTTAAAACGTTTTTTTTTAGTTTTTTCTGATTACAATTACATATAAATTTTGTAAAAATTCTTAAAACAACATTCATATAGACACATTTCTGCATCCAATGATATATACCTTTGCATTATTAAAAGGTAATATAAATTTCCGCCGAAAAGACTTCTACAAAGCATGAATAATTTTGGGCAAAAGACAAACTGTGGTCATTAAAACCATAGGATTTGTGAGCAACTAACCACAAAAACTGCACTTCAAAAATAGAAAAATAATTGCGGAACGCGAAAAAAGGCTTTATGGTACAAAAATTTAATTTTGATATTTAATCGGCGATTAACATTCTGCAAGCAAATATATTGATGCAAAACTATTCCTTTTTGCAAAATTTTTTGTCGTGATTTTTTGTTTTTGCAATCTAACTAGCTAATTTTGGTATAGGATATATGTATTATAGTCCCTAGATTATGGATTTTAAAGAACCCCACTTAAAAAATTGCAAACTAATGGCGGAACGCGAAAAAAAACTTTATGTTACAAAAAATGAATTAAAAATTTTTATCAGAAAATTACATTCTGCAAACAAATACACTGATACAAAAAATTTTCTTTTCATAAAATTTTTTTCGCGATTTTTTTTTTTGCAAACTAACCACCAAACTTTGATATGAGAATATTGGTATTATAGTCCCAAGATTATGAATTTTAAAAAGCCGCACTTAAAAAATTGCAAAAAAATCGCGGAACGCGAAAAAAAAGCTTTTTGGTACAAAAAATATATTAAAAAACTCAGTCAGCGATTTACATTCTGCAAACGAATATGTTGTTACAGAAATTTTCCTTTTTGCAAAATTTATTTTTCGCGAAATTTTTTGCGTACGAACTACCAAACTTTCGCATAAGATATGGGTATCATAGTCCCAAATTTATGAAGTTTAAAAAACCGCACTTACAATTTTTTAAACTTAATCAGCGATTAACATTCTGCTATACATATGTTACATACATATACATATGTATATATATATATTCGTTCCTTTTACTCCTGCAAGGAGCATAGGGCCGCAACAAATACATATGTATATTGATGCAAAACTATTCCTTTTTGGAAAATTTTTTTTCCCAATTTTTTTTTGTTTTTGCAATCTAACCAGATAATTTTGGTATAGGATATAGGTATTATAGTCCCTAGGTTGTGAATTAAAAAAAAACCGCGCTTAAAAATTTGCAAAATAATGGCGGAACGCGAAAAAAAGCTTTATGGTATAAAAAAGGAATTAAAAAACTCAGTCAGCGATTTACATTCTTCAAATGAATATGTTGATGGAAAAATCTTCCTTTTTGCTAAATTTTTTTTCGCGAAACTTTTTGCATACTAACCACCAAACTTCGGCATAAGATATGGGAATTATTGTCCTAAGGTTAAAAATTTGAAAAAACCGCACTCAAAAAATTGCAAAATATTGGCGGAATGCGAAAAAAGCCTTTATGATACAAAAAAATAGTTAAGAAACCTAATCAGCAATTTATATTCTGCAAAAGAATACATTAATGGAAAAAAAATTTTTTTTGCAAATTTTTTTTGCCAATTTTTTTTTTTTGCAAACTAATTACCAAACTTTAGTATGAGATATGGGTATTATGGTCCCTAGGTTATAAATTTTAAAAATCTGCACTTAAAAAATTGCGAATTATTGGCGCAATGCGAAAAAGGTTTCATGGTGCAAAAATTTAATTAGAAAACTTATACAGCGATTTCATTCCGAAAATGAATAATATTAGTGCAAAATGCTGGTCAATTGGCAAACATTTTAGCAAAAAAAAAAATATTTGCAATATATGTTTGTATGTATATACCGCTCAACAGTTCACTCCAGGGTATTATATGATTTTCTACAGATTTGAAACCAAAAACCAGAATAGTATCTCCACCATAAAAATAAAACAAAAATTTTAAAATTCTATTCATATTTTTGTACTTAGTACAAAGATGAAAAACAAAAAAAAAAACGTTTTTTAAAACGTTTTAAAAAGTTTTATTTTTTTATCAATTTTTTTATCTTTGATATTTATACCTAAAGATATTTTTGGAATTTCAACTTGAGGGATATTTTTGTTTTAAAGTACATTTGAAATTTTTTGTTTTCGATTGAGAAATAAAAACATTTTGAACTTTTGTGATATTTATTTTTGATAAAAACAATAAAAAAAACGTTTTCTGGTGCCTGGTTTTAGGACAATAAGGCCGCTGTTTGAAAAGGAATATTTTTTGTATTCTTAAGGTGTCTAAATATTATCCGAGTTTCAACTAATATAGCACACCTCTTTCAAATATGACCAAATAATATGTGTCAAAGATTTTCCGCGTAAGAGTTTCCTAAAATCCCAAATCCTATAGGTGAGCAGTTACAGAATTTTTGAAAAAAACCTTATATCTACTAACATACTGATTTTGATTTTTTTAATGTCGGGTAAATTTAGAATAGATTTCTGCAATATACGGGGACTTCGAGCGAATTATTTCGCGGTATATGCTCACATTCGTTTCCATCGGCCGGATGTTTTAGCCTTATGTGAGACCCAGGTGAATAAAGATGCTGATCCACAGGATTTTCATATACCTGGTTATCACCTTCTATTGCTATTTATCTTTCATAGGGGACTTGCGATATATGTTCGTGATGATGTTGTGTACCAGTGGTAGCAATAATTGACCACTCATGATACCGAATTTAACTGTCTCTAGGTTAAATTCAAAATCAGGACACACATCTTATATTTTGGGTTTCTATATAGAAGCCCAAACATGGAGGCGAGGAAGGCATTTGATTGTTTTGACTAGCTTTCCAACTCTATATCTCCAATCCTGGAGAAATCTCCCGAATAGTGAAATCGTAGTTACTGGCGATTTTAATGTTCACAACTCTACCTGGCTTCGCCATTCGATTGGGACAACTTCCGTTGGCACTTACGTCGAACTTTTCGCCGCTCACAATCACCTAACCCAGCTAGTGAATCATTTTCGCATCCTTTTCATATTCGGAACTTCGTAACTTTTCACGGGCAGCCACAAAACAGTCAGTTTTTATCTATGAAAAGGCTCGTTGGGCAGACCTCAACGATTTTTACCGGCAGTTTAACTGGAAACTTTGTTTTCTAGACAACGACATTGATGCCGCTGCGAAGATGATAGAGAGCGTGATTTTGCTTGGAATGAATTCATTCCTTCCTTCAAAACATATTTCGACTAAGCCTAAACATAAATGTTGGTTTATGCAGACGTGTAAAAATGCAGTCAGATCTAGAGAGGAAGCATTCAGTAATTGGCGTGTGAATAAAAACGTCATTATTAACCTGCTGCGCAAACAGGTGAGAACTAAATGTGCCAAAGTACTAAGACATGAGAAGCTTCTGCACGACAGCGTCTACATGCCAAAGTTCTTGCTGCTCCTCGGGGCAGTAAGACTTTTCGATCATTCGTTAAATGATCAAATATTCACTGACCCGGTTGATAAAGCCAACCTTTTGGCTGAATTATTTGCGGAAAATTTATTTCTGCCGGAAAGCGATCAACCACTGCCCGAGCTCGAAAGAGTATCATATACTATGCGTAACATATTCTTTCGTTCTCGAGCCGGTCAAGGGTTCATTCGAATCTCGACGTAAATAACGCAACGGGCCCGGATGGCATTCCAGCACTGGTACTGAAACAGTGCTCTTCGTCGCTATCGCGTCCATTGGCAACCCTCTTTAGCACGTCGTACCCCACTGGTGTCTTTCCATCGTGTTGGAAGGTTACCAATGTCCAGCCAATCACCAAAAAAGGTGCGGCCATCAACCCTGACAATTACCGCCCAATTGCAATCTGCTCTGCGCTCTTGAAGTTTATGGAGAGCATGGTTAACAATCATCTTGTTAATTATCTCGAGTCCAACTCACTTCTCAACGATCGACAGTATGGTTTTCGTAGAATCCGTTCTACGGGAGACCGATGGCGTTTCTTTCGGAGCACAGATTTGGTGAAAGTAAAGTAGTTGCTTTGGATATTTCAAGGTGTTCGATCGTGTGGGGCGGCATAAATTAGTCATGTCAAAGCTAATTGCTTTTGGTGTTGGTAATGACTTCTCTCGATTCATATCGAGCTTTCTGTATACCTACATATGATCCAAATTAAACTTTTAGGCTGTCATGTAGTCGCAATACCCAACTGTAATTTTCTTACTTTTCTAATACTAAACTATTGAGAAAAATGACAAACAGTTTTGGTGAAAATATGACATGATCGATATTTCAACAGAGGAACCGACACCGCTGAATCGTATTTCTCCCGAGGAACAATTTTCCCAGAATACAACCACTAACATAAATGCAGTCGATTTAAATTTCAGAAATACTTCTAATTCTAGAGTTTAATGTACTAGAACTATGAAAAGTTATCTAATCTACAAAAATGTTGTTCTAATTAATTCCAGTACATTCAATTAACACAAACTGTGAATAGTGTTCAAAACTTGTATAAATAGCAATTTCTCACACTGTGATTACTTACGATTACAAATATCAGTGATATTTTAATTTTAATAGGGGAGAACACAATTCACTTAACAGTGTGAGTTATAATGTTTATTGATAAGTTTGAATGTATAAGTTTAATATACTGTTTTATATTATGCGTTTCGTCGTCGTCCGTTCACATTTATTCCCTTTTTGTTGTTGTTTGTTTTGTTCTTAACCTACGATAACCGAAATTACATTGGGCAAGGTTCATTGACCTTGTGAGAGTGTGTATTTGTACATATTTTGAGTTTAAAAGTGTGTGTCTGTGTGTGTGCTTTTTGTTGTTTTCGTTCATATTCAAAAAGAAATAAGAAAACAATAATAATAACAACAACTTTCAACAGCAACAGCAACAAAAACTGAAACACACAAAAACATGCTGATTATACTTCTGTATATATTTTGACTTTATAGACTTTTGCCTCTGCTATTTGTAGTTCGTACGTCTTTTTCTCTGTTTTGTGTGTAAAAATTTGTTGGTTGACTGGCAGACGGATTAATGGTCGTAGGGGGGTGAGACATCAAACGTGTTCACAATAAAATAATAAAGAAAAAAAAAAAAAGAATGTGTTCGTTTATGTTAAATAAATTTTGTGGAATTGTTCATTAAAGTATTTAATATTCGCCAATTATTTGTTGTGAGTGTTTTTTAACTTCAACTTTTATTGTATTTGATATTTGTATTGTTGTTGTAGTCAGTCATCTTTTATTAAAAATTTCAAACTGACTCATGCTTTTGTAAATATTTTTGTTTGTCGATTTTATTTTTATCGATAAAGTTGTGGCTTTATTTGTATTTTAAGAAAAAAGTACCACTTAGTTTAAATATTGGTTTTATTAATCTTTGAAATACACTGAACATTAGACCGTACCGCAAAAAAAAAGTTCGCCTTACACCCTCCAATATAAAGTATTTCTTCAAAGCAATTTCAAAAAAAAATTTTTATTTTTTTTGCCGAACGTAGGGGTCGCCTATTTGAATTTTTCGTTATATGTAGCTTCGGCATTTAAAGTCGGATTTTAAAGTGTGATATATCGATTTTTTTGCCTCGAGGAGACCAGTGTTTTGCTATAAAGAAAAAATCCGATGAAAAAAAATTTAAAAAGGCGAACCCTACGTTCGGCAACCAATATATAAAAACAATTTCTACTGGGTTTATCGAAAAACTTCCTTAGCAAAAGTTTAATGATTTTTTGCGAGCTTTAATTTTCTGACATTAGGGCCGTACACTAGGGTTGTACCAACTAAGATCTGGTGGGTAACTACTAGAACGGGATACTTGAGGTCAATTGCCCTTAGAACAAAACACTGGCCTGCTCGAGAGAAAAACATCGATGTATCATACACTCTAAAAAATGTTTGTAAATTTACTACTATAAAATGGGTAAAATTTTGTTTAATTTTACGAAAATTCGGTAAATATAAACAAAAAATGCGTAAACTTTTTTTGTACACACTTTCATACGCAATAATACACACACAAAGTATTTTTAGACATTATGTGCTTATAAATAAACACATTGTGCCTAAAATTACTATTGTTTTATTAAATAAAATTATTACGCACAAAGTTGGTAAATATACTATCCAATAATAGTAATAAATACTCTGACATTTCAAATTGGAAAAAATTGAAAAAAAATTATAAATAATAAAAAGAAAAAGCGAAAACGGATTATTTTTTGTGAATTACAACATTTCCACAAACACATTAGAGTCTGGAAATAGCAACATAAGCATGAAATTGTTTTTGGTAATTATTATTAACGCATGTGGTAGTCTAAACCTCATTTCAAAATTGAAAACGCCGTAAGAGAGACACGGCCTACGCAGGAATTACTGGGTGCAATAACTCCTGCTCAACAAAATGCCTTCTTTGCAAGGGAGGCAGTCAAACAACAACCGTCAACAATAACGGGAGAAAACGCCGTAAGAGAGATACGGCCTAGGTAAAACAACTGGGTGCAATGACTCCTGCTCAACAAAATGCCTTCTTGGAAAGGGAGGCAGTAACCGTCAACAATAACGGGAGAAAACGCCTTAAGAGAGATATGGCCTACGCAGGAACAACTGAGTGCAATGACTCCTGCTCAACAAAATGCTTTCTTTGCAAGTTAGGCAGTACTCAATGAATACTGACTTTGTTGAGCAGGAGTCATTGCACTCAGTTGTTCCTGCGTAGGCCATATCTCTCTTAAAGCGTTTTCTCCCATTATTGTTGACGGTTACTGCCCCCCTTTCAAAGAAAGCATTTTGTTGAGCAGGAGTCATCGCACCCATTCAATAGTTATAACAAATTTTTATATGAATTTTATACAAATGACTAATTTGGACATAAACGATTATGAGAGAATGACTCGGATATTATTATTAATAAAATACGTACTAAAAATTAATTTGTTATTTTATTTAAAAAAATTTTTGGGTGGTGCTTAAAGTTAGCACACCTGTTGTAAATGTACGCATTATATTTTATTTTTACGCACTTTCCGTGGATTTTTGCGCATTTTATGCGTACATTTACACGTGAAACGTGCTTTTTTACACACAAATTTAGTAAATTAACAAACTAATTTCAAAATTTCATTTAATTTTTACGCACTTTCAATGTAAAATTACAAATTATTTGTGCACCAACTTGAACACAATGTGCGTATTTTTTTCAATTACGCACATAGAGTAAATTTACCCAATTTATAGTAGGAGTTCAGTTTCCTACTATAAGTTGGGTAAATTTCAACAGAATTTAATTAGAGTGTACTTTAAGATCCGACTGTAAATGCCAAAATATAACGAAAAATGTAAAATGGCGACCCCTACGTTCGGCAAAAAAATAAAAAAAAAATTTTTGAAACCTCCTTGCAAAAATACTCCATATTGGAGGGTGTACGGCGCACTTTTTTTTTTGCTTGTAAGGTGGTACGCTCTACTGAACATTCTACGTAGATATAAGTTTCACCTACAGATATCAAATTCTTCAAAAACAAAAAATTTTTATAAAATGTTGGTTTTTAATTTTTATTCAAAAATAAAAATTGTTTTTCGACCTTTTTAATTGATTAATTAATTTAAATTAATAAATTTTTAATTAATTTAACAAATTACCCTAAGTTTTGCATTAAAAATACAAAAATTGTTCTTTCGGACTTTCTATATTTTCAGATATTCAGTTAGAATATTCTTCGACCTCAAGTCCAAATTCTAATATGATATTGTCATATTTGATTTTATTTGTTGTTTCAAAAAAGGTTGATCATTTTCCTGATAGACATTACAATTGTCTCGTAGCCATCACGCTAACTCTTCAGTTGTCCGCAAAAAGAAAATGATAACTTTATTACTCAAACCGAGACATTACATAAGGTACAAAAATCAACGGGACGAGAATTTTGTACTTTCGTAACGTAACAATCAGGGAGAGGCGGGGAAAGGTCTGTTTCGGTTTCAGATGGACGAAGTAGTCGATGAAGAAGCCCTTTTTGGTTCAGACCTGGAGGACGCCGACATCACCATCATAAATGGCAATCCACAATGGTGAAGGTATCGCAGATTAATCTTCATCATTCCAAGGGAGCATCTGCAGCACTGCTCTTCTGCGTTGCTAAGAACCTGGAGGAGATTATTATAGTACAGGAACCATGAAGCCATGAGGTTCGGGTTTGTGGACTAACCTTTGACAGCTACAGTACGCTGTAGGTGAAGGGTACAGGTAAGCCAAGGGCCTGTATTATGGTAAAGAACTCCCTTAATGTTTTTGTTTTACCTATTTACAGTGACAAGGACACAAAGGCGGTAGCTCTGGAAACTGGCTGTAAGAAACTTTTGCTGGTATGCAGTTATATGGCGCATGACCAAGGTGAACAACCACCTAAGACTGTGGTCAGGAAGCAGGTACGAGCGGCGAGGGCGGATAATAGGCCGCTCATAATATGTGCTGATGCAAACGCACACCACACGGTTTGGGGAAGCTCTGACTTCAATGCAATACGTGAGTCACTTTTTGAATTTGTTTGTAGAAGTAATTTATCGATAGCGAATGAAGGCAGTGAACCGACCTTTACTGTTGTTGTTCTTCATATTAAGCTCAGTAATGAAAGCAGATTTCAGATGATTACGGATTTGAATGTTTCGATTAGGGATTTGAATGTTTCCTTTTCTGATCGTCAGTATATTGACTTCTCTATTGATGTTAGAAATCAGGAGAAAAATCCGTATGTTAATAGAAGGAGGACAAATTGGGACATGCACCGAGGACAAACTGGGACGGTACGGTCTCCAGGATCCTCCCACATTATCCAACACTTATAGAATGCGATTGATATAGAGGAAGCCGTCTTCAGGCTAACTGAAGGCTGAACGAGGCGACGTCAAGGGCATGCAAGCCGGTTATTCGCAGGGGTAACAGCAAGCCACCATGGTGGAACTCTGATATTGCCAATACACGGGCTGAGTGCAGAAGAGTGTTCAATGAGGCTAAAGGCTAGGGAGACTAGCCTGCCTACAAAGCCTCGGTGAACAGATTTAAGAACCTGATTAGGAAAGCGAAGCGAAAGTCTTCTGAGACCAGTCGCCTTCGTAGGATCCTGTCTAGAACCTCCACTGCGCCGAGCTCCATCCGGAGGCAATGCGGCAGTTGGGCCACGTGCAGCCAAAAGTCACTCGATGCTCTCATGGATGCACATGTCCCGGGTTGTCTTCCTGCGACACAGAGGACTTTCCGAATGCTGACGTTTCCAGTACCCTTCCTAAAGAGGAAAGGAGACTACGCTGGGCTGTCGACAGTTTCAACCCGTATAGGTCACCGGGTCCTGACGGTAGCATACCAGCGGACCTGCAGAGGAACGCTCGACTTATTATACCATGGCTTGCCGTTATATACGGCCTGCTTGAAGTGGTCCTACATTCCGAGGGGATGAATCGTCAGCAGGGTTGTCCTTATTCCCAAGGGGGGAACAAGTCTATCTTCCTTTCTATTGAGATTATCGATGTACACCTTAGGATGTCCATTGAACCAGGTCTGCTATCTGCCCCCCAACATGCCTATATTAGCGGCTGGTCAGTGGAGACGGCACTTCACTCACTCGTTGGTGCCTACCCAACGTTTTTTTTTGTTGTTATCAAAAATAAATATCACTAAAGTTCAAAATGTTTTTATTTCTCAATCGAAAACAAAAAAATTCAAATGTACTTTAAAACAAAAATATGCCTCAAGTTGAAATTCCAAAAATATCTTTAGGTATAAATATCAAAGATAAATAAATTGATAGAAAAATAAAACTTTTTAAAACGTTTTAAAAACCGTTTTTTTTTTTTTTGTTTTTCATCTTTGTACTAAGTACAAAAATATGAATAGAATTTTAAAATTTTTGTTTTATTTTTATGGTGGAGATAAAAAAACCTTTTTCGCATTCCGCCATTAATACGCAATTTTTTAAGTGCAGATTTTTAAAATTTATAACCTAGGGACCATAATACCCATATCTCATACTAAAGTTTGGTAATTAGTTTGCAAAAAAAAAAAATTGGCAAAAAAAATTTGCAAAAAAAATTTTTTTTCCATTAATGTATTCTTTTGCAGAATATAAATTGCTGATTAGGTTTCTTAACTATTTTTTTGTATCATAAAGGCTTTTTTCGCATTCCGCCAATATTTTGCAATTTTTTGAGTGCGGTTTTTTCAAATTTTTAACCTTAGGACAATAATTCCCATATCTTATGCCGAAGTTTGGTGGTTAGTATGCAAAAAGTTTCGCGAAAAAAAATTTAGCAAAAAGGAAGATTTTTCCATCAACATATTCATTTGAAGAATGTAAATCGCTGACTGAGTTTTTTAATTCCTTTTTTATACCATAAAGCTTTTTTTCGCGTTCCGCCATTATTTTGCAAATTTTTAAGCGCGGTTTTTTTTTAATTCACAACCTAGGGACTATAATACCTATATCCTATACCAAAATTATCTGGTTAGATTGCAAAAACAAAAAAAAATTGGGAAAAAAAATTTTCCAAAAAGGAATAGTTTTGCATCAATATACATATGTATTTGTTGCGGCCCTATGCTCCTTGCAGGAGTAAAAGGAACGAATATATATATATACATATGTATATGTATGTAACATATGTATAGCAGAATGTTAATCGCTGATTAAGTTTAAAAAATTGTAAGTGCGGTTTTTTAAACTTCATAAATTTGGGACTATGATACCCATATCTTATGCGAAAGTTTGGTAGTTCGTACGCAAAAAATTTCGCGAAAAATAAATTTTGCAAAAAGGAAAATTTCTGCATCAACATATTCGTTTGCAGAATGTAAATCGTTGACTGAGTTTTTTAATTAATTTTTTGTACCAAAAAGCTTTTTTTCGCGTTCCGCGATCTTTTTGCAATTTTTTAAGTGCGGCTTTTTAAAATTCATAATCTTGGGACTATAATACCAATATTCTCATATCAAAGTTTGGTGGTTAGTTTGCAAAAAAAAATTCGCGAAAAAAATTTTATGAAAAGAAAATTTTTTGTATCAGTGTATTTGTTTGCAGAATGTAAATTTCTGATAAGAATTTTTAAATAATTTTTTGTACCATAAAGTTTTTTTTCGCGTTCCGCCATTAGTTTGCAATTTTTTAAGTAGGGTTCTTTAAAATCCATAATCTAGGGACTATAATACATATATCCTATACCAAAATTAGCTAGTTAGATTGCAAAAACAAAAGATCACGACAAAATATTTTGCAAAAAGGAATAGTTTTGCATCAATATATTTGCTTGCAGAATGTTAATCGCTTATTAAATATCAAAATTAAATTTTTGTACCATAAAGCCTTTTTTCGCGTTCCGCCATTATTTTTCTATTTTTGAAGTGCAGTTTTTGTGGTTAGTTGCTCACAAATCCTATGGTTTTAATGACCACAGTTTGTCTTTTGCACAAAATTATTCATGCTTTGTAGAAGTCTTTTCGGCGGAAATTTTTATTACTTTTTAATAACGCAAAGGTATATATCATTGGATGCAGAAATGTGTTTATATGAATGTTGTTTTAAGAATTTTTACAAAATTTATATGTAATTGTAATCAGAAAATCTAAAAAAACGTTTTAAAACGTTTTATTTTGTTTTTTCCTCAATACAAAAAAAACGTTTTTTTTTTGTTTTTTCCTCAGTACAAAAATAAAAATAATTTTCAACTTTCCTGAAAATATCAGTACGGATATTTTTTAAATTTTGTTTTCGAAAAGAAAACAAAAAATAAAAAAATTGCTGAAAACAAAATATCCATCAAGAAAAATAAATTCATTTGTACACAAGTGATTTTTTTTTATTGAGGAAAAAACAAAATAAAACGTTTTAAAAGTATTAATATCGGGTGCCTGCTCGTGGGATTTATTGAGAGATTTCGCGAGTATAAGGAGTACACTTTGTTGGCCTTTCTGGATAACGTCAGACCCTATGCTGTCGGGCGAAGCATACGGGACTTGGGGGTGGATGATACCATCAGCGAGTTCATCATGAGCTTGCTGGGGCATAGGGTGATTGTATCCACGCTAGGCGCATCGACGGCATCTAGAGTGTGGGTGAGAGGCACCCCACAGGGGGGTGTACTGTTGCCGCTACTCTGGAATCTGACCATAAATTGTAAACTCGTTCAACACCTAAAAGCTTCAAATATAACAATAAGAGTGTTTCTTTACATGCTAGTTGTTACTAGCCTTTTATACCAGTTTAACTCAGAAATCCGTTCGAGTGCAAAAATAATAGTAAGAACTAGTAAAAAATTTAAGGGGGAATTTTACTAGTTTTTACTTGAAAAATTTCTTCCAGCAAAAACTAGTGACATGTTTTTTGTTTAACAAACGATAAAATTGAGCACATTTTTATGTGAGTCGTTATTAAATTAATTAATATATGATTCGCATTAAAGTTTGAACTCCGCGGACGTTTTTATGTGATTTTTTTTTTGTTAGTTTAGTATTCTTACAATTTTTTGTTCGATTACTTTTGAATATTTTGACAACTTTTTCAATATTCAGTGTGTTCGTTTACTCGAAATTCTTACTACATTTACTGCAATTGGAAAGTTTTGTTTACTTTTTGTATTGAATTTTTCCAGCTGTAGCTAAAGTAGTAACTTGTAGTAAGTAAACGAGCACGCCTATTTTTTCTCTTTTACTAGTTTTACTGGAAATGTAATCGTACAAACCTAATATAACACTCACACAAACTCCAGCGATTTTAACTTTTTAAATGAATATATCAAATTTGATAATGCAAAAAAACTTTATACTTTTTGTAAATAAATTTATTATGCTCTTCGCCTTTAAACAAAAATCATTATATGCATAAGCAGTTTAATTGTTAATAGTCAAATTTTTTGAATATATCATAATCTCTGAGAAAAGGGGGTTTTGGTGTTTCTCATAAACTAATGAAGATATGAAATTAAAATTTGGCATACAGCTTCGTTTAATGACGAGAATAAAACCAGCCAAAGAATTTTTGGCTATTCGAGTATTTAAGGGGAAAATGAGAAGTTTCAAAAAATCGATTTTCAAACGTCGTTTTTGATGAATAGGAGGGGAGCAGGAAGGGGCAAACATGTTACATGTTTTTTTTATAATTTGAGGGCCCTTAACAAGAATCTGAAGTGAAATAAACGATACATCCGCAAACAAAAAGTCAGTAGTGAAAGGGTTAAAAAGAAATTATTTAATTTTCATTGTCAAATTCATCAAAGATAATTGAAAAAGCATCTGATGCATCATTTTAAAAATAAATAAAATTTGAGAATTACAACTGAAATAGAGGAATACTAGTAGCAATTCAAATTTGAATGAAATTATTTGAAGTAATAAAAACTCAAAATACGCAGGAAATTTTTTTACATTCGGTAGCCAACCACACTAATTCTGCAACTGGTCCCAGGGACCTTATATGGAATGTATGACTGACGTGGAATCAATTCTAGAACTAGTTTCAGAAAAGATTCTAGGGCAACCGGTTCTAATTTTGAACTATGGAAGTAGTTGCTTTTGATACAATTTCAAACAAAATTATCGGTATTAGAATTGATAGTAAAAGGGGTTGTAAAAGAAAACTACCCAAGAAAAATTTTTACAATCGGTAGCCAACCATACAAATTCTGCAACTGGTTCCACTGTAACCGATTCCATAGAACTGCTTCCGAAACCAGTTTCAGGGATCCTATATGGAAGGTATGACTGACGTAGGATCAGTTCTAGAACTGATTCTAGAGCAACCGGTTCCACTTTGGAGCTATATGGTTGCATTTGGGACCATTTCAAACAAAAATAATCGGTGTTGGATTTGACAGTACAAGAGGTTGTAAAGGAAAAGTAGTTATTCTAAAACCGATTCTTTGGAACAGAAAATTTTCCTGGGTACTTCCCAGTGTAGAAAATCATTACCAGATGTGTGGTTATATAACTACAAACTTGGTAATGGTAACTAGTTACTTTTCTTATTACATTTCTTATTACCTTTGTATGGCGATGTCGCGAAAAATAATGAGTTATGCTTTCACACCAGCATATTAAAAATTTAAAAATATGTCATTACCTATATGCTTACCAGTACTGCCAAAAATAATGAGTCTAAAAATAGATTTTCAAAAAAATAAATTATATAAAAAAATATTTTTTATTGCATTTTTTTTTAAATAAAATTTGCTGGTGCGGGAATCGAACCTGGGTCTACAGATTGCCAGTCAATAGCTCTACCATCTGAGCTATATCGACATGTAATATTTAATAGATAAAAACATAAATGATCTGCTGCACACAAGTAAGCTTACTCGGCAACATACAAAAACTCAAAAAATATGTGGTTACATATATCCTTACCAGTGTTGAAAAAAAATAGATTTCAAAAAATTTTCAAAAAAATCTAGAAAATTACTTTTTATTTAAAATAATGATAAAAATAAGTCATTGTCAGTAACTCATTATTGTATGTTTCAAAATAATGCAGAAGATAAGTGGGTGTCATTACTGGTAGTCCAAAAAATAATGATATGTCATTATCGTTTCTATACTGGGTTATATCAATTGAAAATACGAAAATATTACTTTTAAATTTTAATGCCGAGTTTTTTTTTTTTTTTGGAGGTATTTGGAACTGAAATACTGATGTTGAAATGTTTTATACAACATATTGCTTTATTTGAACAAAGATCATCATTAAAAAAAATTCCGCGGTACGAATATTTTTATACACTCATAGAAATAAATCATTCAAAACAACAGAAAAAGTTACTAAAAATTAGTTAAAAATTATGCTGCAGAAAAAACTGCTAAAATTAGCAGAATTTTTTACTTAATACTAGTAAAATAAGAACAGAAAAGTTAAAACTGTTAAATTTACAGAATTTAAGTTATATTTAAGTTCACTTTTAGTTAACTGAAAATAGTAAATTGTACTGTAAAATCTACCGAAAATTTTTCTAAATATTGGTAAACTAAAAATAGCAAAAATAAACTGTTATATCTACAAAATTTTTGATATTTTTAAGCTAAATTTAGTTGAATGCAAATAGCAGTCTATTCTGCTAAAATTAGCAGATATATTTGCTAAAAAATTGTAAACTGCTGTTTTCAAAAGACTCGATTTTTATTTGCAATTAAAAAAAATCGAAAAAAAAACTTCGAAAACTTTAAATTTTGTGGTGAGTTGTTAGGCTACTAATTAATTAGCAAAATTTTTTGCTGATTTTAGCACGTTAATTTGCTATTCTCTATTAACAAAAATTTAGCTCAAATATAACTAAAATTCTGTATATTTAGCAGTTTTGTTTTTGCTGTTCCTATATTACTAATATGTAGCAAAAATAATCTGCTAATTTAGATATGTTTACAAGAAAACACATCTTGTTTATATCAAAATAGTATGAAAGTAACGGTAATTTTCTCATTAATGCCTTATTCACATTCTACTTATCTATTGAAATTCATTTTTAAAATTTCCCTGTAATAGAAAGACAAAATGCAACCATTCTCTGAACGGGGACAGTATTGACCCCGAGGGAGGAATATGTCAGTTTTTTAATAGCAGTGTAAAAAAAATTAAAATTAAATTCAAAATATGTTTTTCTGATGCAGAATTACAAATTTTTCAAATACTTAAAGTATCGTTTTTTTCTCATGAATAGATAAAGAAATATTTAGAAATGAAACCCCTTTTGGGTCAAATATGACCCCGGGATGGTATTAAGGTTAAAAAGGGATACCTGGAAACTCCTGGGACGGGACATAAATCAGTTGGATTGCGATAGGAACTATTATTTTTATATGACTATAGAACAATTTCAGTTATAATTACAAAATTTAAAATGTGTTAGCGAAAAGCTGTTGGTTATGACTAAAAATTTTAATTACAACTAAATGAAGGTTGTTTCTACCATTCCAATTGGGATTCTCTACCAAATCATGCACCCAGAAAACAGATTCGGTGCTGACAACCGCATTTTTAGCCAATCGAATGATTCGGTTGTGGTAGCCGAGATTTTCAGTTGTGACAACCGAATGCTAATTGAGACGGGACTAATTTGACTATGACAACGGAATTTCAGTTGTATCAAGAATAATTCGGTAGTAGAAAGCAAAAAATACATTTGATGCAACTGAACCATTCGATTGGCAACAAATTAGGTTATCAGCAACGAATCTGTTTTCTGGGTGTATAAAAATCAAAAACTATACATGAATTCGGTAGTAACAACGTTTTAAAAATTCTTAATTAGTACAATTTTTACAATTAGTTAAGAATCGCGATTACTTGTAAGTTGCAGCAATCAAATTTGAGCAGTTATTAATTAATAATGCTTTATTAAGTATTTTTTGCCAAAAAATAATGGTAGCCTAACCAATATTAGAATTAACTTGTACAAGATTTTCGGTTGTAAAAATAAAAACCGATAAAATTATATAATGGTTTTAAACAACTGTCAAAACTAAAATAAAAATAAAAGTAAACAAATTTAAAAAATTAAAAAAAAAATTGTATTAAAAAAATAGAAATTTCAATTACTGTAAAGGATTAAATGTAAGTAATATTCTGCTCTTAAAATCTGCAACGAAATTGTTTTTATTAATATATATTCTTATATTTGCTTTCAGGAATTTGCAACATAAATCGTTAATGAAAAGCGGTTAGTTACTTGAATTATTTTTCTAAACAAATTTTTAAAAAATTTCTCATAGGGAAAAATTCTCAAAGTTTTTGTCCTAAGAAAACTAAGATTGTGAGGACTTTTTCCAATGAAACTTTCAGAGCTTTTTAAGAATTAAAGCGAAAATTTTCTGTACAATATCCTCCGATTCAAAGCACTTTTTCTGGCGAATTCCGATACAAATCCACCGGACTATGAAAAGGTTTTTCTAGCCTGTGTTCCTTTAGAAAACTGAAGAAATTCTGAGGAAGAAAATACTTCAGAATATCACAGGTCCTGAAGAACCTATAAACAAATTCCTTAGGATTTCTAGTGTTTGTATAAAAAATAATCCGAAAATATATTTTTCTATATTAAATGAACCATGGCTCCTATAAAATAGATGATTTGATCTAATTTTTATTTTATATTTTGCTAATTAATATAAAATAAAAAAAAATAATGGAATCAGTGTCTCATTTATTGGATACAAATTACTAAAATAATTCGAGTCTACTGAATGAATGAATTCTCTTGGAAAGAAAACTACCAAAATTCTGTTGGCAACAAATTCGGTTGTCACAACGAATCTGTTCTGAATAAGAACAATATCTCGCAGTAACAAAGTGGTGTTCTCATGCCAGTCAACTTTCATATCAAAAAAAAGCTCAGCGATAGAGCTCTAGACTAGCAATCGTGAGGTCGCAAGTTCGATACCCGGTGTCGCCAATAAAAAACTTTTATAAAATAAAAAAAATATAACTTTTTTTGCGAAGAATTTTTTTTTAACTTTTAATTGGTAAAAAAGAGCTTCCTTTGCACTCGTTAAAAAAGTACTGAAAAAATGTTGAAGTGGAAGTACTCCTCCCCTATCACAACTCAATTTTAAAATCATTAGTATTTATGTTAAGAAAGAAGTACATCTAACTCATCAATTGTAGTGCTTTTTCTACTGCTTCGGCATCAAAGATACAAGCCGGTCCATTATCTCGGCTGGCGGCGGCTAATGGCTAAAATGGTCGGCGGCGATTGATTTTTAGAGTTGAGCCGCAAACGCATCGGCGGCGGCTGGCTAAAAAAAAATAGTGTAGACTGGCGGCGGCTAATCGGCTAACGTCGGCTAAAAGGTACATTTTCCAAGAATTTTAAATGATACATACACGCAAAAAAGCAACTCCAAAAATATCGAAGTCAACTTTGTAATTTTTTTATAGGTACACTTAAAATAATACGTCAGTAGAAAAATCTGTCAAACCGGTTTCAAATCGATTTGACTAATTTTTAACAAATTTTTAGTTGAAACACGGATTTAAGCAAAGATTTTAGTTATTTTCATTTAACACTATACTAAAAATCCGCAGTACTTTAATTTTGAGTGTTAATTTTCACCAATGTATCCGAAGTTTTAAAGACGGCGCCATTTCTTCCCCTCCCGATTTTTTAAAATGGCCCATATCTCGAAAACTAAGAGAGAGCAAAATTGATGAAAATTTCGGCTACATCTAACGGTGTAATACCCCAGAGAAAGGGGCTATCTCTATCCAAAAATGGACCTTGGCGGGGCCTTGGACCCTCGGATATTTTTAATAAAAATTTTCCACTTCATAAAATGACTCATATCTCGAAAACGAAGCGAGATAGATCAAAGCGGACGAAATGTTTGCTCCATTGGAGTGCCCTTATATGCCCTCACATGATATGGATTAGGACCGGGGAGGGTCCCGAGACCCTAAATTTTAATAAATTCTACGACTCAGTATAATTACAGATAAAACTGAAGGTTTACAAATTTTTTATTTAAATTGATTGATTTGACAAAAAAAAGTGTTAAAATCAATAAATTTTATTTTTGCCAAAAACAGGAATAAATTTTGTTAAAGTAACAATTTTTTTGTTTAGCTAACAGACTTATTATTTTGTTTATATTTCACAACGTCGATAAAATTATATATACATTTGTTAAATTTACACAATTTATTGTTAAAATATAAGATTTTCATCTCTCTGCCATCACCTATTAGATGGCCCCACCAGTATATCCGATATTTTAAAGATAGCCCTATTTCTTTCCCTCCCGGTTTTTTAAAATGGTACATATCTACTAAACTAAGAGAAGTAGACCAAAATGGAAATGAAATTCGACTATTCGTAGCTTTGAAGAATTAATTCTTTAATTCAGTATTTGAATTCTGAATTAAAAATTCTATGAATTAATTCACAAAAGACAATGTATTGAATGGAATTAATTCATATTTGTTTTCGTTCGATTTCTTTTGTTAGGAATTAATTAATAGAGCTTTGAAGAGTTAATTTGTTAATTCTAGGCTTCGTTAAAAGAGAAACTAAGGTAACAAAAAAAGTCGCCAACGATGTCGAAGATTTCCGCGGAAAGTGGTATTTAGCAGCTGAAAAGGTATTTAATAATACCATAAAAACGTTGATGGAAGGGCATCAGAAAAATTAAAAAATTTTGTAAAATAAAAATAGAAAAAATTTGTATATACCCAATCAGAAATCGCCAGTGGTACAAAAAATCAAGCACTGGCATACAACTGGGCAACCATGGTGTAAATGACTGGGAGAACACTCATTTGGGACGCTTTGCCAGCGCTTTTAAAAAGCGTTTTTCCAGCATTTGCTTTACAAAAATTTCGGTGGTTTATAAAAAAAACCACTGGCAAACAATGGTCTAAGAGTGATATGCCAAGGTTTGCAACCAGTGGTTATCCAGTGCTACCTAGCCAATGCTACCAGTGATACAAAAACTAATTCACTGGTAGAGCAATGATTTTATAAAAATGCTGACGCTTCGTTAAAAAAGGTTTGTAGTCAGGAGGTTCCGAGTTCAAATCCGGCAGCAAGCAAAAAAATTTTTTAATTTAAAAATTTTTTTGTTCTATAAAATCAATTTTTTTTTGTTTGTGGAAAAACTCCTTTAAGACCAACTTTTTTTTTGCTCTCCCAACGCTGGCATATTAGTTCCAAAAAACTGTTTGCCAGTGCTAGCTTTTTAGCACAGTCAGTAGTTGTCCAGCGATTATCAGTCATTTATGTGTTTAGCTATCAAATATTATATGTCTCGTTAGCTCAGTGGGTAGAGCATTCATCTGCCAATCTGACGGCCTGGGTTCAAATCACGGCAGGACCAAAAAAATGCATATGAACTATTTTTAAATTTTATTTTGGAAAATATATTTCCGGACCACCTATTTTTAGTAGTTTTGCCAACGTTCAAAAATTTTGTTTCTCCAGTGCTTTTTCGGCGCTTTTTGAACAGCCGGTCCTTTTGACTAATGATGTTCTCATTTTGGGAATAGGAAAGCACTTTTTGCCAGTACTTGTACCACCTGTTAAAGTACTTTGCCACCGCTTTCCCATTTGTATTTTTCTGACTGGGTAGTTTTGTAATAATTTTCATCTTAAAAAATACGGTTTCATCAGTTTTTTTTTCGATTTTGTGATGGACATTTTTTTAAACGCAGTCCTTTTAATGCGGAAACCTGTAGAATTGTAGTATCAACAAAACCGCCTGGTTGTGCAAAACATTTTAAAAATCAACGATATCTCAAAACAAGAAAATTTTACTTTTCAAATAATTATGTTTATTAAACAAATTTTAAAAAATTAATATTTTTGCATTTTTCTATCGGCTTTAGCCGAAAATTGGCTTAGCCGAATATTGTCGGCGGCTGAATCAGCTTGGCAAAGGTGTCGGCTGGCGGCGGCTGACCGGCTAAAGTCGGCTGGCTTGTATCTCTGTTCGGCATCTCTTTTTTTGCTGTGTAAGTACTGAAAATTTGACAATGATACGATATAATTTTTTCTAGCTGGAGAGTTGGTATGAAAAGGTTCACCTGAGGTAGGCAGCTGAAAAATTGTTTACTTTGCCTCCTCATTCTCTTACTTATATTTTGTTTAAATCTGTGGTGCCCAATTTCCTTTTGAATGTAAGAAACTCTGGCGTATATAAATTAGTTCGGGAAGAAAATGTCAACAGAAGCTAATAAAAGAAACCGGAACTTTAAATACTTTCTAAGTTCTTCCGACATTCATTTACTTTTTTCTTAAAAATTGGAAAAAAAAATTATAAAATCTAAACTCTTTGCCTTGATAAAATTTACTCTATGCTTTTTTTATAATTGTCATTGGTGACACACATCCAGTTGACCCACTGACTTTGCCACATATATTGTAATACATGCAACTACAATACACTATATATACCAACCCAGTCAACAACAACAAACAGAGTAACTATATATATTTGTTAGTAAGTGAATATGTACCTTAACAATAAACACACAAAACGTTGCATACCACATACAACAACACAAACATTTAGTTATTTAGATACAAACAAGAAAATCCACTTTAACTACAACGTCTAAATGTATGTTCATGCAATTCACTTAGATGCAACACTAAACATTCATTCAAATATATACTATCGCATAAAAGATAGATAGACAGACAGACACACAATCACGGGGAGAAACAATTTAAAATGGTAGGCAGTTAAGTGGACAGACAACGAAAGGACAGACAGATATACCTACGAGCAAATGCAGGGAAAGCAGTATCCAAAACATATCCATATGGCACATTTTTTTCTTCTTCAAATTGATTCCATATAAACAGATTCTAACTGCACGCATACATTCGCACAATAAACTTGGCACAAAGGCACAATTTGCATTAGAAATTAATGGTGTAAAATACAGCACATGGCAAACAAAACATAAGCCAAATAATATTCACACACACACACACACACTGTTGTGGTGGAGAGACTACTTTCCTGTATAGTGTGTGTACCACGTGTCTGTAGATGATTTGAAAATGCTGTACGGATATCTAAAACAAAAATCCTCTAAAAATAGTCTAAAAACAATAAAAACAACAACATGTTAGTGCCACAATTTTTCGTAATTCTTTTCAATGCCAATGTCAATGTGCAACAAAACTTTGATCTACGCATACATATTAGGGTGATACCTACTATAATTACTGTGTCATATGTAGTATTTAATTTTGCCAGCAGACCGACATTCATCTTCAAAAGTATTAATCATATAAAAACAAGTGAGAATAAGTATATAATTTTATCTATTTGGACATATTCCGTATTAAGCATCTAGTACAACCTTAATACAAATTAGAGTTCGTAAGTATGTTGCACCAATGTTAACACCGTCAACAAATGATATTTTTACTATAAAAGAATGGAATACTCATTCACTATGGTGTTTCTAATGTTATATCTTGAATCATGGGTGGTTTCTAGTTTAGTTTTAGCAAACATTTCTACAAGCACAAAACACAATTGTAAATGATGCCAAAAATAATTTTACTTAATAATACACTAGCAGCCCAAACAACCAGTAGTACTCAACCACAAATTGTGTTACTACAGCAATGCCACACTCACTTTTTGTATGTATTTTTGTGTGTTTCCAAATGAAAAGTGCAAATAACCGATTTGAAGGTCATCATCAATAGCATGCCGGGCAGAAGAAAAATGTTTTTTGTTAGCCTTTTGGCTTTATGCCAAATTGTTGATGATCAACAGGCAATAATAACGAGAAGAAATACTTTCAATTACAAATGTTTATGGATATTTTGTGTTTTACTATGATACCCTATAATCCACTGAGGTAAACAGCACTAAACACAGGAAAAATATTACCCGATAATGAAAGTTCTGATATAATTATATCATCAAGCCGTTAGCGTTTCTTATAGTCTATTTAATTTCAGTTTATACCGCAGCTAGATCTGACAATTTAAGTGAATTGAAAAATTCTGTTGGAAAGTAAACTGCATTAGTTTCTTCTACCACTTTGTCAATATATCGCTTAAAAGAGCAATTCTTCCTACCAGTAGTTTTAAACAGAGTTGCCAACTAAACCGAAATATGGTCGATTTTATAGTTCACATATAAATGCACTTAATGCTATACTCCTGAAATTCAAGGCAATTCGAATGGATGAAGAGTATTCATGTGCTGTATACTCTTATGCTGCCCATACATTAAGGAACATTGAGTAGGGAACAAAAAATATCAAAAAATTTTGAAAACACGAATTGCACGATGTCAACACGCACTTTTTTGACAAAATTTTTTTTTTTTTAAATATTTCATAAGGTTACCACTTGTCTTAACACAAGTGTAACACAACACAAATAAATGTCAAACAAATATTAAAAAAAAAAATTGTGGTGAAAAAAAGTAATAATAGAAGAAAAAATAATTGTTTTAATTTATTTGTTGTGTGTGTCGATAACAGTCTGAACACTGAAAAGATTTTCTTTTATGCTTTTTGACAACCAGACAATTTCAGCATACTTTTTGTCATACTTGTGTGAAGAAAAGTATAAGCACTTGTGTGATAATGTGAACGGGGCTTAAGCATGTAGATTATCTGACATTAAAAATTTAATGTTAACTAAAAAATCGCCCCTTATTCGTTTCGGTTGCCAACCATAGTTTTAAATATTGGAATATATTTATAAAAAAATTTCACTCCTTTTTTAAGGGGTTTTCGTATTGAATTAATTTGTTTAAATTTTTTATGGAGTATTTTTCATCAGGCCTGAGTTATTTCAATTACATTTTGTAATAAATTACACATTCAATTACAAAATTACATGTAATTGAAAAATAACTTATTTCAAATTACACATTGTTCCGATATTGGATTATAGAAAATTTTGGAATTTTAGAAGAAAACGAGTAAAAAGGTTAAAGTCGGGCATGCCGATTATACAATACCCTATACCAGTCTGGTTAAAAGCCAACTAATGTTTGGATCCGAAATTCGAATGGGTTAAAATGGGACTTGTGTCAAAATTTTCTATAATGGACCGATGTTCACCAAAATCAATAGTCTTCGTCCTTGGGCCAACATAGGTCTGTGTACCAAATTTCATCAAAATATCTTAATATTTGCGACCTGCAGCGTATAAACAATATAATTATGGGCACTAGGTCTAAACATGGACCGATGTTCACCAAAATCAATAGGGTATAAATATCCCGAGAAACGGTATTTACTTAACCCGACAATCTGGTAGCACTTCATTTAAGTATAACGTTGAGTGGTTTTAATACCACTGGAATTTTCTCTTACATTTTACCACCACGGAAGTAAAACTATTAAAAGGTTGCCACCTCCTTAGTAGAGTTAGTTGAGTAGGGTAAAGGGGGGATCCTTCGCCAGTGGGGCACATACACTAATCCCATTTTTCTCCGATGTTAAGGGAGATAAAAAATTGGAAAAAATATATTTTGTACATTTTTCAATTACCCTTTCTTGACAATCCACTTTGACAAATTTATATCACATGTGGTCGCAGACAGATGTGTTTTTGTGTTTTTTGGGGTGCCAAAAAAATAATACGATAAATCGTGCGATAAAAAATAATTTTTCATTATTTTTTAAGACTTTTCTATATGGGTGAAATCAAAAAATGTGATTAGTTTTTGGGCAATATTTGTGAGAAGCAAAAAGTGTTAATATTTCGGTTTTTTCTTAATCGAATCAGTAAGTTTAGTCATTATAAACCTAATTGCAAAAAAATCTCTTCTACAAGTTGTCGCAATAACTTTTTATGCACAATTTTAATTTTTTTTGTGGTAACGGAGTTTACATTTCCACAAGCAAAATATATAACAAAAAAAAATTGCGTACGAATTTTCTTCAATTTATTAGTTTTTCGTATTTGGGTTATCAACATGCTTTCCAATAATATACAATTTATCAAACTGGCGGTTTCGCGAATAAATAACAATTCATTCCGCGAAAAAATTTTTTATTTTTTTTTAATTTTGTATTTTTGGTCCTATTAAATGCTTTTCAAAAATATAAAATTTTTTAAAATCCAATAAGCGGTTGCGCAGTTACAAAATAATATATTAAAAACATAACATTTCGCGATCAAAAAATTCTTAAATTGTGTGAAACAAATTTAATTTGTCAAACTAATGTCAGTAATGGCTCGAAATATCGATTCCAAACCAATGAAATGCAAAATCAATCGTTTTTCGCTCCAGAAGTTTAGGGCAAAAACCTGATAACGTTTTTTGATTTGACGCAAAATTATTAGTTGAAACATCGTTTGACGCATAAATATTAGTTGAATCAGCACTGTTTATGGTTATTTTAAAATATTTTAAACATTTACCTACATTTTTTTGAACGTAATCTGATGCAAATAATTTTGGTTACGGAGTTTATTTACGGAGTTTACATTTGGTTACTTTTTTCATTTTCTTTCAGAAACGCTTTGTCCGAATTTTTTTTGCAAAACAAAATCGTATGATGCCTACAAGGTGAATCCAAATATGCCATCGTTTTTTTTACTCGTTAAATAGTTTGGTGTAAAAATTAGGAACAGAGTTTACTATATTTTTTCAAATCTTATTAAAGACATCCTTTTTCATCTCGAGATGAACTTCAAGTCAGCAATCATTAACATTATACTTTTCGCAATATAATTAATAGATAACTCCAAAATTCTGGTGTATGCATTTTTATCAAAAATTATGACGAAAAATCGTTAAAGAGTTGAAGTAGTGTTAGCATAGACATACGGAAAAGTTTGTAAAATGTATTAATTTTTATTAAAAACGGCACTTTTCCTCTTCATTAAAATTCTTACAGTTAGTGTTTAACTTCATTGGTTATTAATATATAAGCTATTAAAGTTAAAAAACCTTATTAGTTACTGGTTACGGAGTTTACATTTGGCCTATAAAATTGGTCACAAATATTATGTATTAACCAAAAATTGATCAGATTGTTATAAATTTTGTAAAACAGGTGACAATGCGCTGATATATATCGAAATATATAACTCCAATGTAATGCATGCATTACAAATTAGCTGGTTACATGGTTTTTATCACATTTTTTGATATCACCCATATCCACAACACCATTTTCGGAATCAAACCCCATCTCGAACCAAACATATTCCTAGAGAAGTGGAAAACAATAGTTGCCTTTCTAATCCTATGCTGGGCATTGAGTTTCCAAGATAGTTGCAAGTCCAGTATGATGCCAAGATACTTATCATGTTCAGAGAGGGTGACTTCGCAGCCCTGAAGCCGCAGTAGTCTGAAGCTCCATTTTTTCTTTTCATGCAGTTTGATAATTCACTACGGTCACCGATTTCCGTGAGAGATAAAACTTGTTTTTATTTTCTCATCGGATTTTCTTATTCTTTTATTTTTGCACTTAGATTATTTTACTAAGTAATATTGCCATATTTTCACACAATCACTTGTAAACAAAAAACATATAATTTCGATCACAGTACAACTATGGTAGGATCACATGGTTGATTTGTCATGCACATGCATTAGTGACAGTAAACAATTTAACTTTATACATTTACAAAATCCATAAGAAAACAGCAATAAGACAATAACACTTTCGCAACAACAGTACGTTGGAATGTGGCAAGAAGAAAAATTCACTTTCCATATGTTCTCTGCTGTAGACGTCATGTGAAATGACAAGTTCTACAGATTCCGTTTAAGTTGCTATTTTGTTAGTTTTTTTCGTCACGATTTAAGATTCCCTTTCCTTTTGTATGATGCTTATTCTCTTACTCGGTTTATCTCCCAAGCCACGAAGCCCCAGTAACTCCAAGCTTGTGCCCCAGTAACTGAGTTTCCAGAGCGCTGGGCATGATATCACTTATCACATCCAGAAACATCCAGGAAACTAATATCACCACATTGTGGTATTAGTATCAGCGACGTTAATACCCTGATTATTCAGCCTAATAAGAACTGCCCGAATTGTCAACGCTCATCTGGGTAATAGCGAGAAGTCAAAGAAGTCATAAGAAAGTCATAACAGGGGCGAGATCACCCACCTTGGGGTGACAATTCGGGAGTCCAACATGATTACCAACCAGTCGCTGACATAAGTCTCCACCCCCAAACCCAAAAAGGCGCTCTGTATCGCATCTCTTATGATATTGTTGAAAGCACCTTCTATATGCAAGAAAGCAGCCAAGGTATTTTGTCCGAATTCTAGGGATCTCCACGACGCTCACAACCACCAGAGTTGGATAGTAATATGCGCATCGATGAGTCTTTCCATTGCCTTAAAACAGGAAAGATGAGAGACTGATAATATACTCATAAATACGAGTCTATATACGACTCCAAAATTTGACTGCTCTTTAAATGATCATAGTCTTTTACGAGTCATAATTTCTAAGCGGCTGGGATATGATTAAATGTTGAATTTTGAAAAGGGCTCAGCTCATATATTACAAAATTTTGTATATAATTGTAATGAACATTTTCCCCATTAATTATTACTTTAAAGAATTGTTTGTTTTTGTTCAGATTTTCACCGCATATTTTTCAGTCATATTTTAGTCTGCGAAATTTATAAAATTTTAACTTCATATTGTTTTAAACAAATTCCTAAAATCTAAATTTAAACTCTTGAAAATTCAGCTTTAATTGCCGACAAAAGAATACAAAAAATTTATTTTACTGCCCTTATTTGAGTGAGAAATTCAATTGAATTTTAGTGAATATATTGCACGTGTTAAGCTATTCAACTTTTATACTTAATTAACTATTTTAAAGCAGCCCTATTAATATCGCAAAAAAACCGAAAAATAACCGAAACCGCGGTTTTTATAATTTTGAAAACCCGAAACCGCGGTTTTAAAAATTTTCGGTTTTTAGCAAACTCTAGAATAAATTATTAAATAAATAAGCTCAATATCAAACAAAAGATTGCAATAGAAAAGAACCTGGTTAGATTGAATGGGAGCCCGCGAGAATGCGAGTTCAGTGGGAGGTCAATTGCGATTCTATTAGTCTTCCCCATATCTACATGGAAAGAAACACCATGACCCGAGAAAACTAAAACCATCCTGATCCTCTCAAAAATTTCGTAAGACCAAACAGAGAAACATCGTGCAGACTGTCCAGGTCGTCGAAGAACCTGCTTTCCAATATCTGAGTCGCTGCTACTTCAGTCAAGGACAGTCATAAAGCAGATGATGCACTGTATCTTTCTCCTCCTCGTCCCCACAGGCCCTGCAGTAGTCCGCCCATTCTGATTGGTTAATTTATATTCAACCAATTAAAATGTTTGAAAATATAAATATTTTTGTAAGGTTTTCATACACAAAATGAACAAAACCGTATGATTAAAAATAAAGTCGACTTTAAATTTAAAATACTCCTTTATATTAAGGGTCAATAATTTTATAAGTAACGTTTTCATTAATAAATGTGATAATTTGAAGTAAGAATAAAATGTCAGGAGTATGGAAGTACTTCACAAAAAAGGACAATGCAGCGCAGTGCAATATTTGCCCTAAAAGACTAATGGTTAACGGAGGTATCTAAATTTGGTTATCCGACATCTAAATTTGGTTCACAAAAAAAAAATTGATGGTCATGCAACTTCTCTTGAAGAAAACAACAACAAGAATAACGTTCCAGCTAAAATTAGCAAAGTACCCGAAGAATAAGTGTAAGCTGAATAGGCATTGAACGTTTTATGGTAGGGCAAACATTTCCTGAAATGGTATCCAAATTAGCCGCAGTCGACGGAATGTTAATCCGCACCATAACTAGATCTTCGTTTATTCGAGAAAGTTTTTATAATAAAAACCTGGCATTGCCAATAAATGAAACCGATGTAAAGAACATTATATTAAATTACTACAATCATGTGAAAGATATCATGATAAAAGCAATATCGAACAATATTTCTAACAACAGGAGATTTACTATAATCATAGATGAATGCACAAGAATATCACAAAAGAGATATTTGAACTATATATAAACGGATCTTAAACACATTGACACGGTGCAAAAATATAATTTAATAACATACATTTAAATTTAAATTTAACGGTTCGTTGTAATTCAAAAATCTGTGTTTATCATACACAGAGTTGAATAGAATCAGCTGATATATCTTAAGAATTTAGGTTCAAAGCAAAAAAGAGTAATAATAACAAAAGGATAAAAAAAAGCATTGTTAAATTTCGTTGAGTTGTTGATAACAAACTCGATTTGCTTTCAACAGTCACATAAGTAGACGATTATCAAAATATTAACCCACTCAAAGGCGAAAGGCACTGATGATGGCTTTGTAGCGAAAGCCGAAAATGCGCATTCTGCCTTGCTGGTCTTATCGAATTTGTTCAATAATTTTTATTCTTTGTAATTTACTTGTAAAAATTGTATCATCTTTCTTTGATTTAAAAATAATTTAAACAGAAAGTGATATTAACTTATGATCTTGGGTCAAACTAGAATAACATTCATTATTTTATTTTTCAATATAATCTCCTGAAACTTCAATTAGTCCATCGTTTACAGCTGCCATTGCATCTTCATTCGAGGTAAAACGTTTGCCAGCAAGGAATTTTTTTTAGATTTGGGAACAGGTATAAGTCAGAGGGAGCTAAATCAGAGATATGATGAGAATTAAGAATTTTTCATTCAAATGATTTTTGCTCAACTGTTAACAAATGCGGCGCCCATCTTGCAGAATGCTTTTTCATCTGTAATCCTTGATGCAAAATAAAATGTACTCGATCATTTGAGATGCCTATTGCATTCCCTAATTCACGCACTTTCACTCGTCGATCGTCTAATATCATATCATGGACTTTAGCTATCATTTCTGGCATTGTTGCAGTTTTTGGACGTCCACTTCGTGGTTCATCTTCAATGCTTGAACGACCACGTTTAAATTCAGCAACCCAATTTTTTATTGTTGCATATGAAGGAGCACTTTCACCTAACACATTCACCATATCATTATGAATTTCTTGTCCCGATAAACCTTTCTTATATAAATATTTAATCACACCACGAATTTCTAAATTTGCCATTACAAAAAAATCACTCAAGCGCCTTTTTTGAACATCTGTTACTATAGGAATGAGTTGACAGATCGAAATGAAATTTAACATGTGTTCATATGACGGATGGAAGTTTCCATTATACAAATCCTTTTGCTGTTTATACACTCTCAGAACTATTTCGTTGTGGCAAGGGAATTTTTTGCCAACCGAATTGGTTCGGTTGTAGCAACCGAACCAATTCGGTTGGAAAAAATTCGGTTGTCACAACGGAATTGTTTTGAGAGTGTACCGCCATCTATATGTCGGAACATAGAACATTTCGTACTGCCTTCGGAATTAGCGTGTTACAGGTCCTGTTCTTACCAACTAAAATTTTCTTCGTTAATTCGTGAGTATACTAATGTATTTTTTGTGTTTATGACTCACATCGTGTTAGAAAAAGAGGAGTTGAAATGTCGAAAGTTGTTTAAATGAAAGCGAAAGTATTTTATAGAAGATTCGCGTAGTTGTTCTTGTAAAATAACGTCGAAATCTCTGCTGCTGTGGCTTCCTCTGCATTTCTAACAAAATAAAAATTCAGAATATTGTAGAAAATACTTTCCACCACACACACATACAAACTATTTGTAAAGTAAGTCACGCCGCATCATGTAATTCAATTCATACAGTTTAAGTAAACAATTTGTATTGTTGTTGTTGTTTTGGCTGTTGCAATTGTTAAAATTGCGGTACTCAGTGTTTTTGCCATTGAAACTGAAATTAAAAGTATGGTATGGTACACACGATTTCGTGTTAACCATGTCGCGTTGGGCAAGCAAGTTTTATTTTGTAGAGATCTGATACTTCTGACTACATACATACACACATACGTATTTATAAATGTTCAGTGTGTGAAGAATGCCGTGGGCTGTTTTTGGTAGTTCATTTAAAATCTCTTGTTGTTTGTGCATCTCATATATTTGGCACTTGGTCATGGGTGCAACTCAGTTTTGCTGTTTGGATTTATGTTATACACATGTGTGTGTACACGTATGCGTTTAAATGTGTCGTTAAATCATCAGCAGAGTGCTTTAAGTTGCTGATGATTAATTACAGTATTATATGCGAAAAACTACAATATGACTGTAAACTATTGTTGTGGGATTTATCTTAAAGTTTAAAACACGATTAAAAGTTGTAACTAAGATGTTCGTCAGTATGTATTTAATTTTGTTAAAATCTAACTTAATTGTAGGTTGGGGAAACATTCAAAGTACTCTCCATATGAACTTATTGGCATAAGCTTGCCAATCTGTATTATCACAATCACAATATATTAATTACCGAAAAGTTGCAATAGAGACATAAAAAGTAAATCAGCAAAGTTATTTTCAATTGAATAAGTACACAGAGCGAATTTTGCTGGACAATTTTCCGAAAACTGATGACGGCTTCTTCACAAAGTAAATGAAAACTTTCTTAAATTTGATGAACAGCTTTATATATTTTATCCAATTTTAATGAAACTTTTTCAATGAGGGTATTAAAATATTAATAAATAAAATTTTAATATAATCCATTAATTCAATGATAAATTTCAATGGACGAGTTCCAAACTTCAATTGGTTTTATGCCATAATCAAGGTTGGTTACCGTTATCGTTATAATACCGTTATCGATAAAATACCGTATCAAATTGAATACCGTTACCGTTACCAATACCTCTAAAAAAATTTCCCAATACCATTATCGTTACCGATACCGTTATTTTTATGGGTAGTTACCGGTATTTTACCGGTATTTATTAATTTATATAAAAATGCCAATTTTGTAACTTTTTTATTTTATAATCTTAAGTTATTTTTACAAAAAAAAATTATAGACAATGATTTTAAGTATTAGAACTACCAGCATTGAATTTGTAGGTTATAATCTGTCTTTTTAGGACTTCAAAATAAGAATATGCAATGTTTTTACTTGTTCTCACGGTATACCGTTACCGAATCAGTCGTAAATACCGTTACCTTTACCGCTACCGAAACAAACGAAATTCGATACCGTTATCCTTACCGTTATTCGTTTCGGTAACCAACCTTGGCCAAAATTAATTAATACGAGTATCATGCAAATAATTCTCCAAGTGTTGTTGAATTACAAAAAACTACATCCCTGCTAGCATTTGGAAGACATCTTCCAAAAGATATTAAAGCGATATCTCTATTTTTCATTTGAATGAAAATAATCAAGTAGTATTTTGAAATGGTCCTCTTTTTATCATTTGTATAATAATTCGGCGATAATTGAAAAAAAAAAATAATTCAAAAATTGTATTTTTTGTCATAATCTTTTATGATAATATTGCGGCGATATCACCTTTGTATCATTTGGAAGATAAAGAAAATTTGTTTGAAATGTCTTGTCATTTTAGAAAAAATTTTAACAAAATTTTTACAAAAACAATCAGAAGATACAGGAAACAAACTCGTATAAATAATATGTTGCTCAATGGATTATATATGCATATTTTATTTTTCAGGCTTAATTTTAATAACAAAAAAATAAATCTCTAGGTCAGGCACGTAGCTAGGAATTTATTTCGTGAGGGGGGGGGGGGCTTTTCAAAAGTTTTTGTTTAATTTTTCCGGTTTTTTTCACTGGGGAAGCTTATAAAATTAAAAAAAAACTTACTTTTTGTGTAAAGTTCAATAAAATGAGAGTAATCACAAAATCATCTATCTAGAAGTCAAAATTACCCAAAACTACGATTTCAATTTACAAAAATTTCAGTTTTTTGTCAATACTTAAAATTTTCTGCAATCCGTTTGTGATATGGAGTATATTGTTTTACCCATTTTCTGCCAAGTATGGATTCCGTGCTTATTTGCTGACAAAACTTCGTAGAAGGATAGGTAGACGTGTCTTTAGAGATATGTTGCTAAAAAATGGATTAACCAATTTAAATACTGTATCTCATAGTTTTGTTACTTGATTTTAACAGTGAAATTATATCTTAATACTTTTTGGACAAACTTTTAATTTATTTGTGCGGTTTCCTTGTTCGATATTAGTTTTGAAATGTCCCAGCAAAAAAACTTGGATGTAATGCTTTACAAACTACTTTTTCCACTGCTTCACAAGTATCTGTTAGTGTATTTTTATTGCTTTTTTAGAAGTTATTCTGAACAACATCAACAAATCACTTCTTTCATTGCTTCTAACGTATCCGTTAGTATATCATTACAGTTTTTTTAGAATTACTTCCGAACAACATCCAAAAAGTCACTTAAATATTGCTTCTAAAGAGTAATTGCTCTAAAAGTTATCGTAAAAAGTGATTTTCGTATCATTTGGCATTTCTTAATTTTGTTTTAAATTCAATATTTTGTAATTTTTAAAAATATGTATATATAAAAAATGGTGAGAATTTGCTTTTTAAGCTCCTGTAAAAATAGTACTGAAAACAATATTCAATTGGAGTGCACCTTTTACACTTGTTTAATAAGTACTTTTATTGAAGAGAATAAGGAACAATATCTCGTAGCAATCGTGAGGTCGCAAGTTCGATACCCAATGGCGGCGATAAAAAACTTTTGTAAAATAAAAAAAACATAATTATTTTGCGAAGAATGTTGAAGTTGGAGTACTCCTCTCCTATGACAACTCAATGTTAAAATCATCAGTGTTTATGTTAAAAAAGAAGTACATCTAGATCATCAAGTACCGTGCTTTTTCTACTGCTTCGGCATCTCTTTTTTTGCTGGGGTTTTATTACAATTTTATAGATTATCGGAAAGGCTAAATATAAAAAATAATTGCCATTTTCAGAAAAACGTAAAAATGGAGTAAAACTCGCTGAAATCGAAGATGGAATATGCTCATTCAGGCTCATGCTCATTTGAAATTAAATATTACTTTCCATTCCATTGTTATTTGTATCCAGGTAAAGTTTAACGGAATTAAATGGATCCTCCTTAATAAATTATGTTTTATAAATTCCCTGACCAAACCAGTTATTCGTTTTCATTTGTCTTAATTTTTTTGTAACAAATGGTAATCAATTGTAATTAGTTTTAGTTTTTTTATACATTAGTGTAATTTCATTACCATTAGTAATGATTTTTCTAATGAAAAATATTTCATTACCATTAAATGGTAATGAAATTTTTTTCATTGTCATTAGTATGAACTAATGGTAATGAAAATTTAATGGTAATGTAAAATTCCCATGTATGCTAGGGACTATAATACCCAATTCATAGAACAAAGTCCGGTGATTAATTAAAAAAAGAAATCGCAAAAAAAGTCGCGGAAAAAAAATCCAAAAAGGAAAATTCTTACATCAGTATGTTTGTTTGGAGAATGAAAATCGCTGATTAAGTTTTTTAATTCAATTGTTGAACCATAAAGTCTTTTTTCGCGTTCCGCGATTATTTTGCAATTTTTTAAGTGCGGTTTTTTAAAATTTATAATCTAGGGACTATAATACACAATTCATAGAACAAAGTTCTGTGATTAATTGAAAAAAGAAATCGCGGAAAAAGTCGCGGAAAAAAATTTCCAAAAAGGAAAATTCTTACATCAGTATGTTTGTTTGCAGAATAAAAATCGCTGATTAGGTTTTTTAATTCAACTTTTTTACTATGAAGACTTTTTTCGCGTTCCGCGATTATTTTGCAATTTTTTAAGTGCGGTTTTTTAAAATTTATAATCTAGGGACTGTAACACACATTTCATAGAACAAAGTTCGGTGGATAGTTGAAAAAAAGCAATCAATTCATCCCATTTTTTTTTGTAAACAAATGCTTTTTTTTAATCAATTGTTCATAGTTTTAAGGCATTAGTACGATTTCATTAGCATTAGTATTACAGATTGTAATGCCAGAAAATTTCAGTACCATTAAATGGTAATGAAATTTTTTTGCCATTGGCATTAGTCAACTAATGATAATGAAATTTCAATGCCAATGAAAAAATCCCAAGTATATAAAATTTTTCTGTTTGATTATATATGTTCTTCTGTTGGAATAAATTAGTTTAACCTTTTGTAGAATACTTATTAATGTAAAGTTTTGGATTTCTGGCTGAAAGGTTTATAACGACGAGTTTCTTCCACTTGCTGAGATAAGCTCGCGGGGTTAGGGTACTTCACAGAAATTAATTTTACCCAGTGACCAAGAGAAAAAGTCGTGATTTAAAATGATATAAATCTTAACTAATTTATTACTAAACTAAATTCAAGTATAAATATGGAATAGACAAATAGAGAAAAAAATAAAGAGAGAGAGGTTTAGATGCGTATCACATGCGGGTTTTCCCAAGGACAGCGGCCGGGGACGGCACGCTTCCTCTGTGGAACGTCGACTATCGGAGGACGACGACCTGGGACAGCACGTCTCCTCTGTTGAGCTGTGTCTAGGTGAGGACAGCGACAGGAGAAGGCACGCCTGCTCTGTGTAGCTTCGATTGCATGAGGACAACGACTGGGAACGGCCTGTCTCCTCTGCTGAGCTGCACCTAAGTGAGGACAGCTACCGGGGACGGCAAACTTCCTCTGTGGAACTTCGATTGCAGGAGGATGGCGACCTGGGACGCCTCCTCTGTAGATTTGCGGACCTAGGACATTCAAAGATATTCGTAAGGACCTTCCAAGATATTGGTAAGGACCTCCAAGGATATTCGTAAGGACCTCCAAAGATATTCGCAAGGAACTGTTCGCAGAATCTTCCAGGATGTAGAAGCTACCTAGAATGGCACGCTTCCAGTGAAGGATCTAGAGGAGAGGGGGAGTTTACCTTGTTTACTCGTTCATGACAGCAGCCAACTGATCAAGACTTCTGTGATGTTCCGCTTTATATACCCTTTGAGTACACCGAGGTATACTTGAGAATTCCTAGGCAAAATAACGAGGTATGTTCTTCCCAAATATCTTTCCTCAGTGGATGTCTACGCTAAAGAGGAAACCTATATTCAAATTTTACCAAACTGCAGCGGTTTGAAACAATTTTCCATTTTTACCATATTCTTATCGGAAATTTTAAAAATATTTCCTTTACTGATTTAGCGAACACCTATTTATACCATGTTCCTGATTAAACATTTTAAGAAGTGCCATATGAGTGAATTAGCTCCAAATCCAGGGAATAAATACATAGATTTTAATAATTCCAGCCAAATATTTCATGTATACACCTGGGAAGAAATCTACATGCTAAATCAGTCAGCCAGCCTGTGAGTCATGTTACTCTTTTATATATGATGAAGATCTATAACTTCATAGTATTAACAGGAGTTAAAACATATAAATTAACTCACTTATATACGAAACCTAAATTTTTATATTTTGTGTTATGCAATAAACAAATAAGCACGCTTGAGCATATTTTACACACCGGTAAATAGGCCTCTTAAATACCTTTCGATTGACATCAAAATTTCTTATAGTTACTTTGGAGCAAATATGAAATAAAACGAAAAATTGGGCCACTTTTTACCCCATTTTATAACCCTTAAATACGAGATTGGGCAGCTAAAAAAAATACGTGTGCTTTAAATTTTTCTCCTCTACATCATATCCGTAGCTCATTAAGATCTGCAGGTCCGCATTGGAAGTATTTCCTTGTAAATCAATAGAGTTTGGCTAATTTAAAAAAAAAATATATATTTTTTTTTTATTGAAATAGAAAGCTCAATTTATTTAAAAACCGGACGAATTTTTTTATCCAAGGAATATTTTAGGTTTTTTAATCACTATCAAGCTCGAATTAAAAGCCTTGTGTTTGTTAGTTCATCGCCTTACCCCTTCACTTAAATAAACCATAATAATACAAACAGTTTTAAAAAGTTTCCAATATTCCATTTTGCAAATTCAGAATAAAAATTTTATTTGAATCTTCCTATAATCAAATTGAAATTTTTAAATTTATTTGAATGTTCCTCTCAAATTTTATTTTTTTTAATTAAAATTAGGTACATAAAGTTTTAAAGCGATTATGGTGTATATGTCTAGACGCCCAGACATTGGTATGTCTTTAGTTTTGTAGTTCGCGGTACTGACAATTAGGCAGTTAGTCATCGCGATTTAAGAAAAAAATATTACGATGATGACAAATAGCTAGTTTAACAGCACGAGTTAACCCTCTAACCGGCAAGCCCGCCTCCAGGCGGGGTATATTAAATTGACCACAAATGCACCAAATGAGTATTTTATAATAAGAAATTAAGTTTTTTCAATAGAAAACAAAATTTATTAAATTTTTCGTTGATAATTTTTTTGTGTAGTGTGAACGGTTTGGAAGCGAGAAGGTGTCCAAAATTATATTTCGTAAAATTTCGAAAAATAAATATTTTAAAACTAACAAAATTTTCAAAAATCTCAAAAACTTATTTAAATTGACCAAAACAATTGATAATGAACACAAACTAAGATTGAAGCTTAGACTATTCAAAAAATTCCTTACCTGGGTCCAATGACACACAGGATTCCATAAGGATATCTTTAAAGGACATCGCCTTAACTTGAAAACTAATTGACGCATTTTTCTGAAATTTGGTAAATAGAATATATTTGGCATAAGTAGCAAAGCTTATAAATTGGAATAATATATAATGAAGTTAAGATGCGTTTTCGCTCAATTTCGCATTTTTCGAAAAACGAAAATCGCTACATCCTCTTAAGTAACAATACAAAAAATGTAATTTTTTTATTGTAATTACATCTTGGTAAGAGAAATAATTTATGCTTAAGCCTAGTAATTTTTATGAGCTATTTTTCGAGATTCCCTCTTAACCTATTTTGGCCCATATCGCCTAAAATAGACAACGAAAAAAAAATGTTGTAGAAGAACTTATTGTTTATTTTTCGTGAGGAACACATTGTATAAATCTCATTGCAAAAAAGCTTAGGGCGGTTAGAGGGTTATGAATAAATTCTTGTGATGATTAAAAATAGGCAGTTTGTCAGGGTCATTTTACAAAATTTGTTTTTTTTTTACAAAAATTTCGGTGGTTTATAAAAAAAACCACTGGCAAAGATGGGTTTAGAGTGATATGCCAAGGTTTGCAACCAGTGGTTATCCAGTTCTACCAAGTCAGAAATTGCCAGCGCTACAAAAGTCCATTCACTGGTAGAGCAATGATTTTATAAAAATGCTGACGCTTCGTTAGAAAAGATTTGTAGTCAGAAGCTTCCAAATTCAAATCCGGTTGCAAACAAAAAAAAAAATTTTGATATGATTTTTTTTTAATTTAAAAATTTTTTTGTTTTATAAAATCAATTTTTTTATTTGTAGAGAAGCTCCCTTAAGACCAACTTTTTTTTGCTTTCCCAACGCTGGCATATTATTCCAAAATATTGTTTGCCAGTGCTAGCATTTTAGCACAGCCAGTAGTCCAGTTGTTATCACTCATTTATGTTTTAGCCCAGTGACGTTCCCTCTAATGTGAGGAATGTTCTCTGCACACCCTAAAAATATTTCATATGTTTGTAAATTTAAAATTTTTATAAATTTTCCCACACCGATAAAATTTCTCAGTTGCTCAGTTAAAGAATTTCTCTGTTAAAACAGATAATTTTCAAATTAACTGAAATAATTGTTATCAACTAATATTTTAGGTAAAACAAACTTATGTTTTGTTACCGTGTAAATTTAAATTAAGAAATTTGAAATTGTCAAAAAAGTTTTAAAAACACATTTCAAAAGAACCAAAAACAAATTTAAAGTTGGTTTTCTTTTTTTTTTTTGTGAATGTGATCATGGAGAAGAACTTCTTTCTGATCTACCACGGGCAACCATTAATTGAAAGGTAAATAAAATCCGGATAAAGGGAAATATTTCAAGATAAGCTTTAGTTTTTCCATAAGTGTTTTTGAGAAAATTTATATCTTTTTTTATTTTGTATAGGGGACGCGGAAAAAATCCTATACAAGAGAATGGAATTAGCGGAACTATACGAGACCCATAAAAAGAATAAAAATTTAATTTGTGTTCATATAAATATTATGTCAAATTACGCTAAATCGCTGGACGAATTAGTTAATTTTGTTATTTGGTGCATAATTTTGCCAAAATAATAAAAATTTCAAACAATTTAAGTTAAATTCTTACTTGTGGTCATAATTCCTTTAAAATAAAAAAGAGATACATTTTCTAAAAATATCGTTCTTGGTTGATTGTTACTATTATTTTTTTTTTTTTAATTTAACTAAACAATCGTTTAAAATAACGGATTTTTCAGTTCAATATTTTGACTCTATTTTCAACTAACGATTCAGTTATACACAATTAATTTTATTAACTGAAGCTCAGTAAGGGGTATTTCACCTGAAACTCAGTTGAAAATGTAGTTGCCAGTGACTGAGAAATTTTTTCGGTGCAGGGTTCTATATTTCCGCACATCAGGCACTTACTGTACCTATTTATATTAAGTAGATCGTGTACTGATGTGATGTATTTTTTATACATACACGATGTTCAAGACTACATACACGATGTTCCTACGAAAATAAATGTTATTACTACTCTGCAAGTAGTAGTAACAAGCAAAAGAATAATTTGTGCGACAAACCTAACAGCACATTCCTGCTAGGAAAAAATATTTGTTGAGCAACATAGTTTAAACACAAATATATGTTAGAAATGTGCTGTAAAAAATGTCGAACCAAAACACACAAAAAAAACACACACAACGTTGCAGAGAAAACACGAATACATACAAAAACATATTGTGCGTTGAAAAGAATTGCACATATTAGTAAAATAAATACAGCTAGGGCTTGGAAGAAATATTTATAAATGAATTCATTTTATGAATCAGTGAATAATTATAGGCATAGTAAGTGGTCGTAAAATCTAAGAAAAAATCTGACTACAAAAAATAGGAAATCAAAATAGCAAACAAATTAATATTGCCTCATTGCAGAGATGAAATTTTTATTATGTTATTAATTAATTTAATTTTTTAAAGAATTTTCTTCATTTTGCGGAGAAGTAAATTTTAAATACTTAAGAATTAAATAAAAAGAAATATTTAAAACAAAAATTAACTTCCTAATTTTTCATCTCTCTTCTATTGTAATTGAAAAAACCCTAAAAATAGTAATACACTACTTGTTATCCAAAAAATAACAATTAATTTCAAAATGGAAATCAAACTCAAATGATTCTTTCTGCAAATCGAAAAATTGCAATTTCTTTTTAAATCTTTATTTTAAATTAATAAAATTTACATAATGACCAAAGAACAGCTTTCGTATTTTGTAACTAGCAATTTTAAATGAAAAAATGTCTTTTGAAATTCAAAAAATATCATTTGAAATTAAAAAAATATTATTTCAAATTCAAAAAACACCATTTAAAATTAAAAAAAAAAATTGGAATAAAACAAGACAAATGAAATTAAAAAAAATACAAATTGTTATTCACAAAATTCTAAACGAAATAAAAAAATACCAATACCGTTTAATATTCAAAAAACATCAATTCGAAATCAAAAAACACCATTTGCTACTAAAAAATACCAATTGAAATTAAAAAAAATATCAATTAAAAAGCAAAAAACCAAATGAAATTGAAAAATATCAATTGCATTTCAAAAATACCACATAAATTAAAAAATATAAATTTAAATTCAAAACATACTAATACTGAATTTCGACTCAGCAAAACCAGGTGGTTTTTGTACAAAACTAAATTAAAAAAGCCAATTCATTTACACTGAATTTTTAGTTTTTGTTTGTCACATCATTTTTTTATTAAACACTTTTCTTTATGTTTTTATGGCTAAATTAAATTGAAAAAAATTATTAAACATTTAAAAATGTACAATTTTAAACTAAAACTGAAATATTAAAAAAAAAATAAAAAAATATATTTTTGACACTTGCTTTAATTCTGTATTCGTTGTAACAGGGTGTATCGAAAATTAGTTATATAAGAAATCGGATGTATCAAAAATACAAATTTCAGATATTTTTACGTGGTTTTTGGCAAAAACCAGGTAGAATCTGGTTTTCAGTTTGTATGAAAATTATATGGAAAAACTAAATTAATTTTATAGTTTTCGGCTCAAAACCTAAAAATTACCAAAAACTACTAGTTTTTGCTCAGTCTAAATATACTATGAATGAAATAAAAAATATCAATTGAAATTAAATAAACGTAAACTGAATTTAATTTGGTACTTTTTGTGCTTTTTTATTTCGATTTTTTTTTTTTAATTTCAATTGGATTTTTTTTTTTTTTTGATTCATTTGGTAGTTTTTACCTTTAAATTTTATTGGATATTTCTTGAATTTCAAACGGTAGCTTTTGAATTTTATGAATTTGAGAATTTGAATTTTAAAAATTTCATTAAAAAATCGTAGTTTTTGTAATGCAAAAAAATAGATAGACAATTTAAAAAAAATTAATTAAAAAGCATAAAAAATGAAAGGTGAAAAATAAAAAAAAAAACAATAAAAACATATGAAAAGAAGAACAAAAAAACGGCACCCCATTTATAACGATCTGGTATTGGTCTTGGAAGAAACCAAGAATAGACTTATTTAAACCCGTAGGACACTTGCTTAATTTTGTACTGAATTGATATAGGATTGATGAAATGAAACAATAAATATTAGAGGGAGTAAAAAATATAATTTATAAACGAAGTTTGTTCGAACGGAAAATCGCTAAAAATTATTAAAAATCGTTACAAACACGGAAAAAACGCTAGAAACAGAGAAAAACTTAGAAAATTTACAATATTATTACAAAAAAACGAATTTACTAACATACTTAATTGGCGTTATCTTTACATAAAAGAATGTAAATTGTACTCCGCCAATGAATAAAATTGTTTTTAGTAATATTTTTAATTTAAGGTTATTTTTTATGGTACTTGATTTACAAAAAAATGCGGTTGCCAAATAGAAATATCGCTACTGTCATAAGGTGCAAATGTAAACGGTCAAGAATTCCGGTCGATATTTGCATTGAAATCTCGTAATTTAAAAATAGAAATCAACGCAGAATTAAAGGTAAACTTTTTTAATTTTTTTTATCGTTTATCATTGATTTCCCTGATACGCAAGTATGGTTATACTTTTTACACTTGTGGAATTTTCCTATGACCATAGACTTGCACTGTTCTCAAATATTTGTGGAGAACACCCAATTAAAAACTTCGCCGAACGTCCCTGGTTTAGCCACCAAATATTATATGTCTCGTTAGCTCAATTGACAGAGCTGTGGTCTGCTAATCTGACGGCTTGGGTTCAAACTACGGTAGGACCAAAAAACAAATTCATAGGAACTTTTTTTAAATTTTATTTTGGAAAATATATTTCCCGACCACCTATTTACTGGTTTTGCCAGCGTTTTCCCAATGTTCAAAAATTTTGTTTCTCCAGTGCTTTTCCGGCGCTTTTTGAAGAGCCGGTACTTTGTCTAATGATGTTATCCTTTTATTTTTTTATTCTAAATTTTTTATTTGAATAAAAAAAATTTGCTTGTGCCGGGCATCGAACCTGCGACTCTAGATTGCCATTTGAGCTATCGCGACATGTATACAAAAAAATTTAAATTTCCGAAATTTCATGCATTGTTTAATAGAAAAACGTGTGCTATTTTTGACCCGAATTTATAAATGTGATATTGCGCACGTATAGAAATAGAAATCACGTACTATTAATTTTTTCCCTCTACAACAAATTCGAATCTAGTTAAGATCTGCAGTTTGCACCATTTCTTATGTAGTTCCTTTGTTATTTTTAAATAAAAGCTTTACCAATCATTCGGTTAAATACTTTTGTAAAATAAAGACAAGTTAATTGAATGAGTTCCTTAACCTAACCTTTTTGAGATATGTTGTACATAATATATAAATTATGTTCAAAAGATGAATTTTGTATATGAATATATATGTATTTTTGCAACCGCACTTTAAGAGTACTCGAGAAAAAAAAACTGACACCAAAAAGTAACTCTTAACATTCTTATGCAAAAATTACTTGTAGTACTACACTACACATACCATTACTTCATTCACAAACACATTCACAATCATATACATATATTCATATAAATGTATATGCGACATAAGCCACTCAAGTGAAGTGAAAAAAACATAAACGAAAGTCTCAGTAAAATAACCAAAACGACCAAAAAAATAAAATAGAGGCAACAAAAACAAAAAATCATTAACAAAATACACACTAAAAATTCAAAACCCAGTATGGAATATTAAAACAAGACAAACTTAAGCAGGCACACCCACACCAAATTTGCCATCATATGAATACCCTTAAGTACTCATAGTGGTAGAGTATTTTAAAAGAGTCAAACGCTATGGGATGGAAATTTCATTTAGAACTTAGTTGATAAGCAAACAAGTCTATGAATTGTTTTTTTTTTTTTTTTTTTTTTTTTTTAAGAGAAGCAACACTCAGGAAATTCTTCCTATTAATTAACGTGTTGCTTCCTTTGGAAAGGGGATAGAGGCGAAGTGCAAAGTGGTGAAAGATGAAGGGCTTCAAATAGGGCAACACTGCAATTGCGCGAGATGTTGAAGCTTAGAACAGTTGTTGCGCGCCATCTGATGAAGAGTTGGCGGACTTTGTTGAAGCTTTTTAGTTCATAGCCCTGTTATATTATTTTACTTCGGTGGGGTTAAGTGCTATGGGAACACCGAAGGAGGACGCTGCGATATGTATGAGGGATAGAAAAAACTCATGCATATTATTATTTTTCATAAATTGATGTTGCCTTGGTTGGGGCTCGAACCCGCAACCTTACGTGTAACAGTCCAACGCGCTAACCATTACACCACAGCGCCCCCTGCTGTTGCAAGTGTTGCTATTTCAAATGATTTTGAAATACTTGTTTTATTCGTTGTTCTTCACTATATTAAACTGTGTTTGTTCTGCGACCCATAGTGCCCATCAACTAATATTCAAACAGATACAAACGGACAAATGACAGACATTTATGCGAACAAACGGACAGACGGATGGATAAATAAACTCATAGACACAAAACAAAATAGAAAAACACAGACTTTGGCAAAAACCGAAAAAATGTACACAAATTCAAAAATATGCTTTTTTATGCACTCTTTCGTAGAATTTTTTTTTTTTTCAAAATTATACATAGAAGTGTGTGTTTGAGTTGGAGTCGGGTTAATGTCCTCCAAAACATTTTAAAAACATAACGCAAAAAAATACGAAAAACGCATGCTTTGCTAAAAAAAACATACAGTAACAACAAAGTGAGAGTCTTTATAGGGGACAAACGACAGGGAGAGCGGGAGTTCGAAGTTTTGAGGGGAGAAATGTCACAGCTAGAAAAAAGTTTACTACACTTTGCTAATACTTCTATGCTTTGCAGCACTTCAGACACGGAGACAGTCAGACGGAAAACAGCAAGTATAGTAAATGAAAAACAAAAAAACTTACATACGAACGGATGGTTGTTTGAATGAATTTTTGTAGGGAAAGCTAGACTTTTTTTGGTTTAGTCATGCTGCTTGTTAAGAGACCAAAAGTCGGCGGGTAGAGAGTATTAGGCAATGAAGCCATAAACGTACAAGTTGATGACGTTGACGACAAGTTGTAACAATAGCGAAGAGTCGACACAACCACTTGACGCTTCCGTAGCATAAAACATAAGTATACATGTGTAGATTTGTAATAGAATGTTTTATACAGGGTGGCCACTTTCTTAAAAAATTTTAAAAAGTCGTAATATAGAGATGAATCAAACATAGTATATTTTAGTTTTGGTAGAACACTTGGAAATTTACTTTGATATAGAAAAATCAACTCGATTCTGAGAACTTTCCATACAAAAATTACCTTCGATGTTAAGATCACAATGATATCTTGTGTAAAACTTGTTCCACTAGAAGCGATTGTAAAAAAATCATAACTTACAGAGAACTAGTTTTGGCACTGGTGCTAGAAAAACCAGTTGCAGTTTGGAGTAAAAAACCATTTGCCTTTGAGAACATATACATAGAAGAAGAAAAACGATTCAAAAAGAATTTGTACCGATTTTGGTCTACAACCGATGGAGGAGAACATTTTTTGATGTTTGAAATTTTTCAGCTGAAAATTCCTTAGGTTCCAAGGAATTCTTTAGAAATAAAAGCTTTTAGATACTAAGGGCTTTTCCTGCGGCAAATTTTCATTACTTTTTAAGAAAATTGTCAGGTTTTGCTTACTTTAATGGTATTCAATATTTTTATTTAGAAACCCCATGATTTTCAATTCTAAAGAGACAAATACAGACATCTGTTTTAATTACAAAATGAAAATTCGAAAACTTTTAAATTCCCAGAATGTGTTTCTATAAAAATCATTGAAATTGTGTTTGTATTTTGATTCCTTTAATAAAAAAGGGTCAACAAATATTATATCCTATTGTGGCGTAACAAATCAATGCAATCAGTACAAATTTTAAAAAATTCAGCACAAATCAACACACAATTTTTTGATTAGTGCACCTGACTACCAACCAATAGATGTACTGATAAAATCAGTGCGAATGGTCACCCTAGTTATATATTTATTTATATCAGAGGTGGACATTACTGTGCGCAAGGGATAAATAAGACAATTTTCTTTATTATATGTGGAAGAATATTTTCTTAATAATCCAGGAAAATTTTTTACAATCGGTAGCCAACCACACCCATTCTACAACTGGTTCCACTGCAACCGATTTCATGGAACTGGTTCCGAAACCAGTTCCTGGGATCCTATATAGAAGGTGTGGGTGACGTAGAATCAGTTCCAGAACTGATTCTAGAGCAACCAGTTCCACTTTGTAGCAATAGAAGGGGTTGCTTTTGGGACAATTTCGAACAAAAAGAATCGGTGTTAGAATCGTCAGTAGAAGGGGTTGTGAATGAAAAGTAGCTATTGTACAACCGATTCTTTGGAACAGAAAATTTTCCTGGGAATATTAATATTTAGCTTAGCCCTGCAAATACCCCCAATTTTGATGTGCTGAAATTTCTGAGCGCACGGTAATCAAATTAAATTTCAGTAGGGGCTACACTAAGAGAAAAAGTCTGTAAAAATTTTAATTAAAACACATTAGCACATTTTTCAACTTCAAAATCTTGAACCAATTGAGACCCCCAAAATCTGAAAGTTTATGATAGTAGAAGAAAAACCCTAGCTGGGTTTTGAATTATTAGCTAAGGTTTTTTTTAAATTCAGTTTTGAAGTTTTCGACTGGGCGGAGGATTTTAGTACATTTTTCAAAGAACATGTACTGATTCCTAAGTCTATATCTCGTGAACTATTCGAAATATTGCTTTTCTCTCTTAAGCAAATTGTTACTATTTACTAGAAAATAAATCTTATTAAAATCAGCAAAAAATTTTGCTAAATAATTCGAAGACTAAAAAATCACAAAAGATTTAAGATTTTGAAAGTTGTTTTTCGATTTGCTTTTATGCAAATCGCCCTATGCCTATGTGGGAGTTAGAGGAATATACATATTTTTTGCAAATAAAATTCTAGCCTTCTTAAAGCAACAGTTTACTATTTCGTTAGCAAATATTTCTGTTGATTTTAGCAGCATAGACTAATATTTACTTTCAACTAAATTTAACTGAAATTTAACAAAATTTTTGTAGAAATAAGAGGTTATTTTAATTATTTTTCAACAGAGTCTGTAGCGTAATTTGTTATTTTGAACTAACTAAAAGTTAATTAATAATAAAATTCTATAAATTTAATAGTTTTATTTTTTACAAGTATATTTTTATTATTCTTCCATTTCTTCCAGCATCAGCTAAATTTTTTCTATAGTCAGTGCAATAACTCTAAGTCCTAGTTTTTAAGGAAAAGTCCCAGTTTTTAAGGAAAACGAGTAAAAAGGTTAAAGTCGGGCATGCCGACTATACAATACCCTACACCAGTCTGGTTAAAAGCCAACTAATGTTTGGATCCGAAATTCGAATGGGTTAAAATGGGGCTTGTGTCAAAATTTTCTATAATGTGAGTCAGCGCACCAAATTTCATTAAAATATCTTAATATTTGCGACCTGCAGTTTGTAACCAAGCCAATTTTGGGGGGACCCTTATATGGGCACTAGGTCTAAACATGGACCGATGTTCACCAAAATCAACAGGCTTCGTCCTTGGGTCAACATAGGTCTGTGTACCAAATTTCATCAAAATATCTTAATATTTGCGACCTGTAGAGTGCGCACAAGAATGCATGGACAGACAGACGGACATCGTTAAATCGAAATAAAAAAAAAATTCTAAGCCGATCGGTATACTATAGGGTCTACGACCAATATTTTTTGGTGTTACAAACATCAGCACAAACTTATAATACCCTGACCATATAGTGGTGAGGGTATAAAAAGGCTCAAGTCAAACTGTACATGCACGGAACACGCCAATCCACTATAGTTTGTGAACAGGAATATGTACTAAAACATATTTGGTCTTCGATTAAACGGTACACTACTTGGTAGAGAAAAGTCTGTAAAAAAATTTTATTTCAAACTATTAAAAATATGTTAAAAATCTGCTAAAGATTTTTGCTATAACAATTAGAACAGCCTACTAATTTTTAGCAAATATTTTTTGTTGATTGAACTTATGCAGTGAAAACAGATTCGACTTTTATTTATTTTTAATACCGTTGTAATTATCGCAATTTATTTACAATTTTTGAATTTTTGTTGTATTAATTGATTTCTTTAATGTTTAATAATTCTATAAACAGAATAAAACGTTCCACAAAATTCGTTTAACATTTTTTATGTCGCGAACTGGGGTAAAACTTATTTAAGATTGGTTTTACCAAATCAGACAGTTCATATGAAAAAGTAAAAAATTTTCGTTGAATATTTTTACCGTATGTAATGTCTAGATTTTTATGTTCCAGTCATCATTTTCTTATTGCGGACAACTGATCTGTTGGGGTGATGCCCACGAAACAATTGTATTGTCTATCATAAAAATGAGCAACCTTTTTGAAACAACAAATAAAATCTAATATGAAAATATCATATTAGAATTTGGACCTGAGGTAGAACAATATTCTAACTAAATACATGAAAATATAGGAAGTCCGAAAAAACAAATTTTTGTATTTTTTAATGCAAAAATTAAAATAATTGTTGAACAAGGCGAGGACACTGTCAAAAAGTTTCCAAACTATGCGGTATATTAGTCAAAAATATCTTCAAAGTATTCGCAAGACCTAGTAAGAGTTTGAGGACGAAAATGGACCATTTTTGAAAATAAGTGTATTATTATTAAAAATTCCCAAAATTCGAAATTTTGAAAAAAGTTATTTTCTATTTCATTTATTCATTTAATATAGTCAAAATGATTCAGATATGGAATTTTGACTACATCGGATATCATTAACCCACAAATTTGATAAAAATGCAAAAACGTGTTTTTTTATTCATTCAAAGTGATATTTTTCCGAAAATTATGAAAGGTGTTATTCTGTAAATTTCCTAGTGGGGATTTTTGGCCAAAGGCATAAAAATTAACACGATATGAATCGCGTTACATAAAATAATTATTTTTATCCAGTTGAGATTTTTTTTTTATCAATTTAATGGCTTTAAAATCTCGTAGTCATAATTAATATTAAGTTTCATTGGTCTTTTCTGACCCCAGGCCACTAACGCTTAAAGATTTTTTAAACCAACGTAAAAATAATTATAGCCTAGACTGTGTAAAATTTGATGAAAACATTAAGATTTTGTTAAATTTTTGACAAATTGAGCAATTTTTGTAAAATGTCCTGGAAAGCAGTCGCTCCAAACACAAACTCGAATTATCATTTTTCCAATTTATTTTTTTTCTTTAATATCAACTAGTATGTGGTACAAATAGCAAACGACATCAAATTAGGCATTTTAAAAAATCTTTAAAATTAATTTAAAAAAAACACGTTTTTGCATTTTTATCAAAATCGTGGGTTAATGATATCCGATGTAGTCAAAATTCCATGTCTGAATCATTTTGACTATATTAAATGAATAAATGAAACACGAAATTTAATAGTAATATACTTCTTTCCAAAATGAGCCATTTTCGTCCAACTTTCGGTACTGGTTAACGCTTTCAAAAAAAAATCGATTTCTTCCATTTGGGACAATTTCCAATAAAACTGGGGGTGTGTAATAACAAATCTAGTTTTAAGGGACACCCTAATATACATATTAATCTTGTCATATATTTCGGATCCAATGCATATAATTTCAAATTTGATACAGAATGTTGTATGTTCAAATGTACAGGAAGTGCGACAAACTTTATCCTTTAAAGGACGTGCTCATCCACTGCTACCTCAGAAAGTACATAGAAAAACATTTCTTTTACGGCAGGGATCGGCAAACGCATACAACCTTAGTTTTGTGCTTGTATGAGCGAGATGTAACTTTCCCTCTCTTAATGCACTGAAAGAAATTTCTGTATACTTTTCTCATACTTATTTATGTGCAATTAGAATATAAAAATAAAATAGAACAAAATAGAAAATAATTTAAAAATGAGATTTTGAAAGAAAAACTCGTTTTAGAATTCTTGGCAAAGTTACAGTTAAAAATTTAAATTTTATTGTGCTATTCAGCATGGCGATAAAGGTAAATATAATTAAACTCGGTTCATAGATGGCGAAACACAACGATTGTCCTTTATTCAACAAAAATAACCTATTTTCATTTACCGAAAAAACGAGAAATCGAATTCCCATTCTTCGTCAAACATTTCGTTCAGTGTAACGCTAGCAACATCCGTCGACACAACCTCAACGAACGAATGCTCAAGTGAGACTGAATAAATTTGTTTGTTTTTATTCAATGTGTGAGCGTATGTAGGTGTGAGTGAGTTGCACGCGTGCATAGAAATGCCGATCTCTGTTCTACGGACTGGTCCAAATATTGCACTCTTCACTTTATACTAGGTTGTTTTTTTTTTAGTTTTATTTAACTTCTGGGCATCACCACCACTATTTTATCATTTCTGTTATATGGTGATCCTACTTAGCAAAGGTTTCTGAAGTTCCTATTTTAAATACCAAGATTTTTTTATTTATTTTCCGCGACGCTGTCAAAGGTTTGTCTTCTCGGCCACATTATAGCATCCAATGAATTTTTTTTTGTATTTTTGGAGTATATGTAACATTTTTATTCATTCGGGATTTCTTGTGATTGTTTGCAATGGTTTGGGCTGGTATGTTTAAAATTTTTTTTGTAAAGATTTTAAGGTGCATTTAGGGAGGCTTTAGCTCATTACATTTATTGATGTAGCATTTTAATTTTGTTTTTTATTTCTGTTTCAAAGCAGTCTGTCAAACTCATACCAAAAATTAGCAAAAAATGTCCCCAAAGCCAAAAAACATGCATACAGATTACCAACAATATCATGTGAGTAGAGCCAGTCATGCAGCCAAGTCTGTTAGTATGTATATATTTTGACTGCACTTGCACGTTTAGCAAATGTTTCCTGCGCTAAGTATTATTGCTACTACTATGTTCTTCATTTGTCGCTGATACTGCTACTCAACTCGACAACACATCATAAATTTGACACCTTTCCCCACATGTCTTCCACTAGTAAAAAAAAAAATTCACATATATTTCATATTTCTCCAAAATAAAAAAAAAATTCTGAGTATTATTTTATTTATATTTCCCCTCATTTTACTGTTTTTATTTTCATTTTAAATTTTGGTTTATTATATGTTGAACATGTCACACAACCTTTCTTCTTAACCCTCTTTTGTCCAAAGGGACTCCATATGAAAAAAATATATTTAATAACCAAAAAAGGACTTATTGCACAAGAAAATACAATGTTAATAAAAATCAGCATTGGATTTTCACTGCTACCCGGCCAGAAAATTCTACCATTTGGTCTAAAACTGATGTGGTGAAAATTTGAGCCAACTCGGATAGTTCTAATCGTTTCTAATAGAATTTAGTATGATGAATACGAACGTTTAAAGTATTTTAGAGATATCGTGATATTTTTTTAAATTTTGGCAAATTTAAGAAAAATCTCGATTTTTATCAAAATTTTCGCGATATATGTCTGAGTAATTTAAAAAATGTTTTTATATTTGTCATCAGCATACTTAATTTGTTTAGAAATGATATGAGATATTTTTAGTTCGGTTCAATATCATGAAATTTATTTTTTGAACATTTTCCAAAATTCTGAAAACTTCTCTCAAAGGTGCATGGCCCTAGAGTTATCAGATTTGGCTCAAATTTTCAAATGTGTCGAATGATACAATAATCCGTTCAAGTTTCGTTAAAATTTCGAAAAAATATTTCAACATATATTTTGTTGCCAACCTAATGTACATGCACTTTTTTTTAAAGTAATTTGGTTGGAAAACACAATTCAAAAGAGTGCCAGGTACCTTGTATTTGTATTTATTTATTTAATTTGCTTTTCTAATACAACAAGACATAATATCTTATAAATGAAAGTATTAGAATCAGGCGAGTTATACAGTAATAATAAATTAAACTGTGAATAAAAGTTAGAATTAAAAAATATAAATACAAAAATATAAATGTAAGATATAAAAATAAATATATACAATAAAAAACAGTTATAAATATAAAAAAGTTGAATTACATAAAAATATAGTTTTTCATGAAATATAAAAAATTTGTGAAAAGTATTCGGCAAATAATTTCCGAAATCTTATTGCGTTGATTGTGGTCTGGAAATTATTTGGAAGTTGGTTCCAGAGATATATAGTGAATATAAAAAATTGGCATTTGGAGGCTTGGTCACGATGACGAAATTGGCTTATGCCTTTGCCTCTTGGGGATATAAAAAATTGTGAACGATAATAAAGATATTTGGGCTCCTTTGTAATAATAATTTTATGAATGAAAATAACCCAGCAAAAAATTTTCAAAATAGGGAATCGAGTTGGGAATCAGGTATTTTTGGTAGAACGCCTTCCCAATTGGATTACCAACTTGTTTCTTTTAACAAGGCGTGAGACTAAATGCAATCGATTCTTTGGAATCGCAATGGTAGCCAGTTACTATTTTTCTTACAGAACACCTTTGATTTTTAGTAAAAGAAGGTGTTCTAATAATAAAAAGAATAAGCGAGTTTCTAAAAATAGATATTCTCAAAATAGAATTTACGAATTAAATTTTAAAATAAATAAAAAAAACTTACACATGTGTTTCGTTGGATTTGATCCCTGGCTTTCTGCGTGTCAGGCGGATACTCTTCCACTGAGCCACAGTCTTGCATGATAATTTATAGCTTAAATCAGATTTTATTTTTTTATAATTATTTAATACTTTTTAGCACAAGCTTGTTTTTTTGATAAAAGAGGTAGTTCTTTAGAATTTATATATAAGACCTTACAATACACCTTGCAAATTACAGAAAAGGGAAGCGAATATTAAAATCGCTTTATGGTTATGGTTAAACTAATAGAATTCGACTTATACTAAATTAGACAAATACTAAATAGCATATCAGGTTTTGTGTATATTTAATAATATACATTTTATATTATATATATAAATATATATATATATATATTTTATTAATAAATAAAATAAAATATAATAAAATAAATTAAATAAATTAAACTAAATAAAATGAAATAAATTAAATAAATAAATCAAATGAATCAAATAAAATAAATAAATTTTAATGAATTAAATAAATTTTATAAATCAAATAAATTCAATAAATTAAATAAATTAAATGAAAAAATTAAATTAAATAAACTAAATAAATAAAATAAATTAAATAAATTAAATAAATTATATAAATTATATAAATTAAATAAATCAAATAAATTAAATAAATTAAACAAATTAAATAAATTAAACAAATTAAATAAGTTAATAAATTAAATAAATTAAATGAATTATATAAATTAAATAAATTAAATAAATCAAATAAATCAAATAAATCAAATAAATTAAATAAATTAAACAAATTAAATAAATTAAATAAGTTAATAAATTAAATAATTATTATTAAATAATTATTAAATAATTTATTAAATAAATTATTAAATAAATTAAATACATTAAATAAATAGATTAAATAAATTAATAAATTAAATAAATGAATAAATAAATAAATAACAACAAAATTTCAATTGTCCTAACAACAATATCTGAATGTTTTTATGTGGAAATTTCGAAAGGAAAAGTTCCCAGAATCAGAGGGTTTTTCGATAGAAAAGGTTCCCAAAACCTTAAAATTGTATATAAACCATTTTTAATGGAAAAAGTAGTCAGAATGTGAAGGTTTTTCTATGGCAGAACTCAATCAGATATTAGCAAAGAGAAAACATATTTGTTCTGACGGCACAATTTGTACACTCACTAAAGTTTGTCGGTAGAATCTACTGAAAATGTCAGTTAAAACAAAGATATATGCAGTTAAAAAGGCGACAAAGGTCTTTACATTTAAAATAACTAAAAATTGTGTTATTTTTACCTCCTCAAAAATAACTAACAAATGCATTAAAAATAACTACCAATGTCGAAATTTTTACTACAAAAATTTCAAAACAACTGACGAAATCGGTAAAAACTGTCAAATGTCAAATGTTTTTGTTTATAAAAGTTATATTTTAATAAAAAAAATATTTTTTTTCTTTCGATTACAAAAATATCACAAAAAAATATTACAAAAACTCGAAGGAAAAATTCCAAACCGTTCTCCAGTTTTTATGCTTTTATGCATGGGAGATACAATAAAAGTTTATATCAAGAAATATATCAATAATAACAAATATAAACTAAACAAGAATTTTTAAATAAAAAAAATCAACGACATTTTTTATTTTTTAATTAACTACCAAAAATAACTGTTTGCTGTAAAATTACTGTTTTGGTACTTGTTTATTATGATATTAAAAATAACTGCTTTAAACAACTGTTACAAAATTACAGTACTTTTCGTTAGTTGTTATCTTAAATAACCGTCATAAAAGTTGTTTTGAATTTTTCTGTAGAAAAACAACTGTAATTTCCGTTAAAAATAACAACTACTGATTACTAAACAAATAACTGTCAAACTTTTTTGAGTGTAGCCAATGGCTTGGTTCGGTGTACTAGTGGAATATTTCGTTTGTATCTATCAGAAAATTAGTTTTTAGAATGTAATTTCCCTACGGGAAATTTTAACAAACTGACACCGAACTGGCCCCTTTATATGAAATAGACTGGTCACTTTTACATGGCGTTGTCATAGGACCCCTTGTGACATGGGGTCACAGGACAGGTCCCTGAACTTTGTTTTTTATGAGAGTTCAGTAACCTGTCCTAGGATTTGTCTAGTGACATGTCACAAGGGGTCAATTTCCCCCTCCTATGACAACGCCATGTAAAAGTGACCAGTCTATTTCATATAAAGGGGCCAGTTCGGTGACAGTTTGTTAAAATTTCCAATAGGGTTATTTCCGAGAACGGAAATTCGCTGTCCTAAACAAAAATTCGGTAGTATTATCCGAAAAAATTTGTTGCAGCAACTGAACCATTATATTGGCTTTATAATTGTTTTTTTTTTGGTTATATTTCAAAAAATTTGTACTGATTTCAAGTCAGAAAAAAATGGTATGTATCAAATGAAAAAATATAGGGTTTTGTTGGCATTTTTAAACTACTTTGCCAAAAGATTTGTTTTGGACGATTTGCAAAATACAAAGCAATAAATTAAAATTAATCGATTAACTGACAAAATTGCAAAAGACAATAGATTTTCCTTTTATTTCAATTCTTAATATAATAACTTAAAAGAAATTTTAGTAATTTTTTATATTTTGTTTTGAATAACTGCTAAGAAAAATTAAAAAATATATTTCTTTGTAATGTTACTATTTATTTAATCGAAAACAACTTTTCTGGTTTACTTTTTTAATTACCATTGAACATTTATTTACTCTACATACAGTGATTGTGTATATCAAAAATACTGTTTGTGATAAAGCGCAAATTTATTGGGAAGAAATGGGAAATAGTCCTTTAATACTAAAATGCCGTATTAGCACAAAATTTTTAAAATAATTTTTTCACTGTTATGTATAAAACTAAATAACTTCTCTTTTCAAAATGTGGAACTACTTCTTAATTTGTTGATTTACTACCAAAATGTAAACGGTTACTTTCTAAGATCAAATAATTTAAAAAGTAAATTATTAATTTTTGAAAACTTTTGTTAGTAAATAATTATATTTGAATGACTTTCATGCCTTGTTTGTTTTGATTTTTAGAATTGATTACAATACCTCTTGCTTTTTTTACGATCTTGTTAGAATGTGTTTGGTAATGCAGTAAAGAAATTTGGCAATGAGATTTGTAAGCGGTTATATGGCAATGCCTTGTTAAGGTAATGGGTAATTTTTTCCTGGGAACGTTTCTGACTTGACATAGACGAAAAAAACCAAGAAACATTTTTACGGACTCTCCGGCACTTACGGAATCATGCATATGCACGTATCCGAAAAAGCTTGTACGTATACGGAACACTAACGGACCGCGTAAACGGATTTGCGAACACAATAGGTTTTGACTCCGTTTTTTTTGTATCCGTTTCCGTACTAGTAAATACGGACTTCACCTGTGTCAATTTGTTTTCAAATAAAAGTTCTTAAATTAGTTTAAAAAAGAGAGCTCAGCTCTTTAATAGTTAAAAAATATTATTGAAACTTAATATTAGCCACAATACTCGTAGCGTGACTTCGTCCTAAGAGCAAAACCGTTCACACACAAATGACTTGATCTTCCATTTATTAGATGGTAAGTATTTATGAAATTCCAAAAGTGTTTTCACGATGTGTGCAATGAATACAATGGTGCAAAAAGAATTACTTTCTAATTTGTGTCATGTGTAAAAACTCCAATGTAAATACCATCTGTTTAACCTAAACTAATTAGTTTTTTTTTTGTTTTTATCAGGTATTAAATTTTATAAAAGGCCTAAATTGCAACGTAATGATGGATGAAGGTGCAAACTGTTTTATATCTCTAATGTGTTGGTATTTTCCCTATTTTAATAAACAAAAAAAATTATAATGTACAGAATTTAGGTAGATATAGAAGTCCGTTTTTGTTTTAAAAAACGGCGCAGATACGGACCAGAAACGGAGTCACTCCGTTTTTTTCACGACATAACGGTCCGTCATTGACGGACTTTAGCCGGACTCATGTCCGTTTTTCACACGATAGACCGGTCCGTAAACGGTCCGTCATTGACGGACTTTCATCGGATTCGAATCAGTTTCGATGTTCCTTAAGTTCCGTTTTCTGGTCCGTATACGGATCCAGAAAATGGTACGTATACGGAGTTGGATTCCGTTTATGACCATCCGAAAACGCTATGTAAATGGAACGTATTGTTTGTTGGGAAGACATATTGAATAGACGACAGGAATACAGGGATATCTGTTCAAATCTTTTTAAACTATAAATGTAGCGGATTATGTTGTTGTAGGTTGTAGTAAGTTTTCTCATATCGTTAGAGTTGCAACCAGTGAAAATTTCTGAAGAATATAAGAGTCTTGGTAGAAGATATGTTTTTGCAAGCAGTATTGTAACTTTTAAGGGGGCCCATAGTGTTGAGTGGCCCATAGGTTTCGCAGCATACTATATGTTCTACCACTGGCCTGGTTAATATGATTTGACCATGTTTACGTGTTACTAAATGTAACACCTAAATTTTTAGCCGTGTCTACAATATCAATTTTTGAACCACCAAGAAAAATATTTATCTCATCATCAATTTGTAAGTGTTTCTTCCTTATTATTAAGCATTTTGATTTATTTGGATTGAGACGCAATCCATTTACTGAAGCCCATGTATAAATTTTATCCAGATCATAATTTAATTCATAGGTTTTTGCAGTTATCAACTGATTGGAGCAACTAAGATAAAGCTGAACGTCATCAGCATACATTTGTATATTTGAATAATGAAGTTGTTGTGGAAGATTATTAGAATATAGTGAGTATAACAGCGGTCCTAGGATGGAACCCTGTAGAACACCTCTTGATACTTCTAAGGGACGTGAAATAGATTCGCCACTAATAACAGATTGAGATCTATTTGAAAGGTACGAGGACATCAACCTAACAGCTAACGATGAAAAATTGAAACATTTTGATAGTTTCAGGCACAAGATCGAATGGTGCACTGTATCAAAAGCTTTAGAGTGGTCCATTAATACCAAAAAACGATAATCTATTCTCATCCAAGTTACTTCGAATATCCTCTATTACATCGGTTAGTGCCGTAATACAACTACGTTGCGGTCTAAATCCTGATTGACGATCAGTTAGTAGATTGTTTTCATTAACATACTTATATATTTGCCTGTGTAATAAATGTGCAAAAACTTTAGAAAAATAAGGAAGAATTCCAATCGGACGGTATTCATTTCCTGCCTTTGGCACTGGAACAATTTTGGCATGTTTCCACTGCATTGGAAAAATGTTGGTCGTAATTATTGAATTAAAAAGGTATGTAACAAATCGAATTATCCATGGCAAGATCATTTTGACAAATTTGGGGTTTATGTCATCGAGGCCATCATCTGATTTCACTGCCCTAAAACCTTCAACAACATCAACTACAGTTAGGCAGTGGAAATTTAATTTCATTGGCGTCACAAGGTGAAATATGGTCGTAAAATTCAGACTGAACCCGTTGGCATAGGAATATTGATAAAACTCTCATTAAGTAAATCGACGTTATCAACCATTTTATGATCAGTAGTCTTACCAATACCAATATCACGCACTTGCCTCCAAGTTTTCTTACTGTCAACTGCTGCATTAAATTTATCAAAATAGTAAGATGATTTATCGCGTTTAATTTTCCAAACAACTGACTTTTTAGCCAAACGGTATTCATTTTGGTATTCAGGTGTTTTGTAACGTCTCCACATATGGTACATCCTATCACGGTGTTGTATTAACAATTTAGTTTCATCCGTAAACCACGGCTTTGCCCTCTTTCTAATTGTCCTATTTTTAACATGAATATTGTAGGTCTCCAGTATTGAATTATTTAAAAAATTGAGTTGCTCATCAACCGTTGATAAGTAGAAGATTTGATTCCACATTATGTTCTCAAGGTCTAACGTCAAATCTGAAATATTAATGTTGAAGTCACGAAAACTGAACGTATCAACATGGTTTGTAACTGCAAAATTATAAGAAACAAAATTTAAATCATGTTTGGAGAATGAGGCAATAGCTAACTGTTCATAATGTAATACTTTATGCCCATTGCTTACAAAAAATAGATCAAGTAATGTACTATTTGTGGATGAAAAATGTGTAGGACATGAAGTATTGACAGCAGATAAGTTAAAAGAAGACATGATATTGGTTAGATTTTCATTTACGAGCAGATTACAATTAAAATATCCAGTTATAACTACTTCAGAGTATGTTACTGAAAAAAGTTCCAATTTCTCAATAAGAGTGTCAAATTTTATATTCCTATTTGGCCTATAAACACACCCAATCAGCATTTTGTTACCATGATAATTTACATCAATAAAGACTCACTCAATATCATTAGGTTCATTACAAGAACAAACTAGTTTGCATTGAATATTATTTCTTATATATATTGCAACACCTCCAGCATTACTAACCCTATCGGATCGAAAAATACGATAACCTTCCAGTTTGTAAATATTGTCACATATTTCTGGTATAAACCATGTTTCTGAAACGCATATTACATCACTACCTGAAAATTCCAGCAGAAAACGAAATTCATCTATTTTTGGCAATAAACTTTGTGCGTTTATATGACAAATATTAAAATCCTGTAGCTGTTTAGCTAAGATACGAATCATGTTAAAATTTCCATCTCTAGAACCAAATTGATCAAACCATAAATTTGTCATATTTACAACAAATAACAACGCAATAAGATTTTGGGGTACACAATAAAATTAAAAATCTGAAATTTAAGTGATAAAATAAATAATTTATATGACATTTTATGTTATATCGACAATATACGAATAAATAATAATTTATCTGATATCTTTTAGAAATATAGAAAAAAAATAAGGCACTGTGGTTGATAGAATATAAAAAAGGTACGTATGAGTTATTTTATGATATTAGATAATATTGATCATACGCCTGAAGCAGGATAATGTTTAGAATTTATTGTATAGAAATTTTTCTAAATTGTTAAACTACAGGGTGCGGCTAAAGTAACTATATGCGGCTAAAGTAACTATTCCTTGAAAATAATCGTTCTTACTATACTTAACGTGCATACAGAAGATTTTATGGTGTAAAGACAAATCATATTGTTACTTTAGCCGCACCCTGTAGTTACGAGCTTTCCTATGATATAATTTTTATAAAAACTCTTCTAACAAAATTTATTGTAAAGTGGCCTATATACGATCAAACATGCTGTCAAGCATGTTTGACAAACAAAAAATGGTTTCTGGAATACACTGCCAAGCATGCTGTAAAATTTACCTTCAAAAACACAAAATCAACACAGCGGATAATAATGACGAAATTATTTTTAGTAATTTTTTTCCCCAATGGTTGATTAATTTTTTCATTATACTGTAAAGCGTGTTTCTCTAACCAGCCGAAAATTAAAAAAACTAGTGTTTTTCGTGCAACGTGCTTGACAAGCAGTCAATATAGACATTACATCAAATTCATACAGCCATCCAGCATGTGGCCGTCATGCTTGTTGGTCCCTAGGACGCTTAAAGGTGTAACTCAAACTTTATAAAATTCTCCCTTTTCAGTCAAACTATTAAAAAAAAAAAACAACAAATAGATTATTGAGTTTTCGGACACTTAAAACATATTTATAAAAAATAATCCATTTCACCTTTAATAAAAATATTACATTTATCATGAAATTGTGGTTTATTCAATAATTGCTGCCGTATAAAATGAGTAAACAAATAAGACCGTTAAAGGGTTAATACACTAACATGTTATATTGTTTAGCACATGTATTTACGTGTAGTTCTTTTATTTCTTTTATTTTATTTGTTTGTTGCACATATGTCATACCATATTATTTTCTGTTTTCGAGAGTTAATACGTATTTATGTGTATGTGTAAGTATTTGCTGTTGTACCTGACCTAGACCAAAGTTGATTATGTTGACGCGTCACATTCTTAAATTTTTCATGCTAATGGCAGTTAAATAGTACTCAAGCAACACGTCAAATTCATGTTGGTTTTCTGTTGTTAATAATAATGATGTTATTTCTTTTTTCTTGAGGATGATGACGATGATGACGGCAGCAACAACATCTAAAATAATGTTTATGATGACTGTATCAACCAGCATTTTAAATACTAAAAAAATATATTATCGTATATTCAAATTACTATATGAAGAAATAAACTTGGTTGGTTGTTGTTGGAGTTATTTATTAGTAAAATTTATATTTAGATTATTTGCTGCTGTTGTTAACTGTTATGTTGTTGACATTACATAGGTAGTAATTGTCTTAACTTATTTAAACATTTTGGCTATGCCAGAAAAATCCAAGTTTGTGATGTTGTGTGCAGCTGTTTTCAGGTTGGAACTTAAATTTAAAAATTTGTATTAAATTGTTTTGAGGTTACTAAATTTAATATAAAATATGACAGGTTTTCAGAAATTATAGACAGAGACTATTAATTGTAGAGATAGGAAATCACAACTTACACTATTTACCGGTAAATTGTCAATTTTTTTAACAAAGTGCCATCTAGTGATAACGATGTTGTTATAACTTATTTTTTTGGTGTTGCCATACTCCTGAAATGTATAACTACAATCAAATCAATTTTCTATAAAACATTTGTTATTCCCCAATATATATTACACCAGTCGACAATAATTAAATTTTCTTGCAGGTAGTTGGTGTTAAATTATCCAGAATACAAAATTATGTTTCTAATTACCGAGGAACTTACCTCTGGGCCAACAAATATAAAAAATGATCCCCAGCTTGGCAAAATTTGCGACTAGCGCAATGATATTATTTCGCGGCTATATTATTTTCAGCTCTTTTTTCAGAATATATTGGATTTGTTAATGGGTGTAAACTTGCATTGCAACAAATTTATTAAAATGAAGTGTTAGAGAGATTTAGAGAAATATTTTATTTTCTTTTTCAAACAAATTTTTAGGCAAATTCACCTACATATTTTTATAAAAATAAACACTAAAATATTACTAATTAGTTTTTAACTTAAATTGGTATTTTTTGAATAGAAATTTTGGCTAAAGTGCAGTTTATGAGGTTTCGTCAAAAAATATAAAAAATATGACACCCTCTAGAATTAAAAAAACACGAAATTAATTTTGGGAAGGGCTCGGCCCCTGGAGACTCGTGGGGGCAATAAACAGGGGGACGTAGTAACATGTAAGTGTGGGTACTCAAATTAAAGGAAATTGTCTCACGATTCCAAAAATGTATTTTTTTTATTCATAAAATGTAGCCATAACTAAAGCCATTAGGGGCTACCTTAAGAGGGGGGGGGGCCCAAAATTATGAGATTTTGTTGTACGGTAAAATGGTACTCAAATAATCGGAAAAATTCGCACGACTACTAAATGGGGAAGGGCCCATTTAAAAAAAAATTAAAAATTTTTCCCTGCGGCGCCATTTCAATAACATATCTGAAAAATTTAAATCGCGGGATTTTTCCAACAAAATTTTTCCCTACGCGCTAATTTAACTATTGAAATTTCATTTCCCATCAAACTCTTTCATTTTCATACAACCCAAAAAGTTTACGTGCACCTAAAAGTTAAGGTCGAATATTTATGTTATTTTTCTATATAACGGCTAAAACCAAACATAATTCAGTTGTGAATAATTCATTAAGCGAACAAAACAGTAACTAATTGCCAACGACAGCAACTAAAATAATGTGATTTTTCACTTTTTTTAATAAAGGCCTAGAACTTAAAAAAATGGCTCTAATTCGATTCACGTTCGACGGATTATAACAAAAACCCTCATTTTGGAAATCGTGAGAAAATTTCCGTTCATTTGTGTACAATTTTCGCTTAGATGAATTAATTTTTCACTTTTTTCGACCCCCTCCACCCTAGCGGTCGAAAAATAGCACAAAAAAAAAATATGGCTCCTCCGAAAATTAATTTAGGTTTTTTTCTTTTTTAATTCCAGAGGGGGCCATATTTTTTTTTTGACGAAACCCCATAAACGGCACTTTTTCCGAAATTTTTTATGCCATTAAAACGAAATTATTTAATTTCCATAGTTGCATTTTAATTTAACATACATATAAAAGAAAAACCAAACGAACACACAAACATACGTATAAATATAAATCAAAGGGTACTTTTATGTAATTGTTACTTTCAAAAAGGAGTTGATTTATGGCTGGTTTTACCAAATGAGACAGTTCATATACGAAATTACAAAATTCTCATCCAGTTGAATTTTTGTACCCTATGTAATGTCTCGGTTTGTGTAATAAAGCTATCATTTTATTATTGCGGACAACTGAAGAGTTGAGGTGATGCCACGAAACAATTGTGTTGTCTATAATGAAAATTATCAACCTTTTTTGAAACAACAAATAAAATCTAATATAACAATATCATATTAGAATTTGGACTTGAGGTAGAACAATATTCTAACTAAATAAATATATGAAAACCAAAATAAAGCATCTTGTGTATTGTTTTAAAAATAAAAAAAATTACAAAAAGAAAATAAAAACAATTTAAATAAATAGTACTTGAAATTCAATTTAAATTATTTCTAATAAAAAAAAATCTCAATTGCAAATTCGAAAATATGATGAATTTTTTTATTTTCGTGCCAAGCTTTTTGGGGGTATTTGGAACTGAAATACTTATGTTTAAATGTTGTATGTGTTGCTTTATTTGACTAGCATGCGCGGTTCCAGCAATTACTATAAGGTGAAAAATCATACGCCACCGTAGACAAATACATTGAGTTGGACACTGAGGCGTATGATTTTTCCCCTTATATTAATTGCTGGAACCGCGCATGTTGACTAGAGACCATCATTTTAAACAAAGAAAATTTTTTCCCAAAAATTTATATTTTTAAACTGGATAGATCTCTAAATATCCCATGAGATTAATTTAGATCCAATTACATACAAATAGATAACCTAATTTTGGCAGATCGAATTGGTTATTTTAAGATCAATATTTAGCCGCCTGATATATTTGGAGTTATTTAAATTTTTATAACTTTTAAAAAAATAACACAACAAATTTTAAGAAATATTTGCTTACCCTAATTAATAATAAAAAACACTATCTGGAGGATTCGAAATAAGATTTCTGGAGTTGTGTCGGTCACTTAACTCACTTACCCACACACTGCTTTACAAAATGACTGACTGTATGAGACAACATTGTCCGTATTATTGCGCTATATATAACACTGTGAGACAAATGGTAGGGGTCAGTGATCGGGAAGGGTTCAAACTACCGGGGAAAGTTATATCGGTAAAAAAGAAGTTATACGTGTCCCGGCGTTTCGCTGGGTCAACCATAGGAATCGAGATATATCGATTTGACCTTTGGCGGTCTTTTTTTTGACATAACTCGAGAACCACTAGTCCGATTTTGCTCAAACAATTTTAAAAAAATTAAAAATTACAATTCCTTTAATCTGTTCATATAACGTTTTTCTATATACTCAACAGTTTTGCCGTTAAAAATAAATGTATGAAGAAAAAAATATTTTTTCCCTAAAATATTAAAAAAAAGTAATAAACAAAAGGTTATTGATTTTTATGGTAGCGGTAACAAACATTTATTTTTACCGGCAAAACTGTTGAGTATATAGAAAAACGTTATATGTACAGATTAAAGGAATTGTAATTTTTAATTTTTTTAAAATTGTTTGAGCAAAATCGGACTAGTGGTTCTCGAGTTATGTCAAAAAAAAGATATATCTCGATTCCTAGGTGTGACCCAGCGAAACGCCGGGACACGTATAACTTGTTTTTGACCGATATAACATTTCCCGTTGGTTTCATCCCATCCCGATTTTGACTGTCGCATAGTGTTACAGATGACACCGAAAACCGGGTGATTTTTAAATTTTATATTATGATTTTAGGGTTATATTAATAACAATATGTGATTATTAAAGTTTTGACGATTTTAAACAATACTTTGACGATATTTCACAACGCAATGACGATTTGGCGATTTTTTCAAAAATATTTGACGAGTTTTTGCACAGTTAATTGCGAGATAGGCCGGATGGCTGCGTGCTGGGGTTACTCACGTGAGGACCACTGTACGGGCTGTGGGGATGAGGAGGAAGAGGAGACAGTGCAGCATCTGCTTTGTGACTGCCTGGGACTGAAAGAGTGGCGACTCAGATATCTGGGAAGCAGGTTCTTTGCCGACCTAGACAGTCTGCGCAATGTTTCTCTGTCTGGTCTCGCGGACTTTTTGAGGGGATCTGGATGGTTTTAGGTTTTTTCTAGGCTACTGGTTTTTCTTTCCATGCGGATGTGGGACAGACTGGGGGAATAGCAATGGGCCTTATAGCCTCGGAGTGAACTCGCCATTCTGGTGAGCTCCCATTCAACCTAACCTAAACGTTGTTCTGGTGTAAGTTTTTACCAAAGTATACTGAAAAAAGTCAAACACACTTCATTAGTATGACAGCTAGTTTTACAGTTATCCTTATCGGAAGTTCTATACGTCTAAAAAAAGCACCCTATACATGTGGCTGAAAGGGTAATATAAATGTATTTCGTATGCGGTGTAAGATACATACATATATAAACTTAGCAATTACATGGGAAAGAAATTGTAATTTAGAAGATTTTTTAAGTTTATTAGAGGGATTTTCAGAAAAAACTTCTTTTTTGTTTCAAAATACTCTCATCCAACATTTTTTCACAAGTACTTTTGTTGGTATTAAAAGTAGGAGTGAAAAAAATAAGAATATTACCTTATATGTATATTAAACACATAAAAAATATTATTGACTTGGGATCATATATAATTATATATCAAATTATATTGTTAATCATACAAACAAGAAAAACCAAATTTTTATAAGAGGTTTTTATAATCACATGTTACGTAATATCTGCCATATCTCATTATGTATAGCATATGGTTGATATCTAATTTTATAAAAGACAATATATAAAAATGTATGGTTATATAAGGTACCACTTAAGCTCCGTTTAGATTATCACACAAGTGTGTTATACATGTCAGAAATGTGTTGTATAACGAAAATGTATAATAGTGTGAACACTGTTCCTTACACACATGTCAAAATGGGTGCACACATTTTAAAATACGGTCACACTTTTTTGACAAGATTTAGTTTTTGGAATATTTCATAAAGTTACCACTTGTCTCAACACAAGTGTTGTGTTATTCACAAATAAATGTTAAACAAAGATTAAAAACAACTAGTCGTGCAAAAAAGTAATAACAGAAGAAAAAATAACTGTTTTAATTTCAGCATACTTTTTGTCATACTTGTGTGAAGAAAAGTATAAGCACTTATGTGATAATGTGAACGGGGCTTTAAGAAACATATAATTGTATATGGCTCTCTATGACAACATACATTTTATATGTATGTAAAGCGCATAGTTCGGGGACATAGCCCAGAATGTGTACGAACTATGCTGTATATTAGTAAAAAAAATGTCTTTATACTATTCGCTAGACCTAGAAAGACGAAATACCCCAACAAATGCGTCTTAAAGACAATGTCAGCAGCGCCGTTTAAGTAACAAGTCAGCAAACATTTGCCAAAGACGTCTTAAAGATATGTCTGCACTTTTTTACTTTTTCTGAACTACTAACTAGCTATTTGTCATCATCACAATAATTTTTCTTTATTCGCTCTGACTAACTACCTATTTATCAGTATCATGTCTTAATAAATCTATAAAAAAAAATAATAAAAAAAATATTTTTGCCGTGACAGCTATTTGCACCGCGAACTTCAAAACTAAAAAGATCAATGTCTGAACATAGAGACATTTACACCATAATCGATTTAACACTTGTACATATATATGTGCTTAATTTGAATTTAAAACAAAATTAAAATTTGAAAGGAATATCGCACTTGTACGTAGAAACGATACGTCAGTGTGGCAACATTTGTGAAAAAGGTGACAAAGAGGAGATAAGAAGATAAACAAAAAAATCTAAAGCAGAATGTTTGTATGACTGTTTGATCACTTCTGAGAGTAAATTATCATAAAAAGACAATCTGACAATAAAATATAAATAATAACACAATTTAATGGAAAATCACTGATGAAGCCTGTCCATAAAAAAGGCAGAAACTGGATCTAGTCTCATTTGCAAATTAATAATGTGTCTATAACTTTGAAAAAATGTTTATTCTTCTTCTTAACCTCAAACCTACTTAATTAAAATTAATATAATTTGAATTTGCTTATAGGAAGGTTCAAATAAAATTTAGGATGTGAATTTTAAAAATGGAATATAGCAAACTTTTGAAAAATATTTATAATATTATGGTTTAGGTGAATGGTTAAGGCTGTGGGCTAACAAACAGAAGGCTTCTGGTTCGAGGCTTGGTGAGTGTGATACCAAATGAAAAACTTTGAAATTTTTAATAGAAGAAAATTAACTATAAGGTAAAGAAAGATAGGAAAGAATGAGCATGACAAAAAAACGGAAAAATTTTTTTAAGCTGTTTATAAAAGTTTAGGTGGTGATGAAAACTTACTGACCCGTGCTGCAAATGTCAGTGACGACTTTCTGAAGACATTTCTTCATTTATTCATCACAATGACCTCCTGGTGGCTTGTCGTGATGACATTTTTACATATGTATGAAAATGTCAGCAGGTGTCTTTAGGTATTTTTTTTTTGGAGCGGATCAGCAAGTCATCAATGACAGCGACATGTCGCTAAGCCGTAGTGAAGAGGTCTTCACGAAATTTCCAACTGGATGCCTAACCTTATAGTGTAATGTATAATTAAAAAAACACGCATTTAATATCGAATCGAACTAGAGTTCAGTACAATATGCTGGCTGTACGGTCAGAAAAAACTGTACAACAAAATGAAGGTTATGGTATAGTACGTAGATGATACCTATGCAAGTTAAATATTAGTATAGTAAAACGCCAAAGGGCTTGGAGCTGTGCATGTAGCACAGATGGTAAAAATTTGAGTAGTAGGTATCGAGTATTTGTCTTTTTTTTTTTGGTAATCCATACTTAAAACTACTATTCGATTTTTCAGGAGTTTTGAACTGCATGTAGCACAGATGGTAAAAATATGAGTAGTAGGTATCGGGTATTTGTCTTTTTTTTTTTTGGTAATCCATACTTAAAACTACTATTCGATTTTTCAGGAGTGGCGATTTGAACTGCAAGTTTATACAAAAGGATCCTTACACTCGAAAATTATTATATTGTTCCTTTGTTAGGTCGAAGTTGGAATATGCGTCTGTTATTTGGAGCCCTTTTAATGCTTGTCATATTAACCGTTTGGAGAGAGTTCAGAGAAGATTTACGAAAATTGCTCTTTCTTCTATTAATTTTACTGAACACGTACCCTATAATATTCGTTGCAATTTAATTAATTTGCAAACACTAGAGAATAGGAGGTCAATCCAATCTTTTTTATTTTTATTTGATATAGTGAATTCAAATATAAAATGCCCTGATTTATTATCACTTATAAATTTTAATGTTCCCTCTAGATCTTTAAGAAACCATGGCTATTTTTTCATTGGTATGCATAAAACGAATTATTCGTTAAATGAACCCTTAATTAGATCTCAGATTAATTTTAATAAATTAGAGAATAATACTGTTTTAGATTTTAGTTATTCAAAACATATGTTTAAACTTTATTTAAATAATTTGTTTTAATTTTTTAATTTTATTTTTAGCGAGTAGTCTGTAAGGATCATTGTTATCCATAGACTTTATAAAAATAAAGAAATGAAATGAAAATGACTCCGCTATAATATGTATCACAAAAATACAACTCTGCTAAAAAGACAAATCAAAAGTGCAATATTTAAAGGCATATATTGAAAAACTTTAAAAAACATATTGATTAGTTGTTGAACAAATTTAAAAATATGTTTATAAATTTAAGGGCGAGTAACTTACTTCCAACATAACCAAGGTTAAACCACATATAAATTTGACATTCATAACTATTGTTAAGCAATAAACTCAGTTTATTTTAAGATAAGTTAGTAGGTCTAAATATTGAATCAAGCTAAACATTTTCAAAGGATTTTATTAAAATTTGTTTTAAAAATTTAAATTTTTATAAACCGTCAAAAGTACTGAGTAGTATCGAGTATTAAAAAGTAACCGAATTTACCAGCAGTAGTAGTTACGGTCAAGTACTCGTAACATGGCCGTTCGAAGATTTAATTTTCTTGGCCAACACTTTACAAAATAAGACGTAAGAAAGCAGTCTAAAATAATTCTGATGTTACCTCTCTGTCCCAATATCCGCAATTATATTTTGTGAAAATTAGGGGTTCGGGTCGAAATCCTGTGTATAACAAAATCCTGTTTTCAAAATCCTGCTTTTCGTAATACTGTTTTACAAAATACTGTGTAACACAATACTGTTTTGCAAAATCCTGTTTTACTGGGCGGAGAAAATTTTTGTAAAAATAAAGCAAAAAAGCGCGCGCTTTTTCGCTTTATTTTTACAAAAATTTTAATATGAAGATGAAGATTTGCTTAAACTATGCGAGTGGTTTGAAAAAAACTACGTCAATTGCTAATATCACCCAAAGTATCCTGGAATATTTTGGTCGGTTTACGATGACAGTAAGAAATCCTACCCAATAACTCAAAATAGTGTGGAAGCTTGGCATAGAAGACTGAAAGCTGTTGTTGGGTGTAGAAAGTCAGGATTATACCACCTTATAAGGCAGTTGGGTAATGAGGTCGTGGTAGCTGTAAATACCATTTAAAAATGCGCGAATGGACAAAGACGTTACATAAATTTAAAGAAAAGAAAAGCGTACACAAACATTAAAAGAGCTATAAGAAAGAGGTGTGAATTAAGCCACACAGGCTACCTAAAGCGAATTGCAAAAAATCTTGTACTAATTTAAGTTTATAAAATGCATTGAAATTAATTTTTGTTAAATGTTTTTGTTAATTTTTGAAAATTTACTTTTGTTGAAGTTATTTTTAATAAAATAAATTTTGTAAACCAGCATTTTTACTTCAAAGAATTTTTCAAAACAGTATTGTGAAATCCAGTATTTTGCAAAACAGTATTATGAAAAGCAGGATTTTTAAAATTTGTTTGACCAGTATTTTGTCTAAACAGTATTTTACATAACAGTATTATATACGTATCCCGAAAATTAGTTTCTTTGTAAAATATTTTAACCCTATATCTACTTTTTTTATAAGCACACTCTAAAAAATGTTTGTAAATTTACTACTATGAAATGGGTAAAATTTTGTTTAATTTTACGAAAATTCGGTAAATATAAACAAAAAATGCGTAAACTTTTTTCATACACACTTCCATACACAATAATACACACACAAAGTATTTTTAGACATTATGTGATTATAAATAAACACATTGTGCCTAAAATTACTATTGTTTTCTTAAATAAAATTTTTACACACAAAGTTGGTAAATGCACTATCCTATAATAATAATAAATACTCTAACATTTCAAATTGGAAAAAATTGAAAAAAAAATTATAAATAATAAAAAGAAAAAGCGAAAACGGATTATTTTTTGTGAATTACAAGATTTCCACAAACACATTAGAGTCTGGAAATAGCAACATAAACATGAAATTGTTTTTGGTAATTATTGTTAACGCATGTGGTAGTCTAAATCTCATTTCAAAATTGAAAACGCCGTAAGAGAGACACGGCCTACGCAGGAACAACTGGGTGGAATGACTCCTGCTCAACAAAATGCCTTCTTTGCAAGGGAGGCAGTCAACCAACAACCGTCAACAATAACTGGAGAAAACGCCGTAAGAGAGATACGGCCTAGGTAAAATAACTGGGTGCAATGACTCCTGCTCAACAAAATCAGTATTCATTGAGTAGTGCCTAACTTGCAAAGAAAGTATTTTGTTAAACAGGAGTCATTGCACTCAGTTGATCCTGCGTAGGCCATACCTCTCTTAAGGCGTTTTCTCCCGTTATTGTTGACGGTTACTGCCTCCCTTTCAAAGAAGGCATTTTGTTGAGCAGGAGTCATCGCACCCATTCAATAGTTATAACGAATATTTATATGCATTTTATACAAATGCCTTAGGAACCCAAAACGACTAATTTGGACATAAACGATTATGAGAGAATGACTCGGATATTAGTATTAATAAAATACGTACTAAAAATTAATTTGTTATTTTATTTAAAAAAATTTTTGGGTGGTACTTAAAGTTAGCACAACTGTTGTAAATGTACGCATTATATTGGATTTTTACGCACTTTCTGTGGATTTTTGCGCATTTTTGTGGATTTTTACGCATTTTATGCGTACATTTACACGTGAAACGTGCTTTTTTACACATAAATTTAGTAAATTAACACACTAATATCAAAATTTCATTTAATTTTTACGCACTTTCAATGTAAAATTACAAATTATTTGTGCACCAACTTAAACACAATGTGCGTATTTTTTTCAATTACGCACATAGAGTAAATTTACCCAATTTATAGTAGGAGTTCAGTTTCCTACTATAAGTTGGGTAAATTTCAACAGAATTTAATTAGAGTGCAATTACTTTTCTAGAAATACCAAAAAACTTATCTAAAAAGATCGTTTTGAGGTTTAAAATGTTATACGAATATTTTCAGTTGTGAATTTTGCTAAAGACGAAAACTTCATTCGAAGATGTTAAATCGAGAAACTGGTGAATTTAATTTTTTCATTTGTACTCCACTCTAAAATGTACAATACTGTGCAACATTCTCTCCGGTCGATGATTTCTATATCAGATACTTATATGTATTAGGTTAGTATGACTCTAAGAATTTCGAGCTATGTGGATACGAGTAACACTCAAAAAAAACAGTCTAAAAGTTATGCGGAGTTTAACTCTGTGTTCAGATTGGTTTTTGAATAGGGAAGGGAAGATTTTGGTAGTTTATGTCGATTAAGTTGTTTTGTCTTTTGCTAATTTTCCAGTAATTTAATTTTCACACAATAAAGACAAATCATCGCGTGGAAATGGTAAACAATCATCAGATATTAGTGAAAATAAAATCTCCTGTAATGGCAAAGTAAATCCGTTGATTTATATTTAGATTTTCATTACTTTTGCGATGTATCAAATTAGATATAACTTGATTAAATTTTATGAACCCACTTTTCTGATCATATTGTATCAGATAAGATTTCATGGTTTCCCATGTTGTAATACGGTATATTATATATGACTATGTATATTTTTATTTATTTTTGTTTTATTTATTTGGTTTTTTTAGCATACCAGTGTAACAAGAACTTGTTCTTATTAACAGCACATGGAAAAATGTTGTTAAAAATAATTTTGGAAAATTAAATCGTTAAATACAATATTTTAAATACTTCCCTATAAACATTTTCACTGGAATTCAACTTGAAATCAAGTTCAATTCCAGCCCTGTTTTCCAGTTTCAAGGCTTGAATTCAACTTTTATTACATTTTATTTCAATAGCATACTCCAGCAAAAGGGAAACAAAAATTCAAGTTTGAAATATTTTTGTTAAATAAACAAGTGCTAGAATTTGAAATATATTTTACTTCAAGCAAAATTTAAAGCACTTGAATTTTTAAAACCTATGTGCTTATTGGGTTATTATTATACAAATTGCGCATATAAAATATATATAAAAATATTAAAAAGTTATTATAGACAAAAGTATTGTTACAAATATTAATATAAAAAAAAAATTTTAAATATTAAAAATTTAAACGCTTAACCCGTAGAATTATTGATATTTTTCACAATCTCTTTTACAAGTGTGCTATCAGTTTATAGTGAATGTTCCTGTTAACACCTTGCCGCACAAACACAGCTTATTTTTCAATAAAGTTAAGTTCAGATTAAGATTCGTAGAAACTTATCATGTGCTATATTAAGTTTCACTATTAATGTATTAAAACCACTTCAAATTATTTATGAATATGTACAGTACCCACATTAAACCGCCTTACAAATGAAAAATGTTGCTCTTTCTTGCTTAAAAAGAACTGTTTAAAAAATTTTAATTAGATAAGCCTTGCAAAAATCTATCATCTGTAATTAAGATATTCACAATAATAACCAAAATAAATATGGTCTAAAATTGTTCTACTTCTTATCAACTGTTCATAATAGCAAACCGTCTTTGTTATGAAAAGAGGATCGAAAAATTTTTTTTTTAATGAATCCTAAAACGGCTTAACATACATTGAATTCCAAAATTCTCTTCAAGGGGATTTTTAACCATAAAATGATAAAAAAAAACAAAAAACATTTGTTAATAATAAAATAAACTTAAAAACAAATTTAAACTGATAACAAGAAAAGATAATAAAAAACGCACTTATGCCAAAGATTTTCCATGACTTAGGCAATTGAACCAACAAGTAATCAACCAAGTGTTTACGCACGAAATATATATAAAAAAAAGTTCCAGACTTTGTTATTTTATTCCAGTGTGTACACAAAATATTTGCACTTTAGGGGCATTTTTTCAGTTACATTTCGATAACAAAGTGTACTAAAATAAAAAGTAAAAACTTGCTTTAAAAGTGACAAAAAAAAAATTTAGTACTTATGTTATTGTTATACGGTTTATCTTAAGAAAAGTGTATTCGTACAGTTAGTAAGTACATACAGTACGTTTCACAATAAAAGACACAATTATAATGTTGTTTCTGGTGTTCAAATATTCGATAGACGCATGGAATTTGCAATGTTCCAAAAAAAAAAAGTTTCTTCGCCTCCACCATAAAATATGAAAGAATACCCATAATACAGGTAAAAAAGTTTTGATATAGTCATATATTATCATCCCAGATAAAAATCGACATATATGGATCCACAAAGGTTAAATGTATGTGCGTGCATGCTCATAAACATGCATTCATGACCATACATGGATACATAAATCTCCATACATGAATCATATAAGACCATACGTGTGCATTAACGAAATTTGAGGTAATGCACACGTCTTTAAATTCAAAAAAGATAAGATATTAAATTAAATAAGATTAATAAACTAAGACCGAGTTTTTGGGATGTCAGTTAAACTTGGTTTAGTTAAACCGAAAACGAATTATATCAGCCATTTCAAGTTTATTAACAAAAATTTGCCCGAAAAACTTTTTCTCGTTTAGAATTTATGTCTTCATTGAAAGAAAATAAAATAGATTTTAGAAGCAGTATTCCAGTTATAAACTGCGTTAAACTAAGTTTAAAGATAATCTACATCCTAAAAGCTCGGCCTAAAAGTTATATGTAACCCTCTGATTAATTTTCTTTAAAAACATTATTCAAGGAATTTTCAGAATATTAAAGCGTGCTAGTAAGCTATTTTTTCACATATTTGTTTTTCATTTTAATAAATAAAAGAAAGAAAAACATCGACATTTTATAGCTCTACAGTAATAAGGCCATCATTATAAATTTGCTGAAGCCGTAGATCTATGATTGAAATTTTAGCCTTAAATTCATTAAAGAATCCGAGAACCGTTGAAGGACAGTTTTTCCCCTGACATATTTCGAAGGCGAATACCATGTCGTCATTTGAATTTTGCAAGTCAACCAACGTTAGCTTAAAATCAACGTTTTCATTAAACGATGCATTAAGTTCCATTGCTATAACTTGCAATCGTGATTAGTTAAATTCTTATGTTGAAGAAGTTCATTTAGCTAAATTTTAACTATAATTAAAATTTGGAACAATAAAAAACACAAAGCAGGAGACATTTATGGAACTTTTTGTGTATAAGAAAAGGTAAAGGACCAACTTCTGTTAACGAACCTCTTGATTGGTCTGTTTTAAACGATAAAATATGTTAACATTGCAACGAATTTTATTAACATATTTCTTTGGTGCACAGTGCAAAAGCACGAGAGCGACTTCATAGAGCCTTAACAAAACATTTTAATTGTTAACTTTTATATATTTGCAATTAGTGAAAAGAAGAATTCATATTATTTCCTTCCCTTTTTCAATGGGAACTGTAATTGAAGTATTTTTTAAAATATGTACGAATAATTAGAAAATATGTCAATAATCGTAAATTAATAAAATTAACTATTTTGTTTTTTTAGAGATAAAAAATGGAATCTCTAATAAATTCGTAATTTACAAACAAATGCATTTACAAAGAAAAAACAACATTATATATACATTTTTGAAAGTTATTTCAAAGCACATACACTCGAAACAGAAAAAGAGCACTTATCGCTCCATTATAGCCAATTTAAAAGTTGTTTGTTTTTAATGACTAACACATATATTTGCTGGGTAGGTAGGTAAGGAGTTACCTCAATGGACATGCCCTTGGTAAAATAATAACTTTGGTAATAGTAAAGTAAGAGGTTACCTACCCTAATTTCTTCTTACCAAAGTCATTACCGGGTAATAGAAAGTTTTGCTGGGTATGTTATGTTACATAAGAGTACGTTAATTGTTCTTAGTGAATTTTATAACTTTTCTACATGGCATGCATTTTGGTTCAATTTTAAAAATGGAAAAACTAATGAAAATGTGTATCATGAATGGGGGAAATGTCAAACTAGAATAACATTCATTTATTTAAAAATGTGTATCCCCGAGTAAAAAAAATTATATATAATCATATATGGCATATATTACAATATATAATTATACATGTCGTTATGTATATCCATATATAATTATATATGAGGTTTTTTCCGAAAAATTTTCCTTATATTATGCCATATATAATTTCATCTAATTAGATATCGGCCTTCATAATATTAGATATGGCTTATATAATTATATATTACATAACATGGTTGATCTTATTGCATATATAGTTATATATAGAACTATATCTTAATATATATGGTGGCATTTTAGCAATATATAATTATATATGGTATCATTTAAACAATATATAATTATATATGGTGACAGTTAAACTAGATATTATCATATATGGTGCCATTTAAACAATATATGGTAATATATGGTACCTCATAAACCAAATCTTTAATTCAGTTCCAGATATGATAATATATGGTACTATATATAGTGCGATATACATATATTTATATATGGTGTTATTTAAGCTATATATTATCATATATGGTGCCATTGAAACCATATATTATCATATATGGTGACATTTCAACAATATATGCCCATATATGGTACCTCATGAACAATATTTTTAATACAGTTCCACATATGATAATATATGCTACCATATATAGTGCCATATATATTTATATATGGTGTTATTTAAGCAATATATTACCATATATGGTGCCATTTAAACCATATATTGTCATATATGGTGCCATTTCAACAATATATGCTCATATATGGTACCTGATGAACGACATTTTTAATACAGATGTAGATATGATAATATATGCTACCATATATAGTCCCATATATATTGATATATGGTGTCATTTAAACAATAATAATATATAGACATATATGGTATCATTTAAACAATATATTGTCATATATGGCACAATTTAAACAATATATGGTCAAATTTGGTACCACATCAACATTTTGAATACAATTCCATATATGGTTATTTTGAATAATGTAAAACTATGTATGGCGCTATAAAAAATATTATCAGATATGTTACTTCATTAACAATATTTATAATACAGTGTCATATATTGTAATATATGTATATCATTCAATATATATTGATGTATGGTAATGGTACAATAATTCCAATATCAGTTGAGATACAATTTGTGGGTCCATATCAACAATTTGTTCAGGTACATTTAACATATATATATGTACATTTAAGTTATAATTTATAAACACTTTATAAAGTTAAATAGTTCCATAAACCTCGTCTAACTGTATAGAATGTTTATGAATATACGATTTAATATATAATAATTACAACTACAAATTGGTGCCATTATCTAAAATTTAATTTAATGTTAACTTATAATAAAATAAAAATGTATTTCCTAAAAATAAAAATATAGTGTTAATTAATGTTAATATGCAATAGGTTTAAGTTTAACATCCCAGACAGAAAAATATAATTCGGCACAATGCTGGCAAACCGTTGGCGATGGTCGGTTATGCGTTGGCAGAACGTTGCATTAACTATCTTGGCAAAAAAATAGATTTCCAAAAACATTTTTGAAAAAATTGAGAAAACTTTTTTTAATATTTGCTTTTAAAAACATGAAATTTAACCCAGTCCACCAGATTGTCAGCCAAGACCTCTACACTCTAATCTAACGAGACTTGTTATAGATGTGTGATAGCTACAAATTAAATGAATGATAAAAGCATTTCGAGCTAACTTATAAGCATCGAAAAATAGTATTCAAGAAATTATTAAATGTATTTTAGAAAATTTTAATTGTATATCACAAAATATTATTTGCACTTCAGAAACTACAATATTACGCAAATTTAATTATTTATTTATTTAGTTGTGTCCAGAAATAATGAAATCTATTTCAGAATTTCATAGCTAATAGAGAAAAATTTCTCAAATACATTTCATAATTTCGGAAATACGACTGATAATTTCTGAAATACAGTTTGATAATTTCTGAAATACAGTTGTGAATTTCGGAAATACAATTAATAATTTCTGAAACACAATTGATAAAACTGAACTTCAATTGACTAGTTCTGAAATACAATTCATAAATGTGAAAAATAATTGATGAGTTCTGAAACACAATTGATAAAACTGAAATTCAATTGATTATTTCTGAAATACAATTGATAAATCTTAAAACAATTAATACAATTGGAAATGGTGTAGAGCGTCAAAAAGATGTAAATAAAATTATTTTATTCAAAGATTTCAATTTAATAAAAAAATAAATGTATAATTTTATAAAAAAATTTATGCATATTGAACCTTCTGAGTTTAAACCTTATTTTAACAAAATATTGTAATTTTTATACAATCAGTGCTCTGCCAGTCTATTATTTTTTGAACAGTTGGCAATATATGTCTGGGATCTTATTTAATCACAAATAAATGGAGATCTTACGTAGTACCCAAATATAATGCGGCATCTAATTTTATCTGTCATTTTTATGGATACTTTTAGATGTCAATCCCCAAATATATTGCTGTTTCTAATTCGATCTGCCATTTTAATACCGAAATAAATTGCTGGATCTAATTCGATCTGCCATTTTTCTGATAAATTTAGATCCAAGTTTATCCCCAAATATATTGATGGATCTAATTTGATCTGCCATTTTTCAGATCAATTTATATCTAAGTTTATCCACAAATATATTGCTGGATCTAATTCGATGTGCCATTTTTCGGATCAAATTAGATCTAAGTTTATCCCCAAATATATAGCTAGATCTAATTCGATCTGCCACTTTTTCGGATCAAATTAGATACACGTTTATCCACAAATATATTGCCGGATCTAATTTGATCTGCCAAAATTGAGATCAAATTAGATCTAAGTTTATCCCCAAATATACAGCTGGATCTAATTGGATCCGCCATTTTTCGGATCAAATTAGATCTAAAAATATCCGCAAATATATAGCTGCATCCGCCAATTTTCGGATCAAAATAGATCTAGGTTTATCCCCAAAGATATCACTGGACCTCCCAATTTTGAGATATAACTTGATCTTAGTTTATCCCCATATATACAATGGGATCTAATACGATATGATTGGATACACCCAATTTTGAGATCTAATTGGATCAGCTAGATATTACAGCAGATCTTAAACAATATCAAATTGGATATAATTAGATATTGCGCGAGATCAATTTTTTTTACTCGGGTCTTTATTTTGTACGTAACTGAAACTACGGTTATTCTTTTAAAATGCAAACAAAATATTTTGAAAATCGGCCTGTGGCACCCGATTTTATTTAATTTTTAGTGAAAATTATTATTTTCACAATCTTTGGTGTAATTAAAATTTTTTTTATTTATTTTTTATTAATTCAAGTTTGAAGATGAAATCGACATTTTCAGTAAAAATGAAAAACGCTTGTCCAGAGACTATTAATTATAGAGATAGGAAATTGAAACTTACACTACTCACCGGTAGAGGGTGCTGGAATTTAGTATTACCTAAGCATTAGTATTACCTTACCAAAAACTGATGAAAACTGCTTAAAATAAGAAAAACACAAACGCGGAATTTATTCAAATAATAAAATTTGAGATATCCGTTTGTTTTTTTTGCTTTGTTGTTTGTTATTATTTAAATTTAAATAAAAAGGAAAATTGTAAATTTTTTTAACAAAGTGCCATCTAGTGATAACGATTTTGTTACAACTTATTTTTTTGGTGATGCCATACCCCTGTGCTTGTCTAAGGCCGATGACGAAAAATTTTGTTTGGGTATTACTAGGATAAGTATAGTTAACGTACAATAAATTAAGCGACACATTTTTACATAAGTTTTTTTAATTGTGTTTTGAAAATTGCATAAAAAAGCTATAAAATCATGCTCCGCAGGCTGATTTCAGAATTTGATTCCGTATGCTTTATTATGATAAATGTAGTTTCAGGTGCTTTCAAAATGAAGTACATACCACATTTCCATATAAATTTTTTTATTTATTTTTACATTTTGAAAATTGCATCAAAATACATGTGCGTTAGAGCACCCACATGTGAAAAATTGATATTTTTCCAGCGCCCCGCTCATTTTCGTAAAGGTTAAGAGCAAAAAATAAGATATGTGCAAAAATTGAGTTCCTGTGATATAAACCGGCCAGGCCGTTTACATTTATGTCCTCAAAATTACCCCAAAAAAGGTTCGTGGATTTATCCACCTATAACTCTTAAACTAGAAGCTTCTGATGATTAAGTTACATAACTGTTGTTTACACAATGAAAAGGCAAACATTTTCTTTATACAAACTTTTAACCCTCTCATGACCGTAGTGGTGTTTTAAGCGGTAAAATTCTAAATTTGTGTCTGAACTAAATTTTGAATAGCTCTCATTTAATTTTGGAGATCTGTCAATACGTATAGTCTTCATAATATAATTGGAAAATTAGCGCAGATTAAAAGCAAAATAAGTTTTTTTTTTAATATTTCATCCATTCCATGACAGAAAGCCCAAAAACTGATTCTGAGTTATAGATTTTTTACATATGTGCACTAGGAAAACATGTCAATCTTCCATTTTGGGTATAGGATATGTTCAGCGAACTTATGTAAAACACTACGATGTACATTTTAGTGGAACTATTTAACCCTGTAACTCTTCAATTAAAGTGACTTTTTTGGCCCCGTTTTTAAAAGGGACAAGAAGACCCGTAGACTGAAGAGTTAGAGGGTTAAAATGTTCCGCAGTAATGATTATCATAGTGTTTTACATGAAATGAAAGATTCACATTATTTTCTCCTGAAATCCAGGTTTGTGGGCATTTCAGCGCCAATCCTGTATAAGTACGAAATTAACCTTTAAACACATTTTAAGTTTTGACTTATTTCTGGCATTGAACTTAAATTTTCAACTTTGATATCTTCAGAGACTTATAGTAGAATTTCATGACAAATATTTTCGTGGAACGTTTTAACCCTCTAGCTCCTCAAATAAAATGACGTTTTGCACCTTTTCAAAACGGCCACAAACTACCCGTTAGTTGAAGAGTTAGAGGGTTAAAATGTTCAGCAAAAATATTTGCCATAAAATTCTACTATAAGTTCCTGAAGACATCAAAGTTTAAAATTGAGGTTCAATGCCAGAAATAAGTTAGAAATTAAAATATTTTTAAGATTTAATTTCGTGCTTCTTCTGATTGGCGCTCAATAGAGCACCCATATGTTCAAACGTGATATTTTTTCACCTCCACGTTCTGGTAGATTAGGCGTAAAAAATAATATCCCCGCGAAAATTGATCCTCTCAAATTAATATGAGAGGACCAATTTTTGCGGGGATATTATTTTTTGTGCCCAATTTACTGAAAAATGCCTGGGGAGTTGAAAAAAATAACACTTTTCCAAATTCCATATAATTCATGGGTGCTCTAATCTGCATGTCGAAATTTTATGAAATGTACTGTGAACCATTAACGACATCTTATATAAGATATACAAAAAAACCAAACATTTTTAAAAACACTTTCAAAAAAAAAAGTTTTAATACAGGTATTTTTGCGAAAAATAGGGTTTAATAAGTTTAAAAACTGTAAAAGATATGAACCCATATGCGCATTCTTTTCCTTTATCTTAAAATTAAGTTTAAAATAACTACTACTGACAAAAACACTGAGAAACGACTTTCACAGAGAGGCTTAAAATATGCTCTGTTGAAACGCAGTGTAAATTTATAGTGATAAAAACGAAATCTTTTGTACTGCTATGAAAAATAACTTGCGGTTTTTTAAGAAACGCAATTTTGTTATCAAGGAGAAAAACGAAAACGACAACAACAACAATAAAAATAAGTGACAAATAAAAAAAAAACAACTAATTTAGTATAAATATATAATTGTTTATTTTAAAAAATATTTCTATACATATGAAAATTTATACTTATTGTTAAATACACAAAGAGAAAAGTTGTGAATTCGCCTCCGTGCGATATCTTTATATAAAAGATACCTTTGACTTTTACATGGAATTCTCAAAAGAGAAATAATTCGGGAAATTTACAAATATTTAGCCAATCTAAGATCCCACCAGAAATTCGGAAGAGGTAAATATTATAACTGCTTCTTTCTGCTTCCACCACCGCTTTTTAAGTTTTATAGCTAGCAGTAGTGTGTTAAATAAAGCAATAGAATTTTCTTTACCACACTCTAACTTCCTGAAAGCACGAAAGTGCAACAATACAAACAAAAAAACTTGCTTCCATATAAACAAACTCTCATATTCGGTTGCCAAAACACCCTAATCAGGTTATCAAAATTGTAATTGTTATAATTGTCGAATATGAAGCACTTATTTTGAAAGTGGAATGAGTTTATTTGTTTTTTAAAAGAGCCACACACAGTTTTGAATTTTAAAGATTTTAAAATTATAAATGACAACTCTTGTAAAATATTTGTATACAGATCCAATCAGGGGCCATTCAATTTATTTTTTTATGCTTAAAAAATTGCATATTTATTGCTAAAATCCATATTTTTTAGTGTTGAATGGACTTATACCACTTTCAAAAAGTGTTGTACTATATTGTATCAGAGAATAATCACAAATGGGTCGACAGAGAACGCGACAATTCCTTTTTCATATATTTTGTATGCGAAACAAATTGACGCCATGTTGTCCCGCGATGGTCGTCTTAATATAATCTATTCTATTTGTCGGCGACACACTAACACCATATTGCCATATTTTTACCTAAATAAGGGTTTCCTATTAGAGCAGAGTTAGAAACAATCGTACTTTGTTTACAAAAAATTTATTTTCTTGACAGAAAAAAGGTAATTGAAAATAAAAAAAATTTTATACAGTAAAATGAAAAACAACAAGAATGATGGAAAACCAATTGAATTGGTGAAAAATTCTGGCAAAACAAAGACAACCAAATTTTTGTTTTGCTTTTCTGTTTTCTAAACGTCAAAAAATCTCGACGATCAATTGTAGCTTAATTTAAATTCATCGCGATGACTTTTAATGCCGTTAGTCGGCAGTCGACCCAGTTGTGATTAATCTGTCAGTGGTATTGTAAATTTTTTAAGAAATTAATAAACTGCCATAGAGAAAACAGATTCATTGCGACAAACGAATTTTTGGCCAAACGAATGATTTGGTTGCAGCAAATATATTGTATTAACCGGATTTATGTTGCAATAAACGCAAATATTGACTCCAACCTAACCATTCGGTTGGCATAAAATTTGGTAGTCACAATTCTCTGAAATTAAGTAATATATAAAACATTATCTGCGAATAATCAAATTTTTTGGAAATAATGCATTGTAAAAAAGGAATATAGTTAAAAATATTGCGAATTTTCCTTTAGAGAAATAAGAACTAAATAACTGTTCGCATACACGAGCTTCTCAGAAACCAATTCCCTTTGAAACAATTTTGACAAAATTAATCACATTTTTTTTTCAAAACCCTGCGGAATACTAAAATCAAATAAAGTTATGGAGGGACGTAAATATTAGTGAGGAGAATTAAATAATGTATATATGTATTACTTTTGCGTCTGGCTAATCCAGGCTTAACTTGCATTATTTTTGTTCTTTTTTTTTAATAAAAGTGTTTAAAATACAATAAAATTTGTATATTATTTTATATAAAATTAATCGGTTAAGAAAAAATACCGAATAATTTTTTCCGCGATAAATCGATTAAAATTAATAGTCGATTAATTGAATATTAACTCTTAACATTAAAAGAAGTGAAAAAGAACTTCTTTGTCATTTATTTAAATTTACATTACATGTTTTTATAAAGCACAACTTCCTTCCTAGAAAAAGCCAATGTTAAATTCATCGATGCAAAACCCAAATTAGAACAAGTTCATATTTAACAGGTGCACACAGAGGAAATTTTGCTGGACTAGATTTAATGAAATTTTTCAGTAAGTTAGTTTCACAAACCAAATGAAAAATTTCTTAAATTTGATAAATAAGCTTCATATATTTTATTAATCTAGTTTTAGTGAAACATTTTCATTGAGTGTATAAAAGTTTTAATAAATAAAATAAAATTTTTTACAAGATTTTATGAAAAACTTCATTAATTCAATGAAAAGTTTCAATTGACGACTTCCAGTGAAACTTCACTGGTTTTATGCAAAAATATATCATGCAGATAATTCTCTCAGTGCAGTGATTTAATTACTTCTTTTTCATCACTTTTCTTGCTGGGTATAACATTGAGCCCATTTTATATTTCGACCGATATTGTGTTTAACAAAGTTAGTTTGAATTTTATTTTATATATTCTCAAAATATAAATCTGTTATCATCCCGCGATAACGCGAGCGGGGTTACTCATATTCAGTAGTGTCCAAAATCGTATTCGAAAACCGGTTAACCGGTTTTTTTAATTTTTAAAAACCGTCCGGTTTCGAATAATTTCTAAATTCGAATAAACCGAATACCGGTTATTGTTCGTCAGTTAACCGTTTTTTTAAACATGTTTTTATCAATCGTTCGAAAATTCTATATTTCGACTGCGTTTTGTTATTAAAGTATTATTTTAACAAACGAAACTGCAGTTTTACTGCCTGTTTTTATAAAAAGAATCGGAGAAATTCGTTACAACATTTGTGAGAAAAAAAACAAACTTAAAAAGATTTATCTTAAACATTTTTTAGCCTCATTTGTTCTACATAGAGGTCCCAACAAATTTGTGCAAAAATTTTGAAAGAAAAATGTTTTTAAATTAGTGTTTTTCACACAAATTTGTTAACGAATTCGTTTGATTCTTTTTATATCCTTTGTAATCGTTTGGATTATTTTTTAAATACTGGGTGACTGATGAATGTTGCTACAAAAAACCTAATTACTTTTTCTGTGTAATTAATCTGTTCCATTTAAGAAAAATGTACGATATGGATCATGAAACTAGAACTGCTAAATCTACAAAAATTTTAGTTATATTCAAATAAGTTTTAGTTGAATGCAAATAAATAACATTTTATCCTGCTAAAATCAGTAGATGTTTCTGCTGTAAATATGTAGACTTAAAATAGCGAAAATAAATAGTATTTCTGCTGTTTTCAGAAGAGTATATTGCCTTCCGATTAAAAAAATATGTATTTATATAAATTAAATTTTGGAAATGTAATTGTTTTCCTGCGATGTTACTAATTTACTTATATTCAGCATTTTTCTGATTTCAGCAGTATAAAATGTCCTTTGCAATTAAATTTTTATCTAATTGCATCTGATCGTGCTATCTTTAGCGCTTTTGTATCACCCAAAACTCGCAATGTTTTCGGTTAGTGCTTTTTATCAAAAGCCGCTAGTTTGTAAAAAAAAAAAAAATGTATATAAAACGAGTAACAAGGTTAAAGTCGGGCATGCCGACTATACAATACCCTACACCAGTCTGGGTAAAAGCCAACTAATGTTTGGATCTGAAATTCGAATGGGTTAAAAGGGGCTTGTGACAAAATTTTCTATAATGTGAGTCAGGGCACCATATTTCATTAAAATATCTTAATATTTGCGATCTGCAGTTTGTAACCAAGCCAATTTTGGGGGGACCCTTATATGGGCACTAGGTCTAAACATGGACCGATGTTCACCAAAATCAACAGGCTTAGTCCTTGGCCAACTTAGCTCTGTGTACCAAATTTCATCAAAATATCTTAATATTTGCGACCTGCAGCGTATAAACAATATAATTTTGGTAGGACCATTATATGGGCACTAGGTCTAAACATGGACCGATTTTAACCAAAATCAATAGGCGTCGTCCTTGGGCCGACAGAAGTCGGTGTACCAAGTTTCATCGTCGGTGTACCAAGTTTTAATATTTGCGACCTGTAGAGTGCGCACAAGAATGCATGACGACAGACGGACAGACGGACATCAATAAATCAAAATAAAAAAAATTCTGAGCCGATCGGTATACTATAGGAGCGAAAAAACTGATTTATATTATCCTCTTAAGATATTTTATTGACATATATGAATTAGTGATTCACGAACTTATTTATTACAATCATTATTAAGGCATATAATGTCAATGAAATATATTAAAAGGATAATATAAACCATTTTTTTCGCCCTCCTGAAAACCTGTTAAAGAACACATAACACTACTTGCAGGCAAGCCGACGATATGGTTATATAAAAAATAAAATTAAAAATATTTTTCGTATATATTTATATATAAAATTTTGAACGATTTTATCAATAATATATTCCTATATATACAATTTGCAATAAATCAAATACTGATATATGATTTAATATGATTACATATAAGAAAATTCCTAAAAAAAATTCTAATATATCACCATATAAAAACATATATACACAATATTTTATGTTATATTATCATATATTTTAATATTAAAAACGAGTAAAAAGGTTAAAGTCGGGCATGCCGACTATACAATACCCTACACCAGTCTGGTGTATTGTTTGGATCCGAAATTCGAATAGGTTAAAATGGGGATTGTGTCAAAATTTTCTATAATGTGAGTCAACGCACCAAATTTCATTAAAATATCTTAATATTTGCGACCTGCAGTTTGTAACCAAGCCAATTTTGGGGGGACCCTTATATGGGCACTAGTTCTAAACATGGACCGATGTTCACCAAAATCAATAGGCTTCGTCCTTGGGCCAACATAGGTCTGTGGTCATCAAAATATCTTAATATTTGCGACCTGCAGCGTATAAACAGTATAATTTTGGTAGGACCCTTATATGGGCACTAGATCTAAACATGGACCGATGTTCACCAAAATCAATAGTCTGCGTTATTGGGCCAATATAGTTCTGTGTACCAAATTTCATCAAAATATCTTAATATTTACGACGTGCAGCGTATAAACAATATAATTTTGGTGGGACCCTTATATGGGCACTAGGTCTAAACATGGACCGATGTTCACCAAAATCAATAGGCTGCGTTATTGGGCCAACATAGGTCTGTGTACCAAATTTCATCAAAATATCTTAATATTTGCGACCTGCAGCGTATAAACAGTATAATTTTGGTAGGACCCTTATATGGGCACTAGATCTAAACATGGACCGATGTTCACCAAAATCAATAGTCTGCGTTATTGGGCCAATATAGTTCTGTGTACCAAATTTCATCAACATATCTTAATATTTACGACGTGCAGCGTATAAACAGTATAATTTTGGTAGGACCCTTATATGGGCACTAGGTCTAAACATGGACCGATGTTCACCAAAATCAATAGGCTGCGTTATTGGGCTAACATAGGTCTGTGTACCAAATTTCGTCAAAATATCTTAATATTTACGACCTGCAGCGTATAAACAATATAATTTTGGTAGGACCCTTATATGGGCACTAGGTCTAAACATAGACCGATGTTCACCAAAATCAAACTTGTTCGTCCTTGGGCCAACATAGGTCTGCGTACCAAATTTCATCAAAATATCTTAATAGTTGCGACCTGTAGAGTGCGCACAAGATTGCATGGACAGACAGACAGACAGACGGACGGACGGACAGACGGACATCGTTAAATCGAAATAAAAAAAAATTCTGAACCGATCGGTATACTATAAGGTGGTCTACGACCAATATTTTTTGGTGTTACAAACATCAGCACAAACTTATAATACCCTGGCCACACAGTGGTGTAGGGTATAAATATATGTTATATATACTCTTTTTTACTCGGGAGTATAAATTAGTGGAAAAGTACCTATGCTTTCAGTAGTTGTTTCTGGCGGGCGCTTTTAACTTATTTTTATTAGCTTTTTTCCTATTTGTTCATGTTTATTTTAAAAAAAAAACCGAAACCGGTTTTAACCGGTTTCTTGGAAGAAACCATAACCGAAACCGGTTTTTTAAAAATAGTAATTTTCGAACAAACCGAAAACCGGTTTTCTGAAATGGCCGGTTTTTTGAACACTCTAATATTTAGCATTGTATTAAAAAAGAGAAAATCGGTACATCGGTTTAAAAGTTTTTTAAGAGAACATTTTTAGAGTCTCCATATAAAAAAGCACTAAAATATATCACTTTGTATGGAATATTTTAAAGTTTTCTCATACTTCGTTAATAACTTTCAAACTGCTGAACTGATTTTGATAATTTTCAATACCAAACAGCTCTGGAAAAGACAAGTATTTGAAGACACCATATAATTAAAATCCGAGCTAACTTTACAACAAACTTGTTATTTTTTCTTTTTGTTAAAGTTTACTTTTAATTCACATTGGAACTTCGACGGCTGGCTACCAGTACTCGAAATTTCATGCAGGGGTTAAAAGATTATTTTTTAAACTTTTTTCCCAGTGTATAAAATTTTTGTACAACTAGCTCCCTATACACTCCACCTCAACACATTATCAGTATTTTTTAGTGGTATGTGAACTCAAATAATACAAAAGTTTAATGCACTCTCTCTGTACAATCCATAAGAGGGTCCGACCAAATCTTTACACTGTTTTTCGCTATAAAAAATATGATTGTTGATTGTTTTTTTTTTTTTAGAAAAAATAGTTTATTTGTTATACATATAGATTTTAGTTTCTTCCTTTTTTTAATTCATTATTTACTTGCAAAACAATACCATCAACCAGTGTTGCCACATATTTTTTTAGAAAAACTGTAAAAAAACTGGTTTTGAGATAGAAAACTGTGTGTTCCGAAAGAAATAGAAATCTGAAGAAATTCCGGGATCCAGAAGTATCCTCGACTAAAAACGAATCTCAAGACCTTAATTTTCAAACGATTGGCATCACTGTTTGACGCATTTTGACTTCCAGAAATTAGTTTGAGAACCTGGGGTCTAATTACGGCATTCGTGATAAAATTTTTCGTTCAAAATGAGGTTTTTATTTCAGGAAATTATTAAATTTGATGACATATTTTGGGCCAGCGATATTATAGTTCGGCCCTAGATTTGATATAAAATTAAAACATAGGGTTATCATTGTTCGATTTTACGTATTTACTCATCATAAAAACCATCTTAGAACAATTTCACTCGTTCACGAATACCATAATTCGGGCCCTGATCCATGGAACCGGCTGTAAAATATCTGTTTAGAATATTTATATAAAATATATATTTTAAATTATTATATGGTAACGCGGGAACAATAATTTTTGAAAATAATTTTTCGAGTCAACCTATTATCATATATTGTGTTATCACTTTAATTTATTTGTATCTACTAGAGGCCAGTATGAATGTTTTGCAAGACATTCACAAAACATTTTCTTATACAACACCAAAATATTTTTCTTTGTTTTCTGTTTTATTTATTTTTTTTTTAATGATCTGAATTTTAACATCTTGTAAATAACTACAAATAAGTAAAATGGTAAATTTTGTTTTATTTAGTATTAAAAATCGTCAAATCTCTCATCAGCGCATGCAAGAGAATGTCTTGTAAGACATTCATTCAGCCCTCTAGTATCTACCCAGCCGAAGCAGTAGAAAAAGCACTACAATTGATGATCTAGATGTACTGCTTTTTTAACATAAACACTAAAGATTTTAACATTGAGTTGTCATAGGAGAGGATTACTCCCACTTCGACATTTTTTCAGTACTTTTTGAACAAGGGCAAAGGAAGCTATTATTCACCAATTAAAAGATAAAAAAAAAATTCTTTACAAAAAAAAATTATATTTTTTTTAATTTAAAAAAAATTTTTTTATTGCCGCCACGTGGTATCGAACTTGCGACCTCACGATTGCTAGTCTAGCGCTCTACCGCTGAGCTATTCTTTGATATGAAAGTTGACCGGCATAAAAACACCACTTTGTTAATGCGAGATATTGTTCCTTATTCTCTTTAATAAAAGTACTTATTAAACAAGTGTAAAAGGTGCACACCAATTCAATATTGTTTTCAGTACTATTTTTGCAGGTGCATAAAAAGCAATTTCTCACCATATTTTCTGATTGGTTAATTTATTTGCAGCCAATCAAATTACTTGAAAATAAAAATATTTTTGTAGGGTTTTCATACACAAAATGAACAAAACCGTATGATTAACGAGTAAAAAGGTTAAAGTCGGGCATGCCGACTATACAATACCCTACACCAGTCTGGTGTATTGTTTGGATCCGAAATTCGAATGGGTTAAAATGGGGCTTGTGTCAAAATATTCTATAATGTGAGTCAGCGCACCAAATTTCATTAAAATATCTCAATATTTGCGACCTGCAGTTTGTAACCAAGCCAATTTTGGGGGGACCCTTATATGGGCACTAGTTCTAAACATGGACCGATGTTCACCAAAATCAATAGGCTTCGTCCTTGGGCCAACATAGGTCTATGTACCAAATTTCATCAAAATATCTTAATATTTGCGACCTGCAGCGTATAAACAATATAATTTTGGGGGGACCCTTATATGGGCACTAGTTCTAAACATGGACCGATGTTCACCAAAATCAATAGGCTGCGTTACTGGGCCAATATAGGTCTGTGTACCAAATTTAATCAAAATATCTTAATATTTGCGACCTGCAGCGTATAAACAGTATAATTTTGGTAGGACCCTTCTATGGGCACTAGGTCTATACATGGACCGATGTTCACCAAAATCAACAGGCTGCGTTATTGGGCCAACATAGGTCTGTGTACCAAATTTCATCAAAATATCTTACTATTTACGACCTGCAGCGTATAAACAGTATAATTTTGGTAGGACCCTTATATGGGCACTAGGTCTAAACATGGACCGATGTTCACCAAAATCAATAGACTGCGTTATTGGGCTAACATAGGTCTGTGTACCAAATTTCGTCAAAATATCTTAATATTTACGACCTGCAGCGTATAGACAATATAATTTTGATAGGACCCTTATATGGGCACTAGGTCTAAACAAGGACCGATGTTCACCAAAATTAAACTTGTTCGTCCTTGGGCCAACATAGGTCTGCGTACCAAATTTCATCAAAATATCTTAATATGTGCGACCTGTAGAGTGCGCACAAGATTGCATGGACAGACAGACAGACGGACGGACGGACAGACGGACATCGTTAAATCGAAATAAAAAAAATTCTGAACCGATCGGTATACTAAAGGTGGGTCTACGACCAATATTTTTTGGTGTTACAAACATCAGCACAAACTTATAATACCCTGACCACATAGTGGTGTAGGGTATACAAATAAAGTCGACTTTAAATTTAAAATACTCATATAGTAAGAGCCATTGAATTTAAACAAATTAATTAAAAATATTAAAAAAAAACATTTAAAGAAAAATAAAAAAATATTGGTCCCGCCGGGAATCGAACTCGGGACCCTCTCTTTCGAAATGCCAAATGATACCAAAATCACTTTTTACGATCACTTTTAGAGCAATTACTTTTTAGAAGCAGTACTTAAGTGGTTTTTTGGAAGGTGTTCAGAAGTAATTCTAAAAAAGCTGTAAAAATATACTAACGGATACTTTGCAAGGAATGAAAGAAGTGATTTTTTGAAGTTGTTCAGAGTAACTTCTAAGCAATCAGTAAAAATACACTAACGGATACTTGTGAAGTATTGAAAAAAGTAGTTTGTAAAGCATTACTTGCAATTTTTTTGCTGGGTACTAGGCTTTTCAATTGACCGATTTTTTATTTTAATCGATTAATTGCCTAAACAATTATTCGTGGTTTTTTCTAAACCGATTAATCGAAAAAAAAGTTAATCGACTAATCTAAAAAAAATTATATAAAATAATATACAATATTTTTAATCCCTCTATATAAAAAATTAACAAAAATAATTTCAGTATCTTTTTAAAAATTTAAAAATATAATTGAGCTAATTGTGTCAACTGAGATAATATTTTCTAAACATTCTTATTCTTTCTGTCCCCTCTGTCGCATATTCAAATTTTATCCAAATCGGATTGAATCACACCCGCTTCCTTATACTTTTTATAAAGTTACGCACGGATTAGTCAGGCGTAAAAGTAGCGCTCTTTAAAACATTCAAAAAGTTAAATGAAATAGGATATCTCATAATTTGGTTTTTGGCTCTTTTATTGAACACATAAAAACCGAAAATGTAGCTAGAAATTCTTTTGAGAATCCATTTTTCCTCTACTTTCTTCCCTCCCTTTATTTTATTTTGGTAAAAATTGAACAGATTGCAGTGTTGCCACCAGTAAAAGAAAAAATTACACAGCTGTAGGTAAAAAATTATCCAAAACCGTATGAAATTACACAAAAAATTATAATTTCTTAATTTGGAAAAAATTTCGCCATTTCTTACCAAAGTTTTGCATTTTTTCTATTTATAAACCGATTTTTAAAGACTTAAGTGCCTATGGATAATAATTTGAAATCCTTATAACATATTTATAAAATGAATTGTGTATGAAAAATTTGTTTTATAAGTCACTTTTTTTTTTTTTTTTTTTTTTTAACGATAGACTAACACTTAGGGGATGCCCCCTACTAATGCGAGTGCATTGTGTTAGAATTAGGAAAATAGGTTATGGGAGGGAGGAAAGAGGGAGTAGTGTTTGTGGACGTTTGACTTGAATTTCTCTATATTGTAAGTGACTGGGAAGACTTCCTCGGGGAGTTCATTCCACATACGGCTTGTACGACTGATAAACGAATTTTCCCTGTAATGCATTATGCGATTCACGGGACAATCTACAGCAAACGGATGTGCTCTACAAAAACCCTGGGCCTAGGAAAAAGTTCACTAATCTCGGCAGAACACCTCCCATGGTAATATCGATAGAACAGTGATGCACAACCCACATTTCGTCGATGCTCCAATGAATCAATAGAGCTGGAGACCCTACTGTCATTGATGAGCGCCGACGCTCTCCTTTGAACACGGTCCAAAAGCTCCAAAATAGACTTTGAAGCTTCTGCCCATATATGGGAGTTGTATTCCATCTTCGGTCGGATAAAGGTGGTATAAATAGTAAGGAGGTCGGATGGAGTGAAATTACTTTTACACCGTTTCAAAAAACCAAGACACTTGAATGCTTCTTTCGACACTTCAAATATGTGTTTATTCCAACGGACATAACACTGAATTCGCATGCCCAGAACATCAAGAGTATCCGATTCCTGAATATCGACACCACCCATATTGACTGATGACATTGATGATCTCGCAGATCTATGGGTCAACATACAACATTGGGTCTTACGTGCATTGAAATCGACCCTATTCGCAAGACCCCAATCAGAGATTGTGATTATGCATATGACCCTTAGCATTTTGTCATTTGCAATGAGCAAAACTAAAATTTTGCAATAATCTGGTCTGAGTTTTTGCCCTCTGCAAAAGCAAATCCAGGCCAATTTCCCTGAAAAATAGAACAAATTAGTCTATTAACTAAAGGCAATTTCAATTCAATATCTTTTTCAGGCTTAAAATGGCGTGCTTTTAAATTTGAATATTAATACAATGATATTTTATCCACATTAAAAGCTTCTTTCAGAAAAAAGTATTTATGTTTTTTTCAGAAAGGGTACTTCATTCAGATGCGTTGCATGCAAAAATATTACCTACTTGCTAATTATTCTCTCCCATACCCCTCAAATTTTAATCATAAATAAAAATATAACAATTTCACAAAAAATTACCGATATTTTTTTCAAAAATTTGATACGATTCTGTTGAAATCTGCAACATGTTGGATTTACCGAATTCTTTAATATTTTGATTCTGCTCCACCTTGCTGTGTTTACAAAATTTTCGACTGTTCAAGGCCTAGTGTCATGTTAACTACAGCCAAAACATTTTCACAGAATTTTAGAAAGCAACAATCATAACAAACCCAAATTTTCCCACTCTTTCGCTGCATTTTTATATGGTCTGGCAAACCAAGAGAATCTTTAAAAGAAGCTTGACAATTATTTTCGCAAAAATAAACAAAAGACGGAGCTTTAAACAATCGACTAATTTTTATTAACTTTCAAAAATTTACGGAACTTTCAAAAATTTTCGGAAATTTCTGCAAAAAGTGAAATTACACAAAAACTAACCAAAAAAGTCATTATTGAAAAATTATTCAAAGAATGTGTAAACAGTCCCGTTTTTGAATAATTATTCAAAAAGTGGCAACACTGACAGATTGATGTTTTAATACGAAAAAATTTAAAAAAAAAAACATTTCGAATGAAAAAAAAAACTGAAAACTGTTAAGCATTCCAAAAAAACTGGTAAAAACTGGTAAAAACTGGCTACATGGCAACACTGCCATCAACCAAACATACACTTACATTTTGATTCTGAATAAATTTTTTTTATTTTTCATATTTATTTAATTTTTTTAATTACACACAACACCAGAGTCCCAGAGTACAAATATTATATGGCCATTGCCTACCACAATATGAAATATGGTGTAAATGTTATTGGTTGGTGTTCTTGAGGAGATCAAGACTACATTCAACTCACTTTATGTCATTTACTGGAAATTTTTGTGTTCATCTTTGTGGCTGTTGCTTTTTATTTTCGCAGGAAAGGTGTGTGCAGCAGCAGCTCTCAGGAAAATTGTCAAATAGAATCACTTGACGCTTGGTTTATTTGTAAAAATTTATTAATTTATTTGCTGTTGACAATGTTTACTTCATGATAAATTCATTTCGAGTAATTTACAATTTGATTAAATGTATAAAATTTATTATTTCTTATTGCCATTAGCAGTGTTGTACAAAAAATGAAAGGTGTTTAGAGTTAAATCAAATAAATACGAATGATAAATTGTTTTTGGGCAATGAATATTATGGCAGATGTGCTTGATAATATAATCTATTTCAGATGTGAATCTTGTTGCGGGAAGCCCTATGATCATTACACATAGGGAAAATGGTTGTAGGAGGTTGATTTGTAGTCTACGATAACACCACATTTTTACAGAATCTACTGCTTTAGTAATGCTTAGAACGCTGAATCCGAATCTGACAAAAAAAAATTTCCGTACACCTTTTTAAAATCGATATTTTTATGTTTTTGTTCCAAACCTATTTTTTTAACATTTTTATATTTTTAGTCGAAACTTAGTTAGAACTAATGCAAATCAAAAAAGAATGTTGTAGCCAAACATATCTGCAAGTATTTAGATAACGATGGCAAATTGTTGTTTTCAAATAAATCTGTTGACGTTATATATAAAATGATAGTGATTAAATTTTTAAAAGTGGACGACAATCGTCGCTCGTCCTAAAGAATACGAATGTAGGTAGGTTGTAATATGTCATATTGGAAGGTTGTACAATATAGTGAAACAAATGCAAAAAGCGTTTGATATTTATTGTGAAAAATTAAAAATGTCTTATAAAGTGTTGGCTACATTGTGCAATTTTTTATATCTCCGAAAGGAAAGAAAAACGATATGCCATATTTTGTATAAAAGTATTATACAATATATTGCCCAATGAAGGCAAAAGAACGATATATTGGTAATAATATTTATAGTATATCGGGAGGTGTTGACAGAAAAAATATCCTTAAAAATTGTAATTTATATAGTATTCGCATAAAATTTCTGAAATAAAACGTTGCGAATTTTTTATTTTAATATTCAGATAATACCTAACCCCTCAATTCATAAATGCTTTGTAAAGTTATAGCAGTTTTACAAAACGTCATTTTCATACAAAATTTGTTCAATAAACCTCCTATAATTTTACAAAGCGTTTATGAATTTAGGGGTAAATTTGTATCATATATTTATGAAATATACAACTAACATTTTTTGGTTATAATTTAATGTACATATGTATTATAAAACCTTTATTTTAATTGTTAAAATTATAGGTCTAACAATATATTAGGGGTTTTCATATAAATTCGTATTCTACTCGTAAACGATGTAAACCTGGTATGTTTATGAGTTTAATGTCAAACTCCATACATAAAAAATATGGTTTATATTTATACAAGGTTTACAAGGAGTTTACGAGTTTATATGAATACCGTAATTATTTTACATTGAAATCTCCTTTTCATATACTACTATATTTTTAAGAAAAATAAATAAAATATTACTTAAGAGAGTATTTTTGATTGTGCGGATTTTTTGACAACTTTTTAATCTTGGTGTCGAAAATTATAATATCTTTGAGAAAAAGTACCGATTCAAAATGATCTGGCAGCCCTATCTCTGTGTTAAATTCTATAGTTGTTTGTAGAACTTATACTAGTTGTCTGGTCCAAATAAACTGGTACAAAACTAATTCTGAACTATTAGTTTTTGGTACTGTGTAATTAAACATCGGATGATTTTAGCACAACTATGATGTGTTACCCCCGTTTCCACATGCAAGTGCAAGTCCGAAAAACTCAATACACTCACACTTTTTCACTAATACAATCACAATTACACGACTTGCGACTCAACTTGCAAGTAAATTTTGAAGACAGTGGCTTTTTCATACCTGCGGCAAGTAAAATGACAGAATAAAGAAAACAGCATTGCCTAGTAATGTTTTCTATTAATTTACTAGTATTTGGTAAAGTAAAAGTTGTAATGCAACTGATTTTGTATTTATTTGTAAAAAAAAGTAGAAAAGAACATAACGACATATCTTAATGGTAATTTAAAATATCAATTTTAAAGGTTTTTGTAAAAAAAATTGTTAAGAACAAATTTTTTCCCAGCTTTGTTAGAATATTGAATACTGGCAATACTGGCTCATATGAATAAAAAATAGATATTACTAATAGGGGGAAATACAGGGTTTTTTGAGCAATTACTTCACAAATCTAGTCTGCTTGTAAGTAGACTAGAAATTTAATTTTCTAATTTTCGTTTACATTTTATGCTATTCTACCAGCCAATTGGTAAATTTGGAGTTAAAAGCCATTCCTAAGCCCAAAGTAATTACTTAGAAGTAATTGCTAAGTTTTATTCATATGACCCACTGGAGTGCTATTTAGTGACAACCTATGCCTTTGACGACATTTTAAAAATGAACTTGCAGCAAGTTGTGTGGACACATGCAACATTTTCATTTTTTTTCGGTAATTTTCGCTGATAATACGTATTCTCAACTTGCAACCATAAACTTGCATGTGGAAACGGGGGGTTATGTTTAACTGTCAAAAGAATGTATGTGAGAGTGATCAGGCAGTTTTCATCGCCTCTTTCGAACATTAACAGTTTGTATTGAAAAATGTTAGCTTTTGCAGACATGTGTAATTCTTATGGGAAAATTTTTCGATACAAATTAAGAAGAGAATGATTTAACAGAGGCAGGGAGAGCTGGGAAGTCTTTTAATTATATAGTCGTTGGAGTTATTCTGTATATTTTACTGGTCGTCAAAAGCAGGCTGTCCAGACTTGGGGTTATGTCCTTAAATTTGGAGATATTTTGTTGATCTTGGGAACAAAAATTTTCATTTCGGGAAAGGGGAATTTTTTGGGGATATTTACAACCTTTTATATTTTTGGAAATTGTATTAATTTTGAATAATTTTCAGAAAACGTTAGTGAAGTCTTTTCACGTAATTTCAACGAAAAGTACAATTCCACACTTTCTAACACGAATAAATATTTTAGGCCTGAGATTTTAATAGGATTAATGCCAAAGTATCCATAATACTGAACAAGATAATTTTCTGTTTTTTAATAAGCTGGCATTAAAATTTATACATTTTATGAATTAGTTAATAAATGATTATCACATTATATCTATGATTTAAATTCAATAAAGTTAGGATAAGATTTATTCAAATTTGAATTGAATCAATTTTAAATTTTTCGATTTATGATATGATTCGCGAACTATTATCCTACATCAACTACTTAGAAACTGAATTCAAATGCAGATTGCAATAATTCAAAAATTTTAATAAAATTTGGTCCAGAGCACCGTAAAAAATGTATTAAATTTGCAAAATTCTCAACTATATCCATTCAGCGATGATTTACTTGTGAAAAGAAAAGTTTTGTTATCCATATTGCACTATTTAGAACATACTGTTTCCACCACATTGAATTTCTGATAAATCGCGGAAAATCGCGAAGGTTTATTTTAAACAGAGCACTTTTTTTACTTTTTTTCGTGAGTCGGTCGGTTTTTTGGCGAAAAAAAGAAATTCCGCCAAAAAAAGCGCGTGTTGGGTTTTTTTCTGTTAAGTTGCATTTTTATACATAGATCTACTAGAAACTTAATTTAAATTATTATTAAAATTGTATTAATTTTTTTCGCGAAAAAAGTTAATTCGCCAAAAAACGCGTGATGGATTTTTTTCTGTTAAGTTGCATTTTTATCTTATATCAACTACATACTGAATTCAAATGCAAATTGCAGTAACTCAAAAATTTTAACAAAATTTGGTCCAGAGCTTCGTGCCAAATGTTCGAAATTTGTAAAATTCCAAACTATATCCATTTAGCAATGATTTATTTGTCAAAAGAAAAGTTTTGGTATCCATATTGCCCTATTTAGAACATATTCTTTCCACCACATTGAATTTTTGATAAATCGCGGAAAATCACGAATTTTAAAAAAATCTGAAACACGTGTTCACTTAAATCGTCTATATATTATGATATGCAAGTTTGACATTTCAATCGCAAATATCTCCGTACAAAAGAGTAAAAAATTTGTTTTTTTATAGAATATCCTTGAAAATAGAACATGTCAGGATATGCTTGAATACACCGCTGGACGCGCCTCTAAAAAACCTTTCATATGATACCCATATTGATGTAAATTTCTTACAAAAACTAAAAAAGACCTTTTTTAAAAATTGTACAGCTCGTGAGATCTCATTTCTAGACCCGAAATATTTTGGAAATCATCATAAAACAAACCAAGGTTTATTTTGAGTTTTTGGGGCACTTATTTTAATTTTTTTCGTGAGTCGGTCTAAAATATATAAATCAGTTTAGATTACGAATGTAATCTCTCAAATTTTATAAAGTAAAGAGAACTGGCTAGGGATTGCATAAAAAATTGACGATTATCGTCCACTTTCGAAGTAAAATTCCTGAGATTTGAAAGATGTTGGTTACAAAAATCTTGAAAGATATATGGTGCAAAATTTCTATCTTTTACCAAATTTGTTACAATGTTTTGAAATTTTTTATATATTATGTTAGATATTAAACTTCGAATAGTAGCCAATAATCGTCTATCGCCTTATAGAATCTAGGAACTGATATTTGAAACTGGAAAAGTGATGAAAAATTGGAATAACAAATAAATACTCGTAAAGTATTCCATAAAAATTAAACAAAACAAATGGACTATCCCAATGAATAAAAAATTGTGAAATTAAAATAACATTTTTTACTGTTTAACGTCTTTCTTCAGCTGAATTTGTGTTTTTGTATTTATTTAACTTTTAATAACACAAACAACAAATTCTGCGTATTTGCATCAGTGTTGCCACTATTTGAATAATTATAAAAAAATGGGACAATAATTGTCAAACTTCAATTAGAACTTTTTTTGGATTTGAAAATTCAGCCAAGGAGCGAAATTTGGTTTTGTTATGTTTATGACTTTTTAACATACATGGGACTAATTAATTAGGTGAACTAATTAATTGGTGATTTCATTACCATTGCATTGATATCAATTGTAATGAAATTATTTTCATTACCATTTTTTTAATTAATGGTAATGATTCTAAAATTTAATTTCATTGATTAATGACAATGATTTTAAATTTAATTACCATTGATAATGAATAAATTAAAAAAAATAATTGATTCTAAAATTTAATTTCATTGATTAATGACAATGATTTTAAATTTCATTAGCACTGATAATGAATAAATTAAAAAAAATAACCATTGACAGAAAAACGTAAAAATGGAGTAAACCTCGCTGAAGTCGAAGATGGAATATGCTCATTCAGGCTCATGATCATTTGAAATTAAATACTACTTTCCATTCCATTGTTATTTGTATCCAGGTAAAGTTTAACGGAATGGAATGGATCCTCCTTAAAAAATTATGTTTTATAACTTCCCCGGCCAAACCCGTTGTTCGTTTTCATATGCCTGAATTTTTTTGTAAACAAATGGTTTTTAATCAATTGTAATTAGTTTTTTTATACATTAGTGTAATTTCATTACCATTAGTAATGATTTTTCTAATGAAAAATATTTCATTACCATTAAATGGTAATGCAATTTTTTTCATTGTCATTAGTATGAACTAATGGTAATGAAATTTCAATTGTAATGAAAAATTCCCATGTATGCTTTTTAATAACGGCATGTAATAAATTCGAAAGTTTTTATAACAGTTAAAAGTTTTTAGCATTGCACGAATTTTTTTCTGCAGTTAATATGATGCTGGACTTTGATCAGACAAAAATTTTGTTAACGCATCACGGTGGACCAGAATGAAAATATTTTAGAGTAATTAAGTAATTTAAATATGTTCCATCATCATCGTAACCTTGTTTTTCTTTTATTTTCAAAATTAACAGCAAAATTTAAAGCCTGAAATGTGTATATATGTGTATAGATAATTTAATAATTTGTTGTAAATACAACCAATATTTTTTTTCAGAATTTGATTTGGCAGATGGCAAAAAATCGGACCAGCCCAGTGTGGAAACCGTAATGACATATCACATATCATTATTTTTTGTACTACCAGTATTGAAGTCAACTTAATTTCTGCATTATTTTAAAACATATAATAATGAGTTACTAATAACTAGTTACAATTTCATTATTTCAAAATAAAAAATAATGCGTTACCAATAATAACTTATTTTTATCATTATTTCAAACAAAAAGTAATGTTCTAAATTATTTTGTAATTTTTTTTTAAATCTATTGTTAGACCCAATTTTTTTTCAAGCCTGGTAAGGATATATGTGACTACATATTTTTGATTTTTTGTATATTATAGAGTAAGCTCTCTTTTGCGCAGTGGGTCAATTATGTTTTTATCTCTCAAATATAAAATTTCGAGATAGCTCATAGGACAATCTGGGGTCCCAGGTTCGATTCCCGGCACAAACAAATTTTATTAAAAAAATTTTTACAATAAAAAAATATTTTTTTTAATTTTTTTTCAGACTCATTATTTTTGACAGTACTGGTAAGCACATAGGGAATAATATATTTTTTGATTTTTCGTATGCTGGTGTGTAACCATAACTCAATATTTTGCGCGACATCGTCATACAAAAGTAATAAGCAGGGCAGCGACTTTCATGCACTTAAAAATCGAAAATATGCGCTTAAAATATGCACTTAAATATGCACATAAATGGAAATATGCCCTTAAAGTCCATAAAAAAACGCTTAAAACCAAAAAAATGCACTTTAGATTTATCGATTCTTAAAAATCATATTTATTATTCGAGCGTTTGCTCCAAAATTAAATCCGATATAAATGTCTAAGTAGATGACAACTTGCTGTTTTTCTTCTACAATAGTTAAGTGCTGCACTCAGAGAATTAACTGCATGATATTAATGAATTTCTGCATAAAACCCATGAAGTTTCACTGGAACTCGTCGCCTTTTTTTTGTAAAATTTTAATAATAATTTTAATTCAGTTTCTAGTAGATGTAAGGATAAAAATGCAACTTAACAGAAAAAAAGCCAACACGCGCTTTTTTTGGCAGAATATCATTTTTTCGCGAAAAAAAACAATATTAAATATTTTGGGAATCATCATAAAACAAACCAAGGTTTATTTTGAGGGGGGCACTTTTTTGCTTTTTTTCTGTCCATATAAGGTGAATCGGTCTAATGAACATATGTGAAAAATTCTATTCGTTGTGAATAAACCAGAACTATTTTTTTCGTGAGTGTGCGTGATTTAAAATTACTCACGCTCCCCTCTCTAATAAACACCATACCCACCATACGGAATGTAAATACAAAAGATAATAAAAACAACTTGATTTCTTGTTTGCTTCTTTCTCACATAGATTTTTAGCAACTGCAGTTCTTTCACAAAGTCTTTGATAGGTCAAAAACCGCAAAAAGAAATTTTGAGATTTATTAGCTGAAATCTCATATTTTAAGAGCATATAAGCGGTTTTCCCGGTTTCACCCAGAAAGTTGTTGAAACTCAATATATACATCCCAGGAAAATTTTTTACAATCGGTAGCCAACCACACCCATTCTACAACTGGTTCCACTGCAATATGGAAGGTGTGGGTGACGTAGAATCAGTTCTGGAACCGAGCAACCGGTTCCACTTTGGAGCTATAGAAGGCGTTGCTTTTGGGACAATTTCAAACAAAAAGAATCGGTGTTAGAATCGTCAGTAGAAGGGGTTGTGAATGAAAAGTATACTGTTCATTCAATAGCTATAGCTATTGTGCAACCGATTCTTTAGAACAGAAAATTTTCCTGGGATATATGAAAAATACCCCATATTTAGAGCAATTTGATTTTTTTATTTTCAATATTTCCAAAACATTTATCTTAACAAAAAATAATTTATTATATGCTCAAATACCTGAAGTAGTATAAAACTTTTACTTTTAGAAGTCTTAATAAAAAAATAATCACTTGAAATATCAAAATTTCCACTTTTAACAAATGAGCGCAAAAATACCATTCTTGGGACTAGTTAATTGAATGGACCAATTAATTGATGATTTCATTGGCTTTACAATTGATCAATGCCAATGAAGTTTTTTCCAATTGGCATTGTTCAATGCCTAAATGCCCAATTATAATTGATGATTCAGGCATTGTTTTCATTTTTTCATAAAAGGACAAATTAAGAAAAAAAATTGAAAATTCGCGTATTTCTTATCTTATATTCGTTATTTCGTCAAGTATACATTACTGACTGATCCATCTGGACCAACCTGTGTTAACAGAAGACTGAACAGCAGTGTACTTGATACAACTTGATAAAATAGCGAATTTTTATAATGTTTATAGTTCTGAAATTTTTCATTCTTGTCTTAATTTCCAATTTTTTTTTGTATTCTTTCTTCAATTATAAGTGCATTTCATTACCATTGGGTGTACATTTCATTACCATTGTTTCAATCAATGACAATTGAAAAAGATTTCATTGGCATTGAATGGTAATGAAATTTTTTTGGCATTGGCATTGAGCTCAAGTAATGCCAACTAAATTTCAATGCCAATGAAAAATTCCCAAGTATGAGAAATACTAATAATTATTGAATCAGTGGTCGGCAGAAAGAGAGAATGTGAATGTATTGGTGTTTTACACTGTGAGAAATTAGTTTATCATTTTTAAATTTATTTTTGTATATTATGCATGAATGAATTAAAGAAATAAAAAAAATAATTCATACTAATTTAATTTTTTAAAATAATTTATAATACATTTTATTAAACTGAAATATTAATTAATTAAAAATATTAATTTTTTTGTATATAAATTATTTATTCTTAAAAAAGTATTCCAGCAATTAATAAATTTTATAAATTAAAGAAATAAAAATAATTCATAATAAATTTCCTGTTCTTGTAAAATTTTAAGAGTGTAAAATTTTTATAGAATTTCTTAATCAAAGCGACATCAACCTGCTTTGTTGAACGCTATCATGCTACTGAATGGAATATTTTTATTTGTGATGCTCTTAGTTGAGAGTTTTGTTGTCACTGGTGGCTATGGGTGCCGACCACTGCTAAATACATACTGCAAATAAAGTAAACAACAAAACAACTTAAAAAAACAACTTAAAGTTCGCCTTTTGAATTAATCGCCACTTTTGATTTATTTCGCCCCTCTGTGCGTCGTGGCGATGTTAATTGTCCGCCACGATCCTGTGATTTGACACCGTTGGACTTATTTCTTTGGGGATATTTAAAAGGAAAAGTGTACATCAATAAGCCAAGAACAATTCAAAAGCTAAAGGATGAGATAATTCGGCACATTATCGACATTGAACCTCAATTATGTCTCAGAGTCATTGAAAATATGGACCATCGGATAGAGATATGCTACCGAAGCTGTGGCGAGTACTTGACCGATATTTTGTTTCACACATAATTGTCATAGATTCTTCTATCATAATAAAAAATATTAAGATAATTCTCTGAAAGCTTTTTGTTTCATTTACAATTAACATCGTGAGTTTTGGTTGCACGACCCTTTAGTTACATAACCACATATCTGGTAATGATTTTCTACACTAAGAAATGGCGGATATATGTTCAAAATATTTTGATGAGGAGAGTTAGTATAAAGATTGATTAATTTATATATAAAATAAACATTATTTTATACTAACATAACAGGGGTTTTCATATAAACTCGTATTCTACTCGTAAACGGTGTAAACAGTATGTATTCCCATACATAAAAAATATGGTTTGTATTTATACATGGTTTACGAGGAATTTACGAGTTTATATAAAAACCCTTAATATAAAAAAAATTTTGTTTTTTGTGTAATTTCCTACGGACATTTTTTGACCTGCAACTGTGTAATTTTTTTTGTTCCTGGTGGCAACACTGATTTGCATATAAAATATACTTGTATACACTGAAATATATTTACAATGAAATAATCATTGAAATTTTGTTTTTGTTCTCTAAAATACAAGGCCTTGACTTCAACAATCACCCATCAACAGCAGCAATTGTAATAGTATTGGTAGCAATATAATCCACAGCAAGAATAACATTTAGCACATCCATAGAACCATACCCAAGTAGAATAGTAGAGGCCAGTCCAAAAATAACATTTAATTACAGAATTATTTAAATCCTCCTTATACAAAATTGAAAGTTTATTACACTTTTTTTTTGCAATATTATTCATCAAGTTTATACTCTTCGTTTTTGTTATTTCTTTGCCTTGCAGCATTTACACACACTTTCTTTTAATGTAATGTAAGGATGGAGTGAAGGACAGACAAAATTGACTGATAGTACACAGAAACCTCCAAAACCATAACAAAACACAAAAGAAAAATTAGCATTTTGTGTATTTAATTGTTTATTAAATAAAATAAACTGTTTTAAAATGCAGATATTACATGATGTATAAATAACACTGTACAACAAAAAAAAAAACAAGGTTGTGACAACTGATTTTGGCAGAGACCAAAAAAAAGATCTACGTGTATCGTCGTTTTAAAAGCCTACGTCTGGAATTATGTTTTTGTGGGGTGGAATCCTTTTGCAAATGTTTATTGTGAATCGGCATAGGAAACCATGTGAATCTTCCATTTTAGGAACGAGTAACATTTTTTTTGGAACATTTTAACCCTCTAACTATTCAATTAAAGATACTTTTTTGTCCTTTTTTTAAAAAGGGACAATAAAGGCCTGTAAATTGATGAATTAGATGGTTAAAATTTTTCGCAAAAAATATTTGTCATGGAACTCTACTATAAGTGTCCGAAGACATCAAAGTTGAAAATTTAGCTTCAATGACAGAAATAAGTTAAAACTTATAAATCGGCATACGAAACCATGTGAATCTTCCATGTTAGATAAAGGATGTGTTCAGCGAACGTACTACGAGGAACATTTTTGTGGAACATTTTAATGCCGACTAAAAAAGTTTTCATATAATCTTATATGATTTGATATTATAAATGTTTATATGCGTGGCTTTATATAACCATATACATTTATATTAACACTTTGGTTTTATAAATATGTTTGATATGACGTTATATATAATCATACGCGATTTGGTCTCCATCCATATATTAAGAGATCTGCGATATAGTTTATATACAATTATATATAATGGCGTATAAGCTTCTATAAACAATCTTATATCAAAATATATAACATGACATGATATCTAATTATACAAAATTTTATAAAGTTTAATTGCACTATAACAATGAAGAAAACAAACTTAGAAAGTTTTTTTTATTTTATAAGAAAGACGCATTTTATAAGAAAGACACATTTTATAAGAAAGACCAAAACTCTAAACTAGAAAAAGTTGTTCCGACAAATTTTTGTAAAGTTGAGTTAAACCGAAAATTTACTTTGTCAGCTATTTCCAAGTTTATTAGCATACATTTTTCTAAACAACTTTTCCTGGTTTTGAATTTTGCTTTTTATTGAAATTCAGTTACAAACTGCGTTATTCTAAGTTTAAGGACAATTTGCGTCCTAAAAACGTCCTAAATCGCATTCAATACTCATTTCCATCAATACCAAAGATCGACCAATACCCACTTTGTTAGCCAAACTGTTCTGTCGGCCATTAGCATTTAATATGAATGAAAATAAGTGATCTTAACAATATTTACTAAAATTTTATTTGAAAATTTTTATAAAATTATATGTATTTATATATAATTTAATGCAATTAGATAGACCCATTTTTCGGATCAAATTGTATCAGGTTAGATAATATGCTTATCTCGTTTTATATAATTATATATTCCAATATTCGGATCAAATAAGATAAAAACATATATATGGGTTTATATAGGGTGATATATGATTATATAACATCTTTTTTAGTCGGGATCCTCTAACTCTGCAATTAAAGGAATTTTTTTTGACCCACTTTTTAAAAGGGGCAAAAAGACCCGTAGTTGAAGAGTTGGAGGATTAAAAAGTTTCGCAAAAATTACTTAATGCCAGAAATAAGTCAAAACTTAAAACGTATTTAGGCGTCCCACAAACCTGAATTTTAGGGTGGTTTAAGTTTGGCTTATTTCTGGCATTAAAGTTAAATTTTTTATTTTTTTTAAAGAGAAGCAACACTCAGGAAATCCTTCCTATTAATTAACGTGTTGCTTCCTTTGGAAAGGGGATAGCGAAGAAGTGAAAGGTGGTGAAAGATGAAGGGCTTCAAATATGGCAACACTGTAATTGCGCGAGATGTTGAATTTTAGAACAGTTGTTGCGCGCCATCTGATGGTGAGTTGGCGAACTTTGTTGAAGCTTTTTAATTCATAGCCCTGTTATATTATTTTACTTCGGTGGGGTTAACTGCTATGGGAACACCGAAGGAGGTCGCTGCGATATGTATGAGGGTTAGAAAAAACTCATACATATTACTATTTTTCATAAATTGATGTTGCCTTGCTTGGGGCTCGAACCCGCAACCTCACGTGTAACAGTCCAACGCGCTAACCATTACACCACAGCGCCCACTTTGATGTCTTCAGAGACTTATAGTAGAATTTCATGACAGATATTTTTTCGGAATATTTTAAACCTTTTATTCTGCAACTTACGGGTATTTTTTGTCCCTTTTTGAAAAGGCGCCGAAAAAGTCTCTTCAATTGAAGAGTTAGAGGGTTAAAATGTTCCACAAAAATATTCCCAATGGTGTTTTACATACTACTGTGTTCTCTGAATACATCCTACACTTAAAATTAAGATTCAATCCTGTGCCGATTCACAAGAAATATTTGTAAAAGGGGGGAAACTTTAACCCCCAAAAAACATTTATCCAGACATAAACTTTTAAAACGTCGTTACACGTGTATTTTTTATACTCTTTGCCTGAATCAGTTGCCAGAACCTTGTAATATTGGAAAAACTTTGATTTTGTTGTACAGTGTAATTGTTGAAGTTGTAAAGAATTTTTAGTAGATATCAAAAGATTTATTGTTTTGATACTTTTAAGTATCTTTTTAAGTCAAAGTTGGTTACTTTTATTGTTATAATAGCCTTATCGCTAAAGTACCGTTTCAAGTTGAATTCTTTTACTGTTACCAATACCTCTAAAAAATTGTCGAAATACCGTTATTTTCATTGGTAGTTACCGATATTCATTAATTTATAAAAAATGCCAATTTTTTTACTTTTATATAAGTTCTTTTATACGAAAAATTTATAGATAACAATTTTAGTCATTAAAACTACCAGCATTGAATTCAAAGATTCCCAGTATAGAAACGGTAATGACATATGATTTTTTTTTTGACTACCAGTAATGACACTCACTTACCTTCTGCATTATTTTAAAACATATTATAGTGAGTTACTCATAATGACTTATTTTTATCATTATTGCAAATAGAAAGTAATTTTCTAGATTTTTTTTAAAAATTTTTTGAAATCTATTTTTAGACTCAATATTTTTTTGACATTGGTAAGGATATATAGTGGTGGCCACGAATTTAAGGACATTCAAGTTTTTTTTTTAATTTTATTGTTGTTGCCTTTATTTTTAAAGATCAAAATAGTAGCTAAATTCGCCACGAAAGGCAAGAACATGGTTCAGAAATTGTACAGAATTTTAACGTAATGTTTGTTTTTTCATTTTGTCACTTGTTTTAAGTGGGCGTGGCTTTTAACGAAAAATTAGCGATATCAATCTTTTATCAAATTTAATAGTAAAATTAAGGCAGTGCTGATCGGTTCTGTACAAACTGTAAATTTTTGGAAATCCCATAAAATTTCCTTAAGTCTTGCATTATTATACCCTACACCACTATGTGGTCAGGGTATTATAAGTTTGTGTTGATGTTTGTAACACCAAAAAATATTGGTCGTAGACCCACCTTATAGTATACCGATCGGTTCAGAATTTTTTTTTATTTCGATTTAACGATGTCCGTCTGTCCGTCCGTCCGTCCGTCTGTCTGTCTGTCCATGCAATATTGTGCGCACTCTACAGGTCGCAGCTATTAAGATATTTTGATGAAATTTGGTACGCAGACCTATGTTGGCCCAAGGACGAACAAGTTTGATTTTTTTGAACAGCGGTCCATGTTTAGACCTAGTGCCCATATAAGGGTCCTACCAAAATTATATTGTTTATACGCTGCAGGTCGTAAATATTAAGATATTTTGACGAAATTTGGTACACAGACCTATGTTAGCCCAATAACGCAGCGTATTGATTTTGGTGAACATCGGTCCATGTTTAGACCTAGTGCCCATATAAGGGTCCTACCAAAATTATACTGTTTATACGCTGCAGGTCGTAAATATTAAGATATTTTGATGAAATTTGGTACACAGACCTATATTGGCCCAATAACGCAGCCTATTGATTTTGGTGAACATCGGTCTATGTTTAGACCTAGTGCCCATATAAGGGTTATACCAAAATTATAATATTTATACGCTGCAAGTCGCAAATATTAAGGTATTTTGATGAAATTTGGTACACAGACCTATATTGGCCCAATAACGCAGCCTATTGATTTTGGTGAACATCGGTCTATGTTTAGACCTAGTGCCCATATAAGGGTCCTACCAAAATTATACTGTTAAACGCTGCAGGTATTAATATTAAGATATTTTGATGAAATTTGGTACATAGACCTATGTTGGCCCAAGGACGAAGCCTATTGATTTTGGCGAACATCGGTCCATGTTTAGAACTAGTGCCCATATAAGGGTCCCCCCAAAATTATATTGTTTATACGCTGCAGGTCGCAAATATTAAGATATTTTGATGAAATTTGGTACATAGACCTATGTTGGCCCAAGGACGAAGCCTATTGATTTTGGTGAACATCGGTCCATGTTTAGAACTAGTGCCCATATAAGGGTCCCCCCCAAAATTGGCTTGGTTACAAACTGCAGGTCGCAAATATAAAGATATTTTAATGAAATTTGGTGCGCTGACTCACATTATAGAAAATTTTGACACAAGCCCCAATTTAACCCATTCGAATTTCGGATCCAAACAATACACCACAGTGGTGTAGGGTATTGTATAGTCGGCATGCCCGACTTTAACCTTTTTACTCGTTTTTATCTACAAATAGTCGCCAGACTTAAAATTGCAGCACTTTAAACATGACCAAATTTTTCTTTGTTTTTAGCGATTTTAAAAGAAAGTTAACAACACTGAAATTTTTATTTTATTTTAAGGCTCATTCTTTTTGTCAGTACTGGTAAGCATTTAGGTAATGACATATTTTTAGATTTTTCGTATGCGGCTATGTAAGCATAATTCATTATTTTTCGCAACATCGCCATACAAAGGTAGTAAGAAATGTAATAAGAAAAGTAACTAGTTACCATTACCAGGTATATAGTTACATAATGACATATCTGGTAATGATTTTCTACACTGGGTTGTAATGAGTATTTTTAATACTTAAAATTCAATTATTTTTATATGTTTTTAATGTAATTTATAATACCGGTAAGTACCGGAACCTTTACCATTAACGAAACAAACAAAATTCAATACCGTTATCCTTATTCTTTTCCGTAGCTAACCATAGTTTTTATATGTTTTTAACACAATACCGGTACATACATTGAATTCTTTTTTGTCATTTGAGAGAAAATAACGAATTTTTAATATAACAAATAAAAACGGATTAATTTTCTACATACTTAAATACAATTTTACAAATGCGAGTAATCCTTGATAAGGTCTGTTATTATTATTTTAAAGTGCGACATGAAGTCAAAATTTTTCGTCTTTTAAATATTTTTTTACGTGTCTTTGTCAAAACCAACATATCAATTTTTTTATGCCGCGCTTCTTTATATATTTAAATATTTTTTCAAAAGAGTTTTTTGAAATAAAATCAAAAATAGTTTTTTTTTCAAATCATTGCATGGCAACCCTGGAAGTAAAATTTTTGTATTTTTTTAATAATCGGTTATTGTCAAGGCCTCAAAGTATCACATGATTTCTACGTCATTGTAATGTCGCCTTCCTATCAAAAGTTTTAGGCTCTTATAAATAGATGTGACTTTAAAGTCACATTGGTGAAAAATGGTTTAGAGCCCAGTATTTTGTTCGTACTTTTGCGAAAAAGCCGCAAACTCCATATAGAGCAATTCCATATGAAAACGATCAAAATTGGCAAATTTTTGGATGACCCCTCTCCGATTTTAAAATAAATAGTCTCAATCGATTGCCCAGCAAAAAATAATGTACCTACATATTTTTTTTTTTTTTTATAGTGACTGGTTTAGTGGTGGTGTACACCACTGTCATGTGACAAAATTGAAGAATTCTTCATAAGGGACCTCATTGAAAGTTGTTTTAAAAAAAAACTACTAAAGCGATCGCAACGAGTGATAGCTCGTTGGAAAGGTATTGAATCAGGCTTTAATTGAAAAATAAAATTTTCCTAATTTTTCTCAGAAATTTACCTTTTTTCCCATGAAAATTAAATTTTCCGATTTTCCACAGAAGCTTCTAAATTTTCCGGTTAATTTTTTTTGGATTCCTCATAATTTTTGCTTTAAGAATCAGCAATAAAAAAATGGGCCCCGACTCCTTGTTTGGACAGGAGAGGAGCATTTAAGAGACCACCTTGTTCTCATTGTTTTTATATTTTTTTATAATTGAATTATTTGTAATTATTTAACATTATTTTATTATTAAAAATACATTTTAAAAATTATTTTACAGTTAAAAATACATTTATGAAGAAAAAATCAATTTTTTTTAAGAGCCCCAAGTTGAGTGTGTAGTGAATATGGTCTGCCTGCCTTCACAAGATCGGCCATAAATCCATGGATAATAGCAGCAGGGGCATGTAATGGCACACCAAACCCGACTGAGGCTACAGGTCATAAAATGTTTTGTAAATTTTTTAAATTACCAGGTAATAAATATTTCGCCTAAAATGACACGTGCAGAAACAAGTCATAAAACACGGATTTTCCATAAATATGGCGAAATATTTATTACCTGGTAATTTAAAAAATTTACAAAACATTTTATGACCTGTGGTCGGCTTATTGGCAGTAACCAATTAAGTCCCTCTTTAAAAAACATTTTATGACCAGTAGTTCACGCAAATTTTCCTATTAAAGGAAAGCAAATATCGCTTATTTTTTTTTACCTATTTTTTACCAAAAAATAAATATAAATACTTCACACACTCTGAGTCAAATTTTAGTTGAATACTAAATGTGAAAGTGTTAAAGTGTTTTTTTTGTAAAGTAAAGAGTGAAGCTGTAAAGACAATTTAAAGTAAAATGAATAAATTTTGCTGCAATCCGTTTAACAAGAGTGGACATCGTTCGAAAAAGATAAAAGTATTAAAATTAACTGGTGTTTCGAAGCGATACATGAATGAATTAAATATACAATACGGTGAAGAAGCAGAATTCATTTGCCCCAAGTGTAAAATCGATTTGTCTCAACAAGCAAATGCATTGAAACAAATGCAACCACAATCCGAGAGTGAAATGACAATTGGACAAAATGTTTTATCTGATAGTGAGGTAGACATTCCGATGGTCAATATGTCTTTGAGTCCTTTGAATGAGGCTATTACCACTTTAGGTGAATCGCCTATTACAAAAAGAAAGTTGCGAAGTGAAAAATACAGGAAAGAGAAAAAAGGCAAGGTTATGAGTGCAATCGCGACAATATTTGATGAAGGCTCTGATAACGAATGCAGTCAAGCAGATGACGTTGATGACGGCAAACAAATGATTGAGCAGTTGAAAAGAAAATTCAATTTAGCGACCACTTTTCCGGAGAAATATCTCATTTTATCTGTGCTGCCTCAATCATGGTCTATACGCAAGATTTCTGAACAGTTTCAAACATCTTTTTACATCGCGAGAAGAAGCAAAGAATTAGTTCGACAGAAGGGCATATTGGCGACTCCCACAAAGAAATTTGGCTCAAGGACCCTCAGCGAAGCAACGGTGAAATTGATTCAAGATTTTTACTGCAATGATGACAACAGCCGCGCCTGCCCAGGTACACGTGACTATGTTATCACACGTGAAGATGGAGAAAAAGTACACAAGCAGCGCAGATTATTATTATGTAATCTATCCGAAGCATACCATCAGTTCAAAGAGAAATACCCAGCAGAAAAAGTGGGATTTTCTAAGTTTGCCATCCTACGACCAAAAGAATGCGTGCTGGCATTAGACAGGCACGGAACGCATTCAGTCTGCGTTTGCATGTTTCATCAAAACATCAAATTAATGTTCTTTCCATGCAAGAAATTGAAAGTATTTCACGGTGAAATTGAAACATATAGGGACCTCCTGTCGAAGTCGTTGTGCGCATACCCCACGGAAAATTGTCATCTGTCCAAATGCAACAATTGTCCGAAGATTGACGAGCTAAAGCAATATTTGGCGGAAAAGTTTGAACAGCTGTTAATTCAGGAGGTGCATTTCAAACAGTGGATAATTAGCAGCGGCAGATGTTCCCTTGAGACCGTGGTAAAGCAGATTCCGGAATTCATCGAGGAATTCGGATTCAAGTTGAATGAACTGAAGGCGCACCATTTCATATCCGAGATGCAATCGAAATTTCTAAAGGAAAGTAAGGAGAAATTAGCCCAAAATGAATTCATTGTGATAAGCGACTTTGCCGAGAATTGCACTTTTCTCGTTCAGGATGAAATTCGGGCTTATCACTGGGCAAACGACCAGTGCACGGTGCATCCTTTTTGCATTTATTTCAAAAACGAAGATAACGAACTACAGACCGTAAGCCTTGTTGTTGTCGCGGAGAGTTTAGCTCATAATTATGTGTCCATTTATTTATTTCAAATGAAACTGTTTGAATTCTTAAGATCAAAATTCGATGCAATCGACAAAGTAACGTTTTTCTCAGACGGCGCGGCTTCTCAGTACAAGAATAAAAAAAAATTTTACAATCTTTGCATAATTGAAGAAGAACAAAACTGCAAGGTCGAGTGGCACTTTTTTGCGACGTCCCACGGTAAGGGCCCATGCGATGCGTTAGGGGGAACCCTAAAACGCATGGCGACTAAGGCAAGTTTGCAAAGGCCATATACTGACCAGATCTTAAATGTACAACATTTGTTTTCGTGAATTCAAAGCAAGGAAATTGCCATTAACACAGTTTTATGCACTCAAAAAGAACACGATGCCATGGAGCGACGAATTCAAAATAGATATAATAATGTCAAAACTATAACTGGAACGCAAAAGTTTCATTGCTTCATACCAAATATTTCTGATATGTCAATTAATGTAAAGCGGTACTCTTCGTCTGCCGACGTGCTAAATTTAAAGTTACTTTAAATTTATAATGATGCCAAGACAATTGAAATTTTTAATAAATATTGTAATTAAGTATAAGCAGCAAAATAAGAAAGATTTTTTCTTCATAAATGTATTTTTAACTGTAAAATAATTTTTAAAATGTATTTTTAATAATAAAATAAAACAATGTTAAATAATTACAAATAATTCAATTATAAAAAATATAAAAACAATGAGAACAAGGTGGTCTCTTAAATGCTCCTCTCCTGTCCAAACAAGGAGTCGGGGCCCATTTTTTTATTGCTGATTCTTAAAGCAAAAATTATGAGGAATCCAAAAAAAAAAAAAAATTAGCCGGAAAATTTAGGAGCTTCTGTGGAAAATCGGAAAATTTAATTTTCATGGGAAAATTTAATTTTCATGGGAAAAAAGGTAAATTTCTGAGAAAAATTAGGAAAATTTTATTTTTCAATTAAAGCCTGATTCAATACCTTTCCAACGAGCTATCACTCGTTGCGATCGCTTTAGTAGTTTTTTTTTAAACAACTTTCAATGAGGTCCCTTATGAAGAATTCTTCAATTTTGTCACATGACAGTGGTGTACACCACCACTAAACCAGTCACTATAAAAAAAAAAAAATATGTAGGTACATTATTTTTTGCTGGGCAATCGATTGAGACTATTTATTTTAGAATCGGAGAGGGGTCGTCCAAAAGGTGATCGCTTTCATATGGAATTGCTCTATAAAAAAATAATTTTTCGCTTGCTTGGAATGTTTGCGGAATTGCTGTAGAATTTTTTTCGCATCCATTTAAAAATGTAGCGAAAAAGTGATGGCAGCTTTCTAACGACTATTAAAAATTTGTGTATTTTAAAGTTTTTATGCTCCAAACACAGAGTGGAGATTTTTTGCACTTATGAACAAAATACTGAGCTTAAGTAATAACAGGTTTTATAACCCATTAATTGGATATATATTTATACACCGGAGCATAGATTACATAGATATCTTACTCTTCTTCTTCTTTTGTCAACAAACGCATTTTTTCACATACAATCAAATATTTTTTGTATACACTGAAAATATTATTACAGTAACTGACTGTAGTTTATTTAAAAATTTATCCGTACATTTGTTTTTAAATGATTATTCAGTTAAAATCAGACAAGGAAAAATTCTGAATTTTATTTAAAAATCCATAAATATTTGAAATTTTATTTTTGTTTAAAATAAAAATCCCAAAAATGTGTGAATTTTAAATTTGGAAAATAAAAATCTCAAAATTTAGAGAATTTTATTTTTAACAAGTATTTGAATAATTCTTTGAATAGATATTTGAACAATTCAAAATGAAAAAATAAAAACCTAAATACCTACAATATAAATATTAAATACACATGAAATCAAACCAGCAATTTCGATTTTATTTTCTAGATTTTTCGGTATTTGCAAATTTTATTGATAAATTAATATTTTTATATGGCGTCTTAAATGCAAAAGGCGCAATTTGTCTCCTTGAATATTTTTTTGAATAATTCAAAATAAATAATAACCTATATACATACAATAAAAAACTAATTAAACTAACACAAGCTCTGAAATTAAATCCGCTATTTTGCGTTTTTTTATTTTTATGATGTTCGCAAATTTGATCGATAAACTAATATCTTATACGCAAAATGCGCGATTGTGGAAAATTTTATATGACAGCATACCTTTCCAAGATGGCCTCAGATATGTGAATTACCTTGTAAAGTGTATGTGCAAAAAATCAGCCAGGAAACTACTGTTGTACAAAATATGTAAGTACCAAATTGAATAACTCTTGCAAAAAAAATAGTTTTTAAATTTGGACATCGACTTTTGAAAGGTCTTTACAAATGCAATTTCAGGCCTCACCTTAGAAGCTATTCTATCAAATAAAATGTTTCACAAATCACTTAAAAAATTGCAAAATGACGGTAAGAAAAATTAATTCAAATACCTAACTTACGATTTACATCCGCAAACGAATATATTGAAGAAATTGAATTTGAAATGTTCCTTTTTGCAAATTTTTTTTTCACGATTTTATTGTATTTTAACACCGAACTTTGTTATAAGATATGGGTATTATAGTTCTTGGATTATGATTTTTATGAACTCACTTGAAAAATTGCAAAATAATAGCGGAATGTGAAAAAAGGCTTCATGATACACAAAATTAATTAGACAACTTAATCAGTGATTTATATTCTGCAAACCAATATGTTGATGCAAAAATGCCCTTTTTGCGATTTTTTTCAAAGTAAAGCCCAGTATTTTGTTCAAAAGAGCGAAAAAATTTCGCTCTATGTTCTATGGTCTATAAAAAGTTACAATCATAATTAATCCAAATATCACTTTTTCGCTAATTTTCAAATGATCCTGCCTATTAATTGATTCGACAAAAAATTCCACCGCAATTTCGCAACAATTCCACACAAGTGAAAAATCATTTTTTTTATATGGAGTTTGACAACTTTTTTTCGCAAAAGTACGAACAAAATACCGGGCTTAACAACGAAAGTTTGGTATATAAGACATGGATGTTATAGTCAATAAATTATGAATTTTAAGAAAGCGCACTTAAACAATTTTATACAATTTTAAAATAATGGCGAAATGCGAAAAAGGCATGTGGTGATATTTCAAAGGGAACAAAATGTACAGAACTGTCCTTAATATCAAATTTTGTTAACTGTATTATAGCATGAAATTAAACGAAACTAATAACATTATTAAAAATGGTGAATAATATACATTAATTTATTGAATTAAATAAAACAAAAATCAAACAATTAAAAAATACATTAAAAATGATTATCAAGTCTTGTATAATTTGATAAAACTACAGGTTAAAACATTTGTCACAAATGAAATAAAAGGCATTGTTGTACACACATACATTAAAATCTGATTGTCTGCTAATCATAACCAATAATTATAAATCATAAACATAAATCAATTATACTGACTGCAATCATCCAAAATATGTTCATTTAGTTTAACTAAAAGAATATGATTTATTGTTTCTTTTGTAAGTCTCGACCGTTGTTTAGTTAAAACCAGCGACAAGGAGCTAAACCCTCTCTCGACCGAAACCTGAGTAGGCGGTACTGCAAGCACAACATTTGCAAGGTTTGCCATTTCTTCGTTCTTTATTTTATTAATTTTCCAGTAATTGAGTATGTCACTTTCAAATGGAACTCTGTCACTGTAGCTAAGTCTTTCCAAATTTTCCTTTAAAGATTTAGGAACTGAAACACTTCCTGGAGTGGCTGATTCAAAGAATTTTTCTTCCAATTTTACATATTTTCCAGTTGAACATGACGGTGCGTTCTGCTGATTCTCTGGCATAGAGCACTCAGATATATGTTGTTTAATATTTAAGCCAGTTGACGTTGTTTTTGAAATTAAGGATATGTTTTTATTGACATTGATAAGGTGATTCTGAAACACGAAGATTTTTAAAATAACGCTATTTACAAAATATACTATTTAGTAACTACAAAATGTGCCAAAATATAAAAAAATGAGGAACCTAGATAAAAACAGGTTTTCACTTTCTTTTGCATATTATCAGGCATATGAAATGTCTAAAAAAAAATATTTACCATAGCTATATATTTATCTGTTACTGTTAAAAATGGAGTTTCATGAAAATTAAAACGGGGGTCCATATATAGCGCTGCCGAAAATGCAGGATTTTCCATAATTTTTTTCTCACGGTTATTCACGGAAATTAAAATTTGTTTTGAATAAATATTTCCTTTAAGACATTCTTCTTCAACTTCCACTTTTGTGCAGAGCCAGTCCCTGTAAAAATCACCTATTATGTAGTTTTCAGACTGAGCTTTCACGGTACTTAACGATAGTGGTTTAAATGCCGCCAAAAATTTGGTAATAAAAGTCCAATTAACTTGATCTTCCAACAATTCATCGAAAATTATTTGAGCGTTTTGAACAGAATGTATCATCTCGTAAGTAGAATTCCAACGGGTTGGAGTATCTAGTAACGGCATTTGAATTTCTTTATTTTCACTTCTGATATGGTTGCGAACAATTTTTACAAATTTTCTTGTTTCCTCAATTTCTTCATTTATATCCTTAAAAACATCATGACAAACCAATTGCAGTGTATGTGCCGCACATCGCACGATAGCCAAAAATGAGGATATTTCTCCAAACATAATGTTAAAATGTTCTTCATCCATATCATCAAAATCATCGTATGGCTACAGTCAAAAAATAATGCATAAATAAATTAAATACATATGATCACATTCACATTTTTAAAGGACTTAAAAGTTTCTAAGAGTCCACTTTCTCTACCAAGTAAATGCGGACTTATACTAGGCGATATCAAAAAGAATGAATTTAAATACAATCAATAGCGATAAAATTATACATTTATTAATGGCGTTTATTGTCTAAAGTAGTCAGATTTAATCTGAAGAATTTATCAACTAGTATGAATGGTGGAATTTCTACAAAATGCATTAGAGTATAATTTGAGATTTTAAAATCTGTTTAAAAGTAAACAATTGCCAATGATCAAATTTAAATTTTATAAAATACTTTTGAAGTGATCAATACCGACAAAATTGCACGAATCTAAAGCCACCTTTACACGATAGAGAAAAAAGGAAAATGAATAAACAAAAACCACATTTAAATAGTTTTATTGCGAATGATTTAAGCTATTTATAGGTTTCAAGTAGACGGGACTTTACGGAAATTACCGCGGGATTTTTGCAAAACATAAAAACGAATTATATCTACCCTTTGTTCTTCTTGTGAATCTTTCAGAAGTTGAGACATTTTAAGAACGTTGGAAGCATTATCCGTAGTGCAAGAGTAGACTTGATTTATTTGGACTTTGTACTCAAGCAAACAATTAAGAACTTCTTCTTTGAGATTCTGGGCTGAATGCTTTTTTTTTATTTGGATCATTCCAAGAGTCAAAATTTCTATTCTTCCATCCGATATTATTTGTGCATTTATTCCTAAAATATGCTTGTCCATCCTTGTACCGATGTCTATTTTTATAGACACCATATTATTTTTTAGTTTTTCTTGAATAACTTCTTTTATCTTCGTTGAAAAACTTTCCAAATGATTATGTATGTTTTTAGAGTTTATATTCAGGTCGTAAGCAATTTCAGTTGGACCAATAATTTTTTTAACGTATTTTTTGTCGTCAAATATTTTGAATGGCAAACTTTTAACGGTAACGAGGCTTACACAACACTTGAGAAACTCAAACCTTGATAACGAGTTTTTTGGTGTCCATCCACGAACTTTTTGTTTGAATATATAGCCTCCCATAACATCCATCTTATGGACCAATTTGTAGTGCCTTTTTAAGTTGCCTATTTGTTTACCTTTTATCATTTTTGAACACTTTCTGCATTTAGATTCCTTGTCGATATTATTGTACTCATAATATTCTTCTATATTGATTGCAATTCTGCCCATTATACCGAAAATTGTGGGTTTTTGATTTAGTTTTGTTATTTATTTATTTTTTATTGTTTATTGTTTATATGAAAATAAGACTTCATAAAATTCAATTTATTTTTCATTTCAGAATTTTTCAGTAGAGAGTTTTATTTTTAAAATTCTTTATTGAATTTAAAAAGAAAACAGAAAAAATTTTATTTAAAATTCGTAAAGTATTTTTTTCAAAAAATTACTTTAAGAGTTTTATCACTATAGAATTTTAACTTTTAAGTTTTTGCTTTGTCTGGTTAAAATACAAAGAAATATATTTTTTAATTGTTTTTGTCGTTTATTTAAAAAATAAATTACATATAAATACGGATTTTCTGTTACAGTTAATATTTTCATTTAAAATGTTTTGTTAAAAAAAGAATTCCTTTTCGATTTCTAGGTCAGTTAAAAAAATGAAATAAACTAAATATCGTTTATTCTTACGGATTTTGTAGTTAATTTTTTGAAATTTAAAAAAAACGAAATAAATGAAAAATCATTATTTTTTAAGGATTTTGTAGTTTATTTATTAACATTTAAAAATAAATGAAAAGTTCTTTTGATTTAAATGAAAAGTCAGTAGACCGGTTTTCAAGTGATTTTTCATTGATTTTAAATTACATTTTCAGTTAATTTAAACTACAAACTATTTTGAGTGCAGGTATAGCACGTATGTCCAACACATTCTCATGAGTTACGTGCACTGACAGCAAATGTCAAAGAGTAAGGGATCTATGTAATCTATGCACCGGAGTGTATAGAGAAATTACACTATTTATTTTTATTTGACACAGTTTTATAAAAATTTATTTTATATGCTTACTTATTTATGTATATAAACAGGCAAAATTTAATTCAACTGAATAAGACCTAAACTTCTATAAAATTTGATAAAATTATATCAGTTCAAATATTTTTTTATTCGTTAATATAAAACTTGATTAATCCATTTTTCGGATTAGACTTTAAATAATTAAGTTTGATGGCAAACAAAAAAAAATATGATACCAAATAAATTTTTTTCACAGACATCCCTAATTAGCATAATTTAATATTGGAAAATATAATAACAAAATGCAAGTTTCTTCTTCAGTTTTTTACATTTGTGTTACCCCTTAAATTTGTTAATTTTATTTAATATGAGTCAAAATTAATAGCAAATATAAATTTATTTAAATCGTATGATGTTATTAATCATGAATTTAATAATAATTTATACCAAAAATAAATAAAATGGAATTTACCAAATAACCACAAGACCTTTTTGTTTTCTGAATTGATTACAATACGAATTGTTTTTTATTAAAAATGTAATAAAAAAAAATACATTAAGAATTTGTTACAATAATCACGCAATATTTTAATTTCTTTGTAAAAAAAAATAAGCTAAAATAAAAATTAATTTTTACAAAAGCCAAACAAACAATGTTGCAGCCTGAAACCAAACTCTGCATACACATATTAAACATTCAGTGTTTCTCATTAATATCTTCAGTAAGATACCCTCGACTTTGGAATCTGAATATAATTCTGTACAAAATGCTAAATTAAAAGTTCGTGAATCTTAAACACATGGTAATGACAGATCATTACTATACGGATTACCAAGTAATGATAGGTCATTACCTATTGCATTACTTTAAAATACAAAATAATGACTTACTGATAATAAGTTATAGAAGTACTTACATATATATTCTTGCAAAGTAATCACTTACTGGCAATTGTTTAAATAAGTACTGATTTAGTCTTTTTTATATTACTTATTATATATTATATATTTATAGTATTTATTAAATTGACATTACCAAGGTGACTGGCAGAACACTCATTGAACATCATGGGACGCCTTGCCAGCGTTTGCAAAAAGCAAAAATTTCGGTGGTTTATAAAAAAAACCGTTGTCAAAGATGGGCTTAGAAAGATATGCCAAGGTTTGCAAATTCGAGTTCAAATCCGATTGCAAGCAAAAAGAATTTTTTTTTATTTTTTTTTTTAGTTCAAAAATTGTTTTGTTTTATAAAATCAATTTTTTTTTGTGGAAAAGCTCCTTTAAGACCAACTTTCGTTTGCTTTTCCAACGCTGCCATATTAGTTCCAAAAAATTGTTTGTCAGTGCCAGTCCAGTTCTTGTCACCCATTTGTGTATTTATTCACTCATTTATGTGTCTCATTAGCTTAGTGGGTAGAGCTGTCGTCTGTCAATCTGACTTCCTGGGTTTAAACCACGGTAGGACCAAAAAAACGACATATGAACTTTTTTAAAATTTTATTTCGTAAAATATATTTTCAGACCTCCTATTTACTGGGTTTGCCAGCGTTTTGCCAACGTTCAAAAATTTTGTTTCTCCAGTGCTTTTCCGGCGCTTTTTGAACAGCCGGTCCTTTTGTCTAATGATGTTATCATTTTGTGAATGGAAAAGCACTTTTTGCCAGTACTTGTGCCACCCGTTAAAGTGCTTTGCCATCGCTTTCCCATTTGTGTTTTTCTGACTGGGAATTTACATTTTCTTAACAAATGACCGTTTTACACCAAACTAATATATATTTATTTGAATAAAAAACTATTACAAATATGATGGAGATTTTCTTGTAAGCTTGAAAAGAAAATAAGACGATATTCGAGAAAACTCTTCAACGAATCTGAAAAAGGAATCTTGCCTCACCATTTGAGAAATTCTGTTTTATATAAATCCGGATTACGCATACAATGTATGTACACGCCATGCAAAATTTAAAAAAACGCTTATTACTAATATTTTACACGCTTAACAAAAGCCATAATTATAACAACAAAAAAATATTAAAATTAAAAAAAAAGATCTGCACAACAAAATAATAATACAAAAGAATATTCCTACTTTTTACAAAATCATCTAAAACGCGGTTTTATTACAAAAAAAAAATCTGAAAACAAAAGAATGTAAAAAATCTTATGCGTTGGCTAAATCTGACAAAATGAAAAAATATATAAATAAATGTATGTATTAAGGTGTCCCTTAAATAAGGAATTGTCGGTTTTCAATATTTATTCCATTTGTTGTTAAAAGTACTAATTTGATATAAAACAAAAATTCTTTCGATTTGAGATCATATTATTATATGTATTCCCTCTAAATTTTCCAAATAAAGGGAAAAATTATAAATTTTATTAGCAAAGTATAGAGAATAAAATTGAACAACACCTGTTAATAGCCAGCAGGCATGGGTTAATAATGGATAACGATATAATTATATTGAGTGATGAAAACAATACACAATTATACTAACATCACCGAAATTTAAAATAGCATCCTAGTTTATTATTATTTTTGCTTTGAACTTCAATGGTAAAGCTGGTTACTATAAAATTTAACCATTAATTTGAAATGTTGGTTCCAATCTACACCATAAATCCAAGTTGTTAGTAAGAAACACTATACGGCAGCCTCCCCTTGCAATACATCTACTTTAATAAACTGAATTTGATTTGAAATTTGCACAAAATTATCACTATACGGCAGCCTCCCCTTGCAATACATCTACTTTAATAAACTGAATTTGATTTGAAATTTGCACAAAATTATCATTTGAGCAGCACAATCATGTCATTAGATGTTGAAGGACATTTTTCTGACATGGCAACGATATTGGAAATTGCCATCTTTTAGTTTTATTCTTATGCCTCATTCATACTGAACCCGAAACTAGTAGTTTTCAAATTTTTTGTGTTTTCGACTTACTTACTAAAAAAAAACGAAAACTTCTAGATTTGGGATCAGTATGAACGAGGCTTTAGAACGTTCTCATTTTGTAATAAATTACGTCGTTTTTAGAAGCATTCGAAACTAGAAGCATTAGAAAAAGCTGATTCAGTCCCTTCTAGAGTATTATTTAAAAATGGCAACTAATTCCTATGTATATATTTTTGAAAATTTTTGTTTTATTTACGTCACTAATGGATATATAGAGTTTCGAAATAAAATTTTAATATAATTTTACCATAGTATTAGCATATATGTATGTAGTTTGTTGAGGTCTGATAGACTCAAAGATTATTTAGAATTCTTTTTTTATTCAATTTATTTTTTGTATCCTGCCTCTTTTATGATATACGAGTACTCAGTATAAAAACGCTTTTTATTTAAACTTCAAAATTACCAGTCGTGTATACATATTGTGCCACTGGTGATTACAATCTACACTAATTTTCCGGAAAATTGGAAAATTCACTGACTTAAGAATTTAGAGTTTTCTTAATTAAGCCCAGAATACCTTTGATATAAATTTGCATCAAAATCTGTCGACGGGAACTTAGCGGTGAAAAATGGGTTAAGCCATTATTTTTTCCTATATGTATTGAATTTCGTTGCAAAAATTTGTTTTTGTGACATCGACACTTTTTAAAATCTAGTTGAGAAAAAAGTATTTATGGCGACATTTTTTTGAAAAATTTTCGACTGCTTCACATTCTTCAAGGCTGTCAAAAATACTGATTTTAGGTCCTTCATCCTAAAACTAAAAAGCAGCTGTATATTTTATAAATCTATCTCTGCAATTCGATTCTAAAACAAAATTACTTTTTCAGATCGTCGGAATGAATTAGATGAAATTATATTCTTTTTTATTATTTTAAAATTTTTTTAGTTAAAAATAATAAATTTTGAAACTTAATAACTTTTTAACGGGATTCAAAAAAATCACATATTTATTGACCATTTTCTCAGCCCCATTACGTTTGTTAAAAAATATTTTTTAAAATTTTTGTAAATTAAGTCTCCTCTCGGTGCTTTTTGATACTCCATGGAGGTGTGAAAAACACGCTCTTAGAATTAGTTTTTACTATAGAATTGAAATTTAAAGTCAGGTTTGAAATATATACAATTGTTGTTGCTCTGTATAAAACAAGACTTAAAAACAGCAGTTTTTAAATTTTGCCATTAATTTTTTTTATGAAATTTAAAATTATTTTTACACAACCGGAATGAACTCTCAAAAAAACAAGTTTGATATCCATATTGTCTATGTTAATTACTCAAAGCGTCCCAAAACTTTAAACCTTCGGGAGAATTCGTCTCAAACCCGAAGTAGGCCGACTATCGAAAAAAGCCGAAACATCCCTTCACTTTAGTATAACAAGGATAAATATATGTGAATTTGGCCCTGAACCCTGCATACATCCCCATACAAAACCACCTAAAATTATGATGTTCTGTGTAATCCCATAAACAAATAAGCATGCTTGAGAATCTTTTATGCACCGGTAAATAGGCCTCTCAAATACCTTTCGTTTGACACAAATATGAAATAAACCGAAAAACGAAAAAAAAAATTTTTTTGTTGTTGTTTTTGTTTTTTCTTTGATATTTTAAATATTTAATAACGGTCCTAGACGAGAACAAGAAATTCTCATTGAGTTTGTAATTTAACTTAACAAATATTTCCAGAAATTCTAAAAACGTCGTCCTCTGACGATTTCCTTAGTTAAATACGTTTGGGATTTTAGCATATTTAATTCCTTTAATGCAATTAATGTATATCCCGATAAAATAAAATTAAAGAAAATATGGGTAATTTTTGACCCATATTTTCTTTAAAATACGTGTTCTTTAAATTTTCTTCTCTACATTGTATCCGAAGCTCATTAAGATCTACCGGTCTGCGGTGGGAGTCTTTCCTTGTTAGTTGTCCTACCACCAGTTTGATACAAAAATATTTTGAAAATCAATGATATCGCAAAAACAAGAAAATTTTTCTTTTTGAATAATTAAATTAACCAAATTTTAAAAATTTTCCAGAAAAATAAATATTTTTGCATCAGCTTTAGCCGAAAATCGGCTCAGCCGATTATTGTCGGCGGCTGACCGGCTACAATCGGCTGGCTTGTATCGCTGCTCCAGATATCTATTTAAATTCAGTGTTGCCAACTCTTGAAGACAGGAAAGTACCGTGAGCATTGTTAAAACGGGTAAAAAGGGTACAAATTTACCAAAAATTAGGTAAAAAAGCACAATGTTAATTTTTTGTAAAATTTAAGTCAAGAATTTACAAACACCTTATAGCTTTATAAAATCGTATAAAAAAGACTCAAAAAATAACCAAAAAGGGGTAAAGAAGCACCAAACTAGCATTTCGAAATTTTGAAGTTTAAATATAATGAAGTCGCTATTTAAAATTGTTCTACAAACATTGTAAAAAATGTTCTTTTTGTATGGTTCGTATTATTTTTTCAACTTTGACAGAAAATTCAAGAAAAATTAAAAAAAAACGAGAACAAATACCAAAAATATAAACTGTAAAGAAACCACTGAAGAAATCTGAAAAAGCACTGTAAATACCCGCTTTTTTAAAAGGGTATTTGTAAAAAATCACCGGGTACGGAAAGGAAAAAAGCGCCAAAAAATACCCGAAAAGCACTGAAATGGCAACACTGTTGAAATTACAACTTCCAAGAGGTCGCGAATTGGGTGACTGAAACCCCTTTTTTTCCTCCTGAAAACCTGATTGAAACACAAGACGTGTCTGTATTGGTATCACGCAGAGCACGTTTTTACCGTTTGTATGCGATATTCTGTTTCCTTAATTTAAATATATCCAACAACGAATATTCAACTCGAAGGCGGTGCTCCTATCAGCCCCATACGATCACTTTTGTACTGATAGCAGCCTACCATCCAAATGGGGGGGGGGGGGGGGGTACTGCATAGAGAGAGCTTTCTGCATAAAATTTCAATGAACTCTCTTTACGCAGTAATCCATTAACATCGTGCGGATAATTCATTAAAATCATGCAAATAACTCACTCAATGTGTCATTGCAGACCCCTATCGTACACCTAAGGGGCCTAGAGACGATTCTTTTGGTGGTCAGTTCCCTACTTGGGTCATCGACGATCTATGTACCCTACCGGGCCGCCAGTCCTATAATCATGCGGAAACATAAACCAGGGGAAGAAGGAGCCCTAAAATTTAAAATTTACCAGTTCCTCCATCCATCGCAACAACTTACTAACAAAATGAAAAAAGAAGAAAATACACAGAAATCAGTAAGAGAATACAAAAACCTGAAAAAACTATCACCGGTGAAAAAATATAGCCGTGTAGGCACTTGGATAATTCCTAAAGCGCTTTCCTCTCCTGCCAAAAGTACTTATCAGAAGGACTAACCTACTAGTTCCTTTCAACCCCTGTGGGACGCATGTATATTTTGCTCCCATAATTCAAATAGGAAAAAACTGCATAGCGGGAGTTTTCTGGATAAATTTAAATGATTTTTAAACTTAAAAAAGAAAATTTTTTTTTTTATTTTTCCAATTTAAAATGTCAGAGTATTTATTACTATTTTATTTGGAAGTTTCGAGAAAAATAGTTTACGCATTTTTTGTTAATATTTACCGACTTTTCGTAAAATTAAACAAAACTCTACCCATTTTATAGTAGTAAATTTGCAAACATTAAAGTGCAGGACGCTTTGCAAAACTATTTTTCAGTTGGTTTGACCAGGACAGAGATACGCTGCTTTTAACATTTTGGGAAATATGGGCGGTGCCATATTCTGTAGTTTAATACCGCCACAGGGCAATGGCATTTTGCTAAAATATGCTTAACAAAATCAAATTAAAATTTTGTATTTTATAGTAGGTGCCTTGCCCGTTCCTTCTATACCGTTCACATTCAAGTCAGCGCTTAAAAATGTTGTTATAAGATGTTGCGTTCTATCTTATATTTTCCAGTTCTATTTTATTTTTTTCGATAGAAGCCAAGAAAACTGGAAGGTAGAGCACCCATATATGTAAAAGTGTTATTTTTTCAGCTCCCCGCACATTTTCGGATAGACTGAGAACTTTTGATTTTAACCAATTAAAACACCACTAACGGTCATTCGTATGTTAAAAGTTTGTATGACGAAAATGATTTCCTTTTCATTATGCAAAAAACAGTTATATAACCTAATCACAAAAAGCTTCTGGTATAAGAGTTATATGCGGATAAAGCCATAAACTTTTCATGGTAATTTTGCGGAAGTATTGTAAATGCAAACGGCCTGGTCGGTTTACACCGCAGAAACCCAATTTTTGCACAGATTTTACCTGGGAACTGAAAAATTAACACTTTTGCACATTTCAGATATTTCGACAATTCCTAATTTAAGGGACACCTCAATATATTATGAGAATTTGTAAAGATAAACGAAATATGTATGTAAAAATGAGTGTTTGAACATGAGTATATTTTAATAAAATTTTGCCAATGGCAAAATTGCATTTGTAACGCACACAATTTGAATTTGTGTGTGTGTTTGTTTATATAAAATCAGGCTGTCATAACGCACTTTAAATGCGTGATATGTCACAGTTCCTTTTTTTGTTTTGTTATCACACTTTTAGTTGAAAGTGTGGGTGTTTTAGGCATTCTTCTATTAGTAGATGGGGTTACTGACAGCTACTGTTTCTAGGGCAAAATAGGTCTTTAGTACTTTTAATTTTAAAATTTCAAACACTGATAAAGTGCGTATGCAAAATTAAATGCCAGAGGTTTACTTTGTTATTATAAAATAAGAATATGCTTATGAAAGGATGAGGAGGGAGGATAATAGATGTTAGAATAACTTTTGTAACCGTAACAGTTACACAATATTGCTAACCTTTGAATTATAATTCTAAAGCTAGTTTAACAATAAAACTTTATTGCTAGGCGCCGATTCAGTTCATACAAAATGAGGTTTATATTCGTAATATTAACTACAGTTAAAAAAGTATAAACTCCAATTTCATTCGACTTAACTACAATAGTATTTATTTTAACTTTAATTGTAGTTAAAATAACAGCAATCTGTTAATTTTACACGCAGTTGTAGTGTACTCCCTTTTAACAACATAATTCTCTGAGTTTATGGTCTGGAAAGGGGTTTGTAATTCACTCTATTTTAACGGTTTTTTGGTATAGAAAACTCTTAAATAATTTTAAATTCAATTTTAATCACATCTTCTGCTCTCGGTATATATGACGGATCTCGTTCATATTAATTTAAGAAAAAATAATGCAAATATGATCTGTATGTATTCTGGTATGTTAAACATAAAAATCTCTTAAAAAATTCCTTAAGCTTTTCTTAGGGGACAGCTTTATTATTACCATTAAATCTCGGAACAAGAAGAACTAATGTTTACAAAAATGGCTGGATATTGCCCCCCATTTCCAATTTGGGTGTTAACATATATCCAAAATTCCCTTTAGAAAAACGTGTAAGTTGAAACAATGTAATCGATTTCGTGTACTTCACAGAAATCGATTACACTTGAAATATTTGAAATTTTTCAAAAATTGTGTCTAACTTATATGCCACTATACTTGTGTGTACTTACGAAGTATATTGGCTTGTGGGCCAACCCCGTGTAAAGTAAGCCAGCTTGTGTGTAGACTTTGAAAGCACTCGGGGATTCTAATAAGTACACACAAGTTTCTATAGGTGAGACGAAACCTTGTGTTCTGTTAAATTTTTCAATAAAACTGTTTTCTTCTTTTTCTTTCTGTAAAATTAGCTTTAGGAAAGAATGTTTTTCTGTTATTGGCATGAAGAAAAATCTGAGCAGGGAGTATAGCTCCTCCGACTAATGAACGAAATCTCCCGGTAATGCGTTGTACGGTCTACTGCACAATCAACTGCAAACGGATGATATCTACTTGGCAGACGAGTATTCCGGACACCATTGTAGTCTAAACGAAGTACTAAGCCGTTTCCTTCCAAAGCACTGAAAGCTCCGAACTCCACCATGGAGGGAAGAATTTCTTTGTCCGTGTCTAAGTTCAACTAATTTTGAACGCCATATCCATGGCCCTATCAAGGACACTCACTGAAAGTTCAAAACTATTTATTATTCCCTTACCGAGCTTTCTATGAAGATTACAGTTGAACTGAGACCACACGGTTCCTTTAGTATGCCTTGAAGCATATTTCGTTCCGAACGTATAGGCTGACGTCGAAAAGTATCCATTCTTTTGAATCAGTACGGAAGAATTACCTGAAATCAGTTTAACATCCCGAATCTACTGCCAACCTCTAAAATTCTCGGAACTCGGAAAATAAAAGTAAGGTTAGTACCAGAATTGCATATACTTAGTTAGATCGCTAGTATTAATAAAATTAAGAAAAGACTCACCTCTCTTATTGATTTTAGTGTTGCTTAAGATGGTGTGCTTAGCATTGGAATCATAGCCCAGAATATGACGGCATCTGCACCAATAACCGCACTTTCCTTAGTGAAGCATCTCTGTTGTCTGCCATATAGCAGGAGGCTATTATGGTGTTGCTGCTGCCACTAGTCAATTCAACCTTCACTACTGTAAGGTCCGCTGAGCTAAATTGAGTGCATAGAAAAATGTTCATGTCCTTTTTAGCTATTAAACGGGAGCTGACCGTACCTTTATCTCCAATGTAAAGTATGTTGCACGGAGCGTCCTGAAAACCTAATAGACCTGAACGACGCCTAGGTCGTCCTTAACAAGAAAAACGAGAATGCTGCAAGGTTATTCTGCACGACTTTTATTGCCCCATCCTTATTCGCTGTATTGGGGTCTTCTTGTAACAGCTGTTGTGCGGCGTCGAGTTCATCCCTCCCGTCAACACAACCGTACCTTAATGGACGGAGAACCTTTACCTTGGCTTCCCTGACACCAAAGAGGAGTTTATTGCATACATTCTCGTGTGCGGAGGCACACTAGACACAAAAAAAAATACACAAAAAAATTTAACAAACTGGTTTTTTTCAAATAAGAGTTAAAAACAATAACCCTATGTTTATCCATATTGCAACTTTCAAAAATAACACTCAATAAAATGCATTTGATAAATAAATAATTAAATAAATTTTCATTTTCAATAAACATAATAATTGAAAGAAAGTAAAAATAACTTTTTTTAAATTTTGACCGTTATTTTGATTTGTCAAGGCATGCTACTTTTCGTTTATGTGTTTATTACCTTTGAAGTTTTAGATTTTAGGTGCTCTTTGAACTATGATGGGGTTTCCACAAAAGTTTGATGAAATTATAAACTTATTTTTACTGCATAAATTTATAATATATGATGAAGGTAAAACTTATTAAATGGGATTTGCATTGCATAATAAAATATGTTTGGAATCTTTTGGCGCATTTTATTTTCTGAATTTATAATATTTTTTATTATCTCTATATATAAAAGAATAACGTTACTGACTGACTGACTGACTCAACATCGCCCAGCCCAAATCGCTGAAGCTAGGAAGTTGAAATTTGGTATATAGGTTGCTCTTTCGGCGTATACGTAGACGGTCTCACAAATTGGAAAGGTGTCCCCCTTAACTGCCTGCCCAAACCACTGGATGTAAGAAGTTGAAATTTGGTATAAAGGTTCCTCCACTGTAGTAGACTAAGTTTGTATTTTTAGAATTTCTTACAGGATATCCAAAAAAGGGGGATGTTTCCCCCTTGACGGTCTGCCCAAACTGCTGAAACTATGTAGCCGAAATTCGGTATGTGAGTTCCTCCTTCTGTGTAGGGGTCCGCTTAGACGGAATTTTTGAAATTCCTATCGGAAGGGAGATGAGGGGAAAAGTATTCTCCTTGACGGCCTGCTCAATCCCTTCTGGCCAACCTAAAATTTTAAATATGTATTCCCTGGAGTAGGACTAACTCACCGGCAACGTAATTTTTCTATTTTGGAACAGAAACATAATAAAAATGGGTGTTGAAAAATGTCCCCAATAACGGCCTGCCCAAACCGCTGAGGCAATGAAGTTGAAATTTGGAACGAATGTTCCTCATCCATCGCAGAAAGCCGCGAAGATGGAATTTTTGTAAATTCCTAAAGGGAGGGGCAAAAAGAAGAAAGCCTCCACTTGGTGGCCTGTAAAAACACCTTCGGCTAGAAACCTGAAATTTAAAATGTGGGTCCCTGGAGTAAGGGCTAACTTATTAGAAAGATACTATTTGAATTCTGGACAGGGTCGTTATAAAATAGGGCCTCAGAAAGGGAAAGTGGCCCCTTTACGACCTGTCCAAACTGCTGGAACTAGGAATCTGAAATTCGGTACTTAGGTTCCTCTTCCAGCCTAATTCCAACCGGGAGGGACAAAAAAAGAAAAAGTGTCCCACTTGACAGCCTGCTCAAACTGCTGGAACTAGGAAGCTTAAATTCCCTGTCGATGGATTTTCAGAAATTCCTACCAAGAGGGGCACAAATAGTAAAAGTTGGGTAGAAACCTGAAATGTAAAACATATGTTCCTTGGAGTATGGGCTCACTTATCGGGAAGGTGCTTTGTGGAATTTTGGACAGGGACATTGCAAAAATGGGGATTAATGAAGCGAAAAGTGCCGCTTAAAAGCCTGCCCAAACTGCTGGAGGTAGGAAGTTGAAATTTGGTATTAAAGTTCCTCCTCTATTATAGACATCCGCTAAGATGAGATTTTAGGAAATTTCCACAGGTAGGGTCAAAAACAGGAAAAGTCTCCCCTTAACGGCCTGGCCAAACTGCTGGAACTAGGGAGCTTAAATTCGGTATTTGGGTTCCTTCTCCAACGTAGATGTCCCCTAAGGCGGTATTTTTGTAAACTCATACCGGGAGGGGTAAAAAGGGAAAAAACTTCCCCCTTGCCGAGTTGGCCAAACTGCTGGATATATAGACCTAAAATTATGTATGTAGTAGGTTCCTCCTCCAATGCAGACGTTCTCTGAATTTTTAGAAATTCCTACCGGGAGGGGTAAAAACGGAATAATTCTCCTCCTTGATGGCCTAACCGAACCCTTCGGCTAGAAACCCATAATCTATAATATATTTTCCTTGGAGTATGGGCTAACTTATCGACAAGGCATTTTTAGGACTTTGGACAGGAACGTGGTAAAAATGGTGGCTCAAAAGGGGAAAATTGCATTTAGCTAGAAACCTTTAATTTAAAGAACGAGTGTATATGGAACACTAAAATTAAGAAACTAAATAGGTAACGAGTGGAATTGAAACACTACACAAGTGGAACGAGATGGATATAAACGTTGAACGAGTGGAATTGAAATTATAGACAATGGAAATGGATTTAAAGAGGGAACGAAAAGGAATGGACTATAGAACGAAATGGAATGAGGATCGAGATGGCATAGAATGGGGAACGAGTGGAATCGTAACACTGCAGTTAAAAGAGGAATGGAACGGAGTAAGTGCAAAGAAATGGAATGGAAAAGAAGCCACTGATATCGATACACAAGACAGTAGGAACGAAATGGAATGAAACGGGGAACGAGTGGAATTGGAATAACAGATAATGGGAACGAAATGCAATGGAATGGTGAACGAAATGGAATCTTGGAAGGAGTTGCATTGGAACACTGAAATTGTTATACAAAAGGGAATGGTATTTGAATGACTCAAACTGCCGGAGTTTGGTACTTGAAATTTCGAATGCGACTGAGGCAGATTATATATATTTTGGATTTTTACTGGGAGGAACAAAAAGGGGTGAAGAACCCTTTTTAATTACCTATTCAAACACTATCCACGGAATATGAAACTTATGTAGCATTGAAACATACTCTCCAAGAAGTTAAACAAATTTTCTTAAAGAGAAAAAACCTTAGAAAAAAATGGAACTTATATATTCTGATATTTAAACTGCAGGTAACGAAGCACCGGTGGAAGAAACCGACGCAGTAAATTTTTCAACTGAATTTGTGAATTTACTTAATTTACCAGTCTACCTTTACATAAACTGGAATTAAAAAATCTTCAATGCACGCTAACAACGTAGATACGTAGCTTTGCCCGCTATCTTTAATAGTATAAATCGCTTGCCAACCCCGCTTTACGTTATTTATTTTCATTCAAAACACAAATGAACAAAACTACTACCTAAGTTCGCACTTTACCAAATTATCTTGACATACACACGTATATTGCAATTTGTAATGAATTCATTAATAACAATCCACTTTCATGAGAAAAAGTGGTGGCTGGGTGAAGGCTTTTATAATAAAAACTGTACTTTAAATAAACAAAGCGAATTTACCCACGACCTATCTACGCCGATGGCTTGAACAACAGACAATTAGTTGTTGCATGCTCACGTGTTGGTATACTAAATGATTTATTTATATAAAAATGAAGAGGCAAAAAATAGTTATTTTATCTTAATAACAAATATTGTGTTTTATTTTATATAAAAGAAATTTAATTCTAACCTTTACGGCACGCTAACAACGTAGTTTTTTTATAAATAAACTTAAATTAAATTTTATGTTTTTTATTAAATAAATTATTAAAACTGTTTATTAAATCAACACTTAATTTTATTAAAAAATCACAAAGAATTCAATAAATGTGTTTTATCAAATCAATACCCTTCTTTATTCACCAAAAAAAAATAATTTCAACACCGTGCTTACAATTTTCGTTATCAATGCTGCAAAAATCGTCATCACAGGAAATTCAATAATTTTTTTTTTTTATTGAATCTGCGATTTTCGCATTTAAATATGAATATAATTTTTTTGTGTGTACTTCTTGAAGACGAGCTCATACAGTTACCCTGCACGGAAAATAGACAACCCATCTATTTGAACCTCAGAAGTTTCAGCTTTGAGACACAAGCAGTCTGCGACTATTCATTGCCATTCTTGGTAACTGTTCAACCTTGAACAATAGATTCTTAGAAAGTGGTTCTATGGTTATAAATATCTTTCCATAGCCAGCTGCTAAGATAATAGAATATAAGTGATAAAATATACATTTGTATGAAACCTTTTATTGCATTTTACCTGGAGACGAACACAATGCGTTAGTTATGCTACCAATGCATTAAGTGTTCGATCAGGTAGATAGGGAAAGGTTGAGACAAGAATGGTATGCTTACATTTCCTTATCTATATATGGAATTAGAGATTAAATAGTTTTTAAGTAAAATATGTTAGTATATAAGTAGGAATAAATTTGTAAATAAAGTGAGTTCAACATAAACCTCAAACGGTGTAAGACGTCTTTCCTTCGTTTTAATCAGTAACCAAATACTGGCGTGAAGTCTAGAAGAAATTTGTGCAGCCGGGATCAACTTTAAAATAATGCCGCCCCGTACTTCACTGACCCAAGCGACGAATTTACTGAGAAATTCCAACAAGAACACGTGCAAGCAATTGGTTAGCCTATATACCCGGAATTGAGGTACCGGACTGCCCTTGTTAGAGAGCACGTGGTCCATATCTAGCTCAATTCATTCAACGAGTTCTTGGCAATCTTGTCAAGAATGAATTTCACTCTTGAATATCGGAAGAATGAATACCACTCTTCACACACAGTCTGAGGATTTCCTGGTCAGATTGCGCTTGGACCAATCGCCGGTCTTGACCATTCAGGTTGTCAGCTCTACTACCAACCAGAATTGGGGGGTAAATGATGAGAATATAAAAATTAAATAGTAAGGTTAAATTGGGAAGGTCCTACTTTGTAGGTGGTCCAAAAGCTAAAAAATAGACTTTGAATCTCTTGCACATACATATATGGGAGTGTAATTCATTTTAGGCTAGATATAGGTGGAAAGGAAAATACCCAGCAAAAAATATTTAGTATTTTGGAAGCAGTAAAAATACGAAGCGCTTAAAAACGCGCTACAAATTCTGCTTTACAGAGTTGCGCCACTTTATGCGTATACAATACACAAAAAATTTTGCAATTTGATTGTATACCCTGCAAAACTGCCTTAAACGAAGCAAATCGTAAGCAAGTTATTTAAAAAATTATAGTGCTACGACGAAGCAGGTAGGTTGTAAGGGAGTAAAATAAAATGTAAGTTATCCAAAGATTAATGCGCACGAAATCTGAGTCATCTCAATCGTGTTTTACCCTTCTTTAGTAGAGTTTAATATATAGACGCCACATAAACATGAGTCAGTCTGCATTTTGAAGTTGGCAAATAAATGCATTTATTTTCATAAGAAGTCCTGTTTAAATGCGCTCAATGAAAAATCATAAATGTACCACATTTTTTCAGCAGCAAATAAAGCACTTTTTCCCACAAAAAAGTGCACAAATTTATTCGCGGTTAAATGCACTTACTAAAAACATGAATTTACTGCAATTTTTCAGCAGGGAATAATGCGCCTTTTCTCACAAAAGAACGTGCCTCCAAGCGGGCCCTTTGTATGGAAAAATCATGCCTTCCGTAAGCAGCTTTGTAAGGGATTAATTTTATTTATTCCCTTACAAAGCTGCATCCAGCGAAACAGGTTTTTTGCTGGGTAAGAAGATGAGATTGTGTGAACTGCATTGCACTATTTCAAAAAACATTGACACTGGAATCCTTCTTTCGAAGCTTAAAAAACGTGCAAATTCCAAAGGAAATCACACTGAATTTTCATGCCCAGAACATCAAGAGCTAGTGATTGCGCAATATCGATACCATCCATACACAGAAAGAACTAAAAATGAGTTTTAATTACGATATTGATTATATTAATTAAAATTTTAATTTATTTTGCACCTATCACTCAAATGATACTATTAATTACAAAAAATTGTATATGATTAATTGATTCAAATAAATATTTGATTAAAAAAAGTTTTTATTTTTATCACATGTTTAAGTCGATATTTTACGTTAATTATTTTTTCTGTGTATCAAGATACCACGGCCTTATGGCTCAATATACATCATTGCGTCTTAAGTGCATTAAAATCGAATAACAGATTGTCGGAAGGTCGGAACTAAGTGCGTGATTCATAATATACCTAATAGCCCACTATCGATGGAAAATTAATGAAATATATTGCTGTCATATGTAAAAGAGTAGATAGGTTAACAGTTTGATCAAGAAGGTTATTAATAAAGATGAGAAAAAGAGGTAATGCTGGAGAAATCTATGAGAAAGCTCGAAATTACCGGTACCAAAAGCAATTAGCTTTGGTATATCAAATGCCTTGAAAATACCTAAAGCAATCACCTTGCTCCACCAAACCGGTAAATCAACCTATCCCAGCGTTGTGCAACGAACGCTAGCAGGTCTCCGCAGAGCTACTTATACACCATCGATCGCTAAAAGTGAGTTAGTCTCCAGATATTAAATAAGATGGTAATTAGCCATGATCTACATCACCTTCGGGATTACAGAGCATATTGCAATTGGTAGGTAAATATTAGGGCTATTGGCTGCACCCTTTTCAGGAATTGGTTGACCATTGGCAACTCCTCAGTGCAAAGGGAAGACTTCTGCATTTTGCAAAGAGCTAAAACGGTTAGCCAATGCAAGAACTAGCGTCGAAGACCATTGTTTAACACAAGTGCTAGTATACTTACCATCGGGCCCCGGTAATTTGGTTATGTTAAAATCTGCAAGAACGCTTTTAAAGACTCGAGCTGGGAAGATTATGTTGGACATAATACAGCCAACTCCTTCAAGCTATTGCTGGTTCAATAGGCGATATTTTTAATTTATATTTTTTTGGATACTCGATACTGCTCGATAGTTTTAATGATTTTAAATTAAAATTTATTTTAATTTTTTATAAAAATTCTTTGAAAATTATCGCATTAATTGAATATTAAAATTTAAAATCCTATTTTCGGGGCCAGCTTTATAGTCAGAACTAAGACTGATTTTTGTTTTAAATATTTCTTAATTAAAAAATTGTGTTTGAAAATCCTTATTTAAGAAATATTTAAAAACCAAATCGATCTTAGTTCTGACTAAAGGGCTGTTCATCGTTTTTTTTTTTTTTTTTTTTTTTTTTTTTTTTTTTAGAAAAGAGAAGCAACACTCAGGAAATTCTTCCTACTAATTAACGTGTTGCTTCCTTTGGAAATGGGATAGAGAAGAAGTGAAAGGTGGTGAAAGATGAAGGGCTTCAAATATGGCAACACTGTAATTGCGCGAGATGTTGAATTTTAGAACAGTTGTTGCGCGCCATCTGATGGTAATTGGCGAACTTTGTTGAAGCTTTTAGTTCATAGCCCTGTTATATTATTTTACTTCGGTGGGGTTAAGTGCTATGGGTACACCGAAGGAGGACGCTGCGATATGTATGAGGGATAGAAAAAACTCATACATATTACTATTTTTCATAAATTGATGTTGCCTTGGTTGGGGCTCGAACCCGCAACCTCACGTGTAACAGTCCAACGCGCTAACCATTACACCACATTGCCTTCTGTATAAATAAATCTTCACCAATTTTATGAAAAATCGTCAAGAAATCTTCATCAATGAAATATCATAAAAATACTAATTTCACCTACTTTTTTATTTGAAATTCAATTCATTTTAACTGCTTGCTGTCTATATTACTGCTCTTAAGATAATTCCCAGCTTTTATAAATTCGAATTATATATAACTGCACCCAGAAAACAGTTTCGGAGCTGACAATTGTATTTGCAACCAATCGAATGGTTTGGTTGTGGAAGCCGAGTTTTTTATTTGTGGTAACAGAAGACCAATTGAGACATGACTAATTTGACTGTCACAACGGAATTTCAGTTGTATCGGAATCATTCGGTAGTAGCAACCGAAAAATTCATATGATGCAACTGAACCTTTCGATTGGCAACAAATTGGGTAGTCAGCATCGAAAATAAAATAGCGTTACTTTGAAATTTTAAAGCAACGTCACCGTTACCATGCTCTGAATTAAAAAACTTTAATTCTTGCGATTTTACGGAGGATTCCATAGATGAAGTCTACCTTGCCTTCTGACAAATAAAAACTTATGCCAAAATGACTTAAAACAAACTTCAGATAAGCAGGCATTTCTCTCAAATAATAAGCCTTCTCATATAAACTCGTATTCTACCCGTAAACTTTGTAAACCTGGTATATTTATGAGTTTAATGTCAAACTGCACACACAAATTATTTTGAAGGTAAAATTAACTAAAAACACAATTTAAAACGAATAAAATTCAGTTAAAAACCGGTTTACTCACATTTTCATTTATTTGAACAATTTTTTTATTTGTTTTTGACCATAAATAATTGACTAACAAAAACTGTAAAATCAACTTAAAGTTAATTTATTTTTAATATAAAGATAACAATCAAAATTGTGCAAAGAACTAAATTTATATTTGATTTTACTAAAAAATTAAAAAAAGAATAAATAAATTGGTTAAGTTTTTTATATAATAACTTGTCGAAAAAGTTAAAAATTATTTTTCTTCTACGAACAACTGTTATTATTTTTAAAAACAACTCAACGGAAAAAATTCAGAAACAACTAACAAAAAGTGACTGTATTTATTTTGCGAGTGCATACATAAAAAATATGGCTTGTATTTATACAAGGTTTACAAGGAATTTACGAGTTTATTTCTGCTAAACAAATTATTATATTCATATAAAAAAATTTTTAAATTCTAGTATTTTTCCAATCAAAATCTTTCATATTTTCACTAATAAACTCTGATTTATCTTTTTAGCAACTCCACTGAATTTTTGTAAAAAATTGTGACATTTTTTGCCATTTAATTTGAGAACGTTAACTACAAAAAAAAAGAGGTCCAGGGTGACTTTTGCCCGCCACAGACAGGCCTATTTCCTGCATCAACATTATTATTCAGAAAACAGGGTCTGAAGTTGAACTGCTGATAGGAATCGATAGGATATTTGATAACCCTAACAGAAGTTTTGAGGCCTAAACCGAAATCTGTTGCTCGTTACAACCAAATCCTTCGATTGGCAACAAATTCTTTAGTAACATTCTGTATCCTGGGTGATTATGAATTGGATTTTTAAAATCGTCAGTAAACTATATGTAATAAATTGTCTTAACTTAGTTTTAAAACTGCCATCATCTAGTGGTTAAGAACTTGTTTGGCTGAATTTAGAATTCATATAGTAATTATAATTGTGTTCTGTGTTAAAAACTTTTTTTTTCTTAGCTACAAATTTTTTTACTAACTAAACTACTTCCTAAACTTCCTCTAATATAAATTAGTTTTTTTTTCTGTCTTGGCCATTTTCTACATCCGCTTTTAAGAATTTTGTCTCTGCACTAATAAAATTTAATTTATTCTAAAAGGAAGGAAATTTCCTTAAATTATACAAATCAATGTTCTTCTATCACATATGGATAGATACAGTAATTTTCCTGTTGTCTTCAAAATTCCTTATATATTTAATAATGTCTGATGTTTCCAAGCACATACGTTAAGTATCAAATGTAATTTCTAACTTTAACCAAACTCGTATATAAATTGAATTATTATAGTTGAAATACCAACACAGTTAAATATTAGATTAGAACGGAAGTGTTTGATATGCCTTAAAGCGATTTACATCCGTTTTAAATCTTAAATCAACAAACATCCAACGAATCTGTATAAGAGTCAATGGAAAATGATCAAAAAATCATTTTGTTATTATTTAAACTTCCTGGGGAAACTTTAGTAGCAACAGCAACAAAATTAAATGTTAAACTTACTAACTTACATGCATTCATAGACTTCATTACTTACCAAGAATTGCAGAAAATAATAAAAAGCGATGGAAACATAAAATAAGATGAAAAGTTGTAAATAATATTATGGCCACCTAGTGAACTTACCAAACTTCTTGTTTTCAGTATATAAACTATAATGTGGAGAGTAGATGTGGATACTTCACTTGGCTTACAGCATGAACAAAAAATATCCACAATCTAAAGAAAGTTACCAATCTCACGGTTTTAAGTAGAACTTCCGGTTTTTATTACTGTTGCAATTTTGATTGCATATGAACGTTCATTATAGCAACATATTTATACACGTAAAATACTTAGTTTCTATAAGTAAAATCATAATTTAGGAAATACTTGTAATATACACTCTCTGACCCAAATACGAGCAAACTTACCGTTGAAATTATATTCCGTTGTCGAAATATTTTATTTACAAACACGCAAAGAAAAAGCATGGTTGGGATGACCATGTTCGAAGAGCATCATATATTTTTGGATTTATGATTGCGACAATCATATTATGGAATACCTTTTTCTATCATAATATTATCTTTAAATTACTACATTATGATTCCAAACTGTCAATATTATCATATTATAGTCCTGCATATCATACTATGATCTCAACATTCTCTTGAATATGGTGAAAAAGCTGTGCATGATTTGTTTTATTCAAAATAGTAATTTTATTTATTCAATGACTAATTTACAAACTTAAATAATTTAAATTAATTTAGTTATCACTTACATATAACTAAAAATAAATTATGGAAACATCTGATAACAGCGCGTAGAAAAATATTGTTAAAACACAATTTCACAATGCATCCGAAATGATCATAACATGTTCTCAGTGATAATATTATTTTACTAATGATCAAACCATTTTCCTTATGATCATATTATGGTAATGAAGAAAATTTTGTGATAATTTGGGATCATATTATTAGCATCAGGATTATAATATGATCAGTAGGAAAATATTATGATTATTTCACAATTAACTTAATTTATAGCACTACTTAATTTTATCACAATTTACTTAACTTATAGCACTAAATACTTTATTGCATAATAAACAACAATTTTATATGAGGATTGTTTGACAATCTACATCTCTCTAGATTTCTTGGAAAGAGCGAGTTCTTTCTGCTAAAAAAAATGTCGTTATTAAAATGAATACCAATAAGTTGTTTTTTTATTTTTTTAAGTTTTTTTTTTATTTTTAGTGCTTTTTACAAAATCTTAAACAAGATAGATGACGCTCTTAAAAAAAATTCACTGATTGTAATTCGAAGAGAGGAATATGATTGTCCAGAAAATATATGATTGTAGACCATACATGGGCATTTTTCATTACCATTGAAATTTCATTACCATTAGTTGCCACTACTGACAATGAAAAAAATTTCACTATCATTTAATGATAATGAAATATTCTGCATTAGAAAAAACATTACTAATGGTAATGAAATCACACTAATGTAAAAAAAAAACTATTTACAATTGATTAAAAAACCATTTGTTTACAAAAATCTTAATATAGAATATAAGCTACAATCAGGGATGAAAAAGCCCTCAAGCGATCCAAAAATATAAACATTTTTCTAAAAAGCTAAAAAGCGGAACGCACATGCACATCTCGATGTGCGATGTGCGAATACAAATTCGCACATGTGCAAGTGCAGACTGGTACTTGCACATTACACATCAAGATGTGTATGTTGCACACATGTGCGCGCAAATGGATGCAAAAATTCGTTGAAATTGAAAAAAGTTTCAAATATCAGAAAAAATCGCCAAAACAAAAAAAAAAATCCAAAAATTAGAAAAAATCGCCAAAATTTGAAAAAATGGCAAAATTGAAAAATTTTGAAAAAATCGTTATAACTTGAAAAAATCGTCAATATTTGAAAAAATTGCCCAAATAGTCAAAATTAAAAAAAATTGTCAAAAATTAGAGAAAATCGCCAAAAATACAAAATATCGTAAAAATTTTTAAAAATGTCAATATTTGAAAAAATTACCAAAATCGTCAAAATTTCAAAGAGTCGTCAAAAATTGGAAAAAATCGGAAAAATTTGAAAAATTGCCAAAATTGAAAAATTTTGAAAAAATCGTCATAACTTGAAAAAGTTGCCCAAATAGTCAAAATTTAAAAAAAAATCGTCATAAATTAGACAAAATCGCCAAAATTGCGAAATATCCAAAAAATTGTCAATATTTGAAAAAAATTACCAAAATCGTCAAAATTTCAAAAAGTCTTAAAAAATTGGAAAAAATCTGAAAAATTTGAAAAATTGCCAAAATTGAGAAATTTTGAAAAAATCCTCATAACTTGAAAAAATCGTCAATATTTTAAAAAATTGCCCAAATAGTCAATATTTAAAAAAAATCGTCAAAAATTAGACAAAATCGCCAAAAATTCAAAAAGTCGGAAAAAATTGAGAGAATTGAAAAACTTGTAAAAATTTGTGAAAACGACAAAATTAGAAAAAAACGCCAAAATTAAAAAAGTAGTCCAGGTATTAAAAAACGAAATTTCCAAAATTTATTTCTCTCATTTATTTTTCCTTGTTGCAAAACCGTTGTCCGTTTTCATCTAACTCATTTAGTTTTCGAGATACGGGGGATATTCCAAATAAAAGCCCTTTTCTCTCTACGAGGCATAGTTTTCGAGAAAAACGCGGTTTTAAAATCTAGCAATGGAAGTCAAAATCTAGTTCCACTATCGGGGTATTGGTAGTGACTTTTGACCTATGACTTCCCTGTTCGAAAACGGTTGTCCGTTTTCATGTAACTCATTTAGTTTTCGAGTTTTGGGGGATATTCCAAATAAAAGCCCTTTTCTCTCCACGAGGCATAGTTTTCGAGAAAAACGCCATTTTAAAATTTAGAAATGCAAGTAAAATCTAGTTTCGCTATCGGGGTATTGGTAGTGACTTTTGACTCTTCTAGTTTTCGAGATATTGACGATTAAAATTTTATTTAAGCGATTTTCGCATTTTACTAAATTTTCAATTTTTTTTTTTAATTTTTGACGATTTTTCGAATTTTTGTGATTTTTTAAATTTTGACGATTTTTTTAAATTTTGGCAATTTTTTCGAATTTTGGCCGATTTTTCAAATTTTGACGATTTTTTCCAATTTTTGTGATTTTTTTTACAATTTGGAAATTTTTTAAAATTTTGACGATTTTTTTCGATTTTTTCGAATTTTAACGATTTTTTCAATTTAGGCAATTTTTTTCAATTTTGCAGATTTTTTCAAATTTTTGACGATTTTTCAAATTTTGACAATTTTTTTTTAAATTTCGTAGACTTTTTAAAATTTTTACGTTTCTCGAAAAGCTTATCTGTCAATGGTAATTATTTTTTTTTATTGATACATTATCAATGGTAATGAAATTAAGAACCATTGTCATTAATCAATGAAATCAAATTCCGAAATCATTAACATTAATTTGAAACAATGGTAACGAAAATAATTTCATTACCATTTATATTAATCAATGTTAATGAAATCGTCAATTAATTAGTCCACCTAATTCATTAGTCTCAAGTATGTTGTAGACGATAGAATAATATGATAACCGAAAAAAGAGAGATTTTAACTATAAAATTATTATAGGCGGGCATATAAATTGTAAAGTATGATTAATACATTAATAATTTGATTGCAACAACCATGTATGGCAGTAGTGACCATAGTTTGGTAGCCGTGATCATATTGCAACCATATCTTTTCTCTGCGTGAATGATGCAATTGTTAACCCAAACTTTTCGACTTTCATTAACGAATTTTGTGAAAACAAGCCAAGCTTCAATCTTGTAGCATTGATTCTGTTGTACTTTTCAGTCGATTTTGTATCATTACAAAAAAAAATTCGGAAATAAAGCTTACAAGTTCGGTTATTATTTATAGCAACTTCATTTTCTCTCCGATGGTTGCTATGTTTTGTTTCTAATTCGTAATACTTGTGCAATTTTATTTGTTCAAGTCGCTTTGGGACAAATTTTGCAGTACTTGTAACATATGTGGCTTTCCATGCCAACTTTTCCGATATAGGAAAAATTTTATTGTATTAATTCCAAATGTATCGTTTTTGCCATATACTCGTAGAACACACTCACAAAATAAACACAGTCACTTTTTGTTAGCTGTTTCTGAAGTTTTTCCGTTGAGTTATTTTTAAAAATAATAACAGTTGTTCCTAGAAGAAAAATAATTTTTAACTTTTTTCACAAGTTATTTAAAAATTTAATTAAATAAAAATACGGATATTTTGTAACAGTCAAATTTTCTAGTCAATTTTTATTGTTTTAAAATAAAACTAAAAAAATTAACCAGAAAAAGGCATTTTGTAGTAAAACTTGTTTAAAATAAAAAAAAAAAAAACAACAATACAGTTATCCGAATTCTGATAGTCAGTTATTGATAGTGAAAAACAAATAAAAAAATAGTTAAGTTAAATGAAAATAAGAGTAGACCGGTTTTTAACTGAAATTTTATTCGTTTTAAACTGTATTTTTAGTTAATTTTACCTTCAAAATAATTTGTGTGCACGAATAAAAATGGAACAGCTTTTTAGTTTTTCTAAAAAGTGAGCGAAGTAGGCGTGGTTAAATAGTGACCAATTTAGCACTCATTTTTAGTATATCATTTATTATAATTAATTGGAATTTGGAAAATCCACGAAATTTGACTGCGTCGATAAAGTATTTATGTACAATTTGATTTTTTTTCTTTAATTCTGAACTATCCAGCAAAACCTTTGTAATATATGGGTACTACTATGCATATTACCTGGTAATATATCAAACCGCTTACCCTTTCATTACTTGTAATACCAAATTTATACGTTTGGATGTTTTATTGATATAAATAATTCGTTTTTAGAAATTCTATTTTTTGTTAAATACCTGTGAATTTATAATTGAAATTCGGTTTAATAATTAAAATTTTAACAAAATATTTTTAAAAACTCCTTACTGGTAAGTTTAGAATAAGCTTGTTCGTTTACTTACTACAAGTTACTACATTTACTACAGCTGGAAAAATTCAATACAAAAAGTAAACAAAACTTTCCAAGTAAAAGTAGTAAGAAATATGAGTAAACGAACACTCTAAATAACAAGCAAAAAATTAGCGTATGTATCATTCTTGGTAAAAACGATTTCCTACAGAAAAAAAATAGTTTTCATTAGCTTAGTTTAAATCAAACCCTTAAATTTTTATATAAATTACCTACAAATATAGCTTTTTATTGGTGCATTATAAATTCTTTTGTACATTATGTTAAATCATTTCTTTTCTTATCTATTTAAAAAATTGTCAATATTTAGTTACATTTTGGGAAAATGATAAAAAATTGTATGTACGAAACCCAAAATAAACTTAAGAAGTTTAACAATTCATTTATTTGTTGCCAGATGTTTGTGAAATGTGTATAATTCCTAAAAATAGCATTAAAATTGCCAAAGTTGAAAATTGTTAAAAAAAATAAAGAAAGATAAAACAATATGGCGAAGAGTAGATGCCAAAAGTGAAAAAAGTTAGAAAAATGTAAAATAATATAAAATTTTATGCTAACTGTCATATGGAATTGTCTTTGGGTAAGCCTAATGGACAATCTCAAACGGATATGGCTTTATATTTACATAAGACACATCTATTGGTGCGTTTACAAATTTATCGTCCACATTTTCATAACTCCAATGCTTTAATAGGGAAAAAGCTGCATAGAGAGAGCTTTCTGTATAAAATTTCAATGAACCTCAATAATGCACTAACATCATGCGGATAGTTCATTAAAAGCATGCAGATAACTCACTCAATGTGTCATTGCAGACCACAATTCAAATAGGGAAAAAACTGTATAGAAAGAGCTTTCTGGATAAATTTCCTTTACGTGAAATTTTTTCGGGAACGGACGGACATTTTTCTCGTTCTGTAGTTTTTCGTAATGAAGTGTCAACAGATGAACGAGCTTATGGTATTCCCGGAACCATAGGGTATCTTTGATATATCGGTGATTATCTTATAGGTACCATTAGCTTCGCATTATGGCCATCCAGGCATCCATTTTCGTTTCATAATCGGACTGTTCATGGCGGTTATTGGCGACGGGATGAGCTAATGGCATTATACGAATTAGTTTTTTGGAAGGTAGAGGGATTGCTTTATGATGGGATAGGGTGATACACACCTGGGAGCAAAGCTTGTATGAGGATTGAACAGGAAACGAGCTTAGGGACAACGAGGACTGGAACGCCGTTAGTGGGCGGATTCAGATTGGTACAATGAAGAAACAAGGAAAGGAGTACAATGGGATCAACGGCTGGTACTAATTCTGATACGTGGTCACGGGAAACGGGTACAGAATTGGGAACCGGGAGGATGTAATAATACACGTGTGTAAAAATTGAATTTGTAATATAAAATGAAAATTGAATTTGTAATATAAAATGACAGCTTGATTATCAGGGTTCGGTTAAATGTTTTAATAGGGCCGGATCACATAGGTGCAGTGGAAAACTGCTGAATATTAGGAAGCAGTTTTTGAGCAGTAACGCGGAATTCGATAATGTGATGTGCAATTCTAGGTGATGATAACGTATGGGGAAACCGGTGAAGGTGAAGGAAAGGGGACCGAGACTACAAATGGCGTATATAATTTCTATTAGTCAATCGGGGTTTATAGAAAAAAAGTAACAGGTAAGGTGTTGTTTACACATGGGACGATCAATTAGAGTCATGAATAATAACCGGGACAATGCGGTTATCGCGAAAGGTAACGTGGGTTTGGAATATTTCGGTAACGGTATTTTAAGAGGTCATTTATTTCGTTAGTGGTATTTTGGGAATAAAGATATTTGAGATTTTTGCACGTGTTTGGTTATTGTAAAGTGTAGGATCTCTAGTTATGATATTTTCTGAAAATTTACGGTAATGTCATATATTTAGTTAGAATATTCTTCCACCTCAAGTCCAAATTCCAATATGATATTGTCATATTAGATTTTTATTTGTTGTTTCAAAAAGGGTTGATCATTTTCATGATAGACAATACAATTGTTTCGTAGACATCACTCTACTCTTCAGTTGTCCGCAATAAGAAAATGATAACTTTCTTACTCAAACCGAGACATTACATAAGGTACAAAAAATCAACGGGACGAGAATTTTGTACTTTCGTATATGAACTGTCTGATTTGGTAAAACCAGCTATAAATCAACTCCTTTTTGAAAGCAACAATTACATAAAAGTACCCTTTGGGTACTATTTATATGTATGTCTGTTGTCAATACATTTTGTAAAAACAACTAATTTTAAACTCAAAACAAAAGTTATCATTTTCTTATTGCGGACAACTGAAGAGTAGAGTGATGCCTACGAAACAATTGTATTGTCTGTCATGAAAATGATCAACCCTTTTTGAAACAACAAATAAAAATCTAATATGACAATATCATATTGGAATTTGGACTTGAGGTGGAAGAATATTCTAACTAAATATATGAAAATATAGAAAGTCCGAAAAAACAATTTTTGTATTTTTTAATGCAAAAATTAAAATAATTGTTTACGGTAATGGTTATTTGGACTGAAAAGTGACAGGAGGATGAAATGAAGGGGATAGTGGATCATCGGCAGCTTACCTGGCAGCAGGTGCCCAAAAGTTTTGCCCGGGGAATTTATAGGTGGGAGATTGTTTGTAGGAACAGTGAATGGGCTTGTTAGGAGGTAAGGGACAATCGGATAAGTAGTTAATGAACGAATGTCTCACTGAGTTATTTAATGGAAATATCTGCAGCTGCTTATTGGAAATTTGATTGTTTGAGAGGCTTAGATCGTGCTCGTTGTTATTTGGTTTTATGTGAATAAGTAGACGGAGACTTTTAAGGAGGGCATACACGATCAATATTATTGATAAATTTTACCCTGTATCAATTACATTGAAAAATTCAAAATGTTTTGAATTTTTGTTTTTCAATTTCATATTATTGAAAAGTGTGTGGCCAATATTGAAATGTTAGTTTTTTTTTAATTTGTTTTTTGTTGTTGAAAAATAAATAAATAAAATTAAAAAAGTAAATGAATGTTCTTTAGTTTGACTCTAGATCATAAATTAATATCACTTTCTGTTTTTTAAATTATTTTCAAATTAAAGAAAGACAATTTTTACAAGTAAATTACAAACAATAAAAAATTTTGAAAGAATTTGATAAGACCAGCAAGATAGAATGCGCATTTTCCGCTTTCGTTACAAAGCCATCATCAGTGCTTTTCGCCTTAAGTGGGTTAATAATCAATAACTGTCTACTTATGTGACAGTTGAAAGCAAATCGAATTTGTTATCAACAATTCAACTTAGACTAACATCAACGAAATCTAACAATGATATTTTTATCCTTTGTTATTATTACTCTTCTTTGCTTTGAACCTTAATTCTTAAGATATCTCAGCTGCTTCTATTCAACTCTGTGTATGATAACCACAGATTATTTGAGTTACAACGAACCGTTAAATTTAAATTTAAATGTATGTTATTTAAATTATATTTTTGCACCGTGTCAATGAATGAGGAAATGTTTAATTGATCTCTTATTTTGGTAATAAAAAGCATATAAATTATTGCAAAATAAAAAAGTAATCATTTTAAACGTGGTTTTATTTTAAAATCTGCAAAATTTTGCACTTTTTCATAGGATGGAAAATATTGATCAATTTATTTTTAACTTATATTTTTCTAATAATATTGAAAGTGTGTGCGAAAATATCAATAAAATTGAAATAAATTATATTGACCGTGTGTGCTTGGCTTTAGGTTTATAATTTTTTAAAATTTTGTCTATATTTTTCTATTTCATTTTATTTGATCAATATAATTTGTTCAATTTGATGGGGACAATGAAGACAATTGAACGATGATGAACATTATGTATCGATTGATTAGAAAAGAAAAGGGGTGGAAATCACGCACGGACATTTGAAGATGGTGCTGCTAACTAATTGAACGAACCTGAATGGAAGACTCAAGAAGGAAAATGGACCTGAGTTGTAGTAGGAGAATTGGAAGGGTGAATTTATGAGAGTAAGTGGATAATGAAATAGTGAGGGACCCTAGATGATGGGGGGCATAATGATGTGATGAATGAAGGGCAAGGCAGTGTATATGGGCGGATTTGTTACATGAATTTAACGAGTTCATAGGGGTAATGCGGATATATTTGATTTGAGCGGGTATATCTGCAGTTAGTAAATGTGTGATAATTGAATTTTGATTCTTGTTATTGTTTACAGCGGGGACTGATAATGGGAGTTCATGGGGAAAGGGGAATGTGAAGGGAAGTTTTCGGAAACATTATATATGTTTGAATTTAAGTTCCAAGGAACTAATAAGCAAATCCTGCTGATGAGTCCCTTTGGCATGGGACGAAAGCGCTTCAGGACTTGCCCAGGTGCCTACACGGCTGTATTATTGTACGAGTGGTTTGGGTTTTTTGTGTTCTATTATTGGTTTTGTGTGGGTTTCCTTATTTTTTCATTTTGTTAGGATGGAGGAACCGGTAAATTTTACTTTTAGTGGCTTTTTTTATTTTTACCTTAGGGGGTCTGCAATGAGTGGGTTTTCTGCATGATTTTAATGAATTCGTCTCACCATATTGATGGATTATTGCGTAAAGAGAGTTCATTGAAATTTTATCCAAAAAGCCCTCTCTGTGTAGTTTTATCCCTATTTGAATTGTTAGTAGGGTGTTGCGATGGATAGTGGAACCGGTAGATTTGACATTTTAGGGCTCTTTCCCCTGTTTTGTGTTCACAGGATTACCGGACCGGCGGACCGGTAGGGTAGATAGATCTTCGATGAGGAATGGTCTCTAGGTCCCTTAGGTGTACGTAGTGGTCTGCAATGACACATTGAGTGAGTTATCTGCATGCTTTTAATGAACTATCCGCATGATATTGAATTATTGCGTAAAGGAAGTACATTGAAATTTTATCCAGAAAGCTCTCTCTATGAAGCTTTTTTTCTATTAAGGCATTGAACATTATTACACCCTCTCCACGTAGTGGTGTAGAGTATAAATATGTAATTTTTAATTTAATACTCAATATAAAATAAATTGAAATTTTAAGAAAAAAGCCTATTATTTTAAGGTTATTTGTAATGTAGAAGTAATAGGTAGCATGTAAGTTCAGAATAACATATTACTAGGTAAGGAGTTACCTCGATGGACATGCCCTTGTTAAAATAATACAGTACAACACTAAAAATGCATCGGGCATGCGATATATCAATTCTGATAACTTTTAGAATGAATATCCCGAATGTGAACGCAATATTTCAAAATTAGCTCTAGTTTTTGAAATATTTGCAAATTTAACCTTTAGCAAAAAGACAGTTTTTTTTGTTAAAATTTCTTATTTATTTATATACCTGACTAAACCACGGCTAAATTTTAATATGGTTTAAAAGTATAAACTTTGGGCTTTTAGAAATATATCAACTTATTTTGATAAGGTAAAGGATCTGGGATATAATTGCAATTAAAATTAAAACTTCACTTATTTTCATATTTTGCAAATCTAGTAAAATCCCTTAATCGAATTTGCAAAATCTTAACATATGACTAGGGTTTGGGGTGAAATCCCGGGAAAAGTTTGCTGGGAATTCCCGGGAAAATAATATATTTTTCCCTGGAAAACGGGAAATTTTAAAAATATAAATTTTTTTGTATTGTTTTTGTTTGAAATAGGACTTTTTAAATACCAAAACAAAAATGTCATTGTTAAAATCTTTTAAAAGGGAATCAATTTATTTGACACACAAAAAAAATCTTTGCCAAGTAATTAGAAGCATTTCAACTAATAAAGACTTTTTGCATAACTTATTCAAAATTTAAGTAGTAAAACCTAAAAACTTGGTAAAATGTTTAAAAGAAATATAAAAAAAAGTATAGTTTCATACAAATAATCGCGCTTACTATCTTAATTTTTCAAATCTATATTTTAGTTAAAGTCGACTTTAGTTAAAATATTTGGTGGCAGTATGCCTTGACTTGGTTTATTTTTGGAGCATTCTGATTGGTTAATTTATTTTCAACCAATCAAAATATTTGAAAATTTAAATATTTTTGTAAGGTTTTCATACACGAAATGAACAAAATCGTATGATTAAAAAAAAAGTCGACTTTAAATTTAAAATACTCCTTTATATTAAGGGCCAATAATTTTATAAGTAACGTTTTCATTAATAAATGTGATATTTTCAAGTAAGTTTACATTATTTTAATACACCATCTTTCAAACTAATATATTATTTGATATTAAAGAATAAAGTGTCAGGAGTATGGAAATACTTCACAAAAAAGGACAATGCAGCTCAGTGCAATATTTGCCCTTAAAGACTAATGGTTAACGTAGGTATCTAAGTTTGGTTATCCGACATCTAAATTTGGTTCACAAAAAAAAAATTGATGCTCATGCAACTTCTCTTGAAGAAAACAACAACATGAATAACGTTCCAGCTAAAATTAGCAAAGTACCCGAAGAAAAAAGTGTAAGCTGAATAGGCATTGAACGTTTTATGGTAGGGCAAACATTTCCTGAAATGGTATCCAAATTAGCCGCAGTCGACGGAATGTCAATCCGCACCATAACTAGATCTTCCCCAGCAGAAATTACTGCTTGCTTGGAAGCAGTTTTGTCAGGGAAAGTTGAGCAGTGAAGCGATTGCATTATTGATGATATCATTCCTGATTTTTGTTCGAGATAGCTCGCGTGAAAGCACTTGTTTCGAGATCCAAAAAGGCATGTATTCACCGCTTTTAATTAGTGCTCCTGTTTTTCTTTTAAAATGTTGATAATTCATGCCTTCTCAGAAGTGTATATTATAAAGCTTTTCAACTATTTACCTTCTCAAAAGCACAATATTCCTGAATATTTTTCCGTGAAGAGAAAATGCCTCTTTTTTTAGTAAAACCTCTTATTTAATTTAAAGAACCGCAAAAATATTTAAGCAATCAAAATGTATTGCTCATTTCATGTCTTTTTGAAAAGCACAGCAAAAAGCGATGTAAACAATTAATCAACTTAGGCCTTTCATTAGTGCTGTTTATGAAGCTATTCATTTTTAGAAGCGGTAAAAGTAGCAGTAAGGAAGCAGTAATCGTTTTTACTGCTTCCACATTTTTACTGGGTCGTTTATTCGAGAAAGTTTTTATAGTAAAAACCTGGCATTGCCAAAAAATGAAACCGATGTAAAGAAAATTATATTAAATTACTACAAACATGTAAAAGATATCATGATAAAAGAAATATCGAGCAATATTTCTATCAATAATAGATTTACTATCATAGATAAATGCACAAGAATATCACAAAAGAGATATTTGAACATATGTATAAACGGAAATAATTCATTTTATATATCAGGAAGATGTTATGCTGATGAAATAAGAAGAATTGTAGAAATAAGACTAGAAGAGTTTTATTTGTCTTTGCAAAATAATATTGTGGCCACCATATCTAATGGGCCGAATGTGATGAAACGGTTTGTTTCCGACAGTCCAGTAGTGGGTGCTTTCTGCTGCAATCATGCAATTCATTTGGCAGTGGTTAGAGTAATTTATGTGAAATCAAATGTTCAACATTCTGGTACTTTTACTTTGAATTCTCACTACACATACTGAATTTGTACTGAAGTAGTGTTTTTTTTAACAAAAATTACTTATATATATATACAATTTTGTTCAAAAATATTTCCCGGGAATCAAATTTTTTTATTCCCGTTTCCCGGGAATAGAAAAATCCGAGAATTCCCAAACCCTGCATATGAAGTAAACTCATATTCAACAAAATTTTTTTTATCAAAAGAGTCAAAACTTCGGTATCAAAATTTGCAGAAAATGCAATCTGAAATACAAATTTTATATCTTTTTTATTTCAAATATATTTTATATGAATTTACTTTGGAAGAAGAAAATTAAGTACATTTTTAAACATGCATATTTTAAAATCGTTATTTTTTCGAAATTTGCTTCTCAGTTATCTAAAACTTCATTGAAATTGATTAGAAAATATGTTTTATATTTCTGAATGGTTTTATCTGGGTTTTATCAGTTTTATATTTTAAAATTATGACAGGCTCCTTAATTTTTAGATATTAAAAAAGTCAGTCTTTTTCAGGTTTAGTCAATCCCTACTAATATTATAAATGTGATTGTTTGTCTGTCTGTCTGTCTGTATGTGGCGACATCAGGCCCAAACGGCTGAACCGATTTTCTTGAAATTTTCGAAACAGCCATTAAAAACTATCAGAATTATAATAGGCTATATTAAATCTTGATCGGACAAAGGGGCATGGCAACTCCCATACAACACTAATATTTTGATGTGATATTTCTCGGCACTGTTCAACTGTTTCGAATAAAATTATGTCCAGCATCTTATAAAAAGTTTCCAAAGCACTGTGCTAAAAGTGGGCGGTATATAATAAGGGGTTGTGGCACCCTCATATAATCCAAAGTGCTTTATGTAGGCTTCTATTGAACATACCTGACCAAAATCTGGCAGACAGAGAGCTTCAAAAAGTACATTTTTCCAAAAAACAGTTGATTTTCAAAAAATTAACTTTTCTCAAAAAAATAGCTCTTAATAAAGTACTTTTCGTCAAAAAAGTACTTTTTATGAAAAAAACTAAAATTTTCCAAAAAAAAAAAATACCTTTTTCACAAAAAAAAAAAATTATATATATACCTATATGTGACCTTCTCCGATAAAAGGGACCTAGTGTGTCAAAAAACCTAGTGTGTCAAAAACTTGGAAAATCGATAAAAATGAGAAAATATCGATTTTCCCAAGTTTTTGACACACTAGGTTTTTTTGACACACTACACCTTTGGCAATTGTAATTCAGAAAATATCAATTTAATTTCAGAAAATATCAATTGGAATTCGGAATTTCTATTTGAAATTCAGAAAATATCAATTGAAATTCAGAATTTCCATTTGAAATTCAGAAAAAATCAATTTAAATTCAGATTTTCCATTTGAAATTCAGAAAATATCAATTGAAATTCAGAAAATATCATTTGAAATTCAGAAAATATCATTTGAAATTCAGAAAATATCATTTGAAATTCAGAAAATATCATTTGAAATTCAGAAAATATCAATTATTATTCAGAAAACATCAATTGAAATTGAGAAAATATCAATTGAAATTCAGAAAATATCAATTGAAATTCTGAAATCGTCATTTGAAATTCAGAAAATATCAATTGAAATTCAGAAAATATCATTTGAAATTCAGAAAATATCAATTGATGTTCAGAAAACATCAATTGAAATTCAGAAAATATCAATTGAAATTCAGAAATCGTCATTTGAAATTCAGAAAATATCAATAGAATTTCAATTGATATTTTCTGAATTTCAATTGATGTTTTCTGAATATCAATTGATATTTTCTGAATTTCAAATGATATTTTCTGAATTTCAAATGATATTTTCTGAATTTCAATTGACATTTTCTGAATTTCAAATGATATTTTCTGAATTTCAAATGATATTTTCTGAATTTCAATTGACATTTTCTGAATTTCAAATGATATTTTCTGAATTTCAATTGATATTTTCTGAATTTCAAATGACAATTTCCGAATTTCAATTGACATTTTCTGAATTTCAAATGACGATTTCTGAATTTCAATTGATATGTTCTGAATTTCAATTGATATTTTCTGAATTTCAATTGATATTTTCTGAATTTCAAATGGTATATTCTGAATTTCAAATGATATTTTCTGAATTTCAATTGATATTTTCTGAATTTCAAATGGAAATTCTGAATTAAAAATGGAAATTCTAAATTTCAATTGATATTTTCTGAATTACAGTTGCAAAAGGTGTAGTTCCCTTTTCTCGGAGAAGGTCACATATATGTAAGCATAGCGCATGCTGTGGGGACACATTTTCAATCCACAGTTTACTATGTAGACATTTGGTTAGTTTGGGAACTGTCCTCAAACTCTTTCTAGGTCAAAAACAAAAAATGTTATCTTTCCCAAAAAGGTCTTTTTGCAAAAAAAATACCATTTTCCAAAAATACTTTTTTTTTTAAAACAAGTATTTTTTCCCTAAAAGTATCTGTCAAAAAAGACAATTTCAAAAAAAATCTTTTTTTTTAAAGTACTCCTCCAAAGTCTGAATGTGAACACAAATTTTATCAACCATACGATACAACATACATGGAAATGTTGGGACATTCCTAATTTTACCTTTTGATATAAGTTTCTCTTGGCTCCTCGTATTTCAATCAAAGTAATCACGGCTCTTTATAAACAATATTGCTAAACAATGCGATAAATGTGGGTGGTATATGATGAGGGGGCGTGGCACCGCATAACCTAAATTTTTTGCACTGCGTTTTTTAAAAATATTTTTTAACACTTTTCCAAAAGACGGTCAGTGAAATGGAACGTGGGGTATTCAAAATAACCTAAAATTTTAACGATATCAAAATATGTTGGACGATATTAAAATACAATGCGTACCTTAAAAGGGGCTGGGATGGGAAAACGGGTAGTGGCACATCTCATATAATCCAATATTTTTAAAGTGAATTACTCCTTTCCTATGTTAATAATGGTTGGCAACCGAAACGAATAAGTTTAGATTAATGAATTTACATCAAAATTTTAGTGTCAGAGATTCTACATATTTAAGAACATTGGGTTACTTATAAACACTAATTCGAACAGCCTAAGGATATGCACCGCATAAATGCTTTTCATCCAATCAAGTCGGGTTCAATTTCAATACTATGGTGCTAAGTACATTTAAGTATGAACTTTAAAATCAACTCTAATTCGTTTCGGTTGCCAACCCTGCTTATAAATGAAATTCCTCTAACTCAGCTACTGTTGAACATATTTGAGCAATATATATATTTTAGCGAAAAATATAGTAGCTCCTATACAACATTAGACTTAACAAGTCAAAAAACTATGGTCGGTCAAGCCCGAACATGAAACAACCTATACCATATACAATTTGGGTCATATTCCAAAAACTGACCTATACTTATTAAATGGGCAAAACATTAACAACACGAAACATGTAGAGACAAATCTGAATGAAATGCCATTATTTTTGGCATTTATAAACATCAGTGCAAACCCATAATACCCTTTCCCCATGGTGGTGTAGGTTAAAAAATGTTTAACCTCGGCTTCTGCTTCACCAAAAAATAGAAATTTATAAGCCTGAATCTTAATTTTCACTTCAGTTGTGATCATTTGCCACCTGGGGACTCCGGTGCTTAAGACCGCTTTTTTTATATAAGCTTCTAATAGGCATTCGCATCGAAAGGGGTTTTTGAAGATTTATATATTAACAAAAAATATGTTTTACTTCCATAGAATAGTTTTACTATCCAAAATAAATTACATTTTGAACTTTAAGATGTGCTAACTAATAAAGTACCGGTCTTGCACGATACGACAAAGTTCGTTTTCGGTTTAATTGACTTCCAAAAACTAGGCCTAAGGCACGACGCTAAATCTAGCGGACTTGCCCGCTAGTACAGTAGCGGCTCCAGCTCAGGTCTCTGGGGGAGGGGGGAATTTTGGAAAAAACAATTTTTTTTTTAAATTTTCACAAAAAAAATTTTTTAACCCCTTTTGACGCAAGGTTAACGATTTTATGAGCGACGCTTTAGGTATAAAAGACAATATAAAGTCCAACGGAAAATTCCAAGTTTTATTTTTCAAAACTTTAATATTTGATACGTATTTGACATCCAACAAGGATGGGTTAGTAATGCCTAAAAAAGTTTATATTACCTAACATATAAAATCAACTAATCAATCAAAATCAAATCAAATGTGGGCGCTGTGGTGTAATGGTTAGCGCGTTGGACTGTTACACGTGAGGTTGCGGGTTCGAGCCCCAACCAAGGCAACATCAATTTATGAAAAATAGTAATATGTATGAGTTTTTTCTATCCCTCATACATATCACAGCGTCCTCCTTCGGTGTTCCCATAGCACTTAACCCCACCGAAGTAAAATAATATAACAGGGCTATGAACTAAAAAGCTTCAACAAAGTTCGCCAACTCACCGACAGATGGCGCGCAACAACTGTTCTAAAATTCAATATCTCGCGCAATTACAGTGTTGCCATATTTGAAGCCCTTCATCTTTCACCACCTTTCACATCTTCTCTATCCCCTTTCCAAAGGAAGCAACACGTTAATTAATAGGAAGAATTTCCTGAGTGTTGCTTCTCTTTAAAAAAAAAAAAAAAAAAAAAAAAACAATTGAAATTTCCGCACTCTATTTGAATTGTATGAAACTTGCTATAACTTGGAATACTTTGTATAGCTAAAATTGATGTTCAATTTGGGGAAAATGATCAAATTTGCTATAGACTTTCCGTACATATTTGGGTCTAACTTTTGTAATATTTTAGCTATATGACTGGTTGATATATCACTTTAAAGCTTCTGAAAGCGTGCCTGAAGTTGGTCTGCAACTCATTCTTTAATTTGATAATTTCTGATTTATTAAAAAAAATTTAAATTTTTGAGAATTTTTCTACAATTAATTAATTTTTTCTATCCTTTTATAATTAAAGCCATGATTTTGAAATGAACTTTAACCATTCATCGTTATCAAAGGTCTAAAGCCATATTATCTTAATACGCGGTTCGGGATACTTTATCGTAGCCTTTTAATATTTTTGTATTAGTTCTTAGTTTTTTATCAATGACACTGTCAAATATCAGTTTGGTACTCCTTTTGGTTCCTGAGTTATAGTATAGTATTAAATAAAAAAAAAAACAGGTCGATTTTTCAGCATTTGTATGAAAAAAGACCCAATAAGAGTGCCAGTATAAGATTTCGTAAAGACAAAAATAAAGTAATGAGGAACAACATAAGCGTGTTCGTTTACTTACTACAAGTTACTACTTTTACTACAGCTGCAAAATTTCAATATAAAAAGTAAACAAAACTTTCCAATTGTAGTAAAAGTAGTAAGAATTTCGACTAATCGAACACACCGCATATATTTTTTCAGAAATTTTAAAGAATCCATTTTTCGATATACAGATGATGATTTAAATCGCGGATTTCATTAAATTAAACTTTGAAAATTTTACGAAAAACGTCGCTTAAAAAATTTAATTTTCCTACAAAAACGTTTTTGCAAATATTTCTTAAACTGTAGCTAACTTTAAAATTCTAGTGCTATATTCGTGATCTGCGTCCCAAAGTCTATTAGAAATGATGTGTCACAATCCCGATACATCAAAGTTTTCTTATTTTTTTGTACTGTGCTATTATTTTATTTTCATGATCTTGAAAAATTGGCCTCATAGACCCCTTGCTTGCCCCTCATTTCGCTTGTTAAAGTTTGTGCTTTTTATCCCTTAAATGAAGAATTCTAGTTAACCAACACCTTTGCACATATTTACTATATCTTTTGTCTGGGCAATTAGAAGTACGAAAAACCTCTGGGCAAGCATACTTGCCTGTGGTCGTCAAAGGGTTAAGGGTGTTATTTTTCAGTACTTTTTAATAGTTTTTGTTTTGATCTTGAAATATGAAGCGTTATATAATTGTATCTTTCTACATCAAATTAGATATAATTATATCGGGTCAAAATCCGGATAAGATTCTTTATGATTCAATATAGTTAGATCTTATCCGATATAATTTTATCCACTATTTTTCGGATCATAGTATATCTCCAATTATATTTAATAAGATATCATTAGATATGGCACCATATTATTTTTTTTACTCGGGTACTTAAAATCAGTAATGGAAATATAGCGCGACAATGCGTTTTCATTAACTCGACGTAAGTGTGTAAAAACCACTCAAAAATAGCCAAAAAATGTTTTTGATAACTTTGACCTCAATTTTCTTAAAAACCAGATTTTTTTAGAAAAATTTGGAAACCAAATTCGGACTCAGCACGGAAAGGTTACTTGAAAATGTGTGGTGACATGCCCGAAAAATTTAAAAATACTTATTAGCGAAAATGTGTGCGGTTTTTTGTTTATATCTGTTTTGTCTGATTTGAGACATACTTTTGTAATTTTTTATCTGCAATAAAAGTAAAAATATGAATAATTCCAAATAATGTGATTTTACGCAACGCATAGCATATTAAAGCCCGTTTACTGTATGCCCAGTTACAATTTAGCAGGCAGTTAAATTTAAATTTTATATGGGAGACAACAACAAATGTGTCAGGTAAAGTCCCAGTCAGTAATCGGACCTAAGCGTTTTTTTTTATATTTTTTCGAAACCATAATCATTTTCAATTAAAAATTAAATTGATATGATTAAACTTTTAATTGAAGATTAATTTGAAATCGAATAAAATTTTAATTTAAATTTTATTGGCTATAATTTTTTCTGTGTGGATGAACTAAATTTGAATTAAAAAAATTTAAACTTGAAAGAAACATTAAAATAAAATTAAAATGATTTGAATTTGTGCAAAGGAAGATTAAAATAAAATTAAAAGATTTAAATTTGATAAGTGGAATACAATAAACTCTATAAAGCTATTCGTGTTATGGTTTAGGTGAACGGGTAAGGCGATAAACTAAATATATACCATACATACGAATTCTGGTTAGAATCTCGGTAAGTGTGATAGCAAATGAAAAACATTGAATTCTTAATTGAAGGAAAAAATTATTGAGTATTGAAAGTAGGGAGGAAAAGCAAATATATTTATTTAATTGTTTTTAGATATTAAATTGGTGATGACAACTTGCTAGAAATTTCCGTGATGACTTTCTGAAGATATATTAGAACTTACTCATCACATTGACCTCTTGCTGAATTGTCCTGATGACATTTTTATATTTATATGAAAATATCGTCAGGTATCTTTAGGTATTCTGTATGGGAATGGATCAGCAAGTTAGTTTAATATTGATACGATATACTTTCTTAGCGGTGCTGTTGGTATGGAAAGTCTCATATGCACGAGGAAATGTTAGTTGTACTTACTTATTCTTAAGGAGTAGTTTTTGAGTTTTTTTTACAGGTTCTATGCAAAATAATAAAAAAAAACACCTCTCAGAACGGGAAACATTTAAGTAACCCAGTGTAGAAAATCATTAACAGATATGTGGTTATGTAACTACATACTTGGTAATGGTAACTAGTTACTTTTGTTATTACATTTCTTATTACCTTTGTATGGCGATGTCGCGAAAAATGAGTTATGCTTACACACCAGCATACGAAAAATCTAGAAATATGTCATTACCTATATTCTTACCAGTGCTGACAAAAAGAATGAGTCTAAAAATAGATGTTCAAAAAAATAAGTTTTATAAAAAAAAATTGTTTTTTATTGTAAAATTTTTTTTAAAAAAATTTTATAGTGCGGGAATCGAACCTAGGACTCCAGGCTGCCAGTCAATAGCTTTACCATCTGAGCTATATCGACATGTAATGTTTAATAGCTAAAAACATAATTGACCTGCTGCAAACAAATCAGCTTACTCGCCAACATACAAAAAATCAAAAAATATGTGGTTACATATGTCCTTACCAGTGTTAAAAATATATTGAGTCTAAAAATAGATTTCAAAAAATTATTAAAAAAAAATCTAGAAAATTACTTTCTATTTAAAATAATGATAAATATAAGTCATTATAAGTAACTCATTATTATATGTTTTAAAATAATGTAGAAGGTAAGTGGGTGCAATTACTGGTAGTCCAAAAAATAATGATATGTCATTTCTACACTGGGAAGTTTGGTTTCATGTAGCTATTTAAATAATATAATTTGATTTTGATTGTGTAAAAGCCAAGTATATAACTAACTAAATAATTGTTATATGTTTTATTATAAATGTGTAATTACCTATTTAAATAAATATTAAAAAGTAGTGATTTTTGTAAATAGTTAATAGGGTTATTTCGTTAAACACCTTTTACAATAACAATTTATATACAAAGTTCATTTTCTTGGCAATTTCGACTTGTAAATTTTCTAAATAAAAATGAAAAATTAATATCTCAAAAAACACAATGCCTTCGGCAGGAATCGAGTACGGTCTGCTAGAGTACAGTCGATCGTATTATATATAATTATATCTGTAAAAATTAAAACATCTAATTCTTTCAAATTAGATTTTATTCGATACATTTTTATCCGGACTTTTCCTCAACCAAATGTATTAAATATAATATAAGCGTATGAAATTATAGAAAATAATACTCGTGTACATTACCAACAAAAATAGTAAGTACAACTTGACTACTTCAAAATGGTTTTTAACTTGTTTTGCTTTGTCATAAAACATTTTAATTTCGAAAATTTACAAAACAATCGCTTACTAAATTAAAAGTTTTGTGCAATTATATATTGGAACATATATACCCTATGATATAATTATATAAAATTTTAAGAAATTATATCTTAAATATGTACAATATAACTACATCTACACTTAAAATAATACGTCAGTAGAAAAATCTGTCAAACCGATTTTTTAAAATGGCCCATATCTCGAAAACTAAGAGAGATAGAGCAAAATTGACGAAAATTTCGACTACCCTGAAAATGTTTAATAAAAATTTTCAATTTGACTAATTTTTAAAAAACTTTTAGTTGAAACACTGATTTAGGCAAAGATTTTAGTTATCTTCACTTAACACAATACTAAAAATCCTAAGTACTTTAACTTATTTTGAGTGTAAATTTTTTAAATTATTTATAACTAATTTTTAAGAACCTATTCGTTAAATTTTACAGAACTTATTATTAAAATATAATATTTTCATGTAACCGTTATTTCCCGGTAGATGGCGCCACTAGTGTATCCGAAGTTTTAAAGATGCCGGTATTGCCTTCACTCCCGATTTTTTTAAATGGCCCATATCTCGAAAACTAAGAGAGATAGAGCAAAATTTACGAAAATTTCGACTACCCTGAAAATGTTTAATAAAAATTTTCAAATTAATAAAATATCGAAAATTTTTGAAAATGCTATATATAAGAAATTATATTTTGCAACTAAATCTATTATAATAGCTCAGCAGCATGGTTTTCGTTGTGGTAGATCCACAATTTCAAATTTAACTGTATTTACGGATTATTGTATATCACAGTTTGAAGCTGGTTTACAGGTTGATGCTGCTTATACAGACATGTCAAAAGCGTTTGACAAATTATCACATGAAGTTTTATTGGAAAAATTGCAAAGCTTGGGAATTCACTCATCTTTGCTCCGTTGGTTTTCATCTTATTTACGGAATAGAATATGTGTAGTGAAAATTGAAGAGTTTGAATCATTACCAAACTTCTGGAGTACCCCAGGGTAGTATTTTGGGTCCGTTATTATTTAATATACCCTACGGGAAATTTTAACAAACTGTCACCGAACTGGCCCCTTTATATGAAATAGACTGGTCACTTTTACATGGCGTTGTCATAGGAGGGGGAAATTGACCCCTTGTGACATGTCACAAGACAAATCCTAGGACAGGTTACTGAACTCTCATAAAAAACAAAGTTCACCTATGACCTTATGACCTTAAAGTCGAGTTCCTGAGGAACCAACCGAATTGTGGATTGTATTGATAACACACACAACTATTGATTGGTATTGGTAAACGAATTTTTTACTATATTTGTTTTCCAAGCAAAACATATAAATTCAAAATTAGACTTCAAAAACAATAAGTGTTTGTGGTGTAGTCGGTAGAGATTTGGCCTAGTACGCCGGATTTCCGAGTTCAAATCCCGGAAAAGACAAAAATTTATATGATATTTTCTTAATTAAAACAAAATATTCATATGTATAAGCAGTAAATATGGCTAAGAAAATTAAAAATAGTTGTGGTGCAGTGGCGAAGAGTGTGAGCTATTAACCTGAATGGCGGGGTTCAATACCAGAAAATTTAAAAAAAGTTTTTTATTTTCAATAAAATTTTGTGGAACATAATAATATTTATGTGGAACATAATATTGAATTAGACAACTCAATATTGGCTTTCACGACGAAAAATATAATTTAATATAAAGATAATTGTCGTAACCGCACGAATTCGATTGGCAGCAAATTCGGTGGCCACAACTGAGACTGTTTTCTGGGTGTATTCATAACTTGCTAACGAAATTTTTTTTTTATTTAATTTATTTTTTGTATCAATAATTATGGGTCATGTTTCTTTTATTATATACTCGGTATGAAAACGCTTTTTATTTACACTTCAAAATTATTAGTCGTGTATAAGGGTGATAGCAAAAAATGTGAAAAAAAAACCATGTAACCAGCTAATTTATAATGCATGTATTACATTTGAGTTATATATGTCGATATACATATATCAACGCATTGTCACCTGTTTTATAAAATTTATAACAATCCGACCAATTTTTGGTTAAAGCACCGTAAAGGCTCCATTAGTCTTTGCGTTTCGTGACGGTTCTGTAATGTGCCGTGCCGGATGGCTCTTTTGTGTAGTTAGTCTTTTCCGTAACAACGTATCAGCTGTTTAATGTTATTTTTCTTAGCAAAGATCTGCGCCAACCAGATTAATCGGTTGCGGTGGCTAAATAAAAAAATTGCAGCGGCGGCTTAAAGCTGGCTGTGAGCCAAAAGCTGATCGGCTAGCCAACTTTAAGTTGACACATACAAAATATCGGGTTAACGGTAAAAAAAAAAGAAAATTAAAAAAAATAAATATTATTTTTATAATTTTATCGTGTAAAAAACATTTTCAAAAAATTAGACGGCGGCTCGGCTTAGCCGGTTCGTCGTAGATCTCAAAATAGCAGCTTGCAACTCGCTGTCACTTAACGGCTAACAAAAATTCTGTTTTCAACAGGTTCATCCGGCACGGCACTTTACATTACAGACAAACTAACGACTCAAATGCTTTTTCATAGAACAAAAACAAATAAGCTGATTCCTCACGGCATGTTACGTACAAACTAATTATACCTTAAGTTGTTTGAGTTTCAAGTGAAAAAACTGTTATACTCCATATAAAAAAAAATGATTTTTCACGACAATCAGTTTCACGTGAAAATTGTGTAGAGTTTGTTTTCACGCAAATTTAATGTACAAGACTATTATTTTTCTTGGGATAAAGTGACATTTTGTGTTTATTTTGATTGTGTCTTTGTTATGAAATTAAAAAATTGTTCATTTGAAAACACTTATCTTAATTTTTGCATTAAAAATACCAAAATTGTTTTTTCGGACTTTCTATATTTTCATATATTTAGTTAGTTTAGTTATGTTTTGAAACAACAAATAAAATCTAATATAACAATATCATATTAGAATTTGGACTTGAGGTAGAAGAATATTCTAACTAAATAATTGTTCATGTGTTGAAATTAAATTGCAATTTGAAGCATTTAAAGTTCGATTGAAATTTTTCCACGTGAAAAACAACTTACGGTGCTTAATACACAAAATTTCTGACCAATTTTATAGGCCACACTCCCAAAACAATTCCGTTGTGACAACCGAATTTTTTTCATCGGAATTGGGTCGGTTGCTGCAACCTCATAATTCGGTTGCTCCAACCAAACTTAGTTGTGGCAACCGATAATTCGATTGTGGCAACCGAATTGAAATCGCATTCGGTTGGCACAACTGAATTCGGTTGGAAAAAAATTCCGTTGCCACAACGGAATTGTTCTGAGAGTGCAAATGTAAACTCCGTAACCAGTAACTCATAAGGTTTTTAAACTTTAATAGCTTATATTTTAATAACTAATGAAGCTAAACACTAATTTTAAAAATTTATATGAAGAGGAAAAATAACGCTTTTAACAAAAACCAATACATTTTACAAAATTTTACGTATATCTATGCTAACAAGACTTCAACTCTGTAACGATTTTTCATCATAATTTTTGATAAAAATGCATACAGCAGAATTTTGGAGTTATCTGCCCATGCAAAAACAGACATTACCGAGTAAGTAAGCGAGTAAGTAGCACTCAAAGGGTTTCACTACTTACTAGGCTATTTACTCGCAACATTACTTTTGTTCGCGATGTCCAAAAATTCGTGGGTGGTCATTACCCTCTCGCTTACAAAAAAAGTGCGAATAACGAGTTACCCATAGTGAAAGAATAAGTAGTTACTCACAAAGAAAGAATAAGTGGTTACTCAGAAGTTAGGAAATAAGTGGTTACCCTACATTGGTCATATTGGAAAAATAACTTTTTGCCTAGGAAAAGTTTCTATTTAGTTTAAAACAAATTTATAAATAAAATATTAATATAAAAAAGACTTAATCAGTACTTATTTAATCAATTACCAGTAAGTGTTTACTTTGCACGGATATGTAAGTACTTCTATAACTTATCATCGGTAAGTCATTATTTTGTATTTTAAAGTAATACAAAAGGTAAAGACCTATCATTACTTGGTAATCCGTATGGTAATGACCTGTCATTACCACGTTTTTGCTGGGTGTTAATTATATTGCGAAAAGTATAATGTTATTTATACTCAAATGATCGTTGGATTGTAGATGATCATCTGGTATAACAGATTTGAAGTTTTTCTACAGCATGTAACATTCTCGAGATGAAACATTATGTCCTTTTTTTTCAATTTTTTTTTGCTCGCACAAAATAGGTACTAGTTTCAAAAAAAAGTTCGTAAAAACTAATTCACATAAATAAATGCAAATCAAAGGACTTAAAATATGAAAATACGCATCAACGAATATATTAACAAAAGATAAGCCCAAATAAAAAAACATTAGAAGAAATAAAAGCATACTTAGATGATTTAGCGTAGCGTTGCATTTTTATGCTCGCAACTGTACATATGTACTAGATTTTGTGACTGATATCTTGTATAGCAATGTGAGTGGTATTTAAAAAAAACATAATCTTGACCTAAATATTATTAACGATTTTTAGTTCAACTAACTCACTATATCGTAAATCATTTATTATAAATTTAAAGTCGCACCAATAATATGCATATTTTCAAAGTTTTATTAGAATAAAATTTAGCCTTGAAAAAAAGCATTAAAAATATTGTATGAAATGTAAAAATTCTAAAAACAAAACGAAAAATTAAAACCTGTTTAAACCAAACGTATTTGCAACAAAAACAAAAACACAATATTACCTTGAACATAACCAACGAATTTTCAAAGTTGAAAAAATAAGAAAAACAAAATGTTAAATGAAAAAACCAAAAATACTTGAAAATAAAATTTAACTGAAAATATAATAAAAAAAACCACAAATATCAAATTAACTTTGCAGCCCACAATCAATTGAATCTATGTGCAACATTGAAAAATAACAAAGTAAAATATTAATATTTTTTGTTTTATTTTATTTTTTCAACTAGCTGAACCTTGCTCCCAATTTGCGCTTGAATAAACTTTAAAACGAAAAAAATTCTGTTCAAAAATATTTTGTTTTAAGAATAAAGTTCAATTTTTGAAACCGGTAAAAGTATGAACCAAAAATAGAATCAAAAAGAAACCCAAACCTCGGCCTTAGCTTTGGAAAATATATTGCCATAGCTGTCATATTGAAATCTCAATTGGCAAATTACAAACAACTACATCAACAACAACTACATCAAATGAGTATAAACAATTACTTCACAATTACAAACATACAGTGATGTCAACACTTTAAGTAGGAGGAAAAACTGCTAAATAGCTAGTTCAACCATTGTCATAGTTTTAAAAGATTCTTTCATTACATAGGGGTTACACGATCAATTTTTGCCTTTCAAGTTTCAATACCCTCACATTTTTTTACTAACAAACTCACATTTTAAAAATTGAACAGCAACTTGATATCAATTTTTGCTTTCAAGTTTTGGGAAAACTTGACGGTCAAGTTTTAAACAGCTGATCAATTTCTTGTAAATTTATTTTTCTTTTTACAAATATTGTGCCGCAATAAAACACGATTGATAAAATGCGGAATGTGAATATTTCGGTATATCGACGAAATGATTGATTTAAAAATAAAAATAAATAAAAAATCAATTTCTGCTGACATTAAAATGTATAATAAGCAAACTAAATTTCCCAAACGTAACATATAACAGGTGGCGCAAAAGCCATCACCCTATCAGAAGATGCTATAATTTTTACAAATGGTGGTAGATGTCTGCTTTGATATTTGTGAAGTAAACAGATATAAAATACACGTCAATAAGACATCAATCGCTATACTCCTCAAGAACGCGCAATAATTGTTGACCACGAGGAAGACAACTTTTCATCGAAAATCATCATGAGCGATGAGGTCCATTTTCATCTTTGTGGATACGTGAATAAGCAGAATTATCACTTAAAGGGCTCCGGAAATCCGCGTATAACACACGAAGAGCCATTACACTTCCTGAAAGTTACTCTATGGTGTGATTTTCGGACCTTATTTTTTCGAAAACGCCGCGGGCCAAGTTACTACTGTGAACGACGGGCGCTATAGAGCCATGCTCAACGACTTTCTCCTACCTCAACTGGCGAATTGGGACTAAAGAACATGTGGTTCCAACATAATGGAGCAACGGCGCATATTGCACGACCTAGAATCGAATTTCTGAGGCCTGAATTTCCGGTTCACCTAATCTCTTGTTTTGACACTGGCCGGAAAGATCGCCCAATTTAACCGTTCTAGACTTCTTTTTGTGGGGTTTCTTGAAGTCACGCGTCTAAGTCAACAAGCCTCAGACTCTTGAAATCTTCAAAGAGAATATCCGTCAGGAATGTGGGAACCTATCTGTAGAAGTTCTGGCAAGAGTGATGCAAAATGCCATAAATGAGGCCCGTATGGCGGCCACTTGGCCGACATTATTTTTTATACCTAATGAAAAAAAAATTTAGACATCGAATAAAGACAATCCAAAAGCAAAACTAAATTTTTTCATTTGTTAAAAAAATTACAGTCTAATAACATCGGCTGACAACTTTTGCGCCACCTTGTATTTTTATTAAAGTCAACTTTAGTTTAGAGCAAAGGTTTTGCTTTTACCGTATCATACAAAATATTAAAAATACGAGTAATATCAAACTTGTTTATTTTTATTAAAAACCCAAAACAAAATAAAAAAAAATTAAAAAAAAAAAACAAAATAAATAAATAAATATAGACTAAAATCAAGACAAAACTTTTTTTTTTTTTTAAAGAGAAGCAACACTCAGGAAATTCTAGCTATAAATTAACGTGTTGCTTCCTTTGGAAAGGGGATAGAGAAGAAGTGAAAGGTGGTAAAAGAAGAAGGGCTTCAAATATGGCAACACTGTAATTGTTAAATCATAGAATAGTTGTTGCGCGCCATCTGATGAGTGATAGAAAAAACTCAGACATGTTAGTATTTTTCATAAATTGATGTTGCCTTGGTTGGGGATCAAACGCGCAACCTAACGTGTAACAGTCCAACGCGTTAACCATTACACCACAGCGCCCACAAACAAAACTTTAAGGTATATTTTAAATATTTTGTATGATAAGAAATTTAAAATAATAGACGATTTTAGTAATATAGACTCGGGCTCAAAATATAAAATCAGCAATTCGTTTCCCTCACCCCTTTCAAGTTAAACTGAATTTGGCATAGTAATTGCGTGCTATATACCATGGATGGCAACCGAAACGAATGCGGTTATCGTTAGGGTAACGATATTTTAGGTTATTTCGGTAACGGTATTTTAAGGGTAACGCTATTTCATTTATTTCGGTATCGGTATTTTAAGGATAACGGTATTTGAGTTATGTCGGTAACGGTATTTAAGGATAACGATATTTGAATTATTTCGGTAACGGTATTTTAAGGTTAATGGTATTTCAGTTATATCGGTAACAGTATTTTAAGGATAACGGTAGTCAGTTATTTCGGTACATACCGCATTTTTTTCCCAAAAGCCACACTAAAGTAAAAACAAACGGATTAATTGACTTAATTTATGTAAAATACTCAATAACCACGTGCAATGGCCAAGAGTAGATAATTAAAAATAACGGTAACGGTATTTTAAGGATAACGCTATTTCATGTATTTCGGTAACAGTAGTTTAAGGTTATCGATATTTCATTAATTTCGGTATCGGTATTTTAAGGATAACGGTATTTAAGTTATTTCGGTAAACCTGCCAAACCTGCTATATACATAATTATGATATCGCCCAATATCGTGTATTAAAATATGAACAAAATTCAAAAATTCGTTAATAGCGCATATTAAAGCTACTTAAATCACACTTTAAATAGTTTACAAAAAAAATCTTTAAGAAAAATGTTTTTTTTAACGCGGTTCACAATGACATATTTCAAAAAAATGTATTTTTTAATTTTTTAAAAAATATATCGTCGGCTGGCTTGCAAGTAGTGGTATGTGAATTTTAAGTACGATATTAACCCTTAAACACATTTTAAGTTTTGACTTATTTTTAGCATTGAAGTTAAATTCTCAACTTTGGTGTCTTTTTTGTCCCCTTTAAAAATGGTCCAAAAAGTCATTTTTATTGACATGTTTCACAAAAATGTTTCTCGTAGTATTTTACGAGTTCGCTGAACACATCCTGTCAGTTTCTTAAAACTTTTAGCCAACAGATTTTTAGGATTTTTTCGTATAGTAAGGGCTTTTCCCTAAAGAAAAGGTATGTCATTCTGACAACTTTTTCTTAAGAAATGGCCTCAGACTCTGATGATTTTTTCCTGTAAAAAGCAACCTAGCAAAATATTGGTAATGACACCTCATTACTATCTGCATGACCAAAAATGATATATCATTACATTTTGCATTATTTTATAATATAAAATAATGACTTCATAATAACGGCCTATTGTATTCATTTTTTCTAAATATAAAATCATGACTTACTCGTATTAGTTTAAATAAGTACATTTTATACAGTTAAATTTTTTTATTATATGAAAATATGTTTTATGTTTAAATTTTTATGACGAGTCCTAAAATTACACACTAGAGAAAACTTAAATTTTTCTGGATGTATTTCCTTAGGCTAATATTATTTGGGTAACTCCTTATTTTTAAGAATCAAGTAAGCAATCGGATAACCACTTATAATTAAACTTTTTGTAACCATGAGTGTAACCACTTATTATTCAAAATCTCATAATTACTTATTTCTCATTTTTTCGTAAGCGATCGGGTAAGCGTGACTACTTATAAAAACGATCACGCCAAACAAAGATAATGAGTTTAGACGCCAAAAAATAAGTTGTGCGGAGATATGAATTTCTATTATATAATTACTTATTTGGTAATGAAAGATTTTGCTGGGAATTCAATTCTGAGCACATTTTACCATAGAAAACCATCAGGTTTCCGAAAAGAAAATTCCTCTAACTCTATGGATGTTTTTTATATAGAAAAACCACATTCTTAGCACTTTTTCCTACAGGTAAACTCGGATTCTAAGGACTCTATAGAAAAATTCCTATTTGCAATAACTTTTTCCTATAGAAAAACCCTCATATTCCGAGGACTTCTTCAAATAGAAAATACATTACTTCCTATAAAAATTTTGGTATAGAAACAATTTTGCTGAATGTGAGATGTTTCTATAAGAAAAATTCCCCAAAATGTGAGGTTTTTCTTTAGGAAAGCTTCTTTGAATATGATGCTTTTTCTATAGAAAAACGACATTATTTTCTATAGGAAATGGTTTCCATAATTTTCGTTGAAAAAAGTACAAGGGCTTTTTCCATAAGAAAAAAATAATCTGAGGTATTTCTATATTAAAACTTCTCAGAATGTTAGGCTTGTATAGGGCTTAAATAATAGTATAACATTTTTATACCCTACACCACTACGTAGAGAGGGTATAAAAAGTTTGTGCTGATGTTTGTAACACCAAGAAATATTGCAAAATATTGGGGTGGTTTTAGCCTAATATTATATCGATCGACTCAGAATCACTTTTTATTTCGATTTAACGATATCCGTCTATCCGTCCGTCCGTCTGTCTGTCTATCCATGCATTCTTGTGCGCACTCTACAGGTCGCAAATATTAAGATATTTAGATTTAATTTGGCACACCGACTTATGTCCGCCCAAGGACGAAGCCATGTTTAGACCTAGTGCTCATATAAAGTTCGCCCCCAAAATTGGATTGTTTACATGCTGCAGGTCGCAAATTCGTAGATATTTCAATGAAATTTGGTACACAGTCCTATGCGGGCAAACTCTCAGAACAATTCCGTTGTGGCAACCGAATTTTTTGCCAACCGAATTGATTCGGTTGCCACAACCTCGTAATTCGGTTGCTTCAACAGAATTTAGTTGTGGCAACCGAATTCGATTTCAATTCGGTTGCGACAACCGAATTATCGGTTGTCACAAATGAATTAGATTGGGGCAACCGAATTACGAGGTTACAGCAACCGAATCAATTCGGTTGGAAAAAATTCGGTAGCCACACCGGAGTTGTTCTGAGAGTGCAAGAATGGAGCCTATCGATTTTTGAAATTTGGTATACAGACCTCTGTCGGGCCAATGACGCAGCCTATCGATTTTGATTAAAATCGGTCCATGTTTAGACCTGATTCCCATATAAGGGTTCCCCCAAAATTGGCTTGTTTACACGCTGCAGGTCGCAAATACGAAGATATTTCAATTAAATTTGGTTCGCTGACAGACATGGGCGCAAGGACAAAGCCTATTGAGTCTAGATAGGATCGGTCCATATTTGGACTTATCGCCCATATGGGCTATATTTCCGGTTTTCTATTATTCTATCATTTTATAGAAAATTTTGACACGAGTCCATTTTAACCCTTTTGAATTTCGTATCCAAACCTTAGGTGGGTTTTTATCCAGACTAGTGTATGGTATTATATAGTCGGCATGCCCGACTTTACCTTCTTTACTCGTTTATTAATGATAAGGGTTTTCCGTTCGATTTGGAGATCAAATATCGTCACATTTCCTTTTTAAATTATTTTCAAATTAAAGAAAGATGATAATATTTTTTACAAGTAAATTACAGAGAATAAACATTCGATAAGTCATAGCATATGTATTTTCGAGTCCTGCTACAGATCCATTCTCATCTCATTTACCAATTAAAATATCAACTGAACACGTACATTAGGCTGTCCCGTCCTTGAATGAGAAAAATGTTTTTTCGAGTTACACTTTCGCAAGAGGTATCAAAATTTGCGTAATTTTACACAGATTACGGTAAAAGTAATAAAAATCAAATTACATGCCATATTGAGGGCTCTTCTTGTGAAAACGTTTTTACAAACCTAAACCGTATGCTTGCTTAAAATAATAAAAAAACGAGAGACAAATTTATTTTAATTATATATTTTATACTTGCAATTAATGTACAAGAAAATAAAACTTATAATAAATGACTAAAACTTAAAATTTAAACATATTTTTTTGACCAAAATTTGGCATTTCTGCTAGTGATTTCAACCTGGTTCAAATAAGGCCATCTCTAGAAGCAGCGTTAGTTACACTTTGAGAGGCCTCTGTTACCAGTTTAACACATCTTTCCACAGCTTGTGTGTGACAAGGAAAGTCAACAATTTCCAAGCTGTTATCTTTTGCCATAATTTGAAGTTCCTCATTAGAAATATGCCGAAGAACCGGCGGTGCTGTAACCCTACACTCGTGCCATATAATAATTTCGGTGTAATCTCTAGCAGAGAAGTTAATTTTTGGTGGTTTAAATATTCAGTGCTTAGTGCTACTTTCAACTTCTCTAGCTTTGATTATTCTATGCAATGCCAGCTCCCGAATGTGGTCTCTATCATCAAACAGCATACTGACAAGTAGATTTTCCGGGTGAGCAAAAAAAGCATTTCTTTCGATAACAGAATCCACAACTGATCGCATGCTTTGGGGTAAAAAACGAGAGTACATAATCAGATGAAAAATATGTTTGGCTCCTTCTTTAAAAGACGTTTTTTGTTTGATTAGGAACCAAATCGGAGCGTATACTTTAACAACGTAATTGACAAGCAGTTGCAAATTTTCTGATGGATTAAGGGTACTTACGTAAACTCTGAGTAGACGATTAGCAGAGGTAAGTCATCTCGAGTGCGCAATTTTTGCAGGTTTGCCAGCTCAGGACTACAATAACCAGTTTGTACAGCTTTACATATCTCATAAAGATATTTGATCCGTACTTAGTTGATCGACCACATTTTTCGGCAAGTCAGGCAAATTACCAGCCACCGCACAAAAAGAAACCGTTGTTTCATTATCACAAGTAGCTAATTGTTTTCCAATAAGTCCACAATATTCTCTAGGTCCCGAAGTGCAACCATCTAAAGTCAAGAATAAATGACGAAGGGGTAACTCATTGGCATGGATCATACAAACACACCATTGTAACGGTCTCTTCAAATACACCTCCAAATATTGAATAACACCACCCTTCCAACCGGTATTAGTTGCAGTTCCGTCACATCCAATGCAAATCACGTCATCTAAATTCCAACCTTTATCTTCTAATAAAGTTGTGATCGAAGTTAGAATGCCCTTTGCAGTGCCACGACTTGGCGTTGTGTGACCCAAATAAATTGATTCAGGTTCTGCTAAAATTGAGATGTGTTCTTCTAAAATTTCTTTGCGATGTTAACGATCCCCTATTTTTGCACTTATCAGAGTCTTGTCTTTTCGTCCATCAAAGTAAATGCTTTTAATAACAATACCTCCAATGCCTTTTGAATTTTCTTTCCGGACTTTAGATACAGCTCTGTGTATTTTGTTTTTATCGATTACCAGAGTTAAATTTTCGGTAGAAATTAAGCCGAAGTCAGTCAAAACCGCAGAAGCAACAGCAGCAGCAGACCGAATCGATAAACCGTATCTATCACAGACCTTAGCAACTGTTGGCAACGGCAATGTATTCCGATTCATCGTTGAATTCGAAGGTGTGTCTGTCGAAAGTGTATTAGTGGGAGATGCCTCTGTTATCGGATACGTTTCTAGGGAAGATTCACACAGTGAAACTTCATCACAATTTTTTGAGATAGAATCGGTTTCTTGAGTAGAATGATCCTGCATTTGCACTTAAAAAGGTGTAGACTACTTTTGCAGTTAAATTAACATACACACTTGAAAATTTAAGTATTTGTAAATAAAATTCAAAATAACTGCATAAAATAAATGTTACCACAATGTAGTAATTTTTGTAGTTTGTTTAAAAAAATAACTGTCAAAAACATTGAAAAATTTTGTTCTAAGTATATTAACTACAATTGTAGTTAAAATAACTACAACCACATTACTACATAAATAACTGTCATGTAGTAACTGCAGAACTTTTCTGAGTGTAGGTTTTAAACAAGAACAAAATTCAAATGAAGTGCATTTGCAAGCAGAAACGTCGAAAAGCTTCTCAGATGACTCCAAAAAACACTTTAGTTTGTTTTCGAAACCATTTTTTCGTTTAATTTTAGGGTATCTTTTTAAATGGAGGTACTTTTCGAAATAGGATTTGAGTAACTGAATAACTCGTTCCTTTGTTACGATTGGAATCGAAGCCTTGGTCCAAATATTGTCAATCTCTTCAAAAACAATCGCATATATATCTGAATTTGATGGATCTTTTCCATTATACTTTAATTTCATGTTATACTTGATAAATAAAATATATTTAAGGACGTCTCTTATAGTTGTTAGCTACCGATCATCAAGTCCCTTATATGGTCCCAATATTTCACAAGTTGCAGCACTACGCCTCGAACTCATTTTTTTAAAATCACAAGCACCGATCTTAATACTGTAACTATCGCAACTGACTTATGTATTATAAATTAGTTTTGTTTTTGTTTTCTTTTTTGGGGAAAACCCAGTTTACGTATTTTGGTATTAATAAATATAACAGGTGATTTTGAAGTGTTGCCAGATTTTTAATTTTTTTTATTTCATGTTCAAGGGTTTCTATATTTTAGGGAGTAAGCTGTAACTATAAAAGGAACTTAAAAACTCTTAATAAATAAGAGTTCGCTATAACCGTAATAATTGATATGTAATTTGAAAGTGAATGTTTTGGGTCCGGAAAAAAAATTTTTACGGAATTTTTTTTTTTTTTATAAAAAATTCGTTATAAACGGTGTACGTTATAAACGAACTCTACTATAGTTGTGGCATATTTAGTTTAGGTGTCGAAATTAAAGATAGCGAAATATAATCATGAAAATAACTACTTTTCAAAACTTTGAAGATCGGTAGAACCCTAAATATATAGTTTGATTTTATTTTTAAAATCATTTTGGTTATCTACGATAAATTACGCAAATTTTAGGAGGTCTTGCGTTAGGGAAATCTAAAAACAAATTTTTCGGGACAACCTAACGTACATACCTTCATTTTTTATTAATGAAATATCCTAAAATGGTCTACTCTTTTTCAATACAAGTTTACAAATTTTGTGTACACTCAGAAAATTATGTAGTTAAAATCAACTGCAAATTACAGTTAAAATAACTGCATTTGAAGTTAAAAAGGTGTAGACTACATTTTCATTTAAATCAACTGCAATGTGAAGTTATTTTTAACTGTTAAAATTCAACTGACAAATGTAGTAAAAACAACTACAAATGCAATTAAAATAACGTACATGCAAATTATTGTAAAACTGTATAAATAACTGCAAATGTAGCTAAAATGACATAAATAAAAATTACTAATTTAATAAAAACAAATTTATGTAAATACTCTTAACTTAATTTTATTCCATTATAAATTTAAAATTGAGAAATCAAAATTTACATTTAATATCGCTTTTAATGTTCACTATATTGTTCTAGATGTCCGTCTGTGAGGGGTGAAAAATTGTTTGGCGTCCTTTTTTCTGCAGGTAGAAAGGGATGAAAATATAAAAGAACTGAAAGAAAATAATTACAATATATTTTAATATTCCCGTAAATAAATTTATATTTTATGTTATAAAACTTAACTAATTCAATGAAATATATAACCTTTTCATTATTACGCGTCTTGGCTCTTTAGCGTTGTTTTATGATTAAGACAAGAGAAAACATATTCTTCTCATATTCTTTCACTAGAAATTTCTAAACAAATGCTTTGTAAACACATTCATCTTTACTTCGTAAAGAAAATTGAAGTATTTGTAACAAAATTAAAAATAACTGCATAAAATAAAGTTTTTGAAGTTTGTTTAAAAAAATAACTATCAAAAACATTAAAAAATTTTGCTATAAGTAAATTAACTGCAATTGTAGTTAAAATAACTACAACCGCATTAGTACACAAATAACTGTAATGTAGTAACTCCAGAACTTTTCTGAGTGTACTTAACTTACGCGTTGTTTTCATTTACGCACCCGTAGCAAATGTATCATATTTATAGAGAACAGTTGCTCACAAAACCTGCAAACACCAGTGTCTGACCGGCGCTGTTTGTAAAGCTGGTACCTGATCCCACAGTGCCCAGTTAAGTATCCAGTCAGGATCCTAAGGTTACCCCTGTCGAGTGACAAAAGTTGCCTTGATACTCCGCTGGACAAGGAAATAAATCTTTTGGCCTGCCTTTGGCCAGTAGAAGTTTCCCAATGCTTAGCAAACTCAGTCTCTCTCCATTGCCTGAGTTTTTCCCTAGCCTACCCCCTAGGTATCCCAGTGAATGGTTCCGTGTCGATGAATGGTCGACTAGCTCCACAATTGGCTAGACAATCAGCCCTTTCGTTACCCTCGTGCCCTTCATGACCAGGAATCTATCCCAGTGTAAGGGAGTTGTTCCTACCGAGTTCGTTGAGAATTCCCATACACTCCATGACTAGACCAGATGATACCCAGTAAGCTCCTAGAACCTTTAGCGTAGCCTGGCTGTCAGAAAGAATGTAGGTTCGGGATCTAACTGTGCCTCTCGCCAGGCACTCTCTCACACATACGCAGAAGGCGAAAATCTCCGCCTGAAAGACGGAAGGGTACTTACCATTGGTGAAGCACGTTGGAATATGGGTCCTAAGACACCTGCCCCCGTGTCACCATTAGCCTGCTTCGAGCCATCAGTGAACCATATCTGAGCCCCCTCTTCGGGCTGCCAGGATTGGCTGGTCCACATATTTCTGTCAAATGATATAATGTCAAAATGCATGACAAAAATCTGATCCGGGATCATTTTATCCGCGACCCTTAAGATTGGGTCGTCCATACAGATCCCGGCGATCCTCATGTGACCCTTTAGGTCCTCGCTCCTTATGTCTCCGACCCCCCGGAGACGAAGTGAGCCTATGCTTGCAGCCTCCTTCACGGAAGTATGCAATGGTGGAATACCCAATATGGCCCCAATGGCATCCGTCGGGCACGATCTTCCAGCCCCGTAGTACACACCAGCCCATACAACCTCTTTAGAGTATACCTTGCCGTTGACTGCTCAACCTTTGGCCATTATGCTAAGGCACCATACGTGATCATAGGTTTCACAATGGTGTTGAATGACCAGTAGACCATATGTGGTCTTAGACCCCATGTTTTCCCAAAGAGCCTCTGACAGGCATAATATGGCCTGGTGGCATTCTTGGTTACGGAGTCGAGATGGTCATTCCACGTAAGGGATTTATCAAGAGTCACCCCTAAATATTTCACACTATCCGAGAAGCCTATCGTTTTTTCTCCAACAACAGCTTCGGTCAGGTTGACCCTTCTTCTCCTTGTGAATGGTATCAGGATCGCCTTCGTCGGGTTGATAGTCAACATTTTTTCCCGACACCAGGAGTTAGTAAAGTTCAGAGCCTGCTGCATACGATCAGATATGGTCCTGTCATCCCAGCCGACAACGGAGATGACAAGATCATCGCCGTAGCCATAGGTCCTGAAGCCCAGGTCGTTCAGACCCTCAAGCAACTCATCAATGTCGATGGGTATACTAAAGGGTGGATCTAGGTCAAATATTTTTTGGTGTCTTAAACATCAACTTAAACTTACTACACACTGTATATATAATTAGAGTTTGTGGTATAGGAAATAAGAACTTTATGATTATGTTTGTTACTACCAAAAATATTTGATAGAGACTAATTTTGTATTACACCTATAATTACACATAGTCGAACCACGATATAAGCACGCTTTGGGATTCGCGTAAACCTGGAGGCCAGTATCGTAAATTTAAGACGATACTTCAACAATGTTTATGAAATCAAAATATTTTCTTGATTTCGGGACGTATCCTTTCAAATTCAAAGTCCAAAATTTAGGGACAGGGATAATATAGGGATTGGAGAGTTTTTAAATATATCTATAGGATGTTTTTTTAGACGTATAGAACTTCCGATATGGATAACTTTGGCAAATCACCACGTAAAGACTTACACCAGAACAGCATTTACAAATCGTGGAAATTTATATCCAAAATTCGTGCTCTGTTCGCCAAATTTATAGAGCACTTCGTCAAGTTGACGGTGCGCATAATCGTCGATTCATGACCAGATTTACTCTTTTGGATAATGTTCATCCAAATAGAGCCCGTACCGTACCTACAGAAGAAGCCATCGCTGCTGTAGACGTGTGACAGAGGACTCGAATTTATCGATCCGACGTCGTTCTAAGCAACTCGGTCTCTCCCCGCCCACTCATGTCATTGCAAATTATTTGGAGGAAAAATGATTCCAACAAGACGGCGCAACATGCCATACAGCGCGTGATACCATCACTTTTTTGAGCCAAGCGTTTAGTGACCTAATTATCTCAAGAAATGGACCTGCGAATTGGCCACCTCATTCGCGTGATTTGACACCTTTGGACTTCTTTTTGTGGGGTACGTCAAATCTCTGATCTATGCTGATAAACTAGCAACGACTGATCATTTAGAAGTCAACATTCGGCGCAGTATTGGCGAAATAAAACGTGCACTGAACCAAAAGTCGTAAGTCAAATCAATATAAAAATTTTGTTACTTTTTGATGAAATGAATTGTTAAAACAATATATGTTTTATTCAAATTAATGTGTGTTTTTTTTTAAGTCAACTACTTTTTTTTTAATTGAACATACTTATTTCCGTCAATAATTCTCTACAAAACAATTGTGGTTTTGATAATTTTTTGTCCATTTTTTAACAAAATTTAATTTGTTAACTCTAAAAAATTTTGTAAAAAGGCTGCAACGTAAATTTGATATAATTTTTCTTCAATTTGAAAAAAGAGTATTAAATCTGTGGAAAAAAGTTTAGTGAGATTAGTTTTGTCGCGTCATTACTCGTGCTAGCATGTGTATTTGTAATTGTCGGAAATATCAATAAATTGTGGCTAATTGTTTTTGTTTTTCAAAGTACAGATAATTAACAAATTCAGTAACTTAAAGTGAATTGCTAATTGAAGATTTATTAATTTTAATTTAAATAAATTTATATAATTTTGAACGTTCTCAATTAAATCGTACATTAAAATTTCTGTCATTAATTTTGATATTATCTATCTTTTTGTTATTTTGTTTAAGGCAAACTATTAATGAATGTTATATAATGTATTTGAATTATTAATTTATAAAGTTATATGTTTTTGTATATAAAATGGTACATGTGTTTTAAATAAAGAGTTTTTAGTATATGCTATATTATTATTTCAATTTTATATTTAATTTTTTTTATATTTTATCAAATTCATTATAAAAAAGACATTGATTAAAAAAATTTGAAATTGATGAAATATAAAAAATAATGAAATATAAGTCTAAAAATTAATAATAAATCGACAAAAAATTAATTAATTAAATAAAATGCATTGTTGAATTTAATAAAATGCATTGGTAAAACAACAAAATCATTATGCAATTTAATTAAATATAATTGTTAAGACAACTAATTTTTGTTAATACATTTGACGATATTTTGTCAAAATAATACCACATAAAATAGTTAAACGTCAAAATATAAATCTACTAAACAATGCACCCATTCATCAATTTAATATGGATTTTAGTCGATTTCACAGCTGTTTTTGATTCATTGTGGTATGCTCGGAAATTATTTTTAAATATTAAAGCCATAAAAATTCTATGCCTCTAAAAAAGCACCCTTTATTTGAATGCTTCACTTGCCAAATCAATTAACTCCATAAAGAAAAATTAATGAGTCTCAATGATAAAATAGTATATATTGTTTTTTTCAAATTCCTGTTAAATCATTAATTTTGTCATTTAGTAGTGTTAATATTATTTATATTGAATATTGTACAGTTAGGAGTCAATAAAGTGTTTTGAAATTAAAGTTTTATAAGATTCAGAAAGTGGAGTTAATCGATTTGGCAAATGAAGCATCCATTTATTACTACATTTGGCTTTCCCGACTTAATTTTTTTTTACTTGTTTTAACTAGGGATTCGGAATATAGCTATCTACATATCGTCGGCTTGCCTGCAAGTAGTGCTATGAGTTTTTTAACAAGTTTTGAGGAGAGTGAAAAAACTGTTAAACAATAGCATTTTAAGATATTTTATTGGCATCATATGCCTTAATGATTCACGACCTCAGTTACTAAAATCATCATTAAGGCATATGATGTCAATAAAATATCTTAAAGGCTATTTTTTTAACAGTTTTTTCGCTCTCCTGAAAATCTATTAAAAACCACATAGCACTACTTGCAGGAAAGCCGACGATATATGGATCATAGTCCCCCATATTGTTTTAAATTTTGTGTGGTATATAACATGTCAGCAAACTTGTACTAAAATTTTGATTGAATTATTTCAGCGCGTTAGAACGCGTGTATAACGCTAAATCTTTCATATAAAAGCTAAATGGGTAATAAAAACACTGCAAAATGTGAATTTTAATTTACTAAAGAGTTAAATTTAATTTGAACTCATAGCTATTTGCAGCTCATACATATTCCGTAATATAATTCTGCCTCTATTTATCTCATAAAAATTCTTTCAAACCTTTGAGCATAACGAGCATACGCAGTTCCATGATACAACCATACTAGGTTGATGCATTAGAACAATAAACACAACAAAGAAAAGAAGAAAGACTACTCTTGATATATAGCGAAAGCATACGAAAAAAAAATCCTTGATCTGTCATAATAAAACCCTGTCCTGTACTGTCAAACTCTCTCTAATGCATCTACCTAGTATGGTTGTATCATAACGCAGTTCTAAATGCATTTCAATTTGCATCTCAATTTTTTTATAACTATCATCATTCTTATCCAAAGTCAAGTGTAAAACTACGATTAAAGTTTGCTTAAAAAGTTATTTTTTTTTAATTCACCTCTTCTCTGTTTGCACAAATTCACCATTCTCTCTCTTTCTCTCACACACACATAGAAAATATTCATACGTAATATGTATTAATGCACTGATTTAACAAAATGCATTCATTAAAATTAAAATGCAGTTGCTGAATTCAAAGCCAATGCATGTGCAATGGCAGCGTTTATGTCACTGCGGCCGAATTTTGATAATGTTGAGTGTTTTAACAGAGGTTTTCTTTATTCTGCTTTGGTTTTAAGATGCATTTTAAAGATTCGAAATGCATTTCTTGATTCCTTTTCGTTGTTTTGAATGTGTGTTTTTTATATAATTTTCGGGTAATTTTTCTGCCTTCTTTTTTGAGAATTTTATATTTTTCGTCTGAATGCAAGTTGCGTATCTTTTGTTAAACCCCTTTAATGCATCTTTTTAGATTTTCAAAGGTTTTGGGTTTATTTTTTTCTGTGTGCAAATTGTTGTTGCTTGTGTTTGTTTTTTTTTCCAAAAATGCATTCAAATTTTGTATAAAGCTCATAAAAACGAAATATTTGTTGACATGTTTGCTGAGTATTACTTTTTAAAATTTGTTTGTGTAGACGACGGCCCTTCTTTTCAACATTTTTTTTTATATATCATCGGAAGTGCATTTCGTTGCATTTTGATGCAGTTTTTTGGTGTGTTTTTGTTGTGTTTTTAAAATCTCATAAAACAGGGTGGATGATTTCCAGTTTATTTTTGGTGCATTTTTATTGAATTTTTTTCGAAGATTTGTTTTTAGTTTACTGCAATTGCGGTTTAGTGTGTTACTGCTATGATTCTTATCTTATATAAATAATGCAAACATGTCCTTGACAAAAAATTATAATTTATTATACCTGGCTGAAATGTGCAATATTGTTACTTTTTTTAAATTTTGTATTGGATGATTAACAAATGTTTTTGGTTGTCGACAAAGTCCTCGTTTTGCGTACAAACTCATTTTAATAAAATTTCGTATCTGACCAAAGAAATCAGATGTCTGATTTTTGAAATGACACATTTTATTTTTACCTTTCCCAGGTAATAAGTAGGTAAAAATAATAAAAAAAAAAACTGTTACAAACTTTTGCTTGCATTGTTCTATTTCACAGTGCAACAAGAAATTTTAGCTTCAATGTTTCCAACGCAAAATTATGCAAAACCCTAAAATGGTTTTGCAAAGTTAGCTTGAATCTATATTTTATCCCTCTGAAATAAAAATTATTCAAATCGGTCCAACGGCTCAAAACTGTTTAAAATCATTGGCGGACTTAGGGCGGTCTGATAACTAGATAACTTTTTGCCCACCACAGAATTTAATATAAAATCTACCTGTAAATCTTGTATCCGTGATTTTGATGGCAAAAAGTATCACAATAATATTTTTTTTGTATTAGTATTAATTAATCCTCTGTTTTTGGTTGGGAAAATGTCTACTGGTTTTCTAGGAAGTTAATATGTGCGTTGCCATACGTTACCGTGGGTACCCGCGGGAAGCCACAGCAGCCCAAATAACAACAATTTATACCCAAAGTACGGGAACAGACATAATTTGTTGGAATCTAAGTGTCAGTTTTATAGTCATCGATTTGAATATTTCTTAAATAAGAAATGTTTTTTCAAAAAATCTTACTTAAAAAATACTTCAGAAACAAATCAATTATTAAACTGGCCATAAATTTTTCTTTAAGAAAAAATAATAGAATCACAAAGTTATTCAATAAGCATCTGAGGGCATTTTATATTAAGGTAAGGTTGAATGGGAGCCCGCCAAAAACGGCGAGTTCACTCGGAAGCTATAAGGCCCATTGCGATTCCCTCATCCACATGGAAAGAAATACCACGACCCGAGAAATCTAAAACCATTCCGATCCTCTTAAAAAGTTCGCAAGACCAGACAGAGAAACATCGCGTAGATTATCCAGGTCGTCGAAGAACCTGCTTCCCAGATATCTGAGTAGCCTCTCCTTTAGTCCCGAACATTCACAAAGCAGATGATGCACTGTCTCCTCCTCCTAATCCCCACAGCCCCTGCAGTAGTCCGCCTGGGTGTAACTCCAGAGCACAGCCATTCGGCCTATCGCGCAGTATCGCGTTAGGACTCCTACAAGCATTCCGATCGTCCGCTTGCCAAATCTAAGAAGCTTTGTCCTCCCCCGAACAGGCAATGGCCATGGGGTCCGAGGTATCCGACAATTGGTCAAGGCTGCCTACTAGATCGTGCGCTGACACCTTCAAATATAAAGTATTATTGCAAGGCAATTCCAAAAAGATTTTTTTTTGCCGAACGTAGATGTTGCCTTTTTTAATTTTTCCTTATAGCTTCGGCATTTAAAGTCGGATTTTTAAGTGTGATATATCGAGAAGACCAGTGTTTTGCTATAAAGGAAAAACTCAATGACAGAAAATTTAACAAGACGACCCCTACGTTCGGCAAACAAAAAAATAAAAAAATTTCTCCTCGGTTTATCGAAAAACTTCCTTAGCAAAAGTTATTAAACTTTTTGTGAGCTTTAATTTTCTGACATTAGGGTGGTAGCAACTGAGACCTGGTGGGTAAATACTAGAACGAGACACTTGAGGTCAATGGTCTTTGGAGCATTGTTCTCCTCGAGAGGAAAACATCGATGTATCAAACTTTAAGATCCGACTGTAAATACCAAAGATATACAAATGTAAAATGCGACCTCTAGGTTCCGGAAAAAAATTTTTTTTAAAACCCTGCAAAAATAATTTAGATTCGACGGTGTACGACGACCTATTTTTTACTGTCTACTGCCCGCCTTGCCCTCGTCTCTCTATCCGATATATTCCCTATCACACCGAATAGCTCCACCAAAGGAACCAGGACCTCTGTTTGTACAACCTGACCGAGTGCCGACGAATACGGTTGAGGGATTCAATGCAGTGCCACACACACCCCGATCTGACATTTTTGGATTCCAGTGCTCTCAAAGCAGCAAGGCTGCCCGCAAAGATGCTCATGGATGATGAATCCAAATCCCGTTCCATTATCATCATTGCGGCTACGTCAATTACATACACTTCAGGCTGGAATATGCTACATTCGCCCTGGAGTCGTATGGGGATTCGAAGGTCCAGTTCGCCCGAATAAATTGCCGACCCTGTCCCCATATCCATCTTCGAACCGTCCGTGTACACTGAGATATCACCACTCCGAATAACTGAGTCGGCTGGCCGGTCTTCCCTGGTCGGTAGAATCATCTCAAAAGTCCTCTGGAAATTCGTGATCGGTAAAATACAGTCCAGTCCGTCTTATTATTCAGTCACGCAGCACCAATCCCATGCAGAATGGTACTGTGCCCCCAGGTGCGATGCTCAGCTATTGCATTTCCTTCAGTCTGAGAGCTGCCTTTGCCGCCATGCCCTTGATATAAATATCAAGTGGTGGGATGCCAAGCATCACCTCCATACTTGCCTGGGGTGTAGAACGGGCCACCCGATGATACCAAGACAAACCAGTAGTTGCACTTTTTCGAAAGTGGAGAGATATGCCACCATGTCCAAAGCCCTCCACCACACCAGTGCGTCGTAGGTCAAGATCGGTCTGATAATCGCCGCGTATATCCAGTGGATGATATACGGCTGTAGACCCCGCCTATTCCCAAAATTCCTCCTACAGGTATAGAAACTACATAGGGCTCTTCTCATTCTCTCCTCGGTATTCCACGTCCAGAGAAGTATAGAGTCCAGAATGACACCCAGGTAGCTCCCTCCAATCTAGGGAGATTAAACCTCTCCGGTTTGTACTTCCTTGTAAACAAAACAAGTTCGGTTTTAGATGGATTGACTCCCAGACCATTCTTCCTTGCCCACCTGGACAGCATCATAAGTGCCGACTCTATGAGATCACTGACCATCTGGAGAAATTTCCCGCTGATCATTAGCACAACGTCGTCGGCGTATGCCACAACTTTCGTCCCTGTTCTCTCCAACGAGTCGAGGATCCCATTGATCACAAGACTACACAGAAGAGGAGAAATTACCCCCGATTGCGGAGTGTCCCTTGTGACCACCTTCCGCGCCCCATCATAGCCTATGTTAGAGTTTATCGCCTTTGCTGAGCATATTGCCCTTCCACAGGGTTATCTGTGGGTCAGTGCCAATATTCTCCAAGGCACTAATGATCGATGTTGAAAGCTCCTTCCACATCCAGGAAGGACGCCAACACATACTCACGGTCGTGGAGAGCATCCTCTATTGTGCCGACAACCTCACTCAGAGCCATTTTCACCGACTTTCCCTTGAGGTATGCGTGTTCGGCTTTGCTGAAATTGTCTGAAGAGAGGATGCTCCTCATATGAACATCTACCAGTCTCTCCAGAGTTTTCAATACAAACGACGAGAGACTAATAGGTCTGTAGTCTTTGGCGGTGCTGTGGTTTATCCTCCCCGCTTTTGGGATGAAGACCACTCTGACCTCTCTCCATCCAGAGGTAATATACCCCGATGCCAGACTACCAGTAAAAATACGAAGCAACCATGGCATGATAATGTCCAGGGACTCCCGCAAAAATGCCGGGAAGATACCATTTGATATGAAAATGGAATAGGATTTTTGATATGAAAATAAATCACAATCTTTTTTGTTGAGATAAAAATAATTAGTTAATATTTAACAAGGAATTTACTTCAAGGTAAACATTACTACTTTGATGAGATTTCAATATGTTGTAGAAACAGAATTTCTAAGATGAAAATATTGGGTCAGAATGGGGTGGACGGAAATATGAAACAGGAGGATCTTAGATTTTTTTTCTATATCAAATATCCAAATTTCAAACTACTCTGAGAGTATAGTATATTGAATACATTCCTTGTACGAGGTTTTCTTCAAAAATATATTCAGATGCACTTTTCAGATTTTTCTATAAAAACTTGGATATTTTGATAAATAGGATAAGCTACCAGCATTATTGAATTTTGAAAATTATGAAAATTTTTACAGAAAGGAGGGACTAATTTTTAAAAGTCTTTTTTATGCAAAAATTGTAAGTATAATATCGAAAGTGTTTTTTTAAGATTAAGAGTCTGAGAATGGGAAATAAACACAACCGAACATACATGGGTCCCTTGCCCACCCCAGAAAAATGATCTAGGTACGCCTATGATTAAAATATAAACAAACATTATGATGAGTGTAACTTCTGTTCGGTGTTAAGACTAATTTATCACAAATTCCAAATAGAATTTACAGTTATTTAATTTTTACAACAAATAGAGATACTACCAAGTACTATCATCATATTATCTTTATAGAGTTTTCTCTAGGCTTTAAATATAGATTTGAGTTTTTAAATTTAACTATACTGGTACACGAAATGCAAGAAGAAATTTCATACAACATGGTACTTCTTAACACAACATCAAAACCAATATGAATAATTTTTAACACCCAGCTGCTCCTGAGAATAACAAACGCTCTGGGTAAATCAGACAGATATTGCCCGTGCCCAACACGGGTTTCAAAATTTGTACTTTCCCGAGTAACTTTATATCCAAATATTTAAAATTTCACACATGTTTTCATAGAAATAGATTTGTTTTTGATCCCTTTTTTAACCCTTAAACGTTATATCATATCTTATTTCACTAAAATCAAGGAGAACCCATTGTGATACCATCCTTGTTAGGCCGCAAATAAAAATCAGAAAATTTATTTATTTTATGCATAAAAACGTAATAACTGGAAAACCGTTTATAATTTTTACTTCAAATTTCAAGTAGGCAGAGGTAGTACATTGGAAGATGACAAAGCAAATTGTTGAAAATTTTCTGTTGTTGTTTTTGTTTTTTCTTTGATATTTTAAATGTTTAATAACGCTCCTAGACGAGAACAAAAAATTCTCATTGAGTTTGTAATTTAACTTAACAAATATTTCCAGAAATTCTAAAAACGTCGTCCCCTGACGATTTCCTTAGGCAAGAATGAAATCCGGATAGGGACATGCCTGCAACGGATTATTTTTCACAATTTGTTAAATACGTTTGGGATTTTTAGCACACCCTGAAAAGAGATTCATTGTGGTAACCGAAATTGTTTCCAATCGAATTGTGGCGGTTGCGACAACTATCTTTAAATTTAATATTGTATCGATCAGTACAACTGAATGTATCGGTGGCAAAAAGTTAATTATTCAGTTATGAATACTATTTTCTTCAAAATTTAGTTCAGTAGCTACAATCGAACTTCAAAATATACTAAACCATTTAGAAATAAAAAAATAGTTTTATCGTTTTTCATGTTTATTCAAATATTATTAAAACAAAAAATGCAATATTTAATACACAAATATCTCTTAAATATTAGTTTCGGAAAAATTTGTGAATTCTTTTTAGAGCAAATGACTCAAACCAAGAGTTCTTTCATAGCAAATGTCACAGGATCTAAGTTTTAAAAATAGTAGGACCATAGTGTTTTTTCACAGAAATATTATTGACAAAACAAATAGACTCGGAGTTCTTTAATTGCATTAAATCGCGACAAGCAACTCACACTCCGAGAATAAATCTTGAATTCTGCGAACCATCATGCGTATATAAAATAACACACACAGCTACAACCCTTTTTGTTGGTAAATTCTGGGATTCTGTTCTTTCTTGATTGTTTTTGGCCTGAAAGGGAAGACCAAAAAATCAGTATTAATGATAATACTTTGTAAATTTTATTGACAGACATGAAATAGAATGTAACTCACATAAATAATTTCGATTACATGGCTTTTAGTTTTATTTTTTTTCAGTTTTTAAGTAATTTAATTTATTTTCTTTATTCGGCGAAGAAACTATATTAAATTCTGAATATTTTTTTTACTAATTTCCAAAATGACATTTAATTAGTAGGGAACACTAAAATATTTTTTGTTACTCTTGATTTGTAGTTTTTATGACTAATTCTAAGTTTTGTTACGGTGGAGTTTTACGATTATTCTCATAACTAACTTTTTGATCCCGTACTGGTTGATTTCACCAATTATTAGAAATTACGACCTTTGCTTGATAGTATTACATAATTATCAAATATAATACTAGAATAGTGTTTTCAATAAATAAAATTATGTAGCTAAAATTAAATTTTTGGTTATTCTAGTGATTTTTTATTTCCTTTGATGAGAAGTAATTTTTGTTATTAAAAGAAACAAAATATTTTTATTTATATGTAAGTCAATCAAAATCCGTAAAAACTTTCAAAATAATTCGTAAAATACTCATGAAAAATCCAAATTATCGATAAATCTGAACTTTGACATTGGCTACAAGGAGAAACATAGTTCGATTTTAATAAATTTTCGGAATATAATTTTTATGATTTAGGGCAAAACATTCTGAAGTTTTTTAAGAATTCAGCAACAGCAACACTTTGAACCTAAAACCATAAAAAAAAACCATTTTTCTCCAAATACACTGAAACGAAATAGCTGCAATCGCTTAATTAAAATAGGGATATATTTAGAATTTACCATTTATATTTGCTATGATGTTCTCTATAAAACCTTAAATTGCAAACCTTAAACTTTACATATTTGTTGAACAAAATTTTCAAAAAAAACTGAAAATGGTGGTCTGAAAATATTATAAAAAATTACAATTTTTGGATCACGTTAGAGTTATCCTAGAGAGCGAAAAATTCAATTTAAGGTTTCTTGGATCTAAAGCACAGTAAGTTGTTTTTCACGCGAAAAAATTTCACTTGAATTTTAAAGGCCTCAAATTGCAATTTAATTTTTAAAAATGGACAATTTTTTTTAATTTTATACCGAAGACAGAATCACAGTAAACACAAAATGTCACTTTTTCCCAAGAAAATAATAGTCTTGTAAATTAAATTTGCGTGAAAACAAACCCTACACAATTTTTACATGAAACTCATTGTCGTGAAAAATAATTTTTTTATATGGAGTATAACAGATTTTTCACGTGAAATCGAAACAATTTACTATGCTTAAAGCGTAATAAATTATTTTTAGCGAAAGCAAGGTTTGTAACCGATTCATAAAGTAAGTATTATTGGATAACGTTAGTTTAAAAGTATTTTAAGTTATTTGGGTATTTTATCGTTAACGGTGTTTAAGTTTGTTTATTTTAAGGTTAACGGTATCCTAATTTATTGCTTTAGTGGTATTTTGAGGTTAATGGTAGTATTTTGATAGGGTTTTAAATCGTTATTGGTATTTTATTTTTTGCCAACCATATGAGAATGTAAACACTTTTTTTATTTTAAAAGAAAGATACACACACAATTAATTCAAAATATCACTTTCTGATAAGAAAAGTAGTAATCTTGTATATTAAATTTGCATGAAAAAGAATTCTATACGCTTTTCATATTAAACTCATTTGTATAAGAAAGTTTCTGCGAAAACAAAAACTTTGCCAACGAATTTAATAGGCTGTGATTTGTAATAAATAAAAGTTCCAATTCTGTAATTATTTGGTATAAAAAACATTCAAAAACAAAAGTTTTTATTAAAAAAAAATTAAAAAAGTAATTTTTTCGCCATGCAAACAACAAATTTACAATCGATTTCCAGAGCGATTTTTCTTTATTCGATTTTTACCAAATTTCAAATCTTTTATTTGTTTGTACAAGAGCAAAATTTTGTTGTTGTGTTTATGCAACTTAAATATTGAACATTATTAGCAGCAGCTCGTTAGTTCATCGTTTAGTATTGTATATTAAGTTTTCAGTAAACTAAGAGGCATATGAGAGGCATTAAGTCGCCTTGTTATATATGATTCGTGCTAAATTATGTCGCTGCCGCTGTTCGTCGTTATTTTGGGCGCATTTTTTTCCTCTGCGCCTCTGCGCTGTTATTCTGGGCCGAAACTGATTTTGGGCCTACACTTATTCTGGGCTTACACTCACTTATAATATTTTTGCAGGAAAGTTGACCGTAGCGCCATCCAACGTGAATTTTGTATATAAATATATATATCGGAGCACCAAATGAACATAAGGTGTGAATGTGGGTTTCACGCATCCGGTGGCATTTCACGCATTACATTACAAAAATATGAACTAAGCATTTTATATATTAAGTAGAATTTATTGCATTTCTTAATATTATAAGTAGTAACTTGTAGTAAGTAAACGAATACGCCTATAGTAAGAAATTCGAGTAAACGAACACTCTGAAGATAACCACGTTCATTTCTTATTTAGCAAGTCTTCAGCAAAGACCAAACTGTTTAATTTTTCCATTTTGCAATGTTTTTAAAATGTTATGGTTTTTATTAACCCTCTAATGCCTAAGGGCGTCAAAAAGCGGTCTTGAGATCTTAAATTTTTGGCTAAACAACATTTTTTTATTAAACAACTTATATTATATAGATAAAAAACATAATTACCTACTTGTTTGCCTTCAAACGGTTTTTGTATAAGGACGATTTTCAAGCGAGAAGGATGTAAAATGAAAATTTCGTAAATTTGAAAAAACTAGCTTTTTAAAACCGATAAAAATATTTAAAAAATCGTCAAAACTACATTTAAGATCTGGCGTAAACTATCGATAATAACAAAGCTAGTTTAGAGTATCTTTTTGTAAAATGAGATACAATTTTTCTCCAGGACTCACAGGAAAACGTCAGGATACGACTTACAAATATCTCTGTAACTCAAAAACTAGCTGACAGATTTTTTTAAAATTAAACACAGATTATATACTCAAAGCTAGTAGTAAACAGAACTAATAATATTTATTGATTTTTAGTGCCAAATTCGCAAAATTTCGTAATTTTCAAAAAGTGAGAATCGCCATAACTTCTGAAAAAACAACACTACATCAACAATTTTCAGTATGTGATTTTACTTCATGGATGGTGTTATTTATGGCTAAAACCGAAATTTTTTGACTATTGGTTTTCTTGATTCGCCTTCAACTTTTATTGTGCTATATCGCTTAAATAAAGTGATAAATTATAATTATAATATTTGTTCATAGTAGATTTTCAACGCCAAATATATAGTTTAAATATTATCGTAATCAGAAGAAAGAGCATTAGAGGGTTAATTCATTTCACTCTTAACTATCGTTATTAAAAGTTCCAAGGTACACGCATTTTAATTTTTGCATAAAAGATAATTTTTTTGATTTGCAAATTGAATGTGTTTATAGCTTTTGAAGAAACTGTTTATTCTTCTTCTTAACCTCAAACCTACTAAATTAGAATTAATAAAAATATATATTAATTACAATATTAATAGTATTTGGTCTATACGACGCGTTTGAAAAAACCAAACTTAACTAAAAAAAATAAAAATGCCCTGTTGGCTGTCCGTCTCCAATATACACAAATTGCCTGCACTTGTACGTAAAAACCATACGTCAGTGTGGCAACATTTGCGAAAAGGTGACACGGAGGAAATAAGAAGATAAACAGGAAATCTAAAGTGGAATGTTTGTATATGTCTGTTTGTTCACTTTTGAAAGTATTCATATAGAGCCAATCTGACAATGAAAATATAAACGATAATACAATTTAATGGAAAACCACTGATGAAGCCTGTCCATAAAAAAGGCAGTAACTGGATCTAGTCTGATTTGCAAATTTAATGTGTTTATAACTTTTGAAGAAAATGTTTATTCTTCTTCTTAATCTCAAACGTACTAAGATAATTTTTTTATTTGTATAATATAGTTAAGAAATTTGTTGGTTACTGCATTTAGAAAACGACAAACTTTATATTGATTTAGCGCATAACTTGAAATATCATGATTATTTAAAAAAAATTAGTTTAAATTTTTTTTCAAAAATTAATTTTTGTCGATCCAAGGTACACGCACCCAATTTTAGAGTCTCCTATAGACTTGTCTGAAACTGTGAGTAGTTTAAAATGATCATTAAGCAAAATAAAAAACTTCATAGAAGAAGACATTAACAAATAGAAGAAAAATGCAAAGTTCCAAGGTACACGCGATCCAAGGTACACGACATTTCCCTACCAACCATTTTACTCATAAGAGCATTAACAACACAAACTTTAAAAGCGTTTTCTGCAAAATCACGTTTTTTGAGTTATGTTAGTCTTGAAGTAAATTAGCGTTATATATAAAGGGTGGTTAAATTTTAAGGGCCGATGTTGATTTTGAATAAAACAAAAATTATTTAGGAAATTATTGTCATTTCTTTTTATGTGATAATATTGGTATGGTTCAATTATGTATGGACCAAATATCGGCCAAATGGCCGCCGCGACCTCGGCGGCACACCTCCATCCAATGACGCTGAGGCATAATTGAGGTTATATGCCGTTAATGTGCCGATTTATCTCATCCTTTAGCTCTTGAATTGTTGCTGGCTTATCGACTTACACCTTTTCTTTCAAATAACCCCAAAGAAAGAAGTCCAACGGTGTCAAATCACATGATCTTGGTGGCCAATTGACATCGCCACCACGTGAGATAACGCGGCCATTGAATTTCTCGCGCAAAAGAGCCATTGTTTCGTTGGCTGTGTGGCAAGTGGCACCATCCTGTTGAAACCACATATCGCCCAGGTCCACATTATCAATTTCTGGCCACAAGAAGTCCGTTATAGCGAACACCATTCACGGTAACTGCTTGGCCAACCTCATTTTCGAATAAGTACGGCCCGATGACGCCGCCAGCCTATAAACCGCACCAAACACAAAAAACAGGTGTTTTCACATTTCCTAAAGACCCGATTTGCTGAAATTTGTGCACAATTCTCCCGATTGTGGACACATTTTGTCGATTATGCTGACCAAAGAAATTACGAAGTGCACGAAATGCATTTTGATTTGAACGCCCATTTTCATAACAAACCTGAATAACTTTAACGCATTGCTCGATTGTGTATCTTTCCATGGTTCAAATTGAGTTAGTCTGAAATTGAGAAATGTCAAATGAAATGCAGAAAAAAACTTGACCTTTAGGTGTGGTTCACATTCAACATCGGCCCTTAAAATTTAACCACCCTTTAAAATAGTGAAATAATAAAAAAAAATATTTAAAAAAAAATGCCGCGAATTTTATTTTTTATTTCGGTATCGGCCAAGTTTTTTAAAAGCAACAGTGAAAGTAACGAATCAGAAAATACTTAGAAAATTAATTCATTCTCTTTGGTTAATATTTGTAATAATTTAGTAATTTAGCCTTCGGTTGACCGGTCACGGGATAGGTCCTTTAAGGGCAATTGACTCCTCATTCCCCGTAGGGATAAGACTCTAAATGTTTTTTCTCGTCTTGGAAAAATTTGCATTTTTGTATTATCAAAAAATAAAAATTAAATTTTTGAAAAACATTAATCTTTAACGTGTGTACAAGGCGATAAAATATGAAATTGTATTACTTTTAATGACACCAGAGGGCAGAAATCGACCAATTTACGACTGAATTCCGTAAAAAGTTCTCACGCAACCGGTAAGCGATTAAAAATGCGTTAACTATTAGAAATATAAGTAGAAAAATTTCCAAAGAGTAAAGTCTCAATACTGGGGTTTTCTATTACATTCTTATCCAGTTAAATGATTTGTCTTCGTTTCACCAGTCACAGGGACAGTCCCTTAAGTACAATTGACACTGCTTAAGCGACAGCAATGGTTAATTAAACCTGACCTATGACAAGTCCTGCTTTAACAAATCACGGAATAGGTACCTTAAAGGCAATTGGGTGGTATGTTTTCGTTTCACCAGCCACGGGATAGGTACTTTGAGTGGTATGTCATCGTTTTACCAGTCACGCGACTAGTCATTGAAGTATAACTGACACTTCTTAACCCACAGCAGTAGTAAATTATTCCAATCTTGTGACAAGTCTTGAAATATGTACTTTGAGGGCAATTGACCCCCCCCCCCATTCCCCATAGAGAAGAAACTCACGATCCCATCTCGAATAATAAAAGCAATAAATACCACAAGCAATGGTTTCCAATTGCATATAAAAGAAGTTAAGAAGAATGCAAACAGGTTAACAATAATAAAATCGATAAATCTTATAAAAGATATGCCGGTTAAGAAAAACGTAACTAAAATCAAATACTGGTTGAATTTCATGTGGACAAAAGTGTTCGTCACTACATTTGTTTATGACATTCAATAAGTGCGAATGCTATAGACTTTGAAAGTAATCAGAAAGAATCAAAAGTAATCATTAAAAGTAGTCGGATTATTTTTTGATTATTTATGATTCTTTTTGATTAGTTTATCGTAATTGCAGGCAATTTTGATTACTTTTAGATTATTTGGAATCGAAATCAATTATTAATCGTCCGAAACTGAATATTATAGAAAATTAATCATTACTGCACCTTTAAAAAGAAAGTAATCTAATTACTAATTATTATGATTATTAATAATTACTTAACAGCTATGTTTGACACTAGCGAACGTTTAGTGTTAACTATAAACTTTACTAACGTCAAATTTGTATTGGAATGACATAAACAAACGTTGATGGTTTGCCGCACAAACACATACAATATCAAATTTTTTAAAAGTGCTGCCGTACCTTAAAAATATGCAGTGTCAAAAATAAATTTAAGTACATTTCCCCTCCGTAGATATTATTATCCCTTTTTAAACAAAAACGTTAAATACACCCGCATATTAGAATGCAAAAAAAAAAAAATTTAAGAGATTTTTACCAACACATCAACAAAAACTAACAAATTAATTTACTGAAATACTTTTAAGGGGCGACATGAAATTTTTATTTTTTGAGATTTTTATACTCAATATTCTGTAAATTTTTTAGTAGTATAATAAAAGAGACTCGATTCTTTTTTTTTATTATTTAATTCGTACTTTTCGCCCAATTGAATTTGAGAAGTGGAAGAAAATATATACAAAAATTCTATATAAAACAAAACATTGTATAGAACTACAAAAACAAAAAAAAAACTTAAACGAAAAGTGCATGTGCAACGAGTAAACGAGCTCAGTTTGATATTTAGTTGCATTCGTGCACGTTGAGCTACGTTCTGTTGTGGTTATTACAAACAAATTATTGTTGTTTCGTTGTGTTGACAAACCGAATGATAGTCATTGTCATTTTGACATTACTTTAACATTTTTGTTAAAAGAAGTTTAAAAGATTTTTGAAACTTTTTGTTTGCTACTCTAAACTGTCTTAAGTTCAAAGACACGTCAAACTTCTAGTTGCAGTTGGCATTAGTTTTCGGTAATTTCGGATCTCGTAAAAAGAGTGCAGTAACGTTTCAGTACCACTTACATACTCTGATTAATGTCAACAACTAGTGGAAGACTAGTAAACGCATAGTTCTTGTTAAGGGTACGGAGTTAATGCCACAAATGAAAGAAACGTGCGGTTAAGTTGTAAATAAAGCGGTTGCTTTTTTTCATTTTCATTCTTTATATGTGTTGGTCTCCAACGTTTTTGTTGGAAGGTTTGATTTCAACGTTTTTTTAATGCTTTGCAAATATGAGTACATTTGCTTACATGTGGGGAGATTGATGTAAACCAAGAATATAAAAAAATAATAAAAAGAGTTGTTTTTTATAGAAAAAAATGAGCACGGTGTATTAACAGAAAAAAACTCTGTGAATGAATGTTGGTGTAGTATTAAGATACTCACTGAGTCAAATTGTTTAAAGAATAAATGCAAAAAAGTAACATCAAGTTTGAGTGCAAAAGTAAAGACAAATTTTGTATAAAAAAAGTGAGAATACTATTTTTTAATGGATGTTTGTTCATATTGGTGAGTTCTAGTTTTCATTCTTTTTTTTTTTTGCATACCCTATGTCATTTTTAACTACCATATGTTTTCAATAAACTTGTGAACCGATTTGTCAAAATAGGCGGGAGGGGGGGGGGGGGGGAGGCATGATACAACCATACTAGGTAGATGCATTAGAACAACAAACACAACAAAAAATGTAATCGACTACTCTTGATACATAGCGAAAGCATACGAAAAAGTCCCTAACATGTCATAATAAAACCCTGAACTGTCAAAATCTCCCTAATGCATCTACTTTCTATGATTGTATTATGGGGGGACCATGGATGATTACACTGTGAGACAAATGGTAGGGGTCAGTGATCGGGAAGGGTTCAAACTACCGGGAAAAGTTATATCGGTAAAAAAGAAGTTATACATGTCCCGGCGTTTCGCTGGGTCACCCCTAGGAATCGAGATATATCGATTTGACCTTTGGTGGTCTTTTTTTTGACATAACTCGAGAACCACTCAAACAATTTTAAAAAAATTAAAAATTACAATTCCTTTAATCTGTTTATTAAACGTTTTTCTATATACTCAACAGTTTTGCCGGTAAAAATAAATGTATGAAGAAAAAAATATTTTTTGCCTAAAATATTAAAAAAAAGTAATAAACAAAAGGTTATTGATTTTTATGGTAGCGGTAACAAACATTTATTTTTACCGGCAAAACTGTTGAGTATATAGAAAAACGTTATATGAACAGATTAAAGGAATTGTAATTTTTAATTATTTTAAAATTGTTTGAGCAAAATCGGACTAGTGGTTCTCGAGTTATGTCAAAAAAAAAGATATATCTCGATTCCTAGGGGTGACCCAGCGAAACGCCGGGACACGTATAACTTGTTTTTGACCGATATAACATTTCCCGTTGGTTTCATCCCATCCCGATTTTGACTGTCGCATAGTGTTATTAATTAATTTGACGCCCAACACACTTTCATTGTTTGAGTCGATTTTAAACAATCTGCATCCATTAAATGTATCATAAAATGTATGCTTGAAATATATTCTCTTAATGCAATTTTTTAGGAATATAGATAACACAGGACTTTTAATACATAGCTATGATGTCAATTTTATGTTTTTTAAATTCTTCATAACCCTCTAACCCTCTTCAAAACCCTCTAATCAGTTGACAATCACACCAATTCTGCAACTGGTCTCGATAAAATCCATTCAATGGAAGTAGTTCAGTAACCCATTTGACGGAACATTTAATCACTTCCAGAACTGATTCTAGGCGAACCTGTTCTACTTTGGAGATATAGACACCGTTTCATGTGGGACAATTAAAAAAAAGGAAAGGAAAATAAGTTATTCGACTTATTTGCGAAGCTGATACCTGAGGTCGCAGTAATTAGTAGTATATCCCGTTAAGGGATATACTACTAATTGTTCCCCTGTCAAGGAACAAGAGTCGCGCCGATCTGCTATGGACAAAGAAATAAATCTCCTAGACTATCGTTGGCCAGAAGAAGTTTCCAACTCGGTCTACCTCCGCAAACTCCCAGACATAAGTTATTGCTACTACACAAAATGCTGTTGGCTAGACAGTTAGACCTTTTGTTACCTTAGAGTTGTTCCTGCCAAGTTCACTGAGAGTCCGCATGCGTTCTATGATCAGTAGGGTTATATTTTTTTTTGCAAAATTTTTATGTACCAACACATGATGGGCAATAAAATATTGATAATTAAATTCGGTTATTTGGAAACAAAAACCACCGGTATAAAACTAGTCCACAAAATGTTCTCAAATATATTTTACATGATATGTTCGCCATCCTGCAGATTTTGATGGGCATATCGTGAAAAAAACGCAATAATATTTTTTACGAAAATAATACTTTTTACATTACAATTTTTGTGAAATAGTGTTTTCAGTTTGATTAAATAAGAAAAAAATACACTGCAAATTTCAAGAAAGGTTATGAGGAAAATTTTTGATACTTGCAAGGAAAAACCGAAAGTAATACCCTAATGACCAGTCCAGATGACACCTCCTAGGCTCTTAAAGAACTTAGTGTAGCCTGACATGCTGAGGTTACTCGAACCCGGGTCCAGAGACATCTGCATCCGCATATATAGTCGCTTGTTTCGAGCCATCAGTGAACCGCTCCTGTTCAGCCTCCCAATACTGGTTAGTCCACAAGCCCTTTTCAAACAATACAACGTCAAAACACTTAGCGAAAATCAGTTCCGGAAACATTCTTGGCCCTTGAAATCGGATTGTTAGGAAAAATCTTAGCGATCCTGATGTGACCCCTTAGGTCGCTAATCTTCATAATCCCAGAGTCTAAGGGAGCTTATACTGGCAGCCCCTATTACGGAAATATGCACAGGTAGAATGCCCAGCATGGACCGATGGCAAGCGTTGGGCACATTCTACCAGCCTAAGTAAATCCAGTGCACGCAAGAAGATAAATCTTCTTTAGAGTTAACCCTGCCCTTGATTTTTAAGTCTTTGGCCACGATGCGAAGGCAACATAGGTGGTCATGGGTTTAAAAATAGTATTGAATTGCCAGTAGACCATATATAGTCTCAGACCCAATATTCTCCCATAGAGCTTTTGACAGGCACATTTTTCTTTGGTAGCCTTTTTAGCCACAGAGTCAAAGTCTTCATTCCAGGTAATGGATGTGTCAAAGGTTACCCCCGGATAAGTACTTCACACTGTCCGAGAAAACTATTGTTTTACATCCAATAACAAATAGTCCTATCATCCCCTCCTGAGAAATAGTCCTATCGTCTCAATGGAGATGACAAGATCATCGGCGTAGTCACAGGTCCTGAATATCAAGTCATTCAGACCCTTTAGCAACTCATTAATGACCATTGTCCATGCGACAACACCGACCTGAGGACACCCCTGGATGAATTCACGGTCCTACAAGTAGTCCCTATGCCAAATATGATTACCCTAGACCCGAACATCCCCAAAGCCCAACTGATAATTATTGTCGAGATGCTTTTGCTCACCATGGATACCCAAATCGCATCGTATGACGTGTTGTCACAACCGGCATGTATATAAATAAAAGCACAAAGAATAACTTTATTTCCCTCAACAGCGGTCTTGGTAGACTTACCCCATTGATACGCGAACTGATACATGAGCATCGGCTTACGTCTGAGGTAATTGTCGGTAATGTAATGGTCCAAGCCTTCTCTATTGTCTTAAAGAGAAACGTACTGATTTCCCCCAGCCTTTGAAATAATAACTAATTTAACCTTTTTCCAAAGTATTGGTATATGATTAGGGTGACCATTTTTTTCTGACTTCAAATCAGTACAAATTTTAAAAAATATTATCCATTATCCAACCTAATTTGTAGTCATCCGAATTGTTTGGTTGAGGCAACAAAATTTTTCGGTTAACCATCATACCATCCTAAAAAACCTTATACATTTCTCCCTATACAGACCACAAGACAAAAATTTTTTTCGCATGAAAAAATTCAGTTTTTTAAGTACAGAAAATGGACCCATTATTTAGAAATTTCAATGATCTGTTACCATTCCTTTTCTAATTTTTTTTTTTGTAACAGATTGATGACATATACCCATGCTACAAATGGAGTCAAATACGTTATTTCTTCCGAATTTAGCTGTCAGAAGAAATCTTTTTTCTCTTTGCTAATTTCTGCATGTCTTCTGAAATAGAAAAACTTCACATTTTGGCTACGTTTTTCTACAAACCACGTAACGTTTTTAAATATTACGGTTTGTGTACTCTTTTCTATTGAAAATCCCACAGATTCGAACATTTTCCATGGAAATACCCACATATATTTCTTCAGATTTGAAGGATTTTTGTACGGAAAAATATTCAGCTTCTGATCTCGTTTCCTACACACAGAAAACAGAATCACTCGGACAATCGGATAATTAAAATATTTTTATTACAGTCAAATAACTGTTGCATCAACTGATTTTCTATTATCATTGGCGTACCTAGACCATTTTTCTGGGGTGGGCAAGGGACCAATAAAGGTTCGACTGTTTACTTGTCCATTCTCAAGGCTCAATTAGACGTGCCATAACCATAACCATATAAATCAGCTGTTCAAACCAATCTTATGGGCTACAATGTATTCCATTATAGGTGACATGCCATAACGCCATAACCGTAACCGTAGATACCAATTGAATTTTGGTTGTCTGCTATGGCGTTATGGTTACGGCTATGGCGTTATGGCACGTCTAATTTAATCTTCAGACCCTTTAATCTTAAAAAAACACTTTCAAAATTATGCTTAAAATTTTTTTCATACGAAAAAAAAATTTTTTGATTTACTCCCCGACGTTCGAATTTTTGTTTCTACAATATATTAAAATTTCATCAAAATAGTACTTTTTAGGTTGAAATAACTTCTTTGTTAGATATTAACTAATTATTCGTTTAGAAAACAATTAAATCTAAGATATTTATCTTACCAAACAAGATTCTGCAATATTTTTCTATTAAGAATCCTTTTTCATTTTCATATCAAATGCCTTCAGATGCTTCTGGAACAAGACTGTGATTCTAATAATTTTTCTTAAAGAAAACCTCTTAGGGCCATTTTCATCTTTCGTAAATAAGAATTTTTCAAACAAAAAACTGGCCCTTAGAATTCAACAAATTATCTTTCTAGGAAACCAGTATAAATGTTTCCAACCAAAAACACAGGATTCATTTATAATAAAAAAATAATATTGTGATAATTTTTGCCATCAAAATCACAGATACATATTAGAATTATATGTAGAATTTTTTAAATTCTGGGGTGGTCAAAAAGCAGTCTAGGGTGGGCTTTGCCCATTTACATGGAGAAAAATCATTTTGAATGCTTTCTAGTAGAGAAAGCCTCTCACATTCACAAAAAATTATCCTAAAAACGAGTAAAAGGGTTAAAGTCGGGCATGCCGACTATACAATACCCTACACCAGTCTGGTTAAAAGCCAACTAATGTTTGGATCCGAAATTCGAATGGGTTAAAATGGGACTTGTGTCAAAATTTTTTATAATGTGAGTCAGCGAACCAAATTTCATTAAAATATCTTAATATTTGCGACCTGCAGTTTGTAACCAAGCCAATTTTGGGGGGACCCTTATATGGGCACTAGGTCTAAACATGGACCGATGTTAACCAAAATCAATAGGCTTCGTCCTTGGGCTGATATAGGTCGGTATACCAAATTTCATCAAAATATCTTAATATTTGCGACCTGCCGTTTGTAACCAAGCCAATTTTGGGGGGACCCTTATATGGGCAAAAGGTCTAAACATGGACCGGTGTTAACCAAAATCAATAGGCTTCGTCTGGGCCGACATAAGTCAGTGTACCAAATTTCATCAAAATATCTTAATATTTGCGACCTGCAGCGTATAAAGAGTATAATTTTGGTAGGACCCTTATATAGGCACTAGGCCTAAACATGGATCGATGTTCACCAAAATCAATAGGCTGTGTTATTGGGCCAATATAGGTCTGTGTACCAAATTTCATCAAAATATCTTAATATTTGCGACCTGCAGCGTATAAACAGTACACCGAAAAAATTGTTTCCCAAATATTAGGTCATTTGAACTAAATTTAAAGAAATTTGGGAATGATTTGGCTCCAAGGAAATTTTAACTTAAATCGAGTACACAATTTTTTTAAAAAAAGTTAAAACAATTAACTTAAATTAAGTACATTTTTTCTGAGATTTAGTAAATACTGTTTTAATTTTTCTGAAAATTTTATTAAAATTCAGTATGTATTTTACTTAAATTTAGTATAAACTTGTTCTGAAATTTAGTATTCATGTCTTAAAATCAAGTCAATTGTTCTTAAATTTAAAGATGCTTTGAACTTGTGCTAACGCAAAATAAACTTATTTTTAGTTCATATGTTATGCTCGTATTAAGAATATCCAAAAAAAACATGCAAAAAATTGCAGGTATTATTTATTAATTTTTAATTCTCATTAGGTATAAATATTCAAATATATAAGTATTTTAGTTTCACTACCAAAAATCTAAGTAATCAATTTCATATATTTTTTTTACGAAAGTATTGACGAAAATAATTTTAATATTTTTTTCGTTAATATAAATTTGTGTGAAATTTATTACTTAAATTTTCTTCACAACACTAAAATACTTATATGTATAATAAAAACTACAAACCAAATAAGAATTCCATAGGTTATAAAATATTTTCAAGAATACGAAAGAAAATCTTTACAAGAATTTAAGAAGTTTATACTAATACTATAAGGTTTAAAGAAGTTAAAATGTTTAAACTAAATTTAAGGAAGTTCATTATTTGAATTTAGTTTTTCATACAATTTTAAATTTCATAATTTTTAGTTCAACCAAATTCTTAACATTTAAGATTTTTAACTAAAAATAAATACATTTTTCAACAGTTTTAAGAAATTTTAACCTAATTCAAGAAAATAAATTTAAGGAAAACGTTTTATTATTTTTGAGTTAATACGAATTTTGGATAAACTAAAATCAAATAAAATTTGCATTATTTGAAAGCAATTTTACTTATTGGAAAGAAATTTAACTAATTTTTATTAATAACTCATATACATTGTTTTAATAAAGTGAAACCTTAATTTTAGTTCATACAATTTTTTGAGTGTATAATTTTGGTAGGACCCTTATATGGGCACTAGGTCTAAACATGGACCGATGTTAAATCAATAGGCTGCGTTATTGGGCTAACATAGGTCTGTGTACCAAATTTCATCAAAATATCTTAATATTTACGACCTGCAGCGTATAAACAATATAATTTTGGTAGGACCCTTATATGGGCACTAGGTCTAAACATGGACCGATTTGAACCAAAATCAATAGGCGTCGTCCTTGGGCCGATATAAGTCGGTGTACCAAGTTTCATCAAAATATCTTAATATTTGCGACCTGTAGAGTGCGCACAAGAATGCATGGACAGACAGACGGATGGATGGACGGACAGACGGACATCGTTAAATCGAAATAAAAAAAAAATTCTGAGCTGATCGGTATACTATAAGGTGGGTCTGGGACCAATATTTTTTGGTGTTACAAACATCAGCACAAACTTATAATACCCTGAACACATAGTGGTGTAGGGTATAAAAATGTAATATTTTTTTAATTGCCAAAAATCAATACAATCAGTACAAATTTTAAAAAATCAGTACAAATCAGTACACGTCTTGTTAATCAGTACACGTGACCAAAAATCAGTTCATGTACTGATCAAATCAGTACATTAGGGTGACCCCTATATATGATCCAACAAAAGACTAGATTTGAATGTCCAAATCACTTCTGCGAAAATTATGTATATCCATCCCCCTCTGTTTCATACACGCTTCTGTTTTGTAAATAGTAAAAACTATGGTTTTGAAACCAAAACTTAGAAATCAAAAATAATTGTTAAGGCAAACATACACGTTCAATATTATTGATCAATGTTTTTAAAATCAACCAACCAGAAGAAAGTATTTAAAAATAAAATGTTCTGATTGGTTGATTTTTGAAAAATTGATCAATAATATTGAACGTCGTCTTTAATTAAAGATTTTCCGTTTCAAATAAAAACATAATTTACTATTTTGTTTTCAAAGAAAACAAAACATGTTTGTTCGAACTTTGTTCACCAATTAGTGAAAGCAGATATTTTTCAGCCTCTAGTGCGATGTTTTTGTTTATATTTATTTAAATAAAAATGGTGCGTATTAGTTTCCAAATTTTTTTTCTTGGAAACACTACAGACAGTATGTTTCAGAGGGCGTTACCCCTTCATCAGTATCCATCGCAGGAACATAACCATAAAAGGCTATGTGAGTAAAGTTAGTTTAATTAAAGTTCGGAAAATGTCACACAGTCGATATTTGTGGATAGTCGATAAAAAGAGCAAATAAATTTTCACAAAATCTGTAAAAACCAAATATTTTTCTTCAAGGAAACTTTATGTTGTATAAAAATTAAACAATTTTAATTGATCTTTTTAAATTTGATATTGGTTTGGAAATACAATAGTTTGGAGCAATCAGTAATCAATTGTAAGCAATCAGTAATCAATTTTCATATTTTTTTTTTTAAATAATAATCACAAAATAACTGAAATTAGTGAATGGAATAAAAAAATTTTAAAATAAACACTTTTGGAAAATGTACGGTTTTTTATTGGAATTGGTCTACGATACATTAAGACGTCAGTATAAATTAAATTTACATCAATCTTGATTGCTATTTTTTTATTAGTAACAGTTATTTTCGATCTCTGGTTAAATTTAAGTTTATAGAAAATAAAAACTTACCCTCCTGAAATCAACAAACAATCGAAAACAAATTAAAATTTTCCAAGTTTCTTAAATGTTTTTTTTTTTTCAATGCGAAAACATTCAAGCCTTTTGAAATTAGCAGTCTAAGATCTTTTAGCAAATATTTCTGTTGATTTTAGCAACAAATACTGTTATTGTGTACGCAACTTAGTCTAACTTATTTTTTTTTTGTAGATACATATGTTTGCTGTTTGTTTTTGCTTCTTTTGTCTACTAATATTCAGGAAATTTTTTTGTACACTTCAACAGGGTAATATGTCATTTCCAATTAACTATTTAGAAGTATATATCAAATGTATCTGCTAATTTTAGCAGTTTTTCTGCAAAGTAACTTATAATTATTTTGAGTAGCTTTTTCTGCTATTTTTACAAGTTTATTTCTATGAGTGTAAGCACCGCAACAAAATTTTGTAGAAGAATTGCTAGTTTATTTCTTATGCCTATGTCGTACTGTAATATGGGGTTCTTTAAAATAACTTTGTTTTAAAACAACCCAGCTGGAAAATGTGTCTTAAAGAAAATGTCAGCAGCGCCGTTTAAGTGACAAGTCAGCAGGCGCAGGCATTTACCAAAGAGGTCTTAAAGACATGTCTGCACTTTTTTACTTTTTCTTAAGTGCCGCAGACAAACTGCCTATTTGTCATCATCACAAGCATTTATTCTTAACTCGTGCTGACTAACTATCATCACAATCATTTTTTCCAGGGTTGGCAGTCAATACCGCTAAAATACCGTTATCGATTCAAAACCCTTTCAACTGACTACCGTTACCCCTAAAATACCGTTACCGAAATAAGCGAATTACCGTTATCCTTAAAATACCGTTACCGAAATAACTGAAATACCGTTATCCTTAAAATATCGATACCGAAATAAATGAAATATCGATACCGTTAAAATACCGTTACCGAAATAACCTGAAATAGTAACGTTTCGGTTACCATCCATGATTTTTTCTTTATTCGCTCTGACTAACTGGCTATTTCTCAGTATCATGTTTTATAAATCTATAAAAATAAAATAAAAAAATGTTTTTGCCGTGACCGTTTGCGAACCTCGAAACTAAAAACATTTCAATGTCTGAGCATCTAGACATTTACACCATAATCGATTTAAAAGTTCCATGTGCTTAATTTGAATTTAAAACAAAATTCAAATTTGAAAGGAACAATCAAATAAAATTAATATAATTTGAATTCGCTTACAGGAAGATTCAAATAAAATTTAAGCAAACTTTTTAAAAATATTTGTGTTATTATGGTTTAGGTGAACGGGTAAGGCGGTGAGCTAACAAACAGAAGGCTTTCTGGTTCGAGGCTTGGTGAGTGTGATACGAAATGAAAAACTTTTAAATTTTTAATAGAAGAAAATTAACTACAAGGAAAAGAAAGATAGGAAAGAATGAAATGAGCATTATTGTGGGAGTATGATAAAAAAAACGCTGTTTTTAAAAGTTTAGGTGGTGATGACAACTTACTGACCCGTGCTGGAAATGTCAGTCACGTTTTTATGAAGACATGTTATCACTTATTCATCACAATGACTTGTCGTGATTACATATTTACATTTATATGAAAATGTCAGCAGATGTCTTTAGGTATTTTGTATGGGAGCAGATCAGCAAGTCATCAATGACAGCGACATGTCGCTAAGCCCTCGTAAAGACGTCTTCACGACATTTCCAACTGGGAAGTGGCTGTCAATTTGTTTTTTAAAACTTATTTTTTTTTTACATCTAAATAATACGAGTATAAGAATAATTTTTGCAAAGTTATTTCACCTTATGATGAGAAGGTAAATTGATATTTTTTTTACTTTACTTTTGAACTTGTAGAATAGTATTAAAAATACAATTTTAATTACAAAAGTAATTGAAAAAAAGCAAACATTTAGAAATAGTAAAGTAGTGAAAATAACGCGCGCCAGCTTTCATTAAATTTTATCGATATTAATTTTGTTTTAAATTTAAATACTAAAAATGTGTGGTACTTATAAGTAAATAACATAATTTAAGTTTTAGAATATATTTATGAATTTGAGTTTAATAGTTTAGTTTACAATATATAAGCATATATGACTAGTACTTTTTGCGGTTTTCTACTAAATATTTGTATTTTTGTATAATTTATTTTTGACGCTCACCGCTAATCAGAGTACAACCACATGTATTTGCATGTCCCTAGATTATCCCAGCAAATTTTTTTTAGAACCGGTTACCTCTGAATCTGTTATGTTACCACCGGTTCCGCGGAACAAGTTCTGGGCTTGAGTGCTGAAAGTTGGTCAAACCGTTATGACTACCGAATTTTTTGCCAACCGAACTGATTCGGTTGCCGCAGCCTCGTAATGCAGGTGCCCCAACGGAATTCAGTTGTGGCAACCGAATTCGATTGCAATTTGATTGTGACAACTGAATTATCGATTGGCACGGCTGAATTCGGTTAGGGCAACCGAATTACGAGGTTACAGCAACCGAATCCATTCGATTGTCACAAGGGTATTGCGTTGAGAATTTATAAGGTGTTCTGCAACCCACTCTTTTTACTGAGATATTATACATATGTATATACCAAGAACTTTAAATAATGAATTCATTGTTCAATAAGTTTTTTGTAAATAAAAAAGAGAAATTTTCAAAATGAGATTAAAAAGTATATCAGAAATATAAAATAAATTTATTAAAGGTTTGTTTTTTTTTTTGAATTTTATATCTATATCCACTGATGCCAACTTGGTGCTTTACTATTTAGAATTATACTGCATTTACATCTGCCTCGAAATTTTATTTCGTTCTGTATTTCGATCATATACTGTTTAATATCACACACGATGTAAATTTCGAAATCTATTTCGTGTATCATATTATACAGTATCACAACGTTCATATGTTCGAAAACCAACCGAAAATAATTTGTTAAGGCAAATGTAAACGCAGCATAAATCCAATTATAAAAACACCAAGTTGGCATCAGTGTCTATATCTATAACTATGCAGACAGAAATTGCCAACTGTACCAAAAATAAAACACTGGCAGAGCACTGATTTTGTAAAAATTATTACGCTTTGTTAAAATAAGGTAAAGTCGGAATGTCTCGGGTTCGATTCCGGTCACGAACATACAATTTTTTGTTTTCTTTTTTTTATTTTTTTATATTTTTTTTATAAAATTACATTTATTTTTATTAAATTTAATTGTTTTTTATAAAATAATTTTTCTTAAATTTTTTTGACCATCTATATTTTGGTTTTCCTGACGTTACGCCAACGTTGGCAAGTGAGGTCCAGCAGACGTTATGCCAATGTTTACATATTAGCCATTGTTATCATTCATTTATTATTTAAGCTATGTTGGACTACATGTATCGTTAGTTTAGTGTGTAGAGCGATTGTCTGGCAATCTGACGGCCCGCGTTCGAGTCACACCCCGACCATGTTTTATTTAGAATAATTATAATTAACATTTTTTTTCTAAATAAATTTTTTTTCGCAAAAAAAAAAGATTAAAACACAAGCTTTATTTTTATGTGGTGTACAAATAAAAAAAATCAAGAAAATAAAAAAAAAATGTTTAATAACACTTTTCTTATTACTATAAAATATTAACCTAATTTTGATGTAGTGTATAATTTTTGTTAAATACCGACAAAAAATAACAAAAAAAAAATGGATGTAATAATATAAGAGTAAACGCGGAAACCTTAAAATTTGACACAGTAAGAGAATAAGCACAATACAAATGGAAAAGGAATCTTAAATCGTGACGGAAAAAAATGAACAAAATAGCAACGGAAACGGAATCTGACTTTCACAACAGAGAACACATAGACAGTCAAGTTGGTTATACTTTATATTTTTCTTATTGCCATATTCCAACGTATTGTTGTTGTTTGACATTATATAGAATAAAATGCTGTGAAAGTGTTATTGTGTTATTGCTGTTTTTTTTATATTTTATAAATGTATAAAGTTAAATCCTTTGATATTACTAATGCATGTGCATGACGAAATCAACTATGTAATCGTACTATGCTTGTACTGTGATTGAAATTGTGTGAAAATCTGGCAACATTAGTAAAATATTCTCAGAGTAAAAACAGTAGAATAAGAAATTCCGTTGAGAAAACAAAATAAGTTTTATCTCTCATGGAAATCGTTTCACGATTTTAATTGTCAAATTGTATGGAAAAAAACGGGTACCTTTGCATTGTGCTTATAGTCTAAAATGTACAATTATCATTTTTTTTTACAATAACTAAAATTCATAAGTGAGGTAGAAATTTCCTGATACTAAGACCCGTTAACTTATCTCAACATAAACTGAGTTTAGTGTTTAACCATAGTTATGAATGTCAAATTTATATGGAAATATTTGTGGTTACCGTTTAACCATGGTTATGTTGGAAATAAGTTACTCGCCCTAAGTAAAATAAAATTTGGCAGAGAGTTAAAAAGTATAATTTTATAAGTTATAAATAATTTTTAATGCATTTTGATCATAAATCTAACTTAAATTTAGTTTTGAGAAAAATGATATATGGGAGGTAGTCATGTCCAAAATTAATCACTGAGCTAAAAGACATAATTTTACACACAGTTAACATTTTTCGCTTTATTATGTTTATAATTTTAACTAAAACTAAAAATTTTAGATTAAGGATGTATGGGAGGCAGTCATGTCCTTCCTCCGATTTTGCCGAAACTTCGAATTTTTCTTAATTTACATGTTGTGAACCAGCACATCAAATTTCAATCTTCTGCGATAACTCCTCTAATATTGCTGATTTACTATATGGGGACGAAGCACTGTGCGACGTTTTCAGGACTTCTAGAAATTCTTTACAAACTAAATGAGAATTTCATGTTCTCCAAAAAAAAAATGTCACAATTTGCTTTGTCATCTTCCAAAATACTACTCTGTTGTTTTCAGATATCTAGCTATGTAGTTACATCTTTCCTTGTATAACCAAGAAGCATATAAACCAGGAGATGCAATCGTTATCGGATTTCACAGCAAACCGAACATCGGACAGAACATTATGGCTTATGCGGCCTATAGACTACTCAAGTTTCTTGCACAATAATGAGTTTGTGCAGGTCAGTTGAACAGTGTATGGCCTGGTTTGTGTACTTGTACAAGTATATTTTTAGACTTGAGTAAAAATCAAAACGATTTTGATTTTTACGCAATATTTTAGAACTTGTGCAAGTCATTTGCGCAGTGTATGCTGAAATTAGCACAGTTCAGCAGTAATTTTTGAAGAGTCAACATCATAAATACGGATAAAAAAAATTAAAAGTATGAATAAACGTAAAGTAAAAAATGTCAATATAAATTTATTAACATCGCCAACGTATTTCAGGTATTTTGGCCTGAGCAAAGTGTGAAATAAAGCTTTTAAAGACTAATATTTCCTCATAGCAATAACAATCCTCTACATGTTTCTGCTGCTATGTGTAAATTAAACTGAATATTGCACAGTTTACTTGAATGGTGTGTGGCGAGTAAGGTGACTTGAACAAACTCGTAATTGTGCAAGTGACTTGCATAGTCTATTTGCCGCATTACACAGACAGTCGATCGAAGAATGAGAAAAACGTGGAAGTTAATTGGCAGGAACTAAAAATGACAATAAAACTGTAAACAATGCGAAAATATCGAAAATAAAACATAAACAAAAATTAATTTTAAATTTCATTCTCAAAAAATTTAAATTTCATTAATTACACTGCCCAATAAAACCAATTTTTTTTCTAAATAACAAGGTTCTGACATCTGATTCTGGCAAAGGGTACCAAAACAACAAAAAAAATACCTGTACGCGTTTTAACAGTTTATGTCTGGCCTTAAATTTTTTTGGAGGGTAAAAATTTTCCACCTTTTGCAAATGTTTATTGTGAATCGGCATAAGATACTATGTAAATCTTCCATTCTAGGTTTAGGATGTGTTCAGCAAACTAATGTAAAGGAGTTTGCTGACACAGCAAACTTATACGAGGAACATTTTTATGGAACATTTTAACCCTCTATATCTTCAATTAAAAGGACTTTTTGGCCCAATTTTGAAAAGGAACAAAAAACCCGTAAGTTGAAGACATAAAGGGTTAAAATGTTCAGCAAAAATTTTCCTCATGAAATTTTATTATAAATCTCTAAAGCCATCAGTTTAAAATTTAACGTTAGACAGTTTAAAATTTAACTTTAACACCAGAAATAAGTCAAAACTTAAAAATAATCCCCCTAAAATCCAGGTTTATGAGACATTTGAGCGCTCATCATGAATAAGTTTTAAGTTTTGACCTATTTCTGGCATCGAAGTTTAATTTTCAACTTTGATGTCTTCAGAGACTTACAGTTCTTAAAAATATTTTGGCGCAATATTTTAACGCTCTAACTCTTTAACTTACGGGTATTTTTTTGTCCTTTTTTAAAAAGGGTCCAAAAAAGTACCTTTAATTAAAGAGTTAGGGGATTAAAATATGCAAGAAAAATATTTCCCTTAAGGGCGGATTATGGGACCGTAAACGTATATGTGATGTAACTGTACCGTGCCGTAGCTAAAAAGTACACTTATTGATTATCGTAAACGACATTACTATTTAGCATCTATTTCATGTGGTTTTATATTTTATTCTAAATTTTTCCATTTATTTGTTAATTTTTATTCCTTATTTGTTGTTTGAATAATTTTTCTTTATTCATTTCATATTTTTTCCAACTAAAATCAGTCAGTTGTTTCGATGCCGGATAGAAAATTCTGATTTCAACAGAATGATCCGGCAAGTTCGTTTACATTTACGTGTTAGTAACCATTCGTATACATTTCTTCTAGTGGTATCGAAACAGCTGATTCGTTACAGATACGTTTACGGTTGGGTAACTCAGCCTTTAGTGTTTTATATAAGTTCGATGAACACATCGTATACCTACAATGGAAGATTCACATGGTTTACTATGCCGATTCACAATAAATATTTGCAAAATGGGAGAGACTTTAACCCCCCAAAAAACGTAGAGCCAGACGTAAACTTTTAAAATATCGATACACGTTTATTTTTCTTTTTGGTTTCCTCTCTCAAAATCAGTTATCAGAACCTTCTTATTTTTTTTTGTGTGGTACAGTTCTATTGCACTTTTCTAATTTCTGATATTATCAATATTTTTATTTTTTCTCATTTTTTTTCAGCGAAAACTTCTTTATTTTCCTACGCATTTACGCACATGTTTTCTATAAGTGTCAGTTACATTTAAATCTCCACAAACACTTTTATTTTTCTATTTTTATTAACAAAATATTGTAAATATCATTTTGATCTTTTACTTTTGGGAGACATATGATATCTTATTTGGAAAATTTACGCTCAATAATGATGAAATTCCACATCATTTCTAAAATATTTTAACATATTTTCAAAATAAATTTACAAATTTTGTGTGCTTAACTTAAGCAGCATCATATGTGTAAGTTTTTTTATTTACGAAATTCTAAAATCGATCCATATAAAAATTACCCTCAATATAAAAGTTCTAAAAATGAAACCAATTTCAATGGACAAAATCATGTGGACATAACTTTAAATCATTCATAAATTTTTTGCCCTAATTTATATAAGAGTGCCGACTGACCTGTATTAATAACAAAAAAAGTACTGAAATATAATTAAATTAAAGAGTCCAAAGCTTATCGTATATTATAAAATGGACTACAAAATTGACTTCATGTTTTTGTCACTTTCTTCGTTTTTAATAACATTTTCTCCTTATTAACTTCAAAAAATGGAAGTGTAGTTACTAAAGATCACTAAACGGTGAATTTTTGATTTCCTTTCATTGACATTCTGTTATCACATTCACATGTACCAAGTAGGAAATTTATGTCACAAACGCTACGTCGCGTTTCACATTATGGGTTGTAAAAAAAAATGAAAAAAGAGTTTTATTAATTCAGCAAAGTGCAAAATAAACTAATAATATTCCTAATCATATTAAAAAAAAGTTTTATCAAAAAAGTCCGGTGTAATGAGCAGACTTCTGCGTTTTTGTAAAAAAAAAGAAAAAAAACTAACTTCTACTTTTGTCACGTCAACCGTACTATGTAAAAGTATAAAGAAGTTTTAAAAAAATGAGTTTTTCTTTGTTTTTCATCTCATTGAAACGCACGACTGTCACCTACGTGACCATGGAATTGCCCATATGTGGAATATTTGAGCGAGACACAAACAAACTTGAAAATTTGATTGTTAAAAATTTAAAACAACTGCATAAAGTAACTGTAACGAAACGGCAGTAGTTTTTGTAGGTTTTCAAAAAAATCATCTGTCAAAAACATTGAATAAATTTTCCCCAAGTAAAACAATTGCAGTTAACTGCAACCGCAATACTACACAAATAACTGTCATGTAGGAAGTGCATAATTTTTCTGAATGTAGTTAGGAAAAATTCTGCGGAAAAAACTGCTAATATTAGTAGATTCTCTTTGTTAAATATTAGTAAGATAAAAACAGCAAGAACATTTGTGTTAATTCTACCAAATTTTAGTTATCTTTTGGTTAACTACAAATGACAATTTAGCAAAAAAAATTGCAGTTTTTTTCCATTAGTGCAGGAACTTAAAATTTGGAATGAGGTTATCTCCTCCGGAGTAGTTATCCAGCAAGATGGGAGTTTTAGAAATTTTTTTCAATTTGTTCCAATACGAACGCCATAAAAATTGGGCTAAAATGGGAAAATGTGCCTTCTTAATATATAGGTTCCTCCTCCTGCGTAGAAATCCACCAAGGGGTTTTTGAAAATTGTTGCGGGGAGCGACAAAAAGAAAAATGGCTCCGCTTAAAGTGGTATCTATTGGGCCTGAAACCTAAAATTTAAAATATGTATTCTCTGAGGTATGGTCTACTTTACTGAAGAAATGCCTGTTGGTGTTTTTTTCAAAAGAAAAAACAATTATTCTGAAACTTGAAATATTAAAAAAAAATTATTAAAATAAATAACTCCATAACTTAATTTTCTTCTAAATATAAAAAATAAAAACAAATTAATAAAAAAACACATTTTTGTTTTTCCGTTGTAAAAAACGCATAATTACTTTATCGCACTTGAAATTTGGAGTAACAATTGCAAACGGTTCCCCAGTTATTACCTTTTTACGCAGATACAATAACATTTTCTAAGGTTTATTTACAAATTAACCGCTCAATTCATAAATGCTTTGTAAAGTTTAGCAGGTTTACAAAACGTCATTTTCATACAAAATTTGTTCAATAAACCTCCTATATTATTACAAAGCGTTTATGAATTTAGGGGTAAGAATATACAAATAATAACAAATATAAACTAAACAAGAATTCTAAAAAAATCAACGAATTATTGTAAATAAAATTTGAGTATAAAATTTGTGTTGAATTAATAAATTTTTTGCTAAGTTTAGCACTCTGTTTTGAAAATATAAAGAACGTAAAAGATAATTAAATTATATTGAACGGACATGACAAGGAAATCAGATGTCGATTTTAGTGAAACATGGAAACAGTTGAACTAATTTGCATGGATGGTAACCGAAACGATGCGGTTATCGGTAAGGTTAACGCTATTTTACATTATTTCGGCAACGGTATTTTAGGGATAATGATATTTCCTTTATTTCGATATCGGTATTTTAAGGGTATCGATATTTCATTTATTTTGGAATCGTTATTTTAAGGTGAACAGTTTTCAGTTATTTCGGTAATGGTATTTTAAGGTTAACGGTAGTCAGTTATTTCATTGTATACAGCAAACTTTTTTTAAAAAATAGCAAAGGAGAATAAAAACAAAATTAATTTATCAACTTAATGTACGAAAAGTATTCAATACCCACGTGCAATTACCAAAAACCGAGATGTTCCCACGGCACTCGGTTCTATGTACCGGAACGACTCGGAGCCCAACAAGCCCCGACCAAAGAATGCCACCTCAACAAACCTCCAATGTGTATATATGTCCTCGTCTTTTTTCTAACTTGGAGCAACATTATTCGACGAACCTGCTGCAAATATTTTTGGTCCGTCCGGAATCGAAAAAAAAACCCAGGACCAAAGGTTCTGTTCAGTTTGTCAGGACACCTGCAATCAGTGGGTTCACCTCAGGAAGGATAGTGGGTTAAAAACCCATAGGGACTGGGACGAAAATTACGTGGCCTCATGCTTTACCGGCCACCGTTGCTACGTTGCTGCACATCATCGGTTTCGATGACCCCGATCCCGTCCCAACAGCAACAACAACAGCTGCAATACCAACAGCAGACACCACAACTAACACCGGCCTCGAAGGTAATATCACGGAGATAACTCGATTTATGCAGCTCCACAAAGCCATGGCCGCTGCGGTCCAAGAAACTAAGCTCAATTCCACCTGCAGCCTTCAGAGTTGTAGTAACTACAGCATTCTGCACAAGGACCGCACAGGGAGTGGATGCGGGGGCCTCGCATTCATTATTGACAACACCGTGCATACAGAATAATCTCACCTGATCGAAATATACGTGACATATACCTGGAACACCAAGGTAAAGCGATAAAGTCAGGGGTTGCCGAGATCGAATTGTACAATGTGTATAGTCCGCCAGTGGCCAGCTGCCCCACAGGATATCACCCGGACATCAGATTCCTTCTGGTGGATGATAACCGTATGGTAATGGGCGATTTTAACGCCTCCCCAGCCTCACACATCATTTTGATCTTGCTTAGCACCAGCATGGATTCCATACCAGCTTTAACCGCCATTGCCACATAGATAACTAACGGTCAAAATCAGAGCCGCTCCTGGGAAAGGACGGTTCTAGTGGCGCTTGACCTATCGAAGGCGTTTGATATGGTCAACCACGCGACCCTCTTCAAAGACATCGCCGAATTCAGTCTCCCAAATTATACGAAGAGGTATTGTCTGTGTGGCCGCCAGTCGTTTGTGGAGTTTCGAAACAGAAAGTCCAAACCCCGTAAAATTAAACAAGGAGTCCCTCAGGGTGGGGTTCTCTCCCCGATATTGTTTAATCTCTATGTCTCGGAGCTCCCGTCTCCACCAGAAGGAGTGGAATTGATTTCATATGCCGACGACTGTACGATACTGGCGACGGGTACCGATATTGATGGCTTATGCGGTAAGTCGAACAGTTATTTTTTGACCTTACGAATTTCTTCACTGGAAAGAATATGCAGCTCTCCCGTGCAAAATCCACGGCGACTATTTTTACCACTTGGATGAAAGAAGTAAGACTGGAACTGAATGTAGTAGTAGATGGCGTACAAATTCCGACGCTTAACCAACCCAAAATTCTTGGGGTCACACTCTACAGCCTGTTCGTGTCCTCAGCGTAAACCACTGCAATTTACAACAAGATGCAGAGTAGGAACAAGGTCCGCAAGTCGATAGCCGGCAGCTCTTGGGGTACAGACAAAGAAACCTTGATGGGAACCTAGAAAACGATTGGTCAGTGGAAAAGAAATATCCAAACCTGCCAAAACTCTGCCCTCAGGACAATTATTGGATGCCTACAGATGTCCTCACTCCAACATCTTCATGATGGAGCGAAGATCCTTATAGTAAAGAAACACTGCCTAATGCTGTCGAAATAGTTCCTGCTGGAATGCCATCCCAGGGGTCACCCGAATCACCACCCCCAGGCATGTTAGAAAGGACTTTCGCATCTTTGAGGGTGCGATCCAGCATTATATGAGAAATCCGCTGGACGAAGATCATACAGGGCAGGTCTCAAAGATATTCATCGGGATACGGTACATGACGCCATCAATTCTTGTAGGTCATCCCTCGTCGATTGCAGAAGACGAGGAGAAGACTCTGCCGCGGATAACGAGAGTTGTCCTCGCACAGCTGTGTTCGGGATGGTGTTCTCGCTCAACTCGTATTGGTATCGGATCGAGCCCACCATCCCGAACACGTATCCTGCATGCCAAAGTAGTCCGCCCAATGTAAACCACCTCTTTGGCTGCTCGGCAAACCCGACTCGTTTAGATCCCACGTCATTATGGGCCCACCCGGTTGAGGCGGCCCGGTTCCTGGGTCTGGACCTAGACGAGTCAGCAGAACTGGTAAAAGAAGAGGATTAACAAACACATACATACATATATTACAGGTGCAGTTGCAACAACAACAACAACCAAAAGCAGAAAATTAAAAATAACGGTAACGGTATTTTAGGAATAACGGTATATCATTTATTTCGGTAACGGTATTCCATTTATTTTGTTATTGGTATTTTAGGGATAACAGTATTTCAATTCCCGATTAAAAAAAATTTATATGGGGCTTTATACGGTCATATGTAATTCAACATGAGTCTTTATACAATTTTATCCGAGAAATGGGACCATATAATTTCATAAGTTTGCATCAATTCAGGTACAATTTGATAACACCAGATATAAATGTGTCCGAATAATGGCGCGATATAATTTGATCAGACTTTATACGGTGGTATAAAATTATATCTGAAATGGTGCAAAACATATGGAAAATCAAATATTGTTGTATCCGGTTTATGCACTATAAATTTCACTGAAATCCTACATGTTTACAGAAATAATTACCTGAGAGTTTGTCAAACGTAAAACTTCATGGAAGCTACTAAACTTTTTTGGATTTTGACAAAAGGACATTTTACAGGAAAGCACAAACACCTTTACTGTTGCTTTAAAATGTTTGTATAAATTTTTTAACAATTTCTTTCCATTGCAAATTTTATTTTTAACAGCCTCTGATAAAATTTTCTGCAAAAGAATAAATCCTTTCGTCTAAAGAAAATTAAAAAAAAAAATTTGAACCAATTGTTTGAGATTTTGTAACTCATTTCGACTTATGTTGTTTTATATAAGGAAGTTTTAAATTTTAACGAAATTTAAGAGCTTAAGGAAAAATAATTAGTTTCGTCAAAATGATTTAAGAATTCACTTATCCTTACAACAATTGCACAAATACAAAAAATAAATGTTACAATTTATTACTTTCTTTTTAAAATTATGCACGGAAAATAGACTATTGTGAAAATTGCTAATGCTGCAAATAAAATAAGTTCTTTTGTCAAACGGAAATTAATAAAATTTCGAAAAAAGTTGATTTTAGAGGTTTTACATATTTTAGTGTATAAAATAAAGAAAATATGAGGAATACACAGAAATATGCGAATTCAAAAGTTATATTGTCGACAAAAATCTTGGAAAATGTTCTTAAGTCGATTTAAATTGTTTGACTACATACGAAATGGGACGGAAAATTTGTCTAGTGTTTTATGTCATATAAAATTATATCGCGATTGACAAATTTTCTAGTGTGACTCTGAATGGGGTATATATAATTCTATCCAAAACGAAATAGTGTTTTTTTGAAAAATGATGTCATATAAAAACATATATTTTTTGGATTATATACTAAATATATAACGCAATATAAAATTGGATTATCCGTATCTAATTGTAAATGCAATATACAATTATATACTAATCGATATGTAATAAGATGCAACAAACTATGACATCATATTACAACTTTTTGAGAAAGAAAAAATTTTATATTTATCTCTGGTGTACAAAAACATATATGGGTATATAAAATTATACATTATTATATACAAACGTTTTTACTCGGGTTATTTCAATAACGGTATTTTAAGGACAACGGGTTTTCGGTTAATTCGGTAACGGTATTTTAGGGGTAACGGTAGTCAGTGGAAAGGGTTTTGAATCGATAACGGTTTTTTAGCGGTATTGCCTGTCAACTCTGCTAATTTGGGAAACATAAATGTAAAAATTAAAATCGTATAAAGGAATTAAATCTTTCGTAATTCTGAATAAACTAAAAGAGTGACGGATTTTTTTCTTGTGATTGCATTAAGTAAATTCCGTCGTTGTCGTTGACGATGATGATGATTGCGAATGGAAACTATAAACATACGACAACATTGACTATAAATTTGGCCATACACAATATTTACTTACACATGGATGCAGTGCATTACACGTATTTAGTTTATGTATGGAACATACATATAATGGAATTTTTGTTTGTTGGTTGTTTTAGTTGTATGGTATGATTGCAATTGTAGTCATTCTCAACGTCGTTTGGCGTTGTACTAGACTTTTTATAGTATTATTCATTAGTATTTTTTTCATATTCTTAAGCTACAATTGAAACTTCTTTCATAAATTTCACGCTCGCGTTTTACGTGTGCTCCTAAACAAACGTTTTGTTTAAAGTTTTCTTTTTCTGCTTTGTTTTCCTAAGCGGTCGTATGGTTCGATGTTCTCTTAAGTGTTTCTGATAAAAAGTGTTAATTATAATAATTTTCATTATCCAACTTATGGTAATTATAATTAAAAAAAATAATATAAAAATATATATAACAAATTGTTAGTGTTAATTTAACAACAACAAAAAATAAAAAAAAAAAATTACAACTGATAACAAGCGAACGCATTTAACGACTATGTAAATTATTAAACGCATTTGTGTTGGTGCAAAGAAAAAAACAGCAATGCAAGAGTATTTGAGTGTATATTAGTGTGTAAGTATAGCTGAAAAATTTAAAGGGGTGGAGATTAAGAAAACTTTTCCAATGATTTTATAATTTTCATATTTCTTTTATAATTTTACAAAAACGCATAAAATTTTTGATATTATTTTGAATTTTTTCATCACTTACATGTTTAAAAGCGAAAAGTTTCGATTTAATAAATTTCACTCACGTTTTTGCTTTTACTTGGTAATCTCTCATTACCAGTGTTGCCAGATAGGGGGAGTTTGTACCAAATTGAAAATTTCAACATCGATTTTGGGAATGATTTTTGATGAATACTATTAAAGATTTAGCAGTTTGCCTTTAGATGCCATAATATATGTAATTATATTGAATACTTCTAAAGTATCCGTTAGGGTTTTACTACTTTTTTAGAAGTAATCGTAAACAACTTCAAAAAAGGATTTTTTTCATTGCTTTCATTGAGGACGTTGTAGTGTAATGGTTAGTGTATTGGAATGTTACATATAAGGTTGCGGGTTCGATCCCCAGCGACGGTAAGATTAGTTTGGGAAAATCATATGTGTATATGAGTTTCCTATTCCTCACACGTACATATTACAGCGTCTCATACCACTTAACCCCAGCGAAGTAAAATAACATAACTGGGCTATGAACTAAAAAGCTTCAACAAAGTTCGCCAACTCTCCGTCAGATGGCGCGCAACAACTATAGTGAGATTCAACATCTCGCTTTCAAAATAAAGCAACACATTAATTAAAAGGAAAAATTTTGTTGAGGAGCAACACCCTCTTAAAAAAAGATGTATCCGTTAGTAAATTTTTACAGTTTTGTTAAAGTTATTCTGAACAGCATCCAAAGACTCACTTAATTATTGTTCCTGACTAATTGTTGCTCTAAAAGTGGGCCTAAGAAGTAATTAAATTCTGGCGGGACAAATACTTTTTTTAATTTCTTTCTTAAACATTATTTTAATTAATTTCTTTAAACTCAATACATACTTTTTTTTTAATTTTTGAAAATAAAACAATAATAAAAAATTTCTTTTTTGCATTTTTTCACACTGAAAAAAAAATTAAAAATAAAAAATAATTGCAGTGCACGTTTTGAACTTCTTTAGTAAGGATTTTCCTTGAAGAAAATAAGTAAAACGAGTCAATATTCATATCAAAGAAAAACTCAGCGGTAGAGGGCTGGGCTCGCAATTTTGAGGTTGCACGTTCAGTAACCGCTGGCGGCAATAAAAAAAATGTTTAAAAATAAAAAAATTAATTTATTTTTTGTGATTTTATTTTATTTCAATTGATGAAATAGAGTTTTCTTTTCACTGATTCAAAATGTACTGAAAAAATGTTGAATTTAATGTTAAAATAATAAGTGTTCAGTTAAAAATTATATTCATGCACTCACAATATTTTATCCTTAAAAACAACCTAAAATACATATTAAATTAATTAAAATACAATTAAAAAAAGGACTACTGATTTTTCATTATATTCAAAACATTTTGCTATTTATTTTCAAACATTGTTTAAACAATCCATAAAAGAAATAAAAATAATTGAATTAATTAAAACAATCATCAATTTTTAACTGACAAAACGTAAAAAAATGATTTTGTGGTTTGTTTTTTCATATTTGAAAGTTTTTTTTTTGGATTTTCAAAACACTCACACACAACACAAACGTTCATATTTTTATTGGCTATGTTTGTGTGTATGAGTAAAGAATTGCTTGTAATTTGAATTGAAATAATTTTGTATATAAACAAAATATTTTAACAAAAAAGAAAAGCGAAAATATTTGAATTTTTTGTTTTAAAACAGAAAACAACGAAATTAGTTAAATTATTTTTTCTAAAAATAGAAATCTAAAAATAGAATATTTGACTGAAAATAACAACTCCTACAGACGATACCTATTTTTTTTGTGTTTGTTTTTTATTGACGAATATAAAAAGTTAAATAATATGTTTCAATGTATTTTAATTGATTCTTCAATTGAAAACAAACTTTACCTATTACTTTTTAAATAAACCTCAATCGGCTATGGAAAATATATTGTGAGTGTGTAGATCATTAATTATTTTTTCTACCACTTTCACTTCGCTTGTTGTGATTGGTTGTTTTCTCAATATTTAAGCTTTTAAGAATATTTTTATATCGCACACATATTCTCAAATTTAGATTTAATTTTTAAAAATCCTGTAATATTCTTCAAAGAGCTCACAAATTAATCAAGCAGTGATTAAAAATTATTACTTCAACATGAAATTGGTTTATACACAAGACTCAGAAGGAGACGGTAAAGTTCTATATAGGCTCAAAATTTAATAGTTGTGGAACTTTATGTATCGTGACAGACAGATGAACAATGTTTGTATTCAACCCACGGGTCACAATTCTCAAGATGATTGTATACTCTCAAAATAATTCCGTTGTGACAACCGAATTTTTTCCAACCGAATTGGGTCGGTTTCTGCAACCTCGTAATTCGATTGCCCCAACCGAATTCAGTTGAGGCAACCGATAATTCGGTTGTCGACAACCGAATTACGAGGTTGCAGCAACCGAATCAATTCGGTTGGAAAAAAAATTCCGTTGCCACAACGGAATTGTTCTGAGAGTGTATGAAATTTGTACATAAGTTTGTAGTGCCATTAGGACCTACCGAAAATGTTTTAACCCAGTAGCCACAAAAATGTCCTATCTAAGCTTGAATGCATAGACTTAAAATGGTATTCCCAAATAAAAGCTGTTTTAAGCAATTTCGTGCACCGGACTTAGAAAATTTTATTCAATAATCAGAGAATGCTCATTCCGACTGGAAAACTACCAGGTCCTACTTTGGATCAGTACTTCCAGGTTCTCTTTGACAGCGTTTTGAAGGCCGCAATGTTTGAAAAATGACGAAAAGATTATTGCTATATCGTGGTTTTCTTGATTCCTTGGAATAGAATTTGTTGAATAAATCTCACCAGTTGGGAAGCAGAACTCGAGACCTAAAGCTAGAATTAGTTATTCGTAACGTGACGAATCAGTTAGTTCAATCTAAAATAATGAGTAAAAAATAAATAAACTATCAGCCATGCTCCTTTAACTCATTAGATTTTCCATAAGGAGATACGCCTCGTTAGGTCCACGTATGGCTAATGGAGCCATAGCTGATAGACTTACATGGCTGCAACGCCAAAATATTGACAAGTAAATTCTAGAACCCCCAAAAAACGAAAAAGACCGAAAAATTCTCCATCGCCATCTTGAATTTCTATCGCAAAATGCCGATATTTACGCAAGTCCAACTCGAATACCAGAAGATCTGACATAACAGAGAGCTAATTTGAACGTTTAATGAGTATAACGAGTTTATACTTCTTCTGTTAATACCTACTACCTAACATTTTTGACCCAGACCCACTTTTTATTATACATGTTATATATTTTACAATATTCATTGCCCCGTTAAAGCTTCAATCGTAGCTTAAGAATATGAAAAAATATTAATGAATAATACTAAAGTTTAGTATAACGCCTCTAGGAATTTAAGCCTCTTCATCAAAAAATGAATAATCTTACTATGGTGTAGCCAGAATCTCAAAAAGATTATTCCTTGGATCGATTTTTAAATCTAATTCAACTTCAAATGAATGGATTCACAAAACTCATTTTATTGATTGAATTGTTTCCTACTTTAGCTGTGTTTGTGCGGCAAGCTATCAATGTTGCCTTATATCATTCTCATACAAATCTGACATTAGCCAATATTTAGTGTTAACTCTTAACGTTAATAATACCAAATTTGTATGGGAATGACATAAGCCAACGTTGATAGATTGTCACACAAACACAACTTTTATTCAATCAAAGAATCAATTTGACTTTTTCGCCATCTTTCCATGCAATCAAACGAATAGATTGAATTTTAATAAATCAATTTAACTAAAAATGGTTGTCTTGGTTTATAGTCCGCGAATAAAATCAGAAAACTAATGATTTAATTGAATCAAAATTTAATAATTTTAAATTTGTATAAATCACATTCTAATTAAATTCAATTTCAAATCGTTGATTTTAAGTGATAATGAATTATTCACTGACAATCAGTCATAAAATGAAGCCGTTTTAATGAGAGTTTATTAAAAAAAAAATTTTTTTTAAACTCTGGGTCGGCATATTCGACTTTAATTTTTTACTTTTTTTAACCCTCGGGCTTACATACAGGTCTGGCCAGACCTTTTTCGATTTAATTGTAATTTAAATCGTGTGTTACGAATGTGATTATCGAGACATTTGAATGACGGAGGATTAATAGGCTTTTGTTTAAATTAGACAGAATTCAAGTCGCTCCACTAATGTTAACCGCTCTCTCACTGGCTCTGTTTTTCATTTAAAAAAAATTAAATTACAGTTAAACGGTTAGGTTTTTTTTAATTTTATACATTTATTGAAACAATTTTTCCATTGTCAACACAATTTTTAATATTTATTAGACAATTTTTAATATTTATTAAAACCTAATCTGTCACGGTCTATTAAAAATCCTTGAAATGTCCGCTAGAGCCAGTTAACAGAGAATGAGATGCATGCATACTCTTGAGATTTCATGCTCGTTGATCAGACTGACTTAAATGGGAACAATTTTGGGATTCACATTTTTTAGGGATTTTTGGGAATTTCAAGTTTCAAAATGGGGATAGGGATATGACCTGAAATTTATCTGGCAACAATGCTATTTACCTAAATGTCTTGACAAACAAAAACTATTGTAATTCTCCAACTTATTTTAAGAGAGCTTTTTTAAGTAGGAAAAGCCCTATGACAAATTACTTAAAATGAATAGACTTTCGATTTTGTAAAATTAATGACATTATTTAAACGTTACGATATATAAACTTTACATTAATTACTACTCAGCAATAAATTATATTACAAATCACTATTTTTTGAGGGTGTAGTTCAACTTGTCTGAGGAAGCAATATTTAAATATTGATAAAAATAAAATTTAAAGCAAAAAATTAAAACCTAAACAAGGGCTGTGTGGTTTGAAATCTAATACATAAATGATTTACAATACATAAACTTTGACATCCTGATTACGTGTTTTCTTAACATTTTATTCAAGTGACCATGATTTTAAAACAAAGAAGCAGTGTATTTATCACTTCATATATAGCTAAATATAAAATTTATTTGTTCCGAATTATGCCGGTAGCAAATGCAAAATTTAAAAATTTTTCAGTTTTAGTTTTTGGAAAACAAAAAAAATAGAGTTTAATCTGAGAGTAATCTATGATTCATAACCAGTACCCCGCTTCTGTATCTGATGCGAGAAGTTTTCTCATCGAGAAATTTATGGTCACCCTGCATTACACAGGGTGATTTAAGAGATGATAAAATGGACTGTAGTTTTAGTCGTAATTCTTTCAGATATCGTAATATTTATAACTGTGCACACATGTAGTTTTGTAAAATACCTAATTAAATTAAAAATAACTTACATGCAGCGCATTATTAGCTGATTTGGTTTCATATATTATTTATTGTCTGCGACTCACCCTATATAAAGCAGAGCAGGGTTTCATTTCACTTGGTTTTTGCGAAAAGTGTTTCGATGCGAGAAATACAGAAACGGGATGCAGGGCTGCCAGAATTGAAAAATTTTTTTTTATTGAAAAATATGCAAAATTCCGATTTGCCGATTTTTGGTCGTAAAATGCCGATTTTATTTTTAATTCAAAAAACACCCAATTTTAATTTTTAGTGATATACATTGTGTATATTAATAAATAATAAAATAATTCTATCTTTAAAATGTTTACAGAATTTTCTATTTTACTAAATGAATCTGAAATTCAATAATTGGAAGCTAAATGTGCTCACGCAATATTTTTATACAACTTTTGACATCGCGCAAAGATTCATTTGATTGTATTTCATATTGCAGTTTTTGTATTTCTCCAAAATATAAGAAAATAAATATGCCATATTTTGTGTAAAAGTATTAACAACTTATTGCAATATGTAGCAAGACGGCGATATATTGGTAACTTTTAAAAACATATTTCCTAAATTCCATTTTGAAATCTGATTCAATTTTATCCGGACGATTCGAATCATTTTATAGATTAAATTATTTGCTACTTTATTCAATAAATATCTTATTCAAACAATCATCTATATATAAATATCTTATTCAAAGAATGATTGTTGTTGACGCCTTTTATATAATCAAGCAAATTAATACAATTTTAACAAATAATTTCAACTAAAAATGGTTAAATTGATTTGTACTTCGCGAATTATTTCATAAAACAAATTATTTAATCGAATCAATATTAATTCAATATAAATTGTACTAAATCATTATGTCACTTTACTCAATATCAAATCATTGATTTTAAGTTATTATAACATAAATTATTCACTGATTCATAAAAACAAACCTTTTTTATGCGAATTGATGGAAAATAGAATTATCATTTTCAGAGAAAAAATATCTCTAAAAATTGTGTAACTAATTTTTGTAGTGTTGGCATAAGTTAATATCTGAACTAACATTTTTTGGTATTATTTAATTTATCTCAAAAACCTTTATTTTAATTTGATTGTTAATTATTAAATTTAATTTAATTTCTGTGTAAGTCATATTATTTTATACTGAAATGTTCTTTTTATATATTTTTTTACGAATATATATATATTACGAAGTATTTTTGATTGTGCCGCTTTTTTGCCGATTTTTTTTAAATCAAAGTGCCGAAAATGCCGATTTTTTGGAAAAGAGTGCAGATTTATCATAAAAATTATATGGCTGTTCATAAGCCTTATTCAAAAAATGTGGTAGAGGGAAAAAACAAACATGCAAATAATTCCAACAGGTTCTCTTCAATTTTGATTAAATTCGGATATGTGATAGAAAGAAAATAAGAGGCGCGTATTTTTTAGCGACTCAAGCTCACGTTTAAGGGCTAAAAAGTGGGATCAAGACTATTCTATTCCCTACTAAAAAAAAATTATATCACTTCTGATATTATATATAATCATATCCGAAAAATGAGAACATCTAATTGTATCAAATTAGATCATATTATGATCACATTAGATCTAATTTGACACAATTAGATCTAATTTGATGGAATATGATATGGTTTGATACAATTTTATCCGGATTTTGTCCTCATCCATATATATCAAATATAATATAATCATATCCAACTAGATATAATTGTATATAATTCGATACAATTATACATAATTATATGAGGCATATGTAACTATATATATAGGTCTATATAATTGGATATTGTAATATGTTGTACTATATATTGTGCAATATATAACAAGATATAGTTATATATTTAGGATATAATTTCGTAAAATTTTATATAACTATATCTTGGTATATGTGTTCCAATATATAATTATACAAAATATTATATGATAATATATGACTATATCAAAACTTTTTTACTTGGGTTTTTATAAGAAAACATGCCTGGAAATTATGCTATGGGAAAAGTTTTCCTAAATCCGAACAATAACGAATATTAAAAAAATTTCAGACACCTCCTCGAGTAAACTAAATTACAATATATACACCCAGAAAACAGATTCGGCGCTGATAACCCAATTTGTTGCCAATCGAATGGTTTAGTTGCATCAAATTAATTTTTCGCTTGCCATTACTGAACTGTTCTTAATAGAACTGGAATTCCCTTTTCACAGTCAAATTAGTCCTGTATCAGTTGGTTTTTTCTTGTCACAACTGAAAAACTCGGCTACGGCAGCCGATGCATTCAATTGTCAACAAAACGGTTGCCGGCAGCGAATCTGTCCATGCATTCTTGTGCGCACTCTACAGGTCGCAAATATTAAGATATTTCGATGAAATTTGGTTCGCCCAAGGACGAAGCTTATTGATTTTGATTAAAATCTGTCCATGTTTAGACCTAGTGCCCCCAAAAATTGGCTTGGTTACACGCTGAATTTCGCAAGTACGAAGAAATTTCAATAAAATTTGATTTACTGACTCACATGGTCCCAAAGGCAAAGTCCATTGATTCTAGATTGGATCGGTCCATATTTGGACCTACCGCCCATATGGGCTATATTTCCGATTTTCTCTTCTTCTATCGTTTTATAGAAAATATTGACACAAGTCCATTTTAACCCATTCGAATTTCGGATCCAAACATTAGTTGGCTTTTAACCAGACTGGTGTAGGGTATTATATAGTCGACATGCCCGACTTTAAATTTTTTAGTTGTTTTTTTATAAAAACATGTGTTAATTTCAAGAAATTCAAATCTATTTTTATATAGAAATAATGTACTCAAAAAAACAAAATATTGATTTCTATATTGGCCATTAGACCGTTCCTCAAAAAATAAATTCACCGTACACCGTCCAACCTGAATTATTTTTGCAAGCACATTCCTAAAAAAAATTTTTTTTTGCCGAACGTAGGGATCGCCATTTTACATTTTTCGTTATATCTTTGGCATTTACAGTCGGATCTTAAACTATGATATATGGATGTTTTTCTCTCGAGGGGACCAATGTTTTGCTCTAAGGATCATTGACGTCAAGTATAACGTTCTAGTACTTACCCACCAGATCTCAGTTGCTACCACCGTAATGTACGACCCTAATGTCAGAAAATTAAAGCTCGCAAAAAATCAATAAACTTTTGCTAAAGAAGTTTTTCGATAAACCCAGGAGAAAATTAAAAATTGTTTTGGATGCCGAACGTAGGGGTCGCCTTTTTAAATTTTTTTTCATTGAATTTTCCTTTATAGCAAAACACTGGTCTCCTCGAGGGAAAAAATTGATATATCACACTTTAAAATCCGACTTGAAATGCCGAAGCTATAATGAAAAATTAAAAAGGGCGAATTTTTTTTGGAATTGCCTTGCAAAGATACTTTATAGTTTAAGGTGTACCGCGCACTTTTTTTTGCCCGTATTTGCCCGGTGGTATTGTCTATTGCCCATGTTTGGTGAAGCAAACGTTTCGGAAAAAGTAGGAAAAACGCCGAACGAAAACCGATATTTTGAGACGCCGAGATACCCCTCTTAATTAAAATCCTTTCGCTTTAAGAAATTGGGTAATTTTTGACCCAATTTCTAACTCCTAAACATGAGATTGGGCCGCTACAAAAAATACAATATGTATATTATTTTTTCTCCTTCCTTGTTGGTGACTTTTTTTATTATTTAAACGTGTTATAAAATTTCGGCCGATTTTTTGTTCAGTTTTCCCGAGTATTAATAATTTTTTATTTAAATAATTGATTTTTATTTGAATTGTTAACCGTTTAAGCATTTTTCTATTTAAAGTTTTGAAATTTATAATTCCCAATGAATAAGCTCTCTTTGTAGCGAAAAATATTTTGCAAATATTTTAATTTAAAATTAAAATTATAAAATAATATGCACTGATAATAATCCATGCATAAAATTACGAAAAAATGTCAAAATAACAAAAAATTTTGTAAAATATACGAAAAATGGTTTATTTTACGAAAGTTTTTGTTGTTTTGACATTAATTTCGTATTTTTATGCATGGATTATTATGTGTGTGACCATAATGGTTAGTTTAAACTTAAACGCTTTGTTTCACATACTAAATATCATTTCTGCTAAATTCGATAAACATAAGTTTATTAATTTTCAAGTGAAAATAATGTCCTTTAAAAGAATCCTGATAGAATCAAGTTTGTCCTTTTATCAAAGTTAAAATCTTAGGTTAGGTTGAATAAGAACCCGCCAGAATGCGAGTTCACTCGCAGACCATGAGGTACATTGTGGTTCCCTCAGTCTACCCCATGTTCACATGGAAAGAAAATCCACGCCCCGAAAAACCCTAAAACCACCCCGATACCCTCGAAAACTCCGCCAGATAAGACAGAAAAACATTTCGCAGATTATTCAGGTCGTCAAAGTATCTGCTCCCCAGATATCTGAATCGCCGCTCCTTCAGTCGCGGACAATTACAAAGTAGATGCTGCACTGTCTTCTCATCCTACTCTTTGTCTCCAGAATCCCTATAGTAATTCGCACTGAGGTAACCCAAGCTCACCGCCAATTGCACAAGAACACCTATAAGCATACTAATCGGCCTCTTCCCAAAGCAAAGAAGAGTGCTTGTTCTCCCAGTATTAGGTAGTGGCCATAGGGTCCGAGATATCCTATAATTATTCAAGGACATCCACCTCGGCCTCGACTCCCTATACGATATGTCAAATATCACATAAAATATCGTAAAGGAGGCCGGCCTATACCGGGCCTCCGACCGAGTCAGTGCAATTTCCCCCACACTTTTCAGTCAGCTCTTTCCCCATGATCCCAACATATCATGAGACCCATGTCACCTTGATCGACTACCGAATAATCCGGCCAATGGATTCAATACAGTGCTCCACACATCCAGATCTAATCATATCGGATTCCAAAGCGTTTCAAGCAACAATACTGTCCACAGGGATGCTAATGGATGATGGATCCATATTCCGTTCCATTATCATCCTCGAAAAGATGTCAACAGTGTAGACATCCGCCTGAAATGTGCGGCTCCCGTGACACCCTGATAAGCCAGTCGTTGTACCTCAGCGAAATCGGAGATGAGTTGGAGTTCACCGCCCTCTAACACACCAGTGGCCCATAGTCCAATATCGGTCTAATAAGTACCGTGTATATCCAGTGAATTATATAAGGCTGCAAACCCCTACCAAAAGTCCTCCTGCAGCTATAAAAAGCACATTAGCCTTTTTGCATCCTCTCCCCGGTATTACTTTTCTACTCTCTGAGGAACCAATTATCGATAACATATTAATCTTGTTGAATGCTCCTTTAACGCCTAGGAAAGGTGTCAATACATATTCCCGGTCGTAAAGAGCATCCTCAATTGTACAGACAAACTCATTCAGAGCCGTTTCCATCGACTTCCACTTGAGGTATGCGTGTTGGGCTCTTTACTGAAATTATCTTACATGGACATTTCCCAGTGTCTCAAACGTTTTTAATAAAAACAATGACACAGGCTAAGAGGTCTGTTATCTTCAGCTGTGCTGTAGTTTATTTTTCCCGCTTTGGGGAGAAAGACCAACCTGATCTCCCTCCATCCAAAAAGGTAAATATATTCCCAGATGCAAGACTACCAGTAAATATACGAATCAGCCATGGCATAATAATATCCAAGGACTCCCGAAAAAGCGCCGGTAAAATGCCATCCGGCCCCGCTAATTTTGTAGGGATTGAAAGATCGTGTCGTCGAAACAAATTGGCGTTTGGGATTTTTAGCATATTTAATTCCTTTGATGCAATTAATGTATATCCCTATAAAATAAAATTTAAAAAACTAATATGCAAGTGCTTGTGCAAATTTAAATGTTACTGACACTTTAGAAAACATTGTTCTCTATTGTTGTTTCTACATGAATGGATGTCACTACATTGCTAGATCTGTCAAAACAACAGAGTAGTACATTGGAAGATGACAAAGCAAATTGTGGAAAATTTTCTGTTGTTGTTGTTGTTTTTGTTTTTTCTTTGATATTTTAAATGTTTAATAACGCTCCTAGACGAGAACAAAAAATTCTCATTGAGTTTGTAATTTAACTTAACAAATATTTCCAGAAATTCTAAAAACGTCGTCCCCTGACGATTTCCTTAGGCAGGAATGAAATCCGGATAGGGACATGCCTGCAGCGGATTATTTTTCACAACTTGTTAAATACGTTTGGGATTTTTAGCATATTTAATTCCTTTGATGCAATTAATGTATATCCCGATAAAATAAAATTTAAAAAAGCGTCGTCTGTCGTTGACCAAATATTATTATTTGAATTACGGTTTGATGAAAGTGTATCAAATGGGACACTGTACCTCATCTCACCACTTCAACCTGGAAAGGGAGGACCCATTAGTAGATCAGTGGTTTCCTGGCTGCTTTAAAACTCTAAAGTTTATAAGATACTTTTACCAGCCCTCTATTTTGTTATCCTTCTTCTCCTTATTGAAGAGTTTTCTGCTGTCCGTTCTATACTTAAGGCCCACTGCGGTTAGTAAATTCTCTTCGTTAGTAAGAGCTCAGAACACGAGTTCAGATACACCTCGTGTTCTGAACTCGTGTACCTAAAGGTGTACATTAGGGTACTCCAAAAAAAATTTTTTTTGAGTTTTTGATCATGCTACCCCCTGAAAATAATTATTTGGGTGTAAATAAAAACTACAAAAATTGTAGGAATTTCTTTTTGCATTTGGCTGGGGCAGAGATTTTATTTCAGCGGATTTCGATAAAACAGCGGTTTTTGACATTTATTTAGCTATTATGGAAGTTTTTATTTTTTTTTCTTTTTATTCCAAATAATTTTGGCAAGAATATAACAAGACAAGACTAAGTACTTCAATCCTGAAAATTAGGGCAAAATATAAATACATTAAATTGCCCCTGTGTAAGATCAGAAGTCAAATTTGAGGAGATTTTAATTTTTTTTAAACATATGAATCTAACAGTTATTCCTGAGCGGATATTATCCAAACTTCTTGGTATTAATTTTCTAGGTCTAAAAACAATATTCTTAATTTAATTTTAGAAAATAAACCTTAAGTGCCCTTGGGGCTTTTTCGGTCCTATGATGAAAATAGACTAATATTTCTTCAGTGGGCCATATAGGCCCCAACGGCACTTAAGGGTTAATGTTATGAAATTAAACTAAGAATATTATTTTTAGAGCTAGAAAAATAATATTAAGAAATTCCATCAATATCCGCTCAGGTATATTTGTTATAATAATATGTTTTAACAAAATTAAAATCTCCTAAAATTTGACTTCTGACCTTACACAGGGACAATTTAATGTATTTATATTTCGCCCTAATTTTCAGGAGTGAAGTATTTAATCTTGTTTTGCTATATTCTGGCGAAAACCATGTGGAATTAAAAGAACAAAAAAGAAGAACTTTCCTAAAAGCTAAATAAATGCCAAAAATTGCTGTTTTCTCGAAATCCGCTGAAATAAAATCTCTGCCCCAGCCAAATAAAAAAAGGAATTCCTATAATTTTTGTAGTTTATAATCTCTAATATATTCTTAATAAAACCCTATAGTCCAATCGTTGAATTTTTAAAATTTATTTAAAAAAATTTTTAAAGATTTATAGTTGTAGATTTGAAAATAGTGTTTAAGAATTCTGACCTTCTTAGTACTAATTTAAAATGATTTGGCAAAAGACAATAGCAAAAATACTTCTTATCTGAGTTTCTTGTAACTTATAGAATAAAAAAATATTTCTGTAGTAGATTATTTCAATAAATTTTAAAATTTGGATCCGAATTTATTGATTAAGTGGTCTGCGACATATCAGTTGCCTGGGGAAATTGTAATAACTCGGCTGGTTTTTAACCGATTTAAGCTTTTATTCCTTTATTACAAAAGGAATTCACTCCAAATCACGATTATTTAATGGTTTTAATTCGAGTCAGTTTTAAAATATTAATGTTTTGGAGAAAATGCACAAAAAGACTTCTTTTTCCCTTGATGTCTTCCCGATATCCGATTATCCTAATTTTTTGAGGGACGTAGTTTTACACCCAAATAAATATTTCCAGGGGGTCAAAAACTCAAAATTTATTTCCGTCCATACAAGCATGAAACACTCTAGTGTATATCAATAAAGGCACTAAGGCTTCCAAGTCTTGCACAACAATTGGAATTTTCACCTCTGAGCATGGTATTTCTGAGCAAGACTACGGGATTTAGTATAGCTTGTCTTCTAGGACTCTTGTACGGAATCGTTTTTTCAACCGAAAGATTAATTCTAAAATGAATTCTATAATGGTCAGAAAATAAACAGTCGTCATGTAGGTATAACCGTCCAGTCTTAAATTCTTACACTGTCAGTGTACGATACCAATGTTATATTGTCTTCTAGGACTCTTGTACGGAATCGTTTTTTCAACCGAAAGATTAATTCTAAAATGAATTCTATAATGGTCAGAAAATAAACAGTCGTCATGTAGGTATAACCGTCCAGTCTTAAATTCTTACACTGTCAGTGTACGATACCAATGTTATATCAAAATCATATTATAAAGCGTTGGCTTATGCCCCTATTGCTTCCACTTTGCATTGTTTTGATTATCAACTTTAAGTTTCTAATACTGCATTTAGATTGAGCAAAAACTACCTAGTTTTCGTTATAAAGTAGTTTTTGTATTTTTTTTTATATATGCGTGAAAACTAACAAGAGCCAAAAACCAGGTAGTTTTTGCTCAGTTTAAATTCACTATAAAATTATAATTTTGAAAATTGTTTTCGTTTCGAAATGTATATATTTTTTTAATTTGAATTTATAATTTTTTCTTCAAATTTTGTTAATTTTATTTTCTATTGGAATATCAAATAATAAAATATCCACTTGATGCATTTGTGTTCAATTTCATGGAGAGTTCCTAAAGGTACTCTTGCGAGTAAGAATATTTTACTTGGGTAAGAAATTTTGTTCGAGAATTTAAAGTTAACTAAAAGAGGTAAAAATATATAAAATTCCAAAGTTTTGGTGGCAAAAATTTTTTATTTATGGTATACCTTCTATTCCATTTCTTCCGCATTTCACCATTTTTGTATTTCGTTCTACGTCTTAATTAAAATCAAATATTTTCAATTCATTTCATGATTACATGATTCATAAATAAATCCAAATGGATTATAACAATAAAAAAATCTACCAGATTTTCTTTGTACTGTCACAATAGATTTATCCGTATTTTTTTTTTTTTTTACAAAGTGACACATTAAAAATATTTTAGAGCAAATAATTTAGCGACATGTCCTTGTCAACAATGTGTATGTTATTTGAAGATGATGATAATGATGTCAACAACAAATGGACTCATTCTGAAAAAATACTGCATGATAATGATGATGTTATTGTTTTATATTTACTTTTTAAATAAAACAAAAAATTAATATAATACTTCCTCGTTCTATACAACTAGCTAAGAATCTTGTTGACGATGTTTAACGTTAGAAAATAAAAAGAAGAAAATTTTCGAATAAAAAAACAACGAAAAATTGTAACACTTAACAAATGTAAGATGACATTTTGCACATCTGGAAATTATTTTTCTTTTTTTTTTGCAAAATGATTTCGAACTGTCCCATAAATTTTTCTTCTCTTTAACGCCACGTAAATCTAAAAAATAGACTAATTTTTCATTATATCCGCGTGTTAAAATAGTTTAAATATGTTTGTTATTCTACTATAATCTTCACAATTTACGTTTTAACACAAAAATATAAAATTTGCCACCAGTATGAAAAAATTTGCAATGCAAACATTCTTTAAGGAAGGTTATTCTTCCATTAAGTATTTCGAATGTACAGCCGGTATTTCTTAGGTAGGTGCTAAAAAATGTATTTATTTTCTGATAGCGGGCATGTGACATATCCATTCTGATAGATTTTAGGATGAATATCACAAACGTGAACACAAAATTTTAAATTCTTATTTATTCACATAATTGACTAAACTACGATAAGTTTTTAATACGACTTAAAAATACAGACTTTGTGCTTTCAGAACCATATCAACTTATTATGATTAGGTAAAGGATTTGGGATATAATTGCAGTTAAACTAAAAACTTCACTTATTTTCCTGTTTTGCAAATTTAGTAGGATCCCTTAATCGAATTTGCAAAATCTTAACGCATGACATAAACTCATTTTCCACTAAATTGATTTTATCAGAAGAATCGCAAATTTTGCATCAACCCAGGTAGAAATTGCCGACGTTACAACAAAAGTTGTACTGGAAGAGCACTGTTTTTTACGAAATGCCGTAAAACATGCTTTGCCAGTACTGTTTTCTGAAAGTTAACGAGCTTTTTTTAATCTAGTAAAATTAAAAATTTTATAAATTTTACGTATTTTTACATCTATTACACAATTATTTATGTAAGAGAGACATCACCATTATTTTCTTGTGAAGTTTCGAAAGAATACATTAAAAATTTGTGATGTACACTAAGAGGACAGTAAAGTTCTAGCAAACTACTAAATTTGTTATTAAATGTACTGGGATAATACCAAAAAAATAAAATCCCAAGCCTGCGCCAACGTTGGGAAATAACTACGGCCAATCGTTTATTAGTGTTATCATTTCGACAACATGCCAGTACAGTGAAAGTTAAAAATCCGACGCTTTGCCAGTACATGTACTACCGTCTCCGATACCGGGCCGACATTGTGCCGTTTGTATTTTTCTACCTGGGAGCACTTGACGAGAATTCAATCTGAAATACAAATTTTATACTACCTCCGTTCCGAAATGAGGTTAACATTTCTATATTGTTGCTGGGATTATGGAGGTTTTTTAAAAAAATTTTTCTACATACTTATTAGGACAATGATTCTGAATTTATAGATAACTTTCTAATTTTTCAAATTTATTTTTAACTCGTTGTTAAAGTTAAAAATTAGAAATAAATTAATTCTTGGATTTTGTGTGAACAATTGAACAGCATTCAGATAAATTAAAAAAAATATTTTTGACACTACAAACATGTATGCAATCTATAATGCTTAATAAAGGTGGTAATAATTACAAAATTCGACGTATGGGTAAAGAAAGTCTTCGCCGAGATGGCCGTTTACCAGTTTCTATTAAAAGCAGCGAAGAGACCTTAGCAACGGCTCGTTAAAATATTGACCATTAATTTTATTACAATATAATATTATTTTTCTATTTTAATTTATTTCCTTTTATTTGAATAAAAACACTTTGCTTTGTAAAATGTTAACATTATTTTGGAACAAAAAAATCAATAAAAATGTTAACCTTTTTTTCGTAACGGAGGTAGTATCTTTTTTTATTTTAAATTAGGGGACTAAAGTAGATTTTTGATTTTTTTCCTTGACGGCCTGGCCAAACTGCTAGAAATAGGGAGCTAAAGTTCGGTACGTGGGTTCCTCCTCCAACGCAGACGTCCGCTACGACGGTATTTTTGGAAATTCCTACCGGGAGTGGTAAAAAAGAAAAATGTTCCTCCTTGATGACGTAACCTGAAATTTTTAATATGTGGAAATGAAATTGTTTTTATGTGATGTTATTAATTTACTTATATTCGGCATTTTTTCTGATTTCGGCAGTGTAAAATGTCCTTTGCAATTAAATTTTTGTCGAATTGCATCTGATCGTGCTTTCTTTAGCGCTTTTGTATCACCCAAAACTCGCAATATTTTCGGTTAGTGCTTTTTATAAAAAGCCTAGCGGCTTTGTCGGTTTCTGTGTTTTATTTAGCGCTTTCAGCACCTTTATGGTAAAACTTTTATTTTGATACAATTTTATCTAAATTAAATGTTTCGTTATTATTTTTATAATTATGTGATATTAAATTATATTTTACCATAATAATGGTTATAAATATTTGGTAGTATAAATTAGTGGAAAAGTACCTGCGCTTTCAATAGCTGTTTCTGGAGGGCGCTTTTAACTAATCTTTATTAGCTTTTTTCCTATTTGTAGGTACATGTTTATTTTTATAACAAAAAAAAAACCGAAACCAGTTTTAACCGGTTTCTTGGAAGAAACCATAACCGAAACCGGTTTTTTAAAAATAGTAATTTACGAACAAACCGGAAACCGGTTTTCTAAAATGGCCGGTTTTTTGGACACTCTACTGTGGAGCTTCAACTAATCATATATTGAAATTTGTTTGTTACACAGAAGAGGAAATATTCAAAAAGTTCAAAGGTACAAGCATTTTAATTTTAGCAAAAAAGATAATTTTTTTTCTTATTTGTATAATGTACTAGTTAAAAAATTAACTGGTTACTGCATTTAGAAAACGACAAATTTTATATTGAAATATCGTAACTTGAAATATCTTAATTATTTTTAAAAAAATTGTGTGAATTTTTTTAAAAAATTTACTTTTGTCTATCCAAGTTACACGCACCCAATTTTAGGGCCTCCTATAGACTTGTCTGAAACTTTGAGTAGTTTAAAATGATCATTAGGCAAAATAAAAGAAGAAGAAAATCATAGTAAAACATTAACAAATAGGAGAAAAATGCAATGTCCCAAGGTACACGCTATCCAAGGTGCACGACATTCCCCTATATAAAATCTGATCAAATTATATCGCGCCACTATTCGGATATATTTATATCTAATATTATCAAATTATAACTGAATTGATGCAAACTTATGAAATTATAAGGGCCCATTTCTCGGATAAAATTGTATAAAGACTCATGTTAAATTACGTATGACTATATAAAGCCCCACATAAAACAATATTGTTTTACTTAAATTTTTGTACCTTATGTAATGTCTCGGTGTGTATTTTTCAATCCAGCATTTTCTTATTGCGGACAACTGAAGAGTGGGGGTGATGCAAACAAAACAATTGTATTGTCTATCATGAAAATGATCAATTAACCCTTTTGAAACAACAAATAAAATCGAATATGACAATATCATAATAGAATTTGGACTTAAGGTAGAACAATATACTAACTAAATATATTATCGTATTTTTGTCAAAAATTGTATGAAATGAGTCGAAAAGAATGGTGTTAACATACTTTTACGATAACTTCAATGTTTGGGCGTCTATAACACAATATTATAGGAATATTTTAATATAAATTTTTAACCCTAAGTAAACCATTTTAATGGGTCATTAGAGCCCTTTTATTAGAGAGTGGAATATGTGACTATAAACATCAACAGTTTTTGGTTTTACTCGGTAGACCTCCCACCGACGCGAACCCACTGTTCATACTAACATTTGCATACCTTTAAAGGTAAATGTAAAATCATGCCTAATATTCTTAAAAAAATATCAAAATAGAGCTGATTTTATTTTTCAAACGCGAATACTGAAGCGGCCTATAGAAAATCAAGCATGCTGTACAACATTGTAAAGTCATGTAATGTCTTGTTTGATGGAAATTACAAAAACAAATATACGGAGTCATCAAGGCAAGTTATACATCATGCTTGATAGGCCCCATGAAAATTATACGTGCTGAAAGAATTTGGAGAACATATGTATTTTCAGCAAAGACACCAACATTTATCTAGTTTTACAATCATGGTTTCGGGAAGAGCAATTCTAATATGTTACAGCCCAGTCAGAAATCGCCAGTGGTATAAAAAATCAAGCACTGGCATACCACTGGGTAACCACGGTGTTAAAAATAAATGACTGGCAGAACACTCATTTGGGACGCTTTGCCAGTATTTGTTTTACAAAAATTTCGGTGGTTTATAAAAAAAAACCACTGGCAAAGAATTGGCTTCGAGTGATATGCCAAGGTTTGCAACCAGTGGTTATCCAGTGCTACCTAGCCAATGCTACCAGGCGTACAAAAATCAATTCACTGGTAGACCAATGATTTTATAAAAATGCTAACGCTTCGTTAAAAAATGTTTGTAATCAGAAGGTTCCGAGTTCAAATCCGGTTGCAAGCAAAAATTTTTTTTTTGATTTTTTTTAATTTAAAATTTTTTTTGTTTTATAAAATCAATTTTTTTGTTTGTGGGAAAGCTCCTTCAAGACCAACTTTTTATTTGCCCTCCCAACACTGGCATACTAGTTACAAAAAATTCTTTGCCAGTACTAGCATTTTGGCACAGCCAGTAGTTGTCCAGCTGTTATCATTCATTTATGTGTTTAGCCACCAAATATTATATGTCTCGATAGCTCAGTGGGTAGATCAATCGTCTGCCAATCTGACGGCCTGGGTTCAAATCACGGCAGGACCAAAAACATACATATGAACTTTTTTTAAATTTTATTTTCCGGCGCTTTTTGAACAGCCGGTCCTCTTGTCTAATGATGTTATCATTTTGGGAATGGGAAAGCACTTTTTGCCAGTACTTGTACCACCGCTTTCCCGTTTGTATTTTTCTGACTGGGAGTGTTAGTCTTTGACAATTTCTTATGTATTTTGACACATAATTTGAGATAGCTGTAGATTTGTGTATCCACGATATACACAACTATTTGACTATTTCTACCTGGTTAACAAACTGTTTGTTGGATTCTAGTCTTGTAAATTGATTAGAAACTGTAATTGCTGATCTCATTGGCATTTATGTTTTGTCAAAATTTTTAAAATTTCAGTTTTTGCAAGAAATCAACTAACAACATCAATATCTATCTACTGTCAAAATTTCAACGTATTCCGATTACTCTTTCATCTCGAAAACCACATTTGAGACCATTTTCGTGATAGTGTAGTGGCTACCTTTGTATCAGCAAAAAGTTTCTGAAAAATGGTATTAACTCAAAAACAGATTTTTTTTGAAATAATTGCAAAATTTAAAAGAAAAACAATGTAAATATATTTTCAAATGGAATTTGCTTACTATGATATATTCGGATTTTCAAATTCTCCTGAAATGTAACCACTAGGGCGGGTCAAATTGTATGGAAACAAATTTTTTGATATTGCGTACTCGATTTTTCGAAAGCTTTTAGCATGGGGAAAAAAATTTCCACTACGACATATCAAAAAAATCATTTTCGAGGCTCCCAAATTTAAATTTTTTGCAATTTTCTAATAAATTTAGATTAGCGCCATCTTGAGGTGGCTTTTTGAAACAACTAATAAAGTTGTAAACAATATAACATTACAATCTTTCCAGAAAGGTATTACTTATGAAAATCGGATAAAAAATGTGGCAACTAGAGGTAAAAGTAAATAAGTAAAATTATTTTCTCTTTGTTGTCATCAACATCATTATCATCATTTCTCATCATTATCATCATTTCATCATCAAGCAGAAAATAATTTTACTTGCATACTTTTACCTCTAGTTGCCACATTTTTTATCCGATTTTCATAAGTAGTACCTTTCTGGAAAGGTTGTAATGTTATATTGTTTACAACTTTATTAGTTGTTTCATAAAGTCACCTCAAGATGGCGCTAATCTAGCATTTATTAGAAAATTGCAAAAAATTTAAATTTGGGAGCCTCGAAAATGATTTTTTTGATATGTCGTAGAGGAACTTTTTTTTCCCCATGTTAAAAGCTTTCGAAAAATCGAGTACGCAATATCGATTGCTAAATCGACACACCCTAGTAACCACAAACAGTTTTTCACTAAGTTAAGTTTTGAGTTAATACCCTCTTGTTGATCAAGTGCGATATATTGGGATTATAATTGTTTTAATCAATGCCAGTGAAAATAAAAGCAATCGTAATAAAATCAAAATTAAATTTAAAATTCGTTCGCTCCAAAGACTTTCTTTTCTATTATCTATTCGATTAATCTTCTAACTCATGCTATTTGCAGGTGCCTTTATTTTTATTGTATAAGGGCTAGAAATGGGATTATAAATACAGCCACCACACATTACAATTGTACTACTCATCACTACTGCTATCTATAAATCATATGTTTCTTATTATGTTCTATCTATTACGCATACATTTAGCGGCAGATGCAACATGTTGATGCAGGCATTTAGTGTGTCGTTAAGGCAACACTTCACGTTGCAAAATAAAGATAAAAAGTAAGAAAAAAGTCTGGCATCTGCTAGAAGAAAAAGCGAATACTGGATTACAGTCACACATCTTTGTACGGATACGTATAAGAAAAGAAAGAAACAAGTTACATAAATAAAAAAAAAACAGGTTCATGACCTTGACCATCACATGCGTACAATAAAACTTCACTGCATTGTTATACAACTTTTCCGAATACAGAATTATATATTTTGCATTGGAAAATAGATTCTGATAAAAAAATTAATCTAATGAATACCTAAATCATTTTTATCAAGGTGTTTTAAATTTTAATATTTTTGCATTACTTCTTCGTGCCCGATTTTTAATTAAATATTGAGAGGTACATAGTGAGGTCTTTTTATATTGTTACTTCAAAGCACACCCTAGCGGAAATTTTTAAAATTTAAGTTTATAAATTTCACATAACGTCGCTCATGAAAAGTCTGAGATTTTTACAAATCTTAAGTTTTGTATTTTTTCATCTCAAAATTCCCTACAAGATTAAAGCAATTTTTCTAATACACTGCAAGCTCGATTTTCGCGACTAATTAAAAACTAGACATGTCGCGAAAACTGAATTTTGGCGATAACAGAACCCAAAATTTTATTGAAAATTTTCTTGTAGTTTTCCAAATTCGAATTGTTTTTATTGATATATTTACATTTTAAACATTTTTAGAGAAATTGGAGATTTGGAGTTGCTTTTTTGGCAAATTATTTTTTAAAATAACAGTTGATTCACGTAGTTCATACACTGAGCGAATTATGCTTCATGATATTAATGATATAATTTCATAGAATTTTTTTCGTAGAACCAATGAAGAATTTCATTATTTTTCATAACTTTTCTTTCATAAAATTTCATAATTTCATTAAAAAAATTCATTGAATTTCATAAATTGGATCTCCATAAATTTAATAAAAATGTTCAATAGTATTTACTTTTTTTAAATTTTTTTTATAAAATATCGTCATTTCCTGAGAGAATAATCTTTTTAATAATATTTTTAATTAATTTTTTATTATTAATTTTGGACTATGAATTTTTTTTATAAATCACATTAATTTTTGCGAAACTTTTTTTTATGAAACTTTTTAATTTAATGAATTCTTTCTTTAGATACATTTTGTACATCCGTAAAATATTCTACAATTTTATTACGCCTTTTGCATTTGCTAAGTACTTTTTATTTATCCACTCCAGCTTAGCAACGACAACAACCAACTATAATAAATAATAGTAAATGAAATTGCTTCATAGATTTTATGAAGCACTTCATTGGCTGAATGATTTATTCATTGGAAGAGTGGCCTATTAATTTTATGAAGAGTTTCATTAATAATTTTGTTTTCTTCATGACCACTATTGTATAAATCCTCCGATTCCGTATCTAATAATTCCATTTTCTCCTCATTAATTTCCTCATGAAATTCTTCTTGAAGAAAGTTGTTTATGTCAGCATTTGTGAAAAGATGTTCCGTACCAATTTGAGCTACAAGTGTACCAACAGTTGAAAGATGTTCGTTTTCTTCCTGAATTATATTTTGTAAATTATTTAAGGGCATGTTATCCTCTTCACTCCATTGACTACCGAATTCGAACAAGGCATTCTAGGATTTTTGGATATTGGACACTGATATTTTATCGCAGGACGTAGCTAGAATCTGAACTGCATTTTTGAGATTGAAGTTTTTTAGTTTGAGCTCCAAATTTGTTCCCTTCTCGCCAAGCAAGTGGGTGTGCAGTTGTTTTTTTTATAATTTAATATTGAAGCCAAAAATTCTCGGACCTAAAAAATATTTACTTATGAACAACTTACTTTTACTAATTGGTGAATATTAACTTACGTGGGGAACAAATTCGTGATGGAACCAGTCCTTGAATATAAATGATGTCATCCAAGTGTTACTGCTGGACTTGTATATTACAGGATTATAGAAAAAGAATTTAAAGACGCGTGGGTTTTTCGATTTTCCAACAACCAACAATTTCTGTTTGTCTGTGCAATTCGCATTTGAACAGGGCAAAAAATTATTCGCTCTTTACATATTTTTCTTCCGGGAGCCGTTTTCTTCTTACATGTGACAAGAGTGTGATGTGGAAGCATCCTATATATAATATAAACCGGATTCGTCGGCATTGTGGATTTGGTGAAGAGTCAACCCATGCTCATCAACGTAATCCTTAAACACTTTTCACAAATGGACCAATAAGATGAGGTTTCGAAGTCAATTTCTCGCCCGTAATTTTTAAAAATCTAATTCCATGTCGACACTTAAATTTCTTCAGCCATCCCTCACTGGCATTGAAACCTGAATTGGTTTGATAAATTTTGGAATACAAATGACTGGCTTTTGATCGTAAAATATCTGCTGATATGTTTTCCGTTTGTTTTACAAACCACTAATAGAGAATTTTTGCCATTCTTGGGTGCTCAGCTTTCTTTAAGGTGCAACGTTTGCCAGGGCCACTTTCTGTTGTACGTACGGACTTTTTTAATGAATTTTCTTGCTTTATGATGCGGTAAACCGATGACTTATGCAACTTGTAATTCACGCAAATTTATGGAATCTCCACTTTTAAATTTTTTTAAAATCTCTAATTTTTGAGAAATCGTTGGCATTAAAATATGTTGAATTTTTCCCATATGAGATGTATTTACACAACAAATGACACAAATAAACTGATAAAATTGAAGATCACAATCATCCAAAAAGGTTAATATACCAAAAGACAGGGATTTTCCTCTTTTGGTTATAGACATTGTAATCAAATTTAAAAAAGCAGATAAAAGTCGCGAAAATAGAACCCATTTTTCGTAAACTGTGGCGATTATAGAACCTGCAACATTAAAAATTAAGCCGTCGCAATAACCGGGTCGTCGCGATAACCGGGCCGTCGCGATAATGGGTAGTCGCGAATACCGAGCTTGCACTGTACATACGAAAAACAGTGCAACTTACAGTTTTTATGGTCATGTATAATGCAAATAAAAATGGGTACAACTTTTTAAATATCAACCAATATAACGCAAATTTTTAGTGAATTATTTAATTTTAATAAATTACTTATATACAATTAAATAGAGTTTGCTGTTCGGTTTTAATCGAAACCGAAACCGCGGTTTTCCAAGCCTCAAAACCGAAAACCGACAAAAAATAAGTCGGTTTTTAACAAATACTAATTAACTAATTAAAATAATTATTTAAATTGCATAATATTCAATATTGAATTTCGAAAAGGCTCAGCTCCTATTTTACAAAATTTTGTATTTAATTGTAATGAACATTTTCTCCATTAAAAACTGCTTTAAAGAATTTTTTGTTTTTGTTATTACGGATAACATAAACTGGGGCTTAATATTTTAGTAAAAAAATTGCACCAAAAAGTCAAGTGGTTTAAGAGATATTGAGTTTCATATATTCAGTTACGATTTTCACCGCGTATTTTGCAAAAAGTCTTATTTCGTATTCCGCGAAATTTATAAAACTTTAACTTTATACTGTTTTAAACAAATTGCTAGAATTTAAATTTGAACTCTTTAAAATACAACTAAAGTGGATGAAAAAAGAAAAAAAATTAATTTATAACGGGTTTCCGGGTTTATTCTCCCGGAAAGGTTCCGAAACGGCGTTATTGCCTTTAAATATTCGAATGAGAAATTCAACCGAATTTTAAAAGATATCTGGGACGTATTAAACTATTTAATTTTTATACATATTTAATTATCATATATTTAGTTAGAATATTGTTATATATAATTATTTTAAAACAATTATATTAATATCACAAGAAAACCGAAAAATAACCGAAACCGCGGTTTTTATAATTAGAAAAACCGAATCCGCGGTTTCCGAATTTTTCGGTTTTCAGCAAAATCTACAATTAAAGGAATTCCGCAAATGCTAATAATTTTACTATGTTAATAAAAATTTTATGGACAATTTAAAAAAATATGCACTTTTTTTAAATTCAGAACTAGAATTTTCTGCGTAGAAATTTTAATAATATATCATTTTTATTTGGACTACAAGTAATGACACAAACTTGCATTCTACAGTATTTTAAAATACATAATAATGAGTTACCGATATCTAGTTACTTATTCCGCTATTTCAAAACCAAAATAACCATACTTGTGTGCAGGAAGTAGGGTTGCCAGATGGCCTGGAATGGCCTGGATTGTCCAGTTATTTTGGGTCTTGTCCATTTACCAGCTAAAATACAATTTGTCCAGTTGACAAAGAATCTCTTTAATTTTCAAAAATAATTATGTTACTAATTATATATTTTTTTAATACTACATTTATACTTGAGAAAAAACTACCTAGTTTTTGTAGAAAACTAGTTTTTGCTTGTATGCGTTTCTGATAACTTCAAAAAGTTTTAGAAATATCAAACTTCATTGATAACGACATGTTGTGCACTAACTTCTGCTGCTTGCGAGAAACCTTCGATAATTTGCCGAAAGGTATTCAAATTGATAAGATATAGTGAAATTTTTTCATAAATGCGATAAAAATAACGTATAAATTCTATATAAATTGATCTCGTTTGTTTTTTTTTTCCATAACAATTAGCAATGCTTTTTGTGAAATACTTTTAGTATTTTAAATAATCTATACTCACAAGAAAGGAATAGAATGTCCTCCGACCTAATAACGGCTGAAATTTTAATAAGAATAAATTTTGGAGAAAGTTGCAAAAATTTTCAAACATTTTTGCTTACAACCAAAGCAAAAGTGCTATTAAATTCTGTAAATAAAAATACAAAATATATGTGGCAAAAAAAATAGTTATACTTTTTCATATGCCCGGGTAAAAATTTTAATACGGTGTCTTATATAATTATATCTTATTTGATAAATTCCCACATACAACTTGATCCGAAAAATGGGTCGTCCACATATGTCTAATTATATCAAATTAGATATAATTTGATTCAATTTTATCCGAGACTTGTCCATATCCAGGACATCAAATTATATATAATTCGATATAAATATATCTGATTTTATATAATCAAATCAGATAGTAGGTAGGCTGTTTATGACTACAAGTTATGCTTAACAGCTATTAAGTTGACAATTGAAATTTAGTTGAAACAATTTCAAAGTTACAAATTTTATAAAATAAAACATAACCAGATATTTAAAAAATTTCCTACAAAAGTTGGCTGTGTTTTATAAAAATGCATTTTGCAAATTTCGTTAATACACACGTATGGTCATATATGATTCATGTATGGGGATTTATGTATCCATGTATGGTCATGAATGCATGTTTATGAGCACGCACGCACATACATTTAACCTGTATGGATCCATATATGTCGATTTTTAGCTGGGGTATTAAGATTCAACTTAAAAAAAGAGAATAAAAAAATTAAAAAATTCATATCTTTTTGTTAAAAAAACGCCCTCTTGAAAATTTTTGGATCTTTTGAGATAAGTTACAAGTTTTATTTAAAAAAATTTAGCAAAAAAAATAGGTTTTTGAGTTTTTGATTTTTTAAAATTTTAAAATTGAAAAAATTTTAATTTTTTTTATTTTTCAATATTTTTGTTTTAATTTTTTTTAATACGGCTAAATATCCTCTTTAAAACGAGCTAAGAACCATTTTTGTAGCTATTAAAGTTTTCGAGATATTTCAAAAATAACCTCGTAACAAAGCAAAAAATTAGAAAAATTATGACATTTTTTGAAATTTTAAATATTGCATAACTTTTGAAAAAAAAAACTTGTAATTTTTTTATTTGGCAAAACTTCGTTATATGAAAGAAAAGTTCTGACGAAAATTCATCCAAATCGAAGGGGTCGAGTCCAACATTGGTCGATTTGAGATGGAATGACCCATATATTAATTTGAATAAAAAATATATTGTTTTAACAATTTGTTTCATCAAAAAGTAACAAAATATTTATGTTGATTTCACTTACTACTTTTGGTTCAGTGTAGAGAAAAAAATAATAGATGTGTTAAAAACATGTGATTTTCGTTATAATATGAAATAAATAAGTAAAAGTATTTGAGTTTACTTCTCCAAATGTTTGTCACTTCGAAAGTTACCATATATATAACCTTAAATCTACATTATAACCTAGAGACAACCCCATAAAGACAATCTGATGAAAGTGCTTGATTACACTTGAAAATGCATTAATTGTCAACCATTGGTTCTGGGAAAGTTTTTTTCATAAGTTTTTTCTCTATTTGTTGTAAAATACATTGTAAATTCTATTTGGAATTTGTCATATTTTATCTTAAAACCGAACAAAAATAATTATACGTCAGTGTGGCACCATTTGCGAAAAAGGTGACAAGGAGGAGATAGGAAGATAAACAAAAAATCTAAAGTAGAATGTTTGTATGTCTGTTTGATCACTTCTGAGAGTAAAAACGATAACAGAAAGCTGAATAGGAAAGAAAACTATGAATTAGGCACACTATGAGCATGGCCTTACGTGGGTGAGATAGCTAAGCTCGATTCCTACAGCCGACAGGTTGTTGAAAAAATTAGCATATAGAGACAATCTGACAATAAAATATAAACAATAATACAATTTAATGGAAAATCCCTGAAGAAGCCTGTCCAAAAAAAAAGCCAGAAACTAAATCTAGTCGGAATTGCAAATTAATAATGTATTCATAACTTTGAAAAATGTTTATTCTACTTCTTAACCTCAAACCTACTTAATTAAAATTAATAAGAATGCATATTAATTACTACAGTAATTGCATTTGGTCTATATGATGCGTTTGAAAAAAAAAACAACACTTTACTAGGAAAATAACACTCATTGAAACAATATTCAGATCAACTAAAATCTACGATAAAAAAAGTATGATAAATATATTAATAATTTGATTACCGTAATCATGTATGGAAGTAGGGAACATATTCTTTTAGCCGTGATCTTATTGCAATCATATTTTTTTCTACGTGTGCATTTAAAATATTGAGTGTTTGAGAAACTGTAAATTTAAAACTATATATTCAACTCCGAATATACTTGAGGCCTGGGATTTACTTGAGGCTATTAAAAAGTTGTGATGAGGTAGAGGAAATCTAAGCTCTAAGCCCCATACATATATTTCAACAGTGTTATTATATTTGGTAATACTTGTATATAAAAAATTAAAAACGTATTTACGAAAATTCACTTAACTATGACAGAGGAAAATATGAAAAATGGAAAACATCGAAAGCTACATACGTATAAAAACATATTTCGGTTTAAACATTTACCAAGTGTGTATGTATGCCGTAGTTACTGGATTTTGAGCGTCATAAATAGGGTTTGGGATTTCCCGGACTTTTTCATTTCCCGTGAAACGGGAATAAAAAAATAATATTTTTGAACAAAACAGGTAATGAAAACTACCTATATAAGAAATATTTGTTAAAAAGAAACACTATTTCAGTACAAATTCAGTGTGTGTAGTGAGAATTCAAAGTAAAAAATATCAGAATGTTGAACATTTGGTTTCACATAAATTCCCGAGTAAAAAAAATTGATCTCGCGCAATATCTAATTATATCCAATTTGATATTGTTTAAGATCTGCTGTAATATCTAGCTGATCCAATTAGATCTCAAAATTGGGTGTATCCAATCATATCGTATTAGATCCCATTGTATATATGGGGATAAACTAAGATCAAGTTATATCTCAAAATTGGGAGGTCCAGTGATATCTTTGGGGATAAACCTAGATCTATTTTGATCCGAAAATTGGCGGATCCAGCTATATATTTGCGGATATTTTTAGATCTAATTTGATCCGAAAAATGGCGGATCCAATTAGATACAGCTATATATTTGGGGATAAACTTAGATCTAATTTGATCTCAATTTTGGCAGATCAAATTAGATCCGGCAATATATTTGTGGATAAACGTATATCTAATTTGATCCGAAAAAGTGGCAGATCGAATTAGATGTAGCTATATATTTGGTGATAAACTTAGATCTAATTTGATCCAAAAAATGGCACATCTAATTAGATCCAGCAATATATTTGTGGATAAACTTAGATCTAAATTTATCCGAAAAATGGCAGATCGAATTAGATCCAGCTATATATTTGTGGATAAACTTAGATCTAATTTGATCCGAAAAATGGAAGATCGAATTAGATCCAGAAATATATTTGGGGATTAAGTAAGATCTAAATTTATCCAAAAAATTACAGATAAAATTAGATCCAGTAATAACTTCGAGATTGCGTAAGATCTTAACTTTTCCGATAAATTGCAGATCGAATTAAATCCAGTGATATATTTGGGGATTTGGTAGGATCTTAATTTATCCCATAAATTGCAGATCGAATTAGAAACAGCAATATATTTGGAGATTGACATCTGAAACTATCCAGAAAAATGACAGCTAAAATTAGATCCCGCATTATATTTGGGTACTACGTAAGATCTCCATTTATTTGGGATTAACTAAGATCCCAGACAGATATTGACAATAGTTCAAAAAATAATACACTGGAAGAGCACTGATTTTATAAAAATTACAATATTTTGTTAAAATAAGGTTTAAACTCAGAAGGTCTCGAGTTCGATACCTTTCACGGCTATGCATTTTTTTTTTATAAAAATGCGCATTCTCCTTGCTGGTCTTATCGAAATTTTTTCAATAATTTTTATTCTTTGTAATTTACTTGTAAAAATTGTATCATCTTTCTTTGATTTGAAAATAATTTAAACAGAAAGTGATATTAATTTATGATCTTGAGTCAAACTAAAATAACATTTATTTACTTAAAAATAACAGATCAACTAAAAACATTTCCCCCATTCAAAAGAATTTCTTTTTATAAAATTATAATTTTATTTTCTATAAATGTTTTTATAAAATTATATTTTTTTTATTAAATTGAATTTTTTTTAAAAAATAATTTTATTTACATATTTTTAACGCTCTACACCATTTCCAATTGTATCAATTGTTTTTAAGATTTATCAATTGTATTTCAGAAATAATCAATTGAATTTCAGTTTTATCAATTGTATTTCAGAACTTATCAATTATTTTTCAGATTTATGAATTGTATTTCAGAAATAATCAATTGAATTTCAGTTTTATCAATTGTATTTCAGAAATTATTAATTGTATTTCCGAAATTCACAACTGTATTTCAGAAATTATCAAACTGTATTTCAGAAATTATCAATTGTATTTCAGAAATTATGAAATGTAATTTAGAAATTTTTCTCTATTAACTATGATAAACCATCAACAAGTTCTGAAATAGATTTGATTATTTCTGAAATACAATTAATAAATTTCTGAAATACATTCCATAATTTCTAAAATACATTTAAAATTTCTGAAATACAATTAATAGCATCTGAAATACAGTTAATATTGTAGTTGCTGATGAGTTACCATATATGATGGCACCATATATGACAATATATTGTTTAAATAGCACCAATATGGAGCTTTGTATGGTAATATATAACTTAGATTCATCCATATACCATTTGATCCGAAAAATTGCCCGCTAAAATTGTATCAGTTCTTATTTGTATCAGTTGTTATCTAATTACATCAGTTTAGATCTGACCTGATTAAATTATGTGTTAATCAGATGAAATTGTATCAGATTTTTGACCTGATACAATTTTATTGGTTTATATTACATGGTATCAGTTTAGGTCCAAATAGATATATTTGTATACACAATTATATAGTTATATCCCAATTTTGACCTGATATCAGTTTAAAACTTTGATACAATTGTATAAGGTAAATATCGGATACAATTATATTTTATTTATATAAAATTTAACCAATTACGATCAAACCGATAAAATTGTATCAGGTCAAAAATCTGATACAATTTCATCTGATTAACACATATTTTAATCAGGTCAGATCTAAACTGATACATTTAGATAAAAATTGATAAACAATTTATAAAAATATATCGGGCTATTCTTCGGATGAAACTGTATATTTATACAGATATAACTTATGTAACTATTTTTCCTCGGGTTGTTTAAATGATACGATATATCAAAGTATATGGTACTATATATGGTAGCATATATTATCATATCTGGAACTGTATTGAAAATGTTATTCATGCGGTCCCATATATGAGCATATATTGTTTAAATGGCACCATATATAATAATATATGGTTTAAATGGAACCATATATGGTAATATATTGCTTAAATAACACCATACATAAATATATATGGCACTATACATATTTTCTTATATTATCATATCTGGAACTGTATTAAAAATGTTGTTCATGAGGTACCATATATGAGCATATATTGTTGAAATGGCACCATATAAGATAATATATGGTTTAAATGGCACCATATATGGTAATATATTGCTTAAATAACACCATATATAAATATATATGGGACTATATATGGTAGCATATATTATCATATGTGGAACTGTATTAAAAATATTGTTCATGAGGTACCATATATGGGTATATGATGTTGAAATTGCACCATATATGATAATATATGGTTTAAATGGTACCATATATGATAATATATGGTTTGAATGGCACCATATATGCTAATATATGGTTTGAATGGCACCATATATGATAATATATAGCTTAAATAACACCATATATAAATATATATCGCACTATATATAGTACCATATATTATCATATCTGGAACTGAATTAAAGATTTTGTTTATGAGGTACCATATATGACCATATATTGTTTAAATGGCACCATATATGATAATATCTAGTTTAACTGTCACCATATATAATTATATATTGTTTAAATGATACCATATATAATTATATATTGCTAAAATGCCACCATATATATTAAGATATAGTTCTATATATAACTATATATGCAATAAGATCAACCATGTTATATAATATATAGTTATATATGCCATATCTAATATTATGAAGGCCGATATCTAATTAGATGAAATTATATATGGCATAATATAAGGAAAATTTTTCGGAAAAAACGTCATATATAATTATATATGGATATACATAACCACATGTCTAATTATATATTGTAATATATGCCACATATGATTATATATAATTTTTTTTACTCGGGTTACTCTAAGCACTGCCAAATGAATTGCATGATTCCAGCAGAAAGCACCCACTACTGGATTGTCGGAAACAAACCGTTTCATCACATTCGGCCCATTAGATATGGTGGCCACAATGTTATTTTCCAAATACAAATAAAAAACTTCTAGTCTTATTTCTACAATTCTTCTTATTTCATCAGCATTACATCTTCCTGACATATAAACCAACCGCAGGTTATAAAATGAATTATTTCCGTTTATACATATGTTCAAATATCTCTTTTGTGATATTCTTGTCCATTCATCTAAGAATATAGTAAATCTCCTATTGTTAGAAATATTGCTCAATATTTGTTTTATCATGATATCTTTTACATGATTGTAGTAATTTAATATAATGTTCTTTACATCGGTTTCATCTTTATTGCAATGCCAGGTTTTTATTATAAAAACTTTCTCGATTAAACGAAGATCTAGTTATGGTGCGGATTGACTGCGGCTAATTTGGATACCATTTCAGGAAATGTTTGCCCTACCATAAAACCTTTAATGCCTATTCAGCTTACACTTTTTTCTTCGGGTACTTTGCTAATTTTAGCTGAAACGTTATTCTTGTTGTTGTTTTCTTCAAGAGAAGTTGCATGATCATCAATTTTTTTTTTTTTTTTTTTTTGTGAACCAAATTTAGATGTCGGATAACCAAATTTAGATACCACCGTTAACCATTAGTCTTTTCTTTTCATATTTATTAATGAAAACGTTACTTATAAAATTATTGACCCTTAATATAAAGGAGTATTTTAAATTTAAAGTCGACTTTATTTTTAATCAAACGGTTTTGTTCATTTTGAATATGAAAAAAACCTTACAAAAATATTTATATTTTCAAATATTTTGATTGCTTAAAAATAAATTAATCAATCAGAATGCTCCAAAAATAAACCAAGTCAAGGTATACTGCCACCCAATATTTTAACTAAAGTCGACTTTACCTAAATTATAAATTTGAAAAATTTAGATAGTAAGGGCGATTATTTGTAAGAAACAAAGCTATATCTTCATATTTCTTTTAAACATTTTACCAAGTTTTTAGGTTTTACTACTTAAATTTTGAATAAGTTATTTTATTTCTGTGTCAAATAAATGTATTCCCTTTTAAAAGATTTTAACAATGACATTTTTGTTTTGGTATTTAAAATGTTTTTTATGACTAAAATTAATAAATCCTATTCGAAACAAAAACAATTTAAAAAATTTAATATTTTATAATTTCCCGTTTTCCCGGGAAAAATATATTATTTTCCCGGGAATTCCCGTCAAACTTTTCCCGGGATTTCCCGGGAATTCCCGAACCCCAAACCCTATATGTGAAACAAAAAAAAAAAAAAAACCAAACGATAAACGTTAAAATGGTCGGTCATTTAAATGCCACGCAATGAATGTCAGTCATCAGTAGAGGCGAAAATGGAAAATAAAAACTCTCGAAAAGAGACAGACAAAATGCATTCTTTGTATATGGGGATATATACCCATGGTAGAAATATGTCAACAATTATATAATATTATATCCTATACTATAAAAACTTTATGAAATTCTACTTTATATATTGGCATGTACTAGCGAACCTGCACACAGCAATACGCTAATAGAAAAAACTGTAAAAATCAAAGTTGAAACTACTAAAAAATAGTTAAAATTTGCCTTGTAGAAAATACTGCTGAAATTAGTAGATTCTTTTTGTTAAATATTAGTATGACAGGAGCAGCAAAAAATAAAATTGTTAAATATACAAAATTTTAGTTATATTTTAGTTAAATTAACAACCTAACCTGCTAAAATTAGCAAGAAAATTTCTACTAATGTGTATCAAAATTTTCTGCAGATTTGACAGTGTTTTTTCTGCAAGGTAATTTTTGACAAATCCTTGGTAACTTTTGCCGTTATTTTTACAGGATTATTTCTATGAGTGTACTTATAAACTTACACACACATACACTATGCCGAAAAATAAGTCGAAATTTTAAAACAAAATTAAAATATTTACTTTTTAAGGCACACATTCCTAAAAGCAGCCAAATGCGTTTCTTATGCCATCGAAATTTCGAGCAGTACAAAGAATTTGTTTGTACCAACATTAAACATATTGTTGCAATCCAATTATTCATTAGTTTTATCTGCAATATTCATTTGTTTACTAATTCAGATTCACTAATATTCGTAAAAGATGTGTTCAGCTAATTTTAAACTGAAAATCTCAAAACTTTTTCAGCATAGTATATTCGTACATTCACCTACATAAATACTTACATAAATCCATAAACTCAGGGTTGTTTAACTATTCATAGGTCTTGGCTTGATTGGTCAGTTTATCATTATTATATTTTTTAGGTTTTTATTTAGGGAACTATCAATCCATCGTAAAAATTTTGTGTACAAAAAATAATGACAAAAATAAAATGCTAAAAATGCAACAATACAACTAAAAACTTTTGTATACTTAAAATGCATTTCGTGTAAACAAAAAATTCATAGTTTTTTTGTTACCCCACACATTTATAGAACAAAGAGATTGTTCTAGTAGTAAGTATTTTAGTCGTCAACCATAGTGGGGGAGTTTATTTGTACGTCTATAAAAAATGTGATTTTTTTTGTTTATTTTTTGCTAAAACGCTTAAATTACAGATATTAATTTTAGTTCACCAAAACTATATGTATTTGCAATAATAATAACAATTGACAAAGGCTTTAAAAAATAATTTTATAAATTTTATGTAATTATGGATAAAATGCAAAGAGTTAAATTACAACGTAATGTAAGAGTAAACCTAAATTTTTAAATTTATTTCAGATAACACAGAACGACAAAAAATATTGATAAAACTAAGGCCACTGCATTTTAAAAGAATTAAAAAAAAACGAATTTTTAAAAGTCTTAAAAACTTTTTAATTTACTTTACCTATCAGCACTCTTGGCTCTGTTAGAAAATGGACTCTAACTTAGCGAATTCTAATGATTACCCAGTCAAAATATACAAACGGGAAATCGATCACTTTACCAGGTGTTACAATGGGAAAACAAAATATTCACTTTGGCAAAACGAATAAATTGGTGGTCTAGAAATAGATTTTCCAAAATAAAATTCAAACAAATTTCATATGTATTTTTTTTTTTGCTTTTGACATGACTAGAGCCCTACCTACTGAGCTAATGACCCATATAATAATTATGACAAGTTTGTTTTGTATTTTTCATTAAATTCTATTTTTCCAATTATTTTGTAAAAATGCAATTTTACTGATCCTTGACAAAAAAGCCAGTTTGGGTTTTTTTTTACTTTTCATTAAAAACATGCAATAAAATACAATGAAACCCATTTTTTTGCATATAAATTTTCGACAAAATTTCCAAAAAAAAATTGTTTATTTTTTTAAAGGAATTAAATGTGCTAAAATCTCAAACGTATGTAACAATTTGTGAAAAATAATCTGTTGAAGGCATGTCTATCCGCATTTCATTCTTGCCTAAGGAAATCGAAAGGGGACGATGAGAATTTCTCGTTTTCGTCTAGGAGCGGTATTAAACATTTAAAATATCAAACAAAAACAACAACAAAATTTTTTACCACAATTTGCTTTGTCATCTTCCGATACACTACTCTGTTGTTTTGACAGATCTAGCAATGTAGTGACATCCATTCATGTATAAACAACAATAGAAAATAATGTGTTTTCTAAAGTGTCAGTAACATTTAAATTTGCACAAGCACTTGCATATTAGTTTTTTTTAATATATTTTTATCGGCATATACATTAATTGCATTAAAGGAATTAAATGTGCTAAAATCCCAAACGTATTTTAAAAATTGTGAAAAATAATCTGTGTTTTTAATGTTGGTAAAAATAAAATTCCATATTTTTTACATCACCGAAAATTTTAAATCTTAAAAATTATGCTAATTTATGCCGAGTGTACTTTAGCTGTTCAACTGTGAATTCCTTTATTATTGTTTTTTGTTGAAAATTATTTACAAGAATACTTAATTCAACTAGTATTTATTTTAATTTTTGGAATAAGCATGTCATTTTTCTTGGCAATTTTTCTGTTTTTCGTGCCTTTCTAAGTGCTAATTTAAACCCTTATTCTAAACTTTATAACAAGAACAATATTGTGACAACGCTGAGGTGAATGGTCGGTGTTGTCACAAGTTTGTCAATGTTCTAAAGCTTAGAATAAGGGTCTAAAACTTTTGTTTTGCCATTTTCAACTTCAACAAAAACATACAAAATAATAACAGCTGGATAAGTACTAGTTGAACAAAATGCTAGCAGTGACAAAATGTTTGCAGAAAACAGAAAAAGGTGGTCTTAAAGGATTCCATAAGCAAAATATCAATTTTATGAAACATGATTTTGTACCATTGGCAATTTTTGACCGGATAGTACTGGATAACCACCTATTGCAAACGCCGGCATAGCACTCTAAACCAATTTTTTGCTAATTGTTTCTTATAAGACACTGAAACAAATACTGTAAAACGCTTTTGCCAAACGCTGTAAAAGCGTCCTAATATAGATTGCTACCAATCATTTAATTATACATCACGATTACACATTGGTATGCCAGTGCTTGATAGTTTCGAGTTTAATTTTCTAAATCGCTTGTAGGGTGCTAAAGTAAGAAATAGAATAAGGACGTGTTCTATTCGTACAAATCCTACAGCAAATCTTTCTTTGGTTCCAAAGTTTCTGTTAGTGCATTTTTCCTGCTTTCTTAGAAGTAATTCAGAACAACGTAAAAGATCACTTCGTTTAATGCTTCCATTGCGCATACAATCGGGACCAATTTTCGATCCGCAGTATAGTTTGGAGACATTTGCATACTTTGGGGACTGTCCTCAAACTCCTCATAGGCCTACTGAATACTTTGAACACATTTAAGACTAATATACTGCATGGTTTGCGAATATTTTTCGCTATGTCCTCGAAGTATGAGTAACATTTACATATACATATATTTATACGGATTTTTAGGAGTAATTCTGAACAACATACAAAATTTCACTTAATAATTGCTTCTAAAGAATTATTGCTCTATTTGATACTAAGAAGAGATTTGGATAAAGTTTTTTTCCAATTTGTTTATCCACATTTTTTGAATTTTGTTATTTATCACTAATTAATTTATTTAAATTAAAAGTAAAAAAAAAATCAAAATGATGGAAAATTGCTTTTTATGAAATAAAAAAGTTTCTACTAAAAAAATACTGAATTGCAATGCACCTTTTGCACTTGCTTAATAAGTACTTTTATTGAGGAGAATTGTAACGACGGAAGTCGCTCCGCTCGTTTCTGTTTACACACATTGCGAATTATTCAGTACACAACTACTACTAACACTTAGCTGCCCAAAAGAGTATAAAAGGTAGCACATCATAGAAATCATAATCAGTTACCCAGCAGAAACATGGTGATGACAGGTCATTACCATACGGATTACCAAGTAATGATAAGTCATTACCTTTTGCATTACTTTAAAATACAAAATAATGACTTATTGATACTAAGTTATAGAAGTACTTATATATTCTTACACACTAACCACTTACTGTTAATTGATTAAATAAGTACTGATTTAGCCTTTTTTATATAAATATTTTATTTATTAAATTGTTTCAAAATAAAAAATTATTTATTTCCAATATGATCAACTATTTTACAATGTAGGGTAACCACTTATTTCCTAACTTCTGAGAAACCACTTATTCTATCTTTGTGAGTAACTACTTATTCTTTTACTATGGGTGACTCGTTATTCGCACTTTTTTTGTAAGCGAAAGGGTAATGACCACCCATGAATTTTTGGACATTGCGTAATGTAATGTTGCGAGTAAGTAGCCTGGTAAGTAGTGAAACTCTTTGTGTGGTACTTGCTCTCTTAATTATTCGGCAATGTGTGTTTTTGCTGGGTAGCTGCGGTCGTGAACGAGTAAACAAGGTAAGCTCCTCTTCTCCTCTACACTCTGTACTGGAAGCGTACCGTCTTAGGTAGCTTCTATATCCTGGAAGATCCTGCGAACATCCTTAAAGGTCCTTTCAATTATCTTTGAAGTTCCCTGAGAATATCCTTGTTAGTCCTTACGAATATTCTTGGAGGTTTTTACGAATATACTGGAAGGTCCTTACGATTATCCTTGAAGGTCCTTACGAATATCCTGGAAGGTCCTCGCGAATACCCTTGAAGGTCCTTACGATTATCCTAGAAGGTCCTTATGAATATCCTTGAAGGTCCTTACGAATATCCTGGAAGGTCCTTACGAATATCCTGGAAGGTCCTTACGAATATCATTGAATACATTCAATCTAAATTGCTTTACCAACTTTTTTAACAAAAATATTTTAGTTTAGTTTAAATTTAGCTCGTTCACAAGCGTTAACTTATAATAGAACTTTCCCAAGCTCGAACTCCAATTTCGTTGAAATTTGGATATCTGATTGAAGAGAGACATCTTTTTCTTATCGGCCCAGTCGTATATTTTGAGGATAAAAATAGACTAGGAAAACCTGAACTATCAAGTTAAATTCTTTATGCTACGATAAAACAAATGCCTAAATTTTTAGTGCTTTTGTATGGGAATGAATTTTGAAGTGGTGTCCCGCTAGGTGTGTTATTCAAATCCGTTGAAGTTATTACACTCAAATGTTGCGTATTGAAGAGATGAATACGGGAGAAATTACAAATTTTTGGAGGATCCTTTAAGGTGCTGACTAGCGTTTTAAATTATCCATAGAAGTTTATTTTCTTAACATTGGTATCAAATCGTCGATTAATTATTGAAGTGCCACACGGTCCAGAACCTCTGTTTTGTGAGGCATTAAAATGTTATGTTTATTTCCAATAACTTTATTTGCTTTTACTTTCATTAAAAAGTTAATCCTTAAAATTAAAATATTGGAAAGATTAATATTAAAAATAAAAATATAAACTGAATTTTAAAGTACATATTAGGCTGGGCCTTATTTTAAAAGTTGTTCCGAATCCCACTCCCGAATCTTTTTTGTGAGGTTATTGGAAAAACTAATTCAGAATAATATACAGCGTAAGCCCAACTTAGTTTGGTAGTAAAGTGAGGTGAAATGAGGTATCGTAAAGTAGAAATCTATTTTCAATAGATTTTCTTACGTCAAATCTACTTCCAAACTAAGTAGTTGTGTATACTATCACTAGTTGAAAGTAAACAGCTGACACGATACTTTACGATACTACCAGACTAATGAAGCCTTTAACCGAAGAATTTTTGAGCTATCCCCATAGGCGTACCTAGACCATTTTTCTGGGGTGGGCAAGGGCCCCATTTATGTTTGGCTGTTTATTTGCCTATTCTCAGACCCTTAATCTTCAAACACACTTTCGACATTATGCTTGCGATTTTTTCATACATAGAGGACTTTTAAAAATAACTCCCTCCCTTTTGATAAAATTTTCAAAATTTTCAAATGTTTTTTATAGAAAACTCTGAAAAATGCATCCTTTTTTCTAAAGAAAACCTCGTGCAGGGAATGCTATACGCTCAGAATAGTATTAAATTTTGATATTTAATTGAGAAAAGAAATCTAAGATCAACCTGTCTCATATTTTCTTCCACCTCTGACGAATCCATCCTTATCCCATATTTTGACCACTTAAATTACCGAGGTGACCAAAAACTGACATTTTCATCGTAGAATTTTTGCTTCTACAACATATTGAAATTTCCACAAAATAGTACACTCATAGAAATAAATCTGTAAAAATAGCAAAAAAATAACTAAAAATTAGTTAAAAATTATGCTGCAGAAGAAACTCTTAAATTAGCTGATATTTTGTTTTGCTAATTACAAGTAAAATAAGAACAGCAAAACCAAACCTGTTAAATTTACAGTTTTACAATTTTCTTAGTAAATATTTCTGCTAATTTAACATTATAGACTGTTATTTGCATTCAAATAAATTAAGCTTAAAAATAACAAAAAATTATAGATATAACAGTTTTTTTTTGCTATTTTTAGTCTACTAATATTTAAAAAAATTTTCTGTAGCTTTTACAATACAATTTGTCATTATTAATTAACTAAAAGTTAACTTAAATATAACTAAAATTCTGCAAATTTAACAGCTTTATTTTTGGTGTTCTTATTTTACTAGCATTTAGCAAAAAAAGCAGTTCTTTCTGGAGAATAATTTTTATCTAATTTTTAGTTGCTTTTTCTGCTATTTTTACAGATTTATTTCTATGCGTGTAATATTAACTAATTATTCCTTTAAAAAACTATTAAATCCCAGAAATATTTTTTTTATAGCCAGAACTAAGATCGATTTGTTTCTTAAATATTTCTTAAGTAAGAATTTTTAAACAATATTTCTTATTTAAGACAAAATCGATATTAGTTCTGGCTGTAAAACTGACCCTTAGATTCCAAAAAAATATCTTCCTAGGAAACTAGAAGACATTTTCCCAACTAAAAACACAGGATTAACTGATAATTAAAAAAAAATATCATAGAACTATAGAACTAAAAAAAAAACAAATCTTAGAACTATAGCAAATTAATCATAGAATTATACACAGATTTTTTTTTAAATTCTGGGGTGGGCAAAAAGCAGTCTAGGGTGGGTTTTGCCCACCCCAGACCGGCCTAAGTCCGCCAATGGCTATCTCAGGCCCTTCAAAGTTTTATAATACGATTTACAAGAGGAAAGAATTACTGACTAAATTACCTTTCTACCAAGGCATAAAAATCCAAAATCGGCTGGAAAATATTCAAGTAATTGCAATTCCTCAGACCATTGTGAAAATCATAAAAAATTAAATATAAATAAAAACATCAATTTTTTTTGTCTCTTGGATAATGTTTAAATTTGAATAATTTAGATGATAGTAATAATTCTGTCTTTTTAGCTAGCTGTGACAGATGAAAGCTAGCTGTGACAGATGAAAGCTAGCTAGATGAAAGAGATTATTTTCCGAAAATTCTGTGAGACTTCGACAACGTTAACCCTTCCTTTACCAAGGTCAAAAGTGCAATTTTTTAAAGTTTTCGATTTTTCGTGAAAGTATATCAAAACATTCTGTTGTTTTTTACGGAATTTTATGAAAGTTGTCCAAATAACTCTCTTAGCCACAAATAATAAAAAATTACAAATTAACCGTTACGGACACATGGAGTCAAAATTATCCCAAATTTTTAAAATGTAAAAAAGTGTCATTTAACATAAAAATTGATATAAAAAAATTTAATTAAAGATTTAAAAAAAAATCACAATTAACCTGTTTGATTGCATGGTGTCCAAATGACCCATTTTTTATATTAAATAATGCTGGTTGGCTGAAAAATTTATAAAAAGTTCAATCTCAATGCGGCACGTGTTAAAATTAAAATATCCGTTTGAAATTTTTACAGAATAATTTTTTTTGCCAAAAATTACAATTTAAGAGGTTCTTGATTTAAGAAAGTAAGGACCAATCTAATATATATATCCATTGCGCATACATTTGGGACCAATTTTCGATCCGCAGTATAGTTCGGAGACATTTGCATACTTTGGGGACTCTTCATATTCTTCTACTGAATACTTTGAAGACATTTAAGACTAATATACTGCATGTTGTTTCATTAAATCTATCGTTATGTGCAGCAGTATTTGGCTGATTAAGCTAAGTGGCCGATTACAACTTCAGCAATATGAGTTCGTATCCTGTCGACGGAGTTTTTGTTTTTTAATTAATAAATATTTTTTTTTAATTTTTTTTTTATAATTTTTTTAAATTATTATTATAAACAAAATAATTCGAATAATATCATAGGATAAATTGTGATCTTAAAATATATAAATCCTTCTGCCAAAAGTAGTGCCAAAAGTATCTTCATATGATAGTAGATGTAAATTACCTACAATATTAAGGGATCGTAGGTCATGATTTTCTTAAATTTTTATTTGTAACATTTTAACTAATGAAATAGATTGCAAAGCTTTGTCAAATCTAGTAAATTTATGTAATCTTCCACGTGAATTACGCCAATCGCCTCTATCTTATGAGGAATTTGATAGAACTACAATAGTTATGGTTGTAATGAACCAATTACTAGATGTTTGAAGCTTTGTAACAGTTTCTCTCCATTAATAAATTTTAATATCAATAAATCTAAATTTAAATTAAATTTATTTGTTCTTTTTAATTGAATTAATTATATTAAATAAATAATTTTGGTAATTATCAGGATCTTAATTTAATATTACTGAATCCCCCAATTTTTAGAATAATTTTTAATTATTTTAATTAATTTAATTATATACAAAATTATTTCAATTCAAATTACATGAAATTCTTTACCCATACCCACAAACATAGCCATTAAAAATATGAACGTGTGTGTTGTGTGTGTAGCGTTTTGAAAATTCAATAAAAAAAAAACTTGCAAATATGTAAAAACAAACCACAAAATCGTTTTTTTCTAACGTTTTGCCAGTTAAAAATTTAAAATTCTTTTAACAGACTTTTCCATTATTTTTTTTTCTTTTATGGATTGTTTAAACAATGTTTGAAAATAGATAGCAAAATGGTTTGAATATAATGAAAAATCAGTAGTCCCTTTTTTAATTGTGTGTTTCAATTAATTTAATATGCATTTAAGGTTGTTTTTAACTATAAAATATTGTGAGTGTATACATTTAGTTTTGGTCGGTTTTTTTCATTTAATTTTTCCAATATTTTTCATATTTTTTTTTTCATAAGTACATGATTTTTATCGAATTTTTATTTCCATTTTTAAATTATTTCCCCTAAAATGGCGGTCTAGTTCGTCTGTGCCAGTTTGTCATTTTGGATGCAGAGGCAAATCTGTTTTGTCGTCCGAGGTAGATTCCGATGTCGTGTCCGGCGATTATTTCATCTCCTTAATTTATATGCTCCTTGTATATGGTTTAATTTAACAAATGTAAGAATCTCCCAAAAATTGATAAGGCTAGGATTTTTTAAAAGCGGTCGAGCTAGAGGCCCAAGTCTTCGGATGTAAAAGTAACAGAATCTCTATACACAGAAAACAGATTTGTAGTTCCAACCGAATTTTTGTAGTTCCAAGTATAGTTGTAGTTCACTTTTATTCATTTTTATTACTGTTGTAATTACCGAAATTCATTTCCAATTTTTGATTTTTTGTTGTCCTAATTGATTACTTTAATGTTGGTGGATTATAAATTCTATAAATAGAATAACAAGTTCCACAAAATTTATTTAAAAATTAAAAATTGTTTGTGTATCAAACTGGGATAAAACCGGCAACCTTCCGCTGGCTCATTGCTTTTACTCGACGCTAAACTCGGTTTAAATTTTCCTAATCAAATTTCAAATATGAATTTCTTTAGGTAGGGATAGAACCGGCGACCTTCAGTTTGTCAGCCCACTGCTTTTCCTCTAGGATAAACTCGATTTAACTTTTTTTAGTCAAATTTCAAATTTGAATTTTTTCAGGTTAAAAATTTAAATATATATGTACTTGTGAATAAAATTATATAAACTACAGACAATCAATTGTGATTTTAATATGGAACGATAAAAAAATTATTTAAAAAAAAAACTATAGCGCCTTGGCTGAGGTTGAACTTAGACTGCCAAGACTCTCAGCCTGTGTCTCTACCCCCTGCAGCACAGACACTTACATTTAGTTGTTGTCTAATTTTGAATTTAAATACGCATAAGTATGTATGAAACGAAAAGATATGATACATTCCAAAATTTTATTAAGCCAAATAAAATTTCTGTTCCTAGTCTCAATATATTTTTATAATTACCAATATGTATAAAGGAAATTAACGGTTGATGGAACTGAAATTGACAAAAAAAAAAAAAATTAAATTGCTTGGAAAAACTATTACTTTGGATAGAGTGATAGATTTTATTGAAACAGAAATGATACTAGATTTTGCTGCCGATATTTTATTCAAATGCTTAAAACTTCAATAAATTGGTTGATATTGATATTGAAGGTAATGTAGAAGTTAGTATTTTTCAATATTGATTGGATAATATGACTGTGTTTTCGTTGATCGTACACATTTTTTGTTCAAAATAAAATTTAACTTTTCTGATGGTGAATTATAAATAACTGGCATTAAAATGATTGAATAACGAAACAATTTCGTTGGTTCCGATAGAATTCCAACCAATTTATTTTCTCTGTGTGAGGAGAGTATAAATAAATAATAAGGAGTATAGTAAATGTGTTGTCTCCTATTATGCATTTAACACATGATTGACTGATAAATTTTAGCTTATTTTAGGTAATTCTAGCTTAACGTAAGTTATCTTGTTAGGTAAATAATTATAAATTAATTATAATTTTTCTAATAATTGCAGACAAATTAAATAACTTTGTTTAGGAAGAATTTTATTCAATAAAGTTTTCCAGAAACCTGTTGAATATTCGGTAGTATGTATCCTAGAAATATAAAATAAAAATATGTTTTGCTATAAACTTACAAAAAAATAAACCCAAATGTTTGGTTTAAGGATATTACTTTATCTATTAAAGTAAATATATAGTAAAGACACAAAAAATGTGTTTCTATATATTAAACAACCGCCTGTTGCATATACTAGCAAATTATATATATTTTTTGTGCATTAAACTTTTTTAGAATTGCGCAAGTGTGAGTTTTCCAACATCCATGAAATTTTTTTCAGCGATAGTTTTTTTTCGGCTATATTTCTATCGTTTTTTTTTCTACTGCTGCCTTTAGAATGTCTTTGCATGGAGGTATATAAACGAAAGAAAGGATGTGAGAAAAACAACAGACACCCAACTCATTTAAGGTGCATTATCTAGAACTACTTTTAGCTTCTTTTACCCCTACCCAGGCAGTTTTTATGATACAAAATTCTGTTGGTGTGTTTCCTTAGAGATACACACAAACATGTGTATAAAAGGAAAATGAAACAACATCCTAAGCCCCTGAATGGCAGGATTTCCAAGCAGAATTTATTTTTTTCACATGCCATTTTACTACTTTTTTTTTCATCTTAAAACTTTAGATTTTTTCTGGGTTTTTTTAGTGTTTCCACTATATATATATATTTTTTTTTTGTTTTTGTTATTCTTTCCCCCATTTACCCAACTACAATTTTTTAAAAGTATATAAAAAAAATTTTTAATATAATTTTTTTTTATTCTTTCTCACATCTTTCTTATTCTCATATATATTATTTTATGTTATGCACTTACTCTTCTTATATTTATATATTTTTTTAATGTTCTTTTTCTTATATTTCTACTCCCGTAAATAGAAAAAAAATATTTGTTGCTAAAAAAAGTATAATAAAAAAACTGCATATTTTTTTGTATAACAAAAAAATGCATAAAATAATAACATAGAGTCAAATTCATCAAGCGTATGGCTGCACAATGTCGCGTACTATACACACACTCACACACACACATTATGTAGAATATATTTCCATAAAGTAAATTCCTGAAATAGTTTTTACAATATAGTGCAGCAGTAGCAAACGAAACTTCAAAAACAAATTTACAAAAATATAGAGGTTTATTTTAGCAATAAATATTTTCTAAAAAACTTTGATGTGCTGAATACAAATGTGTAAATAGAAAAAAAAATAAATGGATAGTTTTCGAGAAATCGCGGTTTTCATATCTTTGTTTCCCCACACGGGTTCACTCTGATCGCCAAACCACTAATTGGAAAGAGACTTGTCGGCTTTATATTCGACAGGTAATCGTCTTCCGACTTTGGTATACATTCGCCAGGTACTCGTCTTCCGATTCGTGTAAAGATTCGGCACGTAGTTGTCTTCCGAGTAGTGTATAGGCTGGCCAGGTAATCATTTTCAGCCTCGGATAGTTGTCGTCGCCCGACCCGGTTCTGATATCTTTGAGTTGGCAACTTCCACGGTGACGGAGTAGCATGCACTTAGGACTGGGTGATCAATAAGAACAGATCGCTAAGACTGCGATTTTATAACTGACCGCTAAGGCTGAAATGTTATAATAAAACTGAAGATTATCGTCTTTCCAGAAATTGGTACAGTACAGCCCTTATCGGACCATGACAGCTCAAATAAACCACCATGAGTACCTGCAAATCTGAATTACTTTTTCGAAAATAAAATAAACTAAATGAGAATTATATGTGACTAACAAGTAAAATACAAAAATTAATAAACTATCAATAGTTAGTAGTGTATGCACATACATCAACTAGCCTGTATGCAGAAAATAAACAACTACACACGTCTATGTAAAAAAACCAAGGAATATCCACGTTGTATTCACACTGCATCAGAATAAATATTCTTGATATAGTGCATTCACACTGCATTTAAGTTAAATCAACATGAGTTGTCGAATGAAATTGCAAGTATGTAGGTAGACAAATTGGAGTAATAATTTGCCAAGTTAAAAACGTTTTACTTATTTTTTTAGATATGGACTATACGATCATAAAGTTTTTTTAAAGATAATAACTTTACATTTACTTAACTATATCCGTTAACACAAACTCAATGTTAATACATTTTTCATCTAACATAACTTCTTTGAGTTACTTCCTAAAAAGATTTGCTGGCATGCGTTCGATTATACCGCAACTATTATAAACATTAACTGTGTATAATATTTTATACTTTAATTGGTTAAACGTAGATTTGCTTTAAATGCTTAACGTTGATAGGTATGAGCGAAAATACAACTTTTAATAAATTGAATAACGGGTTTAATTGGCCCCACAAAAACAGTGCTTTACTTAAAAGTGGCGTTGTACGATTTTTGACGTATTTTGTTGAAAACTGTGAATTTTTGAGCGCGATGCCCGAAATCGCGCTACATAAAAAGCCCGTGTGGTTCGAGGGATGGTATCTATATTTAAACCGCCTTAAAATGAAAATGCGTTGTGTGTCGGGTTTTTCTTTTCCCGGACTTTTTCATTTCCCGGGACAGCGGGATTTTTTTCAGAATTTCCCGGGATCCCGGGAATTCCCGCTCGTTAGAAAATATATAAACTCGACTTGCACTTGAAAAACTCGATTACTGTTCAAACACCGTCCGACAAAGTTCATATTTTGGTTGTACCCATGAGAAAATGCACTTAATATATTCTGAAAGGATGGCTAAATATAAAATATCCATGTCTTCCACTTCTTCTGGATCAATTCGTTTAACAATTTAAATCGTGAATTAATATTTAGGTAATATATTTATATGGAATGCCGTCTTAATTTTAAAAAACTCTTAGAAATATATTAATTAAATATTAATTCGCCGTTTAAACGGTTAAACCAATTGATATAGAAAAAGTGAAAGACACGGGTATTTTATCTTCATCGCCTTTTTCAGAATATATTGGAATTGTTAATGGGTGCAAAATTGTGTCGGACCAGTTTTATAGTCAGAAATAAGATCCATTTGTTGCTAAAATATTTCTTAAATATGAAATCAAAAAATTTCTATTTCTAGATATTTTATATATACCTTTCTATGCAGATTTTCAAAAGTATCCGTCTAGAATTATTTTTATAAAAAAGTTTAAAAGTGAGTATTTTTCACATCAATTCTTAGGCAAATTCGCCTAAATTCGTTAAATAAAAGAAACTCAAAATACTTGTCAATTGAAAATATGAAAACATCACAAATTTTTTAATTTTACTATCTAGTTTTTTGGAGGTATTTGGAAAGAAATAATGATGTTGGAATGTTGAATAAGGCTGGTTTACACTATAAGATTTTCGGTACGATTTTACTTTAGTACACATGCAAAACATATAGGCAAGGTTGCAGAATTTTTCCGAAAATATAGTGTAAACCAGCCTATACAAATATTTATTTATTTGAACAAAGTTCATTTTAAAGAAAAAAAAATTTCCGAAGTACATACAAGAATTTTTGTTGGTAAACTTGGTAATGGCTGATAAAATTTTTTCGGTTTAACAAAACCAAATTCAACTGGCGTCTAAAAACAATTTGGCCTAATTCAGTTTATTAAATTTTAAATCGTATTTTTTTAATTTTAAATATTTTTTGATCAAATTAATGCTTTAAATTTAAATAAAGCTTCCAAAATTGCAATAATATAAGCTAAAACTTCTGTAAAAGAAAAAAAAAAAATCCCGGGAAATGCCGCACAAAATTCCCGGGATTGCGGGATCCAAAAAAGGGCGGGATTCCCGGGAATTCCCGGGACATAAACCCTAGTTGTGTGTAACTACATTATGAGTGTAATCAAGATAGTAGATGTTCAAGGACATTTTAGTGGAGATGCAAGGAATTTGGAAATAACTGTCTTTTAGGTTAGCCTTTATAAATGTTATATTTGGTACTCAAATTTATCATTTTCTTATCACACGCTGGCAATGAGTTAGCTGATGAGTGTGCTAGAAATGGATTTGGGCCGGATAGAGGCCAGGTAAAGATGGATTTCCTTCGGTGGAGCTATTCAGTGTGATGGAGGACATATCGTACAGGGAGACGAGGGCGAGGTTACTGATTGAAGAATATCTCGAACCCTATGGAAGCTGCCTAATCCAGAGAAAACGAGAACTCTTCTTGATTTTGGAAAGCGGATAATCAGTACGCTTATATGAATTCTTAGGCACTCAAGTAAATAAACTTTTGTATCAAACTCCATATTTTATTAAATAGATCCGGAAATATATGACATAAATTAAGAAGGTATTTTATCCACAGTCATATGAGAGTTTCCTTACTCAGTATCATTCCATATCTGTAACTTAATCATCTTGATGTACTTTAACTTTTTCCATGGGTTGCTATCAATTAATTCTTCTCGGCGTCTTGCACTACTTCCATATATAATTCACTCTGATAGTTACCACATTAATCTTGTAGATTTGCACCGTGCTCAATATTGAGTATCTGCCGTTATATATTTAAAGAGGCGCAATCAGTAAAATGTTTCTATTAATTAACGTGTTGCTTTCTTTGGAATGAGGATAGCGAAGAAATGAAATTTGGTGAAAGATGAAGGGCTTCAAATACTGGCAATACTGTAATTGCGCGAGTTATTGAATCGAGGAACAGTTGTTTCGCCTCATCTGATGGAGAGTTGGCGAAGTATGTTGAAGCATTTTAGTTTATAGCCCTGTTATATTATTTTACTTTGGTGGGGTTAAGTGCTATGGGAACACCGAAGTAGGACGATGCGATACGTAGGATATGAGGGATAGAAAACTTATACATATTATTTTCTAAATTAATGCTGCCGTCGCTGGAGATCGAATCCGCAATCTTATGTGCAATAGTGCAATGCGAAAACTGTTATACCACAACGCCCATAAAAATTAAAACAAAAAAAACGGGAACAACTGAGACGAAGTTGTACTTAGTCTGATTCACGAATAGAATTATACAGGTAGAGTACAAGAGATTGATAACAATCGAATCGATTTGGTCAAATAGTTTAAGCTCAACAATCTTCGTGTAACAACTAGATTAAAAGATGGACCGATTTAAATCATTTTCAATAAGATTTTCTCTTGGGGCACTACAAGATTCTTACATATCAAATTTCGTACAATTATCTTTAGTACTGAGCACTGTTGTTTGATAAAAAAAATTGTTCATTTTATATGGACAGAATCACGCGCAAACAGCGTTAAATCGCCTCAGCAAGAGGTACTGAGTAGATCGGTATGTTGTAGGTTAGTGTTTGTAACTAATATTATTTTTGGTAGTTTGGTAGCATAAACTCAATTAGGTAGTTAACAAGGGGTGTGCTTCTGTTGTATTCTTTTTAATTTATAAAAATAAAACAAAAATATGAAAAATTGCTTTTTATACACTTTGGAAAGCAGTACTGAAAATATTCTTGAATCGCAGTGCACTTATTGCACTTTTTAATACGTATTTTCATTAAAGAGAGTAAGACACAATTTTTCGCAATGAAAAATGGTACTGTAATATTGTAATTAATATTTATTCTTATTAATTCTAATTTAGTAGGTTTGAGGTTAAGAAGAAGAGTAAACATTTGCTTCAAAAGTTATAAACACATTAAATTTGCAGATCAGACTAGAACCAGTTTCTGCCTTTTTCTGGACAGGCTTCATCTTATGCGTCCAACGTCCATATCAAAGAATAGCTCAGCAGTAGGGGGCTAAACCAAGAAGCATATATAACTAGAAGATGCAATCGCTATCGGGTCGCACATCAGACCTGACATCGGACAGAAAATCAGAGTTGTTTCCTTTGCACTCGTTCAAAAAGTACAGAAAAAAATATTGAATTGGAAATAAATCTCGATCACAAATTTTAGTGATGTTTGCATCTCTTTTTATCCTGGGTAATATTATGCCGATCTAAACATCACTGACTTACAAAAAAGACTTACAAAAACAGAAAGAAGTGGTCTAGCATATATCCCAAATTCTTAAGAAAAATTCAAATAACACTATTTTCTGTACAATCTTTAATACTTTTATAGTAAAATTAACTCCCCTCTTAGATTTTAGGTTCTGCCACCATCTCTCACCCTCTCACTTCCCTACTTTTCTAGCCACCCTGGTACACTTGCCCCTACTATTATAGTTTGGTTTCAATATTTTTCGTTCTAAACGAACAATGCATGTTTTTGTTTATGACCGACTGCAAACAAAAAATAAATAAAAAAAAAAAAATAGTCACAAAAATGTTAACGCTAAACAAGCAAAATATTCTACACATGCAAACCTCGAACCCGGGTTTGTTTTTTTTTTTTATATATTTTTTCATTTCGAAACGTTAAATGAACGCCAACATAAGTTGGTAGTTTTTAATAAAATTTTATCTAATTTATTGTATGAAAGAAAAAAAAAAAAACAACAGCAACAAACTGCATAGAGTTTTTTTTTTCTTATTTTATTGTTAAAATTAAAACTATACAAAAATGTAAAAAAATTTATAATAAAAATAAATAATTGTACAGTTTATGACATCATGCTTTAATTGTATAAAAAACGAAATAAAAAAAGGGGTTAGTTTCATTTTAACTATTTGTCTAGAAATTTTTGTGCAACAACTTAAAATAATTAAAAAATGGTTTGTTCTGTTTATATGTTATACGACCACCATATTATCTTCGGTGTAAGATATATTTTTTTAGCACTGCGGAAAAGTATACCTTTTGCATTGATTTGGTTAGTAACATTACTAAACTTACGATATTTTACAGTTAACTACTTGAGATTTAATAACATAAAATTTTCGTAAAGTTCAAAATATGTATTTATTTAGAGTGAAATTAATCTAGCTCGTCGTTTCTTTTCACATTATCATTAAAACAATTTTCAAGAACTTTATAAATTATTTGCTTCAAAACTTGATACTTTTTTGCAGAACTAAACCATCGCTAACAGAGTTTAGATCAGGGATCGGCAAACATATACAACCTTATTTTGTGATTGTATGAGTGAGTTGCAGCCTCTCACTCTCAATGCACTGACAAAGAACGTTTGTATAATAATTCGAATATTTTAAATGTTTATAATGGGAATATAAAATAAAAATTTAAAAGCAAACAACAACTACGAAAACAAATATCAAAAAACAACAACACAAAAAAAATAAAAATAAAAAAACTTAAAAATAAATTTCCAAAAAAATGTATCAATAAACATTATGCAGAGTGTAAAAAATCTGGCAAACAAGCGATGTGACATCCTACTTCATTAAAATCTTGTATGCGACTGATTATTTTTTTGTTCTATGTGTGAGCTTATGTAGGTGTGAGAGAGCGCCCATGGGCATAGATGTTGCCGACCTCTGGTTTAGATGCTTAATAATACACGCAAAAAATAAGTTAGTAGAAAAATTTGTAAAACGTCTTGTATATCAGGTGTATTAGTGCTCAGCAATTTTTTTGCTGAAATTCCGTTTTCAGCAAATATTTTAGTTATATATTTTTAGCATTAAACTAATTTTGAACTAATGTTTTACCAATTTATTCTGCTACAAAAATTCTGCTGATATCCGCAATTATATCGTGGACGACAACCAGATAGACAAGATGTAGATGTCGGAGCTTGTCTAGATGTAGTACAGACAACCGCAATGATAACACAAGGCAACAAAATCGAAAAAATTTTAAAGGCTTTAAAAACCACTATACAATTTTGATGTGTTGTGGTTCCAGTAGTACAAATATGGTTCAAATTTAAAATTCTATGGAGAGGTTTTTTTTAAACAATTTTTTAGTAAAATTATAAATTTTTTTAGAAGTTTATCCACTTAATGATAACCCAAAAAAAGTTAGTCCGATCTTACTAAAATAAACTTAGAAAAATTGAGATTTACATAACCTTTAATCCGTTTATATATTGCGTTTCAATCGGCTCATTAGTTTCGGAGTTATAATCAAAAATTTAAGCAAAAAATATATTTTTTACATGAAAATAGCAAAACATAAAATGTTTTAAAAAAATCATGAAAAATCTAAAACGGCAAAAATTGTTCAAATTTATTGCTTTATCGCAAAGCACATGTAATAGCAACAAAATGAGATATCGATCATAAAAATCTATTGATTCTTTTCGAATTTATTCACAATTAAGTGAATTCCCTCATTTTCACAAAATTGATAAACATAAAATTGAGTAGTTAATGTCCTTTCGATTTATTGAATTTTGAAAACATTTTCCACATGCTATGTAAAAATTTTCACATCGAAAATTCATTACATAGTAACATTTCTGTATTTTTTTGGCAAACCGCTACCTACAATACTGATACTATTCTTCGGAAAAACACTTGAATTGGATGAGTTTAAATGTGTTAAACAGTAGAAAATTTATATTTTTGTATTTAAATTTATTATAAGAAATAAAATAAGGAAATAAATAAATAATTATTATAAACTTCAAACTCTGGAATTTTCTTTTATTCGATTTTATATTGTTGAATAACGAAGTGGCACTATGAATACTCCAGCAAAAATCAGCCATCATGTGTGCATCCCAGCGACCCTGGTATCGTTCCTCCATTGTCCGGATATCTTGGTGGAATCGTTCGCCCTGTTCCTCACTCAAGTCTCCTAGATTTTCAGAAAAACGATCTAAGTGATTGTGCGGTAGTGTACTTTGATGCTCATGTTGCATCCAAGATTCTGGAAGTGAGGTAACATCTCTTCAACGTGCATAACGTAATCATCACCCTTGTTATTTCCTAAGAAATTTTGAATAACCCATACAAACGAATCCCATGCATTCTTCTCAATTTCTGACATTGAATTGACAAAATCAGTATCTTTCAGCAATTTGCGAATTTGTGGGCCGTTAAATATGCCTGCTTTCAGCTTTTCCATACTCAGATTAGGAAACTTCCTTGAAATATACTGGAAACATTCACTATCTTTGTTAAGTGCTTTAACATATTGTTTCATCAGACCAAGTTTACTGTGAAGAGGGGGTAATATGATGCGATCTCGGGGCACTAGAGCCACGTTTATAACATTTGGCATACCTGGAAACAGTGTTTCCCTAGAAGGCCATTGTCTTCTCTTCCAATGTTCTGCTTCAGCTCTGCTGTCCCATAAACATAAAAAGCAAGGATATTTTGTAAAGCTACTTTGTTGACCTAAGTGGCGCCAATTTGTAGTTGTAGATAAATTAATTATTTTTATTTATTAATTATATTTATATAGCTTGTTATTTACAAATCAAAATTCGAATGAATACATTTTTTTGAAAACCAACAAAAAACAAAAACCCAGAAAATTTAATTATAAAAATGAATAAAGTACAAAAGTAAATATTAGGTACCCACAGGTTGAATGTGCGATCGGCAAAGAGTGAAATTTATTTCCATTATGCAAAAGGACACACTTCAAGGTGCGTTTTGATGAGTCGATAAATAATCGCCATTCGTTTGAATCGTATCTCTGTAAGCCCATGGCAGTCATCAAACCAGAAATATCTGTGCAGTACACAAAATCATCCTCTTCAACAAAATAATGAAGTAAGCCTTCTTCTCGAGTACGGTAATACAAACTTTAGTTTCTTTAGTTATGAGATCTGTTTCTTTCATCCGGGACGCAAGTAATTCCGAAGATCTTTTCGACAATCCAAGGTATCTAATTACATCATTAAGCTGGTCTTGATTCCATGGTCTTGGCGAGAAATTTTTGTGTGGGATGAACTGATTGGTAACACATACTTGATGGTGAAGTTGAAAGCACTTGACTACAGCTTGGACCCCATCAGCAGACCTCGTGGGGTAAGACCATCGCATGTTTTCAGAAGCCGGTTTTGGACTTAAACAAAAATAACAATCGGATTCTTGGCTCGCTGTTTCTCTCCATAGCATATGCTTCGAAATTTGCAAGTGTCGTCCGTAAAATTAAAAAAAAATTAAATAACGAATATGAAGAATTCAAAATTTAATTAAGACATACTCTAAGTATAAAATATTCCAAATGTATATACTTCTTCTATACTTACTATACATTAGAAGACCTCATATATAAATTCAATTGACATGAAATGCATATAGTACTCGGTGTCCAATGCTGGTTCAAATTGTGCGGATATATATTATAGCAATCTTCATATGACTTTTGCAATGAAGTTAAGAAGCAGTTCCTTTTTTTTCTCGGTGGTACATTGGCCGCACACATAACAAAATGAATTCGGATTGTTTTTACATAAGAATGTTCTGGCTTTCTTGCTCATTTTTTATTAACACTTGTAAATTGTTTTTAACTTGTAAACTGAATGACTCTTTTATAGGGATAAAATGATGTTTCCGTTATCGCAAACACTTCTTGAATAAAATAAAATGGCTCAAGGAGCTCTTGTAAATACTGATACAATAATTTGGGATAACCCTTTATGTGGGTACAGTTTGTGTGTTCTGAAATTTTTTTTCTTATTCCCAAGAATCATAAAAAACATTAAGGAATTTTATGAAAAAAAATCATCCGTTACAGGTAGCAAACGGAAAAAGAGCAATTCAGCGTGCACGCAATTTTATGAGCGTTTATTACTTTGCTATCGCAATCGTAATGTTTATTACTTATTTTTTTAATTCTGAGAATCATAAAAATGTTATAAAGGTTTTTGCCAAACAATTTGCTACATGTAAAGGGGGTTTGCCAAAATCCGTGTCGTAAAATGCACATGTGTTTCTATTTTTTGCATTTTCATTATACAATTTTCTACAGAGCTCGTCAATATGCAATACCTTCAATTAATTGTAAATAAAAACCTAAAGCATACATCGAATTTCATCATCCATATCTACTTTAATTCACATGATATGTAGCTTCACTGCAAATAAATAAAAATTAATACTTTTTGCAGTTTTCGATTTTTTCCAAATTTTTTTTTTTTTTAATTTTTTTACAAATTTTTTATTGTTTGCCTAACAATTAGTTTCATAACTTTGAAACCATTGATCGCATTGAATACAATTGTATACATCATTCAAAGATATTGTGAACCCAAATTTTTGTAAATTTAGTTTAACAAAATCGGGGAAGTTGTTTTTGAGTTATGACAACATAAGTGTGCTGCACTTATTGCCAATTTTACTAAAAAATTATTTTAAAAAAAATTTATCCATAGAATTGAAAAATTTTACCATTTTTGTACTTTGTTATCCATGATGCATCAAATCTATATAGTCCCAGCAAAATCTTTCATTATCAAATAAGTGGTTATATAATAGAAATTCATAGCACCGCACAACTTATTTTTTGGCGTCTAAACTCATTATTTTTGTTTGGCGTGGTCGCTTTTATAAGTAGTCACGCTTACCCGCTCGCTTACGAAAAAATGAGAAATAAGTAGTTATGAGATTTTGAATAATAAGTGGTTACAAAAAGTTTAATTATAAGTGGTTATCCGATTGCTTACTTGATTCTTAAAAATAAGGAGTTAGGCAAATACTATTAACCTAGGGAAATACATTCAGAAAAATTTAAGTTTTCTCTAGTGTGTAATTTTAGGACTCGTCATAAAAATTTAAACATAAAACATATTTACATATAATACAAAAATTTAACTGTGTAAAAAGTACTTATCTAAACTAATACGAGTAAGTCATTATTTTATATTTAGAAACAATGAATACAATAGGCCGTTATTAGGAAGTCATTATTTTATATTATAAAATAATGCAAAAGGTAATGATATATCATTTTTGGTAATGCAGATAGTAATGAGGTGTCATTACCAATATTTTTCTGGGGTGGTTATTCAAGCCTTTTTTTCCTGTTGACCTGTGTAATTATAAAAAAACAACTTACACAGTTTCTATATTTAAATTTATCTACAAAATTTTTTGAGTCTTTTTCAGTCTACTAATATTCAGCAAAAAGTTTAGTGATTTTACAAAGAACTTTTTCATTTGCAATCGTTTAAGTATTAGCGAAACTTTTGCTGAGATTACTAATTTTTTTCTGAAATTACCAACTTTTTGCAAGCACTAGGGTTTGGGGTTCGGGAATTCCCGGGAAATCCCGGGAAAAGTTTGCCGGGAATTCCCGGGAAAATTATATATTTTTCCCGGGGAAAACGGGAAATTTTAAAAATAATAAATTTTTTAAATTGTTTTTGTTTCGAATAGGATTTTTTAATTTTAGTCATAAAAAACATTTTAAATACCAAAACAAAAATGTCTATTAAAAGGGAATACATTTATTTGACACACAAATAAAATCTTTGCCAAGTAATTAGGAGCATTTCAACTAATAAAGATTTTTCGCATAACTTATTCAAAATTTAAGTAGTAAAACCTAAAAACTTGGTAAAATGTTTAAAAGAAATATGAAAAAAAAGCTTTGTTTATTACAAATAATCGCCCTTACTATCTAAATTTTTCAAATGTATAATTTAGGTAAAGTCGACTTTAGTTAAAATATTGGGTGGCAGTATACCTTGACTTGGTTTATTTTTGGAGCATTCTGATTGGTTAATTCATTTTCAACCAATCAAAATATTTGAAAATATAAATATTTTTGTAAGGTTTTCATATACAAAATGAACAAAACCGTTTGATTAAAAATAAAGTCGACTTTAAATTTAAAATACTCCTTTATATTAAGGGCCAATAATTTTATAAGTAACGTTTTCATTAATAATTGTGATATTTTCAAGTAAGTTTACTTTATTTTAATACACCTGCTTTCATACCCTATAAACAATTTCACTGGAATTCAAGTTGAAATCAAGTTCAATTCCAACCCTGTTTTCCAGTTTCAAGGCTTGAATACAACTTTTATTACATTTTATTTCAATAGCATACTCCAGCAAAAGGGAAACAAAAATTCAAGTTTGAAATATTTTTGTTAAATATACAAATGCTAGAATTTGAAATCTACTTTACTTCAAGCAAAATTTAAAGCACTTGAATTTTTAAAACCTATGTGCTTATTGGGATACTAATATATTCTTTTATATTAAAGAATAAAATGTCAGGAGTATGGAAATACTTCACAAAAAAGGACAATGCAGCGCAGTACAATATTTGTCCTAAAAGGCTAATGGTTAACGGAGGTATCTAAATTTGCTTATCCGACATCTAAATTTGGTTCACACAAAAAAAAAAAAAAAAAAAAAACTGATGGTCATACAACTTCTCTTGAAGAAAACAACAACAAGAATAACGTTCCAGCTAAAATTAGCAAAGTACCCGAAGAAAAAAGTGAAAGCTGAATAGGCATTGAACGTTTTATGTTAGAGCAAACATTTCCTGAAGTGGTATCCAAATTAGCCGCAGTCGACGGAATGTCAATCGGCATCATAACTAGATCTTCGTTTATTAGTTTTTATAATAAAAACATGGCATTGCCAAAAAATTAAACCGATGTAAAGAACATTATATTAAATTACTACAATCATGTAAAAGATATCACGATAAAAGAAATATCAGGCAATATTTCTAACAATAGGAGATTTACTATAATCTTAGATGAATGGAGAAGAATATCACAAAAGAGATATTTGAACATATGAATAAACGGAAATAATTCATTTTATAACCTGGGATTGGTTTATACATATATCAGGAAGATGTAATGCTGATGAAATAAGAAGAACTGCAGAAATAAGCCTAGAAGAGTTTTATTTGTCTTTGGAAAATAACATTGTGGCCACCATATCTAATGGGCCAAATGTGATGAAACGGTTTGTTTCCGACAGTCTAGTAGTGGGTGCTTTCTGCTGGAATCATAAAATTCATTTGGCTGTGCTTAGAGTAATTTATGTGAAATCAAATGTTCAACATTCTTATATTTCTCTTTGCATTCTCACTACACAGACTGAATTTGTACTGAAATAGTGTTTTTTTTTAACAAAAATTATTTATATAGGTGGTTTTGTTGCAAATTTTTCCCGGGATTCCCGGGAATCAAATTTTTTTATTCCCGTTTCCTGGGAAATAAAAAAGTGCGGGAAATCCCAAACCCTAATTTTAACCCATTCCAATTTCGCATCCGAACATTAATTGGCTTTCAACCAGACTTGTGTAGGGTATTATATAGTCGGCATGCCCGTTTTTAACTTGTTTGCTCATTTTAAGTTAAATTTAGTTCAGTTCAAATGGCACTCTATCCTGCTAAAATCAATAGAAATATTTAAAGAGAAGACAAGATTTTGATTTGCACTAAGAAAAATCAAGAATTTGATTTTTAATTTTTTTGTGATTTTTTAGTCTACTAATTATTTATGAAAATTTTTACTGACTTCAGCAGATTAAGTTTTTGTTTTCTATTAGCTAAAGTTTAGCTCAAATATAACTAAAATTCTGCATAGTTCCCAGTTTTATTTTTGGTGTTCATATCTTCCTAATATTAAGCAAAAATAATCTGCAAATTTCAGATATTTCTTCTGCAGGGTCTTCTTTAACTAATTTTTAGTAGTTTTAACAAAAATTTTTACAGATTTTTTCTATTAGCGTATATAAACAAAATATTAAAAATTTTAAATACAGGTGATTCGATTTTTTTTACTTTATTTAATTTTTTTCTTTCATATTTGAGTAGTTTAAACTTTTTTCTATATGATGTAAAAATTTTGATTAAAAATTCGTTGAAATAAAAAAGTTACATCATATTAAACCAGACCTGGGGATTTCAATTACATTTGGTATTTTAATTCTTAATTTTACATGTATTTTTTTACAATTACATGTAACTGTGATGGAAAAAACTCAATATAAAATAGAACGATAGCAACGGTTGCATTCTAATCCTGTAGTACGATGTTTGGTTCAAGATGGGGATTGAGCTCAAAAATGGTGTTGTAGATGTACACGTCAGTCGTGCATCCAATACTTAATTATGACTCTATTGTGTGGTGGAAGGCGACCACCAAGCGGGTAGTTACCAACCAGCGTTAGGTTGTGTTGGAGTTACTAGTGCGATAAAGACTTGTCCCTCTTAAGCTCTCAATTGAGATGCCTCATATTCTTCCCATTGATTTATATGAGATAGCAGCTTCTGCTAATAGTGCTGAGAGACTCGCTGCTACTAGTTTTTTGGAGGGTAGAACCTATGGACATGCTAGATTTCTTGATCAGCTGCCCCGCAGCTTGGACTACGGTCGAACTACTCTAGGAGTAGTATCGACTTCTGTAGACCCTTTCTGGTCAGTTTCCTTTCTAGGGGGGAATGGGATAGAAGCGATCCGCTATAGGGATTTGATATCAGGGAATGCAGAGCTTCTTTAAGTTACCTGACCATGCTAGTATCTTTCAGGCTAAGATTCTGGTAATCAGGGAAGCCTGTAGGCTCTTGTGTGCTCGGGGAACCGTGGGTACCTTCGTTGATAGCCGAACGGTGCTTATGTGTTTGTGCTCCTACACCACATCTTCCATCCTTGTCGGAAAGTTTAGCGAAGAACTGTCTAGGCTAAGTCGTCAGTTCCTGATTACGTTGGTATGGGTCCCTGGCTATAGGGACTTTTACCGTAATGAGTGGGCAGACGAGTTAGCAAAGACAGGTTGAACCAGTCGTTACACCGCTGGGGAGCATTAAGAGTGGGATCTTCCAGCACTACCTCTATAAGGCGAGGAGCAGATGGGCTGGCCTGAGAGATAGTAGGACCGTGAGTGTTATGTGGCATGACTATGATATTTGGCGCACTAAATCTCTAAAGGAGAAACATCTCGATGCTGATGGCCATGCTGACCGGAAACTGGCTATTTGGCAGTACTATACCAGGTGAGGAGGAGACACTAAATCATCCGCTCTCTGATTGCCCGGCACTACAGATTATTCGAAATAGGACTTTGGGCGATCATATACTACGCGAGCTGTCGGTGATATCGGGAGGAGGATCAGGTGATCTTATCCGTTGTCTTAATTTGACGGCTTGAGTTTAATTCCCGGATATTAGCTCTTTACGGGTGATGTGGTCTTTTCAAAACGGAGTCACTTTTGACTTTACTTCATGGTCACGAGCTGCTACTTAAACCAACCAAGTAATGGGGACAGGTATTTTTTGATCCAATATCTAACGTGCATTCCAATCGGGAAATATCTGTATATATTCCAGGCGGAGGTTTATTCATTCAATGGATATATCCGCGAGGAGTAAGGGAGACGAAGAAGTTCATCTCACTGTCCAGTAAAAGTTTCCAGAGCTTTCTATATCTCAATAAGAGGATTTTAGATTTTAGCTGACGGTATACCGTACTAGATACTGAATACCTTAGATATCACCGGTTTACACTACGGCATTCATAGACCAGGATCTGCAGGTTTTGTGATTTATAAGATGAGACATCGCGACACATTTGGTGTGAATGATAAGCTATCTGTGGTGAGGGGGTCAGAATCCCTGATGGCGATAATGACTCGGAGGGGTTTTTGGAAACTCACACCTGGCAGAATAATTGGCTTCAATGGGAACCTTAACATATGTATGTAAATTTTCAGGCTGCAGAAAAGATCCTATGAGTCGCGCTTCATTTGGCCTTCTTTTTATGTGTAGTTGGTCAAAATAAGAGTCTTGTGTTCATAAAAATGGAATATCTAAATATGAGATATAGCAAAAGTACAGAAAATTGTTTTCTATTTTTTTTTTTTTTTTTTTTGTTTAGCTATTTAGTTCGAAATTATCACAGTCAGTTATTATCTCATTGATAACATTTTATTTCTTAAAATTATTAATATCGTACCAAGATTAACGAAGATTAAGTTTTCATTTCAAAATAATTCGGAAATTGTTTTCTTGATCACTTTTTAAGTATCAGCTAATGGAATTTATACTTAATCAAATATTAAGATTAAAATTATCTTAAAAGATGTTATTTTTTATATTTTTTTCAGGCACCCGATATTAAAAAATATGTACTTTTAAAACGTTTTATTTTGTTTTTTCCTCAATAAAAAAACCCAGCAAAATCTTTCATTACCAAATAAGTGGTTATATAATAGAAATTCATAGCTCCGCACAACTTATTTTTTGGCGTCTAAACTCCTTATTTTTATTGGCGTGGTCGTTTTTATAAGTAGTCACGCTTACCCGCTCGCTTACGAAAAAATGAGAAGCAAGTAGTTATGAGATTCTGAATAATAAGTGGTTACAAACATGCTTACAAAAAGTTGAATTGTAAGTGGTTATCCGACTGCTTACTTGATTCTTAAAAATAAAGAGTTACACAAATACTTTTAGCTTCAGGAAATATATTCAGAGAAATTAAAGTTTTTGCTAGTGCTCGACTAAAAAAGATGTTATATAATCATATATCACCATATAAAAACCAATATATACGTCCATATCTAATTTGATCCGAATATTGGAATATACAATTATATCAAGCGAGATAAGCATGTTATCTCACCTGATACAATTTGATCCGAAAAATGGGTCTATCTAACTGCATCAAATTATATATAAATACATATAATTTGATGAAGAGTTTCAAAGGAAATTTTAGTAAATATTATTGAGATCACTTACTTCATTCATATTAAATCTAATGCTTAATGTTTAGAACAATTTTTGCTAATAAACTTGGAAATAGGTGACAAAATAAAACATTACAAAAATTTGTCGGAACAACTTTTTCTAGGTTAGAGTTTTTATCTTTCTTATAAAATAACTGAATTAACTAATTAGAAATTTATTAATTCAGTTCGAGGCCAATTTCCTTATTATGAATTAATATAATAAGTACTTTTTTTTTAAAATCTGCTATTTTTCTTCATCAGGATACTCTCCTGACAAATACTTCAAAGAGTTTTTGCTTTCAAAAAACCTCTACACTTTCAGGAATGAAAAGACGATCGTTTCGGGGATTACGCCACCACTTTCTAAAGAAAACTGATGAAGGGGGCCTGGAAAATCCCCGAAACGATCCTCTTTTCATTCCTGAAAGTGTAGAGGTTTTTTGAAAGCAAAAACTCTGTGAAGTATTTGTCAGGAGAGCATCCTGATGAAGAAAAAAAAATAATGACTTATTTTATAGTTAAAAGCAATGACTACAATAGGCCGTTATTAGGAAGTCATTATTTTATATTACAAAATAATGCAAAAGGTAATGATATATCATTATTGGTAATGCAGACAGCAATGAGGTGTCATTACCAATATTTTGCTGGGAAATAACTTGTGTACAAATGAATTTATTTTTCTGTATAGATATTTCGTTTTCATAATTTTTTTTTTTAATTTTTCTTTTCGAAGACAAAATTTAAAAAATATCGGTACTTGATTGTAGATTTTTAGTTGATCTGAAGGTTGTTACAATGAGTGTTATTTCTGTTCGGTTTAATCAGAATCAGAATCATTGCTTTGCCCATTGAAAGAATTTCGATAAATAAGCACAACTACAACATAGAGAAAAATAATAGCTTTGTTAAAGACATGTGGTTTTCGTTAGTTATAATAATGTAAAATGGATAAGTAAAAATGTTTGAATTTACTTCTCAAAATGCATTTCTTTGAAATTGAACATACATATATATACAAAAAACTAAAATCTACATAATAACCTAGAGAGAACCCCATAAAGACAATCTGATGATAGTGAATTTGGTGTCACTTGAAAATGCATTAATTGTCAACCATTGGTTATAGGAAAGTTTTTTCATAAGTTTTTTCTCTATGGGTTGTAAAATAAAAATTATAAATTCTATTTAGAATTTGTAATATTTGATCTTAAACCGAACAGAAATAACACGGTACTGATATTTTCAGGAAAGTTGAGAATTATTTTCATCTTTGAACTGAGGAAAAAAAATATAACATTTTAAAACTATCAATATTAGGTGCCTCATTACAATTATAAATTTTGTAAAAATTCTTAAAACAACATTCATATGGATACATTTCTGCATCCAATGAAATACATATACGAGTGCATTATTAAATTTTTTGCAAACATTTTTTCCCCAGCTAATTTTGGTATAGGATATATGTATTATAGTCCATGGATTATGTATTTTAAAAAAGCGCACTTAAAAAATTCAAAAATAATGGCGGAACGCGAAAAAAAGCTTTATGGTACCAAAAATGAATTAAACAATATAATCAGCAATTTACATTCTGCAAACAAATACAATGATGGAAAAATTTTTCTTTTCGGAAAATTTTTTTAGAGCATTTTTCTTGCAAACTATCCACCAAACTTTGACATGAGAAATTCGGTATTATAGTCCCTAGATTATGAATTTAAAAAATCCGCACTTAAAAAATTACAAAATAATGGTGGAATGCGAAAAAAAGCTTTATGGTACAACAACTAAATTAAAAAACTCAGTCAGCGATTTACATTCTGCAAACAAACATGTTGATGCAAAAATGTAAATTTTTTTTACAAAATTTAATTTTTTTGCGAAATTTTTTGCATACCAGCCACCAAACTTCGGCATAAGATACACTCACAATAACTTTACCGTAAAAGTTCAACAGTTGTTTAATAAGTAAATCAGTAAAGTTGTTTTAATTGAATAAGTAGTCAAATTGCAAAGAAATATATTTTTTAACTTTTTCTATCAGCTATTCAATAAACAAAATAAGGACTTTCGGTAGAAGTTAAAATATTCAATCAAAATTTTCTGTTAAAAACAATCAGTTGTTAGAATACAATTAATTTTAAAATAAACGAAAAATCTTTTATTTTTACCGACTTTGCCAGTGAATTAATTTACAATTAAAAATAAACGACAAAATACAATTGTTTTAAATGAAAAGTGAGTAGTCCTTTTTTTAACTTATTTTCGATTGTTTCAATGTATATATTCGGTTGATTTTAAGGAAAAAATATTGTGAGTGTATGAGTATTATAGTCCCAAATTTATGAATTTCAAAAAACCGAACGCAAAAATTTTGAAACTTAATCAGCTATTAACATTCTGCAGGCAAATATATTGATGCAAAACTAATATTCCTTTTTGTAAAAATTTTTTTCGCTATTTTTTTATTGTTTTTGCAATCTAACCAGATAATTTGGTATAGGATATATGTAGGTATTATAGTCCCTAGATTATGAATTTGAAAAAACATAACTTAAAAAATTGCAAAATAATGGCGAAACGCGAAGAAAAGGTCAATGGAATAAAAAATTAATTAAAAATCCTAATCAGCAATTTACATTCTGCAATACATTAATGGAAAACTTTTTTTCCCGAAAATTTGATTCGCAAATTTTTTTTTTGCAAACTAACCACAAAACTTTGATATGAGATATTCGGTATTAGAGTCCCTAGATTATGAATTTTAAAGTGATATTTATTTTTATAAAAATAATAAATAAACGTTTTCCGGTTCCTGATTTTTTTAAATTTATGAGAATGGAAAATAAGTAAAATAGTAGAAGTCGGACATGTTGATTATGTAATAAACTTCACCAGTCTTATTAGAAATGGACATGTGACTAAATTTGTCTATAAAATTAAACAGGAACACAAAAAAGGTAAGAAAATTTGATTTTTCCTAATATGATGTTTTTCTAAGAGAAAATCGGAAATATGTATAGTCCAAAGGTCCAAATATGAACCAATCCTATCCAGAAACTATAGGCTTTATATATATGGGTCAGCTACCAAACTTTATTAAAATATCTTCGTATTTCGAGCTTTAGCGGAGGAAAAAGCTAATTTTGGGCGACCTTGATATTTTAGTATATGACCGATTTAAACTAAAATCAATAATCTTTGTCCTTGGGCTCATATAAGTCGGCGTACCAAACTTCATCAAAATATCTTAATATTTGCGACCTGTAGCGTGTCAACATGCCCATTTTAGGGGAAACTTTATACGGGCACTGACAGTCAAATTTTTCATTTTGGTGGTAGCCATCATGCTTCCCTTTCTTTCTATACTATTTTTATTATTTTTTTAAAACTCTTTTCTATAAAAAAAAGTTTCCAGTTTTTATGTAAATTGAATTTTTTGTAATATTTTTTTTTTTAATCAAGAACACAAAAAAAAATTATCAACTACACAGTACAACGAAATAAGAAAATTTTGATGCATCGCTGGTATTTCATACCAAGTTTTTTGAACAAAATTCCATAACTGCCTTTGCAGTTTTTGCTTTAACTCCCCAAAGATTTTCGATGGGATTTAAGTCCGAAGATTGACTTGGCCAGAAGGTCCACATGATTGTCTTGGAACCAATTCTTTACAAACTTAGAGGTATGTTTTGGATCGTTATCCTGCTGGAATGTCCTTCTAAGAGGCATACTTTCCTCAGCTTAGGTCAATATCGTATTTTCCAAGATATATTTGTAGTGAAATCTGGTCATAGCGTCGGTAATTCGATGTATCGGACCGATACGATACCACGAGAAACAACCGCAGACAATAATATTGCCGCCCCCGTGCTTGACCGTCTTTTTCGTAAAGCGAACATGGAATTTCTTACCCTTAGGGCGTCAAACATTCCGAGCACAGTCGTTTCGAAATAAATAAATTTTTGCTTCATCGCTCCGCAAAATGTTTTGCCATTTTTTTCACCCTCTGCTCCGGACCAATTGGAATGACTTCTTGCAAACGCCAACCAAGCCTTTAAGTTTTTTTTTCTAAGCAAAGGTACTCTTCTGGCTATCCGTCCTGGTAGTCTACGGCGAACCGTTCGCGATGAAATTATATTTCCAATATCTGCTGAAATCGCTCTTGAAGACACAAATAGGTCCTTCTTCGCAAGAGTTACAATACGGATATCTGCTGTTTTTGAAGTTTTTTTGGGTCTTCCGCGAGTTTCGACGGGATTTTTAGGCTTTAAAGCATTTTGTACCAAAAATAGTGACCGATTAATAGTTTCTGCTATAGAACGAAGACTTTGGCCACTTTCTCTTATTCTGGAAACAATTTTTTTCTCCTCCGGAGAACAATGACTTTTTCGACCCATCGCTGATTTTTTTACTATATATTTCGTTATGAATAAAAATAAAAAACAGTAAAACAACTAGGCTTTCCAAAAAACTAGAGCAGGCTGCGAAAATTCAGCAATGTATTTATTATTTTGACCAAGTACTGAAATCAAACCTGTACAAAACTAGCAGGTGTACTTATTATTTTGGCCATATGTGTATATGCATTTAAAATTGAAATTTCTCTTTTTTCACGATTTTGTTAATAAATAATCTGCGATGAAAGGAATACCTAATATATGAATTTGTAACTTTAGTAAACATCTCATGTTACTTAATTTATAAAAAAAAAATCGAATTTTCTGTTTTAATTTTATGTTAATATTGACTAAACCTGAAAAGGACTGACTTTTTTAATATCTAAAAGTTAAAGAGTCTTTGACAAATCTTAAAATATAAAACCCAGGTAAAACCATTAAGAAATATACATTATATATTTTCTAATCAATTTCAACAAAGTTTTAGATAATTGAAGAGCAAATTTCGAAAAAATAACGATTTTACCTAGTCAAAATAAGTTGATATGTTTCTAAAAGCCCAAAGTCTATATATTTAAACCATATAATTTTAACAAAAAAACTGTCTTTTTGCTAAAAGTTACATTTGCAAATATTTCAAAACCTAGAGCTAATTTTGAAATTCGGTGTTCACATATGTGATATTCATCCTAAAATCTATGAGACTTGATATGTCGCATGCCCGATGCATTTTTAGTGTTGTACTGTGCTATCATGAAAGATTTCATTCTGGTTCAGATGTACTCCATTTATCTTTAAGAGATTAATTTTTGCTGAAATTTATTCAAATTTACACAATTGTTTTAACATTTATGCACGTCTACTTCGCCTAGTTTTTTTAAAAGTAAGGAAAGTTGTCCATGTTTAATTTTTATCCCATGGAGTAATACTTAATGTAAGTTTGAGCAACTGCTCCGCTACAGGAAAAAACACATCGTATTAATGTCAAACGGACATGATTTTTAATCCCATACGCTACGAAAGGAAATGGAGCAACTGAGTACGTGTGGTTAAATGTTAAAAAATTAAGTTAACGAAATTTCGAAATATCTTTTAATTTGACTGTGTAAATAGAATTTTATTTGAGCAATTAAAAAAAATACAAAAACATTTTAAAATATTCTGAACAAGTTCTGAAGATTTAGTGCAACATACATATCGTCACCTAAAATGCAAAAGGGCGTAACAACAACAAAATTTAAGCCGATTTTCTGATAGATTATGATGCACTAGACTAAATTACATTTGCCTACAAAATTTTAAACTTATATGTAGAAATAAGTCTATAGTCGTGTTTTAAACAATAGAAGAAAATATAGAATATCTTTAATTCTACAACGTTTTTTTTTTTTTTTGGTTCTCGTGTAAAAAAATAAAAAGTGTTGTTACGCCCTTTTGCATTTTAGGTGACGATATATAACTCAGTTTTTCTACAAAATGGCCAAAAGTGTTGAAATTTTATACTCGGTAGTTCTTAAATTAACTTTTTATTTTATGAAACATCTAATAAATTGTATAAAAAATCGGGAAATGATTTTTTTTTATCTGAAGAATATTTGTTGTTCAATGAAACTCATTTTTGAGCTGATTAAAGACAACTTTGCTGGTTAATAAGTCTTCAGATACTCTTATCATCTACGCTTTAAAACGACATTTTTCGATCTGATATGAAAAGTATTCATTTAAGTTAAATTTATTTTACAAAAACTGTTCAATTATAATTATAGTTTCTTTCCCAAAAAAGAAAAAAAAAAATTATGTGATTAATGACCAAACTACCAAAATAATAACATAAACAATTTAACTAAAAGTTGCATAGTTTTATGGTCTCCAAATAATATACAATTTACATTTCCCTAATGGTTCATAGAAGTGCCTAGTTTTGTTGTTGCTGTGGAAGTGATTGTTACTGTATACGGTGTTGCTGCTGTTGTCTATTATATATTCGGGCAACATTGAATGAATGAAAATTTGCAACAGGTGCTTACAAAACTACACATCAGCACACAAACTATACAATTTGGAGTAAGTGTTCGAGTGAATATGAAATGGAAGTAAATGTACTTGTTTTCCATTCTTTGTAGAACAACAGTATAACATACATAAATATATTCAAGAACAACACAGCAGCAACAACATCGGCTGCAACACCCTGAACTATTTTGTAATAAGAAAACAGCATCTTATAAAAATGATAATAAAAATCTTCCTTCCGTTGTTTTGCCAGTTCTTTGGCATTGTTGTTACTGAAAAATAGTTGACGATGGCTCCAAAATAAAACACACAATTGTACGTATAAATTGTATGTTAAGGTAGACAGACATTGCTTGCTGCATAATAGTGCAATATGACGACTAGTAGTACCTAGAGAAAAATTATAGTATGGGTTATATTTCTATTCAGTTGTTTTTTTTGCCATCTTGTGTTGTTGTTATTTTTATTTTGTTATTGCAATTTTCAGCTTGTTGTTATTGCTTCTTTTTTTTTTGTTATTGCAATTTATAACCACTAAAGTGTATAGTGTTACATTAACTGTTGCTGCTGTTATTATTATTTTTCTACGGGCATATTTCATAAATATTTTGCTGCTTACTGAATGACATGGTTGAAGTTCTTAATATGACGTTTTTTTCTGGGCTAAGTTCAACAAACATTTGTTTGTGGTAGATTAGAAAAATTACCCAAAATGTTGTATATATCGGTTTTAACCGTAACCGAAAGCACGAATTTAATCGCCTTCGTACGGTTAAATATTTCTTAAGTGAGAAATTTTTAAACAAATCCTAAAACCGATCTAAACTAACTACTAAAAAATTATTAAAATTTTAATTTTTATTAGGAACCATAATGTTACTTTTTTTTTGTTTGTCGACCAAAAATGGTTGATAAATTATTGCCCGATATTTGATTTCTCTGAAGTATTGTTTTCTACAAAAAATGTAAGTTTCAGTATTAGAAACAGTCATATCTTATTTGTAGCAGTGTCTCTATAGTCAACCAATTATTCCATACAATTTTTTTTTTAATTTTATTAAAATTTTGTCAGTTTTCTTTTTTTTTTTTTTGCTTCGTTTTGCTTTATATTTTAATAATCTTTAAGCCCCGTTTAGATTATCACACAAGTGTGTTATACATGTCAGAAACAGTTCGTTACACACATGTCAAAATGGATGCACATATTTTAAAAAGCGGTCACACTTTTTTGACAAGATTTATTTTTAGAAATATTTCATAAAGTTACCACTTGTCTTAACACAAGTGTTGTGTTATTCACAAATAAATGCAAACAAAGATTAAAAACAACTAATGGTGAAAAAAAGTAATAATAGAAGAAAAAATAACTGTTTTAATTTATTTGTTGTGTGTGTTGATAACAGTCTGAACACTAAAAAGATTTTCTTTTATACTTTTTTGACAACCAGACAATCTCAGCATACCTTCTGACATACTTGTGTGAAGAAAAGTATAATGTGAACGGGGCTTTATTAACATTTCGCATATTAATTAAAATTAATTAATTTTGAGTTAAAGAATAAGGTTTATAGTTAGTACGATTAACCGTTAACCGCGATTAATCGCAGCAATTCTAACCCTAACCGCGGTTAAGTGAAATTGCGGTTAAAGGCAAACTCTAACTTAGGTAATAGCAAATACACTAAAAGAATTATCTGCATGATATTAAAGAATTTTTGCATAAAATTAACGAAGTTGCACTGGAACTCGTCCATTGAAACTTTTTATTGAATTAATGGAATTTTTCATAAAAAGTTGTAAAAAATTTTATTTCATTTATTAAAACTTTCATATACTCAACGAAAAAGTTTCATTAAAAGTAGATTCATAAAATATATGAAACTTTTTGATCATAGTGTTGGTTTTTTATTTTTATTGAAAAAATAAAAATTGTTTTTTCGACCTTTTTAATTGATTATTTAGAAATTTTTAATTCAGTTCGAGGCCAATTTCCTTATTATGCATTAACATAATAAGTACTTTTTGTCAAAAACTGCTATTTTTCTTCATCAGGATATTCTCCTGACAAATTTATCAGAGTTTTTGCTTTCAAGAATCTCTACACTTTCAGGAATGAAAAGACGATGCTTTCGGGGATTTTCCAGGTCCCATTCACCAGTTTCCTTTAGAAAGTGGTGGCAGTAGTGCAATGCAATTTGAAGCATCAAAATCTCATATTAAATGTAGTCTGCTAAATTAACAAAATGGGAATGGAGCAAACAATAAAATATGTTTTCGAAGTCTTCTGCAAAGCATAGCCAACAATAGAAATATTATGAAAGTTTTTTATTTTTGTATTTCATACCATCGGTATAAATTAAATACCAAATTTTATTTTTGCCCTTCTTCTTAGTTAATACAAGGAGAGGCAAAAACATTTTCTCCGTACTGTGAGTGTTGTCAAAGTGTTGGTTTTTAATTTTTATATAAAAAATAAAAATTGTTTTTTGACCTTTTTAATTGATTAATTAGAAATTTATTAATTCAGTTCTAGCAAAAAAATAGTAAACTTAGACATTGCGGTAGAATTACCACAACTGATTTTATTTTCAAGTGAAATGAAAGAAAATGGTATCAAAAGTAGTAGATGGAAACCACCCAATTAAAAAAAAAGCAACTTTCACGCCAAAAATGAATTTAAGAGAAAAAACTAGTAAAAATATTAAAAACTAACATATAAACAAACAGATATATAATCTTAGAACAACATAAAATGTCTGAACAGTAAAATTTTTTTTCATTTACCAACCCGAGTAAAAATATTTTTTATGTTACCTTTTATAATTTGTTAGAATTATATACCGTTGAGTATTGTCATATGTTACATTAAGTAAAATTTTATATAATTATTATATCAAAATTTATTTAATTATATAAAATTTTATTAACCCTATCGACCATTTCTCGGATCTAATAATATATTTTTATATATAATTACATTAATCCATATATGATTTCATCCGAAAAATGGTAAATCTGGTTAATATAATTTTATATAGTTTAATATATTTTGATTAATTATATAAAAATATATATTTCACAATACTCGACGAGACATAATTGCACAAAATCATCAATAATTATATAAAAATTATTTTTACTAAAAAAATATAGAAAATTATTAATTTTACTTGTGGAAAGTACTGGTTTTTGGAAACATTTGAAGCTCGGTTTGCGAGGCATTGCTTCGTATTCAGCATGCCAAAATTAGTTATAAATGATGTATCGCGCATTATATTTTTGTTATGGGAATTAACTGTTAATCGAACTTTGTATTAAAAATGATACATGTTGATTTTCTCCATTTATATTGTAAAGAAAAACATTTCAGAAATATTTGCACAGATTGTTTAAATAAGAAATAGAAATTCTTAAAATTGTATAATATAGCTTTTATAATTAGATAATTAAATATATTCAAACTTCTGAACAAAACGTATTAATAAATCAGTTATTTCCACGTACTATAGTGTGTATCAAAAATGATACAAAGCTATAATTAAGAAGTTTTTTAAAGCTCGATTAATGGTTAAAAAAATAAATTTATAAAACTTAAAATATACCGCTGCAATGTGCATTTGAAAATTTTAAAAATGGCCATAAAATCAGTATTGCAAATAACCTGTTAGTAGCCGCTTAGCCGCCTCTATCGAGGGGATTTTTTAAATAGTCTCCTATTTCAACATTTTCCAACAAGATTCATCCTTTGGCCAATATAAAGTGATGTACCAAATTTGCTCCAAATTCCTTCCTAAGTGCAATCTGTATATAGACAGCATTTACAAATCTCTAATTAAATTCCCAGCCAGCAAACTTTGGGTACTTTTCTGAGTGTTCTTATTTTATGAGTCAAAGATTACTCAAATAAAATACGTCAATGTGGCAATATTTGTGAAAAGGTGACACGGAGGAAATAAGAAGATAAACAGAGAAAATCTGAAGTAGAATTTTTGTATATGTCTGTTTGATCACTTCTGAAATTATTCATATAGAGGCAATCTGACAATAAAAATATAAACAATAATACAGTTTAATGGAAGATCACTGATGAAGCCTGTCCATAAAAAGGCAGAAACTAGATCTAGTCTGATTTGCAAATTTAATGTGTTTATAACTTTTGAGGAAGGTTTATTCTTCTTCTTAACCTCAAACCTACTAAATTAGAATTAATAAAAATACATATTAATGACAATATTAATTGTATTTGGTCTATACGACGCGTTTGAAAAAACAACACTTTACTATAAAAAATACATATATATTTTTGAAATTTTAAAATTTTTTATAAAAAATTGCGAAAATTTGAGTCTTTTAAATTGAATCGTAAAATGCACAAACATTTGATACACATTATTCAATCCAAAAGATAGTTCAGAACTCAAGAATGTAAAAAAAATTGAATATTTTGTGAACAATTTAAAAAAAGGCCAAAAAAGATATTAGTTTTTAAGCTCTTTTTTGATTAATTTTTAGGCTGGTTTATTAAACTCTGTTCTCATACAGTTTTTGTAAATTCCAAAAAAAAATTGTTATTTTTTTTTTGTTTTTTGTAACTTTTAACACTTATTTTTAAACAATTTTTAGGTATATGAAAAATAACAATTTACAAACATTAACATAAAAAGACATTGAAAATAAAATTTTAATTAAAAAAAATGTGTCTGTTTTTACAAATTCCATTGTTGGTGCATACTTTTATTTCTGTGTAGTTTAAATAAAAATAGACATTAAAAAAGGACGGACAGATATTGCTAACCGATTCAAAAAATGATTCTGAATCAATCGGAGTGCAATAAGGTTGTTCTACATCTATTATTTTAATAGTTACATATGTACATTAGTACAAACTCAGTATATCCAGTTCCACAGATTGGTGCATGACATATAGAGCCAATGTCTTAATAACTTGCATATAACAAAACTTAGTTTTACGCCCCGCTTAGTACAGAATTACAACGAAAACAATATTCATTTGTTTCATTACGGGTATAAATGGAGGGAATATGTTGTTTGTATTAAAGTCTCGCCTTTCTACAGATTTTCATATTGCACTATTATAAAAACAACAATTTTCTTTATTTGTCTCAAAAGCTCTAGAGGAAAATTGAAGAATCAGATATTTTATATAGACAATTCTATAAATAAAAAATACAGTAACAACTAAATATATATAAACATAATTTTCATAAATTAAGCAACTGAAAAAAAATGAAAACCTTGTAAAATTACGAAAAAAAAATCCGTTCTTATCAAAAAAAAAAGTATGTGCAAAAAATAATTTCATCAAATTGGGGTCACCTTTGTATTATCAAAAATTAAAAAAAAAACAAAACAAAATATTATGAAAAAAAGTATTGTGCAAAAATAAAATAATAATAAAAAAACCAAAAAAGATTATCAGCACACTACAAATAACACTTAAAAAAAATATCACAAAATATTAAACGAAAAAATTGCAAGCTCAAAATTGTGGCCTGGGGCAAGAGATATAGAGGGTAGGCCAGGAAATAACTGACAACAGAAAAAAATATTATAAAACCTTATCTTTATGCGATGATGAATTTGCCCTGATTTCGACAAACTCACAAAAAAACTACAATATTGCACCGAAAATACAAAAAAAAACTGAAATTAAATGCAGTCTCAAAATAATATATACAAATATGTAACAAAATAGAAGACTATACACGAAAAAGATTTTATTCACGTTTCGGACATTCTAATGAAAAAATTTTGAATGTCAAAAATTGGTCATGAGCAATTCATTTATTATTTATTTGTTTATTTATTAATTAATTACTCACTTTTTGACATTTATGATCAGTCTACTCTGGAGCTTGAACAACTTTACCAAATTATCTAGATTTATTTTGAAAATCAGTCATCATTTCGTGCAACTTATAGACGCAAAATGGTGTTCAGCGATGAGGCACATTTTTGGCTTAACGGGTTTGTTAATAAGCAAAATTCCGTCATATGGAGTGAAACCAATCAACAACAGACCCAACAGACTACATTACATCCAGAACGATTAGTTGATTTCGAGAAATGGACCTGTCAATTGTACTCCAAGGTCGTGCGGTTTGACATCTCTCGACTATTTCCTGTGTGAAGTCACTGATTTATGCTGATAAATCAGCAGCAATTGACACTTTGGAGGTCAATATTATTCGTGTTATTCGTGACATACGGCCAGCAATGCTCGAAAAAGTGCCCCAAATTTAGACGTCCAGAATGCGTTTCGTCAAGAACAGCCGCTGACGTTATATTCCCGATCATTTTTGTTGTTTGCATTAGGGATTTATAAAATAAAGCAAACTAATTCACTAACAGCCTTTGCTATAGTTCATATTTAGTTTTTATTGTCGTCAACAAAACAGAACAAAAAATCATTCATATATTAGATAAGGAGGTCCACATATGAAAAACAAAAACTATAAACATTTGTGCCCACATCGTGTATAGTAGTGGATCATATAATAAAGAAAACAAAAATTAAGTTTTGTTCCAAAAAAATAATAGCAAAAATAGAAAATTGCAATTTGATACAGCTGCAAAGAATTATTATGAATGCAACAAGTGTTAGATACGACTATGAATGCATTTCAACAACTTACGAGCGAGCACATACATACATTCTCAACTCAGTACGAAATTTATTGATTTAGTTTGGTTTTCATTTTGTATAAGTTTCGTACACAAATTTATTATTTTTTTTTGCCAAACTAACAAAAAATTCCATATAATATTGTCGTCAATCGACGTAAATAACATCACATAACATTTAAGCCCTCCATACAGAGTGGTAGTAGTTGGGGATACTTTTGAAATTCCTATTGTCCAGTAGTTCTTTGTTTTTGTAAAATGCACTTTGGGGTTTATTTTTCTAAACGCTCCTGTGCCTGTTGTACAATTGCAAATAAAACTGACTTTTGTTTATTTGTTCTCATAACACACAAACTTAAATTAATAAATAAATATTGAACAATTTTGTTATTTTAGATTGGGTATTTCCAAAAACTATAAAAAGTTATTGAATTGCAACTTTATTTTATTACCTTACACTAGCAAAGGTACATAACATTTAAAATTTAATTTTACTAAAACCATAAGTCAGCATGCACAGAAAAAATTATTGCCAATAAAATTTCAATTCAAATTTTGTTTGATTTCAAATTAATTTTCGATTAAAAGTTTAATAATATCAATTAAAATTTCAATTGAAAATGAGTATGGTGTCGAAAAAAATTTTAGTTTACCATAAGTACTAAATTGATAACATATTAAAAAAAATCTTAGGTCCGATTAATGAATGTCGAATTAGCTACTAACTAGGACTTTAACTGCCGGATAAATTGTACCTGGACATTCAGTAATCGGGCCTTAAAATGCGTTGCGTAAAATCATATTATTTTGTATTATTAATATTTTTTCTTATATTGCAGATAGAAAAATTGCAAAAGTATGTCTCAAATCAGTCAAAAACATAAGAAAATTAATACATATTTATTAATAATATTTTTAATATCACATATTTTAATAAAAGCGCCATAACTTAGTTGAACATTTTAACGATTTGTGATTAAATTTTTAATTGATATGATTAAATCTTTAATTGAAAATTTTTCAATTAAAACTTTACAAAGAAATTTAATAGATATAAATATTTTCTTAATTGGTCCGAATGCAATTAAATTTTTAATTGTATTAACAAATACTTTAATTGAAACTCGATTTTAATTTTTTCTGTGTGGAGATATGTATGCACTGAGAGAATTATCTCTATGATTTTTATAAAGTGTTTCATAAAGTCGATGCCCACATTTTTGAAAAATTAAAAAAATAATATAAGTTTGATATTAGAACGTGAAAAGCCCCACATCGAAGAAATTTTATCCAAAACCCTATATCTTTAATTTTCACGAAAATGTGGATGCCTTGTTTTGCCACTTTGCTTTCGAAACAAAATGTAATAGCGGGCAAAAGTTGTGGACCCCTATAGGTATTACTGATCCATTTTTTTTCCCCAGTCGGTTCAGATCTTCAGTTAGTATTTTTGCCGCAAAGATTCGGCCTTTTGCTAAAAACTTACCAATTTTACAAAAGAATTAAAATAAATAATGCCTGTGAAATTAATTACTGACACATTTTTTGGAGGGTTCTCTCATTATTATCCAGAGAAAAAGAAATAATTTCCAGGATAACGTTAACCCATTTTTAATCAACGCCAATTGGCATAATTCTCAAAACCCCAATTTTAAATTTTAATATATTAATGTAACATTTATTTATTCTTGTTCGAGGCTAATTATTTCCTTAACATGAAATAACATAATAAGTATTTTTTACAAAAACTGCCATTTTTCTTCACCAGGATATTCTCCTAACAAATATTTCAAATCTTTTTTTTTTAAATTAAACAAGCATATGTTGAACCCACTCATTGTACGGAGTAATTTTCACCCTCTTCTTTTATTAACAAAGAAGTAAGGCAGAAAAAAAAACTTGTATTGGTTTATTGCCAATGGTGATAACATACAAAATATCAACAAAAACTTTCACAATATTTCTATTGTTCCTTGCAAAAACTTTGAAAACATCCCAGTCAGAAAAATACAAACGGGAAAGCGGTGGCAAAGCACTTTAACAGGTGGTACAAGTACTGGAAAAAGGTGCTTTTCCATTCCTAAAATGGTAACATCATTAGCATGTTCAAAAAGCGCCGGAAATGCACTGGAGGAACAAAATTTTTGAACATTGGCAAAACGCTGGCAAAACCAATAAATAAGTGAAATAGGATTTGAACCCAGGCCGTCAGATTGGCAGACGATTGATCTACCCACTGTGCTAATGACACATATAATACTTGGTGGCTTAACACATAAATGAGTTATAACAGCTGGGCAACTACTGGCTGTGCTAAAATGCTAGTACAGGCAAACATTTTTTTGAAACTGATATGCCAGTGTTGGGAGAGCAAAAAAAGTTTGTTTTAAAGGAGCTTCTCCACAAACAAAAAATTGATTTTATAAAACAGAAATTATTCTTCTTCTTAACCTCAAAGTATTAAAAATATAGATTATGAGCTATAAATTTAACGTTGGTACTTTTGATAAGTAAAATTATGATCTATAAATTTTTTTTGTAAAAAAACTAAAGATTATAAAATAAAAAAGTTAAAAATTGGAATTTTTTTTATAAATTAATAAATACCGGTAACTACATATAAAAATAACGGTATCGGTAACGATAACGGTGTTTGCAGTTTTTTTTTAGGTATTGGTAACGGTAACGGTAATCAGGTTGAAACGGCATTTTAGCGGTAATGGTATTATAATGATAACGGTAACCAACGTTGTTAAAATTTAATAAAAATGCATATTAATTACAATATTAATTGCAGTTGGTCTATATGACGCGTTTGAAAAAACAACACTTTACTAAAAAAAATTTTTAATTAAAAAAAAATCAAAGAAAAATTTTTTGCTTGCAATCGGATTTGTACTGGGAACCTTCTGACTACAAACCTTTTTTAACGAAGCGTCAGAATTTTTATAAACTCATTGCTCTTGCAGTGAATTGATTTTTGTACCGCCGAAAGTTTTGTGAAACAAATACTGGCAAAACACTTTTTGCAAACGCTGGCAAAGCGTCCCAAATGAGTCTTTTGCCTGTCATTTATTTTTAACACCGTGGTTACCCAGTGCTTGATTTTTTGTACCACTGGCGATTTCTGACTGGGATATTTATTTACAAATTTTTTGTTGCTCTCGTCTAGTTGGTTAGCAAATTATATTTTAATACGAAAATTGATGTTTTACAATTGCAGTAATACCACCACATTCTAAAGAGAACTGTTGATAGGGAACTAGAAAATTCCCGAAACGAAAACAAAAACTCGGTGAAGTATTTGTTAGGAGAATATCCTGATAAAGAAAAATTGCAGTTTTAAAAAAAAAATACTTATTATCTTACAAGAAAATAATTGGCCTCCAACAAGAATAAATAAATTTTTCATTGTAGAACTAAAGGTCGAAAAAACTATTTTTATTTATAAATTTAAAATTAAAAATTAAACAAAACAAAAAAATATAGCCACACTATAGCAAGGCCTTACGTGGGTGAAATGGCTAAGCTGTCGAACTCTAGTATAGTTACGTTTGTAATGTAGGAGTGCATGGGTTCGATTCCTACAGCCGACAGATTGTTGAAAAAATTATCATATAGAGACAATCTGACAATAAAATATAAACAATAAAACAATTTAATGGAAAATAATTGATGAAGCCTGTCCATAAAAAAAGTCAGAAACTAGATCTAGCCTGATTAGCAAATTAATAATGTGTTTATAACTTTTGAAAAATGTTTATTCTTCTTCTTAACCTCACATCTACTAAAAAAAACAATATTTTATTAAAAAAAACACTAAAAATGCTAATATCTCTTCTTAATGTTATTAAATACACCTTAAGACCCAACTATATTAAGCGAAGTTGATCTAAGGAACTGAGCGATGCCATATAAATGTTTTGAAATACCCATATTTAACTTACCCAGCAAAAACATGGTAATGACAGGTCATTACCATACGGATTACCAAGTAATGATAGGTCATTACCTTTTGCATTACTTTAAAATACAAAATAATGACTTACTGATAATAAGTTATAGAAGTACTTATATATTCTTGCAAAGTAATCACTTACAGGTAATTGATTAAATAAGTACTGATTTAGTCTTTTTTATATTAATATTTTATTTATTAAATTTTTTTCGAACATTTTTCCAATTTATAAGAAAAATTTTCGAGATAAAAAGTTATATTTCCAATACGACCAACTATTTCGCAATGTCGGGTAACCACTTATTTCCTAACTTCTAAGTAACCACTTATTCTATCTTTCTGAGTAACCACTTATTCTTTCACTATGGGTAACTCGTTATTCGCACTTTTTTTTGTAAGCGAGAGGGTAATGACCACCTATGAATTTTTGGACATCGCGAACAAAAGTAATGTTGCGATTAAATAGCCTGGTAAGTAGTGAAACCCTTTGTGTGCTACTTACTCGGTTAATTACTCGGTAATGTCTGTTTTTGCTGCGTAAGTCAAATTTTCAAAAATCACACCTAAGTGAACCCAATTAAAACCATTTCAAAATAAAAAAAAATTTTGGAAAAATACATATAAAAATATTAATAAACGTGAACAAAAGTTATAATCGGGCATGCCGAATTTCGAATGGGTTAAAATGGACTTGTGTCAAAATTTTCTATAAAATGATAAAATAAGATAAAATCGGGAAATATAGCCCATACGGGCAATAGGTCCAAATATGGACTGATCCTATCTATAATCAATGGGCTTTGTTTTTGGAACCACGTGAGTCGGCGACCCAAATTTCATTGAAATATCTCCGTATTTGCGTCCTGCAACGTGTAAACAAGTCAATTTTGGGGTACCCTTATATGGGCACGTAAAAATGCAAAAGATTTGCGAATTAAAAAGTAAAATATGGGCAGGTTGCAATTCGAATCAAACTTAAGCAAATTTTTATGACTTTTGGTACTGAATTAACACAAAAGGTAAGTCAATTATGCTTTAGAGAAATAATGAAAAAAATTCAGGTATTCCTTCGGCAGGTTTATGGTTGCAGCGATACAATTTTAGCGATTTTTCAAGCAAGAGCGTTTATGTCGCTTTTGTGATTAAAATAATTACTTCAATTTACCAAGCTACCAATAAATATTACAATGGATATGGATATGAATATTATTTGCTCAAAATAACTCAGTTATAGAAGTCGGGCATGCCGACTGGAGTTTGAATTTTACTGCGATTTCGCTTAATCGCGGCTACGGTTAAAAGGGTTATTCACACTCACTATCAAATGTATTTTTAATTCAGTTTTTTAACACAAAATTAATTAATTTTAACTAACAACGGCAAGTTTATTAAACATTATTAAAATCTAAAGCAATTAGCAGCTTTGATCATCATTTGAACAACAAATATCGTTATGGTTTCATATTAAAAACAAACAGCCTTACTATCAATATTTTTCAAAGGTACACAGAAATAACTGTAGGCACCAACAATGGGAATTTGTAAAAGCAATCACATTTTCTTTTAAATTGAAATTTTATTCCCAACAATTTTTTTGTTTGAAATATTTGTAACTCGTTTCTAAATTGTTATCTTTCATATAAAAATTGTTTAAAAACAAAAATTCAAATTTACAAAAAGAAAAAGAAAATTTTTTTTGGATTTACAAATTTCTTTGTTGGTGCCTTTTTAAAAAGTTTTTTTTTGTATTTATAAATTTGGTATAAGAAAGGTGTTTAAAAATTTAATTGGAATTTTGTAAATTCTTTCTGTGTATATTTTTTTGTTAAAGTCGACTTTATTTCAAAGCAAAGGTTTTGTTTTTACCGTACCATACAAAATATTTAAAATAGAACTTTTAAAATAATGCTAAACATATACCCCTCAATTCATAAATGCTTTGTAAAGTTATAGCAGATTTACAAAACGTCATTTCCATACAAAATTTGTTCAATAAACCCCCTATAATTTTACAAAGCGTTTATGAATTTAGGGAATAGATTCAAAAATTTTGTTTATTTTTATTGAAAATCAAAACAAAATATTCAATAATAAAAAGGAAATTTTGTAAATAAATATAAAAAAAATTTGAAAAGAATAAATAAATATAAAATAAAAACAAATGAAAACTTCAAATTTAAAATAGAATTTTAAGGTACTTTTTAAATATTTTGTATGGTAAGAAATTTGAAATAATAGTCGATTTTTGATCGACTTTTTCTTTTTTATAGTAAAGGTGAAAAATTTTAAAAAGTTGTAGTAGTTTTATAATTTGTTAGAATTTAGATCGAATTTTTTCTTAAATAATTCTTAGTTCTGACTATTAAACTGGCCCATAACATTTGAAATATACATAGACATAAAAAATTGCGTGTATTTTAAAATTATGATTAAAAAAAAATATTTAATATTAAACTCTTACAAAAATCTGATTCTAACCCTTTGATGTCCAAATTTGAACCGATGCAAATTTCCTAATGAAACTTTTTGAAGACATGGACTTATGGCTGAGAATTAGTGCTATGCCATTTTCAACTAAAGCTTTAATGCTAATGGACTTTCGCTCCTGGATCGGTTAACATTTTTAAAAAATTTAATATTTATATTTTATTTTTCGCTAAACTACACCCAATCCAAAAATAGTAAATAATTCTGTGTGTATTTCAAATTCAGTTTTTAAAATTAAAAAAACAAAAAATTAACCCTCAAAAATTTGGAAGATATCTTCCAAGAAGATAATAAAGCGATATCTTCTATTTTTCTTTTGAATGAAAATAATCAATTAGTATTTTGAAATTGTCTTCCTTATCATATGGAAAATATTTTAAAGATATTTAGAAAAAAAAATTCAAAAATTATGTTTTTAATCTAAATTTTTTATGATAATATTGCGGCAATATCTCCTTTTTATCATCTGAAAGATAAACCAATTTGTTTAAAATTTTTCAAAATGTGTCCCTGCTTTCAAATAAGTTGTTAGTGATTCATAAAGCAAAAAATAATGCATACCTAGAAGCAGTTTTGGAAGGCATTATTTAGGAACCGTACGCTTCCTAAACTAATTCCAGAAGACATGATTTTTATTCGTGATGTCCCACTTGCTATGTCTCTTTTCAGCAGCTGGAAAGCGCTTCTTCCATGGCAATTAAGAAGCAATAAAATCAGGCCTTCATAAGCAATGAAATGCGCATTTTCTTCAGCTTCGAGATGCACTAAAATAATGTGTATTTAATAAAGATGCAGTAAAATACTTGCTTCAGTAATGCGCTAATAAAAATAAAGGACCCCTTCTGGAATTGAAAAAGAAAATTTTGCTATCTGATTCTAAAGGGGTCACGTAATTTTTTTTTCAGGAGCTCCCGACAAAGTCCATTCTGGTAACACTTTATCGAAAAATCGATAATAAAATCTCTGCTTTCTTTCCTGCTTATAAAAGAAGCAGTTTAGAAGGCAAAATAAAAAAATGTGTGCTCGTAACAGATCGTAAGTCAGAAGCATTGTAAGTACACTCATAGAAAAAAGTTTGTAGAAAAGTTAGTAAAACTGTTAGTACTTCAACTTAACCAACTTTTAACTAATTTTTAGATAAAATTTAATTTTTAGTTAATTTTTCTGCTACCTCCACATTACTAACTTACAAACTTTTTTGCTATTTTTTTTTGCTGAATTTAGTTACTAATTTTTAACAATAAATTTGCTAACTTTACAGTATTTTGCTGAATTTTAGTTACTAATTTTTAAAAGAAGAGTTGCTAATTTTACAAATTTTTTTTAACTAAACCACCAATTTTAGAGGGCTTATAAACATAATGTTAAATGGCTCATAAAAATTACTGCATATTTTTAACTCGTCAAAAATAATACAAAAAGTTTTTAAATAAAGCTAAATTGTAATGATTGAAAATTTGTCCTACTCATAAAATATCTAAATTATTAAAATTTATGAGAAAAGTTTCTATTTATCGTAATACATTAATTTTCAAAGATCAAGGTTTATTTTTGACGAACCATTTTAATATGAAAATTGTGGTTAAAAGTATCTCTTGGGAGCAAGTGGAGTTTCGGGGAAGACCCTAATTTTTTCCCCCAATATTGTACTTTTAAGCTTATTTAAAGAATACAATATTTTTAATCGGCGACACCTTCTTTTCTATGGGTGGAGCTTTAGAGGTGAAAATGGAAACTCAAAAAAATTCGGAAGTACATATCCGATCAGCAAACAATGAAAATCAAAAGAAGGGTCTCTGAAATACATTTTGTTATGGTTAACATCATGGTACAACCATACTAGGTAGATGCATTAGGGAGAGTTTGACAGTTCAGGGTTTTATTATGACAGTTCAGGGATTTTTTCGTATGCTTTCGCTATGTATCAAAAGTAGCCGATTACATTTTTTGTTGTTGTCTGTTGTTCTAATGCATCTACCTAGTATGGTTGTATCATGGGTTAACATATTATTGTCTATAAATATTACCACTTTTACAAAAAATCATTCTTGGGAAATTTTCATTGGCATTGAAATATAATTGGCATTACTTTATCTCAATGTCAATGCCAAACAATTTCATTACCATTCAATGCCAATGAAATTTTTTTCAATTTGCATTGATGAAAACAATGGTAATGAAATGTACACATAATTGAAGAAAAAGCATTGTAATATAAAAAAAATATAAGAAATACGCGAATATTTAAGTTTTTTTCTTAATTTATTCTTTTATTAAAACATGAAAACAAATAATTCTTTCATCAATTATAAATGGGCATTTAGGCATTTAATAATGCCAATTGAAAACAATTTCAATTAATTGACACATTAAATACACATTTATTTATTATTTATTAATTTTCATTTCATTTGCTCCTTTTTTACCTTTTTCTAGTCCACTAGTAATCTGCAAATGTTTTGTTGATTTCAGAAAATTTTAGCAAAAATTTTGTAGATTTAACAGTTTTTTTTTGCTATTTTCATTTTACTATTATTTAGTAATTTTTTTGCTGATTTCAGCAAGTTAAATTGTTATTTGCAATTAACAAAAATTTAGCCCAAATATTACTAAAATTCTGTAAATTTAACAGTTTTTTTGCTGTTTTCATTTTATTAATATTTAGCAAACTGATTCTGCTAATATTAGCAGTTTTTTTTTTCTGCAGCATCATTTTTAACTAATTTTTAGTAACTTTTTCTGCTATTTTTACGGACTTATTTGTATGAGTGTACTGTTCGTAACAAATCGTATAAACAACAAAAAAATCTCTGCATTCGTTACTGCTTCAAAAGTATGCAGTTAAGAAGGCAAAGCAAATTAAAATAGATTTGATTTTCTGCCTTCTTTAATTGATTTCTTGAACTCATGAAGTTTAAGCTCTATTTTGGAAGCATACAAATGTAGTTACTGCTTACCAAATCGCGATTATTTTTTGCTGGGAAACGATTGACTCGTTAGTCATAGGCAGAGCTTCGAAAAACTTAATTCAATTTAAGCTTAATTCACTAAAAATTAAATTCAGATTTTAAAAAGATTCATGTACCATTCCCTTAAACCATTCGTAAAGAATTCATTCATAAGCTTCATTCCCAAAGCTTTAATATGAATTGAATGAATTCCTAACTTGAATCATTGAAATCGCATGTTCATTCACCATTTTACTAATTGAATGAAGCAATTTTATTACCATTCACTTAGTGCAGTGTAGTTTGAAACTAACATATAATCAAAACCAAAGCATACAAGCTGTAACAAAGCATACGATACTATTTATTTCTGTTAGATGAATTTTAAACGTTTTTCAATGTATTATGCTAATATTTCAGCAATTACATACAAATTAAAATTTTTCATTTGATTAAGTGAATGAAAACAAATAATTTTTCATTCACTTTTTTATTAAATGAATTCAGGTAAATTGGGTTTCATTCAGTTAGAATTCAATCAAAATAGAATGAATTCTTATAATTTTAAGCTATAGGGAATTAAGCTATCGAATTAATTCTATAAGAATGCTATTAGAGAATGAAATTTAACCCAAATTTCATTAATTTTTAAAAAGTGAATGAAAGAATTAAGCCTTTTAAACCTTTGGTCATAGGTGAATAATGTTGGTTTGAAAATTTTATCAATAAAAATAATTTATAATAAATCAAAACATGACAAAGAAAATTTTTATACATATCTCGGTTATGTAATAATTTAAACTAATATTTTAAAGAGAGTTTAATAGTACGATTACTGAATGAATTCGAATGACGATTATGTTTTGCTTTAGACAATATCACTATTTTGTTTAGTTTATTTTGTATTTTATTTGTACACCAATTTGAGAAAATTTTATGAAAATTTGTTAATATTTTATTGTAAAATCCTCTTCCATGATGTCTTTTATTTTGCCTAATGATCATTTTAAACTACACAAAATTTTACATAAGTCTATAGGAGAATCTAAAATTTTGTGCGAGGACCTTGGAACGACAAAAGTAAATTTTTTTAAAAAAATGTAAACTAATTTTTTAAAAACAATCAAGGTATTTCAAGTTACGGGCTCAAGTTAATAAAAAGTTTGTCATTTTCTAAATGCATTAACCAGTAAATTTTTTGACTATAATATACAAATACGAAAAAATTGATATTTTTGCAAAAACTAAAATGCGTGTGCCTTGGATCTTTTTGAATATTTCCTGTCATTTTTATGCAACAAATTTCAATATATGATTAATTGAAGCTTCACGGGCTAATTGTGATTTTTGAATTTAATTCGCCAAGAAATAACCTTTGATTTAAAATTTTCGTCATTTCTTAAAAATTATATTTTATGCCAATTGCATTGTCTCATTTCAGATAGATATCAACTCTACTGCAAATAATGCAATAAATTTAAGTATTCTTTGCGAAACTCCCTTCATTTTTTAACAAGTTCCAAGGTACAATCCAATTTGTAATTCTTAACGTTTTTCTCGCCTTTCTAAAAAATATTATAATTTCTTAAAATGCATAAAAAATATTAAAGTTTTTATTATTTGCAATTTATTACAATAACAACACTAATATTTCTGCATTTAAAGATTTTTCGCATGTATCTCAATCTTAGATATTAGATATTGACACCGAATTTTCAAAAGTACCAAGGTACACGACATTCTCATATGTAAATATTTTACATTTTGATTTAACATTTTCAAAATAAGAAAAAATGTATTAGGTGTTTTCATATAAATTCTTAAATTCTTTGCAAATATTGTATAAATACAAACCATATTTTTTTTGTATGGAGTTTGACATTAAACTGTTTACGAGTGGAATACGAGATTATATGAAAACCCCTATTGTATTTAAAATAAGAAGGGAAAACAAAATTGGTTTGATTTCAGAGATATTTTTATTAATTTATTGATGTTTCTGCTTGATTCTAAAACCTTTTTCTGTTCGTAGGGTATCATATAATAGGCAAGCCTAACTTTCATTATTTAACTTCTTTATGGCTTTAATACATACCCAGACAATATTATTCTTACAAAGTTTTAAAAATTGATTTGAAATAAAGCAATATTTTATAAATGTTATTACCATAATTTCAAAGAACTTTTAAAGATGAATTTTTTTTTTAAATAAGTTACTACAAATATAATAAAATAAATTACCTTATCGATTGGAAAAACCAAGAAAATATTTACATATTTAACAATTTTGTTTGAACACGTACCAAAATAAGAAAGAAAAACAAGTTAGCACCGTACAATACCGTGTATTCTCATTTTTGTTAGGCAAACAAACCTCAAAAAATCTTTAAGAGCAGGTAACTTATCTAATAAAGAAGTAGAGTTAAACGTTAACCACTGATATCTTCATATGAATTTGACATTCATAACTATGGTTAAGCACTAAACTTTGGTTATTTTGAGAAAAGTTAGCAATTTTAAAGGAAATAAAGACAGAGAGATGAAAACTTAAATATTTTGTCTTTTAACATATTGAGTAATACTTAAAATTCCATCATGATACATGATTTGAGGAACATTACGATGTGCCATTTAGTAAATGTCATCTTTACTGATTTGTCACATTAAATGGATTATTTTACTACAAAATTTACACAGAAAATAACAGTTTTCGCACTTGATCTTGTCGTTTTAAGAAGCATGCACGAAAACAACACAAGAACAACAACGGCAACAATGACAACGAATGCAAAAGTGGTTTTAACCAAATTCGTGAAAATTGTTGCACAAAAATTTGCTGTTGACTGTTAAAAACAACAAAATCGGACCACAACGAATGAACGGATCTTGACTGTTTTTGTTATTTTCTTTAAGTTTTCTTGTTGTCTTTTAACACCATTTCCAATGCAAGTTAAGGAAATCCTAAAAATTGATGCTGGATGTAAATAACATTTTAAAGCAATCTCTATATATGTATAAATGAATAACAGGACTGAATGACTCACTGACAAAACAGACCTCTGGATCTAGGAAGTAGAAATTAGTGTCCTTCTCCGACTTGGACGTCCCCTAAGGCGAGATTTATAGAAAATCCTATGGGAAAGAGCAAAAAAAGCGAAAAGTCCCCGCTTGGCGGCCTGCCCAAACACCTTTTTCAAGAAATCTGAAATTTGAAATACATATGGGTATTTCCAGGGTCCCCAATGCGATATTCGTACGCCTTTGAAGTGAAAAGAAATAAAGAAATCTAAAAAAAAATTTCTTGTTTCTATTTTTCGATAGCATTTTAAGAGCACTATGCTTAGTGCGAAAGGTACGTTTCGTCGATTTGTTGTTTCCAATATATTAGCAATAAACATGTGATTCCCAACGCGACAAAAAATAGAAGTCGTTTCCCACTCTAGAAAAATTCAAAAATATGCGAATTGGAACACAATTTTTTAAAACAATTTTTTTTAAACAAAATGAAATAATATAGTTTTCTATTGATGGTTGCCATATTGAAATATTTGTATTGGTTTTTTTTTACAACCTTTAGTATGATTCCCCACGCGATATAATTTCCCGTCACTTTATATGAATCTGACAATAAAATGTCAATTAAAGGAAAACATGGGCTTATTTATTTACAAGGCACTATTTGGAATTTTAGACAAGAATGCGGTAAAAATGGGGGGCTCAAAAGGGAAAAATTTCAAGGTTAAAAGCCTGCCCAAACCGTTAGAGCTATCAAGTTGAAACTTCGAATGAAAGTTCCTCCTCTGTCCTAGACGGGGATTTTTGGAAATTCCCACAAGTAAGTGCAAAAAGGGGAGAACCTTCCTTCGGCGTAGACTTCCGTTATGACGGAATTTGGGGAAATTTCCACCGGGAGGGACAAAGTGAAAAAATCTTTCCCTTTATGGCCTGCCCTTTAGCTAGAAAACTGAAATTGACAAAAGTGTTCCGTGGAGTATGAGCTAACTTACCGACAAGGTATTTTTCTGTCCAAGTTGCGCTGGAAAGTAAAAATTTGGTACCAAGATTCCTCCTCTGTCAGGGTTGTTGGAAGTTCCTACAAGGAGGTGTCCAAAATTGGCAAACGGGTGGAACTGAAACACTAGAAAAATAGAGTAAAATGAAATGGACGGGGAACGAGCGAAATTGAAAAATTACACAATAGAAATGAAATGGAACGGTGAACGAAACGGAATGGAAGGGAAAACAAAATCAAATCGATCTTCGAATGAGTGGAATTGGAACACTAAAGCTTTAGGTACAAACGGGCAGAAGTAGTAGGCTAAGAACCTAAACTTTAAAGAACGAGTGTAAGTGGACCACTAAAATTGGCAAACGGGTGGAACTGAAACACTAGAAAAGTAGAGTAAAATAAAATGGACGGGAAACGAGCGGAATTGAAAAATTACACAATAGAAACGAAATGGAACGGTGAACGAAACGGAATGGAAGGGAAAACAAAATCAAATCGATCGTCGAATGAGTGGAATTGGAACACTAAAACTGAGTAAGGAAATGGAAAGTAGCCCTAGTGTAAAGAAATGTAATTTGGCCTGGAAAGATTACATTGAAACACTGACCAATGGGAATGAAATGAGTCGAGGAACGATTGGATATGGTACACTAAAATTGGAAAACCAAATGGAGTGCAACGGGTGGAATTGAAGCACTAGACGAGCTGAAAGAAACGGAATGGAATGGGGAATGAGTGACGTTGCAACACTTGACAATGGAAACGAAATGGAGTGGAACGGAATGTGAATCGAGCAGAATTGGTATACTAAAATTGGGAAACGAAATGAAATGTAAAGAGGAACGAGTGGAATTGAAACACTAGATAAGTGGAACCTAATGGAATGAAACAAGGATCGGGTGGAATTGAAATAGTAAGCAATGGAAACGAAATTAAATGGAACAGCGATGAGATCAATAGTAGCAAGTGGAATTGGAACACTAAAATTGGGAAACGAAACGGAACGATGCACAGAGGAGTATTTGACCCGAAAAGCTGGCCAAAATTATTAAACATGTTTTTTGGACTAAAACTTCGGGGTTTTTGATAGTTTTGGGTTTAATTTGATAAAAAGAATCCAGCGGCGAATATTTGGAGGGTTCGTATTTTTTTTTTGATCCCACGCTTACTCGTACTTCGCAGAAGAATGCGAGTTTCCAAATTTTTTTTTGTATTTTAATCCTTTTTCGACCAAAGTTTTAAGAAACATGGATACACATAAAAGAAGTATTTTAGATTAATCTTGTGCCTTTGCAGCGCCCCCTAGTGGAAGTATTTGGAACTAAAGTTCAAACTTTGACATGCTGTATCTTCGGAACTAATCAAGGTTTTTCCAAAACTAAAATTTTGTATTTTTTGTATAACAAATCTTTACATATTTTAAAGTTTTTTTTAAATATATTTATTTTTGATATTTATTAAAAAAAATTGTTCAAATAGGGAAAAATCTGCATACAGAGAGTTTTCTGCACAAATTTTAATGATCTTCCCCATCGCAATAACTCTTTAATATCATGTAGATAACTCCCTCAATTTATCACTGCAGACCCTAGCGTACACCTAAGGGGCCTAGAGACCATTCTTTTGGTGGCCAGTTCCCTACTTGGGTCATCGACGATCTATGTTCTTCTAATAGTCCGCCAATACGGTAATCCTGTGGAAAAACAACTAGGGGAAAAACGCCCTAAAATATCAAACTTATCTGTTTATCCATTCATCGCTACAACTTACCACCGCAAATGAAAACAAAACTCCCCCCCCCCTAAAAAAAACTAAACCAGAAAACAAAAACAGAATAACCACACCCACCATCCACACAAAAACATAGCCGTGCAGGCACTTGGGCAATTCCTGAAGCACTTTAGTCCCCTGCCAAAGGGACTCATCAGCGGAATTAACCTACTGGTTCCATAGAACCCCTCTGGGATGCATATCAACATGATCCCGAAAAATTACCAGAATAGTCAAACATAACAAACCAAATCTCAAATGATCAAAAAACGATAAATTCAAAAAACACAGAACCATAAATTCAAAAAAACACAGAACAAATTTACCAAGTCCACTCCAGTATCACACACGAGATACAATAACTACTGACCATAAAGGTTCAATTAGACGTGCCATATCGCCATAGCCGTAACCATAACGCCATAGCAGAAAACCAAAATTCAATTGGTTTCTATGGTTACGGTTATGGCGTTATGGCATGTCACCAATAATCGTATACATTGTAGCCCATAAGATTGGTTTGAACAGCTGTTTTATATGGTTATGGTTATGGCACGTCTAATTGAACCTTAACATCCGCGCACCATACCACACACTCGCGAGAAAAAACGATAACATTTATTTAACACACAAACACAATAATATACAATATTTTAGTTTAAGATATAAAATTAAAATGTCAGAAACCTACACCTCATAAATTTACACAAAACCACACAAAAAACCAATGAATAGACGTCACCAATAATTTGACAATATTCAAATATTCCCTAGAAACCCGTCAAGAAAACATGATCAACACATCCACAGCACCTGAGAGAGTTACCTACCGAATGGTGGATTTGTACATCAACTTTATATAATCAATCATTCGCCCAATAAAATCCATTGATGAAAATAATTGTTCATTCAATTACATTTAGAAGGCAAAAAACCATTGTAAAGTTAATAAGCAGTGTTAATCCCCAAACAAAAGTTTATGACTGACAAAAAAATATGAGAAATATGAACAAAAATTGAAAAAAGATGAAATTTTCAAAAAATCGCCAAAAATCATGGCGCATACTTGCGCAGACTTTTTTTCTTTTGTTAAAAAAAAAAAGATTTAAAATTTTTTTTTCCTATTTAACATTTTTCCTACACTTACTCTCACTTTTAAAAACCTTCTTCCTTTTTTTTTGCAAAAAAAGTGTATAAAAAAACCTTTTTTTTTAATTTTTGAACGAAGAGTTTCAACATTAATATTTAAAATAAAATTTTTTAAAAATTGTTGAAAATAGCTATTAATCAAGAATTTTATTAAAAAAAATCAATTTAAAACCTCCATTCGTTCAGCCATAAAAAAATATAATATTAACCTCTTAAAACTGAAAAAAATCAATAAAAGGGGATGACTTTAACAGTGTCTCGAAAGTACAAATCTCAACTTAAAATCTTGAGAATTTGCAACATAATGCAGAATTTAGTTGCCTATTGAGCGGCGTACTTTTTTTTTAATTTCTTTAAATTCATTTTTGCCTTTTTGGCCAGCTTTTTGGGTCAAATACTCCTATGTGCGACGAGCGAGTGGAATTGAACACAATACAAGTAGACTGAAATGCAATGGAAATAGGAAACAAAATGAAATGGATCGAGTCTGGATTTAGTGATAACATACACAGAAAAAATTTACAAAATTCTGTTTGTAATGTTAAACACCTTTTTTGCATAAACAAACAAAAAATTTTTTAAAAAGGCACCAACAATGGAAATTGTATATACAAATCCCTTTTTGTAACTTTTTTGTAATTTGTTAAAAATAAAATCAATTTTTTTTTAACAATGTGTTTTGTAAATACAATAATTTTTTTTGTAACTTGTTTGTATTTGTTAAAAATAAAAAAATAAAATTCAACAACGAGTTTGTTATATTAAAACAATTATTCGCTTTATGTTGTGTATTGACAAAAAAAAATACTTTTTTGAAATTTTTGTTACAATTTACAAACATTTGAGCAATTGAAAACAAAAAATAAATGCTTTGTTTTTTTTTTGTTTCAAAAAATTCTAAGGCTATTTTTTGATATTTTTGATATAATTTACAAACATTTAATAAAAAAATTGTTAGATATCTAAGTAAAAAGCCAACAATTTTTTTTAATTACTTAAAATTTTGTGATACTTTTTTCTGTGTATTTATCGATTTGAACATATTTTTTGCACCAGTATTGTAGCTAGGCTCCCACTTTTTACGTTTATTTCGAAAAAAAAAAATTAAAGTCATTGTCATTCATCAAGTTATTTCCATTAAAGTCATTGGGTCATATGAATAAAACTTAGCAATTACTTCGAAGTAATTACTTTGGGCTTCGGAATGGCTTTTAACTCCAAATTTACCAATTGTCTGGTAGAATGAATGAATGAATGAAATGTACACGAAAATTAAAAAATTGTATTTCTAGTCTACTCCCAAACAGACTAGATTTGTGAAGTAATTGCTTAAAAAACCCTGTATTTCCCCCTATTAGTAATATCTTTTTTTTATTCATATGAGCCATTGTCATTGATCAAAATGATAATGAAGTCTACTCAATAGATTAGAAAAGAAAAACTGTTAACGAAATGATTTAAATTTTCTTCTAAATTTCTATATATTTAATAACTTCTGTATATATAAAAAGTAATGTGGCTCACTGTGACGGACGGATGAGCCGGAATTTTCCCTAGAGTTTTTGCTAATTCACTGATAAGTTGCTTTGAAATTTTTTTCAGAAACGTGTTAAAATTTGTCTCGACTTTCCCATAAAAACATGATAAAACGGGATTGAAAAGAAAAGAACTAAAAATTATTTCGAAATGTATACTGATATTTTAAAACTACTGATGACGAAGTGTAGGTCTTTTGAGCAAGTTTTGATATATTTTGACATTTTCAAATATTTTTTGCCCAAAAATCCACAGAAAGTCTAGAGTCGTTAGAAAAAAAAAATAATATCGAACTTGAAAATGGTGTAATTTAATATCTCCTATATTTTGCTGCATATACATTAGAGTGTCCCGATAAATGGCTTATTTGAAAATTGGTTCAAGTAATCGCACTCAAACTATTACTAGAAATCAGTTTAATATGGCAAAAATAAATTAAAACATTTTGAAGAGGTTCTTTAGATAACAATAATAGTGTACCTATTTGGAAAAAAATAGAGTTTCGGTATTAAAAATTACATAAGGACGAGCTTGTTATAATAAAAGCATTTAAACACTTTGTATAGAAAACAAATTTATCTTTAAAGTTGCGCCTTGAGGAGTATAATGATTTTGTATGATTTACGGACTAATTATGTGGACACACTTAATTTTAAAATTCGTAAAAGAAGAAATTTAAAAAAAAAAACTCTAATTATCATGCTTGTTTTCTTTAACAAAACAAAAATGCATTAGTGGCGAAAAATGTTTTCTTTACCAATGTACACCAGCATCGCCAACAATAAATTTGTAATTATTTTTTTCGTTTTCAGTTAAATCATAATTTTTTTTATCTGGACACCCTAACATGCATATATACAACAACCATAAATATAAAACCTGACAATTTATGTTTTTTGTATTACGTTGAAAAAATATATTTATATTATTTTGATGTTAAAGGCCTTTAGAGTTTAAGTTTGATGCTAAAATGGAAAATTAATTGCATTTTTCCTGTAATTTGTTTTGTTTTTATTTTGTTCTTTATCTTAATTTTTCCAATGTAAAATTTTGATTTGAAGTGGTGCTACATCTGGGTCATGATCAATGTTAAATATTATGTATAATCGTAAAACGAAACAAAGAACGTTTTCAGTTTTGTTTTTACTCGTAATGCTCATAAAAAAGAGCATAAAAAATCGCATGATCGTGACTAAACTAACTGAAATTCTACTGGCAGAATATTAATACCCAGCAAAACCTTGGTAATGGATTATACCTTTTTCACGCATTGCCTTGCAATGGGTACCCTTTTACCCTTGGTTTTACTTAAAAACCTAAAGTAATACGTTACTAATATTGTGGTACGTCAATACTTATGTGGGAGGTATGAAATAATGAGTTACCGATATTGAGATATGTAACTACTTATTTGGAGACTTTAAAATAATATATTACTGAAATTGTCTTATATAATAACTTATTAATAAGGGTATTGCATTATATAACTACTTATTATGCGAAAGTACGATTTAATAAAAATTTATAATCTAACTGCATTGATTGGATCGGTGTATTTTTAAACTAAGTAATTACTGGTAATATCTTATTTTATTCCCTATATGTATTCAATGAAATATGTACTAATTTTTAACGACTTATTTTACTCCATACAAGTATCTACTTATTTTGGCTAACTAGTGAATTTAATATTACAAGTAACAACTTATTTAAGTTCTTCCTTCGTAATCACTTATTTTAGCCTATATTGGTACGAGTTAGGCAACCACTTCCCGCCAATGACACCCCCATATTAAAATAATGTGTTATGCGACCAAAGTGTAAGTAGTTACAATTTTTGATTTCTTATTCCATTTCCCTTTACCTGGTAATATAAGGTTTTGCTGGGTAGTAACATAAATGTTTTTCTAATATTTTGTTTTTTTTTACAAACTTATATAATAATTAACTTTATAACAAAATAATTAAACCCAGTTTTTATTCATACATACATATGCAAACAAGATGTAAAATTATGGTCATTTAAGGAACGATTATTTTGTACCCTACACTCATAAAGAATCCCATACAAATAGTTCTCAATTCATCTAAAATAATAGAAAATAGTACCTGTATTTGCGTCATCAGAATTTTCAATGAAGTTGGGAATTATAGTCTGCTAAATTTAGGTAAGCTTAATTCTACACACTGCTAAATACACACCTAGAAAACAGATTCGGTGCTGACAACCCCATTTGTTGCCAATCGAATGGTTCAGTTGCATCGAAAGCATTTTCGTTTGCGGCTACCGAATTATTCTTCATAAACTGAAATTCCTTTGTCACAGTCAAATTAGACTTGCCTCCATTGATTTTCTGTTGCCACAACTGCAAAATTCGGCTACCACAACCGAACTATGGGGTTATCAGAACTGAATCTGTTTTCTGGGTGAACAGACAATATTAGTTAACTTTAGTTAAATTTGAGCTAAATACACCAGAAACTTTACCTGATTTAACTGAAAGTTTCTGCTAAAATGTCGCTTACATTCTAGGTTTTTTGGACTCTAAGGACCTGTCCCGAGACGGACCCTTGTTTATAATTGGGAGTATAGCTGGTACAGAGTAAGTAACGATTTTTTTTTTTAATTTTGCTCTATCTCGCTTACATTCTGAGATATAAGCCATTTTATAGTTATACAATGCTCCATCTCTATGTGATATTAATAGCAGAGACACAAAAATATAACCATTTGGAAATAATTGTGATTTCACTTACAAGGAAAGACTCCCAACGCTGACCGGCAGATCTTAATGAGCTTGGGATATGTTGTAGAGGAGAAATATTTAAAGGACAGATATTTTTTAGCCGCCCAATCTTATATTTAAGGCTTTAAAAATGGGGTGAAAATCGGCCCAGTTTTTCGTTTTATTTCATATTTGTTTCAAAGTAACTATAGGAAAATTTGGTGTCAAACAAAAGGTATTTGAGAGGTCTATTTACCGGCGTATATATGTATAAACATGCTTAAAAACGCTTATGTGTTTATGACATAACACAAAACATCAAAATTTTAGGTGGTTTTGTATGGGAATGTATACAGGGTTAAGGGTCAAATTCACATACATTAATCGTTTTAATATTCAAGAGAGGGGGCGTTCCAGTTTTTTCGATATTCGGCCTACTTTGGGTTTGAGACGAATTTTCACGAAGGTCTATATTTGTAAAGATTTGGGAACCTCTGACTACTTAATATGTGCAGTATGGGCATCAGAATTTTCCTTTTTGACAGTACAGTCCTGTTATTATGTTAATAATTTTAAATGTCATAAATTTCAGATATGTCGCCATACAAAAAGTATGAAAAATGGAGTTTTTCCCAAATATCCTTTCTCGTGGCCAGAAATTGAGGATATTCATCTGGACGATATGTGCTTCCAACAGGATGGTGCCACTTGCCACACAGCCAATGCGAGAAATTCAATGGCAGTATTATCTCACGTCGTGGCGATGTTAATTGGCCGCCACGATCATGTGATTTGACACCATTGGATTTCTTTCTTTGGTGACATTTAAAAGAAAAAGTGTACGTCAATAAGCCAAGAACACAGGATATATCATAATAAAAAATATTAATACAATTTTCTGAAAACTTTTTGTTTTATTTACAATTAACATCGTGCGTTTTGGTTGGACCACCCTTTATATCATTTTAAAGAAAATTTTATAGTCTAATTTTTTGATTTTAATAAAAATTTTATTTAGCTAAAAAACAACGTAATATTGTGAAAATAAATTCAAATAAGAGTTTTAAAATTCTAGTTTTGTTTACATTTGTTTTTAATAATATTGTCTGAGTTTGCAAATAAACACTAAAATTTTTTATGGTGATTAGAAATCATAAACACAAAATATTTTAGAATTCACTTGGTAAATGTACCTAATTATCCCAGTAAGGAAACTATCGGTCTCATCTACGTTTCATCAAAGAAAAAGCCTTTGTTTTTTTATCAATATCAATTAGGTCTTTACCAACAGGTACAGTACTATTTCCAAAGAGTCACTTCAGAATTGGTTCCGCGAGTATCACATTAGTACCAGTTTTTCTCACTATTTTTCGTCCTTAAATTGAAATTTCCAAACTAGTTCTAGAACTAGTACCAAAGTGGGGGTTTGGCGACAATTGTCCCCATCCCAATGACATCTCCATGTTAAATTCTACAGTTGTTTGCATGGAGAGGCGGTAGAACTCGTACTAGCTACTGGTTCAACTAAACTAGTACATAACTGGTTTTGAACTAGTATTTTTTGCTACTGGGATTATCTGTGTCTGTGTAAACAACAGCAATATCTGTCCAATAAAAGCTGAAAATCAATATTTCGTATATTTAAATTATTTCAGTGTTAAAGGTATTTTGGATAACTTCGTTAAGATATGTTGAGGTTAAAGCTATTTAACATTAGGTTTGTTTTTATCGAATTTTATATCTATAAATACTTGTAAAAAAACGACTATCCGTACTTAAGTGACTTGTTGTTATTTTTTGTAAACAAAAAATTTGTAAAAATTTAAACATTGGGGGCCGACTTTAGACGAAATCTGTTTTCGTATATGAGCTTGCCCGGAACGCGAAATAGAGCAATTACCTTGAGTGGCATGCTCTCCCTTTACTAACAACCACATAATTGATTTGTTAGCGTTTGTTGTTTTTAACATTTTATAGATTTTAAAATACTAAAATTTAAAAAAATTCTGTGACAAATATTTTTGTTTACATTTAAAAGAGAAAAGCCAAGAATTTTCAAGACTTAACAGCATTTTTATAAGTACTTAATTTTTAACGGTGGGTCTCATACTTCAGGTTTAAACTTTAGTTAATAGTTAACCCAAAAAATTGTTGTTGTTTTGTGTACATTTTTTTGACATTTTCTTTTGTTTATAGTTAAGTTAAAGTTAAACCTGCAGTATGAGACCCACCGTAAGAAGCTAAATTTATACCTACTTAAATTGTTTATAAATACTTGAATTTGTATGAAATATTTATGTAAAATTCGAAAAAAAACAAACCTATTATTTCATTAGTGGGATCTTAAGGTTAACGGTAGTCATTTGAAAGCTTTTTAAATCGTTATTGATATTTTGCGGTCAGTGTTTGCCAACAATGTATATAAGTTATTTGGCTCCTTTTATCACATTACATATCTTAATTTCTGAATATATTGACAGCAAAGGGTTGGCTACATATGACCATCGGCATGATCTTTTATAATTTTAGAAAATTTTAGAGTGATATTCGGCTTAGTTTTCTGAAGAATTTCATTTCTGATTGCTAACATTATATCACATACATATTTATGTATTACTCATACGCACCCATGCACAAATTTGCCAAAATACGGTACAACTACATTTGTACCATATTCAATGTAAATTTTCTTGAAAACTAAGCCGAACACATCTCCAATTTTTTTGTTACTAATAGAAAATTATATGGAGATTTTTCTAAAAATATTTAAAAAATAAAAAAGTAGGGTGTTTTTTGATAAATTGAATTTTTCATAAAAACAAAAAAATCCCTGTTAAGAACTTGTTCGGAAAATTATGTTTTTTTTTTTCATTCAGAAAATAGAGCATGAAATTAAATCTACAGATTTAATTTCATGCTCTTGGCATATTTCAATAAATTTTAACAATTTGTTAATTAAAAAGCTTTTAAATTTTTTCAACATTTGACCACGCCTGCCTAGTCCACTTTGTAAAAAAGTAAACAAAAACAAGTACGGATTCTTTTTTTCGGCTACGCAGGCCTCTAGATATCGAAACATTTACATTGATACGACATATGTTTTACGAGCTGGACATTTGGTGTGGAATGCCTCATATGTGTATTTGACAATTTAAAATAATGATAAGTAACTTAATACCTAATTACAAAATTATTTATTTATTTCAGTCTACTGATACATAATTATCTTACAGACTAGTACATGTATAAGTGTTTATAAATAACACCTTTCTATTCTTCAAATTAATTAAATATTGAAAATAATTTTAACTTAAATTTAGTTTTATCAACATTATAATCTAATGGTGAAAAACTGTTACATAGCCTCAAACGCCGAGCAATTGGTTCATTACTGCCATAGTTAGTTCTATGAAAATCTTCACAAAACTGGCGTACATAACGAAGCTCACGCGGAGGGTTATAAAATTTTACCAAATTAGATAATTCCTCACATTTAATCTCACCAGATAATATTTTGAATATAAACATAATTGAAAATGCAGATCTACGATCTCTTAAAGATTGAAGGCCAAGAAATTTACGCCTAGCATCATATACTGGTAAACCATGAAAATTATGAAAATTATTATAAAAAATATAAGAAAAATGTATAAAAATTTGTTGTAAAAATAATATCATAAAGAATTAGTCAGCGAATTAAGCACAAGGAATTTAAAAAAAAGAATTAAAAGAAAAATAAATTATTGAAAAAAAAGGTTTTTTTCAAATAATATTTAGCAACCGACTAGATCGAAAAAAGTTTAATAATGTTTTCTTTAAATAGACGTGCGTTACTTAAAAGTTGAACATTATAAGAAATGGAGTTCCACAGAGATATAGCGAATATATAGAAATACCATTTAGATATCACACTCTTGTATCCAAAAGATTTTATTCTTTTGCCCCTGAGATCCGAAAAACAAAGTTTATTGTAAAGATAGTCATAGATTTACACCAAATTTTCCCATAGTTACTTGGGAACAAATGTGAAATAAACCGACAAAACCAAAAATTGGTTAATTTTTGACCCCACTTTTTATCCCCTAAACCTTCGCGGTTGCACATAAAAAAATATCTCAATTTAAGACTTTTATTCTCTATCAAATCGGCGGGTATCACTTGGGGTACATTCCTTGTTAATACCTAATTTCTTAAAACAATTGGGTGAAGTGAAGGGAACTTTCAATGTAGATTGGTTTTGTAACAAAAACAAATTTTATAGAAACAACGCAACGCTTTACCGAAGTGTTTAAAAAAATAATCCCAATATTTTCCATTGACGATTTATCGAAGAAGATATAAGATATTGGGAAAAACAAAACAACATTTTGAAAAGGAAAAGTAGTGATTTTCGATGACTAAACAAGATTTGTGAAAAATTTCATATTCGAATTAAAGTTAAGTACAGAAAATTAGGCAAAAAGGTATTTTTTCTTTTTAGATTGGGATTTCCCGAAAACCTGATGTGCTAGAACAATTCTCAAATCTGAGGGTCTGGAAAATATCGCCCTGTGTAATTCACAATAATTGTGAGATGCTTATTGATAGTTGTGTGACATTGATTCAAAACAAATACAACCCTGTCCTCAAGGACATGAAAATGTAATTTAAATTAATTAAAGAATTAAAATGGAAATTGAAAATTGTCTATGGTGTTTCCTAAAGCTTATCACTTGCTTTGAGTTGCTTTGAAAAAGTTATCTAACGGATCTCTTTCACTCGATAATTTGATGGTATTATAGCTAGTTTCTATATTTTCTAAGCTCTTTTTGCTATACTTTTCGGCCAAAGCTAAGAAAATTTGAAGTTTTGGGGAAAAATAAAGAAAAATAATAAAAATTTAACTGATTATTCCGGTCGAATAAGTTTTTTATTTTAAATTATTTGTTTCGACATTAACCGAAATAGAGACGATTAATCGAGGAATCGGTTAATCGATTAACCAAATTGGAAACACTGTTTAAAATTAATGTAAATCATCATCCCAGAGTTAGTAATGGAATTTCCCTCATATTTTTGTCTTCATCATAAAATTTTTTTTTTAATAAAAAATTTTATAATTTATAAAATAATTTAAAAGTAAATGATACAATATTTGATCTCAAATCGAACGGAAAACACTCATTTTTTTTTAATATTTATAATTTTGAAAAAAAATTTTGATATAAATTGAACAAAAACATAGCGATTTTTTTTCAAATCAAAAAGCATCCTGAGAAATATGCATTTTTAGTATAATAGGCAAAAAATATGCATTTGAGGTAAAATATGCAACAAAATATGCATTAAAATATGTATTTATAGCAAAATATGTAAATATATTCATTTATAGCAACATATGCAAAAATATGTACTAACAAATCGATGCCGTTTTGTTGCATATTTCTTATATATTTGTTGATTCGCAAAGATATTTGGTTAACGTTGTTCTCTAGCTAAGGACAACAAATATGTATTTAAGTCAACTGCCGAGCCCTAGTTATCAAATATGTTATTGTTAATATTATTTTACAAACCTTGCAGTAGATATTATTTTAGTTGTTTTTTGGTTGCTGTTTATTTGATAGTCTTTGGGAAACAATTGTGTAAATACCAGTTTTGCAATAATTTGCTAATGTATCGATCGTATTTGTTAATGTAAACATGTCTAATGTATCAGTTGTCAAAAACAAGCCAATAAATCGAAAACAGTACTCTAATTAGTGCTAACATAAAGTGCTGAAAAAGTACTTTGGTACTTTCTGAAGTGAATAAGGCACCAAAGTACCAACTTAATCTTAAAAACTCTGTCTAATCTACAATGTAGTTTAGTAAATATAACAACACCATTAATAATTGAAAATATTTTAATCGTTCCCATTTTCATCCAATTCAACAGTTTTTATAACAAAAAATCAATTTCATTACAATAACAATATGACAAAAAATAATTGCATTGGACTTTGTTAATCATGTGTATACACCACGAGTACAGCTTTATTATACCCTACACCGCTACGTGGACTGGGCATAATGAGTTTGTGGTGATTTTTGTAACATCAAAATAATATTGAAGCTACACAGAGGAAAAAAATTGCAAACCGAATTGCAAAGCCTATTTTGGTTGCTACAACCAATAAATTCGGTTGGTGAAACCATATTGGAATGTGATTCGGTAACATTTTGGTTATTGCAACTAAAATTCAGTTGTATAAACCAAATTTTGTTCTGATAACCAATATTCAGTTGTACTAACCTATTTTAGTAGATGCAACCGAATTTCAGTTGGAAAATGATATACTTTTTCTCTGTGTGTAGTTCAACCTTTTAGTGTAGCGCTCGACCCAGAAATATTCCTTGATTCGCTTTAACTACCCAGTGTAGAAAATCATTACCAGATATGTGGTTATGTAACTACATACTTGTAATGGTAACTAGTTACTTTTGTTATTACATTTCTTATTACTTTTATATGGCGATGTCGTTACACACCAGCATACGAAAAATCAAAAAATATATCGTTACCTATGTGCTTACCAGTACTGACAAAAATAATGAGTCCAAAAATAGATTTTCAAAAATATAAATTATATAAAAAAAAATATTTTTTATTGTATTTTTTTTTTTAAATAAAATTTGCTGATGCGGGAATCGAACCTGGGTCTACAGATTGCCAGTCAACTGCTCTACCATCTGAGCTATAGCGACATGTAATATTTAATAAAAAACACATAATTGACCTGCTGCACACAAGTAAGCTTACTCGCCAACATACAAAAAATCAAAAAATATGTGGTTACATACATCCTTATCAGTGTTTAAAAAATATTGAGTCAAAAAATAGATTTCAAAAAATTTTCAAAAAATTCTAAAAAATTATTTTCTATTTGAAATAATGATAAAAATAAGTTATTATCAGTAACTCATTATTATATGTTTTAAAATAATGCAGAAGGTAAGTGGGTGTCATTACTGGTACTCCAAAAAATAATGATATGTCATTACCGTTTCTACACTGGGTAAGTCCATATTTATTTCGTCCGTCTGTGTGTTTGTCCATATATTATTGTACATACGCCATACAAATATTAAGATATTTTGATACAATTTTCTGCACAGAACTATGTCGATTCAAGCACAAAGTCCATTAATATTGGCTAAAATCGGTCCATATGTAGCCGCAGTGCCTACATAATGATCTGACAAAAATTTGCTCTTATGTTTAAACGCACGTTACAAGTAACAAATATTAAGATATTTCACATGGGCTCAGGGGCAAAGTCTATTAAGTTTAGGTAAATAGAATCGGTCCATATTTGGATAACTCGCCTATATGGATTATATTTCCAATTTCTTCTTAAATACACCCATGTAACATTAGACAAAATCAAAGCTTCTTGCTGGATTTCTAATTTTTTACCATTTTGTAGACAAATTTCTACAGCAAGTCCAATTTAAACCCACTCAAATTTTGGATCAGAACTTTCAAATAGACTGGTGTAGGGTATCATATAGTCGACGAGCCCCACTTTAACTTTTTTACTTGTTTTTTTTTATATATGCTTATTTTTTTCTAATTTTTCAGAACGTATGATTTGATTTTTCATTTATATCTAACAAAACTAATATGAAAAAAAACTTGGCCTTGATATTTGCAAAATAAAAAAATGCAAAAATAATAATAAATTCATATACAAAAAAGTAGTTGTCGTTGGCAGCTAACAATTTATTTTGTTCGAATGCAATTCGAATTGCAAAAAAAAACTGGAAAGAAAAAACAAAAATCATAATTGTATGTGTTGCAGTTTGTCGAATGAGACTGAATATCTTTTGTCTATTTGTATACAGGAAGAAATTCTATGCGCAATGCGTTTTTTTTTGTTTGTGTTTTATTTCCATTCTGCAGCTTTTTTCGTCAATTTTTTATATAAATTTAAATTTTATATTTGATATACACACAAATATTTGTTTTATTATTATTTTTTGTGAGTTATTTATTTTTTTATTTGTTGCTATTATTTTCATCCAATTGTGTTGCACTCAATTCGTAATTGGATGCATTTAATTTTTTGTTGTTTTGAATTCCATTTAAACAAAAAATGTATATTTTTCGTTTATTGAAATTGAATAATAGGTTTTTATTTATTTTGATTGTACAATTTATTTTATCGCAGCCCCAAACTAAACTAATAAATGGCGATCATATTGAATTTGTCATTACATTGGTAACATCTTAAAATAGTCTTGAAAGTAAAAATAAATATTTTTAGATTTTAACTAGCGAAGGTTTCTTTCAGGATTCGTGCATTTAATTTCGTAGCAAATCACACGTAGTTTAAAACCAGGAATTCATAAAAAAACTTCAGAAAAATCAAGTGACGACTTAAAAGTATGTTACTCGGTTTTGAAGTACTTTATTTATACTTTCAAACCATATATGGGACTAATGACTTAAGTAGATTAATTATTGACGATTTCATTAACATTGCATCGTTTCACCAAAAAGTTATTTTTTTTTTTTTTTGGATTTTTACAACTCTAAAAGTGTAAAATCCGGGTCACCCTGTAGCTGTTTCATAAAATTAGATTCCTCGGGGTCCCTCTCGGAGCTACCTCATCTCAATAATAGGATGTTAATCATTGCTGAGCTCGAATACATTTTGTCCGTTTTGCACCTCGTCGCTCAGTTTTCGAGATGCAGACCATTTTGTAAAATGCAAATTATTTCTACGCCAATGAAAAAAACCCAAAACCGAATATGCCTTAAAAAATTAGTTGATATTCGCATGTTTTTTCCTTTAAATTTTTGTACATTATTTAAACAGATTTTTTTAAATGCTTGTACCCGACTTCACTCTATGGAACAGGGTTTTCTGAGTTTCTGCTGATTTTTACAACTAACAAAAATATTGGGTGCAGACCAACTTATGGTATAACGATCAAGTCGGAATCACTTTCTGAGACTAGTGCTGCAAGAAGGAAAACGGTTAAAATCGGTCCATGTTTTGACCTAGGCGCCATAGAAAGCTCCTTTCTGAGGTTAACTATAGTGAGCTAAATATATTTATTATACCCTACACCAGTATGTGGTCAGGGTATTATAAGTTTGTGCTGATGTTTGTAACACCAAAAAATATTGGTCGTAGACCCACCTTATAGTATACCGATCGGTTCAGAATTTTTTTTTATTTCGATTTAACGATGTCCGTCTGTCCGTCCGTCCGTCCGTCTGTCTGTCTGTCCATGCAATCTTGTGCGCACTCTACAGGTCGCAACTATTAAGATATTTTGATGAAATTTGGTACGCAGACCTATGTTGGCCCAAGGACGAACAAGTTTGATTTTTTTGAACATCGGTCCATGTTTAGACCTAGTGCCCATATAAGGGTCCTACCAAAATTATATTGTTTATACGCTGCAGGTCGTAAATATTAAGATATTTTGATGAAATTTGGTACACAGCCCTACATTGGCCCAATAACGCAGCCTATTGATTTTGGTGAACATCGGTCCATGTTTAGACCTAGTGCCCATATAAGGCTCCTACCAAAATTATACTGTTTATACGCTGCAGGTCGTAAATATTAAGATATTTTGATGAAATTTGGTACACAGACCTATATTGGCCCAATAACGCAGCCTATTGATTTTGGTGAACATCGGTCCATGTTTAGACCTAGTGCCCATATAAGGGTCCTACCAAAATTATAATGTTTATACGCAGCAGGTCGCAAATATTAAGATATTTTGATGAAATTTGGTACACAGAACTATATTGGCCCAATAACGCAGCCTATTGATTTTGGTGAACATCGGTCTATGTTTAGACCTAGTGCCCATATAAGGGTCCTACCAAAATTATACTGTTTATACGCTGCAGGTATTAATATTAAGATATTTTGATGAAATTTGGTACATAGACCTATGTTGGCCCAAGGACGAAGCCTATTGGTTTTGGCGAACATCGGTCCATGTTTAGAACTAGTGCCCATATAAGGGTCCCCCCAAAATTATATTGTTTATACGCTGCAGATCGCAAATATTAAGATATTTTGATGAAATTTGGTACATAGACCTACGTTGGCCCAAGGACGAAGCCTATTGATTTTGGTGAACATCGGTCCATGTTTAGAACTAGTGCCCATATAAGGGTCCCCCCAAAATTGGCTTGGTTACAAACTGCAGGTCGCAAATATTAAGATATTTTAATGAAATTTGGTGCGCTGACTCACATTATAGAAAATTTTGACATAAGCCCCATTTTAACCCATTCGAATTTCGGATCCAAACAATACACCAGACTGGTGTAGGGTATTGTATAGTCGGCATGCCCGACTTTAACCTTTTTACTCGTTTTTATATATTTTTATGAATTTCTATTGAGCTATATGCATACACTCAAAATAATACGTCTGTTGGGTGGACAGAAAATTTTGTTACTTTAACAAAACTTATTCCTTTTTTTTTGGCTTAAAATAAAATTTGTTGATTTTAACATATTCTTTTATTAAATTTAACAAATCTAAATTTAAGTAATAAATCTGTAAAACTACAGTTTTATTTTTAATTATACTAAGTCGTAAAATTTGTTAAAATTTAGGGTCTCGGGACTCTCCCCGGTCCTAGTCCATATAATCTAATGGCATGTAAAGAGCAAACATTTTGTCCGTTTTGCTGGATCTCGCTTAGTTTTCGAGATATGGGCCACTTTGTGAAGTGGAAAGTTTTTATAAGAAATTCCCGAGTGTCCAAGGCCCCACCATGGTCCGAGACAACCCCTACGCTGGGGTATTATTCGGTTACGGGTAGTCGAAATTTTCGTCAATTTTGCTCTATCTCTCTTAGTTTTCGAGATATTGGCCATTTTAAAAAATCGGGAGGGAAAGAAATAGCGCCATCTTTAAAATTTCGGATATAATGGTGGCGCAATATACCGGGTAATAACAGAAACATGAAAATATTATAGTTTAATAATAAATAAATAGTATTGAAAATTAACACTGAAAACTAGTTAAAGTGTTAGACGAAGATAACTAAAATCATTAAGGGTTTTCACAAGGGGTGTACTATTTGTTGTATCGTTGTATCGTCCTAACAAAAAACAGAGTTGGTAAAAATTAAATTGAAAAAATACAACATTTGAGAATAGCATGATACAAAATTTTTACGTATGTTTAGTGTCCTATGTTTGAGTGTGCTAACAGATAGAAAACTGAATAGAAAATCGTTGTGAAACACAAATAAAAATTTTAACAACTCTGTTTTTTTTTAGGACGATACAACGATACAACGATACAACAGATAGCACACCCCTTATGAACAACCTAATTGTTTAAATCAGTGTTTCAACTCAAATTTGTTAGAAACTATTCAAATCGATTGTACGTAAAAACCATACGTCAATGTGGCAACATTTGCGAAAAGGTGACAAGGAGGAAATAAGATGATAAAGAATGTTTGTATATGTCTGTTTGATCACTTCTGAAAGTATTCATATAGAGACAATCTGACAATAAAAATATAAACAAAAATACAATTTAATGAAAAACTACTGATAAAGCCTGTCCATAGAAAAAGGCAGAAACTGGATCTAGTCTGATTTGCAAATTTAATGTGTTTATAACTTTTGAGGAAAAGATTTATTCTTCTTCTTAACCTCAAACCTACTCGATTTGAAATCCGTTTGACAGATTTTTCTACTGGCGTATTATTTGAAGTGTATATACATAGTTGCCAGTCTGGCTTACAACTATAAGTTATGCCATTTATAGATACCTAAATTACATTTTATATTTTAATATTAAAAATTTGTTTTTTAATAGATTAAATAAATAATAATAAAAATAAATAATATTAGTGAGCTTAAATGGTATTACCAAAGCTATTTTAAGCAATTATTTTTCATTAATCAAATAGTGCTCTTTCCGGGAAAAACAATGGTCCACATAACTTACTTTTAGTTTTAACTTATATCGCAGGGTACACTTCGTCAGTGTTCTCATAACACTTAACTCCACCGAAGTAAAACAACATAACAGGGCTATGAACAACAAAGTTCACCAATTCTTCATCAGATGCGCAACAACTGCCCTAAGATTCAACACATGAATTCAACACCTTAATTCAACAACAGTGTTTCCACCCGAGTAAAAAAAATTGATCTCGCGCAATATCTAATTATATCCAATTTGATATTGTTTAAGATCTGCTGTAATATCCTGCTGATCCAATTAGATCTCAAAATTGGGTGTATCCAATCATATCGTATTAGATCCCATTGTATATATGGGGATAAACTAAGATCAAGTTATATCTCAAAATTGGGAGGTCCAGTGATATCTTTGGGGATAAACCTAGATCTATTTTGATCCGAAAATTGGCGGATCCAGCTATATATTTTCGGATATTTTTAGATCTAATTTGATCCGAAAAATGGCGGATCCAATTAGATCCAGCTATATATTTGGGGATAAACTTAGATCTAATTTGATCTCAATCTTGGCAGATCAAATTAGATCCCGCAATATATTTGTGGATAAACGTGTATCTAATTTGATCCGAAAAAGTGGCAGATCGAATTAGATGTAGCTATATATTTGGGGATAAACTTAGATCTAATTTGATCCAAAAAATGGCACATCGAATTAGATCCAGCAATATATTTGTGGATAAACTTAGATCTAATTTGATCCAAAAAAATGGTACATCGAATTAGATCCAGCAATATATTTGTGGATAAACTTAGATCTAATTTGATCCGAAAAAGTGGCAGATCGAATTAGATCCAGCAATATATTTAGGGATAAACATAGATCTAATTTGATCTCAATTTTGGCAGATCTAATTAGATCTAGCAATATATTTGTGGATAAACTTACATAGATCTAATTTGATCCGAAAAATGGAAGATCGAATTAGATCCAGCAATATATTTGGGGATTAAGTAAGATCTAAATTTATCCAAAAAATTACAGATAAAATTAGATCCAGTAATATACTTCGGGATTGCGTAAGATTTTAACTTTTCCGATAAATTGCAGATCGAATTAAATCCAGTGATATATTTGGGGATTTGGTAGGATCTTAATTTATCCCATAAATTGCAGATCGAATTAGAAACAGCAATATATTTGGAGACATCTAAAACTATCCATAAAAATGACAGCTAAAATTAGATCCCGCATTATATTTGGGTACTACGTAAGATCTCCATTTATTTGGGATTAAATAAGATCCCAGACAGATATTGACAATAGTTCAAAAAATAATACACTGGAAGAGCACTGATTTTATAAAAATTAAAATATTTTGTTAAAATAAGGTTTAAAATCAGAAGGTCTCGAGTTCGATACCTTTCACGGCTATGCATTTTTTTTTATAAAAATGCGCATTCTCCTTGCTGGTCTTATCGAAATTTTTTCAATAATTTTTATTCTTTGTAATTTACTTGTAAAAATTGTATCATCTTTCTGTGATTTGAAAATAATTTAAACAGAAAGTGATATTAATTTATGATCTTGAGTCAAACTAAAATAACATTCATTTACATAAAAATAACAGATCAACTAAAAACATTTCCCCCATTCAAAAGAATTTCTTTTTATAAAATTATAATTTTATTTTCTATAAATGTTTTTATAAAATTTTATTTTTTTTTATTAAATTGAATTTTTTTTTTTAAAATAATTTTATTTACATATTTTTAACGCTCTACACCATTTCCAATTGTATCAATTGTTTTTAAGATTTATCAATTGTATTTCAGAAATAATCAATTGAATTTCAGTTTTATCAATTGTATTTCAGAAATTATCAATTATTTTTCAGATTTATGAATTGTATTTCAGAACTAGTCAATTGAATTTCAGTTTTATCCATTGTATTTCAGAAATTATTAATTGTATTTCCGAAATTCACAACTGTATTTCAGAAATTATCAAACTGTATTTCAGAAATTATCAATTGTATTTCAGAAATTATGAAATGTAATTTAGAAATTTTTCTCTATTAACTATGATAAACCATCAACAAGTTCTGAAATAGATTTGATTATTTCTGAAATACAATTAATAAATTTCTGAAATACATTCCATAATTTCTAAAATACATTTAACATTTCTGAAATACAATTAATAGCTTCTGAAATACAGTTAATATTGTAGTTGCTGATGAGTTAGCATATATGATGGCACCACATATGACAATATATTGTTTAAATGGCACCAATATGGAGCTTTAATATATAACTTAGATTCGTCCATATACCATTTGATCCGAAAAATGGCCCGATAAAATTGTATCAGTTCTTATTTGTATCAGTTGTTTTCTAATTGCATCAGTTTAGATCTGACCTGATTAAATTATGTGTTAATCAGATGAAATTGTATCAGATTTTTGACCTCCCGAGTAAAAAAGTGTATATAAAATTATATGTGAATGGATATATTTGCAATATGTAACTGGATATAATTTCATCCGAAAAATGGTTATATTAAATTGTATCATATTGGATATAATTGTATTTACAAGGATACAAAGTTATATCAAATGATAAACTTATATCCGAATTTTGTCCCGATCAAATTGGATATAAGTTAATACAATACGATATGATTAAATTTAAATGATAAAAAAAACTTTGAATTGGAGGGCAGCAGGATTTCGGGTCCTACACACTCAGGGGTGTGATGAAAATCGAAAACGAACAGTTTTTCAATCTAGAATAATTTGTTTCGCGAAAATCAAATTGGCTTCAAATTATTATTTATCGTTTTATTTGACGCCGGACATGTAAATTAGGAAATAAAATATAATTGGTATTGTACAGATCCTAAAATATTTACCATTGAAAATCAGATCGTTTTCGATATTCATCACATGCCTGACTGTCAGCCGAGGGCTACTATTGATAATGAGTAACTATTAAAGACGTTAATGTATAAATCTGTTATTCTTTAAAGACTAGATAATTTTTTATCAAATATGGGAATTTTCTTTGGACTTAGAAATTTTTTTTAAATATGTTAAGCTTTTTTATTTTAAATAAAATTTTAATGGTTAGCCCGGCAATGCACTTCTTTTTTGTTGGAGGCTCATAGTTCCCGATTTATGGAGCTGAAAATGATCTACAACAATATTCAATGGCTTATTTCATATTTCTGCACTCAAAACTTATCGGACAAGAACAAAATATATATATCGTTGGGAAGGTACTTGAAATACCTTTTCAATGATATGCAACATGCCTAGACTTATTAACCCATTACGAGCCGGGCCATGATTTTAAATGTTAATTTTTTTAAATTGGATTTTTTAAATTAAAAAAAACTTTTAGAAGTAAAAAAGTTCAGAAAATATTAATTTAATGAAAAAATTGAGTAAAGCATATAAAAAATTGTTTTTGATCAAATATTACATTAATCTCGAATATATTAGTTAATCTCGAACTTGGGTCTGATATTAACTAATATATCGTCGGCTTGCCTGCAAGAAGTGCTATGTTTTTGGTTTTAACAGGTTTTCAGGAGAGCGAAAAAACTGATTTATATTATCCTTTTAAGATATTTTATTGACATCATATGCCCTAATGATTCACGACCTTATTTATTACAATCATTATTAAGGCATATGATGTCAATGAAATATATTAAAAGGATAATATAAACCAGTTTTTTCGCCCTCCTGAAAACCGACGATATTGTTATATATAAAAAATAAAATTAAAAATATTTTTGTATCTATTTATACATACAATTTTGAACGGTTTTATCAATAATATATTCCTATATATACAATTTTCAATAAAGCAAATACTGATATATGATTTAATATGATTACATTACAAACATATAAGGTCGCATACAATATTTTATATTATCATATATTTTAATATTAAAAAATATATGTTATATATACTCTTTTTTACTCGGGCTGATACAATTTTATTGGTTTATATTACATGGTATCAGTTTAGGTCCAAATAGATATATTTGTATACAAAATTATATAGTTATATCCCAATTTTGACCTGATATCAGTTTAAAACTTTGATACAATTGTATAAGGTAAATGTCGGATACAATTATATTTTATTTATGTAAAATTGAACCAATTACGATCAAACCGATAGAATTGTATCAGGTCAAAAATCTGATACAATTTCATCTGATTAACACATAATTTAATCAGGTCAGATCTAAACTGTTACATTTAGATAAAAATTGATAAACAATTGATAAAAATATATCGGGCCATTCTTCGGATGAAACTATATATTTATACAGATATAACTTAATCACATATATGACTATATGTAACTATTTTTCCTCGGGTTGTTTAAATGATACGATATATCAAAGTATATGGTACTATATATGGTAGCATATATTATCATATCTGCATCTGTATTAAAAATGTCGTTCATCAGGTACCATATATGAGCATATATTGTTGAAATGGCACCATATATGACAATATATGGTTTAAATGGCACCAAATATGATAATATATGGTTTGAATGGCACCATATATGATAATATATGGTTTGAATGGCACCATATATGATAATATATAGCTTAAATAACACCATATATAAATATATATCGCACTATATACAGTACCATATATTATCATATCTGGAACTGAATTAAAGATTTTGTTTATGAGGTACCATATATGACCATATATTGTTCAAATGGCACCATATATGATAATATCTAGTTTAGCTGTCACCATATATAATTATATATTGTTTAAATGATACCATATATAATTATATATTGCTAAAATGCCACCATATATATTAAGATATAGTTCTATATATAACTATACATGCAATAAGATCAACCATGTTATGTAATATATAATTATATATGCCATATCTAATATTATGAAGGCCGATATCTAATTAGATGAAATTATATATAGCATAATATAAGGAAAAATTTTCGGAAAAAACGTCATATATAATTATATATGGATATACATAACCACATGTCTAATTGTATATTGTAATATATGCCACATATGATTATATATAATTTTTTTTACTCGGGCATATTTAAAGCTCCTAATCTTTCACCATTTCTCATCTCTTCTCTATCCCCTTTCCAAAAATTAAAAAAAAATTATTTTTGAATTGTGATATGCCAACAATAGTTTTTAGAATTTTTTTGCAAAGTTTTGCAATCCAAGACTTTAAACTATCATATGCTTTTTATTACAATTTTATATCGCGCATCAGTCTAAAGCATGCTTGGGACTAGTTAATTGAATAGACCAATTAATTGAAGATTTCATTGGCATTACAATTGATCAATGCCAACCAAATTTTTCGGCATTACAATTGATCAATGCCATTGAAATTTTTTTCAATTGGCATTGTTCAATGCCTTAAATAACCAATTATAATTGATGAAGAAAGCGCTTGTTTTCAGAAATATTTTGGTTTGATAAAAAAACAAATTAAGAAAAAAAGAAAAATTCGTGTACTTCTTATATAATATTCGCTATTTCGTCAAGTTTACATTACTTGAGGCTGATCCATCTAGACTAACCAGTGTTAAAAGAAGAGTGAACAGCGTATGCTTGATACAACTTGATAAAATAGAGTTATTCTTGACTTAATTTCCCTTTTTCCAATTTTTTTTTATACAATTTTTTTTTTTTTTTCAATTATATTTGTTGCTTTGAGGCATTGGTATAAATTTTATTCCCAATGGTTTAATAAATGCCAATTATAAAACGTTTCAATGGCATTGAATTCTAATTACAGTTTTTGACATTGGCATTGAGATCAAGTAATGCTAGTTAAATTTCAATGTCCATTGAAAAATTCCCAAATATAATCTAAAGTTTCGGGTCTGAAAAGAAGATATCGTTGTTAAACAATGGCGGCGTAAAGTGTCATATTTCATTTTCATCCCACATTTAAAATTAATTTCGCAATTTATCCATGTATTTTAATTAAATGCACACTGTGCCTCTATAGAGAAAAAGATCTGTACATTATATCCTCCAAATAATGAATCTTCATATATCGGAAAAAAGGATCTTTTCTAATTTCTCGAATTTGCTCGAAAAATTATAATTTTTTATTTATTTTAGTTTTTATTTAAATATTTTTGTTTCCTTAAGTTGTCTACGACTAGTTCCGATTGTGAATTAAAAAACTTAATTCCGATGCAACTTTACGTAAGTTGATTTAAGCCAAATATGGGTGGTACAATATATTTGCATGGCATCAATTCAGCTTCGCTAAATACAGTTGGTCTTTAAGACACTTAAATTTCTTAACCAAGGAAAAACTTATGTGCTAATTCATAAAAAAAATAAAATTTGGTCTTTGAAGCTTGCTATAAGCTCTATTTTGTCTCATGTCTATCAACGTTAAGTTTTTGAAGCAAATATATGTTAAACCGATTGTAGTACAAAAAAATGTTAAACAGATGTTTATAATTATTCCTTTATAATCGAACGTGCGTCAGCAAAAGTTTTTAGGAAGTAACGCGAATAATTTACGTTAGATGTGAAAATGTATAAACGTTGAGTTTTCAACGTTGATAATTATCCGTGTTGAAAGTTAAAGTGCATACGAAAATTAATATGTTAGTTTTGGTCTTAAACGCGTTTTTATGCACTTTGAGATTTTTTCTGAGTTAACGGATATAGTTAAGTCGAAAACACAGCTATAGTTAAAAAAGTACACATGTCGTTTAATAGTTATTAGAAATTTTGATTTATAATAATACAATATTTTAACTATAATCTATTTTTCAATTTGATACTGGCAACACTATTGTTTATTTTCTCTCTTCTCCTAAATAAGTCATAAGTGATGTACAAATTTAGTAAACGATTGACTCGGTAATCGAAAGTTAAAATGTATTTTCTTAACTCTTAAATGCATGGTGTAGCCATTTGGCAACATACCGGTTTTTTAATAAAAAAAAACCAACTTGATGGACAAAACTGCATTTTTGGGCATTAGGGGCCCCTTCTGTATATAGCGTTCCTATAGTTTAGCGCAGAATTTTTAAACAGTTCGAGTAAAAATCTTGGATTTGCTCTGTATATTTGTGAAAAATCTAAAACACGCGTTTTTTTTACAAAAAGTGCAGTATTCAAAAATATTTGTTTAAATATTTAAAGTGGTATTCTCGCAATAAAATTCATTTTGGCGACAATAAATGTATAAATTATAGTTTATAAAATTTTTTTTATTGTTTTTTTTCATGCACGTTAAAATAATCACAATTTAGCAATTTGGCAAAAAAAAACATATTTTTCAATAAAAATCACCTTTTTTTAAAAAATAAATTTTTTTGGTATTTTTCTTGAAATGTACACGCCTTTAGAAATCATATATGAAAAAATGGTTAAAATCGAAGAGATCATGCATTCAAGAGTTGAATTAGATAACTAATGATGTGCTAAGATAAATTTAAGAGCCATTAAAAGCATTTTTTTAATTCATAAAATAAATCAATGGAAATGTGTGTAAAAAAGCAATTTTTTAGAAGGATAGAAAAAGTAATCGAATATCGAATAATGTTTTGATAAGTTGTAAATACATTACTATAAGGTTGTTCACAAGGGGTGTGCAATTTGTTGTATCGTCCTAAGAAAAAACAATGTTGTTGAAATTTAAATTAAAAAAATACAAAATTTAAGAATTGCACAATAAAACATTTTTACGTATGTTTATTGTCCTATGTGTCAGTGTGTTAACACAGAAAAAACTAAAAACGAATTTTAACAACGAAATTGATTATATCAATTAAAATTTTAATTAATTTTGCACCTATCACTCAAATGATACTATTAACTACTAAAAATTGTATACGATTAATTGAAACAAATTTTGATTAAAGTAGTAATAATATCAATTAAAACATTAATTGAAAGTAAAATAAAAAATAAAAATAATATGAAATTGTAAAAAAGTGTGTGTATGTCATGTTTATATATTTGGAGTACTGCATATGCGTTTGTTTTGTTTGTGAACTGAAAAGGTTTTGGTTCTAAAAATTTTCTATATGTGACAGCCCATAGAGAAAGGGACCTAAGGGTAAAAAAATCAATTTTTTTTTTTTTTTTGTGGACAACATCTGAGCATCAAATGAGACCGATCCCATGCTCTCCTGACCTTAAGTCCCTTTCTATCCTTAGGTCCCTTTCTATTTTGCGCGTCACATATATGCATATAGTTTAAGAAAAAAAAGTTTGGGAATTATACATACATAATTAAGTAACAAATATTTGCAAAAATATTTTAAAGTCAATTAAAATATTAATTGGTTCAATTAAACAATTGTTTAGAAACAATTTTTATTTTTAATATATGTTTAATTAGATATTTAAGGTTAACAATTTTTTCTGTATATGTCCAAAGCTGGCTTCGATGGGTTATGGTTTTCTGCATATTCGGCCTTCTGGTGGGCTTAGGGATATTATACTATATGGCTGTCCCAACCGGCCTTCGGTTGGAAAGGAAAGGTTTTTGCATAGCGACTTTCGGTCGATCTGTTTTTTTCTGTGGAATATCCACAGTTTGATTCGCTGAGGCAAGCACATGTGTCCTGGAAATAAGGAAAAAAATGTTGGTCATAACCAGAGAAGACAAAATTGCTTTTTTTGCTTTTTATTGCTTGTTTTACTCATATTGGCTTCTTTTTGCTTTTTTGGATTTTCCGTTTTTTGGCTTTAAAATAGTTTTTTCTTAAGATTTTTGAGCTTTGAATTGCTTTTTTTAAGACTTTTTGCCCAAAAATACTTTTTTTGGTTACAAAAAAAATTGTTTTTCTCTTAACATTGAATTTTTTTTTAAAAAAAACTGTTGTTTTTCCAAGTTTTGTTACCTTTGCTTTTTTCTTGCTTTTTTTACAATATTTTTTTGCTTTAAACACATCGGATTTTGCTTTTTTCTGTATTCTCTGGTCATAACACCCACAACATATCGGTCATAACCCCCATGGGGATTAAATGGTCAAAATGGACATAGTCGCCTTTTTAATTTGGGGGTTATGATCAACAATTTTTCATTGACCTGTGAGTTATGATCTGTGACTTGAAAAATATAGTTCAAAATTATTTTTCTTCTACAAATAAGTGTTTTTGTCACTTTAATACTATCCAAGCAATTAATAAATCATCACCTTTGAAGTTCTCTGATTGAACGGAAAGGATATTTAATTAGAAAAATTCTTGGTACGATTTTTGTTAATTTAGCTTAAGTTAGGTTAGGTGGAAGCGCACTAGAACAGGGAGTTCACCATGAGGCGCATTCCGATTCTCAGTCAGTTTCATCCCCATGAAACAAAAACTTAAAGCCATCCCAATCCCCTCAAAAAGTCCGCGTGACTACACAGACAAACATCTCTCAATTTTTCCAGGTCGTTGAAGAACCTGCTTTCCAGATATTTGAGACGATGCTCATTCTATTCCGGACAATCATAGAGCCTTCTCATCTTCGTCTCTACAGCCCCTACAATCTGAACGGTAGTGACCCCATTCGACCTATCGCTTATTGATCTTTCGCTTACCAAAACCAAGAAGAATTCCTGTTTTCCCTGGATTAGGCAGCGGTCGAAGGGTCCGATATCCACCCGAAAAGCTCCACCAAAAAAACTAGGACATCCATCTGTAGCGGGCCTTGGAACGATGCAGTGCCATTCCTTGCACAATCATCAGCCAGCTTATTCCCCTGTGTGTCCTGCGACAGTGCTCAACACACCCAGATCTAATTGTTTTGGATTCCACCAAGGCTTTAAGGCAGCATAAAAGTCTCCAAAGATCCATATCCCGTTTTGTTATTATCCGGCTAGCGATGTCAATTGCATTTTTCCTTCGCCTTCTACATATGTCTGGGAGCCGCAACGAGACTTGGATATCCAGTTCGCCACCGTCCGTATACACCGATATTTCACTACTCCGGATAACGGAATTAGCGGACCATCGCTCCAACCACTTCAACAGTTCATATTAGGATACATGTAGTCCGTATCGCGAAAATAGCAGAAATTATTAAAGCCTTCAGAACCTGGCTAGCAAGCCAACCAAATAAATAAATGTATGATCTACAAATCTTATTAAACTTTCTCAATTAGATGTTCCTTTCAACAGCATTTCCTAAAGCTATACAACATAAAAACATCAACAGGAGCAATAACAAAAACTAAAATCCTATGCTTGATGTATGAAGCAGTAGCGCAACAAAAGACAACTAACATCAAATCACCGTCCATCATAATCAATGTCAGTGGCAATGCCCAGCTGGTTGTTATAGACGAAAAAAATCACAAAATTTTCTAACAAAAATTATAAACCACACACTTACACACAAACTGCCAACACGCCCTCCACATGCAACAACAGCAGCAGTCTTTAAGAATTATATACAAGAGAAGACAGCTTCAGGCTTTGGCAGTAGCAAAATGTGGCGGCAATTTTCAAGGTGCCTCACTCACTTATCATCATGCAACGAAATGTTGCTGTTGTTGCTTTCATAGAAACAACAACAAAAATAAATCCAAATGTATTTGTCTACTCCTAAGACGAAAAACACAAAAATTATGAACAACAAAAAAGTGGTCGAACAGCTTCCAGTTTTCATCAATGCATGTCGTCACTTACACATACTTCTGCTATTACAAAAAAGAGTGGACGACGGATGGATGGTTGGTTGGTAATGAAAACTTCAAAATAGCATCTAACAAGGAGAGTCTATTTGGGGATTCCTTCAGATTTCGATGAAATTTTAATATGTGTTAGAGGCGACAAACTTAAGAAACATTCGGTAATAATATCAGAGCTTCGAAGAATTAATTCCCTTTTTTTGAACTGAATTTATATTTTGGGAATGAATTCCCGTTTAATTCAAAAAATTAAATTTATTTTGTTTAATTCCCTAAGGAATTACATTTTTTCGTTTAATTCCCTAGGAATTCAATTTTTTTCGTTTAGTTCCCTAAATTTAAGTTTTGAATTCCTAGGGAATTAAACTTGAATTCCTAGGGAATTAATCGAAAAAAATTTAATTCCTTAAATTTAAGTTTTGAATTCCTAGGGAATTAAACTTGAATTCCTAGGGAATTAATCGAAAAAAATTTAATTCCTTAGGGAATTAAACGAAATAAATTTAATTCCTTAGGGAATTAAACGAAATAAATTTAATTTTTTGAATTAAACGGGAATTCATTCCCAAAATATATATTCAGTTCAAAAAATATTGTAATTGTTTTTCGTACAAATTTTGTACTATTTTTTCCAACATTTTCAAAAATTTTAAACAAATTGTGTTTATCTTCCAGATGATAAAAAGGTGATATTGCCGAAATATCATCATTAAAAAATTTGACAATAAACACAATTTTTGAATTGGTTTTTCCAAATATCTACAAAATATCTTCCAAATGATAAAAGGAAGACAATTTCAAACTACCCCAGTGTAGAAAATCAATACCAGATATGTAGTTATGTAACTACATACTTGATAATGGTAACTAGTTACTTTTGTTATTACATTTCTTATTACCTTTATATGGCGATGTCGCGAAAAATAATGAGTTATGGTTACACACCAGCATACGAAAAATCAAAAAATATATCGTTACCTATGTGCTTACCGGTACTGACAAAAATAATGAGTCTAAAAATAGATTTTCAAAAAAATAAATTATATTAAAAAAAATATTTTTTTTTGTATTTTTTTAAATAAAATTTGCTGGTGCGGGAATCGAACCTGGGTCTACAGATTGCCAGTCAATAGCTCTACCATCTGAGCTATATCGACATGTAATATTTAATAGATAAAAATATAATTGACCTGCTGCACACAAGTAAGCTTACTTGGCAACATACAAAAAATCAAAAAATATGTGGTTACATATATCCTTACCAGTGTTTAAAAAATATTGAGTCTAAAAATAGATTTCAAAAAATGTTCAAAAAAATCTAGAAAATTATTTTCTATTTGAAATAATGATAAAAATAAGTCATTATCAGTAACTCATTATTATATGTTTTAAAATAATGCAGAAGGTAAGTGGGTATCATTACTGGTAGTCCAAAAAATAATGATATGTCATTACCGTTTCTACACTGGGACTACTTGATTATTTTCATTAAAAAGAAAAATAGAAGATATCGTTTTATTATGTTCTCGGAAAATATCTTCCAAATGTTTGCAGGGATAGTTTTGCACATATTATAAAACGAACGTTTCAACGTACTTAAATGTAGAAAGAAAAAAACAAAAAGTACTTTTAAATATGTAGAAGTAATTAAAACAATAGTTTTACAACAGTTAATAAATTATTTGGAAATCGATCAACTTTAAAAACGTTAATATAAAATATATCACAGATTTAAAAACAGAAATTTAAAAGCAATTTAAATATTTGAAAATATGATGCATTTGTAAACCGAATTTTTTAAAGAAATTTTTAAAATCTATTTTCTTAATGTTTATGTGTATATGAATTAAAATTTATTTAACTCAGTAAGCATAACGACGCTGAAAAAGTTTAGACAAAAACATCTAACCATTTTTCCATATCTTTTTTCTCGCTGGTCGAAAAAGTGCCTATTTTCCGAAGGATGGTTGCTGGAATTAAATACTCATAGAAGCATTTGTTGCTAAGTTTTAGTCCATATCTGTAAAAAATTATACAAGAATGTTGGAAGAATTATCTTCAAAAAGATAAATATAATACTTACCTCACATGCAGAACAAAATTTAATGTATTTGTTATTAACTTATTTCTCAATTTTATTTTTACAATATTGAGTTGGCTTTCAACATCTGCATTTGACCATGGCAGAGTCAAAATACCTATCGCAAACTTTGCTAACGCTTTAAATGGATTATTTCCCGCCGAGTCTTTATAATAAAGCACCTATAACCAAAGATGTGTTGTAGAAGAGCTTTCGGCCCATTTAATGTATGTTGTATTGAAATATTGGCCATTTATTATATCAATTAATTCTGGTGGTATTCTAAGTGTTAATAACAATGGCAGCAAATTATCCTTTTTGTAATTTGAAACGTTTTCAATCGAAAGAAGATGAACCAATTTCAACATTTTGTAATTCTCATGGAATATGGAAAATTTAAATATATGGGGTTAAATGACAAATTTCATACATTTTCTTTAATTCCATTATCAATTTCGTTACAAAATTAGTACATGTAATTCGCATGTAAGCTTTTACCTTCCTCATCGATGAGCATTTCTTCTTGTAACTTCTTCAAATGACTTTCAAAAGAATAACCCAAATAGAAGTCAGTGGAAACATACTGCTCGAAATCAGTTGATAGCACATCTATATTTAGAGTAGGATTTATTACAAATTGTTTAAAATAATTAACTGCTATTTCAATATCATTCAACAATTTTGTTGGATCGCAAGTGCTGCTTTGGAAACTTTTGTTTAAAGTTTGCTTTATAGACAAAATTGGCTTAAGGAATAAAAAGAAACCCAAGTTTAACTCATTTTCATAAAGGTCATTCAAATGTTCAGCCCTATAATATTTGTCGTAATTCTTGACTATGTCAAAATGAGTTTTAAGTTCAATCCATTGTTCCACAATTCTAGAGATTGATGTTGCGATCACAGCCAATTGGACCGAGTGGCACACACATTTTATTAAGAATAAGTTGGGTACCAATTTTTTTAAGTCAACAAAAACACTCTTTTTGTTGTATGTCATTACGTTGGCATTGTCTGTGCCGATTCCCATTAGATTGGTTATTTCAAGTTTAAAAATGTTTAACTGCTGCAAAATAACTTTTGTAATCCCTTCAGCATTAACTTCTTCAACTTCAGCTTAACTTAAAAATGTAGACACAATTTGTTTTTTAGTTTTGCTGAAGTATATTATAACAATGCCTGAAACACGAATGAAAAAATCATTCACGCTGAGGTAATAAACTAAATCTCAATTTTAACTCCAACATCAGTTGAATCATCTATTAGTAAACTATACTTAGAATCCGAAATATCTCTTCGCTATTCCGAAACAAAATGTGGCGATAAAACATTCTGAATTATACTGGTACACTTGCTTCTGTGCATTCGGATTTTATTGCCATCATCAAAATGTGATCGACACAGATCACTGAGGTGATCGATAGTATTATTGGCATGTAAATAAAGCAAGTGCAGCTTCCTGCTTTTTTACTTTATCACCAGCAATTGGTAAAAACTCTATCTTTCTCCAAGATGGTCTTCTGATAAAAGCAGCAGCCAAGTGCTTTTTGGTTTCAGCATGACTTAACATGTCATGCAATTTTCCATTTAATGAGCATTTACAATATTTGCAACAATCCCTTTTTGGATTTGCCAGGTCCTGTGCAACCCACGCCTTTAGTTTATGATGTTTCAGATATTCTTCTCTAAATTTTTGCTCATAAAGAGGCGCCCTTTTTAATTTTTTTTGTTAAGAATTTCAGTTCAAAAGTTTTATTTACTTTCAATATCGCAGAAATACACAAACTTTAAAGATATTTGTTTTTACTGTTTACAAATCATTAAACTTTTTTACAATTTCGACGTACATATTTTCAAAAGCCTTTAACAATTAAAGATTACATATTTTTCTTTATAACACTGGACTGTTTTGTGTTTATTCTTTAATATATTTAACCGTTATTCGTGAGTTGAAGTTATCAAATTTGTAGCATCCATTGTTTTTTTACACTTTTAGACTAAATTTTAATCCTAAATGCAATTCATTTTGAGCTAGTAACATAGAAATAAAATATAAACTGTGCAATATGGCCCCTAAAACGGTTTTAAAAAGCACTTTTTAAAAAACTGATACCACAGAAAAAAATCGCTAGATTTCTGGCTAATAGCTACGAGACATTTTTCCGCGCTAGACGCAATAAAAAATCGCGAGATCTGACGAGAAAATCACCGTTCTGGCAACACTGCCAGTGGGGCACATACACTAATCCCATTTTTCTCCGCTTTAAGGGAGATAAAAAATTGGAAAAAATATATTTTGTGCATTTTTTAATTACCCTACCTTGACATCCACTTTGACGAATTTACATTACATGTGGTGGCAGGCAGACGTGTTTTTGTGTTTTTTGGAGTGCCAAAAAAATAGCACGAAGCAACCACATTTTCCTCAAATCGTGTGATAAAAAAAATAATTTTTCATTATGTTATAATTATGACTCTAAGCTTTCAAATGATAATACTTTGATTTTAATAAATGTTAAAAAAGTGTGGTTGGCTCTGGGAGCTACAAAAAAATGGTGCATCACGGCTTAAAATGCTCTATAAAACTTTTCTATACTCATAAAATATGTTTAATAGTAAATTAGGGCAATCGTATTTTTTTATTAAATTTATATTAATAGTCGTTTTTTCTAATCACTTGCATTTAATAAATACAAAAAGTATTTCTAAAAGTGCTCAACAGATAGGGTTAGATTCTCCCTATTTTAAAAACAATTTTCTGTCCGACACTTCTCTCACCTTAATTTTTAATACCGAATTCGATGATGAAGGATTTTATGTTAACTTTTAATTTTTAATTATATTTTATATAAAACAGCGATAAACAGTCTGCCTTTTCAGTTTTATCATTTCAATTTATATTTTTACACAATTGAAAAATTTCATTCCAATATTTAATACTCAATAATTGGATTTAATTAAATTACTTACTGTAGAGTGAAAAATTGCCATTTCTATTTCAGCTACTTCTCCATGTCCAAGATTAAAAATATGTATTTGGTTAGGTGTAGTTTTTTTTTTTTCTAAACATATTTCATAAAAAAAAATTAATAAAAACCTTTTATTCGTTAGTTTTTCAATTTTTTTGTTTCTTTTTAATTTTTATTCGTATTTTTTTCTGACATTAAATTAATAGGCTGTTTCATATATTTGAGCTTTTATTAGGAATTTATTAAATCCATCTTTTTTTTTGGATTTAATAAATTCACTTTTTTTATGAAAAATTCTAAATCCAGGTGATTAAAAAACACGCTAAATATTTTAGATTTTTAGAATTTCGAACAGTCATTTTATTATAATTTTAAATAATTTTTTTTAATATAGTGAAGATATATTAACTAAAACAAATCACATATCTTAAACAACTTATTCTAAATTATTTATTGCAATCATTAAAATATTGACTTTGCGGTATTAAAGGTTCAATTAGACATGCCATAACCATATAAAACAGCTGTTCCAACCAATCTTATGGGCTACAATGTATTCGGTTATTGGTGACATGCCATAACCGTAGCCGTAGATACCAATTGAATTTTGGTTTTCTGCTATGGAGTTATGGTTACGGCTATGGCGATGTGGCACGTCTAATTGAACCTTTACAAATCCTTTTTGTGAAATTTTTTCCAACTCTTTTGGCGAATGTCCACCAAGTTCGGGTCAGTTTCGCCGATTTGGGTTACTTTAAAAATCATTAAAAAAAAGATATGCAAATAATTAGAATAAAAATCATAAAAATTAAAACTAACATACATATGTAGATCTTCAATTTGAAAATAATTTTTGAAAAATAATTGGTGGTTAAGAAATGACAGTGCTTTTAAAAAAAGTGGCGAAGGATCCCCCCTTTAACCTACTGTGTTTACTTTGAACTTTAGCTGTGTCACAACTGGTTTTTACGAAATTCAACTCTGATCGGCAACTTACCATAGATTATGAAGCTCAGATTTTATGAAAGACAACGAACTGTTAATTTTAAATGCATATTCTAATTATTTTAAATATTTAATAATTTTATGCATGTATTATTATGAGTGTATCACATATCCAAATCTGAGTGAAGCACAACGCAGACTTTCCTTGTAATAAAATGTTAAATTATTGTTGGCTGTTTGGTTGGTGGCTATGATGAGGATGCGGGCTAAGGATGTTGATGTTGCTACTGCTGTTCTTGGATAATGATAGATAGAATACGATAATAATGGCCACCAAAAACTTAATTTTTTTCTATAGTCATCTCCAAGCATGGCGAAGGGAATAGGCCTAAATATTTGCCAATTTAGACTTGCAATTTTTCCAACCCCAAAAAAAAGTGATCGTCTATAAGAACTTTTAGCATTTTACCACGTCTGCAGTTTGTAAAGATTTTGTACAATGAATCTGTGCTGAAGTTTTTCTTATGCCAGCAACTACTGCTACTATCTTTATTAGAATCTAAACAATCATTTTTTGTTTTTTTTTTATATATTTTTTAGATTGTTTTTCTCAAAGCTTTGTATTGTCGCATTTTGTTATTTGTTATCAAGCTGACCATATCAAACTGCGGACAAATTGTTGTTATTTCGATTGACAGAAAAAATTTGTTAAAAAAAAATAAAATTAACCACCCAAGTAAAAAAAAATGATATGGAGCCATATAAAGTTATATTTAATTATATATAATCTTCTATGTAATTAGATATAATTATATCCGAAAAATGAGAACGTCTTATTGTATCATATTGTATCGAATTGTATACAATTGTATACAATTTGGTACAATTTGATACAATTCGATACAATATGATACAATTGCATCCGAATTTTGTCCCCATCCAATTACATAAAATTATATCTTTTTGTATAAAATTATATAAAATGTTATAAAAGTGGACACAGTTTGATACAATTATACCTAAATATTAACCCTATATTTTTACCATAATATATATGACCATATCTAACAATATACAAAATTATATTTTTAAATAAAAAAAGATATACAATATCTGGAGAACATACCAGAGGGATTTCAATTACAATTACTTGTAATTGAAATTACAAGCAATTGTAATTGAAAATTTTCAATTACAAATTACTAGTAATTGTAATTGAAAGTGATTTCAATTACATTTAGAATTAAAAAGTATTTTTTGTTAAAATTTTGTATAAAAATCTGACTGGGATAGGTTGCATAGGCATGGATGCGTATAAAAAGAATACGTCATGTTGGGATTACCCCTAACTTGTGCTTTTTGTCATTATTTATTTTCCCAAAAAATGTAATTGACATTTTTTAAATTACAAATTACTTGTAATTGTTCTTTTTTGAATTACAATTACAAATAATTTGTAATTGTAATTGAGTTTTTTTGAATTACGAATTTTGAATTACAATTACAAATAATTTGTAATTGTAATTGAGTTTTTTTCAATTACAATTACATGTAATTGTGTAAATGAATGTGTAATTAATTACAAAATGTAATGATTAACCCCCAGGTCTACTGGATATCCTATAATTTCGATAAATGTTCCATTACTTTTATCCAGATTTACCATGACAGTGCATTAAACATGAAAAAATTTTTCTTTGTTTTTAGTAATTTTAAAATAAGGTTAACAACACTGAAATTTTTAACTTAATAGGATTGTGATATACAACCAAGATATAAGAGATCAGTCAAGTGTGCGTTATAGTATAGAGAATTCCATATTAAAGCTTCAGTATTGTTAATTTTATGGGCGCGTTAGCCATTTTAACTCACGCTCCTAAACAAAAACAAATTACTCAAGCACGAGCATTTCGTGTCTTACTCACGCAGACATGAGTATATTAAAAACTTACTCACAATCAGAAAATTCTTACGCAAAACAGTAAAAATTACTAAAAAACATATGATGCAAAAAATAAACTCACACACGAATCATGCACGGGTTATATATTCTTACTCACGCTCACGTACGAATTATATATTCTCACTCTAACGGGCGAATTACTTTGGTATAGTAATTATTACTCACGATCACTTGTGAATAACTTCACTCACGATCGTGTCATGCGCCAATCCCTAGTAATTACAAAATCTAAAACTAGTTCAAAATCATTTTTAATATGGAACCACATTTAATACAATACGGTTTTAAAAGGACCTTATACATATATTTTTATATAAAATCACTTTGAAAAAATTGCTAATGTGGGATAATATATAACACTATGCGACAGTCAAAATCGGGATGGGATGAAACCAACGGGAAATGTTATATCGGTCAAAAACAAGTTATACGTGTCCCGGCGTTTCGCTGGGTCACCCCTAGGACTCGAGATATATCTTTTTTTTGACATAACTCGAGAACCACTAGTCCGATTTTGCTCAAACAATTTTAAAAAAATTAAAAATTACAATTCCTTTAATCTGTTCATATAACGTTTTTCTTATACTCAACAGTTTTGCCGGTAAAAATAAATGTTTGTTACCGCTACCATAAAAATCAATAACCTTTTGTTTATTACTTTTTTTTAATATTTTAGGCAAAAAATATTTTTTTCTTCATACATTTATTTTTACCGGCAAAACTGTTGAGTATATAGAAAAACGTTATATGAACAGATTAAAGGAATTGTAATTTTTAATTTTTTTTTAAATTGTTTGAGCAAAATCGGACTAGTAGTTCTCGAGTTATGTAAAAAAAAAGACCACCAAAGGTCAAATCGATATATCTCGATTCCTAGAGGTGACCCAGCGAAACGCAGGGACACGTATAACTTCTTTTTTACCGATATAACTTTCCCCGGTAGTTTGAACCCTTCCCGATCACTGACCCCTACCATTTGTCTCACAATGTAATTATAGATGATTTTATAAAGAATGTTATATCGTTATATATAAAAGAAATCATGAAATATTGTAGATATGAAACCATACTAAGTTATATATGGGTTCATATGCGTCAATATATAATCATAAATAACACCTATTATATAATATTTCTTAAATGGCTCCATATATAGTTTTATATTATTATGTATAGTGTCATACTATATTATATATAAACGTATATGTAATTATATCTTTTATATATTACTTTGTGTACTTATATATAGCACATACACTTATATGCAGGCCAGTATGTAATAATATAAAATCACATATGTCTCAATATTAAAATCTTTGAGGCAAAAATATTTAGTATATGACTATATAAAAGTCTATATGCTTCAATTTAAAAGCATATGTGGCCATATCTTACTATAAGTTACTATATGTAATTACATAAAATAATATATGATTATATCAAACCTTTTTTACTCGGGCAGATTAAAAAAAATGTATTTGGGGCTTTATATGGTCATATGTAATTTAACATAAGTTTTTATACAATTTTATTCGAGAAATGGGCTCATAGAATTACATAAGTTTCCATCAATTTAGTTATAATTTGATAATGTCAGATATAAATATATCCGAATAATGGCGCGATATAATTCGATCAAATTTTAGTATATAAATATAAACCAAAATCGAAAAATAAAATGTTTAGTCTAATCGACCCTAAGATTGCTAATCCCGTCAGTGTCGCAAGTTCGATACCCGGGCAGCAATATAAAATGTTTTATAAAATAAAAAAACTCTTTTTTTCTGTTTTCTTTTTTACTTTCAAATGATGAAATATAGTTTCATTTGCACTTGATCAGAAAGTACTGAAAAAGTGTGGAAGTGTTAAAATCATTAGAGTTTCTGTTAAAAAAGAAGCACATCTAGATTACTAATTGTAGCGCTTTTTTACTGATTTTGCATATCTTTATTTGCTGGACCCGGTTATTATAAGTATATTAACCGGTTGCAATAGCAGTCACTCAAATATAAATACCACTTTACATTTTATGATAAAAAATGCAGGACTTTCCCAAAATAATATGGCTGTAATACAAATTTTTATAGTTCGGAGGAGTAATTCTTTTTTTTAGCGACAAAACGAAGTAGTTAAGTTTTAAAGTTTTCATAGTAAGTAAGAAAATCGCAGTAGTGGTCACCTTTTTCTCATTTAGAAAAAGTTTAAAAAATTTTATTTTTTTTATCTTTTAAGCCACTAGTGTCTACATATGTATGTATCGTATGTGAGAACATGTTAGTTGCACGTTGTATTCTATAGTAAATGTATTGAAATATGTGGCATGTAAAGGAGAGGGTGTAACAAATTGCCTATTAGTTTTCTATAACGTTTAGATGGTAAAAATTGTATGCAGTTTGTTTCGTACTATGTATCTTAAATATTAGTAATTACAACAAATAGCTACAGCTACTTGTTATTATTTTTTGTAGTTGTTTTTTATTTCATCTTTTGCTTTACATTTATGCCACTGGCATATTTATTGTAAAAAACAACAGCAACAACTATAACAAAAAAAATGATTTTAATTAAAATTTTATTCGATAAAATAGATTTTTATAAATTACATTTTTCTTCTCTCTCTCTCAATATTTGATATATTAGTTCAATCAAAGTTTCATATATTTTGTTTGTTGATTAAACTGAATAGCTGTGTCTATCTATTATATAAAATTTTAATTATATTTTATTTATAAATGCATTTTTTAAGTAAGAATTATAAGTTCTTAATAATTTGTAATATAATAGCTTTACTTTTTGTTGTTTCTTGTTATTGTTTTGTAATAACACTGCTCAACAAAAGACGACTTCTTCGCACTACCTTCTAGAGTTTTATAGTCCTTAAATTGTAGTTTTCAAACTAGTTCCAAAGTGGGAATTTGGCGACAATTACCCCCGTTCACATGATTTCTGCATGGAAAATTCTACAGTTGTTTGTATAGAGAGGCGGTAGAACTCGTACAAGTTGTCTGGTTCAAATAAACTGGTACGTAACTGGTTTTTAACTAGTATTTTTTCTAGTTGGTACCTACTCATATTGTCTTTCAGTTAACAGAAACATAAAATATTAGAAAAATTAATAATTTTAAGAAAACATAAAAACCCAATAAGCACATACACTCAGATAAAAAAGTTTGTAAAAAAAAGTTTCCAATCGCACTATACTATTTTTATACTGATTATTAGTACAATTTTTATTTTTAGTAATCATTTTTGCTATTCTCTTATTACAAATTACGGATTTTTTACTAATTTTTGCTGCTGATTTCAGAAAAACATTTTACTAATTTTTCAAAACCGAGTGCTAAATTTAGCAGAAAAATATACTAATTTAAAAATATTTTTTAGTTGTTTAATTTATATTTGTTACTATTGATATATTCTTAGTTTAGAAATAACACCCAGAAAATTTTATTGCATCTCCAATGCATAAAACGGCAATAACTGGAGAACCGTTTGCAATTTTAACTCCAAATTTCAAGTACGATGAAGTAATTATACGCTTGTTACAATCGAAAGAAATTTTTTTTTTTACATTTTACAGTGTTTTTATTTTTTAGTACAATTTTTTGCCAATTTCAGCAGATTGATTTTAAATTACAGGTTACAGCAATTTACTGAAATTTAGTAGCTGCAACTAATTATTTATACTAATTTCATTGTACTAAAATTATGATATTTAGTAAGTTTTTTAACTGATTTTAGCAAATCAATTTTGAATTGCATTTTACATAAATTTTACTAAAATTTAGTAGCAGCTACTAATTTTTTCTACTTATTTTATTGTACTGCAGATCAGCAGACATGTGTTGCTAAAATTAGCAAAAAATACCGCTGGCCTCAAAACAGTTAAATTTTCAGTAATAACAGCAAAATTTTCAGTAGCCATTACAGACTTTTTTGGTTGAGTGTAGTTTTTAAAAATTCAAGTGCTTTAAATTTTGCTTGAAGTAAAGTATATTTCAAATTCTAGCATTTGTATATTTAAAAAAATAGATCAAACTTGAATTTTTGTTTCCCTTTTGCTGGAGTATGCTATTGAAATCAAATGTAATTAAAGTTTTATTCAAGCCTTGAAACTGGAAAACAGGGCTGGAATTGGACTTGTTTTCAACTTGAATTCCAGTGAAATTGTTTATAGGGAAGGTTTTGTGTAATTTTTTTTTAATTAATTAAAGAGAAATAAAATTATACCCGACCAAAGATAATAAATTTAACGATTGAATTAAAAAAGCGATTAGTAGTGAACAAAGTCTTTCGTTTAATTGAGTGACTAGTTCAACTGAACTAGTTCGTTCACGAACGACACAAATCTACACCCTTGTGGGCATCACTAGCCCTAGAAGTGCATTGTTGGTCGATTCGACTAACATCAACCGTGGTTTACAAATACCTTGAATAATACCGATGCACTTCTAGGGCTAACATCTATAAAAAATAGGCCGTATAATTAGGGTCCACGCGTTATATAATGCGATCGTTTTTGCAAGTAGTTGTAGGTATTCTGTGAATAAAACAAACAAAATTTGTTCATCTACTTATCCTCTGCACTATAAAAATATAAAAAATAAATACTTACCAAAATCATTAGTTATTCGTATGCTAATAAGCAATCAAAAAATAAGTGGTGACTTATCCCAGTTGGAAATAACATCAAAACGGCTTAGTGACATGTCGCTGTCACTGCTGACTTGCTGATCCGGTCCCATACAAAAACCTTGAGACACCTGCTGACATTTTCATACAAATGTAAAAATGTCATCACGACAAATCGTCAAGTGGTATTTATACGGATTAAATCATGACATATCTTAAGACTTCTGGAGGAAATGATTATATAAAAATCATATCAGATTATATAAAAATCATTTTTACTAGGATTGTTATAACTGATAGCTGACTTTTAGCAGTCTTGTTCAGTAAATTGCTATCTTTATTTCTTTCTATTTTTATTAACAAAAATATATAACATATTGGAAAATATATAAAGTTGTTTTTCTTAAATGTGTTTTTTTTTTATAAAAATAATACACTCAGAAATAAAGCTGTAAAAATAGGAGAAATAGCTACTAAAAATTATGTAATTAAAAATGACCTTGCAAAAAAACTGCTGATATTAGCAGATTGTTTATAAGAAGGAAAAATAAAACTGTTAAATTTACAAAATACATTTAAGTTAACTTTTAATACGAATTACCTTGATAAAATCCGTAAAAATTTTTGCAACATATTAGTAGATAAAAAAAATAGTTTTTCTGCAAGGTAATTTTTAACTTATTTTTACTAGTTCTAACTAAAATGTTTACTGGATTTTTCTTTTCTGTTATATTTAGTTTCTAAATATATTTAGTAAAAATTTTATCAAAATGGAGTTTTTAAATTACAATTTTTTAAATACAAACAAAATTATAATATTTACCTTTTTCGCATTTTAACAAAAAATATTTGAAAAATTTCATATTTATTTAGAACTTTTATATTTCCATAAAATTTCATTAAAAATTAATATAAAATTAAAAAAAAAATTTTTAAATCGTTTCAAAAATTAATTTTTGAGTGTACAAAAATAAAATTAAAAATTTTACAGTGAAAACTACAAAAACTTATTAATTGTGTAAAAAAAGTTACAAAATTTTTTTTCCCACCTGGTGGGAACGTTCCTATGCAATCCCCATACAAAATATTAACTTCTTATCACCCATCAAAAAGAAATTCTGACTAGCATATATTTATTGCAGCATTAGATGTTGTTTAAAATCCATTCCTAAGGTAGTAATACTTTGTGATGTAATGAAGAAAGTGATTCATTTAGAAGTCATTCCATTTATTTTTGCTGGGTAATGCTTATAAAATCTACGACGAACCGATGGAACTTTTTTCCAGCTTTAGTAATATCGTGACTGGGGCAACAAAATACCTTAAAAGAAATTCTACAACAAGTCTATGCAAAAACCTTTCCGAGTAGTGTATTTTATATAAAATAGGAAAAATATTCATTAGCATTAGCGGTGCTAACTAATGCCACCTTACCAAATTTAATCATATGCATTCATGCATAACTGCTGTCAAAACAATTTTTCCAAGACGAAATTTTTTTTGAAATTTTCAAGTATAACCAGTTCTATTGCGTTTTAAACCTTGAAATGTTATTTTATTATTCTATCACCTAAAGTTTGTAATTTTTGTGTTTTTATACCCTACACCAATTGATTATGCAGGGTAGTATAAATTTTATTAATGCCTAAAATCTTGTTTCTTCAATCACTTTATATAAATAACACTGGTCTATTCAGAATCTTTACAGTAGAGTACTTTTCACATATTTGTCATCTTATTTCAATGTCGATGTGGGCAATTATATGAATGAATAAGAAATTTTGAAGAAAAAGCTTGCTTTCTGGTAAAAGTTTAATTTGGGAATATTTTACAACCCTTCGGGGAATGAGAAGTCAATTGCCCTCCAAGGACCTATCCCGTGACAGGTCAACCGAAGGCATATTACTAAATTAGTACAAATATGAACCAAAGAGAATGAATTAATGTTCTAAGTATTTTCTGATTCGTTACTTTCACTGTTGCTTTTAAAAAGCTTGACCGATACCGAAATAAAAAACAAAATTCGCGGCATATTTTTAAAAATATTTTTTGATTAATTTTACGCTTTTAATCATTTTGAACTTTATTTTTTACCAATTGCTTATTTTAGCTCTTATTTGAAATTTCTATAATTTTTTGCTAAAAAATTTTAAGTTTTGTATTTTCAACGTTATTTAATGTTAAAGCTGTTTTGGTTTTAACATTGGGTATTTCATTTAATTTTCCTTTTAACTTAAGGCAAATTTAAATAATTTTTATTTATATAATCAGAGTTTTTTAGGTAATTTTCTAATTTTTAATTGATTTTTTAATTTAATTATGGCCAACGCAAAAAGCGAGTTAACTGCCATTAAAGGACCTATCCCATGACCGGTCAATCGGGGGCATATTCAAGGCATTTCCACTATATTTGTGAGTGTATTAATGTTGTTTTCATTTCTATGTTTTTCTTTTCCATTTTTGTTATTGGCTTGTAGTATTTGTTTTTTCTTTTTCTTTTTTATTAGAACAGAAACGAAAAAATTATAACCAGGGTTGCCAACCGTTTCATAAAGTTAGTGATAAGTGATAACGTTATTTCAACAGTATTTCGTTAGGTTATCGGTATTTTAAGTTATATCGTTAAGTTATTTTAGGGTTAATGGTATTTTAAGTTATTTCGTTAGGGTATTTTAAGGTTAACAGTGTTTTAAATAATTTCGTTATTTTTACCCGTATTAATAGTTATTATATAACACAATATCAGTAATATATTATTTTAAAGCCTCCAAATAAGTAGTGATATATCTCTATATCGGTAACTCATTATTTCATACCTCCCACATAAGTATTGATGTATCACAATATTAGTAGCGTAATTCTTTAGGTTTCTAAATAAAACCAAGGTAAAGGGGTACCCATTGCCAGGCAATGCGTGACAAAGGTCTAATCCATTACCAAATATTTTCTGGGTGGTTTTGTGCGTTCCCGGTATTATGAGCATTTTTACCAATTATTGAAATAATTAATTGTTTACTCTCATTTTACCAGACTTTACCCAAAATTGCTTCGAACAAACTTAATATTACCACCGTATAGTTAACAATACCATTTGTAATTAATAAAAACAAACTCATACAAACTTATTTTTTTAAATTTAATTTTTATGTTTTTTAGAGACAAAAACTTAAAGTAATTCTATTTCGTTAGGGTATTTTAAGGTTATCGATATTTTAATTTATTTCATTAGGGTATTTTAAGGTTAACGGTATTTTAAGTTATTTTGTTAGTGGTATTTTAAGGTTAAAAATAGTTCGTTGAAAGGGTTTTGAATCGTTAACGGTATTTTACGATTAGTGTTTGCCAACCATGATTATAACTTTACCATCAGCCAGCCATCACGCAATAAGCAACATGGGCTCAGACGGTAGAGCGTTTGCCTTACAAGCAGAAGGTTGTTTTATTTTTAATTCTTAATTTTTTATTAGTTTATTTGAAAAGCTATTTTTAGACATACCACCTTACTGTCACAAGGTGTCTAAACTGTGGCAATTTTTTCATTTCCAATAACAACGACATGTTAAAGTGACGGGTCTCTTTCAAACAAAAAGGCCGATCAAGGACCTGTCACTGTCCCCTTAGGACCTATCCTGTGTGTCACTTTGGACCGGCCTTTTTCCCTGTAGGGAAATTATACTTACCATTAAAATTTGGTGTTCGAATTCGTAATATACTTATGTACATCCTGAAATCTATAAGAATTGATTTGGCGCATGTTCAATGCATTTTGAGTATTTATCTTAGTATAATCAAAATCATTTGCTGAGTCAATTTAGCAATTTTTGTTCGTCCGTCTGTCCTGTAATATAAAGGGCAGCTTCGAAGAATTAATTCCCTGATTCCCTTTTTTTGAACTGAATTTATATTTTTGGAATGAATTCCCTGACCAAACTTAAGGAATTGAATGAATTCTTTTTTTTTCATTCGATTTATAATAAAGGAATTCATTCATTTGCCTTCATAAAATTTTATGAATTTATTCAACAAGGTATTCATTCAATTCTATTTAATCAACTTTTGGTGAAGGAATTCATTCCATTCTAGTTAATTCAACTTTTGGTCAAGGAATTCATTCAATTCGAGATAATTCAACTTTTGGTCAAGGAATTCATTCAATTCTAGTTAATTCAACTTTTGGTCAAGGAATTCATTCAATTCTAGTTAATTCAACTTTTAGTCAAGGAATTAAATTTTTTTCGTTTAATTCCCTAGGAATTTATTTTTTTTTTCGTTTAATTCCGTGAATTAAGTTTCAATTCCTAGGGAATTAAACAAAAAAAATTTAATTCCTAGGGAATTAAATGAAAAAAATTTAATTCCTTAGGGAATTAAACGAAATAAATTTAATTCCTTGACTAAAAGTTGAATTAACTAGAATTGAATAAATTTCTTGACTAAAAGTTGAATTAACTAGAATTGAATAAATTCCTTGACCAAAAGTTGAACTTGAATGAATTCCTTGACCAAAAGTTGAATTAACTAGAATTGAATGAATTCCTTGACCAAAAGATGAATTAACTAGAATTGAATGAATTCCTTGATCAAAAGTTGAATTAAGTGCACAGTTGAATGAATTCCTTAGCCAAAAGTTGAATTAACTAGAATTGAATGAATTCCTTGACTTCAAATTGAATTAATTAGTGTTGAATGAATTCTTTAGTGAATGAATTAATTAATTTTAATTCTTTACGCTTTGGTCAGGGAATTCATTCTATAAATTTGAATTATTTGAATTCATTCACAGGAATTAATTCCTGCTTATGTCTTATTGATGAATTCATTCCTTGAATTAAAGAATTGAATTAAATTTTTGAGAATTCATTCCAAAAAGGAATTAATTCTTTAAAGCTCTGAGGACACTTGTAATGAAACTAGAGTTCGTAATTCTGAAGTTAATATGACCTGTAGCAAGAAGCATATAAAACTAGGAGATACAATCGCTATCGGATCGCACATTGGACCAGACATCGGACAGAACATTATGGCATTGTCGAATAACGCAGATGTTGTCCGATGTTCTGTCATATGTTCGAAAAATCAAGAAAATCTTATTGGTCTTTCATGTTTTTTCTCAATCTTTAATATAAACTTATTGAATGTATTGTACTAATTCGGAAAGAATAATTCAGAGTCTAACTGGTAGACAACCTTTGAAAAAAGTCTCACAAAAAAAGGTAAAAAAATTAATTTTTTTAAATAAATATTTGGCAACTCTGGATAAAATTTTTCTACACTTTCTTTATTTAAAATTGCAGCCAAGATATCAATCAAAATAATTTAATGGTTCTTAAATATCTCAATTATTTTTATCCATCAAAAATGTATCCGTTTAAAAGTAAAGGGTTTAAAATTGAACAGTGTGCCCAAAATGAGTTAAGTTAAATTTTAACCTCGGTTACTTTTGATATTTTGTTAAAATATTTCTAAAAAATTTTATCAAAAATTGATGACGAAAGGGTAAAACTAACCCAATAAACACGTAGGTTTTAAAAATGCAAGTGCTTTAAATTTTGCTTGCAGTAAAGTATATTTCAAATTCTAGCACTTGTTTTTTTAACAAAAATATTTCAAACTTGAATTTTTGATTCCCTTTTGCTGGAGTATGCTATTGAAATAAAATGTAATAAAAGTTGAATTCAAGCCTTGAAACTGGAAAACAGGGCTGGAATTGAACTTGATTTCAACTTGAATTCCAGTGAAAATGTTTATAGGGAAAGACGTTTGTTACGACCAAACAAAATCTTTCATTACCAAATAAGTGGTTATATAATGAAACTAACATTTTTGCTACTTATAATTCGGCTTCAGTACTGGTTATTTTTATTAGACGAAGTGGTTTTACAAGCAGACTTACGCGTGACTACTTATTTAATTAAAAAAATAATGTAATATTGGTAACTACTTATTTTTTAACTGCTCATCCGCATACGAATAACTACTAATTTTTTACATTTTTATAATGCAGCGGGTAAGCAGATGCACAATTTTTGTGCATTTTTTCATGCAGCGAATATGGACAAAAACGACCTTGTCGAATAAAAATAATAAGTTTTGACACTGAATTATATGCAGTAGACCCTAATTGTACTGTTTATTATTTCGATATTAGTAATGAGCACTCATTACTAAGATTTTGCTGAGGAGTCTTAAAACACATGCAGTGTCTTGCTTGAGCAGCGCCGATATATGACAGTCGTTTTGAACATGTTAACTTATTTCATGTAATTTTCATTCAAATAAAATGAAAAATAGCCAAATCAAAATGACATTTAGAATCATTTAAATCATTTAACTATAATTAATATCCTAATAAAATAGAGGGATACCGTGTACATTGAAACTTAGCACTTTTCTCCTCTTTTTTTCTTTCTTTATGATAATGTTTTTTCACAATTTTTTCTACTAAATTTAAAGTAATTTCCCAGGAACATTGTTATTTTTTAATCGGACTTATTAAAACTTTAAGTCTCAAGAGACATATAATTCCCCTATATGCATAACTCTAGTATAAAAAAAATATATGCGTTTTAATTATTAATTGTTTATATCAATTGTTTTGCTATTATTATTTTTTGTATTATAAGTAAGCCAATTTTTTGTATTAATTTTTTTGTAAAATTAAGTTTCATTTTGCGTTATTTAACGTCTGTTTGTTAACAAATGCGGAAATTATCAATTATCTTATTTATATTTATAACATTTTGTGCATATTAATCAATAATTTTGCAACAGTCTTGCTTGATCACACTAACTTTCTAAATATTTAATAGAATTTTATGATAGAAGTCATTCATTCGTTCATTCATTAAATTTAAGGAAAATTATGTTTGTTTTGTGAATTTTAAGTTGAAACAAATAAAATTTAACCTTAAAATGTAATGAGTAAAAAATACTACGAAAACGATCAATTATAATTCCTAATAGTTTAAATTAATTTTGCTAATGCTAAAATAACTTACACGAAAAATTATAAAACTTTTTAAAAATCTATTGAAAATTGTTCTTTAATTTTTAACGGATATAAATTTTTTATTTGTCTAAAGCTTTTAAAAGATCATTTCAACTATAGTTACATAGATATAACTTTAGTAAATTCAAATATAAACAAATAACATTCAGTTCGATATGCTCCCATAAACATTGCAAACAAATATAAAGTTCGAGGTTAAATAAAATACATAAAAAAATAAACGTTAAAAAATAAATAAAATTTGAAAAAAATAAATAAATTTAGAACTCAAGCATATGAAAAATAAAATTGCAGGCCATATTGCCAACCATAGTAATAGACACAGCCAACACAAAATTCACAGAACAACGAACAAAACACCAAAATATCAATGACAACACCTTTGGCAGAGCTACTAATACAAACAGTCAAATATTAATGTACCATGGAGCACTGTATATACTTGCACTATGGGCTAAAAATCGTTTGCCCACATCTTAAAACGAAATGTTCAAAAAAGTTGTTTGAAGAGTACTGAGAAGCTTGACTTTTTTCTATACAATATTGGTTTCTAAATGTGAAAGGTTTGTTTTTTAAAATATCTATATTCTTTTGTAATATTTTTTCCTTTGACACCCAACCTTAAACAACCGCGGATAAAAATGGTTTCCACATAATATTGCAAAGTTTTATATAATTATAGCTTATTAGCACAGAAGACAGAAAAAAGCAAAATCCGATGTGCTTGAAGTGAAAAAATATTATAAAAAAAGCAAAAGTAAAAAAACAGGGAAAAACAAAAATTTTTAAAAAAATTCAAGTTAAGAGAAAAAATATGTTTTGTGAGCAAACAAAGTATTTTTGTGCAAAAAGTTAAAAAAAAAGCAATTCAAAGCTCAAAAGTCTTAGAAAAAAGCTATTTTAAAGCTAAAAAAAAAAGAAAAATCCAAAAAAGCAGGAAGCAAATATGAGGTCAACAAGCAATAAAAAGCATAAAAAGCAAAACAGCAATTTTGTCTTCTCTGCTTATTAGGTATGGCTAAAAAACCATTCATATAAATAAAACTATGCAACATAGATCTACTAACATTGGGCCATTTTCTCTCCGAAATAATATAAAATTGTATGTGGTTATATATGGTCTAACAATTTATACATACCTACCCTACCAATCAGAAATTATCAGTGTTTCAAAAAATCAAGTACTGGCACTGGGTAACCGCGGCGTTTTGCCAGTATTTTATAAAAATTCAAAATAATTTACTTGTAAAAATTGTATCATATTTCTTTGATTTGAAAATAATTTAAACAGAAAGTGATATTAATTTATGATCTAGAGTCAAACTAAAAACAACATTCATTTACTTAAAAATAAGAGATCAACTAAATATTCCCCCATTCAAATTTCGGTAGTTTATAAAAAAAATCACTGGCAAAGAATATGCTTAGAGTACACTGAAAGAATTATCCTTCATGATATTAATGATATAATTTCATAAAATTTTTTTCGTAGAATCAATGAAGGATTTCATTATGTATATAATATTTAATTAATATTACGAAATTTTTCATAACTTTTCTTTCATAAAATTTCATAACTTCATTAAAAAAAAAATCATTGAGGCCCATTAACTTTTCTCGAGAAGTTAACTTTACCTTAACCATGGGTAACTAACCAATACTAAATATTTATCCCTTTGAAAATTTAACCATAATAACTTATCAATATTTTAACTCTGGGTAGTTAACCTTAGTATGAAATGTCAGAATAAAAACAAAGAGCAATTCCATATGAAAGCGATCACCTTTTGGACGACCCCTCTCCGATTCTAAAATAAATAGTCTCAATCGATTGCCCAGCAAAAAATAATGTACCTACATATTTTTTTTTTTTTTTTATAGTGACTGGTTTAGTGGTGGTGTACACCACTGTCATGTGACAAAATTGAAGAATTCTTCATAAGGGACCTCATTGAAAGTTGTTTTAAAAAAAACTACTAAAGCGATCGCAACGAGTGATAGCTCGTTGGAAAGGTATTGAATCAGGCTTTAATTGAAAAATAAAATTTTCCTAATTTTTCTCAGAAATTTACCTTTTTTCCCATGAAAATTAAATTTTCCCATGAAAATTAAATTTTCCGATTTTCCACAGAAGCTCCTAAATTTTCCGGCTAATTTTTTTTTTTTTGGATTCCTCATAATTTTTGCTTTAAGAATCAGCAATAAAAAAATGGGCCCCGACTCCTTGTTTGGACAGGAGAGGAGCATTTAAGAGACCACCTTGTTCTCATTGTTTTTATATTTTTTATAATTAGGGTTTATGTCCCGGGAATTCCCGGGACGGGATTCCCGGGAATCCCGCCCTTTTTCGGATCCCGCAATCCCGGGAATTTTGTGCGGGATTTCCCGGGATTTTTTTTATTCTTTTACAGAAGTTGTAGCTAGTATTATTGCAATTTTGGAAGCTTTATTTAAATTTAAAGCATTGTTTTTTGATATTAATTTGATCAAAAAATAATTAAAATTAAAAAATACGAATTAAAATTTAATAATTTGAATTAGGCCAAATTGTTTTTAGATGCCAGTTGAATTTGGTTTAGTTAAAGCGAAAAAATTTTATCAGCCATTACCAAGTTTACCAACAAAAATTCTTGTATGTACTTCGGAAAAAATTTTTTTCTTTAAAATGATCTTTGTTCAAATAAAGCAATATTTGTACAGGCTGGTTTACGCTATGTACTAAAGTAAAATCGTACCGGAAATCTTATAGTGCAAACCAGCCTTATTCAACATTCCAACATCATTATTTCAGTTCCAAATACCTCCAAAAAACTAGACATTAAAATTAAAAAATTTGTAATCTTTTCATATTTTCAATTGACAAGTATTTTGAGTTTCTTTGACTTCAAATAATTTAATTTTAAGTTCAATTGTTATTCCTTTATTTCAATTGTATTTTTTTTTTTAAATATTATTTGTTTTCAAAATAATCCATAAAGTTGCTTTTTAAAATTATTTTGGATTTTTTTATATGTTAATTTAAAATTCCACTAAATACGAAAATTAAATAATTTATTTTTAAGTAGCTGTTGCATAAAAAATGTCTATTCAAGAAAACCAATTAAAGTTAAGGAACTATTTAATAATGTTGTAGTGTCTTTTTTTATAAAACGATTTAGGCGGATTTGCCTGTGAAAATACTCACTTTTAAACTTTTTTATAAAAATAATTCTAGACGGATACTTCTGAAAATCAGCATAGAAAGATTCAAAATATCTGGAAATAGAAATTTTGGGATTTCATATTTAAGAAATATTTTAGCAACAAATCGATCTTATTTCTGACTATAAAACTGGTCCGACTCAATTTTGCACCCATTAACAATTCCAATATATTCTGAAAAAGGGGATGAAGATAAAATACCCGTGTCTTTCACTTTTTCTATATCAATTGGTTTAATCGTTTAAACCGCGAATTAATAATTAATTAATATATTTCTAAGAGTTTTTAAAATTAAGACGGCCTTCCATATAAATATATTACCCAAATATTAATCGAAGTGATCCAGAAAAAGTGGAAGACATGGATATTTTATATTAAGCCATCCTTTCAGAATATATTAAGTGCATTTTCTCATGGGAACAACCAAAAGATGAACTTTGTCGGACGATGTTGTAACAGTAATCGAGTTTTTCAAGTGCAACATATGTCGAATTTATATATTTTCTAACGAGCGGGAATTCCCGGGATCCCGGGAAATTCTGAAAAAAATCCCGCTGTCCCGGGAAATGAAAAAGTCCGGGAAAAGAAAAACCCTATTTATAATTGAATTATTTGTAATTATTTAACATTGTTTTATTTTATTATTAAAAATACATTTTAAAAATTATTTTACAGTTAAAAATACATTTATGAAGAAAAAATCTTTCTTATTTTGCTGCTTATACTTAATTACAATATTTATTAAAAATTTCAATTGTCTTGGCATCATTATAAAATTAAAGTCACTTTAAATTTAGCACGTCGGCAGGCGAAGAGTACCGCTTTACATTAATTGACATATCAGAAATATTTGGTATGAAGCAATGAAACTTTTGCGTTCCAGTTATAGTTTTGACATTATTATATCTGTTTTGAATTCGTCGCTCCATGGCATCGTGTTCTTTTTGAGTGCATAAAACTGTGTTAATGGCAATTTCCTTGCTTTGAATCCACGAAAACAAATGTTGTACATTTAAGATCTGGTCAGTATATGGCCTTTGCAAACTTGCCTTAGTCGCCATGCGTTTTAGGGTTCCCCCTAACGCATCGCATGGGCCCTTACCGTGGGACGTCGCAAAAAAGTGCCACTCGACCTTGCAGTTTTGTTCTTCTTCAATTATGCAAAGATTGTAAAATTTTTTTTATTCTTGTACTGAGAAGCCGCGCCGTCTGAGAAAAACGTTACTTTGTCGATTGCATCGAATTTTGATCTTAAGAATTCAAACAGTTTCATTTGAAATAAATAAACGGACACATAATTATGAGCTAAACTCTCCGCGACAACAACAAGGCTTACGGTCTGTAGTTCGTTATCTTCGTTTTTGAAATAAATGCAAAAAGGATGCACCGTGCACTGGTCGTTTGCCCAGTGATAAGCCTGAATTTCATCCTGAACGAGAAAAGTGTAATTCTCGGCATAGTCGCTTATCACAATGAATTCATTTTAGGCTAATTTCTCCTTACTTTCCTTTAGAAATTTCGATTGCATCTCGGATATGAAATGGTGCGCCTTCAGTTCATTCAACTTGAATCCGAATTCCTCGATGAATTCCGGAATCTGCTTTACCACGGTCTCAAGGGAACATCTGTCGCTGCTAATTATCCACTGTTTGAAATGCACCTCCTGAATTAACAGCTGTTCAAACTTTTCCGCCAAATATTGCTCTAGCTCGTCAATCTTCGGACAATTGTCGCATTTGGACACATGACAATTTTCCGTGGGGTATGCGTACAACGACTTCGACAGGAGGTCCCTATATGTTTCAATTTCACCGTGAAATACTTTCAATTTCTTGCATGGAAAGAACATTAATTTGATGTTTTGATGAAACATGCAAACGCAGACTGAATGCGTTCCGTGCCTGTCTAATGCCAGCACGCATTCTTTTGGTCGTAGGATGGCAAACTTAGAAAATCCCACTTTTTCTGCTGGGTATTTCTCTTTGAACTGATGGTATGCTTCGGATAGATTACATAATAATAATCTGCGCTGCTTGTGTACTTTTTCTCCATCTTCACGTGTGATAACATAGTCACGTGTACCTGGGCAGGCGCGGCTGTTGTCATCATTGCAGTAAAAATCTTGAATCAATTTCACCGTTGCTTCGCTGAGGGTGCTTGAGCCAAATTTCTTGGTGGGAGTCGCCAATATGCCCTTCTGTCGAACTAATTCTTTGCTTCTTCTCGCGATGTAAAAAGATGTTTGAAACTGTTCAGAAATCTTGCGTATAGACCATGATTGAGGCAGCACAGATAAAATGAGATATTTCTCCGGAAAAGTGGTCGCTAAATTGAATTTTCTTTTCAACTGCTCAATCATTTGTTTGCCGTCATCAACGTCATCTGCTTGACTGCATTCGTTATCAGAGCCTTCATCAAATATTGTCGCGATTGCACTCATAACCTTGCCTTTTTTCTCTTTTCTGTATTTTTCACTTCGCAACTTACTTTTTGTAATAGGCGATTCAACTAAAGTGGTAATAGCCTCATTCAAAGGACTCAAAGACATATTGACCATCGGAATGTCTGCCTCACTATCAGATGAAACATTTTGTTCAATTGTCATTTCACTCTCGGATTGTGGTTGCATTTGTTTCAATGCATTTGCTTGTTGAGACAAATCGATTTTACACTTGGGGCAAATGAATTCTGGTTCTTCACCGTAATGTATATTTAATTCATTCATGTATCGCTTCGAAACACCAGTTAATTTTAATACTTTTATCTTTTTCGAACGATGTCCACTCTTGTTAAACGGATTGCAGCAAAATTTATTCATTTTACTTTAAATTGTCTTTACAGCTTCACTCTTTACTTTACAAAAAAAAAAACACTTTAACACTTTCACGTTTAGTATTCAACTAAAATTTGACTCAGAGTGTGTGAAGTATTTATATTTATTTTTTGGTAAAAAATAGTTAAAAAAAATAAGCGATATTTGCTTTTCTTTAATAGGAAAATTTGCGTGAACTACTGGTCATAAAATGTTTTTTAAAGAGGGACTTAATTGGTTACTGCCAATAATCCGACCACAGGTCATAAAATGTTTTGTAAATTTTTTAAATTACCAGGTAATAAATATTTCGCCATATTTATGGAAAATCCGTGTTTTATGACTTGTTTCTGCACGTGTCATTTTAGGTGAAATATTTATTACCTGGTAATTTAAAAAATTTACAAAACATTTTATGACCTGTAGCCTCAGTCGGGTTTGGTGTGCCATTACATGCCACTGCTGCTATTATCCATGGATTTATGGCCGATCTTGTGAAGGCAGGCAGACCATATTCACTACACACTCAACTCTTAAAAAAAATTGATTTTTTCTTCGTAAATGTATTTTTAACTGTAAAATAATTTTTAAAATGTATTTTTAATAATAAAATAAAATAATGTTAAATAATTACAAATAATTCAATTATAAAAAATATAAAAACAATGAGAACAAGGTGGTCTCTTAAATGCTCCTCTCCTGTCCAAACAAGGAGTCGGTGCCCATTTTTTTATTGCTGATTCTTAAAGCAAAAATTATGAGGAATCCAAAAAAAAAAAAATTAGCCGGAAAATTTAGGAGCTTCTGTGGAAAATCGGAAAATTTAATTTTCATGGGAAAATTTAATTTTCATGGGAAAAAATGTAAATTTCTGAGAAAAATTAGGAAAATTTTATTTTTCAATTAAAGCCTGATTCAATACCTTTCCAAAGAGCTATCACTCGTTGCGATCGCTTTAGTAGTTTTTTTTAAAACAACTTTCAATGAGGTCCCTTATGAAGAATTCTTCAATTTTGTCACATGACAGTGGTGTACACCACCACTAAACCAGTCACTATAAAAAAAAAAAAAAAATATGTAGGTACATTATTTTTTGCTGGGCAATCGATTGAGACTATTTATTTTAAAATCGGAGAGGGGTCGTCCAAAAATTTGCCAATTTTGATCGTTTTCATATGGAATTGCTCCAAAAGGAAAAACAAAAATTAATAACAAAAAATTTTTTTTCAATACGGGAAAATTAAAAGTTTTTCTCGCGGTTTTTTGTGTGTTTCTGGTCGTAAAAAAATAATACACTTGACCACGTCGTTTTTTTTGAAGATTCGCGGTCGCTAAATGCTACAAAATGATTGTGTCTTTTTGCATACTACGAGAGGTGATTTAATTAAATCCATTTGGTAAGTCTATAAAATAAAAGTGAATTATTTGAACTATTAATAAGTATTTCGTGCTAATCGAGACAACCGCGGAAAGATTCACTCATAAAATTAAAAAAAAAACGAGTAAAAAGGTTAAAGTCGGGCATGCCGACTTTAACCCTACAATACCCTACACCACTCTGGTGTATTGTTTGGATCCGAAATTCGAATGGGTTAAAATGGGGCTTGTGTCAAAATTTTCTATAATGTGAGTCAGCGCACCAAATTTCATTAAAATATCTTAATATTTGCGACCTGCAGTTTGTAACCAAGCCAATTTTGGGGGGACCCTTATATGGGCACTAGTTCTAAACATGGACCGATGTTCACCAAAATCAATAGGCTTCGTCCTTGGGCCAACATAGGTCTATGTACCAAATTTCATCATAATATTTTAATATTTGCGACCTGCAGCGTATAAACAATATAATTTTGGGGGGACCCTTATATGGGCACTAGTTCTAAACATGGACCGATGTTCGCCAAAATCAATAGGCTTCGTCATTGGGCAAACATAGGTCTATGTACCAAATTTCATCAAAATATCTTAATATTTACGACCTGCAGCGTATAAAGAGTATAATTTTGGTAGGACCCTTATATGGGCACTAGGTCTAAACATGGACCGATGTTCAACAAAATCAATAGGCTGCGTTATTGGGCCAATGTAGGTCTGTGTACCAAATTTCATCAAAATATCTTAATATTTACGACCTGCAGCGTATAAAGAGTATAATTTTGGTAGGACCCTTATATGGGCACTAGGTCTAAACATGGACCGATATTCACCGAAATCAATAGGCTGCGTTATTGGGCCAATGTAGGGCTGTGTACCAAATTTCATCAAAATATCTTAATATTTACGACCTGCAGCGTATAAAGAGTATAATTTTGGTAGGACCCTTATATGGGCACTAGGTCTAAACATGGACCGATGTTCACCAAAATCAATAGGCTTCGTTATTGGGCTAACATAGGTCTGTGTACCAAATGTCGTCAAAATATCTTAATATTTACGATCTGCAGCGTATAAACAATATAATTTTGGTAGGACCCTTATATGGGCACTAGGTCTAAACATGGACCGATTTTCAAAAAAATTAAACTTGTTCGTCCTTCGGCCAACATAGGTCTGCGTACCAAATTTCATGAAAATATCTTAATAGTTGCGACCTGTAGAGTGCGCACAAGATTGCATGGACAGACAGACAGACGGACGGACGGACGGACGGACAGACGGACATCGTTAAATCGAAATAAAAAAAAATTCTGAACCGATCGGTATACTATAAGGTGGGTCTACGACCAATATTTTTTGGTGTTACAAACATCAGCACAAACTTATAATACCCTGACCACATAGTGGTGTAGGGTATAAATAGTGGAAATTTTGTGATAGATTTCTAAATTAAGGCAATTTATGTGATCAGCACATCAAAGTGAGTAGAAAAATAATCGCTGTGCATGATTTTGTATCTTTTTGTAATTGCGTGTCAAAACTGTGGGTTGTCCAGGGGTTCCTCACATACTTTTAAAATATTTAAACGTGATTGGCTCACATTTCGTAAATTCGAGAGTGATTTCTATGCGCTTTAAATTCAGTACTCTTGTACTTCATTCAGTAGTCTTGACCTTTGATACATGACTCATTTTGAATTTGATACGCTGATTCCAAGTTCTTAAATGTAAGTTACCCAAAATTGATGGAATAATTGTTTTTCTGAGAGTGGTTTTTAAAAGAATTTTTTCCTATAACGGTACACAAACTAAAAAAATGTTGTCCTATGAATTTTAGAGAACAAAATTCATTCTTTACTACCATCGTAACAAAAAGTCTTAAGCTATTTCAATGCGTTTTGTATAGTATTTTAAAATACATAAAAAGCTATTTTTCGCGTTTTTAATCACGATTTTCTCAAAATTGAGAGGTGGTAGAGATTTGGAATCAGCAAGTAAAATACTAAAAGTATGTTCCAAGCTTCTACCGGCAGCTACTTTTCATTTTGTAGAGGTGTATAATTCGTGTCAAATTGTTCTAATATTGGTCACCATTTTTGGTTTTAATTATTCAAGGCAGATTTTATTGAACCAATAAAAAAATTAATTTTTCCTATTTCCTTATATGAAGCCAATTTCTGTAAGCTAACACAGAAACCTAAATCCTAAATAGCAAAGCAGTAAGTACTGATGCAATTTTTTGTAAGTTTTGGTAAAGTGGGCAAATGCACATCGAAAATACTTATATGTATGTATCATAAACGATTCTTAGTCAAAGTTTGGTTAAAGATGTGCTTTAGATTTTTATTTTATTAATCATCATTACAGGTTTAATTTATTAAAATATCTTATGTAGGGTGAATTGTTCTAAAATAGCCTTGGTTAAGTTTCTTAACCACAGAAATTTCTGTGGTTAAATTTTAGCATTGGTTAGAAGAAATGCTTGGTTAAAATTTAGATAAGTTATTTTAAAAATATTTTTACCAGTGGTTAAGGCTAGTAGAGGTCTTAACCAAGGTATAAATTGAAATAAGTTAACGGGCCTGAATGTCATAAATTAGATCTTCACAAATTTAATGAAAATGTTCTGTATCCCAGTGTAGAAATGGTAATGACATATCATTATTTTTTGGGCTACCAGTAATGACACCCACTTACCTTCTGCATTATTTTAAAACATATAATAATGAGTTACTGGTAATGACTTATTTTTATCATTATTTCAAATACAAAATAATTTTCTAGATTTTTTTGAAAATTTTTTGAAATCTATTTTTAGACTCAATATTTATTTTTATTTTTTAAACGCTGGTAAGGATATATGTAACCACATATATTTGGATTTTTTGTATGTTGGCGAGTAAGCTTACTTGTGTGCAGCAGGTCAATTGTGTTTTTATCTATTAAATATTACATGCCGTTATAGCTCAGATGGTAGAGCTGTTGACTGGCAATCTGTAAACCCAGGTTCGATTCCCGCACCAGCAAATTTTATTTAAAACGAGTAAAAAGGTTAAAGTCGGGCATGCCGACTATACAATACCCTACACCAGTCTGGTGTATTGTTTGGATCCGAAATTCGAATGGGTTAAAATGGGGCTTATGTCAAAATTTTCTATAATGTGAGTCAGCGCACCAAATTTCATTAAAATGTCTTAATATTTGCGACCTGCAGTTTGTAACCAAGCCAATTTTGGGGGGACCCTTATATGGGCACTAGTTCTAAACATGGACCGATGTTCACCAAAATCAATAGGCTTCGTCCTTGGGCCAACATAGGTCTATGTACCAAATTTCATCAAAATATCTTAATATTTGCGACCTGCAGCGTATAAACAATATAATTTTGGGGGGGACCCTTATATGGGCACTAGTTCTAAACATGGACCGATGTTCGCCAAAATCAATAGGCTTCGTCCTTGGGCCAACATAGGTCTATGTACCAAATTTCATCAAAATATCTTAATATTAATACCTGCAGCGTATAAGCAGTATAATTTTGGTAGGACCCTTATATGGGCACTAGGTCTAAACATAGACCGATGTTCACCAAAATCAATAGGCTGCGTTATTGGGCCAATATAGGTCTGTGTACAAAATTTCATCAAAATATCTTAATATTTACGACCTGCAGCGTATAAACAGTATAATTTTGGTAGGACCCTTATATGGGCACTAGTTCTAAACATGGACCGATGTTCACCAAAATCAATAGGCTGCGTTATTGGGCCAATATAGGTCTGTGTACCAAATTTCATCAAAATATCTTAATATTTACGACCTGCAGCGTATAAACAATATAATTTTGGTAGGACCCTTATATGGGAACTAGGTCTAAACATGGAGCGATGTTCAAAAAAATCAAACTTGTTCGTCCTTGGGCCAACATAGGTCTGCGTACCAAATTTCATCAAAATATCTTAATAGCTGCGACCTGTAGAGTGCGCACAAGATTGCATGGACAGACAGACAGACGGACGGACGGACGGACGGACATCGTTAAATCGAAATAAAAAAAAATTCTGAACCGATCGGTATACTATAAGGTGGGTCTACGACCAATATTTTTTGGTGTTACAAACATCAGCACAAACTTATAATACCCTGACCACATAGTGGTGTAGGGTATAAAAAAAAAATACAATAAAAAATATTTTTTTTATATAATTTATTTTTTAGAAAATCTATTTTTAGACTGATTATTTTTGTCAGTACTGGTAAGCATATAGGTAACGATATATTTTTTGAGTTTTCGTATGCTGGTGTGTAACGACAACTCATTATTTTTCGCGACATCGCCATATAAAGGTAATAAGAAATGTAATAACAAAAGTAACTAGTTACCATTACCAAGTATGTAGTTACATAAAAAATCATTACCAGTTACATCTGGTAATGATTTTCTACACTGAGAATTTAAGCATAAAATTTATCAATTCATCTTTGGCTTTCCTTAAGCCTTAAGGGTTTCCACAAGCTGTTAACATGGGGTGAGAGAATTACATAGCCAGTGGTTTAACTTTCCGCATCGGAATGGAAAGTATTTTTTTTTTTTTGTGCGGAAAATTTTGAAATTATTTCATTTAGCCTCATTTTCACAATGTCCAGTTATCTACTAACTGGGACTTTAACTGACACATTTGTTGTTGTTTCCCGTATAAAATTTTAATTTAACTGTTGGCTAAATTTTAACTTAACATTCAGTAATCGGGCCTTAAAAAGCTCTTTGTTAACGGTTTACCAAATTTAAAAATTAAAAAATAAATTTATGGAATTGTTTTATAAATAACAAATATATAACAAATAACAAGTATATCATGCCTTATGGATGTGAGTCCTGGAATGCAGCACCTCCTGACATAAACGCATAGCAAGTCTTTGTCAACAGGTGTCTGCGTAGAATTCTCAAAATTTTGTGGCCTATTACAATATGTAACTCAAGGTTATGGTCACTCACACAACAATCACCAATTGAACTCGAAATACGAAGGCGAAAGTGGAATTGGTTCGGTTACACCCTTAGAAAAGATCCTGATGACATAGAACGTACTGCAATCGAATGGAACCCCCAAGGTAGCCGTAGAAGAGGGAGTCCAGCGCATACATGGAGTAGACAGGTCTAAAAAATCAGGAACCTAGCACCGGATAAATCAGAATGTCGAAAATTTGTTATGAGAACCGAGGGAACATATGTTATACAGTGGTGGCAAATCTAATAGAAACGATTCAAGTTTTTTGTAATTTTATACTCGTTGCCTTTATTTTTAAATATCATAATAGTGGCAAAATTCACCCCGAAAAGCGAATATGTAGTCTCGGATATTGTGCAGAATTTTAGCATGTCTGTTTTTTTATTTTGTCACTTGTTTTAAGTGGACGTGGCTTTCAATGAAAAATTAGCGATATCGACCTTTTCGACCTACATAGTAAAATTTAGCGAGTACTGATCCGATTTACACAAACTGTATATTTTTGGAAATCCTACAAAATGCCTTAAATATAAAAACATTTTTCTTTGTCTTTAGCGATATTAAAATAAAGTTAACAACACTGAAATTTTAATACGAAATGCTTTATACTCAAAGTAGGAAAGAACTTGACTTATTTGTTAAATCGTGATAAGTATAGCATAAAACTGCACTCACAATATTTTATCGTTAAAAACAACCTAAAATACATATTAACTTAATTGAACACACAATTTAAAAAGTGCTACTGATTTTTTGTTATATTCAAACCATTTTTTTATTTATTTTCTAACATTGTTTAAACAATCCATAAAAGAATTAAAAATAATTGAAAAGTCTGTTAAAATAATCACCAATTTTTAACTGACAAAACGTAAAATAAACGATTTTGTGGTTTGTTTTTTCATATTTTAAATTTTTTTTTGTTTGAATTTTCAAAAGACAACACACACGTTCATATTTTTATTGGCCATGTTTGTGTGTATGAGTAAAGAATTTCGTGTAATTTGAATTGAAATAATTTTGTATATAAAGAAACTATTTTAACAAAGAAGAAAACCGAAAATATTATAATTTTTTGTTTTAAAACAGAAAACAACTAAATTGTTTAAATTATTTTTTCTAAAAATAGAATATTAAAAATGGAACATTTGACTGAAAATATCAAATCCTACACACGATACATATTTTTTGGGTTTTGTTTTTTATTGACTGATGAAGAAAGTTAAACCATGTGTTTCAAAGTATTTTAGTTGATTCTTCAATTGAAAACAAACTTTACCTATTACTTTTCAAATAAACCTCAATCGGTTATGGAAAATATATTGTGAGTGTACTCATTTTAAAATTTCAGTATTGTTAACCTTATTTTAAAATCGCTAAAAACAAAGAAAACATTTTTAATGTTTAAGGTACTGTAATTTTAAGTCTGGCGACCATTTCTAGATAAAAATAATGCATAACCTAATGAAATTTTGTAGGATTTCCAAAAATATACAGTCTGTATAGATTCGATATTTGCTAAATTTTACTATTTAATTTGATAAAAGGTCGATATGGCTAGTTTTTCATTTAAAGCCACGCCCACTTAAAATAAGTGACAAAATAAAAAAACAGACATTACTTTAAAATTCTGCACAATATTCTACACTATCTATTCGCCTTTCGAATTTAGATACTATTTTGATCTTTAAAAATAAAGGCAACGAGAATAAAATTTTAAAAAACTTGAATCGTTCCTAAGAAATTTGGCACCACTGTATCTATATATATAAAAATAAGTTGGTATATATTCGTCATTTTATAACTCGCGAACCACTCAACCGATTTATAAACCAATACATGCGTTGGAAAGGTATACTTTTACTGATGGTTCTTAAAAAATGACGAAAAAGCTCTACGCATACGCGTTATACCCACACTTTTGTGATGGTGTGTTTTTCCTATATAAAATGTGTGATGATTATACAAATTTTTATTTTTCAACGGATTTCTGTCAACCGATTCAAACATCAGGGTACGTTGAGGATGGTCTGTAGATGGCTTATGTGAAGTTTGTACAAAATTGGTCCAGTGGTTCCGGAGCTAGGGCTTCCCTACATATAAAATTTTCGTGTTGCTATGACAACCAGGCCTTGGCGTTACTATGACAACCAGGCAGCACTTATAGCATTACCCTAATTTAATCTCAGCTCATCCTATCTGAATTTTTTTTTGTGGAAACACTTTTATTTTGTTGAAACTTTTTTTTGGGAAATAATTTTTTTTTGGAAACACTTCCTTTTTTTGTGGAAACTTTTTTTTTGTGGAAACTTTTTTTTTTTTGTGGAAACTTTTTTTTTTGTGGAAACTTTTTTTTTTTTGTGGAAACTTTTTTTGTTTTGTAAAATATTATTTGTTTGTGGAAACTTTTTTTTTTTTGGAAACATTTTTATTTTTTTTGTGGAAACTTTTTTTTTTGTGGAAACTTTTTTTTTTTGCAAACACTTTTTTTTGTGCAAACACTTTTTTTGTGGAAACACTTTTTTTTGTGGAAACTCTTTTTTTTTTGGGAAACTTTTTTTTGTGGCAACACAGTTTGTTTTTTGTGGAAACTTTTTTTGCGGAAATATTTTTTTTTTTTGAAGAAACACTTTTTTTTTTGGAAACACGTTTTTTGTGTAAAAGAATCATACACATTCATACAATAATAATTTTTGAAATTATTTATTTTTTATATAAGCTCCTAATAAGCATTCTCATCGAAGGGGGCTTTTATTTTCAAGATTTTTACATTAATAAAAAACATTGTATTTTATTTTCATTAAAATATTTAATTCCTATGTAAAACAAATTACATTTTAAACTTTAAGGTACGCTAACAACGTAGCGGGTTTACCCGATACGACAAAATTCGTTTTCGGTTTAACTGACATCCCAGAAACTAGGCCTAAGGCACGCAGCTAAATATAGCGGGCTGCCCGCTTGTATATATATAAAAATGTGGAATAGTTTTCTGTGCTGTGCTTCTGGTTAAGTCCCGGGCCATAGTGTGTTAATTCTAAAAATCAACACCAAAAGAAAGACCTCGACTTCTAAATTTGTTACGAACAATATTTTAATGTTTTGTTTCACTTTTCGTTGCGCTGTATTTTATAGTGGCAACATAAAATGTTGAGGTCTCTGCTGCAGTTTAACTAAATTGAAAAAAAAAACTGACAGTACTCTGTTAACTTATAAAATTATAAAATTGTTGTTGTTGCTGAGAGCAGTTTTAAGTATGAGCATCAAATGTTCAAATTTAAGCACAAACGGATGATAACTGCAAAAATGCAATTCGAAAACTCCAATATTTTGATGATGGTAACGCAGATATAAATGAACTTTCTTAGTTCAAAATGTTAGTTATTGTTGAAATTTTGATATTTTTACTAAATATCTTGATTTGCCCCTCACCCCTCTCTTTCTGATGCGCTGAGCTAGGGGCAGAAACTTGATATTTAAAATTATAAGAAACTGGATTTCTACCCCCGAAAAAAAATATTTAATCGCGATCAAATTTTCTTCGCTTTTTTCAGCTTTTTTTCTCACTTTTTTCAGCTTTTAGTTAAATGAAAAAATAATTTTCTTGCGAAAATATTGTTTACAAAAAATTTAACAATGGGTTTGTTTTTCGAATTTTATATCTCTATCTGTAACTACTTGTAAAGTCACATCTACACGAGATAGAAAACTCGCGAGACATTATGAAAATGCAGCTCTGTATAAGTCCACGAAATGTAATCTTTAGACCATTGAAAATTGCTGTCATATAAAATTTTTTTATATAATAACAATTATAAATTACAAATTAACAATAATGTTTTGTAACATTATTGAACATTTCAGTTTTTTAAATTCACATTTTCGTATTTTGATAAAAAATTATTCTTTGAAATACAACAATTTTAATAAAAACAAATACTTGGCAACTAGCCATGGTACTTTTATGATAAAAATTAGTGCCAACAATATTAGAGATGACAAATTTAGCGCAGACTCTACGAGATTTCTATACCGTGCAGATGTGCCATAAGAAGACGACTATCCGTACTTATGTGGCTTGTTTTTTTTTTTGTAAACAAATAAAATTTAAATATTTGGGACCACCTTTAGACGATATATTTTTTCGTATATGGGCTTGTCCGGAACGCGAAATAGATTAACTACCTTGAGTGGCATGCCCTCTCTTTACTAACAACCACATAATTCATTTGTTAGCATTTGTTCTTTTTAATATTTTATCAATTTTAAAATACTAAAATTTCAAAAAATTCCATTATAAATATTATGAAAATGATCAACCCTTTTTGAAACAACAAATAAAAATCTAATATGACAATATCATATTAGAATTTGGACTTGAGGTGGAAGAATATTCTAACTAAATATATGAAAATATAGAAAGTCCGAAAAAACAATTTTTGTATTTTTTAATGCAAAAATTAAAATAATTGTTTATAAATATTTTTGTTTACATTTAAAAGAGAAAATCCAAGAATTTTGAAGACTTGGTAGCATTTTTATAACTACTTAATTTTTAAGAATTTATGCCTACCCAGCTAAAAATCGACATATATGAATACATACAGGTTAAATGTATGTTTATACATGCTCATAAACATGCATTCATATATAAAATTCGAAAAAAAACAAACCTAATGTGTTTTTGCTTTTTTCGAAAGATAAAAATTCAGTTTTTTATAAAAAGAAAAAAAAATTAACCAAAAAAAAAAACAGTTTACCATTTAAGGGCCACACATTTTCCCCTGAAGAAGAGACTTAGAACTTGTTTTGCAATTCTCACGATCATAATCTCAGATCAGTGTTGACTTTATCCCCAAAGTGAAAAAACTAAAACACAGCATCGCCAAGGATTACAGGCCTATTAATTGAAAACCCCAGGCGAGGTTGGAGGTGATGCTCGGCAACCCGCCGATGGTGATGGCAGTCAAGGCAGCTCTTAAATAGGCAGCTATGTGAGATGAAACCTCGCTGCACAGTGCCAGTCTGCGTGAGATTGGTGGCGCGCAACTGGATCATGATACAGACTACATTCTACCGATTGATAACTTCCAGAGGACCAGAGGGCCTCGGTTTATATGGACGAATGGAGACGAAGATAGGGTCGGGAGTTTTTTCTTGCTAACCGGACATTCGGGCCGTCATGGACAATCTTGTTCTTTTAAAAGCCCTAAAATCCGTTACGATTAGCTCTAAATTTGCGGAGACTATGGGTAACAGGAAACATTGGGGTCGTGGAGAATGAGATGGCTGGTGCATGTGCGAGGGACGGCTCTGTGTCGGTTGGAGGTTCAGTACAAAATGATATACTGGTTCCTTTGTTGAAGCTATTCCTTGTCATTTAAGACGTATTTGACAGGGTGACGAAGGCGAGGTATACGGCCTTGACCGATTGTAGAATATCTCGAACCCTATGGACGCGGCCTAATTCAGGGAGAACGATGACTTTTCGTGGTTTTGGTAAGCGGACAATTAGTATGCAGTAATTTTTATGGGCCATTGCGCGATAGGCCGATTGGCTGTGAGCTGGGGTCACTTCCGTGCAGATTACTGCAAAGACTGTGGTTAGGTGGAGGCGGAGCATGTGCAATACCTGATTTGTGAATGTGCTTGACACCTGTATGAATGAGCGTCGACTCAGATATCTAAAAAGCAGATTCTTTGACAATCTAGACAGTTTGTGGGATGTGTGTATGTCCGGTCTAGAGGAATTATTGAGGGAATCTGGATGGTTTTAGGGTTTTCGGGTCGTAGTTTTGCTTTCCATGTAGATGTGGGGGAGACTGAGAGTAACGAAATGAGCACTATTGCTTCCAAGGGAACCTTTATTTAATCTCGGACTCTTATGCCCTCGTTATACTCTTGCTTCGCTTGGCAAAAATAACTGTCATTTGACAATCATGAAGTTTTGGACGAACCAAATTTTATTTTTATTTCATTTGCAGGATCTGCAACTAAATAATAGTTATTCTACAAAAAACTGACGCCATAGACTCCTTCCTTACCCTACATTTCGCTTGTCAAAAATTTTTCTTTTTGACATTCGAATAAATATGTAATTCCATTTAACCTATTTGGAAGGCTCCCAATCTATCATTTGTTTATTTAATTTATCTTTTCTCCTGCCAATTGTAAGCGCCAAAAACCCTTGGGCAAGGATACTGGACTGTGGTCTTCAATGGATTAAACACAGAAACCCATTAAAGACAAATTCGTTTTTCACATTTAAAAATATTAGATGTTTCGTTATTCATATTCTGAAAATTCGCATCCTTTGTCAATCCAACATATTCTGCTATCTAGAATTTTTAACTAGAGTGGGTTTATAAAATCATACGGTAGATATTTATTATCAAATTCAAAATATATATACTTATCAATTGTTGCACAAACTGCATTCGGTTCAGTTCATCCTTATATAAAATAAAACGAAAAATAAATGTTAGGAAATGAATCACAGATAATTATGAATTTTTTTATATGGATTTGGAGCTAAGAATAGTACCGTAAGTTACCCAGTGATAGTTATGGCTATTGCAGAAAATTTTATTATTCGATTATTTATTATTACTATTCCATACTTTACTATCATTACTCAACACTTTCTTTATCATAAAATTTAACGCAAATTTGTTTTTCAATCTTAAAAATCTTTTCTTTTTCTTACAAATTACCATTAAAAACTTCATTACCGCTTCTAATATTTATGACATGATTTCCAGGTAGTAGCTCGTACATCTTCATCTATTATCAAGATCATTAACAATATCGTTTTCAAATCAACATTAAAATACAATGACTGTAATGATCATGTAATACATGATCATATAGTTAGTTAAAGCATTAGAAAAAGCCAATAAAACATTAACAATGGCAGCTTGAAGGCAGCCATAATACAACAAATATTACCAGAAGCAGAAGCTGCAACAACATTTGAAAATGTAGGCAATTGTTGGTAGCACTAAAAGCAAACACAACAACAGCAACAATAACGACAGGAAGAGGCATTGAAATCGAAACCGCATGGTGCATAAGATCCAGTAACACACATTCGACGAAGCGCATTTCCATTTTACTTATTTAACGATTTAACGAAAATGACTCCATAGTATGGTCGATGACAACAATGATGACGATGATGATCATCATCACCGACATCATTTGAGCGATGTAAAATTTTTCAAACAAACATTTTTACAAAGGAATAGTTACGTTCATATAAACTAAGCCACATTAAGTTGAGAGTTAAAAAGTTTTTAAGTTATTTGTTGTAGGCAATAGGCCAGGGTTTATTGTGAGCATAAATACATTGACAATAGCGCCCAACAAACATAAGCTGTTGTTTTGTTTAGCTGTTGCTTTACAACAACTCTAAGCAATTTTGGTTGTCAGTACTGATTTTAAACACTTTTATTCTTTGTTACCCACCAACAAGATCTTTATTATTGTTGTGTTGACTGACTATGTAGTTACCACCATGTTCATAGTACAAGATCAATAGAAGGTTTTTTATTTTCGTGTATTCACGCCAATTTGTAATGTTGGCTTTTTAATGCTTTTTCGTTTATTTATTTTTTTGCTCGTTTGTATCTTGAACTACACGTTCATGGTTTAGTTCACCTACAAATCCAAATACTGTAGCAACGAAAATGTGAGACAAGTTTAAAAAGCTTTTTTTACAAATACAGTAATATAATGTGTTCATAGAAATATTTGCATAAATTTACACTCATACAAATTAATAAGTTAATCAAAAACAAGTAAAAAAATTAAAGTCGGTCAAAGCTAACCTTATGATACTCTACACCGATCTGGGCAAAATTACATAAAAGTTTGGGCCGAAATTTAAATGGATTGAAATAGAATCGTGTCCAATAATGTTTTATAATTGTCAATAAGTGTTAAAAAACTAAATTTATTTTACAATCTCTACTAATTTTCCGCAAAATTCACTGATTTAAAAAATTTAAAATTTTCTTAATTACACTCTCAAAACAATTCCGTTGTGACAACCGAATTCGTTCGGTTGCTGCAACCTCGTAATTCTGTTGCCTCAACCGGTTTCAGTTATGACAGCCGATAATTCGGTTGCCGCAACCGAATTAAAATCGAATTCTGTTGCCTCAGCTGAATTCGGTTGGGGCAACCGAATTACGAGATTGCAGCAACCGAATCAATTCGGTTGGAAAAAAATTCGGTTTCCACAAGGGAATTGTTCTGAGAGTGTAGGCCCAGAATAGCTTTGATATAATTTTTTATCAAAATCTGTCGACGGGAACTGGTAGCGGGGAAAATTGGGTTTGTGTCAGGGCTAATATGAGTCATTGTAGCAAATCCCAATAACACTATTAAAAATATTTGATGTTTTTGACGAATCTCCTCTTACAATGTATATTTTCTAATAAAGTCGATTCCGAATCTTGAAAAAAGGCTTTTATTATTCTTTTATTATGGGCCGCTTGTGAGACTTTCTACATGGCAAAACGAGACAGTCTGGGATTCAATCCGGTAAAAGACCGACATTTTTTTGATCACAAAAAACACTTTGCAAAAGTGTAAAACACACAAGTTTTAAATCGATTATGGTGTACATTAGACCACCCATATGTGCAAAATTGTAATTTTTCCAGCTCCCCGCATATTTTGATTGAGAGCAAACAATAATATCTGTGCAAAAATTAAGTTTCTGCGATGTAAACCGGCCAAGCCGTTTACATTTATGTCCCCATAATTACCCTCAAAAAAGTTCATGGATTTATCTATCTATAACACTTAAACTAGAAGCTTCTGGTGATTAAGTTACACAGTGAAACACAATGAAAAGGTAAATATTTTCTTTATAGAAACCTTTAACCCTCTCATGACCATTAGTGGTGTTTTAAGCGGTGAACATCAAAGTTTGTATTAAAACTAAATTTTAATGTCTTCATTTAATTTTGAAGATCTGTAAATACGTATACTTTTCATCATATAATATAAAATTTAGCGTAGATAAAAACCAAAATAAGTTTTTTTTTTAATATTTCGTCCATTCCATAAAAGAAAGCCCAACAACTGATTCAGAGTAATAGATTTATTACATATGTGCACTAGGAAAACATGTGAATCTTCCATTTTGGGTATAGGAAGTGTTAAGCGAAGTTATGTAAAACACTACGAGGTACATTTTTGTGGAACTATTGAACCCTCTAACTCTTCAATTAAAGGCAATTTCTTGGCTCCGTTTTAAAAAGAGAAGGCTCGTAAGTTGAAGAGTTAGAGAGTTAAAATATTACATGAAATAGAAGATTCACATGGTTTCCTCCTAAAATCCAGGTTTGTGGGACATTGGAGTGCCAATTCTGAATAAGTACGAAATTAACCCTTAAACATATTTTAAGTTTTGACTTATTTCTGGCATTGAAATTAAATTTGCAACTTTGATGTCTTCAGAGACCTATAGTAGAAGTTCGTGACAAATATTTTTTTGCCCACAAATATTTTTGTGCCCGAAGTTCATGTAAATACATGTTCGTTGCCATTATTTGGAGAAAAACGTTGACCAAAAAATATCTTTGCGAGTCAACAGATTTGAACTGTAAATTCGTATTTTTTACATATTTTGATATAAATGGATATTTGAGTGTATATTTCGGCATATTTTGTTGCACATTTTGCTATAAATGCATATATTTTCCATATTTTACTATATTTGATAATTTGCAAAATTTATAATAATTTTTATAAAATTATCAGAGAAATTAAATAACTAACTTTCTAACGATCGTAAGCGGCAAATTTCAGTGTTTAAGCCACTCTAAAGGCAAATAATCTAAACTAAAATTAAGTCGTTATAATTGAAAACTTTAAAAAAATAAATAATAAATGCATATTTCTTTTAAATTTTAGATGCATATTTTTCGATTTATAATACATATTTTAGGCACATAAAACACGAGCGCTAGTTATCACACTATGGTTTGAGAATAGTGCACCCTTCGTTTGGACCAACTTAGTAATTTTACAAAATATATTAAAAATAATATATAATTTAACTAATTCTTTACCAGTTATTTTCTTTGAGTGTATTTATTTACATATTAGATCGTTTATGTAGGTGATTATTTATATTGGCGTTGTTTATAAAACCATGGTTAGATTTTTATTATTTTTGTTTTTTTTTTTTAAATCGTTATGTGGCTTAAATTTTTGTTGTATATGTACTTGGACTTGGTCTTGCTCTTGGTTAATGCTACTTAGCTGGCACAATTGCTAAATCTATAGTTGTAGAAGTTGATTTTTGGACGTTGTTGTTGTCCATATTGTTGTTAATGTAATATGGTTTGCATTTGAATTCATTCACAACAAGTTGATTTGTGTGGCTTATGGCTGTTGTTTGCTTACTTTAATAATATAAATATTGTTGTTGCATGGTTGCATCAGGTATTTTATCTTCGACAATATCTCTTGTGTTCTTTGTTGTTTTTGTAAATCATTTGATATTATTTGTATACAGGTTTGTTGCAGTTTATTTGAGTAGTGGCAGTAGTTGGTGCAGTAGTGTATTTACTTATATTTCAACTTGTACTTGACCCTAATGTTTGTGATGAGTTGTAATATTTGTTGTTGTTCTTACTTTTTTGTGATTTGTTGAAGGTTGTTAAAAAAGAAGAGTGTCTTTTTGAATTTGTTCTAACAGTTTTGAACAGGTTAGTTAGGCAATTTGTTAGATTTAAATATTTGAAAGTAGCTTATACATTTTGTTTATTTTCTTAAATTTTTTTTTTCGTCTTCACTCCGGGTACTTTACTATATTTCGAAATAAGAAAAACAAATCTGACGGATTTAAGACGTAGATATTCCAGATTCGATATAAAACTGTACAAAATTTTTCAAAAATTAGGTAACAAAAAAGGGCTTTTGGAAATTAGCTGAAGTAGCACAAATGTCGAAAAAACACATGTCCGATTTGCGTCCATCCCACAGTGGGTGAAACGGTCAATCCAGCGTCGTTTAATTCAAATTTTAAATGTGTAATTGGGAATTTTTGTTTTGTATTTTCGATAACCAATATCCCACTGAGTTTATCGATAACTTTTGTTTTTTTGAAAACAAACATAACATATCTTTCAACAGGTGTTGCAATAAATTTTCCCGCCATTGCACATAGTGCAAAACGAGCTTTGTAAACACAAATATTATTTTCATATTTGCCAAGTAAAGTGAATTTTTTTCAAGTTTGTGGTATGTATTTATTAAAAAAAGTGTTTGTGGCTTGTGTTTTATATATTTTTGTTACAAATATCAGTAGAAAATAGCATTCGATGTGTCCTCCGTTGAATGTCATTTAGTGAACTTCTAAAGCGCAGATCTTTTGTTGTTCAAAAGTGTCCGCTCCAAATCTTATTTATTTTGTTTCCACTGTATCTTGTGAATGTAAAATGGCCAACATCTTTTGCCACTTTTTGCGACTCTCATTTTTATTCTATTTTGTAGGTACGATGTCAGTTTCAAAAAGAGAACTTTTTTTAATATAATATAACGAATATGTTCCGTCTAAAAAATTTTTGGCAGTAGAAAACCACATGTTGAGTAACATAATTGATAAAAATAATCATAACGAAGAACAGTGCCGTGAAATGGGAAGAAAACTAAGAATTTTTATTGTCAAGTTAGTGGAAAAATGGAAAGATTGCAATAGGAGATTAGCACATTTTGAAAAAAGAAACAAGGAATGGTTAGAAGGAGACCTTGAGTTAATTGCTCCAACAACTTCTGCACAAGTTGGACGACTGGTAAAGGAGTTTTCAGCTTGTAGTTTAAAAAGTCAAGTCCATAAAATATCTTCATTAATAAATGAATTTTCGTGCAGCGAGCTAATTGCGGCAACTCGATCTAGTCTTTACAGCACTGGAAAAAGACCTGCACCGAAGGTAATTTCAATGTTGGATTCAAATGATGTCGTGGCTGCAAAAATTAAAAAAGTATTGAATCTGAGAGCCTACTACCTGTTAAATATACTCCAGAAGAGGCCTTGGCTCTTTTTATTGATGGAGGTTAAACGAAACACTCGTACAAATTAATGCAGGCTGGTGCCAGAGCTCGAAGTGACAGATTCGTCTGCTGAAGTGCCCCTTCAGAGCTTGGAGGACCACACTGTTGCTAGGATAATTGCAGCACACCCTGATTTATTTCAAAAATTCAGTAACAATGGAAATGAAAAATTAGTTGCAAGTTATAAATGTGATGGCAGTAGTGGACATTCTACCTACCGGCAACGATATAATGATCCTGAAAACAATATGAGCGATGAGCATATATTAAAGGTTTGCATTGTACCATTGCAATTGCAATTCGAATCCAACATTATTTGGACAAATTCGCGACCTTCTTCAACTCGCTTCTGCAGACCAATCAAAATTAGTTGTCAGAAGGAAACATCCAACGTGGTCAATACCGATGTTCAGAGTGTTGAATCTCAAATATCAAATATTAGACCAACAAGTGCAAGCACATTCCAAGTTCATCATCAGTTCTGTAGGACAATGATAGATGGAAAAGTTTTTATCACTATTGTGGAAACATCATCACAAACGTGCGGAATATGTAAAGCTACACCGAAAATGGTCAACGATCTGAAAGTGATCCAAAATCTATCAGTAAATTAAAATTTTTTCCAGTATGGTTTATCCTCTCTTCACGCGTGGATTCGTTGTTTTGAGTGTATCATTCATATTGCATACAGGCTTCCCATTAAAAAGTGACAGATTCGTGGTTCCGATAAAGCTATAGTTGTAATAACTGGCGTTAGTGAAGATATTATTATAAGATTAAGCGTAATTTTGCGTGCTATGGCTTGTGAATACGATGTTAATCCAGATGCTTTTCGGCAATACGCATTTGCAAAGGCTCAAATATTCGTTAATGAATATCCGTGGTTTTACATGCCTAGTTCTATCACAAAATTTTAATTCATGGAGCAGAAATTATTAATAATGTTGTGCTACCAATTGGCATGATGTCGGAAGAAGCACTTGAGGCTAGAAATAAAGACGTCCGAAATTTCCGCTTGCATCACACACGAAAAACTTCTTGACGGCATACAATGGAGAACCTGCTGCATGCACTCCTGTTTTCCTCAGATCCCTATATACCTTCATTGTCTAAATCTACTTACAGGTCTTCCAAAAAAAAATATTGTATTAGACAAAGAATATAAAAATCTTCTTTCTTGTGCTGAACTGCAGGATCCATGTTCATACAGTGATAGCTCAGATTCTGAATAATTTCTATTAACAGTTTATATTATTATTTACTAAATTTAAATAAAAAAGTTTAAAAATACAAATAAAAAAATTAAAAAAACTATGTTCGCCAAAAAATTAGGATAGATGTGCCGCATCGGCCCTGAAGTTTGGTACACGGAATACAAGGGGAAATATGACTTTTTGTGCATTTTCTCGAAAACATTGGTATTTTAAAACTAATTCGAATTAAAAACACTAAAGAATCGTGATTTAGTGTGAATTCTTATTGTAATAAAGCAATAAAAATTTAACTCGGTTAAAAATCAGCCGAGTTATAACAATTTCCCCAGGCAACTGATGTGTCGCAGGCCACTTAATCAGGAAATGCGGGTCCAAATTTTAAAATTTATTGAAATAATCTACTACAGAAACATTTTTTTATTCTATAAGTTCCAAGAATTCAGATAAGAATTATCTTTTTATATTGCGTTTTGCTAACTCGTTTTAAATTAGTGCCAAAAAGGACGGAATTCTTTAATACTGTTTTCAAATCTACAATTTTAAATTTTTAAAGAAATTTAGATCAAATATGATCAGATATAGCATATGCGATAATACCTTATGGCAAGATCTGATCAGATCTAGCGCCAAATCTGTTCGAATCTAAAGTCAACTGGACAATTGCGCCAGATATGCCTAGATCTGATCATATGTAATTAGATCTCAAATTTGTCCTCAATTTTTAAATCTAATTAGATATGGTAAGTTCCACTAAGATCTGACCAGATATGCCTAGATCTGGTAAGATCTACTGAGATCTGGCCAGATCTGATCTTTTTTACACGGGTAAACTAAAAATCATTTTTTTAAGGATTTTGTAACTACAATAATTTATTAAAATTAAATGAAAAGTTCTTTTGATTTAAATGAAAAGTTAGTGGACCTGTTTTCAAGTGATTTTTCATTTATTTTAAATTACATTTTCAGTTAATTTAAACTACAAACTATTTTCAGTGTACTATTTGATGAATTAACAAACTCTTACTGGAGAAGTTCTATGAGTGTATACCGGGAAAAACCGGACCAAACTTTGGCTCGGTTTCGCCGGGCTCTTTTTTAAAGCGTTTTGAAGGCGTTTTGAATGTATGAAGAAAAAAATATTGTTTGCCTAAAATATTAAAAAAAAGTAATAAACAAAAGGTTATTGATTTTTATAGTAGCGGTAACAAACATTTATTTTTACCTGCAAAACTGTTGAGTATATAGAAAAACGTTATATGAACAGATAAAAGGAATTGTAATTTTTAATTTTTTTAAAATTGCTTGAGCAAAATCGGACTAGTGGTTCTCGAGTTATGTCAAAAAAAGATATATCTCGATTCCTAGGGTTGACCCAGCGAAACGCCGGGACACGTATAACTTGTTTTTGACCGATATAACATTTCCCGTTGGTTTCATTCCATCCCGATTTTGACTGTCGCATAGTGTAATTGATGAAAGAAGTATCTGTTTTAATGTTTTAATAAAAGAATAAATTAAGAAAAAAAATTTAAAATTCACGTATTTCTCATCTTTTTTTATATTATTACCATTGTTTTCATCAATGCAAATTGAAAAAAATTTCATTGGCATTGAATGGTGATGAAATTTGGTGGCATTGACATTGAGAATGAAAATTTCCCAAGAATGTTTTTTTGTAAAAGTGGTAATATTTATAGACAATAATATGTTAACCATAACAAAATGTATTTCAGACACCCTTCTTTTGATTTTCATTGTTTGCTGATCGGATATGTACTTCCGAATTTATTTGAGTTTCCATTTTCACCTCTAAAGCTCCACCCACAGAAAGAAGGTGTGGCCGATTAAAAATATCGTATTCTTTAAATAAGCTTAAAAAGTACAATATTGGGAGGAAAAAATTAGGGTCATCCCCGTAAACTCCACTTGCTCCCCAGAGATACTTTTAATCACAATTTTCATATTAAAATAGTTCGTCCAAAATAAACCTTGATCTTTCAAAATTAATGTATTACGATAAATAGAAAATTTTCTCATAAATTTTATTAATTTAGATATTTTATGAGTAGGGCAAATTTTCAACCATTTCAATTTAGCTTTATTTAAAAACTTTTTGCATTATTTTTGGCGAGTTAAAAATATGCAGTAGTTTTTAGAGTCATTTAACATTTTGTTTATAAGCGCTCCAAAATTGGTGGTTTAGTTTACAAAAAAATTTGTAAAATTAGCAAATATTCTGCTAAAAATTAGTAACTGAAATTCAGCAAAATACTGTAAAGTTAGCAAATTTATTGTTAAAAATTAGTAACTAAATTCAGCAAAGAAAAAATAGCAAAAAAATTTGTAAGTTGGTAATGTGGAGGTCGCAAAAAAATTAACTAAAAATTAAATTTTAACTAAAAATTAGTTAAAAATTTGTTAAGTTGAAGTACTAACAGTTTTACTAACTTTTCTACAAACTTTTTTCTATGAGCGTAACTCTAAAAATGTATAACATTTTTGGGCTTTTGTTGGAACCATCGGGATGGGAATTATTGTTGCGCTTTGAAATTAGTCTAATATCATATTGGAATGGCGCACTCCATTGGAAATCAAAATAATAATGATATAATTTTCTTTTAATATTTAACCTTTCCGATAATCTATAAAATTGTAATAAAACCCTAACAAAAAAAAAGAGATGCCGAAGCAGTAGAAAAATCACTATAATTAATGATCTAGATGTACTTCTTTTTTAACATAAGCACTAATGATTTTAACATTGAGTTGTCATACACTCTAAAAAAGAGATGTAAACATACTGCTATTGAGTATGTAAATTTATGTGTAAAAAGGCGCAGAATGCTCATTATTGGGCATAATGTGTTTAAAAATTTAGTTTACACAATTTTCTTTTAGAATTAGGCACATAATGTATCAAAAGGTTTATTGACAAACATGTTTCCAAATTTATAGGCACATATCAAAGTAAACTACATATTTATTATAGTGAATTTTTACATGTACGCATTTTTGTTTAATTTTAAATTTAATGCGTAACTAAGAAATGTCAATATTATTTTCATAATTTTTATTACAATTGAAAAATGCACACGCATTTGGTAATAAACACAAAAAAATTTTCAATATCGTCAACATTTTGGAAAAATTTATCTGATGCCAAATTTTTAGAATTTGTGAAAACGTTATATGTAGGTGGTAAGTATATTTTTCTTTGTTTGCTAAGAAGTACGTTAATATGTGATTTTCCCTCCTTAGCTTAATATTTTGGATGAATATTCACAATTACAAGGATATTCTTAAAAATACTGGAGCTGGAGTTCGAATATACTTATCTGTGTTATTAGTTTGTGCTGATGTTTGTCAAAAATTCTGGACCTAGGCCCAACGAATGGTATACTAATCGACTCATGTCAGTATCACTTTTTGAGTCAATTGAGTCCGTTCGTCTACCTTCCCGATATTTGCTCCAATGATTTTTTTGGCAAGTTTATTTATATTTTCAATATATTTATTGCACTTCTACTTTTACTTGCCTTTTGTATATAAGACGTTTCATTGTAGAAAATCCTGCAAAGTCTAAGGATTTTTCCATATCAAAACCTTTAGATTATGGGGACTTTTTCTTTAGGAAAACACATCAAATTCTGAGCAAATTTTGCCTTTCCTCAAACATTTTCTATAGGGAAACCTGTAGATTCTGATAATTTACTCTCATAAAAATCTAAGTACTTTTTATTACTTAGATAAACTTTTATATATTCGTATTTCCTTCCATAGAAAAAATCTCAGATTCCGAGGTATTTTTTTATGGAAAAATATTCTGAAACTGTCCACAGTCTTTGTCTATAGATTTTTTGGTGCATTTCAGGTTTTGACTTTTTTATAGAAAACAGTGAAATTTTTCTATACAAAAGTTTTTAGATCCCATAGAAAAACCAATCCGATTCTGAGGATTATTTCTATAGAAAAATTTTCCCTTATGAACACTCACTAACATCCTCAGTAATATTTTCTTTAACAAATCACTCAGATTTTGAGAATTTTTCCTTTAGTAATAAGCTCAAATACTAAAAAATGTTTTCTATAGAAAACCTTTTAGATTATGAAGGCTTTCCATATAGAAAAATCTTTAAAAGCTGATGACTTTTTCGCATAGAAAAATTCGCAGAATCTGAGAACTCGGTCAAGAAACTCGCAGAATTTCATTATTATTTTTGTAACTTTAAATTATATATTGTAAGAAAAATTATCCTTTTAATCTTGATATTGTTTATAATATTTGCAATGGTTTTGTATGTTCATGCATTTCCTAATTAATAAAATATAAATATAATATATCTTAGAAATGCATTTTGTTTTATTTTGAGAAATTATAAGGTGCAGTAATTAATAAAAAAAATTTAATTGTATATATACGCATTATTTACCGCGTTTATAGACATGCTAAATGTAGGTTTATGCATTTATTATAGTACATTTAGACATATGCAATTTAATTTTAAACAAAATTCAAATGTTGCTAAATGTGCTTGATACAATTAAAAACATAATTTTAGACACATTGTGCCTATTATTTTTAAACACATTGTGTCTATGAATTTTAATTTTAAACATTGTGCCTATTTTTGCCCAATTTATAGTAGGTATCAAGTTACCTACTTTTAATAGAGTAGATTTCAACAAATATTTATTAGAGTGTATGAGAAGAGTACTCCAACTTCAACATTCTTCGCAAAAAAATTATGTTTTTTTTTAATTTACAAAAGTTTTTTATTGCCGCCATCGGGTATCGAACTTGCGACCTCACGATTGCTAGTCTAGCGCTCTACCCCTGAGCTATTCTTTGATATGAAAGTTGAGTGACATAAAAACACCAATTTGTTACTGCGAGATATTGTTCCTTATTCTCTTCTCTTTAAGCGGCACCGCTGACATTGTGTTTAATACATATTTTCCAGCTGGGATGTCCTGCCAGCTTGTCTAGCACCAAAACAAAATTTTACATTTTAAAAAATATAAAAGAGAATAGAAAAGATAATTAAATTAATTTAACTTTCCTCCCTAAATATTTTTCTTAGATCCGCATCTGGGTGCAGGGTATAACGACTTTGTGCTAATGCTTCTTCGAAACTTCGAAAATTTTAAATTTTTTACTGAGTTTTTAGACTACTAAATAATCAGCAAAATTTTTTGCTAATTTTAGCACGTTAATTTGCTATTTTCCATTAACAAAAATTTAGATCAAATATAACTAAAATTCTGTATATTTAACTGTTCCTATATTACCAATATATAGCAAATATAATTTGCTAATTTACCAGTTTTTTCTGCGTCATCATTTTTAACTAATTTTTAGTAGTTTTAACTAAATTTTTTACTGATTTTTTTGTATTAGTGTACTCTTTTATTTTTTCCCGTATTTATTGCACTGCTAATTGAAAGTCCTTCCCGATAATTGCTCCGCTTCACGAAATATAACCCAAATTGTACTTTGGTGTAGGGTTTAATATAGTCGGCATGACCGAATTTAATAATTTTTTTACTTGTTTCATACACATAAATTGTTTTAAGTAATATGAAATTTAACGTATTTCTTTAAAAACTTACTTTCAATTACAAATAAGTAATTTTCCAGAAGTCCTTTAAATTCCAAAAGCGTATTAGTAAAATGCACAATTTGTTATAAGAAAAATAAATTTAATCGACTTATTTTTATATATCCCAGACATAATATCCTCCCAACCCTCATACAATTATGTAATAGCAAAATAAGGAGAACATTATAATGGAATACAAAGAAACGAAATAAAAAAATACGAAACTAAACGAAAAATGAAGCGCAACAAGTCGTTGCCCTCGAAAGTTACAAATACATGTACAATTTTATTTCATTTTTTTTTCAACAAACAATAACACGATTTTAAACGATCCGAAAACGACAGGAAACGACCACAACTACATACAATGCACAAAACACACACAAATAGAACAAAAAATGAAATGTACTTGTTGAAAAGCTTACAAAGAGAAAACCAAAACTATGGTTTTGTGGAAGTGAAAAAAAACGGAAAAAGATAAAATGTTTAAAGACTTGAAGTAACCAAAACAACCAAAATCATTTGCAAACTCATACCAATACATAAACACAATACACAACAGAGTCTGTAAATAATGCTTTGTCTATGTTACTATTTACCAAAAGTGTCATACCCTCAATGCTACGACCACGTCTTGCTCCTACACACAAAAAAATTAAAACTAATTTCAATAAATTTTATCGTTGAAATTCCTCTAGTCACGAGAATTGTTCATTCAATTAAAAATTTGTAGCTATTTAATTGAATAAATTTTCAAGAAACAATTGATACATTTGATTAGGATTTTTAAGGGTTTTTATATGAACTTAATTAAAAATTCATTCATTGGATTAAAAATTGGTCAATATTTTATACCTTTTAAATAAAAAATAAAAAAATTTAAAAATTTTTAAACAAAATTTCAAATTTTTTTAAACAATATTTCAAATTTCTTTAAACAAAATTTTAAAAAATTTTACAATAATGTTCCAGAGTAAATGAATATTCCGATTTAATATGACAAAATTTAAATATTTGACTAAATAAAATAATAAACTTAATGAGAATTTTTAAATTTTCTAAAAATTAATTTAAAATATCAGTAACTAACACATAAAAATTTATAAAAAAAAAAAAACTAAATAATTAAACCAAACGAAAAACTATAATAACCCAGCAAGAAAAAAAGAGATGCGAAGCAGTAGAAAAAGTACCACAATTTATGATCTAGATGTACTTCATAACATAAAAACTAATTAATTTATCATTGAGTTGTCATAGAAGAGGAATACTCCCACTTCAACATTTTTTCAGTACTTTAAAAATTAAAAACATATTGAATTTAAACAAATTAACTATAAATATTAAAAAAAAAATTAATAGAATAAAGAAAAAAATTAAAAAATATTGGTCCCGCCAGGAATCGATCCTGGGACCTTCGGTTTGGAAATGCCAAATGATACCAAAATTACTTTTTACGATCACTTTTAGAGCAATTACACTTTAGAAGCAATACTTAAGTGGTTTTCTGGATGTTGTTCAGAAGTATTTCTAAAAGAGCTGTAAAAATACACTAACGTATAATTTGGAAGCAATGAAAGAATTCGTTTTTTGAAGTTGTTCAGAATAACTTCTAAAAAAGCATTAAAAATACACTAACGGATACTTGTGAAGTAGTGAAAGAATTAGTTTGTAAAGCATTACTTTAAATTTTTTTTTTCCTGGGAATAGCCAGATGTTTTTCCCTTGTTTTATGAAATAATGCTTTTGATCGATAGAAGAAAATAAATTTCAAGCAAATTGCAGTTTTGAACAATTATTTAATCTATTGTATTAATTTTTAATTGACACCTTTTAAAATAATTCAACAAATCGTTTTAATTGAAAAAAGTTGAACAGTATTTTTTTGTGTGTATGGCAGACACTAGATCTTTTTCTAACGTGTGTATGTGTGAGTGTAAAAACACACCACATACACGTTTACCTATAACACAAAAAATAGCGACTAGAACTACTCTAAAAGTTTTTTGTTCTGTGTGTGTGTGTGTACATAACATTTCCTTTTCCCGTTACAATAGTGTCAGACTAGTTGAGGAACAGTGTCGGAACATGTAAAACTGCTGAAATTGTACAGAATATTTTTTGTTTTGTATTTTATTTAAAAAAGCCAAAATGAAAAGAACGAACGAATATAAAACAAAGAAACCCCAACTCTACATGTTAGTTGTCATTTTTTAGTTTTGTCTGAAATGATACCACACCCCAAACCAATTTCAGTTATCTTTACTATATTCGATATTATTCATCAGATGCAACAGTTTGAGAATACAACCTGAATGCCATCCATGTAAAACTGGTGTCAAAAAATTGTTGTGGTGTTACTCAATACACATGTTAAAATTCTCACATACACAAACATTTGCGAATAAGAAATCTTTCGTTTAAAGCAAACAAATACACGTTAAAAGTTCCATTTATTCATGTGGGCTTCAGAAAAAATACTCAACATTTCATGAATGTTTTGCATGTCAATACCGAAAACTTCATACAACCAACAAGTAGTAGTTATTGAAGTGATATCCAAATAATGACACTACCATAGAAATCAACATAGTACCTGTGCTGCAGTTCAACTTTAGCGAAACAATAGTGTTGAAACTGAAAAATGTACAACTTTCTCAATGTCTTCGTGATGACGATGTTCATGTTGTTCCTTCTTTGCATATGTCATTTTGGCATCCTCGAAATGGTATGTTAAATACATTTCAATACTTATACAATTCATAGTAAAAATTAAGTTTTCATTTAGTTTGTTTTAACTGTTTTTTGTTTTATAGTAGGAATATTTTTTTGTTGTTGATTTTTATTCTTACCTTAACTTATTGGGAATTCATGTCTGTTGTGGGATTGGTTGACTCCTGTTGCTTTCGTTGCCATAATGTGTGTCATATTGACGACATCATTGTTTAAATTGATTCGATTCGATTCGATTTGTTTGTTTTTTTTTTTTTTTGGAAATTGTAGTAGAGTTGCTATAGGAATTTTCAATTGTGTTTTGGATGCAATTCAATTGTTTTCCATATGATGTAATATACATAACATACATACATACATACAGAAATACATATGTACTGTTAAAGTAACTAAATTCGTTTCAATTTAATTGAAATTGTTGTTAAATTTCTATTAAAAATTTATCTAACCCTCCGACTACAAATGAGTCTGGCTGGACTTTCTTCGATTTTAATTGTAATTTAAATATATTGAGTTAAGTTGGGGTGCGACAGACAAGTCCATGGCACTCAGATACAACAGTTTTTTCAAAACTGAAACCACGAACCAATTAACTGGTTTTTAAATTTTTAATCCGGATTACGTTTTTCGTCTAAATTTGAATAAACCGAAAACTGTTTTTTTTTTGTCACCATATGTATTATTTTTTATTTGGCAAAAATTTGCAACCATTTGTATATAGGTTGCCGAATGGGATAATATATTTGCGGATCTAAAGTAAAAAAAACATAACATAGACCTTAGTAAACTCATAGAAATCTTATTAATAGCAGAAAAAGTACCAAGTATTGGTTAAAAATTACCTTGCAGAAAAAATTGTTGAAATCAGTAGATATTTTGCTAAGCACTAGTAACATCACAACACCAGAAATAAAACTGTGAAATTATCAACATTGAAGTTATATTTCACTTTTTTTTAACGATAGACTAATGGCGTTTTCTTTTCTAAAAAAAAAATGTTGCCTTGTTAAAAGGCAACATTTTAAAAATGTTGCCCTCACCCCATTAAAATGTTACATTTTTCCAATCAGAATAGAACACAATCAAATCACCATTGCATTTTTCTAAACATATGTATGTGTATTGTATACTCGTATGCAATATTGTTTACGCAAACTATTACTAATTGTAGCCTAGTGGTTGTGATGCCTGCCTTTGACATGGGCTATACGGGTTGAAATTCAAGCCAAAGTAAAAAATACATTTTTTTATGTATATTCTTTTTTCAATTAAAAAATTTTTTTTTCATATTTAAAACAAATTGTACAATTTTTTATTTATTTTTGGCATAAAAATTTGTTAAATACTAAATAACAGCAAAATAATAAAAAATTAATTAAAATTTTATAAAAACAAAAAAAATATTGTGCTCCAACCGGGGTTTGAACCTGCGACCTACTGCATCAGAAGCCATGATAGTACCCCCTAGGCCACCAAGTTGCGAGTTAGCTAGAAGAAAACATTACAGTATATACACATGGCGTTGACATAAAGAAAAAAACAGGGCAACACTCTACCCCGTAAATTTTTTGAGGGCGAAAAATGTTGCACTTTTGCCCTTCATTTAGGCAACATTTTTAGAAAAGAACACCTAGCCCTCTTAGAATGTTACCCTTAATTTAGAAAAGAACATAAAAAGGCAATTCAAAGGCAAAGTGCAAAAAAAAGGCAACATTTTTTCAGAAAAGAAAACGCCATAACACTCAGGGGATGCCCCCTACTAATGAGAGTGCATTGTGTTAGAATTAGGAAAATAGGTTATGGGAGGGAGGAAAGAGGGAGTAGTGTTTGTGGACATTTGATTTGAATTTCTCTATATTATTAGTGACTGGAAGACTTCCGCGGGGAGTTCATTCCACATACGGCTTGTACGACTGATAAATGAATGTTCCCTGTAATGCATTGTGCGATTCACGGGAAAATCTACAACAAACGGATGTGCTCAACTAGAGAATCGAGTGTTCCGAACAAAAATTCTGGGCCTAGGAACAAGTTCACTAATCTCGGCAGAACACCTCCCATGGTAATATCGATAGAACAGTGATGCACAACCCACATTCCGATGATGCTCCAATGAGTCAATAGAGCTGGAGACCCTACTGTCATTGAAAATGACAAATTTGTCAGTTAAAATCTTCAAAAAATGTTGTCGAATATTTGTAAATAAAAAAATAGTAAAGGTATTCATTTAAAGTATTTACCCCTCGTATACTGTGTATATGTTGTAAGTTTACTCGATTAATAAAAACTAGTTTACGAGCCCTCGTAAAAATGCGCTTACATTTTTATATGTAAACTTTTTCGTATTTATACACACATTTGAATATTGTCAAAAAATAAAATTATTTTGAATTGTTTTGTGTGTTGTTTTTTATTTTCTGTTTTATTTGTTTTTAAACAGGGACGTAACAGTTATAACTTTTATTTAAAAAACTGATTGTTTTACAATTATTTCTTGTTTGAATATTTTTAATTTTCTGTTTATTTGCTCTGTTTGATTTTTATTTTTAATTCAAACAAAAACAATCCAAACACGATTTTTATTTTTTCAAAAATAATAAAAGTTATTTTGTGATTTTTTTTCTTTATCAAAAAATAACAATTAAGAATATAAATCAAAAGCCATAGAACCAATGACTTCAACAATTATAATATCCTGATGATGTCCACTAGTGTTAATAAAAGATTGAACAGTGATTTAAAGTGTGTAAATATGTATATTCCAACAACTTCCGGCATTCAATTTAGGTCAATTTTAAATTTTTATTTTATTATCAAATAAAAAAGTTATTGCTTAATTTTTTCAAAAAAATCATTCTGTAACTTTTATAAAAAGTTTTAAAATAAAAATCAAAAAACAACAGAAATTTATAGAGTAAAATATAAAAATTGAAAAAATTAAAATCTTTGCTAAACTTTGTGATTTTTTTGTGCAATATGATTTATAAAATATAGTGCATTATTAAAATATTATAATTAAATAAATTTAGGTGGTGACTTTTTAAGAAATATAACAGTTATTTTGGGTCTCTGTTTTTAAATAATACAAATTTAAAAAATTCTGTATTTAATTTATGAAAAGATTGATAAAGTGGCTAAATGCAAAATTAAGATGTGAATAGCATAGTATAATATAGTAGCTTCACTCATTTTCTGTCATTTAAAAAAAATGAATAGTGTTTGTAATTTTACTTATACATATGGTTCTTAATACCACTACTACTACATGAAATAAGGACAAGCTCTCAATTTTTTAATGAGTGGGGCGACTATAGTATACTATGGTGAATAGTTTTAAAAGGTGCGTTCGTTCAAATAAACAGGTAAAGTTATAAATATACGCGATTACAAAAATACACGGTTTACGAGGGCATAAATCCAGTTATATGAATACCACTATTATGAATTGTGTTCATACTATTTATGAACAAATTTGGTTCTGTGTAGAAGATCTGTAACATGTCCCAGGATAAGTCACGGACCTGTCTTTTAAGGAAATGTAAAGTAACATATCTAATGTTAGTGACATTAAAATCAGAGATGGGAGTAATTAATTACTTTGTAATGACCATTGCATGGTTTCACTATCATTGAATCTTTATAATGGAAATTAAAAAAAAAACCCATTACTACTACAAAGTGTATTTGCAATGAAGAAAGTTTCAATACTTTTGTTTTTATTACACTCTGAAAAATGTTTGTAAATTTACTGCTATAAAATGGGTAAAGGTTTGTTTAATTTTACGAAAATTCGGTAGATAGAAACAAAAAATGCGTAATTTTTTTTATTATGTGTTTACAAATAAACACATTAGGCGTAAAATTAACATTCTTTTGTTAAATAAAATTTTTACGCACAAATTTGGTAAATATACTAACATCCCAGGAAAAAGTGTGAGGAAAAAGAAGTAGTTAAAGCACTGCAACTTTTGAATGGGCAGTTGTTCTTTTACGGTTTTTTCACCGATGAATTTAACATTGGGTTTCCATAGGAAGGAAGTTGTTCCTTTTTAAAACAAAATATGTATAAATATACATATTTTAAATATGTACCAATGAAAAGGAAGTTATTTTTCACTTCTTTTTATTTTAATTTAATTTAATTTAAATAAAAATGCTCATGCATCGTGTGGGGTATGAACCCACACTCGTTGGCAATTCAAGCAGACGCTCTACCCCCTATGCTATCGCTTGTTATAACTGATAGCTGACTTTTAGCAGTCTTGTTCAGTAAATTGCTGTTATCTTCATTTCTTTCATTTTTTATTAACAAAAATATATAACATATTGGAAAATATATAAATTTTTTTTAAGTGTTTTTTTGTTTAATACAAAATAATACCATCATAGATAAAATAAAGCTGTAAAAATAGGAGAAAAAGCTACTAAAAATTATGTAATTAAAAATGACCTTGCATAAAACTACTGATATTAGCAAATTGTTTTTTGCTAAATAATAGTAAGATAAGAAGGTAAAATAAAACTGTTAAATTTGCAAAACTTTGGTTACATTTAAGTTAACTTTTAGTTAATTAAAAATAACGAATTAACTTGATAAAATCCGGACAAAATTTTGCAGCATATTAGTAGATAAAAAATAGTTTTTTCTGCAAGGTAACTTTTAACTTATTTTTACTAGTTTTAACTAAAATGTTTACAGGAATTTTCATTTTCTGTTATATTTAGTTTCTAAATATATTTAGTAAAAATTTGATCAAAATGGATTTTTTAAATTACAATTTTTTAAATTCAAACAAAATTGCAATATTTACCTTTTTGGTATTTTAACAAAAAATAATTGAAGAATTACATATTTATTTAGAATTTCTATATTTCCATAAAATTGCATTAAAAATTAATAGAAAATTAAAAACAAATATTTTAAATCGTTTTAAAAATTAATTTTTGAGTGTACAAAAATATAAAAAAATAAAAAATTTACAGTGAAAACTACAAAAAATTATTAATTGTGTAAAAAAAGTTCCAAACATTTTTTTTTGACCTGGTGGGATTCGTAACCGCAACCCTCTGATTTCTGTGCCAGCACGTTCCTATGCAACCCCCATACAAAATATTAATTTCTTATCAATCATGAAAAATAACTTCTGACTAGCATATATTTATTGCAGCACTATATGTTGTTTAAAGGAGGAAGTGATTCATTTAGAAGTCATTCCATTTATTTTTGCTGGGATATGGATGCTTTAGTTGCGAAATCGATTAACTCCCCAAAACAGAAGGTTGAGGAAAATGAGAAAATAGTCGTTTTTTAAAATTCCTGTTAAATTATAAATTCAAATAAAAGATGTAGACTGTACTACCGTATCTTTTATCTGACGACATATTGAAAGTATAAGATGGAATATATCGTTATTATTACTCTGTACAACACAAAAAAATAACAAGTTTCTGACAACTGATTCTGGCATAGGGGATCAAAAATTTTGGTATAGAATGTGTTCAGCGAACTGGCGTAAAACACTATGGAGAATATTTTTGTGAAACATTGTAACCCTCTAACTCTTCAATTAAAGGGACTTTCTTGGCCCCATTTAAAAAGGGACAATAATGACCCGTAAGTTAAAGAGCTAGAGGGTTAAAATGTTCCGCAAAAATATTTGTCATGAAATTCTAATGTAAGTCTCTGAAGATATCAAAGCTGAAGATTTAACGTCAATGCCAGAAATAAGCCAAAACTTATTACTTACTTATTCAGAATTGGCGCTCAAATGTCCCATAAATTGGATTTTAGGGGGAAACCATGTGAATCTTCCATTTTAGTTATAGGATGTGTTCAGCGAACTTATGTATAACATTACGCGGAATATTTCTAACTCTTCAACCTACGGGCCTCTTTTGTCCTTTTTTAAAAAGGACCATAAAAGTCCCTTACATTAAACAGCTGGAGGAATATGTTTCACAAAAATGTTCCTCGTAGTGCTTTACATAAGTTCGCTAAATACACCCTATACCTGAAATGGAAGATTCACATGGTTTCCTATGCCGATTCACAATAAATATTTCCAAAAGTGGGGAAACTTTAACTGCCCAAAAAATGTAGGACCAAATGTGAACTTTTAAAACGCCGATACACGTATAATTTTCTTTACTGTCCTCTGCCAGAATCAGCCGTCAGAACCTTGTTATGTTGGAAAAAATTGGATTTTGTTGTACAGTGCTTTTTAGAAGCAGTAAATTGCGTTGTATAAATTGATTTAACTAAATTTTTATTATGATTTTCATTAGGGTATGGAGTTAATCAGATTGGCTTCTGAAATAAATTATTTATTATTCAATGGCCAAAAAAAATTTGTCATTTAGCAGTTTTAGTACTTATTATCTGAGAAATTTGTCTTGAAAATTATACAGTTGGAAGTTAATAGAGTGCTTTGACATCAAAATTTCAAAAATTTTAAAAAGTGGAGTTAATCGATTTGGCAAGTGAAGCATTCATATAATAGTTAAAGAGGGCAACCAAGAAAAGCTCTAAAAGCAATGTTTTAAGCTCTTAAAAAAAATAAGCCCTTAAACTTCATTATTTTTTCATTAAAATCCTCATAAAATTTTAATTTTTTATTTAATACAATGCTACATTCCTTGAAATTTATTTTCATCGAGAAATACATAAATTGCATAAAGGAATTTAATGTACTAAAATTCCAAAACTTATTTAACAAATTGTGAAAAATAATCTGCCGGCCCTATCCGTATTTCATTCTTGCCTAAGGAAATCGTCATTGTCATATTTGTACTATTACAATTCAGGTTGGAAAAATAAAAAGTTTATTTTAACAAAAGCGATTTTTTAATTTAAAATAAATTTTAAAAAACTAACTTTAAATAAAAAAAATTTATGTCGACTTAATTCTTATATTTTTAAGATCAGAACTTATATTTATTCTAAATTGTTCTATCTTTTCAAATAAGAAACATGCTCTGGCTTCTTTTTGGTTGGCCTAGTGATAAATATTCTGACATTTTAAATTTGAAAAAGTTTAAAAATTTTTTAAGTATTAAAAAAAAGATAAAACGGATTATTTTTTATAAATTACTACATTTCTACAAACATATTTTGATCTGGAAATAGCGACGTAAGAATAAAATTGTTTTTGGTAATTTTTGTTGACGCATGTGGTAGTCTAAACCTCTTTTCAAAATTGAGAGTTATAACTAGGGCAAGGAATTTCATGCAAATGCATGTTTTTTCCCGATTATCCAAAACTAACATGGATTAAATATTTATCCGAATTATCCAATTTAGAACAAAATGGCATCGATTTGTAGTTGCATAATTTTGCATATTTTGCCAAAAATGCCGTTTTTGCATATAGTGACTTGAAATGCATATTTTAAACTTTTTAATGCATATTTTAAGCTTTTTAATGCATATTTTAAGCTTTTTAATGCATTTGAAATTTGTTAAAAAAATGTATAGATTTTTATATTTTGATCCAAAAAAAATTGTTTTTGTTATTTTTTTAGTGCATATTTCATATGTTTTTGATGCACTTTTTTAGCTGCATTTTTTAAGCTCATATTTTCGTTTTTTATGTGCATGAAATTCCTTGCCCTAGTTATAACAAATGCATTAAGATCTCAAAACGACTAATTTCGACATAAATGATTATGCGAAAAAAACACGCATATTATATGTTAATAACATATGTACGTACTAAATATTAATTTGTTGTTTTATTATAAATATTTTTGGATGGTTTAATTTTAAGCACAGCTGCGGTAAATATATGCATTTTCGAGGGATTTTTACGCATTTATGTGTATACAAATTTAGTAAATAATCACACAAATTTAAAAATTTCATTTAATTTTTACGCACTTTTAATGTAAAATTACACAATATTTGTACACCATCTTAACGTAATGTTCGTATTTTTTTTTTTTTCATTTACACACTTATAGTAAATTTACCCAAATTATAGTAGGAGTACAGTTTCCTACTATAAGTTGGGTAAATTTCTACATAATTTAATTAGAGTGTACATAAAATGAAACGTGTTTATAATTTCAATACATTTACGCGGCAAACAAAACATCATTTCCATTTTTTTAGACTAGGTAGAGAAATCAAATTTCATTTCGGATTTTTTTTGCATTTCGGGTTTTTTTTTGCAAATATCTACCAAACTTTCATGTATGAAATGGGTAATATTGTCCTAAGATTATATATTAAAAAAAACCGCACTTACAAAATTGCGAACTAATAGTGGAACGCGAAAAATTACTTTATGGTAAAACAATTAATTAAAAACTCAATCAGCGATTAACATTCTGCAAACGAATACAATACTGCAGAATTTTACTTTTTGAAAAAACTTGTTTTCGAGATTTTTTTTTGAACTAAGACCAAATGCCTACACGATGCATTTAAAACATTCTCTGAAACATTCATTACACATTTTGCAATTCAGTAATCTTTAATTGAAATTGAGAGAATATCAATTGAAATATACTTAAAAATAATGAATTACGATAGATATTATATTTTATGAATTTTAATTGATATTTTCTGAATTTCAATTGATGATTTCTGAATTGTAAAAAGTTTAGTGAATGTTTTACAGCCTGTTTTAAATGCAATCATGCAGGCCTTTACCAAGCACCAAACTTTGCTGTATGAAATTGGTATTATAGTCCCTAACATAGATTATGAATAAAAAAACCGATACTTAAAAAATTGCAGTGCCGCAACGCGAAAAAAGTCTTTATGGTTGGTACTAGAAATTAATTAAAGAACTTAATCAGCATTTTACGTTCGGCAAACGTCTGCAAAAAATTTCCATTTTGCAATTTTTTTTTCGCGATTTTGGTTTTTTTTTACAAATTTGTTATATGAAATGGTTATTATAGTCCTTGGGTTATGAATAAAAAAAAAAGCTATTAGACCTTTGCAAAATAATGGCGGAATGCGAAAATATGTAAAAGACAATCATCGATTAACATTCTGCAAAAAATATGATGCAAAAATTTTCTTTTTTGAATTTTTTTTCTTTTTTTTTGCAAATTAACCGCCAATCGTTGGTATAAGATACGGATAGCATGGTCCTTGGATTATGAATAAAGAAAAAAACGCAGTTAGATATTTCTAAACCTCAAACTTTAACCACAGATATCTCAATATAAATTTGACATTCATAAATATGGTTAAGCATTAAAGTCAGTTTATTTACAGATAAGTTGGCAGGTCTAGGTAAAAGTAATGAAAATTAAAAAAGGGTAATTTTTGTTTCCGAAAGAAATGAAAATTAAAAAAAAATATATTCATTACCGTTTTTTAACGGATGGTAATGACCCTACGGGAAATTTTAACAAACTGTCACCGAACTGGCCCCTTTATATGAAATAGACTGGTCACTTTTACATGGCGTTATCATAGGAGGGGGAAATTGACCCCTTGTGACATGTCACAAGACCATTCACAGGACAGGTCCCTGAACTTTCTTTTTCAGTAACCTGTCCTAGGATTTGACTTGTGACATGTCACAAGGGGTCAATTTCCCCCTCCTATGACAACGCCATGTAAAAGTGACCAGTCTATTTCATATAAAGGGGTGACAGTTTGTTAAAATTTCCCGTAGGGGAATGCTAGCTCTCAGAAGAAAGATCATTAGAGGGTTAATCCCCTGCTGCACATTCGTAAAAATATAAATAAACAACATTTAAACAAAATTCTCAAATTTCAAAAATTGTTATTATTTCGTTAAAAACGGCAACCTTCACAATACTGGTTTATACCAGGAAAACAATTTAGTCATACTAGAAATTTATGAAATTCAATAAATTTCGTTTTAAACAAAACTACTTACATTATTTTGAACCCATGCATTTCGTTATAAACAATTAGATTACAAATAATATTTTAAGTTGAATATCATTTTCTAAAAAAATACCGACAAAATTAATTATATAAAAAGCTCAAAAAGTGCAGCTGAATTATTTTTTTTTTTCTATTTGTACTCTCGCAAATGAAGAAAAACAAAAAAACCCAAACACGTTTTAATATTTACAACAATTTAGCATAAATTAATTTAAACAAAATGCAGTAGAATTATTTATTAGAATTTTTTTAAGAAACTTTTTTCGAGTATAGTTTATTAAATGTAAATTGTTTTTTGTAGTAAAACGACTAGAAAAGTTGAAAAATTTAAAGTGAGCGACGACTAGGAAAGTAAGTACATTAAATTATATTGAACAAAAAAGTTTCACAGAATTGGTTTGTTGGAAAAATGTACATATGTAAAGAAGGTTTGTTTTGGCGAGTTTAAACAAATATCTTAAGCATTTTTTACATTTTTCATCTACAACAATTTCGTTCATTTAAATCTCTTTGATTCGTTTTTTAACACAAAAATTAGTCAATATATGCATTCAGCTGATGCATATTTAAACAAAACAGTTCCACAACCGCTGTACACATTATATGGTAATCGACTTGATTACTGAGTGCTCACTCGACATGTAGGGTATTTTGATAGCTTAATACTTTTGATTAAACAGTGATACATTTGTGGTTTTGCTGAAAGTTGAATTTATTTTTACATTCGATTGATAAAAAGTAACTTTTCCAACAAATTTGAAGAAGCAAAAAATAAAACTTTACACGATTTTTTTGTTTTTGATTTAAAATTATAAACATAATGTTCAGCAGAGATAATGCATCATCTTAAGCTACAACTACATTGTTGTAGAAAAGTTTTTTATTTGCAACGCAACTAATTCGAATGTTTTAAACTTAGAATAGTTTGAGTTACAAAACTTACCTCCAACTTATGATTACAATACTTTAATGTAGGGTCTATAAATGAATTTTAATTAAAACAACAACAAAATTACATATCAAATGTACACAACAAAAAGAAATTAAATTAGCAACAAAAACGACAGCAACAACAAAATCTTAAAGCGGCAGTTTGCTGAATTCTAAAAACTAAACAACAAAATTAAATACTTTACAAATAAAACAGAAACCAACAGAATAATAATGAAATACTAATTTTTAAAACAACTTTTCAAATTAGCACCTTAGAGTGGGATGAAATTTTGCAAGTTTTTGACAAGTTAATATGGAACAGTTTTTAAATAAAGTATTAACTATCGTTCGGTTTTATCAGTTTTCTAGCTGCGCATAGAGATCGAATGTGGTGACTTTCAAAAAGTTTTCTTAATTTCTTATAAATAACTCGTGTCATGCTGCACTATCCTAAAAAGATTATCTTCATGATAATCATTATGAAAATAATAAGCCCGACAAACATATTGATGGAATTCACAGTTCGTACTATTTTAAGTAGTAAAGTAGCACTTATCTTAAATTTGACAACTTTCTATGGGTTAAACTTCAAAAATCAAGGTGCCAACATTAGCACTTAAACTGTGAATTCCTTCAATATCCAATTAAAAGTTAACAGCAGTTAAATTCAAAACTTATTGGGAAATCAACAAAAAATGTGTTAGTTAACGTCCCAGTTAGTAGATAACAGCACATTGAAATAATGGGTTTGAATGCAATAAGCTTTTCAGATATAAAATTAAAAAAACAAATTTCAGTAATTTTATAAAAATTTCCATTGGAGAAATTCCAACAAAATCTTATCGATTTTATGGAATAATTCCTTAAGACAAGTTTCAGAGGGTAGCTTTTCTATATAAGAGCTATTATATCTATTTTTTTCTAGATTATCAATAAAAAATTCAATTTTCGCTAAAATGAGAATGGTTCTGTCTTGAAATGCGAAACTTTAATCACAATAAGTCCAATTTAAGATAATAAAATATTATCTGATAATAAAATATAAACAATAATGAAATTTAATTGAAAATTACTGATGAAGCCTGTCCATAGAAAAAGGCAGAAACTGTATATAGTATGATTTGAAAATTAAAACGATTATAATTTTTAGAGAAAAAGGTTTATTCTTCTTCTTAACCTCAAACCTACTAAATTACAATTAAATTAGTTTTGTTAATTTGATATAGATAGATAAATAAAATCCACTTTATTATTAACTAAATTGAAAAACTAATGAAATTTGCTTTAGATTAATGTTTATGAAACTCAAGTCAATTGCAGCAACCTAATTCAGTTGTGGCAACCGAATGCGATTTCAATTCGGTTGCGACAACCGAATTATCGGTTGCCTCAACTGAATTCGGTTGGGACAACCGAATTACGAGGTTGCAGCAACCGAGCCAATTCGGTTGGAAAAAAATTCGGTTGTCACAACAGAATTGTTCTGAGAGTGTATACACAAAAAAATTAATAGCCTAACCCCCATTAACACAAGGTCCTGTCAGCTTCAAACTGGGACTTTAACTGACACATTTTTTGTTGTTTACCACACAAATTTTAAATTTAAATTAGGTAAAATTTTAACAGCACATTGTGTTAATGGGGCTAAGTTATTTAATTAAATATTTGTTTAAATTAAATTTGTTTTTAAACAAATATTAAATTGAATCAGTTAAATCTTTGAATTGTTTAATTGTTTCAATTAATCGTAAAAAATTTTTAGTGATTAGTACTATCATTTGCGTGCAAAATTAATTAAAATATAATTTATATTATCAATTTCATAATTGAGAATCCTTTTTAATTTTTTGTGTGTACCTACTTCTAAATTAGACATTTTCGTTTTTTTACAACTTTCTTTAATTGTTATAGATTTTACAAGAATTTAAAATTTTTAAATGACGGCCCACCCTATTACACTCAAATTAAAAAGTCTGTAATTTAAGAGAAATGAATTAAAATTGCCCAATTACGACGAACTAATCTAAATATACAAGCAGCCACAATGAAAGTGTTTATACCAAAAATACGGTATGTGTAAAATGTCCAAAGGAGCATAAGACTGTCAAATTTGTCAAAAGAGCGAACACATTAAAATTGCACACCTAGGAATAAAGAAAATCTCGAATTCAGCTATATCATCGCGAAAACATTTAAATCATCAGAAGTCCATACACCTACTACTAAAACTAAATCAAATTCATATAGAGCAATCTAATAATCATACGCAAGTTATTCAACGAACAACAATAATGATATACAAGATATTTAAGATTATGCAAAAAAGTTAAAAAAAAAAACAACCCGAATTGTTCATTTTATACAAAAGCTACCATGGTAATATACATAGCTCATGGAGGTACGGCAATATTAATTCGAAATTAATTCAAATGCACCAGACTTATTTGAAAACAACATATCATTCAAAAGAGAAATTATTTAAAAAACAAAAATTAGGATATTATACTGACGCAAAACTACCAATTAAAAATATATAAACAATAGAAATTGCATATTAGATACAATTATTCTGGAAGTCCGCAATGCAATTTTGAGGAACTACACTAATAGAAGAAAGTCTGCAAAAAATTTAATTGAAACTACTAAGAATTAGTTAAAAATGACGCTGCAGAAAAAACTTGTGAAATGATCAGATTATTTTTGCTATATATTAGCAACATAGCAACAGCAAAATTAAAACTGTTAAATATACAGAATTTTAGTTATATTTGAGTTCAATTATTGTTAATAAAAAATAACAACTTAACCTACTAAAATCAGCAAAAAGTTTGCTGAATAATTAGTTAATCAAAAAATAAAAAAAAAATTAAATTTCAAAAGTTTTTTTTAGATTTTTTTCTCTCTTATTTCTGAAATCAGCAGTTTAATATTCTTTAGCAAATATTTCTGATTTCAGCAGGATAGACTGCTATTTACATTTAACTAAATTTAACTTAAAAATAACAAAAATTTTATAGATATAACAGCTTTTTTTTACCTATTTTCAGTCTATTAATATTTGGCAAAGTTTTCTGCATATGCTCCAGTATAATTAATCATTTTCGATTAACTGAAATTTAACACAACTATAACTAAAATTCCATAAATTTAACATTTTTATTTTTGCTGTTCATCTCACTAGTATTTAGCAAAAAATCTGCAAATTTCAGCAGGTTTTTCTGCAAGTTAATTTTTAATTAATTTTAATAACTTTTCTGCTATTTTTGTAGATTTATTTCTATGAGTGTACAAGTGTTTTTAAAATATAAGTGTTCATGCATAATAATTTTAAAACCTTATAACATGTTTATAAAATGAAATTTGTATGAAGAATTTTTTTTATAAGTCACTTATAAATATTAAAAGTGTTTATGCATATGACCCTAAAATTATACAATGCGGTCAATAAAAAAATAAGAACTATTGCCATTGCAGAGTTGTATATTAAACTAAGTATTAAAACAGCAAAATAGGTTTTTCCCAAGCCTGAACTGAGATAATTGCGTAAAAATGAGATTGCTATACTAAAAAGACTAAAGCTATTTTTATGTAGTACAGAAATACCCACGAAACAATAATCTAAAACTCTTAAAATATTGTATTTTTTATATAAAGACCACTGCAAATGTATATAAAAATAAAACAAATTTCACTTGAAAACAGGACCATTAATATTTCAATAATTCTACTTACATTGCCTTTTGTTTTTGACTGTTAATAAAATTAACCACATATTAGTTAAAACAATTAACAAAACTTATTTACATGCATTTATTTGTTTTATTTTATTAATAATAAAATGACTGAATAAAATTAATGTTACAAATTCTCCATAATTTATGTTATTTTTTTTTTAATGACTTACGAATTAGTTAAAATTTACATTTCTTCTACTTAAAATTTTTTCACTTAAAACAGAAAAACTGAAATCCTCTTCAAACAACTAACAATTCTTGACTGCAGAGGTTCCTTGAATGAAATAATACTTTTTGGTTAGCTATCAGGGATGGATAAGTTGATACTGGTTTACTTTTTTGATTCTATTTAATAATAGTTTATGATTTATTATTTAATTGCTTAGTTAATAATACAAACAAAAGCAAAACAAAAATTGTAGTGCTTAATATTGGGGTAAAAAAAGTGCTCTCCAATAATTTTTTCGTGGTTGGCAATCGAAACGAATAAAGGGCAATTTTTTAGTTCGCATTAACCTTTTATTGGAAGAGTTTCTACATTTTTAAGATTATTTTGTTATTAAGAAACATTAATTCGCACAGCATAAGAATGTGTAGCAATTAAATTCTCTTTATTCATTTAAAGTATCATACACAATTTTTAGTAAATAATAATATCATTTGAGCGCAGAATCAATTAATATATAATTGATATTATCAATTTCGTAATTGAAACTCGTTTTTAATTTTTTGTGTGTAGGGAGCTCTCATACAAAATGACAATATTCTGTAAAAGAAAAAAGTCTGTAAAAAATTTAGTTAAAACTACAAGAAATTAGTTAAAAACGAGTAAAAAGGTTAAAGTCGGGCATGCCGACTATACAATACCCTACACCAGTTTGGTGTATTGTTTGGATCCGAAATTCGAAAGGTTAAAATGGGGCTTATGTCAAAATTTTCTATAATGTGAGTCAGCGCACCAAATTTCATTAAAATATCTTAATATTTGCGACCTGCAGTTTGTAACCAAGCCAATTTTGGGGGGACCCTTATATGGGCACTAAACATGGACCGATGTTCACCAAAATCAATAGGCTTCGTCCTTGGGCCAACATAGGTCTATGTACCAAATTTCATCAAAATAGCTTAATATTTGCGACCTGCAGCGTATAAACAATATAATTTTGGGGGGACCCTTATATGGGCACTAGTTCTAAACATGGACCGATGTTCACCAAAATCAATAGGCTTCGTCCTTGGGCCAACATAGGTCTATGTACCAAATTTCATCAAAATATCATAATATTTGCGACCTGCAGCGTATAAACAGTATAATTTTGGTAGGACCCTTATATGGGCACTAGGTCTAAACATAGACCGATGTTCACCAAAATCAATAGGCTGCGTTATTGGGCCAATATAGGTCTGTGTATCAAATTTCATCAAAATATCTTAATATTTGCGACCTGCAGCGTATAAAAATTATAATTTTGGTAGGACCCTTATATGGGCACTAGGTCTAAACATGGACCGATGTTTACCAAAATCAATAGGCTGCGTTATTGGCCCAATGTAGGTCTGTGTACCACATTTCATCAAAATATCTTAATATTTACGACCTGCAGCGTATAAACAGTATAATTTTGATAGGACCCTTATATGGGCACTAGGTCTAAACATGGACCGATGTCCACCAAAATCAATAGGCTGCATTATTGGGCCAATATAGGTCTGTGTACCAAATTTCATTAAAATATCTTAATATTTACGACCTGCAGCATATAAACAGTATAATTTTGGTAGGACCCTTATATGGGCACTAGGTCTAAACATGGACCGATGTTCACCAAAATCAATAGGCTTCGTTATTGGGCCAATATAGGTCTGTGTACCAAATTTCGTCAAAATATCTTAATATTTACGACCTGCAGCATATAAAAAGTATAATTTTGGTAGGACCCTTATATGGGCACTAGGTCTAAACATGGACCGATGTTCACCAAAGTCAATAGGCTGCGTTATTGGGCCAATGTAGGGCTGTGTACCAAATTTCATCAAAATATCTTAATAGTTGCGACCTGTAGAGTGCGCACAAGATTGCATGGACAGACAGACAGACGGACGGACGGACAGACGGACATCGTTAAATCGAAATAAAAAAAAATTCTGAACCGATCGGTATACTATAAGGTGGGTCTACGACCAATATTTTTTGGTGTTACAAACATCAGCACAAACTTATAATACCCTGACCACATAGTGGTGTAGGGTATAATTATGATGCAGAAAAAACTGCTAAAATTAGCAGATTATTTTTGCCATATATTAGTAATATAGGAACATAAAAAATAAAACTGTTACATGTGTAGAAGTTTAATTATAATTGAATTAAATTTTTGTTAATGAAAAATAGCAAATTAAACTGCTAAAATCAGCAGTTATATTATTATGTTATATTAAGCGTGTTCGTTTACTTACTACAAGTTACTACTTTTACTAGAGCTGGAAAAAATCAATACAAAAACCAAACAAAACTTTCCAATTGTAGTAAAAGTAGTAAGAATTTCGAGTAAACGAACACACTGATTGTGTATTCATTTACTCGAATTTCTTACTACTTTTACTACAATTGGAAAGTTTTGTTTACTTTTTGTATTGATTTTTCCAGCTGTAGTAAAAGTAGCAAGTTGTAGTAAGTACTTAATCGAACAAGCTTATTGACTCAACTTACCAGCCCGCTGGAGCTAGTAGGTGCTTCCTGCGGCCGAGACGGGCAAATCAAGCCATCAAGTCTCCCCCTTAATGGCCTGCCATTAAAAGAAATTATGTGTTCCTTGGAGTATGGGCTAACTTATCAAAAAGGTACTTTTTGGCATCTTGGAAAAGGAAAAAATGCCCTCCTTAAAGTCATGCCCAGATAGCTGGAGCTAGGAAGTTTAAATTTGGTATTAAGGTTCCTAAGGCAAAAGTCTCCCCCTTGACGGCCGGCCCAAACTGTTGGAACTAGGAAGTTGAAATTTGGTATACGTGTTTCTCCTCCGCCGAAGACATCCGCTAAGACGGGATTTTTGGAAATTCCTACGGAAGAGGCAAACAGTCTCCTGCCCAAATTCCTTTGGCTAGAAACCTGAAATTTTAAACATTTGTTGCTTGGAGTACTTGTTAAGCCCCGGAATAGGTTCCCTTTTGGAATATTCGCCAGAAACATGATAAAAATTGGGATACTAAACGGAAAACTTCTGCCTCTTCGAGGCCTACCCAAACCGCTTTGGCTAGAAGCCTGAAACTTTAAGAACGGGTGTAGTTGGAACATTAAACTTTAAAAACGAAATGGATTGGAATTAAAGGACTAGAAAAGTGGAATGAAATAGAATAGAATGTGGAAAGAGTGGAGCTGAGACACCAGACAATAAAAGAAAGAAATGGAATGGAACGAGAACGAGTGAAATTATTGGAACACTCAAACAGGAAGACGAAATGGAATGGAACGGGTGGAATTGAAGCACTAGGAAATGGAAACGATATGCAAAGTAACGGCGAACGAAATTGAATGAAACGGAAATGAAGTGGAATGAAATGGAATTTGATTCACTCAAACCACTTTGGTTTGTTCTTGAAGTTTTGTATTGGACTCTGGCCTTAACATAAACAGCCACTGATGCAGGATTATATATGTTTGGGACCTTTTACGGGAAAAAATGGGAAAAGAACCTCTTTCAGTTACCTGTCCAAACCCTTTAAGTCGGAAATCTGAAACTTGGCATTAAAACATTCTCTACAAAAAGGTGAAACGAATGTTTGTAAAAAGGAAAAACCTTAGAAATATCTAAGTTTAACCAATTCCCTTAGAGTTAATCATTCTATTTATTTTTACAGATGACGTTACAAGAATTTTAATACTTGAATACTTTTAAAAGATTTCTAAAACTATAGTAGCTGTGTAAAAATGTTCACAGTTATCATTTTTGATAATTTTAATTTGTAGATTTGTTACTACCCAGTATAGAAAATCATTACCAGATATGTGGTTATGTAACTACATACTTGGTAATGGTAACTAGTTACTTTTGTTATTACATTTCTTATTATCTTTATATGGCGATGTCGTGAAAAATAATGAGTTATGGTTACACACTAGCATACGAAAAATCAAAAAATATATCGTTACCTATGTGCGTACCAGTACTGACAAAAATAATGATTCTTAAAATAGATTTTCAAAAAAATAAATTATATAAAAATAAATATTTTTTATTGTATTTTTTTTTTTTGTTAATAAAATTTGCTGGTGCGGGAATCGAAGCTGGGTCTACAGATTGCCAGTCAATAGCTCTACCATCTGAGCTATATCGACATGTAATATTTAAAAGGTAAAAACATAATTGACCTGCTGCACATAAGTATGTTAAGTGTTTAAAAAATATTGAGTCCAAAAATAGATTTAAAAAAATTTTCAAAAAAATCTGGAAAATTATTTTCTATTTGAAATAATGATAAAAATAAGTCATTATCAGTAACCCATTATTATATGTTTTAAAATAATGCAGAAGGTAAGTGGGTGTCATTACTGGTAGTCCAAAAAATAATGATATGTCATTACCGTTTCTACACTGGGTGACAATGAGAATTTGTGGCTTCACCAATATTTTAATGAAATCTGAATAGGTGATAGAGGGAATAAAATTAAATACTTTAAGTTCTAAGCATATGGTGCAACATTAATTTTTAGGGGATAAAAATGAGTTTCAGACTTCTTCGATAGTTTTTTGTATAATAATTTTTAATATTTTTAGCATACGATTTTTAAAATAACTTTAGTACCTACCCAATTTGTATATATTTCATTAGAACAAATATGAAGGAAATAAAAAAACACAAAAAACGGGGTCATTTTGACCTCAATTTCTAACCCTGGAATATAAGATTGGGCCGCTAAAAAGATGCACATTAGGGTTATGATTTTTTTTATTTTTTTGCAATCAAGAAACGCAATCTTACTTTTTTTTCGCTGCTGTCAAAAAAGTTCCCGCACCAAAAGGGTTGAAACTTAGACTATATGGTTTTAGTTTAATTAAAATATTTCTCTGAAGTTTTAAATAAATGAAACTCAAACGATGCGTATTAAAAGCTATTTATTGTAAAAATTACGAAAACTTTTTGGAGGGACGTTTAGGTACATTTGTTGTCGTTTACAATAACTTTTGTAATAATTCGTTATGTAAATTAAGCAATATCCCCGAGCAAAAATTAGTTTTATAAATTGCATTTGGTGCGGAAGTTTTTTTTTGCCGGAATGACCCGCAAAGACGATTTTTATTTTTAATTCAGTATTGCCCATCACGTGGTGATAGGTAAAATTTTTGTTAAAAATTAGTCATAACCCTAATGCTCATGCTTATTTTCCCGTCTTCTACATTACACTTGCATATATTACCTTAATCAAAGTGAACCACATACATTTTTTCGAAGATTTTCTTTTTTTTTTAATTATCGACGTATTATTTTGAGTTTAAAAATACACTTATACTTGTATTCTACATAAATATCTGAGTAGTTTTTTAGGTTTACCCCCATATAAACAACAGAATTTTATATATTTTTTATATATACATATTTTAGAACCAAAACCGTACTTTAGAACATTTGAAAAAATTAATATTGTCTACAATAAAAACAATACAGCAAAAAATTCTATTTACGCGACTTGAAATTACAACTAGTTTTGTTGGATTTTTGTTCTGTATTTTACCTTGAATAAATCTTGTTTAATTATATTTTTAACAGACACTATTTGAAATTTATTAGCATTAAAAATGCAAAAAAAAAACCAATATTTTATATACATACATTACACTCATAAAATAATTAGACGAATTAGTAAAACAAATATAGTTTGAATGAAACGAATATAATTGCTACAGATTTTGTCGACATTATAAATTTCAGAATTCTAAAATCAGCAAACACAAAGTCACTCAAATCTGCAAAATATATCCAAAATCAATGTTTATTAAGTTTTAATATTGTGTATTACTTACTAATTTATTTCTCTGAGTGCAGCAAATAACTAAAACTAATATCTTTTGTATAACTACTTAAGAAGTAATATTAAATCTTACCGAAATAAATATTTTTTTAAATATAATCGTAAACTCATCTAACATCTTTACTCTTGTTATTTCTTTACAGATTATTCAATTGCAAATATTTTTAATTTTACATTCCTTTATAATTTATTATTGAAGGAAATATAATACAAATTTGTCACTGCCAGTGTTAAAAAGAAATTCTTATAATTTGAATAAAAAATTAAATAGTTATTTTAATTTAATTAATATTAAATGGTTTATTATCAAAATGGCAGAATGTTCATATGCCAGATGTATACAGGAGCGTCGTTTGATTAAACGAGAATTAATGAAACAATCAAAGGATATGTTACATATTGTTGGTAAGTATTAGTTTATGATTAACTATTTGGATGAAAAATAAAAACATATCGATATTTAGCAAATTTTGCTCACTCTAAAAACTATTTATTAATTTTAAATATTAAAATCAAAATGTTTTATTCATTCAAGTTTTTTCCAAACGCATTTAAAAAATATTTTTAGGTACTAGATTTTATCTATTTTTCCCTTCCATGTAACAAAAATATGTAAAAATTCGAATATCTTTGTATACCTACAAAGTAAATTACATTAAGTCTATAATTTTTTATAGTTTTTTACGTATGCTTTTTATACTATATTCTCAGCATACAAAAAAAAAATTGCATACAATTTGTGTTAAAAAACTTCTCACTAAAATTCTACTTTTATGTCTAAACCATAAAAAAAATACAACTAATGGCAACACCGTAATATCTTAACTGATATTTTAAATCTTACTAAATTACTCGTCCTTTTTAATCTTATATATTCTGATATCCTTTGGCGTACATAAGTGGTTTAGAAAAATATTTTTTTTTTAATAAATTAAATCTGTAAAGTACACATACCTTTAGCTTTTAATCTTGTAGAAGTAATAGATAAACCAATATGTACTAATTACACTAGTTCACAAACTAAAAACAATTATGGGCAAACACTTCAAAGAAAGGTAGTCCGAGCCAAAAACTTTGATTCTTTTCAAACTTGTTTTTTTCATACTTTTTGGTTGTAAAAATATATAAAATTTTGCGTACTTTATATGGAGGTGTAGACTAGGGTGTCTCGCGTTCACTTATCTTTTTATGGACCTCAGGGTTATTTCTGATGTAAGTTTTTTTTTAAATCGGTTGATATTTTCAGTTAGAATTTACGTCTCAAAGTTTCGAACTTTCGCAAAAATGGCCAATATGAAAAAAAATATACCTACATATGAAATTAATTAATGATAAAATATTTTGTTGGATCCGTTTTTTGGCAGATCCGTTTTCTCGGAAAACTACTCTAAAAAATGGTTGTAATTGCACTACTATAAAATGAGTAAAGTTTTGTTTTATATAACGCATAATGAGTGAGTAAAAATAAATATAAAATGCGAAACATTATTGTGTACACACTTTTTTATACAGTAATACACATATAATTTAATTATAGATAGCGATTATCTATTTATAATTAATCATGTTGTGCGTTCATTTTTTATTTTATTGGTAAATTTAAATTTTACACACAAATTTTGTAAATTTACTAACTTATAATAGTAATGAATAGGGTAAGGAATTCCATGCAAATGCTTAGTAGTGCAAAACTACTATGGACTAAATATTTATCCGAATCATCAATTTAGAACAAAATGGAATCGATTTGTGGTTGCATATTTTTGCATATTTTGCCAAAAATTCATGTTTTTGCATACTTTGACTTTAAATGCATTTTTGGTGCATATTTTTATATTTTTAATGCATATTTGTCTTTTTCAGCGGCATTTTTAAGTGCATGAAATTCCTTGCCCTAGTAATGAATATTCAAGAAATTTTAAATTATAAACTAAAATATTAAAAACTTAAATTATTTTATGAATGTTTTTTTTTTTTTTGATTTGAGATCAATGCTATTTTTATCCTCTGTTATTACTATTATTGATTTGAACTTTAATTCTTAAAGTATCCCAGCTAGTTCTATTCAACTCTGAATCACAGATTTATTGAACGACAACGAACCGTTAAATTAAAATTTTAAATACATATTCTAATTATTTTTAACCTACAACAAAAATCCATGTTGATAGTAAACAAATAGGCATATTAAATTATATTTTCACTGTATCTAGTGTGTTGAGATGTATGGAGGTATCTATTTTTACTGTTTGTAAAATATTTTTTTTTATATAAAAATTATTTAAAAATAATAATTCTATTTTAACTGCACAATTTTCTTGAGCTTAAGGTTTGTTTTTTATATATAAAAAGTTCTTTATTTTCAATATTTCGTTACTCCAATGTGTAGCATCTTCAGGAAATTAAATTAACAAATTATAAACAATTAAAATTAACAATTATACCCAGGTAGAAAAATACAAACGGCAAAACGTTGGCAAATCACTGTATATGGTAGTAAAAGTGCTGGCAGAGCGTCTGTTTTTCGAAAATTAAAGTACTGGGTCAACCTTGAAATGATAACGTCGATCTTCGGTTGGCAGTTTATCTTTCCGAGCTTTGGCAAAGCGTTGGTAACAATAGTAAAATAAGTGCTCTGCCAATCAGTATTTTAGATCAATTGTTTTTTTATTCAATTCTTCATTAAAAAATCTGTAAAATCCCAATTCCGAAAAAAAGAGAAACGCAAATTTTAGTATAGCAGCACTGAATCTAATAAGCGTATACATCTCTGCTTAAAACTACAAATTCAATAGATTTTCACACAAATTTTACCATAAGAACAATTTTCCAGTTTTATCAAGAGACTTGAAAACTGGTACTTAAATAGGGTGAACATTAAGTGATCAGTTTATTTATTTTTTACATACAGTTATAAGTTTCGTAAAACAAGTACTTTTTGCAAATGTTGGCAAAGCGCTGCAATCCAATGTTTTGCCAGTAGTATTTTTTCATGTACAGTCGTAAATTTTGTGAAAAAGGTACTGCCAAAGTCCTTTTACCAAACGTTGGCAATTCGTTTTAAGCCGATGTTTTACCAGTGGTATTTTTTATATACGGTTGTAAATTTTGTAAAACAGGCACTGGCAAAGTCCTTTTACCTAACGTTGGCAAATTGTTTTGAACCGATGTTTTGCCGGTGATTTTTTTTCATAAACAGTGGTAAACTTTGTAAAACAAGTATTGGGAAAGCACTCTTTCCAAAAGTTAGCAAAGCGTTCTAAATTAGTGCTTTTGCAATACTTTTTTTTTACCATTGTAAAGCAACGCTTTGCCAGTGCTTTGTTTTTTGTACCGTCGGCAATTTCTACCTGGGTAAATAAACGACAAGAATAATAATTCTAAGTTTTTAAATAGTTACAAAATCTTTCTAGATATTCAAATTCTATTGTTGATATTTTTTAAAAAGTTTTTTTTTTGTATTTACAACACGTTATGAGGTAAATGTTTAATAATTTAATCGGAATTTTGTAAATTAGTTCTGTTTATTTATGAACCAATTAGGAGTATTCTAAAGCGATTCCCCAAAACATACATTTGTTATTCTTTTTTCACTCATATTTTGCAACCTTCGGAAAACATTCCAAAAAATGTGCAATTTTAGTAAAATGTCATTTTACATTTCCTTCTTTTAGAAAATGTCCCTCATTTTTGAGAGGAATTTTTGAGTATTTGATGATTCTCCCATTTTAGGTGTGTTCAGCGAACTTATGTAAAACACTACACGAAACATTTCTGTGGAACTTTTCAATCCTCTAAGTATTCAATTAAAGGGGCTTTTTGGACCCTTTTTAAAAAGGTACAAAAAAGGCCCGAAAATTAGAGGGTTAAAATGTTCCACAAAAATATTTGTCGTGATATTCTACTATAAGTCTCTGAAGATACCAAAGATGAAAATTTAACTTCACTGCCAGAAATAAGTCGTAACTTAAAATGTGTTTAAGGGTTAATTTCGTACTTATTCAGAATTGGCGCTCAAATGTCTTACATACTTGGATTTTAGGTGGGTTAGTTTGTATGAAAAAGATGCTTTACATTGTTTTTTTTTTATTAAATTCTTCTTCTAACCAATTCTAAATATGTCGTTATTAAACAATGTCCAGCATATTTCAGCTATAAGAGGTTCTTTTTGTCCCTTTTTAAAAAGAGTCAACAAAGGCCCCTTTAATTAAAGACTTAAAAGGTTAAAATTTTCCACATAAATGCTCTATGTAAAGTTTTACATAAGTTCGCTGAAATCATTTTATACCTAAAATGGAAGATTGACATAGTTTTCCATACCGATTCACAATATACATTTTCAAAATAGGGGAAGTTTAACACTCCAAAAGACATAGGGGTAGATGTAAACTTTTAAAACGCCGATACAGTTGTCAGAACTTTGTTATTTTGGAAAAAAAATGATTTTGTTTTACAGTGTTATGAAAAACTAAGTCAAATCTAAAAGTAAGAGCCAGTTTTATAGTATCTAACTATTAAAAGTTAAAATTTAGAAGTCAAAATTAGGGTTACGACTTTTGATTTTTTTGCAAATATCAATTTTTACATGCCCTAGCCAAAAAGGCCATAAAAAAATATTAAGAAACGCAATCTTACTTTTTCGCTGCTGTCAAAAAAGTTTCCGCTCCAAAAGAGTTGAAACTTGGACTATATTTTTTTAGTTTAATTCAAATATTTCTCCGAAGTTTTAAACAAATGAGACTCAAACGATGCGTATTAAAAGCTACTTACGGTAAAAATTACGAAACCTTTTTGGAGGGACTTTTGGATACATTTTTTATCGTTTATAATAATTCTTGTAATAATTCGTTATGTAAATTAAGCGAAATGCCCGAGCAAAAAATTATTTTTAGAAATTGCATTTGGTGCGGAAGTTTTTTTTTTTGCAAACACGATTTTTATTATTAATTTAGTACTGCCTATCACGTGGTGGTAGGTAAAATTTTTGTTAAAAATGAGTCATAACCCTAGTCAAAATTTAAAAACAAAACTTAAAATCTAAAAAGTTATTCGTATTTTTATTAAAACCCCAAGATAACATTCAAACCTAATAATTCTTTAAAAAAGCTCAAAAACACTTGTTGCTAAAGATTTAAGATTTTGAAGAAAGAACAGCAGATAAAAAAAATAGTTATAAAGTAAAATAAACGTTCTGTACATGGCAATTTTCTTTTTTATTAAAGTTCTTTGATTTATGGACGAAAATGTAGTTTGGGTGGCTCAAATGAAATAACAAGATATACAAAGATTCCGATAAAAATAACTACTAATGTCGGTTTGCTGTGGCATCAGTACAATCCACAAACTCCCACATTTATATTGGGATACCAAGAGAATAAATAGTATAAATGTAATCGAAAACTCTTTCTATACATAACATTCCACAGTTCCTACATTTATACATGGAATGCTTAGCCCAGGCTCCACTCTACATATTTACTCTGCTCATCATCCATTTATTTTTACCACCTGCTAAATATGTGAATATTTTTTTTGCGTTGTAAATTTTTTCAAATATTATTTTTTTAATTTTTTTTTGTTTTAAGTACCTATTTTTTCCAAACTAAACACCCTTTTTCTTTCCACTTCTAACGACCAAAAACAAGAACACCAACCTAGTCAAGTATCTTTGGCACATGTCCACAATTTAGTGTGTAGTTAAAATACTTCCTTATAGCCACCTCAACATTTACTTACTTGGCTTACATATTACGAGTATCTATCTGCAGACGTACACTAATATTTGGCTGTAGTTAGCAACCTACAAAAAATCTTTCTTCACTTTCTTATATCCTAAGTGTGTAGTTTTTCTATGTGTGTGTTGTTGATCGTCCTTGTTGCTTATTTTTAACGTTGTCCTCAATTCGTACATCGTAACATTTTAACAACTACAACATACCAAAATTTATTTCTCTATCACACACAGACTCTTTTTGCCTGTAGTCAGAGACTACGTCCTTTCGACCCACAGAGTATTTGTTATGTATGTAGTTGACCCAAACCTGTTGCCATTACCTAACACAACCAAGCACATTTTTTAGCAACAACAAATACGACGACTATTTTATATATATAATGATGACGACAACGACAATTTTCGTGATTATTCACAAAAAAAAATAATAGTAGAATACGAAACGAAAAAACTGCAGTAGTATGAAGCAACATGTTGTTGCACAGTGGGTATTCAAGATACGTCGTTATGAGTTTTAAGTTCTGAGAGTATTCTTCTACCTTTATTTTTTTTACTTTGAATCAACGCTCAAAGAATTATTCTATTAAATATTGTGAATTGTGTTGGCAAGAAGAAGTTAGGTCAAAGAGTAGAGGGAATAGGGAGGAAGGGAACATTTATTAAAATTTCTCTAAGTTGTAACTGACAGGAGAGGTTTTTGCGTAGAGTGTATTCCCCATTCTTGCCAGGATCCTTACTGGTCACTGATCCACGATTTCTACTAATCCATACTCTAGAAAGCTAAGAAGTCAGTTGGCTTCCAGATAATTTACCAATTGTTAATTAGCCCTATTCTCCATCACCTTCATGAGCGCAGAAATGATAATCGGAAATTAATTGACGGGATAACTAACCGCAGTTAATGTGCTAAATAGAGTTGCCTGTGGATACGACAGCAACGAAGAGAACTAATTCAACAACAGTGGTGGTGTGTAACCTGGACCCGCTAACTTATTTATGTTGAAGCTCTAAAGATTCATTTTAACTTCACAAGCTCAAATGAATATTTTGTTTATAATATGGGCAGTAACAAATTGCTCATCGCCAAGATCAAATTTCCCACACAGAATTCCGCTAGAAGGTTTGGCTTTCAATATGGTTAGTGAGTATTTTGTTTTTTTTTTTTTGGAGTTGAGATAGACCAAGCAGAGTTACTCCTTAATCTTTTAAAGAATGACCAGAAGATCTTACTGAGCTGAGGAACAGAAACAACTTTTACAGCAAGGCGATGTTCGCTAAGGAGATTTCGACTGCTAAGTAACCCAGCCATTTAGAACTCGCCTGTTTGCGTAGCAGAGAAGAAATTTTGTTTTTGTCCCTACGCCAATTAGCAAACGCTTTCTCTATAGATCTGATATGGCTCGGTAAATTGGTAAAGCTTGGTAAAGCCAAAAAAAATCCCACTTCTTACCATTTTCAGCATCAACATCGTTGTCCTGAAAAGAAAGTTTTCAAAAATTTAACTTCGAAATCATTAGTGATTAAACTTAACTGAAAGAGAATTGTAAATTGTTGTTACAGTCTGCCTTAAGAGCGAGTATATTAGAGTGGGCCGAACTTTGCCGAATTGCGAATTTCAAAAACGGGGGGTGCGGAAAAGGTGCGTATGCATCCAGGAACCACTAAAAAATAAAAATTTTGAAAATCGGTTCACGTTCAAGTTCCCCGCAAAGCGGTTAAAATTTCGAAATTTCGGAAAGTTTAAAAAAAATCCTTAAATTTTGTTAAAAAAATATTTGTTGTTGCGATACATTATTTCTAATAAAATATAGTTCGCTGAATCCAAAAAAAATAAAAAATTTTTATTCGGCCGAAGGGGTTCTGAAATATTACTACTTGATTTATGCTGAAAAACACGATTTTTCATTTTTCAGTCGGGCCTTCAAAAAGGTAGTCTAACTATGTTTTAAATTTTTTTAATTTTATAAATCTACTATCTACATAAAATTATCTTTCATTTGAGTTTAAAAAAGTTTAAAAATGTTGAAGGGTATTCCAAGGACGCTGCGACAAAAGTTGTAAAAATTTTCACAGTTAAAAGTGAATGTTTTTTGTGATCACCGTTTTTTTTTATTAAGTGATCAGAGATTTTACCAATTTATTTAACGTGTTTTTTAATCACCTGGATTTAGAATTTTTCATACAAAAAGTGGATTTATTAAATCCAAAAATAAAGCTGGATTTAATAAATCCATAATAAAAGCACAAATATATGAAACAGCCTATTAATTTAATGTCAGAAAAAAATACGAATAAAAATTAAAAGAGAAACCAAAAATTTTAAAAACTAACAAATAAAAGGTTTTTATTACATTTTTTTTTTTTATCAAATATGTTTAGAAAAAAAAAAAAAAACTACACCTCACCACATACATATTTTCAATCTTGGATATGGAGAAATAGCTGAAATAGGAATGGCAATTTTTCACTCTACAGTAAGTAATTTAATTAAATCCAATTAGTGAATGTTAAATATTGCAATGGAATTTTTCAATTTTGTAAAAATATAAATTGAAGTGATAAAACTGAAAAGGCAGACTGTTTATCGCTGTTTTATATAAAATATAAAATTAAAAGTTTAAGTAAAATCCTTCATCATCGAATTCGGTATTAAAAATTAGGGTGAAAGAAGTGTCGGACAGAAAATTCTTTTTAAAATAGGGAGAATCTAACGCCATCTGTTAAGCACTTTTAGAAATACTTTTTGGATTTATTAAATCTAAGTGATTAGAAAAAACGGCTATTGTTTTGGTTTAACATAAAATAACATTTTTATGACTGGTCCATCTTTTTTAATAATTTTGGGTATTTTGATAATAAATATAAAATAGCGTGATCGGATCTCGAGATTTGGGACGAAAAGTATCCTCTTTTTTGTCCACACAATGTTCGAAAAGTATCCTACTTTATATTTTTTGTTGTATTAAAAGAATATTTTAGCATACAATTAAATACCTAAAAGTTTTTTTTGTAAAAATTTTAAAAAATATTTTATACACTGTGCCACAAAAGTATATATAAAAAAATATAATTGAATAGAACTTCATACATTAGTGTTTAGTAAATATTAAAAAAAATTAAATTGCATGCTCGGATTAAAATTTTGTAACACAATGTTCGAAAAGTATGCTCTTTTTTGTCCACACAATATATGAAAAATATTCTACTTTATATTTTTTGTTGTAGTAGGAGAATAATTCAGAATAAAATTAAACACTTAATAGTTTCTTTGTGAAAGTTTTGAAACATTTTTTGTACACTGTGCTACAAAAGTATAGTAAAACACATTTCGAACAGTGTGTGGATAAAAAATAGGGTACTTTACGAACATTGTTTTACAAAATTTTGAACCCAAGCACGCAATTTTTATGATATTTACTAAAAACTAATGTATTAAGTTATAAACAATTACATTTTTGTATATTTTTGTATACATATATACTTTTGTGGCACAGTGTATAAAATAGTTTTCAAAACTTTTACAAAGAAACTATTAAGTGATTAATTTTATTCTAAAATATTCTCTTACTACAACAAAAAATATATAATGTAGAATACTTTTCGAATATTGTGTGGACAAAAAAGGGTATACTTTTCGAACATTTTGTTACAAAATTCTAAATCCAAGCACGCAATTTAATTTTGTATAATATCTACTGAACATTAATGTATTAAGTTATATTCAATTACATTTTTTTATATATACTTTTGTGGCACAGTGTATAAAATATTTTTCAAAACTTTTGCAAAAAAACTATTATGTATTTATTTTTATTCTAAAATATTCTTTTAATTCAACAAAAAATATAAAGTAGGATACTTTTCGAACATTGGGTGGACAAAAAAAAGATACTTTTCGAGCATTGTGTCCGAAATCTCGAGATCCGATCACACTATTCTATATTTATTATCAAAATACCCAAAATTATTAAAAAAGATGGACCAGTCATAAAAATGTTATTTTATGTTGATCCAAAACAATAAATGGGTAAAATCTCTGATCACTTAATAAAAAAACAGTGATCACAAAAAACAATCACTTTTGACTGTGAAAATTTTTACAACTTTTGTCGCAGCATGCTTGGAATACCCCTCAGGATTTTTAAACTTTTTTACACTCAAATGAAAGACTTTTTTATATAGATAGTAGATTTAAAAATGGAAAAAATTTTCAAATTTTTTATTTTTTACTATTTACTGGACGCAACTTTTCCGCACCCCCCGTTTTTGAAATTCGCAATTCGGCCAAGTTCGGCCCACTCTAGAGTATATATACTAGGAGCCACCAACCGATTCCAAGTTGCGTGTATTTTGCTTAAGGCGCGGGTAGATAGTTTGTGGATAGATGTTAAAAATATTTTAAGAAAGTCTCAGTCAATTAGGAATTGACTGCACTTCTAAAATTTTCTAACAATGATAAAAACATCCGAAATATTATTAAAAAATGTTCTTCATTCTCTTATTGTTTCTTTCTCCTTAGCAAGAGATAATTGCGGAATATTTATATCTACATGCCTTTTCTTAGAGTCTTAAACTTGTTAGGAAATAGTTATATAATTTTCGCAATTCTTTCTCTATGCCCCACTGTTAGCATTATTATTATTTTTTTTTTTTTGCACCAGTTTTTTTTTCTTTTATAAAATCAAAAAAAAAAACTGGATGCACCTTTCCAAAAGTAAAACCGAGAAAATGTTTTCTTCAACAAAATAATGAAGCGTACTGAAGCGAACCTAAAATCTACTGTACACAGGCACTTTAAACGATTCATTCGCTCGTTGTTGGCCCAGCAAATATTTGGTAAATTACGAAAAAATAGCGTCTGCTCTCAAAAAAAGTCAAGCCAAACCCAAACTTCTTTTAAACGACAAGAACTTTTCGTAAAAAAGAGAATGTAAGAAGGATAAGCCATAACTGACTATGCAACACACTTATACAAGCATGTAGATAAGTGTGTTGGTAATTGTGGGATATTGGGGTGCGATTATACTACTTCTACTACTATCCTAACCATCATAATGTTACACTTTAAACAACTACATGAATCTTTCATAGTATGTTTACTTTTATGGATATTTAGCAAGTATAAATTTATTTTTTTATTGCATTACCAAAACCCAGCTATAAGAAATAGCAGAAGGACGACTATGACGGTATTGTCGTAGATGTATACAGTAGATGATGCTGATAATGTTGTTTGTATTGTGCTGTGATAGTTTTTTTTTTTTTATTTTAATATGCATCCACTTGTAGCTTCAAGGAAGTCAGCTGCTGAAATAATTTTATCTTAGTTTTTTTTTCGTAAAGTTTTTTCTTTAATATAAAACATTTTTGGTCGCAAAGTGGAAATTGCATTTTATCCCAAGACAGTAGAGGAGATTTGAAAGGGGGTGAATTTGATAAGAAATTTAGGAGAGAAGCGAAATGACTCTCACAAGGAATGCTTACAATTCTTTGAAATAAGCTGATGCACCGACTACTTCCCTTGTCTTCTGTTTTGTTGGCTGACACCAAGTAACTCTATATGAATTCTGGAATACGAGAATAGCTAACTAGTAAAAAATTAAAGTCGGGAATGCCCAGAAATTGAAACCGTACTCCACAGTGCGTTTTGGGTTAGATTGCATTCCAATTATTATAGAAAATATATAACAATAGGTGCAAAAAGTGTGTATAGTCAAGTATTTTTGGCGGTAGCAAACATCAGAACAAATGCATTACACTCTACAACACATACATAGTTTAGGGTATTGTTCTATAAAATCGCATTTAAACAATTAAAATCTTAATTTCAGCGATAGATGAACGGGATTGCAAGCTATATGCTGTCTGTTAGGTCAGAGCTTATAATCTGCGAATTAGTAGGTTCCATAAATTGTAGTCTTTACAGTTTTCCAGATGAATCTAAAATGGTAATGGTGAAAGTTCTTGTGAACAAAAGTTCCTCATTTTCATTACCAGGAAAGTATCTTATTGTAATCTCTGATATTTATGAAAATCATATGTCTTATATGAAATGAAAATCTACGAACATACTGTTCCTCCACCCTAATTGATAAGAGCCAAAGTAGCTCGAATATCGAAAAATAAAAAAAATCACATATCTGCTAAACTTAAAAAGAATTAATATATAAGATTTGACAGTTGTGCTAATAAATCTGGCCACATAGAGTACCTTAAAACTTTTTTACAATATCTTCTTAACAAAAACAAAATGGTACCAAAAAAATTGCACCGGTGATAGAACCTTTAAATTTCCTATCAAAAATATACAATTTTCATATAGTTCCTTTGAAGGAAATGACAAACAAATTGAAAGAGAACAGAAAAATGAGTAATTTTTAACCCCACTTTAAACCCCATTCATCCATTAAGTGCCAGATAGTTTCATTAACTCCAGACTTGGATTATATTCTTTACACCATATTCGAATTTCATTAATATGTATTGGAGATCATCACATGAGGTATTTTTCTTGCTATTTTATACAGAGTGTCTCAAAAGTAATGTCATAATGTGAATGTGCTTTAATTTTTGCAAATGGCGTCAAATGTCATTGTGCTTTGACATCTATGCTGAAGACAGATAGAGAATTATTTGACAACAAGCAATGGAGCGATAGACACCTGAAGAACGTGGAATTATTGTTACTGCTTATTTGACCAATTTTCGGTCTGTTGTTTAAACGCAAAAATCCTCAAATCATAAAGAGCGACAAAGCCCATTTCCACTTAAGTTGTTATGTTATCAAACAAAATATGCCCTTCTGGGGAACAGAGAACCCACACAAGAAATCCAAGAAGAGCCATTGCATCCCCTCAAAGTGACAGTTTGGTGATGTCTTGCGAGGAACAATGCAAATTGCCATAAAACGAGCACAAATGTGCATCAACTCGTGGGGTCATCTATTGACCGATATAATATTTTCAACTTAATGTAATATATCTTCATCTTCAAATCAACTTTTCGTGAAAACAGAACTCATTTTTTCATTTCTAACAAAATGGTAGGCAATTCACATTATGACATTACTTTTGCGCAACCCTGTATATCATACACTATATAACATGTATTTCAAATAGCAATTGGCGCCAGAAATTTTTTATAAAATTTAAAATATTCTGTATGAACCCAGCAAAAAAAAATTGCAAGTAATGCTTTACAAACTACTTCTTTCAATACTTCACAAGTATCCGTTAGTGTATTTTACTTCTTTTTTAGAAGTTATTCTGAACAACTTAAAAAAATCACTTCTTTCATTGCTTCCAAAGTATCCATTAGTATATTTTTACAGCTTTTTTAGAATTACTTCTGAACAACTTCCAAAAAACCACTTAAGTATTGCTTCTTGTAACGATTCTCTTCCACCTCTATTCATTAGGGTACATCACTACCTACTGGTCCGGCCGTGCTCAGTGTGAGTTAGGGATGGAGATCTTTTCCCCTTTGAAATAAAGGAGAATCAGTTACCAAATAATAAGTTAGGTACCCAGAAAAAAAAATTGCAAGTAGTGCTTTACAAACTACTTCTTTTAATGTTTCACAAGTATCCGTTAGTGTATTTTTAATGCTGTTTTAGAAGTTATTCTGAACAACTTCAAAAAATCACTTCTTTCATTGCTTTCCAAGTATCCGTTATTACATTTTTATAGCTTTCTTAGAATAACTTCTGAACCACATCCAAAAAATCACCTAAGTATTGCTTCTAAAGAGTAATTGCTCTAAAAGTTATAGTAAAAAGTGATTTTGGTATTATTTGGCATTTCCAACCAGAGGGTCCCGGGTTCGATTCCTGGCGGGACCAATATTTTTTTTATTTTTTTTTAAATTTTTTTTTATTCTATTAATTTTTTTTTAATATTTATAATTAATTTGTTTAAATTCAATATTTATTTAATTTTTAAAAATATGTATATATAAAAATTAATGCTGAGAAATTGATTTTATGTACCTGTAAAAATAGTACTGAAACCAATATTGAATTGGAGTGCACCTTTTACACTTGTTTAATAAGTACTTTTATTGAGGAGAATAAGGAACAATATCTCGCATTAACAAAGTGGTGTTTGTATGCCAGTCAACTTTCATATCAAAGAATAGCTCAGCGGTAGAGCTCAGCGACTAGCAATCGTGAGGTCGCAAGTTCGATACCCGGTGGCGGCAATAAATAACTTTTGTAAAATAAAAAAATATAATTTTTTTTTTGTAAATAATTTTTTTTTTTAACTTTTAATTGGTGAAAAAGAGCTTCCTTTGCACTCGTTCAAAAAGTACTGAAAAAATGTTGAAGTGGGAGTATTCCTCTCCTATGACAAGTCAATTTTAAAATCATTAGTGTTTATGTTAGGAAAGAATTACATCTTACAGCTTCGGCATCTCTTTATTTGCTGGGTATTGTTTCCATTGGCTTTTTATAAAATCATACTTTTTAAAAATTCGAGAAACATTGGCAAGATATAACAAATTATTTTTGTAAATTTAGTAGGTTTGAGGTTAAGAAGAAGAATAAACCTTTTTCTCTTAAAATTATAAACACACTATAATTTTAAAATCAGACTCGATCCAGTTTCGGCATTTTTGTATGGACAGGCTTCATCGGTGGTTTTCAGGTAAATTGTATATTAATTGTTTTATGTGTTAGTTGTCAGATTGTCTCTATATGATAATTTTTTCAACAACCCGTCGGTTGTAGGAATCGAACTCATGCTCCTACATTACAAACGTAACCATACCGAAGTGCTACAGCTTAACCATCTCACCCAAGTAAGGCCCTGAACACAATGTAACTAATTCGTTGTTTTCTTTCCTATTCAGCTTTCTGTTATTGTTTTAACTCCTAAGTGATCAATACAAACGCATACAAACATTCTATTTTTAGATTTTTTTTATCCTCCAATCTCCTCTGTGTCTACTTTTTCGTTCAAGATAAAATATTTGTTTTTATATTTTTGTAAAATTGGTTTTTAGCATGAACATGGTAATCTTAAAATATCAAATCACACTCCATTCATATATTTGATATTAGATATTACCTAGTGTTATTTACTGATTTCATACATCTTTCTGCAACTAGTTGGCCATGGTCTTGAAATTTATCCATAGATTTACTTAAAATAAATCTTGGTTTCTTTATAAAGATACAAATGCTACTCAAAAACGATTTTTAGTTTCAAAATTAAGCCAACAATATTTTTATGGGGCCAGATCTTTAACCGATTCATTTACAAGATTTAATTCAAATGTTATGTCCAGTATAACTTTCCTAATATTAGAAATATTGAAGATTCAACATAAAATATTTCTTCCTACAGCCCTGTGTTTTCACTACTAAAAAGGCAACTCGCAAAAAAAAACTATAGCAAATATTTTAGTTTGTCGACAACGACAACAAAAGAAAGCAAAGAAGGAAACACAGCAAAACGTTTTAGTATGAATTTTATAAAATACTAGTTGAAAAAATATGCACATTTAAGTATGAGGGATAATAATAATGAGTCTAACAGCACCAGAATGTGTTGGGGCTAAATGGTGGCGGTGATGGTGGTATGGAAAGGCAGAACCCAGACGTTGAAAACGATTGGCGATGAAAATTTAGTAGCAACAAAAAAATGTATATTATACAACTATAATGAAATACAGCAACAACACTAACTACGACAAGGACTATGAAATTCGGAGAATAACAAAAAAAAACCGGGTAAAAAAAACAACAAAACACGAAACGTATACTCGAAAAAAGACTCAACATCATTATCGTCATCCTCAAACCTTTTGCCAGGAGTTAAACGCAGCCAACTACTTTACAGCAACAACAACGAAATATAACGAAAATAAAAACTGAAGGCAAATACCAAAACCAAAACTACTTTCTACTACATCCAACTACTTCTACTGACTTAAACAATACATATGCAATGAGCTAGAGTGGTTGTGTTCTATTTTTTTATATTTTTCGTGTCTTTTTTACAGATTTCTATTCAAAAGGAAAGGAGCAGTAGGATGATGATGATGTGTTTGTGTGTGTGTGTTTTTTTAAGCATTTTTATCTTTGGTATGAGTAGTCAGAGTCTGTATTGGCTATATATTTAGGATCCTATTTTTTTTTAAGTAAACCTATAGCTTTAGTGAGCAAATGTGAGCGAATTTTTTTTATTGCACTTTGGGTTTTTAGGTTATTCCAATTTTTTTGAGAGTATTTTTGTCTTCTTTCTTATATCCTTGGGTGTTGAAAAACAACTTGTGTAGCATTTTTGGTGTGGCACTATCGTAAATAGGAGGTTCAGTTCAGTGTCTAACAATATTATGCAATGTATAAGAAATTAGTGCTGGTAAGTTCGGTTACTTTTCAATACTCGATATTTTTGAATTGGATACTCGATACTTTTAACGGTTTTTAAATTTTAAATTTTTTAAATTTTTTTAGTAAAATTCTTTGAAAATGTATATGATAATTCAATATTTAAATTTATAAACATATTTTTAAACTTTTTCATCAACTATTCATTGCGTTTTTCATAGTTTTTTAACATATAATTTTAAATATTTTTCTTCTAATTTTTTTCTTTTAGCAGAGTTGTAGTTTTGTGACAAATATTTTGGCAGAGTCGCATTTTTGTGTTTAATATTTTAGTGGAGTTACATTTTTATATATTGTGTCTGTCCACAATGCAACTCTGAAAATATCGAGTAGTAGTTTTGAGTATCGAGTACCCAAAAAAAAAGACAAATACTCGATACCGATACCCACTACTCATATTTTTACCAGCACTATAAGAAATAGCTTTGATAATTGTGTTTGTGAATTTAATACCATTGGGGTAGGAAATACGGTACTTTTTTCATATCAAAATGGAAAGATGTTCTCGAAAATAAGATGTTTCGATTTAACAAAAAGATCAATTGACGATCTGCAAATGCTACCTAGGCCTTTTATCGGGGTTGGCAACCGATTCACAAAGTTGGTGATAGTGGATAACATTATTTCAAAAGTATTTCGTTAGGGTATTTTACTGTTATCGGTATTATAAGTTATTTCGTTAAATTATTTTAGCGATAACGGTATTTAAAGCTATTTCATTTATTGGTTATTTTAAGGTAAACGGTATTTTAAGTTATTTCGTTAGCTGTATTTTAAGGATAACGATAGTCCTTTTCAGAAATTTTTGACAGTTTTACGGACCGTCACTTTGTTAACTAATTTATGTCTCGTGTAGACTACAAGTTATTTGCGTGTGTAAACAACAGCATTGACTGTCTAATAAAAGCTGAATGTCAATATTTCATGTATGATCTTTTTGGGAGAATGAAAAAAAAATTAAAAATAAATTCATTAGAGTATTTTAGGGTTAACTGCATAGTTGTTAAGTAATGATTACTAATCATAATAATTAGTAATTAGATTACTTTCTTTTTAAAGGTGAAGTAATGATTAAATTACGATTATATTCAGTTTCGGACGATTACTAATTGATTATGATTCCAAATAATCTAAAAGTAATCAGGATTATTTGTAATTACGACAAAATGTAATCAAAAAGAATCATAAATAATAAATAAAAAACATCAAAGTAATTTCTATATTTTTACCATGAAAACTTATCCAAAATGTTTTTTTAAATTTCAAATGACATTTCAGAACATTTCAATCACGCAAAAATTCTACTAAGGCACTGTAACTCAAGCCGAATATTTTTGAAAATAATCAAAAAGAATCAAAAGTAATCTTTGAGAGTAGTCGAATTATTTCTTTGATTACTTTTGATTCTTTTTGGTTATTTTATGATAATCTCAAGTAATCTTGATTACTTTTAGATTATTTGTAATCATAATCAATTAGTAATCAGAAATTGTTTAATAGAGAATTATATAATCAATACAATTCTTTTCAAAATGTAATCTAATTGATTAGTAATCGTAATCGAAATTTATCAGCTATGGTTAACTGTATTTTAAATTTTTTCGTTAGGGTATTTTTGGGTTAACGGTATTTCAAATTATTTCGCTAGGGTATTTTACCATTAACGGACTTTTGAGTTATTTCGTTAGTGATAATTTATGGTTAATGGTATTCACTTGAAAGGGGTTTTAAACAGGGTTGCCAGGTTTGACGATTTATCGTCATTTTGACGATTTTTATATCAAAAATAGCCAAATGACGATTTGACGATTTTTTGTTTCAAGATGACAATTTTTAATACGAAATACAGCAAAAAGAACGATATTCTTTCAATCTCTAATTCAAGTTTTTAGTTTTTAAAATTACTCCGAATCGCAAAAAACTGCTGCAAAATCAGAAAATTTTACTTCTTCTGTACGATTTTTGAAAAATATTTGAGATAAAAAGTAGTGATGTTGAAAGTCCTAATAAAATTATACTCACAAAAAATACAAAAATCCGCTCAAGTTTTTATTTACTGCAAAAATGTCAATTTCACTTTAAGATACCTATTTTAAAATCTACAAAGCTTTAAGGAAAAACAAAAAAAAACTGATAAGTTTTGTATAAAACTTGTGGCCAAATACGAATTACAATTTTAAATGTGTGGAATGCCTGTAAAATACATATTGACTAAATATTTTTAACTGTGTTATAGATCCTACTCTCCAGCCCCTTATTTTTATAAATCCATCAGGGAATATTATCCCAAGGTTGGGAATTACACCACCAAGTATAGCGGAAACCATAGCTGCTATAAGATAACTTCCAAATGGAAAAGCTGCAGGTACAGATGGTATACCTGCTGAGATATATTAGTGTGATCCTGCACTTTCAGCACAAATTTTACATCCACTGATCTCAGAAACAGGGGAAACTGAAACTTTTCCTGAAGAATGGAAAGATGGGATTATTGTTAAAATTTCGAAAAAGGGAGACCTGAAAAATTGCACAAACTGGCGAGGTATATGTGTTTTGCCAACCATAGCCAAAATAGTGGCCAAAATAATACTTAATCGTATAAAGGAACATCTGGAGCAAACCATGCCAAGCCGGATTTCGAAGTGGTTCATCGTGCGCAGATCACATCAACTCATTACGTATTATTATAGAGCAATGCGTTGAGTTCAACTCCAGGATATATATGCTATTTATCGATTTTGAAAAGGCTTTCGATTCCATTAATCGAGACTGTATATGGTTGGCCTTGCGAAGGAGAAATATACCAGAAAAATATATATCACTGATTAAGGAAAGCTACAATCATGCTAGATGCTTCGTACTACATAAGGGAAAACTTTCTGATCCATTTATGGTAGAAAGTGGAGTTCGTCAGGGTTGTATATTATCGCCACTCTTGTTTCTTATCGTTATGGAAGATGTCTTCAATAACATTCCCAGTGTAGAAAATCTTTACCAGATATGTGGTTATGTAACTACATACTTGGTAATGGTAACTAGTTACTTTTGTTATTACATTTCTTATTACCTTTATATGGCGATGTCGCGAAAAATAATGAGTTGTCGTTACACACCAGCATACGAAAAATCAAAAACTATATCGTTGCCTATGTGCTTACCAGTACTGGCAAAAATAATGAGTCTAAAAATAGATTTTCAAAAAAATAAATTATATAAAAAAAATATTTTTTATTGTATTTTTTTTTAAATAAAATTTGCTGGTGCGGGAATCGAACCTGGGTCTACAGATTGCCAGTCAACAGCTCTACCATCTGAGCTATATCGACATGTAATATTTAATAGATAAAAACATAATTGACCTGTTGCACACAAGTAAGCTTACTCGCCAACATACAGAAAATTAAAAAATATGTGGTTACATATACCCTTACCAGTGTTTAAAAAATATTAAGTCTAAAAATAGATTTCAAAAAACATTGGACATTTTTTCCATTATTAAAAGTACTTTTTAATAATATATACTTTCCTAATAAAAGGTAATTTTTTAATAAAAGGAACTTGTTTTAAAAAAAAAGTATTTTTTTAATATGTTAAAAGGTACTTTGTTAGTAAAAGGTATTGTAATTTTTTAATAAAAGCTACTTTTGTAATAAAATGTATTTTTTAATAAAAACTACTTTTTTAATGAAAGGTAATTTTTTTAACAAAAGTTGCTTTTTTTAATAAAAGGTTATTTTTTAATAAAATATTATTTTTTTAAAAAGTACTTTTATAAGTACTTTTAGAAGTTCTTTTTATAAAAGGTACTTTTTTAATAAAATATACTTTTTTACTGAAAGTTTACCTTGCACCACAGAGCAGATCTGGGGGTTAATCGTTTCATTTTGTAACTAATTACCCACGCAATTACACAATTACATATAATTGTAATTGAAAAAACCTCATTTACAATTACATATTATTTGTACTTGAAAAACATCAGTTACAATTACATATTATTTGTAATTGTATTTGAATATTTTAAATTACAAATTACAAGTAATTGTATTTGAAATGTAATTGAAATCCTCCAGGTCTACCATAGAGTGGTAGGTATTAGACCGTACCGCTAAAAAAAATTCGCCGTACACCCTCCAATAAGAAACATTTTTGCAAGGCAATTTCAAAAAAAAAAAAATTTTCCCGAACGCAGGGGTCAATTTTTCGTTATAGCTTCGGCATTTAAAGTCGGATTTTAAAGTGTGATATATCGATTTTTTTGCCTCAAGGAAAATTCGCTATTAAGGAAAAATCCAATGAAAAAAAATTTAAAAAGGTGACCCCTACGTTCGGCAACCAATATACATATAAAAAAATTTCTACTGGGTTTATCGAAAAACTTCTTTAGCAAAAGTTTAATGATTTTTTGCGAGCTTTAATTTTCTGACATTAGGGTGGTACATTAGGGTGGTAGCAACTGAGATCTGGTGGGTGGCTACTAGAACGGGATACTTGAGGTCAATGGCCCTTAGAGCAGAAAACACTGGTCTCCTCGAGAGAAAAACATCGATGTATCATACTTTAAGATCCGACTGTAAATGCCAAAGATATAATGAAAAATGTAAAATGGCGACCCCTACGTTCGGCAATTTTGAAACCTCCTTGCAAAAATACTTCATATTGGAGGGTGTACGGCGCATTTTTTTTTTGTCTGTAAGGTGGTACGCTCTAGTACAGCGGTTCCCACTAAGTTTTGCTTCACGGACCCCTTGAGACATTTCTACTAGCTCACGGACCCCCAAACCAGTGTTGAGCGGGAGGTACTTTATAAATTATGGGGCAAAATTAATAAAAGCACCTGCTTATTTTAAATGATGGCCAATTTTAAGCAGGAATAAGGAAAAAACATTTTTCAAATCAATATTTTGTTAAATAATTTAAAAATTATAAAAAAAAATTGTTTTTTTTAAATAACTTGTTTCATGTTTTTTGTCGGATCCCTTCGCGGACCCCCTGGAATTCTGCTACGGACCCCCATTTGGGAACCGTTGCTCTAGTAGGTATATTTAAAATGAACCAATAAAAATTATTTTATATTCGCAAATAAAATCCTAATTTTTTGGTTTGATTCGCATGGATTCAGAGCTTTGAAGAATTAATTCTTTAATTCAGTTTTTGAATTCTGAATTAAAAATTGAATGAGTTAATTCACAAAAGATTATATATTCAATGGAATACGTATTAATTCAATTACTATAGTCCTTTTTATTGAATCAAATAAATCTAATTTACTGGTGAACGCGTTCAATTTTATTAATCGAACGAATAAAAAGTGAATTAATTCCTTACTGAATTAATTCACATGAATTAATTCACCACTGAATTCATTCAATTTTATTTTTCGTTCAGTGAATTAAAAAAAAATTACGTTCACTGAATTGAAAAACAAAAAATTACGCTCACTGAATTCAAAAGCTGTTTTCTGCCGATTAAAAGTTTCTCTTAGAACAAATATAGTATTCATATTTTTCTGAAAGCATACTTCTTTACTTCTCCATTTGTAAATTTTTCTTCCCCCAGACCATTTGGAATTCCAGTAAAGCATGCCATTTTTGGAAAATTTTCACAGGATTTGTTTAATTTTTTCATTATATCTCAAATTTTTTTCTATTTTTATATAAACAATAGTAAGAGGCTTAATTATTGCCAAAATATTTTGAAAACACTCCACTGTGTACTAAATGGCCAGTCTTTCTAACAAATTTTGAAAATAAATGGCTAGATCAGACCCAAAAATCGCTAGAAAATAATTAGATTTATTTTATCGCTATTTTGTTAAAAAATGGTATGTACTTAGAGGAGTTTTTTACTCAAACATTTCTTTAATATGAAGTGTTATAAACTTAAATTATGAAAAATTTTACAATTAAGCTTCAAATAATGAATACCGATTTTCATTGAATTAATATTAGTATTTAAAATACTCAATAGAGGGCGTTGTGCGGTGAAAAGCTACATACCCATATTTTATTGAAACGTGCATTTTTAGAAAGTTTTTTTACTAAAATCTTCTTATACGATTTTAGTAAAAAAACTTTCTTTGCTTTTTATAATAAAAGAATATCAATATTTTTTAATATAAAACCGATTTTTAAAAATTATATTACGGCTGATTAAAAATCGCTAGATTTTTGGCTAATAGCTACAGTACAATTTTTCCCGCTAGAGGCGAAATAAAATCGCTAGATCTGACGAGAAAATCGCCATTATGGCAACACTGTAAACGACAGAAAACAGCTTTTGAATTCAATGAACGCAATTTTTCGTTTTTCAATTCAGTGAAGGTAATTTTTCTTTTTTTTTACAATTCAGTGAAAGTAATTTTTTTTAATTCACTGAAGGTATTTGTTTTTAATTCACTGAACGAAAATTAAATTGAGTGAATTATGTGGTGAATTAATTCACTAAGGAATAAATTCACTTGATTTAATAAAAAGAACTATAGCATATTACACTATGACACAAGTTAGAGGTAATGGTCTGGGGTGAATAATTGCAATGGTAAACGAAAGTACTCGGTTAATATAGTAAAACCCCAAAGCGTTTGGCGTTTTTTTAATCAAAAAGTGTAAAGGAAAAACGTTTTCAAGATAACTTTTTTGGGCATCTATAAGACAATAATACAAGTATAGGTGGGCCAAAATCAGTAATAATAATTTATCTCTATTACCATTACTTTATCCAATGGAAATTTATTAATCATCATCAGTATTGGCAGAAGCCTTCTCGTAATCTGCCAAAGCAAAAAAAGATTGAAAACAATCTGCTGCATTAAAAATTTTGCATATTTTTGTGGAAAATAGTCAACTTTCTAGCTGAAATTGTCAAATTTAACACAAAATATGCTAATATGTTAACACTGGTCGTTTTTTCGAACCGTATTCGTCGTTTTTCCTTTGATCGTAGCCTTTTTGGTGGTCTTTGAGACCACCCAGCATGATAAAACAAAACAAAACGTTTTCTTGACTATTAAAGTGTAAATTTCATCCCAGTTGGTGGGAACTATCATATTTGGCAACATGCAATATCTCAAAAACTTAACGAAAGAAATCAAACAGAGTACTCATACAAAAGTAGTACTTGGAGTATCAACACTATCATCTCTAATAAGAAATATAATAGTAAACGAAGCAAGACCCTTTTTTTGCACACAAAAAATAGTAAAAAAAATAAAATTGGTTGCTTAAAATTCTTATATAGAGCTCTACAAGTGGGTGGTTTGAAGAATTTTTGTATTATATAGAGCACGTGTTTTTTTGTATGCATTTAAAGTGAACTAAGGTTTCTAGAAGTTAGTTGTAGCCGTAGTATGCAGTAGTTTTTCTTTTTTTTTATGTTGAATTGTTTTTGGTGGAGGTAAAAATGTTGGTTGGCTGACTGACTGACTAACTGGAATGGTATGGTAGTAGTATATATTGTATAGTTCGTATATAGTCAAAGGATTTAGTTTAGTTAAAGTTGAGTATAATGTATACACAAAAATATATATATAAAACGAAATTCAAAAAAATTATATATTTTTTGGGAGTGTGGGTGTGTTTAATGGTGTTAAATTATATGTGTATGTCTGTATGAGTAAGAAACATTTTCGTATAATTTTTCGTTTCATTTTGACCGAAATAAGACCCAACCCATTTTAATATAAACAACAGCCACAAGTGATCGGTGGATATTCGTAAATATTAACTTTAATAATAAAATTAAAATTTTTACAATTTTATTAGTAAGGTGAAAATAATGTAATAAAATAAATTTAATTTATAATTTGTTAGTATTTCATAACTTATTTATACACTGAAAAAGTGTGACAATTCCAATATGACAGTTGTTTGTTTAGCAATCAGTAGTTTTTATTTTAAGCTGTAATTACAGTAGCTTTTCTATGGAAAAATACAAAACAAGTATTGACATAGTTATTTAAAAAACAACTAATGTAAAGCACTGCATTTTGTAACAGTGCTCTAAAGCAGTTGTTTTAAATACTCTTATGTATTGTAATAAACAGCTAGCAAAACAGTATTTATAGAGTAAACAGTTATTTTTTCTAGTTATTTAAAAACTTTTAAAAAATCGTTGAGTTTTTTAAAATTTTTGTTTAGTTTATCAGGCATGTCACAGATTTTTTAGGAATTGATTTCATTTAAATTTTTTTCTCCTTCTCAATTTGCAGTTTATGCTGCTAAGAATAGATTTGTGTTGAAAAGAAAATGTTTTGGAAAGTATTACCACATGCTACAGGCTTTAAAGTGGTACCTAAAATGTTAACTGCTTCTACAGAAGACGTAAAACGAAAGCCAAAAAATTTTCATCCACCTTCAAAAACAAAAATGGAATTGATATTAAGAGCAACTTTAATTCATAAAAACTACTCAATAATGCTTCGCATGTATTAGACTGGCCCTCCGCTGTATGGGCGATTTTAATATTGGTCCGAAACCCACTCCCCGGGTCTCATTTTGTGAGGTTACCGAAAAAACTAATCCACAAAAAATTTCAGCTCAGTCGAAGAATTTTTGAGCATCACTTGCCCTTCAAAATTTTGCAATACGATTTGCAAGGAAAAAATTTTCTTTTTTTGGCGTTGTTTGAAAAAAAAACACTGCCCAGCAAAAATGTGGAAGCAGTAAAAACGTTTACTGCTTCCTTACTGCTACTTTTACCGCTTTTAAAAATGTATATCTTCGTAAACAGCACAAATGAAAGGCCTAAGTTGATTAATTATTTACATCGCTGTTTGCTGCGCTTCTTAAAAAGCCATGAAATGAGCAATACATTTTGATTGCTTAAATATTTTTGCGGTTCTTTTATAAAAATTTATTAAAATGCGGAAAAAAAGTTATTTTAATGGAAATAAGAAGTTTTACTGAAAATAAGAGGCATTTTCTCTTCACGGAAAAATATGCAGGAATATTGTGCTTTTGAGAAGGCATGATTTTAAATAGTTGAAAAGCTTTATAATATGCACTTCCGAGAAGGCATGAATTGTCGACATTTTAAAAGAAAAACAGGAGCACTAATTAAAAGCAGTGAATTCATGCCTTTTCGGATCTCGAAGCAAGTGCTTTCACGCGAGCTATTTCGAATAAAAATCAGGCATGATATCATCAATAATGCAATCGCTTCACTGCTCAACTTTCACTGACAAAACTGCTTCCAAGCAAGCAGTAATTTCTGCTGGGTGGCTCTTAAATATACTGTATTTCTCGAAAATGTCAATAGAACCATAGTCTAGACTAATTTACTTTTGTAGCAAGGCATAAAAATCCAAAATCAGTTGGAAACTACTTCAGTAATTGCGATTCGCCCAGACCATTGTAGATTTAAAATGAGATAAATTATGAAAATTCTTATTCTTTGTAATTTACTTGTAAAAATTAATTTATTTATTTATTTTATTTATTTTGGAATTCTATACACAAGACCAATATCTCTTATTACAGTATAGAATTATAAATTTGTAGTTTACAGTTTTTCGATATAAATATTATAAAAAAAAATAATTAATAACTTAATGCTAGAAAGATCAGACATGTTAATTTGACACAAAATACAAGTTTAAGAATATTAATATTAACAATAATAATAAAATTTTACAAATTTGATTTTCAAAAAAAAAAAAAAAAAAAAAAAAAAAAAATAGTTATTATTAAAGATTTCCAACCAATCAAAATAATCAAATTGAGAACAAATCAATAATTGAAATTTTGTGCGTTACTTATAATTTGTATGTTGTATGGGATTGAATTCCAAAGACGGATTGCATTTATGAAGAACTACCAGCTCGAGATTCAGCATCGACGTTTGAGCGGAGTAATTCTTTTATCTCTATCAGAATTGGAAAAAGTTAGACGTTTATATAAATGTTCAGGTTCCTTAGTGTAAATCACCTTATGTAGAAATATTAAGACTCTAGTTTTGAGTAATTTATCAAATTGAAAACCGTATAGTTTAGTTGTAGTAATTGGTGAAATAAAATCATATAATTTCTCCCGTACACATAACGTTTTATATTTTTAAATATAGAGTTGAGTTTGTCCCTACTTACAGCATCACATTCAGCAAATAATTCATACCCATACATTAGAATTGGCATTAAGTAGGTTTTTGCAATAAGTGATCTTATTTTCATAGGGGTGCAATGTTGTGTTGACCATAGTGTTCTTAGCATCGAAAAAGTTCGACCGCATGCATAGTTAATATGGGCAGACCATGTTAGGGTGTTGTTAAAAAAAATTCAAAGATTTTTGGTTGATTTTACAGTTACTATACGTTCATTATTTAACCTTAAGTCAGGTAAGAAAATAGTTTTACTCAATCGTGATTTAATAACAAGACATTTAGATTTCCTTGCTAAGGCCATTTGCCGTAGCCCAGTTATTAACGCGCTGTAGTTCTTCATTCAAAGTTTGAATACATTGTTGAATCATCAGTGCATCGCAGCTGATGTAAAGCTGTATATCGTCAGCGTACATTCTTACTTTACAGTACTGGAGTTTTTTTGGAAGATAAATCGCATAAAGAGAGAACAGAAGAGGGCCTACAATTGATCTGACTGAAATATTTTGGACAAACTGATACCTATTATTAAGATAGGTCGATATCAAATGTGTGGCAGTAGTAGAAAAGTTAAATATATTATAAAGCTTATAGCATAATATATTGTGGTCAACTGTGTCAAAAGCATTCGAGTGATCTAAGAGTATTAAAAAGTTCGTCTGCCTTGCATCAATATATTTCCTTATATCTTCCGCGACATCTACCAGTACGGTAATGCAGCTATGTTTTTTTTTCGAAAACTGACAATCAGTTAAGAGATTGTGTTTGTTAAGGAAAAGTGACATTTGGTTGTGAATTATTCTTTCAAAAGCTTTTCATAAAAATGGTAGAATTGCAATAGGCCTATACTCAGATTTATTTTTAGGTATTGGTATAATTTTAGAAAATTTCCATTTGGCAGGATAGCAGCTTGTGGTTATGATCCTATTGAATATATGTGTAATGAAAGGCAAAATTTAATCTTTCTTAAATTTGAAAAATAATTTAAACAGAAAGAGATATTAATTTATGATCTAAAATCGAACATAGAACATTTATTTACCAAAAATAAAGGATCAACTATATTCATCTTAAAACACAAGATACGGTGCAAAATACATATAATTTAAATAACATTCATTTAAATTTAACGGTTCATTCATAAATCTGTGTTATCATCAGAGAAGACAGAAAAAAGCAAAATCCGGTGTGTTTAAAGCAAAAAAATATTGTAAACAAAGCAAGAAAAAAGCAAAAGTAAAAAAACTTGGAAAAAAAAAAGTTTTTTTGAAAAAAAAATTCAAAGTTGAAAGAAAAAAAAATTTTTTGTGAGTAAAAAAAGTATTTTTGAGCAAAAAGTCTTAAAACAAGCAATTCAAAGCTCAAAAATCTTAAGAAAAAGCTATTTTAAAGCTAAAAAACGGAAAATCGAAAAAAAACGAAAAGCGGCATATATGAGTAAAACAAGCAATCAAAAGCAAAAACAGCAATTTTGTCTTCTCTGGTTATCATACACAGACTTGAATAGAACCAGCTGCGATACTTTAAGAATTACAGTTCAAAGCAAAAACATTAATAACAAAAGGATAAAAATAGCATTGTTAGATGTCGTTGATGTTAGTTTAATTGATTTGTTAACACATTATATTTGTGTTCAACTTTAGCATAAGAAGACCATTAGCAATAACTAACCCATCAAGGCAAACGACACTGATGACGGCTTTGTAGCGAAAGCCGAAAATACGTATTCTGTTTTGCTGGCCTTATCGAATATGTGAATAAATTTGAATTTTCGTTCATGCCGACTATATGATACCCTACACCCTAATGGGTTGAAATGGATTTGTATTAAAATTAGTCTATACATTAGTAAAAAAAAATTAGAAAATCAGTAAGAAGATTTTGATTTTGGGCGCTAGGTGCAAAAATGGACTGATTCTATAATAAATCACCGATATGAGTATGTGTAGCATATTGCGAAATAATGAAATGAAATTAATTTTTTGGAGAACTAGGCCCGACTCATAGGAGAACTAGGCCCGACTATAAGAGGTCTCGAGGCTGACGGCCATGTTGACCGGACACTGGCTGTTGGGTAGACACGGACTGGTGCGGAATATGCGATGTCTTAGCTGCTGAATACCAGGTGAGGTGGATACAGTAAGTCATCTCCTCTGTGTAAGTCATACACTCAGAAAAGTTCTGCAGTTACTACATGACAGTTATTTGTGTAGTAATGCGGTTGTAGTTGTTTTAACTTAGTTGTTTTAACTTAATTTACTTAGAGCAAAATATTTCAATGTTTTTGACAGTTATTTTTTCAAACTAACTACAAAAACTACCACATTGTAGTAACATATATTTTATGCAGTTATTTTGAATTTTTTTTACAAATACTTATATTTTCAAGTGTGTGTGCACACACACGAAGCAATCAGGAGCATGTGTATGACGCGCTTGTTCAGAAATTTCTAGTGAAAGAATATGAGTAGAACATGTTTTCTCTTGTCTTAGTCATAAAACAACGCCAAAGAGTGAGGACGCGTAATACGGAAAAGTTTATATATTTTTTATTAAGTTATTAAAATAATAAGGTAAGATTTATAATATAAATTTATTTACGGGATTATTAAAAATTATTGTATTTATTTTCTTTCAGTTCTTTTATATTCTCATCTCTTTCTACCTGGAGAAAAAAAGGAAGCCAAACAACGCCATATTTCATCCCTCACAGACGGACATCTACAACAATATCTTACTAGTGAAAAATAAAAGTGACATTAGTGTAAATTTTGATTTCTCAATTTTAAATAGAATAAAATTAAGTTAGGAGTGTTTACATAAATTTGTTTTTTATTAAATTAATAATTTTTAAAATAATTTTTATTTATGTTTTTTAACTACATTTGTAGTTGTTTATACAGTTTTACAATAATTTGCATGTATGTTGTTTCAATTGAATTTGTAGTTGTTTTTACTACATTTGTCAGTTGATTTTTACCAGTTAAAAATAACTTCATATTGCAGTTAATTTAACTGCAAATGTAGTCTACACCTTTTTAAGTGCAAATGCAGTTATTTTAACTGTCATTTGCAGTTGATTTTACCAACATAATTCCCTGAGTGTATCTTCTATGGCATTCGACATAGGATTTTCGGCGATCATATACTAGATGTCCTGTCTGTGTTATCGGAAGTAAGATTAGGTGATCTTATACGTTATCTTAATCTTACTTGTTGGGTTTAGTTCTCCGGATATTAGCTCCTTACGGGTTGGTGTGGTCTTTCATTAATATATCGCTTTTGACTCTTCTTGATGCTCATGTGGTCGTGAGCTGCCACTTAAACCCACCAACCAGGTCTAAACAGAGACCGATTCTAATCAAAATCAATAGTTTTTGTCTTTAGACATGGAATTTCCTCGAAATATGTTAATATTTGGGACCTTTGGCTTGCGTACAAGTATAAATGATTTGACGCACGGGAGGACAGACAGATGGACATCGCCAAATCGACTCAAAAAGTGATTCTTAGTCATTCGGCATATTAAAATATGGCTTCAATGTTTGTTGGTGTTACAAACATCAGCACAAAATTATTATACCCTCTCCACGTAGTGGTCGTTAAGACTAGAGTGGTTGCTCTCGATATTTCCAAGTCGTTTGATCGTGGTGCAGCACTTGTTTCAAAGCTAATTGCTCTTGGTGGCGGTAATGACTTCGCTCGTAATATTTAGAGATTTCACAGATATCTTGTGTTGTTTCAGAAAGGGCTCCAATTTAAAGAGTTTCAGCTTAATTCGGGGGTACCGCAGGGTTCTGTTCTTTCCATTTCCTATTTATAACCTTTCTTAATAACCTTCTTTGTCAAATGTTAAATCATAACTACTGTTTCGCAGAAGGCATTCGTACATTTTGCTTTCAATTTCGTTTATCCAAAAAACAAGTTCGTTCGGAGCTGACAACCACATTTGTAATCAATCGAATGGTTCGGTTGTGGTAGCCGAGTTTTTGTGTTGTGATAAGAGAAAACCAATTGAGACAGGACAAATTTAACTGCGACAACGGAATTTCAGTTGTATCAATAATAATTCCGCAGTTGCAACCGAAAAATTCATTTGATGCAACTGAACCATTAGACTGACAACAAACTGGGTTTTCAGCACATAATCTGTTTTCTATTTGTTCGAATGAGGAACAAGCCTTGTAAAGCCAAAAGTCAGATTATAAAAAAAAAACACTTAATGGGGACCTTTCGACAATTTTAAAGTGCGCTCGACTTCAATACACATCAGACTCCTTCCTGTATGACAACCCATATGGCTATGGAAACAGCAATGTTATCTATTTATAAGGGGTATTGATATTGAGGAATTGAATACTCTTGATGTTCTGAGCATGAAGAATCAGTGTGATAAGCGCTGGAATATGCACGTTTTTTAAGTGTCGAAGGATGTAACCAAGTGTCTCGGTTTCTACAACGGTGCAGGTAGTACTTCACTCTATCCGAGTTACTCATTATTTATACCATATATAAACGCTCGAAGATGAAACACAATTCCTAAAGGGTGTTTTTTTAAGTCCGATAGAACTTACGAAAGGGTTAACTGTCAAACGAACTGTCATACTGCGAACACTTTTTGACATTTAAGATCACTATACTCTGGCAAATCATCATGAATGGATTGACGTTTGAACAACGTTACCAAATTATCCATATTTACTTTGAAAATCAGTCATAGATTCGCGCAACTTACAGACGACTTTGTGATTTTTATGGCGCACATAATCGTTCACATGAGCAAGCCGTACATTGAACTATGGATAGATTTCATACCACATACTCTCCATATGATGCAATAATACCAACACGTCGAAGAAATGTGCGGACTGAAGAGAATATCGCCGCTGTAAACATATTTTACACCATTAAAAACCAGAATATTGATTGCCAAGGCTTACTTAATGCCATGTCTATTATATGGTTGAGAGATTTTCTCCAATTGTGATTCAAATAGCATTAATAAACTCAACAAGTTATTCAATAGCATCACTAGATATGTTTATGGATTAAGAAAATTCGGCTCGATTTCACCACACGTTAAGAAATTATATGGTGTAACTTTTGAGAACCTACTCAAAATTAGATGTCTGTTATTTCTCCATAAAATTATATATATGAAGGAGCCTAAATATTTATACGAACGTCTAACACTCGCAAGATCTGAGAGAGGATACGGATTGAAATCTATTAAACATCGTACACTTCTTACGAAATGGCAATTTTTGGTACCAACTGTACAGCTTTGGAACTCGTTACCTCATCGCATTCAGGCTAATAGTAATGCCGCATATGGAGCGAAACTAATCCACAACAGACCCTAAAGACTCCATTACATCTAGAAAAATGCGCCGTTTGGTGCGGTTTATATGTCGGTGGAATCATTGGACCTTATTTCTTCAAAAATGAAGCCGGAACTCGCTCGCGTTACGGTCAATGGAGGTCGCTACCACACCATGATCACTGATTTTTTGTTTGAAAATATGAATAACATTGATCTGGGCGAGGTGTGGTTTTAACAGGATAGCGCTACCTGCCATACGGCGACCGCAAATATCAACTTCGTGAAATCCAAATTTGGTGATAAGTTGATTTCGAGAAATTGACCTGTCAATTGGCCTTCTAGGTCGTGCGATTTGACACCTCTCAGTTATTTCCTGTGTGGCCACGTGAACATTGTTCATATTATTCGTGACATACGGCCAGCAATGCTAGAAACAGTGGCCCAAATTGGACGTCCAGGATGCCCGAAATCATTTTCAGATGTTAATGCCATGTATAAGTCTTTGGAATAAAATAAATTTTCTAATGAAAATTTATGTTTTGTGTTAGTTTTTATAATTTAAAGTTCTAACCCTTTATATGTGGGAGGGGCATCCAAGTTTGTTTTGGAGTATCTGGACCGTTGCAAAGGAGGGAGTCGGCAGTCACGAGTCCCTATTAACTCATTCGACCATCGCTGTACTGTCGGTTGTACGAAACTTTTCTATCGATATTATAATGTTCCAACCGAAATTATATTCTACACACATAATAATCCATGCATAAAAATACGAAATAAATGTCAAAACAACAAAAGATTTCGTAAAATAAACCATTTTTCGTAGATTTCACGAAATTTTTTGTTATTTTGACATTTTTTCGTAATTTTCTGCATGGATTATTATCAGTGTAGCTGTTATCCCAAGTTGTGTCGACAAAAGCCGAACTACTTGTCACTGTAACCGAAATTCGACTGTCACAGTGAATTTTTTTTCTCTGTGCAAAAATTTCTTTCACCTAAGCATCAACCAACAAAATATTAAGCACATTTTTTTAATGATCTGATTTAGAATTTTTCCTAAAAAAGTGGATTTATTAAATCCAAAAAAGTTGGATTTATTTATCTTGGTTTACACATAGCAATAAAAATATAAAATATATGAAACAGCCTATTAATTTAAAGTCAGAAAAAATACAAATGAAGAATAAAATCGAAACAAAAAACTTTCTAAAATTTTTCTTAATATTCTTTTTAAAAAATATTTTTAGAAAAAAAAACTGCACTTCATCAAATATATATTTTCCATCATGGAGAAATAGCTAAAATAGAAATGGCAATTTTTCACTCTACTGTAAGTTAATTAATTTAACCCAATTTATGTATATTAACTATTGCAGTGGAATATTTTAATTGTGTAAAAATATAAACTGAAGTGATGAAACTGACTGTTTATCGCTGTTTTATATTAAATATCAAGGCCCGATTACTGAATGTCCAGTTAAAATTTCGCCGGCAGTTAAATTAAAATTTTGTATGGGAAATAACAACAAATTTGTCAGTTAAAGTCCCAGTTAGAAGCTAACTAGACATTCAGTAATCAGGTTTTAGAAAAATTAAAAGTTACAGTAAAATCCTTCATCATTAAATTCGGTATTAAAAATTAGGGTGAAAGAAGTGTCGGATACAAAAATTTTGTTAAAATAGGTATTGAGCACCTTTTTAACTACTTTTTGGATTTATTAAATCCAAGTGATTAAAAAATGCGGTTATTATTTGGTATGCTAGTTACTGATAAAAAATTTGTATACTTCCTAAATTAGACAACATTAGTTATTTATTTTTCGATTACAATTAAACAAGAAGGACACACCTAGATTATATAACTAATATGTCATCAGGGACATCAACATATTTTGGCAATCCTCTAGTAAATTATTTACATTGATATACCATTCCCATTTTAGTTTTATAATTAATTTTTTTTTATCAAAATTTAGGTTACCATATGGTATCGATAATAGTTGTTGCTGGCAACAATATGAAAAATATAAAAAATATATTATAAAATAGAAATAGTTGGGCTGTATTGCATGCGAGTGTGTGAATAAGTGTTCCTATTCCTGGATGTGCACGAAAAATTGCAAATACAATGGTAAGGGTGTATAAAGTAAACCACCCGAAAAAAAAGAAAATACAAAACTATCATGTACTAGTTGAAAGTTTGAGTTTCTAGAATAACAACAACTTGTTGTATGGCATCGACGAAAACTGGTGAAAAACAAAATGGCGCAAAAAAAACAGGAACTATAGAAAAATTGCAATTTTTTTATGTACAAAATTTTTACAGTTTTGTAAAAAAGTTTCGTGTGCTCAAAAAAAAATTTATATTTTTTTCACTCCTACTTTTTTTGTTGCTTCTTGCAGTTTATGCTTTAGTCAGTTGTTGGTGGTATGCATATAGTTTGAGGTTACCAAGGAAGAGGAGGATGTTGGTAATGACGATGATGATGATGATGACAAAAATGATGAAGAAGATGGGTAGAAAGTTTAGTTGGGTGGGTTTGTCTAGTGCTAGAGTAGGGGTGCTAAGAGGTGACCGTTTGATATTTCGTTATTTCGTTTCACTAGCTGCATCATTGGCTGTTTGGGCTACCATTAAGGGTGCTACAACCTTTCTATCTAATGTGCCACGTTATAGGGCTGCTGCTGTTGCTATATTGCTGTGTTGTTGCTGATTTTTTTTTTTTTTTTTGGGAACAGCAGTATGGGAGAGTCGAGTAAGGTCTTTAGCATTTTTTGTCGAAATTTCTTCTATATTATTTTTTTTTTTTTACCGGAATATTATATAGAGGTATTTATATGAATTTGTGTATGTGTGTGACTGTGTTTTTAGTATAAAATTTTCATTTTTTAGCTGTATTTTGTTTTTCCTGCTTTATATTGTTGCTAGTGCTGCTGCTGGTTTTCTCTTGTTGCTTCTACGTATTTTAGTGTTGTATGGCTCTTATTGCTTTTGGCATTGTGCAACAAGTGAGTTTGGCAATAGCTAGCATCAGGACAACAACTATTAGTGTTTTTCTTTTTTTGTATTTTGTTGTTGTTTCATCTTTTGTGTGTTAGTGTGTTTGTATTTGCAAACAAAACAAAAACGTCTCGTTCTATACTATCACTTAAACTCAACTACTAGCAGACACTTACGCGTCATTGGTGTTTTGTAGTTTTATCGAACAACAAAAACAGTTTACCAACTTTTGGTGTTGGTCTTGTTCACATATTTTGGTTACAAAAAATAAGAGGCAACAAAACATAAAAATCCAACAAAATAAAGTTTGTGCATAGAAGTTTTTTCGAATTTTCTTCAGTTTTTTTTTTTTTTTGTGCATAGCTGTGGCTGCACCACAGAGCATCAGAGACTTTGTCAACAATAATTGTTTGTTAGTCTTAAAAGCAACAGGCTTGTGGAAGGCACGCACATCTTAAGAAACTTTTAAACTACAAACTTCCTGTGCATAGAGCTCGGAATATTCCAAGTGTTGTGTGAATCAGTGAATTGTATTCTTCAACATCAACTATCTCTGTAGATGTTGTGTAAAAAGTGTTGACATTAATATCATTAGCATCAATTGTGGTAGCAATTGTTAGACTAACAACTGTTGCTCCTTTTCTTTATCAAACAGCAACAGAGGAAGAGAATAAGTAGTAGCAAAATGTAAACTATGTTGTATTTAAAGTTCATGTATGTCATTGGAATCATATTAAAGTAACAATTTTACCTTGCTGTTCTCTAACAAATTATAAACAAGAATTGTAAAATCGTGTTCTTGTTACTTTAGAAACTATATACAAACAACCAAACATAAACAGTTTAGCTTCCGCTTCCGTTTGCTAAATGTATCTTTATATATGTGTGCATATGTGTGTGAGTGTTTCGTATATCAATGTTGGCTTAGTAATTGTACAAGTGTAGTGTTTGTAAATTTCATTAAAGAAAAAATAAGAAATTGTTACAACAATTTACTTAAGTGTTGTGTTAATATTTTCAATACTGTAAGATTTAAAATCTATTGTATACCAATAATAATCATCTAACGTTCTTATCAACATCTCTATCTAGCAACATTTGAATGTATCTTATAAATATTAACATATGTTAAGTGTTTTATAATCAATCTAATAACTTTTAAGTGTTTAATTTATAAACTGTTAATTGAAAATGCATAAATCCGTTAAAGTCAACTGTAAGCGGTAAGTTTAATTTGTATTTAAATTTTTAGTTTAGCAAGTATTCCAATTAAGTGATTATAAGTCCAGAAGTTATTAAGTAAATTCTTCTTAATTTGTATTATACGGTTCAGTGACTTTGCATTTTCCGGGCAAGTTTATCCATTTATAATTAAAAGTAATTTTCCTAAAAATTCTAAATTAACTGTAAAACTACCTAGTCTTAATTATAAGCTTACAATCAAAATAAGAACAATATATTAAGCTGATGTTGTTTGTGACAACGGAAATTCAGTTAATACAACAGCTGGTAAAAAATTTGGCTGTCACAATAAATATGTATTCTCTGTCTACACAGTAAGAATTTATCAACAAATGCTTAATCAAGAAATTTTTACAAATTTCTATGTCGTACTGAGCCCCACGGTGCATTTCTTCGCATCTGAGTGACCAACAATTAAGCATGTAAAGAAATTAAAGCCGGGCATGATAACTATATGAAATCCTACACCACAGTACTATTTGGGTCATACTCCGGGAAGGGAATATTAATTAACGGTGCAATAGTGATATATACTAGGACTAACGTGCCGAGTCCGCTGTGTTGTTAGCGCACTTTATCGTTATTGTTGGATTTTTTAGAGCCTGCATCTCAAATTAATGGTTTGGTATATCATGACACACTAAGAGAAATATGTCGGTAAAATCAACTGCAATTGCAGTATATACTACAAATGCATTTCAAATTAACTGATATTGCAGTTATTTTAACTATAATTACAGTTAAAACTAACTACAATTTTAGTGAACTCAAATAGAATTAAAATCTATGCTTTTTTAACTGCAGTTGCAGTTAATTTGAACGACATAATTCTCTAAGTGCACGGTTTCAACAAACACATTAATAGAAAAAAGATTTGTGACATCAACAAAATATTTAATTGGTTCGATTAAAAATGCTGTTGAAATAAAACTTAAATATAAATTAAATGTGCCAATCCGTGGTTGATTTAAATTGCGTAAGTTATTATCGGCACACCAATTTTTAAGTGTACACTCAACAAAAAAGTCTGCAATGGCTACTGAAAATGTTGCCGTTATTACGCGAAATTTAACTGTTTTGAGCCCAGCGGTATTTTTTGCTAATTTTAGCAACACATGGCTGCTGATCTGTAGTACAACAAAATTAGTAGAAAAAATTAGTTGTCACTACTAAATTTTAGTAAAATTTTTGTTAAATTGCAATTCAAAATCGATTTGCTAAAATCAGTTAAAAACTTAACGAAATAACAATAATTTTAGTACAATGAAATTAGTATAAATAATTAGCAGACGCTACTAAATTTCAGTAAATTGTTGTAAACAGTAATTTACTTAAAATCAATCGGCTGAACTTAATAAAAAAAGTATATTAAAAAATAAAGAAACTGTAAAATCTAAAAAAAATTAAAATCACATTATTATTTATTTTTATTATTTATTTATTAAATTGATTCCATTTCCTCTACAACAAGACTGAGTCTTATAATTATAGTACAGGAGCGTATTACGTTACAAAAAGTTATTTTCATATTATTAATTAATTATAAATTATTAACATAACAAACTTATTACAAATATAACAATATTGATAATCAAAAAGAGAAAAAAATAAAAATAATTTGGAAAAATTAAATAAAAATGTTTTGAAACTATTAGCATTGCTATTTACGTGTTGACTTAGTGGAAGATTATTCCAAAGACGAGCGGCATGTACATAAAATTGCCATTTAGGCATTAGGAATTGATGTCGAGGTATTACAATATTTCGGTATTTGGAAAAAACGTATTTTGTCAAATAAATACCTGGGGGTTTGACTGTTTATTAATTTATGCAAGACCATCAGGGTGCGAATTTTTAGCAGATTTTCGAAAGAGACTCCGTAAAGGTTATTTGAAACAGATGAAACATGATCAAACCTTTTCAATCTATACACATATCTAATATCATTAATAAAAAAAAATATTTTTTTTTTCTTTCAATTGTAAATAAAAAATGTAATATTTCTTTAACATACTTGAAATTTGGAGTTAAAATTGCAAACGGTTCTCCCTCCAGTTATTAACTTTTTATGCATTGGAGATACAATAAAATTTTCTGAGTTTTATTTCCAAACTAAGAAATATCAATAATAACAAATATAAACTAAACCAGAATTTAAAAAAAATTAACAAATTCTTGTAAATAAAATTTCTTAAAGTAGCCACTTATTGTTAAATTGGTATATTTTTTGCTAAGTTTAGCAATCGGTTTTGAAAAATTAGTAAAATGTTTTGCTGAAATCAGCAACGAAAATTAGTAAAAAATCCGTAATTTGTAATAGGAGAATAGCAAAATGTATTACTAAAAAAAATTGTACTAAAAATCAGTACAAAAGTAGTAAAGTGCGATTGATAACTGTTTACAAATTTTTTTTACTAATTTTTATCTGAGTGTAAGTTTTAATATGGCTTTAAAGTGCAAAATTTGGGCTTTTAGAACCATATTTACTATTTTTGATTAGAAGAAGCATCTGGAATATCAATTAAAGTTTAAACTTCACTTATTTTCCTATTTTGTAAATTTGATAAAATTTCTTAATCGGCTTTAAAAATCTTAACACATGATGTTAATTCATATTCCACTAAATTCATTTCATCAAAAGAATCACAAATTTTGCATCAACATTTTCAGAAAATTCAATCCGAAATACAAATGTTATATCGTTTTTATTTGCAAATAAATTTTTATGAATTTACTATGGCAATAAAGTAAATTCTTGAACATTAGATCGTACCACATTACAGGCAAAAAAAGTGACCTTCGAATAAAAAGTATTTTTGCAAGGCAATTTCGAAAAACAAAAATTGGTTTTTTTGCCGAACGTAGGGGTGGCCTTTTTTAGGTTTTCGTTATAGCTTCTGCATTTACAGTCGGATTTTCAAGGGTGGTATATCGATTTTTTTGCCTCGAGGAGACCAGTGTTTTACTATAACGGAAAAATCCAATAAAAAATTTAAAACGGTGAATCCTACGTTCGGTTTTTTTATAAACCTTCTTTAGATTCGTCTGTGTACGGCGATTTTTTTTTTTTTTTTTTTTTTTTTTTTTTTGTGGTACGGTCTATTGGACATGCACATTAGGGGCTTCAAGCTTGTATGGAGGAAAATAAATTTTGAGTTTTTGACCGGGCTAACCCCTGGAAATATTTTTTTGGGTATACAACTACGTCCCCCAACAAATTGGGATAATCGGGTATCGGGAAGACGTTCCGCATCGGCCATGAAGTTTGGAACAATATTGCAAGGGAATATATGACTTTTTGTGCATTTAGTCGAAAATATTGATATTTTAAAACTAATTGGAATTAAAAACATTAAAGAATCGTGATTTGGAGAGAATTATCTTTGTAATAAAGCAATAAAAACTTAAGTCGGTTAAAAACCAGCCGATTTATTATAATTTCCCCAGGCAACTGATGTATCGCAGATCACTTAATCAAAAAATGCGGGTCCTAATTTTTAAATTCATTGAAATAATCTAATACAGAAACATTTTTTTATTCTATGAATTTCAAGAAACTCAGATAAGAATAGATTCGTCAATTATTCGACCTATTTGAAAAACCGGTTTTCGAATACTTCTGAAAACCGCCTTTTTCAAAAACCGGTTTTAGGTTTTTTTATTTCAAAGCCGGTTTGAATAACCGGTTTTCCGGTTTTTGTAAATAATCATTTTGTATTGCTATATATGCAAATTTTCTTATAAAACTTGCAAAGAATTGCTAAAAATCTTGAAACTTAATATTTTCTTCCTTTCTTTTAAAGGATTTCAACTTTAAAACTAGAAATTATTTCTAAAGGCGTTGTTTGTTTTTTTTTTTTTTTTTTAATAAAAATACTTTCGGACAGATCTAAAAGCCCAGTATTTTTCGTAATTTTTTCGAAAAAAGCTATTAGCCTCCATTAAAAACAAAAATGATTTTTCACTTCGCATTAATTTAATAGACAGGACGATTTGAAAATGCGGCAAAAAATTACTTTGGCCTTATGAAGATTGTAGTTTTCCAATTATTATGAAACAATTGGTGACTTTTAAAATTTTTATTACAATTTTACGGTTTCAAATCGCAAAATGTTTTATCAATAAGAAAAAAATAAGAATAAACTCCTTTTATTTATTGAGGAAATGGAAAAATTGAGCTTATATGCATTTTAGGACAAATTTTTAGATCTTTCCTACTAAACTAATTGCCAAAAAATTATGACTTTTTTAAGATAAAGAGTAAGTGTGGAATTCTGCAAAAAAAAAACAGTCTCTTGAAAGAATTTCAATATTTTTGTTTCAAAATAATTAATTTTTTCGACAATAGTCCACTAATGTACGTCATAGCAACGACTAAGGCCTGGTATCTTATGTGATATTAAACAATGATTAAGAAAAAAATCATTGTTTAGCACTTAATTACAGTAACTCGTCATATTTTAATCTCTGATTTTACTCTAAACATTGCTTAAATTTAATTACAGAAATTTCTGTGATTAAGACCTTAAACGTAGATTTTCCACCCTACAATTCATGTTAGTATTAACATATTTTTCTAATGTTGGTAACTTTTGAAAAAGGTTTACCGAGACCAATTAATTTGTAAATAAACACTGTATAACTTCTTTATGTGCCATCTAAATAATGAACATCTTTAGTAAATTGCACATATATCTTCTCTAAAAATACCAATTAGAATTAAGAAAATATTTGGGGGAAATTTTAATAATATGACATAATATTGGATTCTGTACGAATTTTTTGTTAGAATCGGTCATAATTTTGATCTTTATTTAGCACAAATAAACCATGATTCGTGGAAGGAAAATTTAATCAAAAATGTGTTTAAGGTGTCTCACAATAATTTTTTTAATTATGCCGTTTTTAATAACAAATAATTTAAATTTTCTAATTTTCTGGAAAAATATGAGCTATATAAATATATAAGACAGTTTTTTATTAAATTTTTTCTTATTTTGCTTATTTATTGAACCAATTTTTACTATTTAATAAAATTTAATCATAAAACTTAATCTACCACATTCTATTAAAAATTGTTGAAATGTCGGACAGAGTCAGTCAACAAAGGTTAAGATTTATGCATACTGCTTAGATTCTATTGTAGTTGTTTAGACCAGTTAAATATTTCCTGCAGTACAATTTTTATGTACGCCGTATATTTTTTCCTCCGAGGAATATTTTTGGATTCATATTTTTTATTTTCCTCAAAATTAGAAAATTCTAATTTTTTTAATTAACACAAAATTTCACAGACATGACTCTTCAGAAGATTTTTGCTTTTTACACAAAATTGTTGGAATATATCTTAAAAATAGAATCAAGAAAATCAAGCGTTTAAGTTTTGCGGTTTGTAAAAATTTACTGCTTTAGGAGATGGCACTGTATTTATGTGTATATTAAATTTGATCCAGATATATTTACCTAAACGAATAACAAATAATATAGAGACATAGTTATTTTTCCTTTGAACCTAGTTTTCTAATAAATTCTGACTACAAAATTTGTATTGAATGTATCAAAAACATCACAAATCATCTTGTCCTTCATAAATATTTTTAATAACATGTAGCATGCAAAAAGACACTTCTTATTTGAGGCATTTAGCGATTGATGATTTTTAAAACAACAATTTGGGCATCTATTTTATAATTTTATGACCCCGTATCATGCGAAAAATTCAATAAAAAACTCTTATTTCGCGAGTTTCCAAACTTTTTTTATTTTCTTTTATTTCTTATTCGTATTGTCAAATGAAAATATCTAAAATTAACAAATCATTGATTAAATTTTTGTAAGTTACCGATATTATTTTAAGTAAGATTAAGGACTAATCAGTGATTTCTAAATCAATGATTAAAGTAAACTAAGCATTGGAGATAAGATACCAGACCTAATTCAATAAAGGAGGGTATCAAACATTAAGGGTCATATGCATAATCACCTTAAAAATTTTTAAGTGATTTATAAAACAAATTCATTTTATAAATGTGTTAAAAGGTTTTCAAATTATTATGCTTAGGCACTTAAATATTTTGCATTATTGAACAAATGATGAAAATTTATTAAAAATTTTCACCTTATAAATATTCGAAAATGTCGAATTATTATAACACAAAAAAACGGTTTCTCGAATAATTTGAAAACCGCCCTTAGTCAAAAGACGGTTTAAAAAACCCGAAAATATAGAAAAAAATGGTTTATCGAATAACTCGGAAACTGGTTTTGACAACTCTAGATAAGAAGTATTGTTTTCAACTGTGTTTTGCTAACTCGTTTTACATTAGTGCCAAATAGGTCAGAATTCCTAAACACTGTTTTGAAATCTACAATTTTAAATTTTTTAAAATTTTTTTAAAGAAATTTTAAAATATTGCAGATAACAGAATTATTGCTATGGGGAAGTTCATTGAAATTTATCCAGCAAACTCTCTCTATGCAGTTTTTCCCTATTTGAATAAATTTTTTTTAATAGATCTCAAAAATCAATTTATATATAATTTAAAAAAAAAAACTTAAAATTCTATGTAGAGAATTATCATACCAAAAATACAAAATTTTAATATTGGAAAAATCATGATTAGTTCCTGAGATAGAGCATATCAAAATTTGAACTTTAATACCAGATTTTTCGGCTAGGGGGCGTTGCAAATGACAACATTAAATTAAAATACTTTCCTTATCCATGTTTCTTCGAACTTTGGTCGGAAAAGGATAAACACACAAAATAAAACAAAAAATTGGGAACTCTCATTCTTTTGCAAAGTACGAGAGGGAGTGGTGTCAAAAACAACACAACAAAACTAAACCCAAAAATCCGAAGTTTTAGTTCGCTGAACACAATTTTACGTCTATAAGTTGCGTGAATTGATGACTGATTTTCAAAGTAAATCTGAATAATTTCTCAGGGTGTTCAAGCGGCAGAGTATACTGATCATAAATGTCAAAAAGTGAGCGCAATATGTCAGTTCGTTTGACAGTTAACCCTTTCGTAAGTTCTATCGGGCTTAAAAACACCCTTCATACAGACACCTCAAGTATCCCGTTCTAGTATTTCCCCACCAGGTCTCAGTTGCTAATGCCAGAAAATTAAAGCTCGGAAAAAATCACTAAACTTTTGCTAAGGAAGTTTTTCGATAAACCCAGCTGAATTTTTTTTTATTTTTTTGATTGCCGAACGTAGGGGCCGGCTTTAAAAATTTTTATTCAATTGGATTTTTCCTCTATAGCAGAACCCTGGTCTCCTCGAGGCAAAAAAATCGATATATCACACTTTAAAATCCGACTGTATCTGCCGAAGCTATAACGAAAAATTGAAAAAGGCGACCCCTACGTTCGGCAAAAAAAATTTTTTTTTGGTATTGTCTTGCAAAAATACTTTATATTTGAGGGTATACCGCGAACTTTTTTTTCCCTGTTAGGTGGTACGGTCTAATATAAAGGGTGGCCCAACCAAAACGATGTTAATTGTAATAAAGCAAAAAGTTTTCAGAGAATTATCTTAAATTTTTTTTTATGATAGAATGATCACTGACAATTATGTGTAAAACAAAATATTGGCCAAATGCTCGCCACGGCTTTGGTTTTTCAATGACTCTGAGACATATTTGAGGTTCAATGTCGTTAAAGTGCCGAATTATCTCATACTTTAGCTCTTGAATTGTTCTTGGCTTATTAGCGTACACTTTTTCTTTTAAATATCCCCAAAGAAAGAAGTCCAACGGTGTCAAATCACATGATCGTGGCGGCCAAATAACATCGCCACGATGAGAGATAACACGGCCATTAAATTTCTCGCACAATAGAGCCATTTTATATATATATAGTATAGTATAGTATAGTATAGTATAGTATAGTATAGTATAGTATAGTATAGTATAGTATAGTATAGTATAGTATAGTATAGTATAGTATAGTATAGTATAGTATAGTATAGTATAGTATAGTATAGTATAGTATAGTATAGTATAGTATAGTATAGTATAGTATAGTATAGTATAGTATAGTATAGTATAGTATAGTATAGTATAGTATAGTATAGTATAGTATAGTATAGTATAGTATAGTATAGTATAGTATAGTATAGTATAGTATAGTATAGTATAGTATAGTATAGTATAGTATAGTATAGTATAGTATAGTATAGTATAGTATAGTATAGTATAGTATAGTATAGTATAGTATAGTATAGTATAGTATAGTATAGTATAGTATAGTATAGTATAGTATAGTATAGTATAGTATAGTATAGTATAGTATAGTATAGTATAGTATAGTATAGTATAGTATAGTATAGTATAGTATAGTATAGTATAGTATAGTATAGTATAGTATAGTATAGTATAGTATAGTATAGTATAGTATAGTATAGTATAGTATAGTATAGTATAGTATAGTATAGTATAGTATAGTATAGTATAGTATAGTATAGTATAGTATAGTATAGTATAGTATAGTATAGTATAGTATAGTATAGTATAGTATAGTATAGTATAGTATAGTATAGTATAGTATAGTATAGTATAGTATAGTATAGTATAGTATAGTATAGTATAGTATAGTATAGTATAGTATAGTATAGTATAGTATAGTATAGTATAGTATAGTATAGTATAGTATAGTATAGTATAGTATAGTATAGTATAGTATAGTATAGTATAGTATAGTATAGTATAGTATAGTATAGTATAGTATAGTATAGTATAGTATAGTATAGTATAGTATAGTATAGTATAGTATAGTATAGTATAGTATAGTATAGTATAGTATAGTATAGTATAGTATAGTATAGTATAGTATAGTATAGTATAGTATAGTATAGTATAGTATAGTATAGTATAGTATAGTATAGTATAGTATAGTATAGTATAGTATAGTATAGTATAGTATAGTATAGTATAGTATAGTATAGTATAGTATAGTATAGTATAGTATAGTATAGTATAGTATAGTATAGTATAGTATAGTATAGTATAGTATAGTATAGTATAGTATAGTATAGTATAGTATAGTATAGTATAGTATAGTATAGTATAGTATAGTATAGTATAGTATAGTATAGTATAGTATAGTATAGTATAGTATAGTATAGTATAGTATAGTATAGTATAGTATAGTATAGTATAGTATAGTATAGTATAGTATAGTATAGTATAGTATAGTATAGTATAGTATAGTATAGTATAGTATAGTATAGTATAGTATAGTGTATATATAGTACAGAGCCTCAATTTTTGGCCACAAGAAGTCCGTTATCATCTCGCGATAGCGAACACCGACGACACTATTGCGAACAACAGCAGAACCGCAGAACGAACTGGGCGAGCATGTAGGTACAGGTATTTCCAAATTTCCTACAGATCCGGTTTGCTGAAATTTGCGCACAATTCTCCCGATTGTGGATACATTTGGTCGATTATGCTGACGAAAGAAGTACACGAAATGCATTTTGATTTGAACGCCTATTTTTGTAAAAGGCTTCAACAATCTTAACACGCTGCTCAATTATGTACCTCTCCATGGTTGAATTTGGCAAACACTGAAACAAAGAAATGTAAAATTAAATTGGGCAAAAAACTTGACGTTAAGCTGTGACTCACAATCGACTCACGTCGCACAGTGCTTCGTCCCCATATAGCAAATCGGCAAAATTGGAGGAGTTATCGTAGAAGAAGGAAATTCGGTGTGCTGGTTCAGAACATGTAAATTATGAAAAATTCGAAGTTTCAGCAAAATCGGTGCAAGGACATGACTACCTCCAATACATTCTTAATCTAAAATTTTTAATTTTAGCTACAATTATAAACAGAATAAGGCGAAAATTGGTTACTGCCGGTCAAATTGTGTCCCTTAACGCAGTGGTTAATTTTGTTTCATTCAGGGCAAGGACATGACTTCCTCCCATATATCCTTTTTTAAAAAAACTATAATTTGGCTACATTTATGATCAGAGTGCACCTAAAACTTAAAATAGTTCCTAAAATAATACTTTTTAGCTCTTTGGCAAATTTTGTTTCATTCGGTGTAAGGACATGACTACCTCCCATATATCCTTTTTCTCAAAAACTATATTTTGGCCAGATTTAAGATCAGAATGCAGTAGAAACTTACAATAGTTTATAAAATTATACTTTTTATCTCTGTGGTAAATTTTGTTTCATTCGGTGCAAGGATATGACTATCTCCCATATATCCTTTTTCTCATTCATTATCAATTTTAAGGGCGCCAAAAACGGTCAGTATTATTGCTCAATTTTTACAGGTTTTTTTATGGTGCAATGTTATTTTATTTTAGCAAAACCTTCAATATGACACACACATGGTCAAAAATATTGGTAACTTGCTAAAATTTAGTGAAAACAATTTTTGACAAAATAATCAATTTTCATAGAATATTCTGGAAAGGAGTCGCTCCCCACACAAAACCCGAATTATCATTTTTTCAATTTATTATTTTTCTTTAGTAATAACTATTATATTACAAAAATAGCTTTTAACATTTCCAAATTGTGTATTTTAAAAAAAATTTGACAAATAAATAAAAAAAGCCGGTTTTCTATTAAATTTATAGGCATTTCGGTTCTAGGTTAAAGCGGATTAATGATATTCAGCGAAACCAAAATTCCGTATATTAATAATTTTAAGTATATTTAATGAAAATTTTAAATAAAAAAACTAGTGTTTGCAAAAAATTCGAATTTTGTGAATTTTTAATTGATATGCTACTTTCTTTTTCAAAAATGGGCCATTTTCGGCCGCAATTCAGGACGGGTTAAAGTTTTATAAAAAAAAATTTAATTCTTCAATTTTGAACCTGATGAAAACTTGGCTGTGTAATGAATGGAAATCGATAAATCGTATTTTAAGGGACAGCATATACATCTACATACATACATATATATCTACGTCAAATTGAAAAATTGGGATATGTAGAAAAAGTTAAAAATTTAAAATTTGCGGTTCGAAATTTTAATTTTTTTTTACAGAAAATTTACATCGTAATAGACTATCTAAATTGTAAAAAAAAATACACCTTATTTTGTAATTCTTTTTTTTTTTTAATTTCACTAAACTTTATAAAATTTTATGTTTTCCGCAAAAAAAGTGTTATTACTTAAAATTTTTTTTTAAGTTTCTTGAATTTTTTTTTATTTTTACACCACATTAAAACGAAGCTTGTGTTTCAATTTTCAAGTTCTTTTTTTTAAAAAACGTTATTATTTTAATTTTTGGTGGTACCTTAAAATTTAGCTCTTTCTAACTTTGTTAAAACTCAGTTAAAAGGGTTTGGAAAAAGTATAAAATTTTTAAATTTGCGGTTAAAAAAAACAATTTTTTTTTTCAAATTCTATTAAAGAGCTTGCAGATGTCCTAAAAACATAAATAAAAAAAGTCGTTCTTCCATTTTATTTTTTTTACCACACTTAAGCAACTTTGGGGTTTCCAGTCAAAAAATGTCTAAAGTTTTCGATGCCACCAAATATTATTCTATAAAAAATGTTCACTTAAAATAATTTCTGCTTATTCCGAATATAGTGAGTAACAAAACCACCGTGTTTCAAAGAATTATCTTTAAAAATTAATTTTTGGCAATTTTTTTTGTAAAGCAGTTAAAATTAGTACCTAATTTCGTAAAACTTTTGGGTGAAGTGAAGGGAATTTTCAATGTAAATGACTTTTGTAACAAAAACAATTTCTATAGAAATAACGCAACACTTCACCGAAGTGTTTTAGAAAATTACCACCTTAGATTTTCGTTTAACTATTTTAGCTCAAAATTTGGTTGACTTTAGCGCCCTCTGTTGTTAATAAAAAGAGGAGATACTGAATTCCTCTTTCATATTTATTTATGGTATTATGTCACCTCTTCAAAAATTTATAAGTCACTAAAGTTCCGCATACATTTTTTATTTTTAATTTTGCCGATGGGACAAAGCACTGTGCGTCGTCCCCTGACGATTTCCTTAGGCAAGAATGAAATCCGGATAGGGACAACGGATTATTTTTTTACAATTTGTTAAATACGTTTGGGATTTTAGCATATTTAATTCCTTTAATGCAATTAATGTATATCCCGATAAAATAAAATTAAAAGAACTAATATGCAAGTGCTTGTGCAAATTTAAATGTTACTGACACTTTAGAAAACATTGTTTTCTATTGTTGTTTATACATGAATGGATGTCACTACATTGCTAGATCTGTCAAAACAACAGAGTAGTACATTGGGAGATGACAAAGCAAATTGTGAAATTGTGGGATTTTAGCATATTTAATTCCTTTAATGCAAGAATGAAATCCGGATGGGGACATGCCTGCAACGGATTATTTTTTCACAATTTGTTAAATACGTTTGGGATTTTAGCATATTTAATTCATTTAATCGTGCATTAATATTGGACCACCCTTTATATAAAAGAAGATGCTATTACATATAACACAATTATTTTTTATATTTTTCATTTAAATTTAGCCCATTTTTCAGATCTACTATTTACATCTTACTAAATACCCAAATATAATGCTGAATCTAATTTTGGATCAAAATAGTTCGAAGTTTATGCCAAAGATCAGCTAGATAGTATCAAATTGGATATAATTAGATATTGCGCCAGATCATTTTTTTTACTCGGGAGTGCTTGATTCTTTGTACTACTGGCAATTTTTGTGTGGGCTCCTTATCAAAAATATAAGTAGGTATCTAGACGTATGAGTTATTTTGATCAAGTTGTTACACTAGGCGTATGAGTGATTATTATTTACTTTAAATTACACAGTACGTATGAGTATCAGAAAAATCAGCAAAAGTTTTTGTCTTTTCTTTTTAGGAAATACTTAAAGACCAACTTTAGCAAAAACTTTCAACAATACTTACATAACTAAGAATACAGCTTTTAGTAGTGAGATGATGATTGTTTACAAAATATTAAAGAAAAACTTTAACATCTCAATAAACTCCCAAAAATACAAGAAGAAAAAAAATGTTAACAAGTTGTAAGCAACAAGTAGAAGAAACTTTTTACAACAATACTACAATACAATCACTTGATGAAAATTCTTAGAGAAAGTAAAATTTTAAGAAAAAATGTAATAAGAGCAACATCAGCAGAGGGTGGGTGTAGTTTTAAAGAATGCACTTGTTGAATATATATAATACATACAGTATATATGTACGTATGTACTTAGATGTAGGTATATACCGGAAAGAAAACTATATATGCATCACAGCATGTACTAGTTTTCTATACAGGCAACAAGTGTCAGGAGTTGGAGAACTACACCAAAAAATATAAGAGGAACAAAAGCTGGAAATAACAGCAAAATTTCACGCGCAGGTATACATCTATTGTTACATTTATATATAAAAACAAGCAACAGTTTATTTTGTTGTTTGCACTTTTTTTGTTGTTTGCAAATAATAACTTTTTTAAGGACTTTTTCGGGAAATGGTAGGACAGTTAGGTGGCTAAAACTAGCAAAATGTTTAGTATAGTTCAGTATATTATGGTGTGAACACCTTCCTATACAAACACATAGCATCTCTGTATTAACATATGGTAAATATTTATTAACATTTATACACACACATAAATACTTACGCCTTATTTTCGAATGAAAAAATATTTTCATGAATTCAACAGGTATTTTTGAATTAGAGATTAGAGAATTGTTATAATAAATAATAGTAATGAAGCTGTTGCTAATACTACTTGGCTATGATGATAATTATGATGTTGGATGCGATGATAGAAATGTTTATGGTGGTAGTTATTCTATTATTGTGTTGCTTTCATTGTATATAATATGAAAGGAATGTCATTAATAATAAATCGCGAACACTGTACATACGTTTCACTCATTGCCCAAAGAACTGATACGTCATATTAATAATTCTTATTATACGAAATATATTTACTATTACATGGAAGTTCCTCTGTACATTTGACCAAAAGCATTTGCTTTTACACACAGAAAACAGATTCGTAGTTCCAACCGAATTTTTCGCCAACCGAATTTTTGTAGTTCCAGGTACAATCACTTTTATTTATTTTTAATACCATTGTAACTACCGAAATTTATTTACAATTTTTGAATTTTTGTTGTGTTAGTAAAAACACGTTCCACAAAATTTATTTAAAAATTAAATTTTTTTTATGTCGCTAACTGGAATCGAACCGGCGACCCTCCGCTTGTCAGCCCATTGCTTTTCCTCTAAGCTAAGATCTTTTTAATTTTTTTTAGTCAAATTTCAAATTTGAATTTCTTCAGGTTGTATGAAACGAAAAAATATGATATATTCCAAAATTTTATTATGATAAATAAAATTTCTGTTCCTTGTCTCAATATATTATTAGAATTACCAAAATAATGGAAATTAATAGTTAAAGCTAAATAAAAATTTTAAATTGATTGGAAAAACTAATACTTTGGATAGAGTGATCGATTTTATTGAAACACAAGTGATACTAGATTTTTGCAGCCGATATTTTATTCAAATGGCTAAATCTTCGATGAATTGGTGATTGTTGGTATTGAAGTTAATGTGGAAATTGGTATTTTTTCAATATTGGTTAGAAAAGCCAAAATTTTCGATAATGTGACAGTGTTTTGGTTCATCATATATATTTTCTGTTCACAAATAAATATAACTTTCCTGATGATGAATTCTAAATAACTACAATTAAAATTATTGAATAATGAAAAAATTTCGTTGGTTCCGATAGAATTCCAACCAATTTATTTTCTGTGTGTACTTAGAAACAAAAAAGAGAAAAATATATGTTCAAAACGTGCATAAAAAATGCATATTTAACAGTATGTGTATTTAATAAAAATGCTGAAAAATGTGCACCAATAATTTAGAATGACATTAAAAGTACCAATTTTTTTCTGACCATCTATTGTATATACGAGACTAGCGGGCAACGCCTGTTGCTATATTGTTAGTGTACCTTTAAGTTTATTTAATTTCAGTTATTGTGGAAGTATTATTTGCATAGTTCAAGTGAATTCCAAAATTCTGGTAGAACGTTAACTTCATCGGTTTCTTCTACCGCTTTATATTGAAAGCCCAAAACCTCGTTACTGGTTGTTTTAAATATCGGAATATATTTAGAAGAAATTGTATTTTTATTCTAAGGTTCTCTCTTTCAATAAATTTGTTTAACCTTTATGAAGAGTACGTTTTAATGTTAAGATTTGTGGCTTAAAGAGTTTGCAGAAGTAATTAATGGGGAATGTTTCCCTTTTTTCCTCCCTGTAAAAATTCCCAAATATATAAAATTCCTCCATGAGTGTCTATGTTAAGGGTAGAGTCCCATAAAAAATTTTAATAACCGAAGTCTCGGTGCCTAGTGTTCCAATGCCACTCTATACGCGTTCGAACATATTGTTTCCCCGTTCCATTCCATTGCGTTCCCCGTTCCATTCCATTTCGTTCCCATTGCCTAGTCCTTAAATTCCACTCATTTCCTGTTCCATTTCGTTTCCCAATTTTAGTGTTCCAATTACACTCGTGCTTATATTTCAGGTCTCTTTCTCCCCGTTTGTACCCAATTTTTACCATGTTCCATCTTCGGTGGATTAGCACACATTACAGGGAACACATATTTATAATTTCAGGTCTCTAGACAAAGGCATAGGGGTAGGCTATCAAGGAGAACTTTTTCCCCTCCCCGCACTCCCCGAAAATTCCGTCTTTGCGGATGTCTATGACAGAGGAAAACTTACACACGAAGTTTCAACTTTCTAGTTTTAGCGGTTTTGTGCAGGCCTTCGTGGGGGAAATTTTACCTTATTTGCCACTTTCCGTACGAATTTTCCAAAAACTGCACTTATGGTACGACATATACCGATTGCGCTAGAAATATGAAAGTCTTCTCCTTGACAGCCTGAACAAACCTCTCGACCCAGGAAATTGAAGTTTTGTATCACAGTTCGTCCTCCGGTGTTGACATCCGCCAATATGCACTTAAGTGGAAATATACACTAAAACCCCAAAAAGATAAACTAATAATCCAAAAATAAACGTTTGTAACGAAAATTTCACTTTAAATTTATCGATTTTTAAAAATCATATTTATTACTCGGGATCATAGACCAATTACACTGCATGACACTGAAAAAAGATCTGAACATCAGTTCTATATATCTCGGATATGCTGATTACAATGGTGTACTTTATTTTTCGATCAATGGTACAGATTTTTCGCTAAATGTCTTCAAAGTTTGGCGGTTGTCCATTCAGTTTTTTATATAAAAAAATTTTCAAATTCAATTAATATGAACTTTTTTGTGCTAAAATGTAAGCACATGACCTGTGGCCATATTTACGATATAAATGCGATGTGCTTATCTTGATATTTAAACCACTACTTAGCGTTTTATATAGGTTTTTATGGTTTTTTGCTATTTCAGCGATTTCAGTCGCCGAATATACAATCGATCTCAATAAATGTAATGCCTTAGTAAGGAAGCAATTAAAAAGAAAATATTTCAATAAAAAAATGAATTCATCTATAGCGGTCTATACCTTAAAATCGCGATTTTCAAAAATTTTGTATGGCAGCATAGCTTTCCAAAATGTCCCCAATATCTTGATGTTAGCCTACTAGTTAAGTGCTGCGTTAAGGTTGGTAAATTCGTCTTTTTCTTTAAGAAAATATGCAATTTAATAGAAAATATGCACTTAAAACCAAAGTATGCAAAAATATGCATTTATAATAAAATATGAAAAAATATGCAACAACAAATCGATGCCATTTTGTTGCAAATTCTTTGATTCGGAAAAGTATTTGGTCAAACTCATTTTTCGATAAATGACTACAAACATCTATTTGCATGAAAGTCGTGGCCTGGTGATCATCTAAACCTGCTTTTTGTGAAATTGAAATTTTGTCATGCTGAGTTGCTACTCATCTAGTCCACAAGTGTTTTGGAGCATTTTGTTTGTGCAGCAGTTTATAGTGTTAACCAAACCTAATCAGAATGCTAACTACGAGTTCTGTGTCGGTGAAATAACCACATTTTTAACAAATTTTTGTTGACTCAATAATTTAAAACTAAACAAACATTGATATCGTATAAGGTACTATTAACAAATATGTACTACATATTTAAGATTTTTTTTCTGAATATCAATAAACTATAAGTAATATGTTATTTCTTGATTCTTTAGTTTCTTATGTTTTCTATTTTATTTTTTTCAAAATAGCCCCACCCAAAAAGAAAGAAAACAACAAAATAATTCAATGTGCATTTTTACGTATTTCCGTTTTCATTCTTTTTTACTGTTGTTAGTTTTTCTTTTACTCTTATTACTAGAAGCTTATCTTCTTCTATTTCCTCATTTTTCTCAATATATTTTAGCAATATTAAATTTTTATTACCCTGTGTCTTCAAACGCAATAAATCATAGCAAGTAAGTGTCAAAAATGATTTCAACTCAAACAATAGTAAAAGGCGAAAAGTTAAATAGCACTATGTAACAAAATGATGGGCAAAGGGTTTGGCGCTGTGTGGGTACAGTCAAGTTAAATAGCCGTTTAAAGCTTTCATTTTGTTGGCCAACACTATATGCAATAAGATGCAAAATACAGTATTAAAGTTCTTTAGAGCTTAATTCTGAATTGGGATTTTCACAACAAAATTTTATCACAATTTTTTTCTGCCTCGTCGGAATGAACTTCAACTGGAAAGTACTATCACCAGAAATGTATTTCTTGGTTATGGATTTGGAATGCCTCATAAAAATATTACGACAAATATCAAAATCTTCGATCGAGCTGTTTTTGCAAAAATTTCAATTAATAATCAAGAAAAATATTTCTGGCGATCGCACCTTAAAGTTAAAGTACACTCAAATAAAAAAGTTTGTAAAAAAATTTGTAAACAGTTTCCAATCGGACTATACCATTTTTATACTGATTATTAGTACACTTTTTATTTTTAGTAATAATTTTTGCTATTCTCTTATTACAAATTACGGATTTCTTTTACTAATTTTCGCTGCTGATTTCAGAAAAACATTTTACTAATTTTTTAAAACCGAGTGCTAAATTTAGCAGAAAAATATACTAATTTAAAAATATTTTTTTTTGATTTTTTACAATTCTTGTTTAGTTTATATTTGTTACTATTGATATATTCTTAGATTAGAAAAAACACCCAGAAAATTTTATTGCATCACCAATGCATAACGGTAATAACTACAGGACCGTTTGCAATTTTGACTCCAAATTTAAAGTACGATGAAGTAATTATACGCTTGTTACAATCAGTGTTGCCACCAGTAAAGCAAAAAAATACACAGCCGTAGGTCAAAAATTATCGAAAACTGTATGAAATAACACAAAAAATTAATATTATTTTTATTAGTTTAAAATAATCGTTATTTTTATAAAAAAAAATAATACATGCACATATGTATGTGGCCCTTTGGACTCTCCTGCGCACAGTGGGCCAGAATCAAAATACAATAATTTGGAAATAATACCGGCTGGCTACGTTGCTGTGAAATTTCACACTGTCAGAGAGCTTAAGTTTTGAGGCTTGAAACCATAGACCGAACGGGATCTGTGCCACTCAGCTCCAAAGAAAGGCACCACTAAAATGTGAACATTTTTAAAGCTTGCAATTTTTCAATTTATCAACAGATTTTAAAGATGTAAAAAAAAACTATCATTGGTAGAAAGTTAGCAAATGATGTTTGAATTACATTCTACCAATATGTTCTTAATTTGTAGAAAATCTGTTAATATTTAGACACAGGTTACCTACAAAGGTCTTATAAATCAATTATGGAGTGCCATTTATAGTAAAAATAGCCTTTGCATATTAACTAAGACTGAATTAATGATTTATTTAAAAGAAATTTTGATTAAGTGGGGCACTGTATTTTGATTGAGTGGGGCACTGTGCTGCCGTAAGAAAATTATTATCTGATCAAATCCCTCAAATTTCTCACTTATGAGAAAGTCACAATCATAATAAAACCAAATTTCTTTTGCTTAATTTCAAATTGTCTTGCCACCCAAGACAAAAATATTTATTTATTTTGCATTCAGTTTAACAAATATTTTTCAAAAAATAACATAATATTGAGTTTATATACAAATAATATAAAAAAACTACTCTTTTGAATTCCCCCAACTAAATTGGGTTTCGCGTAGAACAAATTTACAAAAATAATTAACCAGAAATTTAAAATTTGTGCAAGATGTTATAAAAATAAACTTATTTTATCAACTGTGGGACTTGAAAGTATGGAATTAAGTAAACTTTTTAGTAAACAGCGAAATTACACAAAAACTACACAAAAATGCCATTATTCAAAAATTATCCAAGGAATGTGTAAACAGTCCCGTTTTTGAATAATTATTCAAAAAGTGGCAACACTGGTTACAATCGAAAGGAATAATTTTTTTTTTAGATTTTAAAGTTTTTTTATTTTTTAGTACAATTTTTTGCTAATTTCAGCAGATTGATTTTAAATTACAGTTTACTGAAATTTAGTAGCTGAAACTAATTATTTATATTAATTTCATTGTACTAAAATTGTGATATTTAGTAAGTTTTTTAACTGATTTTAGCAAATCGATTTTGAATTGCATTTTACATAAATTTTAATAAAATTTAGTAGCGGCTACTAAATTTTTTACTAATTTTATTGTACTACAGATCAGCAGACATGTGTTGCTAAAATTAACAAAAAAAAATACTGGTGGCCTCAAAACAGTTAAATTTCCCGTAATAACAGCAAAATTTTCAGTAGCCATTACAGACTTTTTTGGTTGAGTGTACACTTTGGATGAGGCGTGGGCATGCCACAGCTACAACATTGTACATCCAAGTCTGTTACCGGGTCTGCCTATCAGCCAATGACCAGTCAGCACTGCATTCAGTCTTGAGGCGTGAATAATACAACGTTTTATTCAATAAATTATAACGGTTTTAAGAATGTGGATTATTTTTTACTGAACATTTCATAGACCGACAATTCTTTCAATGTTGAACAGCATATTAGAAAACTGTTGTCGGTCAAGGCCGACAATCTGTTTAAATTTTCATATATGTATTGTAATGTCTGATTCTAAAATTTTAATTCGTTTAATGTCTAATAATCTGACCAATATGGACTATTTACATAGAATTTTTTTCAGATTATAATACGATAACAGTCAAATACCGAGGTATTAAGGGAATCCGAAATTTAAGGTTGATTGGATGTTTAAAAGAAATAAGTTTGGGTTTTACGATCGAATTTAGAGCCACTCAGAATTATTTATAGAATTTTCATTATAAGTAGGGCATACACGGTCAATATTATTGATCAATTTTTCAAAAATCAACCAATCAGAACATTTTATTTTTAAATACTTGTTTCTGATTGGTTGATTTTAAAAACATTGATCAATAATATTGAACGTGTATGCTTGCCTTTTTAGAAACTTATATCAAATTCATTATAAGTTTTAAAGTATAAAATATTTTAGACATTCATTAATCGCTTTAATAAAAATTATTTTAAAAACATATTTTTTTTTAACAATATTAATTTCAATGTATTGTTAGTCTCTCCAATATTGAATTCTTTAAATTATTTTATATACATACATTCGTACTAAATCCAATAGCTGCTATGAATTGTGGATTTTTCTTCAAACACATTGCATGACAAACGATACTGGTTGTATCGTATTGTATTATAAGAGTCGTATACTAAAATCATGAATAAGTGTCTCAATGTGTCCAATTATGTTCATTTTAAAACCGTAATCATAATAAAAATGTAAACTGCCACACGTTGGCCTTGTACATTGACAACGAACAACGAAATAATGCAGCAACAACAGCGGCAACAATGATTGAATATAAAATCAGCCAACAACAATAACTACAAAAGTAACTGCAACAGCAGCAACAATGATTTCTATATAGCGGCAGTAACACAGTCACAAAACCTAAATAAGCAACTTTAGTTATAACAACAACAACAACAACATCAAATGCTATTGGCACCAGCAATAACAAAAGCAACTTGTTGACTTGTGCGACATTTACACGGAAGCATTGTTGAAAGTCTGTTTCCACTAATATGAAATAATAACTTCGAACAAAAAGTGTATGTTCAATAGTACATTCGAATTAAATTGACAATTTTTAAAATAATTATGTAAACAAAAGTTGTTTAAATATTAAAAAAAAAAATCATGAACAAATTTCATGATTTTTTACTGCCCCACCCAATTGGACAAATTGTTCCCATCTGAAATAAGCACTTTATTTGGGGTTTCTCAATATTGTAAAAAACCATTAGAATTTGAAGTCTTTGGCATACAAAAAAGTCCGGAAAATCTATAGGGGTCTCAGTTGCAATTTACACAATTCAACAAATTGTACGTTTTCGAAGAATCTCCTCTAGTGATGCATATTTTATAATAAACTACTAAATAAAAAAGTAATAAAATCAAAAGAGCTGGTTACAGAAAGCCTAATACTGCATTAGCATATGTTCTATTTATGTTATTCTTTTTCTGTGGAGTTTGATCTAATACTCTTTACTTCAAACTAAATCTTTTCTTAAATCTTAGATTTTTTACTGCAAACTAAAACAGAACTTGTTCTGGGACTGTGAACTCTTAGATTGCGACTTTCAGGAATCAGTGCTAGAACCTGTTCCATCGAACTGGCGTTAAAAGAAACCTTTTTGGAGTAGATTCAGAGGTTCTAAAAAAATTTACTGAGTCATTATCCACAACGAAAAATGTGACTATAGCACATTTTGCAATATAACAAGTCTCTTAGAATTTAACGGAAAGGGTGACGAGGCCTTTGAATACTAGCTTTGTAGCTGTCCGGCCTTTGCTAGCATTAGGGTCGAACACTTATCTGGTAACAATAATCCAACCTTTCGTAAATTTCGTCAAAAGAAGTTCGAGAAATAGATATGGATGGGAGTCACCGCGGCATGCGAGCGCGCAACAAGCCAACTTTCTGGAATAAGCAGAATGCATATGAATTGATTGTGAAAAGTATCTTCACTTCTGATTCCTCTTTTTTAACATTAGCCAATCTAACGCATATACATTAGACCGGCTCACGAAAAAAGTGCCCCCCTCAAAATAAACCTTGGTTTGTTTTATGATGATTCCCAAAATATATCGGGTCTAGCAACGAGATCTCACGAGCTGGTCCATTTTTAAAAAAGGTATTTTTTTTAGTTTTTGTAAGAAATTTGCATTTTAGCTGTAGACAACATACTCAATATGGGTATCTTTTTTTTAGGCGCGTATATATAACATGTTCAAGCGTATCCAGACATGTCCTGTTTTCAAGGATATTCTATAAAAAATTAAATTTTTTACTCTTTTGTGCGGAGAGGTTTGTTATTGAAATTTCAAACTTACATATTATAATCTGTAGTCGATTTAAGTGAACACGTGTTTCAGATTTTTTTTTGAAATTCGCGATTTTTTGGTAACATTTTTGAGTTACTGCAATCTGCATTTGAATTCAATACCTAGTTGATGTAAGATAAAAATGCAACTTAAAAGAAAATAATCCAGCACGCGCTTTTTTTTGCGGAATATCTTTTTCCCGAAAAAACTTTCTAAAAAATTTTAATAATAATTTTAATTTAGTTTCTAGTAGATGTAAGGATAAAAATGCAACTTAACAGGAAAAAACCCAACACGCGCTTTTTTTGGCGGAATATCTTTTTTTTCGCGAAAAAAGTTTATTATAAAATTTTATTTAGGGTCAGCATATATTTAGATTTTTCTTAAAAAAATTACAGACGCGCGTATTTCATAAAATTTTTTTATTGAATTGGGGAAACTCCAAATTTAATCAAAATTTGGTCCAGAGCACCACGAAAAATGTATTAAATTAGCAAAATTCAAAAATATATCCACTTAGCGATTATTTACTTATCAAAAGGAAAGTTTTTATATCCATATTGCTCTATTTTAAACATATTTTCTCCACCATAGTAAATTTCTGATAAAACGCGAACAATCGCGAATTTCAAAAAAACCTGAAACACGTGTTCACTTAAATCGACTAGAGATTAAGATATGTAAGATTGACATTTAAATCACCAAATTCTTCATACAAAAGAGTCAAAAACTTGTTTTTTTGAAGAATATCCTTGCAAACAGGACATTTCTAGGAATAATTGAGCATGTTATATATACTGCTGGACGTGCCTCAAAAAAACCTTTCATATGATACCAATGTTGTGTATATTGTCTTTAGATAAATACCAAAATTCTGGCAAAAACTAAAAAAAAACCATTTTAAAAACGGTCCAGCTCATGAGATCTCATTCCTAGACCCGAAATATTTTGGGAATCATCATAAAACAAACCAAGGTTTATTTTGAGGGGGGCACTTTTTGTTGCTTTTTTTCTGTCCATATAAGGTGAGTCGGTCTAATATACATAGTCAATGCGAAATAGGGTTGGCAGATTCAAAGTTGCAAAATGCTTGACAATCACCAAAAAAAATCTTGATTTTGAAAAAAAATCTTGACAATTTTTTAATCCTCTAATGCCCAAGACCGCCAAAAGGCGGTCTTCAGATTTTAAATAGTTTTTGGCTAAATGACAATATTTATTAAACAAGTTGTCTTACATCTATAGAGAACTTAATTACCTACTATATTTGCCTTCAAACTTTTTTTGTATAAGGAATGTTTTTCAAGCGAGAAGCATGTAAAGTGAAAATTTAGAAAATTTGAAAAAATTAACTTTTTAAGACAGAAAAAAATATTTGAAAAATTGCCAAAAATACATTTACTAACTGGCGTACATTACTAATAATAACAAAGCTAGCTTAGAGTCTCTATTTATAAAATCAGTTAAAAATTTTTCTCCAGGACTCACAGGATAACGCCAGGATACGTTTCTCTCAAACCAAAAACTAGCTAACAGATTTTCTTGAAATTAAATACAGATTATATACTCAAAGGTAGTAGGAAGCAGTATTAATTTCGTCAACATTTATTGATGTTTAGTGCCAAATTCGCCAAATTTCGTAATTTTCAAAAAGCGAAAATCGCCATAACTTTTGAAAAGACAGCAATTGATGAACAATTTTCGGTACGTAACTATATTTTATTGATAGTGTTATTTACAGCAAAAACCGAAATTATTTGACTACTGGGTTTTAAGATACGTGTTCAACTTTTGTTTCGCTATATCGCCTAAATAAAAATTTTAATATTTGTTCCATAGTAGATTTTCAATGCCAAATATATGGTTTAAATATTATTGTAATCAGAAGAAAGAGCATTAGAGGGTTAATTTGCCACATATATTTATTATTTTTAGATACAGTATTAACTAATTATGTACCGTCAGAAGACAGGAAAGTTTTGAAAACTATCATAAAAATTTATTCTTATTAATAGCTCGAATTTAATTAGATCGAATGACATACTATTCCTGTCGTTGGAATACAAATTACACAGTACAACACTAAAAACGCATCGGGCATGCGGCATATCAATTCTGATAGACTTTATGATGAATATCACGAATGTGAACACCAAATTTCAAAATTAGCTCTAGTTTTTGAAATATTGGCAAATTTAACTTTTAGCAAAAAAATATTTTTTTTTGCTAAAATTTCTTATTTATTCATATTAAACCACGGATCATTTTAAATATGGTTTAAAAATATAGACTTTGGGCTTTTAGAAACATATCAACTTATTTTGATTAGGTAAAGGATCTTGGATATAATTGCAATTAAAGTGAAAACTTCACTTATTTTCCTATTTTGCAAATCTAGTAAAATCCCTAAATCGGATTTGCAAAATCTTTACTTATGACGTAAATTCATATTCCACTAAATTCCTTTTATCAAAAGAATCACAACTTCTGCACAAACATTTGCAGAAAATTCAATTTGAAATACACATTTTACATCTTTTTTTATTTCAAGAAAATTTAAATGAATTTACTATGGCAAAAGGAAATTAAGTAGGTACATTTTTGAACATGCATATTTTAAAATCGTTATTTTCTCGAAATTTGAACTTCAATTATCTAAAACTTTGTTGAAATTGATTCGAAAATATATGTTTTATATTTCTGAATGATTTTATGTGGGTTTTATATTTGTCACAGACTCCTTAATTTTTAGATATTAAAAAAGTCAGTCTTTTTCAGGTTTACTTAACTTAAAACTAAAACAGAAAATGCGATTTTTTTGGTAAATTAAGTAATATTAGATATTGCTTTCATCGCAGATTATTTATTAACGAAATCGTGAAAAATATATAGGGAATATTATCGCAGCAAAACGTGCAATATATCAAATTAAAGGGCATATTACATCATTTTAAAATGTTGCAAAAAATAGCGTTATTACTTTCAGTTTTATATTTTTTTGCAAAAAGTTTATTAAAAAATTTTATTTTCCTACAAAAACGTTTTTGCAAATATTTCTTAAACTACCCAGTGTAGAAAATCATTACCAGATATGTGGTTATGTAACTACATACTTGGTAATGGTAACTAGTTACTTTTGTTATTACATTTCTTATTACCTTTATATGGCGATGTCGCGAAAAATAATGAGTTGTCGTTACACACCAGCATACGAAAAATCAAAAAATATATCGTTACCTATGTGCTTACCAGTACTGACAAAAATAATGAGTCTAAAAATAGATTTTCAAAAAAATAAATTATATAAAAAAAATATTTTTTATTGTATTTTTTTTTTTTTAATAAAATGGTGCTGGTGCGGGAATCGAACCTGGGTCTACATATTGCCAGTCAATAGCTCTACCATCTGAGCTATATCGACATGTCATATTTAATAGATAAAAACATAATTGACATGCTGCACACAAGTAAGCTTACTCGCCAACATACAAAAAATCAAAAAATATATGGTTACATATATCCTTACCAGTGTTTAAAAAATATTGAGTCTAAAAATAGATTTCAAAAAATTTTCAAAAAATCTAGAAAATTATTTTCTATTTTAAATAATGATAAAAATAAGTCATTATCAGTAACTCATTATTATATGTTTTAAAATAATGCAGAAGGTAAGTAGGTGTCATTACTGGTAGTCCAAAAAATAATGATATGTTATTACCGTTTCTACACTGGGTATAGCTAACTTTAAAATTCTAGGGCCATATTCGTGATGTGCGTCCCAAAGTCTATTAGAAATGATGTATCGCAATCCCGATGCATCAAATTTTTCTTATTTTGTTGTACTGTGTTATTTAGAATACTGAATTATTTTTCACAAAAAGCATTACTTATTGGGATCAATTTTTTTAAACCTTGTAGGTTGATTTCTATACATTTTTCAGTACAGTACAGTTATTAGTGTTGAGTATAGGAGGGAAATATGTGTTGTTACGGGTTTGTGTTTCAAACCAGCTCTTCCCCCTATATTCAGGGGGTAATATAAGTGTTGATAGATTTTCCTAAAAGGAAACGCTTTTCCATAATATTTCAATGGAATGTTCAACTGTTTTTTACAAAACATTGTTTAAGAAAAGCGTTGAAAAAATTAAAAAAAAATTTGTTTGAGGTGTTTTCTGGTTGGGCTTTAAAAAATCTTGTCAAAACATATTTTTTTTGGTTTCTTGTCGAGCATTAAAAATTCTTGTAAATCAAGCGAAATCGAGGTCGTCTGGCGACCCTAATGCGAAACTAAAGCTTTAAAAGAATTAATTCATGAAACTTAAAAAATAAGTATCCAGACTATTTTACGTTATGACGGTTCTGTCATCGATGATTTTAGTTTAAAATTGTCAAAAAGCAACCAGTTATTTTACTCCCATATCGCGTAATTATACCAATCCCAGCAATATTTCCTATTTCATGAAATCGTAGAAAAGCCTATTTTCCATTGTCACCGCTTCTACTGTCGATTATACCACCAACGATTTTTATCTGTAGTTATCTCAAAAGTAACCGCTTCTATAGTTCCAAAGTAGAATCAGTTCCGGTATTATCAGCTCTGGAACTAATTCTCCACTAGTTATATCTTCCGTGGAATGGGTTCTGAAACCAGTTCCATGAAATTAGCTCTAATGGAACCAGTTGCTGAATTGATTTGGTTGGCAACCGATTGTAGAAATGCTCCTGTGTTTTTTCGAAGATCGGGTTCTGGATATAATGCTTCGGAATCGGTTTTATTGGCTTCAATTATGGAATGGGGTTTCAATAGTGTTGCCACATGACCTGAAATGCCCTTGCTTGTTAAGTTAAGATTAAAGACTAAATTCACTCCCGAAAATGCGTGTCTCACGCATTTTTTTGTCTCACTTCACTGAAAAAAAATTTTGTTAAAACCAACAAACAAAAAAAGACTTTTTGAATTTCTTACCAACCTCACTTTCTGTTTGATATAAATTAACATAGACTAGAAACATAAGATATAAAATGTGCTATTTATATAATGGCCACTGCACACGTACATTATTATATCTGTTTGTAGGATTGTATATCTCAATGTATATGTTATGCGTATGAAATAACAACAACAATATCAACAACAATATCAACAACATTATCTTAAGAATATAACAACTGAAAGCTTAACAAGAGAAGAAAAAATAACAACAATATATAAACTTACACAAATTCATACTCATACAGTCACACACAGATGTTCATATTGTGTGCGTTTTACAAATAGCAGTAAAAAACAACAACATCAGACGATCACTTTTTTTTCAGTTTTGCAAATAAGAAGTGGCATATGATCTGAAAATATAAAAAACAAATATAAAAAATATCTCAGAAATAATGTCGAAATATATTGACGAGAAGTTGTCGTTGTTGTACAATAATATTGTTGTTGTTATTGGGTGAGGTTAGTGTGAGTTCAACGTAAGTCAAGTTTAATATTACCAACAGGCCGACAACCAACTTGGATACAGAAAATACGGTGTTATTCAAAGAAATTAAAATAATTATTCATGAATTTCGATAAAACTGTATTCACTTTTATAATCAAACGATCATATGCAAAACATCCTATCTACACTTATATTCATTTACGTCAAAGAGTTCATTAGCATTCATTGGTAAACATTTCAAAATAATAACTTTAGTTATTCTGAAAATTCATTTGACAATTAAAATGCAATTTTTTAAAAACTTGAAGCTTACTGAATATAAATCAATATATTCATTCAGAATATATTGGGATAAAAAATTTAAATCAATGTTATTTTGAAATGGATATGAAGATGATAGCTTTTCTTAGTATCAATGAACCATAAAAGATACAGCGTAAATAAAAAGAAACGAATTCAAATTACAAAACTGCTGGAAACAATTAAAATAAAGTGTGTTACTTAAGCTTTAGAGGTATAGAACTTTCAATTGAAATGAAATACATGTAAATTGTATTATGTAATTGCAATGAAATCTGCTTTATTGGAAAGATAATTTTTGGCCGTTTTTATTTGTTCATACAAAAAGGTTGAAACTAGATGTAGTCTGGGGCCAGATTCCCGCAGTCGTAAGCATTTGAAATTGTTAAAAAATCACGTTTTTAAAGTGCAAATAAAAGAACACGAACAACTATTGTCACAACTTTAACTCATATTTGTAATAAAGGAACTAAATGCTTCACCTCTAACCTGGTTTTAATATTTGTAATGTTTTAAGTAACAACACTTGCCATCGAATAACACTCGATCACGACTGCGGTAATTTGCCACCTGATTTAAAAATTAATGTTTATAATTTTTAGAGGAAAAGGATTATTCTTCTTCTTAACCTTAAAACCTACTAAATTAAAATTGCAAAAATGTATATTAATTACAATAGTAATTGCAGCTATCTATATGATGTTAAAAAAACAACACTTTACTAAAAATACAATATGAAATTGCCCCGTGGCAACCCGTCTCCAATATATGCAAGTTGGCTACTCATGAACGTAAAAACCATACGCCAGTGTGGGAACATTTGAGAAAAAAACGAGACACGAAGGAAATAGGAAGATAAACAGAAATCTAAAATTAGAATGTTTGTATGTGGCTGTGTTTGATCACTTCTGAGTAAAAGACAATAATAGAAAGCTAAATAGGAATGAAAACAATAAATTAGTTGCATTCAAGACCTTACTTGGGTGACATGGCTAAGCTGTCATCGCACTTCGTATAGTTACGTTTGTAATATGGGGATATTTTTTCGAATTCCACAGCAGACGGGTTGTTAAAAAAATTATCATATAGAGATAATCTGACATTAACAATTTAATGCAAAATCACTGATGAGCCTATGGACAGATCAAAAAGGCAGAAACTAGATCGATCCAGGGGTCTGACATGTTCCTGAATTGCAGCAATATCGGTTTTTAATGCAACAGATGCTGCTGACTGCTGTTTAATATTTTCTGGTAATACTGCTCTGTTTAGTGAGGAGCAGTGTTGTCCAAAAAGTTTTAGCTCATTCATATTTTGAAAGTTAAATCCTCAATATTATCCTCATTTCGATTTAGTTTAACAAAAACTATCTTAAAAGAAAATAATATAAACTAGGTTAGCATTGCTCTTAAGTCCAGAAAATTATTAGGAAAAAAAAATTAATATTTTACGAAGGAATATTTATTTTTTCACTCGAATTTTAAAGGCCTCAAATCCTTGTTTAAATTGTAAAAGTAAACAATTTTTTATTACAAAAAGGACACAATCACAATTAAACTGAAATGTCACCTTTTCAAAATAGTAGTTTTGTATATTAAATTTTCGAGAGCACAAATTGTACACAATTTTCACACGAAACTCATTAACTTATAAACTCATTGACGAAATAAGTGGATCTGAAGAGGCCGCCAACATATGGAGAAGATCCTTATTCTGTATAATCCATGAAATCTTGCAAGCATTCGTGTATCTAAATTTTTCATAATCCTTGGTTTTGCATTCTTGGACTTCTTCTGACAAATCCAAAATTGGTAAGCATTGATACTCAAATTGAATTTTTCCCAGGAGCCAAAATCTTATGAATCGTAGGAGTAAGTTTCTTCTTAGGATACATTTGAGCCAAAAGTTAGGCAGTTTTTGATGCATACTCACCAAATTTTGAGCCATTAACCATTTCTTACTGTTTATAATATTATTTTCCACACCAGTAATTCGGGCTCACCATTTTCAAAAAAAAAATGCCCTTGACGTATTACTATCATTCGTATTTCCATCTCCATGCTACTTTCAGTCCTAGTTTCTTGAAAAATCCATTTAGTATAATTATTTTTTTTTATTGTTTTGTTTTTCCCATCAACAGTTTCCCAAAAAAAGTGAATTCTCATCAAAAGTTTCTCCATCTCTCGAAATTGTATAATCTAACTTGAAAATGAACTTCATGCACCTAATTTTATATTGCATATTCATAGTTATGTTTATCAATTGTTGAATCATCAAAATTTTGAAAGTCTTCCTGGGCCTTTTTACAAATTCCACATTTAAAAGTTGATGTCATTTCATCAGCAGAAGACTGTAGCATTAATTATTTTTAAAGGCTCCTTTGCATACTGAAATAATATCAGACGGCAAAAATGAACTGATGAAGGGTGCCAGATTTTTCCGGTGCTCAGAAAGGATCCATTTCTCAGCAGTAAAGGAACTACAGAAGCCACAAACATATTTACATCTGTAATAGTTGTGTCATTTGCAGCTATTGTTTGTTTGTAAGCACTTCCCTGCAAACATTTGGAAGATATCTTCCAAGAAGATAATAAAGCGATATCTTTTATTATTCATTTGAATCAAAATAACCAAGTAGTATTTTGAAATTGTCTTCCTTTTATCGTTTGGGATATATTTGGAAAAAACAATTCAGAAATTGTGTTTTTGTCATAATTTTTTTATGATGATATTGCGGCAATATCACATTTTTATCATCTGGAAGATAAACACAATTCGTTTAAAATTTTTGAAAATCTTGGAAAAAATAATACAAAGTAATACCATAAAAAGTACTATAATACCAACTTTATCATCCCTGCTTGGGAGTATCGCTTCAGAGAGGACATTTACTCCCGAAAGTGGGATCTTCCGCAATAAGAATATGATTATTGCCGCAATAAAGTTTTTCTTCCGGGCGATACGTGATATATCACGTATACGTAGTTCCGTTTTCGTTATGATGTTGTACAGTTTTATTGTTTTTGCATGTAAACGAGTAAGATCGGGCTTTCTTTAGGAAATATCTCCTGTAACAAACTGTCACTTTTTTGTTCTATTCCAACAAATTTGGGAAAATTACAAAAATCTAGTGTGTTTGCAAAACTGCGCCTGCTGAGCATACTTTTCAAAGGACACCAAAAACATAATGATTAGTTGTATATTTTGATTACAATTCAATTGTAAAAAGGACAGTTTTTTCAATTTGAGTCTTTTCCACCAGGCTAAAAAATAGCCAACTGTGAGCCGCTCTACCATTCATAATTTTCATACGATTTCAAAAAAGTTTTTGGATTCTTAAATCCGATCAAATAATTCTTTTTTTTTTTTTATTTTTGCCACGCTTTTCCACCAAAGGCTCCACAGTTCGGCATTTTGAAATTTTTCGTCGGGCCCTAAGTTTTTTGGGGTTTAAAGTTTTGTAGTAATTTTGTGTGTTTTGTGCTGTTTTACTGAAATTTTTTTAATTACAATTACAAGTAATTGTAATTGAATTTTTTCAATTACATTTATATCTGATTGTAATTATACCTTACACCACTACGTGGTCAGGGTATTATAAGTTTGTGCTGATGTTTGTAGCACCAAAAAATATTGGTCCTAGACGCACCTTATAGAATACCGATCGGCTCAGATTTTTTTTTTATTTCGATTTAACGATGTCCGTCTGTCCGTCCGTCTGTCTATCTGTCCATGCATTTTTGTGCGCACTCTACAGGTCGCAAATATTAAGATATTTTGATGAAATTTGGTACACCGACCTATATCAGCCCAAGGACGAAGCTTATTGATTTTGGTTAACACCGGTCCATGTTTAGACTTAGTGCCCATATAAGGGTCCCACCAAAATTGGCTTGGTTACAAACTGCAGGTCGCAAATATTAAGATATTTTGATGAAATTTGGTATACCGACCTATATCAGCCCAAGGACGAAGCCTATTGAAATTTGGTTCGCTGACTCACATTATAGAAAATTTTGACACAAGTCCCATTTTAACCTATTCGAATTTCGGCTTTTAACCAGACTGGTGTAGGGTATTGTATAGTCGGCATGCCCGACTTTAACCTTTTTACTCGTTGTAATTGAGGATATCTCATTTACACATTACATGTAATAGCCGTTGTAATTGAAATGTTATGATTAACCTCCAGGTCTGGCTCAAATGCAGTAAAATATGAAGGGCACGATTGGAGGGTCTGTTTTGACTTAAAAGTAGTTGGTTTCCTCTCGCATGTTTTTTACGCAAATGGGATAGCAGCAGGGCAACCAATATTCCAAAAACCAGTGGGAGCCAAGAGCTGGAAGCATATTAGGCTAAGCAGAATATCATTCATCCACCGCTGGTACAAACTGAAAGAAATTCTTTTACCACCATTGCATATGAAACTTGGTGCGGTAAAAAACTTTGCGAAATGTTTGGACACAAATGGGTCGGCATTCCATTTCCTTAAAATATTGTTTCCAAAAGTGCTTTTGAAAAACTAGGTGTTCATAAATCTTCAACTAACGGGTCTTTTTTGTCCCTTTTAAAAAGAGCCCAAAAAAGTCCTTTTAATTGAAGAGCTAGAGCCTTAAAATCTTCCACAAAAATATTCCTCGTAGTGTTTTACTTAAGATCGCTGAACACATCCTTTATCTAGAATGGAAAATATATAATAAATATTTGCAAAAGGCGGAAAACGTTAACCACCCAAAAAATATGGGGCTAGACGTAAACTTTTAAACGAATATTTTTTTGGTCCCCTCTGCCAGAATCAGTGGTCAGAACCTTATTTTATTTTTGTGTTGTACAGTGTAATTTGTTCAGTTAAAAACAAATTCATCAACTTTAAGAAATTGCGATGGCAAAATAACACATTCTTCCTTCAAAATCAATATTATTAAAAAACAAAGACAAACTTAAAGTGTTTCAAAGTTTCCATACTTATTTTAAAAGATTTATCGGGCCCATATTTGAATGCTTACGCGAGGAACACCGGCTCTGGCTTTCGTAATTTTTTAAGTATATTAAGGTTGTTCACAAGGGGTGTGCTATTTGTTTTATCGTTGTATCGTCCTAATAAAAAACAGAGTTGTTAAAAATTAAATTAAAAAAATACAACATTTGAGAATAACACGATACAACATTTTTACGTATGTTTAGTGTCCTATATTTGAGTGTGCTAAAAGATAAAAAACCCAATAGAAAATCGTTGTTAAACTCAAATAAAAACTTTAACAACTCTGTTTTTGGTTAGGACGATACAACGATACAACAGATAGCACACCCCTTGTGAACTACCTAATTTTGTAGTATAGTATTTTACAAACAAACATTTTCAAAACCAAAATCATTAATTTAAAACTTTTCAAAATTCATCGGTTTGTCGAATTATAAGTTTTTAAATCAAATTATTTTTTTCGAATGCCAAGTTTTTTGAATTTTGCAATGTGGCAACCATGCCTGCTATGCAAATTGCAAATACCGCTACGAATATAATTTATCTACCCGCCCCACGGAAAAAGTGTTACACATTTATGTGTAGCGTATTTTTTATATTCAATATTCATCGACACTAACAATTTACTGTTTACATTTATTTAAATTAACAGGAAACCTTATGTCTTCTTTTCTTGACCATACTCAATATAAAATTTGTCAATACTTAATTCCCTGCTTTTATTTTTATTATTCTTGGTTTTTTTTTACTTTTTATTTTCTTTCTTTTTTTTGTAGATTTTGGCAAAAGTCTGACATGTCTGTTTAAATGACGGCATGTTTTATAATACGTTTTTGTTGTTTTCATGGTTAATAACCTTAACATTTTTTCTACTCTTGTTTTTGTTGTTGTTTTTGTATATTTTTCATTATTTGTTCGTACATTTTTTTGTAATTTGTTCTGTTGTTGTATGGCTTCAATTTGCTTGTTGTCGTTTTAAGTTTTTGTTTTTTTTGGTGGATTTCATCCATATACTAAATGCTAAGTGCTCGTACTGTATGTACTTTTTTTTATTCTATATTCTCGCATAAGCATGTTGACAATGAATGAATGTAATTGTATAGTAAGTGTAGTTGTTGTATTTTTTTACAATAACACAGCGACAAGAATAACTACACCAGCAGCAGTAGCAGCAACACCAACGTCGACAATATATTCATTATTTTTTTTAGGAAAACTGTACCTACCCTACCTCAATGTTTTATTTATAGCACTTTTTCAATTAAATTCCCTTTAATTTTTTTGGCTAAATATTTTTATGTAATGCAATACGAATAAATAGGTACTTTGTACTTACATACATATGAGGCTTTCCCTACCAACTGCTCAAGGCGAAAGTATGAGTATAATTGTATCGGTCACACTTACAGTTAGGCTTGCCAGATAGAAATCGGCAAAAAGCTTGACATTTAGAAGAAAAAGCTTGAATTTTCTTGACAGTTTAAAATTCAGTTAAATAAGCAAAAAAAAAAATTGAAAATTTAATAGAAAATATAAATGATATTAATTTATACAGATTTTCTGCATTCTTTGTACCACATTTTTTTTTAAGAAATGGGCCCATATGTTGTCAATGGATATGTCTTTTGGTAATACTTCAAAAACTTCCCGAAGGCAGCAGTAATCAGTATCAATTGAATTTGTTATTTTTAAAATAAGTGGCAGCTCTGCTAAATTATTCCTTGACAACAAATTTGACAAAATTTAAAACAGCAATTTGTTATAAAAAAAACTGATTTTTCTCTAAAATCATATCGTTTTTCTAAGTGTTTTACAGCATTTAGTAAAAATTGGTTAGCTTCTAATTGAAAAGTTTCCTTTTCATTCAAAGACAGACTTTTTATGACAGCATTAGCTTTACTACCATAGAAACAATCATTTATTCGTAAAAATTAGTCATGATACATTTACGTTTTATTGTTTTTTTTTTCTAATGGTTAATTTTTCTTGTCAATTTGATGAAAAAACTTCTAAAATTGCGTTTTAGCTTGACAAATGACATTTTTTCTTTATTCTTGACAAGCATTAAAAAGCTTGACAATCAAGCCAAATCAAGCCCGTCTGGCAACCCTTCTTACAGTATTGATTTTCTATATATGTTATGCGAATAAAAAAGGGATCAACTTTTTAACTTTTTTCCAAAAAGTGGACGTAGTGTTTCAAATTCTATTATAATTTAATAAAATTCGGGAATCTGAATCAATTTCTATGTCGAGTTAGCGCTGCCTGTCTGTCCGTCCGTGGATTGTTCTTGGAAAAATCCCGGGATTTCCGATTTCATTATTTGGCATATTTTATCACATTTTGTATTTGTTTTTAATGATATATTCTACCTAAATCACATAGCACTGTTTTTTGCTACTTTTAGTTAAAAAGTTTTTTCAGAGGTTTCAGAGGTAAATTGTAATTTGCAGTTTACTTAAATTTAACTCAAGAGTATATTACTTATATTTCGAAAATTTAACAATTATTTAGCAAACAAGTTCTGCTGATTTCAGTAGTTTTTATCGCGGAACCTAATTTTTAGTAGCTTTTTCAGCTATTTTTATATACTTATTTCTATGAGTGCATTTTTCATTTAAAGCCAGATTCACAATGCTGCAGTACTTCACTCTGAGTGGATTTTGTTCCTTTCTTTTTCGAACTTACATATTTTTCGCCTCATGCCATCTCTATTTTAGTACACTAAACTCTGCAGCGTTGAGCACTCCCGCACTGTGAATCCGGCTTAATTTGTTTATTTTTTCATACTACAAGAAATAAATAAGTAGATTTATAATGAATTATTTTAATTTGTAGGGTTTATTTCAGCTATTTATTTTTAAAATTAAAAATATAATGAATCAAAAAAATTCCGAAACCCCGAAAAATCCCGGGATTTAAAATTTCAAAATCCCGAATCCAGGGATTTGTAAAAACCAGTCCCGTTCGGCATCCCTACTTTAAACCAACTCCATGTCGCAACACTGAAGATGGATGAACATAAGTTGGTACATAAGTTTGTACTGACCGAAGCACCAGTCTAATTGAAAATGGTTAAAGAGTGGTTTATATTTCGATATAGTGTTATAGAAAGGTTATATATGAGCTTAAATGTTAAACCCAAGCGATTTCAAACTATTTCTTGAGTCGCACTTACATTTTTTTTTTGTTTAAGAGAAGCAAAAGTTAGGAAATTCTTACTATTAATTGAATGCAAAATCGATTAACTCCACTTTCTGAACTTTATAAAATTTTAATTTCAAACCCAAAAACAAATTTCTCTGATAATAAATATTAACGCTACTAAATTACAAAATCTATAATTTAACGGGATTTTTAAAAAACAGTATATACTATTTTCATATTTTTCTCATTGAGACTCATTTAGTTTTCTGTATGGAGTTAATCGATTTGGCAAGTGAAGAATTCAATTATTGTGTTGCTTTCCTTAGAAAGTAGGAGGAGATCAAAGGTGGTGAAAGATGAAGGGCTTCAAATATGGCAGCACGGTAATTGAGCGAGATGTTTGTTGTTAGAACAGTTGTCGCGCGCCATCTGATGGAGAGTTGGCGAATTTTCTGAGGCTTTTTAGATTACAACCATGTTAAATTATTTTACTTTGGTGTTGTTAAGTGCTATGGGAAGACCGAAGGATGACGTTTCGATATGTATAAGAGATAATTTTTATAAATTGATGCTTTCGTCGCTGGGGCTCGAACCCTCAACCTTCTGTGTAACAGCCCAATGCGCTAACCATTACACCACAACCTCCACATTACTTTTGCTTAGCTCCACTCACTTTTTCTATAGCGTTTTAAAAACTGAAAAGTCAGAAAAAAATTACGAAAATTGTATTGCTCTTTTCCGACCATTTAATTCTTGGGTATAAAATTGCTAAATAAACCGTACCAATTTTTTTTGAAAATCATACAAGTAAACTACAGAGGATAAAAATTTAAAAAAATCGATAAGGCCAGCTGGATAAGATATGTATGATCTCAAATCTAACAAAAAACATTAATTTACCAATTAAAAGATCAACTACACATACCTTCATACATCTTCACACACCAGATACAGTACAAATATAATTTAATATGCCTAATTGTTTACAATCAATATGGATTTATATTGTAGGTTAAAAATAAATAGAATATGCATTTAAAATTAACGGTTCGTTGTCGTTCAATAAATCTGTGATTCAGAGTTGAATAGAACCAGCTGCGATACTTTAAGAATTAAAGTTCAAAGCAAAAATAGTAATAAAAGAGGATAAAAATAACATTGTTAAAATTTCGATGATGTTAGTCTAATTGAGTTTTGTTTACGGTAGCTTATTTGTTTCGAATTCAATATAAGTAGACCATCATCAATCAAAGGCATGGATGTGGGACCCAAAAATACGTATTCTATCCTGCTGGCCTTATTGATTTTTTTTTTCAATTTTTATTCTCTGCAGTTTATTTATATGATCTCAATTCTAACAAAAAACATTCATTTACCAATTAAAAGATCAACTATACATACCTTCATACAATTAGTTTATCTATAAAAAAAATTTTAAAACTTTAATTTTTAAAAATTTTTAAATAATTTAAATCTTTAAACGTGGTGTAGGATTTCATATAGTCGGCATGTGCATACTTACTTATTATTTTTAAAAAACATGATATTCTATTGATACAAAGAGTTTCAGCTGATGTTTTTTATATACAAAAGTTCGTACAAAAATCTGTTAAACGCGTTCTGATTCAAGTGAAATAATTTTATGTTATTTTGTCTTAAAATTTAAGATTGGGCTACTATTTTTTGTAATTTCAATTTAACATAACAATTAATTTCATCCGTATTCAAATTAAGTTTGCATGCTAATTTTTAATTTAATATTTGATTCTTAATTTTACAAATTTTCCAGCTAATTTAAACCATGATTATTTTCAAATGTTCATACTTTTGTGTCGGTGCTATCAATATCACATAGAGATGGAGCTGTTTTTTATATTTTTTATTTCGTAATTACAAAATGGCTTATATCTTGGAAACGCCAGGTTTTAAGCGATATTTTAAATGAAATAGCTTACATAAATCTAGCAGACCATGATTTTTAACGTCATCGAAAATACATCAGGCACAAATATAGGAAGTATTTTCAGATATCTTAGCAAAATTTTGAACTTTCCGTACGGGCTTTTTTATAAGTTTACAAAGTAAATATTTGACTAAAATTATGTTTTGCTATTTGATCGAATAGAAGCATTATTATGTCGAAATATTCGGTTAAAGGGCTATAGTTCAGAAACCTGTATTTTTATCAAACAAATTGAGAAAATAAGGTTTTTTACGATATAAATATTTATCTTTAACGCTTTCACGACCAAACTTGAACCGCTGTATATTTTCTAACGGAACTTTTTGAAGACATAGAACTATGGCTCAGAATTATTATTATGCTATTTTTGGGGTTTTACTGTGCCCTGTATCGGAGAAAAATTTAACCAAAGCTATAAAGTTAATAGAATATCACTCCTGAACCGGTTAACATTTTTAATAAATTTTAGTTTTTTATTTTTCTGTAAACAATGTCCAATCCAAAAATAGTAAATTATTCTCTGTGTATTTCAAATTGAATTTTTAAAATTAAACAAACTTAAAACAAAAAATCAAAAAAAGATCTTTAAAAACCAAAAATTTTAATTTTTGATTTCGAGCTGAGCTTGTACTGCTCTGAGACTATCTGGCTACAAGTTATGGATATTCTTACAAAGCTATATCTAACTAGTGTGAACCACAATATTTTAGTTAAAATCGCCTCACAAGATTTCCTAAAATAGGAAAAAGTAAAAATGGGACATATATCAACCATTGGTCATCAAAGGGTTAAAATGTGAAACACTCCTGTTTATATTGGTTTGGGTTGCATTTTCAACAAATAAAATTACCACTGTTCAGCTCAACCCAATAGACGCCAGGACGTTTCTCGAATTTATAAAGGAGGTTGATGGGAAGTCCCGAATAGTTGGGTAGGGGGAGGCACGATTAAAAAATTGTTAAGCCCTTTACGATATGGACCTACAACCGGGTCCGAACATGCTCGCGTATGCCATATGCCAAATAGTGCAGTAAAATATTCGGTTTAAACGTATTCCGAAAAGTGCAGAATATAATATTCGTGACATATGTAGCTAAAAAAAGTTAATGTTTTTATTTTATATATTACTTAGGGACACCTGCACGTATGATAAATATAACGTTGATTATACGTACGAAGGTAGTGACTAATTATAGAGCAGATATTAGAATTTTAGTTTAATGTTTGAGATAGAAAATATTAAGCGAATATTTTCTCCAAAACCAAAAAATTTTTGAATTAATGAAAAAAGCATCTGAACTTTTTTATAAATAATTAAAAATAAAAAATAATTCAAGCTATTTATTAAACTTAAAATTTAAAATTAGTTCTGAATTAAAATTTGTTTTTTTTTATTACCCACAAAATTCCTAGCATTTTCCAAATTTTCACTCATAAATAATAAATTAAAAATAAATTGGTCAATATTTAACCACGCCCACTACTTTGGAAAAATTTAAAAAGTTTCTAAATTATTTATTTATTTATTGATAATTTCCCATATACCATATTGTAAGTTTGACACTGATAAGCTGTACTTTTTTCAGCTGGACATTTGGTATTGAAAGCCTCATATGTACCAATGCAATTATTTGATTTTTTAGATTTAATTAATATAAAAACTATGTATTACGAATCGATCAGAGGTGTTCAACATAAAAACTAATTTTCTCTGTACTAATATCACTTTCCCCTCTTAAAAAATACCGTTATCGATTCAAAACTCTTTCAACTGACTACCATTACCGAAATAATTGAAATACCGTTATCCTTAAAATATTGTTACCAAAATAGCTGAAATACCGTTAAACTTAAAATAGCGATACCCAAATAAATAAAATATCGGTAACGGTAAAATATCGTTACCGAAATAACTAAAATACCGTTATCTAAATTCAAATACTGTTACTGAAATAACCAAAATATCATTATCCTTAAAATACCGTTTCCGAAATAACTGAAATAACTAAAATCCCACAGCCATTAACCCTACCGAAGTATAATAAACAGCTTCAGTTAGTTGACCAACTCGCCGTCAGATGGCGCGCAATAACTGTTCTAATATTTAAAATCTCCCTTTCCAAAGAAAGCAACGCATTAACTAATAGGAAGAATTCCTTGAGGGTTGATTCTATTAAAAAGAAAATACTATTTTTAGAGCTCCCGTTTAAAGAAAAAAGTAGATTATATTAGATGTGAAGGCACTACGCACCGCGACAAATATAGATCTTTTTTGCTGCCTAGAGTTCCCTAGAGATTCAGGCTACCAATAAAGCAAATAATCCTATTAGGAGAATTTTCCCAAACGCCAGAAGATAACACGAAAAGGTAACCCAGAAACTGCAGTATCGGACATTCGCAGAGAATATGCTCCGATGTATCACCTCTCAGCTCACAAAACCTGCAAATATCAGTGTCCGACCTACCCTGTTTCTGAAGCTGGTACCTGAGCCCACAGTGCCCAGTTAAATATCCCGTCAGGGTCCTAAGATTACCCCTATCGAGTGACAATAGTCGCCTTCATACTCCGGCGGACAAGGAAATAAATCTCTTGGCCTCTCTTTGGCCAGTAGAAGTTTCCCAATGCCTAGCAAACTTAGTCTCTCTCTACAGCCTGAGTTTTTCAGTAGCGTACCTCCGGAGTTTTCCACAGAATCGTTTCAGGCCGATGAAGGGTCGACGGGCTCCGCAATTGTCTAGGCAATCAGCCATTTCGTTGCCCTCGTGCCCTTCATGACCAGGAATCCACCCCAGTGTAAGGGAGTTGTTTCTACCGAGTTCGTTGAGAATCCCCATATATTACATGACTAGACCAGATGAAACCCCGCAAGCTCCTAGTGCCTTTAGAAAGAATGTAGATGCGGGATCTTACAATTCTCCTCCCCAGGCACGCAGATGGCGAAAATCTCCGCCTCAAAGAAGGAGGGTATTTGCCCATTGGAACCCGGGTCAAAAGACACCTGCCCCCGTGTCACCATTGGCTAGTTTTAAACAATCAGTGAACCATATCGTCCATAAAGATTCCCGTGATCCTCATGTGACCTTTTAGGTCCCCGCTCTTCATGTCTCCGATTTCCGAGCAATTGAATGATGAGCATAACATACAGTACGACGTAAATGTTTGTTACCCCAACGTTACAGACATAAAATGTGTTTCTTTGTAAACACAAACAATACAGTGTATAATGGCTAATAATTTTAGCAATTATACAAAGAAATATTATTAGCAAAAAGAATGATACATTTTAGTATTAGAATCAGTTCGATAATATTTCTTTGTTTTCTTATTTCTTTATGAGTTAACAAATTAATACGAAAGATTTTTTGATGACGCCTTGGAATTTTTTTTTTCACCATAAAAAATTAAAATTAAACATTTTTTTTTTAATTTTCCCTTTTTTACCTTTAAGCCGATATTTTGTAATTGTCAACTAAAAGTTAGCTAGCCGATCAGCTTTATACGAACACTATTTTATACGAACACTATTTGAAGGGTACTAAAAGGAACTTAAAAAGTTTGATCAAGTACACAAAATAATCAGTGTGTTCGTTTACTCGAAAATCTTACTACTTTCACTCAATCGTTGTTTTGGTTACTTTTTCAATTTTTCCAGTTAAAAGTAGCAAATTTTAGTAAGTAAACGAACAAACCTAATGTAAAATGTTTACTATTTTCAAAAGGTTGGAAAATTTTGCATAAGAAAATTTGAAATAATTAACTTTATTATTTTAAACTGCATTTTTAAAATCCCGGTATTCCCAGTCCAAATTCCCGGGAATGCGAGAACTGAAAAATGCCTAATTTCCCGGGACGGGAATTCCCAAGTTGCATTCCCTACTGAGATTACATCAGATTTTGAGGAGCTAGAGAAAAAAGCAGCCTTTCTTTAGGATATGCCTTATATAAAAATATCTTTTTATAAATTGGTGTGGTATGTCATAAATTAGGTAAAAATTACCTAAATGAATAAGTTCGAATCGTCGCTCGATATCGAATTCAATCATTAGAAATTTCGATAGACTTTACACGATATCGAATAAAAGAATACTAAAAGTTAAAAAATTCGAACTTTCTACAAGAATTAAGATTACTCACGACTGCCATAATTAGGGCCCAGATTTAATTAGAGCTGGTATAATCAGATTTAGTACGAGCTGATATTTTTTACACGGTCGATCGAATTACCACAAGTTGGGAATACGCCCATTATTTCTGATAGTTACAAGTTCCACAAATTGGCATTTAAAACTTTATTAAATTTGATCATTAAAGTGTTTCCGAGATATTTATTTATTGGCACCAACCATATTTAAACAAATGCCCCGTTCATTGGCCAACATTGCAATAAACTCTAGTTACTTTTGCATGTCTCTGTATGCAAGTATGTGTATGTACAAAAAATAATGGCAATTATCTCTGACCTTAACGAAGTTCATGTACTTTGTAATTTTTTATTAATTGCAAGTCAATTACATTTTTATTTTGAAGGAGCAATTTTTAGTTATCTGCTGCCATATTTGTTTAGTTTGTTTGTTTTTATGAAAAATTTTATAAATTTTATTCAGTCATTAATTTCAAAAAGTTTTTAAGCAACCTTAAAATACTTTTAATTTAAAATTTTATGAAATGGGGTTATATTGATAACGACACTATGAAACAAGTTTTATTATTCATCTAAGTTTATAATTTTAGTAGATATTTAATGAAATAATCGGGCAACTTAAAATATGGTCACTTAGTCATACCTAATACAAGGTCTTCTACAATTTTTTGCAATCCATCTCCCCTCCCTACACAAAAAGAAGTAGCTTCTTTTGGTAGAATAGCTACTTTTTCTTTGTAGTCCCTTCTACTGTGGGTGCTAACTAGGGTATTCAATCGATTAATCGTTATTCGATTAATCGAACAATTTTTCTCAAAAATTGTTCGAATAATTTAAAATGTCCAAGTTTCGAATAACGAATAATTCGAATAATTTCATACGATTAATCGATTAATCGAAATTAGTAGAAAATTACAAAAATGTTTAAAAAATATAAATGTTTTATTAAAGAAAATGTGCTAAAACCTCAAATTTTTTCTAAAAAATTGTGACAAATAATTTGCTGTAGGCTTGTACCTATCCGAATTTTATTCTGGCCTAAGAAAATAATTAAGGGACGACCTTTTAGAATTTCTAGAAATATTTGTTAGCTTCAGCTCAATGAGAATTTCATATTTTCAAGTAGGGGCGTTAATAAACATCTTAAATCCCAAAAAAAAAACAAAAACAATATAAAATTATCACAGTTTGCTTTGTCATCTTCCTAATTACTACCCTGTTGTTGTGACTTATCTAGTAAAGTACTGTTATCTATTTACGACGTATGATAAATTTTTAATTATTGTTTACGACTTTTTAAACGTTGATATTAAATGAAAGCATTAAAAATTATTGTAATTAATGATTATTAAAATTATTAATTATAATTAATGCTCAATGTAATAAAGCTTGTTTAGTGAGCACTCTGAATTAATAAAATAAAAGGATGGAAGTACGGAAACGTAGAGGGAAAACAATTTCTCAACGGAATTCCTCTCTACATTTACGTTTTTTATATATTCAATGCATACGAAAAAGATACAAATTACTGTAAGGGGTTTTATATTCTTCTTTTGGGTGTGCTTCTCCCCGATTTGGATAAAAATTTAATATGTGAAAGAGGAGACAGAAAAAATAAAAATATTGACAAAATCTGACCTCAATTATTACATTTTTTTTATTTTTATGAATTTCAGAAGAGTTACTGAATTTATATTTGTTCCTTTTTTAAATAAAATTATTAAAAACACAACAAGTGTATGTATATTAATTTACAGAAATTTTTTTCGATTAATCGATGAATTTATAATTTTGTTCGATTAACCGGTTAAGAATAATTACTTGCACGATTAATCGATTAAAATAAAAAGCCGATTAATTGAATACCCTAGTGCTAACACCGATGATTTTTTTTTATTATTCCCAAAGTAATCGCTTATATAACCGGTTGTCCAAAATGTAACCCGTTGCCATAGAATCAATACTGGAACCATTACTAGAACTAATTCTCTGTCAGTTAAACAATATTGGTGTGATTGGCAATCGATTTGCTGGATCCTCTCTTATTGATTGCAAAATTCAAAGTTCCTTTTTTGATTTTAAACCGCGGAACTAATTTTCATTAACGTGATTTTTAATGTCACATTGAAATGTCGGATAAAAAATAAATAAAATAAATAGTCTTCGATTTGCATTTAGAATGATTTTTCACCTGTATTTCTTTGGCTTCAACTGTTTTTTTTTCTTTTTGTTAATTTCAACAAAATAAAATTTAAAGATAACAGTTCATCAAACGATCGTCATCACTAATCATAAAACTACTAACTAGGGGTTGGGATTTCCCGGACTTTTTTATTTCCCGGGAAACGGGAATGAAAAAATTTGATTCCCGGGAATCCCGGGAAATATTTTTGAACAAAATTGTTAATGAAAACCACCTTTATAAGTAATTTTTGTTAAAAAAAAAAACACTATTTCAGTACAAATGCAGTCTGTGTAGTGAGAATTCAAAGTAAAAAATATCAGAATGTTAAACATTTGATTTCACATAAATGGGCGCTGTGGTGTAATGGTTAGCGCGTTGGACTGTTACACGTGAGGTTGCGGGTTCGAGCCCCAACCAAGGCAACATCAATTTATGAAAAATAATATGTATGAGTTTTTTCCATCCCTCATACATATCGCAGCGTCCTCCTTCGGTGTTCCCATAGCACTTAACCCCACCGAAGTAAAATAATATAACAGGGCTATGAACTAAAAAGCTTCAACAAATTTCGCCAACTCACCATCAGATGGCGCGCAACAACTGTTCTAAAAATCAACATCTCGCGCAATTACAGTGTTGCCATATTTGAAGCCCTTGTTCTTTCACCCCCTTTCACTTCTTCACTATCCCCTTTCCAAAGGAAGCAACACGTTAATTAATAGGAAGAATTTCCTGAGTGTTGCTTCTCTTAATAAAAAAAAAAAAAAAAAAAAATTACTCTAAGCACTGCCAAATGAATTGCATGATTCCAGCAGAAAGCACCTTCTACTGGACTGTCGGAAACAAACCGTTTCATCACACTTGGCCCATTAGTTATGGTGGCCACAATGTTATTTTCCAAAGACAAATAAAACTCTTCTAGTCTTATTTCTACAATTCTTCTTATTTCATCAGCATTATATCTTCCTGATATATAAACCAACCCCAGGTTATAAAATGAATTATTTCCGTTTATACATACATATGTTCAAATATCTCTTTTGTGATATTCTTGTCCATTCATCTAAGATTATAGTAAATCTCCTATTATTAGAAATATTGCTCGATATTTCTCTTATCATTATATCTTTTACATGATTGTAGTAATTTAATATAATGTTCTTTACATCGGTTTAATTTTTTTGCAATGCCAGGTTTTTATTATAAAAACTTTCTTGAATAAACGAAGATCTAGTTATGGTGCGGATTGACTGCAGCTAATTTGGATACCATTTCAGGAAATGTTTGCCCTACCATAAAACCTTTAATACCTATTCAGCTTACACTTTTTTCTTCGTGTACTTTGCTAATTTTAGCTGAAACGTTATTCTTGTTGTTGTTTTCTTCAAGAGAAGTTGCATGACCATCAATTTTTTTTTTTGTGAACCAAATTTAGATGTCGGATAACCAAATTTAGATACCACCGTTAACCATTAGTCTTTTCTTTTCACATTTATTAATGCAAACGTTACTTAAAGAATTATTGACCCTTAATATAAAGGAGTATTTTAAATTTAAAGTCGACTTTATTTTTAATCAAACGGTTTTGTTCATTTTGTGTATGAAAACCTTACAAAAATATTTATATTTTCAAATATTTTGATTAGTTGAAAATAAATTAACCAATCAGAATGCTCCAAAAATAAACCAAGTCAAGGTATACTGCCACTAACTAAAGTCGACTTTACCTAAATTATACATTTGAAAAATTTAGATAGTAAGGGCGATTATTTGTAAGAAACAAAGCTTTTTTTTCATATTTCTTTTAAACATTTTACCAAGTTTTTAGGTTTTACTACTTAAATTTTTAATAAGTTATGCGAAAAATCTTTATTAGTTGAAATGCTCCTAATTACTTGGCAAAGATTTTATTTGTGTGTCAAATAAATGTATTCCCTTTTAAAAGATTTTAACAATGACATTTTTGTTTTGGTATTTAAAATGTTTTTATGACTAAAATTAAAAAATCCTATTCGAAACAAAAACAATTTAAAAAATTTATTATTTTTAAAATTTCCCGTTTTCCCGGGAAAAATATATAATTTTCCCGGGAATTCCCGGCAAACTTTTCCCGGGAATTCCCGCCCGGGATTTCCCGAACCCCAAACCCTACTACTAACATACAATGAAATTTTCGACTGCTTAACCGTTGAATGTGATGAATCACAATTAAAGTCACGATGGCAACGACCTGATTTGTCAAGGCATTATCTTAATTCCGAAATACTATATATGTATTGTATTTTGTAGATTATGTATTATGCAAACATTTAACTTTTTATTTTCGACAAAATATTCTAGTGTTGTCATTAACACTTCTGTCGTATTTGGGCAAAAAAAAATTATAGTATTAAAGAAATTAACATTGTTGAGCGGTACAATTTTTAACTGTAATTTTGAGAGGCGCCCTGAGTTACAGCCTTTAAAATATCGAAACAATTTATTTGCAAAAATTTATAGTGCTGTTTCACAAAAATTTCATTATAAAATTTCAGAACGATATTCATATCGTAAGAAGCTGTTTCGAAATTGCTTCCTTTTGAATATATAAAATTCAGTCTCGTTTTAAAAGTTTCAATAGCATTTTACCCCACTGCGGGTGTAGTTTTGATCAAAATTAAAAAAGGAAGAAATACAATATATTATTCTCAATAAAATTGTCTTCTAGACAGAGTAGAATTTCGTTCTGAAATTTTAGTACAATATTTTTGTGGAAAGTACTATCGAATTATATATATCAAGCTACCACCTTAGCTACAAAATTGTTAATTTCATAATTTTGGTCCGAAAACCAGAGGTTCATATCTTCATCGATTTAAAAATATACCGATTTTTACTAATAAGACTACAAGTGACTACATAAAATTTGAAAGGCATAAGAAGGGTTAAAAAGCGAAAAAGAATACAAAAGCTTACTCACCTTTCGTTTGTTATTGTTGTTTAACTTAGTGTGGCTGACTGTCTATCCCTAGGAAAGCGTCATAGTCATTGATTTATCGCAAAAACGTATACGTCTACACACAATATTGTTGTTGTTGTATTCAAAAATAAAATTATTTAAAAAAAAATATATAAAAACAATAACAAAAGAAACGTGAACGATAAGCATGGCATAAACGCTTAACTGTAAAGAGTAGAGAGCTCTTATCGTTATCAATTTTGCTTGTTTGCAATTTTATATATGCTTCTCGCCACTATATGAATGGGTTAATATTTGAGACACAAAGAATATTCCGTATTTATTTGCCATGTGTCTGCCATTCGGCCGAATACTGAAAATCGTTCTGTTCGCCCGAATTATTTGGTTAATAATAAATTTAAAAGCAACTGTTTTTTGATAAAAATCTGACTAGATTTCGGAAAAAACAACATTAAAAACTTATAGTTATTAAAAATTAGTCAAAAAAAAAGTCTTAAAAAATGTTGTTCATTGATAATATATTGAAAATCGGTTATTATTCGGCCAAATATTCGGTATTCGTCATTTTTTACCATTGTAACACTCTTCAGCACCATTTCTACGCCAGATAAATTGAAATAGGTTAGTATAGTAAAACCCTCAAATTATTTTAGCGCTATGTGGGTACGTACAGTCACTTTATATTGCCTTTTTAAAGTTTTTATTTTTTGGCCAATTCTGCATTAAACAGGACTCAAAAAATATTACACTAAGAATATTATGTAGGTAAATACCGTTGCAATTGTATTTAAAAACTTAATATATCTTGAAAATAGGACCACTAGCATTTCATTTAATTAAATTTTCAAATCGAAATGGAAAAAATCGCTGGAAATAAAAACGCCACAATTGAAAAACATTACGAAATTTAAAAATAGTCAAAACTGAAACAAATCAGTAAAGTGAAAAAATCGCAAAAAGTAAAATTAAAAAAAAATAAAAAAAATAAAATTAAAAAAAAAATATATTCCCAAAATTAAAAAACTTTCAAAACCTCTGGTGCAAGAAGTAGCGTCCATAACGCCAAACTAAATGAAAATTAATAACAGTTTCGGCTCAAGGAAAGGATTTTAAGATCGCTTTTTCCTGGAAACAAGCATCTCAGGGGTTTTTACTTTGAATACCATCCGTATTTCAAAAACCATTTATTGAGATAAAAGAAAACTGACAACGGTTTTGGGCCAAGGAATGATCCACATATGAAAAAATAAATACAAAAAAACGCTTAAACAAATTTTTAACCCTCTATATCTCGAAAACCAGAAGATCTCGATGTTTGCAACAGATGTCAAAATCCACCCCTTTTCGCAATATAAATACAACACCCAGGAAACAGTCTCAGTTGTGGCCACCGAATGTATTACCAATTGAATTTATGCGGTTACGACAACTATCTATATATAAAATTATATTTTTCGTCCTGAAAGCCAATATTCGGTTGTCTAATTCAATATTATGTTCCACATAAATATTATTATGTTCCACAAAATTTTATTGAAATTAAAATTTTTTTTTGAATTTTCTGGTATTGAACCCGGCTATTCAGGTTAATAGTCCACACTCTTACCCACTGCACCACAACTACTTTTAATTTTCTTAGCCATATTTACTGTTTATACATATGAATATTTTATTTTAATTAAAAAAAAATATATAAATTTTTGTCTTTTCCGGGATTTGAACTCGGAAATCCGGCGTACTAGGCCAACTCTCTACCGACTACACCACAAATTTTGAAGTCTAATTTTGAATTTATATGTTTTGCTTGGAAAAGAAATATAGTAAAAAATTCGTTTACCAATACCAATCAATAGTTGTGTGTGTTATCAATACAATCCACAATTCGGTTGGTTCTACAGAAACTCTACTTTAAGGTCATATTTGATTAGGATACCCGTATTTGTAGTTACCACTTTCGAATATTGAAATTTTTTTAATATAGGTTATAGGTAACACCAATTTTTTTGTATATACACTAAATAAAGGGCTGCTTCTACTGCATAGAATTACTAAACTGATACTAATTTTAAAATTGATTGGAGATACCAATAATTTGTTAAAAGGATTGTTTTTTAGTTCATTTTCCCTATTTTTAATACCTAGTTAAATATTTTTGGTGTAGTATTCAATTATAGGCAACTGCAAAATTAAATAACGTCTTGGCAAATTCATTTTAATGGTTTTGATCGAATTCCAACCAATCTTTTTCCTGGGTGTAGTTAATTCCAAAATTCTGGCGTATGCATTTTTATCAAAAATAATGACGAAACATTGTTACAGAGTTGAAGTCGTGGTAGCTAAGATATACGAAAAAGTTTGTGAAGTGTATTAATTTTTTATTAAAAACGGCACTTTTCCTCGTCATAAAAATTCTTACAGTTAGTGTTCATTGGCAAGCGCGCTAGATTTAGCGGCGTGCCTTAGGCCTAGTTTTTGGGATGATTAATGTAAATAAGAAAATTTTATTGTATTTCCAATGCATAAAAATATAATAACTGCAGTAACGTTTAGAATTTTGACTTAAAATGTGAAATAGGTTGAAATAATTATACATTTCTTGGCACGACAGCAGTTTTCACCAATTTTGTCAGTTGTATCAAAACTTTTCTTGTAAAAATTTGTTACCTATTTTTTTCACATTGTTAATTATTTTCACTGCATTTGTTAGTTAAAACTAACTCCTTTTTTAGTTATTTTAAAGGTAAATACTTTCGAGGTCTTTTTAACTCTTTCACTACCAACTTTTTGTTTGTACCGATATTTTGACTTAAGGTTCTTGTTAAGAGTCCTCAAATTAAAAAAAAAATATGTAACATATTTTGCCCCCTCCCCTCCTACCCATCAAAAATCACGTTCGAATATCGATTTAGAAATTTCTCAGCCCCGTTTTACCCCTTAAACTTTTGAGTAGCCAAAAATCCTTTGGTTGGTTTTCTTTTCGAAGCTATATGCCAAATTTCAATTATCTATCTTCATTAGTTTAGCAGAAACACCAAAACCCACTTTTTTCGGAGATATGATAAAGAGTGGTCCAACCAAAACGCACGATGTTAATTGTAAATGAAATAAGAAGTTTTCAGAGAATTATCTTAAAAAAATTTTTTTAGAAGGAACTACACTCAAAAAAATAAGTTAGTAGAAAAATTAGTAAAACGTCTTGTATATCAAGTGTACTAGTTTTCAGCAATTTTTTTTGCTATAATTCCATTTCAGCAAAAGTTTTAGTTATATTTTTTTAGCACTAAACTAATTTTGAACTAATGTTTTACATTTATTTTGCTTCAAAAATTGTGCTGGTAACCGTTATAGCGTGGACAACAACCAGATAGACAAGATGTAAATATCGCAGCTTATCTGGATGTACTCGTGGTACAGACAACGGAAATTATAATTAAAAAAAACAACTCTACACAATTTCTATATTTAAATTTTCAGCAAATAAATTAACTAAAGTAAAATTTCGCTACAAGTTTTTTGAGTTTTTTTCAGCCTACTAATATTCAGCAAAAAGTTTAGTGATTTTAGTAAGGATTTTTTTCTCTTTTATTCAATAGGGAAAAAAGCTGCATAGAGAGAGCTTTCTGGATAAAATTTCAATGAATTTCCTTTATGCAATAATTCATTAACATTATATTGATAATTCATTAAAATCATGCAGATAACTCTTTTATTCAATAGGGAAAAAAGCTCCATACAGAGAGCTTTTTGGATAAAATTTCAATGAATTCTCTTTACGCAATAATTCATTAATATTATGCGGATAATTCATTAAAATCAAGCAGACAACTCACTCCATGTGTCATTGCAGACCCCTACGTACACCTAAGGGGCCCAGAGACGATTCATTGGATGGCCAGTTCCCTACTTGGGTCATCGATGATCTAACTACCCTACCGGTCCGTCAGTCCGGTAATCCTGCGGAAAGACAAAACAGGGGAAAAGGAACTCTAAAATGTCACATTTACCGGTTCCTCCATACATCGCAACACCCTGCTAACAAAATGAACAAAGAAACCACACACATTTTAACAACAGAAAACTAAAATCGAAAAAACCCCAGCACCCGTGCAATAACATAGCCGTGTAGGCACTTGGGCAATTCCTGAAGCGCTTTCGTCCCCTGCCAAAGGGACTCATAAGCAGGATTAACCTACACTCAAAAAATTGTATGAACTAAAATTAAGGTTTCACTTTACTAAAACAATGTATATGAGTTATTAATAAAAATAAGTTAAATTTCTTTCCAATAAGTAAAATTGCTTTCAAATAATGCAAATTTTATTTGATTTTAGTTTATCCAAAATTCGTATTAACTCAAAAATAATAAAACATTTTCCTTAAATTTATTTTCTTGAATTAGGTTAAAATTTCTTAAAACTGTTGAAAAATGTATGTATTTTTAGTTAATAATCTTAAATGTGAAGAATTTGGTTAAACTAAAAATTACGAAATTTAAAATTGTATGAAAAACTAAATTCAAATAATGAACTTCCTTAAATTTAGTTTAAACATTTTAACTTCTTTAAACCAAGTATAAACTTCTTAAATTCTAGTAAAGATTTTCTTTCACATTCCTGAAAATATTTTATAACCTATGGAATTCTTATTTGGTTTGTAGTTTGTATTATATAAGTATTTTAGTGTTGTGAAGAAAATTTAAGCAATAAATTTTACACAAATTTATATTATCGGACAAAATATTAAAATTATGTTCGTTAATATATAAAATAAAAAAAATATATGAAATTGATTACTTAGATTTTTGGTAGTGAAACTAAAATACTTATATATTTGAATATTTATACCTAATGAGAATTAAAAATTAATAAATAATACCTGCAGTTTTTTGCATTTTTTTTTGGATTTTCTTACTTAATACGAGCATAACATATGAACTAAAAATAAGTTTATTCTGCGTTAGGACAAGTTCAAAGCATCTTTAAATTTAAGAACAATTGACTTGATTTTAAGACATGTTTACTAAATTTAAAAACAAGTTTATACTAAATTTAAGTAAAATACATATTAATTTTAGTAAAAATTTCAGAAAAATTAAAACAGTATTTACTAAATTTCAGAAAAAATTTACTTAATTTAAGTTAATTGTTTTAACTTGTTTTTAAGAAAATTGTGTACTCGATTTAAGTTAAAATTTCCTTGGAGCCAAATCATTCCCAAATTTCTTTAAATTTAGTTCAAATGACCTAGTATTTGGGAAACAATTTTTTCGGTGTAGTAGTTCCGTGGAACCCCTGTGAGACGCATATATAACATACATGGGAATTTTTCATTACCATTGAAATTTCATTACCATTAGTTCATACTAATGACAATGACCATGACCATTTAATGGTAATGAAATATTTTTCATTACAAAAATCATTACTAATGGTAATGAAATTACACTAATGTATAAAAAACTGATTACAATTGATTAAAAACCATTTGTTTACAAAAAAATTCGGACAAATGAAAACGAACAACGGGTTTGGCCGGGGAAGTTATAAAACATAATTTTTTAAGGAGGATCCATTCCATTCCGTTAAACTTTACCTGGATACAAATAAAAATGGAATGGAAAGTAATATTTAATTTCAAATGAGCATGAGCCTGAATGAGCATATTCCATCTTCGATTTCAGCGAGTTTTACTCCATTTTTACGTTTTTCTGTCAATGGCAATTATTTTTTTTAATTTATTCATTATCAATGGTAATGAAATTTAAAATCATTGTCATAAATCAATGAAATTAAATTTTAGAATCATTACCATTAATTAAAAAAATGGTAATAAATATAATTTCATTATAATTGATATCAATGGTAATGAAATCATCAATTAATTAGTCCACGTAATTAATTAGTCCCATGTATAATATAAAATATGCTCCCGAACATAACAAACCAAATCCTAACCCGTCCCAAAAAAACCATAAATCAAAACAATCCAAAAACCCTACCCCGTCCCTCCCAGAACCACGCCCGAGAATCTATAGCCGCTGGTCACACACCCACGGACTATAACACTCGCGAAACCACAAAATAAAATTCGAACAACAAAAATAGCCCATCCATACCCCATACACAGATTCCCCAAAAAACAACAAATTCAAAAACTCACCCCATCGACACCATGCAGCACCCACAAACGACACCTTCCGCTTCCATAAAGACCATCATACACGTTCCCACCAATTATAATCGCGACAAGAAGAATAATAAAAATAAAAACACAATACCGAACCGAACAATTCAAATGAAATACAAAAAATATTTCCAAATTGTCAAAAAATAACAAACCCTATGTGATCAGGTCCCCAAACACAAATCACAATCAAGATACCAACCGTACCAGTAAGCAGCGGCAGTAACATCAAACTGCCAAATCCCGTGAAATCAGTCCAATAACCTCATAACATCTGCCATATCCCAGTGACAATCCCAATCCATTCAGCAGATCCTACACTCAAAAAATTCCATCGGTCACATCCCCTTAACACAATACATCCAAAGTCAAGGAATACAGCCCAACTCAGGCATACTGCCTGAAATTAGAAAGAAACAAAATTAAAAATCAAAATGCTAAAAATCAGCACTACAAAAAATTCCACAAAACACACGAAAATATCTCACCGCAACCGTAACCAATGAATGGACGTCACCAATAAATTGCAAAAATTAAAATAATCCCTAAAAACCGTCAATAAAACATAATCAACACATCCACAGGACCTGAGAGAGATATCTAGCGAAACTTTTTATAGTCTGTCGCTCAAGAAAATCCAATTGATGAACGTGATTTTTTCTCAATAACATTTTCAAGGCAAAAATAACTATAAAGTCAATAGGCGGTGTTAATTCCAACCTAAAGCTACATGGTGATGAGAGGGAGGTACGGGAGCCATCTCCGGAATAATAATGGGTCCTATGAAATCCCTAGTTATACATCATAGTCCGTACCCATGCAAACAGATGTATACATGAAACATGACCGGAACAATGTTCCAATACTAATATCTCCTAAATCCCCATACAAGGATGAATGAGCAGGAAATATGCCACAAAGTGATAGGAGTGCCCAAAACATATTCCCACTATTATCCAGGTTGGTCAAATGTTGACAGAGATCCCTCTAACCCATGTCCACATATCCATCAAGGGTTAAGATCAAGGCATCCACTCAGCCCCTGGTTTCACGCAGAGCACGTTTTTACCGTTTGCAATGAAATGGATTATCAATGAAACGGTTTTCATGTGAATTTTAATCAACGCTAGTTTTCAAGAATTTGAATATCATTAGCACCTTCTCTAAATAGAGTGAATTCGTACGCAACATATGTTTGTTGTTTTTCCACATGTTATTTATGTCAAATTTTACAACACATTTTGTTTTGATTTTGGTCGGGCGTTTACACATAATAGTTGTAATGCATGTTTTAATTACTCTTATTAATAGCAAAGTCACTTAAATATTAATTGTAATTTAAATAAACCTCCAATTTTTTATTTCCCTTTTTAGCTCATCCGTATAGTATAAAAATTCATGTTCCACGTCGAATTTATTTTTAAATTAAAAACACTCTTCATGATTATTTTGAGTCAAATGAAAAATTGCACTTGAGTATATTTTTATTTTCCTTTTTTTTATAAAAATAGGGGAAGTTTTGTGTTTTAAATTCTTTTTTTCGTTTATTAAAAAGTTTTTATATTTGAAAATATGCAGTTACTCACCTCATTAGTTTTTTGTATAGAGTTTACACACAATCATTTGAACTCATACAAAGAAATAGAAAAAGCCACTCTCGCGCAGCTCCCATACAAAAGAATATTCTTTGAAGTGTACGTGTGTACGTGTCTATCTGTGTGTAATAGTAGCTTTTAGTAACCAAGGAAATGTAATTTTTTTTCGTAATTTAGTACGCATTTTATTCTATTCGACAAAAAAAAAAGTTGAATTAAAATTCTGAGTTACATTATTACATTATTTGAAATCTATTAAAGTGGTTATGATTATGTTCTCTGTAACAGAGCTTTAAATAATGTATTCTTTCAGGATCAATGAAGCAACGATTTTTTAATTTTACCACAAATACGATTTCTTGCATAAAGATACGATTACTTGCATTGAAATTTATATGCTAACACAAAATAAACAGTAAATGCTTATTTAGGATTTCGTTTCATTACCTTTTTAGGCGATATGCACCGAAATAGGTTGAGAATGAATCCTACAAAAGGAATGCTAAATAAAGATGCGGTTTTCAGCCCCCTTGGGCTATAAAACTGAAGATTAATAATTGTATTACTTGGAGAACAGGCTAATTCTGATAAGGGAATTTTGGGAATTTGCCATAGGAACATGATACAAATTGGGATTCAAAAGGGGAAAAGTCACTTTCTTCCCTGGAGTATGGGCTACTTCCGTGATAAAGTGTCCTTTGGAAAATTCGCCAAGAAGATTATCCAAATGGAGTTTCAAAAGGGAAAACTACACCCATAAACACGCGGACCAAACTACCGAAGCTAGGAAGTTGAAATTTGGCACTAAGGTTGTTCATCTAAAGTCTCCCTCTTGACGGCCTTCCCCATCTGTTTCGCTAGAAACTTCAAATTCAATTCACTGATAAAGATACTTTTTGGATTTTCGCTCAAAATAAAAAAGTCTTCCCTTAATGGCCCAGTCAGAAGCTAGAAATGTGAAATTTTAAATGTGTATGTGTCTCCGAGAATATTTCCTAATTCACTGATTAGGTATACTTTGGAATTTTCGTCAGGCCGTGGCAAAAATGGGTACGTAGTTAATTCTGGCAACACCCTAATTGAATGTGTCTCCACTATCAAATAAATTGTTAGTTATTCATAAAGTTAGTAAACGATTGACTCGTTAATCATAGGTGAATAATGTTGTTTTGAAGATTTTATTAATAAAAATAATTTATAATAAATCAAAATATGATAAAAACAATTTTTGTACATATCTTGGTTATGTAAAAGTTTAAAATAATATTTTAAAGACAGTTTAATATTGCGAATACTGAATGTATTCGAATGACTATTATGTTTTGATTAAATCGGTATCACTGTTTTGTTTAGTTTATTTTGTATTTTATTTGTACGCCAATTTGTGAAAATTTCACGAAAAAACGCTTAAATGGTGCAATTGTTTCAGATTTTTTTAATGTTAGATACAAAATGTTGGATTTTATATATTCTTGGGTGGATGACCCTGCAAAAAGTCTTTAAATAGATATAAAGTCAATACTTATGGTTTCAACTGAGACTTTTATTTTTCGAATTTTATGAAATGCTTATTTCAGGATTTACCCTACTTTAACAGATTGTTAAGTTTGTAGTTATTAAAGGGATTATGCCTACTGTTTTTGCCAAATTAGCTTAAAAACGTTTAATTAAACTGTTTAGAAACGTTATACATAACACCGTAAATCTCTTCTTAATCACTTTTTATTTCGTTTACAAAACTAAGCACTTTTATGCACAGTAATCAATAATTTTATTTGAAGTCTGCGTGACAATATATATTTTGGACAGACTTCCTGGGTATAGCGGTTTCCTTCCACAAACAATATCAATCTTTAAATTAATACCAATACGACATTTTTCTATTTTTTGTGACAATTTCTTTTCATAAAATCTAATACAAGAATGACGCTGAATGAACAATAACGAACAATGGCGAAGCTATACCAATAATTGCTACAAATATAAAATTATTCCGATTCCCAACTAAATCCCTGTGGGCGTTATGGTGTAATGTGGCGCATTGAACTGTTACACATAAGGTTTAGGGTTCGACTCCCAGCGTCGGCAATATCAATTTATAAACAAAAAATAATATATATGACTTCTCCTCGTACATATCGCAGCGGCTTCCTTCGGTGTTCCCATGGTACCCCACCGAAGTAAAATAACATAATAGGGCTATGACCAACAAGATTCAACAAATTTCGCCTACTTTCAATTCTAAGACTCGGCTTCTCGCGCAATTACACTTTTTCCATATTTGAAGTCCTTCATCTTTCAACACTTTCCTAAATTACAGACAACTGCCCAAATGCCTAGAACCCTGAAATTTTAAATATGTGTTGACTGGAGTGCTAATCCATCAAAAAGGTGGCTTTGAAATTTTCAACAAGATAATAGTAAACACGGGGGTACAAAAGGACAAACGGCCTGCCCAAATCGTCTTTGGATAGAAACCTGAAATTTAACCCTCTAATGCCCAAGGCCGCTAAAAAGCGGTCTTTAAATCTTAAATAATTTTTGGCTAAATAATAACTTTTGATTAAACAAGTTTTATTATATCAATAGAAGACATAATTACCTACTTTTTTGCCTTCAAACTTTGTTTGTATAAGGAACGATTTTCCAGCGGGAAGGCTGTAAAGTGAAAATTTTGTAAATTTGAAAATATTAACTTTTTAAAACAGAAAAAATATTTGAAAAATCGTCAAAAATACGTTTACGATCAGACATGCATTATCGATTATAACAAAGCTAGTTTAGAGTCTCTACTTGTAAGATAAGTTTAAATTTTTCCTCCAGGACTCACAGGATAACGTCAGGATACGTCTTATGAATATTTCTCTAACCCAAAAACTAGCCGACAGATTTAAACACAGATTAAATACTCTGAAGTAGTAGTAAGCAGAACTAATTTCTTCAAAATTTATTGACGTTTTATTGAAAATTTACCAAATTTGCCAAATTTCGTAATTTTCAAAAAGCGAAAGTCGCTATAACTTCTGAAATAACAATACTAGATCAACCAATTTTGGTATGTGATTTTATTTTACTGATAGTGTTATTAATATTAATTTTTTGACTATTGGATTTCTTTATTCGTCTTCAACTTTTGTTGTGTTATACTACACAGAAAAAAGTATCACAAAATTTTAAGTAATTAAAAAAAATTGTTGGCTTTTTACTTAGATATCTAACAATTTTTTTTATTAAATGTTTGTAAATTGTATCAAAAATATCAAAAAAATAGCCTTAGAATTTTTTGAAACAAAAAAAAAAACAAATCATTTATTTTTTCTTTTCAATTGCTCAAATGATTGTAAATTGTAACAAAAATTTCAAAAAAGTATTTTTTTTTGTCAATACGACAACATAAAGCGAATAATTGTTTTAATATAACAAACTCGTTGTTGAATTTTATTTTTTTATTTTTAACAAATACAAACAAGTTACAAAAAAAATTATTGTATTTACAAAACACATTGTTAAAAAAAAATTGATTTTATTTTTAACAAATTACAAAAAAGTTACAAAAAGGGATTTGTATATACAAATTCCATTGTTGGTGCCTTTTTAAAAAATTATGCAAAAAAGGTGTTTAACATTACAAACAGAATTTTCTAAATTTTTTCTGTGTAGTATCACCAAAATAAAGCGATAAATTAAAAGTTTTTCCATAGTAGATTTTTAATGCCAAAGGTGTAGTATAAATATTATTGCTATCAGAAGAAATAGCTTTAGAGGGTTACAGAACGAGTTTAATTGGAATACAAAAATAGGGAAACTAAATGGAACAAAACTGGAAACGAGTGGAATTGAAACACTAGACAAATAGAACGAAATCCGTTCCATTGGATTTCGAACTGAAACACAAGACAATGTAAACGAAATGAAATGAAATGAGAACCGAAACCGAATGGGGAGCACAATGGAATGGAACGGGGAACAAGTGAAACTATAACACTAAAATTAGGAAACTAAATGGAATAGAATGGGGAACGCGTGAAATTGAAACACTAGACGACTGGAACCAAATAAAATGAAATTTGAATTATTCAAACCGCTGCAATTTGGTTCTTCAAATTTTATATTGTATTGAACTCTACCCTTAATACAGAGATCCACTGATTCAGGTTCATGTATATTGGCGAATTTTTATGAGGTGGAGCAAAAGGATGAAAACAACCCCCTTTATTTACCTATGAAAACCGTTTAAGCAAGAAATTTGGAACGTATCACTAAAACATACTCAACAAAAAGGTTAAATAAATTTATTGAAAGAGAAAAAACCTTAGAAAAACAATGCAATTTTCTTTTAAATATATTGCGATATTTAAAACTACCTGTAACGAATTATCGGACTTTTAAGCTTTACAGTACTTTTCTCTTATAGGCCAGAGAACTGCAAAATAAACTTTTTTCTTGAATTAGTTTGTGCATCAGTTTGAGTTGTCTGTCGAACTCAATTTAATCGCTCAAAAATCTCACTGTTGAATAAAATCATACTGTTGAATGAAATCACACTGTTGAATAAAATCAAACTGTTTAATAAAATTTACTGATCGAGCATTTGAATTCACATGAATAAATCAAAGTATTAGTTGTTTTATAAAATAAAACTAAACTCATACGCGTTCATTTTTGGTTTTTTCTGATATTATTCTACATCAAAATAATCGTCATTGATCCGAACGAATATGAATGAAATGAATGGTATGAAAGCGACAAATGATTAAATCAACGATGCAAAAACAATCACTTGGTTTGATTGATTTAAAATCAGCAATGAATATGTATATTTGAGTATATTCGGCGCTTGAACAAAACAAATGCTTATTCAGGTGTTGATTGCTTATGATGGTTTTGCAATCAGCAGTTGCATTTCTCTGTTATAGGCACAACCCTTAATTGCACACCAGTGTTGCCATTTTAGCACATTTTCTGCTAGATTTAGCAGATTGAGTTCGAAAATTGCATATTTATTTTTAGAAAAATATGCTAAATGCTTTTTTTTTGCAGATTTTTATCATATTTTTGTATGTGGTATTTTGTAGATTTTTAGCATAATGAATATTTCAACATTTATGTAATTTTTTGTTTGGCATATTTATACCCTACACCACTATGTGGTCAGGGTATTATAAGTTTGTGCTGATGTTTGTAATTTTAGCATATTTTTCTTTTTTTACGATTCAGCGGAATTTAGAATATTTTTTTTTTCTGTGATTTAGCATATTTGGAAAGAAAGTTTATGGCAACACTGTTGCACACAAGTTGTGGACTACATCGCCAATGTGGATATAGTCATAAATGAATGTGACTATATAATCATCAATTAATGTAAAAAATCTTTAGATCATTCTTCCGATACTGCTTTTAATCATAACCATCTTAAAATTTCAAATAATTTAGAACTTAAATATTTTTGTATTTCAGAATAATTTTGTAAATTTTTTATATAATGTCTAGATCTTTAATTATTTGGATATAATTTTACTATCTGTAACCACAGTAACATATCTCCAATTAAATAAAATTTAACTTAAATATAACTACAATTTTGCATAACAGATTTATTTTTGCTATTCCTATGTTATTAATATTTATAAAAAAAAATCTGCTAATTCCAACAGTTTTATCTGCAAAGTCATTTTTAACTAAATTTTGGTAGTTCTAACTAAAATGTTTACAGAATATTTTCTATTAGTTTATGGAAAGTGATCTTTTAAAATTCTTTCCATTTAAGAATTTTCTACTGTTTATATTTAATTTCACCACTTTTTTGTAGTTATAATCTGAAAAATATACTTACATTGTGGTTCTGTTGTTATTGCAGCTACTTTTTTCTGAGGTACTGATATTTTCGTAAAAACACAAAACTAGTGGTTTTGGAAAAGAATCATTATAGAAATGATTAATTTGCGAGAAGATGATTCAAGTAGTTGCTTTTATAGTGAAGAATTTTATAAAATCAAATATATGTTCTTAGAAATGTGCAAATAAAATTTTGATTTTATATAATCTCAGAAGCAATCTTAAACTTATTGGTCTCTTTAAAATTAACAATTTAAAAAATACCCTTAGATTCAGTGAACGAAATAAATTAAAACCACAACTTGTGTTGGGGTTATTCTTAAAAAAAATAACGAAACACGGAATTTATCATGACCACTATTTTATCACATCGAAAAAAGTTTAATGACTTCAATACAAAATCATATTGTTTGAATTCTGAGCTAATTGCAATAAAAACCCCAAAAGATGAGAGCTGTCCGTTGCTATCAATAGGGTCGGCATAAAAGACTCATATGTTCAACACACAAATTGTCTTTTTAAAAGGTTTTAGGTTTAAATTTACAAGTTACAATCGGTTTTTTGTTTTCAAATTGAAATTCCTCTCATATTTTTCAAGACTAAACAAGAATATTCAAAAAATGATAATAATTTCCAAACTGAAAATAATGTAGTGCAAATTTAAGTACTAAATGCCGAGCAAAATTTTATTATTTTCTTTTGAATATTTTAAATATTTCTGTGCCAAAATTTGTCAAAAGTATTTTGATACTTTTTGTTTTATTTAAAAATTAAAGTATATCTGGAGGTTTCTTTGTTTTTTTTTAAATTTATTGTTCCTTTGTAATTATATTTGCAGGTGTTTATTATTCATAAAAAAAATTACGCTGCTTACAAGTAGCGTTAAATTTTTACGCTACCAAAATAAGGTAGAGCTACCTCAACATGGTGATTTAGCGATAGGTAATCAAATTGTTCACCAGATTGTTGAGTAGCAGATTAGTAACAGTTGAGCATCTGGTAAATGTACCCAATGAATGGCTACATCATGGACATCTGTGAACTCACTAATGTCCACGATGGGGAAATAGGTTTTCATTACGGTATCAAAAAAATTATTGGTGAGTACTTTTTTGACCCCAATAGTACCAAAGTTTTTGTTTTGCTATTGTTTTATTTTTAACTAAGCAAGTAGGTAAAAATCATAAACTATTATTAAATAGTATTAAATAGTATCATAAAAGAAAAACAGTATCAAATTTCCTATCCCTAGCACCAAAGAAATATTGCCTAGCACCCCAGAAATATTGCTTTCTTTTGTTTTGATTATTGTTTCGTGCATATTTAGGTAGTGCGGACTCATAAAAGTAGTGATTTTGGGATGGGGGTAATAATGAAAAATTTTTTATTTTGACTTGATTTGTATAAAGTTTTTACTGCAATGATGATCAATAAAGCTTGTAACCCATTTTAGTCTAAAAGGTAGAAAAATGCCCATAATTTAATATACATATCACTCTAAAAAATATCTAGCTGGACAACTTTAATGTTAGTAAATAGACAAATTTGGGAAAATTTCTCAAAATGCCTGTGGCAAATTTCAATAAATCCTCTTACTATAATTAACATGGTAGATAATATATACAGACAAATCTGACTGAAATCGTCGAACAAGTGCGGAGAGTTTATTCCACATACGCTCGGTTCTACTAATGAATGTAATGCGTGTAGTGGTTTAATTATTATTATTTTAAAATAAAAAAATGTTATTTTTTATACAATAAAAATAACAATCTTTTTTATTTCCAATCTCAATTTTTAAGAGTGATTTTTTTTAAAAATGAAAATTTAAAAAAAAAATTCCAATTACAAAATCCAGGGTAAAACAATATAAAATTTTAATAACAACTACCTACAATGCGTTGTGTGATTCACTGAACAGTCAACCAAAAACGGATAAGGTCTACTGAAAAACAGGTGTAACGAACAAAAAAAAAGAAAAACGGAGCCTAAGGATAGGTTCAGTTATCTTAACAGAGCCCTTGCCATGGTAGTAACTATAGAACAGTGTTACATAACCCATATTGCGACGATGCTTCAATGGGCCAATAGAACTGGATACCCTTATGTCCATGCGCGGTTCCAGCAATTAATATAAGGGGGAAAATCATACGCCACAGTAGACAAATACATTGAGTTGGCCACTGAGGCGTATGATTTTCCCCCTTATATTAATTGCTGGAACCGCGCATGCTTATGTCATAAATGAGCGTCAAAGCCCTTCTTTGCGCACGGTCCAAAACCTCTGAAATACACTTTAAAGCCCCACAACTCCCATATGGGAGAGTTGTGTTCCATTTTCTGCCGGATATATATGGTATAAATAGTAAGGAGATCATAAGAAGTGAAATAGTTGTTATATCGATTAAGAAAGTGAATTGAATTCTTCTTTCCACACATGAATAATGTGATCCTTCCAATGGGCCAATGACACCTTACTCAATATTGACACAACTTATGTTACAGTCATCTGCGAAAGAGTAGAAAAGATTGGAAGTTTACTCGATGAAGTATTTTATAAAAATAAGAAAGAGAAGAAGAAAAAAGAACGAAATCTTGCGATACCCCTACATTCAAATGAAACTCATTAGAAGAAACGCCATCTATAACAACTTTTATAGTGCGATCGCTGAGGAAACTCGATATGAATCGACAGTCAAATATTGAGAAGTCCGTTTAATAATTAACAAGAAGGTTGTTAAACATGCTGTCCATAATCTTCGAGAGGGCGGAGCAGATTGCTATTGGGCGGTAATTGCCAAGGTTGTTAGCCGCACACTTTTACGGATTGGCTGGACATTTGCAACCTTTTAGTACGATGGAAAGATACACATACATATGTTACGATGTGCTAAAGAGGGTTGCCAATGAACGCAAGAGTGCCGAATTGTACTGCTTAACCCTTTCCTGCACCAATTTTGATGGATAGGAATTTTCCGACCAAACTTCAAAGAAATTTTTTTGCCAGCACTCCCTAGCAGAGATATTTGCAATTAAGGTGCCTTCACAATGGTGGCGTAACTCTACTCTGCAGCACAGATTAAAATGTTAGCTTTTCACAATGTAGAGTACAGACAAAAAAATAATTCATTCATAGCATATATTTTTTCATAAATTGTATGAATCGAACACGTTTATTTTTTCCCAAAACTTTTCTCTTCCGATTATGAATTAATTTATACATATTATGAAAAAAATTCACCATGGACTTTTCTAATTCTGTGAAATTTGTCAATACAAAATGAAGACTATTATTAACTATAAAACGCAGAAACCATTATTCGGCATTAAAACTATGCACTTTATTGATTTTTAGTAAAAAAAAAGAATATTAACAACACAAAATTTAAAACGCAAGAATTTCAATTCATATGGATGTATTTTTGGTAGCAACAGCTTTGTCCAGTTTCTAACATCTACACAGACAGAATTTTGCTGGACGAATTTTGATGAAATTTTTCAATAAACTAATGAAGTTTTCTTCACAAAGCAAATGAAAAATTTCTTAAATTTGATAAAATGTAGTTTCAATGAAAATTTTTCATTTAGAGTTATGAAACTTTTAGTAAATAAAATGAAATTTTTCAAAACATTTTTGAAAAAAATCCATTAATTCATTGAAAAGTTTCAATGGATGAGTTCCAGTGAAACTTCATTCATTTTACGCAAAAATTCATTAATATTTATCATGCAAATAATTCTTTCAGTGTGATATGATGGAGCAACTGGCTATAAAACTTTTACTCCAGATAAGAAATTTCTCACCGCAAACTTTTCGCTTTGTAGATCAGTCAGGTACACAAAACTCAGTTTCTCAGTTTGGTATTTCCGAATCGGTTCGATACCTTTAAAACGATATACTACCAATGAATAAAAAAATCCGCGAAAAATCAATACAATTTTCGTAATCTTTCGCACTTTTCTGGGAAGAACTGAGAAAAAGATGGATCCGTGTTTTTGTATCCAAACTAAGCACTATTTGACTAACGAATAAAATTATGTAGGTTCTGTGCAAGAAATCACTGAAAATTATTTTGGTTTGGTAATACCTCTTAAGATCAATACATGTTTCATCAACACATTTAAAAAAAAGGATATTTGAATTCGAAAATTATGGCCCCGAGAACCCCAGATCATGCGATTTTTTATTTGTTTATGATTCATTTTTAGTTAGGTTGTTTCTTACTCTACCAAGAAGATTTGTGTTAAAAATAATCAAAATCGATCAGGCAGTTCAAAAATACAAATTTTTCATTTCAATACAAAGTACAATACATTTTACAACCACTTAACAACCCAGTGTAGAAAATCATTACCAGATATGTGGTTATGTAACTACATACTTGGTAATGGTAACTAGTTACTTTTGTTATTACATTTCTTATTACCTTTATATGGCGATGTCGCGAAAAATAATGAGTTGTCGTTACACACCAGCATTCGAAAGATCAAAAAATATATCGTTACCTATGTGCTTACCAGTACTGACAAAAATAATGAGTTTAAAAATAGATTTTCTAAAAAATAAATTATATAAAAAAAAAATTTTTTATTGTATTTTTTTTTTTAAATAAAATTTGCTGGTGCGGGAATCGAACCTGGGTCTACAGATTGCCAGTCAACAGCTCTACCATTTGAGCTATATCGACATGTAATATTTAATGGATAAACACACAATTGACCTGCTGCACACAAGTAAGCTTACTCGCCAACATACAAAAAATCAAAAAATATGTGGTTACATATATCCTTACCAGTGTTTAAAAAATATTGAGTCTAAAAATAGATTTCAAAAAATTTTCAAAAAAATCTAAAAAATTATTTTCTATTTGAAATAATGATAAAAATAAGTCATTATCAGTAACGCATTATTATATGTTTTAAAATAATACAGAAGGTAAGTGGGTGTCATTACTGGTAGTCCAAAAAATAATGATATGTCATTACCATTTCTACACTGGGAAAGCAATAAAATGTACCATTTTGTATACAAAATTTCGAAGTGTCCCAACATTTTCACTCACTGAACCGCTGCACCGATAGTAATCATTTTTAATCCAACGCTGATTGGCGAATAACAAACAACCCGGGTAAGAATAAATGATCGAAAATATCGAAAAGTCGGCTTTTTGGTGTCCTTGCAACCATAGTTTTCAAAAATATACACCTGCGGTCACGCACATCTTAGCACTTCATTTTTCGCAGTACTTTTTTAATTTCTCAGCTTGTGTTTGGGTCACATGCAAAATTTTTTAAACATGGATTTTATATATCAAAATATGGTTTTTAACAAAATTTCATTGATTTCGAAATTGTATTTTTCTTTTTTTCCATATGAAATGCTTAAAAGTATAATTTTGATTTTCATATATTTATCCCGGTTTTCAAAATATTTTCAATATTAAACAACCTAGTGTAGAACCGGTAATGACATATCATTATTTTTTGGACTACCAGTAATGACACCCACTTACATTCTGCATTATTTTAAAACATATAATAATGAGTTACCGATAATGACTTATTTGATCATTATTTTAAATAGAAAGTAATTTTCTAGGTTTTTTTGAAAATTTTTTGAAAATCAATTTTTAGACACAATATTTTTTCAACACTGGTAGGGATGTATGTAACCACATATTTTTTGGTTTTTTGTATGTTGGCGAGTAAGCTGATTTATGTGCAGCAGGTCAATTACGTTTTTATCTATTAAATATTATATGTCGATATAGCTCAGATGGAAGAGCTATTGGCTGGCAACCTGGGGTCCCAGGTTCAATTGCAGCACTAAAAAATTTTATTAAAAAAAATTTTGCAATAAAAAAATATTTTTTTCAAAATCTATTTTTAGACTCATTCTTTTTATCAGTACTGGTAAGCATATAGGTAATGACATATTTTTAGATTTTTCGTATGCTTTTCGTGTAAGTATAACTCATTATTTTTCGCGACATCGCCATACAAACGTAATAAGAAATGTAATAACAAAGTTACCATTACCAAGTATGTAGTTACAGAACCACATATCTGGTAATGATTTTCTGTACTGGGAATATAAAAAAAATTACTGGTTGTTTACTTGAATTTTAGATAAAATATTATTATAATCTTAAGTCTACTAAGATGCCGACCACCCCCCCCCCCCCCCCCTCCGGAGGCCATAACAGCTTCGCTTCGGGATGGCATTGACTCAACAAGTTTTTGCAATTCACTGTTTGAAATCTCATTTTCTCAGATATTTTCCAAACTTCTTTTTAGCTCCAGTTTACTCTGTGGCTTATGCTGAGCCTCTTTACGTTTCATCACGTGCCATAAATTTTCGATAGGATTTAAATCCGTAGAGTTTCCAGGCCAACCCATGTACCATGTTTTGCCATATCTGATCAAATATGATCTGATCTCGCACCAGATCTAAAGAGATTCAATCATATCTGTTTAGATCCAAACATATCGGATCAGATCTAATCTTTTTTACACGGGTCATTACAATTTAATGGAATTTCAAAAATGACAGAAATGGGACTATGTCCTATATTTTTAATTGGCAATAAAAATAAACTTTTTTTATTATATTAGATAACTCAGTTTATCTAAAAATCTGCCTAAATCATTTGTAATTTTTTTATTTTAGAAACAGTGTCAGATATTTTCTTTCCTCACAGAAAGTTTTTGATCTTGAAGAAAATATTCCTTGAATATTGTATATTGCAAATATTCTGTCTAAATGGAAATGTTTCTTAACATTCTTATAAGAATTTCTGTAAATTATTCCATACGAAATCTAAAATGTCTTTAACAAATTTTATGTTTTTCCTATTAAAAAAATTCATTTGAGCGCTCACCAAATAAAATTCTCTCAGTGTATTGACAAGTTCAAACAAACAGTTATTGCAAGACTTAAAACATTTTCGATATTATTTTAAAAACCTTAACAAAGGTGTAAAAACAAATTGTTAGTTAAAAGTAGGTACTCTAAAATAGTAATATCAAATTTCTTCTTCTTCTTTTTCAAATTAATTTTTTTAAATTAGACATTCTTGTTATTATATAGAATAGCTAAAAAACAACGTACTATTCTTCCACTTTTTTTCATCATACAAATCATGAAATTACATTGAAAAATTCTTTAAACTACATTTTATGAAACTTTAAGAATATGAAATGAAAAAAACATACACAACAACAAACAAACTGCACAAACTTAAATGAAACAAAAAAATCTAACAAATTCTTACAAGATGGCGTTCTTTTAGACCATTTCCTGTTCTCACCATTTAGAACAAAACAACAAAACATTTTTCTAGAATATGAATTCTAGTAAAAATCTTAACAAAAACTACCCGAACAACTTGTACAAAAGCATTTTTCTACAGAATTTCATATCAAACAAGGGGACAAAAAAAAAAGAAAAGAAGCTGAACTTAACTAAACTAAACTTCACATAAATTACTAACGATGAAAATGGTAAAAATCTAAATTACAACTTTTTGTTCCAATCAAACACTGTGCAAAAAATGTACAAATGTGTAAACAGTGATGATAACGTTGATAAGAGGCACAAAACGCTGGAGCATAACAAGAAAAACGCTAAAGATGTTTTTTTTTTGTAAAAATGATTTTGTTTTGTAGTTTAAACCCTTAAAAAGTTATTTCATGAATTAGTATTTATACCCTAGACCACTACGTGGAGAGGGTATTATAAGTTTGTGCTGATGTTTGTAACACCAAAAAGTAATAGTCGTAGACCCATCTTATAGTATACCGATCGGCTCAGAATTTTTTTTTATTTCGATTTAACGAAGTCCGTCCGTCCCTCCGTCCGTCCGTCGAAAAAAATTTATTATTATTCGATTGGTTATTTATACGACAACCAATTTTTTTAAGATTTAAAAAAGTCATTTTTTTCCAGATCGGACAATTTTTGCGACTCCCAGCGCTGCAACCACGAGGCCCCGTTTTTTTCTCTAACGCCAGTTTGGAGCTCTATAAAACCATGTTGGAGTGAAAAATATATTTTTTTTTAATTTTTTTTCTTGGAAAAATATTTGTTTTTGACTGAGTTATGAATTTTTAAAAAAAAGGTATGTTTTCTGTGGCGCGAATGTCATGTAACCCCTTAAAACTTCTCAGTGAAGCTTGCAGCTTTACCTTTTGTACGAAAGACTGCGATTTACGCACAGATTTTGGAAAAGAACGTGACGAAATCTTCGGCTTTTGCGAAAATGCCCTGAGGACCTTCCGAGCACTGTTTGTATCACTTTGGTCATGCTCACCTCCGCTACCGGGCTTTGTAGCAATTGTCAGACCTTCTCTATAGCGATTTAAAACTTCGGTCATGGCCTACTCAGGGCATTTGAATTTCAAAATATATAAGTTTTTTGAGTAAGTTATAAGTTTTCGAAAATGTCGCAATTTTGGTGTGTTCAGCCTTTAGCTACCAGGGCTTACGACTCCGAATTTTAGATTAAATTAGATTTTTTAAATTATTTTCTACTAAATATATACATCGTAACTTTATTTTATTATCACAGAAAAATTTTGTTCTGGATTAATTATATATAGCATTCGTCTAAAAGGTGTTGTATGTTAAGCTGGTGATGCAAGTTGTACATTGTGGAGCAGTGTCCTTTTCTAACAGGTGTTTGTGTGTAAAATTACAGTGACCTATTTCACGAAATGAAACCAATGCGATTTCGCATTGGTTTCATTTCGTTTGGATGATTTTGGGAAGGTTTGTTTGATCCCAATTGGATTTACTTTTTTGTAAGAATGTGGGTAGGAGGACCATCTTGAGTTACTGCGATCCCTAGAAAAAGAAGACATAAAATCTACGAAATGTCGGGAAAACTTGTAATAAAAACACGTTTTTATTTACACTGAAAGAATTCAGGTCAGCTAGTAATTTAATAAAAAATACGAATAAACTAAAATATTGGCAAAAATAATAATATAACAATAAAAGTTATTCAATGATTTTTTTTTGAGCAAAAATAAGTTATTTTTGGTTTTTATTATGTTGGGCAAATATAAAATTTATTTTCAGACTTATTTTTTAGAGAAAATATAAAAGTTATTTTTTGACTTTCATTAGTTATTTTAACTGCAATTGCAAATGTTTTACCTTTGCAAGAAAATTTCAACGTTTTTGACAGTTATTTTTTTAAACAACCCACAAAAATACTGCATTTTCGTTACAGTTATTTTATGCAGTTGTTTTGAATTTTTTAACAAACACCATTATTTTTAAGTCTGTCCGTGTTTGCCCTCGTTTAACTATTCCACACAAATATATATGTATATATTGCACATGGTTCGGGGACATAGCCAAAAATGTGCTCAAACTATGCTGTATATTAGTCAAAAATGTCTTTATACTATGCGCTAGACCTAGAAAGAGTTTGAGGACAGTCCCCAAACTAATCAAATGTCTTCATACTAAACTATAGATCGAAAAAATGTCCCCGTAGCATGCGATATGCATATATATACAAATTATGTGGCACACACACAAAGAAATATGGCGTTTAGTAATTTCTAGTGAAAGAGTATGATAAGAATAATTTTTGTCTTGTGTCTTTTGTATGAAAAGGACGCTGAAAAAAGCAGACTGAAAATTTCGCAATAAGAAATTTTATTAAGTAAATAAAGAAAATAATAAGGTGAGTTTTGTAATAGAAAATTATATTTATTTCTGTTAATATTATAAAATATTGTATTTCTCTTCTTTCTGCTTTTATATTTTTATCCCAAATCTACCTGCAGACAAAAGGAAGCCAAACAAACATTTTTTTCCCTCGACAGACACCTACAACAATGTAATGTATTAAAAGTTAGTATGTAATAAAATTGAAAAACGAAAAAAAAAATCTTTCTTAATTGTGAAATTTATTTAAGAATAAAATAAAATGGAGAATATTTACAAAAATTTGATTTTATTAAATTAATAATTGGTGTTAGTAAGTTTAACTAACAAAAACAGCAGTTTTTACAGTTTTACAATTAGTTATATGTTTGCGGTTTTAACTACATTTGTAGTTGTTTGTACATTTTTACAATAATTACAATAAAAATTACGGTTTTTTTATTGCACTTGCAGTTATTTTTACTAGAGTTGTCAACAGTTAAAAATAAGTTCATATTGCAGTTGATTTAAATGCAAATGTAGTGTACACCTTTTTAACTGAAAATGCAGTTATTGTAACTATCACTTGCAATTGATTTTACCTGCATAATTCCCTAAGTGTAGCCCAAAAATTTATATCAAAGAATAATGTGAAAATGCCTATAATTTCAGTTTGAAAAATTGCACAAATACACAAATTTATTTGTATTTAAAAGTTCTTTTTGATTTTATTCAATCAATTCTTATAAAAAAAATTAGTTTCTTTTGCGTATTTCTTTATTTAAATAAAATTTTGAGTTTATTTTCACAACTGTTTTCAGTTTATCTTTGTATCAGCTGTTGGTTTTATAAGTTAGCAAAGTTTACCCGAAGGAAATTTTGGGTAAATTTTGGTAAGAAGGGAAACACTAATACACTCACATTAACGCTCTCAGTTACGCAATTTTAAAGTACGGGAACGCTTTTCGGTAACTTTGGATAAATTTCGGTAACTTTGGGTACGTACGGGAATGCACTTATAGAGTCATCACCGTAAGATCAATGTGAATTCCAACTTAACAAAGTTGTGGGGTAATATATTTGTTTTAAATTATTTTAATAAAAATAAACGAGGAGAACGCTGTTCTGGCAACGCCGCGTTTTGCAAACTTTTGTTTTGATATATAAAAAAACAGTATTTTTTGCCCAAAACAACTAAATTGTCATTACTTAATCTTAAGAACAAAACGAAACGAACACTTTGGGCAATGGAAATAAACAAAAAACTAAGAACTTTGCAATGCAATCCATTGCATTGCAATTCAACTAAGCTCAAGAGAAATAACTATAGAATAGTTGAAAATTTTGTAGTTAACAACAACAAAAAAAAAAAAAGACAACCTAAAGATAACTATGACTTTTCTCTTTGCTGAAAATATTATCAACAACAAGCACAAAAAAAACACAGCAGCACCGAAATAAAATGTTTAAAACATGAAAATTTTGCACGTGTATAGAATAAAATATTAAGTTCGACACTATGCAACTACAGCAGCAAACAAAAACTACAATTGCGACAACAGAAACAATAATAACTAGGTACTGCAAAAAAAAGAGGTTTGGGGAGGTTTGAGAAAATTCTCTTAATACACTGTTTTTTATACAAATAATGTCAGTTTTTTAATAGTTGAGAAGAGAAGAGTTGAATATTTTATAAAAAAAAATGAGTAAAATTCTTAGAGATAACAAAAGAAAAACCTGAGTTTTTCTTAACTACACGCTTCCCTAGTATAAAGCGGTTAATTCGTTGCAAAGCATACATAGCTTTATAACAGTGGATATATCAATTTGTATCTCGCCCAACTTTCGCTCTATATATTTGGCCGTGTTTTTAATAAATATGATTTCTTATGCACTTTTCGCTTTGCCCGAGTTCGCAAATTATCGAGAGAAAAACGTGAGTACATACCCCCAGCAAAAACATGGTAATGACAAGTCATTACCATACGGATTACCAAGTAATGATAGGCCATTACCTTTTGCATTACTTTAAAATACAAAATAATGACTTACCGATAATAAGTTATAGAACTACTTATATATTCGTGCAAAGTAATCACTTATTGATAATTGATTAAATAAGTACTGATTAAGTATTTTTTATATTAAAATTTTATTTATAAATTTGTTTTGAACTAACTAGGAAATTTTCCAAGGTAAAAAGTTTTTTCCCAATATGACCAACTATTTTACAATGTAGGGTAACCACTTATTTCCTAACTTCTGAGTAACGACTTATTCTACCTTTGTGAGTACCTACTTATTCTTTCACTATGTGTAACTCATTATTCGCACTTTTTTTGTAAGCGAGAAGGTAATAAACACCCATGAATTTTTTGACATCGCGAACAAAAGTAATGTTGCGAGTAAATAGCCTGGTAAGTAGTGAAACCCTTTGTGTGCTACTTACTCGCTTAATTACTCAGTAATGTCGGTTTTTGCTAGGCCATAGTTTCACTACATATAAAGTATATAATCTTTGGATTTTTTGGTACTAACTAGATATGGGCAGCTGGTTGAATTTTGACTCACACTCACTCACGCTCACGAGATAAAAATTCCATTCACGCAGAATCACTCACGAACATTTTTTTCTACTCACGCTCACTCACGTTCACGTAAGCAAATTCAGATTTTACTCACACTCACGGATGATCACGCGTGAATCACGTGAAAAACTCAAATAAAAATTTATATGAAAATGGAATTTTGCCATTTATTTTGTATTAAAAAAAAACCCAAAAAATAAAATCGGCAAAAAAACTTAAGGGAAATATTTCTTAAACGCCGAAAATAAAATTTGTTAAAATTCGACACATTCACTCACGCAAAAACTTCAATCACGCACACTGACGTACAAATTTTTTCTACTCATACTCACTTACGTTCACGTAAGTAAATTATGATTTTATTCACACTTAAGCGTCATTCACGTAAATCACGCAAAATTCTGCTCACGTGCCCATCTCTAGTAATATTAACATCAAAACTGTGATTTTTTTTATGCAAAATACTTAAGAAACGTGCATTGTAAAAAGGAAAACCTCGCTTTATTAGAGAGAATTTATATAAATATTTGTAAAATGCGTAAAAATTAAATCGAATTGTATGAAACCGTGTTATTCAAAGGATGGGTGTATTTAACTAACACATAAGCTATATCTGTTTGCATTAGTATTGAGTTGTTAAGCATTCTTTTTTTGAGAATTTTCAAATGTATTGGTGAGTTGAATTTGTTCTTTTTGTGTTGCGATTTTTTTATTTTACAAAAAAGTATGGTGAAATAGTAGTTAATTATATGTTATTTATTAATGTGTATATTGTCGCTTTTGAAAATGGCATAGTGTTGGAATAGAAACAACCTGCATCAATATAAATGGTATTAATGCTTAAATATTCGTAATTAAGACTGAAAAAATGGGGGAAAATCGAAGAGAAAAGAAAATTCTGAATAATTTGTGAGCTTTAATGTTTTTGTCTGAATAAATTGCATGCTAAATTTTTTAAAAAAACTTGCTGACGTACTAATAATTTTAAAGAGAGTGTGTATTTTGAATTTTTTATTAAATTCTGAAGAGGATGAAATGAGTTGAAATTTCCTAAAAGTTATCTCTTCGATCCTACCTCTTTCTAGTTTGCTAAACAGATTTGAGAGAATGTAAAATATACGAATTGAGTGACTGCAAGATTGTGAGACTATTGACACCTAAAACCAACTTTGGAAGCCCATTTTGAATCAGGTTCCCTATAAGAAGATCATGGGATAGGGGTGGTACTCTCGATGTCTGCACTCATAGAAATAAACCTGTAAAAATATCACAAACATCTACTAAAACTTAGAAAATACTTTGATAAATATTGAATTTGAATTTATTTATTTGACAATCCCACACAACAAGATATATATCTTTTAAATTAAAGTATGGGATTTCAAAATTAGTAGGTACATAAATAAGTTACATTTTAAAATTTTATATAAATTAATTTAAATTAGTAAGATAAGAACAGCATAAATAGAACTGTTAAATGCACAAAATTTTAGACGTATTTTAGCTAACTTTTACGTATTAATAAACTAAAAATACCAAACGCAAACTGTTATATCTACAAAATATTTGTTATATTTAGTCGAATGCAAATAACATAACAGTATATCCTGCTAAAATGAACAGAAACATTTAAAAAAATCGAAAGAAAAAACTAATTTTCTTTTTAATTTTTTCTCCACTAATTATTCGGAATTTTTTTATTTATTTTTTGCTGATTTTAGCAGGTTAACTAACTAAAAATTAACTCAAATATAACTAAAATTTTGAATATCTAAGAGTTTTATTTTTGTTGTGCATGGCTTAGTAATATTTGTCAAAAATAATCTGATAATAATTCGGAAATCTCTTCATTTGATCAGACGTTATAGGCTCCTTAAAGACATATTTGTAGAAAATAGCTTAGTGGGCCATATTTTGTATTGCTCATATTTGAAATATTACTTTACAGGTCGTTAAACTAAAAACAAAGAAATTAAATGAAAAGCTGATAACTCAAATCATATCTAAATTCAAAGTTCATTAACATTAAAGCCCGCAAAAATATTGCATTTTAAAACTGTCAATTAAAACTTCCCAGCAAAGTTTTAGGTTACTAAGAACCGGCAGCTAAACACCAAGTGCTGTCCCACAACCTGTTTAACACCTAAAATTTTTCCACCACATAACCAGTTTCGTAACAGCAACATTTAGAAGTAACAAACATAAAATAAGTTCATGATTCAGTTTTAATTCTTTACGATAAGAAATTGAATTCCGATTCTTAGTTCCAGTTTTATAGTCAGAACTAAAATCGATTTCTTTCTTAAGTAAGAAATTTACTTTGAAAAATTCTTTACTTAAAAAAGAAATCGATTGTGACTATAAAACTGGCTCTTAATAACTATGTTGGGTACGAACAAAATAATCTTTATTTTGAATTTTGGTTTACGAATAAATTTATGTGGTTAAAATTTTTAAATTAAATTTTGTGATTTTATGCATTTGAAGCAATATAAAATTCCATAAGTGTCTGGTCAAAAATCAATGTCAGTATCGAATCAGTTTTTTCTTTTCAACATAAAATTAGGTCTACAAATTGGTGAAGATCATCAAGAGCGCTCCAGAAGTCAAAGAAACTCTTAGGGTCTGTTCTATAGTCAGAACTAAGAAGCAATTTTTTCTTAAACTTTACTTAAGTAAGACATTTTCAAACTAAATTTCTAACTTAAAAAATATTTTAGACAAAAATCGTTCCTAGTTCTGAATATAAAACAGATAAAGGGATACAATTTCTGAGTCACATAAAGTATTCGTTTTCTTACTTCCGATATTTGGTTTATAAATATTCTCAGTTTGACATTGTATCATCCACAAAGCAGCTACGAACAAGATAACTGTTCGACCTTTTATGTACAATAATAGAGTATTATTCAAAACCGGTTAACCGTTTTTTTTTTCATTTTTAAAAACCTAATTTTCATTAATTTCGTACTTAAGTCACACATAGTAGATGATAAAATGGAAATACATATGTACATTATTTATCAAAATATAGAGTTTTTAGAAAACCATAATAAAAGAAATCATTTTTGAGGTTACTTTTTTATGAAAAATTATGTGTCTGCTTCCATACTTTACCGCGGTTACCCAAACTAGCCCAAATTGCGTGTAAATTGTTGTTGTTTGGGCTGTTTTGGGTTCCGGTGGGTACCTAAGGTACCGTACGGGATGTAGTACGTTCAAAAGAACATATAACTGGATTAGAGAAATCAAATTAAAGGGTTAGGCGATTGAAGTGTTACGACCATATTCTTTTTGAGTGAGATTATTTGGTTTTTTTTTATTCAAATTACAAAATGTGGAAATAATCAAAATTTCAGAATCCATTCTGGATATCACATATTCGTCTTTTTCTGCGTGTGGTACACAGAGAGAATTTCTTGGACGAGTTTTAATGAAATTTTTTCACTAAACTAATGAAGTGTTCTTCACAATAGGAATGAAAAATTTATTAAACTCAATGAAAAAGCTTCATAGTTTTAATAAAAATATTTTTAATGAAACTTTTTCATTAGTCGTGTTAAATTTTTAATAAATAATATGAAATGTTTCATTAACTTTTATGAAAAATTGCATTAATTTAATGAAAAGTTTCAATGGACGAATTCCAGTGAACTAATGCAAAAATTCATTGATATCATGCAGATAATTCTCTCAGTGTAGAAGAAACTCATTTACACTAGGACTCGCTTACACTAGGGCTCGCTTACACTGGGATGGAATAGGGGTAACAAAGAGCTGACTTGCTAGACAACTGAGTGGCCTGCCGACCCTTCTTCGGCGCGGAACAATTCTTTGGAGCACTCTCAGTGTATATGAGGAAGTAGCTCAGGTTGTGAAGGAAATCATAATTTTCTAAACACGTAGAGGAAAGAGCATCATGTTATGACAGTTTCAGAGTATCATGTTATGATTGATACAAGTAATATTGATAATGTTATCCTACTGAACCAAGTATGAGAGTAAATCATATTAAAATAGACATCAGTGATCATAATATTATCAGTAAGGATAATATTTACGATCATTGGAATCATACTATGATATTTTTGTTTTCTCTATTATGTTCAATAATATTATTTTTTCTACGTGTATACTGGAAAAATTCTCTTGGCCAAAGTCAGGCTAACATATCCATTTCTCTGCCCAGTGGGAAGTCGAGGGCACTCTTGTCACTTAATAGGACGGATTAAAGGACCTCAATAGAATACTTCCCAGCGCACTGACATATCAGGTACCAGCGTCATAAAAGAAGTCAATCGGACACTGATGTTTGTATATTATGGGAGTCAAGACCTGAAACTTCGGAACATGTTATTGTCCTAAGATGTGTGATAGGAGATTTAGGTTTCTGGATAGCCGCTTCAAGAAATAATTAGAATATTTTGCTTAACATTTTGTCTTACGTACATTAAAATCTACCCTATTCTCAAGACTCCACTCAGAAATGATCGAGAGGTCCCGATTGAGTGTGTTATTCATAATATACCTTTAGCCCCCAACCTTGAAAAGGCTTGGCATAAAGTCAAAATAAAATGTATGATTACTGTAAAGCGAAGGTGTAGATAGGATTGTAATATTGATCGAGATCATTGATAAAGACGAAAAAAGAGAGGGAGAAAGGACTGAACCTTGCGGCACCCTTGAATATAGCTGAAACTCGTTTATTGAGATGCCATCTATAACAACACGTATTGTGCGATCTTTGACAAGGCTAGAAATAAACCGAGAGAAGTCATTACCGGCACGGAAAGCTTTGATACCAGTGCGCCGTGCCAGATACGATTGAATACCTTTGAAATACCTGGAACAATATCCATTTATATATATATTCCTCTCCCACTGGAGCATAGGGCGCCAATAACAACAGATCGCCATCTGATCCGATTTTGAGCGATAGATCTTAATTCGTTCCAAGATACACCTAGTTGGTTCATTTCGGATTCTGTTGAACGTCTCCATCTTGTACCTAGAACAAGCACTTTGCTTTTCACTAGATCGGCTCTAACGCCAACAGGTATTTCGTAGACCGACTTCTACGAAAGCCATACTGTCGATCATTTAAAAGCCAATTGGGCTCTAGATAATTGACAACATGGTAACTAAAGTAGAACCATTTTGATCGAACATTATCTTTTCCACAAAAAACAGTTCCATTAAATTAGGTTGAAAAAGAAGAAACAGAAGGAAAGTCATTCTTCACACAGAAGTAAAGACATATTCCAGGAACTCCATCTTGTTGATGAAATTCCTCAGTTTGCTCCACCTCATTCCGATCAGGTCAGCCAAAGTTGGAATATTGTCATTATATTAATGTTGAAACCTAATCCTTTCCAAGGCCTGACAACCAAAAAATAGTCTTCGAAAGTCTCGTGATCCTACCAATAGGATCTACAAGATTCCGCATGGCCGTTCGGAATGGGTGTGCCTTTGAATGACGGCGAGAATACTTACAATCTTACCAAGTTCTCTTATACTGAGTGTAAATTATAGTAATTTATTTCTCGAAAATTATTTATTTTTGATTGTTATTTAACAAAGTTTTTGATGATACACAGAAATATTGGAAAAATTTAAAGTTATATATTTAAAAGTAAAAACAAAGCAAATTAAGTTTTAAAACAAATATTTCAAAGTGCGGCAGCAACACTGAGTTTTAAAATTCTCTTAGTTTTCTCCCTATTCGGGCCTCCCCACAGAATCCTGGTGGTCTTACCAACTCTTAGTGATTACCCAACAAAGTTTCAGTTCCAAAGACTGAGATAAATTTGTCTCAAAAGCTCCAATATGGAAGCAGTTCCAGTTTTCGGTCAGTTTTACGTAGTAAATTGAAATCGTTGCTAGTAAAACCAATTCAGAATAGAATAGCACCTACAAAAAAAAAAAAAAAATGGGTTGTAACAACCGAATTAACGGTTGCAGCAACTGAAGGATTCGGTTGGATCAAAAAAAAAATCTTTTTCATAGAGTGTTAGGGAACCAACTGTACAAAATTGTCTTGGATATAGTCTAATTTTTATAAAATATTTCCGTAAGTTCTCACTAAAGCTACTTGCTAATAAATACTTACTATTAATTACCTTTTTTATCTTAGCAATTTACAAAAATATTTATTCTTTTGCTCTTTCACATAAAAACAACCTGTGGCCATGAATATGCTAAAACAAATCTCAGATTTTTGTTTTTTTTTTATATCTGACAATGACACTCAAATCTTTTCACTCATGTATCATTGCAAGTAAAACTCAGAAGTTTTGAGTTTGTTTACAACTTATTACAACAGAAGAACATTATTGCTTGATGACTGCAACATGCAACATGAGGGAGAATAAGCAACACAACAATTAAACTGTTTGGGGTTTTTTCTTACATCGAAAATTTTTCATACAATTTATGTATGAAACAACAGTATGTCAACAAAGTCATGTTTTGGGGATAAAAAAATACAACAACAGTAGCAGAAATTCTCTTGTAAATGCGAGTGTGTGGTAAATTCATTTTTTATGCATGTGTGAGATTTTTTTTTGTTTTCTTTCTTTTTTATTTCAACTCCCCCTTTAGATGCAATTTTTCAACGGTACAACCCAATGGGCCAAAATTCAGACTCTCCTAGAATAATTTTTGTTGTTTTTACATATTGCAATAAAAAGCTGCACTCTTACTCACTCACTTGTAAGTTCTTGATTATGGAAAGAATACTGAGAGAGTTATAGCACTCTTGTTTTTTTATTATTATTGTTGTTCCTTTTGAGGTAGTATGGTGGTTTTTGGATACACATACATATGTATGTTGGTGATGTTAATGATGTTTGTTGGTGATAGTATAGCATGAGTGTTTTTTGGTGTTGTTTTTGTTTGATTGTATGGAGGTATGGTATGATTATACTCAATGGCGGTTTTTTATATTTCGAATAAAAAAAATTCGAAATATTAAAAAACACAAACAGCGAGCTAAAGCTTTATAGTTAGCTGCACTTTTTTTTTTGTTGGCCGTACAACAACATTTTGCAGTAGCAGAATTACAGCAACAACAAAAAATGCATTTTTTTGTTTCATACTCGTGCTTTTTTCGTCGATTTTTCTGTTTTGCGCTCCATTCTTTAGTAATAGTTATAATGTGGTGGTTTTTAAGAACAGAACAAAACGTCGGCCAAACAACAGCAACACAACAACAATAATAATAATAATACGTAAGAATAGCAATCAAAAGAATCAGCAACAACATTTTGCGACGCCGATACGTCATGCAGTAGACGTAGTATTGTTAGTTGAACGTATATGTACGGCGGACTAAATGTATGGACATTTGTTGTAATTCTGTCCTGTTGTTGTTGTTGCTTTTTTTGGAATTTAAATGTCATACGTATTATTTTGTTGTATTATATGTGTTGTGGTATCATGTTTTTCATTTCATTTTATATTTTGGGTTCTCTGTGTGATATAATTTTTGCAAATGACTTCGGCGGCAGTCGAATAAACACAACGCATCCGATATGCAACGGAACGCATTTTCGGACGCGGCCCGAGTCGATCCCGAGTAGCGTCCGATCGCGTCTACCAATAGTAAATATTGTTTATTAAACTATTAACTAACAAACCATACGGTATTAACAATTTGTGACAACAACAACAACAACATTATTAAATATAATAATACAAATACCTAGAAACAAAATATGTATGCAAACCAATACTTATGAAATATTTTATATAAAATTAATAATAAAATTCTACATTAACAAGAACTGCATACATACATATTGCAATTTATTAATAACAACAACAACAACAAAAGTGTTAAATGATATAAAATGAAAATAATTAAATAGTTTAAACATTTTTTGTTCTTTCTTTCATTAATTTTTTATTTTTTGAGAACTTGGAGAGACAAAAAAATAAGTGCAGTGTAAAACAACACACATTATTAAGTTAATAAATATTAACAATTTTTTATCAACAATTTTTGTTGTCGTTTTGCTTTTTTTTTAATAATTTTACATCTCCCGGTTTTTTCAACAACAAATAATTTTTCGTTTACATGCTTCACTTTTCTTCGGCTCTGTTCATTTCAGTTTTGTTCTGTTTTTTTGCTATTTGTCAAATTTAACACGTTTTAACGTTATTGCCATGATTCTTTTTACATCGTTTTCCATTTTAGTTCGCAATCGTTGCATTACGCGCTCACTTGCTCGCCGCTAAATACGCTCCAACAACAATACGCGTTCTTGTAATAAAACTTTATAAATGCATGCGTTCTTTTGTTATTTTTTTTTTGTAAAATTTCAATAAAAAATTCTGAATAAATCGATCGTTAGTAAATAAAGTTTGTTTTTTAAACTTACAAAAAAATATATACAAATATTTTATAAAATTTATCGAAATATAATTAAAAATATTTATAATAATTAAAAAAAGTTTTAAGTAATTTTTACTAAAATGTAAAATTTTTGTTTTATTTTTAAACATAAATTTATATAAAAATATTGAAAAAATATAATAAAAAGAATATATAAAATAATAAAATAACTCGTTAATATTAACATAATTTCCGTTTATAATTGCAATCTGAAAACTTCATTATAAAATGTTTTTATAACAAAAAAAAAAACCATAATATTTATAAAAATTTCAGAATTTGCAAACAAATTTTTTGCAATAAAAAAATATTTAAAATAAACGATTTATAAAGTGAAAAATGTGAATTGTTAATAAAGTGCAAAAAATATAAAACAAGCGCGTAATGCGCTTAATTATTTCAAAGTTTTTTTCATTAAAAACAAATAACAAAACTAAAATAAAAATTAAATAATTTTATTATACAAAAATTATATAAAAAACTTCCGTATTATATTTGTTTAAAAAAATTACTAAAAATAAAGTGGAGTGACAGATATTTTTTATAATTATGTGCAATTAATTCACTAAAAAAAATCTAATAAAAATACAATTTAAAAAAATATATATCAGTTTTCAGTACCGAAATTAACTTAAAAAAAAACTAAGAGAAAAATTTTTATTTTAGTCGACTATATGTAATTATTTTCCTAAATTAAATTTAAAAAAAATAATAATTTATATATTTTTTTCCTGAAATCGCGCGAATAATTTTATAGTTTTTATTTGCGGATAACAATTTGGTGTTTTTAAGTTAAGAATTAATAGAGTTTTTTTAATCGTTGAATGAAGGGTAATTCCATTTTTTATACGATAAATACTATCATATTTTTTAAACCATTGGACTGATAATTTATGTTTATATATCATTTTAAATCTTATAATTTATACTTAATAATGTATTAATTATATTTCAAAAGTGTGAAGAACTTAAGCTTTAAAGTTATGTATAAAAAATTATTGGACCTCGTGTTGAAAAAATATTAACGTTTAATCAGTATATAGTTCTTAAAAAAACCGCCAAAAATATATCAAGAAATGTATATTTTATAAAAGTTAGTTGAATACATACACCAACATACAGAAAAATTAATTGCCAAACGAATAAAGAAAAAACACTTCTAAGGACTGTCTAAATCAGGATTCGCCAAATCAATCCTCCCCAGCCAGTCATCGAGCAACCAAGTAAAAAAGCCACCGAGCCAAAAAAAAACTTCCCGAGCTCCATTGTTGGATGCATGGTCAACACAGTGGTTTATTCTAAAATAATAATATCAGTATTATTATTTTTATTGATTTTGTATTTTTCACGCAAATTATAGTATTAATTGCTGAAAATTGTGTAGCAAGTAAACAATTCAAATATTAAACTGATTTAATTAAATATTTGTTTAAAAACGAATTCTATTTTAAACTTATCTTCAATTAGATAATTGAGGCTAATAATATTTTTTTGTTGAACATGAATATTTTTCAATTTTTAAAATTGCGCTTGCGTTTTTTGACATATGTAGTGCCTTAATTTTTTCTAAAAATTACATTTCTTTTTGCTTTATTCTAGAAAATTTTTAGGTTTGCAGTGGCAATAACTTTGGCTTCGATTTTCTTCAGTTATTAGGCGTATTATAGTAAATACATATTACTAATAGGAGAATATATTGGGTTTTTTAAGCAATTATGTTAGTTCACAATTTTAGTCTACTTGCGACTGGATTATAAATTTTATTTTTCGATTTTCATTTATATTTCATGCTATTCTACAAGTTTATGGATAAATTTGGTATTAAAAATCATTCCTAAGCCAAAAGTAATTACTTCGAAGTAATTTCTAAGTTTTATTCATATGACCCCATATCACCTTTTTATAATCAGGAAGATAAAGAAATTTTTTGTCATTTTGGAAAAAATTAAATCAAATTCATGGCAAAATTAAGAGTTACGGCGCGAAAAAAATTGAGTATAATCAAAATAAGATAATAAACGGATTAACAAGATGAATGGATTTTGTATGCAGATATTATTTTTCAGATTTAAATTTGAAAATAAAAAAATTATACCGATTTATCTACCTGGGGAATTGCTTTCGTATTGCCTGGAAATAATGCTTTCGGGTAACAGTTGTTCCCGATGGAAGAAACTTTCACAATACGAAATTGATAATGCCGGCAATAAATGCTTTGTTCTTCATATCGCCATGCTTGTTGGTAAGGGAAAAACATAATTTTTACCAAAAATCAAGTATCATTATCTCGAAAACCGTTATTGTGATTTAAAATCTTGTTTTTTTTTTTAATTTGCGTCACACGACATATTTTTGTCATGCGAATTTTATAGAATTTTTAAAAAAATCGGAAATTTTGGTCTCAGGTCATCAAAGGTTAAGATTTCTGATTTTCTGCAAATTTGCGGCACATTAGTTTTAGACCTAGCGCTACAATAATCCGCACAATAAATGGAAATCGTCAGAAAAACGCTTTTCTTCAAATAATGTATGTATATATTAAGTATCGAATAAAATGAATTGAAATGACGCATCCAGCGGTGCATAATACATATTTATACGGTCTTATACAAATCAAGTGACACTTTAAGGTCACGAAAAATGTAAACAGTATATGAGTATAGCTTGTACATACACCTTAGTTATTTTTGCCTTATACTTGAATTCGTAACGGTACTAAATATTTAGAGTTATAAAATTTTGGAACGTAATGAAATTGATTAAGAATTATACATACTTGAATTGTGGCTTGAATTATTTAAGTAAATATTGGTTTAAAATGAAATTTGTTCTTAAACAAATATTTAATTGAATCAGTTAAATATTTGAATTATTTGTTTGAATTAATTGAACACAATTTTTAGTAACTAATAGGTGCATTAAAATATAATTGATATTATCAATTTTGCAATTGAAATTCGTTTTTAATTCGTGTAGATTGCTAGGAAAAAGCGGAAATTGAAAATCTTGTATTTTGGCAGTCAGAGCTCGATATTCGAATGTGATTCACTTGTATAAACCAAATTTTAGTGAAAACCAATATTTAATTTTAAGTAAAATTTCATTAACTGAACTCCAGTTGGAATGTGGCAACATTTTTCTCTGCCACACAGAAAACAGATTCCTTTAATAATTTTTATTACCGTTGTAATTAGCGAAATTTATTTCCAATTTTTGTTGTATTAATTGATTACCTTAATGTTTGTGGATTATAAATTCTATAAATAGAATAGCACGTTCCAGAAATTTTATTTAAAAATTAAAAATTTTTATGTCTCGAACTGGGATAGAACCGGCGACCTTCTGCTTGTCAGCCCATTGGTTTTTCTCTGGGCTAAACTTGATTTCAATTTTAAGTTGGAAATTTGAATATTTTGTTTATGAATAAAATTATATCAACAATTGTGTCTTTTAATTTGAATCAAAAAAAATATTTAAAAAAATTTATGTAACGCCTTGGCTGAGGTTTGAACTCATATTGCTAAGACTATCAGGCTTTGCCTTTACCCCCTGCACCACAGACACTTACATTTAGTTTTTGTCTAATTTTGAATTTAAATACGCATAAGTGTGTATGAAACGAAAAGATATGACACATTCCAAAATTTTATTTTGCGAAATAAAATTTCTGTACCTGTTCCTATTTTTATAATTACCAATATAAAGGAAATTAACGGTTGATGGTACTGAAATTGACAAAAAAAATTAAATTGATTGGAAAAACTAATACTTTGGATAGAGTAATAGATTTTATTGAAACAGAACTGATACTACCCAAGAAAATTTTTTACACTCGGTAGCCAACCACACCCATTCTACAACTGGTTCCACTGCAACCGATTCCATGGAACTGGTTCCGGAACCAGTTCCTAGGATCCTATATGGAAGGTGTGGGTGACGTAGAATCAGTTCCAGAACTGATTCTAGAGAAACCGGTTCCACATTGGAGCTAAAGAAGGGGTTGTTTTTGGGACAATTTCAAACAAAAAGAATGGGTGTTAGAATCGACAGTAGAAGGGGTTGTGAATGAAAAGTAGCTATTCTACAACCGATTCTTTGGAACAGAAAATTTTCCTGGGTATATTATTGCTGCCGATATTTTATTCAAATGGCTAAATCTTCGATAAATTGGTGGTTGTTGGTATTGAAGGTAATATAGATTTTAGTATTTCTTCAATATTGATTAGAAAAGCCAATATTTTGGATAATGTGACTGAATAGAAAATATATACGATTATCCAAATCGTATATATTTTCTATTCAGAATAAAATTTGAATTTTCTGATGATGAATTGTAAGTAACTGCAATTAAATTTATTGAATAACGAAAAAATTTCATTGGTTCCGATAGAATTTCAACCAATTTTTCCTGTGTGTGTGTGCAGTCGAAAAAGTCATTTTGTTTTTGGTCAATATACTCCATAAAATGGCTCTTAACTAAGTTTTCGTTATAAATAGTGTTCTACTAGAAATTTCGTATACAAAATAAATTTTTTTCCAAATAAATTAATGGTTTTAAAAAGTCATGTATAACATAGGTGATAAATTTAAAACAAATAATGGCTTTTTCAAATTCTACTCTAAAATTAATTCTTCAAAAGCTTGAATTGAAATATGAAAAAAAAACTATTAAATAATTTCAATTTCTTACGCGCTAAATATTATATACATACTTCGTCATTGTTGCAATAAAGATAATATTTAAAATAATATATTTTAATACTTTTCATAAATTGCAGTTTTTCTTAAAACAAAACTATAGAAGCTATTTTGTTAGCTTTATTGCCCAGCCAGCAAAACAGCTTTGAAATGAATTAGAAATAGGTTCAATATATATTATTAAAAATGAAAACTTCTGTATGAAAATGGTTCATCCAAAAGAACCCTCATTTTGGATTCAAAATTGCTCAAAAAATGGTACAACAAATGTTGAAGGCTCAAAAATAAATTGTCTACAAAATATTAAAATTTATTAACGGTTCTAAGTTATTTTTGAACTATTTATTGGACTACATTATTTCCTAAAATTTTTGCGCCTTTTATTATTTTTATTATTTTTTTAAGAACGTTCATATTTTCTCCAAAAAATTTCAAAAATATGTGTTTTTTGTGAATAATTTTGGACTCATGGAATAAGAACACTAAAAAAGTTTCCAAATTTAGCTGGCAGTGTATATAATTTATTTTTTTAATTAGACTCTCAAAGCAATTCCGTTGTGACAACCGAATTTTTTCCAACCGAATTCGTTCGGTTGCTGTAACCTCGTAATTCGGCTGCCTCAACCGAATTCAGTTGTGACAGCCAATAATTCGGTTGCCGCAACCGAATTGAAATCCAATTCGGTTGCCACAACTGAATTCGGTTGGGGCAACCGAATTACATCAAAAATATCGGTTTCCCCAACGGAATTGCTCTGAGAGTGTATGTATTATCCATGGTTCAGGGACATAGCCAAAAAAGTGCCCAAACTGTGCGGTATATTAGTAAAAAACAGAGACCCAAAATAACTGTTATATTTCTAAAAAAGTCACCACCCAAATTTATTTAATTATAATATTTTAATAATGCACTATATTTTATAAATCATATTGCACAAAAAAATCACAAAGTTTGGCAAAGTTTTTAATTTTTTCAATTTTTATATTTCACTCTATAAATTTCTGTTGTTTTTTGATTTTTATTTTAAAACTTTTTATAAAAGTTACAGAATGATTTTTTTGAAAAAATTAAGCAGTAACTTTTTTATTTGATAATAAAATAAAAATTAAAAATTGACCTAAATTGAATGCCGGAAGCTGCTGGAATATACATATTTACTCACTTTAAATCACTGTTCAATCTTTTATTAACACTAGTTGACATCATCAGGATATTATAATTGGTGAAGTCATTGGTTCTACGGCTTTTGATTTATACTCTTAATTGTTATTTTTTGATAAAGAAAAAAAATTACAAAATAACTTTTATTATTTTTGAAAAAATAAAAATCGTATTTGGATTGTTTTTGTTTGAATTAAAAATATAAATCAAACAGAGCAAATAAACTGAAAACTAAAAATACTCAAACAAGAAATAATTGTAAAACAATCACTTTTTTGAATAAAAGTTATAACTGTTACGTCCCTGGTAAAAAATGTCTTCATACTATGCGCTAGACCTAGGAAAAGTTTGAGGACAGCCCCCAAACTAACCAAATGTCTCCAGACTAAACTGTAAATCGAAAAACTGTCCCCATAGCATGCGCTGTGCATAAATATACCCACATGTAAAAATATATATGAAAAACAAAGTTTTCTTAACCCTTAAATGCATGATCTCTTCGATTTTGACCATTTTTTTTATATAGTATGATTTCAAAAGGCGTGTACTTTTCAAAAAAAGTACTAAAAAAAATTTATTTTTAAAAAAGAGGTGATTTTTATTGAAAAATATGGTTTTTTGCCAAATAGCTAAATTGTGATTATTTTAACGTGTATAACAAAAACAAAAAAAAATCTATAAACTATAATTTATACATTTATTGTCGCCAAAATAAATTTTATTGCGAGAATTCCACTTTAAATATTTAAACAAATACTTTTGAATATTACACTTTTTGTAAAAAAACGCGTATTTTAGATTTTTCACAAATATACAGACCAAAACCACAATTTTTACACTAACTGTTTAAAAATACTGCGCTAAATTATAGGAACACTATGTACAGAAGGGGCTCCTAATGCCCAAAAATGCAGTTTTGTGCATCAAGTGGGTTTTTTTTATTAAAAAACCAGTATGTTGCCAAATGGCTACACCATGCATTTAAGGATTAAAGTTACTTATATTTAAGTTTTAAAGAAAAGTGTGCTGTTTATCAATTGAGTACAATTTCCCCAACCAAGTCATAAGAATGCCATATATCGGGACACCCTATAAAATGTAAAAGAAAAGCATATTTTCTCAGAAAGCATGGCAATACGAAGAACATTCCCAGATTATATCGCCTGAAAGAAAATATTTATTGTCGGCAATATTAAATTCGTATTACAAAAGTTTTCACCGTCGGCAATAACTGTTACCACACTCCCAAAACAATTCCGTTGTGACAACCGAATTTTTTCCAACCCAACTGGGTCGGTTGCTGCAAACTCGTAATTCGGTTGCCCCAACCGAATTTAGTTGTGGCAACCGATAATTCGGTTGTGGCAACCGAATTGAAATCGCATTCGGTTGCTGCAACCGAATCAATTCGGTTGGCAAAAAATTTCGTTGCCACAACGGAATTGTTCTGAGAGTGCAGAAAGCAATACTTCCAGGGAATACAAAAGCAATTCCCCAGAAAAATAATTCGGCGTTATCGCAAATTTATCAAATGGAAGATAAAAAGTGATATCGCTAAATGAACTCCCCGCTACAAAGTAAACGATTATTTTTTTCATTATCAAATTTAATTCTGAAAAAGAATATTTGCCTACATAATCCATGACCAACACATTTACTACCTTGTTTTCCTAATTTTTCCGCGCTATAAATCTTGAATTTTCCGCGACTTTGTTTCCCATCTATCTTTTTATTGTTTTTGTACAAATTTTGTTTAAAATAACAACAATTTTAAAAAATTGTCTTTATTTTCCAGATGATAAAAAGGTGATGATGATATTGTTGCCGCAATATCCTTATGAAAAATTATGACAAAAAATACCATTTTATAAATATTTTTCTAAATATCGCCAAATTCCCTTCCACTTAAATGGAAGACAAGTCGAAAATACTACTTGATTATTTGCACTGAAGTGAGACATAAAAGATATCGCATTAATATTTTCTTGGAAGATACGAGTATCTAAAAAATACGCAACAAAATATGTCTAAATTTGCAATTTTAGCAAAATATGAAAAACATCCATTGATTCCCAAGAACTTCCGAACCCTATATATTTACAACCAGGACAAGGACAGTCCATGAACTAAAAATTGCGTTTTACGTTCATAAAATACTATTTAAAAATGAAAGATATGCATTTAAGACTCCAAAAGTATGCATTTTTCAATATTTTAATTGAATTTGAGTACTTTTTTTCAGTCTTAAAAAGTAATTTAAACACAGATAACGAATAACTACCCAGGTAGAAAATTACAAAGGGGCCAGCACTGGCAAAGCACCGAAATGGGTGGTATAAGTGCTTGTTAACAGCGCTTTACCAATGCCCAAATGATAACACCGTTCCACGGTGGTGCCAACGCTTTACCAAGCCCTGGGAAAGCACCCATAAACATAAAAATTAAATGCTTTGCTAACGCTCAAATAAAAAAATTAAAGTGCTTTCCTGATAACACCGATCTATTTATAGATTTGCAAAGTTTTGAGAAAGCACCAAGAACACACAAAAATCAAGTGTTTTCCCTGCCACCAAATTATGTGCCCTCATCACTGAAGAATTTTAAATTATTCTAAAAATAGATGATTCTTGGAGTTATTGTATTGTGGAGTCAAAAATTATCTAAATGTCCACTCTTCTTTGGAGCTTCTTTTAAAAACAAAATAATGTTTTAGGAAAAAAAGCGCTGGGAAGTCACCCTTTTCAAGCATTGTTAAAGCGTCCAAATTTAGTGGTTTGCCAGTACTTCTCTTTGTAAGACCGCGGTCTACTTGTGCTTTGCCAGTGCTTCTTTTTTGTTACCACACATAATTTCTACCCGGGTATCGTCGTCGCAGAGATAGTAATTGTATTTTTCTGATATTTTTGCCTTTGTGATCAAAAGAAATTAAAAAAAATATTCATACCCAGGAAAATTTTTTACAATCGGTAGTCAACCACACCTATTCTACAACTGGTTCCACTGCAACCGATTCCATGGAACTGGTTCCGGAACCAGTTCCTGGGATCCTATATGGAAGGTGTGGGTGACGTAGAATCAGTTCCAGAACGGATTCTAGAGCAACCGGTTCCACTTTGGAGCCATAGAAGGGGTTGCTTTTGGGAGAATTTCAAACAAAAAGAATCGGTGTTAGAATCGACAGTATAAGGGGTTGTGAATGAAAAGTAGCTATCTTTGAAACAGAAAATTTTCCTGGGTAAATATGAAGAAAATTATTTTAATATATTGTAAATTATGCAAACTCACAATTTTAGTAAAATATCAAAAATACACTCACAATAACTTTACCGTAAAAGTTCAACAGTTGTTTAAAAAGTAAATCAGTAAAGTCGTTTTAATTGAATAAGTAGTTAAATTGCAAAGAAATATATTTTTTAACTTTTTCTATCAGTCATTCAATAAATAAAATACACAAAATACGGACTTTCGGTAGAAGTTAAAATATCCAATCAAAATTTTCTGTTAAAAACAATCAGTTGTTAGAACACAATTAGTTTTAAAATAAACGATAAATCTATTATTTTTACCGACTTTGCCAGTTAATTAAATAACAATTAAAAATAAACGACAAAATACAATTGTTTTAAACGAAAAATGGGTAGTCCTTTTTTTAACTTATTTTCTATTGTTTTAATGCATATATTCGGTTGATTTTAAGGAAAAAATATTGTGAGTGTATGTATTTAATGCCCTGTGCCAGGTGACTAAATTTGTTCTAAACTAAATACAAATTGACTAAAGAATTTAAAATTTCTTTCAAAATTGTTTTAAAAAATTTTCTTATTTCAAAGAAACTTGTAAACCTGAGTTTAGTTTAGAATTAGTTTAGCCAGTTCGCACCCACCCTAAATATGAATTTTTAGCTAAATATGCATTTATACCAAAATATAAAAAAAGAATTTATGGCGAAATATGCATAAATAAATCGATGTCATTTCGTTTCAAATTTGTTGATTCGCAAATACATTAAGTTAATGCAATTCTCAAGCTAACGACAACAATCACGTATTAACCCTCTAATGCTCAATTTTTTTATTGCGATAATATTTAAACTATATATTTGGGGTTGAAAATCTACGATGGAACAAATGTTAAAATTTCAATTTATCGCTTTATTTAGGCCATATAGCACAACAAAGGTTGAAGACGTATCTAGAAACCCAGTAGTCAAATAATTTCGGTTTTTGCTATAAATCAGAAAAATAGAATTACGTACCGAAAATTGTTGATCAATTGTAGTTATTTCAGAAGTTTTGGCGATTTACGAAATTTGGCGAAAATTACGAAATTTGGCGAAAATTACGAAATTTGGCGAATTTGGCACTAAACATCAATAGATTTTGACGAAATTAATTTTGCTTACTACCACTTCTGAGTATATACTCTGTGTTTAATTTGTTGGCTAGTTTTTGAGTTAGACGTAGCCTGTTTTGATCCTGTGAGTTCTGGTGAAAAATATTTAACTGATTTTACAATTAGAGACTCTATTAAAAAACTTTAAAAAAATATTTTGCAATCATCATTTTTATGAATCATGCAATACCGAATCCATCATCGCTAGGTCATTACTTTTTGTTTTAAAATGATGCAGATGGTACGGTAAGCTATTACCAAAGTTTTACTAGATTCGAATATAAATTAGATTTTATAAAAAATTTTAATAATTTCTCCAATATGGCTAGAATTTATTTTCAAATATTTATAGTTAGAATATTGTTCTACCTCAAGCGCAAAATCTAATATGATATTGTTGTATTAGATTTTATTTGTTGCTTCAAAAAGTTTTACCACTTTAATGATAGACGATACAATTATTTCCTGGGCATTACCCAATTCATTACTTGTGTGCAGGAAAAAAATGATGATTGGGTAAACACAAATTGAGATATTAACAGTAAATAAAACCGAACGAGAATTGTATACTTATGTATGAACTGCCTGATTTAGTAAAAATCCAGTCATAAATAAATATAGAAAGTCGGAAAAAACCATTTTTGTATTTTTAATGCAAAAAAATTAAATAATATTTATATAATAATATACTGAAAATAAGTTGCCCTTATTGGATCCATATAAGATATTTTAATGAAATTTAATGCAAAATTCAATTTTGTGTATTTAGAATAACAAGCTGATGCCGATGGCAAAAAGGCAAGCCAAATTTCGGCTTTAGCAAAAAATTTGTCGACAACGCCAAAATATTTTTGCTGTAGCATCTTAATTTTATTTCTTAAACACCATAAAACCTCTGTATTATAATCTTGTAATTCTTTATATTTTGTATAATTTTGTAATGTTATGTAAAGTACTGTTCTTTTTTTATAAAACTGCAATTTTTTTTATCATAAACAATAACAACTTTATCATCATAATAAATTTGTAATTTAAAAAAAAAGTATTTTAATCTTTTTAGTACAACTGCATGAGTGCGTGAAGATTTAAAAAGAAATTGAAATTAATTTAATGCGGAAGTTTTTTTTCGGACATAACAAAATCAAGGTGTTTTAAATAAACACAATTAAAACGAAAAAATGTGACAAAATAGAATTTTTTTAATAAAATAAAAATAAACAAAAAAGTGACAAAAAAAACTCAGCATTCAAATGAGAAAAAAAATGTACCGCAAAAAATATAATTTCGAGAAAATATTGTTAAAACAAAACACAAAAAAAACGTGTAGTTTAAACAATTATACCGCAATATATGAATAATTAAAAAAATATCTGTAAAATAAAACACAGTTGAAAATTCTATTTTCAAAATCACCACAAAAAATTCATAAATCTCTAAAATAAGATCAAATATATTAATCACTATAGTACCACAAACTTCTTGAAAATGGACCACAAATTAACAATGAAATGAAAAAATTATAAAAAAATTAAGTTCAGATCAAAAAAATATTGTTCTGCCAAATAGTTCTTAACTAAATTTATACAAAGTGATTCGTATTTTTGAACGTGCTAGACCACCAGAGATCACAGGTTTATTTCATTAGTTTATAACAAAAATTTATTCAGAATCAGTTCAGCACTACATTAAAAGAAATATATTTTGCATTTTCTCACTGCTGACAGTTTTTTTTTTGTAAAAATCGCTAAAAATATAAAGTTTAAGTAATTTTTTGAGCCCTCTTTTGATTACTAAAATTTACGATGAGACCAAAAAGCCGCGAAAGGGTGTAAAGTGTTTTTCTTCAACATATCCAAGTTTCACTAAGATCGGAATGCTTATCTTGGAATACTTTCCTTGTTAGTGCTTACAATTGTTTGTAGTTTACGAACAAGTAAACAGAATTAAAATCTGGCATGTCGAATATATTATATCCTACACCAAACATCAAATTCTAGAAAAAGATTTTCAGTTAACATTGCCATTAATATAGTGAAATTTATAATAATTAGCTTCACCAGATATTTCGTTACCGTTAGTATTAAATATCAGAATATACACTCAAAATAATATGTCTGTTGGCTGAACAGAAAAATTTGGTGCTTTAACAAAATTTATTCCTGTTTTTTTTCGGCTTTTTATTAAATTGAACAAATTTAATTTTAAGTAAAAAATTAGTGAAACTACAGTTTGATTTGTAATTATACTAAGTAGTAAAATTTCTGCAAATTTAGGGTCTCAAGACGCTCCCCGGGAAATTTACACACAGAATTAGTTGAAGTACTGATGATTTTGAGTATTGTGTTAAATGAAGATAACTAAAATCTTTTTTTAAATCAGTGTTTATTGTTTATTGTTAAAAATTAGTCAAATCGTTCGAAACCCGTTTGACTGATTTTTTTACTGACTTTATATTTTAAGGGTATGAAGAAGAAAATTTAATTATTTTTTTTAAAGTATTTCCTTATATTTATAAATTTGTATAACATTTCACCGCAGTGCCTAGTTGGAATCAATTTTACCTGAAATCTGCGATCACCAGAAATATTTCTCTTGATTATACATTGTTTTTATTCATTACGAATTTGTGATGTCTCCGAACAATGTTGCGATAAAAATCAAAATATTCGATGAAGCCGTTTTTGCACAAGCCTCTTTGAAATTTGCAAATATTTCGAAAACGATCAGAAATAAAAAAAATGCTTAAGACCAAAATTATTCATCGGAAAATAAAAGCGCAATAACAGAAGCTGCTTCCACAAATGCAGTAAGAAGTAGCACTTCGTTTATTCCGGGTAAATGACATGATTTTTGTTCACAATGTTCCACTTAGAAGCAATAAATTACAACAAATTTACAGCAACTTCAAAAACTCTGCCTTCTTTTATTACATTTTTGGAAGAAAGAGAAGAGAGTAGCGATATAAAACGTGCTTCTAATACTGCAGCGCTTCTAGAATCGTGTCTATTTTTTGCTGGGCAGTTAAAGTTGATTCCGATGAGGCGTGACTCTTAAATTAAGAGTTTCGGATTTATAATTTAAAAGCTTAAATTTCAGATCTCTAACCAAGAGATTTGGGTAGTAAGTCAAAAGGCAGACTTTTCCCTATTTTTCAATCTCATATAAACAAAATTTCATATTCCAAGCTGCAGTCCTTTTACTTTTTAACCGCGTATCAATTGGATATTTGTCTCTTCAGTGAATTAGCCCACACCCTAGAAAACACATATTTTAAATGTGATATTTCTTGTCGAACTGTTTTGGCAGGACAGTAATGACGAGGGTGTTTCCCCATAAATGTAGAGAAACAACCTTACGGCTTCTTCGGAATTTTTTTTTTTATACCCTACACCACTACGTGGAGAGGGTATAATAAGTTTTTGCTGATATTTGTAACACCAAAAAATATTGGACCTAGACCCACCGATACCGATCGACTCAGAATAGCTTTTTGTTTCGATTTAACGATGTCCCTCAGTACGTCTGTCTGTCTGTACATGCATTTTTGTGCGTACTCTACAGGTCGTAAATATTAAGATATATTGATGAAATTTAGTACACCATGTTTACGCCTAGTGCCCATATAAGGGTCCCCCCCCCCCCCCCCCCCAAAATTGGCTTTTTTACACACTGCACGTCGCACTTACGAAAATATTTCAATAAAATTTGGTTCGCTGACTCACATAGTATCAAGGACTAAGCCTATTGATATGGGCTATATTTTCGATTTTCTCTTTTATCATTTTATAGAAAATTTTGACACAACTTCGAATTTCGGATCCAAACATTGGTTGGCTTTAACCAGACTGGTGTAGGGTATTATATAGTCGGCATGCCCGACTTTAACTTTTTTACTCGTTTTATATGGTGATTTGACAATTAAAAATGCCTTGCTCTTTCTCTCTAAATTAAAACTTAATTTAATTCCTCTGCATTTTCTCTCATACTCGCATATTTTCATTTTCACGCTCTCTTAAATGTTGCCATATTTTCAAAAAATAATCCCGGTATTTGGTGATGTTCAGAGATAAAAAAGTTTAAACTATTAAACTTTTATTTTGAAAAATTTGTTTTTGTCATTAAGCCTATCGTTTTAATTGAATGATCTTTGCCGAAGTTAAAATGAAAGAAATGTTAAAAAATTCAAAATCGTTCTATAACGAAACAAACAGTCATTTAATTTAATTTTTTTTCACCGCAGTCGAATCCGTAGCCCCAGCCGCAAGGTGTATCTTTTCTCTAAATTTTGAAAAAAAATTCGAGGCGAAAATTTTTAAAAGTACGTTACAGAATTAGCACATACTCCAGGAAACATCTCTCACAAATTTCACCGTTCCAGTCACAGCAGTTTGGGTGGTCGCCATTTCCTCCAATAGCAAGTTTACAAAAAATCTCGTCTTGCCGAATATATGACGCCGGAAGGGGAACATAAATGACACCTTTAAAGTTCCTAGTTGCACTTTTTCTTTTTTCCTTCCCGGTTCTTTCCAAGAAGTCAGCGAACATTTTGAAATTGCCTTCATCATTGAATTAACCTATTTTCCAGAAAACACGTGTTTTAAATTTCAAGTTTCCTGCCAAATAGGTTTGGGCGAGTCGTTAAGACCCAGGAAAATTTTTTACAATCGGTAGCCAACCACACCCATTCTACAACTGGTTCCACTGCAACCGATTCCATGGAACTGGTTCCGGAACCAGTTCCTGGGATCCTATATGGAAGGTGTGGGTGACGTAGAATCAGTTCCAGAACTAGTTCCAGAACTGATTCTAGAGCAACCGGTTCCACTTTGGAGCCATAGAAGGGGTTGCTTTTGGGACAATTTCAAACAAAAAGAATCGGTGTTAGAATCGACAGTAGAAGGGGTTGTGAATGAAAATTAGCTATTGTACAACCGATTCTTTGGAACTGAAAATTTTCCTGGGGAAGGAAAGATAATCCCGTTTGTCTTTCCCATAAAAATTTCAAAAAATCCGGGGTTCTTCTGGGAGTCTACTTCAGAGAAGAATCTACATATCAAATTTCAAGTTCATAGATTCAGCGGTTCGGGTGATAGACTAAGAGTTGCACGTTTTCCCTCTTGAATCCCGGTTTTTCCACGGTCCTGTCGAAAATCCCAGAGAACACATATTCTACATGTCACGTTTCTTGCCAAAGGGGTTTGGGCAGACCATTAATGATTAGATATTTGCCCTTTTAACATTCATTTTACCACGTTTCAAATCACAAATACAATTAGCCAAACTTCTAGGCACATATACTTGAAATTTCAGGTTTTCTATCAGAACAGTTAGCCAATATTCCAGGGATTACATAGTTTAAATTTCAGAATTCTATCCGAAAGGGTTTGGGCAGACCATTAGTTTGGAGACTTTCCCCCTTTTAACACCCATTTTTATCACTTTGTTGGCGAAAATTCCAAAAAGCACTATAGCTGAATACGCCGATGATTTTTGTTGAAAAAAACGATGATTAATTATCTCAATTGCCTACAAAATAGAACCGGTTGTTCTAGGATAATTTTTGGATTTACTTCTAGAACTGGGCCGATTACAAAATATGTTCCTAGGTATATATGTGATATTGGAAAAATAATCTTTGTTAATAAGAAAAATGCTCGGATATGTTTGAACTTGTTTTATATGCCGGTGATCCCTAAATCTGCCGTCACAGAGGGTTCCTTTAAAGCAAAAAATACTATATTGTTTCATTAGCGTCAACTATAATTTTTTCAAGCAATTATAAGCTTCATAAACGTCAAAATATATAGTTTAGGCGATAAAGATTATAAAAAAGTTTAAAATCATAATCTGTGAAATTATAATTTGAATGTAAATACTCTATTAGTTTCATTAAGTTATGCCTTTAAATAGTTTCCTTGAAGGAATATTTTTTAACAAAATTTTCATCCTAAAACCTCGACAAGTGTTTAATAAATTTAACTTAAATAGACCCTTAATATTCACCGTCTGGCGCTAAGGGCGGACTATATATAGAAAAAGTGTATAATAAAATAAACTAAAATAGTTAGTTTTGTATTCCTTTATGAAGAATAACATTTTATATTTTTTTTTAACAAAAGGGATTTTTTTCCTATTTTTTGCATGAATACTTTTTTTAATTCTCTATTTTAACAAGTTTTTTTGTTTAATTCATTCTTCCAAAAAAAAAACGCATTAATTCACAAAATTGCAGACGTTATAAAAAACCTGAAGGCCAAAAATAAAAAGCATCACAAGAAAAAAATTCCAACAAATTTCAATTAGAAAAAGAATCTCCAAAAAAAAAATTAAAATAAACGAAAAAATTGTTATTCACCATTATCATGGAAAATGCTAAAGAAAAATACTGTTTGGTAACGTAGTTTAATTTTTTTCTTTTACTAGCCAAAATAATTTTTTTTTGTCAGTTTTTGTTAATTTTTAACATTTTATATTGAAACACACCTTCTTCATCGTTTACCATCATACTAAAATATACTACATTTTTTTTTTTTTTTTGCTATGACTACGTTTATACATTCATATATACTGCATAGAGTTCTTAACTAAACTTTGCCGTCGGGATTTCCGTAACTATGATGGCTGGAGATGAAAAAAATTAACAAAATTTGTTTTTTTTTTTCTTATAGAATCATGAAGCAAGCAAAATTGTAAAAAAAATATTTTTTGGAATTAAAAAAAAAATTATATACATAAAAATGAAGGATATAAAAAACAAAGACGAGTCTAGGGTTTTTGGATAAATTATTAAAGTGTGTATCACAAGTATTTTAATACAGTTTTCGAAGAATAAAAAATTTCTATTGCTAGTAGTAGAAATTTGTAACCGATTATGGCCTTTAGGCTAGGTTATTGTAATAAATAAAGAAATTAAATAAAAAAATTAAAATAGCAACTTTTTTATAGAAATTTTAGGATTGCAAATATTTTATATAAGGAAAGCAAAGTATTATATATATGAAATGTTCATTCAACTTAAAATCATCCCAGCAAAAAAAATGGAAGTAATGATTTACAAACTCCTCTTTCACTGCTTCGCAAGTACCCGTTATTGTATTGTATTTTTACTGCTTTTTAGAAGTTATTCTGAACAACTTCAAAAAAATCACTTCTTTCATTGCTTCCAGTTAGTATATTTTTACAGCTTTTTTAGAATTACTTCTGAACAAAATCCAAAAAATCACTTAAGTATTGCTTCTAAATAGTAATTGCTCTAAAAGTGATCGTAAAAGGCGATTTTGGTATCAGTTGGCAAAATATAGGCGAGGCATATATTTTTTTAATTTGTTTTTATATTATTAATTTTTTTTTAATATTTATAATTAATTTGTTTAAATTCTATATTTCTTTTAATTTTTAATTTTTTAAAAATATTTATATATAAAAAAAATTCTGAGAAATTGTTTTTTATGCACCAGTAAAAATAGTACTGAAAACAATATTAAATTGGAGTGCACCTTTTACACTTGCTTAATAAGTACTTTTGTTAAAGAGAATAAGGAACAATATCTCGCAGAAACAAAGTGGTGTTTTTATGCTAATGAACTTTTATATCTAAGAATAGCTCAGCTGTAGGGCACTAGACTAGCAACCGTGATGTCCCAAGTTCGATACCCGGTGGCGGCAATAGAAAAACTTTTGTAAAATAAATAAAATATAATGTTTTTGCGAAGAATTTTTTTTTAACTTTTAATTGGTGAAAAAGAGCTTCCTTTGCACTCGTTCAAAAAGTACTGAAAAAATTTTGAAGTGGGAGTACTCCTCTCCTATGGCAACTCAATGTTAAAATCATTAGTGTTTATGCTAAAGAAGAAGTACATCTAGATCATTAATTGTAGTGCTTTTTCTACTACTTCTCTTTTTTATTGTGTTCTTAATAGTAAATTAGGACAATTGTGTTAATTTTTTAATTTATAAAAATATTAAAAATTTTTGTGATTTAGTGAGTTATTTTATTCTATTTAGTTTTAGATTATTTTTTTTAATATAGCGGAGGTTTATTGATTATAAATAATCACATATCTTTAATAATCACATATTCTAAATTATTTATTTCAATCCCCAGCAAAAATATTAAGGAGTACTTCAAAAAGAATGGCTATTTTATCTACATCCAATAAAATAATATACAAAAATAAAATAAAACAAATACAACAACACATAGCGCCAAGACGCACAAGCATAGTTTTCTACTGAAAAATTGTTAAATTTACAGCAGTATCGGATCTTTCCTATGACATGCACGTGTTAAATTCATTGATGGAAGTGCCAAATTTGAACTACTTTTATTTTTGAGTTGTGTTTTTTCTGGAGCTATTAGTAGTTCAAAATTTGGCATATCCATCAATGAATTTAGCACGTGCGTGTCATAGGAAAGATCCGATACTGCTGTAAATTTAACAATTTTTCTTTTTTTTAATGTAGAGACAAAAGTCATGCATTAAAAAGTGGATGTTCTCTTTTTGCAGGGTCATTAAGATATTGAATTTGCTCCATTAATAAATTTTTTTGGTGAAATTGTATCTAGTTCCTATGCCGAATGTCCCCCAAGTTTGGGGCAGTTTCGCCGATTTGAGTACTTTGAAAATCATTAAAAAAATAGTTGAAAATATGCCAATAATTAGAACAAAAACAATTAGTGGTCAGAAATGGCGATGCTTTAGAAAAAAGTGGCGAACGATGCCCCCTCTACCCTATCGACCAAAAATATGAAAACAGTGATTGCTTAAAAACCGTACATTGAAAATTGTTGTAGAAAATATGTATTGCAATAGGATGTTTTTTGTACTGCCTTATAGTGGTAAACTACTGAACTAATTGGGAAAAAGTGCTCACCGAACTTGAATAGGTAATATAGGCTTTCAGAAATGTTACCCTGTTTTAACAAGGTGTGTTGCAGGTTATCAAAGTTGCCCAAAGTTGGGAATTAAAGTTTTCAGAACGTAGTACCTTTACAAATGTGGTTCGATTTAACTGAATTGAAACTTTTTGTGGTTTAAAATTAATGTCGGACATACCGACCTTATAAAACCCTACACCAGTCGACTTGAAAGTCAATTAATGTTTGGATCTGAAATTAAAATGGGTTGAAATAGATTTGTGTTCAAATTTGTCTATAAAATGGTAAAACATTAGAAAATCAATAAGAAAATTTGGTTTTGCCTAAGATAAAATCGTAAATGTAGTACATGTGGGATATAGGTCCTGATATAGACCGATTCTATCCAAAATCAATATGTTTTATTATTGGGCATATATGTGAGTCAGCGTACCAAGTTTCAAACAAATATCTTTATTGTAGTAGGTTTGAGGTTAAGAAGAAAAATAAATATTTTTCTTTAAAAATTATAATCACATTAGATTTCAAATCAGACTAGATCTAATTTCTGCCTCTTTCTATGGACAGACTTCATCAGTGTTTTGCCATTAAATTGTACCATTGTTTATATTTTATTGTCAGATTGTCTCTATATGATAATTTTTCAACAACCCGTCGGCTATAGAATTATATATATTTTCGATCAGAATCTTTATATAAGCACCAGGTGTGGGCTTCGTCTTTGGGCCGATATAATTCAGAAATAAACTAATAAATAAGTTACAAAAAATTAAGGATTTCCTTTCACCTATTTCCCCTAAATCTTACGGCCGAAATAATTAAAAAGGTTTTTAGAGAAGAGAGTGATCTCATATCCGAATTTAATAAAAAATTGGAGACTATCGCAGGAAGTAATTTCCTTGTTAGTAAATTTCGAATCGATTCCTATACCTTCGATTTTTTAAAGTAGTTTATTTTCTTTTTATATTTTCTGCTTGAAAATTTTTTAAATTTAGGGTATATAAACGAAATATAGACCCAGCAAAAATGTGGAAGCAGTAAAAACGATTACTGCTTCCTTACTGCTACTTTTACCGCTTCAATAAATGTATAGCTTCGTAAAGAGCACTAATGAAAGGCCTAAGTTGATTAATTGTTTACACCGTTTTTACTGTGCTTTTCAAAAAGGCATGAAATGAGCAATACATTTTGATTGCTTAAATATTTTTGCGGTTCTTTTATCAAAATTTTTTAAAATGCGGAAAGAAGTTATGTTAATGAAAATAGGAGGTTTTACTAAAATTAAGAGGCATTTCGTCTTCACGGAAAAATATGCAGGAATATTGTGCTTTTGAGAAATCATGATTTTAAATAGTTGAAAACCTTTATAATATGCACTTCCGAGAAGACATGAATTATCGACATTTCAAAGGAAAACCAGGAGCCCTAATTAAAAGCGGTGCATTCATGCCTCTTCGTATCTCGAAACAAGTGCTTTCACGCGAGCTATCTCGAACAAAAATCAGGCACGATATTATCAATAATGCAATCGCTTCACTGCTCAACTTTCCCTGACAAAACTATTTCCAAGCAAGCAGTAATTTCTGCTGGGGAGTTCTATATAATTTTTTCGTTAAAATATTGTTCATCTACTTTACAATCACACAATATTTATTCGCCATTTCTTTTATATTGTAATTTTTTTATTGTTTTATTTTGGATAGAACAATATTTTTTTGTGTTAATGTCCATATAACTCTAAAAATATAAAACGGTGGTGGTCCATGGTAAAGAAGTAAAATATAATTTTATTCTATAACTAAAAACAAAAACTTTTTATATTTTATTGTGTTTCATAAGTAAAAATTATTAAACGTGTTGTTTTCAAAAAATAAGTTAAATACACGGTAATATTTTTTTGAAAATTATATTACACATATAATTAACAAATTCTTGAAAATAAACGTGATTTACAAAAAAATTTTTTAAACTATGGCCGAATTTACAGACAAAAAAAATTTTGGCTAACGCGAATTGTACCCAGAAAAAAGTAGGCACCAATAATTTCATTTTTAAATACAAATACTTTTTTTTAATTGATATTCGATCTCTAACAGTTTTTTGTTTGAAATGTTTGTAAATTGTTTTGAAATGATTCTCTATTTTATATATAAAAATTCTTTACAAATAAAAATTCAAAGTTACAAAAAATAACACAGAAGTTGTTTGCATTTACAAATTCAATTGTTGGTGATTATTTAAAAAGTTTTTTGTTTGTATCTACAAAACCGTTGTGTGAAAAATGTTTAATAAATAAAACCAGAATTTTGTAAATTATTTCTCTGTAATGTTTACATTTTATTTCTTTAAAAGGTTTTTTTAAAACACCATAAAAATCAAAAAATTATAATTTATTAAAAAAATTCAAATATATTGTTAATGTTAAAAAGAAAAAAGAACAAATATAAAAATATTTAACAAAAAAGTGCAATCAATAAAAAAATATAAAATTTTAAAAAATAAAAATAATTAAAAAAGTAAAAAAAAGAAATAAAAAACAATACTTTTGAATTATTTTGTTTAAAACACAAAAAAAAACTATACAACATATCATAACAACAACAACAAATATATAAAAACAATAATTAATATATGACAGAAATATTAAAAATCCCTTAAAATAATTGTCATCTACGAAAAAAGGATTAAAACAAATTGATTATATACAACTGCTGCTGTTATATACAACAACAACAAATGTAAAATTATATATACTTTGGATGTGGTGGTATTTTATATACATATAAAGCAAACAACATTATACACTACTATAACAACAATATCAGCCAAACAACACCAACATCATCACAAACACCTGAATATTGAAATACAACATCAAAACACTATACATACGACAACGTTAACGAATTGTGGCGAATTCTACAGCGGCTGGAGTAACATCATCCCAAAAATTCAATAACAAAAAAAGTACATTAAATTATTTCTTTTTTTAAGCCACCCATTTAGCTTTAATTACATATATACTCTTTTTTAAAAATATATATTTGGAAAAAATTGCATTATTAAAAAAAAAAAAGATATATATAATATACCTACACATATTTATTTGAAAAAAGTGCGTACTTATATATAGTTTACACCCAAAACAACATCCAGATTAACAAAACCGTACATTTTAACAGACATTCAGCTTACATTCCCAGTCCAATTTTAGTGGTCATTTAAAATCCCCTTAAAAACAAAAACAGACTTTAATGCAAAAATTCTTTTGGCATTTTTACGCACATTTCAGTTATATGTATATTATTTTTTAAATTCACCGTTCGTTATTTACAATATAAAATAATTTACGAAAAAAGATAAACGCTAAAAACGCATCGTCTGTTGTTTCATCGAAATTTGTTGCGGAAATAATAAAATATGATGCTATGCACATCAGCGCCTATGAAGCATGTATGTATAATTCCGTTATTTTTTAATTTTATATACATATTAACAATAATGTATATACGTTTATATCTTTTATATAAGTGTTCCTTATGTGTGTATACCGAAAAATTTTTTAATTAATTAAATTTCGTTGTCATATCATCCAAAATTTTAATACCATCGCTATTATTACCGTTTTTTTTTAAGATAATAAGAAACAATATTTTTGATTATATAGTAAAAAATCTTCATAAATCAAGTTTTATCAAACTTGTACCATATTTGGGAATTTTTTATTACCATTAGTTAACACTTATGCAAATGGAAAATATTGACTTACACTCTTAAAATATTTGTAAATTTAGTAATATAAAATAACCCAGTGAAGAAAATAATTACGAGTTATGTGGTTACCCGAGTAAAAAAATTTATCTGGCACAATTTCTAATCATATTCCATTTGATATTATTTAATATTTGCTGTAATATCTAGCTGATCCATTTAGATCTCAAAATTAAGTGTATCCAACGATATCCCAGCAAAATCTTTCATTATCAAATAAATGGTTATATAATGAAACTAAAATGTTTTACTACTTATAATCAGAGCTTTGAAGAATTAATTCTTTTTTGAATGAATTCACTACCAATCGAATTCAATTCCGTCTAGAATTGAATGAATTCCTTTTCTTAAGTAATTCACTGAATTCGTTCAACTGAACGCGTTCATCAAACAATAAATTCAAAGAATTAATTCCATTGCAATAGTTCTCTTTATTAAATCAAATGAATTAATTCACTGGTGAACGCGTTCAATTTTACAAATCGAACGGAAAAAAAGTGAATTAATTCCTTACTGAATTAATTCACCACAGATTTCAGTGAATTAAAAAGAAATAAAATTACGTTCAGTGAATTAAAAAAAAATTAAATTACGTTCAGTGAATTAAAAAAGAAAAAAATACGTTCACTGAATTGAAAAAAAAAATTCCGTTCACTTAATTGAAAAACAAAAACTACGTTCGCTGAATTCAAAGCCTGTTTTCTGCCGTTCAGTAGAAGAAAACATTGTATTGCAAAAACGTGTAAATGAAATACGTCATAGTCAAACATCTACATTTTACTGGGAAGCATAAGTTTAAAAAAATAATAGTTATATTTTTTCCAAATTCATCTATATCTGTAAAGTTTTTATTTTTAAATATAAAAGGCTTTAGTTTTTAAACATGTAGGACGATAGAGTGCATCGGGTTTCGCTAACACTTAATATATATGTAATCTGTTTATTTTTACTAGCAAATGCTGTAAAATTGCTTAGTTGCAAATTTTATTTGTAAATAAATATTTTCTTCTATTGAACGGCAGAAAACAGGCTTTGAGTTGAATGAACGTAGTTTTTGTTTTTTTAATTCAGTGAACGTATTTGTTTTTTTAATTCACTGAACGTAATTTTATTTCTTTTTAATTCACTTAACGTGATTTTATTTTTTTTTTAATTCACTGAACGTAATTTCATTTTTTTTAATTCACTGAACGAAAATGAAATTGAACGAATTCAGTGGTGAATTATTTCAGTAAGATATTAATTCACTTTTTTTTCCGTTCGATTTATAAAATTGAACGCGTTCACCAGTGAATTAATTCATTTGATTTAATAAAAAGAACTATAGCAATTGAACTAATTCGTAACAAAATAAATCGAACGAAAACAAATATGAATTAATTCCATTCAATATATGGTGCTTTGTGAATTAATTCATCGAATTTTTAATTCAGAATTGAAAAATTGAATTAAGGAATTAATTCTTCAAAGCGCTGCTTATAATTCGGCGCACAGTGGGTTCGATGACACCCAAACTGGCGATTAATTCAAGGCAGAGGTTTATTGACGAGATAGTATTTTTTTTTGGATTAACTATGTGTAGGTTAGTTTAAAAAAATATATATTATTATATATTATTATAATATATATTATACTATATTTTTCGTTGAGAACTTTTTTTTATTTAAAAAAAAAAAGAAAAAAAAAATTTTTTTTTAAGTACAGTAGAAGCTCGCAAAATAGAGCTTTCAGTAATTCGAACGTCGAGAAATTAGAATCAATGTTTGCAATACATTAAACGCTCTGAAATTCGAATTTAAAATTCTAATTTCTGAGCGTTTTTTTTTTTTTGGTTATTTAAATACACAGGAAAACCCCAATTTATTTTTATTCTGTTTGAATAAAGTAAAACTAAAAAGGGGAATCACCAAATTATATATGTTTTTCCCTATTCGTTTTTTTTTGTCGCATTTATGTACATTTTTGGCTAGTTTATTTGTGAAATTTGATACGCGTGTACATATTATTTGGCAGTCTCTATTAAATAGTGAAAGTGTATCATTTAAAATGTTAAATAAACGTAAAAAAAAACACTTTATCATTGGAAACGAAACGAAAAAAAAACGTACAGAAATTAGAATTGCCTCAAAAACAAAGCGGTTCTAATTTGCGAGCGTCTACTATATTAGAAGAATCCATGAAAAAACGCGCAGCAGTTGGATTTATCGATTCCGATTTTAATAAAATTCGCAATTAATATTACAAGATATCAGAGTTCATAAGATCAGAAACTTCACGATCCGAAATCATTTCGGTTTCTAAAATATCACGTTTTGAAAATTGGATAAATTTAAAAAGTGTTTTTACAAAGTCACTCATAACTATTAAATTTTACATCTGAAATCTTTAATTTTGGTTCTACTTTAAAGACGACAATATTATCTTTCAAAAAATATGCATAATATGCATGAAACTAAGAAAAATGAGCACAAAAACTAAATTTTAGACTCGACCGTTTTTAATTGTTTTAAAATTTTTTTAATGTATTCTCCTAAATAATTTTGCTTCTATCAAAATCCTTAGAGCTTCTTCTGCAGTAAATTGTTGTGGTTTAACCTGCTTAAAGATTTTTCTGTACCTTGAAGCTTTTGTTGGTGTCGACGTTGTTATTTCTTTAACCAGTTTTGACGATTCGATTTTTCCGGAAGCTCTTAAACCCATTTGTGTGGCATGAGCTTATAAAGTTTATGGAGTAAATCTCTTATGCTATTACTCTTATTTGCTTTGGTTTTCTCATTTCTTTCTACAAATTAAAGTTCTTTACGTCCTCGATTTTTTGGTGGGGTGACAAACGAGATAGAAGCATCTAACTCGGTAATAAATGTGCTAAATCTTTTTTTCAAAATCATTTATATTGGACGGGATAATGCATTTAATGATTTTCATTTTTAAAATACCGATTTTATCTTTCCATTCGTTTACATCAGTATTTTGATATAACTTTAACAGGCTTACACTATCGTACATTTTATATGAATACCCCGAATATCACAGTAATACGAAACAAACAAAAAACAATTGCAATAGAGATGAGCGCATGACACAATTTTTTTACAATAAATCTTTGTCGTATAAATAATAAAAAATCAAATATGGTGTGTTACTGTCATTTTAAAGATGTGACTAAAATCTTACTGATGTTCCACTTTTATTAGACGTTCGTTAACATGGGTAAACAAATTCGTGGGTGGCCATAGTTTTTTATAACAACAATTTTGGTACGTGGGAGTGCTTAGGTGAGCGTGAGTGAAACATTTGTTGTAGTGACTGAAATATAAAAGAAACACTTATTTTTTCTGCAAAATGTGAGTAAACATTTTTTTCGGGCGCGATAAGATTTTTGTACGTGAGCGTGAGTGATCAAAAATCACTCACGCACTCATCTCTTAAAAAAAACCAAAATGCACCAACAATACAGTAATTTTGACTTACCCAGCAAAAACAAACATCACCGAGTAACTAAGCGAGTAAGTAGCACACAAAGGGTTTCACTAGTTACCAGGATATTTACTCGCAACATTACTTTTGTTCGCGATGTCCAAAAATTCATGTGTGGTCATTACACTCTCGCTTAAAAAAAAGTGCGAATAACGAGTGACCCATAGTGAAAGAATAAGTAGTTACCCACAAAGATAGAATAAGTGGTTACTCAGAAGTTAGGAAATAAGTGGTTACCCTACATTGTAAAATAGTTGGTCATATTGGCAAACAAAACTTTTTACCTTGGAAAATTTCCTACTTAGTTCAAAACAACTTTATAAATAAAATATTAAAATAAAAAAGACTTAATCAGTACTTATTTAATCAATTACCAGTAAGTGATTACTTTACACGAATATATAAGTACTTCTATAACTTATTATCGATAAGTCATTATTTTGTATTTTAAAGTAATGCAAAAGTTAATGACCTATCATTACTTGGACCTATCTACTGGGTTTATCGAAAAACTTCCTTAGCAAAAGTTTAATGATTTTTTGCAAGCTTTAATTTTCTGACATTAGGGTTGTACATTAGGTTCGTAGCAACTGAGATCTGGTGGCCAACTACTAGAACGGGATACTTGAGGTCAATGGGCCTCGAGAGAAAAACACTGTTCTCCTCGAGAGAAAAAGATCGATGTATCATACTGTAAGATCCGACTGTAAATGCCAAAGATATAACGAAAAATGTAAGGTATACCAATACAAACTGAAAAAAAAAAAAAAAAAAATGAAGCTAATGATGATAACTTTGAGCTTTGCATCAAATCTTGCGATTTTTATGGTTAAAAAAAGACTAAAGTAGAATATTTTTGTTACAAAAACAGTTGACAACACATTTATTTTATGTGTGTTTTTTTTCCCTAGAATTGAAAAACAAAGCAAAACACAAGAGGCAGCTAACGGTGATCTTTTTTATGAAAATAATGTAAAACTGCCAAAAATATGAGGCAGTTATCTTAAATGCGCAGGTACAAAAAGTCCACTTAAAGAAGACAATTGCGTACATAATTTTGTAAAATTGAAACGAAACCAACATTTTGTGCAGTTATACCAAATGTGCACTTAAGAAAAGGCAGTTAAATCAAAACTACTGTAACACCAAAATATAGAAAAAGACAACATAAAAACGAAAAAACAACAGTTCTGTTCAATAATTAGGTATATTAAGACAAACAGACCTTTTATACAAAATTTAAAAAAAAAATGGAGCAACAAATGCGCAATTTTTTTTAATATACAACCTCAAATGTTCTACTTTTCGAAAATCTACAAATCAGAACCCAGGACTGCCCAGAAAAATTACCCTGGGCCTTTAAATATGAAGAACAACCCAAAATTGGTAAATTTAAAAAAAAAATAATTAAAAATATTTACACATAATTATTTTTAACAAAAAGGTATAAACTATATACTTAAATATCTGAAGTTGAAGGTTCCATTACAAAAAATTAATTTTTGAAAGGCTAAATAGAAAAAATTTAGACTTGAATCGTATCAATTTTCAATTTTTGCCACTGTATGCGAAAACAATAATAATTCTCTAATTTTGAGAGCCCACTGTAGAATATGTAAACAACATAGACGATTGATTGTGACAACTAGTGATGCAGAATTTGATCTAATTTTACCCGATACCAAAAATTATTAAAAAAATTGACTTGTTAAACAAAAATTAAAAAATAAAAATCGGGACACGATGAGGACTAGAGAATTTATCTGGCATTAAGAATCACTTTACATTTTTTTAAAAAAGGCGAGTGATGAAGTGGCAAGTCTGGCGATTTTGACTGGGGAAATATAAAACAGATATTTTTTTAAAAATACTGCAATACAATGATTTTTAAATAAATAAAATATTAAAAATATTGTTAAAATAAAATATTAAAAATACTGTTAATTGAATTTTTGACAACCGTTCAAATATGCCCTTTAAAATGCTGTTGTTACCAGAGACATGTAATATAGAGATGCAACATCGATAATTTTTTAAACAAACTGTAGATGTCGCTAGCATATGCGAAATTTTGGCAAGAGAGGATTTTATTTTGTCAAATGAGGTTTTAACAGAGTTGTCAGGTAAGGCGATTTGGGTCCAAATTAGAGATTTCCACTTCGGTTTGGGGATAGATTCAAAAATTGTAAATCTTAAAAGATTTAGTTTTGGGCCGAAAATAAGAAGAATTTTCGGATAAATTATATGCGTACACCGATAAAATTCCTCAGTATCTCAGTTACGAAAAACCTCAGGTGAAATTAAAATATTTTAAAATAACTAAACTAATTATCATTAACTTTTCTTTAAGTTAAAAATCAATACTTTTTGTGTTAGTTGATTTATTAATAACTACACGCAAAGAAAAAACATGGTTGGGATAATCATATTCTAAGAGCATCATATATTTTTGGGTTTATGATTGCGACAATCATGTTATTACATAGTTGCCACTATCATACTCTTACCTCATTTTTATCATAATATGGTGAATAAATTATCACACTATGATTGTAAAAGTCTCCCAATATTATCATATTATTGTCCTGCATATTATCATAATATTGTCCTATAATTCCTATAGTATTCTACCAGTATTTTGCTGAAGTTGTATTAAAATTTCACGATGCATCCAAAATTCATCATAATATTTTCCTTAGGATCATAATATTTTCTTGATGATCATAATATTTTCCCAGTGATCACATTATTGTCCTGTCGAAAATTTTGTGATCACTTAGAATCATATTATGATCACTAGGAAAATATTATGATTATTTTGTGCACTCTTTACATTTTATTCAATTTTGTACATTTCTTCAATTTGATTTCCGTACAAAAGTAAAAGCTGTAACACTCCTTATTATGGACGCTCTTCAACAATAAGTTTTCTACGTGAGTACAAAAATTAAAAAAAAACACTTTTTTAATCACTTTTTACTTATTTTGTAACACTGAGCACTTTAAAGTAAATTCTAATTTGAAGGTTCTTCGTTGGACCGAATTCTTTCTTCTACAAACAATGTCACTATTAAAATTAATATCTTTAAATTGTTTTTTTTTTTTTTTTTTTGTTTATTATGTATTATTTTCTTTGATTGCGTCTTATAACTTCTTTTCACAAAATCTGAAACAAGAATGACGCTTACTGATCAATGACGCTCATAAAAAGGTATACTGACCAAATTATAGTTGTCGAACCCCTACCAATGATTGTAAACTTGATATCTCTCAGTACAAGTAATAATATGATTGTAATTCGAAGAGAGGAATATGGTTGTCCAGATAATATATGATTGTAGCCGAGAAAAAAATATGATAAGCGAAAAAAGGAGAGATTTAAACTATAAAATGATTACAGACGACTATATAAGTTGTAAAGTATGATTAATAAATTAATAATATGATTGCAACAACCATGTATGGCAGTAGGGATCATAGTTTTGTAGCCGTGATCATATTGCAACCATATCTTTTCTCTGCGTGTAATAATTTTGTAATAAAAACTGTCAAAAATAAAATAAATTCAAGAAATATAAATTTAAACAAATTATTGTGCCTCAAACTCAATAAGATATGTATAAACAACATTTGGAGCAAGATAATTATCAGCAATCAAGGCTTTGAACAGGAAGATTTACAACTGCTGCTGGTTTAAAAATTCTTGAATTCGGGATGATAAAGAGATTAAAATGAAGGAATTATTTGTGATGTAATTTGTACTTTTCTTGGTTTTTACAATATTATAAATAAAGAGTGTATGTATTTAACTGATAGCCAAATACACATCCTTGCACTTCCTATTAGCGTTTTTTAATTGGTTATTAGCTACCAAAAAAAATGATTCATTTTAGTTAACAATTTGTTGCTAGTAACTGAAATCTCCGTCAGTAAAATTTTGGAAATAACGTTAGTTAAATTTAATTAAATCGATCAACTGAAGCTCAGTAAGGGGTATTTCACCTGAGACTCAGTTGAAAATTTAGTAGATAGTAACTGAGAAATTTTTTCGGTGTAGTATTTTAAATAAAAGTCAATGAAATTAGGTCTGTTAAAGTATTTCAAAATTTCTACAAAATATTTGAATTATTGAAGAAATGTTCTGTAAATATTTATAAATTTTGAAATAACGAAAAGCAAACAAGCTCAATAATTAATCAAAAAATTTTGTATTTGAAAAATACTGAAATTTTTACATGAAAAGGACTCAGAAAAAATAAATTTGGTGTAGGTTCAAAAAAGTACCATGGGTTTTTATATAACCACTTATGTACCTTCGGAATTGTGTAAACTCGACTTATGCAAACTTAATGTTCAAAAGAGTTTACAAGCCCTAGAACTTACACCTACTAGATTTTCTCTTAACCAAAAACTATTAGTTTTTGAAAACTACTAGTATTTACTTGTCAAATTCCATACAAATTTTAGAAAACATATTTTTTCACTATAATGAGTTTCGTATGAAAATTGTGTAGAATTTTTTAAAATTTTAGAAAACATATTTTTTCACTATAATGAGTTTCGTATGAAAATTGTGTAGAATTTTTTCTCCCGAAAATTTAATGTACGACATTTATTTTGAAACAGTGGCTTTCATTGGCGTACCTAGACCATTTTTCTGGGGTGGGCAAGGGAACCATTTATAATCGGCTGTTTATTTGCCCAATCTCAGACTCTTAATCTTAAAAAACACTTTCGACTTTATGATTATAATTTTTTCAAACAAAAAAAGAATATTTTAAAAATAACTTTTGATAAAATTTTCGTAATTTTTGACCACTTAAATTACCGAGTTGATCAGAATTTTCTGTGCTGTTATTTAAGTGGATGTAGCGATTTTCGTTTTCTGGAAAATACGAAATTTAGTTCAAACTTAAGGGCTTTGCTACTAATACTAAATATATTCTTTCTGTCAAATTTCATAAAAATCCGTCTATTCGTTTCCAAGTTAAGATGATATTCTTTAGAGGTATCCTAATGGAGTCTTGTCTATCCTTGGATTAAAATAAGACTGTTTTGAAAAGCTAAAGCTTCAACCTTACTTTGTGGTTGTTATTAACAGTTTTGAGTTGACTTAAATATTTTCTAAGATTTTTGAAAATTGTGTTTGTTTTAAAATATTTTTTTAAATTTGACGAAATTTTAAATTAGACTCTTTCTCGCTTCCAAACCGTGCAATGTACACGAAAAGTTTCTTTACAAAATTTTAGTAAATTTTATTTTTGATCAAAATAACTTAATTTGTTATTATAAAATACTCATTTGGCGCATTTGTGGTCAATTTAGTATACCCCTCCTGGAGGCGGTTAGAGGGTTAAATAAAAACTCTTATATCCAGAACTAACATTGATTTGTTTTTTAAATATTTCTCAAGTAAGATTTTCTCAAACATTTCTTATTTAATTTAAGACAAAAATCGAAGTTTTCGTTTTTTTTAAGTTTTTGATTTGAAATTTGTATGGGATTTGACAATCGAAAACTAAATAAATTTGAAAACTACTAGTTTTGGGTTCAGTATGTATGAGGTATTAGTTCTGGCTTTAAAACTGACCCTTAGCTTCCAGCAAATTATCGTCCTAGGAAATCAGTAGACATTTTCCGAATCAAAAACACAGGATTAGCTGATATTTAAAAAAAATAATATTGTGATACTTTTTGATATAAAAATCAAAGATACAAGAATTATAGTAAGTTTTTTTTTAATTCTGGGGTGGGCAAAAAACAGTCTAGGGTGGGCTTTGCCTACCCCAGACCGGCCTAAGTCCGCCAATGGTGGCTTTTTATCTTAATTGTGATTTGTCTTTTGTATAATAAAATTTTTTCTTTTAAAATTTAAACAAAGATTTGAGGCCTTTAAAGTTAGAGTGAAAAAGCCCTATAAACAATTTCACTGGAATTCAAGTTGAAATAAAGTTTAATTCCAACCCTGTTTTCCAGTTTCAAGGCCTGAATACAACTTTCATTATATTTTATTTCAATAGCATACTCCAGCAAAAGGGAAACAAAAATTCAAGTTTGAAATATTTTTGTTAAATAAACAAGTGCTAGGATTTGAAATATACTTTACTTCAAGCAAAATTTAAAGTCGGCGCTCATCAATGACAGTAGGGTCTCCAGCTCTATTGATTCATTGGAGCATCGACGAAATGTGGGTTGTGCATCACTGTTCTATCGATATTACCATGGGAGGTGTTCTGCCGAGATTAGTGAACTTTTTCCTAGGCCCAGGGTTTTTGTTCGGAACACTCGATTCTCTGGTAGAGCACATCCGTTTGCTGTAGATTGTCCCGTGAATCGCACAATGCATTACAGGGAAAATTCGTTTATCAGTCGTACAAGCCGTATGTGGAATGAACTCCCCGAGGAAGTCTTCCCAGTCACTTACAATATAGAGAAATTCAAGTCAAACGTCCACAAACACTACTCCCTCTTTCCTCCCTCCCATAACCTATTTTCCTAATTCTAACACAATGCACTCGCATTAGTAGGGGGCATCCCTTGAGTGTTAGTCTATCGTTAAAAAAAAAAAAAAAAAAAAAAAAAGCACTTGAATTTTTAAAACCTATGTGCTTATTGGGAATATTTACTCCTTCTTCTACTACTTCTTCGTAAAATATTCAATTTTATTTACTTTTATGACTCATTTCTTAATAATTTTCTGGACTTAAGAGCGATGCTAACTTAGCTCCTATATTTTTCTTTTAAATTGAGTTTAAATTAAAATAAATTGGGTATAACATTGGGGATTTAAACAATCAAAATGGGAATGAGCTAAAACTTTTCGGGCAACACTGCTCCCCAATAAAATGAAGCAGTATTGCCAGAAAAACAAAACAGCAGTCAGCGCCATCTGTTGTTTTAAAAACCGGTATTGTCATTCATCAGGACCATATGAGACCCCTGGTTGTTACAGTATTTACCCCCCTTAAGGTTTTCGTTTTTTTAACATAAAAATTATTAATAATCGTATTGTGTTTAATACTGATTTAAAAACAATCATAAATATTGTTTATTTATATTATCACAATTGAATACATCATTAATTGCAGCAGACGACAAAAAAAACTCAGATACCTTGAACTATACAGAGTCCTTCAAAAAATATAAATTGTATATTTATAGTAACAAAAGATGATTTAAAATCAAGTAAATAGCAGAAAAAAACAACAAAAAACACAGCATCAACTTTAATTCTGGTGTTCAAAAATTAAAAAAAAAGAGAAACATCAAATTAACACTTAAACTTACTATACGAGGGCAGTACGAAATGTTCTTAGCCTGGCATAGAGATGGCGGTATAAACACCAAAGATCTTTCTATAATAAAAACTTCCATTCGTCATATGAACACATGTTAAATTTCATTTCCATCAGTCAACTCATTCGTATAATAACAGGTGTTCAAAAAGGCGCTTCAGTGATTTTTATACCCTACACCACTACGTGAAAAGGGTATATTAAGTTTGTGCTGATGTTTGTAACACCAGAAAATATTAGACCTTGACCCACTTTATAGTATACCGATCGACTTATAATCACTTTATATTCCGATTTATTGATGTCCGTCCGTCCATGCATTCTTGTGCGCTCTTTACAGTCGCAAATATTAAGATATTTTGATGAAATTTGGTACACCGACTTATGTCCGCAAAAGGACGGAGAGTATTGATTTTGGTTAAAATCGGTCCATGTTTAGACCTAGTGCCCATATAAAGGTCCCCCAAAATTGGTTTGTTTACACGCTGCAGGTCGCAAATACGAAAATATTTCAATGAAATTTGGTACACAGACCTACGTCGGCCCAAGAACATAGCCTATTGATTTTGGTTAAAATCGGTCTATAGTTAGACCTAGTGCCCATATAAGGGCCGACCCAAAATGGGCTTGCTTACACGCTGCAGGTCGCAAATACGAAGACATTTCAATGAAATTCGGTTAGCTGACTCACATGGTCCCAAGGACAAAGACTATTGATTCTAGATACGATTGGTCCATATTTGGACCTATCGCCCATATGCGCTATATTTTCGATTTTCTCTTCTTTTATCAGTTTATAGAAAATTTTGACATAAGTCCGTTATAACCCGTTCTAATTTCGGATCCAAACATTAGTTGGCATGCCCGACTTTAACTTTTTTACTCGTTTTGTAATGTAAAAATTAGAAATTCGTGGTTTGATTAAATATTTACAGAAGAAAGGTTTTTCGGGACAAGAAATTCATAAAGATATGGTGAATGTGTTAGGTGAAAGTGCTCCTTCATATGCAACAGTAAAAAATTGGGTTGCTGAATTTAAACGTGGTCGTACAAGCATTGAAGATGAACCACGAAATGGACGTCCAAAAACTGCAACAACGCTAGAAATAACAGCTAAAGTCCATGATATGGTATTAGACGATCGGCGATTAAAAGTGCGAGAAATATGTAATGCCATAGGCATCTCAAATAATCGAGTAAATTTTATTTTGCATCAAGAATTACAGATGAAAAAGCTTTCTGCAAGATGGGTGCCGCATTTGTTAACAGTTGACCAAAAACGCATTCGAATGAAAATTTCTTATTTCTCATTATTTCTCATCATTTCTCTGATTTAGCTCCCTCTGAGTTCTACCTGTTCCCAAATCTAAAAATTTCGTTTTACCTCAAATGAAGATGCAACGGCAGCTGTAAACGATTATTGTGAGGAGCTTCAGGAAAATTATTTTAATCAAGGGATAGAATTGCTAGAAAAACGTTGGACTAAGTGTATTGAAGTTTCAGGAGATTATATTGAAAAATAAAATAATTTTAAAAATCTAGCTCTTGTTTTTGATTGTTAGGCTAGGAACATTTAGAACTGCCCTCTTATATTACAAACGACTGTATTTAACCCTCCAATGCTTATTCTTTTAATAACGATAATATTTATACTACACTTTACAAATATGTGTAAATTTACATCTATACAATGGGTAAAGTTTTATGTAATATAACTCATATTCGATAAAAGTAAACACCAAATGCGTAAACCTGTTCTGTATATGCTTTCATATAGGATAATACACACACAAAACATATTTTTAGATAAAGTGCTATCGTTGTAAAATAGCATGATTTTTGAAGTTTAACCTACAGAAAATTGTCGAATTTACGACAATTGCTAATTTAGTACTTTATGTAGTACTAACTGCGAATTCCATCAAGGTGTTTACAATTAAACAGTAAAATACAGTAAAATATTAAATACAGTTAAATATTTTTTTGTTCATTTTAAATCTAAATTTAATTACAAAAGGCTCTAAAAGTGCACATAATTTGTTAATGCAATATGACATATATAGGGTTTTTCAATAAGAGCGCTACAAAAGTAAAAAAGTTTAAATAAAACAAAAACGGTTTTGAATATCAATGAAATTCTTTATTCCTGTGAAAGTACGTTCGATACCATTATGTATGGAAATCGATCTCTTTTGCATGGCTACCACGGGCACGCTTGCAGAAGTCCAGACGCTGAACCCAATTTTCGACGGTTTTCAAGCATAAATCGGCCGATACTGCTGCAATTTCACGTTCGATATTCGTACGAAGTTCATCAATCGTCGCTGGCTTGTAGGCATAGACCATAGATTTGACGTAGCCCCACGCTCAATTGTTGATCTGCTAGGACGATTATGACGACCATAAATTGGACGTAGTGCTCTTAACGTTGAGGCCACTGACTCCGAATTTCGGTAGTAAATTTTAATAATTTCGACTCGTTATTGGCTCGTATATCTTTCCATCATGAAATGGCAAACCTTACTGAAGAGAAATGTCAAAAGAGCGGCAAGAAATATGGCGTCGTTTGCTGTCCCTGTCTTTCTACTTTTGTAGCGTCCCTGTTGAACAACCCTTTATATAAATCTTGGACCTTTTTCTTTCCGAATTGGCTTTGATATTTAAAATCGGACTTCGTCTTATATTCAATTTTTTTTTTTTAAACCTTAAAAAATTTTAAAATTTTGACTTTGAGCGACTATATTTAGAAAAGTTATTGAGATATTGATACACACTTAAGTTTGAAAAATAGGGCACGGAATTAAGCTTAAACTGTGCAAGGCGTTCTCTTTCCGAAGCTATAGTTACTATAATCGCGAATTGCGTGAAACCTAGAGCCAATTTGAACAAACTGGTTGCAGATTCGAAATCAGAACCCACTAATTATTCTAATTATTCTAAAGTTGTGCAACTTATAAATATTCTAATATTTTGTAGAGCTGTGTAATAAATTATATGGTAAGTATCAAAAAGTAAAATAGCCAAACGCAATCTTCAAACACATGTAGCCAAATTGGGTCAAAATATTTGCAAGATAACCACAGTCGAATAAGTGTAAATACCTATGAAACAATTTTTATATGAGCTATGCATGGTCCTTACGATAGGAGAAGAGGACACAAATCATTTAATATATTGCAAGCAGGGTTCTTATTATTAGTGATTTAAACCAAACTGATTTCATTCTTTGATTTTAAAATGATTTCAGATTTCGAAATTATATCTTTGTCAAAATTGCGATATTTTTTGTGATTGCAATAATTTTTTTTAGAAATCATCGAATGCAATTAATTTAATTGCAATCAATTCGATTAGAATCAAATTTATGTTGAAATCCTGCGATTTAATCAATTCCTCTGAAATCACAAATATAGTGAAAGTCCAACGAAATAATATACACTTAGAATCTAGCGGTTTCCACTAGGATCTGGTGGAAACCTCCAAATTTTCGGTGGAAACCAGCAGATTTTACTGGAAGAAGGAGTTTTGTTTGCAATCAATTATGAATTGATTTCAAAAAATTTATTAAAAAATTTTTATCTCATTGATTTCAAATCGAAATCATAAAATCAATTTACGATTTTGAATGCAATCAAAACATTAGCGATCATTGACTCGAAATCATGTGATTGCAATTAAATGGAATGCAATCTTTTACAGCTCTGCCTATCCACTAGACTGGTTTCATATAGCCGTATGTGATTTTATAAATTAACAATTTTTTTTTAGTTTGGGAATTTTTCTAAATTTTGACTATTTTTCCCCATTTTAGTATTTTTTTAAATTTAAGCACTTTTTTTTTTTTTTGTTTTTTGTAATTGGTTGGAATTTTAACGGTTTTTTTTTAATTTAAGCGATTTTTTTTGAATTGATTTAAAATTTAAGCATTTTTTTATTTTGGAAAATTAGTTTTTTGATCTACTTTACCGAGTTTTTTAAAATTTGTAGTGATTTTATAAATTTTGGCCATTTTAAAATTTATTTTCTATCAATTTGTAGCGATTTTATAAATTTAACTGTGTTTATTTTTAAAAACTTGCAAAATTTGGCGAAAGTGACACTTTACATCAGTTCATTTTGACTCAATTAAGTAGTTTTGCTTACTAAAGTTACACATACACTGCACAATGTTATTGCAAATATTATTGACAATATTATTTACTATTGTAAACCAACATTATTAGTGTAATGAGATTATCATTTCGCGAAATTTTTAATTAGTTTCACCTATATGCTTTAGGGCGAGTAATTTTTTTCCCAACATAACCAAGGTTAACCGTTTACCACAGATATTTCCATATTAATTTGACATTCATAACTATGGTTAAGCACTAAACTCAGTTTATTTTAAGATAAATTTTCAGGTATTAATAAAATTTATTTATTATTATAATCGTGCGCGGTTACAGCAATTAAAAATCATACGCCTCAGTGGACAAATACATTGAGTTGTCCACTGAGGCGTATGATTTTTCCCCTTATATTAATTGTGGAACCGCGCATGTTATAATGCATTGTAGAAATAGGCACATGTAATGTATGAACAGGTGCATGTTCGAAACGGGTTGTTGAAAAATTCTCGTATAGAGACAATCTGACAGTAACATATAAACCAGGTATGGACTCATAAATGGCTTGAAAGGCCAAATTTGGGATTTCACAAACGTACGAAGTGCCGCAACAATTAATATATTACTCGGCAAAAATTAATTTTTTGTACACACAGAAGATAAATTGGTTGGAATTCTATCGGAACCAACGAAATTTTTTCGTTATTCAATAATTTTAATTGCAGTTATTTAAAATTTCTCATCAGGAAAGTTAAATTTATTTGTGAACAGAAAATATATACGATGAACCAAAACACTGTCACGTTATCCAAAATATTGGCTTTTTTAATCAATATTGAAAAAATATCAACCTTAACTATACCTTCAATACCAAAAACCCTCAATTTATCGAAGACTTAGTCATTTGAAAAAAATATCGGCAGCAAAAATCTAGTATCAGTTGTGTTTCAATAAAATCGATCATTATATCCAAAGTATTAGTTTTTCCTATCAATTTAAAATTTTTTTTCAACTTTAGTAGCTTTAACCACACGGAAAGAAAGAACATGGTTGGGATGATCATATTCTAAGAGCATCATATATTTTTGGGTTTATGATTGCGACAATCATGTTATTACATAGTTGGCACAATCATAGTCTTACCTCATTTTTATCCTAATATGGACAATAAATTATCACACTATGATTGTAAAATTCTCCCAATATTATTATATTATAGTCCTGCATGTTATCATATTATTGTCCTATAATCCCTATAGTATTCTCCCAGTATTTTGCTGAAGCTGGATTAAAATTTCACGATACATCCAAAAATCATCATAATATTTTCCTTATGATCATAATATATCTTGATGATCATAATATTTTCCCAGTCATCATATTATTGTCCTGTCGAAAAATTTGTGATGACTTAGAATCATATTATGATTACTAGGAACATATTATGATTATTTTGTGCACCCTTTACATTTTCTTAAATTTTGTACATTTCTTTAATTTGATTTACGTACAAAACTAAAAGCTGTATTATGGACGCTCTTCAACAATAAGTTTTCTTACGTGAGTACAAAAAATAAAAAAACACTTTTTTTTATCACTTTTTACTTAGTTTATAACACTGAGCACTTCAAAGAAAAATCTAATTTGAAGGTTCCTGGTTAGACCGAATTCTTTCTTCTACAAACAATGTCACTATTAAAATGAATATCAGTAAGTTGTTTTCTATTTTTAGTTTTTTTTTTTTTGTTTATTATGTATTATTTTCTTTGAAGGCGCCTTATAACTTATTTTCACAAAATCTGAAACAAGAATGAAGCTCATAAAAAGATATACTGGCCATCTTATAGTTGTCGAAACCATACCAATGATTGTGAACATGATATCTCGAAGAGAGGAATATAGTTGTCCGGATAAAATATGATTGTAGCCGAGAGAAAAATATGATAAGCGAAAAAGGAGAGATTTTAAATATAAAATGATTACAGACGACCATATAACTTGTAAAGTATGATTAATACATTAATAATATGATTGCAACAACCATGTATGGCGGTAGGGATCATAGTTTTGTAGCCGTGATCACATTGCAACCGTATCTTTTCGCTTCCTGCATTAATTTACATTATTTTGGTAATTATGATAATATATTGAGATTAGGAACAGAAATTTTATTTATCATAATAAAATTTTGGAATGCATCATATTTTTGCGTTTCATACATATGCACATTTAAATTGGAAGTTAGACAACAACTAAATATAAGTATCTGTGGCGCAGGGGGTAGAGACACAGCCTTATAGCCTTAGAGATCTGAGTTCAAACCTCAATCAAGGCATTATATTTTTTTTTAATAATTTTTTTATTGATTCAAATTAAAAGACACAATTGATTTTCTGTAGTTGATATAATTTTATTTATAGACAAAATATTCAAACCTGAAGAAATTCAAATTTGAAATTTGACTAAAAAAATTTAAATAGAGCTTAGCTTAGAGGAAAAGCAATGGGCTGACAAGCGGAAGGTCGCTGGTTCTATCCCAGTTAGTGACATCAAAAATTTTAATTTTTAAATAAATTTTGTGGAACGTGTTATTCTATTTATAGAATTTATAATCCACAAACATTAAAGTAATTTATTAACACAACAAAAATTCAAAAATTGTAAATAAATTTCGGTAATTACAACGGTATTAAAAATAAATAAAAGTGCTTGTACCTGGAACTACAAAAATAGGGTTGGCAAAAAATTCGGGTGGAACTACGAATCTATTTTCTATGTGTACAGCCTTCTGCTAAAACATTTTTTTAAGTATTTTGGTTTCCATAGCCAGGATCTAAAGTAAAAAGAGTCCATTGAATAGCATTCGAGTTGTGGGTATTTCCTTCACCCAGGGAAATACTTTGTGAGTCAATATTGCGGAGAAGTGCATAAAAATATTTTATATTTCTTATTTAAATATATTTAAAAATATAGGCGAGTCTGTGTATTTTTAAAATATTTTGCCCTCCTTAATACGAATTAGTAGTCAAAAAACTTTGCGGAATTAATCTTCGAAAATATAGTTTTCGTTATTTCAAGAAATTTCGTTTAAGGTTTTCACAAATTTTTCAAATATTTTTAAATTTAATGGATTTTGATCCCTTGTTTTTTTTATTAAAATATGTAACATGAATTACATGACAAACGGAATTTTGATACAAAACTTTGAAAAATATAATTTTTATAGAAAATCTGAATGTAAATTAAATTTAATAGTGAATTTAGACTGAGCAAGAACTAGGTGGTTTTTGGCTCTTATTGGGTTTTACTTGTCAAAACGCATATATAAAAAATAAACAAAAACTAGTTTTGTACGAAAACTAGATAGTTTTTTCCCAGTCTGAATTCAGTATAAAACTCATAGGTCTCCAACCCGCTCAGGCTCTGATTGCATTAAATTAATTCTAAAAATTCTATCACAAGACTATCAGCCTTCTGGCTGGGTTATTAACCCAAAATTTTAATACTTTTATGAGGGCTGTTATTCAGTAAATCAAAAAATATTCAAACAAAGCACATGTTTTTTAAATTTGAAACTTATTTGTCAAAAATTGCTCATTTTTTGGATGCACATATTAGTCGTAATAAAATGAATCATAAAAGGCACATTCGCGGCAAATTTTTAAATCCAAGGATGATTCAGAAACGACTCAGAAATGTGAATAAATTTAAATATTTTCTGAACAATTCAAAAATCACTCAACAAGATATTAATTTTTTAACCTAAAGAATTTTTAAAATATTTCTTTGAATCATTTTTGAATCAAAAAAGAAGGCTCTTTTGGAAATTTGCTCACGTGAAAATTGTGTTGAGTTTATTTTCATGCAAATTTAATGTACAAGACTATTATTTTTCTTGGAAAAAGTGACATTTTGTGTTTATTTTGATTGTGTCTTTGTTATAAAATTAAAAAAGTGTTCATTTGTTTAAATTAAATTGCAATTTGAGGCATTTAAAGTTCGAGTGAAATGTTTCCTTGTGAAAAACAACTTACGGTGCTTAAGGGCGAATGTGTTTTTAATAAAAATCGAATTGCTAGCAGTCGTATTGGTATTATTTTTTTAATTTGGTTTAGCAACATTGTGTTTTTTTACAACAACACATAATTTATTTTGAAAACACAGTTATTCAATAATACCGGTACGCACCGGCATTGATGAATAGGTATCGGTAATACTAATACCGATACAAATGAAATACCATTACCTATACCAATACCGAAACAATCAAAAACTCGATACCAATACCGTTATTTGTTTTGGTTGCCAACCTTGCTATTTCACAAGTTTATTTCTCTGAGTAAAAGGATAAAATTTTATTTTTTTTACTTTTTTTTTATTAAAAAAGTAGATTTTTTTAAATTTACGAAAGTTTGATTTTTAGTGTCCGACCGAACAGTTCGGCCGGAAAATATATTTTGTCGGTATTTGGTATGTTCAAGCATTATGGCCAAATTTTGCATATGGAACAATGTTTGTTGGGCCGATTAAAATGCGTTTTGGGGGTCAAACTTAAGAAAAAGTCGGAAGTTAAGCAACAAATTCACTGTTCGGCCACCGAAAGTTCGGCCAAATTAAAAAAAGTTCGGTGGCCGAATAGTTAACTTTACAGCTAAACTACGGAGTTTTCCTTAAATTTGACACTCAAAATCGAATTAAATCGGTTCAACAAACACTTTAGCAGTATGAAAATTTCTCCACAATGCTTTTAAATAAGAGAAAAACGACCAAATGTCACTATTCGGTCGGATACTATTGAGTTTACGTCCCTCACGCTTGAAAATTTTTCGTTGTACAAAAAAATTTAAAGCCAAAAAAAAGTAGTTAATTAGGTTTTTTATCGATATAATATATATATATTAATAAAATGTTGATATTTAGCCAAAAACTACATATCCCAGCAAAATCTCAGTAATGGGTGCTCATTACTAATATCTAAATAATAAGTAGTAGAATTAGGGTCTACTGCATATAATTCGGCGTTAAAAGTCCTTATTTTTATTTGACAAGGTCGTTTTTTATATGTAGTTGTCCATATTCGCTGCATGAAAAAACCTACAAAATTTGTGCACCCGCTTACCCGCTGCACTACAAAAATATATAGAATAAGTAGTTACCAAAATAAGTATGTATTCGTTATTCGTTCTGATACGCAGTTAAAATATAAGTGGTTACAAGTTGTTAAATAATAAGGCTTACTAATATACTTATTAGGAGTTAAAAAATAAGTAGTTACCAATATCGCATTATCTTTATAATGAAATAAGCGACTACTTATTTAATTATAAAGCGTAAGCTGGGATTTATTTAAGATCTGAAGACTACCTTTTGTCACTCTGGCGCTTTAGAGGGTTAAGTAAATTTATAGTGCTTAAATGTACTTGTGCATATGTATTCATTTACGTATTTAAATAAGTACTTAAGGACGCAAGTTCAAGAAACTTAAAATTACAACAAAATATACAAATGTACATATATGAGTGACTAGTTGGTTAACTGACGGACTGATTGACTGAATGACAATATTGTAGTAACTTAATTCAATGAACGAACAGTCGTGTCATTCAATAATAGTTACAATACAAATAAATTTAGAAACACTGCAGTGCAATCATCATAATCATCTTTGAAAAGATGATAATAAATATGATCAGTTATAAAGATATTGATCAGTGTTGCCACAAACAAAATTTTTTTGTAACCAAAATATTAAAAAAAAAGTTACCAAATGAAAAAAAAAATAACCAAAATTTAAAGTTTTTTAGTTTTTATTTAAATATATTAAAATAAATATTTTTTTATTTGAATTTAATTATTAACAAAATTTGTATTTTAGAGTTAACAAAAAACAAAACAAAAATAAAATTCTTTTACATATTAAATACTTACTACGGTGGGTCTCATACTGTAGGTTTAACTTTAACTTAAATATTAAATAAAAGAAAATTTCAAAAAATTGTATACGAAACAACAATAAATTTTTGGGTTAGCTATTCGTTAACTCTAAAACCTTCAGTATGGGACCTACCGTTAATAACTAAAAAACTTAAATTAAATTTCATTCCAAATAGAGATCAACAAATTAGTTTGAGGTCAAGTTCATTATATTCTATGACCCAGTATCTTCAAATGCAATAAATTATATGATATGAAATGTCAAAACCATTGCAGAGAAACGTCAAAATGATATCAATTGCAAAGTGGTGGAGAACACTTGACCATTTCATGGCTAAGAAATATCATAGATTTTTCTTCGAAAAACACAAAATTTTATCAAACATTAATCTTTATCTACAAATAATAAATAATTAAACTCATTCCCATTCTTGTGTACTAAATTTTCTGTTATTTTTTATTACAAAATTAAAATGAAAAGTGACATTTGATGGCAAGCATCATTGCAAGAGCCGATTGCATGTCAGCGATATCATGATATTACAATAAAATTGATTGTCTTCACTTGAGACGAAATAATTTTAACAATTGCTTGCTATCATTTTATTGCATGTCAAGACACTAGATAAGGTTAAAACATCTCTTTGGCAGACCACACATGGTGGGAATGGTTTTGGTTTTTGCACAATTCTTTTGGTTGCATTATATTATTATTGATATTTTTAAAATCAAGGTTATTTCCAAACTTTGTTTTTATTAAAATAAGTTGTGAAATTTTTCTTTCGGCTGCAGCTAAACTATGTGGCAATGTCAGTGAATTTTGATCAAAATAAATTAGTTACTCAAAACATTATTTATCCATTCCATTTTTGTATTTGGATTCTTCATCCAAAAATTCAACTATATCCATGTCATTGTTTAATTCTGTAATGTTCGCAAATCTTAATAATTTCCATTGGGTTAAAATTTTTTCTTCATTACCACTTGTTAAGTTTGAGAAAGATGACAATAAAGGCTCCAAAGTTATTTCTAAATTATTTAAAACTTGATTTGGTGTTATTATGGCAAGATGTTTTAAATCTTTTCTCGAAAATTCAAAGCATTTTGAGATTTTTTTAAATTTCTATATAAAAAGAATGTATATTTTTTTTAATTTCATATTATTTTAAGTAGGACAAGTACTTTCATTCAAACATACACTCATACAAATAAGTCCGTTAAAATAGCAGAAAAAGTTACTTAAAATTAGTTAAAAATGATGCTGCAGAAAAAACTGCTAATATTAGCAGAATCAGTTTGCTAAATATTAATAAAATGAAAACAGGAAAAAAAACTGTTAAATTTACAGAATTTTAGTAATATTTGAGCTAAATTGTTGTTAATTGCAAATAACAATTTAACTTGCTGAAATCAGCAAAAAAAATTGATAAATAATATCAGAATGAAAATATCAAAAAAAAAAACTGTTAAATCTACAAAATTTTTGCTAAAATTTTCTGAAATCAACAAAACTTTTGCAGATTACTAGTGGACTGGAAAGATGTAAAAAAGGAGCAAATGAAATGAAAGTTAATATAAAATAAATGTGTATTTAAAAACATACTTGGGACCAGTTTATTGAATGTGTCAATTAATTGAAATTTTTCAATTGGCATTGTTCAATGCCTAAATGCTCATTTATAATTGATGAAAGAAGTATTTGTTTTCATGTTTTAATAAAAGAATAAATTAAGAAAAACAAATTGAAAATTCGCGTACTTTTTTAAATTACAATGCTTTTTCTTCAATTATGTGTAAATTTCATTACCATTGTTTTCATTAATGCAAATTGAAAACAATTTCATTGGCATTGAATGGTGATGAAATTTGTTGGCATTGACATTGGGATAAAGTAATGCCAATTATATTTCAATGCCAATGAAAATTTCCCAAGAATGATTTTTTGTAAAAGTGGTAATATTTATAGACAATAATATGTTAACCATAACAAAATGTATTTCAGAGACCCTTCTTTTGATTTTCATTGTTTGCTGATCGGATATGTATTTCCGAATTTATTTGAGTTTCCATTTTCACCTCTAAAGCTCCACCCACAGGAAACACGGTGTGGCCGATTAAAAATATCGTATTCTTTAAATAAGCTTAAAAACTACAATATTGGGGGAAACAAATTAGGGTCATCCCCGTAAACTCCACTTGCTCCCCAGAGATACTTTTAATCACAATTTTCATATTAAAATGGTTCGGCCAAAATAAACCTTGATCTTTGAAAATTAATGTATTACGATAAATAGAAACTTTTCTCATAAATTTTAATAATTTAGATATTTTATGAGTAGGACAAATTTTCAACCATTTCATTTAGCTTTATTTAAAAACTTTTTGCATTATTTTTGGCGAGTTAAAAAGATGCAGTAATTTTTATGAGTCATTTAACATTCTGTTTATAAGCGCTCCAAAATTGGTGGTTTAGTTTACAGAAAATTTGTAAAATTAGCAAATCTTCTGTTAAAAATTAGTAACTAAAATTCAGCAAAATACTGTAAAGTTAGCAAATTTATTGTTAAAAATTAGTAAATAAATTCAGCAAAAAAAATAGCAAAAAAATTTGTAAGTTAGTAATGTGGAGGTAGCAAAAAAATTAACTAAAAATTAAATTTTAACTAAAAATTAGTTAAAAATTCGTTAAGTTGAAGTACTAACAGTTTTATTAAATTTTCTACAAATTTTTTCTATGAGTGTAGTTCAGCTTTACGGCCAATAAAAATATTTTCTACATTTAATTAATTATATCAATTAATTACATCAAATAAATTAAGCGTTTTTAATGAAATTAAACTTTTAACGTAATTACTTTTGGTAAAATTGCTCAAAACTAATTTAAAATTTAATTTCAATTGGCCATAAACATGTGGAAGGCGCATTTTTCCGATTTAAATTCTTTATTTAAGTTATTTATTATATTAATAATTTATGAGAGGAATTAAACCAAGCTCTACACTGCAATAATCTTGAAATTTTCTAAATTCATGAATACGTATTCAAGCATAAGCAGAACATAAATCAAAAAACACAGAAAAAAAAATTATATTTTTGATGGCCAAAAAAGTTACCAAATTAAAAAAAAAAGTTCACATCTACACATTGGAAAAGAATAACCAATTTTGGTTAAAAATAACCAAAACGGCAACACTGATATTGATTGAACTCAAAATTACCCATACATACTCAATTATATTTCATACGATATACACTAATGCAAACTTACATTAAGTACGTTTATGTACGTGAATAGTGAATATCATTATTAAGAATTATATTAAGAAATCAAGAGTTATTTGCTTAAAAAAATTACTTAGGAACTATTTAAAAAATATACATATATATATTTTTATGCATAAACAAACGCTAATATATGTGTTAAGCTAATTCTACAATATCAAGGTTGAAAAACAATGAACTTTTTAAACCCGATTTTAAAAGGTCCAAAACCCAATTTATACTACAACCAAAAACTAGTACTTTTTAAAAACTTTTAGTTTTTGATTCAAAATTTGTATGGAATTTGACACATAAATACAAGCAGTTTTCAAAAACCTCTAGTTTTTGGTTAAATGTACAATAAATATAGTATTAAATTAAATTTAAACAGTTTTCAAAATACTTGAAATGAAAAGACACATAAGTACATGCGCTCTCAATATATTTACCTTAAACGTTCAATAGATATGTTAAAAGTACATAGATCAGTAAAGTTTTTTTCATATGAATAAATAATAAAATTATAAACAAATATATTCTATCAGTCTTAGATCAGTTTATTATTATTTTTAAGAACATTGCCAATTTCTGAAAAAAAATTGAGTTAGCAATGGATTTCATATAATATAAATATCCCCTTTGTGATTACGAAATCTATTTCTCGATATCTCTGCCAAACTAAAAAAATGTAAATCTCTGCATATGGGTCAAATCAATAATCAGCTGATGATTAGTGAAATTATTCAGTCAAAAGTTTCTTTAAAAAAATAGTTCTAATTGTATATTGGGTATTAAATCAATTATTTTTACCGATTTTGTCAGTTAATTAAAACTAAAAAATAAAATAATTTTAAAAGAAAAGTACGCAGTCCCTATTTTAAATGATTTTCAACTGTGCAGCAGATTTTAAAGGAAAATATATTGCATGTGCAGATTAATTTTTGAAATTATTATAAATTTTGAATATTTTTTCTTCTTATCATTTGTTAATATAAACAAAAATGACATGTGCGCAATTATGACCTAAATTACCAGAATAAATTCATCTTTATCACCACCACCAAACACCATCATAATCATCATCACCATTGGTATTCTCATTACCAGTGAAGCACCATTTTCGCCAATTACATTTTTGTTACACAAAAAATAACAGCCATAATTAAAAAATACGTTTTGTTTATATTCTTGTTCATCAGCTCTTGTTTTGTGTAAAATGTTCAAATTGTTTAACTATTTTCAAAAATAAATAAAAACAATCTGTTAAAAATATTACATTTCGTAAAAAAATACTAATGGCAAAATCAACGGAAATTTCATTTTGTTACAGATTTCTTATCAAAACTAAAATAACGATTTTTTTTTTTATTTTACACATTTGTTCCATAAGCGGCAATTTCTGTTCATTGCAGAAAATTTTTTTGCGAATTGTTTTTTTTTTTAGATTAATATTTCATTTAGTTGAAATTATGTATTAGAAAAAAATTGTAATGAAACCACAACAATTGATTGCAAAAAAATTCATAAGTTTTAGTGTTATTTCGTGCTGCACTATCAATTGTTTTTATTATTTAAGGGGGTAACCTCCCATAATTTATTGAATTTTAACGAATTGATAACAACAACTATGAGAGGTATTCTCTAATTCATTTATGTTGTAATTTAACCAACTTATAATAAGAAACTGTACTTCTACTGTTGGGGTAAATTTACTCTCTTTGTGTAAACAAAAATATATAAACGCATTTTGTGTAAGTTGGTGTGTACATAATGTGTAATTTTTTATTTTAAGTGAAATTAATTTGTTTAAAGTTGCAACCACAATTGCTTACCGCTTGTTAAGTTTGCTCGAAATTTGACTTAATTTTTTCCCCAAATTAAAGAGCGATTATATTTTTGGCTTTCTGGAATTTTTAAATTGTATCCCCGAGACAAAAAAAATCGATATATTACACTTTAAGAACCGACTGTAAATGCCGAAGTTATAACAAAAAATAAAAAAGGCAACCCCTACATTCAGCAAAAAAAATTGAAATTGCCTTGCAAAAATACTTTATATTCGAAGATATACAGCGCACTTTTCTTTAACGCACATATAATCGTCCCCCCAAAATTGGTTTATTTTCAGGCTGGAGGTAGAAAATATTTGAATAACATTTGTTATGCTGACTCACATCGGCACAAGGATAAAACCTATTGATTATAGATAGGGACGGTCTGTACTTTTAGAATACATTTCCGATTTTCTCTTAAAAACAGTTAACATTAGGTAAAATTTCTTTATAATTTTATAGGCAAATTTTGACACAAGTCCATTTCCAATTCCGGATCCAAACATTGCTTGGCTTTCAACCAGACTGGTGTAAGCATAGAGTCGGCATTTACATTTTTACCCTTTTTTGAGATAAACGAAATCTAAATTTTGCCAGTAAATTCGAGCGGTATTAGCATACTGGGGTGAGTTTTGACTTCTGATGAGATGTCGACGTTAAGGTCTGCCCAACAAGCCTATTCAAATTTTTATAATATTTAAAAATTAAAAAAAAAACAAGTAACAAAAACTACTGTGTTTCTTAAAGCAGTTATTTTTAATAGTAAACAATTACTAAAACAGTAATTTTGCAGTAAATAGTTATTTTTGGTAGTTATTTAAAAATACAAAATTCCGTTGTGTTTTTGAAAATTATTGTTTAGTAAATAAATGTTTTTTGTTAGATTTGAGACCATACAAGTAAATTAAAGAGAATAAAAATTTGATAAGGCCAGCAGGATAGAATATCTCCAATACATTAAAACATAAAAGCTGGAGAACTGCTCAGAATATTATCTTCAAACTTTAAGTATGATGAAGAAGTTAGACATTTTTGTCTGTTTATAAGGAAAAAAATATTTTTTTATTAAAATATATTTTTATAATAAATAACACTAATTTAATTACAAATTTTCTCAGTTGTTTTAAAAATGTTTTTGGTAAAAATTGTTAGATATTTTGACGACATTGTTAGTCATTTTGACTATATTTTTTTGGTTATTTTTTAATAGTTAATAATAACTGTTTTAACTGCCATTTTCAGTACATCCTACCGACAAACGTTTTTGAGTGTATTTCTGCAGTGCTTCTGATATCATATCTATTTTTTCTGGGTTATTTACCAAAATTGATTACCAAAAAAAATATATATGTGACGCGCAAAATAGAAAGGGACCTAAGGGTAAAAACCGGTTTTGTTCAGGAGAGCCATTTTAAAGATTTAAATACGTGTATCTTTGGTGTACCATCACTGAGCGTGTTGGTATTGGTCTCATTTGAAAGCGACACATCTCATGACGTCAGGAACATGTTGGTCAACCTTGAAAACGCGCGTAGGTCGTCCCTACCTCTTGTTTTGTGTAGTTGGTTTTTACTGTTTTCTACCTAGCGCGCTGTTTCCATGAGTTTGATATCAATTTTGCTCGCGGTTTTTCGAATCCAGCTTTATTTTCTGAAATTATTAATTGTGAATTATAATAAATACTCATTTATATTTCTTTTAAATCGTGAATATCACTCTGTTAGTACGAAATGGTGGACGAATTCGAAGAAGTAGATTTACTTTATCGTCGCCTTCACTTTCACAAAACGCGCATATCTCTGGGAGGGAACACTTTTGGGGCATGGGATCGGTCTCATTCGATGCTCAGATGTTGTCCACATTAAAAAAAAAATGATTTTTTTACCCTTAGGTCCCTTTCTCTATGCGCTGTCACATATATATATTAAATAGTTATGTTTTATAATTAGCATCTGTTCATTTGTTAAACAAAAACTAATTCGTATTGTTCAACAAAGAAATGTCAGATTTTTGTAAAATTATTTCATAATAAAATATAATATTTGCTAAATTTTTCTACATTATTTTTAAAATAATAAATTTTTTGCATATAATTAAAGAGTTTGAATACATGAATTCCTATACAGAGATATTTATTCATAAATACAATCACTAAAATTTGTTTTACTGAAAGTGACAGTTAAAACAAAAAGCGACAAATGTATTTGCTTTTAAAATAACTAAAAATGTAGTTATTTTTAACTGTTGAAAAATAACAAACAACTTCATTAAAAATAACTAACAATGTTATAAAACAACTGATAATATTGTAAAAAAAACTACAGTATTTTACAGCTAATTTTCTCTGATATTATAAAATTTTCAAAAAAAAAAAAAAATCTTTGCGATAGACCGGGTAGGAGTGGTCAGGCATAACGAGACCACGTCATGCTGGGTTGATCCCTAACTTGTGCTCTTTGTCATTATATCTTTTCCCAATAATTGTTATTGTTCTTTTTTAAATTACAATTTCGAATTGTAATTAAGTTTTTTCAATTACAATTACATGTAATTGTGTAATTGCAGGTGAAATTAATTATAAAATGTAACTGAAGTCCCCCAGGTCTTATAATAACAAATATTAACTAAACAAGAATTTTTAAACACTCAACGAAATTTTTAATTTTATAAATAACCAACGAAAATAACTGTTTACTGGACAAATGTAGTTTTGGTAGCGTTTTTTTATATTTTTTTAAAGTAACTGTCCTAAACAAAGTAACGTACTTTTCTTTAGTTGTTTTTTTTTTTTAAATAACTGTGATAATAGCTGTGTTTTTTATTTTGCCATAGAAAAACAACTCTAAATACAGGTAAAAACAACAACTACTGAGTCACAAAAAACTGTCATGTAATAACTGTGAAACTTTTTTGAGTGTAGTTTAAACTATAGTCATCTAGTTTTGATATTTATTTTGTTTAAAATTTATTGAAAAAAACTAATTTTGTTTCTTCTTGGAAATTTTGTTAAAGGAATTCTTATCAGTGCAATTGTGTTTATATGTTTTTATTAATTGTATTTTCATATACAAAAATAGTTTCTTTTAAATGATAAATACTATTGTAAATAAATAAATTATAGTTAATTTAATAAATTGAAATATTTTGCTTCAAGCTAAAGTGGATTTTGAACTTAATATAATTAAATGAACTTTTTAAGTTGATAAATTCAAATTATGGCTACAAGATATTTAGTGACTTTTACAATATAAATAATAAATATATTTGTATAGAGAGGGAATTCATGTAGTGCCTAATGTGCAGTCCATAGTTGGTAAGTTTAGGAATTTTATGTGAAGTTTGACATTTATAAAAAATAGGTTAGAAATTTTACATACTATATGACATTTATGTGAATCTGCTTTTTTTCACTTTAAGATATTTTGAGTTGAAATTTATGGTATCTGTTTCTAAATTTTTCTCAAATATAATCAATTAAAAACATTTTTTTCTCATTATGACATCTTTTCCTTATCTTTATCAGTTGCTTGAATCAAATTTCATAATTTCAATAATTTCGTTTTGTTTTTTAAATGTTTTTTTATTAATCAGCCATTTAGGTAATAATTTCAGCAAGGTTAATAATCGATAACAATACACAACCGCAGCCCCTGTTTCTTTTTGTCCAGCTTTTCATTGTGTCATTCTATACTTACTCAATACATACCCCCTACTTAATCTATTCATAGATAAGCTAAATGTCGTACACTGAGAGAATTTTCATCACTTCAGTAATGAATTTCTTCATAGTTTCAATGAAAATTGTTACTGGAACTCGTCCATTGAAACTTTTCAAAGAATCTATGAAACAGGTTTCATTAAAGTCAATGTTTATGAAAAGTTCATAAAATCAATGAAATTCTGCATAAAATGAATAGCCCACTCCTCCAATGAATAACTCATTCAAGCAATGACGAGCTTCATAAAATCAATGAAGCAATTTCATTTACTATTATTTATTATAGTTGGTTGTTGTCGTTGATAAGCTGAAGTGGATAAATAAAAAGTACTTAGCAAATGCAAAAGGCGTAATAAAATCGTAGCATATTTTATCTAAATACATCTAAAGAAAGAATTCATTAAATTAAAAAGTTTCATAAAAAAAAAGTTTCGAAAAAATTAATATGATTTATAAAAAAATGTTATAGTCCAAAGTTAATAATGAAAAATTAATTTAAAAAAAAAAAAATTATGTGATAATTCTTAAAAAAAATTTATTTGGTATTTGAAGCTTGCTATAGTTAAAGTAGATATTTCGCTTAATAAAGAGTTATTAGAAATCTTGATTCATAATCGTTTTTTAACTATAAATTAATTTTTCGATTTGATACTGGCAACACTATTGTTTATTTTCTCTCTTCTCCCAAATAAGTCGTAAGTGATTTACAAACTTAGCAACTAATGATGTGCTAAGATAAATTTAAAAGCCATTAAAAATATTTTTTTTTTATTTATAAAGCAAATCAATGGAAATGTGTGTAAAAAAGTAATTTTTTAGAACATATTATTCAAAGCATACAAAAGTAATCCAATTTCGAATAATGTTTTGACAGTCTGTACATCACTATTGTTTTATTTTTCTTTTTAATTTTTAAATTTTTTTGGAAATTTTTTCGAAAATGGTCATTGGCTACGCAATTGTTGTAGTTTTTTTCAGTTTGATGGATGCAAGTTGTTGGAAGCCACACATTCTAGGGATGGGATGGATTTAATAAATCATTTCATGTCTGAAATAAACTTTATAAAAGGTTTAAAGTTAGTGAGTACCAACTATAAACCTTTATTTTCTTCATTATTAAGCAAATATGAATACTGTTTTTCACAAATTAGCTTAAAATCCTGCAATAAGACTGTTGTAAAAGTTTATGAATTAGACCATTAAATTATAAAAGACTATTCTCTCAGGAGATGGCGATATTTAAAAAAAAAAATTTTTTAAAAGTAAATACTATTGAACAATTTCATATATATAAAGAACATTTTCATTAAATTTATGGAGATCTAATTTATGAAATTAAATGAATTTTTTTAATGAAATTATGAAATTTTATGAAAGAAAAGTTGTGGAAAATTTCATAATATTAATTAAATATTATATACATAATGAAATTCTTCATTGGTTCTACGAAAAAAATTCTGTGAAATTATATCATTAATATCATGAAGGATAATTCTTTCAGTGTATATACAGTCGCATACAAATAAAACACACCTCTAATAACGCATGTTGCAAATAAATACCTCCAAAACATTATGCAACTTAAGTACACAAAATATACGAACTTTTTTTGTTTTGAAAAAACAAAAATAAAACATATGAATAAATACAAGGGTAAAATTACAATTAAATTAACAAACATTTGCAAAAATAATACAAACAATACGAGTACATTATTGATTTAAATGGTTTTTTGCAAAATAAACAAATTTAAAAAATTTCCAAAAATAACAGAATTTAAATGCCTTAGTTAACCCTCGAACTGGCAATACCGCCTGCAGGCGGGGTAAATGAAATTGACCCCAAATGCGTATATAGTAATAAACTCAAAAAAGTTTGTCCCTACACTCTTAGAAATAAATCTGTAAAAATAGCAGAAAAAGTTACTAAAAATTAGTTAAAATTGATACTGCAGAAAAACGTGCTCAAATTAGCAGACTTTTTTTCTAAATGCTAGTAAGATAAGAACAGCAAAATTAAAACTGTTAAATTTACAGAATTTTAGTTATATTTAAGTTAACTTTTAGTTATTTGAAAATAACAAATTGTACTGTAAAATTTGAAGAAAATTTTGCTAAATATTAGTAGACCAAAATAGCAAAAATAAACTGTTATATCCACAAAATTTTTGCTATTTATACCCTACACCACTATGTGGTCAGGGTATTATAAGTTTGTGCTGATGTTTGTAACACCAAAAAATATTGGTCGTAGACCCACCTTATAGTATACCGATCGGTTCAGAATTTTTTTTTATTTCGATTTAACGATGTCCGTCTGTCCGTCCGTCCGTCCGTCTGTCTGTCTGTCCATGCAATCTTGTGCGCACTCTACAGGTCGCACCTATTAAGATCTTTTGATGAAATTTGGTACGCAGACCTATGTTGGCCCAAGGACGAACAAGTTTGATTTTTTTGAACATCGGTCCATGTTTAGACCTAGTGCCCATATAAGGGTCCTACCAAAATTATACTGTTTATATGCTGCAGGTCGTAAATATTAAGATATTTTGATGAAATTTGGTACACAGACCTATATTGGCCCAATAATGCAGCCTATTGATTTTGGTGAACATAGGTCCATGTTTAGACCTAGTGCCCATATAAGGGTCCTACCAAAATTATACTGTTTATACGCTGCAGGTCGTAAATATTAAGATATTTTGATGAAATTTGGTACACAGACCTACATTGGGCCAATAACGCAGCCTATTGATTTTGGTGAACATCGGTCCATGTTTAGACCTAGTGCCCATATAAGGGTCCTACCAAAATTATAATGTTTATACGCTGCAGGTCGCAAATATTAAGATATTTTGATGAAATTTGATACACAGACATATATTGGCCCAATAACGCAGCCTATTGATTTTGGTGAACATCGGTCTATGTTTAGACCTAGTGCCCATATAAGGGTCCTACCAAAATTATACTGTTTATACGCTGCAGGTCGCAAATATTATGATATTTTGATGAAATTTGGTACATAGACCTATGTTGGCCCAAGGACGAAGCCTATTGATTTTGGTGAACATCGGTCCATGTTTAGAACTAGTGCCCATATAAGGGTCCCCCCAAAATTATATTGTTTATACGCTGCAGGTCGCAAATATTAAGCTATTTTGATGAAATTTGGTACATAGACCTATGTTGGCCCAAGGACGAAGCCTATTGATTTTGGTGAACATCGGTCCATGTTTAGAACTAGTGCCCATATAAGGGTCCCCCCAAAATTGGCTTGGTTACAAACTGCAGGTCGCAAATATTAAGATATTTTAATGAAATTTGGTGCGCTGACTCACATTATAGAAAATTTTGACATAAGCCCCATTTTAACCCATTCGAATTTCGGATCCAAACAATACACCAGACTGGTGTAGGGTATTGTATAGTCGGCATGCCCGACTTTAACCTTTTTACTCGTTTTAACCTAAATTTAGTTGAATGCAAATAGCAGTCTATTTGCATTAAAAAAATAAAAAAAAAAACTTCAAAAATTTTAAATTTTTCTAGACTAACAATTATTTACTTAAATATCAGGTTTGCTATTTTCCATTAACAAAAATTTAACTCAAATATTACTAATATATAGCAAAACTAATCTGCTAATTTTAGCAATTTTTTCTGCAGCATCATTTTTAACTAATCTTTAGCAACTTTTTCTGCTATTTTTACAGATTTATTTCTATGAGTATAGATGCTACTAAAAATTACAGTTAAAAAAGGCAACAAAGGCAAAGGTAACTTTTAAAATAACTAAAAAATTAGTTATTTTTAACTGTTGAAAAACAACTAAAAAACACATTGACAATACGTAACCGTCTCTTAAAATTAACTGCCAAACTTCTACTATAAAAATTTTTAAAACAACTGTTTAAATTAGTAAAAATTACTGTGTCTTCAAATTTAATAAAGGAAAAAATAAAGGAATTTTTTGGATACTTTTTTTGGAAGCAGACAGCAAACAAAAATCTAAATTTATTATAAATGTATCGGAAACGAATAAACCACAAATTTCCGTTTTGTGGGTAAAATTTTATAACGATTTAAACAAATGAGAAAAATAAATGAAACTGAAAAAAAAATCGATAAGTTGTAGTAAATTATTTTAAAAAAATATACAGAACAGTTGAAATAAATATTTCTTTGAAAAATCCTTCCTTTGTTTTTAACTAAAAAATTCTTTTAATAAACTACAAACAGTAAACTGCATAATATTAATCTGAGTTAATAGAAAAGAACAACTTTACCTGCTAAAATCAGCAAAAACTTTTGCTAAATAATTAATAGGTTAAAGAATAACAAAAAAATTTAAATTTTCAAAGATTTTTAGATTTTTTTTATGCAAAGAAAAATCTAGCTTTCTGAAATTGCCAGTTGCCCATTTTTTTAGCAAATATTTCTGTTAATTTTAACAGGATGGACTGCTATTTGCATTTAACTAAGTTTAACTTAAAAATAACAAAAATATTGTTGATATACACTCAAAAAAATATGTTAGTAGAAAAGTTAGTAAAACGTGTTGTATATCAAGTGTACTAGTTTTCAGCAATTTTTTTGCTGAAACTCCGTTTTCATCAAAAGTTTTAGTTATATTTTTTTAGCACTAAACTAATTTTGAACTAATGTTTTACTAATTTATTTTGCTACAAAAATTGTGCTGATAACCGCATTTATAGCGTGGACGACAACCAGATAGACAAGATGTAGATGTCGCAGCTGGTCTGAATGTAGAACAGACAACGGAAATGATAAAAAATAACTCTACACAATTTCTATATTTAAATTTTCAGCAAATAAATTAAATAAAGTAAAATTTCGCTACAAGTTCTTTGAGTTTTTTCACTCTACTAATATTTAGCCAAAGGTTTAGAGATTTTAGCAAGGATTTTTTTCAATTGCAATAGACTAAGTGTTAGCAAAACTTTTGCTGAGATTACTATTTTTTATGGTAAAAATCAACTCACTGATTTTTAGCAAACACTTTTGCTGAAATTACCAACTTTTTTGCAAGCACGCTCCTGACAAAAAATTTGATGACACAGCAACATTTTTTGCTGTCTTTACTGACTTTTTTTTAGTGTAAAGGTTAATTTTTGCTATTTTTAGTCTGATAGTATTTAGCAGAATTTTCTGCAGATTTTACAGTATAATTTGTCATATTGAATTAACTATAAATTAACTCAAATATATGTAACTGTAAATTTAACAGTTTAATTTTTGCTGTTTTTTGTTTTTGTTTACTGGGTTATATTCATACCAGATTTGAAAAAATATTGAGGCTAACAATAGATTTCCAACAAAAAATTAACAAAGAAATCGAGAGCATTAGTTTGTATTTGTTTAACGATAAAAACAAGTCATAATGGGTAACGGACTTTTTTGCGAAATAATGGAAGAAGTACTTAAATAATTATTACTAACTCATTATTTTATGTTTTAAAGTAATGCATAAAGTAAGTTGGTATTATTACTGGTAGACTAAAAATAAAGATACACCAATATCGTTTCAACACTTGGGTGTCGAGATTGCTCATATGCAAGAGTTGTCGACTGGCAATCTGGAGTCCCAAGTTCGATTCTCAACACCAGACTATTTCATTCATTCAAAAAAAAATAACCATAAAAACCATTGAAAGTAATGAGAAATTAATAGGCCCTTTTTTAATCACTGGATTTATATTTGGATTTATTTTACTTTGTTAAAAATTCCAGATTTTGTTTTTTAACTTTCAAAATTTAATATTTTTATCCAAATCTAACACTCATTCGTTAATATAATGTGAAATAAAAAAATTTAATTTCACGAAAATGCGATTTCTGGAATTAAATTAAGCTAACTCCAAAACGGATGAATTTATTTATTTTATAAAACCATTTTGGATTTAGCTTAATTCAATTCCTGTATTAACATTTTTACAAAATTTAATGATTTTCTTTTACACTATATTCGCGAATAAGAATTAGATTTTGATAAAAATATTTAATTTTGAAATTTAAAAAACAAAATGTGGGATATAACTTGCCTTCAGTTATGTTTCCTTTCGCTTTGGTCATTTGACTACTACTTCATACATGTTTGATACAGTAAAATCTCACAACACTGCTTAAGCCCCGTTTAGATTATCACACAAGTGTGTTATACATGTCAGAAATGTGTTGTATAACGAAAATGTATAATAGTGTGAACACTGTTCGTTACACACATGTCAAAATGGGTGCACACATTTTAAAATACGGTCACACTTTTTTGACAAGATTTATTTTTTGAAATATTTCACAAAGTTACCACTTGTCTCAACACAAACAAGTGTTGTGTTATTCACAAATAAATGTTAAACAAAGATTAAAAACAACTAGTGGTGAAAAAAAGTAATAATAGAAGAAAAAATAACTGTTTTAATTTATTTGTTGTGTGTGTCGATAACAGTCTGAACACTGAAAAGATTTTCTTTTATACTTTTTTGACAACCAGACAATTTCAGCACACTTTTTGTCACACTTGTGTGAAGAAAAGTATAAGCACTTGTGTGATAATGTGAACGGGGCTTTAGTGTTACCCCAATATTTTAAATTTATATATAAGTTAATTTATGCTATTATTTAAATTTTACTAAATACAAATTTTTCTTTTTTTCATTTTAGGTAAGTACCAAGCAAACAATTTCTGAAAGAATTTATGTCAAATATTAATGTAAGTAAACTAAAAGTAGTATCAATTTGTAATTACAAATCTTGTTTTCATAGAAGTCGGTTTTGCAGAAGCTTTTGAATAAAGCGACTTACTCGTATTAATTAATCCTGGCTTTGTTTAGTTCAACCCCATGGGTTAGTACTGCTTGACGGTGTGCTTTAATCGAAATACAATACTATAAGTCAAAAACTGTGAAGTTGCATTTACATCTGCACCCAAATCCCGAGATTTCAACTAAATTTGCGTTTACATTTGCATTGAAATCACAAGATTTCGATATTCACCACTGTGAAAAAACATTGAAGAAAAGCTGATAGACGTTAAATTTTTACAGAATTTATTAATTGAAGCTAACTATTTGTACTTTATTCGAAATTGAACATCTATGTATATAATTTCCTTCATTGTTTTTTCGGAGTGGTGAATATCGATATCTTGAGTATTCGATGCAAGTTTAGAGTTGCGTTTAGGCAACTTAAAATTGAGATTTCAATGAAAATCTCATCTAAAATACCGTGATTAACCATGCAAATGTCGTTGCACTCATTAAACTTCTCCAGTCAGAATTTGTTAGTTGTTTACACGATATTTCAGTTTTGTTATTTTAAGTGAAAATAACGTTAATTTGAAGAGCAACTGTAAATTTGAACTATTATACATTCGAAAGACATTAAAAAAAATAACCTAAAATACTGTGAATCATTTTGTTAAAAAAAAATAAAATAAAAAAAAAATAAAATCAACAAAAAAATGTATGTATGAAATTTTTGTTAGTTGTTTTGACTAATTTGTGGTTCATTTTATTAACAGTCAAAAACAAAAGAAAATATAAGTTGAATTTAATAAAATGTTAGTGGTCCTGTTTTCAAATGAGATTTAATTTGTTTTTAAATAAATTTGCAGCGGTGTTTACATACAAAATATTTTAAGTTTACTTTTACAGAATGCAACACTTCCTTTCGCTTATTTTGTAGAGTTTTTAAGATAAAATAATTTTTAAAGATGTAATAAAGGTAAATTAATAATTAAAAGAAGTTTTGGGTGCTAAGTATGAAGAAAGGTGTCTGCCTCCCAACAAGATATTGAAAATTCTTTGTTATAGATTGTCGTCTTTACAAAAAAAGAAAAAAAAACAAATTTATTTACATAGCACTGTGCTAGTTGAAAAATCCGACAAGCCGGGCACCCAGTGGGTAAACCCAATTCGGGTATCTAGTAGCGCTATTCGTTTTTCTAGGTTAGTTCTTAAATAAAAGATAGTGTATTTACCTACTGGGCGTCCCGCTTGTCGGAAAAAAATGTCTCCGATTCGAACGCAGTGTAATTAGTGTTAGAATTTTATATTAAAAAAAAATGTATATTGTACTCCGATAAATAGGTTATTTTTAATGGTGCTTTGTTTACAGAAAAATGCGGTTGTCAAATCAAAATTTCGCTACTGTCATAAAGTGCAAATGTAAATGGTCAAGATTTCTGGCGAGACTTTCATTGAAATCTTGGGATTTAAAAACAGAAGTGAACGCATCATAAACCGCTTTGGGTGTGGTTGTCCCCTGAACTAAAATATGAAAAAGGTTTTTGTCTGTACTTAATTACAACCCATTTGACTTTGTATTACAATGGCGTTTCGATATTTATTTTTTAACAAGAATTAATTGATTTCTAAAGCATATGACCTCGCAGAAAAACTTTAATTACCTACTATAATTATCACTTGTCGTTTCCTTTAATCAATAGTTTAAAACACAAAATTGATCTCAAAATCTTTTCTTTATTCAATGGTAAGAACTCCCATATACAAAATTTGCATATAGTTTTTATGTTGAAAAAATAGAAATAGACCTTGTGGAACACAACAACAATGTATAAATTTTAACGATATAATCATCATCTCATCAATGACTTTAACAACTTTATCAGCATCTAACAAATTTGTTGTAATATTACAATTGTAACATTAAATTGAAAATTTAACACAGACACACACAGAGTCAGATAGAAATACACGAATAAGTACAGACCTCTAAACACTTTAAAGCAACCAAGCAGAAACTGGCAGGCATGCAGGCAGGTAGACTACCAACAACAAGTGTTCTTGGAGACAAAGAATACTTTACTCTATGTCGCGTTAACAGCAGCAATAGCAACATCAACAGCAGCAATATGAATGGATTGGCGCTACCAATGTCATTCTACACCTTGTAAACCATAACAACAACAACGAAAGACTATACACATAGCTAGAGCCCTGTGCATGTGCAATTTTCTAAACACACTTATACACAGACATTAATAGACACATACATATACATAACTGCAACATGCATGCAACTTAGGAAAAATTTATATAAAAAACGTAATCATTATAAACAGACATACATCTGCAAACAACTCTACAACATTGGTTTGAGATAAACTTAAAAGCGAAAAAGACGTTGTTGAAACACTTTTCTAAAAGAATAAATGCTACAAAAAAATATTGTACTTTGCAGATGCTAGAAATGCAAAATTTAAAAAAAAAAAAAACGCTTCAAACGCAAGCAGCTGTTAAGAAAGGAGTCAGTGTCAACAGTACATAACTACATACGTATAGAAATATTTAATGCAGCAGCAGAATAGTAAAAGAAATCATAAAAAAACTACTCAAAAAACGTAGGTCTGATGTCCGTGACGTCAATTTAGCTGTTATCAGTTTAAATTTCGTAACTGTATAAAATGTACCTATTCCTGAAAAATCGTTTGAAATTAGAACTATTTCCTGTTTCGAAGCATGCAAGCTAAAAAAGATCACCCTGCAGGAAACATATTTGCTGGTGATATAGTATATACCAGGTATGGGCACATAAATGGCTTGAAGGGCCAAATTTAGGATTTCACAAACTTACCGAGGGCGGCACCAATCAATGCATTACTCGACAAAAGTGAATTTTTGTATAGCCTTCTGCTAAAACTTTTTTGTAAATATTTAGGTTTATTAAACCCGGATCTAAAGTCAAAAAGTCCTTTGAATAGTCTTCGAGTTGTGGGTCTTTCTTTTTTTTATCCCCTCGCCCAGAAAAATACCTTATGAGGCTATATTGCAGAGAAGTACATCAAAATCTTTTATATTTTTTATATATTTGATCCAAATATATTTAAAAATATAGGCACAAACTCAACAAATATTTTTTAAATATTTTGCCCTTCTCTCTATTGATGGATTTTGATCCCTTGTTCTATTTATTGAAATGTGTAACATGAATTACATGACAAACAGAATTTTGATGCAGAACGTGGAAAAATAAAAGATATATTTTTATAGAAAATCTGAGTGTAAATAAAATTTAAAACTCATAGGTCTACAACATATTCATATCGAAAATTTATAAGAAGTATCAAATTTTCCAGGGTCTGATTGCCTTAAATTATTTCTTAAATTTTAAAAATTCAATTACAAGACTAATAATTCAGCCAGAAAATTTGGATACTTTGATGAGGGTTCTTATTCAATAAGTCAAAAATTATTCGTACAAAGCACATAATTTTAAAATCATCAAATACACACACATTTGAGGCACATTTTTAAAATAAGACTCAAAAATATATTAATTTTTTTGCCTAAAGAATTTTTTATAGTAGATCTATTCGATTGCTTTTCCCAGTCAAGTCCAGTAAGAATTACTAAGTACAAACTTACAGAGAGTAAGACAAGATTTCCTCTCAAAATAAAATTTTCTCAAACATGTACGCGAACAGAAAATTTGCAACAATTTGCAAGTTTACAACACAAAATATACAAATAAATTTTAACTGGTCACTATGGAAGAATTTTTGCTGTCAAATCTTAAGCAGAGAATTTTTAGAAGGTTTTCTTTTACATAGCTGTGTTTGTGCGGCAAGCTGTCAATGTTGGCTTATATCACTCTCATGCAAATCTGACATTAGCCAACGTTTAGTGTTAACGCTTAACGTTAATAATGTCAAATTTGTATAGGAATGACATAAGCCAACGTTGATAGCTTGCCGCACAAACACACCCAGCAAAAAAAAGTGGTATTCATTCTTTGGTTACACTCTAATTAAATTCTGTTGAAATTTACCCAACTTATAGTAGGAAACTGAACTCCTACTATAAATTGGGTAAATTTACTCTATGTGCGTAATTGAAAAAAGATACGCACATTGTGTTTAAGTTGGTGCACAAATAATTTGTAATTTTGCATTGAAAGTGCGTAAAAATTAAATGAAATTTTTAAATTAGTGTGTTAATTTACTAAATTTGTGTGTAAAAAAGCACGTTTCACGTGTAAATGTACGCATAAAATGCGTAAAAATCCACAAAAAATGCGCAAAAATCCACAGAAAGTGCGTAAAAATAAAATATAATGCGTACATTTACAATAGGTGTGCTAACTGTAAGCACCACCCAAAAATTTTTTTAAATAAAATAACAAATTAATTTTTAGTACGTATTTTATTAATAATAATATCCGAGTCATTCTCTCATAATCGTTTATGTCCAAATTAGTCGTTTTGGGATCTGAAGGCATTTGTATAAAATTCATATAAAAATTTGTTATAACTATTGAATGGGTGCGATGACTCCTGCTCAGCAAAATGCCTTCCTTGAAAGGGGGGCAGTAACCGTCAACAATAATGGGAGAAAACACCTTAAGAGAGATATGGCCTACGCAGGAACAACTGAGTGCAATGACTCCTGCTCAACAAAGTCAGTATTCATTGAGTACTGCCTAACTTGCAAAGAAAGCATTTTGTTGAGCAGGAGTCATTGCACTCAGTTGTTTTACCTAGGCCGTATCTCTCTTACGGCGTTTTCTCCCGTTATTGTTCACGGTTGTTGGTTGACTGCCTCCCTTGCAAAGAAGGCATTTTGTTGAGCAGGAGTTATTGCACCCAGTAGTTCCTGCGTAGGCCGTGTCTCTCTTACGGCGTTTTCAATTTTGAAATGAGGTTTAGACTACCACATGCGTTAACAATAATTACCAAAAACTATTTCATGCTTATGTTGCTATTTCCAGACTGTAATGTGTTTGTGGAAATGTTGTAATTCACAAAAAATAATCCGTTTTCGCTTTTTCTTTTTATTATTTATAATTTTTTTTTTTTTCAAATTTTTTCCAATTTGAAATGTCAGAGTATTTATTACTATTATTGGATAGTATATTTACCAACTTTGTGCGTAAAAATTTTATTTAACAAAACAATAGTAATTTTAGGCACAATGTGTTTATTAATAAGCACATAATGTCTAAAAATACTTTGTGTGTGTATTATTGCGTATGAAAAGGTGTACAAAAAAAGTTTACGCATCTTTTGTTTATATTTACCGAATTTTCGTAAAATTAAACAAAATTTTACCCATTTTATGGTAGTAAATTTACAAACATTTTTTAGAGTGTATAACATCTTTCATTGCTTCCTTAGTTTCAGTTAGTATGCTTTAAGTGCTTTTTGGAAGTTATTCAAAGGAACTTCCGAAAGTATTCATGCGTTCATGTTCCAAATGTAGTGATTTGGATATAAACCTATAATAATCTTAAAAAATCACCCTTTTCATTGCTTCTGAAGCATTAGTTTTTATATTTCTATAGTTTTTCAAACCATAGTACAAAATATTTTCTAATCATTCAAAATCAAAAATTTTTATAGAAAACTGTTTTAATGAACTTTTATTTTTTATAAAATCTTTTTTTATACTTTAGTGTAAACTTTTATGCGACAAGTTGACAAGTTTCTTTGAAATTTAATTTTATTTCAAATAATTCTCAAAACCTTTTGACAATTTGTATTTAGTTCTTTTGCAACTGTAATTCAGAAAATACCAATTGAAATTATTTTTTTTTTTAAATAAAAAAAATAGAATGATATTCAGAATTTGCACTAGAAATTTTGAAAACGTCATTTGAAGTTCAGAAAAACAGCACTTGTAATTCGGGAAATATCAATTGATTTTCAGAATACATCAATTGTAATTCAGAAATCATCAGTTAAAATTCAGAGAATATAAATTAAAATTCAAAAACTATAAAATCTACAATTCATAATTTCTGAATTTGAACTGATATTTTCTGAATTTCAATTAATGAATACGAATTTCAATCGATATTTTCTGAATTCTAATTGAAGGACATTGATGTTTTTTGGAATATCAATTTATATTTTCTAAATTACGATTGGTATTTTATGAATTTCAGGTGACATTTTCTGATCATCAACTGATAAGGCGTTGGCGTATTTAGTAAAAACGCTTCCTTAAAAATCGAATTTTTGAAAATCAAAATACAATTTTAATAAAATATAAGTTTTACGTTATCTTACTACAATGGATTAGCGTTTATTATCATCAATGTGAAAGTGTTTCTTTACACTAATGTAGATGCATTTATTTGTACTAATAAAAAAGTACTTATACATCATTGCATAAAATTCGCTTTTTAATAAATTATTTTAATGCATTCTTATAAATTAAATTTTCATAAGAGCTTAAATACTACAAAATATATGCATATTTTTCACGCATACTAGAGAATATCTAAACTATTATAAAGATGCTATTAATTGCTTCTTTAGAATAAAAAGCATGAGTAATGGTAAGTAGCCATATTTGAATGCTTCCGTCCTATGACACGCCAACGTTAAATTCATCGATGAAACCATTAGAAAAGAAGTGATGCCTTTGCCATAGTAGTGATGCTTTTATTGCTTCTTTGGCAGAACTATTTTTGCTGGGCAGCTATAATTTATTTTGGAAATTTTACTGCTTTGCATTTCCATAAAATAACATAAGTGGAAAATAATTTTTTTATTTACAATAAACAAGCATATGTTTTCGAAACATATATTTTTCTGTTTGCAAATTCTTACTGGCAAAAATTTGTCCAGTAAAGTTTGCAAGAAAAAGAAGAAGACTTAGAAACTCTCATCATAGAACTGTACTACTAACCGTAGTAAAAAATGTATTTATTGCGATAACTTTTGCAAATGGAAACTGTTTTGCTTGAAATTTTGCAAGAACAGTTTTTAGAGGTGACCCCATATTATACTAAAAGTTGGACTTTGGCGACATCTTGGAAAGCTATGCTGCCATACAAAATTTTTTAAAAATAGATTTTAACGTATAGGCTGCTATAGATGAATACATTTTTTTTATTGAAATATTTTCCTTTTAATTGCTTCCTTATTAAGGCATTTCATTTATTGAGGTCGATTGTACATTCGCTGAAATAGCAAAAAACCATAAAAACCTTATAAAACGCTAAGTAGTGGTTTAAATATCAAGATTAGAACATCGCATTTACATCGTAAATATGGCCACAGGTCATGTGCTTACATTTTAACATAAAAAATTCATATTAATTAAATTTGAAAAATTTTTTATATAAAAAACTAAATGGACAACTGCCAAACTTTAAAGACATTTAGCTAAAAATCTGTACCATTGATAGAAAAATAAAGTACGCCATTGTAATCAGCTTGTCCGAACTGATGGTCAGATCTCCCTTAATTTTTTGAGTGTCATGCATTGTAATTTATCGTGAAAACACAATTTTTCAATAATACCGGTATTGATGTTTCAGTAACGATAATACCAATGCCGATAAAAATGAAATACCGTTACCAATACCAATACCGAAACAAACAAAAAATCGATACCAATACCGTTATTCGTTTCGGTTGTTGCCAACCTTGTTTTTAACTAATTAATGGTTTCCGTTATTACAAAGTTGTAGAAATTCGTATTAGAGTTGCAAAAATTCATACTTTGTTTACAAAAAATAATTTTTTTGACAGAAGAAATATAATTGAAAATAAAAATACCAAATTTACAGCAAAAAGCAAAATTCAATACAATAAAATGTAAAACAACAAGAATTAATGCAAAACCAATTGAATTGATGAAGAATTGTGGCGAAACAAATACAACCATATTCTTCTTTTGCTTTCCTTTTTTTCTAAACGTCAACAAATGTCGACAGTCGATTGTCGCTGAATTAAAATTAATCACGACGACTTTTGATGTCGTCGGTTGACAATCGACCCAGTTGTGATTAAACTCTTATGAAAGAAACTGCGAAGAATTATTTTTATTTTTTTTTTCATAGAAATATTTGGCAATTCTGGACCTATAACTTTTAAATTTGTTTCTACTAACCTGCAAATATGCAATACATAAATGATTAGAAAAAGCATTAGCTTAAACAAACTTACTTGTGGCTAAAATCGTACAATGGATAGTAAGGCTACTGAGATTTTGCACATTATCAGGAGGTGTTCGGGTTTTAGATGGAATTTTACTCTAACCCTTTAAAAAGTTTTCCATTTTTTGTTTTGTTTGTTTTGTATTTCAACTGTTATTCATTTAAAATTAACGTTACGGACAACTTTTTAAATACACTACCATCAGTTACTTTAAAAATATTGGGAGTTAAAAAGGTGAGGGGGAACTTAAATCTACTTGTTTGCACAAACTGGCCCTTTTTTCTGCCTAACAGTTGGCATCACTTACGACTGTTGTAGCACCAAAAAAATAAACATATAGAAAAGAGGAAAAACTTAAGTGAGATAAAGAACTTTGAATATCTAGGCAGGCATTTTAGTTGGCTACCAAAAAAAGCACAGAATGATGAAACAAAAAAAAAAAAAAAAAACACACAGCTGCAACATGCAAACATGCAGATGTAGATCTATGCATGTTGTTTAGTTTTTACTATAACGCCGCCGCGTTTCATTCTAGGCAAAACTAAGCCAAACCAGCCAATTCAGTCAGCCAGCCATTCAACTAAACAGTCAGTTTATGCAGCATTTGAATATTGCAGTTGCAAGTTGGTGTATGAATGTGAATACTACTTGCAGTTGCATTTTGCGTTGCAATTATTGTCAGAGCAGGTGAATTGCACGATTATTTTCATTTTTTTTGTTGCTTTACTATTATTTTCCTACTGCTGCTGATGATGATATTGTTGTAGTTGTTGGTTGCTGTTATGCCGCCGCCAGGAAAAAAGTACTACAAAAATATTATAAAGGAAAAACATTTGTATGTTTGTTGTGTATCATACACACTCGAACATGTAAACTATGTTCAAAAAATATCAAACTGTAAACATTTTCGGCTGAAATTGTAAAATATATTTTTTTTGGCGCCCAACGCAAAGCCTGTTTTAGCAAAGCAACACAATTTTTTCATGTTTAATATCTAAAAAATGAGGTCTGAATAGTATGTTTATATATTTGAGTAGATCTTTTTTTGCATTCTTTTTGAACATTGTGCACTATTTAAAAAAAAAGGTAAAAATAAAATGTTAGCCAAGCGCTTATTCATGTGCTTTTTCATTTTTTTGCCTTCTATTCTCAAAAGTAGCATTTAGAGTAGTATTTTTTGTTGTTATTATTGTTGGAGTATAGAGTAACAGCTTCCTTTTGGCATTTTGACAATACTACTACGTTCCTTTAAAAAAAAAGTGGGGGAATATAGAAAAAAACACAAAAAATACATTTCGATGCTAGACAGTTGTTTCCGTTTAGAAAATGTTTGGCAACTATTTTTTTTTTTGTTCTTAATTCTGCTCGTATACAAGTGGTTTTTTATTGACTGCTTGTTTTGTATGGATAAAAATAAAAAAGACCACTCATGTTTAGTTTTTCTGTCTTTTTTATATTTTTGTGAATAGATTAAGGAGTTCTTTTAAGCAGGAGTTCTTTTTTTTGCGAATCAAAAAGAAATCTGCATTTAATAATAGACAAATGTAAATTACAAGCATGTGAATAAATACAGGAAATAGTAACTAACGTTTTTTATTTTGTATTAATTTGATAAAAGTTTTTCCTTCATTTTAGAATGTTTACATGTTGTCGTTGTTAATTGACTCATTCTCAGCGCAAACCAGGGAACAGGAGAAAAGTAAACATAATATCAAACTTCCCAAATAATAAAACATGTTTGTGAAATTTAAGAAATTTTTGAATACACAGAGAAAATAATTAAAAGTGTTCAGTCTATGAGATTTACAATTAATTAATAAAATTTTTCGTAACTAAATCTACCAGTTGCCTCGGTGGCGTACTAGGTAGGACTTCGGGCTGACTCGAATCCTGCACTTTATACTTGTCTTATATACATTTTTTGCTTGCATTAATGAAAAGTAGTATAAATAATACTCTTTTAGCTTGTTTAAAAAATTCCTCATTTCATTTATAAAATTTTTCATAACTTAGACCCTATTAGCATAATGCCCCATTAGATACAAACTTGGACTTTAGGTGACAAATTTGTTGTTGTTGTATACATTGAACGTAACTGTTGGTTAAATTTTATCGGGACATTGTGCTATCGGGACTTAAACTTTATTATACTTTATGAAACTTTTCACGACAGTGATCATTTAAACAGAAACATTCAAAAAAATGGTAAGTATGACGACTCAAATTAAATGAAATTTTCTCACGATTTCAAAAATACATTTCGCTTCCTGATCCATAAAACTGTGGCTCCCACTAGATCCATTTAAGACCCCCAGGAGTCTAAAATAACCAGTTAATGTACTAATTATAAAGTATTTGTGCTCAAAGGAACGGAAATTTTCTTAAGAATTTAAATATGACCACAATGTACCAAAAAATTAAAAATATTTCGCCTCCGGCGCTATGTACCAAAATATACCAAAAACTACCTGAGGCTCATAAAAAATTTAATTTTTTGTAAATCCCACACTGCGATAACTAACCCAGTCAGAAAAATACAAACGGGAAAGCAGTGGCAAAGCAGTACTTGTAACAGGTGTTATAAGTACTGGTAAAAAGTGCTTTCCAATTCCCAAAATGATAACATCATTAGACAAAAAGACCGGCTGTTCAAAAAGCGCCGGAAAACCCTGGAGGAACAACATTTTTGAATGCTGGAAAAACCAATAAATAGGTGGTCTGGAAATATATTTTCCAAAAAAAAATTTAAAAAAAGTTCATATGCATTTTTTTGGTCCTGCCTTGATTTGAACCCAGGCCGTCAGATTGGCAGATGATTGCTCTACCCACTGAGCTAAAGAGACATATAATATTTGATGGCTAAACACATAAATGAGTGTTAATAGCTGGACAACTACTGGCTGTGCTAAAATCCTAGTACTGGCAAACAATTTTTTGTAACTAGTATGCCAGCGTTGGAAGGGCAAAAAAAAAGTTGGTCTTGAAGGAGCTTTCCCACAAACAAAAAAATTGATTTTATAAAACAAAAAAAATTTTAAATTAAAAAAAATCCAAAAAAAATTTTTTTCTTTGCAACCGGAACCTTTTGACTACAAACCTTTTTTAACGAAGCCTCAGCATTTTTATAAAATTATTGCTCTACCAGTGAATTGGTAGCATTGGATAACCACTAGTTGCAAACCTTGGCATATCACTCTAAGCCAATTCTTTCCCAGTGGTTTTTTTATAAAGCACCGGAATTTTTGTAAAACAAATACTGGCAAAATGCTTTTTGCAAACGCTGGCAAAGCGTCCCAAATGAGTGTTCTGCCAACCGTGTTTACCCAGTGATATGCCAGTGCTTGATTTTTTGTACCACTCGCGATTTCTGACTGAGAATGTATCAATGTACGAAAAACCTCCTAAAGTTCATAAAAATTTAATTTTTTAAAAATGTTGGTTTTTAATTTTTATTTAAAAAATAAAAATTGTTTTTTCGACCTTTTTAATTGATTGATTAAAAATTTATTAATTCAGTTCGAGAACAATTTCCTTATTATGAATTAACATAATAAGTACTTTTTTAAAAACTACTATTTTGCTTCATCAGGATACTTTCCTAACAAATACTTCACAGAGTTTTTGCTTTCAAAAACCTCTACACTTTCAGGAATGAAAAACCGATCGTTTCGGGGACTTTCCAGGTCCCCTTCATCAATTTTCTTTAGAAAGTGGTGGCAGTAGTGCAATGCAATTTTAGGCATCACAATCTCATATTAAATGTAGAATGGAGCAAACAACAAAATATATTTCCTAAGTCTTCTGCAAAGCATAGCCAACAATAGAAATATTATGAAAGTTTTTTGTTCTTGTATTTCATACCATTGGTATAAGTAAATACAAATTTTATTTTTACCCTTCTTCTTTGTTAGCACAAGAATAGGCAAAAAAATTTTTTCTCCGTACTATGAGTGTTGTCAAAATGTTGGTTTTTTTAATTTTTATTTAAAAAATAAAAATTGTTGTAAAAAAAATTTCCGACTTTTAGCAAAATAAATTTCACAGTACTATTTTTTAACACCTACAATTATGATAATAAATATGATCAGATATGGCATATGTGATACACTTCATGGACAGATATGATCAGACCTAATCAGATCTAGTGCCAGATCTATTCATATCTAAAGTGATCTGGAAAACTGAGTGATTTTCGTGGCCAGATATGAGCGGATCTAAAGTTCAGTTTAAAGTTTTTGTTTTATCAATATGATATTATAAGTCCATATTATATTGGATCTAATTATATATGGTGCGCTAGATCTTTACTAGATCTGATCAGATATAATTAGACCTTAAATTTGTCCACAATTTTGAGATCTAATTAGATCTGGTACAAACAAATCTAATTAGATCTGTTCAGATCTGATCTTTTTTACACGGGTACCTAAAATTTACTAAAATGGACCCGGATTTTGAAACAAAATGCATATTTGGAATCCTGAGAAAATTTCCTTTAATTTGGTACGTGCCTTTTTGGGCGTCTATCGGGTTTTTGGACCTAGCGGGTCCCAGGGGCCCCGGCCCCCTTAACACCATATAGAAAAAAATTTTTCTTTTCTAATTCCAGAGGGGGTCAAAATTTTCTTTTTTTCTAAGGGGTGCTCGAAAAAGTAAACTTTTGCCATAATTTTTTAATTAAGAGCAGGTCTTATCTTAAACAAATTAAAGTGCCTATGCATAATAATTTAAAAACCTTATAACATCCCAGCAAAAACAGAGATGCTAAAGCAGTAGAATAAGCACTACAATTGATGATCTAGATGTACTTCTTTTTTAACATAAACACTAATGATTTTAACATTGAGTTGTCATAGGAGAGGAAGTAGTACTTATTAAACAAGTGTAAAAGGTGCACTCCAATTCAATATTGTTTTCAGTACTATTTTTACAGGTGCATAAAAAGTAATTTCTCACCATTTTTTTATATACCCGAGTAAAAATAGTTATATATTGTCATATATAATGTGTTTGGGCTATATCTGACAATGAATGGAGTAACATTAAGAACCATATCATTATATACAACTACATCTGATATTATTTTTTCAACGAATTTTTTGTATGGTAATTGATATTATTACATATCCCCAAATCTGACTCCATATATAACTACATAAGCCTTATAAAACTAATGAAATTATATGTAGTGATCGATATGATTATATATGATTTGATACTAAGTTTTATAACACTTTATGTGTCGTTGTACTAAAAATATATATTAATTTTACATAACTTTCTATATAATCCCATACAAATTAATATATAGTTCAACATCAAATTTAGTTATCTGCAAATTCAGAGTTAATTACTCCATAGCCAAATAATTTTCACGTGATGTTTTTGCATGTAAAATCATATTAAAAAATGATGCGTACGATTTAGAAGACAAAAGTATTAAAATAAATTTTTATTTTATATTTTAAAATTTGGGTCTTCAAAATTGTTAAAACCATAGACATTTCAATTTCAATTTAATAGCTGGTATGCATAAAAAGTATGCCTACTATCAGACAAAATTTTATAAAATAAGATATTTTTATATCGAATTAGATATAATTTGATGTCCTGGATATGGACAAATCTCGGATCAAACTGTATCAAATTATATCTAATTTGATATAATTAGACACATCTAGATGACCCATTTTTCGGATCAAGTTGTATGTCGTTGTATATGGGGATTTATCAAAAAAGATATAATTATGTATGACACCATGTTAAGTTTTTTACCGGGGTATACATATTTTAAAAATTTTAAAATTAAAAAAAAAATTGAATTTAAACAAATATTGAATTTTAAAAATTAAATAAAAAAAAATATTGGTCCCGCCGGGAATCGAACAAGGGACCCTCTGTTTGGAAATGCCAAATTATACCAAAATCACTTTTTACGATCACTTTTAGAGCAATTACTCTTTAGAAGTAATACTTAAGTGATTTTTTGGATGTGGTAAGAATGTAATAACGGATACTTTGGAAGCAATGAAAGAAGTGATTTGTTGAAGTTGTTTTTGAAGTTGTGCAGTAAAAATACACTTACCGATACTTGTGAAGCATTGAAAGAAGTAGTTTTTTTTGGTGGGATATTTATAAAATGAATTTTGTATGGAAAATTTGTTTTATAAATCACTTATAAATTTTCAAAGTGATTATGCATATGACCCTAAATGTTTAACGGCTTTTTACAGTCAGAACTAAGATCGAATTTTTTCTTAAATTTTACTTAAGTCAAAAACTTTCAACAAAATTTCTCGCTTAAAAAATATTTAAGACAAAAAAGAATATTTAAAACCATATTTAAGAATATAACAAGATTTAATGTAAAATAGATTAAATGTTAATTTAGTTGAGTAGTTTTGGCGACTACACTTAAGAATTACTCGAACTCGAAATTACTCGAAACCAAATGCCGGCAAAACACTTTTTGCCATCGTTTGGCGATGCGTTCTAAACAAGGGTAGTTACCAAAACGAATAACGGTAACGGTAAGGGTAACGTTATCGAATTTTGTTTGTTTGGTATACCGTTATCGAAACAGCAATACCGGTACTTACCGGTATAATAAATTACGTTAAAAACATATGAAAACAAATATATGTGAAGCCTATTTTTAATTTTAAGTGTTAAAAACACTCACCTTTACTATAAAAAAGAAAAAGTCGATTTTAAATCACAAAAGTCGACTATTATTTTAATTTTCGTAGCATACAAAATATTTAAAATATGCCTTAAAATTCTGTTTCAAATTTGAAGTTTTCATTTGTTTTTATTTTATATTTACTTATTTCGTTTTTATTGTTTTCAAATTTTGTTTTGATTTTCAATAAAAATGAACAAAATTTTTTAATGTATATGTTTGGCATTATATTAAAAGTTCTATTTTAACCCCTAAATTCATAAACGCTTTGTAAAATTATAGGAGGTTTATTGAACAAATTTTGTATGAAAATGACGTTTTGTAAACCTACTATAACTTTACAAAGCATTTATGAATTTAGGGGTAAATATTTTGTATAGTACGGTTAAAACAAAACCTTTGCTTTAAAATAAAATCGACTTTAACAAAAATATACCTTTGAAAAATATTGATAGTAAGGCTGACTGATTACATATAAGCTATAAATTTGATTTTGGTAAGTAAGTAAGTAAATAAGTAAAATTATTATCTATAAATCTTTTTGTGAAAAAAAACTCGAGAATATAAATTAAAAAATTGTAATTTTTTTATAAATTAATAAATATGGTAAAATACCGGTAACTACCCATAAAAATAACGGTATCGGTAACGATAACGGTATTTGTAATTTTTTTTAGAAGTATTGGTAACGGTAACGGTATTCAATTTAAAACCGTATTTTAACGAGAACGGTGTTATAACGGTCGTTGTTGTTGTTGTTGTAACGGCTTTAAAATGAGAATTTGTAGTTAATAATTTTCATTTAAAGCCGGAGTGGCAATCCTTGCTCGGATAAATTCGGAGATTCGAATACATCCGAATCGTTCCGGCACATAGTCCGATTGCCGTGGGAACCGGGTTATACCGCCCATACTCGGTCGTCAGAGCCTCGTCAGCGTTAACAGGGGACACCATGTCCAAGGTGGACTGTGGGTGAGGTTGGCATTTGGAAATAATTTCTCTTGTCCCCCAACGATAACGGTAACCAACCTTGGTTCTAAACTTTCCCTCTGCCAGTGCTTTTATTATTTTTATGGTTGTAAATTTTGTAAATTAAGTATTGGCAAAGGACTTTTTGCCAACGCTGGAAAAACGTGCAAAAACAGGGTTGTGCCAGTGCCTTTATTATTTTTAAGATTGTAAATTTTGTAAATTAAGCACTGGCAAAGCACTTTTAGCCAACGTTGGGAAAGCATTCTAAACCTGGGCTGTGCCAGCGATTTTATTATTTTTACGGTTGTAAATTTTGTAAATCAAGTACTGGCAAAGCACTTTTTACTGGCGTTGGCGGAGCTTTTGAAATCAGTGCCTTGCCAGCACTTTATTTGTTCTACCACTGGCAATCAGTACTTTGACAGTGCTTTATTTTTCTTACCATCGGCAATTTCTGGTTGGGTACCTATTGTTGGTAAACATCTCGCCATTTGAACTAAATTTTATGAGTTTTCATGAGAAAAAAAAAATATATTTATAATAACATCCACTTAAATGTTAGATATTAACACCAAATTGGATATAATTAAATTTTTTAATTTAATTATCTATAAATTCATTAATTTAATCAGTACGAGTATAATATTTATTCTTAGATTTTTTCATTTTGTATTTGAAAAAAACTTAACTGACCTACGACTTGAAATGATAACACTTAACAATAATATTGAAAACAAAACAGCAACAATAAAAAATATTAAACTGCTCTCAGACAAACTTCCCACAATGCTGGTGGAGATAATTATATACTAAGCAATAAAAAAATATAGTTAATAATCATATTTTTATAATTTAAATTGATTTTAAATTCAAACAAAAAATATGTATATTGATAAAACATGTCAAGTTATTGATTAACAAGAACACTTACCATGGATGGTAACCGAAACGATTCGGTTAACGGTAAGAGTAACGCTAGTTTAGATTATTTCGGTAATGGTATTTTAAGAGTAACGCTATTTCATTTATTTCGTTATCGATATTGCAGTCATTTCGGCAACTGTATTTTAAAGATAACGGTATTTCACTTATTTCAGTAACTGTATTTTAAGGTTAACGCTATTTTAGTTATTTCGGTAACGGTATTATAAGGATAATGTTTGTCAGTAATTTCGGTGTAAACCGTAATTTTTTGCAAAACCCGACTAAAAAAAACATAACAAATAAATTAACCTATTTTATGCAACATACTCAATGACCACTAGCCATTACCAAAAGCAGAGAGTTGAAAATAACGCTATTTCATTTATTTCGGTAACGGTTTTTTAAGGGTATCGATATTTCGCTTATTGTGGTATCGGTATTTTGAAGATAACGGTATTTCAGTTATTTTGGTAAGATTATTTTAAGGTTAACGGTATTTCATTTATTTCGGTAACGGTATTTTAAGGTTAGCGGTAGCCCATTGAAAGGGTTTTAAAAGGTTTAACGCTATTTAACGGTATTGCCTGCCATCCCTGTTACTAACATAATAGTGAACAGTGGGGCAATAGGATAAATTAAGTGCTACATCGGTTATAACCAGAGCAGCGACTTTCATACAAATGCATGTTTGTACTCGTTAATCAAAAATGATGTAAACCAAATACTTTTCCGAATCAAAGAATTTGCAACAAAATGACTTCGATTTGTTGTTGCATATTTTGTTATAAGTGCATATTTTTCTTTTAAGTGCATATTTTTTGCATATTTTATGATTTTTATTGCATATTTTTGCATACTATTGATTAAATTGCATATTATCTTCATATTTTTTTCTTAAACTAAGAGTAAGATTTAATGAAAAATAAAGAAAATGAAGAATTTGCAAACCTTAACGCAGCACTTCACTAGAAGGAAAACATCAAATTGTTATCTACTTAGACATTTATATTGGATTTAATTTTTAACCAAACGCTCGAATAATAACTACACCGAAAAAATTTCTCAGTTACTGGCTACTAAATTTTCAACTGAGACTCAGGTGAAATACCCCTTACTGAGGCTCAGTTAATAAAATTGATTGTATATAACTGAGTGGGAAATTCGCACTTTAATTATAACACCCAGAAAACACATTCGGTGCTGACAACCCAATTTGTTACCAATCGAATGGTTCAGTTGCATCAAATGAATTTTTCTGTTGTGATTACCGAATTCTTCTTCATACAACTGAAATTCCGTTGTCGCTCTCAAATTAGTTATGTCTCCATTAGTTTTCTGTTGTCACAACTGAAAAATTCGGCTTCCACAACCGAACCATTCGATTGGCTACAAATGCGGTTGTCAGCATCGAATCTGTTTTCTGGGTGAACTACCCAATAAATTTTAAAAAAATGCGGCCCTATGCTCCTTGCAGAAGCAAAAGGAACAAATATATATATATAGATATATAATAAATTTTAAATATTTAAAATTTAAAAAAAATTACAATTTTGGCAATAAGCATTTCCATTAATTTCTTACACATTTTATTATTACAACTTAAATCACACAAATGTAAAAGATATTTAAACTAAAAGAATACAACTTTTTGGCAGGATTCAGTTTAGCATGCAAAACTTAATTAAAATATCGTTCCTTTACTCTTCAGGACCAAAATCTCTCATTTGATATAATTCGAGTTTAGTAGATTGAAATATTGTTCCTTTCTGTAATAAAAAGTTCAAAGAATTTAATGTTTTATTATAAAAAACCTAATTAAACTTTAAAACTTATCTTAAAAGATTTTTGATTTGTGCAACTTCTTAACGGTTTTTCCATTTAAAAACTTATTTTTGAGGCAAATCTGTGGTGATATACAGAAATTTAATTTTAAAGAAGAAAAAGTTATTTAAAATTTTTTCTATTTTTTGAGAATACTTTGACAGTATATACAGTAGGCTGGGTCGATTTGTGGGGAGGCAAAAAAATCGCCCATGGCTCAGGGAAAATCGTATTCTAGGGATCAAAATAAGAAACTTTGCCGAAGGAACCATACCTCTAAAACGAATTCTACTACCCCTAACTGTTGACTTTTGTCCCGTAGGGTCAAGTTTTGAAAAATCCCACTTTGACCCATTTAGAGTGCCCCAATCGAGTCCAAATGTATGACCGACCCCCACTAACTTTGGAGGGCCGATCCACCCATGCCAGTGGTACACCCCCTGGAACTCCCCTGGGGGGTTCCCCATACAAACATTTTAAAAAATCACCATTTTTGGCACTTTATTTTATTATTTTTTATTTATTTTATTTATTTTTATTATTTTATTTATTTTTTCTCCTTAGAAATTTATTTAGTCAGAACATATGTAAATGAAAAAATTAATTTAACTTAGTAATAGAAAAGAAAAAATGCCCAGACTTGAAAGCAAAAAAGACTTCAAACAGTAATTTTTTTTATTTTCTTTTCTATTACTAAGTTAAATTAATTTTTTCATTTACATATGTTCTGACTAAATAAATTTCTAAAGAGAAAAAATAAATAAAATAATAAAAATAAATAAAATAAATAAAAAATAATAAAATAAAGTGCCAAAAATGGTGATTTTTTAAAATGTTTGTATGGGGAACCCCCCAGGGGAGTTCCAGGGGGTGTGCCACTAGCATGGGTGGATCGGCCCTCCAAAGTTAGTGGGGGTCGGTCATACATTTGGACTCGATTGGGGTACTCTAAATGGGTCAAAGTGGGATTTTTCAAAACTTGACCCTACGGGACAAAAGTCAACAGTTAGGGGTAGTAGAATTCGTTTCAGAGGTATGGTTCCTTCGGCAAAGTTTCTTATTTTGATCCCTAGAATACGATTTTCACTGAGCCATGGGCGATTATTAAATCGACCCGCCCTAATATACAGGGTAATGAAACAATGTTGTATTTAACCGAAACTAAAGCTGAATACGATTATTTCAGTTACTTTGAAAATTTTCGGTTTTAACTGAGGAATTATTCAACTGAGCAACTGAGAAATTTTATCGGTGTATGATTTTTAAAAATCGATATATTTAAATTGCATTTTTTTTTTGTTCTACGATAAGCGTTTATTTTTGGATTTTAAGTGCATATTTTTCGGTTTTTAGTACATATTTCCATTTAAGGGTATATTTCCATTTACATAAGTGCATATTTTGCATATTTTAAGCGCGTATTTTCGATTTTTAAGTACATAAAAGTCGCTGCCCTGGTTATAACGAACTTTTTGTATAAAGAACTAATTTCTGGATCCGTCGTATAAATTTACGGACAAATTATTTCTGTTAAACGAACGCATAATAAAGTTGGAGTTTTTTTTTGTATTTTTTTTTTTTTTACAACAAGGGTCATATGCACAATCAGTTTTAAAATAAGCACTTTAATGTTCTGCAAAACTTAAAATAAAAAATTAGCTTTTCGTTCAAAACCTTACTTAAAAATTTCAATTTAATGGAATAATTCCTTTAAATTTAAAAACAAAAATTTTAAAATTAGTAGAACTTATAAAGCAAAATTAAAAAGTTTTAATGATTTTTATAAAGTTTTTACTACGCTTATAACGAATTAAATTTTCCAGACCGAACGAGTTCATTATAACCGAACTGCACTGTATTTGAAAAGATTTTTTAATTTTCTTTGAAGATACGTTTTCTCGTATTAATGAATAGTTTTGTAAATTTACATTGTTGAACATGTTTACAGGTAATTCTATTTAAGCGAAAATTTGCAGAGCTTTTTATTAATATAAAAAAGTTGTATCTATTAAGTATAACTTAAAAGTTTTATTTGTTGAATTTTTTTATTTGTTCCAAATGTAAAACATAACATTAGCTTTGTTTGGGTGCTTTTTGGGTAATGTTCGTCAAAATGAGAGTAAAAAAAATACTCTCACAAATTGACAAAAATATACAAAAATACGCGAATACGAAAAACCATATTTCAAGCCCAATAAAAAAACGTCAATAGACTTGGGCATTCTAGTTCGTCTGTTTTTTTCTAGTTCTAGTTTAGTTTGTTGTAGTCCTAGTTCACTCTTCTAGTTGAATCGGTCTTTGTAATCTTTTATTCAATAAATTAAAAATTTTAATAAAAACATAATTTTTATTTACAAAAAGGAATAGTTGTTAAACCTGAAAAATATTGTAATATTAACAAAAACTTCGTAGTTGTAATATTACCAAGAAACCTTGGCGGCATTTACACTAATTTTTGTAAATGATACATATATTTTTCTATGTGAATTAAATGAACGATTGCACTTATAGAGCTATTATTTACCAGTGAACAACACTCAGGAAATTATGTAGGTATAATCAACTGCAAATGACAATTAAAATTCACAATCAACTGAGAAATGTAATAAAACAACAACAAATGCAGTAATGAAATATAAAATCTCCATACATTTTCTACTGACTTGTGTACCCTTTTATTAACCCTTTCTGAATTCTGGCTGAGAATTTTCCCACCAAACTTCGTGGAAATGTAGGTATGCCAAAGAAATAGTCTTTATTACTTTCATAGCTTTGCAGAAACCCCTAGCGGAGATATTTCGAATAAGAGTTCAAACATTAACATGCTGCATTAAATTTGGTGGTGTCTGCTTTCTTCAGCGTCCTTTTTTGACTAAAGACATAATATAAAATATGTTGTTCTCATATTTTTTCACTAGAAACTACTTAGCGCTATTATTTTTGCGTGTCCGTCATATTTTTGTATGTGCAGATTAATTGAGAGAGAGACAAATACGCACAAACTTGAAAATAACGGTAACGAAAATGCAGTAGTTTTTGTGGGTTATTAAAAAAAAATAACGGTTTTTGATAAAATTGGGATCCCGTGGGATCTCGGTGTTAACCACACGAACACAGCTATTATGATTGATTGTAAATAAAAATTAGTAATAAATTATAAAATGAAAAAAAGCCAATATTTCACAAAAAAATATGAAGAAAATTAAATAAATATACTGCGAGAAGTTCTTATAACAACACTCCTTGAATGAAATTGAAATATAATCCTTTTCAGTTTATATTTTTCGAAGGTTACGACGACTATGTCGCGTCAGCGTAATAATCATTGACAAACAAATTGCAAAAAATTATAATAATGAAAGTAAAATTAAAAATGATAAAAAGAATATCAACTGTAATTTTCAATAAAACATAAATAAACAATAAATATATCCAAGTAAAAAGAAGAAAACTTAAAACAATAACTGATAATTGCAATAGGCAATTTTTTTTTTCTTTTCATGGTTTTTATTTCTTTTCATGGTTGGCAAACACTAAACTGAAATTTTTTTACTAAACTACAAACAGTAAACTGCACAATAAACTGAGTGCATAACTTGAAATGCCGTTATGGTATGTTACCTAACGAAAACATTTAAAAAACCCTTAACCCTAAAATACCTTAACAAATTAAGGTTAAGGATATTAACCTTAAAGTTTTCTAACGAAATAACTTAAATTTTCCTATTTCTTTCTGCCAGAAAGATCATACATGAAATATTGACTTTCAGCTTTTATTGGACATATTTTTACAGGTAATTATGTATATGTTTACAAACTACCATATAGATGTTTGAAGAATTCTTCCAATTATTTTATTTCCATCGTTATTACAAATATGTTTCTATAGAATTATTGTTATGTTTATATGTGGGTCATATTTTCCCGTCTAAAAAAGCTATATTTGCAATTTTAATTTTATCTTTAATATATTTGTGAAATGCAAGCATAATAACGATAAACATATAAATATTTGTTTGCAGGCAAATATATAAATATATGTTTGCGGAAGTTTCCCCCGTCGGGAGCAACTATTACTCGACGGAAATTCTTCCAGACAATTTCGAGAATATAAATCCGCGACATTTTTATGGCCAAATTAACGTCAGGAAGATAAATCCGAGACAATTTAAAATATTTTTATCGCCAAATTATCACCGGGAAGATAAATCGAGGACACTTTAAAACATTAATTATGAATTTCAAAAGAAAAATATTATTAACATTGAATTATTACTAACGAAATAACTTAAAATAATCGAATGAAGTAGCTTTAAATACCATTAACCTTAAAGTGGGAGCTGTGGTGTAATGGTTAGCGCGATCCCCAACCAAGGCAACATCAATTTATGAAAAATACTAATATTTATGAGTTTTTTCTATCCCTCATACATATCGTAGCGTCCTCCTTCGGTGTTCCCATAGCACTTAACCCCACCAAAGTAAAATAATATAACAGGGCTATGAATTAAAAAGTTTCAACAAATTTCGACAACTCTTCATCAGATGGCGCGGAATAACTGTTCTAAGATTAAATATCTCGCGCAATTACAGTGTTGTCACATTTGAAGCCCTTCATCTTTCACCACCTTTCACTTCTTCTCTACCCCCTTTCAAAAGTAAGCAACACGATAACCTTAAAATACCCTTACGTAATGCTTTATAAATTACATTATCCACTATCACTAAACTTATGAATCGATTACCAACCCTGTTTATTTTTTACAAATAAAAAATTCTGTTAAATGTGTAACGACCGCAGTTTAAGATAATTTTTTCGATTTTATTATTCTAGTATCAATTTTTGTGCGCTCAAAAAAATCAATTTTTTTAATAACCACTTATAAATGTTATATGTGTGAAAAGTAAACTCAAAAAAATAAGTTAGTTGAAAATCTAAAAAAGTTTATCTGCTTTATAAACACGCAAGTAAAATTAATAAATCCAAAAAGTAGTTTAAATAAGGAAAAGATACTAGGGTATTAATCGGTGAATTTCTTTCAAACAATTGTTTGTGTAATTTAAAATGGCATATTTCGATTAACGACTAACTCGAGATATTTTGATCGAATAATCGATAAAATCGGAAACAGTCTTTTATTTGGGTTCCTATAAATCACTGGATCTAAACGTGAAGCGATTTTATACAAAATCAATATGATTTGTTATTGGCCAGATATAAGTCGGCGCACCAAGTTTTATTAAAATATCTTTTCTGTAAAAAAATATTTATTTTAAAAATGTTGCCCTCACCCCATTGAAATTCATAATTTTTTCGATTAGAATAAAACATATGCGTATATGAAATATTCAGGTTGTTCACAAGGGGTGTGCTATTTGTTGTATCGTCCTAACAAAAAACAAAGTTGTGAGAATTTAAATTGAAAAAATACAACATTTGAGAATAGCACGATACAACATTTTTTCGAGTGTGCTTACAGATAGAAAACCAAATAGAAAATCGTTGTTAAAGTCAAATAAAAATTTTAACAACTCTGTTTTTTGTTAGGACGATACAATGATACAAAAAATATCACACCCCATGTGAACAACCTAATTATTTATTCAAACTCTTACTATTTGTTAGCCTAGTGGTTGTGAAGAGTGGTAAAAGAAGAGAAAATCGGAAATATATCCCATATGGGCGATAGGTCCAAATATGGACCGATCCTATCTAGAATCAATAAGCTTTGTCCTTGGGACCAAATTTCATTGAAATATCTTCGTATAACCAAGTCAATTTTGGGGGAGGGGGACCCTTGTATGGGCACTAGGTACAAACATGGACCGATTATAACCAAAATCAACAGGCTTCGTCCTTGGGCCGACATAGGTCGGTGTACCAAATTTCATCAAAATATATTCGTATTTGCGACCTTTAGAGTGCGCACAAGAATGCATGGACAGACACACAGACGGACGGACATCATTAAATCAAAATAAAAAGTGATTCTGAGTCGATCGGTATACTACTTATAAAGTGGGTTTAGGTTCAATATTTTTTGGTGTTACAAACATCAGCACAAACTTATTATATCCTCTTCACGTAGTGGGGTAGGGTATAAAAATTATTAAATACTAAATAGAGAAAAACATAAAAAATTTAACTTTTCTAAAAAAAAAATTTATGGTCCAACCGGTCCAGAAAACATTGCAGTATGTACACATGAGGTTGGCAAGAGGCGAAAAATTTTGCGCTTTTACACTTTATTCGGCAAAATGTTTAGTAAAGAATACTACACTCTCTCATAACGTTGCCCTTATTTTCGAAAAGAACTCAAAAAGGGAATTTAATGACAAAGTGCAAAAAAAGGCAACATTTTCGTAGAATTGGGCTCAGATAGGAAATCAAAACTTACGCTTCTCACCGGTAGAGGGCGCTGAAATTTAGTATTACCTGAGCAACTATTTAATATCAGTTTAGTATCAGCTGAGCCTATATTTAAAAACTCAGAAGCTGCTGAAAACTGCTCCAAATAAGGAAAAAACAAGCGCGAAATATATTCAAATAATAAAATTTGATATATCCGTTTTTGCTTTGATGTTTGTTATTATTTAAATTTAAATAAAAAGAAGAAAATTGTCAATTTTTTGAAAAAAGCACCACCTAGTGATAACGATGTTTTTATAACTTATTTTTTTGGTAATGCCATACCCCTGGTTGGGCGTAATTGTTCTTTTTGGTGACTCGATCATATCGCTCAATACAATTCATTGAACCAGTTCGTTCAAGTCCTTCTTTTTCGAGCTGTGACTGAACCAAAAAGAAAAGAACGAATAATGGTGAACGATGTCATATCGTTCAATTAACTGAACCGTTCAAATGAACTAGTTCGTTCATGAACGACACAACTCTACATGTTCGTCAGAAAAGAAAATGCCAATAATATGTGTGATCCTGTAGCGTGCGCACAATAATACATAGATAGACAGACGGACGGTCAGGCGGACGGACAGACATCGTTAAATCGAAACTAAAAGTGATTCTGTATCAACAGGCGGGTCTAGGCCCAATAGTTTTTGATGTAGCAAACTGGTGTAGGGTATTGTCATGGGTAGTTCTACCACCCAGTAGAAGGGGTTACAAAGGAAAAGAAGTTATTCTACAACAGATTCTTTGGAACAGAAAATTATCCCAGGTCCTCTACACTTTGAAGACCTTTTTTGTTAATAAAGTTTTTAAAAATATTTATATACAGAGTTATATTTGTAACTGCATACTTTTTGAATCTTATCTTTAGTTAAATTTGTTCAGCAATTTTTTCAATTGCCGTTTAACTAAATGCCAAACCAAAAATTATTCTCACTCACTTTAGTTTTTCGTTGACGTCTTTATTTGTCGACTGCAATTTGTTGTTTTTTAATAGTTCCATACAACGTCAAAAAACCTCACAAATGCATTTAAACAAATAATAATAATTTGTGAAATTCAATATTGTATGAAAGAAAAAAAATTGACAACAATACCCAATCAATAATTCGGGGAATTTTTTTATATGGCAACGTATATTAATCAGAAATGTATAACTAAATAGTTATAAATGATTCTCGTTTACTAGTTTACACAAGGAAGGTCTGCGGAGTGATTCACTCTTGCACACTTGCATTACTTTGGATACCCAATTCAGACGTTTGGATGTTTTTTTTTTTACTTTTTCCTAATAATTGCTTTGTTTTTTGTATTTGATATATAAAACATAATCCGATTTTGATATAATATCTCCATTGTTATTGTACTTTTCGCTTAATGTAACTAAATTGTTGTCTGGGTTACTTACATATATTTTTCGTTTGTTTTCTTTTTTCTTCGATAACGTATTGGTGTACTTGAGAACAATTGTAAAAAAGTGTCAAATTTAGTTTTGTATTTTTTACTTTAATATAATTGATTTTTGTCATAGTTTTTGTACTAAATTGTTTTTGTTCCCAATTACACCATTGTATTAGTAGTAATTAGAACCTTAAATTAAATTATTTTTTTTTTGTAAATATTTTCTACTCTATTAATCCACTGTGTGCGAAGCACTAAAGGACACCGATTTTAAGTGAAATCAAAAAGCAACAATCCAGAGTGGCGGTGAGAGGCACTCCACTGGGGGAGTGGAACTCTGGAATCTAACCATAAATCGTCTACTCGTTCAACTTGACGATTTGGGCTGTAGGGCACTTGTTTATGTGGGTGATGTAGCAATTGCAGTATCGGGTAGATATCCGGATATTCTGTCGGAGCTCATGGAGTCCTCACTGAAACTTCTCTCTTAGTGGAGTGATAGTAGTGGGCTGGGGGCTTAATCCGAGCAATACGGATCTTGTTCTCTTCACTAGGAATAATATCAGGGGGCTCAGACTGCCGAGATTGAATTTCCGATAGTGCCAGCTATTTGCGAATTATCCTTGCTATGGAATCTGAACACTCAGACTAGAGTGTCTAAGGCAGCTACTGCCATTTATTGCTATAAAAAGGCAATTGTTGTGAACTGGAATATTAACTCCCGAAATGTCAACCGGCTTTTTGGTGCAGTCAAAAGACCCATAGTTATGTATGGATTATTTATTTGGTGGAGTGCGCTGGATAAGGGCACTCACTGGATGAAGTTCGAAAGGATTTTGCGACAAAGGCTCTATTGACTATATTGCACTAGTTACCAATAGACTTTCTCGCGAGGCAAATGGCCTCAAACGTGGCTCTAAGGCTGGCGGCTTTTGGCACATGGACATACAGATCGTTTGGACATACCAGCATACTAGGCCTCCATGGGGACGCCTCGGTGCATGTTGATTATCGTACCTCACAACCCGCGTTCGATTTTGAGTTCAAAACTCGGATACCGGATAGAACGGAATGGTCAGAGGAGCTCGACATACCTTTAGGGGCACTCGAGATTTATACGGATGTCTCCATGGTGGATGGAAGAGTAGGCGGTAGTGTATATGTGAGTCGCTATGATTATCGACTTTCCTTTAGGCGGCCGGATCAGTGCAACATGTTACAGACTGAGGTAGTGACCATACAGCGGGCTATATCTTGGATAAGGTGTTGAGGGATACCCTCGGAGGATATCGTTGTTTATTATCGGAGGTAAGTGTGTTTACCACATTGCGGATTGGCCATGAATTCCGTGTGTCTGTGGACGAGTTGGCGAGACATTCGCGATTGACACTCATCTGGGTGCCGTGACATGGGTACAGTGATGGCAACAATTTTACGGCCTTCCCAGTACGACGACGTCCGTCATTGGGTTATCCCATTTCCATTTGCGCAACGTGCTGGCGGTTGTGACGGGACATAGCGCTTTTGGGGTACATGCGCGGAGGATGGGACTTTCTTATAATTACTTCTATAGGAGCTGTAACGATTAGGAAGAGGAGGAGACTCCGTTCCATCTACACCGACAACGGCTACTGACAACGGAATTTCGGTTGTATTAGGAATAATTCGGTAGTCATAACCGAAAAATTCATTTCATGCAACTGAACAATTGTGTTGTCAGCCACTAGGGTTGCCATCCGTCCTCTTTTCCCCGGACACCGTCCTCTTTTTTAGGGCGTCCGGGGCAGTCCTACTTCTGTTTTCAGTAAGTGTCCGGGGTTGTCCTACTTTTTGCACTTTTCTCCATAACTTTTTTTTGAATTGTTGGCATCACTGTTTTGTCACTGTTATTTCACTTACTTTAGTTGTCAAATTTGAAGCTTATCAGTAGTGAGCCAACAGTTGAATTAAAAAAAATTTACATGCATTTTAATGATGAAAATTTATTTAATGAATTCCTTGTCCTGAAAAATTATGTAAAAAACTTAAATTCAATTAGAATGACTGATAACAAGTTTTGGTACGATTTTTTTTATTAAAAATGATGTTTGCTATGAAATGAAAAAACTTTTTAGGTTTTATTTTTTCTTACCAGCACATAATGCCAATATCGTGTACGCCAAAAAGAAATAAATTAAATCCAGAAACTATTTGTGATATTATTAGAGTCAAATATAATTTTGATATAAATTGTCAAGAATTTTATGAATAATTGAAAAAATGCGACAAATATTGATTCAAATTGGGAGCGTTGAAAAATATTCATGAAATTGAATCAAGAAACTATTTCTAGTTCTATTTCTGATATTATTAGAGTCAAATAATATTTTGGTATGAATTTTCACGAGTTTTATGAATATTTGAAGAAATGCGACAGTACTATACTCAGTGTGTTCGATTACTCGAAAATCTTACTACTTTTACTACAATTGAAAATTTTTGTTTACTTTTTGTATTGAATTTTTCCAGCTTTAGTAAAAGTAGTAACTTGTAGTAAGTAAACGACCACGCTTACTAATCAAATTGGAAGCATTGAAAAACATTCATGAAAATCTTTACAAATCGTATCAAGAAATTATAGAAATGTACATTCCTGAAAATGTATGCAATGAATTGGTTAATCGTTGTTTTTTTTTTTTTGTTTATTTATGTACCACTAATTTAACCCTTAAATGCATGATCTCTTCAATTTTAACCAATTTTTATATATGATTTCTAAAGGCGTGTACATTTCAAGAACAATACAAAAAAAAATTATTTAAAAAAAGATGATTTTTATTTAAAAATATGTTTTTTTGCCAAATCGCTAAATTGCGATTATTTTAACGTGCATGAAAAAAAAATTATATAAACTATGAATTATGCATTTATTGTCGCCAAAATTAATTTTATTGCGAGAATACAACTTTACATATTTAAACTAAAATTTTGGAATACTACACTTTTTGTAAAAAAACGCGTGTTTTAGATTTTTCACAAACATATGAAGCAAAACCAAGATTTTTCCTATAACTGTTTAAAAAATCTGAGCTAAACTATAGGATACTTTGTACGGAAGGTCCAAAAATGCAGTTTTGTGCATCAAGTGGGTTTTATTATTAAAAAACTGGTTTGTTGCCAATTGGCTACACCATGCAGTTAAGGGTTAAAGTTCAGAATGATTTTTTTTATTCTTTGTGAATTTTTTTAGTGGGAATAAAAATTATTTTATTTGTATATTTTATCGCGTTGTTGATTTTTGTAAAATTATTTTATTAAAAAAAATTGTCCTCTTTTTTAAGACAAATGTCCTCCTTTTTTGAGGTTGACGTCCTCTTTTTCTCAAAATGGAAATGGCAACCCTATCAGCAACGAATCTGTTTTCTGGGTGAATGACCTGACTGATGCTGACGTTGGCAGGACAAGTATGTTCATCAGGGGTCTAACGTTTGTTTCGGACCCTGATGTGGCCGCCTAATGTGAACACGATTTGGCAGGACCCACGTGAGCTGCGCTATATGGCGGCTGCCTCAGGAACCTAACCTAACAACTAAAAAATTCTGGAAGTGATTCCAAAAATTTTAATATTTTCTTCCTAATTCGTACATTTTGGATCAAATCGAATGAAACTGTGGGGTGCTATTATTGAAATTGGACCTTCCGTAATTCAATATACTGTACCCCTTTAATGTTTTTTAATATACTTTTGATAATACCCATTTTTGTTAAGTTTCTCTGAGAAAAAGGTGAGAAATACTCTAAAAAGAAAACAGGGGTCATTTTTGACTCCACATTAGTAACCCCGAAAAGTGAGATCGGGCCTATAAAGATAAAAGTGATTCCCATGTGTCTGTTAAATTTTTCAACAAAGTTGTTTCCTTCTTTTTGTTCCTGTAACTGAGATTTAGAAGATAATTATAATTATATTTTTTACAAAATAATCAATTTTCATAAAAAGTCCTGGAAAGGAGTCGCACACAACTAAATTTATTTGTTTATATTTTTTTCTTTAATTAAATCGGTTGTATTATAAAAGTGGCTATTGATATTGCGAAAGTAAGCTTTTAAAGATTTGCTATCAAATTCGTGTTTCATTTACTGTTCACGATTGAAGTGATTTAGTTATATCCGACGAAGTCAAAATTTCTATCTGAATAATTTTTAGTATGTTTAATGAATTAATCAAGTAACGAATAATTAATATAAATACCTACAAATAAAAACATCGAACTAGAGGCTCAAAAACTGCTCTCACTGAAATATTTTTCAAAACTTCGACTTTTGACAATTTTTAATAAAAATGTAATTTTTGCCCAAAATTTACCATTTTCGGCCACGATTGGGCATGGGCTAACGTATTCCAAAATAAAAATCGAATTGTTTTATTTTGAACCAACTGGAACAATACGTGGGGGAGGGGTGTAATGACTGAAAATCGCCAAATCTTAATTTAAGGGATATTATATAGGTCGAAGATCCTTATATAGATCGAAGATGACAACTAGAGGACAGGGTATTTTTCTATCTGAGCAGCTGAATATTTTTGATCAAAGAAAACATTTTAAATAAATAAGAAAAATATTAAATATAACTGAAAAACTTTTATGTCCTGCAGTATGTCCAGCTGTAAAATTTCTGATCATTCATAATCATATTAAGGGCGTTCAAGGCTATTATGTGAAAAGATTATGAAAAAAACAGAAATTAAATGGTGGCCGCACATGTTAACTACATAAAAAAAAGTCCGTATAAATAGGTCAAAATTGTGCTGGCGCAAATACATGAACTATTTCCTGTTATTTTAGCAAAATTTGTACATATTTGTACGGACTTTTTTAGAGAAAATAACAGAAAAATTAGTTCAATTTAATCAGAACACCTTTAACAGACTTTTGTACTAACTTTTTTTTTTTATTAGTGTTGTTAATTATTTGAATCCGTATTTCTTGTACTCTTGAATTCGTATTTCTAGATATTAAAATTGACCATATAAAACATTATTTAAATTGCCGCAATGGATTCGCTTTGAGCGATGACATATATTATTGTATGTTGACTGTGAGGGCACTGGTCCTTTGTGGACTATTGGACTTTAGGAAACCTCTCAAAAAAGTGGTCAAATCGTAAGTAAACCGTAAAATGGGCGTAACGCGCACATCGTTGCCACAAGGGAATACCCATTTCTAAAATAAAGTTTTAGCATGATGATCTGTCTTCATTAACAGAAAATTAACAGAACCCTATATACCTATATACTAGCCTATAAATTCATAAACGCTTTCTGAAGTTGTAGGAGGTTTACAAAACAAAATTTCCATACAAAATTTGTTTAATAAACCTTCTATAATTTTACAAGGCGTTTATGAATTTAGGGGTAAATGAATTCCCTGATCTACATCTTAATATAATTTGAAAAATTATTAACTTAAATATACAACTATAAAAAAATTTTGTGTTTGGTTTCAACCAAATCGCTCGGTTGCTGATAGCGATAATTCGGTTAACACAAACTTATTTCTGTTGTTCCAACTGAAATAGGGTTATGACAGTCGAAATAGGGCTATATCCAAGGAATTGTGGTTGTAACAACCGAGTTTACGGTTGCAGCAATTCAACGATTGGTTCCTCGGAAGCAACATCGGTTGGGAAAAAAATAATTTTTTTTATTAGTACCCTAATTCCCCAGTTCGAACAAAACATACCAAAATACTACGTTTCAGTAAACTAAAATATATTAGGGGTTTTCATATAAGCTCGTAAATTCCTTGTAGACCTTGTATAAATACAGGCCATATTTTTATGTACCTATGGTGTTTGACATTAAACTCATAAATATACCAGGTTTACTCCGTTTACGAGTAGAATACGAGTTTATATGAAAACCGCTATTATTCTTCCCTACATTCAATAAACTTTCATCTTTGTTTAATATACTGAATTCTTCATTGCGCATTTTTCAAAATTCTCACCTTCTTTCTATTAGAAACGAACAGTGTTCGCTAAAAATAAACTGCAACTAAATATCTTAATTGAATCATATTTTATATTCATCAAAACTCATCATAAACCACAATGACATTGATGAACTCCTACAACCCAGTAACAAAACAATCATTTTAAAATGAATGATGGCTACAAAAATTTCACTTTTGATAATTTAGACAAAAATGCGCGCCTTTTAATTTTTAATACACTTTTAAATGTAAATAAACAACAACAACCAAGACGGCAAAGAAATAAACTACCAAAACATTATTATTTTAAGTGCTATAAATGGATAAAAAGGACGAATAAAGACAATAAAAACCTTTATTTAACTGAAACAAAAATGCTATACAACAACAATTTACAAATGAACAACAATTGTTGCAATTGTCTTTTTAGATTACTTACAATACATGATTGTCTGTCGGTCATTCGGTGGGTTAGACGGACGGATAGTCTCCCCGCAATAGTAAAAATTTTAAAATGAAATGAAACGCATAACTACTATTGCCTGCTGCGAATAAAAGAGTTTTGTAAATTGGTATAAAAAAGAACAAAATATTATGATGGACCACACCTTAATAATCACTTAACAAAAACAATGAACAAACAGCAACAATAGCAACTACAACAACGAAAATGAAAATAATTTACAAAATTGCATTCATATATTAAACAATATTTATTAAAGGTAGAAAGGACGGACAGATAAAAGGAGGGAAGTGGGGCAAAATTTTAGAAAACCCGGGAAATTTTATTATAATACAGGTTAGATTGAAATCGACCGAATATTTGTAATAAACTAGAACAAAATATTATTTTGCACCTGTTAAATAAAAAATGGCGCCCAACATTTAGGTTCACGCTGATAAAATATGTATGTTTATCTTAAATATTGTAGGTTGTATTTGGAATAAAGTTTGTACACAAAATGTCTCTTACGAATTTGAAGACAAAAATAGTTTCTTAGCAGAAAATCGCCTTAATGTTGGGCGCCATTTTGAAGTTAGGAAATAGATATATTTTAATTAGAAATTAGATATTTCTAAAATATTCTTTCAAATTTCATTTTGTCTCAAATTATCTTCGGTTGGCCTGGAATAAAAATAAGTAAAAGGGTGTGAGAGTCCTGTTTCATTTTTATTTAGATGCTTGTTGTTGTTGTTGTAGTAAACACTAGCTAAAGGCTATAACAGTTTTGGTCTGATATTAAATTTCCTGTAGAGGTGTTTACCTTAAACGAACATATATCCTGTTGCTTTGGCGCCATACAACTATATCTTTTGTTTTTGTTGCCAACAAGGACATCATTTATAACATGTTTACATGTATGCATATACAAACTCTGACACAAACATATAACATTGTACATCCCCATGCAAACCTACAACCTTAAGTTTATATCAATATAATAGACAAGAAACAATAGCCATAATTTACTTATTTTAATAACAATTTAATTTCTGTGTATATAATAGGAAAAATTTAACACACTTCTCTTATTAAAAACTTTATATATAAAATAACACTCATACGCGATGAAGAGGTTTACCACCCAAAATATTCTAATTAAAATTGCATTTAGTTAAAATTTGTCCCTAAATTGCTTTTGAATAATAATATTTTAAGGCTTTGTTTTTTGTTCCTTCTTATTCGTTTTTTTTAGAAAATTTGCGTTTTTATTATTCTCCTCTTGTTTTTTTTTTCCTTTGTGACCAGCAATATTTCTAATTGCAATTTAATCATTTTGTGTATTGTGGCCTGTATATATTTTTTTTTAGTTTTTCGTTACAATAAATATTTTTTAATTACTTAAATTGAAGTCTCACAAATAAAACATTTTTTATACAAACTCAACTATCTTTTTAACATACAAAACGTTTTATACACTCAAAAGTAAATGTATGTTCTTAATTGGCAAATAAAACTTATAAAGACGCATCAGTTAAACAAAATCTTACATGACGTATTTTTAAAAATTCGTAGATCCAGATTTATAGTTAGAAGTAAGCATAATTTTTGTCTTAAGATATTAACTTAAGAAATATTTTTGAAAAAATCGTTCTTAGTTCCAACTATAAAACTGGAACTTAGATTTTTCTCTTTTTTTATAACACTGTGCTAGGCGCAAATTTGAACAAGCTGGGCACCCTACTGGTAACGCTAATTCGAGTACGCTGAATTCAAAACTGAAAAACTCGGCTACCATAACCGAAACATTCGTTTGGCTACAAATGCGGTTGTCAGCATCCTACGGGGAATTAGTAGTCAATTGCCCACCAAGGACCTATCCCGTGACCGATCAACCGAAGACATATTACTAAATTAGTACAAAAGAAAATGAATTAATTTTCTAAGTATTGTCTGACCTGTTATTTTCACTGTTGCTTTTAAAAAACTTGACCGATACCGAAATAAAAAACAAAATTCGCGACATTTTTTAAAAATATTTTTTTTATTTATTTTACTCTTTTTTTATTTTGAACTTTATTTTTTTACGATTTGCTTAGTTTAGCTCTTATTTTAAATTTCTATAATTTTTTGCTAAGAAATTTTAAGTTTTGTATTTTCAACGTTTTTAATGTTAAAGCTGTTTCAATAACATGTAGGCTGTACAAGCGTAACTATAATACAGTTCGACAGCTTAGCCATCTCACCCACCTAAGGCCTTTTATAGTGTGGCTAATTCATAGTTTTCTTTCCTATTCAGCTTTCTGTTATTGTTTTTACTCTCAGAAGTGATCAAACAGACACACAAACATTCTACTTTAGATTTTTTGTTTATCTTCTTATCTCCTCCTTGTTCTATATATTTCTTAAATCAGCAGAAATATTTACTGAAAAATAGCAAATTGCTGATTTCAGATTAGAAAATTGTTATATGAATAAAAAAAACATTTGTAAATAATTTTGAAAATATAAAGTTTTTTTTTTATTCTACTAATATTCAACAAATTTTTTTTGCTGATTTCAGCAAGGTAAATTTTCATTTGCAATTAACTAAAATTTTGCTAAAATTTTGTAAATTTAATAGATTTTTTTCCTGCTGTTTGTATGTTATGAAAAATATTCTGCCGCTTCCAGAATTTTTTCTTCAGGTCCCTTTTTTTTACAAATTTTTAGTAAATTTAGCAAAAAGCATTGCTGACTTTTTGCTATTAATGTACTATCTATCAAAAGAATGATTCATTTTGGATTGAGATCTTGTTGAAGTATTCAAACGACATCCAACAAAAATCTTAAAGTTTCATTGACTGAAAATGTAGCAAAATTCCTGCTGTGTAGTCCGAAAATCACAAAAATATCTATTAGAAGTTTTTGTCATATAAGCTTACCCTACGAGAAAATAACATGCAGAATAATTCTCAAGGTGGCAAATAGCGATCCTTGATCGGTCTTTTTATTTGAAAGGGGCCGGTTATTTTAGCATATAGCTTTGCAATTTTAGGGAACCAATTGCCACCGTTTAGATTTGTTTAAATCTACATGTTTATTACACAACTCAAAAGCAGAATTGATCCACATTATTCACACTTTTTCAAGTTCGTTTTTTATTACCAAACTTATGGTCAAAAATTTTATAACAATTAAAAGAGAATTAAGGGGTAAGAGGCACAAACTTTTAAACAAAATAGTGATACTGACATGAACTCTCATTCCAGGATTTTGTATTAAAAAAATTGTAAATATCCAAATCTCTTTTTTTGTTTTCTCAAATTTAAAAAAAAAAACCCTGGTAACGCAGAACGTTCATAGAGTCCTAAAGTAGCCCGGCACATTTTAATGACAGCTATTTAACTAGTTTTTTATTAAAATATTTAATTTTTTGTGTGTAAAAATAAAAACCATGAAAACAGTAATTATAGTAAATTATATTTTCGTTTGAAAACTAAAAACGATCTGAAAAAAATATAGTTATTAATTATTACATCGTTACTGACGTTGCAAAATTTCAACAGAGCAGAACGTTTGAAAAAACACAAGATATTAATGCATTAATATAGACTTTAACTTGTAAGTATGTAGATATTTTTTTCAAAAAAAAAATAAAATAATTACAATAAAAGCCCTGGAATAATTGAAGAATAATTGTTGCTCTTTATTTTAGCTATTTTTCATATATATGGAGGTTTCCATACCAACTGTCCAAACTTACAGTACCTAGTGTCCTATATGATACGAATAAAACAAGGAACAACTTTTTTATTTTTTTTTTTAGGTCATGATCTAGGGCATCTATGATTCTTATACCAGATGTATTTGGTTGAATGCTTCTTTCGACACCTGAAAAACATGTTTGTTCCAACGGACATCACACCGAATTTTCATGCCCAGAACATCAAGAGTATCCAATTCTTCAATATCGTTATCACCTGTACATCATATGTACAGATGGCAGTGTTGACCCCGCAGTCCTATGGGTCAACATACAACATTGGGTCTTGCGTGCATTAAAGTCAACCTTATTCGCATGACCCCTCTCTGAGATTGTAGAAAGGTCACGATTTAGTATGTCATTCGTAATCTGCCTTTTGCGCCCAATCACCTCAAGGATTGGCCTACGATCGAAGAAAAATTATTGGCAAATGTTGCTATCATCTGCGAAAGAGTAGATAGGATTGAAAGTTTGACGAAGAAGATCATTTAGAAAGATAACAAATAGGGAAGGAAAAAGACCAGAACCCTGCAGTACCCCTGAATTCAGCTGACACTCGTGGCATGAGACCCCATCTATAACGAGACGAATAGTGCGATCTCTGAGAAAGCTCGAAATAAAACGAGCCAAGTCATTGCGAAAGGAAAACTCCCGCATGGTAAGAAACGCCAAAAAGGTTTAAGCACCATTGCGGGTATACCATCCGGCCCCTATAACTTGTCTGGTCTGGTTACATACCATTTAAATTAAGAACCAAAGACTTGAAACAAATTCAATAATTAAGAATTTAACTCCATCAATATATTGCGTGCTGGTTCTGTTTATAATAATTTTATATTCACTATTCTTATATCATTTTAATTTTAAATTGTCAATTAATAAATGAAAATGCTCCAGCTCGAGGTCTGTTTTTATTATAAGTATCAATTTAGTCCGATATTTCGAAATTCTTCGAATGTCATCTTCCGCGAAATCTATAAAAATTTTAATAACATTATAAAAGATATAAGAAGTATAAACAAAGTATGTGTAAAAAACAATTCTTTAATTTGTTTTTACACCTACTATGTTTATACTTATTATATTTTTTATAACCCAGCCAGCATAATGTGGATACATTTTTGATGGTTCTTACTCATATAAAAAACATTTTTTTGAAATTTTAAAATTTTTTGTCAAAAATTGCTCATATTTTGGACAAAAATATGAGCCTTTTAAAATGAATCAAAAAGGACACAAAAATTTGAGATAAATTATTAAATCCAAAAGTTCCCTACGGGAAATTTTAACAAACTGTCACCGAACTGGCCCCTTTATATGAAATAGACTGGTCACTTTTACATGGCGTTGTTCAAAGTTCAGGAACCTGTCCCGGGATTTGTCTTGTGACATGTCACAAGGGGTCAATTTCCACCTCCTATGACAACGCCATGTAAAAGTGACCAGTCTATTTCATATAAAGGGGCCAGTTCGGTGACAGTTTCTTAAAATTTCCCGTAGGGTTGGTTCAGAAATGTAAACAAATTTGAATATTTTGTGAACATTTCAAAAAAGGCTCAAAAAATGATTTTTTTGAGCCTTTTAAATTTTTTAATTCTTTTTCTTGAGTCAGTTTTGAATCAAAAAAGAAGGCTATTTTGAATAAACCACTTTCAAACAAAAATTAAAATTTTTAATAATATTTTTTGAGCTTTTTTTGATTCATTGTTGAGCTTGTTTGCTGGCTGGGAATGTTATTATCAGAGACTATTAATTATAGAGATAGGAAATCAAAACTTAAACTACTCACCGGTAGGGGGCGCTGAAATTTAGTATCACCTGAGCAACCATTTAGTATCACTTTAGTATCAGCGAGCCTATATTTAAAATCGCAAAAATTACTGAAAACTGCGCAAAATAAGAGGAAATCAAGCGCAAAATATCTTCAAATAATAAAATTTGAGAATTCCTTTTTTTTATTTGCTTTTTTGTTTGTTACTATTTCAATTTAAATAAAAAAAGAAAATTGTCAATTTTTTGAACAAAGTGCCATCAATTTTTTGAACAAAGTGCCATCGTTATAACGATGTCGTTATAACTTTTGTTTATTATGTTATAGATTTCCTGGAAGATGGCATTCGAAGAATGTCGAAATATCGGACAATAGAGTTATATTTATAAAAAAACAGACCTCGAGCTCGAGCATTTTCATTTATTAACATTTGAAATGTCGAATAAATACTACTTAAAAAAATTGCCAATTAAATTTTACAGTTTTCAATCAGCTTCAGAATTTTTTAATTGGTTTTTTCCATATAGTTGAGAAATTCAACTTTTTATTCTGAATTATAATCAATGATTTATGAAATATAATAAAAAATATCAGAGTTGTAATTGTGGACAAATTATTGGCACTCAATTTTATGGAATAATGCCTGGATTTTGGGATGGCGTGCCTAGGTGACACTAATAAATATATAATAAAAATTTCCCCAAAACGAATAAAATATGAAGCATACAAAATTCTGACCGGTTCCTAGATAAATTGAGCCTTCTCTCACTCTAAAAATTCAGAACTAGTTCTAATTTTTTTCAAAATTTTTTTATATTTTTTTTTTTGTTGTCGATATAAAGCTCTACTGACATTTCCAGCATTTGCCAAAAATGTCCAGTAATGTTCCAAATTTTATTCAATTATAATAAATAATAAAAGTTTGTCATTTATCTGATAATACTCTTTCCTTTAGCTGGACAATTGATAGAAATCCACATATACAGGCACAAATATTTATCATGCAATATTAGTCATTTAAAAACAAAATTCTCACACTAATAGAAAAAAGTGCGTAAAAAATTTAGTTAAAACTACTAAAAATTAGTTAAAAATGATGCTGCAGAAAAAAACCTGCTAAATTAGCAGATTATTTTTGCTATATATTAGTAATATAGGAACAGCAAAAATAAAACTGATAAATATACAGAATTTTAGTTATATTTAAGCAAAATTTTTGTAAAGGGAGAATAGCAAATTAACCTGCTAAAATCAGCAAAAAGTTTTGCTAAATAATTAGTAGCCTAAAAAATCACCAAAAAATTTAATATTTTCTAAGTTTTTTTTTTAGATTTTTTTAAATGCAAATAAAAATCGAGCCTTTTGAAAACAGTAGTTTGCAATTTTTTAGCAAATATTTCTGCTGATTTTAGCAGAATAGACTGCTATTTGCATTCAACTAAATTTAGCTTAAAAATAGCACAAATGTTGTAGATTTAAAAGTTTATTTTTGCTATTTTTAGCCTACCAATATTTAGCAAAATTTTCTGCAGATTTTACAGTACAATTTGTTATTTTCAATTAACTAAAAGTTAGCCTAAATACAACAAAAATTCTGTAACTTTAACAGTTTTAATTTTGCTGTATTCATTTTACTAGTATTTATTTAAAAAAAATCTGCTAATTGTAACAGTTTTTTCTGCAGCATCATTTTTAACTAATTTTTAGTAACTTCTGCTGCTATTTTTACAGACTTATTTCTATGAGTGCAGAACTGTTTTAATGAAAACCCAATAAATTAGATAGCAGGGTAAATAACCATTTAAACGTTTAGCCAAAAACTTTTATAACTGTGTAACTCTTATAACGAAATATGAATTCTGTGGCCTCAAAAGTTTATCGATAAATTTTTAAATTTTTTTTTGGTTTTGCATCTTATTCGTACAATGTTAGCCAAAGAAATTAAAATTTTAAATGGCGGTGTAACCTGACTGTACCCACGCAGCGCCAAATACTTTGGGGACTTGCTATACTAAATAGCCTAATACTCATCTGGCATAAATCATTTACGCCCGGAGAGAGCATTGCTGAATATTTGATACATTTTGCAGTGAACTGTAGCTGCTAAAATATTGATAAAATGCAATTCGTTCTTTTCATGATTTTACATTTCCGAATGAATTTTTCATCTTTAATAAGTCCTAGTGAAATTAGCAGCCGAAAATATTAGCCCAGCATTTTAACCCTTTAAGGGATTTTTTTTTGTTGGTATTTCTTAAAAAGCGGCAGACATAGAAATAAAATATTGTAAAATTTTATTGTGGACTTTAAAGAATTAAGCCCAGAAGAATTTGCAGACTATTCGTCGCGTCTTATATCAGCAGCGTTGGCCAAAAAATTGAAACTTTTAAGGAGTACAGTCATGTTATAGGCTGTACCCATAGAGCGCCCAATTTCTTGGGGTTTTACTATAATAATCAGGGCAAGTTTAAAGTGGCACAGAAAAAGTTAAAATTGGCTAGTAAATTGGCACGGAAAATGGCAATAATGAACAAAATCACAGTTATTTTTTTAATTATTAGTATGATATTAAAAGTTTAAAATTCTTCATTGCAGTAAAATAAAATACTTCGGAATTTCATTTATAGAAACATAAAACAATATTTTTATATTTTCTTCTAATAGTTCTAAAAATGATTTACGAAAGCTGAATGTTGACTATATTTTCTAGCATTTTTTAATAAAAAGTCTAACAAAAATCGCAAAACTGGCATTTTTTGGCAAAAATAAATTTTTACAAAATTTTTGCAAAATGAAAAAATTACGTTTAATGGCAAAAGCCAAATAAAATATTAGCCCAATAATCATTCCTCAGTCATTCATTTGGCCTAGGAGTCGTCTATGCCTAGAAATAATGTTGAACAGTGTAACTTAAAAATAATTTTTTTGGTTTATAAATTCATCATGAAAAAATGTGAATTTATTTGTTTAAAAAATATCCATATACCATAAACTATTTGTTAAAATTTCTAAACCCATTTTCATTTAAATCACAAACTTAGTATGTAACGATATAGTAGTCATAGTCATCTTTTATGTATCAATTTCTAAATATGAGAATGCAATATATATTTTTTTGTAGATTACAATATTTCATTATTAAAATAAAACAAAAGCAAATGAATAAAATTCTATTAAAAAATTTCAACACAAAATGTAAAAAACATTATATTCTAAAAAAAATGAATTGCAAATAAACATAATACGAAACATGAAAGTGCATTTACGGAGCAATTAAACAACCACCAATTAAAATAGGGGGGAATTAGTGTTAATTCTCTAAGATGAAATATTAGTCAAATAGGCTGACTGTAAAGATATACTGGCATACAAAATAACCCAGCAAACCAATTAAAGTGAGAGCACAAAACATGCGATATTTTCGAGGTTAGTACAGTAACTTTATAACATCCACAGACTTTGTTATGGAAATTTTCAATCGGAGTTGTTCTTTTTAAATAAACAATTCACAATATTTTTACCAGTTGGAGGAATAAGCTAATGTAGATTTGTAAATGTTTATGACAAATCTACTTGATTTTAACAAGATACAGTTACATTTCAAATACATCTGGTAACTGGGTTAGAGCACAAACGAATAGAGATATAAGTGAGAAACGCACGAAATTAAATAATAAATTATATTCTATGACATAAAAATAAGAAACTTGGTACTAATTTAATAAAAAAATTAGTTCATCTACATTTTCATTAAAACATTTGGTTTTTTTTAAGCACTAAAATATTTATATTAATTTGATTTCCTGGTAATTTTTTTTTCAAAGTATGAATTTTTTATTTATATTAAAAGGTTGGTGCACACAGAAAAAATATCAGTTAGATATCGGTTAAAAATGCGGTATTTTAATTATTGAATAACTATTTCAGTTGTCTATGTAAAATTTATGTAATCCGAAAGTATATTTGTTTCTTACTTTAATTAGTATATTCTGCCAACGACTGGACATTTGTAGACACAATACATCCCAACTAATTTCAAAATAAAAATATGGTTAGGAAAACTTTTAGTAGAAGCAACTGCTTAATAAACTATGATACATCATTAAATCCTATTATTTGGCTGGTGTAACAATCCAAATATTTTTACCACCAAATATTAGATTGCCTGGCTCTACTGTCAAAAATATTTAAACTTTTTTATAAAAAAATAAAATTATTTATATTAAAATAAAAACTTAAAAAAGGGCAAAATAATAATAGTAAGTAGTTATTTTCACAGCTGAAGAAAGAGTTTTAAATTTCTAATGTTTTACTTGTATTTTGTAGTCCTATTTTTCAAAAATCTGTCATGTTAATACGCTCGAAAACGTGCAAATAATAATGAAATTATTAAGAAGACAAATTCGCTTATTTGGTACGTCATCAAACCTAACTACCCAGTGTAGAAACGGTAATGACATATCATTATTTTTTGGACTACTAGTAATGACACCCACTTACCTTCTGCATTATTTCAAAACATATAATAATGAGTTACTGATAATGACTTATTTTTATCATTATTTCAAATAGAAAATAATTTTCTAGATTTTTTTTTAAATTTTTTGAAATCTATTTTTAGACTCAATATTTTTTAAACACTGGTAAGGATTATGTAACCACATATTTTTTAATTTTTTGTATGTTGGTGAGTAAGCTGACTTGTGCGCGGTAGGTCAATTATGTTTTTATCTATCAAATATAACATGTCGACATAGCTCAGATGGTAGAGCTATTGCCTGGCAATCTGTAGACCCAGGTTCGATTCCCGCACCAGAAAATTTTATTTAACAAAAAAAAATACAATAAAAAAGATTTTTTTTATATAATTTATTTTTTTGAAAATCTATTTTTAGACTCATTATTTTTGTCAGTACTGGTAAGCACATAAGTAACGATATATTTTTTGATTTTTCGTATGCTGGTGTGTAACCATAACTCATTATTTTTCGCGACATCGCCATATAAAGGTAATAAGAAATGTAATAACAAAAGTAACTAGTTACCATTACCAAGTATGTAGTTACATAACCACATATCTGGTAATGATTTTCTACACTGGGTAGTGGGGTTTTAATAAGAAACAACATTTAACAACAATTTTATGCAATCAACGTAGAAATGGGATGAAATTTGAGTTTGAGTCCGTGGTTAACAAGAAGATCTCACATGCTGGGATTATTTAACTAAAAAGTCCACAGTGTAATTTATTCCCATAATTCTAGTAATATACTCGTAGTATTATATTACCTCTTCTATATGGTGTTATTATAGGAGAAGAATTTACCCTTTATATTTCGGTGACATGCCTGTTAGTTCTGTTATATTTCCTGGACTGTGTTTTTATGTGAGGTTGTTAATTCTGAAATATATCAAAAGTTATCGATTTTCCTTTCAGTCTTATTAAGGGGTTGCCTCTGTAGTAGTTAGTATTAGGGTAATCAATTACTCGACTTTTTATGCAATATAAAACACAAAAGAATTAAAATTTATTAAAAAAAAAACAAAAATAATTTCAGTAACTTCAAATGTAAAAATATATTAATGAGATCACCTTTGTTAAACATTCCCATTGTTTTCGTCCCTCTGTCATATTTTAAAATGTTATCCAAATCGGGGTGAACCACACCGCAGGATTAGTCAGACGCAAACGTAGCGCTCTTTAATACATTAAAAGAGTAAAATGAGAATATAAAATCTCGTATTTTGATTTCTGTCTGCTTCGTTTGCATTGAACACATAAAAAACGAAAATGTACATAGAGAAATTTTTGTCAAAATTGCGCAAAGAATTTTGAAAAGACCTGATTAATTTTGTCAATATTTTTTCAAAATGCCTTAACTCAATTCGCTTCTGAAAAACTCATATGTACGAAAAGTTATTTAGTTCTTATTAGAAGCTATTTATTTCTTATAAAAGATTGATTTGGACTACAACAAGTGAAAAACTTATTTGTAAATTTCTGTTTTAATTTTTAAACTTTAAGAATTTTGAAAAACTTCTGAAGATAAAAAAATGAATTTCGTTTTTACTTTATTCACCATTTCTTAAGTAGAATCTTATGGTTTTCGATAATATCCTTTGCTAAAAGATGTTATGAGTATAAAGTGCTCACTAAACTATCTTTATTACATACAATCATAAGTTATTAGCCCTAGAATTTTTGATTCTTTACCAGTTTCGATTAACTTATTAATCATATTAAATTATCCGAATTATTCGTTAGACTTTTAATCTTAAAAAACACTGTCAATATTATGCCTACAATTTTTTCATAAAAAAAATTTAAAAATGACTCTCCCTTCTGATAAAATTTGAATAATTTTCAAAATTCAATAATCCTATCAAAATCGTCATGTTGTTTTAGAAAATTCTGAAGAGTGTATCTATTTTTCTGAAGAAAACCTCGTACAAGGAATGTATTCCAAGCTATACTCTCAGATTAGTCTGAAATTTTGATAGAGAAAAGAAATCTAAGATCAACCTGTCTAACCCCATATTTTGACCACTTTAATTACCGATGTGGTCAAAAACCGTGAGATTTTCATCGTAGAGCTTTTGTTTCCACAACATATTGAAATTTCAACAAAGTATTTAGTAGTGTTTAGTTTGAAGTAACTTCTTTGTTAGATATTAACTAATTTTTCGTTTAGAAAACTATTAAATCTAAGATATTTATCTCATCAAAAAAGATCCAGAGATATTTTCCAATAAAAATCTTTTTCGTTTTCGTATCAAATGCCTTATTGAAGAACTCTGTGTTTCTAATAATTTTTCTTAAAGAAAACCTCTCAGGGCGAGTTTTATAATCAGATAGATTCCAACAAATTATCTACCTAGGAATCCAGTAGACATTTTCCCAACCAAAAGCACAGAATTAATTGATATAAAAAAATAATATTATGATACTTTTTGCCATCAAAATCATAGACACAGGAAATATAGGTAGATTTTTTAAAATTCTGGGATGGGCAAAAAGCATTCTAGGGTGGGCTTAGCCCACCCCAGACTGGTCTAAGTCCGCCAATGACTTAAAAAAATATCAATTGTGTTTGAGGACTCTACCTTTTTTATTATATTTTCCAGCTTTTTGAAATTGTAGTTTTTCAGCCTTACTATCAATATTTTCCGAACGTATATTTTAGTTAAAGTCGACTTTAATTAAAATATTGGGTGTCAGTATGCCTTGACTTGGTTTATTTTTGAAGCATTCTGATTGGTTAATTTATTTTCAACCAATCAAAATGTTTGAAAATATAAATATATTTATAGGGTTTTCATACACAAAATGAACAAAACCGTATGATTAAAAATAAAGTCGACTTTAAATTTAAAATACTCTTTTATAGTAAGGACCTTTATTTTTTCTTATGGATATGGGTGAAATCAAAAAACGTGATAAATTTTTGAGCCAAATTTGTGAGAAGCAAAAAGTGTTAATATTTCGGTTTTTTCTTAATGGAATCAGTAAGTTTAGTCATTATAAACCTAATTGCAAAAAATTTCTTCTACAAGTTGTCGCAATAACTTTTTTTGCACAATTTTAATTTTTTTTGTTGTAACGGAGTTTACATTTCTGCAAGCAAAAGATATAACAAAAAAAATTGCGTACGAATTTTCTTCAATTTATTAGTTTTTTGTATTTGGGTTTTCAACTTGCTTTCCAATGATATATAATTTGTGTTTATCAAAATGGCGGTTTCGCGAATAAAAATACAATTCATTCCGCGAAAAAAATTTTTATTTTTTTTTTAATTTTGTATTTTTGGTCCTTTTAAATGCTTTTCAAAAATATAAAATTTTTTAAAATCCAAACAGCGGTTGCGCAGTTACAAAATAATATATTAAAAACATAACATTTCACGATCAAAAAATTCTTAAATTGTGTGAAACAAATTTAATTTGTCAAACTAATGTCAGTAATGACTCGAAATATCGATTAAAAACCAATGAAATGCAAAATCAATCGTTTTTCGCTCCAGCAGCTTAGGGTTAAAAACTGATAACTTTTTTTGATTTGACGCAAAATTATTAGTTGAATCGTCTTTTGACGCATAAATATTAGTTGAATCACCTCTGTTTATGGTTATTTTAAAATATTTTAAACTTTTATCTACATTTATTTGAATGAAACCTGATGCAAACAATTGTGGTTACGGAGTTTACAGTTACGGAGTTTACATTTGGTTACTTTTTTCGTTTTCTTTCAGAAACGCTTTGTCCGAATTTTCTTTCCGAAACAAAATCGCATGATGCCTACAAGGTGAATCCAAATATGACATTGTTTTTCTTACTCGTTAAATACTTTGGTGTAAAAATTAGGAACGGAGTTTACAACATTTTTTCAAATATTATTAAAGACATCCTTTTTTATCTCGAGAATGTTACATGCTGCAGAGAAGCTTCAAGTCAGTTATACTGGATGATTACTTACAGTTCAACGATCATTTGAGTATAAATAACATTATACTTTTCGCAATATAAATAATAGATAACTCCAAAATTCTGGTATATGCATTTTTATCAAAAATTATGACGAAAAATCGTTACAGAGTTGAAGTCGTAATAGCTAAGATATACGAAAAAGTTTGTAAAATGTATTAATTTTTATTAAAAACGGCACTTTTCCTCTTCATAAAAATTCTTACAGTTAGTATTTAGCTTTATTGGTTATTAAAATATAAGCTATTAAAGTTAAAAAACCTTATGAGTTACTTGTTACGGAGTTTACATTTGGCCTATAAAATTGGTCACAAATTTTATGTATTAACCAAAAATTGGTCAGATTGTTATAAATTTTGTAAAACAGGTGACAATGCGCTGATATATATCGAAATATACAACTCAAATGTAATCCATGCATTAGAAATTCGGTGGTTACACGGTTTTTATCACATTTTTTGATATTTATTAATAATTAAATGAAAATAAAATAATATAAATGTTTACTTTGGAAACAGTGTAGTATATTTTTTAATTCGATTGTAGGTACTGAACTGGAAGATAGTATCCTCAACTGAAAATATATAAATTTATAGCCGATTTAATCAATTATGCCGACCAAATACAGCCTTAAATTGGATAATAGTTGTCGTAACCGCCACAATTCGATTGGCAACAAATTCGGTTATCACAACGAATCTGTTTTCTGGGTGTGAGAGAAATTTTTTTAGAAACTCCATGCCTAACCCTACGGGGAAGGAGATACACAGAATAGATCTGAAGGTGGCAGCAACCGGTCCTTGATTTTTTTTAAAGGGATTCTAAAATGGCGTTGTTATTGAAGGTGATCAGTTGCCATACACTGAGAGAATTAGTTGCATGATATTAATGAATTTTTGTATGAAACAAATGAAACATGACTGGAACTCGTCCATTGAAACTTTTCATTGAATTAATGGAAATTTTTCATTTATTTTGTGAGAAAATTTCATTTGTTTAAATTCTTTCTGTGTAGTTAACAGATCATATTACATGTTATAGGACTAACGCAAAAGGACACTTCACCTAACTGACCTAAAGGAACATGTCCTGAAGCTAACTCAAAGAAATTGGATTACAATGAGTCACATGTTATACATTTTATGACTCGTTACCAAAATAATTTAAAAGGAACTGCTACAAAACCAGCCACATTTAAACACTTTGCGATATCTCACGGAACTATACCATAAAACGTGTATGGGACCCACAGTAAGAATTTGAAAAAAAAAACGCATTCTGAGATATGGCGATTTAAACTCAAAATTCCAAAAAGTGATTTTAGATTCCTTTCATGGGAAAACTCCGTTTTACAAAATAACCTACTAACATTATGCCTTGGTGCACAGACAAACCCAGTTTAGGCACATGAGTGAAGCTCAGAACGGTTAATAAATATTGCGTTAATTGTATAACAAAAAATTATTGAGAATTTTTTATAAAATTAATGAAATTTTATGAAATTAAAAAGAATACCTAAATTTTTCAACATTTAAGCTTTAAAAAATTATAAAGATTTCATAACAACCCAATCAGAAAAATACAAACGGGAAAGCGATGGCAAAGCACTTTAACAGGCGGTACAAGTACTCGTAAAAAGTGCTTTCCCATTCCCAAAATGATAACATCATTAGGCAAAAGGACCGGCTGTTCAAAAAGTGCCGCAAAAGCAATGGAGAAACAAAATTTTTGAAAGTTGGTAAAACGCTGGCATAACCAGGTGTTCTGGAAATATATTTTCCAAAATAAAATTTAAAAAAAGTTCATATGTATTTTTTTGGTCCTACCGTGGTTTGAACCCAGGCCGTCAGATTGGCAGACGACATCTCTACCCCCTGAGCCAACGAGACATATTTATAATACTTGGTGGCTAAACACATAAATGACAACTACTGGCTGTGCTAGCACTAGCAAACAAGCATTAGCAAATATACCAGCTTTGGAAAAGCAAAAAACATATTGGTCTTATAGGGCTTTCACACAAACAAAAAAAATTTGATTTTATAAAACAAAACAATTTTGAAATTAAAAAAAAAAAAAATTGTTTGCTTGCAACTGGTTTTGAACTCGGAACCGCCTGACTACAAACCTTTTTTAACGAAGGGTCAGCATTTTTATAAAATCATTGCTCTACCAGTGAATTGACTTTTGTACCGCTGGCAATTTCTGACTAAGTATCACTGGATAACCACTGTTGGCAAACCTTGGCATAGCACTCTAAGCCCATCTTTTCCAGTAGTTTATTTTATAAACCACCGAAATTTTTGTAAAACAAATTCTGGGAAAACGATTTTTGCAAACGCTGGTAAAGCATCCCAAATGATTGTTCTGCCAGTCATTTATTTTTAACACCGTGGTTACCCAGTGGTATGCCAGTGCTTGATTTTTTGTAACACTAGCGATTTCTGACATAGAATTTACAAATTTTTCGTTAATTTTCTGATGAATGACGAAAATTTTCCTTTGTGTAGTCAAAGGTATATGTAAAAATTATTAAAAATAAACCCGTATAAAATGTTATTTAAATTATTACTTAAGGAAAATATTTTTATGAAAATTTTGTCTTCAAAAAATAACAACAAATTATGTGAGAAATATTATTTTTTTTAAACAAGACGCAATAAAAAACAACAAAACTATCTTAATAACAAAGAAAATATAAAATGAAATGATTTTTTATAAAAGAAATAAATAAAACAAATTAAAAAAAAAACAATAAATTACGTTTTTTATATAACAAAGAATGAACAAAAAAATTAAAAAATATAAAAAATAAAGAATTAACATCTAAATATTTAACAAAAACTGAGAAAAACATAAATAAAAGGAGGGGGAGCGCCATCCAATACAACAAATATATTAAAAAAATACAACAATAGCATCAGCAAAAAGCAACAACAACAGAAACAACTCACGCGTATAATGATTGTACGTTGAAATACGTTGACTGTTTGCCATGTACACAGTGTTGCCACCAGTCAATAAAAAAAATTACACAGCTGTAGGTCCAAAATTATCCAAAACTGTATGAAATTACACAAAAAAGTTAATAAAATTGTTTTTATATTTTTCCAAATAATATACGAGGCCATTTAGACCAACTCTTCTCCACGTTGTAGGGCAGAGTCAAAATATTTTGGAAATAATATAGTGATTTCTTACCGGCTAGTTGGATTACCATGAAATTTCTAGCTTCGAAGTCAAAGTAATTTCGATCTCAAGTTTTTCCGGCCGAGCCCACAGTGCCACCAAACCAGACATTGTGAAAGTCTGCCTGAAATTTTGCATTTTTTCAATAACCTGGTCCAGTTTTCTGCAGAGCCAAATCAAAGCCAATTTTTCTGAAAAATATTGGTTATGTTTGGAAAAAAATATTCTATTAACTAAATGCAATATATTTTTCAGGATTTAAATAGTGAATTATATGGTGTCGTTCACAGTTCAAAGAAATATTTCTAGGTTAATTATTATTATTATTAATATTATTAGAATATCCTAACTAAATATATGAAAATATAGAAAGTCCGAAAAAACCATTTTTGTATTTTTTAATGCCAAAATTAAAATAATTAGGTTAATTATTTCTAAAGTACTGAATTATATTCAAAATATTTTGATTTTGAACCACTGTGTTGAGTTAAAAACTTTTTTCTCTGATCATGGAAATTTCACTCCGTCGCAGCATTTTCAAATGGTCTTGCCACCCAAGAGAAAAGTACTTTCTTAACATGAAGTTTGAAAAATATATTCGCAAAACATGAACAATATACGAGGTTAAAAATAGAAATTAAATATAGAACAATGTTTTTGATTTCTTCTTCAATGGGGTTAGTTTTGAACAAATTTACGAATTAATTCGTCGGAAAATAGAAATTTGTGGCAAATGTTTCACAAACTCATTTAATCGAAATATCGACTAATGTTCATTTCATTATTAAAAAGCTCTGGAAATGCATTCATGTTGCATTTACATCTGCACCCAAATCCCGAGATTTCGACTAAAATTGAGATTTCAGTGAAAATCTCATGTGAAATCCCGAGATTCCCCATACAAAGGAAATCCCGTAAATTTGCGAGATTTCGAAGAAATCTCATGAAAATCTCACAAATCTGGAGACTTTTGCAGAATACAACACTGTGTTTCGCTTAATTTGTAGAGTTTTTGCATGAAAAAGTGGCAACGATGGTCAACAGCTGACTAAAAAAATAACCTAAAAATAACACAAAATAATGAAATAAAAAAATTATTATTAATTTAATAAATATGACTTTAGACCTAATGGAAATTTACTAATGATTATAAGAAGTGTTGCGTGGTTCAAATTTTTTCTTCCCGCGAAGCATAACTATGAAGAAAGCATTGGGAAGTGCATGTCTTCCTTCCGCCAAAATATTGAAAAATCTGGATTCTAGCTTGTCGTCCTTATAAAAAAACAAATTTACTAACATATTTAGCGTTAGATCTTTACATAAAATAATGTAAATTGTACTTCGCCAATGAATAAAATGGTTTTTAAAAATATTTTTAATTTGAGGTTATTTTTTTATGGTACTTTGTTTACAAAAAAAGTGCAGCTGTCAAATCGAAATCTCGCTACTGTCATAAAGTGCAAATGTAAACGGTCAAGATTTCGGTTCGAGATTTCCATTGAAATCTCGGAATTTGAAAACAGATGTAAACGCAACTTTACGGAAATTTCTGTAAAAAGTAAAAATTACACGAAAACTACACAAAAATATCATTATTCAAAAATTATCCAACGAATGTGTAAACAGTCCCGTTTTTGAATAATTATTCAAAAAGTGGCAACACTGCATGTACAGCGACAACAGCAATAACAAACAAAAAAAAAACAGCGAAACGACTACGACGACCGTCGCCTTGCCGCAAATCCATGAACTGGAAAACCTTGAAAATTTCAGCTGCAATTTGTTTGCATTTTGTTGTAGTTGTTGTTTACGTTGTTTTTAAATTATCTTTGTTGTTTCAGAGATTACCTAGTGTAGAGTGTTTTTTTGTTTTGTAAATATTTTTTAAAGATTTTTATGTTATGATGCATCTTATAAATAAAAATATTTGATTTCATTATTTGCAATTTCTGTCTAATTTAAATTTACGTATGTGACCTTCTCCGAGAAAAGGGACCTAGTGTGTGAAAATGGAGTTTTAAATTGAACATTAAAATTTTAATGTTTTTCTCATTTTTATCGATTTTCGCAAGTTTTTGACACACTAGGTCCCTTTTCTCGGAGAAGGTCACATATGTTAAAGGTACCCCATACAATACGCAATATTCTAACTTTTGGGTTATTATGTAAAAAAAATGCCAGTTTGCATGTCATACTGAAAGATTGTGCGATATATTGCAAACAATTATAAATCATTTGATTCTTATTGCGCAAATATGAAAAGTGTTTTTTTTTTGTATCGTGTGGGTTAAATCGTACAACTTTTATATCCCACCAAAATATGTACATAGAAGAAAGCTGCCTTATTTTTTGTGAAAGTATACAAGTATATATACCATACTTGGGAATTTTTCATTGGCATTGAAATTTAATTGGCATTACTTGATCTCAATGCCAATGCCAAAAAATTTCATTATCATTCAATGCCAATGAAATTTTTTTCAATTGGCATTGATTGAAACAATGGTAATGAAATGTACACCCAATGGTAATAAAATAAACATATAATTGAAGAAAAAAGCATTGTATACAAAAAAATTTGTTTTATAAAAAAGGAAATTAAGACAAAAATTAAAATTTTCAGAGCAAATTGTATTAAGTATAGACTATTCACTCTTCTTTAAACACTGGTTTGTGTAGATGGATCAGCCTCTAGTAATGTAAACTTGACGAAATAGCGAATATGAGATAAATAGCAGCAATGAAAATATTGTATTTTAACAATAAATTGTGTCAAAATTCAAAAACCGTCAGCTTAAAATTGGCTTGACCCACTGACCACTTTAAAATATTGAGTTAGATATGGATTATATATATATTGGAAATATCCTCTTTCTGTTTCCGAAATTTCGGTTTTAATATCTTGTATCATATCTGAGATATCTGCCATCGATTTTGCTCTAATATCTGCGATTCTGCATACAAAAATAAAAAATATGCTTCATTATTGATTTGCTGCATTACCAATACAACGAACGAAGATGAAAACAAAAAAACAGAATTGCTTTTAGGCGCATATTCACTTTTGTGAATATGATAAGAAAAATCTTTTTTGTAAAATATCTATAACTTAAGGCGCGTAGAGTGCTCTACTCTGCACATGGATTACATAGATATCTTATTCTTCTTCTTCTTTTGTCAACAACCACATTTTTTTACACACATTCAAATATTTTTGTGTAGATATAGGACGTACACATTCTCATGAGAAGCGTTCACTGACAGCGAATCTCAAAGAGTAAGATTTCTAGGTAATCTATGACTCTGCAGCACAGATTGAAATGTTAACTGTTCAAAGTGCAGAGTAGAGTTAAATACTTCAAAAAAACTTACACAGTTTTGCGCGAATTTTTTAACTCCACTGTTTGCAATGTTAAATATTTTTTTATTTTTATTTTATTTATTTCTCAAACTAAAAAGCAGGGACGTAACAGTTATAACTTTTATTCAAAAAACTGATTGTTTTACAATTATTTCTTGTTTGAATATTTTTAATTTTCTTTTTTTGCTCTGTTTGGTTTTTATTTTTAATTCAAACAAAAACAATCCAAACACGATTTTTATTTTTTTTTTTAATAATAAAGGCGCATTTACAATGATAGAGTGACTCTACTCTGTAGCACAGATTGAAATGTTAACTGTTCAAAATACAGAGTAGAGTGACATCAAAAATTTATGACACTTCAATACTTACATTATATTTTCGCATAGTATATGCCACCACCGCAATTTATTTTCGTATTTAATTTTTTTTAATACCTTTTATATAGTTTATTAAAAAAATTTCGTTTTATTTTGTTTATTGAAAAAAAATAGTTTTTAATTTGTTGACAATTAGAGATGTGAACAAATTAGTGATGTGTGTTTTTAGGTATATTTGTCATGTTAAACACTTAACAGAGTAATGTTAACTCTAGAGTGCAGCAAATCTGTAAAATCAAACAAGTTTTACTCTGGAGTGGAATAAAAAGAGATAGTAAAATACAAAAATGTGTTAATATGAAAGAGAAAAAAAACTAAATTTGCTACAGATTGGAGTACTCCATCATTGTAAACGCACCTTAAAAGTTATTTTGTGATTTTTTTTTTCTTTATCAAAAATTAACAATTAATCCCTAAATTCATAAACGCTTTGTAAAATTATAGGAGGTTTATTGAACAAATTTTGTATGAAAATGACGTTTTGTAGACCTGCTATAACTTTACAAAGCATTTATGAATTGAGGGGTAAGAATATAAAGCAAAAGCCATAGAACCAATGACTTCAACAATTATAATATCCTGATGATGTAAACTAGTGTTAATAAAAGATTGAACAGTGATTTAAAGTGAGTAATTTTTATTTTATTATCAAATAAAAAAGTTAGTGCTTAATTTTTTCAAAAAAATTATTCTGTAACTTTTATAAAAAATTTTAAAATAAAAATCGAAAAACAACAGAAATTTATAGAGTAAAATTTAAAAATTGAAAAAATTAAAATGTTTGCCACATTTTGTGATTTTTTTATGCAATATGATTTATAAAATATAGTGCATTATTGAAATATTATAATTAAATAAATTTGGGTTGTGACTTTTTATATAACAGTTATTTTGGGTCTCTGCTAAAAAGATAACGTGTTTATTTTACTTTTTTAAAATTTTTAACTACTAATTTGTTCACAATAAGGTTTCAAGGTATATTTGTCATGTAAAACAGTTAACAGAAAATGTTAACTCTAGAGCAGGGATTGTCAAACGCATACAACCTTAGTTTTGTGCTTGTATGAGTGAGATGTAACTTTTCCTCTCTCAATGCACTGAAAGAAATTTCTGTATAATTTTCTCATACTTATTTATGTGCAATTAGAATATAGAAATAAAATAGAACAAAATAGAAAATAATTTAAAAATGAAATTTTGAAAGAAAAACTCGTTTTAGAATTCTTGGCAAAGTTGCAGTTAAAAATTTTAATTTTATTGTGCTTATCAGCATGGCGATTAAGGTATATATAATTAAACTCGGTTCATAGATGGCGAAACACAACGATTGTCCTTTTTCAACAAAAATAACCTATTTTCGTTTACCGAAAAAAATTTCAGTAAACGAAAAATCGAATTCCCATTCTTCGTCAAACATTTCGTTCAGTGTAACGCTAGCAACAAGCGAGACTGAAGAAATTTGTTTGTTTTTATTCAATGTGTGAGTGTATGTAGGTGTGAGTGAGTTGCACGCGTGCATAGAAATGCCTATCACTGCTCTAGAGTGAAACAAAATAAAAAATTAGAAATTTATCAATTTTGTTCGTTGCCAATTTTCTTATTATGAATTAACATAAAAAGTACTTTTTCCAAAAACTGCTATTTTTCTTCATCAACCCAGTAAAATATTATAGATTCTTGGAAGCAGGATTAAACAAATGCGCTGATGTATGTGCTTACTATTATAGCATACTGCGAAGCAACAAAATACAAGAAAAACTTTAAAATGATTTCCATATAAAAATAAACAAAAAAAAAATTAAGTATGTAAGCAGCTTACTCTAATCCCTTACAAGGATGCAGGTTGTAATGCAGTAAATATGATATGGTTGATTTTAGACGACCTATATGAGTTTTACCGAGATATTGCCGATTGTCTTCGATATTTTTGATTATCTACTAAAAAGTGAATAGTCATTAAACTACGCTTCTGAAGAGCTATCACAAAGTTTATGTAAAATAAATAATATAGTGGGCATATTATCATTACTTTTTAATGTCAATAATGTAGACATGAAAAATGTGCTTACTGAAAGCCATGAAATCGCTGCGTTTTATAAACGCTAAAATCAGCGCTTATTTTTCCCAAATCTAGTGCTTCCAAGTGGGAATTTGCCATATAAAAATCATGGCATATGTAAGCAGGTTTGTAAGGGATTATTTTAATTTTATCCCTTAGAAACCTGCTTACGGGTAAGCTCAATTTTTTACTGGGCAGGATACTCTCCTGACAAATACTTCACAGAGTTTTTGCTTTCAAAAACCTCTACACTTTCAGGAATGAAAAGCCGATAGTTTCGGGGATTTTCCAGGTGCCCTTCATCAGTTTTCTTTAGAAAGTGGTGGCATTACTGCAATGCAAATTAAAGCATCAACCTCTCATATTAAATGTAGTCTGCTATATCAACAAAATGTGAATCAAACAAGCAATAAAATATGATTTCGAAGTCTTCCGCAAGCATAACCACAATATAAATATTCTGAAAGTTTTTGTTTTTGTATTTTAAAAAGTTGAAGTGGTGATGACAATTTACTGACCCGACTGGAAATGTCAGTGTCGACTTTCTAAAGATATGTCATCATTTATTCATCACAGTGACCTCCTGCCGACTTGTCCAGATGACATTGTTACAGTTGTAGGTGAACGAACTAGTTCAACTGAACTAGTCACTGAGTTGTTTGAAAGACCTAGTTCACACCCACCAATTGCTATTTTATTTCAGTCGTCAATTTTATTACCTTTGGGGATATTTTTATTTGTTTTAGTTAAAAACAAAATTTTACGCAACACATTATTTTTTTTTTCTTAAAATTCTTAATTTCTCTGATATTTTATAAATTTGTTAACTAAAAGACGAGAATGTGAATTTATATATAGGTAGCTAAGAACAGGTTGAACGAAATTCTCAGAGCAATTGAACTAGAAGTGCGAACTAGTTCTGTACAACAAATTGATCTAAGAAGAGCGGTCACCAAAACGAAGTCTAGTATTTTGTATGGGAGTGCAAGTCAACAATGACAGCGATCATAAAGACGTCTTCATGAAATTTCCAACTTGGTTAACACTCAAAATAAAAACTAAACTGAACTAAAAACTTATGTTAACATTTAGAGCTGTGGGATCAGCACTGTGATCTATTCATTTGGGTGGTATGGATATTGGGGAACCGGATAATGTTGATATTCCGAGCTGTCGAAAAAAGCATTCAAGCGTCTAGGTTTTCCCGAATGGTATAAGAAGTACTTCATTATATCCGATTTATTCACTATCTATACCAGCTATATGCGACCGAGGACGGAATACCCCTCCCATATATGGGCAGGAGTTTTAAAGTCGGAACTTCTTGTCCGTGTACAAAGGAGGACGCCGGAGATCATCAGTGACATTAGGGTTATCTGACATTATTCTATCGATATTACGATAGTAAGTGTTCTGTTGAGACAAGTGATATATTTCCACGTGAATAACAATTTACCGTGCCTAAACAGTTATTTTAGTTCATTTTTTAAAAATAAAAAATTTTGAGTTGATTTGAATTTTCGAAAAATTTTGGTTAGTTTATATTTGTTATTATTGAAATATATTGTCGACCGCCTGCAAAATGGCACATGTGTTTTTTAATAGATTTTCAGGAGAGCGAAAAAACTGTTACAAAATCTACTTTTAAGATATTTTATTGGCATCAAATGCCTTAATGATGATTTTACTAAATGAGGTCGTGAATCATTAAGGCATATGATGCCAATAAATTTGGCATTTGGCTTATTAATAATAATACACTTTTTTCCAAAATGGGCAATTTTCGTCCAACTTTCGGGGCACGGGTTAACGTTTTCAAAAAATAAAAATCGATTTCTTCCATTTGGGACCATTTTCAATAAAACTGGGGGGGGGGGGGGGTGTAATGACAAATCTATTTTGAAGGGACACCCTTATATACATACCCCTCATTCATCTTAGCATTTTATGCTAAAAAAAGAATTTGTTTTGCACTTTTCTTTTTTCACTTTTTTTAGCATAACTTACAGGGACTTCTAATTTTTTAATACCAATATTTGGCACAATTTTAGCCACGGTAAGCGATATTTTGTTATTTGTTTATTTTTATTTTTTTCTACAACTATCTACGATACTGCATTTATCAGGCATGTCACAGGTTTTTTACGGAATTGATTTGATTTCGCAATTTCACTTCCGCAATTTTTTTTTTCCAAAATGATCAAAAACAATTTTGTTCCTTCTGAATTTGCAGTTTAGGGTGGTACGGATAATTTTGTATAGAAAATGAAACGTTCTGGTAAGTATCAAGTATGCTACAGGCTTAAAAGTGGTACTTAAAACGTTAAAAGTTTCTCCACAAAACGTAAAACGAAAAAAAAGTCGTTTTCATTCCACCTTCAAAAACTAAAGTGGAATTGATATTTAGAGCAGCTTAAACTCATAAAAGCTTTTCAATAGTGCTTGGTATGTATTCCCTAAAGTGTTCTTAACTATTTCACTTAAAAAAATTTACATTTAAAACGCTTTTCGTTGGTAAATTCAACAATTTTCCTATTGACTAGCAAAACGTAATTTTTTCTAAAAAATTAAAATTTTTAATTTTGATCGGCGATCTTCTCTTTTTTAACTACAAATGGTAACTTATATCAAAATTTGGCAGTTGGAACACGAGTTTAACACAAAAAGTCTTTTTTTATCATTTTAGAATTTACGAAAACGCAAAAAACCTGAAGAAGCAAAAGTAAAACGTTACGAAATTGTACATTGAAATCATATTAATTTTATGCGAAATATGTGTTAAAACGTTAAATATGCTCTCTAAGAAAAACTTTTTTAAGTGAAATTATTAAAAACAGCATTCTTAACTTATAATTAATTACGTTTTTTGTAGATTTAAATTTTCAGCAAAATAATTTAATTTAAATTAAATTCTTTAAAAATTTTTTGAGTCTTTTCAGTCTTCTAATATTCACCAAAAAGTTTTATTCATTTTAGCAAGGATTTTTTTCATTTGCAGTCGATAAGCATTAGCACAACTTTTACTAAATTTAATATTTTTTAAGCGATTTTGCTGATATTACCAATTTTTCCGCAAGCACCCTCCTGCCTACGATTTTTCTGAGCAGTAAACTTTTTTGCTGTCTTTATTACCATATGAATATTAAAATATTCAGCTGTAATTTCCATAACACTTTTTATGCACTGTTGATATTAGGAGAAATCCACTAAATGTTTTAAGTAAAAAAAATTATATTGAAAAATTTTTCTTTTGCTACGGATGATTAATATTATTACAAATTATTTGCATATTACTCATACGTAAATCAAGACATAATTTATATTTAACCAAATTACAAATAATGTTTTAGTCTTAAATATTTAAAAGTTTCTGGTATTGATGGCTTGTCGAGGAATATTTTTTTTTTATTTAAGGTAAGTCTAAAGGCTCTTTTAGGGGTCTTTTCGGACTCCAATTGTATCAGAGAGTTCAAACTTACTAGATAAACTACAGTGTTCGCGGTTTTTTGTTGATATTTATGTGAGTGGCTCAGGAAAGAAAATGAAAACGTTTGTTTACAAAGAAAAAATTTCATTGGTTAACATGTAACCAAAAGTTGTTGATATCAACACTAACTTTTATTTTGCTTTTGTTGTGTTACTAGTATTTTCTATTAAAATTTAATATTTTTTTTAAATTTTATTTTAATTACTTGTTTGTTAAAATACTGAATATTTAAAAAATATGTTGAGATATTATTAAAAAATATGAAAAAAGTGAATTAAAAGTGTTATATTTGACCAACATGTTTTTAATTGCTTTTCCCGACTTCACGAACAAATTAAAAGAGGATAGGTTGAGCTGTACATAGAGGCATAGAAGTCCACTGATTGTATCCGTTGAAAATTCTTCTATTTTTTGCATTATAGTTTTCCTTTTTAATTTTTATATAAAATTAGAAAAAAGAGACACTCATTTAGTGGTTATCAAATGCTTTTAAGGCCAATGTATAAATAATATAATTTTTGTTATTTTTATTATTATTAGTGCTGTTTAAACTTCCGGTAAAACACTAAAATGCCAAATGTTTGTATATGTTTCTTTAATTAAGAAATGCACTCTATAGTTTGTTAAGTTTTGCTGTTTTCTTTTCCTTTTTTCTGTTTTCTATTCTATCATTATATTCTCTATAATATCTAAAGTAAGTCTTTGTCATATTAACAGAGTTGTATTTTTTAATAGCATTTAGTGCGTGTATATTATAGTAACAATAAAAACAACACGAAAAAAAATGTTATTAATTTACATTAAGTGAAGGCTTTTTTTCATAATTATTTAACATAAAGAAAAAAAAACGAACTTTGATGATGAAAAATAAAACACAAACAAAAAATACTTTTAATAAAAAAGCCAACCAGAGAAATAGACAGAGTAAGGAAAACCTAACTAAACTAATGTACTCGCATGTTTAAAAAAACCAAATGAGATTGTACTTTATTCTAGCTACATATTTAATTTGGTTAAAAAAAATATATGTATGCAACACAAACAAAAACAGCAACAACAAGCAACAACAGTAACAACAAAAACAAGACAACAGCATAATAATATAGAAAATATGCAACATTGTTTACAAAAGCAATTAACTACATTGCATTTAATGCAAAGTGCTTAGATAATTGCTAACCAACACAAGCAAATCAACTGAATACAGTTTGAGATCAATTCATTGTAAATTAAGAGAAAATTTTAATTTCTGAGGAATTTTTGGAATACGTATTCGGTATCTATATTTTTTTTAGGCTCCACAAGTTTCAAAGCTTCCCACTGAGTTTGAGTTTCAAGATAGTAGATATTTTTAAGACTGAAATCGGGATAGGATTCAGCTTAAAACAAATTATTTTTCTGGTTTCACAAAGATAAAACTTTTGTCGGTTTCTAATTCAAATTCGGTTATTATGGCTAAAAGGAATAATAAAGCAACATTTTAGTATACGCAAAATATTCAGGAATAACAATATGGTTGTACTAATCGAAGTTATTAGTGATATCGAATAAAATATACTTTGCTTGGTGCATTATTTTGCTATGTTTCATACATAGGTTTTCAGGAAAATCCATTATGTTTACTTACGTGCCTATTCCTACGAAAAGTCTGTGACTCTTAGTTGTGACTCTTTTCCCCATGTATTTGTCGTTTCAAAGTCTTAATAAATTATATTTATTCAAATTTTTGTTTGAAAATTTTTGTCTTAAAAATAATCTTATGACGATCACATTGAGTCACAAGTAGGAATAGGCACCTTAAAATGCATATAAGTCAATTTTTTTTTTTTTTAAAGAACCTAATAAAAAGCTTAGGATTTTTCATTTCTTTGACATGGTCGGCGGTTCAACTACCATACACTGCATAATTTGTAGATATCTTGTTAAATACTATTTAATAATTAAGAAAAAAAACTTTGAACAATTAACACAAATTTCACTACTGATGGGTACTACATTAATAAAATATCCAGTACAAATAGTTGAAAATTGTGCTAAAATAATAGAAAATAGTACCTGAATTTGCGCCAGCAGAAATGTGGATGATGTTGAGAATCATGGTCTGCTAAATTTAGGTGAGCTAAAAAAGTTAGCTAAAAAAGTTAGTTCAAATACAATAATTTGGAAGAAATGTTGTTTAATGGAGATGAAAATTACTAATGGAAATGAAAATTACACAGGTGAAATCAGCACATGTTTTCTGCTTAATGTTGGTTGGTTGGTTGGTTAAAAACTGGTAGAAAAATTCAGTAAACATTCAAAAATTTAGAAGAATGTTTGTTTAATAGAAATGAAAGTGGGTCAGTTGAAATCTGCAAAACATGCTGCTGAATTTAGTAGATTTGAGGTTAAGAAGAAGACTAAACCTTTTCTTCAAAAGTTATAAACACATTAAATTTGCAAATCAGACTAGATCCAGTTTGTGCCTTTTTTATGGACAGGTTTCATCGGTGATTTTCCATTTTGTTCTTAATTCAATAAAACCAAATTAATGCAAATATTGTTAATTTTATTTTCGAATAAAATACACAATCGAAAAACACTATTTGCACTAAATATCACTTTTATTTTCTTGCCAATATGTGTGCCAGCTCAAGTTAAATTGGTCGGTTTCTTTTTATCGTCTACTTACAGGTAGAATTTAGATGAAAATGTTAAACGGCTGAAATAAAAGAAAAATAATATTTAATAGTATTCACGTAAATAAATATAGTTTATGTTATAAAACAAACCTCATTATTTTTTTATTATGTATGAAGAAAAAAATATTTTTTGCCTAAAATATTAAAAAAAAAGTAATAAACAAAAGGTTATTGATTTTTATGGTAGCGGTAACAAACATTTATTTTTACCGGCAAAACTGTTGAGTATATAGAAAAACGTTATATGAACAGATTAAAGGAATTGTAATTTTTAATTTTTTTAAAATTGTTTGAGCAAAATCGGACTAGTGGTTCTCGAGTTATGTCAAAAAAAGATATATCTCGATTCCTAGGGGTGACCCAGCGAAACGCCGGGACACGTATAACTTCTTTTTGACCGATATAACATTTCCCGTTGGTTTCATCCTCCCATCCCGATTTTGACTGTCGCATAGTGATATCAGGCGGAAAAATTACTTCCTGTAGGTACAGCAGAAATATGTTTTTGTGGTGAAATTGGATAACCAACAACTTTAGCTAAACAACGGATTTAAACGAAAGCAACAGGGAAAACTAGTTCAACTTAATTAGAACGCGTTTAACAGGCTTTTGTACAAACTTTTTTTATGAGTGCACAAATATAATGTGTAACTAGTATAACAAGTAACTAGTATAATAAATGTGTTATCAAAACTAAAAATCCAAAATGGCGAACATGAATTTTAAAAATTAGCTGTTTTGATTTATAATTATCAGTAAGGGAAGTGATGATTTGCTGAAGTCTACAGCGATGTCTAATTTCTACAGAAATGTTAATCAAATGAAAGCTTTTAATTTGCTTCATACTAAAATCGAAAAGGTATTAACAAATTTTAAGGATTTAAAAACTTATGGATCCGAGAAAGGTTTTCTAATCTTAAAAAGCATTCTTATATACATTTTTTTTTTCATTTTCCGAATATGAATGTAATGAATACGATTTTCTGCAAATAAATATATATATTATATTTATTCCCGTCGTTCCAAGTTGAAGCATAGGGCCATCAAATAAATAACCCAAGAAAAATCTCGATATCGGCGAACAATTACATATATTCGAAACAATATACATATTAAAAATATCGGTTTTTATATGTGCTAATTCATAAAAAAAATTTATTAGGTATTTGAAGCTTGCTATAGTTAAAGTACATACTTCGCTTAATAAAGAGTTATTAGAAATCTTGATTCATAATCGTATTTTAACTTTAAATTAATTTTTCGATTTGATACTGGCAACACTATTGCTTATTTTCTCTCTTCTCCCAAATAAGTCGTAAGTGATTTACAAATTTAATAAACGATTGAGTCGGTAATCGGAAGTGAAAATGTATTTCCTTAAATTATAGAACTAATGATGTGCTAAGATAAATTTAAAATCCATTAAAAATATATTTTTTTATTTATAAAGCAAATCAACGGAAATGTGTTTAAAAAAGTAATTTTTTAGAACATATTATTCAAAGCATAGAAAAGTAATCGAATTTCGAATAATGTTTTGACAGTCTGTACATCACTATTGTTTTGTTTTTCTTTTTAATTTTATTTTTACATTTTTTTGGAAATTTTTTTAGAAAATGGTCATTGGCTACGCAATTGTTGTAGTTTTTTCAGTTTGATGGATGCAAGTTGTTGGAAGCCAAACATTCTAGGGATGGGATGGCTTTAATAAATCATTTCATGCCTGAAAATGAAATAATTAACAATTAAATGGTGGCTTCCTCACTCCAAACTTTATAAAAGGTTTAAAGTTAGTGAGTACCAACTATAAACCTTTATTATGTTCTTCATTATTAAGCAAATATGAATACTGTTTTTCAGAAATTAGCTTAAAATCCTGCAATAAGACTGTTGTAAAAGTTTATGAATTAGACCATTAGTCTGTATCTGACAATTTATTTTTTTAATTTATTTTAAATTTTTTTAGAGGTGTAAAAAATATTTTGTCATAATGATATATAACTATTAATTGATATAACTTGTATCAAGTGGTAATGTCTGGCAACCAACACCTGGTATTTGATGTTGTAAGAGTATTGGACTCCTGCCAAATTTACTTCATTCATAGGTGTACGAACTGAGAGAATTTCCGTTATTATTTGGAAAGCGATGTCAATCTCTCTGACGAGCTTATTCTGAGCTCAAGTGGAATTGATTATGAGGCATCTGAGTTATAATCGAGTTTACATTCTGCCTACGCTGCGTGCTGTTCTCGAAAGACCAGGAGGACGAGAAGTGCCGTTTCGTGGTGGAATGACATACTGAAGAAGCTCAAAAGGGAAGCCAGAACACTATTCGATAAAGCCCAGGAAATATGTGATTAAGTCACCTATAAGACTGCACTCACTGAAGATATCTGATCTTCCAGAAGCTATACTGGGTCGTACAAATGGTCTCTGCACTCTCAGGAGTCCGGATGGATCCTATACCAGATCTTCTAATGAAACCTGCGAACTCTTGCTGGATATGCACAACTCATGCTGCGTAGCCTCCTACGGGTGTATTGCGATTCGGAGAATCCCAAGCATAAGGGGGAAAAATAAACGTCTATCAGGTACAATCTTTCAAGAGGACCGGGTAAAACGGACGATAAGTGAATATTCGTCCTTTATATATTCGGGTCCGGACGGAGCTATCCGTGTCTGATAAACAGCTAGATGGCCATAATTGACCCGCAACTGCTTAGCATATTGAGACCCCGTCACTTGTTGGGTCATATAGCATCACCTTGGACAGAGGTTAAAGTGGTGTTTATTCTACAGACAGGGGGAAATCCGAACGGCTGGCTAAATCGTTCAGACCAATTAGTCTCAGTTCGTTTCTCCTTAAGACAATGGAGAAGATTTTGGACCACTATATTATCGACACTTCAGACGTAAACCGATACATGAACTTCAGTTCGCGTATCAACGAGGTAAATATACACTGATAGAATTTTGTGCATAGTATGTTATTAATGAATTTGTTCATTAATCCGATGATTTTTTTCATTGAAAAGTCCCCAAAGAACGCGTTCATTAAATCAATGAAACGTATTCATTAAATGAAAACTAATTGAAAAAAATATTTTTTTTGCGTTATTTTTTTTTATTTATTTTTATTTTATTAATTTTTATTTGTACATATACATATTTCTTTTTCGTTTTTATAACGTTTTTGACATCTCGCTGAACTCGACTTGAACCCGCAATCACCAGAATGTAAACATTACGACGTTACCGATTGATCTAAATAGCCAAAACAAAATGATGTCATTATTTGGACTTTTATATTTAACATATAAACATATATCTATTTTAGTAATTAGCAAATTCAAAACCCTTATAAAAATTATAGCATATCTTACGGGTTAGTTGAAAATATATAATGAAAAAATTCATTAAATTAATGAATTTACATTAACTCAATGAAATTTTTTCATTAAATCAGTGAATTCAGATTAATGAAATCGATTCATTAATAGTATGAACGAAAATTCTATCAGTGTACCGAGACTGCTGTCACGAGACTGTTGTCACGATGATAGAGAAAGTACTAGAGGCATGGCTAAATCTGGCCTTGAAGTGTATCACATATCTTATCTAATCACATGTGATCTGATCTGGCACTAGATCTAATTAGACTCAATCATATATAATTAGATCTATTCAGATCTAACCTTTTTACACTGGAAATACTTTTTTCAAAATTTTTTAAATTTTATCAAGTAGAAAAGAAAATGTATTTGAAAAAATATTGTATTTAAATATTTTTATTAAAATAGTGGTACGCAGTTGTAGAATTGAATTATAAATTGATTTTTCTAATATTCGAAATACTCAGAATTAGACCTGAAGTTTTTGATTTTTGTTTTATATTAAATTGTCCGTATAAGGTTAACCACACCTTCCTCACCTACTTTTTCGAAAAATTTAATAAGTTGTTCCATGTTTAATTTATATCATATAGGAAAATTAATACCGTAACGTTGATATTGATCCGACATACTTTTAGATATAGCGGGACAGTTTATATTGCAAGCCCCATATGTGGTAAGAAAGATAAAAGTAAGGTACAAGTTAGAGATGGGCATGTGAGCAGAATTTTGAATGATTCACGTGAGTCATGCGTAAATGTGAGTAAAAACTGACGTGAGTGAGTGTGAGTACAAAAAGTTATTCGTGAGTGAGTGTGCGTTATTAAAATTTTTACATGGGTTACTGTGCATGAGTTGAATTTAATCAAATTTTATTTTCAGCTTTTCAAAAATGTTTTCCTCCATTTTTTATGCTGATTTTATTTTTTTTTTTTTTTTGGGCCTTTAAAATACAAAATAAATGTCAAAAATTTCATATTCATAGCAATTTTTATATTTATAATTTAATTTATAATTTACATTAATTTGTGCATTTTATTTTTCCGGTATGATTTTATTTCGTGACTTTGCGTGATTCACACGTGAGTGTCAGCAAAAACTGAATTTACAAAAAGTGTTGATTTATGACATTAAAAGTACATAATTTTCGTTTCGTTTATTTTATTTATTTTTTTAATTATTTATATTTTCTAATAGCTTAACCTTTCACTGTAAAACCAACCAATATTTTATTTTTTATTCTAAATAGACCTACTAACAATTAATATGTTTATTTCTCATAGGCTAAATAAGTGGCTGTATCTAATTATTAGGTAAAAATTAATATAAAAGCCTACAACTACATGCAAAAGCTTATTAACACAAAATCAAATTCTTTAAAGTATTGTCTATTTTTTTCTTTCTTTTTTAAGTTCATACCTAATGAGTTCTATTCTAGTTTCATTATTGTATTTTTTGCATTTTCGTTATTCATATTGTAACATGATGCAAAATTGCAAATGTGCAAATTGTAATAAAAAAAAATCAAAGAAAACTAAACATATTTGTATTGACTGGTAACATAAAATGCGATCATGTATGTACACATGTTGTTATTCATTGTATTATTGCATGCGTAACATGATGCGTTTAGATTGCACAAAATGTAATAAAAAAAGAAACTGTATAAAGGCAAAGAAAGCTAAAAAAAAAACAAACGCTCTAAAAATATAATAAAAACAGATTGAGAAAAAAAATCTGATTACGTGTGGCCATATACTCTTTTCACTACTTAGACGACGAGTTCTAATAGACAAACTAACAGCGTTGCCATTTCAGTGCTTTTCGGGTATTTTTTGGTGCTTTTTTCCTTCCCGTACCCGGTGATTTTTTACAAATACCCGTTTATAAAAAGCGGGTATTTACAGTGCTTTTTCAGATTTTTGGCAGTGCTTTTAGTGCTTTTTGTACATTTTATATTTTTGGTATTTGTTCTACTTTTTTCAATTTTTCTTGAATTTTCTGTCGAAGTTGAAAAAATAATACGAAATATACAAAAAATACATTTTTTCACAATGTTTGTAGTGTAATTTTAAATAACAACTTCGTTATATTTAAACTTCAAAATTTTGCAATATTAGTTTGGTGCTTTTTTACCCTTTTTTTTGGTCATTTTTGAACCTTTTTTACACGATTTTACAAAGCTAAAATGTGTTTTTAAAATTTTGACTTAAATTTTTCAAAAAATTATTATCGTGCTTTTTTACCCCATTTTTGGTAATTTTTTACCCTTTTTACCCGTTTTCAAAATGCTCATGGTGCTTTACTGCCTTCAAGAGTTGGCAACACTGCAAACTAGATACCATAATACATACATACATATATGTCAGTAGAGGAAAAACATAATGTAATAGATTTTCATCTATTCAGATTGTAACAAAAAAAGGAATAATTGATCAAGAACGGTTCAATGTAGCGCTATTAATATTTTTGGGATTTTATATTGTAACAATAATGTGTTTCACAACCAAAAATTGGAAAGTTCAGTCGAATGAAGTAGTTTATATATTTAATACATTTGATATTGATTCAAACCAACCCACGGGCTAGCTTGCAAATATCTTGACAATACCGAATTGTACTTCTTAGTGTGAACCGTCACAGAGACGTGGCCACACTACGATTTGAAACGTATGGTCAAATATCTATAACTTTTTAAGAATTAATTCTATTTCAGTGAATATACAACACATTTAGCTTTCATAAGACATTTAGCTATCATATAAATAGAGTAAAAACAAGAATATATATATATAAAGGGGTTTAACTTTCACACCTCGTGTTTTTGTTTAATTTCAGCACAAAACTGTAATGTTGCACAGTGGGGTGTTTTAAAAATATTGCTGTTAAATTTCACACACCCACAGCATACATAATTTTACCAAGACTCTTTTGCCTCCAAATTAAGAGTTTCTTTAAGAACACATATAAATAGTATTTATATTTTCCTCAAAGCCTACTTCCTTAGGATGTGCCTAATAAAAAAAAAAAAAACATTCCCCACACTCACAATATATTTTCCATAACCAATTGAAGTTTATTTAAAAATAAAATGTAAAGTTTGTTTGCAATCGCAGAATCAATTAAAATACATGCAGGCATGCAACAATATTGTTTAACTTTTTTCATAGATTAAAAATTGATATAATTTCTCTGTTTTAAAAGAAAAAATTCAAATAATTTCTATTTGTTTTTTGGTCAAAATAGCTTGCTCACACAGAAAAAATCATTAACCTTAAATATCTAATTAAATATATGTTAAAAATTGCTTTTAAACGAATATTTAATTGAATCAATTAATATTTTAATTGATTTTCTGAAAATATTTGTTTCATTATGTGTTATATAATTCCCATATTTTTTCTCTTAAACTGTATGCATATATAGGAAATTTTTAGTATTACAACCAAAAGCTTTGCAGTTCACAAACAAAACAAACACATATGCAGTACTCCAAATATATATCCACTAGCCGGCGCAGCCCGCTACGTTGTTAGCGTGCCTTAAAGTTTAGGGGGGGGGGGGGCGCAGCAGGGTTGGAAAGCATTTTATAATATTAAAAATAGCGGGCAAAGCCCGCTGCGTTGTTAGCGTGTCTTAAAGTTTTTTTTTAATTCCAGTTTATGTAAAGGTAGACCAGGCAATTCAAGTAAATTCACAAATTCAGTTGGAAAATTTACTGCGTCGGTTTCTTCCACCGGTGCTTCGTTACATGAAGTTTAAATATCGGAATATATAAGTTCCATTCCTTTTCTAAGGTTTTTTCTCTTTTAGAAAATGTGTTTAACTTTTTCGAGAGTATGTTTCAATGTTACATAAGTTTCATATTCCGTGGATAGTGTTTGAACAGGTAATTCCCTCTTCCAATCCATTTGCATTGTCTATAATTTCAATTCCACTCGTTCAACGTTTATATCCATTTCATTCCACTTGTGTAGTGTTTCAATTCCACTCGTTTCCTATTTAGTTTCTTAATTTTAGTGTTTCATATACACTTGTTCTTTAAGTTTTAGGTTTCTAGCTAAAGACGCAGACGTTAAGGGGGGGGGGGGGCAATTTTCCCCTTTTGAACCACCATTTTTACCACGTTCCTGTCGAAAGTCCTAGAAATGCCTTGTCGATAAGTTAGCCCATACTCCAAGGGAAACATATATATATTACAGTTTTCTAGCCGAAGGGTTCAGTTACGCCATCAAGGGAGAGAATTATTCCGTTTTTTCCTCCCGATAGGAATTTCCAAAAATTCCGTCTTAGAGGACGTCTGCGTTGGAGGAGGAACCTACTACATACATAATTTTAGGTCTCTATATCCAGCAGTTTGGCCAGGCCGTCAAGGGGGAAGTTTTTTCCCTTTTTACCCCTCCCGGTATGAATTTCCAAAAATACCATCTTAGGGGACGTCAACGTTGGAGAAGGAACCCAAATACCGAATTTAAGCTCCCTTGTTCCAGCAGTTTGGCCAGGCCGTTAAGGGGGAGACTTTTCCTGTTTTTGACCCTACCTGTAGAAATTTCCAAAAATCTCATCTTAGCGGATGTCTACAATAGAGGGGGAACTTTAATACCAAATTTCAACTTCCTACCTCCAGCGGTTTGGGCAGGCCTTTAAGCGGCACTTTTCGCTTCATTAATCCCCATTTTTGCAATGTCCCTGTCCAAAAAGCACCTTCCCGGTAAGTGAGCCCATACTCCAAGTAACATATGTTTTACATTTCAGGTTTCTAGCCAACTTTTACTATTTGTGCCCTCTCGGTAGGAATTTCCGAAAATCCATCGACAGGGAATTTCAGCTTCCTAGTTCCAGCAGTTTGAGCAGGCTGTCAAGGGGGACACTTTTTCTTTTTTTGTCCCTCCCGGTTGGAATTAGGCTGGAAGAGGAACCTAAGTACCGAATTTCAGCTTCCTAGTTGCAGCAGTTTGGACAGGTCGTTAAGGGGCAACTTTCCCTATTTGAGCCCCCATTTTATAACGACCCTGTCCAAAATTCAAAAAAGTATCTTTCTAATAAGTTAGCCCTTACTCCAGGGACCCACATTTTAATCTTCAGGTTTCTAGCCGAAGGGGTTTTTACCGGCCCCCAAGGTGAGGCTTTTCTTCTTTTTGCCCCTCCCTTTAGGAATTTACAAAAATTCCATCTTCGCGGCTATCTGCGATGGATGAGGAACATTCATACCAAATTTCAACTGCATTGCCTAAGCGGTTTGGGCAGGCCGTAATTGGGGACATTTTTCCCTTTCAACCACCATTTTTACTATGTTGCTGTTCCAAAATAGAAAAATTACGTTGCCGGTGAGTTACTCCTACTCCAAGGAATACATATTTAAAATTTTAGGTTGGCCAAAAGGGATTGGGCAAGCCGTCAGGAGGAGACTTTTACCTTATTTCCCCTCCCGATAGGAATTTCAAAAATTCCGTCTAAGCGGACGCCTACACAGAAGGAGGAACTCACATACCGAGTTTCCTTTTGGGATATCCTGTAGGGAATTCCAAAAATACAAACTTAGTCGATGTCTACTACAGTGGAGGAACCTTTATACCAAACTTCAACTTCTTACCTCCAGTGGTTTGGGCAGGCACTTTTCCAATTTGTGAGACTGTTTATGTGGAGACTTTTCCCCTTTTTGCCCGTTCCGGTAGGAATTTCCAAAAATCCCGTCTTAGCGCACGTCTATGCCGAATATCAAGAAACCTTGTTTTAGTGGAGATATCCGTGGGGGAGGAAAAAAAGTAGTTTTTTTGAAATTATATATTATTTTAAATGGTACTTTTTGGAAAAACGAAATTTTTTGGAAAAATATACTTTGTTTTTACAAAGTACTTTATTTGTACTTTTTTTGGAAAAGGTATTTTTTTAATAAGGTGTTTTTTTTTTTTGGAAAAATGTATGTTTTTTGGAAAAAGGTACTTTTTTTGGAAAAGGTACTTCTTTTGGAAAAGGAACATTTTTTTAGAAAAAGGTACTTTTTTTTGGAAAAGGTACTTTTTTTTGGAAAAGGTACTTTTTTTGAAAAAGGTATTTTTTTGAAAAAATGTATGTTTTTTGGGAAAAGGAAAATTTTTTTTAGATAAAGGTACTTTTTTTGGGAAAAGGTACTTTTTTTGGAAAAGGTATTTTTTTTTAATAAGGTGTTTTTTTTGGAAAAATGTATCTTTTTGGAAAAAGGTACTTTTTTTGGAAAAGGTATTTTTTTGAAAAAATGTATGTTTTTTGGGAAAAGGAACATTTTTTTAGAAAAAGGGACTTTTTTTGGGAAAAGGTACTTTTTTTTGGAAAAGGTACTTTTTTTTGAAAAAGGTACTTTTTTTTGAAAAAGGTACTTTTTTTGAAAAAGGTACTTTTTTTTGAAAAAGGTACTTTTTTTGGAAAAAGGTACTTTTTTTGGAAAAAGGTACTTTTTTTGGAAAAAGGTACTTTTTTTGGAAAAAGGTACTTTTTTTTGGAAAAAGGTACTTTTTTTGGAAAAAGTACTTTTTTTTTTTGAAAAGGTACATTTTTTGGAAAAAGGTACTTTTTTTAAAAAAGGTACTTTTTTGGAAAAAGGTACTTTTTTTGAAAAAGGTACTTTTTTTGAAAAATGAATTTTTTTTGGAAAGAGGTACTTTTTTGGAAAAATGTACTTTTTTGGAAAAAGGTACTTTTTTTGGAAAAAGGTACTTTTTTCGGGAAAAGGTACTTTTTTTGAAAAAAGGTACTTTTTTTTGGAAAATGTACTTTTTTTGAAAAAGGTATTTTTTTGGAAAAATGTACTTTTTTTTTGGAAAAGGGTACTTTTTTGGGAAAAAGGTACTTTTTTTGGAAAAAGGTACTTTTTTTGGAAAAAGGTACTTTTTTTGGAAAAAGGTACTTTTTTTGAAAAAAGGTACTTTTTTTGGAAAAAGGTACTTTTTTTGGAAAAAGGTACTTTTTTTGGAAAAAGATACTTTTTTTGGAAAAAGGTACTTTTTTGGGAAAAAGGAACTTTTTTTGGGAAAAGGTACTTTTTTGGAAAAAGGTACTTTTTTTGTCCCCTTTTTGCCCCTCCCGATAAGAATTTCCAAAAATGCCGTCTCAACGGACGTCTACACCGGTCGAGGAACCTACATTCCAAATTTCAACTTCATAGCTCCAGCAGTTTGAGCAGGCCGTCAAGGGGGAGACTTTTTCCCCTTTTTGCCCGTCCCTGTAAAAATTTCCAAAACTCCCGTCTTGGTGGATGTCTACGATAGTGGAGGAATCTTTATACCAAATTTCAACTTCCTACCTCCAGCGGTTTGGGCAGGCCGTCAAGGGGGGCCTTTTTCCCCTTTTTAACCCCCATTTTTACAACGTCCCTGTCCAAAATTCTAGAAAGTACTTTCCAGAAAAGTTAGCCCCTACTCCAAGGAACACATATCTTAAATTTCAGCTTTCTAGCCAAAGGGGTTTTTGCAGGCCGTCAAGGGGGACACTTTCCCCCTTTTGGCCCGTTCCGGTAGGAATTTCCAAAAATCCCGTCTTAGCGGACGTCTAACCCAAAAAAGGAACCTACATACCAAATTTCAACTTCCTAGCTTCAGCGGTTTGGGCTGGGCGATGTTGAGTCAGTCAGTCAGTCAGTCAATCAGTCAGTCAGTCACGTTATTCTTTTATATATAGAGATAACATATACACTCTTTTTTACAATTTCGTATTTTTTTTTTCATTTTCAATTAATGTTTTAATTTATATTATTACTACTTTAATCGAGTTTTGTTTCAATTAATCCAATATTATTTACATGTATGTGTGTACATGTAGTGTGTGTGTGGAGAGAACCAGGGATGGGAAATGAGATTTTTTTTCTTTGGTGTAGAACCATTTTTAATTTTTTTCATTTTAACTTCGGCAAAGATCATTAAATTAAAATGATAGGCTAAATGATTTCGAAACTAGTAATTAACATGAAAAACAATGACTTTTCAAAATAAAAGTTCAATCGTTTCAACTTTTCCATCTCTGAACATAATCGAATGTCGGGATTATTTTTTGAAAATATGGCAACATTGTAGAGACTGTGAGAATGAAAATATGCAAGTATGAGAGAAAACGCAGAGAAATTAAATTAAGTTTTAATTTAGAGAGAATCCGCAGTGCGTTTTTAATTGTCAAAACTCCATATAAAAAAATAAACGCAGATTAAGCTGCAAGGTTGCATCTCTACATTAAAAAAGAAATGGAGAAAAAGCCGAAGGTTTGTATCTGTACTCTAACATTAACGAACATACTAAGCCACTGAATGAGGCGGAGTTCATTAAATCGGCCTCAAATACGTCAAGTGCGCATTTTGTGAATATAGTGCAACAATAAAATTCAGCCTCAGGGTTTCCAATACAAAATGCAAGTAGGCCATTGCACAAGCAAATGTCCCAAAGGAAAAAAATTTCCGCAAAGTTAGGTCGGACTAAAATGCATCATTTCGGATGGAAAATTTCGAAGGTAAAAATTAACAACCCGTCTTTAGTTTTCGTGCTTTGGGCTTGGACATTTTTCTTTATCACATATTCAATTTCATTAAAATCGAATAATTTAGCTGGAAATGACAGAATTATCTCCATTATAAACATGAAGTCGTTGAATTTTCGTTTTCACATTGGCTAAGATAAATTTTATAAATGTTAAAATTGTTTAGTTTTTATTATAAAAAAGGATTTCATTAAATTATTAAAACAATTTCATTATATAAATTTACCGCAACTTTCTTTGTCTTGAGAATATGCCTCTTTAGTAGTAACTGGGGGCGTATAATGAATATTTTAATTTAATATATATGTAACTCTAAATTACTTGTAAGTATAAAGAACATTTATAGGAAAAAGTAAATATCGAATGAACAAATGCTGGCTTTCTGGGTATAGCGTACACTCAAAACAATAAGTCGTTGGCTGAACAGAAAAATTTGTTACTTTAATAAAATTTATTCCTGTCTTTTGGCTTAAAATATAATTTGTAGATTTTAACACTTTTATGTTAAATTTAACAAATCTAAATTTAAGTAAAATATTTGTAAAACTGCAGTTTTATCTGCAATTATACTGAGTCGTAGAATTTATCTAAATTTAGTGTCTCGGGACCCTCTCCCGGCATAGTCCATATAATGCGAGGGCATATAAGGGCTCTCCAATGGAGCAAACATGTTGTCCGTTTTGCTCTATCTCGCTTAGTTTTCGAGATACGGACCATTTTTTGAAGTGGGTCATTTTTATTAAAAAATTCCGAGTGTCCAAGGCCCCTCCGAGGTCCATTTTTGGATAGAGATAATCCCTTTCGCTCGGGGTATAACACGGCTAGGGGCAGTCGAAATTTTTATCAATTTTTCTTTATCTCTCTTAGTTTTCGGGATAAGGGCCATTTTAAAAAATCGGGAGGGAAAGAAATAGCGCCATCTTAAAAACTTCGGATACGTTCGTTATATTTTAACACTAAATTTTGTAAAATTTAGCGAATGGGTTCTTAAAAATTAGTTATAAATAATTTTCAAAATTAACACTCAAAATTAGTTACAGTACTGAGGATTTTTAGTATTGTGTTAAATTAAGATAGCTAAAATATTTGCCTAAATCAGTGTTTCAACAAAAAATTTGTTAAAAATTAGTCAAATCGATTTAACCGGTTTGACAGATTTTTCTACTGACGTATTATTTCAAGTTAACGTACAATAACAAAAAATATAAAATTCTGAACTCGACTTGCCAAGGAAATTTTAACAAACTATGTATAAGTAAAAACGGAGATCAAAAGTTTAAAGATCTTGTTTAATTTTTTATACAGAATTAAACAAATTTTTAATTTATTTCTCTGAAACTAAGTAAGCACACATTTTTTATAATAAAGTTTTTTTTTAAATTGAAATTTTAAATAAAGTCCTCGTAAGTAGTTAGGCCGGTTTTAAAGTCATCACTTACATTAGTAACTTCGTGATGGAAAAATGTTAAAGTTACCAACATAACTTTTAAACTTATAATACCATCTCAACAGAAAATAGTTTTAAGTGTGAATGAGTAAATATATATTAATGAAAAAAAAACACACACACACACAATTCCTAAAACATGTTAATATGTTTAAACAAAAAACTTCAACATCTTTCTTATTTCATATGTAAGTACACTCATATAAAAAAGTCCGTACAAATAGGTCAAAATTGTGCTGGCGCAAAAACATGTAATATTTCCTGTTATTTTAGCAGAATTTTTACTTTTTTGGAGAAAATAACAGAAAAATTAGTTCAATTTAATCAGAAAATGCGTTCTTTTTTTTGACTTTCAGATTTTTTTTTTTTTGATTTTTCAGACTTTTGTACTAACTTTTTTTATGAGTGCATAGTTATTTATAAACGAAATATAAAAAAGTATTCTAACACGGTTTTTCTTATAACCAGCAAATGTGTTTAACTTGTAATTAGTGTTTAAAACAAAATTGAAGTCTACTCGCCACCAGTGTTGCATTTTGGTAGCCACTAAATATGTTATTTATTCAGTTGCATGGCGGCTTACTGCTGCTGCTGTCTTTATACCACTCTCATACGTTTGTTTGTGTTTTCTTTATTTTCAACTTAAATTTTTCTTATTTTTCGTTATTCTTTCTAAACTGTTATGATGATGAAAAGCTAATAGCAACAGGAGGTTGTTCTGCAAAGCAATTTACAGCAATGTTATTTAACTAACCTCATCATCACTCTAAAATTTTATACAATTAATTTTCTTTAATACTTAGAAAAGAACTATTTTTTTAGAAAAATACATACATATACATATTCAAGTTTTCCCAAAGTTTATCTTAATCATTGCCATATTGCGTGTGTGTTGCTGATTTGACAAGTTTGGGAAAATATACATTGAATCATTTTAAATAATTATGATTAATATTTTATAAAAAAAAACAAAAACTGTGGTCAAGATTTATATCAATTACGTAGTTAATGTTGAGAGAAATAGAGGAAGTAAACAAATTATTTATCATCATTTTGACAAAGATAAAATTGAAGATTTCTTTAAATTTAGACTTTGAATTTTATGATTTCATTAAATTTTTTCTTTCATTTTCATAACAAAATGCGCAAAAAAAAAGGCCCGTAACGGTTATGACTTTTATCATAAAAGTCAGAATAAAAAAGTTATTTTTTGACTTTTATTTTTTCGAGCAAATAGAAAAGTTATTTTTTGAATTTTATTTTTTCGAGCAGAAATAAAAGTTATTTTTTGACTTTTATTTTTTTGTGCAAAAATAAAAGTTATTTTTTGACTTTTATTTTTGCTTGAAAAAATAATTTGACTTTTAATTAATTATTGTCACCCACTTAATTAAGTGTCACCCACTTTAATTAAGTGGGTGACACTTAAAAATTATTAGCATATTGAAAATCAGTATTTTTTCAAAAATGTTATATCTGAATCATTCAAAATAATATTTTAACACCCATTCTGGAATAGTGCCTATTTTAATTTAGTAAGCTTTTTGCTTTTTATTGCTTTTGATATCCGCAATACTGTATATGTAACGCCTTGCAGTAAAGGGTTAAAAGTTTGAGATAAGACTTATACTGATTATTTTGTCTGCTACATTTTTTTTTTGTTACTATCACTTTTTCTTTAGCGTATGCCCGAGTAAAATGGAACTACTGCAAAACTATATATTTGGATCCTAACAACTGTGGATTCAGTAATATAAAATACGATCTAATTAGAGCTGCATTTCTTCAAAAACCGGTTAACTCGTTTTTTATTAAAAGTAATCCATACATTAAGAAAGCATTAAAATTCTTAGAAACAAAAAGCCTTTTGAGGAATTTGTAATGCTTTTAAAAACTACTGATTCATGTAAAATTGAATGCATTGAAATGTCGTGTTTAAGTCGCATTTGTATCAAAAAACGCTTCAACATTTCTTTGAAAAATTTGTCTCAAAGAACATGTGAAAAGCACTGTTGCCAATTTGGTGATTTTCTCGTTAAACTAAGCGATTTCAGGTTGCCTTCAGAGCAAACAATTGCCGATTAGCCCAAAAATCTAGCGATTTTTAATAAAATGTAATTTTGTTTTTAAAAGCAATTGTAAAATTAAATTTATATTATTTTTTATAAAAAACAACAAAAAATTATTATTTTTAAAAGTGCTTTCTAAAAATCGATATTCGCTAAGAAATGTGTTTGTACTTTTTAACCGTATAATGCCCTCTACTGAGTAGTAGTACACTCAAAATAATAAGTCTGCTGGCTGAACAGAAAAATTTGTTGCTTTAACAAAATGTATTCCTGTTTTTTGGCTTAAAATAAAATTTGTTGATTTTAACAAATTCTTTTGTTAAATTTAACAAATCTAAATTTAAGTAAGAAATTAGTAAAACTACAGCTTTATTCGTAATAATACGGAGTCGTAAATTTTGTTGAAATTTTGGGTCTCGAGACCCTCCCCGGTCCCAGTCCACATCATCTAAGGGCACGTAATGTCACTCCGGAGGAGCAAACATTTTTCGAGATATGGGCCATTTTATGAAATTAAAATTTCCGAGGGTCCAAGGCCCACCATGGTCCATTTTTGGATAGAGATAACCCCTTAAAAATTCTTAAAAATTAAAAACTAAAAGTTATGAAAATTAACACACAAAAATGCGTTAAAGTACACTGAAAATATTTTTACAGTAACTGACTGTAGTTTATTTAAAAAGTTATCCGTACATTTATTTTTAAATGATTATACAGTTAAAATACAAAGAAATATATTTTTTAACTGATTTTGTCGTTTATTTAAAAAATAAACTACAAATAAATACGGATTTTCTGTTACAGTTAATATTTTTATTTAAAATGTTTTGTAAAAAAAGGAATTCCATTTCGATTTCTAGGTCAGTTAAAAAAACGAAATAAATTAAATATCATTTATTCTTACGGATTTTGTAGTTAATTTTTTGAAATTTAAAAAATGGAAATAAATGAAAAATCATTATTTTTAAGGATTTTGTAGTTTATTTATTAACATTTATAAATAAATGAAAAGTTCTTTTGATTTAAATGAAAAGTCAGTAGACCGGTTTTCAAGTGATTTTTCATTTATTTTAAATTACATTTTTAGTTAATTTAAACTACAAACTATTTTGAGTGTACTGAGGATGTTTAATAAAGTGTTAAATGAAGATAACTAAAATCTTTAGTTAAATCAGTGCATCAACTAAAAATTTGTTAAGAGTTAGTCAAATCGATTTGAAACCCATTTAACAGATTTTTCTATTGACGTTTTATTTTAAGTGTAGCTTGAAAAATAATAAAAAATGAAAAATAAAGTTAACAACACTGAAATTTTAATACGAAATGCTTTATGTATATTTAACGTAAAGAATAAATTGACTTATTTGTTATATCGTGGTGGGCACAGCATAATCCTATTCACTTTAAAATTTCAATGTTGGTAACTTTATTTTAAAACCGCGAAAAACAAAGAAAAATTTGTTAATGTCTAAGGCACTCTCGTGGTAAGTCTGGATACTCTTTTTGGATAAATATAACGCAAGATCTAAGGAAATTTTATAGGGTTTCCAAAAGTACACAGGTTATATAGATCCGATCAGTGCTCGCTAAATTTTACTATGTAATTTGATAGAAGGTCGATATTGTTTATTTTTCATTAAAAGCCACGTCCACTTAAAACCAGTGACAAAATAAAAAAAAAAGTTACGTTAAAATTCTGGGCAATTTTGTGAATCATCTCCTCCCATTTTGGGGTGAATTTAGAAACAATTTTGATCTTTAAAAATAAAGGCAACGAGAATAACGCTAGAAAAAACTTGAATGTGCCTATTATGTATATTTATATCGAATTTTATTTAACTACATTACGATAACTGCCCAGTGTTGAAAATCATTACCAGATATGTGGTTATGTAACTACATACTTGGTAATGGTAAGTAGTTACTTTTGTTATTACATTTCTTATTACCTTTATATGGCGATGTCGCGAAAAATAATGAGTTATGGTTACACACCAGCATACGAAAAATCGTTACCTATGTGCTTACCAGCACTGAGAAAAATAATGAGTCTAAAAATAGATTTCCAAAAAAATTAACTATATAAAAAAAATATTTTTTATTGTATTTTTTTTAAATAAAATTTGCTGGTGCGGGAATCGAACCCGGGGTCTACAGATTGCCAGTCAATAGCTCTACCATCTGAGCTATATCGACATGTAATATTTAATAGATAAAAGCATAATTGACCTGCTGCACACAAGTAACCTTACTCGCCAACATAAAAAAAATCAAAAAATATGTGGTTACATATACCCTTACCAGTGTTTAAAAAATATTGAGTCTAAAAATAGATTTCAAAAAATTTTCAAGAAAATCTAGAAAATTATTTTCTATTTGCAGTAATGATAAAAATAAGTCATTATCAGTAACTCATTACTATATGTTTTAAAATAATGCAGAAGGTAAGTGGGTGTCACTACTGGTAGTCCAAAAAATAATGATATGTCATTACTGTTGGGTGGTATCGAATTAATAGACCCATATCTGTTTAAAAAAAAAACTGTATCATTTTGCATCTACTATTATTAGATCAGATCTCATCAATTATATATTATTCTATGCAATTGGATCCAAATGAATATTTTTATATAAATTCTATTTTGCTCGGGTATATAAATAAAGCAACTAAAAAAAATCTTGTTGATTTTTCACACAATATCGAGTTATCTACCCAAAAAATGTTTTCTATTTATATTTAACAAATATTAACTTGTATTAAATAAACAAAAATTGTGTTCTAAGTTAAATAATTAGCACTTTAAAACAAATGTACGAATATTTAATTAGCAAAATAAATTTATATTCATACTTACAAATACATACATAAAAAACATCAAGTGATAACTAAGAAAATAAGGTTAAAATAGTTATTATGGAAATTTAAAAACAAAAAGCTTGTAATTTTAAGATAAAAAAGTTAGCGAACTTTTTAGCGAACTTTTCAAATATTTAAAACATAATTTTGTATTTTTTAGCAATTTAGTTTAATTTATAATTTCACCTAAATTATTTTATTTAAAAAAAAAAGTTGCTTTTCAAACTTTCTGTAGTTGTTAGAGTATAATTTTTTGGTTTCTGTTTAAACTCAAGGTGAATTCTAATTATGTGTTTTTTGTTTGGTTTTTAGTATATTCAGTTATTTGTACTTGTTAAAAAATTGTTCAATAGTGTTTTTTGTTGTATTGTAGTAGTAGCCTAGAACAACAATAACAACTAACCATATCTAAAAGGTCTGTCACTATTCTGTAGAGACAAATATTTTAAGAAATACCAACAAAAAATATATCCAAAATTTTTAATTTAATTTAATGTTAAATTGTAAGGTTTGTATTCAAAAAATTGTTTTGAATTTTATTACAGTTTAATAAAACAAATTAACATGCAAAACAACAACAAAAATCATTCAATTAGCCTCTAATAAGACAAGAAAAATTTTGTGAACAACCATATATTTTATTTTGAGTATAAGTGCTTCTAGGAATGGTTTTTAAAACAACTCAAAATCTATTGAATAAAGTGAAAGTTAGTTTTGATGGCATATTTTTTTTTTAAATTTCTCTAACCTTTTAACTACAAAATTCGGTAGTTAAGTTGTTAGTTTAGTATGGAAATTTTTTTTACTTTCGAATTTTGTCGCCAAAAAGTTACAAAATTGTCTCCAGGTATTCTTATTCCGTTAGTGTAACCATATTTCGGACTTACCTTCCGCAATCAAACTATAACTTTTTTTGCAATGTAAACCTTTTACAATTGGTAAATTCCATTCTATATATTCGCACTTTGCTGAAATATTATTGGATGTTATTTCTATATTAAAACACAGTTTAGTATTTTATTTTTTTTTTGTTAACACTAAAAAATGGCTTTGTTTGAGTTGAAACTTTTATGGAAATTGTTTTCTCTCTTTTGTTTTTTTATAATGATAAAAAGTGCAATATAAAGAACCGCTAACATATCCCGAAGGAACCAAAGTTTAGTGCCTAACCATTGATAAAAATTTCAAATTTATATGGAAATATATTTTTTTAATTATTATTTGTTCCTGTTGTTTCTAAAGGAACATATGGCCCTACGGAAATATATGTGGTTAACGTTTAACGTTGGTTATTTTTTTTGGTAAGTTACCGTCTTTAAAACTATTTTTTTTATTTAATTATGTAGATAAAATTCAGAACAAATTTTCATCAAACAAAATAGGAAAAGAAACTAACCGTATGAGTAAGGTGATATAAAAAGCTCAAGTATTAACAAATATTAATTAGTTGTTAAGGATACGGCCTAAAACAAATGTCAGATTTATGTAAATTTTATTTAAGGTTACATAGTTAAAAATAGTTTGCAAATACAATCTTTATGTAAACACAATTAAACTTTTATTTGAAATTTTAGCCCACAATTGATTTTATAAATACAAACAACATGTTTGTTTCTTGAATTTATTTCAATTAAATAGCCGACAAACACAATTATTGAAATTCAAAGCAAATTTTAACAAATAAGGCTTTTGACGTGATTGTTAAATTTTTTAAATTAAATAGTTTGTCATATCAACAAATGAGTTTGTTGAAATTTAAAACAAATTTCTACAATCGAATTTGTTGATTTTTATTAATTTTTGAATTCAAACCTCTCTTAAAAAAAATTCATATTTTATCAAATTTTTTTACAGTTATATTAATTTCAGTCATAAAAAAATACAATTTCAATAAAATCAACAGCAAAGTCGATTTTAGAATTTTTTTTGCGACAGCAAAGTCGAATATTTACAAATATGCTTATGTACGAATATGTCTGAAAAAAAAATATAACACCCTACTTTGTTATCAACATGTTGGACTTAAAAATTAATATGAAATATTTTTGAACTCAACCGCTGTTTTCATAAAGCGAACGGAATTATACCTGTAGAGGAATTGTGCGTATTTTTTTTTTATTACAATAACGAAATACACGCATTCAGATGGAATTATTCCGCTCGTTTTATAAAAACAGTGGGTGAGTAATAGTATCGCTTAAAAAAAATGTTCAAAAAGCACACTATTATTTCGAACTTTTAATTTGATTTAATTTTAATTTGAATCCAAAATTTTATCCATAAAACAATGTTTTATTTTTGGCCGAATTCTACCACTGTGCACTATCAAACGTCATAAGAAAACCTTTCCGGAAAGGGTTCCAAGTATCAAATTTTTGAAAAAATAAAGATCAATGTTTATTCGTATTGTTCCTTCGTGGTTTTTGCATTATTCGGTACAAAATTTTTAAAAGAATCTTACCAAAATGGAAAGTAGAACTCGCCCTAACTAATGGACTAAGTTTTTTGCGCCTGCGCCGGCTGGAAAGCCAAAATTTTGACGTGTAAAATTTCAAGACCACAAAAAAATCCGAAAAAAGGAAAATATTCATAAAACCCTATTTTTTGTTTATATCGAAAACTTTCAACTAAGAACTCGATTATTATATAACATACCAGTTGGAAAACTGGCCTAACAGATAATAGTCCGGAACACTGATCCATTTTATACCTGAATATTTTTTACTTATTTTGTCATATTTTTAACATCTGAAACCGCGGTTTTTCAAGTCCTAAAACCGAAAACCGACAAAAATAAGTTGGTTTTTAATAAATACTTTAACCGCTTAAAATAATTAATTAAATTGCATACCAGGGTACAATTAGCATCCGAAAAGGCTCATAACAGTCCTAAGACCTTATTAAATCATAGCTACATAAAAGACTCCGAATTATGAGCATTATTAGAAAATTTTGAATTTTCTGAGCCATTATGAGTCATTTATGAATTATTTTTGAGACATTTGTGAGCAATGAAAACATTTTTTAAACATTTTGAATATACCCAAAGTTTGAGCACCCCGAAATTTATCATATTTTAGAGTCCTTTTTCAGTCATAATTTCTGAGCTCTCAGATAAACGTTAGCTGGGATATTATTGAATTTCGAAAATGGCTCAGCTCCTATTTTACAAAATTCCATTTTCTACATTAAATATTACTTTAAAGAATTTTTTGTAATTACGGATTACACAAACTGAGTCTTATAATTTTATAAAAAACATATTTAAAACAATTCCATTAATGCCACAAGAAAACCGAAAAATAACCGAAACCGCGGTTTTCATAATTTTTAAAAACCGAAACCGCGATTTTCAAATTTTTCGGTTTTTAGCAAACTCTATGTTTTATTTATACACTTTCTTTTTTTATTTCATTTTAGGTAAGTTCTAACAAAAGATTCGGTTCTTATGGAAATATGGTAAAACTGAAATCTATAAGGTATTTTTCAATATTAAAACAATAAATTATAGTTGAACTTAAACATAAAACTTAACAGTAACCTAAAAACATAAATTTTTTTTCAAACACTCAACGCCAAGGCATTCAATTAATTAATTTTAAATTAATTAAATTTTCATTCAATTCTAAATTTTAAGCGTAAATTAAAAAAAATTGCATGTCATTGCCACATAAAGAATATATTTTTTTAAGTAATTTACATTCTTCAGATAAAATAAATTTTAAAAACCACTTATAATTATTTATAAAATTTTAATTTATACCATTTAGTTGCACTTTGTCAAGACAAAATACAAAACAAAAAACGCAAAACTTAATCTTATTAATATCTATTAAATTATTATTTTAAACGAAAATATAAACCAAAACCGGTTAAGTATTTAAATTATATTGTTTTCCAATTTAATATTTATAAAATGAAAATAAATATGCAACAAGTATCTAAAAGTCATTTAGAATCAGGAAGCATAGTTTTATATGCACTTTTTTGTAGAATTTTAACACGTCTGAAAATTTAAATTTGCAATATTAATTTCCAATAAACTATGAGAACCACAACAATTAGCCAAGTTATTATTAAATGTTATAAATGATTGGGGTTTTATTTATTTAATATTTAAACTATTAGACAGTTTTCAAAAAAAATTCAACTAATAGCATTTAATAATTCAATTTTACAAAACCGGTTTAGAATATATTGTATTATACACACACAAAAATTAGTTGAAACGAAAAATAATAGAACCTGACAATTAAAACTAATTTAAATAATCCAGTTTGTTTTTAATTAACAATTTTTTAGTTTATAAAAGTGAATTTGTTGTTTATTTTGTTATAATTCCCCATTTTGTAAAATGAACAAATTGTAGAGGATAGTGTTGAGAGAGTAGTAAATCGAATAATTGAAAACAAATTTCGATAAATTTGTTTACAATAACAAGATTTTTTTTTTAATAATGATCACGTTTACTAGTTACGCAACTGCTACTAATCTGTTACTAAACGAACTGGTGAAAGATATGATTACTTAGCGCTAAGTCAACATATCGTATCGGAAAAGAATATTTTTTGTCGTAAAATTTATTCAACGGGCTAACCATTACATCACAGCGCCCACAATTTCAATTTGAAATCATGAAATCAATACGATAAAAATGATTGAAATCAATTCATATACTAACTGATTGCAATCAAATGTTTTTCCAATCGTAATTCCAATCAAAATTAAATCAGAATCCAAATCTTCGTCAATCACTAAAATCTGGTGGTTTCCATGGTGTATTTTCTTATTATATGTAAATTCTTATTATCTTAGTGTTTTAATTTCTATTAACAAATAAATGGAAACAATGGATCACCCCGTGATAGTTTCATAAAAATTGATTTCTGGGAATATCGCTATCGGACCTACTTCATGTGAATAATGGGAGCATGTACATTAATCCAAAACTTGTAAAAATTTTGTCCGTTTAGCTCTATCTGGAACAAAATTTTTGCTGCTATGGAGTATTAACACACCCCAATAATATAAAAGCTTCCGATTGATCCATTTCTATAAAACAGTCACCGTAACTGTTTAATAAAAATTGATTCCTGGGAATGGCTAGCTTCCAAGTGTATATTATTTCGATGGACTTTCACTATAGTTGTGATATCAGGAGAATTGATTGAAATCGCATGATTTCAACAAAAATTTTATTGCAATCGAATTGATTGCAATTCAATTAATTGCATTCAATGATTTCTAAAAAATTATTTCAAAATGATTGCAGTCGTAAAGTGTTGCAATTTTGACAAGATTTTATTTTGAATTCTGAAATCATTTTAAAATCAAAGAATGAAATCAGTTTGTTTGAAATCACTTTGATTACAATCAAAATTGATTGCAGTTTTTTACAGCTCTGTGCCATATATTGATCGGTATGAATATATATTTATATGTACCACTTTTTGTTACATATGCTATGAAATTTTTAATGCAGCGTCGTAGATAATAAAAATGGTTTTATCGGAAAACACAGAGATATATAATATAGAGATGCAACATCGCTAGTTTTTTAAACAAACTGTAGATGTCGCTAGCATGTGGGAAATTTTGTCAAGGGAGGATTTTTTTATGTCAAATGAGGTTTTACAGAGTTTTAGATAAGGGGAATTGGGCCCAAATTAGGGATTTCGACTTCGTTTTGGGGACAGATTAAAAAATTTATAAATATTAAAAGATTTAGTTTGAGGCCCAAAATAAGAAGAATTTTGATATAAATTATATGCGTATTAGTTCAAATTAAAGTCGATCAAATTAGGTCTGTTAAAGAATTTCAAAATTTCTACAAAATATTTGAATTATTGAAGAAATGTTCTCCAAATATTTATAATCTTGAAGTAACAAAAGCAACCAACTCAATAATTAATCAAAAAATGTTGTATTTTCCAAACACTTAAATTGTTACATGCAAAGGACTCATAAAAAATAAATTTTGTGTAGGCTCATAAAGTACCAGGGGTTTTCAATTAACCTCTTATGTACCTTCTAAATCGTGTAAACTCGACTTATGCAAACTTAATGTTCAAAAGAGTTTACGAGCCCTACTACTTACACCTACTAGATTTTCACTTAACCCAAAACTATTAGTTTTTGAAAACTACTCGTATTTACTTGTCAAATTCCATACAAATATTAGAACAAAAAGATTTTTCACCATAATGAACTTCGTGTGAAAATTGTGTAGAATTTTTTCTCTCTAAAATTTAATATACGACTTTTATTTTGAAACGGTGACATTTCAGCTTAATTGTGATTTGTCTTTCGTATAATATGTTTTTTTTAGTTTCACAATTTTAACAAAGATATGAGGCCTTTAAAGTTCGAGTGAAAACGTAAATATTTCTTCGTAAAATATTCAATTTTATTTAATTTGCTCACTGAACTTAAGAGCGATGCTAACTTAGCTCCTATTTTTTTTCTTTTGAGTTTTTATTTAAATTAAAATGAATGGGGTATAACATTGGGGATTTAAACATTTAAAATAGGAATAAGCTAAAACTTTTCGGGCAACACTGCTCCCCAATAAAATCAAACAGTATTGCCAGAAAAAACAAAACAGCAGTCAGCGCCATCTGTTGCATTAAAAACCGGTATTGCCATTCATCAGGACCATGTGAGACCCCTGGGAAAACATATAAAGTTTTATATAGCTAATTGTTACTTTTTTTCTAAGTTGTTTTTGCATAGAAAAAAAAGAATGGCGTTTTTTTTCTTTTTTATTTCAATTTCTCCGGCCCTTTTCCTCCATAGCAAAAACAGCTGCATTTATAGGAAATCCGACTTTACCATTCGATTCTACAACAAAATTTAATATATTTTTTTTCCATTTTCAAAATACACCAGATAGCCATTAGAGTGGTTCGAAAATTCACTTTTTTCAAAAATTTATAAAAAGTTACTTTATTATTACACACAATGAAAATGTATTTCCGACTGTTAAAAAGCTATTAGCTAATCAAATTTGGATTTTTTTTTTTTAATTCAATGAAAAAGTATTTGAGCTAATTAAAATGCAGCTGTCAATACTCGCTGCCGCAATTTAATTTGTAAGTTTTGTAATGTTTATAACAAAGATTTTTTTTATTATAAATAATAATTAATTCATGCCACTTATAAATATCTATTGCGGATATTGCTATAGCATTTAAATTATCCTTATTTTTCAATAAACACGAATTGTTCAACAGCGAAATTCGACCAACTAGTTGCTTCGTGTAAATGCTTGTAGATTTAATATTGTTAGCATTATAATATATCGAAAATGTTTGGAGCATTTTCGTTTGCTCAAAATTCTTTTTCATTAGTTTATTACAATTTGTTTTCCTATTTGATTTCTTAATAACTTTTTAATGGGTCGCGATATATCAACAATTTTTGTACCAATGTTCTCAGCAGGGAATACATTTTCATTGTGTGTAATAATAAAGTAACTTTTTTGAAATTTTTGAAAAAAGTGGATTTTCGAACCATTCTAATGGCTACCTGGTGTATTTTGAAAATGCAAAACAAAAGTTTTTTATATTAAATTTTGTTGTAGAATCGAATGGTGAAGTCAGATTTCCCAGAAATGCAGCCGTTTTTGCTCTGCAGAAAATGGGTCTCCAAATCAGCGTTTTTGGCCGACTTGGCCGGAGTTGAAATAAAAATATAAAAAAAACGCCATTGTTTTTTTTGATGCAAAAACTTAAAAAAAAAAATTATGATATCCCAAAATCAAAGAAATTTTATATATTTTTGACGAACTCTAATATTTATATATGATTTAAAAATATAAAATGCTTGCTCGAGTAAAAAAGTTCATATATTTATATATGTATGTAAAGCGCATAGTTCGGGCACATAGCCAAAAACTATGCTGTATATTAGCCAAAAATGTCTTCATACTACGCGCTAGACCTAGAAAGAGTTTGAGGACAGTCCCCAAACTAACCAAATGTCTTCATACTAAACTTTTGATCGAAAAAATGTCCCCGTAGTATGCGCTGTGCATACATATAACAATACATTTTCTAATACAAAACGAGTAAAAACGTTAAAGTCGGACATGCCGCTATATAATACCCTACAGCAATCTGATTAAATTCGAATGGGTTAAAATGGACTTGCGTCAAAATTTTCTATAAAATGATAAAAGAAGAAAAACTCGGGAATATAGCCCATATGGGCGATAGGCGCTGACTCACATGATCCTTGGGATCATGTGAGTCAGCGAACCAAATTTCATTGAAATATATTCGTATTTGCGACCTGCAGCGTGTAAACAAGCCAATTTTGGGGGGGAAGCCTTATATGGGCAATAGGTCTAAACATGGACCGATTTTAACAAAAATCAATAAATCAAATATCTCTTATTACAATTTACGGATTTTTTTAACTAATTTTCGCTACTGATACCAGCAAAACATTTTACTAATTTTTCAAAACCGAGTGCTAAATTTAGCAGAAAAATATACTAATTTAAAAAATTTTATATACAAAAATTCATTGATTTTTTACAATTCTTCTTTAGTTTATATTTGTTATATATGAGGCATATGTATGTAGCTATATATAGGTCTATATATAATTGGATATTGTAATATGTTGCACTATATGTTGTGCACAGGGACGTAACAGTTATAACTTTTATTCAAAAAAGTGATTGTTTTACAATTATTTCTTGTTTGAGTATTTTTAATTTTCTGTTTATTTGCTCTATTTGATTTTTATTTTTAATTCAAACAAAAACAATCCAAACACGATTTTTATTTTTTCAAAAATAATAAAAGTTATTTTGTAATTTTTTTTCTTTATCAAAAAATAACAATTAAGAATATAAATCAAAAGCCATAGAACCAATGACTTCACCAATTATAATATCCTGATGATGTCAACTAGTGTTAATAAAAGATTGAACAGTGATTTAAAGTGAGTAAATATGTATATTCCAGCAACTTCCGGCATTCCATTTAGCTCAATTTTTAATTTTTATTTTATTATCAAATAAAAAAGTTATTGATTAATTTTTTCAAAAAAATCATTCTGTAACTTTTATAAAAAGTTTTAAAATAAAAATCAAAAAACAACAGAAATTTATAGAGTAAAATATAAAAATTGAAAAAATTAAAGTCTTTGCCGAACTTTGTGATTTTTTTGTGCAATATGATTTATAAAATATAGTGCATTATTGAAGTATTGTAATTAAATAAATTTGGGTGGTGACTTTTTTAGAAATATAACAGTTATTTTGGGTCTCTGGTTGTGCAATATATAACACCATATAGTTATATATTTAGAATATAATTTCGTAAAATTGTATATAATTATATCTTGGTACATATATTCCAATATATAATTATACAAAATTTTATATCATAATATATGATTATGTCAAAACTTTTTTACTTGGGTACATTTAAATGTTCTCATTTTTCGGATATAATTATATATAATATCAAAAGTCAAATAATTTTTTTTAGTAGGGTGATAAATTATCAAAAATATTTTCTAAGTCATTTTAGATAAAACTTTATATAATCCAGATTGCAAAACATTTTCTAATTCATTTTATATACACACATAAAGAAATAAATGTGTAAAAATAGCAGAAAAAGCCAGCAAAAATTTGTTAACAAAAATGGTACACAAAAAAACTTAAAATTAGCAATTTTTTTTTTTGCTAAATACTAGTAAAATAAGAACAGCAAAAATAAAACTGTTAAATTTACAGTTATACTTAAGTTAACTTTTAGTTATTTGAAATTGAAAGAAATTGTACTGTAAAATCTGCAGAAAATTTTGCTAAATATTAGTAGACTAAAAATAGCAAAAACAAACTGTTATGTCCACAAAATTTTTGTTGTTCAAAAATATCCAACACACATCTCGGGAATAGAACAAATCAAAGACCAGTTCAAATTGAAGTTCTCAATCGCAAATGGCGGTGGATTGGTAAAACTACGAGCAGACCACCAGCTGACATAGCTAAATCCGCCATCGATTGGACTCACTAGGAGAGAACATGAAGAAGAATTCGATCATTGCACACATGGAGGCGCCATCGTGAATGCGAAATAGTAGAAAGCGGCCTAATCTGGAGGAAAATTAAGCAAATAGCATCTAATAGAATTGAATGGAATCCTTTTGTAGTGGTCCTTTGTTCCATATACGAACCACAGGAACCACATTATATATAATTAACTATTACAACCAAATTTAAACAAACATTTAAAATTTATTTTTAAGTAGTGGGTACTACAAATTAACCGAATATTACATCACTATTAAATTGCATATTTTAAAGAATATTGCATGATTTTATAGGTATGTGTGTGCATGTGCATATAACTGAACAAGATTTTGTGAATTTGTTATTTAAGTTTTTGTATTTGTATTCAAGACTTGTTGATCTAATGCACCGACATTTTGTTTTGGCGGTCAGACACAAATGCCAAGTAACTAACCAACCCAGCCAGCCAACCAAACTGTCAGTTTAGACAGTCCACCAATCTTACGTATGCGGAATTGATTTTCAACTTTTTATATTTTAATTCAACATTAGAGATTTTATAGTATTGAGTTTAAATCTCAGTATAAAGTGTTCAATACAATTATTCATACATACATCTCAAAACTACTGACTATATATGGTGCATAACAAGGTGCTGTAAGAGGTTGGGTTAATTTAAAATATATTTTTTGCATTTAATTCTCTTTTTTCTAACTTAAAAATCAATTGCTTTCAATTTCAAGGTTTTTTCGGTTTGGAATTTATTTTTATTTTTTTTGTACAAGTTGTCGTTTGTATGTTTTGTTTAAAAAAAAAATGCAATTTTATTTGTTGTTTGTTTCGATTTTTTTTTATTAAAAATGACAGCTATTTTTTCTATACTCTTTTTTCTTGCTAAAATTTCAAAATGTTGTTAGAACATTGGTGTTTGTTGGCGTGTTAAAAGAAGGGGTTGTGGTTGTTTTTTAATATAAATAATTTTGTTTTTAGAAAAATTAGTATTTTTTTTTGTGTAAAACGGTTTGGTTGTTTTTTCCATAGTTTAGTTTTTGTGTAACTAGTTCTCTGTATTTTCTGTCTTGTTTATTTAAATAGAATATGACAATCCCAAGTTTAAACAATTGTTTTGTATGTATTTAAATGACGCAGTTTATTAATAAAAGGAATATTTCGTGACTTGATGTAAGAATATTAAGAAAAAACAAGCAACAAAAAATATGTAGATTTCTGTCAAAATGTTTTATTATTTATTATAGCATTTAAATGTCAATGTTGTACATACTCTGTATTTAACGGTTACCCTATAAGATTACTCGGTTACTTAAATCTTTGCAACAACATTCGTACCGGAAATTATTTTGACGATTATAGACTTAAAATGACATAATTCCAGAATTATAAAAATAAAAATGACCACCCGGGTAAAAATCTTAATATGGTGTCATATATAATTATATCTTATTTGATAAGTTCCCATATACAACGACATACAAATTGATCCGAAAAATGGGTCTATTTATATCAAATTAGATATAATTTGATACAGTTTGATCCGAGATTTGTGGATATCGAGGACATCAAATTATATGTAATTCGATATAAAAATTTCCGATTTTATATAATTTTGTCTGATACTAGGTATACTTTTTGTGCATACCCGCTATTAAATTGACATTGAAATTTCTATAGTTTGAACAATTTTAAAGGCCCAAATTTTATAACATACTATAAAAATTTATTTAAACGCTTTCGTCTTCTAAATCGTACGTATCATTTTTTAATATGATTTTATATGCACAAAAATCACCTGAAAATTATTTGGCTATGGAGTAATTGACTCTTAATTTGCAGATAAATAAATTTAATGTTGAACTATATATTAATTTGTATGGGATTATATAAAAAGTTACATACCCGATTAAAAGTGTTTGTATATAATAATGTATAATTTTATATACTCATATATGTTTTTGTGCACCAGTGTATTTAAACGGACATAATTATATGTATCCACATATAATTTTTTCTTTCTGAAAAAATTATAATATGATGTCATATTTAATTGGTCTTATTACATGTCGATCAGTATATAATTGCATTTACAATTAGATACGGTTAATGCAATTTTAGTACATAATCCAAAATAATATATATTTTTATATGATATTTTTCAAAAAAACACGATTTTGTTTTGGATAAAATTATATATACCTCATTCAGAGTGACACAAGAAAATTTGTCAGTCGTCTTTTGGATGTAATTTTATGTTACGTCAAACACTAGACAAATTTTCTGTCAGATTTTGTATGTAATCATATTTAGGGACTTTTAGCAAAACAATTTAAATCGACTTAAGAACATTATTCAAGATTTTTGTTGCCAATATAACTTTTGAATTCGCATATTTCTGTGTATTCCTCATATTTTCTACATCTTATACACTTAAACATGTGAAACCTCTAAAATCAGATTTTCTCGAAATTTTATTAATTTCCGTTTGACAAAAGAACTTACTTCATTTGCAGCATTAGGAGTTTTCGCTATAGTGTATTTGCCGCGCACAATATTAAAAAGAAAGTAATAAATTGTAAGATTTATTTTCTGTATTTGGCAATCACTGTTGTAAGGATAAGTTAATTCTTAAATCATTTTGACGAATCTAATTATTTCTCCTTAAGCTCTTAAATTTCTTTAAAATTTAAAACTTCCTTTTCTAAAACAAGATAAGTCGAAATGATTTACAAAATTTCAAACAATCGATTCGAAGTTTTTTTTTTCAAATTTTCTTTAGGCAGAAGGATTTATTTTTTTGGAGATAATTTTTCCAGAGAATGTTAAAAATAAAATTTGAAATGGAAAGAAATTGTTAGAAAATTTATGGCAACAGTAAAGGTGTTTGTCCTTTACTGTGAAATGTCCTTTTGTCAAAATCTAAAAAAGTTAATAGCTTTCATAAATTTTTGGGTCTGACAAACTCTCAGGTAATTACATCTATAAACATTTAGGATTTCAGTGAAATTTATAATGCATAAACCGGATAAAACAATATTTGATTTTCTATATGTTTGTACCATTTCAACTATTATTTTATATAGTGGTATAAAACTAAAACTATATTGCGCCATTATTCGGATACATTTATATCTGATATCATCAAATTATAACTGAATTGATGCAAACTTATGAAATTATATGGGCCCATTTCTCGGGTAAAATTGTATAAAGACTCATGTTAAATTACGTATGACTACATAAAGCCCCATATAAATTTTTTTTAATCGGGTATATAAAATTACAAAAATATATTTTTAGTATGACGACATATACAGTGTTATATAACTTAGAATCGAACCATATATAATCATATCGGTCACTACATACATTTTGATTAGTTTTATGTGGCTTACGTAGTTATATATGGAGTCATATTTGAGAATATCTAATAACATCAATTATCATTAGGGTTTTTCTTTTCCCAGACTTTTTCATTTCCCGGGACAGCGGGATTTTTTCTACAATTTCCCGGGATCCCGGGAATTCCCGCTCGTTAGAAAATAAATAAATCCGACCCATATTGTACTTGAAAAACTCAATTTCTATCAAAACATCGTCGGACAAAGTCCAGTTTTTGGTTGTACCCATGAGAAAATCTACTTAATATATTCTGAAAGAAGGGCTAAATATAAAATAGCCTTTTTTTCTAGATCATTTCGTTTAACAGTTTAAGTCGCGAATTAATATTAGGTAATGTATTTTTATTGAAGGCCGTTCTAATTTAATAAAAAAAACTTTAAAATATATTAACTATGTATAAGTCTCTTTTCAAACGAGAAGCGAATTGATTTAGAAAAAGTAAAAGACATGGGTATTTTTTCATCCCTTCGTTCAGGATATATTGGAATTGTTAGTGGGTGCAACTTTGTGTCGGTCGGTGAAATAAGAAATTTATTATAACGAAGTTTTAGAGAGATTTAAAATATTTTTAGTCGTTTCTTCTATGTAATTCTGGACCATGTCCTTTATTTTTTCGTTTTGTGTCTTACACAAATTTAAAATTTCAGCCCTGGTTTATGTATTACGATAAAAACCGATACTTAGGTCCAGTTTTATAGTTAGAACTAAGATCGATTTGTGCTTAAAAATGGAACCAAAAAATTTATTTTTCTAGATTTTTTGTTTCTATGTAGATTTTCAGAACTATTCGCGCAGAATTATTTTTATAAAAAAATTTAAAACTGAGTATTTTTCACAAAAATTTTTAGGCAAATTCCCCTGAATCTTAATAAAAATATACACTAAAATATTATAAAAGGTGTGTGCGAACTGGCTAAATAAAATCAAAACTAAATTCAGATTTCTAAGGCACGATTACTGAATGTTCAGTTAGCTACTAACTGAGACTTTAATTGACAGATTTGTTGTTGTTTCTCATATAAAATTTGAATTTAACTGTTGGCTAAATTTTAACTGGACATTCAGTAATATAAAATATGAAATTTTAAAAAGTTTTCAAGAGATGTTCAAAGAAATTTAAATCCCTTTTTTCAATTTGTATGTAGTTTAGAATTTAATTATCCGCCTTGTACAGGGCCTGAATAGCTTTTTAACTCCAATTGCTATTTTTTGAATAGCAATTTTTTATGCCGCAACTACTTAAAAATAAATTATTTAATTTTCATAGTTGCATTTTAAATTAACATAAAAAAAACCACCAAAAAATTTAAAAAAGTATTTGATGCATTATTTTAAAATAAATAAAATTTAAAAAATATGTTTTAAATAAAGGAACATTAATTTGAATAAAATTATTTGAAGTAAAAAATACTTATGTATATCAATTCAAAATACGAAAATATTACTAATGTTTTTAATTTTAATGCCGAGTTTTTTGTGCTATTTAGAACTGAAATACTGATGTTGAAATTTTGTATATATTTCTTTATTTGAAGGAAGATCATAATTTTAAAGAACAAGGTTTTTCCGAGGTACGAGAAATTTTGTTGGTAAACTTGATAATGGCTGATAAAATTTGTTTTCAATTTAACTAAACTAAATTCAACTGATATAAAAAAAAAAAAAAAAACTCGGCCTAAATAGTATTTTTTTTAATACTAATTCTGTTTATTGAATTTTTAATCGCATTTTTTAATTTTAAATGTATATTTTATTTAAATTAATTTAAAAAAATCAATGCTTTAAATTTAAATAAAGCTTCCAAATTTGCAATATACTAGCTAAAACTTCTGTAAAAGAATAAAAAAATCCCGGGAAATCCCGCACAAAATTCCCGGGATTGCGAGATTGAAAAAAGGGCGGGATTCCTGGGAATCCCGTCCCGGGAATTCCCGGGACATAAACCCTAATTATCATACAAAAAATTCGTTGAAAAAATAATATCAGATGTAGTTGTATATAATGATATGTGTCTTAATGTGACTCCATTCATTATCAGATATAACCCCATCACATTTTATATATGACAATATATAACTATTTTTACTCGGGCAATTAAAAAAAAATAAACTTGTATATACCCTGTTAAAAATCTATAATGCATGAACACATATGATTAATGCATGCCCATATGCGTCAATATATGATTCATATTTGTACATAGATTATTCATAAATTTGGATTAGATACGAAGGCACTACGCACCGCGACCAATATAGATAATCCCGTTAGAAGAATTTCCCCAAACGTCTCCTGTCACACAGTCTCGGACATTCACAGATAATATGCTTCGATGTCTCACTTTCCAGCTCACAAACCCTACAAACATCAGTGTCCGACCGGCCCTGTTTGGAAAGCTGGTACCTGAGCCCACAGTGTCAAGTTAAGTATTCCGTCAGGGTCCTAAGGTTTCCCCTGTCGAGCGACAATAGTCGCCTTAATACTCCGCTGGACAAGGAAATAAATTTTTTGGACTGTCTTTGGCCAGTAGAAGTTTCCCAATGCCTAGCAAACTCAGTCTCTCGCCACAGCCTGAGTTTTTTTCCCTAACATAAGGCGACATCAAAAAAAAAAATTTTTTTTGCCGACCGTAGGGGTCGCCTTTTTTAATTTTTTGTTATAGCTTTGGCATTTAAAATCGGATTTTAAAGTGTGATATATCGATTTTTTGCCTCGAGGAGACCAGTGTTTTGCTATATAGTAAAAATTCAATTAAAAAAAATTTAAAAAGGCAACCCCTACGTTCGGCAACCAATATATAAAAAAAAATTCTACTGGGTTTAGCGAAAAACTTCCTTAGCAAAAGTTTAATGATTTTTTGCGAGCTTAAATTTTCTGACATTAGGGTGGTACATTAGGGTGGTAGCAACTGAGATCTGGTGGGTAACTACTAGAACGGGATACTTGAGGTCAAAATGTCCTTAAAGCAAAACACTGGTCTCCTCGAGAGAAAAACAACGATGTATCATACTTTAAGATCCGACTGTAGATACCAAAGATATAACGAAAAATGTAAAATGGCGACCCCTACGTTCGGCATTAAAAAATAAAAAAAAATTTTTTTGAAACCTCCTTGCAAAAATAATTCATATTGGAGGGTTTACGGAGCACTTTTTTTTTTGCCTGTAAGGTAGGGGCAAGGAATTCCATGCAAATACATGTTATTTCTCGATAGTACAAAGCAAATATAGCCTAATTATTTATCCGATTCATCAAATTTAGAACAAAATGGTTTTGATTTGTAGTTGCATATTTTTGCTTATTTTGACAAAAATGCATATCTTTGCATATTTTGACTTCAAATGCTTAATTCTTATTTTTTTGCTTTTTAATGCATATTTGTGCATATTTTTTTTTTTTTTTTAAATATAAAAATTGATACGTTTTCGTATTTTATTCAATCAAAATATTTATTTTTTTTCTTCATTATTTTTAAAAATCAACTTTCTTATACCTCATTCATACTGAACCCAAAACTAGTAGTTTTCGTTTTTTTACGTTTTCAACGTCTTCTAGAAACCCCATGACATACTTAATTAATAATATGAAAAAAGATATTAATTCAAATAGTACAGAGTTACCCAGACAGAAATTGCCAACTGTACCAAAAACAAAACACTGGCAGAGCACTGATTTTATAAAAATTACAACACTTTGTTAAAATAAGATAAAGTCAGAAGGTCTCGAGCTCGATTCCGGTCACGAACATACAATTTTTTGTTTTTTTTTTTGTTTACTTTTTTATATTTTTTTTTTATAAAATGAAATTTTATTTTATTAAATTTAATTGTTTTTTATAAAATAATTTTTCTTAATGTATGTTTTGGTTTTCCTGACGTTATGCCAACGTTGGCAAGTGAGTTCTAGCACATGTTATGTCAATGTTTACATATGAGCACTTGTTATCATTCATTTATTATTTAAGCTATGTTGTACTACATGTCTCGTTGGCTTAGTGTGTAGAGCGATTGTCTGATAATCTGACAATCTGCTAGTCACAGCTCGACGATGTTTTATTTGAAATAATTATAATTAACATTTTTATTCTAAATAAATTTTTTTCCAAAAAAAAAGTTTTTTTTTTAATTTTTTAAACCATCAATTTTTTGGTATTTCCAACATCACGCCAATGTTGTTAGTGTCAACCGATATTTTGCCGACGCGTGTAAGTTAGCTACAACTGCTGTTATCATTGATCTAATTTTTTTAGCTATTAGATCCCTACGGGAAATTTTAACAAACTGTCACCGAACTGGCCCCTTTATATGAAATAGACTGGTCACTTTTACATGGCGTTGTCATAGGAGGGGGAAATTGACCCCTTGTGACATGTCACAAGACAAATCCCAGGACAGGTCCCTGAACTTTGTTTTTTATGAGAGTCCAGTAACCTATCCTAGGATTTGTTTTGTGACATGTCACAAGGGGTCAATTTCCCCCTCCTATGACAACGCCATGTAAAAGTGACCAGTCTATTTCATATAAAGGGGCCAGTTCGGTGACAGTTTGTTAAAATTCTCCCTAGGGATATTGCAAGTCTTGTTAGCTTAGTGGGTAGATATCGCGGCTGAGATTGGGAAGTTAGCGCCAACCAACGGTTGGCCGCTGTTAACAATCGGGTAACAGGACAATACTGTCAAGATTGTAAATCCCACATTCCGCCAACGCATAACCGACCATCGCCAATGGTATGCCAACATTGTGCCGATCGTTTTTTTCTGCCTGGGTAGTTTTAAATCGATTACTTTAAAGAAATATTTTAAACAAACTTAAATTTAAGATGAATGGGGAAAATGTTTAGTTGATCTCTTAAATGAATGTTCTTTAGTTTGACTCTAGATCATAAATTAATATCACTTTCTGTTTAAATTATTTTCAAATCAAAAAAAGATGATACAATTTTTACAAATAAATTACAAAGAATAAAAATTTTTTTGAAAAATTCGATAAGACCAGCAAGACAGAATACGCATTTTCGGCTTTCGCTACAAAGCCATCAACAGTATCTTTCGCCTTGAGTGGGTTAATATTTGATAATTATCTACTTATGTGACTGTTGAAAGTAAATCAAATTTGTTATCAACAACTCAACTTAGACTAACATCAACGAAATTTAACAATGCTATTTTTATCCTTTGTTATTATTACTCTTTTTTGCTTTCAACCTTAATTCTTAAGATATCTCAGCTGATTCTATTTAACTCTGTGTATGATAACCACAGATTTTTGAATTACAACGAACCGTTAAATTTAAATTTAAATGTATGTAATTAAGTAAATTATAGTCACATAAGTAGACAATTATCAAATATTAACCCACTCAAGGCGAAAGGCACTGATGATGGCTTTGTAGCGAAATCCGAAAATGCATATTCTGTCTTGCTGGTCTTATCGAATTTTTCAAAAAAAAAAATTTATTCTTTGTAATTTACTTGTAAAAATTTTATCATCTTTCTTTGATTTGAAAATAATTTAAACAGAAAGTGATATTAATTTATGATCTAGAGTCAAACTAAAGAACATTTACTTAAATTTATTATTCTGATTAAAAAAAAACTTTTAAAGTGTTTAAATTTGTTCCCTTTTTACTATGTAAATAAATATGTGCTCCAATATTTTTTTGGTAGTAGTAAAAGTAGTTTTCACATTTCATTGTTTACTTAGGTCACCATTCATATATCATATAAATTAAAATGCAATACAGATAACAGTGATAAAGTTGTTAAATGAATCCGTTGGAAAAATACGAAATTTCACACAATGAAAGACCGTGAATATTTTGGCACTTGGATTTGCAAAAAAAAATGCAGAGAATAAACCGATACGAGTACGATAGAAAATTTTTTAAAAAAATCAGTAGACAGTTAAAGTAGACAGATAAATGCAAACAACATGTACATGATGGGATATAAACTGGCTGCTGCAAAAAAATTGCACAGCATATTCAGATACAATACCATTTAAAATATGATACACATGCACACACACACACACACAAATTCAAAAAACGCCTAAAAACAGACAATATGCTTTCACATAATTTTTTTAGTAAATATCCTGCAATTTACAAAAAATCTTTTTTGTTTTTTTGTTTTTCGTTTCTTTCCTTTTTTTACTGCATTCATGCCTTTGAAACATTGCAATTTTGGCCAGAATATGCCGACTTTTATGAAAAGGGGAGTTCATTTTTTTGGCAGCTATTTCGGGTATTTTTTTTCTTCGTTGTACACAAAGGACAGACAAGACTATCATGTATGGCGTCAATTGCCCAATTCACATTTGTTGTAGGTTATTTTTATTGCATATGTGAGAGAGTATGTATGGGTGTATTGTATGGTATTTGAGTGCGAGATGCACCAGCGAATTAACGCCGTCTTTTATTTGCGTTGATGTCTTTTTTAGGGAATATTTACGAGGTTTTTTTGATGTGGGCAAATGTGTATTTAAAAAATGTATAATACCCGGAATTAAGTTGATCTGTATACAATCGAAATTTGCTTGTTATCCTCTCATGCTATAATACACAGTATTTTTTGGGCATTGTGAATATGCATTTGTGTGAGTTTACGAATTTGTGTATGAATTAGAATGGTTTTTATTTGAATGGAGAATTTTTTTTTATATTAGAATTAATCATGGAGAATTCTATTAATGCAATTGGAATTGCCAGCATATATTGATGAGTATGTTGATTGAAGGCCTTTTATATTAACGGACCATTTCTTAATATTTCCATTTGAAGTCTTAATGATGTTTTAAATTTTAAAAATAACTTTTACCCTAATACTTATATGCATGTGTTGATTGCAGGCACATGAAGATGAAACAAATGCATTTATTTTTTGCTCCAAATGCTACACGTAACACATTCACTTGCTACATGCAAGTGAATCTTTTATATGTTTTTTGTATGTTGTAGTAGTTAGCCAAATGTTACTGTTGTTGATTATGACTATCATGTGCATAAAACGATAAAGATGATGATGGTAGTGCTTTTGGGCCGCTTGTTGTTCAATTTGTAAAACAGTCTGGGAGGTTTTTATTTTACTTTTTTTTTTTGGCCACACTTGACTTTGGAAACTTTTTCTTCTTTCTTTTTTTTTGGCAAAAATCATACACACACACATAAGCTTTGTGTGTCGGCACTACCACTTGTTGCATTATGCCCTCACTTTTAAACACACACTACAACTTGTTATGCAGGCCACATATTCGTTCTTAGTTTTAAGAGGGATATTATGCTAGGAGTAAAGTTTTTATGTTTTTTTTTTATAAAGGATTTTGTTACTTGTTAGTGATGTTAAGCCTTTTTGTTTTTGATTTTTATTTTATGTTAAACCCAAAAGAAGATTGTTGTATGTGGTTCTAGAGTATGTATACAATGTGGTTGATGTTGATTACTTAAGTGCTCTAATAATCGTTTATATGGTTGCATTCATTGCATCCTAAATAAAATATTGTATAGAGAAATGGTCAATTATGTTAGTAGTTTTCAAAGTAATTTGAATACTTATTGTTTTAATCGTATTGCGGTTAAATGACCAACACTGTAGTTAAGCCAAAGGATAACACATTATTGATACAGTTAAACTAAAATCATATTAGATATTTTAAAAGTATTTAGTTTGGCTTGGAATAAGATAAGTCCCTGCTAGTTTTCTTGAACCAAAAAGATCATATTTATCATGTTTCAACATTGGCCGACGATTTAGATCTAATACTTGAATTTCTTTCTCCTTTACCACAAAAAGTATTCGTAATCATAGGCTGTATTTTATTTGTTTATTATATTACAATTACTTTTCAATCACAATTAGATGTAATTTGTATTTGAAATAAATTTCAATTATATTTAGAGCATACTTGGGACTAGTTAATTGAATGGACTAACTAATTGATTATTTAATTGGCATTACAATTGACCAATGCCAATGAAATTTTTTGGCATTACAATTGATCAATGCCAATGAAATTTTTTTCCAATTGGCATTGTTCAATGCCTAAATGACCAATTATAATTGATGAAAAAAAAGCATTTGTTTTCATGTTTCGATAAAAGAACAAATTAATAATTATTTGTCAAGTTTATATTACCAGAGGTTTACATTACCAGAGGCTGATCCATCTAGACTAACCAGTGTTAAAAGAAGAGTGAACAGCAGTACACTTGATAAAACTTGATAAAATAGCGAATATTTTTAGTGCTTATAGCTCAGAAATTTTACATTGTTGCCTTAATGTCCCTTTTTATAAAACAATAGCATAACAAGAATACCCCTAACTCGCCGTTTTTGTCATTATTTCTTTCCTAATAAAATGTAATTGTCATTTTTTCAATTAAAATTAAATGTAATTTGTAATTGAAAATTGTCAATTACAAGTATCCGTAATTCTGCAATTGCATGTGTAATTTATAACAAAATGTAATTGATAATCCCTAGGTCTGATATTTACCCTAAAAGGGCAACATTATTTAGGTGAATTTTTTAATGCTTCAAAAAAGCCCGCTTCTACAGCTAAAAAGTGGAACCGGTTGACCTACAATAAGTTCTACATCTAGTCCTTAGAGCTGATTCCCCGTCATTTATACATTATACATAAGATTGGGGGATCGGGTTAATGAACTTCTTAGCAAAATAACTGGAAGTTATGCTTTACAAACTACTTCTTTCACTGCTTCACAAGTATCCGTTAAGCCTAAACCATATAAACGCAGTGTCGACCGCAGAGCGACGTTTTGTCGATAAAGCTGGTTTTTGTATCTTCTCTATTTGTCACTGCCAAAAAATTATAAAACCTTCTAAATAAACAAGAGCTGTTTTTAAACAAAACGCAATAAGAATTTTTTAAAAATATTAAATTGTTTTCGCGAAATTCAAGAACAAAGTTTGACAACACTGCCACCTGTACTTTCACTATGTGGTTTGGGCTTCATGTAATTTTACTGGTTTTTTAGAAGTAATTCTGAACAACTTCAAAAAATCCCTTTTTTCATTGCTTTCAAAGTTTCCGTTAGTATATTTTTACGGATTTTTTAGAATTACTTCTGAATAACATCCAATAAATCTCTTAAGTATTCCATCTAAAGCATAATTGCTCTAAAAGTGATCCTAAAAAGTGATTTTGTTAATAAAAATGATGGAAAATTACTTTTTATGCGCTTATGAAAATACCCGTGTAAAAAAGTTTAGATCCGACCAGATCTTTTTGGTTCTCAATAGATATGATTGAATCTAATTAGATCCTGTACCAGATCACATCAAATATGATCAGATATGGCATATGTGATAATATCTTATGGCAAGATCTGATCAGATCTAGTGCCAAATTTGTTCAAATCTAAAGTGATCTGGACAAATGCGCCAGATCTGATCAGATCTAATTAGATCTCAAATTTGTCCCCAATTTTGAGATCTAATTAGATCTGGTAAGATCTACGAAGATCTGGCCAGATGTGCCTAGATCTGATCAGATCTAATTAGATCTCAAATTTGTCCCCAATTTTGAGATCTAATTAGATCTGGTAAGATGTGCTGAGATCTGACCAGATCTGATCTTTTTTACACGGGTAGTACTAAAAACGAAGCTGAATTGCAGTGCACCTTTTGCACTTGTTAAAATAGTACTTTTGTTGAAGAGAATAACGCACAATATCTCGCAGCAACAAAGTGGTGTTTTTATGCTAGTGAACTTTCATATCAAAGAATAGCTCGGCGGTAGAGACGTCGCAAGTTCGATACCCGGTGGCGGCAATAAAAAACTTTTGTACAAAAAAAACATCTTTTTTTCGAAGAATTTATTTTAACTTCTAGTTGGTGAAAAATACCTTTCTTTGCACTCGTTCAAAAAGTACTGAACAAATGTTGAAGTGGGAGTACTCCTCTCCTATGACAACTAAATGTTAAAATCATTAGTGCTTAATGTTAAAAAAGAAGTACATCCAGATCATCAATTGTAGTGCTTTTTCTACTGCTGCGGCAACTCTTTTTTGTTGGGTAGTTCCATGGAATCGGTTATAATGGAACTATTTGCGGAATTGATGTGGTCGACAACCGATTGTAAAAAATGTTCCTAGGAAGTTAAGCTATTGTCTATAAAACCTAATAACATCCCAAGAAATTTGTTTACAATCTCCCTACGGGAAATATTAACAAACTGCCACCGAACTGGCCCCTTTATATGAAATAAACTGGTCACTTTTACATGGCGTTGTCATAGGAGGGGGAAATTGACCCCTTGTGCCATGTCACAAGACAAATCCCAGGACAGGTCTCTGAACTTTGTTTTTTATGAGAGTTCAGTAACCTGTCCTAGGATTTGTCTTGTGACATGTCACAAGGGGTAAATTTCCCCCTCCTATGACAACGCCATGTAAAAGTGACCAGTCTATTTCATATAAAGGGGCCAGTTCGGTGACAGTTTGTTAAAATTTCCCGTAGGGCTGTTACCAACCACACAAATTCTGCAACTAGATCATTCTCAACAGATTCCATGCACCTGACTGCGGAACCAGTTCCACGAATATTATATGGAAGGTATGACTGACGGGGAATCAGTTCCAGAACTAGTTCCAGAAGTTATTCTATTGCATTACTTTATATGGAGAATTTTTTTTTGGAAAATTAAACAAAGCTCAGGCAGAATATTATTACACATCGTTTGGAATTAATAATAAGTGTGTTTTTTTACATGACATTTTTTACTAGCTTTACCATTTTTACTAGATTTACTCAATTCGAGCACAAAAAATATAGTAAAAATTAGTCAAAAATTTAACGGGAAATTTTACCAGTTTTTACTTGTAAAATTTCTTCCAGCTAAAACTAGTAATATGTTTTTTTGTTTAACAAATGATAAAATTGAACACATTTTCATGTGAACCGTTGTTAAATTAATTAACTCTTATGATTCGCATTAAAGTTTGCACTCCGCGGACGTTTTTTCCGATTATCGTACATTTTTTTTGTTCGTTTACTATTATTAGAATTTTTGTGTTCGATTACTTTTAAATATTTTGATAACTTTTTCAATATTTTTTCTCTTTTACTAGTTTTATGTAATCGTACAAACCTAATTTGACAATTTGCGCAAAATTAGGTCAAACATTTGAGCTCAAAGTTTCGGAATTTTGGCTCAAATGCAAAACCCTTTGCTTATGTCTTAGGACTAAAATTTAGTATGCTGAACACGAATATAAAAACTTTTTTGAAATTGCTCTACAAAAACAAAATTAGTCATACTAATTTAATGAAACTTTACATGAAATCCATGAAACTTAATTGGAGTTTAGCCAATAAACCTCTTTATGTAACTTTGGCAAATTTTTCATAAAATGTTATGTATGAAGCATTTCACTTAAGTTTTTAAAAGTTTGGTAACCCAGCAATTTTGTTTAGAATTGGTTACCTCGGAACTTATTCTATAGCTGATTCATTTACCAAGAACCAGTTTGCTCTATAACTGGTTTTAGAAATATTTTTCACAAATTGAAAAAAAAAATTCCTTAATTTTAAACAATTACCTTAATTTTTGCATTAAAAATACAAAAATTGTTTTTTCTGACTTTATTTTCATATATTTAGTTAGAATATTCTTCTACCTCAAGTCCAAATTCTAATATGATATTGTCATATTAGATTTCATTTGTTGTTTCAAAAAAGGGTTGATCATTTTCATGATAGACAATACAATTGTTTCGTAGACATCACTCTACTCTTCAGTTGTCCGCAATAAGAAAATGATAACTTTCTTACTCAAACCGAGACATTACATAAGGTACAATAAATCAACGGGACGAGAATTTTGTACTTTCGTATATGAACTGTCTGATTTGGTAAAACCAGCTATAAATCAACTCCTTTTTGAAAGCAACAACTACATAAAAGTACCCTTTGGGTACTATTTATGTGTATGTTCGTTGTCAATACATTTTGTAAAAACAACTAACTTTAAACTCAAAACAAAATAAATATTTAAATGAGATTTTAGCCGTGGTATGCTTATTTTAAACAATTACCTTAATTTTTGCATTAAAAATACAAAAATTGTTTTTTCGGACTTTCTATATTTTTATATATTTAGTTAGAATATTCTTCTACCTCAAGTCCAAATTCTAGTATGATATTGTCATGAAAAAACTACATTATTTCTACGAAACCAATTTTAACGCAAATTTTTCGTTGGACGTATGAAATTTTTCATAAAATTTTATGCAAAACTGCCAGGGTTTGCAGGCAATTCCGCTATAATACCGTTATCGATTCAAAACCCTTTCAAGTGACTACTGTTACCCCTAATATACCGGCACCGAAATACCCGTAATACCGTTATCCTTAAAATACCTTTACCGAAATAATTGAAATACCTTTAACCTTAAAATACCGATACCGAAATAATGTTACCCTTAAAATACCGTTATCGATATAACCTAAAATATCGTTACCCTAACGATAACCGTATTTGTTTCGGTTAATATCTATGAAAACTGCATTAGTTTCATGAAATATATCAATGGCCAAATTCCAGCAGATAAATCTCTCATTGTATTGGTTATAGGTCAAACTCCTTAGATGCAGTATAAGTTGTTCTACAATATGTTCCTGGTATTTTGCGTATTCACTGGAACATTCTATGAAAAATTTAATTTCTGTCGAGTTAAAAACTCACAAAAAAAATAGTATGCTTAAATGTCAAACTATCGACTTTCAAACAAAAACAGGAATGAAGTCTTCGCTGCTATAAATCTGTGACATTGGTGCCTATTCCTACGAAAAGTCTGTGACTTTTAGATGTGACTGTATTCCCCATGTATTTATATGTTGCAAAGTCACAATAAATTATATTTATTCAAATTTTTGTTTCAAAACTTCAAAAAAATTAAGACCTGGTATCGACACAATCATAACATTGACAAATAAAATTTTAATTTTTTGAATTTTATTGTTGTTTTGTATGAAAAGTTAAAGTCTCAGTCTTAAAAATAGTCTTATGCCGGTCACAATGAGTCACAAGTAGGAATAGGCACCATTGTCTAATATTTTTTAAATTTCGAATATACACATTGCATTAAGGCAAACAAATACGTTAAATATTATTAATCAATGTTTTTAAAATCAACCTATCAGAACAAAGTATTTAAAAATAAAATGTTCTGATTGGTTGATTTTTGAAAAATTGATCAATCATATTGAACGTGTATGCCCTACTTTATAAACATTTCTTTGTATAAATAAGCACAACGATATTTATGTAAAATATTGTATAAGTTGAATCAAATAATTGTATCCTTTTATTTGACATAAAGTGCATTTGAATTGACATAAAATATACCAAAAAGAAAACAAAAACAATAAAAATGAATTGAAATAGAAAATTCAATTTCCTGTGAAATGTCTAATGTTTCAAAATAAAATAAAAAATGAACTAAAAACGTAACGAAAATAAATAGACATTTATTGTCATTGTTATTGTTTTTTTTTTTTTGTCAGACAATGGCAACATGTTTGCAAATGTGTGTAACAACATATATTTGTTACAAAATATTAGAAACAAAAGATTCAACACACATACATACGTGCACATAAATTACAATTTATACATTTAAACGAAATCTAAATGCAACAGGCTAAAATAAAATCCTAAAAATCTATTTTAAAAATAAACTGAACAAACACACACACATACCCAGACTATGCAGTATCTGTGCAACTAAACTACAGCAACAGCAATAACAATAACAACAAAATAAAACTATTAAATCTAATATCAACAACTATTTACAATTCATTCATTCAGTAGTCATTCGTTTATTCATTCATTGAATTCGGAAATTCAATTTAGGTGAAGCAGCAACACCAACAACAACAGCTGCAGCAACAGTTGTAGAGTATGTTGTTATTTTAATACCCAACTTACATTTAACACCATACAAACACACACACACACATAGCACTAGGCAGACATTTTTCATACACACACGTACACAAAGTATTGGACAGACTGGGAGTTTGGTATGGAATATTGACTGCATGCAGTATCTAACATTGCTACAAAACTAAACAATACTCCATCATCTAAACAAACTAATGGGATGTATAGATTTAATTTAACCCTATAACTGTCAATGTCTATTTTAAATACATAATTTCTCTGTGATTCTACAAACATTAAAATTTTAAATACTACGGCATTTGCTGTGCAAACAAAACATGGTACTGTGATAAACTGATCTGGCTCCAAAATTGTACCAAGAAATTGTTATTTTTCTACTTTTGTGGATCCATTTCCTGGAGTGGGTTTCGGTCTTACAATCTGCGTTCACAAAATGCAGCTCACTTAACTACTGAATTTTTTGATACAGCTCGCTTTCGGCATTACCATAAGCAGAGCTTTAAAAACAAAGTTCGGTAATTCAGTTTTTAAATCTGATTTAATTTTCAATGAATCGATTCGCAAAGTTCTATGTATTGATTGAATAATTTCAATATAACATAATAATCAATATAGAGTTCAAATAATGAATTTGAATTTTGTTGATTCTTTTTGTTGAAGCGATTTAATTCAGTTTTATCAATTTATTTCAACTAAAAATGGTTCATTTGACTTATTCTGCCCGAATATTTCAATCGAATAATAAATAATTGAATTAATATAAATTAGATTAAATCATTTTCTCACTTTTTTCAAAATTAAATAATTGATTTAAGGGGATTCTGAAAATAAACACTATAAACAATTTCACTGGAAATCAAGTTCAATTTCAGCCCTGTTTTCAAGGTTTGAATACAACTTTTATTACACTCTATTTCAATATCATACTCCAGCAAAAGGGAAACAATAATTCAAGTTTGAAATATTTTTGTTATATATACAAATGCCAGAATTTGAAATCTACTTTACTTCAACCAAAATTTAAAGCACATGAATTTTTAAAACCTATGTGCTTATTGGGCACAAATATTTATGCAAATTGTTTCAAAAAAGAATTTTCTTTTTGAAGCTCTGCCCCTATTAAAACAAAAAACAAAAATGTTAACACATGAAACACAGGGTTGGCGGATAATACCCCTAAAATACCGTTATCGATTCAAAACCATTTCAACTGAATACTGCTACCCATAAAATACCGTTACCAAAACTAACAAAATCCCGTTACACCTAAAATATCGTTACCGAAGTAACTGATATACCGTTATCCTTAAAATACTGTAGGCGAAATATAGAAATATCCATACCCTTAAAATATCATTGCCTAAATAAATAATTATTTAGGCAATGGTATTTTAATGCTATGCTTTTAGTAATTGCACGTAGTTATTTTACGCAAATTAAGCAATGATATAACTGTCTACCATTACGAAATAACTGAAATACCGTTAACCATAAAATACCGACACCGAAATTAATAAAAAGTGTTTCCACTAAAATGTCGTTTCCGAAATAATGTAAAATGGCGTTACCTTTACCGATAACCGAATCATTTCGTCGTCATGGTAAATTATTAATTGAAATTCGCAACACATTAATTGAAACTCACAATCTATTTATTGATATTCAGAAAACATTCATGGAAATTAAGAAGTCCTCAACTGAAAATGAGAGACCTTCATAGGAATTTCATAATTTCATAATTTCATTTGGTGTTTTCTGAATTTCAAATGGAAATTTTGAATTTCAATTGATATTTTCTGAATTTTAAATAGAAATTTTAAATTTTAGTTTATATTTTATATTTTCAGAATTTCAGTTGCGAAAGGATTTCTTTACGATCTAATATCAAACCACAATAGTAATACATATATATTGTTATTCAGTAAAGCAGCAATTGTAATTCAGAAAAAAAATTGAATTCTAAAAATTGGCGCTGAAGCGAAAAGTTGTAGAATTAAATATTGAAATTAAAAAGCAATATTAAAAAAAAAACACTAGCAGAAAAGTTATGGGCGCTGTGGTGTAATAGTTAGCGCGTTGGACTGCTACACGTGAGGTTGCGGGTTCGAGCCCCAACCAAGGCAACATCAATTTATGAAAAATAGTAATATCTATGAGCTTTTCTATCCCTCATACATATCGCAGCGTCCTCCTTCGGTGTTCCCATAGCACTAACCCCACCGAAGTAAAATAATATAACAGGGCTATGAACTAAAAAGCTTCAACAAAGTTCGCCAACTCACCGTCAGATGGCGCGCAACAACTGTTCTAAAATTCAATATCTCGCGCAATTACAGTGTTGCCATATTTGAAGCCCTTCATCTTTCACCATCTTTCACTTCTTCCCTATCCTCTTTCCAAACGAAGCAACACGTTAATTAATAGGAAAAATTTCCTGAGTGTAGTAAAAAAAAAATATGATGCCAATAAAATATCTTAAAAGTAGATTTTGTAATAGTTTTTTCGCTCTCCTGAAAATCTATTAAAAAACACATGTGACATTTTGCAGGCCGGTCGACGAAATATTCTTTTTTTCTCTACTGCACATTAAAGGGTTAAATAACAACAAAACCTGTACTATATTATAATGTCTGCATAAGCAATGGAAGATTTAGTTGTTGTTAGTATTTTTTATTATTATTGTTGTTTTTGCTGCTGTTGTTATTTTATTTGGGAGTTATATGCATGCCGCCTCTAATAGACAATATCCCTACAAAATGCCTGTTGCACAATCTGTTGCTGAATACAACTCTATACCGACAGAGAGATATACAACTAAATTTCTATTTACTAGAAAATTCATTTGAAATTTTTAGATACACAAAAATATATACACTCGTGCATACATATACATTCACATTTATATAAAATTCATTCATAAAATTTATTATTTTTTTGTGTTGCTACTGTGGTTGTTGTTGTATGCAACAGCAATAGTAGTTTGAAGTTGATATTCAACTCGTACAATGGTTTATACAGCAATTGTTGCAGCAAGTGCTGATATCAAATATTTGATCATGGGATGCTAGAAAGATTAGATTTGGAAAAAAGTTTTTTCCTATTTATACCCTACACCACTGTGTGAGACAGTGTAAACTGAGTTTGCGCTAATGTCCTTCAGTCAGTCCGTACGTTTGTCCATGTAGAATGAACGAGGTTTGCAATTTTTATAATTGGACGAAATTTGCTGCGTACGTTTGCATTACCCCAAGGACAAACCCCATTGAAAATGGTTAAAATCAATCCATGTTTAGACCTAGTGTCCTATTTGAGCTTGCACGTATTGCATTTTTTCTTAAAGAGAAGCACTGTTCAGGAAATATTTCTTATAAGTGTTAATGTGTCTCTTTTATTGAAAAGGTGATGCAGGAGGGATGAAGGTGGTGGAAGGACTTCAAATATGGCAACTTGTAATTGTACGACATGTTAAATTTTAGAACAGTTGTTGCGCGCCATCTGATGGAAAGTTGGCGAATTTGTCGAAGCTGTTTAGGTCATCAACAGAAATCGCATACATATTATTTTCATATGTTGACGTTGTCGTCGCTGGCACTCACAGATCAATGCAATAACGAACCTCACAACGTTGTTAACCAATCGGGTCCACATTTGTGGCAGTTCCGCCCTAAAAAAAATACCATTTCGGCTTCAAGAATTTATGCGCAGATAGAATCTTTCTGTGCGACTAGATCAACCATTTTCACTAGTCCCTGGGGCAAAACATACCGAACTTCGTTTAATTACATACAGTATTTCGACTTGTAATTTGATTAAAAAAGTTAGATTGATTCAGAATCGCTTTTTGAGTCGATTTAGCGATGCCCGGCAGTCTCTTCATGTAAAATTAATTAATTAATTTATACATAGGTCGCAATACCGTAGATAATTGGACGATATTAGGTATATAAGTTTATAGTATACCAGGGACAAACTGTATTGAAAATGGTTAAAATCGGTCCATTTTTTGACCTATTCGCCATAAAAAGATCATGTTTGTGGTTAAATGGTATTACCAAACCAAAGCGATTTTAGGCTTTAGGAGATTTCTTCCACGTAATCAATGTAAGCAATTTTATTCATTAGTAAGTTAGTGAATATTAAAACTGGATCAAATTTTATGCAAAATTTCTTTAAGCTCAAATTAGTTTAGAAGTAAAGTGCGACGAAATGAGGTATCGTGAAGTAGAAATCTATTTTCAATAGATTTTTCTACGTCAAATCTACTTCCAAACTAAAGAGTTGTGTATAATATCAACACTCAAAAGTAAACAGCTGACACGATACTTTACGATACTACCAGACTAATGAAGCTTTTACCCTTCCGCGGATTTTTCAATCAGTTAGGCCAATTAGTCGACCCATAACTTATAGACCAACTTTTGGTCTCATTGCCTTGCTAGAAAGACTAAATTTTGACATAAAAAATTTCAAGACCCCATAGAAAACGGTAAACCCCAAAACAAATCGGATATTGGAGAAATCAAGATTTAAACTTTTTAAATACCGTTTAATATGTAGAATTATACCCCATTCTATAGGGTATAGGGTATAGGGTATAGGGTATAATGACTTTAAGCGGATTTCTGTTACTAACAAAAATATTTGACCCACTTTTATAAACCTATTATTATAGACTTCGCTATATTTATTGCACCGTTAATTGAAATTCCCTTGCCGGAGAAAAGATATATTTGCAATATGATCACGGCTGCAAAACTATTTATGGTCCCTACTCCCATACATGGTTGATAAATTGTTATCTACAAAATTGTTATTACTTTTAAGCTTAATTTAGTTAAATGCAAACAGCAGTGTATCCTGTTATAATATCAGAAATATTTGCTAACAAAAATTGTAAACTGCTGTTTTCAAAAAGCTCGATTTTTATTAACATTTAAAAAAAAATCTAAAAAAACTTCGAAAATTTTAAATTTTTTATTGATTTTTTAGGCTAGTAATTATTTAGCAAATTTTTTTGCTGATTTTAGCAGGTTAATTTTTTATTTTCTATTAACAAAAATTTAACTCAAATATAACTAAAATTCTGTGTATTTAATGGATTTATTTTTGCTTTTCCTATCTTACTAATATATAGCAAAACCAATATGCTAATTTAGCAGTTTTTTTCTGCAGCATCAATTTTAACTAATTTTTAGTAGAAGTAGTCAAATAAAATAATACATGTTAAACAAAAAATATAAAAAGTAGAAAAACAATTTATTGGTATTCATTTTCTTAGTGCCATTGTTTGTGGAATCCGATATACCAAAGAAATCCGGAAGAAATGTGAATTATTAAGCAAACCTCAAATATAATTATTGTTTATTATGCATTAAAGCGTTTATTGTTTTAATTAAGTAAAAAGGGATAAAAAAGTGTTTTTTATAATTTTTGTACTCATGTAGAAAGAATATTGTTCAATAGCGTCTATAAAAAGTGAGATACACTACCATAATATGTTCACTTCAAAAATATTATAATCTTTAGAAATATATTGTGATCATTAGAAACATGTTATGATGATCACTTTAGATGCATTGTGAAATTGTACTTTTAGCAATATTTCTTTGCACGCTGATATCGTATGTTTCAATAGGTTATTTTTATTTATATGTAAGTGATAACTAAAATTAATTTCAATTATTTAAATTTGTAAATTATAAATAGCATTGTAACTCAGCTTCAAGAGAATGCTGGCAAAATACTATGGGGATCATAGTATGATATGCAGGACTATAATATAATAATATTGGGATCATTTTAGAATCATAATGTGATAGTTTAAGGATCATATTATGTATAAAAAAGGTATTTCATAATATTATTGTCGCAATCATATACTTAAAAATATATGATGCTCTTCAAATATGGTCCTCCCAACCATGTTTTTTCTTTGCATATGGTGTGGGGCTTCACATAATCGGCATGCCCGACTTTAACCCTTTAACTTGTTTGAAATTGATTTTATGATTAATTTTGAGAAGAGCATAAACGTATCGTTTATATGGTACACTGATAGAATTTTCGTTCATACTATTAATGAATCGATTTCATTAATCTGAATTCACTGATTTAATGAAAAAATTTCATTGAATTAATGAAAAATTCATTAATTTAATGAATTTTTTCATTATATATTTTCAATTAACCCGTAAGATATGCTATAATTTTTATAAGGGTTTTGAATTTGCTAATTACTAAAATAGATATATGTTCCAGTGATGAACGCTAGGGTTGCAAACTGAAATTATTTAAATATAAAAGTCCAAATAATGACATCATTTTGTTTTGGCTATTTAGATCAATCGGTAACGCGATAATGTTTACATTCTGGTGATAGCGGGTTCAAGTCGACTTCAGGGAGATGTCAAAAAAAAGAAATATATGTACAAATAAAAATTAATAAAATAAAAATAAATAAAAAGTAACGGAAAAAAAAATATTTTTTTCAATTAGTTTTCATTTAATGAATACGTTTCATTAATCTAATGAACGCGTTCTTTGGGGACTTTTCAATAAAAAAAATCATCGGATTAAATAACAAATTCATTAATACTATGCACAAAATTCTATCAGTGTAGTATTTAAAAAAAAAATCTTAAAACACTATCGCCTTTGTACCCATTTTTTTTAACTGAAGTTTGAGAATGGACCATTAAAAACAGTGCTGCTTTATTCATGCCGATTATTTCGTATTTTCTAGGACAGTTTTCTTTAAACACGATTCTAGAGCAAGTTGTAGAACTAGTTACGTGACCGTATCCGGTGGTAAAAGAACTAGTTTCGTAATGGATTTCCGGGTAACTGGTTCTCAAAAATTTTACTGGAATGTAAAGAAAAAAAATTTTCGAAATCTTTACCAACTTATTTTATTATTATTTTCTGCAGCCCATTCACAATAGAAATTAACTTTCTCCCCCATTTAATATTTTTCCAATAAAATTCCTTGAGAAGAATACAAAATAAGATGACATAATACCAACCATAAAATTTTAGAGCTCTCTTCATGCCTTTTTAGAGAAATAATTTAATGCAATACCAGAAAATTTACAAAAAGTTTTATTTTTTGGCAGACAGCCGAAGCTGTAGATGGTTTGTAGTAATATTGTTATGTGTGTATATTTTTATGCTAAAATCCCCATCATTGTCATAATTATCTGTAAAGAACTATCTAAACATAATGATGTTGAAGCAACAAGTGGCAAACAAAACTATTGCACAACTATATAAGTAACTCCAAATTGAAACTAAACAACCATAAACAATGCAATGCGAACTGTGGTTTCTTATACCCTACACCAGACTGATGTGTTATAAGTTTTTGCTTTTATTTGTAACTATCCAGGTTATAGGATACCGATCTAATCAGAATCATATTCTTAGTCGATTAAAATCCGTTCGTCCGGGTGTAAACTTTGAAATCGAATATTAGGGTTCGTCAAAAAAAAAAAAAATTTTTTGATTTTCGGAAATCATCACTTTTTTTAAGTTTTTGCATAGAAAAATAGAATGACGTTTTTTTTTCTTTTTTATTTCAACTCCTTCCACTGGCGTAAGTCGCCCGAAAACGCTGATTTGGAGACCCGTTTTCTGCCGAGCAAAAACAGCTGCATTTCTGGGAATCTGACTTACCATTCGATTCGACAGCAAAAATTAATATAAAAAACATTTTTTTTGCGTTTTCTGAATACAGCAGATAGTCATTAGAGTGGTCCAAAAATCCACTGTTTTCAAAAATTTCAAAAAAGTTACTTTTTTATTAAACACAATGAAAATGTATTCCTTGTTGAGAATATTGTTACAAAAATTTTTGATATACCGCGACCCGTTAAAAAGTTATTTAGTAATCAAATATGGTTAGTAAAAAAAAATTGTGGTAATAAACATTACAAAACTTACAAATTATTTTGTCATTACTAAAAAATAAATTTATAATGCGGCAGCAAGTATTGAAAGCTGCATTTTAGTTAGCTCAAATGATTTTTCATTGAATTTAAAAAAAATCCAAATTTGATTAGCTAATAACTTTTTAACGGTTCGCGGTATATTTACAATTTTTATACCCATGTACTCCACCGGAAATACGTTTTCATTGTATGTAATAAAACAATTACTTTTTAGAAGTTTTTCAAAAACAGCGGAAGTTTTTCGAACCACTCTAATGGCTATCTGGTGTATTTTGAAAATGCAAAAAATAGTTTTGTGTGTTAAATTTTGTTGTGGAATCGAATGGTAAAATCAGATTTCCTATAAATGCAGCTGTTTTTGCTCTGGAGGAAAAGGGTCTTAAAATTAGCGTTTTTGGCCGACTTGCGCCAGTGGAAGGAGCTGAAATAAAAAAGAAAAATAAACGCCATTCTTCTTTTCTATGCAAAAACTTTAAAAAAAGTGATCATATCCGAAAATCAAATTTTTGTGACGAACTCTAATAAATAAATTTTTGATAAAATTAAAACAAATTTTTACCGGTTTTACTGTTAAATTGGTAAGAACCGAAGTATAAAATAATATTCTGAATTTTTGGAAACTCACCAACATCGCATTTTTTTAAAAAAAACTCGCACATTTTCTTAAAAAACTTAAAATAAAAAAATATTTTCTTTATAAGTGGGTCTAGGTCCTATATTTTTTGGTGTTACAAACATAAGCACAAACTTATTATACCCTCTCCACGCAGTGGTGCAGGGATATAATAAGTTCTCTTCAATGAAAGGGAATTTTTTGGAAGATTCCCATGGTTTCTCTCTAAAATCCAGTTTGTGGGACATTTGAGCACCAATTCTGAATAAGTACGAAATTAACCCTTAAACACATTTTAAGTTTTTACTCATTACTGGCACTTAAGTTAAGTTTTCAATGCTGATGTTTTCAAAGACTTATATTAGAATTTCATGACAAATATTTTTGCGGAACATTTTATCCCTCTAACTCTTCAACTTACGGGTCGTTTTTGTACGTTTTAAAAAGGCGCCAAAAATGTTCCTTTAATTGAAGAGATAGAAGGTTAAAATGTTCCACAAAAATATTCCTCGTAGTGTTTTACATAAGTTCGCTGAACATACCCTATGCCTAAAATGGAGGATTCACATGGTTTTCTATTTGAATCCTATTTAATTTTTTTTTGTTTCAGAAAAATCATTTAAGCGTTTAAAACCAATTTTTTGTGAAAGGCATTTTTATACCCTACACCACTATGTGGTCAGGGTATTATAAGTTTGTGCTGATGTTTGCAACACCAAAAAATATTGGTCCTAGACCCACCTTATAGTATACCGATCTGATCAGAATTTTTTTTATTTCGATTTAACGATGTCCGTCTGTCCGTCCGTCCGTCCGTTTGTCTGTCCATGCATTCTTGTGCGCAATCTACAGGTCGCAAACATTAAGATATTTTGATGAAATTTGGTACATCGACCTATGTCAGCCCAAGAAAGAAGCCTATTGATTTTGGTTAACACGGGTCCATGTTTAGACCTAGTGCCCATATAAGGGTCCTCGCAAAATTATATTGTTTATACGCAGCAGGTCGCAAATATTAAGATATTTTTATGAAATTTGGTACACAGACCTATGTTGGCCCAAGGACGAAGCCTATTAATTTTGGTGAACATCGGTCCATGTTTAGACCTAGTGCCCATACAAGGGTCCCCCCAAAATTGGCTTGGTTACAAACTGCAGGTCGCAAATATTAAGATATTTTAATGAAATTTGGTTCGCTGACTCACATTATAGAAAATTTTGACACAAGTCCCATTTTAACCCATTCGAATTTCGGATCCAAACATTAGTTGGCTTTTAACCAGACTGGTGTAGGGTATTGTATAGTCGGCAAGCCCGACTTTAACCTTTTTACTCGTTTTATTAACGAATCGATTTTACCCAAATTTGGCACAAATATGGCTTGACCTTATATCAATTCACGTGCTAAATAAATAATTTTTGCAGGTTTTATAAAGATTTTAAGATAAAGGATATATGGCAGAACTAAGAGTCCTTGCTTCGATTTTGACAAAAATTGGCACAAACGTTTCCAGTTTTATGTGCATCAATGAATACTTTTTGTAATATTACGTCCATTTATGTAGATAATATATTTTTAAATTTCAGAACCTATGGGGGGTGGGCGTGTCCTTGGCCCGATATTTCCAAAAATTTAAATTTTTCTTTTTGGGTTCTACATACCAAATTTCAAATCTCTGTCCATTTTTGTTCAATCGTTATATGGGACCAAAGCACTGTGCGGCCGTTCGAAAATCGCCGGAAAAGACTGGAGAAACAACATTTTTTAACGTTGGAAAAACGCTGGCAAAACCAATAAATAGGTGGTCTGGAAATGGATTTTCCAAAAAAAAAATTTAAAAAAAGTTCATACGTATTTTTTTTAGTCCTGCCGTGATTTGAACCCAGGCCGTCAGGTTGGCAGACGATTGTTCTACCTATTGAGCTAACGAGACATATAATATTTGGTGGCTAAGCACATAAATGAGTGATAACACCTGGACAACTACTGGCTGTGCTAAAATGCTAGCACTGGCAAACAGTTTTTTGGAATTGCTATGCCAACAACGGGATAGCAAAAAAGTAGGTCTTAAAGAAGCTTTCTCACAAACAAAAAAATTGATTTTAAAAAATTTGAACTCGGAACCTTCTGACTACATTGCTCTACCAGTGAATTGATTTTTTTACTAATAGAAATTTCTGACTAGGTAGCACTAGATAACCACTGGTTGCAAACCTTGGCATATCACTCTAAGACCACTTTTTGTTTTTTTTTACCACCGAAAGTTTTGTAAGGAAAAAACCAAGTTAAAAATTTAATTGAACTATTTTAACCGATTATTCGGGTCGAATAATTATTTGAGTTTTAAATTTATTATTTGTACTTTAACCGACATAGAGGCGACTAATCGAGGAATCGGTTAACCGAAGTAGAAACACTACTCTATACATATGGTTGAAATTTTTTCAGCGGGTCTATGGCGTGTGCCTAATGTATTAAGAGAATAAATTCGCAAAATGAACGGAAATGTTTTTAAAATTTATGATATTTTAAAAATTTATGAAATTATTTTTTTTTTTACCACGTTGGCGTGTAATACCGCTAAAATTCCGTTATAAAGTTAATACCCTTTTAACAGAACCCCCAAATTACCGTTACCTAAATAGACGAATTACAGTTGTCCTTAAAATTCCGTTACTGAAATAACTGAAATACCGTTAACCTTAAAATACCGATACAGAGTATCGTTACCAAAATGATCTAAAACAGCTTAGCCTTTACCGATAACCCCATCATTTCGGCTACCATCCATATTATTTTTTTAATTAAAATTTGCTATTGAATGTATGAAATTTTTACGAATAAAATTTTTAGTATTATGAAGAAAATTTTTTCAGTAGTGATTTCATAAATTTATTTTAATTTTCTTAATCTAAAAGATTTTTGATCAACGTAAGCAATAAATTTTCAATTTTTAATATCTACATTTATTACAAACAAAATAACAATAGGAATTTTATACGTATTACCAAAAATATTTGTACTTATAAAAAAAGCAATAACCTAAAATATAGTTGCACTTATTTTTGGCCAATCATAAAGCTTTTAAATAAGCCTAAATATTAAGGAAAGAGATAGCATGCAATAGTTTGTGTTTTTTTGTTAATGAAAACCAACAATAATGCACATTTGAAAACTCACCCTTACCAACGGTTTTAGAAACACACCCACACTTTATGCATATTTTCTAAAGGAATCTAAATGAAATTTAGTAAACAAAAACCAAACTTAAAAAAAAAAACAAACAAACAACAACTAAATTTTAACAAAGTTTTTGAAAAATTAAATATCCAAATATGTGTGTGTGCAAAAACAGATATAATAAAATACACAACACTGGTTATATATCTACCTACAAATATTCATTTTAGAGGTTTATACGTAGTTGTTTATAAAATATGCAATGTCATGTAATGAGTTTGAAATGTAAAATTTCTACACAGTAAATGGATTTGTTTAGGTCTTATAAGTACAGCTACAAGAATATACAGTTTAATGAAAAGGCTATAAGGTTACGCACTTTTGTCTATATAAATTAAGGTGCTACTTTCTCATTTAAGGAAAATTTAGTGATGTTTTTCAAATATTATGATGGAAAATGTAAAAAGGCAGAGAAAATATTCTTAACCTCAAAAGGTTTTTGATACAATGCACTATAAATATGTTTTAATGAAATGGAATGGGAATATGGTACGAAAGTCAATCTTAAAAAAATATTTAAAGTTTTTTCTCAAATTGTTCTTTTATTCTGCAAAATTCTCTTAATTTTTAAAACTTTTAAAACCATTTTACTTTTTTACTAAAATATTACGAAAATAAGTGTCACCCAAATGTTTATAGTTTGTTGTTGCCTTTGTTTTAATATGTATTTAAATATAATGTTCAGATATGGCCAAAAGGCTAGGTTGTGTCTACGAAAGAAGCAAACGTATTTAAAATCTTTTTTGGTTTTGAATTTCTATGGTCTTTTATAAAATACTTAAGTTTGAAATGTATGAATATTTGAACTTAAATATATTCTACCCATGCAGAGCTTTGAAGAATTAATTCCTTTTTGAATGAATTCACTACCAATCGAATTCAATTTTCTCTAGAATTGAATGAATTCCTTTTCTTAAGTAATTCACTGAATTCATTCAACTGAATGCGTTCATCAAACAACAAATTCAAAGAATTAATTCAATTGCAATAGTTCTTTTTATTAAATCAAATGAATTAATTCACCGGTGAACGCGTTCAATTTTATAAATCGAACGGAAAAAAAAAGTGAATTAATTCCTTACTAAATTAATTCACCACTGAATTAATTCAATTTCATTTTCATTCATTGAATTAAAAAAAATAAAATTACATTCAGTGAATTGAAAAAAAAAATAAGTTCACTGAATTCAAAGCCTGTTTTCTGCCGTTCAGTAGAAGAAAACAATAATGTACAAATAAAAGTTTTAAATATTAAAAATAAAAACTTTACAGATATAGATAAATTTGGAAAAAACATATAACTATATAACTAGTTTGAAAAATTAATAGTTATATTTTTTTCCAAATTTATCTATATCTGTAAAGTTTTTATTTTTAATAGTAAAAGGCTTTATTTTTGATGTAGGTTGATAAACAGCATCCGGTTTCTAATTTGTTACTAGCACACGCTGTAAAATTGCTTATTTAAAACTTTTATTTGTACATTAGCTGTATTTTCGACTTAACTATAGCCGTTAACTTTGAAAAAAGCACAAAGTGCATAAAAACGTTTTTTAGACGAAAACTAACATATTACTTTTCGTATGCAGGTTAACTTACAACGTGGATAATTATCAACGTTGAAAACTCAACGTTTATACATTTTCACACCTAGCGTAACTTCTTCGCGTTACTACCTAAAACGTTTTGCTGACGCACGTTCGATTATACCGGAACTATCATAAATACTAACTATTTAAAAAAAATTGATACCCCAATCAATTTAACGTAGATTTGCTATAAATACTTAACGTTGATAAGTATGAACGAAAATACAGCTATTATTGTTTTCTTCTACTGAACGGCAGAAAACAGGCTTTGAATTCAGTGAACTTATTTTTTTTTTTTATTCAGTGAACTTATTTTATTTTTTTTTTTCAATTCAGTGAACTTATTATTTTTTTTTAATTCACTGAATGTAATTTTATTTTTATTTTTAATTCACTGAATGAAAATGAAATTGAATGAATTCAGTGGTGAATTAATTCAGTAAGGAATTAATTCACTTTTTTTCCGTTCGATTTATAAAATTGAACGCGTTCACCGGTGAATTAATTCATTTGATTTAATAAAAAGAACTATTGCAATTGAATTAATTCGTAACAAAATAAATCGAACCAAAGCAAATATGAATTAATTCCATTCAATATTTGGTGCTTAGTGAATTAATTCATCGAATTTTTAATTCAGAATTGAAAAATTGAATTAAGGAATTAATTCTTCAAAGCTCTGTACCCATGTATACCCATGTTCTGCAATTCGAAAATGAAAACTTGCTAATCTCACGTTTTACAACATATTGTTTTTATAAAAAAGTATACATCAAATTTTTAATTAAGACCATAAAATAATTAAATTTTTACAACTTTAAAGAGCTTACGCATAATAATTTGAAATTATTATAACAAGTTTATAAAATGAATTTTGTATGAAAAATTTATAAATTTATAAAGCGATTATGCATATGACCCTTTGAATATATAAATTATTATATAAAAAATTGTCTCAAAATTTGAAGAGGAAACGGAGAAGTTCAAGAAAATATACATACAATTTTTTCACATTTGCAATTATCTACCACATTTTGATTTAAAATAATTTTGAAGCATTAAATTAAAAAGTTTCATTTTAGAGAACAGGATGGCATAAAAGCTACATATTTACACATAAAAACTTAATGTGTGTATTGAAATTTTTAACCCTTGTTTAACGTATTTTTGGGTAAACATACATAAATAATTGCGACGAGTTCACTTGCTTTTCTACACATTTACTTTATTACTCAACTTCTTGGTAGCTTTTATCGTTAGCATACATAATGTTAACAGGGGAAGTAAAAACAAAAAGAACTATAAATTTATTTTGAGGATTTTTGTATGTATCTTACGTACTGTAAGGTTTTTACAAAAAAAAAGGGTTTAATTTTTTTATTGTTAAGTAAGGACATCGTCAAGGCTATCTTAATGATTTGAAAATTACTTCGCAGAAAAAAACTCATGAAATTAGTAGATTTTTTGCCAAATACTTGTAAGCCAAGAACAGCAAAAATAAAACTGTTAAATTTACAGAATTTTAGTTATATTTAAGCTAAATTTAAGTTAATTGAAAATAACAAATTGTATCGTAAAATCTGCAGTAAATTTTGTTAAATATTAGTAGACTAAAAATAGCTAAAACAAATTGTTTCTTTTCATTCCTGAAAGTGTAGAGGTTTTTGAAAGCAAATATTCTTTGCAGTATTTGCCAGGAGAGTATCTTGATGAAGAAAAATAGCAGTTTTTGGAAAAAAGTATTTATGTTAATTCAAAATAAGGAAATTGGCCTAGAACTAAATTAATAAATTTCTAGTGAATCAATTAAAGGTCGAAAAATTTTTTTTTTTATTTTTGAACAAAAACTAAAAACCAACATTTTGACAATTGCTTTTGTTATTTCTAAGTTAAATTTAGTTGAATGCAAATAGCAGCCTATTCTGTTAAAATCAACAGAAATATTTGTTAAAGAAAACTGGTGATTAGGAGGCTTCGAACTATCGTTGGAATTTTCCAGTTCCTCAAACCCCATAAATCTTACTACACTCATAGAAATAAATCTATAAAAATAGCAGAAAAAGTTAATAAAAATTATCCTGCAGAAGAAACTGCTAAAATTAGCAGATTTTTTTGCTAAATACTAGTAAAATAAGAACAGCAAAATGAAAACTATTAAATTTACAGAATTTTAGTTAAATTTAAGCTAAATTTCAGTTAATTGAATTTTGCTAAATATTAGTAGACTAAAAATAGCAAAAACAATTTGTTATATCTACAAAACTTTTGTTACTTCTAAGTTAAATTTAGTTGAATACAAATAGCAGTCTATACTGCTAAAATCAGCAGAAATATTTGCTAAAAAAAAATTGTAAACTGGTGTTTTCAAAAGGCTCGATTTTTATTTGCATTTAAAAAAAAATCGAAAAAAAACTTCTAAAATTAAAAAAAAATTTTTGATTTTTTGGGCTTCTAATAAATTTTTTGCTGAATAATTAGAAGACTACTCCAATTTTATAACAGTATATAAAACTGTGATTCAAAATTGATTTAAATTTTTTTAATTTATATGAAAATCTCCATACAAAAGGTTAGAAAAACCTGCAATTTTAGGGAGTTCGAAACATTATCCAATTACGCTAAAATGTGGTACAGATGTTATCGTATTCTATTTACACGATCCGGCCGGAGGAGCAAAAATCGGACTACGCCCTGTCTCCCCATATGATTTTGAAGGACCCTACTGCTGATTTAAGTATGCTAGATTTTAATATGCATTAAAAACAATCTAAGAAAAACTTTGAAAGTTTTTTGCTGATTTTAACAGGTTAAGTTTCCTATTACCTAAAATCTAACTCAAATATAACTAAAAATCTGTACATTTAACATTTAAGTTTTTCTTTTCCTATCTACTAACATATAGCAAAAATAATCTGCTAATTTCAGCAGTTGTTTCTGCAAGGTAATTTTTAACTAATCTTTAGTAGTTTTAACTAACATTTTTACAGACTTTTTCTATTAGTGCACGGTATCCCTCAATAAGGTCAAAGAGATGTAATGGCACCCAGAATGCCCCTCACGCTCTTAGCAAATGTCAGAAGTATTAAGAGTTCGATTCCAGAGATCTTCTCTAGATCTCGGAAAGGATAATAACCCAAGTAACTTGCCCTGGAGCAATAAATTTTAAAATTTTGACCCGAATTTCTTGATTAAGTAGTCTGCGACACATAATTTGCCGGGGGAAATTGTAATAACTCGGCTGTTTTTAACCGATTTAAATTTTTATTGCTTTATTACAAAGAGAATTCACTCCAAATCACGATTCTTTAATGCTTTTAATTCGAATTAGTTTTAAAATATCAATATTTTCGAGAAAATGCACAAAAAGTTATATATTCCCCTTGTAATCCGTGTTCCAGACTTCAGGGTCGATGTGGCACGTCTTCCTGATATCCGATTATCCTAAGTTTTTGGGGAACGCAGTTATGCGCCCAAATAAATATTTCCAGGGGGCTTACTTTACCCAGGGTATGTCCGCATTGTAATGTCCCACAAGCCAATATACTTCGTAAGTAGGGAGGAGTCGTGTACCTTGGTACTTTTGAAAATTTTGTGCCAATATCTCTAAGATTAAGATAGATGCGAAAATATTTAAATGCAGAAATATTAGTGTTGGTGTTATTATAGATTACAAATAATAAAAACTTTAATAATTCTTATGCATTTTAAGAAATTACAATTTTTTTAGAAAAGCGAAAAAGTTTCCAAATTACAAATTGGCGTGTACCTTGGAACTCGTAAAAAATTATGGGAATTTCCTAAAAAGATATTACCCCATAATGAAATTTGTTGCATTATTTGCAATAGAGTTAATATCTACTTGAAATGAGACAATGCAATTTAATAGTTGCATAAAAACATCATTTTCAAAAAATGGCGAAAATCTTAAATCAAAGGTTATTTTGTAGCGAATTAAATTCAAAAAGTACAATTAGCCTATGGAGCTTCAATTAATCTTGTACTGGAATTTGTTGGATACACAGAAGAAGAAATATTCAAAAAGGTCCAAGGTACACGCATTTTAATTTTTGCGAAAAAGATAATAATAAAAAAATAGTTATATAGGAAATTATATAATTTAATATGAACTAATATGTTTATATATATTCAAGTGTGACACTATATCCTTGCGGATATAATTATGTATAGCTTTGAGTTTTTCAAAAATTTCTTAATGATGCCATATATAGATCAGTATAAATATATATGTCCCCATATATATTACTATGTACCATATCTAGTTACATATGCTATGACAATTTTAATACAGCGTCATATATAATTAAAAATGGCTTTATCGGAAAACATATAAAGTTTTATATAGCTCAATGTTAAATTTTTTTCTAAGTTGTTTTAGATATATTTAATAGTCCAATGTAAAAAAAAATTCTATGTTTTTTTGAGATATGTTTACCCAGTCAGAAAAATACAAACGGGAAAGCGGTGGCAAAGCACTTTAACAGGTGGTATAAGTACTGGCAATAAGTGCTTTCCCATTCCCAAAATGATAACATCATTAGACAAAAGGACCGGCTGTTCAAAAAGCGCCGGAAAAGCACTGGAGGAACAAAATTTTTAAACGTTGGCAAAACGCTGGCAAAACCAATAAATAGGTGGTCTGGAAATATATTTTACAAAATAAAATTAAAAAAAAGTTCATATGTATTTCTTTTGGTCCTGCCGTGATTTGAACCCAGACCGTCAGATTGGCAGACGATTGCTCTACCCACTGAGCTAACGAGACATATAATATTTGATGGCTAAACACATAAATGAGTGATAATAGCTGGACAACTACTGGTTGTGCCAAAATGCTAGTACTGGCAAACAATTTTTAGTAACTATTATGCCAGTATTGGGAGGGCAAAAAAGAAGTTGGTCTTGAAGGAGCTTTCCCACAAACAAAAAAATTGATTTTATAAAACAAAAAAAATTTTAAATTAAAAAAAATTCAAAAAAAAAATTTTTGCTTGCAACCGGATTTGAACTCGGAACCTTCCGACTACAAACATTTTTTAACGAAGCGTCAGCATTTTTATAAAATCATTGGTTTTCCAGTGAATTGATTTTTGTATGCCTGGTAGCATTAGCTAGGTAGCACTGGATAACCACTGGTTGCAAACCTTGGCATATCACTCTAAGCTAATTCTTTGCCAGTGGTTTTTTTTATAAACCACCGAAATTTTTGTAAAAAAAATACTGGTAAAACGCTTTTCGCAAACGCTGGCAAAGCGTCCCAAATGAGTGTTCTGCCAGTCATTTATTTTTAATACCGTGGTTACCCAGTGGTATGCCAGTGCTTGATTTTTTGTACCACTGGCGATTTCTGACTGGGTATTTATGTATGATTTCAAAATATAAAAGGCATACTCATTATAACTCCTAAATTCCTTGTAAACCTTGTATAAATACAAGCCATATTTTTATGTATGGAATTTGACATTAAACTCATAAACATACCCGGTTTACACAGTTTACGGGTAGAATCAACAAGTATAAACCTATAGAGAAACTACCGTCCTCACAAAATTTTGTTGTTGTGTGGCGAACTTGGGAAAGGCTAAGAAAACATGTTGATAATGTTGTTAAGAGAAAAAATGAGTTGGAAGAGCATTTTGAAAAACATTTTTTTCGTTTTTTTCTTTTAAAAAAAATTCTTTGATCAATGTTGTCAAGTTTGATTTTCCATTTAGGGGTTTTTTAATGAGTGTAGTAAACTTTGTTCAACTACTGTTTTTAATAGTTTTTGTTAATATTATTTTAAAAATTTTTAATTAATTTATTTTATTATACAAATAATATATAATTCAACCAATGTTTTTAATAATTTTTGTTAATATTATTTGAAAATTTTGTAAATAATTTATTTTATTATACAAATAATATATAATTCATTTTCACCGTTCTTGTTAATTTAAATGTATATTGTTTTTGTTAAAATAAACTATATTTTAAAAAATAAAACTATATTAACTATCAGTATTAGTTTTAAAAACCCCAAAATTGACACTATTGACAAATGTTTGTTGGCACGGGAATTTTGTGAATGTTGAGGCAACATTGGAATCTCTTAAATCCTCTTAAAAATCTGAAAATTCTCTTAAAAATCTAAAAAAACTCACTCAACCTCAATGCTTTTTATATAGGGAAATGTGTAAAAAAAAACACTCAATCTCTCATTTTTTTACAATGTTTACCAACATGTTTTAGTTTTCTTTCCCAAATTCACGAACAAAAATAAAGAGTAAAGGTTAACAGAGCAAGAGTTGTATAGATACCCACTGGTAGAATACAAGTTTATATGAGAAGGCTTAAAATACTTTGTTGCAATTATGTTCCACTTCTTCTAAATACTTAAATTTTTAATTCTTAACTTAAGGGTGTTATTTTTCAGTACTTTTTAATTGTTTTTGTTTTGATCTTGAAATATGAAGCGTTATATAATTATGTCTTTCTACATCAAATTAGATGTAATTATATCGGGTCAAAATCCGGATAAGATTATATATGATTTAATATATTTAGATCTTATCCGGTATAATTTTATCCACCATTTTTCGGATCATAGCATATCTCCAATTATATTAAATAAGATATCATTACATATGACATCATATTATTTTTTTTTACTCGGGTTGATTTAAGAGCATATCTTGGAATATTTTGATTATTTTTAAAAAAGTAGTTTAAATTTTTTTTTCAAAAATTTACTTTTGTCGATCCAAGGTACACGCACCCAAATTTACGGTCTCCTATAGACTTATGTGAAACTCTGAGTAGTTTAAAATGGTCATTGGGCAAAATAGAAAACTTTATAGTATAAGACTTTACAGTAAAACATTAACAAATAAGAGAAAAATGCAAAGTTTCAAGGTACACGCAATCCAAGGTACACGACTTTCCCCTACACACAAGTTAGACAAAATTTTTAGAAAATTCCAAATGTTTTAAGTTTTATATACAATTGTTATACCCAAGTATCCCACATCGTAAGTACACACGATGTGAAGTACACGAAATCGATTACATTATGTGGACTTACACGTTTTTCTAAAGGGATAAAACAACTTTAAAATATACTATGAAATATATAATTAATTTTAATTTTTACTGTTTTAAATTTTGTTTTTTTTTTTTTTTTGCTTGCAAACACGTTTCTATTAACTCTATCGCGATCTCTCTTTAATTTTTTCTCATTTGCTTTTAAATTTCGACCAAATTTTGGTGTTTTTTTCTCATTCGTATTTGAAATTTTTGTAGGAAACTACACACTCTTTAAAAAACTTAATGGACACCTCATGATACAATTGCTATCGGATCGCTCATCGGACCGGACATCGATTTGTCAGACAACACCATAAGGTTCTGTCCGATGTGCGATACGATAGCGTTTCTCCTATATGCTTCTTGGTAAAAACAAATTTAATGCTTTTACTTATTTTTTATACCGTTCACAACGTCGTGGTTATAAATAACATAAAACAAAATTAAATAAGAAAAATTTTTAGGTGAAAATCTTTTGCTGAATATGAACACAATTTTTTAGGTGGGAAACAATTTTAAGTTGGTCCAACTTAGACCTGTTAACTTATCTCAAAATAAACTGAGTTTAGTGCTTAACCATAGTTATGAATGTCAAATTTATATGAAAATATCTGTGGTTAAAGTTTAACCATGGTTATGTTTGAAATAAGTTACTCGCCCTTAGTTGGACAAATATTCTTAGGAAAAAAAATTTTGTGGTGAACTTAAATTTTTAGGTACAAAAAATTTAGGTGGATATAAAATATTATTGACGTGTATTAGGGTGTCTGATGAAAAGATGTGATATAATATTTTATTCACCAGACGCTTAGGTATAAAAAATTTAGAGGTATCTTCACATTTTCACCCACAACTTTTGAACCGCTAACTCGATTTTATTCATTTCTAACCTAGATGAAAATTAATAACTCGGCTTGCGTCTTTACGCCGTGATCGCCATTTAAATAGAGAGACAGTCATCACTAGATCGACTTAGAATTGCATAAGGATTATGAATGTTTATGCTTTATGAGGTCTTAAACCAATATTTCGACATGGTATAAATGGAATGAGAAACTGTTGAAAGCAAACAAATATTATAAAAACTTTTTTTTCACTTACTTTCATTAAATGAGTTGTTCAAAATTAAACTGGTTAAATACAAAAAGTTTTCTTGAAATTTTAAAAGCTTACCTAGCCTATAATATTTTCTATGCATAGCTGTAAATTTATATACAAATAAAATATTTCTTATAATTATGTAAGTAACTTTCAGAAAATTTTTAAAACCTTGCATTTTAACTTAATCACCCAATAATTTCCATTACCAAAAATACATCAAATTTCACAACTGATCCCACTTTTTATGCTTTCGTAGCACAAAAATAAAACTTGAATGTCAAAGACCTTAGCGGCCCAAAAATTATTTTTTTTAGTAAAAAATATACGCAAAATACGCATTTTTTGTAACATTTAAATAACTTATAAAATACAATTATGCTGTATTATACACAGACTGAATTTTCGGCCAGTATAATAAAAATTTTGCAGTAACCCAGCGAATTTCAGTAATGGGTGCTATATGCTAATATCTAAATAATTAGTAATAGAATTAGAGTCTACTGCATATAAATAATTCAGTGTCAAATCACATTATTTTTATTTGACAAGATCGTTTTTCTAAGTAGTTGTCTATATTCGCTGCATCAAAAAATGTATACACCTGTTTACCTGCTGCATTATAATAATATAAAAAATAAGTGCGTACCAAAATAAGTAGTTAATCATAGTTGTTAAATAATAAGGCTTACTCATATACTTATTAGCAGTTAAAAAATAAGTACAATAGTTACCAATATCACATTATTGATAACAGAAAAATTTGTTGCTTTAACAAAATTTATTCCTGCCCAGGAAAATTTTTTACAATCGGTTGCCAACCACACCTATTCTACAACTGGTTCCACTGCAACCGATTCCATGGAACTGGTTCCGTAATCAGTTCATGGGATCCCATATGGAATGTATGACTGAATTAGAATCAGTTCTAGAACTAGTTCCAGAACTGATTCTAGGGCAACCGGTTCCACTTTGGAGCTATAGATGTGGTTACTTTTGGGAAAATTTTAAACAAAAAGAATCGGTGTTAGAATCGATTCTTTGGAACAGAAAATTTTCCTGGGTGGTTTTGGCCTAAAATAAAATTTTTTGATTTTAAAAATTTTTTTGTTAAATTTACCAAATTTAGCTAAAAAATTAGTAAAAGTACAGTTTTATTTGTAATTATAATGAGTCGTAAAATTTGTTAAAATTTACGGTCTCGGGACCATCCCAGCGCCTAGACCATATCATTTAAGGGCATGTCAGAACACTCCGAAGTAGCAAACATTTTGTCTGTTTTGCTCTATCTTGCTTAGTTTTTGAGATATGGGAAATTTTATGAATTTAAAAATCGCCTAGGGTCCCAGATCCCACCAAGGTCCATTTTTGGGTACAGATAACCTTTTCACGGGGGTATTTTCGTTAATTTTGCTCTATCTCTCTTAGTTTTCGAGATATGGGATATTTTAAAAAATCGGGAGGGAAAGAAATATTGCAATCTTTTTAACTTCTGATACATTGGTGGCGCCATCTACCGGGTAATAACAGAAACAAGAAAATATTATATTTTAACAATAAATTGTGTTAAATTTAACGAATGGGTTAAATGAAGATAACAAAAATCTTTGCTTGTATCAGTGTTTTAGCTAAAAATTTGTTAAAAATTAGTAAAATCGATTTGAAGCCAGTTTGACAGATTTTTCTACTTACGTATTATTTTAAGTGTACCAACGCCGAATTATAAGTAATAAAAAATTGTAGTTTCATTATGTAACAACTTATTTGGTAACGAAAGATTTTGCTGGGAAACTTCTCAGTCCAAAATTGTCAGTGGTACAAAAAACCAAGCATAAACAAATTTGTCAAGCATAATGACTTAAGATTTTGATAAACTTTTATAAAAGATTAAATTTTATGTATAAAAATTGCATAAATTTAATAAAAAATTTCATTAAAAACTAATGTCTAATTCATGAATTTGTTATAAATTTACAGGAGGTTTATGGAATGAATTTTGTATGAAAAATTTTCTTTGTAAACCTACTTTATGAAACATTTATGACTTTAGGCATAAATTAACAAAAGTAATGCAGTTTTTCATTACCTTTAAAAAGGTATTCGTTTATTTAGTGAAGACTATTTTACTAGTACAGTACAACTCGTTTAATATGAAAGTCCCAATGTTTTAGTATAAATTTTCATATAAAAAACATCTGTTAATACGAACTCGCTTAAGACAAACCCTCGGTTATACCGAACTGTTTGTGACAGTCCAACAGAATAAATTTCATAGAATTATCCATATTTAATACGAACTTCTAAAAAATTGGAAATTTTACTTAGAAGTATTTTTCAATTTGACAAATCAAAAAATTTTTGCACAGATATTTTTATTAAAAATATATTAAAAAAATTTACTAAGGCAAATTCAATGAAAGGATCACATAATTTTTTATTAAAATTTATATTATATTATATATTAAAAATTTAAAATATTTTGTGAATAAAAAAAAATGTTAGACAAACTTGACCTCTGTTAATACGAACTTCGCTTAAGTCGAACTAATTTCTTTGGTCCCTCGAAGTTCGTCTTAACCGAGTTTTACTGTATAATGAAAATGTTTATTGACTAAATTGGCTAAAAATGTTATAATAAGTGTAATTTAATAAAATTTACATTGCCTGAATTGTAAAACTTCATAGTTTCAGAAAAATACCCAAAATTTTTTCTGCTTATACGGCAAAGTGTCAACAGGAACATTAACTATAAACTGGTAGCGCCCACGTAAAAGAGGATAAGAGTGTAAAATACATACATAAAGAAAACCGATTCATTGTGACAACCGAATTTCTCGCTTGACTGAAGGGTTTGGTTGCAGCAGCCGAATTAGTTGTTTGTCACAATTGAATGTATCCCTGATACAAAATATATGGTCTCAACCGAAATCCTGTTCTATTTATCTAATTTCGGTCGCCACAAACAAATATATTGGTTGCTCCAACGGAACCATAAAGATGGAAAAATATTCGGTTGTCACAATGAATCTGTTTTCTCTGCGTATATGTATGTATATTGGATTTCTAATATGTAGAACCGTCCCTTGGGCCACCTGAGGAATTGAAATGTTCAAAATAAAGTTAAAAAATGGGCTCTTTTCTCGACCTATTACTTTTTATGGCATTCCATTTAAAAAACCACATGCAAGTTTTATCCCACTGTTACTCTTAATGTTATTTCATGACACCTCTCGGATTTTTCGATATTCACAATATTTTAGATTTAAATCAACTTTTTTCAAAGCGCTTTTTTATCTACATATATTTCATAAATTTTGGATAGGTGGCAACTCTCGGTTGGAAGTTTTTCTTTTTATGCGTACTTCAAAGTTAGATACAATGTCCGGTGCCCTCCGTTTCAATACATAAATATGTCATTGCACTGATAAGAAAATTCGTGGTTCATTTGGGTGTCAATTACATTATATTAATAGAAATAAACCTGTAAAAATACCAGAAAAAGCTACTAAAAATTAGTTCAAAATGACTTTGCAGAAAAACTGTTGATATTAGCAGATTTTTTTGTTAGATAATAGTAAGATAAGAACAGCAAAAATAAAACTGTTGAATTTACAGAATTTTAGTTATATTTGAGTTAACTTTTAGTTAATTCAAAATGGCAAATTGTACTGTAAAATATGGAGAAAGTTTTGCTAAATATTGGTAGACTAAATATTAGGGGATTCAATTAATCGGATTTTTATTTTAACCGATTAATAGTGCAAATAATTATTCGGGTTTTTCTCTTAAATTCAGTAACTCTTCTGAAATTCATAAAAATAAAAAAAAAGTAATAATTGAGATCAGATTTTGTCATTATTTTTATTTTTTCTGTGCCCTCTTTCACATATTAAAATTTTATCTAAATCGGGGAGAACCACACCGAAATGAGTTAAAGAGTTAAAGAAGAATATAAGACCCCGTACATTAATTTTTATCTCTTTCGTATGTATTGAATACATAAAAAGCGTAAACGTAGAGAAGAATTCTTTTGAGAATTGTTTTTCCCTCTCCGTTTTCGTACCTCCATCCCTTTATTTTATTTTAATAATACAGAGTGCTCACTAAACAAGCTTTATTACATTGAGCATTAATTAAAATTAATAATTATAATAATCATTAATTACAATAATTATTAATGATTTCGTTTAATGTTAATGTTTAAAAAGTCGTAAAATATAATTCAAAATTTATTACATATACGTAAATAGATACCACTACTTAACTAGATAAGTCATAACAACAGGGTAGTAATTTGGAATATGACAAAGCAAACTGTGATAATTTTATGTTGTTTTTATTTTGTCTTTGGGATTTAAGATGTTTATTAACACTCCTACTTGAAAACATGAAATTCTTATTGAGTTAAAGCTTTTCTAGAAATTCTAAAAGGTCGTCCCTTAATTATTTTTTAGGCCAGAATGAAATTCGGATAAGTACAAGCCTACAGCAAATTATCTATAACATTTTTTTTTTGAGTTTTGAGATTTTAGCACATTTACTTTAATAAAAAATTTATATTTTTTAAAAATGTTTGTAATTTTCTACCAATTTCGATTAATTGATTAATCGTATGAAATTATTCGAATTATTAGTTATTCGAAATTTGGACATTTTAAATTATAGAATAACGATTAATCGATTGAATAACCTACTACATATAGAAAAAACAAACCGTTTTATCTACAAATTTTTTGTTATTTTTAAGTCAAATTGACTTGAACGCAAATAGCAGTTTATTCTTCTAAAATTAACAGAAACAATTGTTAAAAAATAGTAATCAGCTGACTTCAGAAGGCTTTTATTTGCATTAGAAAATCGAGAAAAAGCTTTGAAAGTTTTTAATTTTTTTGTGATTTTTTAGTCCACTAATTATTTACCAAATTTTCTGTTTATTTTAGCAGGATAAGTTATTATTTTCTATTAACTTAAATTTAACTCAAATGTAACTAAAGTTCTGTGTATTTAACAGTTCTATTTTTGCTGTTCTTATCTTACTAATATTTAGCAAAAATAATATGGAAATTTAAGCAGTTTTTTTCTGCAAGGTCATTTTTAACTAACTTTAAGTTGTTTTAACTAAAAATTTTACAGACTTGTTTCTATTAGTATACGAATTGTTGAATTTCCATGAGGAATTGCAGAATTTCCATGCTAATATTGACAATTTATAACGCTGAAGCCCCTTTTTCGCAACGATCAGTAGCCTAATAACTAGGAGTTTAACTGACACATTTGTTGTTGTTTCCTATATAAAATGTTAATTTAACTGTTGGCTAAATGTTACATTCAGCTAAATGGACATTCAATTATCGGGCCTAAATTTTAAAGAAATATTGCTAAATATTAGTAGACTTAAAACATCACAATTTTTTTTTTTAATTTGCCCTTCTAAAATCAGCAGTCTATTATTTTTAAGCAAATATTTCTATATTCTAGACTATTTCTATTTCTAGAGTATTATTTTTATATAACTTATAACTTAAATTTTGCAGATTCTTTTTTTAGTACTAATATTCAGCTAATTTTTTGCAGATTCTAGCAGAGTAAATTGTCGTTTCTAGTTAACTCAAATTTAAATCAATTATAACTAAAACTTAGCTTATTTAACAGTTTAATTTTTGTGTACTTATCTTAGCAAAAAAAAAGAACTTTTGCTACTTTCAGCATTTTTTTCTCCAACCCCTAATAGTTTTTTCTACAATTTTTAAAGGTTTAGTTCTATTAGTGTATGGCAAGATTTCATTTTTCTTACATTTTCTTCAATTAATTTAATAAGTTAAATGTGAGATATTTTTAATTAATCTTATAATATAAATGAAAAAAAATACAAATTAAAAAGGATTATGGGAAAAAATCAACAATATATCAAGAGATTAAAAACAAAGTAAAATAAATATGTATAATAATAACATACATACATATAATTGGTAATATGTACTTAATTTGTTTATATATACATTGTATATAATTTCCTTTATATAATCGTATGTATGTGTGAACTCACACATACATATATGTAGGTACATTAAAAATACTTTTTTTTTTTTTGTTAAAAAAATAAGTAATTTTTTTAAAAATAGTCTATTGAAATTAAAATAATTATTGATTTTATACAAACATACACGCGGTATATAAACGTATACATTTTGCTATTAATTCAGTGAATTTTTATGTTGTTGATGTTTTTTGTTGGTTCTTTTTTTGCATTGTTGTTAATGTCAAAATTAAAAAATACCATTAATTCTTTTTTTTTCTTTTTGGTAGCAACAACTATAAACATGCAATACTGGACATTAACACATACACAAACAAAAACACAAAATATCTCATTTAAACTTCAGAATTTTCCATACACACACACACACACAGGTTTTAACACATACTACCAGACAATGTCATATTATAAATGCACACATATTTACATACATTAACTCATACACAAACACACATACAAATATGGAATACAAACATCCTTCTATTACAGTGTAGAAGGATGTCCTTTCATTTATCCTTCGTCCTGCTGACATGACATTTTGTTCACAATATAACAACAGCTTTAGTGAGCAAAAAAAAATCCTCAAAAAAATGCAACGAAAAAATCCACCAAATAACAATAATAAAAATATACAAACAAACAAACAACCAAACGAAATAAAATAAAAAATGACAGACCAAAAATACATAAACAAATACATACGCATACTTAAACAAGGATTTTTTTAAGTATATAATACTAATATATTATATATTAAAATTTATATAAAACAAAATATATACCAGCCAGCTTTGCCAGACTTAGGGATTTGTTTAAAATTTTTAAGATCTTTTGGGTAAACATACCCAATAGTTCCCTATATATATATATATATATATTTTTTTTGAGATTTTTCTAAATATTTTGGTAATTATTTTGGAACATTAAAAATCTTTAAGAAACACTGTGAATTTTTATGGAAATTTGTATTAAAAATTATTTTCCAATGACATATTTCTTATATTTCTAAGCCCCTTTTTCACAATGCCTCGTTAGCTATTAACTGTACTTTAACTAACATATTTGCGGTTAAATTTAGGAACAATGAAAAAACAACTGGAACAACGAAAGAAATATCTGGCAAGGCAACCAAAAAAGGTTTTCTCTATCTCGTCCCACTACATGTCAACGCAAAATATAAAAAAAAAAATGAAAATGCGAAAAATAAAAATTTAATGCCGAAAAAATACACTCAATACATGTACGTATAAATCGCTTAAAAACGCATATTAACGTGCAGCCATATAATGCAACTTATGTTAGTACACTGGGTCAGACACTCACGATTTTGGTTACAACTAGATTTTTGTGGAAAATTGTTATTCTGTAGCAAAACAGTCCTTAATAAAACTTTCACCAAACACAACGAGCAATTATATAAATTTAATTAAAATTAAGTAAATAAATTAAAATTTTCTTCACAAAGGGAACAAGCAGTTTCTTAACATCATTTTTATGAAATTAGTTTTAATGACACTTTTTAATTAAATATTAAAAAATCACCAAGTTCTATTAAAAACTGCATTAGTTTTAGTAAATGCTTCATTAATTCAATTCCACCGATACTCTTTATTCAAATAAACCGTTAATATTATAATAAGTGTGTTTATTTACATGATATTTTTACTAGATTTACCATTTTTACCAGTTTTACTCAAAAATCCGTTTGAGTACAAAAAAAATAGAAAAAACTAGTAAAAAAATTTAAAAGGAAATTTGACTAGTTTTTACTTGAAAAATTTCGTACATTCGATTTTCGTACATTTTTTTTTTATTTACTATTTTTAAACACTGCAAATATATCTTTACAAATTTTTCACACATATATATATATATATATATATGTGACAGCGCATAGAGAAAGGGACGTAAGGGTAAAAAAATCAATTTTTTTTTTTTTGATGTGGACAACATCTGAGCATCGAATGAGACCGATCCCATGCCCCAAAAGTGTTCCCTCCCAGAGATATGCGCGTTTTATGAAAGTGAAGTCGACGATTCTAAGCGCAAATAGAAAGGGATTCGTCCACCATTTCATCCTAAAACAAACAGTAAGAATGTTATCAGTTTTAAATTATTTTCGCGAATAACATAATAAGGTTATGTGAAAAAATTTTCGTACTAACAGAGTGATATTCACGATTTAAAAGAATTATAAATGAGTATTTATTATAATTCACAATTAATAATTTCAGAAAATAAAGCTAGATTCGAAAAACCGCGAGCAAAATTGATATCAAACTCATGGAAACAGCGCGCTAGGTAGAAAACAGTAAAAACCAGCTACACAAAACAAGAGGTAGGGACGACCTACGCGCGTTTTCAAGGTTGACCAACACGTTCCTGACGTCATGAGATGTGTCGTTTTCAAATGAGACTAATACCAACACGCTCAGTGATGGTACACCAAAGATACACGTATTTAAATCTTTAAAATAGCTCTCCTGAACAAAACCGGTTTTTACCCTTAGGTCCCTTTCTATTTTGGGCGTCACATATATTACCAGCCGATATATTTCCAGCAAAGCAATTAAGGGTGTATATTAGGGCGGGTCGATTTAATAATCGCCCATGCCTCAGTGAAAATCGTATTCTAGGGATCAAAATAAGAAACTTTGCCAAAGGAACCATACCTCTAAAACGAATTCTACTACCCCCAACTGTTGACTTTTGTCTCGTAGGGTCAAGTTTTGAAAAATCCCACTTTGACCCATTTAGAGTGCCCCAATCGAGTCCAAATGTATGACCGACCCCCACTAACTTTGGAGGGCCGATCCACCCATGCCAGTGGCACACCCCCTGGAACTCCCCTGGGGGGTTCCCCATACAAACATTTTAAAAAATCACCATTTTTGTAACTTTATTTTATTATTTTTTATTTATTTTATTTATTTTTATTATTTTATTTATTTTTTCTCTTTAGAAATTTATTTAGTCAGAACATATGTAAATGAAAAAATTAATTTAACTTAGTAATAGAAAAGAAAAAATGCCCAGACTTGAAAGCAAAAAAGACTTCAAACAGTAATTTTTTTTATTTTCTTTTCTATTACTAAGTTAAATTAATTTTTTCATTTACATATGTTCTGACTAAATAAATTTCTAAAGAGAAAAAATAAATAAAATAATAAAAATAAATAAAATAAATAAAAAATAATAAAATAAAGTGCCAAAAATGGTGATTTTTTAAAATGTTTGTATGGGGAACCCCCCAGGGGAGTTCCAGGGGGTGTACCACTGGCATGGGTGGATCGGCCCTCCAAAGTTAGTGGGGGTCGGTCATACATTTGGACTCGATTGGGGCACTCTAAATGGGTCAAAGTGGGATTTTTCAAAACTTGACCCTACGGGAAAAAAGTCAACAGTTGGGGGTAGTAGAATTCGTTTTAGAGGTATGGTTCCTTCGGCAAAGTTTCTTATTTTGATCCCTAGAATACGATTTTCACTGAGGCATGGGCGATTTTTTTGCCTCCCCACAAATCGACCCAGCCTAGTGTATATATTTATATCATGGAACTCTTCAGTGAAACAATGAAATTTTTCATATATTTTAATGAACAAATTATTTAAGATGTAAGAAGGTATGTATAGTTGATCTTTAAATTGGTAAATGAATAAATGAAACGAATCAAAAAAAATTAATTTACCAATTAAAAGATCAACTATACATAACTTGTCTTACATCTCAACACACTAGATACGGTGAAAATATAATTTAAAGTGACTAATTGTTTACTACCAACATGGATTTATGTTGTAGGTTAAAAATAATTAGAATATGCATTTAAAATTTATAATTAACGGTTCCTTGTCGTTCAATAAATCTGTGATTCAGAGTTGAATAGAACCAACAGTAAAATAGTAATAACAGAGGATAAAAATAGCATTGTTAAAATTTTGTTGATGTTATTTTAATTGAGTTGTTAACATGTGTTTATTTGCTTAAATTCAATATAAATAGATCATCATCAAATATTAACCCATAAAGGCATAGGATACTTACGATGGGTCTGTAGCGGGACCCGAAAATACGTATTCTATCCTGCTGGCCTTATAAAATTTTTAAAATTTTTTCTTCTCTGAAGTTTGCTTGTATGATCTCAAATCAAATAAAAAACATTAATTTACAAATTATTTAAGTTAATGAATATATAAAGACTGAGTTCTACTGAAACTTTTTTGACTAAATATATCAATTCATTAATATAATGAAAATAATTACTCAACTATCCACGGAAAGTTTTCAGCCAATGAACTCCATTTAGCTTTTTTTAATGAAACTAGTTTTTTAATTTAACTTAATTTATCTATTTTGTTGTCATATAGCGAATATAACGAAAACTGTTAACTGTTTTACAGGGAGTTTTCTAAGTCAGCCAGAATTCTTGAGGAAAGACTTCTTGGATAAAATGTTGACAAAATTTTGTTACTCCAAAAAAAATTTTGAATAACATTTAAAGAGTGAATTTTGAATTTTTTTAAATTATTTAAAAATTTTATAAAATCAAATTTTTAACAAAAAAATTTTTTATAGTTCAACTAATTTTAATTCTCTTTAATTACCCAGTGTAGAAACGGTAATGACACATCATTACTTTTTGGACTACAAGTAATCACACCGACTTACTTTCAGCATTATTTTAAATCATATAGTAATGTGTTACTAATAACTACCCAGTCAGAAATAGCCAGTGGTACAAAAAAATCAAGCACTGGCATACCACTGGGTAACCACGGTGTTAAAAATAAATGACTGGGAGAACACTCATTTGGGACGATTTGCCAGCGTTTGAAAAAAGCGTTTTACCAGTATTTGTTTTACAAAAATTTCGGTGGTTTATAAAAAAAACCACTGGCAAAGAATTGGCTTAGAGTGATATGCCAAGGTTTGCAACCAGTGGTTATCCAGTGCTACCTAGCCAATGCTACCAGGCGTATAAAAATTAATTCACTGGAAAACCATTGATTTTATAAAAATGTTGACGCTTCGTTAAAAAATGTTTGTAGTCGGAAGGTTCCGAGTTCAAATCCGGTTGCAAGCAAAAAATTTTTTTTGGATTTTTTTTAATTTAAAATTTTTTTTGTTTTATAAAATCAATTTTTTTGTTTGTGGGAAAGCTCCTTCAAGACCAACTTTATTTTTGCCCTCCCAACACTGGCATACTAGTTACAAAAAATTGTTTGCCAGTACCAGCATTTTGGCACAGCCAGTAGTTGTCCAGCTATTATCACTCATTTATGTGTTTAGCCATCAAATATTATATGTCTCGTTAGCTCAGTGGGTAGAGCAATCGTCTGCCAATCTGATGGCCTGGGTTCAAATCACGGCAGGACCAAAAAAAATACAAATGAACTTTTTTTAAATTTTATTTTGGAAAATATATTTCCAGACCACCTATTTATTGGTTTTGCCAGCGTTTTGCCAACGTTTAAAAATTTTGTTCCTCCAGTGCTTTTCCGGCGCTTTTTGAACAGCCGGTCCTTTTGTCTAATGATGTTATCATTTTGGGAATGGGAAAGCACTTTTTGCCAGTACTTATACCACCTGCTAATGTGCTTTGCCACTGCTTTCCCGTTTGTATTTTTCTGACTGGGTAGTTACTTGTTCCAATATTCCAAAATAAAAAATAATGCGTTACCAGTAACGAGTTGTTTATATCATTATTTCACACATAAAGTATTGTTTTAGATTTTTGTGTAAATTTTTTTTAAATCTATCCCAGTCTAGGAATGTTAATGACATATCATTATTTTTCAAACTACCAGTAATGATACCGACTTACTTTCTGCATAACATTTAATAATGAGTTACTAATAATGACTTATTTTTATCATTATTTCTTATAGAAAGTAATTTTCTAGTTTTTTTTGGAAATTTTTTGAAATCTATGTTTAGACTCAATATTTTTTCAACACTGCCCAATAAGCTCATAGGTTTTAAAAATTCAAGTGCTTTAAATTTAACTTGAAGTAAAGTAGATTTCAAATTCTAGCAATTGTGTATTTAACAAAAATATTTCAAACTTGAATTTTCGTTTCCCTTTTGCTGGAGTATGCTATTGAAATAAAATATAATAAAAGTTGTATTCAAGCCTTGAAACTAGAAAACAGGGCTGGAATTGAACTTGATTTCAACTTGAATTGCAGTGAAATTATTTATAGGGTGGTAAGGATATATGTAACCACATATTTTCTAATTTTTTGTATGTTGGCGAGTAAGTTGACTTGGGCGCAGCAAGTCAATTATGTTTTTATCTATCAAATATAAAATGTGGATATAGCTCAGATGGTAGAGCTATAGACTGACAATCTTGAGTCCGAGGTTCGATTCCCAAACGAATTTTATTAAAATAAAGTAATACGTTAATAGTGTGGTACATCAGTACTTACATATGTGGGAGGCATGAAATAATGAGTTACCGATATAGGAATTTTATTAAAATAAAAGTTTACAATAAAAAATATTTCTTTTATAAAAAAAGTTATTTTTTGAAAATCTTTTTTTAGAATCATTATTTTTGTCAATCTGTGGGCGCTGTGGTGTAATGGTTAGCGCGTTGGACTGTTACACGTGAGGTTGCGGGTTCGAGCCCCAATCAAGGCAATATCAATTTATGAAAAATAGTAATATGTATGAGTTTTTTCTATCCCTCATACATATCGCAGCGTCCTCCTTCGGTGTTCCCAAAGCATTTAACCCCACCGAAGTAAAATAATATAACAGGGCTATGAACTAAAAAGCTTCAACAAAGTTCGCCAACTCACCATCAGATGGCTCGCAACAACTGTTCTAAAATTCAACATCTCGCGCAATTACAGTGTTGCCATATTTGAAGCCCTTCACCTTTCACCACCTTTCACTTCTTCTCTATCCCCTTTCCAAAGGAAGCAACACGTTAATTAATAGGAAAAATTTCCTGAGTGTTGCTTCTCTTAAAAAAAAAAAAAAAAAAAAAAAAAAAAAAAAAAAAATACTGGACAGCACATAGGTAACGACATATTTTTTGGCTTTTCATATGATGGTGTGTAACCATAACTCATTATTTTTCGCGACATCGCCATACAAAGGTAATAAGAAATGTAATAAAGTACCATTACTAGGTAACTAGTTACCATTACCAGGTATGTAGTTACATAACCCCATGTCTGGTAATAATTTTCTACACTGGGTACTTAAGTTTATAAATAAATAAAACTTCCCAAATTGTAAGTACTTACACTTTGGTCAAATAAAACATTATTTTAACATGGGGGTGTCATTGGAGGTAAGTGTTTGCCTAAAGCTTACCGGTATGGGCCCAAATAAGTCACTACTAAGAAAGTACTGAAATAAGTTGTTACTTGTAATATGGAATGAAATTACTTCCCTAGTTAGCATAAGCGTCTAAAATAAGTACATAATTGTAGGGAGTAAAACAACTCGTTACAGATTAGTGCTTAATTCATTGGTTACATATAGGAAATAAAATAAGACGTTATCAGTAATGACTCTAAACTCATTAGAAATAAGGTCAATATAAAAATATAACACAATATCAGTAATGCATTATTTTAAAACCTGCAAATAAGTAGTGATATGTTCCTATATCGGCAACTCACTATTTCATGCCTCCCACATATGAAAGTACTGATATACCACATTATAAGTAACATATTACTTTAGGTTACAAAGTAAAACGAAGGGTAAAGGGGTATCCATTGCCAGGCAATGCGTGAAAAATGTCCAATCCACTTGCTGGGTTATATTCAATGAAGGAAGTTTCTTTAAAAAATTAAAATAAAAAACTACTTTCGTATTTTTCGTGAGTATTTCGTAAGCTTGATTCAAATTAAAATTAATCACGTGAGCGTGATTATAAAGAAATTGTTCGTGAGTGATTATTATTTTTCGTTCGTGAGCGTGCGTGAGCGTGAGTCACGCGCCCATCTCTAGTTTCAAACCTTTTTTAGCTCTTTTTTTTATAAAAAAAAAAGCCTCAGATTCTGAGCACATATTTTTTTATAAAAAATTCCAGATTCTAGACCTTTTAATACAAAAACTTAAGCACTTAAGAAAACGTTAGATTATTACTACATTTTCTTCATTATAGAGACATCCTCAGAAAGAGTACTTTTTGTTATGGAAAAACATTATTTTTGTAGCACAAAATATCAATGTATGTTCTAAAGTAGGGCATACACGTTCAATATTATTAATCAATTTTTCAAAAATCAACCAATCAGAACATTTTATTTTTAAGCCGAGCACACACGGTCAATATAATTTATTTAAATTTTATTGATCATTGCACACACACTTTCAATGTTATTAGAAAAATAAAAAAGAAATTAAAATTGATCAATATTTTCCATCCAGGAAAAAATTGCAAAAATTAGCGAATTTTAAAATGAAACCACGTTTATAGTGATTATTTGTTTTTTATTTGGCAATAATTTATATGTTTCGTTAATTTTATTTATTTATTTTTAAACAACAAAAAATAAATTTAAAAAACCAACATTTCAATATTGGCCACACACTTTTCAATAATATGAAATTGAAAAACAAAAATCCAAAACATTTTGAATTTTTCAATTTAATTGATAAACTTTCAATACAGGGTACAGACCTTCAATTAATTTGTAAACAATCAAAAATTTATCAACAAATAATCATTTCATTTTTCTAGTAACATTGAAAGTGTGTGGGAAAATATCAATAAAATGGTCGAATTTTTTAAATTAATTCGAAACTGGTTGTATTACTTAATAGGTTTCGAATTGGCACTTATCTGACTGCTTTATTCACCGCACTCCGATCTGATAAGCCTAGAAAGAAGAATGGAAAATGAAATTTTTCAAAGATCAACAAAATTTTTGTCAACCGTAGATATTGCACAAGCATACCACAATTACTGGTCCGGCTAAAGCCACCGCAGATAACATTAGCACACGCTTTAGTAAAATTTATATATATTTTAAAATTTCCTACAATTTTTTAAATGTCAACCTCAATGTATTTTCATTACTGATATAAGTCAATTTTTTTAAATTTATCAATGAAATAAAAAAAATATATTCGCAACGTTTTTAATTATAAACAGATAATGCCTATAATTTATATAACACATGTATTGTTGCATATAAACGTGTGTACAAAACAATTTTACATATTTTTTGTTTATATTTACTGACTGTGTTTATAGTAGTAAATTTACAAGCATTTTTTGAAGTGCATATGGCATATGTATGTTAATTGTATATGAATTTACCTGAACTCTCATATAATTGGATAAATTCAAATTTCGGATTTAATTATATATTGTCTTATTTGGTTATATCTGAATGTTTTTTGAAAGGTATCATACATACATTCATAAACTCATACATTTGCTTGCCCTGGTCATTGCCAATAACACCATAAATGTTACAGCCGTATTCGGATAAACCGACTCAAATAAAGCCAGAAATATAGATTTTTGTAGAACTTGAAATTTTATTATAAAAAGATGAACTAATCAATCCAAAAGTCGACTTTTGATATTTTGACAAACTATGTAATCAGGGGTATGGCATCACCAAATAAATAAATTATAAAAAAATCATTATCACTAGATGGCACTTTGTAAAAAAATTGACAATTTTCTTTTTTTATTTAAATTTAAATAATAACAAACAACAAAAGAAAAAATACAAACAAATATTTTAAATTTTATTATTTGAATATATTCCCCGTTTGTTTTTTCCTTATTTTGAGCAATTTTCAGCAGTTTCTGAGTTATTAAATACAGGCTCAGCTGATACTAAAGTGATACTAAATAGTTGCTCAGGTAATACTAAATTTCAGCGCCCTCTATCGGTAAGTAGTGTAAGTTTTGATTTCCTAACTCTATAATTAAACAGGGGTATGGCATCATCAAAAACAAAAGTTATAACGACGTCGTTATCACTAGATGGCACTTTGTTCAAGAAATTGACAATTTTCTGTTTTTATTTAAATTGAAATAATAACAAACAAAAAAGCAAAGAAAAAAAAGTAATTCTCATTTAGTGGCGGCATGAAATGAGGCCCCAAGAAATTTGGCCCTAATCGTAAAATGAAAATATGCCCCATATTTTGGGGCTTAATTTCGTTGTGAAAAGTAACCCCAAAAATTTTAAGAAAAATCGCCCCAACACAATGAAAATTGGCCCCAAATTTAATTTTGGAGCGTATTTTCATTTTTGATTTTGGGACTTTTATTCATTATACAAAATAGCCCCAATTGTTAGATATGAAAAATGACCCCAAATTCAAAAGCCATATTTTTTCAGAATATTGTTATGGGAAAATCCTTAGTTATCATTGAAAAAATAACAACTAAGAATTAACATTTTGGAAAAGACATTTTTATATTTTTGTGACGCACGCAGGAAAACTTTATTCAGCGAAGCCACCTGCCGCGTCCTACTGGAGGAGAAAACCCTTAAGCGCGGCCGCAGGCCGCCACGCGGAAAAAGTTTATTCTGCGAAACCCAATCGTTTATTGGGCCCCTGTGGCGTTTAGAGAGGCTAAAAAACTAGTCGGCTTTGCAGAATAAGGTTTTTCTGCATGGCGGCCTGCGGCCGCGCTTGAGGGTTTTCTCCTCCAGTAGGACGCGGCAGGTGGCTTCGCTGAATAAAGTTTTCCTGCGTGCGTCACAAAAATAAGAAACGTTTTAAAAAAAAAAAAAAATAGCGCGATATAAAATATAAATTGGGGCCATTTTTCATATTCAAAAATTGGGCCTAAATTGCATAATGCAGTTTGGCCCCATATGCAAAAAAGAATTTTTGCCCCAAAATTTTGGGGCTATTCTGCATTTTTGTTGTGGGGCATTATTTCATTTCTTCAAAATGAAAAATGGCCCCCCAAAAAATGAAAATTCCCCCCATTTTTTTTTGGGGCCATTTTTCATTCCTTACTTTAAGGCCAAATTTCTTGGGGCCTCATTTCATGGCGCCCATTTAGTAGGTTTGAGGTTAAGAAGAAGAATAAACATTTTCTTCAAAAGTTATAAACACATTAAATTTGCAAATAAGACTAGATACAGTTTCTGCCTTTTTTATGGACAGGCTTCATCAGTGATTTTCCATTAAATTGTATTATTGTTTATATTTTTATTGTCAGATTGTCTCTATATGAATACTTTCAGAAGTGATCAAACAGACATATACAAAAATTCTACTGCTCAAAATAGGGAAAAAAACAGGCTCGGAATATATTCAAATAATAAAATAATGATGCCATACCCCTGATTAGCAGCCCAATCTGACTTTGAAGGAATAAAATGAACGATAAGAAAATCTATATGAAAATGGTTATCAAATGAGAGCTATTTTGAAGATAAATCTCAAATTACTGAAAAAATAATATTTAATAAAAAGATTTTAAACGAAAAAATTTTTAAACTAGATATGAGGCTAAGCCACTAAAAAGGGGTGTATGTTTATTAGTTTATTACTTTATGGCCAGTACAACATATCCAAATTTTCAGTTACTTTAAGAATTTTTCTATAAAGAAATTTTGGGCACAAAGAATTGATTCTTAAGCCCCATTATGTAAAGTACAGTGTTTGAATGCATCATATATTTGTATACGGTTTTTTTAACACTCATTCCCTAAAATATCATACAGTCATGTACAGAATTTATACATTCATATGTTTACACACGATACACGATGTGTGTAGTATATTTTTAAATATTCATTTTGCTTTTTTTGTTGAAACTCAAACTGCACCTATTTAACGGTGTTCTGCTTTTTTTTATTTATTTTGTTGTTTTTTTCGTACGGTGTCACAAAATATTTTCGTATGCGTTTATTGGGGTAACTGTAAGAGAGAGAGCTTAATCTTAGCACCCACTTTGGATATGAATACAAACACAAAAAACTGGAAAAATATAATTTTTACAAAAGTTTGTAGGTAAACTAACAACTAACAATTGTAAACAACATTAGTTACGTGTGTTTCTATATTTTATTTTCATATTTCATTTCTATTTAATGACGCCAATCTATCGTATTATGTACATGAAATGCACAAATGTTTGTATTCGTTTTGATGAAAAGTAAAACTTTTTTTTTTTGTTATTCTACATACACGTAGACTAACTAAACTTGTTTTATTGTATTTAGTTATTAAATGGGCTTAATTTATGGTTTATTTAAATTTGCGATATTTATTGTATGAAAATTGACAGTATTTAGATTTTAAAAAATGTTTGTTTTAAATACCATAGACCAATCGAAAACTATACGGCAATAACACCTATTCCAATTATAAATTGCAATATTTTTTTAAAACATTGAATGATAATCGGAAAAAGTTAAAAAAAGTTAAAATTTTTAATGTTTTAGCAAATTCTTCTGATTCTTTTTATAAAAACAGGCAGTAAAAATAAGTTTTGTGTTTTTTATGCAAAAATTAAAATAGTTTTAGAATTTCTCTTAAATTACAGCTGAAAAAGAGAAATGGTCAGTTTTAATTACATAAAAAAAATTTAATTCACAGCCAAAACTTGGTATTTATCTCCAAAACTGTTGAACCGATATTTGCGCAATGCAACAGTTCAGAAACTATAATGTTTTCAATACTAATATCACAGAGATCAGGATGTTAAATTGTTTAACGTATTTTATTACAATTATACCCTACACTACGTGGTCTGGCGTACTGATATTTGTTACTACCAAGAATACTTGGCCTACGCCAATTTTTTCTTACATCACTTATTATAAGCTTCACTATATATATTTTTTTATTTATGGCATCGCTTATTGAAATTCCCTTTCCGGAATGTGGTCTGCTTCCCAAAATATGACCCAAGTCGAACTGAGAAGCAGGGTTTCATATAGTCGACATGCCCGACTTTAATTCATTAAATCTGTAAAAATATCAGAAAAAGCAACTAAAATCTGGTTAAGAATGACAATGCAGAAAAAGCTTATAAAATCCGCAGAGTTTTTGCTAAATACTAGTAAAATAAGAAGAGCAAAAATTAAACTGTTAAATTTAGAAAATTTAGGTTGCATTTAAGTTAACTTTTAGTTATTTGAAAATGACAAATTAAAATAACTGTGTTTTCGACCGTTAATTCATAAAAAAAAACCAAAGTGCATAAAAACGCGTTTAAGATGAAAACTAACATATGCACCTTAACTTTCAACACGGATAATTATCAACGTTGAAAACTCAACGTTTATACATTTTCAAATTATTTAAACATTTTTTATACTACAATCGGTTTAACGTATATTCGCTTTAAATACTTAACTTTGATAGGCATGAGCCAAAATTACAGCTAATCTAAAATCTGTAGAAAACTTTGCTTAATATTAGTCAAAGAAAAATATCAAAAATAAACTTATCTATTTACAAAATTTTTGTTATATTTAAGCTTACTTTAGTTGAATGCAAATAGCAGTCTATCTGATTTTAGCAGTCAGCAGAAATATTTGCCAAAAGAACTTTAAACTACTGTTTTCAAAAGGCTCGATTTTTATTTGCATTAAAAAAAGTCGAAAAAAACTTTAAAAATTCAAAATTTGTTGTGATTTTTTAGGCTACTAATTAGTTGTCAAAATTTTCTGCTGTTTTTTGCAGGTTAAGTTCCCTACGGGAAATTTTAACAAACTGTCACCGAACTGGCCCCTTTATATGAAATAGACTGGTCACTTTTACATGTCGTTGTCATAGGAGGGGGAAATTGACCCCTTGTGACATATCACAAGACAAATCCCAGGACAGGTTCCTGAACTTTGTTTTTTATGAAAGTTCAATAACCTGTCCTAGGATTTGTCTTGTGACATGTCACAAGTGGTCAATTTCCCCCTCCTATGACAACGCCATGTATAAGTGACCAGTCTATTTCATATAAAGGGGCCAATTCGGTGACAGTTTGTTAAAATTTCCCGTAGGGTTGTTATTTTATATAGAGAAAGTTGAGCAGTGAAGCGATTGCATTATTGATGATATCATGCCTGACTTCTGTTCGAGATAGCTCGCTGAAAGCACTTGTTTCGAGATCCTAAAAGGCATGAATTCACAGCTTTTAATTAGTGCTCCTGTTTTTCTTTTAAAATGTCGATAATTCATGCCTTCTCGGAAGTGCATATTATAATGCTTTTCAACTATTTAAAATCATGCCTTCTCAAAAGCACAATATTCCTGCATATTTTTCCGTGAAGAGAAAATGCCTCATTTCATTATCTTCTTCTCATTAAAATAACTTTTTTCCGCATTTTAAAAAATTTTGATATAAGAACCGCAAAAATATTTAAGCAATCAAAATGTATTGCTCATTTCATGCCTTTTTGAAAAGCACAGCAAAAAGCGATGTAAACAATTAATCAACTTAGGCCTTTCATTAGTGCTGTTTACAAAGCTATACATTTTTAGAAGCGGTAAAAGTAGCAGTAAGGAAGCAGTAATTGTTTTGATCCAATCTTAATAATATATAGAAATAGCAATTTGCTAATTTCAGCAGTTTTTTCTGCAAGGTAATTTTTAGTAGTTTTAGTTAATTTTTTACAGACTTTTTGCTGTTAGTGTAGCAGTTCCAGTCCAATTTTTCGCCAACCAAATTTTTGTAGTTCCATGTAGTGCTGGTAAACATATGAGTAGTGGGTATCGAGTATCGAGTATTTGTATTTTTTTTGGGTACTCGATACTCAAAACTACTACTCGATATTTTCAGAGTTGCATTTTGCACAGACATAATATATAAAAATGTGACTCCGCTAAAATATTTACCACAAAAATGCGACTCTGCTATAATATATTTGTTACAAAACTAAAACTATGCTAAAAGAAAAAATCAGAAGTAAAATATTTAAAATTATATGTTAAAAAATTTAAAAATATGTTTATAAATTTATATATTGAATTACCATAAACATTTTTAAAGAATTTTAATAAAGAATTTTAAAAAATTTCAAATTTAAAAACCGGTAAAAGTATCGAGTAGTATCGAGTATCCAAATCAAAAATATCGAGTAGTATCGATTATTGAAAAGTAACCGAATTTACCAGCACTAGTTCCATGTACAATCAATTTCATTAATTTTTAGTACTGTTGCAATTGTCGAAATTTATTTAAAAGTTTTGAATTTTTGTTGTACATATTAATTAATTGATTTAATATTTATGGATCATAAGTTCTATAAATATAATAACAAAATCCAAAAAATTTATTTAAAAATTTATAATTTTTTATGTCGCAAACTGGTTTAGAACCGACCTCTTCACTTTGTCAGATCACTGATTTTTCTCTACTCTAAACTCGATTTAAGTTTTTTTATGCCTCATTCATGCTGAACCCAAAACTAGTTGTTTTCAAATTTATTGTGTTTTCGATTATCAAATCCCATACAAATTTCAAATCGAAAACCTAAAAAAAACGAAAACTTATTGTTTTGGCTTCAGTATGAATGAGGCTTTAGTCAAATTTCAAGTGCTAATTTTTTGCAGATTGGAAATTTAAAAATGTTGTTTGTGAATAAAATTATATCAGCAACAGAAAATCAATTATGTCTTTTAATTTGAATAAATAAAAAAATTATTTTAAAAAAATAACTATAATGTCTTTCCTGAGATTTGAACCCAGATTACTAAGACTTTCACACTGAGAGAATTATCATCACTTCAGTAATGAATTTCTTCATAGTTTCAATGAAAATTGTCACTGGAACTCGTCCATTGAAACTTTTAACTTTAAACTTTTTTAATCTATGAAACAGGTTTCATTAAAGTCAGTGTTTATGAAAAGTTCATAAAATTAATGAAACTCTTCATAAAATGAATAGACCACTCCTCCAATGAATAAATCTTCAGCCAATGAAGAGCTTCATAAAACTGATGAAGAAATTTCATTTATTATTATTTATTATTATAGTTGATTGTTGTCGTTGCTAAGCTGGAGTGGATAAATAAATAAAAAAAAATGTAAAAAGCTTAGTAAATTGTACCATATATTACAGATGTACAAAATATAATTCATAAAATTAAAAAGTTTCATAGAATTTTATAATAAGCTTAATTCAATTAATGAATATCATTATCAATGTTTCGAAAATCCAAAATTAATAATAAAAAATTAATAAAAAAAAAAAAATAAATAAAAATTATAAGATAATTCTCTCAGTATGAAAATTAATGTACAACATTAAAACTCGGCCTTATGCACTGAAAATATTATTACAGTAACTGACTATAGTTTATTTAAAAAGTTATCCGTACATTTATTTTTAAATGATTATACACAGAAAAAACAGTAGGCACCAACAATGGGAATTTGTAAAAGCAATCACATTTTCTTTTAAATTGAAATATTATTCCCAACAATTTTTTTGTTTGAAATATTTGTAACTAGTTTCTAAATTGTTATCTTTTATATAAAAATTGTTTAAAAATAAAAATTCAAAGTTACAAAAAATAAAAGAAATGTTTTTTTTGGATTTACAAATTTCTTTGTTGGTGCCTTTTTAAAAAGTTTTTTTTTGTATTTACAAATTTGGTATGAGAAAAGTGTTTAAAAATTTAATTAGAATTTTGTAAATTCGTTCTGTGTACAGTTAAAATGCAAAGAAATATATTTTTTAACTGTTTTTGTCGTTTATTTAAAAAATAAATTACATATAAATACGCATTTTCTGTTACAGTTAATATTTTCATTAAAAATGTTGTGTTAAAAAAAGAATTCCCTTTTGATTTCTAGGTCAGTTAAAAAAAACGAAATAAACTAAAAATCATTTATTCTTACGGATTTTGTAGTTAATTTTTTGAAATTTAAAAAAACGAAATAAATGAAAAATCATTATTTTTTAAGTTTTTTGTAGTTTATTTATTAACATTTAAAAATAAATGAAAAGTTCTTTTGATTTAAATGAAAAGTCAGTAGACCGGTTTTCAAGTGATTTTTCATTTATTTTAAATTACATTTTCAGTTAATTTAAACTACAAACTATTTTGAGTGTGGTTATATTAAACTATTGTATTTGAGGATTAAATGTTTAATATAAAATTCTGATTGTATGAAAATATTTAAAAATTAATGGAATGACGATATTTTATAAAAAATTAAAAAAAAAGTAAATACTATTGATAATTCCTGCAGCCAGAAAACAGATTTGGTGCTGACAACCGCATTTATAGAGAAAACCAATTAAGACAGTACTAATTTGGCTGTGACAACGGAGTTTCAGTTGTACCAAGAATAATTCGGTAGTCGCAACCGAAAAATTCATTTCATACAACTGAAGCATTCGATTGGCAACAAATTGGGCTGTCAGCACCGAATCTGTTTTCTGAGTGAGTGTGTACATATGTAATTGTGTCCTGGTAAAAGAATAATTTGTGAACAAAACCGATTTTCTTTCAGAATTGCTTTCAGATTGGTTGACCGTCATCGCCTTAAATAACCTATAAAAAAAAAACTTTAAAACACCTTTGTTGTTCATTTTTTATTGCATACAAAAATTTGTGCATCAGTGGGTTAAGTTTAAATTTTAATTGGTTGCGTATGAGTGTTATTTCAAACATTTGACTAAATAATACTCATACGCAATGCAATAAAACGTAATTAAAAGGGTGAGAATTTAAGGATAAACAAAATATGTTACTCCCATGCGCGGCTCCAGCAATTAATATAAGGGGAAAAATCATACGCCACCGTAGACAAACACATTGAGTTGGCAACTATGGCGTATGATTTTTCCCCTTATATTAATTGCTGGAGCCGCGCATGGTTACTCCATAATGACAAAGTCATTAAAAACTAAAAAAACATCCACCTGAGTTAATGGTGTTAATCATTAGCTCGTATGAATAAAAAATAAATATTACTAATAGGGGGAAATATTGGGTTTTTTAAGCAATTACTTCACAATTTAAGTATACTTACGAGTAGACTAAAAGTTTTATTTTTCGATTTTCGTATATATTTCATGCCTTTCTACAAGTCTATGGATAAATTTGGTTTTAAAAGTCAATCCTAAGCCAAAAGTAATTAATTCGAAGTAATTGCTAAGTTTTCTTCATATGACCCATTGTCTTATAATTTCGTCATAACTACGTCATTTATTTAGAGAATTTCTTTAAATATACCTGATTTTATTCTTAAAGGTTCAAGCTTATATATTCAGAACTTCTATATTGCATTCTGATTGAATTAAAAATGTTTGCTTTGATAAAAAAAAAATTCTATAAATATGTTTGCCTTTGACGCTAAAATTATTGAAGTTTTGCACAGTTTTTTTTTTTTTAATTATTTTAAGGAAACGAATGCGTTAAAAAAAATAATTTAAAAATTTAGATTTCAGAAATTTTAAATTGATTAAATACTTTTATTAAATAACTCAATACATTTTGTTATATTTTCGTTATAACGTTGATATTTTTCCATAGATTTTCTTCAAATGTGGCTTGTTTTTTTCGTAAAAAAGCCCGCTATACAACACTAATCACATTTTAACGGCTAATATGTTTTTATTAATTTGTCCGTGCTTTTAAAAACATTTTTTTTTAATAACACGTTTTTCCCTATTAGTCGTAAAATATTTTGATAATTTCTAATAATTTCCTAAAAACTTTTTGCGCAATTATACAACATTTTTAGACTTCAAATGTAGTCAAAGACTTAAAATAAAAATGTTTAAAAGTAAAAATCGCGTGGTATATTGAAACTTAAAAAAATTTTAGCAAAAAAAAAAAAACAATAATAGTGGCAAACTTAGCAAGTGGGACAGTAAAGTCACAAATAAAATATTTACCCACATATACGATATACATAATATTTAGTCACATACAAGCTCCTAATGTTAGACTACACATTAGAATTTACTTACAAAAACCTAAAGAAAAATCACAAACACACAAAAAATTATACGCAGACAGAAAACTCTTACAGTTAACCTCTAGCTAAATAACATTCTATGGAAAATTTCTATTTAGTATGTTTGTATTTTCTACAAAAGCTCTTCTTCTCATAAACAAGAAAAATACACATGCACTATGGTCTCGCAGACTGCTTTTCGTGACCAAATTAAGTTTTTTGTTGTCTTTCTGTTTTTTGTTCTTACATTTTTATAGTACACATTTCAAATCAACGTGTATTTTGTTTTTCTAAATATTTCTATTACCCTTTCGGGATTTTCCTCATTTTTTGGTAAAAAATTGTTGAAGGAATCGTATCAAGTCCAAAAGCAGAACTCGAAGTCTAACCGATAGATTATCTTTTGAATATGGGACTCGGCTAGAAATCCAAAACTTGGACGAGTAAAGTTTCAAGACCACAAAAGAAATGATAGCGAACGCCATTTTGGATTTATCTCGGAAACTGTCTAGCAGTTAGTTACGCAAAATACTAACGGAAATCATATTTATTATATTATTTCATATTTCACTACATTCATTGAAATTAGTTTCCGGAGTTTGATCCGCTTCTTGAAAAATGACACAAATTGTAATGTGATGCATGATTTTATATAGATTGAATTTCTTCCAATCATCCTTATCTTCGGCTTGGCGTTAGATTTGACTTCAGGTTTAACCAGCATCTCGAATATCTTTGTTTGTGTAACATCTCCAGGATTTTTTTGGAATACCTCTTAATCGTGTGCCTTCACGCAAAGGAAAAATGTGGTTGGCAGGACCAAAAATCATAATATCACAACTAGAGAATGCAAAATCCCGCCCTTTTTGATTTCCCGGGAAAGCGGGAAATTTGTCTTAAATTCCCGGGATCCCGCAAGGGAAAGAAATTAAAAATGTTTTATAATAATTTAAATATTTTTATAAATAAAATGTAAAGTTTTCATGATCGTGAAAAGCTCAATTGATTTTTCTTGGAATTTTCGTAGTGGGAAAGAATTAATTTTATATCAGAAATTATATAAGTCTAATTATATACATATTTTTTCAAAATTGAATAAACTGAACCTAATTTTTAGACTAAAAAACTTGCCCGTCAAAAAAAAATAAATAACAAAATTAATACAGAAAATAATTTTAGAAAATCGAAAAAAATTTTAAAAATTATGGGAACAAATTTTAACTTGCTTGAAAATTTTTAAAAATCAATGGAAAAGTTTGTCTTTATTTCTGTACAGAATAAGTGCGATTCAAAATTTTTTATACAAACACTATTTGAGTGGCTTGAAAACTAATCAGTGTGTTCTGTTACTCGAAAATCTTACTACTTTCACATTTGGTTACTTTTTGAATTTTTCCAGTTGTGGTAAAAGTAGCAAATGGTAGTAAGTCAACGAATGTAAAATGTTTACTATTTTCAAAAGGTTGGAAAATTTTGCATAAGAAAATTTGAAATAATTAACTTCATTATTTTAAACTGCATTTTTTGAAATCCCGGGATTCTCGGTCCAAATTCCCGGGAAAAATTTAAATGCAAATAAAAATAGAGCCTTTTGAGCAGTTCAAATTTTTTTAGCAAAATTTTTTGCTAATTTGATAAGATAGACTGCTATTTGCATTCAACTAAATTTGGCTTAAAAATAACAAAAATTTGTAGATATAACAGTTTGTTTTTGCTATTTCTAGTCTACTAATATTTAGCAAAAATTTCTGTAGATTTTACAGTATAATTTGTCATTTTAAAGTAACTAAAATTGAAGTCAAATATTAGTAAAATTTTGCAAATTTAACAATTTAATTTTTGTTTGCTGTTTTATTTTACTAGTATTTAGCAAAAAAATATGCTAATTTGACAGTTTTTCCTGCAATATCATTTTTAACTAATTTTTAGTTGCTTTTTTTTACAGATTTATTTCTATGAGTGTACTTTTTATGCCTTTTTGTATAATATTATATTATTTGACTGTTTCTCTCAACTTCTCTTCACAAAATCTTAAACGAGAAGGACGAAGTAAACGATGAAGCTCATAAAAAATACACTAAGCAGTGCTACCAACACATTAAGCATTAAACACATAGACGACTGCAGCTACACGACTACAGCCTGTCAAAAATAAAATGCACACGTTTATATGAAAACGATTATTTTGACACCAACACAGCTACACGGCTACACGACTACTTTTGCCGCTGTAGTCAACTTAGGATAATTTCTATTTTTGTTGGCTACAAAACAAAAATAGTGTTGACAATATAACAAAATACGTAAAACAAGACAATTTTTTCCGCTAGAGGCGAAATAAAATCGCTAGTTCTGACTAGAAAATCGCCGTTGTGGGAACACTGAAGAAACAGATGTTTATATTTTACAATTGTTTGAAGGTTTCATTAATTTATATTTGGAAATAACTTTATTGTGATGTTTTGTAAAAAAAATGGATCTTACAAAATTAACAAAATATTCCTCAGCCATTATTTTAGAAGCACAAACCAAAAAAGATTAATATTTATCAAAATGTCAAATATTTAGGATTATCTGTTTACATGTTGCTGTCGTTTTCAAAAATATTAAGTAGCTGACTACACGACTACAATTGCAGCCAGCAACATTTGTAGTCGTGTAGTCGTGTAGCTGCAGTCGTCTATGTGTTTAATGCATTATGTTGAATAATTAACGTTATTAAAGAAAAAATTGTCAAAATCGTCATTTTCGAAATGAGAAATCGTCAATTCAAAAACTCCTTATATTTGAAAGCTGTGAAAAGTTTACTGAAAAAAACAATTTCATATTTCTGTATAAAAAGGTGGCTTCTTTCGCTGGAGTTATGTGGGATAAAAAAATGTATCATGAATATTTGTTAGGTTTTTTTTTCTGTCCTTGACTCTCTGGGTAACTTAACTGCCCATATGACACCATGCTTTCCTACTAATTACCAGGAATTGAAGCGGTAATTTCACCAACCTAAAAATTTTGAGATTCGTACAACTACTTTCATGACAAAATGTTTAAGTTTTGAGTTTCATTCGGTCTACAATATTTAAAATTTTTCAAGAAAAATATTCGTTAAATAGAATCCAAAATTATTGATGAGTCATATCCCTTTAATTTATCCTCTTTTTTCTAACAAAATTATATTTTTTCACCAATAAACTATAAAAATTTTCGTTAGGCAAGAATGAAATCCGGATAGGGACATGCCTACAACGGATTATTTTTCACAATTTGTTAAATGGGATTTTAGCATATTTAATTCCTTTAATGCGACTAATGTATATCCCGATAAAATAGAATTGGGGAGAACTAATAAAGTGCTTGTGCAAGTTTAAATGTTGCTGTCACTTTGGAAAATATTGTTTTCTATTGTTGTTTATACATGAATGGATGTCACTTCATTGCTAGGTCTGTTAAAATAACAGAGTATTACATTGGAAGATGACAAAGCAAATTGTGGATAAATTTTTGTTGTTGTTTTTGTTTTTTCTTTGATATTTTAAATGTTTAATAACGAGAACAAGAAATTTTCATTGAGTTTGTAATTTAACTTAACAAATATTTCCAGAAATTCTAAAAACGTCGTCCCCTGACGATTTCCTTAGACAAGAATGAAATCCGGATAGGGACATGCCTACAACGGATTATTTGTCACAATTTGTTAAATTTGTCAAAAGCGATTTTAGCATATTTAATTCCTTTAATGCGATTAATGTATATCCCGATAAAATAGAATTGGGGAGAAATAAAAATTTTCATTTTTAAAAAATCGTCATTTCATCAAATTTTACTTCATACATCGTCAAAATGGAGACAAATCGTGAAAGTTGGCAGCTCTGATACTAAACATCTTATAGTTTGCGAAACTATACCAACGATTGCTGCAAATATAAAATCACTTTCATTGTTTATAACATGATATCTCTCATTTCAGAAAATAATATGATTGGTATTAGAAGAGATGAAAATGTTTGTGAAGAATTATCTAGAATTATTGAATTGTAATGAGAAAATATCATGATATCAAAAAAAGATATATTTTAACTACAAAATTATTATAGATAAAATGTAATAAAAAAAGTAATTTATTTTTTAATTTTTTATACCCAGATATTGTTCAAGAGCGTCTATAATATGTACCCAGGAAAATTTTCTGTTCCAAAGAATTGGTTGTAGAATAGGTACTTTTCATTTACAACCCCTTCTACTGTCGATTCTAACACCGATTCTTTTTGTTTGAAATCGTCCCTAAAGGAACCACTTCCATAGTTCCAAAGTGGAACCGGTTGCCCTAATCAATTAAGGAACTAGTTCTAGAACTGATTCTTCTTCAGTCATACCTTCCATATGGTTCCGGAATCAGTTCCTTGGAATCGATTGCAGTGGAACCAGTTGTAGAATAGGTGTGGTTGGCTACCGACTGTAAAAAATTTTCCTGGGTAGTGTGACAGATTGTAGTTTTGTACGACAATAAAATTAAAAAATTAGAACATTAAAAAAATTAATTTAAAAATGCACGAAATTATCATAATATGTTCCTAATGATCATAATATTATGGTAAATTATAAAACAATTTTCCATATTACCATAATATGATTACTGGGATTATATTATGATCATAATATTATCGTAAATTATCAAACAATTTTTCATATTACCATAATGTGATTACTGGGAATATATTATTATTTTTAGTAGTATATTGTGATCATTAGAAACATATTATGATCATTTCGAATGCGTTGTGAAATGGTCTTTGTGTCCATAGTGCGGTTTAATTCAGTTTTTTATCAATGGTTTTGGTGAAAGGTGGCAATGAAGTTTGTATGTCTATGGCTTTGTGCTTTGAACGTAATTATATATGTCTCCTATACATACATACAGTAGACAAGCTTTTGATTTTAACTTCTTTTTGCTGAATATTTTCCACTTTTTTGCAGTCTTTTGTTTTATCATACGCAATTTTACGCTGCAATTGCATGCGTATGTGTCTCTTTGCACAAGAGATTGGAGGGAGTGATAGAGAAAGGAAGTTAGGATGAGGGCTTTTCAAGAAGGGCGACTATAGCAGAGATGGGAAGTTAAAAGTGCATGTACTATAGATAGTTAAAAAAACGAACGAAAAAATAAAAAAAAACACACACACACACACAAGCTGCATAAACTTTTGATGTAATAGTATGTGTTGCAACAGAACTTTAAAAATGCATTAATTAATGTAAATTCAATTGCTGAAAATGGTATAACTCCATTGTACTTTTCTATAAAGTAAAAATAGTTTAGAATGAAAATTACAGCTAGAAATTGTATACCCTTAAAAAGTTCTTTAATATACCTTTCATCTAAATTCTAAAACATAAAAATTAGAAAAAATTAAATTTGTTCGAAAAAGTTGTTTTTACAGAAGGAAAAACAAAATTTATTAAATTATATTTTTGAAAATTCTTTTTTAAAATTTCGGTGCTTTCCAGTAGCAAAAAATACTAGTTCAGAACTAGTTATGTACTAGTTTATTAGAACCAGACAACTAGTATGAGTTCTACCTCCTATCCATACAAACAACTGTAGAATTTAACATGGAGATGTCATAGGGATGGGGGTAATTGTTGCCAAAGTCCCACTTTGGTACTAGTTATAGAACTAGTTTGAAGATTACAATTTATAAAACAACTAAGGTGTTCCTTTGCTAAAACGTAGATTAGACTGATAGTTTCTTCTTACTAAGATAATTAGGGCCATCTACCAAATAAGATTTAAAATATTTTGTGTTTATGATTTCTAATCACAATAAAGTTGCTTTTACATTGCATCGAAATCCCGAGATTTCGATATTCACCACTCTGAAACAACAATGAAAAAAAGCATTTAAATTTCGAATAAAGCACACATAGTTAGCTCTAATAAACACACTTTCCAAAAATTTAATGTCTATAAGCTTTTTTAATTGTTTTTTCACAGTGGCGGATATTGAAATCTCGAGATTTCGATGCAATTATAAACGCAACTTCAAACAGTTTTAGTGTTTATTTGCAAACCCAGAATATATTATTAAAAATAAATGTAACCAAAACTAGAATTTCAAAACTCATATTTAAATTCAATCTTTTGAAACAGTCTCTCCTTAGTTTTAATGGAACTAATAGGTACAAAAATGGTTCATAATTATTGTTTTAGGAAGAAAAACAGAAAGTCGTGGTATTTTTGAGAAATTTAGCAAACTAGTTCTGAAGTGGATCTTTGTTACCAGTAATGTACAAGTTGTTTTGTACCTCAATTCAATTCACAACAAAAAATATAAGTGTCTATTTGCAAACAACAACAAATGTAAACTAAATAAGAATTTGAATACTGGTATTTTAATTTAGGTATTTTTTTTAAATAGTCCCCACATAGATCGTATTAAACTAGTACACAACTGGTTCAAAATGTTTATTTTGGGAACTAGTTTTGAAATTACTATTCAAAAAAACTAGTACTTTTCAGAACTAGTTCGACCACTCACTCCTTTAGTGCTCTGTATAAAACACACAATGTAAAATATGTATGCACGTGTGTATATTAGTGAAAAATTGTGTTTGTATATGTATGTTTTTGGTTATGTCGTATCAACCCTTTTCGTTCTTCTTTTCTTTTTTTTTTTACAAACATAAAATGCGTTTGCATTTTATGCGTTTTTAAGCGCAAAAAAAATTTGTGCAACTCGAAAAAAATAAAACACACAAAGTTTGAGTTTTTAAGTCTCTTGGAGGACATTAACCTTTTTGTGGTGCATAGCATAAAAACATGGCCCATTACAAAATGTACTCATACACACTTTTATACTTATTTACACCTTAGTTTCGTAGACAAATGTATTGGTTTGTTTGTGTGGCTATAATTTTTAGCATAAGTGTATAAAGAGTAGACTTTTCGAATAGAACACGTGAATATTACATATATATATATATATTTTTTTTAGCTAAACTTTAATGTTGTTTTCATTTGTTTAATAAACCCTACTTTGCGGCATTCTTCTTTTTACTTGTTATTCTCCCTTTTTCTCAACGCTGTTTTTACTTCTTAACGTTTAATTTTTATTTCCATGCCTTTTATGTTTTTAGTTCAATTTTTTTCTAATTTCCATTGAATTGTATAGAAATATGCAATTTCCCAGCAAGCATGGCAATACGAAGAAGATTCCCCGAACATATTTTGTATTGCGGAAGTTTCCTCCGTCGGGAAAAACTGTTATCCGAAAGCAATACTTCCCGCCAATATGAAAGCAATTCACCAGGAAGATAAATTCCCAGTCAGAAAAATACAAACGGGAAAGCGGTGGCAAAGCACTTTAACAGGTGGTACAAGTATTGGCAAAAAGTGCTTTCCCATTCCCAAAATGATAACTTCATTAGACAAAAGAACCGGCTGTTCAAAAAGCGCCGGAAAAGCACTGGAGGAACAAAATTTTTAAACGTTGGCAAAACGCTGGCAAAACCAATAAATAGGTGGTCTGGAAATATATTTTCCAAAATAAAATTAAAAAAAAGTTCATATGTATTTTTTTGACCCTGCCGTGATTTGAACCCAGGCCGTCAGATTGGCAGACGATTGCTCTACCCACTGAGCTAACGAGACATATAATATTTAATGGCTAAACACATAAATGAGTGATAATAGCTGGACAACTACTGGCTGTGCCAAACTGTGAGTACTGGCAAACAATTTTTTGTAACTAGTATGCCAGTGTTGGGAGGGCAAAAAGAAAGTTGGTCTTGAAGGAGCTTTCCCACAAACAAAAAAATTAATTCAATGAAACAAAAAAAATTTTAAATTAAAAAAAATCCAAAAAAAATTTTTTGCTTGCAACCGGATTTGAACTCGGAACCTTCCGACTACAAACATTTTTTAACGAAGCGTCAGCATTTTTATAAAATCATTGGTTTTCCAGTGAATTGATTTTTGTACCACTGGTAGCATTGACTAGGTAGCACTGGATAACCACTGGTTGCAAACCTTGGCATATCACTCTAAGCCAATTCTTTGCCAGTGGTTTTTTTTATAAACCACCGAAATTTTTGTAAAACAAATACTGGTAAAACGCTTTTTGCAAACGCTGGCAAAGCGTCCCAAATGAGTGTTCTGCCAGTCATTTATTTTTAATACCGTGGTTACCCAGTGGTATGCCAGTGCTTGATTTTTTGTACCACTGGCGATTTCTGACTGGGTTATTACCTGGGTGATATCTCTAAATAAACCCCCCGATACAAAATAAACGGTTTATTTAATTTTTTAATCTGAAATTCCACTCTGAAAAAGAATATCTGCATACATAATACATTGACCAACACACTAACTATTTTGTTTTCATCATACCCGTTTTTTCCAAGCAGTTAATCTTGATTTTTCCACGAATTTGTTTCCCATATATAAGTTCTTTGTCGCTTGTAGAAATTTCGTTTTATTTTTTTCCAAATGACAACAAATTTTATACAAATTGCCTTTATCTTCCAGATGATAAAAAGGTGATATTTCCGCATATTATTATATGAAATGATGACAAAAAAATACAATTTCTTAAATATTTTTTGAAATATCGCCAAATATTTTCCCAATGACCAAAGGAAGAAAATTTCAAAATACTACTTGATTATTTTAATTCAAATGAAAAAAGAAGGTATCACTTTAATATCTTCTTGAAAGATATCTTCGAAATGTTAGCAAGGTTGTTTTTATTTAATATAAAAGAACATTTTCTTTTAATAACTACGAGGCCAAATGATAAGTTTCCTATAATATTAAATTAAATGTTTTTAATATAAGCATTTGGGTGAAAACATGTCAATTCAACACAAAACAATGGCATTTTCGGATTTACCATCTCTGATTTCAATGAAATTTACCACAAATATCGTACATGATAACAGCTCATTAAAGCATAAATTTCAGAACCAAGAATCTTATGACGTCACGAAAATTGGACAAAACGGTAAAATTTGACTAAAGTACGATTACACAATCGACTATATCTTTAAGACTGTTTAAGATATAAAATTCATTTTGGTAGTTTTTATTAGGTAAGAAATTACCCTTTAAAATGATATGAATATTGATTTATTTTATGAAAGGGTCAAAGGTAATTTTTTGGGGTCTTGAGTTCAAGTTCCCATTGCTCGAAATGAGCATTTTTTAAAATTCTTAAAAAATATATGATTATTGTGTGAATTTGTGTAAAAAATTTAAAGTCGTACCTCGATTCGTCTCTGCGTTATTTAAAAATTACTAAACTATCCCAACAAACATCGATTCGAATCTTTGAAAAATTTTAAAATTTCTTTTTTTTATCAAACGTAAACAATTTACCAATTCAAGTATAACATAGCAAAGAGTTTAGAAAATAAGGAGAATGTAATCCTCTCATTAATTGAGCAAAAATATGTAAAATGTGGCTGCAAATAGGAAATTGAATTTTTTTCGTCATATTTATTATAATTTAAGCATAAAATATATCAATTCATCTTTGGTTTTCCTTAAAACTGGCCTGTTTGCAAGCACAAGCTGTTAACATTGGGTGAGAGAATTACATTATACGAGTACATTATACCTCATTCATAGATTGAGTTTTCTTTCCAAAATACAATTAAATGCGTTTTCATAAATAAACCCGCATAAAAATTGTTTTATATAAAAATATATTTTATAATATTTTCAAATATCTTTATTAGGGTTCGTCAAAAAAAAAATTTATTTGATTTTCGGATATCATCACTTTTTTTAAAGTTTTTGCATAGAAAAAGGAATGGCGTTTTTTTTTTCTTTTTTATTTCAACTCCCTCCACTCGCGCAAGTCGTCCAAAAACGCTGATTTGGAGACCCGTTTTCTGCCGAGCAAAAACGGCTGCATTTCTGGGAATCTGACTTACCATTCGATTCGACAGCAAAAATTAATATAAAAAACATTTTTTTTGCGTTTTCTGAATACAGCAGTCATTAGAGTGGTCCAAAAATCCACTGTTTTCAAAAATTTCAAAAAAGTTACTTTTTTATTAAACACAATGAAAATGTATTCCTTGCTGAGAATATTGGTAAAAAAATTTTGATATACCGCGACTCGTTAAAAAGTTATTTAGTAATCAAATATGTTTAGTAAAAAGAAATTGTGGTAATAAACATTACAAAACCTACAAATTATTTTGTCATTACTAAAAAATAAATTTATAATGCGGCAGCGAGTATTGAAAGTTGAATTTTAATTAGCTCAAATACTTTTTCATTGAATTAAAAAAAAATTGAAATTTGATTAGCTAATAACTTTTTAACGGTTCGCGGTATATCCAAAATTTTTGTACCCATGTACTCCGCCGGAAATACTTTTTCATTGTGTGTAATAAAAAATTTACTTTTTATAAGTTTTTGAAAAAAGCGTATTTTCGAACCACTCTAATGGCTATCTGGTGTATTTTGAAAATGCAAAAGAAAAAGTTTTCTGTATTAAATTTTGTTGTAGAATGGAATGGTAAAATCAGATTTCCTATAAATACAGCAGTTTTTGCTCTGGAGGAAAAGGGTCTCCAAATCAGCGTTTTTAGCCGACTTGCGCCAGTGGAAGGAGTTGAAATAAAAAAGAAAAAAAAGCCATTCTTTTTTTCTATGCAAAAACTTTAAAGAAAGTGATGATATCCGAAAATCAAATTTTTGTGACGAACTCTAATCTTTATGTGTGTGGCTTAATACTCGTATAGAGAATATGAAGCAATTTATATTTATATTATCGTAAATTGACAAAATTATATCTAATTTTCACCGTTTTCCAGATTGGTGTTCATTGCTCAATTTTTCTTCCTTAGATTTTTTTACATGGGTATGGCAACGAAAACACTAAATAATGTATTTTCGATGAAAACACAATTGAAAACATTTTAAATTTGTAGTACAACTCTTTTTTACAACTCTGAACAAAACAGAATAAGAGAAAATGGAAGAACGTCAAAATGCAAAATAAAATAATTTTGACTCTATGCTTAACTAAAGGTTTTTATCATAGTATATTATAGTAGCCCCACTCATTAAAAAATTGAGAGCTTGTCCCTATCTTATGTAGTTGTGGTGGTATTAAGAACCATATGTACGAGTAAAATTACAAACACTACTTCATTTTTTCAAATGACAGAAAATGAGTAAAGCTACTATATTATACTATGGTTTTTATATCGATTTTCATGTCAAATGACTCTTTTTTACATTTCAAAAATGTGGGGTCATTTTGACCCCATGTGCCTATAAAGGTTAATTTCTAATTTTTATTACTATGTATAAAATATGGTGTTAACAGAGTTATTTGGACAACTTTTACGAAATTCCGCAAGAAACAACAAATTGTTTTTTTATACTTCCAAGAAAAATAGAAAAATTTCATTTTTGACCTTGGTAAAGAAAGGGTTAACGTTGTCGGAGTTTTACAAAATTTTCGGAAAACAATCTCTTGTATCAGAATTAAAGGAAATCAGAAGTGATTTTATTCCAGCTAGCTAAAAACACAAAAATTAATACTATTATCTAAATTATTTCCAAAAATCACACTTTTCTCTAAAATTTTAAAATTTAAAACGCCCTTTGTTGGAATTTGAAATTGTGTTTTGATCGTGTTTCGCAGAGCCATTTCATCTGAAATAGAAATTTCTCTGTTCAAATCCATAGTATTCGCTTTTTATTCATTATTATGATGACAAAAATCGAGCGATTTATTTTAACCAAATCAAATTTTTGCCCGAAGCTCATTTTTCAACTAGTTTCTTACGTACTTAAATAATTAATGGCGCCCAAAAATTTTACTTTTTTTAACAAAATGAAATAAACACCAAAAATGCAACAACCCCCCAAAAAAATGACAATAATGTCCAAACAGTTTTAATTTTATTTCATTGGGGATTTTTTCACAATGAAATAATCTCAATATTTAAAGATCAAATGAAATACCCCTCAAACATTTTTACGTCATTTCTTGTATGTTATTTAATTTTTCCCTTTGGGGGTTATTTTATGGGAGTTATCCGTAGCGTTAATAAATATGTACATGATATGGATGATATTTTTAAGACGAATTTTACAAATTTTCAAAATTTTCAAAAAAAAGACTTTTAAAAGCAAATTAAAATTAAGGTGGCACACGAGAAACTTTTACAAAAAAAAACACGAAAAAAGTCTTGCCACCCCTGCTATAAGGTGAATTTAATAAACTCCTATGCGTTGACCACTTTTTTTTATATTTTGTTGAACAAAATTTTAAAAAACTCAAAACTAAATCTTTTCAAATTTATAAAAAATACCATACCTGGGACTAGGTTATTATAAGCCAAGACAGACAAAAATTTATATCTGCATATTTTTGGATCTTAGAAATTAAACTAGAATATAAAATTGTGAATTTCTGAAAGAAATATTTTATTTTTTACGATTTTCAAAATTTATCTAATGGGTTACAATGGTCTGAGGAAATTGCAATTACTAAAACATTTTCAAACCGGTTTTGGATTTTTATACATTACCAGAAACGTAATTCAGTCTAGATAATGATTCTATTTACGGTTACTAAAGAGCCAGTATTTTGAAAGAAAGCCAAAAACACAGGTCGCCATTTTTTTTCGTCCACATAAGGTAGGTAAACCCTAATGTCCCATTTATACTTTTTACTATTTTAGGAAATCTTGTGAGATTATTTTAATAAAACACTTGTAAGGATATCCATAACTTGTAGCCAGATAGTCTCAGAGCGATACAAGGTCAGCTCAAAATCAAAAATTTAAATTTTTGTTTTATATTATTCTTTTTTGCTTTTTGGTTTTTAGTTTTTTTATTTTTAAGAATTCAATTTGAAATGCACAGAGAATTATTTATTATCATGGATGGTAACCGAAAATTAAAAATATTCAAACAAGAAATAATTGTAAAACAATCAGTTTTTTGAATATAAGTTATAACTGTTACGTCCCTGCTTTTTAGTTTGACAAATAAATAAAATAAAAAAAAAATATTTAACATTGCAAACAATGGAGTTAAAAAATTCGTGCAAAACTGTGTAAGTTCTTCAACAGGGACGCTACAAAATAGAAAGACAGGGACAGCAAACGACGCCATATTTCTTGCCGCTCTTTTGCCATTTCTCTTCAGTAAGGTTTGCCATTTCATGATGGAAAGATATACGAGCCAACAACGAGTCGAAATTATTAAAATTTACTACCGACATTCGGAGTCAGTGGCCTCAACGTTAAGAGCGCTACGTCCAATTTATGGTCGTCATAATGAATGGCTTCGTCAATAAACAAAATATGCATTATTGGTCAGACAGCAATCCACACGTACTCCATGAGTCATCATTGCATCCCGAAAAAATTACGGTTTGGTGCGGTTTATGGGTCGGCGGCGTCATTGGGCCGTACTTCTTCCATGATGAACAAGACCGGCACGTTACTGTGAATGGGAATCGCTACCGTTCAATGATAACCGAATATTTTTGGCCCCAATTGGATGATATGGACTTGGAGGACATGTGGTTCCAACAGGACGGCGCCACAAGCCACACAGCGAATGTCACAATCAATTTATTGCAAACCAAGTTTGGAGAACGTGTTATCTCACGAAATGATCCAGTCGATTGGCCGCCTCGGTCGTGCGATTTGACGCCGTTGGACTATTTCCTGTGGGGCTACGTCAAATCTATGGTCTATGCCAACAAGCCAGCGACGATTGATGAACTTCGTACGAATATCGGCCGATTTATGCTTGAAAACCGTCGAAAATTGGGTTCAGCGTCTGGACTTCTGCAAGCGTGCCCGTGGTGGCCATGCAAAAGAGATCGATTTCCATACATAATGGCATCGAACGTACTTTCACAGGAATAAAGAATTTGGTTGATATCCAAAACCGTTTTTGTTTTATTTAAAAAACTTTTGTAGCGCTCTTATTGAAGAACCCTTTATTTCGGTAACGGTATTTTATCGATATTTCATTTATTTCGGTATCGGTATTTTAAGGATAACGGTATTTGAGTTATTTCGTTAACGGTATTTTCAGGACAACGGTATTCCGTTTATTTCGGTAACGGTATTTTAGCGGTATTGCCTGCCAACCCTGTTTATTATTTTTGTATTGCCCATAGTTTAGCGAAAAATAGAGAACTAGAATTTTTTAAAAATGTTAACCCATTCAGGAGCGATTGTCCATTAATGTTATAGCTTTAGTTCCATTTTCTCCGATACGGGGCATCCCTAGTGGGGCGGTTTTGGCCAAAAGTATAAAAATTATCCCCATATGCATCACGTTACACAAAATAATTATTTTTATCCAGTTGAGATTTTTTTATAAATTTAATGGCTTTACAATCTTGTAGTCATAATTAATATTAAGTTCCATGGGTCTTTTCTGACCTCAGGCCACTAAGGGTTAAATTTTTTTTTAAAGAAATGAAAAGACAATTTTAATCTAACCAAATTTGAGTGCTGTTTTTCCGAAAACCGTGCAAAATTTTATGAAAACATTGAAATTTTTGACAAAATGAGCAATTTTTGTAAAATGACCTGAAAAGCAGTCGCTGCAAACACAAACTCGAATTAACATTTTTCCAATTTATTTTTTTTCTTTAATATCAACTATTATGTGCTACAAATATCAATCGAGATCTACAAATTGGGCATTTTAAAAAATCTTTAAAATTAATTTTAAAAAAACACGTTTTTGCATTTGTATCAAATTTGTGGGTCATTTTGGATTCCAGGCTAAAGTGGGTTAATGATATCCGATGAAGTCAAAATTCCATGTATGAATCATTTTGACTATTCTAAATGAATAAATGGAATAAAAAATAATTTTTTTCGAAATTTCTAATTTTGGGAATTTTTAATAGTAATACACTTGTTTTCCAAAAGGGACCATTTTCGTCCAACTTTCGGCACGAGTTAACGTTTTCCAAAAAAAAAAATCGATTGCTTCCATTTGGGACCATTTCCAATAAAAGTGGGGGGTGTAATGACAAATCTATTTTTAAGGGACACTCTAATATACATATTTCGTCTAATTGTCTTTATAATTGCCTCAATAACATTAAACATGGGTCCGTTTATTTCTGATAGTTACAAATATCAACATGAACTTATTATACCCTCTTCATGTAGGGCTGTAGGATATAAAAATTGCATATTTTAAAATATTATGCAATGCAACACAAACTTAATATTTTCTGTTTAATGTTTTGGTGATAGGGTACTTATACGTAAAAAAATGGCGCCATATTTTCTTAACCCTTCTATTTTCTTTTACTCATGCCATATCAAAACAAAAGTTTAAAAAGTTTTTTTTTGCATTTTAGTTTGCTTCTTTTAGTTGGCCAAATCTACACGCATGTACGCACGCAATATAAAAAATATATACATATAAAAAGTCAAAAACTAAAACAAAATACACGTTGTTGTGTCACGTTAGTTTAGACGTCATATCGACAGCTAACGTCCTAAATTATATCTACATATACAGACGCATACACGCACGCACATACACAAATTTAGAAACAAACCAACATTTAAATTTAAATACGAATTTATATCAAAAAGGGAAGTTTATTTGTTTTTGTAAAGCATGAAGGAAAAAAACAGCTAGCTAGAAAACAAAATCAGAAGGAGTAAAAAAAGTTGGTTGGTTTGGTATTTCTGTGAATGTTTGCATGTGTGTGTGTGAGTGTGTGTGTTTTTTTAACCATTTTTCTAGGTGGCCGTCATGCTGCAGGTGTGTTGGCAACCTGATTTTTACATGCAATTTCATTATTTTGCAAAGTTTTCAACGTTGCTGCTGTTTTCGTACATTTTTTTTTTGTTTGTTTGCTACGTCTTCCTTTTCTAGTTGTTAGTTTTAGTTTCCGGTTTCAAATAAATTCAAATTTAAAAATTTTCTCATCTAAGAACATAAGTATGTTTATTTTCAATGTGTGTGTGTGTGAATGTAAATGTATTATTCTGCGTGCGTATGTATATAATGTTTAAGTATTCCAAAATACGCCTTCTATGCGTGTGATGCTTTCGAAAAACGTACCATATGTACACAGAGAAAAAAATCGTCGTTCAATCAATCGCCAACTGTAGGAATGTCGAATATGAATGCGTTAAGCGGTACGTAGAGTATTCTAAAGTTTCGTAAGTAGTGTATGTGCATTAAGACGCAGGTTAGATTCCTACGGCTGGCGACTGTACAAAAACTTTTCATATAGGTACAATTAAACAATTAAAAAACATAATTAATTACAATGTTTAACAGCATTTCTGATGATTACTAAATATCCCAAAAATTCAGTAATTTAGATGTCGCTTTTTAATAATAATTATAAACATTGAAACTAATGATAAAATAAACATAGTTAAATTTAAAGATGTTTCTATTTAATTATATGTTATTTTTGTTTGATTTTAAAATTTTTTTTGTATGTGTATATTAGGGCGGGTCGATTTAAAAATCGCCTATGGCTCAGTGAAAATCTTATTCTAGGGATCAAAATAAGAAACTTTGCTGAAGGAACCATACCTCTAAAACGAATTCTACTACCCCCCAACTGTTGACTTTTGTCCCGTAGGGTCAAGTTTTGAAAAATCCCACTTTGACCCATTTAGAGTGCCCCAATCGAGTCCAAATGTATGACCGACCCCCACTAACTTTGGAGGGCCGATCCACCCATGCCAGTGGCACACCCCCTGGAACTCCCCTGGGGGGTTCCCCATACAAACATTTTAAAAAATCACCATTTTTGGCACTTTATTTTATTATTTTTTATTTATTTTATTTATTTTTATTATTTTATTTATTTTTTCTCTTTAGAAATTTATTTAGTCAGAACATATGTAAATGAAAAAATTAATTTAACTTAGTAATAGAAAAGAAAATAAAAAAAATTACTGTTTGAAGTCTTTTTTGCTTTCAAGTCTGGGCAATTTCGCACGGCTCTCTAATGTCGTCACCATAACAGCCTCTACATTTCCGGTATAACTCGTTTGGAAACGCTAGCTAGCAAACGGTGGAATTATACGACGATTCGAATTGCTGTTAAAAAGACCATTGCATTGGTTCGTTTGCCTTCTACACTTCAACGAACTTCCGTTTCGGCATTTGTTTGAAGCTTTGGATAAATCAACCAGCACTGGACCAAGATCGGCAACCGGAAAATTGAGCCGTCAAATCGAAACTTGTGAAACTCTTCCGGTAAGTTATTGCTATCACTCATTTATTATAATTGTCAACCGTTTTTAATTGTTTTATTTTTATATATTTTCAGGTGGTGGACGGCTTTCAGAAAATTGAGTTGAAAAATATGCCCCCTGCTCCAGAAAAAATTGAATTTTCCACCGATTCCAAGTACTTATACGACATGACCCATGCAATTTCTAGCGGCGTGGTTTCAGTGGATCTGGCAAACATCAAACCAGGGAAAATTGTACATTCTCGGTGGCTCACCAAGGCCGCTAGACTATTACGATTATATGTGACAACGGAAAATCCAGATGCAAATTTAAGAATACTGGTTGAATTTATAATTACATGTTATGTGCCAATGTACTTCAATATCAAGTATTACAGCTCTGTCGTGTACGGTAGTAGATTATTTTTCAAATTCATTAGTTGGTCAAGATTTCTAGAACCTCGTTTACGCAAAATTGTCAATAAAGTAATTACAGATAATTCATATTATGCGCATTCGGAAAATATCTTGTTATCAATGTTGTTTGATGATAGCAAAGAAAAGCGCGACTGTGCTATCAAGATAATTCTACGCTATCGAACCGATGTTGACGACCCAACGGGACTTAGAGCTTATAAAAAACCAGATATAAACTTTTATTGCACAAGTTACACGGAAATGATCAATATGAATGACATAAATGACGTATTTGAACCACCATTCACGCGAAGCATTCCATACGATACTTTGAAAGAATATTTAAATCAAGATGATCCACCGTTTAATGATCCAAAAATTCCATCACACATACAAGAAACAGAACGACACGTTCAATTGCTAGCTAGCGTTTCCAAACGAGTTATACCGGAAAATGTAGAGGCTGTTATGGCGACGACATTAGAGAGCCGTGCGAAATTGCCCAGACTTGAAAGCAAAAAAGACTTCAAACAGTAATTTTTTTTATTTTCTTTTCTATTACTAAGTTAAATTAATTTTTTCATTTACATATGTTCTGACTAAATAAATTTCTAAGGAGAAAAAATAAATAAAATAATAAAAATAAATAAAATAAATAAAAAATAATAAAATAAAGTGCCAAAAATGGTGATTTTTTAAAATGTTTGTATGGGGAACCCCCCAGGGGAGTTCCAGGGGGTGTGCCACTGGCATGGGTGGATCGGCCCTCCAAAGTTAGTGGGGGTCGGTCATACATTTGGACTCGATTGGGGCACTCTAAATGGGTCAAAGTGTGATTTTTCAAAACTTGACCCTACGGGACAAAAGTCAACAGTTGGGGGTAGTAGAATTCGTTTTAGAGGTATGGTTCCTTCGGCAAAGTTTCTTATTTTGATCCCTGAGCCATGATTTTTTTTGCCTCCCCACAAATCGACCCGGCCTAGTGTACAATATTCGAACATGGATGTACAATCATAATAGTGGTATTCATTAAACTGCACTTTTTTACACAAGTGATTTTATGAGTTTACACAAATATTTAGATGAACGCGCATTGTACTAAATTGTTTTTTTACAATCAAATTTAATTTTTTAAATATAACACACCGATATATTTATATTGATGTTTTCCTATTGATTTTTAAATAAAATTTATGAAAAGGAATAAAATAAAATCAAATAAATTTCATATTTGACAATTTTCAAATGTGTATATAAATACCAAAAAGTTTACACATAAAAATAGGTGCATAAATTTACCAGGGCTTGTAAACTATTTTTGACATTTATTGTGTATAAGTACAAGGTTTACGCTATATAACAGGAAGATACGACGTTTAATGAATACCACTAATATTTATTCAAATTTCTGGATAATTTTATATTATTTAATTTTTATGGTATAATTTAAATCCACACCATTTTAGTGAATATAAAATCCTGGCCTTTCCAAAGCTGAAATTATGAGTTTGTTTTTAAAATAACTTTATCCTTGCTGGTATGTGTAGAATTTTAATTGCTTCAAATGCTAGACTTTTGTTAACCTTTAATTCACGCATATTTTGCTATTAAAAAATTCTTAATTTTTTTCATATCAATATGCATTTTGTTATTAATAATTTTGTAACTATTTGTTTTGTATGTATAATTTTAAATGTCGGGTTATTTGTTTTTTAAATTACCAACTTGTGTTATGCAATTTATTTTTTTTTTCTAGGGTTTGTCGATTTTATTCAATTTTTTCGATTGTTTGTTCTAAGGTTGGAGAATAATTAATTTTATACTTCGTTATAGGTGTGCGTTTTAAAAATGAATAACTTCATGCAAATATATTAAAATTTTTATACAAAAATTTTTATACAATAAACTTAAAAAACGCACTTTGAATGGGTCATCGAACGTGTAATTTTGTTTTTTTCTTTTTTTTTTTTTTGTTATTATTAAAAGTTTTCCAGGTAAATCAAATAATAAAAAATTAAATAACACTGCATGACACTCAAAAAATTAATGGAGATCTGACCATCAGTTCTATATATTTCCGTCATATTAATTACAATGGCGTACTTTATTTTTCGATTAATGGTACATATTTTTCGCTAAATGTCTTTAAAGTTGGGCGGTTGTCCATTCAGTTTTTTATATAAAAAATTTTTCAAATTCAATTAATATGAATTTTTTGTGTTAAAATGTAAGCACCATTAATATAACGAAATATTTCATTGGCTAAATGAAAGTTCAATGATTTTATAAGACAATTCATTATTATGTAAAACGGGGAGGAAAAAGGCTGCTGGTTTGAAAAAAATATTCACGAATTAGAGGCAGACAGCAGTAACGACAAAAGTTATCATAAAGCACATAGAGACTTTATGTCTCTTAGTTCACTTCAAATTTAAAATATATTATTAAACGACGAATAAGCTATAAATTATGTTCAATATATAATTTAAATAATACTGAATTTAGACTAAGCAAAAACCAGGTGGTTTTTGTATAAAACTAAATTACAAAAGCCAAGTCATTTACACTGCTCATTTAGTTTTTCTTTGTCTTTTCTTTATGTTTTTATTGTTAGATTAAATTAAAAAAATTATTAACATATTTTAAAATGGATAAAAACACACAATTTAAAATTAAAACCAAAATATTTAAAAAAAATATATAAAAATATATTTTTGACAATTGCTTTACTTCTATATTCGTTGTAACAGGGTGTATTGAAAATTACTTATAAAAGATACCGAGTGTATCAAAAATGCAAATTTTAGATATTTTTTCCTGGTTTTTGGTAAAAACCAGGTAGAATGTGGTTTTCAGTTTGTATGAAAATTGTATGGAAAAACTAAGGTAATTTTGTAGTTTTCGTCTCAAAAACTAAAAATGGCCAAAAACTACTAGTTTTTGCCCAGTCTAAATACACTATAAAATACAATAATTTAAAATTTTGACAATGTTATAAATTTTTTGCATTAAAATATAGAAGAGTCAGGAGAGTCATACACTAATATAAAAAAATTCCGTACAAATAGGTCAAAATTGTGCTGGCGCAAATACATGTACTATTTCCAGTTATTTTAGCAGAATTGTTGTCTATTTGTACGGGCTTTTTAAAAGAAAGTAACATAAAAATTAGTTCAATTTAATCAGAACGCGTTTAACAGACTTTTGTACTAACTTGTTTCTTTGAGTGTAAATTATCTTTGTTAATTATACTCCTTAATATTACAAATATAGTGAACATAACCAAAAAATTCAATAATGTTGGCAACATTAGTACGAGTATGAGAAATCAAAAATGAGAGAGTAAATAAAACATCCATTAAAATAAATAGATTATAACCAGTGTTGCCACGTTTTGAATAATTATTCAAAAACGGGACTGTTTACACATTCCTTGGATAATTTTTGAATAATGACATTTTTGTGTAGTTTTTGTGTAATTTCACTTTTTAGAAAAATTTTCGTAAATTTCATAAAAATCAGTCGATGTTTAAAGTAGACTAAATGAGTTTGTCTGTGAAACATTTACAATATCATTTGCAAATGTAGCGTAAGATTGAAATTTGGGTTTGTTATGATTGTGACTTTTTAATGACTGAATAGAAACTAGTAATAATAGTAGGAAGGGATTAAAACAGTGTGGCAGAATGAAAATATATTGAGAAAATTCAGCAACTCAGACATTTAAGCTACAGTTCAGTGCATTATATTGTAGTTAATTTTAACATGTCTTGTCTTCAATGCCCAAATATATTTAAAAAGTTAAATTAAGGGAAAGATACATAACATGAAAATACACTAAAGCACCCATATCTAGCTTAAGTAAACTTTAGAACAGTTCCATCTCTATTGATTTGGTTAATTTTCAATCGAAACGCATCGTACCCAACTTAATCGATTTAAAAACATTTTAAACAAACAAAATAAATTTAAAACTAACAATAAACCAATTAAAAAAATATAAAATAAATTCGCAAATCTGGCAAAAATTCCAAACTTGAGCAAGTCAAATATGGGCGCTCTTTAATTTGGTGAAAAATAAAGCTAATTTTCGAACAAACTTAAAAAGCTGTAGGTGCCCAACTATATTTAGCCAAGGCACAACAATATTTAGCGAAGTTGAATTAAGGAAAGTAGCTAAAGCGAACTTTCGTAAAGTTTTATCTCTATAAATTTGGTTAATTTTTAACTTAATCAAATTAAAAACATTTCAAACAATCAAAAGAAATTAAAACCTTACAATGGAAAAATAAAATACACAAAAAACCATAAATTGACTTCGCAACTAGCAAAAATAATAATAAAATTTTTTTGTGTAATTTCATACGGTTTTGGATCATTTTTTACCTTCAGCTGTGTAATTCTTTGTTTTACTGGTGGCAACACTGATTATAACTCACGGCAGCACCGCGTACCGGTTTTTAAATGTCAAAATGTATGGAAAAACTCTTCTCTTTTATTCTGGGCCTACCTACTCTCGACGGTGCCGCACACCGGTTTTTGATGTCAAATTGTACACTTACACTTTCTGCAAGGTTCGTTGGAACTCATCCAATGAATTTTTTCACATCATTTTATTTGTTAAAATTTTCATGCATTCGATAAAATAGTTTCATTTAAAGTCTACTTAGTTCAGCAGATTATGAAGCCATTCATTAATTCATTTCATTTGTCAAGAATATGTTCACTAATTTATAAAAAAAATAATAATAATAATCATTATCTGGATGTACCAAAACCACTCTCTGCGTAACCTAATGTCTTTTCGAATCATTCTTTTAGAATCAAACCAAAAAAAAATGCCCCATTGTGTACTGTTTATAAAAATAAAAATATAAGTAAATTAAAGGTTTTTGAACAACAATTATAAAAAGTCAAAGTAAAATATACTATTAAAACAAATGGTAACTTCAAATCACTATAATTAATCAATTGTAAGCTTTTTCTTACAAAACTATGTCAAATGCTTAAATATTCATTTAAAAAATTCTAAGGAATGTTTTACTTTTTAACAATAAGTAAATATGCATTAAGTATTGTGTGCAATATTTTTTTAAACTTATAATTATGTGTATATTAAAGGGTATTGGCAGAAGTTGTAAAATAAAAAAACAACATTTCAAAAGCACCCTATAATTTTATTTTTCCATAAGAATTTTCTTTAAATAAAAACATAAATAAAGGGTTCTGCAATAAGAGCGCTACAAAAGTTTTTTTAAATAAAACAAAAACGGTTTTATGTATGGAAATCGATCTCTTTTGCATGGCCACCACGGGCACGCTTGCAGAAGTCCAGACGCTGAACCCAATTTTCGACGGTTTTCAAGCATAAATCGGCCGATATTCGTACGAAGTTCATCAATCGTCGCTGGCCTCGTTGGCATAGACCATAGATTTGACGTAGCCCCACAGGAAATAGTCCAACGGCGTCAAATCGCACGACCGAGGCGGCCAATCGACTGGACCATTTCGTGAGATAACACGGTCTCCAAACTTGGTTTGCAATAAATTGATTGTGACATTAACCAAAAAAGCGATTTTTTGGTTTATTTACAGTACATGGTTGCATTTTTCGCAGTTTTTAAACAAAAATCATTGCTTTTGACAATAGGAAAGTCAAATAATGTAAAAAACAACTATTGCCATTTTAAGAAAAATTAATTTTAACAAAGCGTTCAATAAAACCACTTTTCAACATTCTTCTAAACAACTATTACTTTATAATTACTATGGAAAATATTATTCTAAAAAAACTAATTGAATTGGTGATAGATTTTAACTTTCTTTATTTTAATAATAAAATTATTTCTTTATAATAACAGTTCTTGTAACTGTATTTTTTTGTTTTTTTTCTGCTTATATCAGAGGGGAAGTTCTGAAACTTTTTAACGACAAAATTCGGTAGTTAACTTGCCAAGTTTTCATAGCAACCCAATGTAGATAATCATTACCAGATATGTGGTTATGTAGCTACATACTTGGTAATGGTAACTAGTTACTTTTGTTATTACATTTTTTATTACCTTTATATGGCGATGTCGCCAAAAATAATGAGTTTTGGTTACACAGCAGCATACGACAAATCAAAAAATATATCGTTACCTATGTGCTTACCAGTACTGACAAAAATAATGAGTCTAAAGATAGATTTTCAAAAAAATAAATTATATAAAAAAAATATTTTTTATTGTATTTTTTTTAAATAAAATTTGCTGGTGGGGGAATCGAACCTAGGTCTACAGATTGACAGTCAATAGCTCTACCATCTGAGCTATATCGACATGTAATATTTAATAGATAGAAACATAATTGACCTGCTGCACACAAGTAAGCTTACTCGCCAACATACAGAAAATCAAAAAATATGTGGTTACATATATCCTTACCAGGGTTTAAAAAATATTGTGTCTAAAAATAGATTTCAAAAAATTAAAAAAAAAATCTATAAAATTATTTTCTATTTGAAATAATGATAAAAATAAGTCAGTATCAGTAACTCATTATTATATGTTTTAAAATAATGCAGAAGGTAAGTGGGTGTCATTACTGGTAGTCCAAAAAATAATGATATGTAATTACCGTTTCTACACTGGGAAGCTTACAACTTAACTACCGAATTTTGTCGTTAAAAAGTTAGAGAATCCCACTACAGACCTTTTAAGAAACTTTTAATAGTAGTGGAATAAAATTAATTTTTTTTTAATTTTGAATTAAATGTTTTAATAGTTCAAAATAAACGAATTATTCCAAATCAATATTTTAAACCAATATTTCAAAATCAATATTTTATCAACCCGGCAACCAGTCTCCAATATATACGCAAGCTGCCTGCTCTTGAACGTAAAAACCGTAGGACAGTTTGGCAACATTTGAGAAAAAGGAGAAACGGAGAAGATTGGAAGATAAAAAAATCTAAAAATGTTTATATGTGTCGGTGTTAATCACTTCTGGGTAGGCTTTCCAGTACCGATTTCGGTAATACCGAATATGTCGAAATTCGAGCCATTTATATTTTAAAGATGCAAACATTAATAAAAATATTGCATTTTTACTCACCTAGAACTTTGGAGAACGCAAAAACTGCAATTAATGATTACTCATAATTAGAATGACTTTTGGGAGGAATATATCTACGAGTCTTAATTAATTCAAACATAAAAAGAATTTCTTTCTTAAAAATTTTCTTGGGAAAAAGTCAAAAGATTAAAAAAGTTAGTTCAACAAATATTTGTTCACTTTTGTGTCTGCGATTTCCTAGTATTGGTGATGGGAATTGTCAAAATTCTAAAATTTATCTAAATTTTCTTTTGCAAATGGCATTTTATACATAAAGGTGGACCGGTTAGCGTGTGAATCAGTCTTAAAATACTTTAATTGTAATGAAACCAGACCTTTAAAAACACAATTCCTTAATTCGATTTATTAATCCGATTCAATTTTGTACGAATCGATTCGTAAAACTCATTTTAATTGACTTAGTTATTTCCTACTTTATTCAAAGTATCAATTTGATTTTTGTTGTCTCTTTTCATAGAATCAAACAATTTGATTGATTTCCTTTCAACTAAAAATGGTTACTTTTGTTCAGACCCTTTAAAAAAATAATTTAATCAGCAGTAATAATTCAATTTACAAAAAAGATATTAAACAAGAGTAAGAAAGTTATCATTTTCTTATTGCGGACAACTGAAGAGTAGGGTGATGCCTACGAAACAATTGTATTGTCTATCATGAAAATGATCAACCCCCTTTTTGAAACAACAAATAAAATCTAATATGACAATATGATATTAGAATTTGGACTTAAGGTAGAAGAATATTCTAACTAAATATATGAAAATATAGAAAGTCCAAAAAAACAATTTTTGTATTTTTAATGCAAAAATTGGGATAATTGTTAAAAAGAATATTTCTTTTTTATTCTCGCTAATAATGATTTTTTGTTTCTATTCGCGATTTAAAATTGTTTTTTTTATGATTGCCGTATTAATTTTAGTTAATAATACATTGATTTAATAATGATTTGCAATACAAAACGAATCAAAAAATTAGCATCAATTCGCGAATCAAAAACTACAAATATAATTCGTGCGAATTACTCGTATCTTTATATTTTTTGATTAGCTAATTTATAAATCAGCTTTTTTATTTCCTTTTGAAAATAATTCTTTTAAATCAATTCTTCAAAGCTCTGATTTTATTTATATTAAAATTTAATCAATATATTTTAAATTATACCAAATTATTATCTCACTTTATTCTATATCAAATCAAGGATTTAAAATTGTTTTAAAATATTCACTGATTCATAAAATTAATAAATTTTTATGCGAATGGATTCAAAAAAGAATTATCATTTCCAGCTTTGAATGAAAAACAAGATAGAAGATTTAGTCTGCTTGAAATTAATAATTGTCGTACCCAATTTTGAAATTTTTGGATGAGCTATATCTAAGTTCACTCGCTAAGTAACAATATTTATATGAATAACAAAAAATATTTATTTAATTAAAATATATTTAAAATTGATTATCGTATCTAGACAAAATATTTATTTTTGGAAAACTTAATCAAAAGTCCTTCACACTCGTATAACGTATTTTTGGATCTTATTTATAAAATAACTTAATATTTTTTCAATCATAAATATTTATTATTGTTTTTAATTTTAGGCTTAGAACGGGTCGCTGAGGAGTTAATGGGGCGCAGGAAATGGAAGCAATATCAAGAAACATTAATGCGAACCCACTTAAATTCCGACCAATTTGTTGCATCAATCGAAGACAACAATATCGAACTGAAGAAAGAGCTGGATAAATTTAAAAACGGTGAAATTATAGAAAATTATACAGCAACAACAATAGAAGAAAACTTAGACCTCGAAGAGAACCACCGCAAAGATATAAATATACAACAACAACAACAAGGAAAAGAAAAAGAAAATAAACATCACAGTAACAAAGAGCAAGTGAAAGAGGAAATAAACGATCAAGAAAAATATATAACAGGTAAATTTATAACCTCATTCCGTAATTTTATGTCTATTTTTCATTTAAAATTGTTTGAAAATATAAAATGTTTGATAATTTAATTTCCAACTTTTAATTTTGTATCCATTTCTAAACTACGCCGTATTGTGAACAACACTGATTTTTGTTATAACTACGCTTCCCAACACCAAAAAAGATATGCAAACCAAAACAGGTAAAAATTAACGGTACGACGCTGCCGCAAAAATATTTTGCCACTGTCGACTTATTTTTTGCTAACGCAGACATTTTATATATATTATACAACTTTAAACTGATAATGTTAAACTTTTAACCAAGGTTGGTTACCGTTATCGTTATAATACCGTTATCGCTAAAATACCGTTTCATATTTTTATTATTAGTATTTTTATGGGTAGTTACCGGTATTTTACCGGCATTTATTAATTTACATAAAAATGCAAATTTTTTTACTTTTCTGTAATAACCCTACGGGGAAAGGGACCAGTCCCAGATGACACGCAGGATAGGTCCCAAGGGGGCGGAGACTGGTCGTTGATCGGTCTTTTTGTTTGAAAGAGACATATCACTTTAACATGGCGTTGTCATTGGAAATGACCAATTGCCACAGTTAAGACACCTTGTGACAGTAAGGTGGTGTGTCTAAAAATAGCTTTTCAAATAAACTAATAAAAAATTAAGAATTAAAAATAATCTACTTGGCGTCGAGTAGGGCTCGATAACACAACCTCCTGCTTGTAAGGCAAACGCTCTACCGTCTGAGCTAATGTTGCTTATGCGTGATGACTGGCTAATGGTAAAGTTATATATTTCTGTTCAAATAAAAAAGAAAAAGAAAAACAAACACTACAAGCAAATAAAAAAAATGGGAAAGAAAAAAATAGAAAAGAAAACAACACTAACACACACACAAATATAGTGTAAGTGCCTTCAGTGTGCCCCCGATTGACCGGTCACGGGTCAAATTTTAATGTTTTTCTCATTTTTATCGATTTTCCCAAGTTCCCGTTTTTTGACACACTAGGTCCCTTTTCTCGGAGAAGGTCACATATTTTAAAAAAATATGCCGCGAATTTTGTTTTTTATTTCGGTATCGGTCAAGTTTTTTAAAATCAACAGTGAAAGTAACGAATCAGAAAATACTTAGAATATTAATTTATTCTCTTTTGTTCATATTTGTTCTAATTTAGTAATATGCCTTCGGTTGACCATTCACGGGATAGGTCCTTGGAGGGCAATTGACTCCTCATTCCCCGTAGGGAACTTCAGTTTTTTTTCTACAAAAAAAATGATGGATAATAATTTTAGTTACTAAAACTACCAGCATTGAATTCAAAGCTTATAATCTCTATTTTTAACACGTAAAGTGAAATATATGTTAAGTTTTTACTTGTTTTTAACATAAATTATAATACCGGTACATACCGGTATTGCTGTTTCGATAACGGTATACCGTTACCGAAATAGTCTTAAATACCGTTATCCTAACAGTTACCGAAACTAATAAAATTCGATACCGTTACCCTTACCGTTACTCGTTTCGGTACCCTACCTTGCTTTTAAATGACAAGAAAACTTTCAGCTGTCAAAAAATGTATGTTAAATTTAATTACAATAGGCAGATCTCTATTTCGCTGTTTATACTGGCTGTTAGCGATCCGTCATAAGATAAACAAGGAAAATGTCAGCCTTAGTAAAAAAATATAACGACAGCGTTAAAATATTTTTGAAGCAGCATCTTAGCATTAATTTTTATCAGATTTGATACATGTGTTTTTAGTCTTGGAAAGCGCCATTATTACAAAACACGGGGTTGCACATAAGTATAAAAATGAGGTCAGAGTTGTTAAAAAATTAAGCATATTAAAAAGTAGATTAAGTGTTATAACCAATTCACACAGAAAATTTTATCTAGTGAAAGCCAGATTAATTGCTTAACCGAATACTAAACAAGTCGATTAAATAATATTTTTATATGTTTGATTAACAGTTAATCCAACTTTTAAAGTTAAACTTTTAATTGTCAAGTTAAACTTTTAACTGCCAAAAAACGCAATTGTAAACGATGAAGATTAAAAAATGGATTAATTTTAATCAAAAATAATCTATTGTTTGGATTTTACTTTTTGACAGGGTTTTTTTCAAACAAGTTTGAAATGATTTTAAATCAAACGCAATATAAAAATATTGAGTTAGTTACATAAAAAATTTCTTAAAAATGTACTTCATATTTTTTTCTACTCTAGCATCACAAAATCAAAGTGAAGAAATTTTAAATAATAATAATTCAACACTTAAAACCGCTAATAATAACAACAAAAATAACATCACATCCACAAATCCAAAAACAACAACAACATCAGCTGATATAAAATCACGTGATAGTCCATCACCAACACCACCACCATTAGATCCCATCGATTGGAAACCGAATGATAAGTGTAATTTCTGTGTTAACGGTAAATTACTCACAGTGAACGCTAAAGGAGAATTAGTGGCCGAATCTGGCCCAACTGGGTCTGAAACGGACCACATACAAAGAGTAAGTTAAAATGTTCGCCTCGGGCTTCCAATATGTGTCTATTCCACGTTGCTATAATTTATTTGTTGTATTCAGTTTATCAAAATTCGGTGTAGTCTACTGAGCTTTGTATCACGGACATAGGCGTACGTAGACCATTTTTCTGGGGTGGGCAAGGGCCCCATTTATGTTTGGCTATTTATTTGCCCATTCTCAGACCCTTAATCTTAAAAAACACTTTCGACATTATGCTTGCGATTTTTTCATACAAAAAAAGACTTTTAAAAATAACTCCCTCCCTTTTGATAAAATTTTCAACATTTTCAAATGTTTTTTATAGAAAACTTTGAAATATGCATCCTTTTTTCTGAAGAAAACCTATATGCTCAGAATGGTATACAATTTTGATATTTGATGGAAAAATAAATCTAAGATCAACCTGTCTCATATTTTCTTCTACCTCTGGCGAACCTATTATTACCCAAATTTTGACCACTTAAATTACCGAGGTGATCAAAAACCGACATTTTCTTCGTATAATTTTTGCTTCTACACATATTGAAATTTCCTCAAAATAGTACACGCATAGATATAAATCTGTAAAAATAGCAGAAAGAGTAACTAAAAATTAGTTAAAAATGCTGCTGCAGAAGAAACTGTTAAATTAGCAGATTTTTTTTTTGCTAAATACAAGTAAAATAAGAACAGCAAAAATAAACCTGTTAAATTTACAGTTTTACAATTTTTTTTAGTAAATATTTTTGCTAATTTAACATTATAGACTGCTATTTCCATTCAACTAAATTTAGCATAAAAATAACAAAAAATTTTAGATATAACAGTTTCTTTTTGCTATTTTTAGTCTACTAATATTTAGTAAAATTTTCTGTAGATTTTACAATACAATTTGTCATTTTCAATTAACTAAAAGTTACCTTAAATATAACTGAAATTCTGCAAATTTAACAGCTTTATTTTTGCTGTTCTTATTTTACTATTATTTAGCAACAAAAAAAACAGTTCTTTCTGGAGCATTTAAAAATAATGGCGGAACACGAAAAATAGCTTTATGGTACAAAAAATAAATTAAAAAACTCAGTCAGCGATTTATATTCTGTAAACGAATATGTTGATGGAAAAATTTTCCTTTTTGCAAAATTTTTTTTCGCGAAACTTTTTGCCTACTAACCACCAAACTTCGGCATAAGATATGGCAATTATTGTCCTAAGGTTAAAAATTTTAAAAAACCGCAATTAAAAAAATTGCTAAATATTGGCGGATTGCGAAAAAAGCCTTTATGATACAAAGAAATAATTAAGAAACCTAATCAGCAATTTATATTCTGCAAAAGAATACATTAATGGAAAAAAAATTTTTTTTCCAAATTTTTTTGGCAATTTTTTTTTTGCGAACTAATTACCAAACTTTGGTATGAGATATGGGTATTATGGTCCCTAGGTTATGAATTTTAAAAATCTGCACTTAAAAAATTGCGAATTAATGGCTGAATGCGAACAAGGTTTCATGGTGCAAAAATTTAATTAGAAAACTTATACAGCGATTTCATTCCGAAAATGAATAATATTAATGCAAAATGATAGTCAATTGGCAAACATTTTAGCAAAAAAAAATATTTGCAATATATGATTGTATGTAGGGTAGAGGGGGGATCCTTCGCCACTTTTTTTTTCCAAAGCACTGTCATTTCTTAACACCTAATTATTTTTCAAAAATTATTTTCAAATTGAAGATCTACATATCTTGGCTTTAATTTCTATGATTTTTATTCTAATTATTTGCATATTTTCTATTACTTTTTAAATGATTTTCAAAGTAACCCAAATCGGCGTAACTGCGCCAAACCTGGGGGATATTCGCCAAAAGAGCTAATTACAATTTCAACAAGAAAATATTGTTAATACGGCAAAGTCAATGTTTTAATGACTGAAATAAATATTTTAGAATAAGTTCTTTAAGGTATATGATTCTTTTTAATCAATAAATCTCCACTACATTAAAAATAAAATAATTTAAAACTATAATATACAGGCATGTCACAGACTTCAATTTCACTTGAAAGTGAAATTGAAAACGCAAATTGCTTCTCCAGAAGTAAATGGTATTTTTGCATATTTAGACCAAATATAACAGATAAACATAATTAATTAAAAGTTAAAAATGCTGTTTTTAATAATTTCACTTAAAAAAGTTTTTGTTAGAGAGCATATTTAAAGTTTTAACACATATTTAGCATAAAATTAATATGATTTCGATGTACAATTTCGTAACGTTTTGCTTTTGCTTCTTCAGGTTTTTTGCGTTTTCGTATGTTAAAAAAAGACTTTTTGGGGTAAATTCGTATTCCAACTGCTAAATTTTGATATAAGTTGCCATTTGTAGTTAAAGAAAGAGAAGATCGCCGATCAAAATTTAAAATTTTAATTTTTCAGAAAAAATTACGTTTTGCTAATCAGTAAGAAAATTGTTGAATTTACCAACAAAAAGCGTTTTAAATGTAAATTGTTTAAAGTGAAATAGTTAACGACCCTTTAAGGAATACATACCAAGTACTATTGAAAAGGTTTTATGAGTTTAAGCTGCTCTAAATACCAATTCCACTTTGGTTTTTGAAAGTGGAATGAAAACGATTTTTTTTTTCGTTTTACGTTTTCTGGAGAAACTTTGAACGTTTTAAATACCACTATAAAGCCTGTAGCATACTCCATACTTACCAGAACGTGTTATTTTCAATACAAAATTATCTGTAGCACCCTAAACTGCAAATTTAGAAGGAAAAAAATTGTTTGCGATCGCTTTAGGAAAAAAATTGCGGAAGTGAAATTGCGAAATCAAATCAATTCCGTAAAAAACCTGTGACATGCCTGATAATGATTCTTCAAAATTACAAAAAACTGAATAATTAATATAAATTTGAGAATGAACACGATTGTAATAATTTACTATTAAACATATTGTAAACATATAGAAAAGTCTTATAGAGCATTTTAGGCAGGGATGCGCCAACTCTTCGTATCTCTAGGGGCCATCTGGTGATTGTGCCCCAGAGACAGGCACTAACATAAAATTAATATTTTTCACACTTTTTAAGCATTTATTAAGATCAAATTATTATTTTCTGAAAGCTTAGGATCATAGGTCTAACATAATGAAAAATTATTTTTTTATCGCACGATTTGAGGGAGTTATTGCAAAATGTAGTTGCTTTCAATTATTTTTTGACACCCCAAAAAACACAAAAACACGTCTGTCTGCGACCACATGTGATACAAATTCGTCAAAGTGGATGTCAAGGAAAGGTAATTGAAAAATGCACAAAATATATTTTTTCCAATATTTTATCTCCCTTAACATCGGAGAAAAATGGGATTAGTGTATGTGCCCCACTGGCGAAGGATCCCCTCTCTACCCTATATACCGTCCAACAGTGCACTCCAGGGTATTATATGATTTTCTACAGATTTGAAACCAAAAACCAGAATAGTATCTCCACCATAAAAATAAAACAAAAATTTTAAAATTCTATTCATATTTTTGTACTTAGTACAAAGATGAAAAACAAAAAAAAACGTTTTAAAAAGTTTTATTTTTTTTATCAATTTTTTATCTTTGATATTTATACCTAAAGATATTTTTGGAATTTCAACTTGAGGGATATTTTTATTTTAAAGTACATTTGAAATTTTTTGTTTTCGATTGAGAAATAAAAACATTTTGAACCTTATTGATATTTATTTTTGATAAAAACAAAAAAAAAACGTTTTCTGATGCCTGGTAGTTTGTTATTAGCTGTGCTTGTGCGGCAAGCTATCAACGTTGGCTTATGTCATTCCCATACAAATTTGACATAAGAAACGTTGAGAGTTAACACTAAACGTTGGCTAATGGCAAATTAATATGGGAATGAAATAAATCAACGTTAATAGCCTGCCGCACAAACACAGCTATTATTTAAATTTAAATAAAAAAAATTGCCAATTTTTTTTAACAAACTAAAATACTCGTACAAAAAATAATTTTGAAAATCGATTGAGAATTGTAGTCGAAATGTTGTTTACTCAAAAAAGTGCTTTTGGAAACACTATGATATGGTGCGAATTCGAGGAAAATTGGGAAATTCAATCTTTGGCGACCTCCGACCAAAGTAACATATCTTTTAAAAAATTTCAGAAAATTTGCAAATATTGGTAAACTTTAAACATATTTTTAAGCGTAAAAAGAAAAAATTTTAAGATTATATTTGATAAATTAGTAGAATAGGGAACAAATGGGGTTTTGACAATATCTCGATAACCGCAAGACTGATTTAAAAAATTTGTATTTGATATTCGTATTAAGCTTAGCAAAATATTTTAAGTGCATATTTTCTAAATAACAAATAATTTCATCTAGCTTTTGTTTTTCTTTTACAGATTGATTGCGAAAGTGATTCCAACGAATCATCAACGTTAGCCGGCAATACGAACGGTGCTGTACCATTAATGACCGGCAGCAGTTCATTGACGGAAAGTAATCGTGTACAACTGAGTAAATTGATAACGCAAAAAATGGCTTCAATGGATTCAGTGGCAGCACAATTTGCAGCCATACAGTCTATATTACCTAGTAAGTGGAAAAACAGCACTCCTTTTGATCTTTTTCCTTTAACTAAAGTCCAAATTACATAAAAATTTAATAAGATTTTTATTAAAACTCTACACTCACAAAAATTTGTCGGTAGAATCTACTGAAAATGGCAGTTAAAGCAAAGGTATATGCAGTTAAAAAGACGACAAAAATAACTAAAACTTTTGTTATTTTTAACTCTTAAAAAATAACTAACAAATGCCTAAAAACAACTACCAATGTTGTAAAATTAACTGACAAATTTTTACTAGAAAAATTTGAAAACAACTGACAAAATCGGTAAAAACTACTGTTTTTTACAGTTAATTTTTTGGTATTATAAAAGTATATTTTAACAAAAAAAAACAATTTTTTTCTTTTCGATTACAAAAATAGGTGTTATAACTTCAGCCTATTTAAAATTTGAACTAAAAATTCCAAACAGTTCTCTAGTTATTATGCTTCTATGCATTGGAGATACAATACAAGTTTCTGATTATTATATGCAAACTAGGAATATATCAATAATAACAAATTTAAACTAAACAAGAATTTTTAAAATTCAAAAAAATTCAATGAAATTTTTTATTTTTTAAATAACTAACAAAAACAACTGTTTACTGTAAAATAACTGTTTTGGCAGTTGTTTATTACGATAATAAAAATAACTGCTTTAAGCAACTAATACGAAATTACATTACTTTCGTTATTTGTTTTCTTAACCCTCTAACCGGCCTAAGCTTTTTTGCAATGAAATTTATACCATGTGTTCCTCACGAAAAATAAACAATAAGTTCTTATACAAAATTTTTTTTCGTTGCCTACTTTAGGCGATATTGGCCAAGATAGTTTAAGGATGAATCTCGAAAACTAGCGCATTACTAGGTTTAGGCACAAATAACTTCTCTTACCAAGATGTAATTGCAATAAAAAAATTACATTTTTTGTGCTGTTACTTAGAAGGATGTAGCGATTTTCGTTTTTCGAAAAACGCGAAATTGAGCGAAAACGCACCAAAACTTCAATTTATATTATTCAAACTTATAAACTTTGCTACCTATGCCAAATATTATCGTTTTACCAAATTTCAGAAAAATACGTCCATTCGTTTTGAAGTTAAGGCGATGTCCTTTAAAGGTATCCTTATGGAATCCAGTGCGTCCTTGGACCAAAGTATGGAACTTTTTGAATAGCTTAAGCTCCAATCTTACTTCATGATCACTATCAATTGTTTTATTCAATTTAAATATGTTTTTAAGATTTTTGAAAATCTTGGTTGTTTTAAAATATTTAATTTTTGAAATTTTACGAAATTTTATCTTTGACACTTTCTCGCTTCCAAACCGTGCTATGTATACAAAAAAATTCTTCACAAAAAATTTAATAAATTTAGTTTTCTGTTGAAAAAGCATAATTTCTTATTATAAAATACTCCTTTGGCGCATTTCTGGTCAATTTAATATACCCCGCCTGGAGGCGGGCTTGCCTGTTAGAGGGTTAAATAACCGTCATAACTGTAGTTTTGCATTTTTCTATAGAAAAACAACTGTAATTACTGTTAAAAAGAACAACTACTGATAACTACATAAACAACTGTCATGTACTAACTGTCAAACTTTTTTGAGTATAGTATATATAAAACACCTTTTGGGCCACTGAGAAAACTTTTTGCATGGTTTTCAAAAAATAATAAAAACCATAAAATCAATTAGCAATCAGCTTTTCTGAATTTGAGTCGGCAACATTATTATTTTGTTACCAACATTTAAGGGAAAATTATTTAGTGCAAAATAATAAAAGTGCCTTGCTTGGTGATGGGATCCAAGCTCTTATTGTGGTTATAGGCTATCAATAAGAGTCTTCCTGTGGGAACGTGAAGCTGCAACGTTATTTAGCTCTTGTAGATTGTTTATCTTTCCAACCAAACTTTCTTCTTCGTATTTCGATATTTACATTATTCAGGTTTGCTCTTCTAAGAAGCTCCTTATTGGAAATTACATTTGGCCAGTGGATTTTGAGTATGGTACGCAGGCAGTTATTCATAAAAACCTAGATCTTAGTCTTGATTTCCTCCGTTAAAAGCCATGTTTCGCATTCATATAGTAATACGGCTAGTATACATGCCGAGAAAATACGAAATTTGGTGTGTTTACTATATACGTTAGTTCAAAATAGGTTTCAGAAATGATTTTAAAAAATATTTTTTCAGAACTTTTTCAAGGCTGTTTCCTTTAAAAATTATAAATTTTGTAACTTTATGTTTATATTTTTGAAAATTTTTAAAATCAAAACTCTTGAAAAAAGACAACATCATAACACTGAAGAACTTAAAAGAAAAACTGAAAACACAGATTTATTTTTGAGCCAATGGATAATTCTAGTCTTTCGTAGAAAACCTTTAAAATTTTTGAGCAATTCTGGGCAATGCATTTGTGGGCGTTGTGGTGTAATGTAAATCGCATTGGACTGTTACACATAGGGTTGCGGGTTCGATCACCAGAGACGGCAACATCTATCTCTCATACATATCGCAACGTCCTTCTTCGGTGTTCCCATAAAAGTTAACCCCATCGAAGTAACATAATAAGTATAACAGGGTTATGAACCATAAAGCTTCAACAAAGTTCGCCAACTGTATATGAGAGGGCGCGCAACAACTGTTCTAAGATTCAACAACTCGCGCAATTATCTTTCACCTCCTTTCAATTATCCTCTATCCCCTTTCCAAAGAAAGCAACACGATAATTAAAATAATAGGAAGAATTTCTTGAGTGTTGGATATCATTGTTGTTAAAAACCGTCTTTTGAACAATAGATTTGTTAAATTTACAAGTGCTAATTCATAGAAAAAAAAATTATTTGGTATTTGAAGCTTGCTATAGTTAAAGTAGATATTTCGCTTAATAAAGAGTTATTAGAAATCTTGATTCATAATCGTATTTTAACCATAAATTAATTTTTCGATTTGATTCCGGCAACACTATTGTTTATTTTCTCTCTTCTCTCAAATAAATCGCAAGTGATGTACAAATTTAGTAAACGATTGACTCGGTAATCGGAAGTGGAAATGTATTTTCTTAAATTAGAGAACTAATGATGTGCTAAGATAAATTTAAAAGCCATTAAAAATATTTTTTATTTTATTTATAAAGCAAATCAATGCAAATGTGTGTAAAAAAGTAATTTTTTAGAACATATTATTCGAAGCATACAAAAGTAATCGAATTTCGTAAAATATTTTGATAGTCTGTACATCACTATTGTTTTGTTTTTCTTTTTAATTTTATTTTTAAATTTTTTTTGAAATTTTTTCGAAAAAGGTCATTGGCTACGCCATTGTTGTAGCTTTTTTCAGTTTGATGGATGCAAGTTGTTGGAAGCCACACATTCTAGGGATGGCTTTAATAAATCATTTCGTGCCTGAAAATTAAATAATTAACAACCCAACAAAAATAGAGATGCCGAAGCAGTAGAAAAAGCACTACAATTGATGATCTAGATGTACTTGTTTTTTAACATAAACACTAATGATTTTAACATTGAGTTGTCATAGGAGAGGAGTACTCCCACTTTAACATTTTTTCAGTACTTTTTGAACAAGTGCAAAGGAAGCTCTTTTTCACCAATTAAAAATTTAAAAAAAATTCTTTACAAAAAAAAATTATATTTTTATTATTTTACAAAAGTTTTTTTTATTGCCGCCACCGGGGATCGGACTTGTGCCTTACGATTGCTAGTCTCTTTCTTTGATATGAAAGTTGACTGGCATAAAAACATCACTTTGTTAATGCGAGATATTTTCCTTATTCTCTTCAATAAAAGTTGTAACGTGCCGTTACAAATAACCTACTTATTCATATACCTAATGGAAATGCTGATACCCCTAACCAACAATATATTTTCATTTGAATGGGCAAATATTCTAATAATTCTTATTAGGTTAATAAAACATATTACTTATAATGGAAAAGTTGTATGGCCTAAATGGCGGATTATAGGCTCAATTAGACGTGCCATAACCATAACCATATAAAACAGCTGTTCAAACCAATCTTATGGGCTACAATGTATACGATTATTGGTGACATGCCATAACGCCATAACCGTAACCATAGAAACCAATTGAATTTTGGTTGTCTGCTATGGCGTTATGGTTACGGCTATGGCGTTATGGCACGTCTAATTTAACCTTATGGGACCGTAAACGTATATGTGATGTAACTGTACCGTGCCGTAGCTAAAAAGTACACTTATAGATTATCGTAATCGACATTACTATTTAGCATCTATTTCATGTGGTTTTATATTTTATTCTAAATTTTTCCATTTATTTGTTAATTTTTATTCCTTATTTGTTGTTCGAATCATTTTTCTTTATTCATTTCATATTTTTTTCGACTAAAATCAGTCAGCTGTTTCGATGCCGGATAGAAAATTCTGATTTCAACAGAATGATCCGGCAAGTTCGTTTACATTTTTTTTTTTACGTTTTAGTAACCATTCGTATACATTTCTTCTTGTGGTATCGAAACAGCTGATTTGTTACAGATACGTTTACGGTTGGGTAACTCCGGTCTAAGGGAGCTTGAATCCAGTTGGAGTTTTACTATACTTCGTCCCGCGGCCGAAGTATACAAGAATAAGCCAGCCCGATTACAGTTCCCAAATGAACCCGACTCACCTGCCTACTATTCACGTGAGTCACTAATCGTATTTACCATATTCCCTCGTTTCCCCGAAATAACCCGACTCACCTGCTTACTATTCTCGTGAGTTACTTAGAAATATTTACTAATCGTATTTACAACTCCTCGTGTTCCCGAGGTAACCCGAACCCAGTTGGAGTTTTACTATACTTCGTCCTTCGGCGAAGTATACACGAATAAGCCAACAAGGTCGGAGTTACTGAAATAACCCGACTCACCTGCTTACTATTCTCGTGAGTTACTTAGAACTATTTTCTAATCGTATATACCATATTCCCTCGTTTCCCCGAATTAACCCGACTCACCTGCTTACTATTCTCGTGAGTTACTTAGAAATATTTACTAATCGTAGTTACCATATTCCCTCGTTTCCCCGAAATAACCCGACTCACCTGCTTACTATTCTCGTGAGTTACTTAGGACTATTTACTAATCGTAGTTACCATATTCCCTCGTTTCCCCGAAATAACCCGACTCACCTGCTTACTATTCTCGTGAGTTACTTAGAACTATTTACTAATCGTAGTTACCATATTCCCTCGTTTCCCCGAAATAACCCGACTCACCTGCTTACTATTCTCGTGAGTTATTTAGAAATATTCACCAATCGTATTTAACACATTTCCTCGTTTCCCCGAAATAACTCGGCTCACCTGCTTACTATTCTCGTGAGTCGCTTAGACATATTTACTAATCGTATCTACAACATCTCCTCATTTCCCCGGAACAACCCGACTCACCTGCTTACTATTTTCGTGAGACACTTAGAAAGATTTACGGGTCGTAATTCAATACCTAACCAGTGACAGAGCGATCAACGTTTGGAGGAACTGCAACCACTGCCAGAGTTGCCGAAGGTCATCCTGTGCACCGAATCGTCGAAGTCGTGTAAGGAATAACAGTCATTAGATTAAGTAATTTAAGTAGTTTAAGATCTTGGGAAATAAAGCTGTGTGCGATACAGGATCGTACAATTGAATTGAACAAAAGAAACGATTGCTGTTTTATTTCAAAGGAGGCAGACCTTTGACGAACCTGGACAAACTGAGTCTTACCCCGTCCGAAAACAAAACTGTATCACAAAGTACTTATTAAACAAGTGTAAAAGTTGAATTTAAACAAATTAATTATAAATATTAAAAAAAAAATTAATAGAATAAAAAAAATAAAAAAGTATTGGTCCCGCCGGAAATCGAACCCGGGGCCCTCTGTTTGGAAATGCCAAATGATACCAAAATCACTTTTTACGATCACTTTTAGAGCAATTACTCTTTAGAAGCAATACTTTTGTGATTTTTTGGATGTGGTTCAGAAGTAATTCTAAAAAAGCTGTATAAATGTAATAACGCATACTTGTGAAGCAATGAAAGAAGTGATTTTTTGAAGTTGTTCAGAAGTAATTCTAAAAAAGCTGTATAAATGTAATAACGGATACTTGGGAAGCAATGAAAGAAGTGATTTTTTAAAGTTGTTTAGAATAACTTCTAAAAAAGCAATAAAAATACACTAAAGGATACTTGTTAAGCATTGAAAGAAGTAGTTTGTAAAGCACTACTTGCAATTTTTTTGCTGGGAATTAAATGGTGGCTTCCTCACTCCAAACTTTATAAAAGGTTTAAAGTTAATGAGTATCGACTATAAACCTATATTATTTTTTCCGTTATTAAGCGAATATGAATACTGTTTTTCACAAATTAGCTTAAAGTTCTGCAATAAGACTGTTGTAAAAGTTTATGAATTAGACCAACAATTTATAATAAATTGAAACTAAAAAATACATAGTTTAAAAAGCCGGTTATTCGATAGCTAGGTTTTTCAGTATTCGAAAAATAACATTTAAACAAACCGAAACCGACAGAACTCAAAAAATCGGTTCCGACCGGTTTTATCAAATGAAGATTATTAAGAGTTTACAAAATATATTAAAAAGTTTTCAAACAAAAAAATTTCGAATAACTTTTAAATATGTGACCTTCTCCAATAAAAGGGATCTAGTGTGTCAAAAAACGGGTTTGGACTTAAGTGTGGATTCTTTTTTTTTTTTTTTTTTTTTTAAGGAGAAGCAACACTCAGGAAATAGAAGAAGTGAAAGGTGGTGAAAGATGAAGGGCTTCAAATATGGCAACACTGTAATTGCGCGAGATGTTGAATTTTAGAACAGTTGTTGCGCGCCATCTGATGGTGAGTTGGCGAACTTTATTGAAGCAGTGTGGATTCTGATACCTAAAAGGGTGTAGAATAAGATGAAATGAGTTAGATTTCTGATAAAAATTTATTTACCCCATAAAAACGTACAAACGAACTTGAGAAAATCGATGATAATGCGTTATGAAACTTCACACACTAGGTCCCTTCTCTCGGAGAAGGTCACATATTTTGTATTCTTTATACAAATTACCCGGTAAAAAGATGATTTTACAAACATAATTTTCTTAACTTCATTGCAATCAGAATCAGACCTAATGAGATCTGGTCAGATTTGATCTATTTTACACGGGTTTTTAATTTTTTCAAAATTGGTTTTATTAAAGAAAAAAACGTTAATTGCATTAAAATAATTAAAGCCTGATAACTGAAAGTCCGGTAAAATTTAGCCAACAGTTAAATTCAGTTAAGAAGTACACTTTTTTCATTAAAAATATCATAAAATTCAGTACATAAAAGTAATATTGTATTTAGAATTCATAACAAAATACGTCAATCACGTTTTATTAGAGATGTATTTCTATTTTATTGATATTTAACTTCGTTGACAAATATCGCGGCTGTATTGATTTGCTGAGCAGTTTATCCATATGATGATTTTTTAATGGCCAAGGGTTTACTTAACATAAAACCGCAACTTTCAAGATTTTTATATATTTTTCTTATAAGCTCATTGTAAACCTTGTCTTTAACGCAATTTTCATTTTGTTGTCTGCATCATTTTTACTAAAGTTAGTGATTTCGTTGCTTTAGGCTAATACGTAAACTAGAAATATTCGTGATCAATATTTTGTATCATACACGCTGAAAAAAATCGCCTTGCAGGAAACATATTTGCTGGTGATATATATATGTTTGGAAGAACTGTCAAAATATATTTGCCGTGTTTTTAATATAATATGTTTGCCAGCAAATATAATATTTTTGCCTGTAAACATATGTATGTTTGAATCATATGAAATACATCTACTCGCAAATATATACATGTTTGCATGCAAATATATATATGTTTATCATTATTATATTTGCACTCCACAAACATAATAATGATAAAATAAAAATGCAAATATATTTTTATTTAAGTGGGAAAATATGACTAACATTCAAACATTGCAGTGTTTGCCTGGTGACATACATATTATAACGATAAAAATAAAATAATTGGAAACACACCTCAAATATAAGTATAGTAGTTTATAAAAATATATATAATTGCCTGTAAATATATCCAACAATCACTTTTTTCTGCGTGTAGTTGCAAATTCTTTGTACATATCCAAAAATATTTCAAAAACAGTTCGGAATTTCAACAAAAATTAACATTTTTTTATATCAAAAAATTAAGTTTATGTTCATGTTTGTCAGTTCATTTTTTTAACAAATAAAATCAATTTTTATATAATTAAAAAAAAAAAAAAAACAATAATAAAATAAAAGCTGATATTTTGATTTGCTGTTAAAATATTTTAGGATATCATTGATACAAAATAAACATAGTACAGTAACATTATTAATACAAAACAACGAAATCAATTAACTATTGTACTATAAGGATTAAACCAAAAAACTAGAATTTTCTGAGTTCTTACAAAATTCAGGAAACATCCTTATCAAATTTCTGTTGATTTCAAAAACCTAAAAAAATTGAACCAAAATTGCTGAAAAACAGGTGTTTCAATGAAATCTAAAACTCGAAAAAATTAATTTTTTTTGCCAATTTGTGTTTGACGCATCAATATTATAAACATAAGATGTATTGCAAGTGCAGCAATTACAAAAAATATAAATTTTTCTAATAGTATTATCAAATAAGGAACATTTTAGTATTATCCCTACGGGAAATTTTAACAAACTGTCACCGAACTGGCCCCTTTACATGAAATAGACTGGTCACTTTTACATGGCGTTGTCATAGGAGGGGGAAATTGACCCCTTGTGACATGTCACAAGACAAATCCCAGGACAGGTCCCTGAACTTTGTTTTTTATGAGAGTTCAGTAACCTGTCCTAGGATTTGTCTTGTGACATGTCACAAGGGGTCAATTTCCACCTCCTATGACAACGCCATGTAAAAGTGACCAGTCTATTTCATGTAAAGGGGCCAGTTCGGTGACAGTTTGTTAAAATTTCCCGTAGGGATATAATGTTTTTAACAAAAAAAAGTACAAAAAGAAATACACAGGTTAAAAAAAGTACATTTGCGTACTTCTTTGGGAATTATGCAGAAAGCAGTACAATCAGCCAAAAAAAGTACGCGTACTGCTGAAAACAGTACGTCTGGCAAGCCTACAGTTAGTAGCTAACGGGGCATTGTGCAGATGAGGCTAAATATGCTGAAATCCCAAAAATTATTTAACAAATTGGGACAATAATATCTTTGTAGGATTGTCCCTATCGGAATTTAATTTTAGAATTATTTGTTAGGTTGAACTACAAACTCAATGAATATTTCTTGTGCTCGTTTAGTAGAAAAATATCAAAGAAAACACAACAACAAAAAATTATCACAACTTTTTTGTCATCTTCTTAATTACTACTCTGCTGTTTAGATAGATCTAGCAATTTTGTGACATTTCTTGCCACATAACTAGGGTTTGGGGTTCGGGAATTCCCGGGCGGGAATTCCCGGGAAATCCCGGGAAAAGTTTACCGGGAATTCCCGGGAAAATAATATATTTTTCCCGGGAAAACGGGAAATTTTAAATATATTAAATTTTTTAAATTGTTTTTGTTTCGAATAGGATTTTTTAGTTTTAGTCATAAAAAAGATTTTTAAATACCAAAACAAAAATGTCATTGTTAAAATCTTTTAAAAGGGAATACATTTATTTGACACACAAATAAAATCTCTGCCAAGTAATTAGGAGCATTTCAACTAATTTCAATTTTCGCATAACTTATTCAAAATTTAAGTAGTAAAACCTAAAAACTTGGTAAAATGTTTGACCCTTTAAGGGTCAATAATTTTTATAAGTAACTTTTTCATTAATAAATGTGAAAAGAAAAGACTAATGGTTAACGGTGGTATCTAAATTTGGTTATCCGACATCTAAATTTGGTTCACAAAAAAAAAAAAAAAAATTGATGGACATGCAACTTCTCTTGAAGAAAACAACAACAAGAATAACGTTTCAGCTAAAATTAGCAAAGTACCCGAAGAAAAAAGTGTAAGCTGAATAGGCATTAAAGGTTTTATGGTAGGGCAAACATTTCCTGAAATGGTATCCAAATTAGCCGCAGTCAATCCGCACCATAACTAGATCTTCGTTTATTCGAGAAAGTTTTTATAATAAAAACCTGGCATTGCCAAAAAACGAAACCGATGTAAAGAACATTATATTAAATTACTACAATCAAGTAAAAGATATCATGATAAAAGAAATATCGAGCAATATTTCCAACAATAGGAGATTTACTATAATCTTAGATGAATGGACAGGAATATCACAAAAGAGATATTTGAACATATGTATAAACGGAAATAATTCATTTTATAACCTGGGGTTGGTTTATATATCAGGAAGATGTAATGCTGATGAAATAAGAATAATTGTAGAAATAAGACTATAAGAGTTTTATTTGTTTTTGGAAAATAACATTGTGGCCACCATATCTAAAGGGCCAAGTGTGATAAAACGGTTTGTTTCCGACAGTCCAGTAGTAGGTGCTTTCTGCTGGAATCATGCAATTCATTTGGCAGTGCTGCGAGTAATTTATGTGAAATCAAATGTTCAACATTCTGATGTTTTTTACTTTGAATTCTCACTACACAGACTGCATTTGTACTGAAATAGTGTTTTTTGTAACAAAAATTACTTATATAGGTGGTTTTCATTAACAATTTTGTTCAAAAATATTTCCCGGGATTCCCGGGAATCCCGGGAATCAAATTTTTTCATTCCCGTTTCCCGGGAAATAAAAAAGTCCGGGAAATCCCAAACCCTACACATAACCAATAATGGAAAATCATTTCTTTCTAAAAGTGTCAGTTGCTTATTTCAAATTTATTTTTTTACCAATTTCAAAATATTTGAACTTTCTTTCTTCATATTTGTTTTAAGTTTTTTGCCAAGTTTTTGCACTTAATTTAATATTTATTTTTCTTTCTTTTTTTAGATTTCAATTGGATGAATCAACAACAACCTCAACCTGATTCGGTTACACCAACTACCTCAGATACATTAGCCGCCGCAATAAGTCCCTCTCTAAAGGAATCGCCAAGTCCCAGTGATGCCACCGGTGAACAACCTTTAGATTTAAGTTCCAAACCGTCTCCAAATTCATCAATTAGTGGTGATTTGAAGAGTGTTAGGTAAGTCGTAATAATATTGTAAAGAAAACTTATAAATTTGTGGTTCAGAAAAGGGCTTTAGCTTTCACAAGTTTCGTCTACGAAAATCTGTCGTTCCACACATTTATTAAAACGTGCATTACACTAACGAAATGTTTCATAAACAAGAGTAAAATTTGATAAGACAAGCATTTATAAAGTTTTTTTATCTTATACGCTATTCACATGAACGAGATTTTTAATCTACTCGTTTTTGGTTCTTTATTCTATTACTATATAGTGTCAAAAAATTACCTTAAATGGTAATAGAATAAAGAACAAAAATGAGGGGATTAAGTTATCTCGTTCATGTAAATGACCTATTACACCTTCTTCTAAGTATTCGTTCAATATAATTTTTGAACTAAAGTCTCCCTAGAAGTTTCAGGGGAATTATGTTTTAAAAATTTTACTGATTAAATATTGATAGTATTCATACTTAATATTAAAACGGTTGTGTAAGAAATTTCAGTAAAAATTGTTTGCAATAACACTCAACGATAACAGCAATTAAAAGTTACAAAATAATGGTGGATGTCGCGACAACATTGAAATTTATGTTAAAATTTTTTTTTTTTTTTTTTTTTTGTATAATTTCTTTTTGTATTATGTATTTTTTATGCATTTTTAACTCGTTCGTACATACATATATTTTCAGACATTTGGGAAATGCAATAGCAACAACAATTAAGCAAAAGATGCACTCATTTGTGCCGGGTTGTTATGCATCATAGTCGTAGACTTTATGTACTATAAGGTGTGATTAAAAAAAAAAAAAATCTACATAAAACATGAAAATTATACATTATTTCAAAAAAAATAAAAATAAAACCTTCCAAAATAACAAAAAATATGTTGCATATTATGAAAAAGAAATGGTGGAGGGGGCATAAAACATGCAACTTATAATAGACTAGACTTGAACATGAATAGGTGCTAAAAAAAAACATCATCATCATTATCAAAATCTACACTCTGTAGCAGTGGCAAAACAATTCAGTGTTTTAGCATGAAAATATTTTGAATATACTCCTAAATAAAAATAGGAAAAATACAAAAAAATTGAAGTTCTAAAATGTAAAAGCTTGTAAAAGTCAACAAACACTTATGTATGCATGTGTATTAGAGTGGACTGAATTTCTGAAATTATAATTATTGATTTGGTATAGTGTAAAAACATTGAGGGAAAAATCATTATACGAGTTACAGCAAACTGCAATTGTTTTAAAAGAAAAACATTTCCCATAACTTAAACGCCATCTAATATTGAGTTATTTATAAATTCAAATATTTTTTGGAATATAGTTGGCTTTAAATTTGGAATTTCTCCACAGATTTTCCTGATATATACCTAGTTTTCTACGCTAAGCTTTAGATTCTTCACAGAGAAACTACTAATTGAAAATAAATTATTAAATAAACAACAATTTTTTAATTTCGGGAAGGGTCGACCAAAATATTTTACATGAAAAAAAATTAAAAGCGCGAATATAGAAAAAATCATACGTATTTCGCTTTTAATAAAGTAGTAATTTTCTTTTTATTTTATTACAATTAAAAAAATTTTTTTCTAGAGTTAATTTATAGGAAGAAGAAGAAGAAAAAATTTTTATTGAAAATTTTAATAGACACAAGAGTCACCCAAAGACTCGTCAGTGGTTAGTTTGAATTTTATTTTCATAACAATACAAAAAAATTATGAAAATCAAATTTTATTAACATTACATAAAATAATGGTAATGAGGATAACACTTCCATTACCAGAGCAACCAGAATTGTGCTCTAAAAAATCCATTTTATGCCCATAAAAAATTATCTAAAAAACGGAAAATATGTTGTTAAATTTTAAAAATTTAGCTCTTAAACACAGTTATTGGCTAACATGGCCAAATTGGACAAATTATACTTTCAGTTGCTTCCGCACTCACCGCACTCGCCAGATTTGGCTCCCAGAGATTTTTATCTGTTTCCAGACTTCAAAAAAATGCTCGCTGGAAAGAGGTTTGGTTCGAATGAAGAGGTGATTGCCAAAAGAGAGGCATACTTTGAGGTCAAAGATAAATCATTCCATAAAAAAGGTATCGAAATGTTAGAAAAGCGCTGGAGTGATTGTATGGCTCTTGAAGGAGATGATGAGTAAAGTCGAATTTTGCCAAAAAAAATTGTTGTTTTATTGGTTATCCTATGGTCTTTTCAGCCGACGTCTTACGAAAAACTTCATAATTTTTATGCAACTGTTTTTCTCAATTCAATTCAATTCAATTTATTTGTTCAAAATATTTACATTTTCACTTAATTATCAATAAATATAAAGTGTTCAAGATTTCTCTTTTTCAGCTTAATAATTAAAAATATTTACAAGAAAAATTGTATATACTTATTAACAATATTTTATTGGAGGAAAAAAGATTGGTCTAAAAACCTATTTGAATTTTGCGAAAAGATCTTGGCCTACATCCCTACAAGATCAAATTGACGCAAGAACTGAAGCCGCTTGACCACCAGAAGCGTCGTATGTTCGTGAATTGGGCTGAGCAACAACTTGAAAATGATTCGGATTTTCATCGAAAAATCATCTTCAGCGATGAGCCTCATTTCTGGCTGAATGGCTTCGTCAATAAACAAAATATGCGTTATTGGTCAGACAGCAATCCACACGTACTCCATGCGTCATCATTGCATCCCGAAAAAATTATGGTTTAGTGCGGTTTATGGGCCGGCGGCGTCATTGGGCCGTACTTCTTCCGTGATTATCAAGACCGGCACGTTACTGTGAATGGGAATCGCTACCGTTCAATGATAACCGAATATGGATGATATGGACTTGAAGGACATGTGGTTCCAACAGGACGGCGCCACAAGCCACACAGCGAATGTCACAATCAATTTATTGCAAACCAAGTTTGGAGAACGTGTTATCTCACGCAATGGTCCAGTCGATTGGGCTCCTCGGTCGTGCCTCATTCCTCATTCCTCCCCGGCGCAGATTTTATCTCCATCCATCATCGCGTTGCATGCAGTTTTGGCCTTTTATAAAATATAGTACCTGATAAAAACAAAAAAACTAATTAGTTTAGGTTAAACTGGTGGTAATCACAATGGCACTATTAGCGGAAGCCAGCAAGCATTTCTTTTTGCACCATGGCCACAACACGGCATACACATCGTGAAAACACCTTTCGAATTACTTAAATATTTACCATCTAACAAATGACACATGAAGTGCTTTGTTGATGTATGCTGGTTGTGTTGATGCACGCTTTCATGTTGTAAAAAGTACTTTTCGATAAACCGCGTAAAAGTACTTCAGGTTACTGTTTTCGCACTTCATGCACATACATTTACAATTACCGGGAGGGTCGCGCGATGTTAGTGCTGTCTTTTATTAAATTATTTTTTATTAATTAAGTATTTGTATTTTGTAAAAAAAAAACAAAAAAAAAACATTACGGAATCACAACTGATGAAAAATGGTGAAGTCAGTATTCAACGGCATGGAAACGGATACAGCAAAACGGAGTCAAAACGTATAGTTTTCGAAAAAACGGTTATACTGTCCGTTAATGCTCTGTTTACGTACCAGCTTCGACGGATACGTGTATTACGGCCCGTAAACGCTCAGTAAAGAACGGATTCATGATTCCGTACGTGTCGGAGAGTCCGTAAAAAAGTTTCTTGGGATGATTTATATGTATTCATGTATAATCGATTTTTAACTGCGATTCTAAAATTTTGTTTATATTTTGCCGGAATTTTGAAAGGGCGCGCAAACCGGTGTTTGTTTTAAGAAGTTAAATTATTTCGATAGAAACCGCTTGCTTTAAGAGTTTAAATTATTTCGATAGAAACCATAATTAACAATATTAGGTTTGTTTTTTTCGAATTTTATATTTATATCTATATATACTTGTAAAAAAATGTCTATCCGTACCTAGGTGACTTGTTTTTATTTTTTGTAAACAAATAAAATTTAAACATTTGGGGCCGCCTTTGGATGAAATCTGTTTTCGTATATGGGCTTGCCCGGAACGAGAAATAGTAGAATTACCTTGAGGGGCAGCTCTCCCTTTACTAACAACCACATAATTCATTTGTTAGCATTTGTTGTTTTTAATATTTTATCAATTTTAAAATATTAAAATTTCAAAAAGTTTTGTGACAAATATTTTTGTTTACATTTAAAACAAAAAAGCCAAGAATTTTCAAGACTTGACAGCATTTTTATAACTACTTAATTTTTAACGGTGGGTCTCATACTGTAGATTTAACTTTAACTTACCCAGCAAAAAAAGTTGCAAGTAATGATTTACAAACTACTTCTTTCAATGCTTCACAAGTATCCGTTAGTGTATTTTTACTGATTTTTTAGAAGTTATTCTGAACAACTTCAAAAAATCACTTCTTTCATTGCTTCTCCTTGTCACTTGGACGATTTTTATATCGACCCGCCCTAATATACATATGTAATTTTTAAGTTTTTTATTATGTACTTAAGTACAAGTACTTTCAATGTACTTGCACTTAAGTACAATAACTTGGTTAATTACTATGGTACTTGTTAAGTACTACGGGTACTTAACAAGTACCATGGTGGGCGCTGTGGTGTAATGGTTAGCGCGTTGGACTGTTACACGTCAGGTTGCGTGTTCGAGCCCCAACCAAGGCAACATCAATTTATGAAAAATAGTAATATGTATGAGTTCTTTCTATCCCTCATACATATCGCAGCGTCCTCCTTCGGTGTTCCCATAGCACTTAACCCCACCGAAGTAAAATAATATAACAGGGCTATGAACTAAAAAGCTTCAACAAAGTTCGCCAACTCAACATCAGATGGCGCGCAACAACTGTTCTAAAATTCAACATCTCGCGCAATTACAGTGTTGCCATATTTGAAGCCCTTCATCTATCCCCTTTCCAAAGGTAGCAAAACGTTAATTAATAGGAAGAATTTCCTGAGTGTTGCTTCTCTTTATAAAAAAAAAAAAAAAAAAAAAAAAGTACTTTTGAGTGCATTTTTCAAACTGTTTTCCCCTTTTATTTTTTTAAAATCAATTTAGTTGAAAACCTTAACACATTGCTACAAACTAAATTAAATGGACCGCGCATTTGCAATATTTTTAATTATTTATTTAAAAACAGTCACCTTATTTTTATACCCTACACCACTACGTGGAGAGAGTATTATTCAATATAAAATGCTTAATTATTAAAAATGCTACATAATTTGCATAACTTAGGAGACCCATATCTTTCAGACTTCTTATTGTATCTCAGTACATAGATTATAAATATAAAAAAATCGCACCTAAAAAGTTGCAAAATAATCGCGGAATGCGAAAAAAGATTTTATGGTACAAAAATTTAACTAAAAATCGTAATCAGCGATTTCCACTCAGGAAATTCTTTCTATTAATTAACGTGTTGCTTTCTTTGGAAAGGGGATAGAGAAGAAGTGAAAGGTGGTGAAAGATGAAGGGCTTCAAATATGGCAAAAAAGAATTATATTTTTAAGATCTGCTATGAATATAGGGGGATAACAGCGTAACATATTTCGAATAAAAATCATAAAAATTAACCCCTAAATTCATAAACGCTTTGTAAACTTATAGGAGGTTTATTGAACAAATTTTGTATGAAAATGACGTTTTGTAAACCTGCTTTAACTTTACAAAGCATTTATGAATTTAGGGGTAAGAAAGTAAGATTTATGCTAAAGCTTTTCTTTTTACAAAAGGTACAAAATTTACGAATTCGAAATTTTTTCGAATCGAGTTATGCGGTAAGGCTCCAGATATTTAAAAAAAAGTCGTGTTTGGGCCCACTTCTTTGGCATCTTTTTTTTTTAATGTATAAAATGTTACATTGTTTTCTTAGGGCGCGTAACTTATCAAAAAATAACCACAGTTAAATATATACCACACATTTTGATTATTTTGATATAAGTTAGAAGGTCCTTACATTGTACAACGTAATAATATTCTGCAGGCTTGACATTTTGGTACCATGAGGTTCGAAAAAGTACAATTTGCTTGTCTGGTTGGTACAAAATCGAAAAACTCATTTTCCATCCCTGCTACGCAGTGATGTAACCCGCATAGCTTAACGAAACTCAGATATGTTGTAGAGGGAAAAAATTAAATCTGAATGTGAACGTGAATGAGTGTGAGTGAAAAAAATTTGAGAGTAAGTGAGTGTGCGTGAGTCGAATTTTATCAATTTTTTTCGGCTTTTAATAAATAGTTCTCTTTTTTATTTTGCGATTTCATAATTTTGCCGGTAAGATTTTATTTCGTAAATTTGCGTAATTGTGAGTAAAATCTTGATTTACTTACGTGAACGTAATTAGAAAAAAAGTTCGTGAGTTATTGACATTTATCACCTGTGAGCATAAGCGATTGTGAGTCAAAATCCATTCACGTGCCCATCTCTACACGCATTCTCACATTTTTGTTTTAAAATATATCTGAAACTCACGAAATTTCGAGTTGCCTCTTATTTAAAATATAGGTTAACAACACTTTATCTCCAAGCTCAACGATTGCGAAAATGCATGGATTTGTTTTATATACCGGTGGATGCGTCTTCAAAAACTTTTCATTTGGCACCCAATTTTTCTGTAGTAAATATTTTTTGTTTTTAATTTACTCTGAAATAAATATAAGAAAATGAAAAAATTTCTTGTCCTCTTTAGCATATCTAATTGTAAATTAGTTTCTCCAGCATCTGCGGGTTAAACTACGATGTGCTTTCCTTGTATTTTTGATTTTAAATATGTTTTTATTTGACTGAATATTATTTTTGCTGGATTTTAAAGTTTTTTCTTCTGTGTGTATGTGCTAAAATTTCAATCCACTCTAATATGCAGACATGCATATGCATATTCAAAAATGCATATTTTATAACATACAACATTTTTATTGTTAAATCTGTTTTGTTGTTTTTTAACATTTTTACCCAAATTAATTTTTTATATATTTTATTTCAAAATTGTTGACGTACATACACACACACAACTCCATTTATTTAGTCATTATCATTTTTCGTTGTTGGTTGCTGTTGTTTGTTTCCCTGTCATTTAAAGGACAGTGTCAGTTGCACTTTTGTTATTATTGTCATTGTGTATTATAATATTGCTGCTGTCGCTGTTGTTGTTAATGTCGCTGCATACTGGAGTGCAATTAACTTTAGGTTGGTTTTTAAAATGTTTTGGACCATCTACCTCCTTCTATTATAAATTTTCGTATATAATTTTTTGTTTTTTTATATTTTTTCAGCAATTTTTTCGTTTATATTTTTTTATTTTTTTTGCATTTGCGCAATTAGTATTTTCTTTTTTTTTACATGTGAATTAACATTTTGTAAACTTTCCATCTCCACCTTATCCTTAATTACAAAATTTATATTTACGAGTTTTGGGGGAAAATTTTCTGTATTATGTATATAGTCGAACGTATGTATTTAAAAAATTTATGAGTTATATTTAAAATTCGGACAGTTAAATGAAATTCTTTTATCTCTCTATTGTTGTTATTTGACTCTTAGCATTAAATTTGAATCTGAAATATTTTTGCAAGGAAAAAAATATATTATATTAATCAAATTAATTTAAATTTTAAAATTTTAATTTTTTTTTAACAAGCAATATTAAAATGTAGGAAAAATACAATACTATTCAGAGGCCACACTTTCTGGTGAAAAAAACAAGGCATATTTTAGGAAAATCTATGGATAAATTTCAAAATTATAGCGATTTGTGCTTAAGAGAATGTGGACATCTAAAAGTTTGAAAATTTGATTTGAAAATTTAAAGACAAATTATTGATTGATTTTTCATTAAGGTGTATTCAATTAGTCGACATTTTGTTTTAATCGAATCGTGCAAATAATTATTCGGGGTTTTTTCTTAACCGATTAAGGGAATAAAATTTCAAAATTAATCGAAAAAAACTTTATATAATTTTTTATAATTTAATTTATTGTACTTTTTTATAATTTAATTTTAAAAAGGAACAAAAAGAATTGCAGCAACTATTCTAAATTTAATAAAAAAATATAATAATTGAGATCATATTTTGTCAAAATTTTTATTTTTTCTGTCCCTTCTATTATGTATGTATTCAAATTTTATCCAAATCGGAGAGAACCACTCCGCAGAACTTATTAGTAAATTTTTAGCGGTGTAACCCGCAGATCTTAATGAAACTCGGATATGTAAAATAGGAGAGAAGAGTAACAAATATTCGGTTAGAAATATAACTGTGCAATTTTTTTAGAGGGTAAAAATGGGTTTAAATTTTGTTCAAAACTTTTTGTTTTAGGACTTTTCGATGTTTGTTTGTAACATTGAACGAAATACCATTCGTTTGATAACCAATTTTTATATACATCCTTTGAAACCCACATGACAAGAGCCAAAAAATAAAATAAAACCGGAGTCACATTTGACGTCAGTTTTAAAGCCTAAACCAAAAAGCATATATAACTAGGAGATACAATCGCTATCGTATCTCACATCGGACCGGGCATTGGAGAGAAAATTATGGCGTTGTCAGAGAACAGTATGACGTTGTCTGACAAGGTCATAATTTTCTGTCCGATATTTGTTTCATAGTTATTTCTCCTCCAAAACATATTCGTGCTTCGTTAGGATCTGCGGATTACACTATTTATAGTTTTCTTGTTAGTACGCAGATAATTCGTATTATTTTGTAAGTACAACTAATAATCTCTATTTATTGCAATATTTTTTTAATTTCAAACAATGTCTATGATTCATAACTGATTCACTGAAATTTTTTATAAACCTCAGATTTGCGTTTATCGCCATTCATTTAGAATAAACTAAAAAATGAATCATATCAAATTACAACCAGCATTTTAATTTAAAAAAGCATGTATACATTTCATATTACTATCAAAACTTTTAAAATTGATACAAACTAAAGCTTGATTCACACGCTATCAATCCCTGATCATAAATATCTATTATTTCCCAATATTGGGGATAAGTAATTTCATTTTCAAAGGAGAATTTACAAAAATTTGACAATTCATATCCTCAATACTGGGTAAAAGTAGATAAGGGTAGTGTAAATTGCCCTTAATATAAAAAAAAATATGTATAGTTTAAAATTTAATTTCGTTTCTATCGTATTAAACAACATTGAACTAAAATCAATAAACACTAGTTTTCTATTAACACTTGTTTATTAAATAATAACACACAAAAAAAATTAAATGGGAACACTTGTCTACACATACTGCACACACAAAAAAATAACAACAACAACAGCAGAAAATATATAAAAATGAAATACCCGGCAAATTACTTCAAAGACACGTTTTTATATACACACACACACACACTCAAAAACAAACCTACACACATTTGAACTTATTAAGGAAAAGAATAAAGAAAAAACTATACTCATACCAGTACAAATAAACAACAAAGCTAAAAGTATGCATTTAAGTAAGCTGGCTTCGTTATGCACTATGGATTAGAGTTTGATTTCTGCGGAGACTTTAAAAACTTATAACACCCAGAAAACAGATTTAGTTCTGATAACCGCATTTGTAGCCAATCGCATGGTTCGGTTGTGGTAGCCGAATTTTTCAGTTGTGGCAACAGAAAACCAATTGAGACAGGACTAATTTGACCGTGGCAACGGAATTTCAGTTGTATCAAGACTAATTCGGGTGCCGCAACCGAAAAATTTATTTGAAGCAACTGAACCATTCGATTGGCAACAAATGGGGTTGTCAGCACCGAATCTGTTTTCTGGGTGTAACTAGTAGGTTTTCCAATAGCGATAGGTAGATGTTAAAATTGAATAAAACAAGTTGCGTGTGTTATGAAGAGTGCACGGGTTATGTTGACTTTGAAGGCACCCGTTGGTTGTGGCTCGTTGGCATACGCCTGCGACTTAAGGAAACCCCTCAAGAAAAAGTCTAACGGGATCAAATTGCAAGATCGGTGGGAACTGAAGTTGGGAACTTAAAATTTGGTATGTAGGTCTTCTTTCGATTTATCCCGCAACTCTCGCCCCCTCCCATTGACGGCCTGGCCTTCCCGGACCCCTTCGTCTATAAATTTTAAATTTAAAATATGCGAGTTTAAAAGACGAACAGCTTACCTTTCAATGACCTAAAGCTTAAAACATGTGTTGTCTGGAGTAGGAATATTTCGCTAATAAGGTACTTTGTGGAATTTTTGCCAGAAAAGTGGTAAACATGGGAATTCGAAAGGATAAATGTATCCCCGCCTGCCCAAACTCCTTTTGCTGGAAATCTGAAATTAAAAATTTGTTTTGCTTGGAGCAAGTGCTAGTTTAATGGAGAAATACTTTTGGAAATTTCCAATAATAACGTGACATGAATGCGGTAAGCAAGAAAAACAAGTGTCGTCCTAATCACCTTGCCTAAACCACTGGAACTAAAAAGTTGAAATTTGGCTTTTAGGTTCCTGCTCCGACTTAGATTTCGGGTAAGACGGGATTTTTGAATTTTTTCCGCACCCAAGAATGGGTTTAAAGGGGGAAAAATTGCCCACTCAATAACCCAGTCCAATCCGCTGAAACCACGAACTTGAAATTTGCATGCCCGTTCCTCCTGTCCATCCATATCTACTATTTCCCAGTATTGGGGATACAAAATATCATTGCCAAAAGAGAAATGGGCAAAAATTTGGCAATTCATATCCCCAATACTGGCTAATACTTCATAGTATATAAGACAGGGGTAGTCGGCGTGTGAATTACCCTTTAATCACCCAGCCCAAACCCCTGAAACTATGAACTTAAAATTTGGCATGTATTTTTTTTTTTTGAAATTTTTACTGGGAGGGACAAAAAGGGGAAAGTCTCCCTTAAAGGCCTGGTCAAACCCTTTTGTCTAGAAACTTGAAATTTAAAAAATATGTCCCCTGGAGTGTGGACAAATTTACTCTACAGATATTTCTTGGAATTTTCAATAATAAGGTATTAAAAATCACAAAGCTCAAACCGCTGAACTTAGAATTTCAAAGCGGTCAAAGAAGTTATCCTATTTCAGTACGCTTTCGTTTAAGATATCGATAAAAAAAAAATCGAGCAACAACAAGAATATATATAAAGGGATTAACATTTCTTGTTCTTGTGTACATGCATGAACATACATGAGCACGCATGAACATGCGTGATCATACATGTAGATATTTCCTCAAATTTCGTTAATGCACACGTATGGTCATATATGAAACATGTATGGAGATTTATGTAAACATGTGTGGTCATGAATGCATGTTTATGGCCATGCATGAACATACATTTAACCTGCATGGATGCATATATGTCGATTTTTAGCTGGGTAGTTTCTAAATCTGAGCTATTGAAAGAAAATTACTTTTGGCCGCATACATACTTTATACCCTACGGGGAAAGGGACCGGTCCCAGATGACACGCAGGATAGGTCCCAAGGGGGCGGAGACCGGTCGCTGATCGGTCTTTTTGTTTGAAAGAGACATATCACTTTAACATGGCGTTGTCATTGGAAATGACCAATTGCCACAGTTTAGACACATTGTGGCAGTAAGGTGGTGTATCAAAAAATTGCTTTTCAAATAAACTAATAAAAAATTAAGAATTAAAAATAATCTACTTGGCGTCGAAGTAGGGCTCGATAACACAACCTTCTGCTTGTAAGGCAAACGCTCTACCGTCTGAGCTAACGTTGCTTATGCGTGATGGCTGGCTGATGGTTAAGTTATGTTTTTCGTTTCTGTTCAAATAAAAAAGAGAAAGAAAAAACAAACACACACACAGCAAATAAAAAAAAACATGGCAAAGAAAAAAATAGAAAAGAAAACAACATTAACACACACACAAATATGGTGGAAGTGCCTTGAATATGCCCCCGATTGACCGGTCATGGGATAGGTCCCTTAATGGCAGTTGACTGGGTTTTTTCGTTGGCCAAAATTAAATTAAAAAATCAATTAAAAATTAGAAAATTACCTCAAAACCTCTGATAATATAAATAAAAATTTTAAAAATTCCCCTTAAATTACAAAGAAGAGTTAAATGAAATACCAATTGTTAAAACTAAAACAGCTTTAACATTAAAAAAACGTTGAAAATACAAAACTTAAAATTTCTTAGCAAAACATTATAGAAATTTAAAATAAGAGCTAAAATAAGCAAATCGTGAAAAATAAAGTTAAAAATAAATAAGAGAGTAAAATAAATAAAAAATATTTTTAAAAATATGCCGCGAATTTTGTTTTTATTTCTGTATCGGTCAAGTTTTTTTAAAAGCAACAGTGAAAATAACGGATCAGAAAATACTTACAAAATTAATTAATTTTCTTTTGTTCATATTTGTACTAATTTAGTAATATGCCTTCGGTTGACCGGTCACGGGATAGGTCCTTGGAGGGCAATTGACTCCTCATTCCCCGTAGGGTATACACAGAAAAAACAGTAGGCACTAACAATGGGAGTTTGTAAAAGCAATCACATTTTCTTTTAAATTGAAATTTTATTCCCAACAATTTTTTGTTTGAAATATTTGTAATCCGTTTGTAAATTGTTATCTTTCATATAAAAATTGTTTAAAAATAAAAATTCAAAGTTACATAAAAAGTAATTTTTTTTGGATTTACAAATTTCTCTGTTGGTGCCTTTTTAAGAAGTTTTTTTTTGTATTTACAAATTTGGTATGAGAAAGGTGTTTAAAAATTTAATTAGAATTTTGTAAATTCTTTCTGTGTATGTAGGTATACTCACTTTATATGTACTTTCATCAAGGCAGGTTTTATGTAAATCTTTACGGAGAGCAACTAAAAGGAACATAATATCAATTTATTGCTAAAACAGACCTTAAGCTTGATTATTTATTTAATAGTATTTGGAACATCGTATATCTGAAATTTAAAATATGTGTTCTCTGAAGTAGAGGTATACGCTAATTTAGTAAAGAGATAGTTTTGGGAATTTACGTTATTAATGTGATAATGTGTCCCTTACTCGCGCGGCCAAACATCTGTACCGGTGTTCTGTAACTATGTGAGAAGTTTCTCACATAAAAATAGCAACTCTGCAATATTTAAAACAGAGTGAGTATCATAATGTCAAATTTAGCCAGAGGTATGTAAAAAATTTTACTTACATTCAGTTTGAAATTTTGTGACTCACCTCACACATCGAAGAGTTGCAATTTTTATGTGAGTAACTTCTCACATAGTTACAGAACACCGGTACTGTATAGATAGGAATTTAAAATTTGAAATGTGGCGTACTAATTCGTCGTAGACATCCAATGAGACACGGTTTTTGAATCTTATTACCTTTGCGTAATAATAATGCTCGAAATCTGAAATTTAAAATATGTGTACTTTCATAATAATTAAGCCCCTAATTCGATTGTCAGAACCAAATGGCAACCAAATTCGGTTGTGATAACTGATCTCCATTGGAGCGAAAAATTTGGTTGTAGCAACAATGGGTTAGCCCAATACTTTTATTGAATATCCAATAAGAACTTGGTAAAAATGGGCGCTTGAACTTCAAACATCCACTACAAACTGGTTAAACAAATTTATTAAAAGCAGAAAATCCGAAGAAAAAATAATTACATTTTCCTCCACATACATACATATATTCCGATATTTAGAAATGGCGGTAAAGAAGTATCGGGTTTATAACTATCATTATCGTAGCACCGTCATATGAACCTATATTTTCATAACGGTATTTCATACAACAGCGTAGTGGAATGCATATACAAGTTTGGCTATAACCACAAGTAAACAAGTTTTAGATTACATTACAGGGTTACCGCATATTGATTTCAAAATTTTAATGTCGGATTTTTTTAGAAAACTTAAAAAAACGCAATATAAAAATTTTTAAAAATCCTAAAAGTTACGTACTAGTTTTTTTTGCATCTTGTATTAACATAGATTTGATTTAAGAGAGCAAATAAAAAATATAATTTTGAAAAATTCTTCATCCCTTAGAGAATGACAGTTGGTTAACGTTTCGACTTTGTTTGCAAATACCTGCGCTGGATATGTACGATTATGAAATATGTATACAGAAAAATCTTATTTGGGTACAGGTGTACACTCAAAATAATAACTCTGTTGGCTGAACTGGAAAATTTGTTACTATAACAAAATTTATTTCTGTTTTTTTTTTTTTTCTTAAAATTATTGAATTTGTTGATTTAACACTTTTTTTGTTAAGTTTAACAAATCTAAATTTAAGTCAAAAATTAGTAAAATACAGTTTTATCTGTAATTATACTGAGTCGTAGAATTTATTCTAATTTAGGGTCTCGAGACCAGTGTTGCCAACTCTTGAAGGCAGGAAAGCACCGTGAGCATTTTGAAAACGGGTAAAAAGGGTAAAAATTTACCAAAAATGGGGTAAAAAAGCACGATAATAATTTTTTGAAAAATTTAAGTCAAGATTTTAAAAACACAAAATCATTCAAAAAATTACCAAAAAAGGGGTAAAAAAGCACCAAACTAATATTTCAAAATTTTGAAGTTTAAATATAACGAAGTTGTTATTTAAAATTGTACTACAAACATTGTGCAAAAATGTATTTTTTGTATATTTCGTATTATTTTTTCAACTTTGACAAAAAATTCAAGAAAAATTGTAAAAAGGAGAACAAATACCAAAAATATAAACTGTACAAAAAGCACTAAAGCACTGCCAGAAATCTGAAAAAGCACTGTAAATACCCGCTTTTTATAAACGGGTATTTGTAAAAAATCACCGGGTACGGGAAGGAAAAAAGCACCAAAAAATACCCGAAAAGCACTGAAATGGCAACACTGCTCGGGACTCTCCCAGGGCCTAGTCCATATCGTGTGAGAGCATGTAAGGGCACTCCAAATGAGCAAAAATTTTGCTTAGTCAAATCGATTTGAAACCCGTTTAACAGATTTTTCTGCTGACTTATTATTTTAAGTGTATAAATGACTCAGAAATAGCTCTGAAATTCCAAAATGTTCCAATAATGCTCATATTTAGGAGTATTTTATGAATCTTTAAAGAACGCTCAGAAAGAGAGAGAGAAAAACATCCTCATATAGCTATGATTTTAGAGGATCTAAGGGTACTTTTATGATCCTTTTCGGACTGCAATTGTAATTAGAAAAAAAAATTCCATTTTTAGTTACAACTTCGAAATTTATTCATCGATTTTCTACAAAATAACTTTGTTTCTTTACACAAATACAGTTTGCAAATAAAAATCTTGGGTTCTTTTAAAATAATTCCATATTTTCGCATTTATAAACGTTTCATCTTGGTAAAAGCAAAATTTTTAAATAAATATAATTCAGATTTTGGAACTAACAATAAGCAGGCCAGAATATATAACAGAAATATTTGCCAGAGACTATTAATCAGAGACTATTAATTATAGAGATAGGAAATCAAAACTTAAACTACTCACCGATAGAGGGCGCTTATAATTAGTATTACCTGAGCAACTATTTAGTATCAGTTTAGTATCAGAGTTTTGAAGAATTAATTCCTTAATTCAATTTTTCAATTCTGAATTAAAAATTCGATGAATTAATTCACTAAGCAATATATATTGAATGGAATTAATTCATATTTGCTTTCGTTCGATTTATTTTGTTACGAATTAATTCAATTGCAATAGTTCTTTTTATTAATTCAAATGAAATAATTCACTGGTGAATTAATTCCTTACTGAATTAATTCCTTACTGAATTAATTCACTACTGAATTCGTTCAATTTCATTTTCGTTCAGCGAATTAAAAAAAAATAAAATTACGTTCAGTGAATTAAAAAAAATAAAATTACGTTCAGTGAATTTAAAAAAAAATAATAAGTTCACTGAATTGAAAAAAAAATAAAAAAAGTTCACTGAATTAAAAAAAAAAATAAAATAAGTTCACTGAATTCAAAGCCTGTTTTCTGCCGTTCAGTAGAAGAAAACAATAATCTACAAATAAATTCCTTAAATAAGCAATTTTACAGCGTGTGCTAGTAAAAATAAACAAAATAGAAACCGGATGCTGTTTATCAACCTACATGATTCAAAAATAAAGCCTTTTACTATTAAAAATAACGTAATTTTATTTTTTTTAATTCACTGAATGAAAATAAAATTGAACGAATTCAGTAGTGAATTAATTCAGTAAGGAATTAATTCACTTTTTTTCCGTTCGATTTATAAAATTTAACGCGTTCACCGGTGAATTAATTCATTTGATTTAATAAAAAGAACTATTGCAATTGAATTAATTCTTTGAATTTGTTGTTTGATGAACGCATTCAGTTGAACGAATTCAGTGAATTACTTAAGAAAAGGAATTCATTCAATTGTAGAGAAAATTGAATTCGATTGGTAGTGAATTCATTCAAAAAGGAATTAATTCTTCAAAGCTCTGTTTAGTATCAGCTGAGCCTATATTTAAAAACTCAAAAACCGCTCAAAATAAGGAAAAAACAAATGCGCAATATATTCAAATAATAAAATTTGAAATATTTATTTGTATATTTTCCTTTGTTGTTTGTTATAATTTAAATAAAAAAAGAAAATTTTCAATATTTTTTTAGTGATGCCATACCCCTGCTATTAATTATAGAGATAGGAAATCAAAACTTACACTACTCACGGGTAGAGGACGCTGAAATTTAATATTACCTGAGCAACTATTTAGATCAGCTGAGCCTATATTTAAAAACTCAAAAATGCTGAAAACTGCCAGAAATAAGGAAAAAACTAACATGGAATATATTCAAAAAATAAAATTCGAGAAATCCGTTTGTTTTTTTGCTTTGTTGTTTGTTATTATTTAAATTTAAATAAAAAAAGAAAATTGTCAATTTTTTTAACAAGGTGCCATCTAGTGATAACGATATTGTTATAAATTATTTTTTTGGTGATGCCATACCCCTGATATTTGCTACAAGTTTACGTAAAATAGTATTTTCCACTATAAATTTGTTATAAATGATAATTGTTACAATTTTTATTAGAATTTTAATCAATTTGTTGAGTTTCTATCCTCTAGTGTGTATGTGTGTGTGCTTGTGTTAGTATGTGGATTGTATAACATCCACATTCATCATACCACCCGTAGTCACATGAGGTTGATATAGAAATTAGAAAAAGAAAATTTAGACGTTTCTTATATTCTGTGTACATGTGTGTGTATAAGTGTATGCACACGAGGACAACACAATTAAGAACCACTTCATAAAAAAAAAATCTGACGTTGCAAAAATTCGGTTTTTTGAACGTTTATTATTATGCATTATTACAATATTTCTTGTTTTTTGTTCATCAGCATGTTTTTCTTGTTACATTCTTATTACAACACCAACAAAAACACAAAATTTCTAAGGCACCTAACTCTCTCTCATTCTCATACAATAACATACAATCAAAGTATGTACTCATTATTGCCATCCTCTGCCATGGAACTGGCATCGTCGTCATCGTAGTCGTCAACATCATCATCTGGTGTCAGTTTAAGTCTAAATTTATTTATTTTTTTTTTTTTTGCTAAAGCTATGAATAAATTTTTGTGTGTAAATAATTGAGCATGTACGTGCATGTGTGTGTGTATGTATTTTGTGTCCCTATCGTATGATGAACAAAAAAAATATGAAATATTGGATGCCATGCACTTCACACTGCGCACCAGACAGAAATGAGTGCATCATATCGATCGTTTATATATTTTGTTCAACTTTTTTTAAATATAATTCGTAACCAGTTTTTTTCCTTCTTTAAATCTATTTTCAACCATAACGTGCTTTTTTCTTTATTATTTTTTATTATATCTTTCGTTTACAACAACAACAACAAAAACTACAATAACAACAAAAGTGTACAAAAATTGTTTTTCTATAAGTATGATTTGTCTATGTCACTGTCTGTCTATAGATTTTTTTTCTACTTCTGTAAGTCCACCGACCCAAATGACAAACCGACCAACATTAAAAACATGAAATGTCCTTCTAAACTTATACTAACACACACTTTTTTACGTTAGTACTTATGTATGTAATTCGCATTTAAGTTAGATTGTTTACTTAAGTAGGAAGAATTTCACTTTAAATTTTCTTTTTATATAATTTGTCATACTTTTTGAAATACACATAATTCTTTTTGAAGTGAATGGTATTACATTTGGAAATATCGGCGCACTGTGGTCAGAGCTTTGAATTCTTAATTAAAAATTCAATGAATTAATTCACAAGAGACCACATATTGAATGGAATTAATGCATATTTTTTTTCGTTCGATTTCTTTTGTTACGAATTAATTCAATTACTATAGTTATTTTTATTAAATGAAATGAATCAATTAATTAGTTCAAGAAATGAATTCCTCACTGAATTAGTTCACCACTGAATTCGTTCAATTTCAGTTTCGGTCAATAAACTCATAAAAAAAATTACGTTAAGTGAATTGAAAAAAGCATTGAGTTGAAGCTGAATTGAAAAACAAAAATTACGTCCACTGAATTAAAAACCTGTTTGCTGCCATTCAATAGCAGGAAACATTTACGAATATTTATAAAAATAAATTAATAAGCTATTTAACAGCGTTTACTAGTAAAACGAAATAAATTATATATGAGTGTGAAATAACCGTACACTCAGAAAACACTGTTGGTAGAAAAGTGTGTAAACGGTTTTCTATCTACTTTACAATTACTTTAGTAAACAAATTCTCATTTTACAAAATACTGAATTCTTAACTAATTTTCGTTGCTGATTTCAAAAACATTTTACAAATTTTTGGAAACTGTGTTGGTAAAATTAGCAAAATATTTTATTTAAAAAAAAAGGGATCTTAAAGAACTTTTGTCTTTTTATAAGAATTAAAACTTTTACTTACGTTTTTAAAATTACACAAATGGTCATCTTTTACGAAACGATCGACATTGGCAATTACCCAACTACCATTGCATAATTATAAAGAAGAGTGTCATCATTTCCCATTTAGGGTGTGTGTAAAACGGTAGCAAAATATTCTTTTTGGTAAATTTTTAACAATTTTAAGGTGAATACAATTTCACTAGCCCTGGGCTGGTAGAATTTTTCACATAAGCATAGAAATATTTTACCTTTTTTTCTAAAAGAAAAATTAACGAACAATAGGCATTTTTTTAATCACTGGATTTATTTTATTTTGTTAAAAAATTCATAGTTTGTTTTTTTAATTTTAAAGTTTTAATATTTTTATCAAAATCCACTACGTATTCGATAATATAATGTGAAAGAAAATCGTTAAATTTTGTAAAAATGTGAAAACATTAATTGAATTAAGCTAAATCCAAAATGGATTTATAAAATAAATAAATTCGTTTTGGATTTAGCCTAATTTAATTCCAGAAATTGCATTTTTGCACAATTTTTAAGAACTGTTTGGCGGATTTAGCCACTGGATATTTATGATTTATCTCCCAGTGACTATTTTCTATTTCCAAACCTAAACGAATAATTCGGTGGAAAGAGATTTAGCTCCAACGATGAAATTATTGCTCAACGAAATGCCTATTTTGATGACCTCGAGAAATTATGTTTTTTAGAAGGAATAAAAGAATTGGAGAAAAAAGATTGGACCAAGTGCATTGAGGTAAAAGGGGATCATGTTGAAAAAAAACTTTTTTGTAATGCATACTGAAAATGTTGCTGCTATTACAGAAAAATTAACTGTTTTGAGCAAAATTAGTAGAAAAAATTAGCAGCCGCCACTAAATTTTAGCAAAATTGTTGTAAACTGTAATTCAAAATCGATTTTCTAAAATCAGTTACAAAATTTACTTAATATCAATAATTTTAGTGGGAAAATTTGTTTTTCTACAAAGTTTTCTGACTGTTCTGGGAGTGACCAGAAACGATTCCTTTGTTTCCTTCCTTTAGACCAAGTATTTCCCGGGCAATGGCTTTTCAGATTCATCTGACAGCTAGCTAGTTTTAAAAAGCGCTCAGTCATGTAGCCTGAATGGTTAAACATGAATATTTACTGAAGCATAACTGCATCGTGGATGTAGTGATTAAATCCGAGTCCACTGTCTGCCTGGAGGCTTTGCTGGCAGCCCCAGCTCCAGGATCGGATGCTTTAGCCCAATATGCTACTCATCTTAAATTTTGAAGATTACAGAAACCACACCAAATGTAAAAAGGCTTTATACTCCTTATAGGAACTACGGGAACTTATATAAAGGGTGGTCCAACCAAAACGCGCGATATTAATTGTAAATAAAACAAAAAGTTTTCAGAGAATTATCTCAATACTTTTTATTATGATAGAATGATCTATGACAATTATGTAAAACAAAATATCGGCCAAATGCTCGCCACGGCTTCGCTGGCATACCTCTATCCGATGGTCCATATTTTCAGTGACTCTGAGACATAATTAAGGTTCAATGTCGTTAATGTGCTGGATTATCTCAACCTTTATCACTTCAATTGTTCTTGGCTTATTGACGTACACTTTTTCTTTTAAATATCTCCAAAGAAAGAAGTCCAACGGTGTCAAATCACATGATCGTGGCGGCCAATTAACATCGCCACGACGTGAGGTAACACTGCCATTGAATTTCTCGCGCAAAAGAGCCATTGTTTCGTTGGCTGTGTGGCAAGTGGCACCATTCTGTTGGAAGCACATATCGTCCAGGTCCATATCCTAAATTTCTGGCCACAAGAAGTCCGTTATCATCTCGCGATAGCGAACACCATTCACGGTAACTGCTTGGCCGGCCTCATTTTCGAAGAAGTACGCCCGATGACGCCGCCAGCCCATAAACCGCACCAAACACAAAAAACAGGTGTTTTCACATTTCCTGCAGATCTGGTTCGCTGAAATTTGCGCATAATTATCCTGATTGTGGACACATTTGGTCGATTATGCTGACCAGTGAAGTGCACGAAATGCATTTTGATTTGAACGCCCATTTTCGTAAAAGGCTTCAACAATCTTAACGCGCTGCTCAATTCTGTACCTCTCCATGGTTGAATTTGTCAAACATTGAAACAAAGAAATGTCAAATTAAGTTTGGCAAAAAACTTGACGTTAAGGTGTGACTCACAATTAACATTGTGCATTATGGTTGGACCACCCTTTACAACATTTTTTGGGTGCGTTTTTATTTCATTGTTTTCATTAGAGATCTTAATAACTTTTATCTCCCCAAGCAAAACTGTTTTTAATTGCCTTTTTGGAATTTTTGAGTTTGTGTGGGAACTTTGTTGAAAAAATTTAAAAAACAATAAAAATCGGGCCACGATAAGGACTAAAGAATTTATCTGGCATTTACATTTTTATTTTCTTATTCCACAAAAAATAAGAGCTTGTCACCGACAGGTCCATGGAGGGATTTACCTCAAAATTAGCATACTTCATCTCTAGCATTTATTTAACAAGCCCTTGAAGTGCAAAATCCATTTTTTTTTAAATTTGTTTAAGAAAATTTTTTAAAAATCGAAAATGGAGTTTTGAAAATTATGCCAAAAAATGTATGCGTTTTTTACAGACAGGTAATGAAACAATATTTCATATCTGAGTATTTATAAGTAAAAAGAGTCAAAAACAATTATGGCTTTAATCAATTTCTGAAAGTTTAAAAAAGTACCATCAAATTTCATGACCTAGTGTGTTTTGGCACCAAATTGGTCTGGGGCATTTGCTATTTCTTGGCGAGTTCTTAACCGATTTTGAAGTTGTGTAGCTTTTTTAAAAGATAATTTCTTACTGAAATCGATTCATGACACAAGTGGTTCAAAAAATTTAAATATAGAACGAAATTTTCCTAAAAACTGAAAAAATCGTATTTTTCCCATATCAACACTCTTGAAATTTTCAATCGATTTCCACCTCGACTTTTCTTTATTCGATTGCCCCCTAACTTCATATTTATTAGTTTTATATAGAAATGAAACAAATTGGACACCGACACTCTTCAAATTCGCCCTTTAAAAAATTGCCATGTAACTTTGAACACCTCTACTGCACAGTGGCAGCCGATTTTGCCCATTTTAAAAATTCCTATAGTGAAGTGGCAACCCTACCGATTTTGGTTGGCGGAATTTAAAACTAAATATTTCTTTAAACATGTTTTTTTTTTAAATAAAGAAATAAAATTATAAAAATATTGTTATTTAAATATTTGACAACCGTTAAAATATGCTCTTGAAAATACTGCTGCTGCAGTATTTACCCCCCTTAAGGGCAATACTGTGTTTGAAAACCAACTGCTTTTTATAATTGTGAATGGAATTGTTTTATTTTTTGACATTCAATAACAGAACTTTAGAAGGGATTTGCAATAATAACAGAATGGCTTTAACATTATTATAAATAAAACTCATTCACTTAGGTAAAATCAACTGAAAATGACAGTTAAAATAGCTGAATTTGCAGTTAAAAAGGGGTAGACTACATTTGCATTTAAATCAACTGCAATATGAAGTTGTTTTTAACTGTTAAAAATCAACTGACAAATGTAGTCAAAACAACTTCAAATGCAATTAAGACAACATACATAAAAATTATTGTAAAACTGCACAAACAACTGCAAATGTAGTTAAAATAACATAAACAAAAATTATTTTAAAAATTATTAATTTAATTAAAACTAATTTATGCAAATACTCTTAACTTAATTTTATTCTATAATAAATTTAAAATTTGAGAAATCAAAATTTACACTTAATATCACTTTTATTGATCACTATTAAGATATTGTTCTAGATGTCCGTCTGTGAGGAATGAAATATTGTTTGGCTTCCTTTTTTCTCTCCAGCGATGAAAACATAAAAGAACTGAAAGAAAATAAATACAATATTTTTTAATATTCCCGTACATAAAATTATATTATAAAACTTACCTTATTATTTTAATAATTTAATAAAATATATAACGTTTTCCGTATTACGCGTCTTCATTCTTTAGCGTTGTTTTATGACTAAGACAAGAGAAAACATGTTCTTCTCATATTCTTTGACTATACAAGCGCTTCGTACACACTCGTGTCTGCTTCATACACACACATACTTGAAAATTTAAGTATTTGTAACAAAATTCAAAATAACTGTTATAATAAATATTACTACAATGTAGTAGTTTTTGTAGTTTGTTTAAATAAATAACTGTCAAAAACATTGAAAAAGTTTGTTCTAAGTAAACTAACTGCAATTGTATTTAAAATAACTACAACTGCATTACTACACAAATAAATGTCATGTAGTAACTGCAGAACTTTTCTGGGTGTATTAATACCATACTGAATTTTTTTCTGAATATCGCCGAAAGACTACATCGCGTCTGAAATATGTTCCACATTTGACGGAAGTGGCGTCATAAATCCTTAAAAATAATTTCTAAAAGTAAAGTTGCTGCTTAAATATTTTTTCCAATTTCACCTTCAATTTTATAATTAACTTTTAAGTATTTAATTGCATATAATATCAAATTTCACCAAACTTTTACGGTATACGAAAAAATTATAAAAACTGCATTCATTGTTCATACCAACAAATTGCAATCGTCACACATTAGTAAGTGTGGGATGCAACGAAAATAACAAAAAATAAAAATCAACCCTTTTTGCCACAAATTGCAACGAAATTTCAGAAAAAATTACAAAAAAAACAGGCAAACATAATGCACAGAAAAAATTGCTATAAACACGCACACAAATAAACGAAAAAATATATATAAACCCGAAAAAAATGAAACAAAAAAAGAGAATATATGTACAAAATATTTATACAATTCTATTACATGCGTGCTTTTTTATTTTATAATGAAATGGAACAACAGTAACAACAAAAAAACAAAAGCAGTTACAACTGCAATTGCAACAGAGCAACAAAAATATATAGAATTCAGCAACAAACACATACAAAAAAGAACTGCAGCAATTGTAGTTTATGTGAATGTATACGAATGAGCATGATGATGATGAAAAGGTAGACGACACACGCAAACGACACTGAATTTTATTTATTTTTTTTTTTCTACAACATTTTTTTGTATTATTTGTTTTTACGTTCTTTTTTTTCTGCAAATTACAACCTTTTTGTTCTTGTTACTTTTTTTTTTTTTGCCAGCAGACACACCAGAGATGAGAAAGAAGGGGGATTTTTTATGGTAGGAGTAGTTGGAAAAAAATCACCAAATTACAACCCAAAAAATACAACAAAAAATAAAAATTTAATGACAAATATCCAAACGTTTTTATTTCGTGCTTAATTCTCAAACCCCAAACCCATTCATTAACAGCAACATTTCTTTTTTCTTTTCGTTTTTTCGCATATAAATACTGCAGATTTTTTGAAATGTTGAATGCAATGAATGCATTTTTATTTTCACTCTTCATGCAATATATGATTGTGTATATGGAAAAATTACTTGTCTGTGACAAGATGTTAAGGACTTGCAAATTCGTCATACTTTAACAAAACACACAGCTTCCTCACCTGTCTGGCGCTCAGCAGTCTGAGTATACAAAATTTTTGTATGCAAATATGAACTGGCATGGTAAATCTTCATCTGACATCATTCTCTTCAGTCATAGTGGCACAATAGGCCAGAATCGTTAGATAAATGCAACAAAGTGATAGAAGCTTTTCTCTGCTCTTAAGGGCGGATTATGGGACCGTAAACGTAAATTGTGATGTAACTGTACCGTGCCGTAGCTGAAAAGTACACTTATAGAATACCGTAAACTACATTACTATTTAGCATCTTTTTCATGTGGTTTAATTTTTTATTCTAAATTTTTCCATTTCTTATGTGTTGTTTGAATCTATTTTCTGCATAAATTTTCTTCGCCGAAAGTAATAGCCATGTTACATTTAACATAATTGTACGGAAATATATATTTTAAAAAGAAATTAAAATTAATTACTATTAAGATTTTTTTTGTTTATATTTACGGTATTTTGGAGTATGTTCTCTACAAGCAAAAATAGAAAAATCAACTCTGAAGACAAGAAAAATAGTTTCGAACCCTGACTTTAACGGTGGGTCTCATACTTCTGGTTTAAACTTTATTTAATAGTTAACCCAAATATTTGTTGTTGTTTTGTGTACATTTTTTTGACATTTTCTTTTATTTTTAGTTAAGTTAAAGTTAAACCTACAGTATGAGACCCACCGTAAATGGATAATTGATGGGGTTTATAAATTATATCATCAAATTGAAGTGATTATTGACAGGGTTTATTTTTAAACAGCTTGCTAAATCAAGTTCATTCAATTTTTCCAATTTGAGAAAAAAATGAATCAGAACATATAAAACAACTTCGCTTTAGTGCAGACAGTTATTTACTTGAATTTCTTACTACTTTTACTACAATTGGAAAGTTTTGTTTACTTTTTCTATTGAATTTTTCCAGCTGTAGTAAAAGTAGTAACTTGTAGTAAGTAAACGACTTAGTGTTAGGAGTCTTCCATCAATTTTGAACTGCGAAACAACACTCATGGGTTATCCCAGAGTCCCAAGCCGTTTGACTTGGCTCGGATTGAAATATGAGCAGTGTTGCAAAGTTAGAGGAATTTTAGGGGGAAACAACTTGTCAACCCCAGTAAAAAAGTTTTGATATAGTCATATATTATCATATAAAATTTTGTATAATTATATATTGGAACATATACACATAATTATGTATAATTGTATCGAATTATACACTATTATATCTAGTTGGAGATGATTATATTATACTTCATAAATTTCGATGAGGACAAAATCCGGATATAATTATATATAATATTAAAAGTCATACAATTTTTTTTACTAGGGAACGGGAAATTTGGGGATAAGAAAATACTTTTAGGGGTAGTTTTGCCTTAAAAATATTCAATTTTGAAGTTCGATTATTGGCTTTGTAAAATTTTTGACAATTGTTCATATAAATTAGTATTTTCTTTTAGATTTTGGCTAGAAACGCGGAGAAACGCAGCTAAATTATAACGAAGTTCGTTTATTTTAACAATAAAAAAATCAATCAATTTGAAATAAAAACTAACCCAGAAAAAAAATTGGCAGTAATGGTTTAAGCCCAAACCACATAGTGAAAGTGCCAGTGGACAGCTTTCAAACTTTGTTCTTGAATTTCGCAAAAACGATTTGATACTTTTAAAAAATTCTTATTGCCTTTTGTTTAAAATATCTCAAAGGGTACTTTTATGTAATTGTTGCTTTCAAAAAGGAGTTGATTTATAGCTGGTTTTACCAAATCAGACAGTTCATATACGAAAGTACAAAATTCTCGTCCCGTTGATTTTTTGTACCTTATGTAATGTCTTCGGTTTGAGTAAGAAAGTTATAATTTTCTTATTGCGGTCTACGAAACAATTGTATTGTCTATCATGAAAATGATCAACCCTTTTTGAAACAACAAATAAAAATCTAATATGACAATATCATATTAGAATTTGGACTTGAGGTAGAAGAATATACTAACTAAATATATGAAAATATAAAAAGTCCGAAAAAACAATTTTTGTATTTTTAATGCAAAAATTAATATAATTGTTGAAAATGAGCATACCACGGCTAAAATCTCATTCAAATATTTAATTTGTCTTGAGTACTTTTATGTAATTGTTGCTTTCAAAAAGGAGTTGATTTATAGCTGGTTTTACCAAATCAGATAATTGTTGATCTCTTGTTTATTTAGAAACTTTTCTAATTGTGTGTTCAAGATTCATTCAGGAAAGTTTGTATAAAAAAAAGTTGATCAAAAATTAACCCGATTTTTTGTTTGTTGGATTTTTTCCTGTTTGTTCCGAAGAAATGTATATAAATTTGTTATTAAATTAAAGGTATTTTGAGGATCTATTAAATGGTGTACTAAAAAATATGAAAATATCACAAATAAGTTTCGTACAACTTTGCAACCCATTTCTAACAAAAAGTTCTTTAATTTTGATCCCTCTGTCAGTTAAATTCCTCACTTGTTTCTTTTATTTTAGTAGGTTTGAGGTTAAGAAGGAGAATAAACTTTTTTTCTCAAAAAATTATAAACATTTATTTTTAATAATTGTTTATACGTTTATTGTCAGATTGTCTCTATATGTTTCATTAACATAAAGCTCCACATATATTTAACGGAAATAATTTTACCCATGTAAATTTTATATTCGCCCAATAAACAACTCCTGCGCCATTGTTTTCAACTTCCATGCTTATCCCCTTGAACAAAAGTCCGTCCAATTTTTTTCGTATTTTATTTTTAACATCTTTTGTATAACCTTCATTTTCCACCTTTTTATGAAATGTATTTTTTTACAGTAATAAATTTTGAAATTTTTGCAGACATTATCCAAAGAAAGCTTAGACAAAAAAGGAAAAACAACTACCGAAAAATGTAGTCACTTTCCGGTTTACTGCAGCATAAAGATATTGAGTTTCCTTTACCTTTTATTTTTATGTTACTTTACCTTTATGAGATACTTACATATTTTACGAAGCTCCTTTATATTTAATATTTTGTGTATCATTTCCCTAAAATTTTGTTGCTCTAACATTCCACATAACATGCAGATATTTTCCTTTTACTCTCAACTAAAATGTTTCAAGTGCAAATGAAAAACAGCATAAAAAACGCATACAAAAAAGCATCGTCTAATGAACTTCAAAAAAAGATGTTAGATGTCTTCTTATTTTGAAAACAACACTTGTCATCTTTATGTCTCTATGACCCATCAACCATCATTATAATCATCATCAACATCATTGGTATAATGCATATCATCATTTCCATAAAAAAATTACTACCCCAAAAAATATATTTTTCTATAATTTATTTTTTTTCATTTGTTTGTTACAATGACTGAAAGGAAGTTAATGTTTTTGCAGCCTGTCCAAAAAAAATTTATGTTTGGCTTTGTCTTTATAGTCTCTTTCTCTTAGACCACCAGGGATATAGTATTTTTTTTAAATTTTTTTCGCCAAAAAAGAAAGGAATTGTAAAAATAGAGTATGTAAGGATTTTTTGTAAAGAAGTCACTTCAAATCATTTTCATTGTTGTTGCTTTTATTGCAGCCAAGAACAAATAGCAGTAATAAAGAAAATATCTGTCAAAACCAATCATTTGTACAAAAAATCTTCAAAAAAGAATATTTGAAGCTTGACAATCTCTTCAAATACAAACATTTTTTTTTTCCTATATTTTTAAATGTATTTTAAGACGCGAAAATTTTTAGGAAGAAAACAGTTAATTAGCTCAGACACTATTAATTATAGCGATAGGAAATCAGAACTTATACTATTCACCGGTAGTGGGTGCTGAAATTTATTGTAGTATCACATTAGTATCAGCTGAACCTATATTTAAAAATCAGAAATTGCTAAAAACTGCGCAAAATAAGAAAAACCAATCGCGGAATATATTCAAATAATAAAATTTGAGATATTCGTTTGATTTTTTTTTTGTTTCTTTTATAGTATTCCACAAAAAACTGCTGCGACTGCCAAAAGCTAGTCGACACATACAAAAATTTGGCTTAACGGTAAAAACAGATAATTTAATAAAAAAAAATTTTTTCTGTAAGCAGTTACCAAAAGTGGACGGCGGCTCGGCTCAGCCGGTTTAATCCAATCGGCGCAGATTTCTGAATAATAGCTATCACTTAACGTAGTACAAAAATTCTATTTTTAAAACCTGGATTAGCCAGACTTAAACGTAAACGTATCTCTGCCTAGCTGAATTAATGAATCTGTTATGAATAGATTTTCGTTGTGTATTTACGTTTGCTCTATATTGAATGCATAAGAATGAAACAAAAAACACAACACATCTTCTGTTCTTATTTAACTCATTAATTCTGCTACGCAGAGATACGTTCATGTCTGGCTAATCCAGGCTTAAGAGGTTTATCCGGAACGTAACATTACGTTACAGACAAGAGTTAAAAAAGAAACAAATCAGCTGATAGTTACTGAACGTTATGTACAAACTAATTCTACCTCAAGAAATATTCAACAAAATTTCGTAACATGTTACGACTGGATATATGAACATTCGGGCGATGTAACCGAACGATTTGGTTAACAAGAAATTTAGTTAACTGACTTAAAATCGTTTTTCGCGCCAACGACATTTTTGCATATGGGTCAAACAAATAATAAGCTGACGACTGAATTAAATATAAGCCATATTTTGTCCACAAGTATATTCAGCATAGTTTCTAATAATTGGCTACATATAATGCAGAACGCGTTCACTTCTGGAAAAGTTCTGAAAAATCACACCCATCGGTTCAAAGTATACAGAAATATGTTTTTGTACAGGAGCCACACTCAGGAAGGGCTTCAAATATGACAACACTGTAATTGCGAGCCTTCTGATGGAGAGTCGGCAAACTTAGTTGAAGCTTTCTAGTTCATAAGCCTGTTATATTATTTTACTTCGGTGAGATTAATTTCTATGGGAATATCGAAGGAGGACGCTGTAATATGTATGAGGAATAGAAAACTCATGCAAACTCTTTTTGAAAAGAGAATTTACAAAAACTTGATAATTCATATCCCCTACAGCGTGCCAGAAAAGGTTGTGCCCTTATCCCCATTTGCCAAATTGAAATCCCCAAAAAAATTTATAAATCCCCTAATATGTTTAGCCTTTTAGATAAACGTGTTTTTAACCTTTTAGAAAAACGTGTAAGTCTACACAATGTGAGTATTCACAGTTTAAGTGCTAAAGTAAGCACGTTGTAAAATAGCATGATTTTTGAAGTTTAACCCAAAGAAAGTTGTCAAATTTACGATAAATGCTAATTTACTACTTAAAATAGTCATAAAGTCGATGTTGAAACACGAAAATTACATGCACAGCAACAACAATTTTTGTGTTATTATTCTTTTGCATGTATTTTTCGTGTTTTAACATTACCCAGCAAAAAAAGAGATGCCGAAGCAGTAGAAAAAGCTGTACTTCTTTTTTAACATAAACAGTAATGATTTTAACATTGAATTGTCATAGTAGAGGAGTACTCCCACTTCAACATTTTTTCAGTACTTTTTCCCCAATTAAAAGTTAAACAAAATTCTTCACAAAAAAAAAGAATTTTTTTTATTTTACAAAAGTTTTTTATTGCCGCTACCGGGTATCGAACTTGCGACGTAACGATTGCTAGTCTAGCGCTCTACCGCTGAGCTATTCTTTGATATAAATGTTGACTGGCATAAAAACACCACTTTATTACTGCAAGAAATTGTTCTTTATTCTCTTCAATAAAAGTACTTATTAAACAAGTGTAAAAGGTGCACTCTAATTCAATATTGTTTTCAGTACTATTTTTACAGGTGCATAAAAAGCAATTTCTCACCATTTTTTTTTTATATATTTTTAAAAATTTCAAAATTAAAAAAAATATTAATTTTAAACAAATTGATTATAAATATAAAAAAAATTAAGAGAATAAAAAAAAATTAAAAAAATAATAAAAAAAAATATTGGTCCTGCCGGGAATCGAACCCGGGACCCTCCGTTTGGAAATGCCAAATGATACGATCACTTTTAGAGTAATTACTCTTTAGAAGCAATGCTTAAGTGATTTTTTGGATGTTGTTCAGAAGTAATTCTAAAACATCTGTAAAAATATACTAACGGATACTTTAGAAGCAATGAAAGAAGTGATTTTTTTGAAGTTGTTCAGAATAACTTTTGAAAAAGCAGTAAAAATGCAATAACGGATACTTGTGAAGCAGTGAAAGAAGTAGTTTGTAAAGCATTACTTCCAATTTTTTTGCTGGGTAATTTTATGTCTTATGTAGAGGTCAAGTCATATATTTATTTTTCTTTATTTGGTGTCTACACTATAAATAGATTTGTGCGAATAAAAAACAAACTAAACAAAGAAAACAAATTTTACTTATTGCTATCTTGTGACACGACTTTTGTCTTTACCATCTCTTTTAAATTTCTATTATTATCAAATTTAAAAAGTTGTTTACCAAAATTAGAGGTTCGTTCCTTTACTTTTTGGGTAAAGTTCGGTAAAATGAGAGTAAGCAAAAAATCCTCTCACAAAATGACAAAATTACCCAAAAGTAAAAGAACGCACAAAACCACTTCTCGAGCCCAAAATGCATTTCAAAGAAAAATGTGAAAATGCGCATAATTTTAGTTTGAAATTGAATAAACACACATATTTATTTGCATTTAAAAGTTTTTATTGATTTTGTTCAATTAATTATTTATTATAAACAAGACATTTCTTTTGTGTATCTGTTTGTTTAATTTTTCTATTTATTTTCACAATTGTTTTTGGTTATCATTGCATCAGCTGTTAGTTTTACAATTGACCAAAGTTACCCGAAGAAAAAGTCTGGGTAACTTTGGTTAAAAGAAAAACACAAATACACTCTCTTTAACGCTCTCATTTACCCAATTTTCACGTAATTCATATAGTGCTGTTGTCGGCTTATCATTTTCCAAAGCCCATTGTATGCATATGTTTATCGATGTTATAGCATCGTCCACTTTAATTTTGTTTTTTTCATGATCGTATAAATCCTCCGATTCCGTATCTGATAACTCCATTTGCTCCTCATTACTTTCCACATGAAATTTTTCTTGAATCCAGTTGTTTATGTCAGCAGTTGTGAAAAGATGTTCCGTACCAATTTGAGCTACAAGTGTACCAATAGTTGAAAGATCTTCATTTTCTTCATGAATTATATTTTGTAAAATCTTTAAGGTCATTTTATCCTCTTCACTCCATTCACTACCGAATTCGAACAAGGCGTTCCAGGATTTTTGGATATTGGACACTGATATTTTATTCCAGGACGTATCTAGATTCTGAACTGCATTTTTGAGATTGAATTTTTTAGTTTGAGCTCCAAATTTGTTCCCGTCTCACCAAGAAAGTGGGTGATCAGTTGTTTTTTATAATTTAATTTGACCAAGTTGATAACGTTTTGATCCAACGGTTGCATAAGCGCAGTGCAATTGGGTGGTAGATTCATTGCTATAATTAAACCGTAATCACTTCTCAGTTCCTCAACTGGGTGACACGGCGCGTTATCTAAAAGCAAAACTGCTTTGGCAGACCTTTTGAAACCAAAAATTCTCGGACCTAAAAAATTTTTACTTATGAACAACTTACTTTTACTAATTGGTGAAAATTAACTTACGTGGGGAACAAATTCGTGATGGAACCAGTCCTAGAATATAAATGATGTCATCTAGGCGTTATTACCGAACTTGTATATTACAGGATTATGGAAAATGCATTTCAAGACGCGTGCGTTTTTCGATTTTCCAACAACCAAAAATTTCAGTTTGTCTGTAGGACTCGCATTTGAAAAGGGCAAAAAATTATTCGCTCTTTACATATTTTTCTTCCGGAAGCCGTTTTCTCATTACATGTGACAAGAGTGTGATTTGGAAGCATCCTATAATATAACTCGGATTCATCGGCATTGTAGATTTGGTGAAGAGTCAACCCCTGCTCATCAACGTAATCCTTAAACTCCTTTACAAATGGATCAATAAGATGAGGTTTGAAAGACAATTTCTCGCCAGTAATTTTTAAAAATCTAATTTCATGTCGACGCTTAAATTTCTTCAACCATCCTTCACTGGCATTGAAACCTGAATTGGTTTAATAAATTTTGGAATACAAATGACTGGCTTTTGATCGTAAACCATTTTTTCCCTTTGTTTTAGATTATTTTCCCTTTAGGTAGATTATATTCCCTTATGTACTTAATTGCGTAAATATTAATGTCCTCATTTAGTTTTTAACAAATAATAAAGCTTATCAATTCCAAAAACCGTGACACAATATCAAAAAAAAACATTAAAAAATATACATACATATACATAATATTTCAAATAATATTCTTAATATTGCCTTCAATTTCGTTTATCAGTTTAAATTTCGTCAATCAATACAATTTGTAAATGCAATAAAACAACAAAAAAAACAGAAGAAAATATTGCATAATGAAGGGAAACCAAGAGACGGAGTTCATGTAATAAAGGCAAACGATATTGTGACATCAATCATGAATGTGACACACAATAAAACAAATACTACTACATATGTATGTAAAAATGTGAAATAGGGTAGATGTATTCTCCTCCACCATGATAAAGCATGATAACAAAAAAAAAACGATTTCTTTTCTTAAATTAGTTTTCAATTAAAATTGTTATTAAATTTTTTTTGGTTTTTCATTTACAGAATTAAATCATCACGTGCTACACCTGTTCCTTCAACACGTCGCACTTATAGTGAGGAAGATTTAAATAATGCTCTGCAGGAAATTCTATCCGGTAATCTGGGTACACGTAAAGCGGCCGCACAATTTAATGTACCACGTTCCACGTTACGCAATAAGATTTACAAACTAACAACCGAAGCGAAGCGAAGTCACGATCAGGCTGCTCCCGAATTATTGCAACTCCAACAAGAACTCGAAAAGGAAATGTCGGGCGATGAGGTGGAAATGGATAGCAATTCTTCCACACCTCAACCGGAAGATGTAATGGTAACACGTATTTCAACGCCTAATTTGCTTAAGAAATTAGGTTCTAATAATGGTGAGTTGGGGAACGTTGTAGCAGGTACATCTGAAGATCTTTCTACAATTTTACACTCCTCTCCAAAACCAGCTCACACAGAATCCTCGAAACCTTTGACAAATGATGGCGGTCTGGCTGAGGTTAATACACAACCACAACAAATGCCAGCCTTGGATGCAGCTTTACCGTTATTGTTGCAAACGCTGTTGCTATCCGATAAAAATTTACGTGATCTCTTTAGTGCTCTTTTATTGAATTCCACCATTAATCTAAAAGACATACTATTGGGGGCTACAACAGCTGCTAATAGTGCCGCTGCTGCGGGTAGTGAAAGTAATAATCCCAATAATGGTAACCAACAACAGGACTACCGTCCACTTTTACAGCTACTGCTACAGCAACAACAACAACAGCAGCAACAACAACCGACATTTGCCACTGGTCGCCGCTTACCAAAGTCTGATACACCTGAAACCAACTCTTCGCTAGATCCCAATGAGACCTGTGATGATCCATCGGCGATATTGAAAATTCCGTCCTATACTCCAGTGGCTGGACCTTCGAACTCCATGGGACCAAGTAGTTCTCGTGGTTCACCCGCTCTGTTGAGTCACAACAGCAATAGCAATTCGAATGTTAATCGTAACGGGGGTCCCGATAGTCCTGGTCCTCTACTATTGGCGGCGGCGGTTAATGCTGCCCAAAAGCAATTGGGTAGTAAAAATCTCTCAGTAACACCACCTCTGCTGCATGGCGGAGTCGATACACAATCTCCACAGTCATTGAGAATGTGTGATGTTATAGCCAATAGTATACATCGTACCATGAACGAACAGGCCAACAAAGATAATGTACTTGCCGGTTCACATTCCTTACTAGGTTTGGGTTCGGATGCAGACCGCTCCAGTGCGATGTCATCGATGGTGGGAGACTATAAAAAGCCTACTATATCGGTGGTAAAGAATATTGGCGGTACCGATACCTCTCGCTTTGGTACAGCTCCCAATCTATTAGCCGCCGCTGTAGCTCACAATTCTCATCATCATCAACATCAATCTGCTCACTTACAACATGCCCACCACCATCATCATCTCAGTCGCCAGGAAGCCGCCGCCCTAGCGGCTGGTAAAGGTACTCGACCCAAACGTGGTAAATATCGTAACTATGATAGGGACAGTTTGGTAGAGGCTGTCAAAGCTGTGCAGCGGGGTGAGATGTCAGTTCATAGAGCTGGTAGTTACTATGGAGTTCCCCATTCTACACTAGAGTACAAGGTGAAAGAACGTCATCTAATGAGACCGCGAAAGCGAGAACCCAAACCTCAACCGGGCCTAGATGGTAGTAGCAATAGTTCAAAAACGAATGCCAACATTCCTGCAGGACTTACGGGTCTTGATAAATTAAAGGCCGGAAATAGTGCCAGTGTCAATATGAAATTGGGCGGTGTAGCTTTGAAAAATAATGGCGGCACTGGTGCAGGAGCTTTTCCGGGTAATGCCGCCAATGGCATGAAACTGCCAATATTTGATCCCGCCTTAGGCCACTTGCCGTATACATCACCGCTATTTTGGCAACATAATCAAGCAGCTGCGTTTAGTCAACTGCAAATGGATTTCAATCGTAATACAACTAACCCCAGTAGTACATCACCAACCGAAGCGAATAGCGATATTTTAAAATCGCATATGCAAAGGTATCAAGATTTGACGACGGGAGGAGGCAACACCACCACTAACTCGTCTAATAACCCCAGTCCGGTATCAAGTCCTATACTGTCAGGTCAAGATATAAACAGAGCGCGAGAGCTGTACGAAAGTAGTGCGGCTAATGGAGCCTCATTTCTGGATGGCATCATACGTAAAACCCTCGATCGTAAAAGTAGCGAAGGAGCTTCGAGCAGTACGAGTGGAGGGGTTTTACTGGATCAATTGTTAATGAAAAAGACCCCCCTACCATTTACCAATAACCGTAGTAATGAATACAACAGTCTTTCTCCCTCCCATCTAGGTGCAGGAGCATCAAAAAGATCGGCAAGTCCTCTCTCTTTAAGTGGCAGCACAATAAAAAGAGAACGCAATTCACCACATAGTGGCGGCAGTGATGATGATGAAACCTCACAAAGTGGTTTAGATGAGAGTTATGAAAATAATAACAATAAAAGTGGCAATGGAGGTTTAACGGCCAAGTCTATGACAACACCGCGTAGTCGCATCGGTTCTAGGGACTCGGCTTCGGAAACTGATAATAGTAGCATAAAAAGTGAACTACAAATGATCAATAATAATCAACTTCACAGTAATAGCAACAATACAAATATTCCCGATTTAAATGGTGGCAATTCTATACAAGTTAAATCTGAAATTCCTACACTCGAATCTGGCACCTCTATACTACAAGAGAAACTATCACAAATAAAGGCGGAACAGCAAGAGAGCGAAGAAAATTTATAGAAGCAACTAATGCCATATGGAGGAAGTGCAAACAGTGGCATTGTTAGTGGTGGTGGAATCCATTATACAGGTCACCATCATTACCTAGACCCTCATCATCATCATCAACACCAGACTTGGTACGAGCAACAACAACATCATCATCAGCATCATCATCCTGCTCAGTGGTATAGTGGCATGGGCCCAGATGCGGCAGGAGGACAAAGTGGTAATGAAACATTAGCAAATAACTATTATACATACTGAAAATGCTGAAATATTTTATATTTTAGAAAGAAATTTAGTAAAATTAAGTTAAAAAAAATTATTGAAAAAAGAAAGAAAGAATTATTAACTTTCGAAAATGGAATTAGTCAAAAAAAATTTTTTGTTAAACAAAAAATAAAACAGAAACCACACAAAAATTTATTTAAATTTAAGTTAAAAAGAAAAAGTAAATAACTTAAAAAATAATACAAACATACACATACAAAAGAATAATAATAATAATAATAAAAGTGAAAGAAGAAAGTAAAGAGAAGAGCTAAAAAAGAGATATGAAAATAAGAGATTTAAAGTTAAAAACAAAACAAAAACAAATATGATCTTTGTACAGTTTTAACAATTTTAACAATAATAAAAAAATACCCCAAAATAATTTATAATACAATAACAACAAAAACAAACTTTACAGTACTACAGATTATAAATAAAGAACAAACAAAATCAGTGTGAAATCAACAAAAATGTTTATAACTATTTGGAGATTTTACTAGCAAGGAAGGTACTTCAAGCTTAACACTATGATCGTGAGAAAACTTGGCTAGGTTGTAGAAAAAGAAATTCTAAGATTCACCTGTATCCACTCTTGAGCCAGCTCGAGAATTTAGATGGTTTATAGCATTCTATGGAAAGGAACTATATTCAAGTGTGATATGGTTGAAGATAAATTTTTAAAGTCTATTTCCTGGCATATTTTTCGATTTTTTTAAAGTTCTTACAATGAATTCCGAATTCACATATTTTATGCCCTATTTAAGCGGACACGTATTTTACTTCTTTTTTATATTCGCGCTAATTTGGATCTTCTAGGTGAAAATGGGATTGTATATTTACAAATATGCTCTTACATGGGCCTGTATTTGATCATATATAGGAATAGGTCATATGTGTTCATACACAGCTCAGTGTATGATTATATATTTTCTCATGTTCATACGCGATTATATTTGATTCATACATACTATATACTATATATCACTCAAATTTCAGATCTGAACATGTATAAGACCATATAAGGCCATATCCGGAACCATATGTTTGCATATATAATCAGCTATACCCATATATGTTCACATACAAACTCATATATGACCACATAGTTCATACACGATCCCATTATCACATTTTTTTTTTAGATTTAGATTATTCTTTATTTGTTTTCTCCAAAGTTTACAAAATTATACTTAATTCTATAACTACATTTTTAAAACAGTATGAATTTACAGCTTGGTTTTATTTAACCTTCAGCCGGAAAATTGGTTTTTCAAATTTTTAAAAGTTAAAAATTAAATTCAAAAACTAATGAAATTATATAGTCTTAGCCAATAAACATCTTCACCTCCATTTAGCACTCGAACAACTTCATCATCTGTCAGCCTAATATGTACATTTAAAATATTTAAATCTTATTTCGTTTAGCACTGGACATCTGCCGACAAAATATGAAGCAGTTTCCTCTTCTCTTAAATTACATAATGAGCAAATCGTCGCACCACCTAATCTATATTGGTTTCCATTTAACCATAGAAGATCACCTCTTGCCTTCAATCTGTAATCTGTTCTTGATTATATCTTTCGTTACAGTAATGATCAAGCAATTTATATATTCTTTACCTACTCTTCTGAGCATTATTATCATGTAGGTTTAACGAATTTTTATCGAAGCTCTTTTTTTCGGTATTTTGAGAACACATCCTCCTTTCAATTAAACTTTATTTTTATGCAGGTCTTATTTCGCAATTCGTAAGTTTTTCACATCCTCTTTAACAAAAAAGTCAATTTTCTTCTCCCTATTTCATATTCTTAATTCCTGATGTGGCCGAAAATATAGCACAGGTTCTTCTTAAATTAATTTTCTCTTTCACGTATCCAAATTTTATACAAATCGAAGAGTTTGGCTTGGAATACTTTCCTTGTAAAATTAAATATAAGGGAAGTTCTTCTACACTCTCTGAACAAAAATTACTAAACAAGTCATAACTTTACTCGCTTAGATATTTCAACGTAGATCATACTAAGTTGTATCGATTTCACGTTAAAAACTCTTTAACTCCATATAAAAAACATTTTTTACGTGCAAAATTTTAAGCATTTGTTTTCAATCAAATTTAATATACAGAACTAATATTTCTATGGCGATAAAGTCACATTTTGTATTTGTTCTAATTGGAACTTTGTAATGAAATAACAAAGTTGTTTACATACATAATTTAAATTACAAAATGTGATTGAAATTTTTCCACAGGACAAACAACTTACTATGCTTAAGAGAGAAAATAATTACTTATGGCCAGTTTTATAGTCAGAACTGAGAATGATTTTTGCCTTCAATATTTCTTAAGTTCCAAATTTTGTTTGAAAATTTTTGACTTGAGAAAATTTTAGAAAAAGATCGTTCTTAGTTGTGACTACAAAACTGACCCTTAAGAGTTTTTATTTGGAAATTTAATAAAATACAAACAATTTGTGTTTCTTTTTAATTTGCAAGCAGAGTGCTAAAAACACAAAATCATATTAGCTTAAACGAGAATAGAAGTACTTTCTTTAAAAATAATCAGTAAATTGTCCAAATTGTAAAGTCACATCTATACATGAGAACTGAACTGCTATAGAAATTGTAAAACCACTTTTAACCGGCTAAAATCATTCACAATAGAGCTATTTATAGGTGTTTTTGCTCTATAGCTAGCAGTTTTCTCTACCGTCTAGATGTGCCTTAATGAATACTTAAAAGTTTTTGTTGAAAGACTAATAGAAAAAATATCTCTCTATATATATTTATATATAATGACCGAATTTTTTATATATGTACATGAGAATTAGACGACGAGGGTTGTTTGATAATTACTCGGGCCAACCATGATATAGAGTTTATTGTGGGAAAATTAAGAACTGTTTAATGATATATTTCTTATCTAATAGTTAGAAGTTTCTAAGAATAAAAATTTTAATTGTTATTTAGTTAGGAAAATCCTGATCATTTTTTCTTATAGAAAAATGTTTTGGTTCTAAAATTTGTTCTATGGAAAAATATAGAATATTTTGTGAAAAGTACTTCTCAAATTTTAACCCTTTTTATATTTCTTTTGAGATCTAAAATTTTGACATATTTTTCGTTTGATCTTAATACTATTATAATTTAAAAAAATTGTGGATAAATTATATATAACGAAAGATAAAATATATATTCTAAACTATGTTTATAAAAACTCTCAAAATTTCGGGCAATTCTCATTAAAAATGATATTAAGTTTAATGAAATTTTTGTATTAAATATTCGCAAATTTTGCAACTTTGTTATTTAGAAAATTCTGTGATCTTAAGATGAAATACATTAAAAATTTTTGAGCAATTTGACATTTTTCCATAAAAAAAAATATGGAAACTTGGAGCATTTTGTTATAAAAAAAAATATACATTCAAATAATATATTCCGTAAAAAAAAAATTAGATTACAAAATTCTATACAAAAATAAATTAAAGTACTCGTATATCCATTGGGAAATAAAAGCGAAATTTCTTAATTATCTCACTATAAATATGTTTTAACACTTTTCTTAAATAAAACTTCTACTTCATGATTCCATTTTAATGATTATCACACAGCCCATGTATAATTCAAATTCATAAATTTTTGTTTGTATGAATTTATTTATCTTCTTTTTTTTTTTTTTTTTGTTTTTTGACAATCGACAACAAAAATAGGCACTTGTACAAACTTAAAAACAAAGTAAATTGTTTTTATTTATATTATAAATTATAAATAAAGCAAACAAAAAAATAAACAAGTCTTTAAACAAAAACAAAACGTAAATAAACTAAACAGAACAATAATTAAAACCTAAATATTGGTTAATTATAAACAAAAAATAATCATATTTAAAATTTACACTAACAAAACAACAATTTCGTTTTCTATTATCGATATAGATTTTTTTAATGTTTTTATTTTATTACCAACAACAAAATGAGACATAATTGAAAATAGTAAGAACAATAACAACAATATCAACAGCAAAATATACAAAGCCAAGACAACAACCAGCTAAATATACAGCAACAACAACAACAATAGCTAATAAAGAAATCAATAAAACTAATTAGAAATACAACAAAAAACAATATAAACCAATTTAAACAATAACTCTACGATTTAAGATATAACATATTGAAAATTGATTCATAAATATTTAATTGTAAAGCAATTTTCAAAATAAAAAAAAAACAAAACTTGATTATTACATTTTGTACGAAAGCTCCCTGAATTAATGGGAAGAACATTTTGAAATGTTGAAAATCCTTGATTGATATAAAACTTTCTATTGTGAAGCCAAACAAAAACTGTTGATTTCTTTTGTTTTGACTTTTGTTTTGAGCGTATTTCGGTAAAATGAATGAACAGATATAGCCGTCGAATAACACATTCATTGAAATTTAAAATATATTTTTCAATTATTTGCTGTGTTTTTTTAAATATTAAATTTTAGCCAAGAGACTTTTAGCCAGTTTTATAAAAAAGAATTTTTCTACAATTTTACTTAAATAATATTTTAGACAAAAATCGTTCTTACTATAAAACTGGCCTTTATCCTTTAGGTTTTAAGCGATTTATAAAGTAATAGGACATTTATGGAACAAATTCTGTATTAAAGCACTTTAAGGCTTTTTTTTAATTTTTTAAATTTTCTATACAAAATATAATTAATAAATAATTGATTTTAATGTGTTGGTAGTTTTTGTTTTATAAAATATCTCTCTAAGATTTGTTATTTACATAAGCACTGATGATGTCATTTAAAGATTGACGAAATATATGTAGCTATTATAAAATAAAAAAAGATATTTTATTAAAAAAAAACTACAAAGACCTCGAGCTCAGTAATTTAATAACACTGTACAAAAGCCTAAAAATTATACTGGTGCAATATATATTTTCCATCAAACTTTGGCGCACTAAATCCATATTTTGCAGGAAAAACAATTTTTCAGTGGACCGTTTTCGAGAAATTGCAGTTTTTATATTCTTTGTCGGTGCCTCCTTTTTATAACTGTATATAACATATATGGGCACATAAATGGCTTATGGGCACATAAATTCGGGAGTTCACAAACTTGCGGAGGGCCTCACCAATTGCCTGAGCCCGAATGTAAAGTCAGAAAAGGTCCACTGAATAGCCTTCGAGTTGTGGGTCTTTATTTTTTATCCCCTGATCCAGGGAAATACTTTATGAGTCCATATTGCGGAGAAGTATATCAAAATCTTTTATATTTTTATGATTTTTTATATTTTTGATCCAAATATATTTTGAAAAATATAGGCACAGACTCAATAAATATTTTCAAAATATTTACACTCCTTAATACGAATCTGAATTAAAAAGCTGTCGAATTAATCTTCGACAATATAGTTTTCGTTATTTCAAAAAATTTTGTTTAAGGTTTTCAGCAATTTTTCTAATACTTTTAAATTTACTTAAGCCCGTACGATACTGGCTTTATTTTGTTTTGCATTGATATTGATAGCAATGTAAATCAAATGGTGCATTACCCATATTTATTTGACAGATACTGGTTTATTCTATAAAGCTGAACTCTTCTTACACATTATTTTTCCGTAAGAAAGTTCATACATTTTTCGTCAATACAAAATTAAGCAAGTGTCATATCGGCTTTAATAGATTTTGATCCCTTATTTCATTTATTGAAATGTGTAACATGAATTACGTGACGAACGCAATGTTGATACCAGAGACTATTGATTATAGAGATAGGCCCTCTACACCGGTAGAGGGCGCCGAAATTTAGTATTACCTGAGCAACTATTTAGTATCAGTTTAGTATCAGCTGAGCCTATATTTTAAAACTTTAAAACTGTTGAAAACTACTCAAAATAAGGAAAAGCAAGCGCGGAATATATTCAAATAATAAAACTTGAGATATCCGTTTATTTTTTTTTTTTTGCTTCGTTGGAAGAAAATTGTCAATTTTTGAACAAAGTTCCATCTAGTGATAACGATATTTTTATAATTTATTTTTTTGGTGATGCCATACCCCTGGTTAATACAAAACATGTAAAAATATAATTTTCATAGAAAATCTGGATATAAATGAAGTTCAAAACTCATAGGTCTACAACATTTTCGTGCCGAAAATTTATAACAAATATCAAACCTCTCAGGCTCTGATTGCATTAAATTGATTCTTGCACATTTAAAATTCAATCACAAGACTGATAACCCAGTTAGAAAATTTGGATACTTTTATGAAGGTTCTTATTCAGTAAGTCAAAAAATATTCAAATAAAGATCATATTATTAAGATTTTAAACTTGATTCAGAAACGACTCAAAAAAGTGAATAAATTTGAATATTTTGTGAACAATTCAAAAATGACTCAAGAAATATTATTTTTTTAGCCTAAATAATTCTTTAAAATATTTCTTTGAGTCATTTTTGAATCAAAAAAGAAGACTCTTTTGGATGCACCACTTTCATACAAGTGAGCACTTTTCTGATTCATTGTTGGGCTCGTTTGCTGGCTTTTACACAATTTATTGTTAAAATATATTTGCATGTAGATGGCACCACCAGTGTATCCGAAGTTTTAAAGATAGCGCTTTTTCATTCCCTCCCGATTAAAATAGCCCATATCTCTAAAACTAAGAGAGATAAAGCAAAATTGACGAACATTTCGACTACCCCTAACCTCATAATACCTCCGTGAAGAAGTTATCTCTATCCAAAAATGGACCATGGTAGGGCCTTAGACCTTCGGAAATTTTTAATAAAAATTTTTCACTTCATAAAATGGCCCATATCTCGAAAACTAAGCGAGATAGAGCAAAACGTACAAAATGTTTGCTCCTTTGCAGAGACATTAAATGATATGGACTAGGCCCGGGTCTCGAGGGTCTCGAGATCCTAAATTTTAACAAATTTTACGATTTAGTATAATTACAAATAAAACTTTAGTTTTACTAATTTCTTACATAAATTTAGATTTGTAAAATTTAACAAAAAGTGTTTTAAAATTAACAAACTTTATTTTAAACCAAAAAACAGGAATAAATTTTGTTAAAGTAATTCATTTTTCTGTTCAGCCAACAGACTTATTATTTTCAGTGTACTCGTATGTTATTGCGTTTATTATATAAACTGGGAGTATATTTGGGGTCGCTAGTACCGAATATTTACGAGAAAATTTTACAGAATTAAAAATCCAACATGGACAAAACTTCTCTTAAAATATTTATATAGTAAATATATAGAATGATATCAGCGGCCTCTAATCATCCCCATTATAATATAAAAAATGCAATCACATGTATTAAAAAAATTATGTCCGCCACATTGTATCCGGCATTCAAAATTTTTCAATTATGACTTCGGACTCGTAATGAGGGCCCTTCAAAATCCTATAGTTGTATTTTACAGACTCATATTCCACTTTTTTAAAAAGAAGGACCCAAATGACCAACGACAACGCATCATTAAAGGTTAAAAAGTTATACAAAAATAGTCCAGTAAAATTTTTCCAATTGTGACTTCAAATGCAATAAAACGATTTATTAAAGGTTAAAAAGTTATACGAAAATATTCCTTGTGAAATTTTATTAAAGGCACCCAACCACAAAACCTATCTTAAAAATCATTTACATAAAAGTTTTACCAACCAGCGCCAAATGTTTTGGCTTTCATTTGACTTTGGAACTGAACACCACCCAAAATGGTGTTTCGCAATGTAACAATATCCATTTATCCAACAAATAAATTTTGTTGCATATAATTGGTCGTAACTTTGAAACATACGAGTATTATGAATTTTTTAAATAGACCCAATAAACCAAACGATATCGTCACGATATCGAAACGATATCACCTAGGTGATATTTATTATCATATATGATAATCACTTGTGATACGAAAACGATAGATTTTTTGTTCTAAATTGTACCTATCGTAACGATATCGTATTTCCAAAGAATTATGATACCGTTTTCGCTATCGAAATTCCCTGGAATAACGATAGTAAAATCGCCTAAATCTGGTCCAGCATCGAAACACTATCGTTATTCTAGGCGTTTTCGATATCGAGAATGATATCATATATGATAGCAAAAGCGGAATTCTTTTAAGATGAGCTGAAAAGCAGTCATAATGAAAAATTAATAATGAAATCGTCATATTCAGAAGAAAAGTCGAACTCACCTAAATTGTCTATTTGGATATTTTGTTTTATAAGGAAAGGCTATAGACTAGAAAACATAATAGGAGTTTTCATATAAACTCGTATTCTACTCGTAAAAGCTGTAAACGTGGTGTGTTTATGAGTTTAATATCAAACTACATAAATAAAATATATGATTTTATATGAAAACCCCTAATAATTGTAAAATAGTATATTTTATTTCTTAGTTTTTATACGTTTGTTTTAGAGAAGAATTATCAGACTTTCAGAGAAATTTTCCTTCGCAAAAACTCTCAAATTCTAAGAATTATTTCCTATACAAAGGCAATCGAATTTTTCCTAGCGACCGGCAATATTAACTCAATATTTTTCTAAATTTGTATAACATAATTTTTTTGTTATCCAGCAACATTTTTTAGAACCGGTTGCCTTTGAATTTATTCCAGAACACGTTCTTTTACAACCAGTTCAATAAAATAACTTCTAGCACTGATGCCTGAAAGTCAAAATGTAATATTCCTATGTCCCATAACCAGTTTTTTAACTAGTTCTATAAGCGGTTGCTTTGGAACTTTTGCTTGGAGGAAAAGTAAAGAAACTCCATACAAAAATAGCCAGTTGTAGAACATAGTTACCCAGCAAAAACATGGTAATGACAGGTCATTACCATACGGATTACCAAGTAATGATAGATCATTACCTTTTGCATTATTTTAAAATGCAAATTAATGACTTACCGATAATAAGTTATAGAAGTGTTTATATATTCGTGCAAAGTAATCACTTACTGGTAATTCATTAAATAAGTACTGATTAAGTCTTCCTTATATTAATATTTTATTTATAAATTTGTTTTGAACTAAATAGGAAATTTTCCAAGGTAAAAAGTTTTATTTTGCCAATATGACCAACTATTTTACAATGTAGGGTAACCACTTATTTCCTAACTTCTGAGTAACCACTCATTCTATCTTAGTGAGTAACTACTTATTCTTTCACTTTGGGTAACTCGTTATTCGAACTTTTTTTGTAACCGAGAGGGTAATGACCACCCATGAATTTTTGGACATCGGGAACAAAAGTAATGTTGCGAGTAAATAGCCTGGTAAGTAGTGAAACCCTTTGTGTGCTACTTACTCGCTTAATTACAGCAAAAGCAGACATTACCTGCTTTTGCTGGGTAAGAACCTATTATAATGCAGTACAAGGTTTTCTTCAATTAGTTCTTTGGATTTTACCTTTCTACTGGGAACATTTTTGTCAAGTGATTGATTGATTGATTGATTGATTGATTGATTGATTTATTTAAATCAAGTGTATTTACAGAATTTTAAATAAAAACAGCAAATATATTTTAAACCATTATGATATCGAATTTTTAGTAGTTTTTCAATAGTTTTTGTTTGAAAATTTTAAAATGCTAAAAAAAAATAGACTCAAATTTAAACCAATGCACCAATATGTTATATCTTTACAATAGTTACATAATAATTACAAAGAACAACCAAAAGCTACAACAACAATATCCGATCAATATATATACTAATATATAATAAACAACCATTAACAACAAAAACAATAAAATATGAAAAACTCTCTCCCCCCTCCCCTCCAAACTCAAAATTTCAAAAACAGAAAGAAAATTACAAAATTTAAAGCAGATAACAAAATTCAAAACTATAACACAAATTTTTATTTCAAATTATGAATTTACAAAAAATAATTTAATTTAAACATTTAAAAAACAAGAAAACGGAAATCAATAAACAAAGCTGCCTTCAAATTTTACAAAAAAAAAATATTTATTAAAAAAAAACTATTCAGAAACTAAAAAAATAAATAAAAAAGCACACAAAATATCAAAACCAAATATCTCTCCCTGAAAAAAATATGATTTTGTAATTTTGATCTTCTTAGCAAAACTTTTTGGTAAAAAATAAAGCACTTTTTGGCTAGATTTTGCAAAAAAAAAAAATAAACACAACTATTCAAATTATAAAAAAAATTAAATGTTTGGCTTATAAATAAATAAATAAAAAACACATATTTGGCATATTCAAGAAAAAATAAATTAAACATATTTAGATTATAAAAATTCTATATATATTAATAAAATATATATGTGTGTGTCTTTATTATCGCGTATACCTCAAAAAAAATATTTAAAAAAAATTATCAGTTTTCTTTACACTTAAAAAAACAAACCTCTCCTTCTATCTAGAATGAAAAAAATTATCAAAATTCTCTACTTTTGTAAATTGAATATTAAAAAAACCTCTATAAAAATTTTTCAAATTAAATGTACCTTAAAAATATTTTGTGTGCTAGTTTAGTAAGTGTCAAAAAAATATTTAAAAAAAATTATAATAAACAAAATTATATATTTAAAAAAAAAATCTAAATTTAAAACAAAATTAGCTAAAATACAAAAAATAATCAAAATTTAAATGTTTATTGGAAAATTGAACATAAAAATTAAAACACAATCCAACTTTAATAAAATGTGCCATCTAATAATGATAGAATTTGTTTGTTATCAAAGAAGAAAACTATATCAATTTAATTTTTTTTAATTAAGGCGCAATTTTTTTTTTTTTTTAATTTTGAAAAATTTATTTTAAAAATACTGTTGGAGAGTGTAAAAATATACATATATATTTGGCATACTTTAAATTTAGGAAAATATCAATAAATTTATAACAAAAACATAAATAAATGTCGTGGTCATATAAAATATTTGGTAGAATTATTAAAAAACAAACAAAATTATTAAACCAAAAATCATATTTATTATGCTAATTTTATGGTATTTTTTTAAATATAAAACAACAAAAAAATATTTATTATATACACATTAGACACTATCTGTGATTTTTAATCCAAAATTTTTTGATGAAAATTTTCTAAATAAATTATATTAAAAATATAAAATGCAAGGAAAAATAAAACACAAAATTTATTAAGGAATTAATACAAAAAAAAAAAAAAAACAACATTAGTAAATAATTTATAATTATAATAAAAGTATATACAATAACAACATAAAAGGGAAATAATATATATTATTAATAATAATAATAAAAAAATGATCGGATTATAATAAAACTACAAACTTAAAAGAAAATATATTATGTAAACTATGAAAACAACAGCTAATATTGGGAAAAAAATAAGAATTTTTTTTTAATTTCCATTAAGGACTTTGTTATAGGCTACAATTGTCAGTGATTTGAAAAGAAAATGTTGCTAAGTTAATTCTTAGTTGACAACATACTTTTTCTAACTAAAAAATGTTAGTTATCACAATTCAGCAACATGTTGCAAAGGACTTAAAAGTTGTAAATTCAAATTATATCTCTAGACATTTCATATACATAAGTTATTTTCTTAAAAATTGTTGCTAAGCAGCACCAAATTAGAAATGGAAAGTGGTAAAAATGATTACAGCTTCTTTTCTGCTTCTTAAGATTTATAAAGTGTCAAAACAGATATCGTAGAGTGTTGGGTGCCACTCTTTGTCGCTTTACGAAAGCACAAAAGACTAGCAATGATAACAAAATTCACTTGTTAAAAGCAGCGACTCTATGCCATTATTTAGAGCTGTGCTAGAAGCGTATATCGAATATCCAAACTATCTCGAACAAAAATCATGCCATATATGACCAATAATGGAATTGCTACACTGTTCACTAACCCTTTACTGCACGAAATTCCAGATCTTAATGAAAGCTCTATATTCTGATAGTATATGAAAAAGAAGTATACACCTATTTCGAGGTTTTGCGAAATTTTCACCTTAATTTCGGATCACCCAACAGCCAGAAATATAGCGAACGTATAAAAACCGAAATATGTGTGTCTGAAAGCTTCTCTCTCCTTTGATTTTAATTATTTAAAAATCCCAAAAAAGCCAATTTTAGCAACTATGTTATTATGTCATTAATTTGAAAACATTATTTATTATATTTTAAAATACAGATATGTTTTCATCATATTTAATAAAATAAATTGTGCCTTGGTTACTTATATTTAACTAAAAATTGTTGCTATCAACACGAACTTTTATATTGCTTTCCTTGTGTTGTTTTCTATTATTAAAGTTTTACCAACATGAGATCATTTGCTTTGCCCGACTTCAGGAACAAATAAAAAGAGCACAGGTTGAGAGCGGATGAGAGGTATAGCAGGCCATTTGTAAAATTATCATGCATATTGTTGTTTATAAATGTTGTAGTAATTCTCTGGCAGCAAGCTTAGATTAAATCAGTGTACGTCTTTCTACTTCTTTCTCAACCTTTCCGCTTTTTATTTGTTCGTGAATGTTGCCATGAAATTTATTCTATGTATAAAAATGTTTTCATTTGCTTTGCCGAGCCCCTCATACAACAACAGAAAACCAAGAGCACTGTAGTTTGTCTATTAAAAATATGTACTCCATGATTAAATAAATTTGTTTTCAAAAAAATTTCAAATGTTCCGATTAGCCTATAAAATTTAGTTAAAATTCTCTGGCAACATTTAGCTAAATAATTTTTTAATAAAAAGTGGTACAAATTATCTGGCAATATTTTTCAATTAGCAGTCAAATTTTAAATGTCTCCATTTGATTTGCTAATCATAGATGGGTAAAATATTTTTAAAATATGCAGCTAAAAACTTTGTAAAAAAAATGTTATACAGTAGACTTTACAGCTCAAAGTGCAAAAAAAAACTTTCACAGTTATCCGAATTATACACTTTGGATAGATAGGAGTACGAGACTTTTAAGCTAAAATATTTATCACAAAAACACAAGTCTGCTTAAAATATCAAAATTTGAATATTTAAAAGCAGATGTTAAAAATACTTTGAAAAACATGTTTAAGCATGTTTAAGAATATATTTATAAAATTAAATATTGAATCAGTACTAACATTTTCAATTTTTTTCATTTCAAATAATTCAAATTTAAAAACCGTTACAAGTATGTATTGGGTAGTATCGAGTATCGAATATTGCACAGTAACCGAATTTACTAGCACTATTTCCACGATGTAAGTTTCGGCGCCCGATCCACGGTACTAAAATATACGGCAAAACTAATAGACAATTAGTTCCAGAGCTGGTTTTAGAAGAAACATGTTCCAGATTAGAGTATCCCAGCAAAAACATTGTAATGACAGGTCATTACCATACGAATTACCAAGTAATGATAGGTCATTACTTTTTGCATTACTTTAAAATACAAAATAATGCCTTACTGATAATAAGTTATAGAAGTACTTATATATTCTTGCAAAGTAATCTCTTACTGGTAATTGATTCAATAAGTACTGATTAGACTTTTAATATTTTATTTATAAATTTGTTTTGAACTAAATAGGAAATTTTCCAAAGTAAAAAGTTTTTTTTTCCAATATGACCAACAATTGAAGGGTAACCACTTTTTTCCTAACTTCTGAGTAACCACTTATTCTATCTTTGTGAGTAACTACTTATTCTTTCGCTATGGGTAACTCGTTATTCGCACTTTTTTGTAAGCGAGAGGGTAATGACCACCCATAAATTTTTGGACATCGCGAACAAAAGTAATGTTGCGAGTAAATAGCCTGGTAAGTAGTGAAACCCTTTGTGTGCTAATTACTCGCTTAGTTACTCGGTAATGTCTGTTTTTGCTGGGATACAATAATATCAATCAAAAACCATCGGTGATAAAAACAATAGTAGAATAGGTTTAGATAAAATACATTATTCTACAAACGGTTCTTTGTCTCTGGAGTAGAATGTTTAACTTGGAGTTATATTAAAATTTTTAGATTTTAACCATAACTCTAAGCCTTTAGGAACAAAATAAGTGTTAGAACATGAGTCCAGCAACCTAAGTATTTAGTCATATTAGCAACATTTCTTTTTTATGAAATTAAATCTTGAAAAAACTTTACTCAAATCATTGAGAATTATCAAGAATGGATTTTCTTCTTAAAATAGTCCTACAAAAAATTATTTTAAAATTCCATTGTTTTTCCTTTTTTTAATAAAACTGACAACTTTCTGCTATATTTTGGATGTATTTATTCTATTCAAATAGAGGAAAAAATCAAAGAGTATAAACTTAAGAAAGACAGTTTTTCGAGGAACACAAAGAAAATGGTGTTTTTTTGTAAAACACATGCCATCTTAAAATATTTAAAATAAAATATTGAGAAACAAAAGTAAATGTCAACAGCTTTGCATTAAATAAACATAAAAACAAAAATAAAAACTTTTATAAATGTTTGTATTCTAAGAATCCTTGAATAAATTTAATACCGAAATTACATCAAATAATTTACTTTTACAAGAAAATAAAATAATAAAACATAAATAAAAAATGTTCAAAAATAACAATTAATAAATAAATAAATAATAATTTAAAAAAAATATTCATTAAAACAAAAACAATATTAAAAGTGCAATTATGTGGAATATTTTTTAAAATAATCAACAAGCGAAAAAATATGGTGAAACTTAGTAGATTGTTTTATGGTAAAAGTTGAAAAATTAAATAATAATTGATCGTTAAGAATTAGTAAATATGTAAAAAAAAGATTAAAAAAATTATGAAAAAATTGGATGTTTGCATTCATTAAATTTAATCTAAAAACAAATCAGTATGAAATCATTATATTTGTATAGTTGTCATAACATTAATTATTAATTAAAATTATTTTTTTTTTTAATTGGTTTTTTATATTAAATTTAAAGAAATGTTTAATTTTTTTTAGTAATGAATATTTATTATTAAATTTAAAATCGGAGTTTCTTTTTTTTAATAATTTATTATAAAAAATTTGGCCATAAAAATTAATCACAATTTTAATTAGCAGTTATTTTCTATGAATGAATTGAATTTAAGTGCAAATATTTTTTTAGCATAAGGGAGTTTCTTTTTTTTTTAGTTTAACATAAAAATTATTAATGAAAGCTTTAGGATAAAAGAGAAAGAACATTTTAAAATCTAATGTTGCAAACAACATGTTGCTAAGATTTCCATAATATTCGAAATTTTATAAAACCAATTAAAATCCCATTTATATACAAACATTGTAAATTGTCCAACAGAGAAAACTAAAATTTTGTAAAGATTTTAATATTTTATAATTACTTGAATTATGCGTACATAAAACCAATGAACTACTCTCCGATATTTTTCATAAATTTATGAGTTAAATGGTTTAGTTTACTTTGTAATTCAAAATTTTTACAAGATTGGCAAACGATACCTTTTTAATACCGTTATTCATTTCAAACCATTTCAATGATAAGCGTTAGCCAGACAAGGAGGACGAAAATTACAGTTTGTAATTATATAATTACACATGCAATTACAGAATTTCAAGTAATTCTAATGGAAAAAAAATAAGTTACAATTACATATATATTTGAAAATACAAAAAAACAGGTTCCAAAAAAATTAAAATCATCGGTGATAATTGGGCGCATATTCCCGCAGAGCGTTCCAAATTGCTAAAAATTTAGGATTTTGAAGTTCAAAAACCGATCGATTTTCAGCACATGCCTCCATTTCAAACAAAAATCATCGATTTTAGAATTGCCAGTAGAAGGGGTTGTAAAGAAAAAGTAGCTATACTACAACCGATTCTTTGGAATAGAAAATTTAAATTTTACTCGATTAAGATTGCGGTATTCTACCGCCAGGTTCAGAAAAAAAAAATATTTATTCATGAACCGGTTCTTTGTCTTTGGAGCAGAAAATTTTGCTTAAAATTACACTAAAACTTTTAGATAATTTTAAATTTCTCAATACTCAGATTATAAAGATATTTTTTAAGGTTCGAAGGCAACAAATACTTAAGTGTTTATTTTTATTTAAAAAATCTCTAATTCTGAATTATTTAATCTGCTATAGAATAATTCTAGGCAATTTCTCTTTCCAAAATACCTTTATATGATTAGAATTTTTCAAGCCACCTAGTTCAAAATGATTTCTGCTGTAGAAAACTCTCACATTCCTACACTGAAGAAAATCCATACATAATATACGCGAAACCTTTCGTATATTTTACGAAATATTTCATTGTTTCTCACCACGAAATTCTGTTGTTAAATATACGAAATCTACGGAAATTTTATTATATTCAATTGTTAAAGTTACTTCTGAGTTTAATAAGAATAAGATTTAAGAAAAAATACCATACAAAAAACGATTTTTTACAAAATGTGAATTTTTATTGCAGGTATTTACTCTTTTTTGCATTTAAAGACAAACATTTTTGTTCACAATTTTAGACATAATTTTATATTAAAAAATATTGACACTTTCTATAAAAGAGTATTTTAAATTTAAAGTCGATTTTTTTCTAAACATACGGTTTTGTTCAAACATTTTGATTGGTTGAAAATAAAATAACCAATCAGAATGCTAAAAAATAAACCAAATCAAAGCATACTGGCACCCAAATTTTTAACTAAAGTCGACTTTAACAAGATTATAAATTTGGAAAATTTAGATAGTAAGGGTGACTATTTTTAAATAAGCTCAAGTTTTATTGATTTCGCAAAATTTAAAACTACTGTTTGTTGCGCTAAAAAATATAAATAACCGTTTAAAGTACAACAAAAAAAAAACAACGAAATGTTTTCGTTGTAGTGGTTTAACTATTATTATTTTAAAATAAAAAACGTTATTTTTTATACAATAAAAATAACAATCTTTTTTATTTCCAAACTCAATTTCAATTTTTTTAAAAAATGAAAATTTTTAAACAAAAACTCCATTACAAAATCTAGGGTAAAACAATATAAAAATTTAATAACAAGTACTTACCTACTTCGTTAGTTTCGTTAAAACTACTTAATTCTTGACTAAACTGACTTTCGCAAAATACACAATTATTTCGTATATTCTACAAAAAGAAAACTAGCTGCTAAAAGATATTTTTCATAAGATTTCCCATAAACTTTTTCAGTGTAGAATTTTTTTTTTTTTTACTAAAAGCACTCAAATTTACTTTTTTATAATTTCTTTCATAGAAATCGAGCAAAAAATATTTTCTTCTTTTAAAATGCTGAAAATCAGTACAAATTTAAAAAAATCAATACACTTGTTTTTCTTCAGTACACATGACAAAAAATCAGTGTATGTGCTGATCAAATCATTATGAATGGTCACCTAATTATGTACACTAAAAGTTCTATAAATTTCGGTGTACTTTAATTGTCATTCTCCTTTAAAAATCGGAAAAATTTATTTATCTAGTACTTTGATTGTCGCTATGCTTTAAAAGTCGTAAAATCATACCAAATAATTCTATAACTGCCAAAAAAAAAATATATATATTGTTTTTGCACGTCAAAAATACATTTTTCAAAGAAACTGACTGCTGTCAACATAAAAATGTCAATAAGATTCTGTCAATTCGCCTCCGAAAGGTGGCTAGGAAAAACTTTTCGCCAACGCATTTAAAATTATTAGCCAACATGTTGCTGCAACAAAAATCGTTGAAACTTTTAAGCAAATTCAGTGCTAGTTTTCTAGACAGAACTAATAACGAAAAAATTGATTCTTCGTTATGGTTATAGTCATAGTCACTGGCTCTTAAAATTTCATACATTTGAGCATACACAGAGAAAAAAAATCATAGTTAAATAAATTATTCATATTTAAATTAACATCTTATTTTAATACGAATATTTTAGAATTAAGTATGAACCTTATTAAATTAAAATATAATTATAATAAAGAGAAAATTGTTCGTATTTTAATAAATGTGTCAACATTTTAGATTTTGTTTTCGAATTTAAAAAACTAAGTGGAGCATATTTATGGAACTTCATTTTATTTCATTGCTGTGTCTATTCAATTCAATAATGTTTTTGCTTGATTTTAAAATTTTTTTCTGTTTTTTTTTATTCTTCGCAGATATTTTTTAATTAAAAAAAAAAAAAAAACTCCCAACTATGTCTTTAAAGCCTTACCAAAAAACCAACACAAAAACTTAAATAGGAGGGACAAATAATGCAACAAAGTATAAGATTACTTTAATACTTTCATGGCATTATGAAAACAATATATCGATACCGCTATAGCTAGACTGAGCATGTGTTTTTGAAAAGTTTTAAAAAATACTTTTTTTGGAATTCGGCGATGTTTGCTTAAAGCTGTTTTTTTTAAATAAATATTTCAAAAAAATATCAAATTTTGTATTTGTAAAAAAATCAACATTAAAAAAACATCAGAAAAGCCCAAAATCCAGGCTGGTCTGGCTGGAGCAACGTCCATATATTACCATGAAATCAAACGTAAAAATCAAATTTGAAAAGAATGAGATGTTTAGAAGGAAATGGGGAATTTTATAAAGTTTTTGGAATGTAAACCCGGCTTTCCGTTTGCAAAGCCAGCTGACTACAAGTCCAATAAAATCCCTCAGGTATGTGTTCTATTAGAAACGGAGAGAAATAAGATTGATTATTCATACTTAACAAAATAAAAATAAAATATAAAAACAAAATTATTTAATTAATTAAAATTATAATTTGAGATTTTGTTTTTCTTCTTAAAATAAAAATTCAATTGTGTATGATTGTGTTGTTTTAATTAAGTATCTAATTTAAAAAAATGCCATAGGCATTTTATACTTTCTTTTCTTTGTAAATATAGTTACAAATTAACAAAAAAAAAAACAACCAACAAAAAACTGGTCGGCTAAATTATCTATAATTACATTAAATTTAACACTATCCAGAGTTATTTTAATGCAAATTTAATTCATGGTTAAAGTTAAATACCAAATTCGCTATCTTGACCAGGAATATTACCTTTAGATAAGTTAGTCGACCTAAGCAACCTAATTAATATTGAATTTATAGTGCAATTGTTTAATGATTTATATTTAATAATTAAAACAAACAAAATATAATCCTTATTTTTTTTTATATTTAATATTTTTTATTAAACAAAAAATATATAAAACTCCAAAGGAAAAAATCAAAAATCATTATAACTTTTATTATATTATTTTATAAACTATTTTTCAAAAAAAAAAAAAAAACATCAATTTTTGTTTCTTTTTTATTACCTAAAAAAAATATATAATTTTTTTTACTTAATTATTTATAAATGGAAATTAAACAGAATTATGGAAAAAAAAATAATGTTGCAATGACCTCTTTAACCAAATGTAAAAACAAAAATAATTTTGTATACTTTTTATTCACAAAAAAATATATATTTTAAAATACTATTTTTTTATTTATATAGCAGAGAGAGAAAAACGAGAAACATAATTAAATATAATAATTTTCTTATTTTTATGTTTTTGTAATGCAAACATAATTTTTTGGCTTCAAAACAAAAAAAAAAAAAAAACAAGATCAAATTAATTTTGGCTTTACAAAAATTAAAAATAATTTTAAAAAATTTTTAAAGAAGTGAAATGAATATACCGAGAATAATGAATAAATTAATTACCGAACTAAAAACAACAATAGAAAAGAATTATGAAAATAAAAAAACAATAGAAATAACAATTTTCCACTACTACAACAACAATAAACACCAAATCCACAACAAATAATAACAGGAACAACAACAATAGCCCAAAGCACTTTTAAATACAAAGCAAATACACTTTTTTAATACAACAACAACAACAACAACATCAAACGATTAGTTAATTTAACAAATTAATTTAACTTTTCTAAATTACAAATATCTTAACTAAATTTTAGTTAAATAACTAATTTTAGTTGTTAAAAATTTGTTAAATTAACTAAAATTTGTATAGTCAAGTGTATGGTTTTCAAGAAATCGAAAAAAATCAACTTTGAACATTTACAATACAATAGCCCAATTAATTTTCTTACTATAAACATCGTATCCGTAAAATAAATCTGTAATATATTTGTGTATATAACAGATTTGTTTTTTAACAAATCTAATTTTTTCAATAACAATAAACAAAACTCAATGCCGCCTACAAAACAGTCGATTGTTGATTTTTATTTTAAATTGTTTTAAATAATATTAATCAATTCAGTTTTTTGATATCTATAAACATTTTCTTCATCATTAAAACAAAAAATAATTAGCTTAAAACAATAGCCATTGCATATAAACCAGATTAACCTACAATAGTACTAAAAATACAACCACAACAATTTACCCATAGTTCTTAATTAATTGATGCAACAAACCCCCAATTACAATAGTAAACCCAGCAAATTCAATTACAATATAAAAACAATTTAAAATTATCAATAGTTATCTTTAAATATAAACAAACAGAAAAACAAAAACAAAATAAATTCTTTAACAATTAAACAATAGCCAGTAAAACCATATATCAACAATACTTTATTAATTTTATGATTTTATTATAATTTGTTTCTTAACAAAAATTGACTGTTAAAATTCAGTAATAACTACAAAACAGTAAAATAATTTATTCATATTCAATGGTATTTCGAGTGTAAATTTATTTAGTTGTCTACTTGTATACTTCGGAACATATAAATAAAGGGAATAATTTTAAAGAAAACAGTTCCTTTTTGACTAAAGAAAATTTTTTATATAAAAAAATATATTAGACACATGTAAGATTTTTATGTGCATAAATAAAGGAGTCCCATCTATGAAATAGTTTTAAATTGTAAATGGTAGATTTATTTAAGCAAATTTTGGTTGATATTTAGTTTTAGAAAAATCGGAAAATTATTTTAATAAAATTAAGATATTCCTGAAAAGGCCAAATTTTGGGCGCCAAAATTTCATCTTATAATTTTATATAAAATAACTGTATTAAATAAGTTCAAATATGAAGTAAATTTTTATTATCACATTTATAGAATTCACATCCCTTTCTTTAATCTTATCCGCCAATAATAGCTGTGGTGGTCCGGTATGCCTTTCAATGCTTCCCGAACTATTTTGGACAGTAGAAAGCTGGAAGACATTAAGAAACTGTCAAAATTTTTAGGCAACGCAGCTAATACGCCTTTTATTTACACAAATTTTTATTGGAATAAATCATTATTATACGGGAAAATAAAATTAAAAATTTTATTCAATATTACACTAATAGAAAAAATTCTGTAAAAACTCTAGTTAAAACAAATTCGTAGTTTCAAACCGAATTTTTCTAGTTCTAGCTGTAATCACTTTTATTCATTTTTAATATTGTTGTAATTACCGAAATTTAGTTACACGTTTTAAGTTTTTGTTGTATTAATTGATTGCTTTAAGTGCTTATGCATAATAATTTCAAAACCTTATAATACGTTTATAAAATCAAATTTTTATAAAAAAATTTGTTTTATAAGCCATTTATAATTTTATAAAGTTAATATGCATATGACCCTTAATGTTTATGGATTACAAGTGCTATAAATAGAATAACATGTTCCACAAAATTTGCTTAAAAACTAAAAATATTTTATGTCGCGAAATTGGATAGAACCGGCGACCTTCTGTTCGATAGGCCATTGCTTTCCTCGATTTAAATTTAGTTTAATTTTAGTTTCGAAATTTTTTGTTTATGAATAAAATTATACCAACAACAGAAAATCTGTTGTGTCTTTTAATTTGAATCAATAAAGAAATTATTTAAAAAAAAACTATAATGTCTTTGTTGAGATTTGAACTCAGATTGCCAAGACTATCAGGCTGTGTCTCCTACACCACACACACTTATATTTAGTTGTTGTCTAAAATCTAATTTTCGAATAATTTCAGCAAAAATAATCCCGTTTTTATTTTGAAAATTGAAAATGACAAATTACCCTGTTAAAACTGCACAAAAAGTAGCAAAACCAAACTGTTATATCTAATTATATTTAAGTTAAATTTAAGTGAAACTAAATAACAGTTTATCTCGCTAAAATCAACAGAAATATTTGCTAACATATGGTAGACTGCTGATTTCAGAAGTCCAGATTTTCATTTGCATTTAAAATAATCGGATTATTTATATATTTTTTGACTTTTCAAGTCTACTAATTATTCCAAAAAGTTTTACATTTCCCTAGTAAAAAAGGTTTTAATAAAATATTGTGTAATTTGGTACAATTATATCTAATCAGGTGTGGTTAATGTGATATTATATATTGTTGTATATAATTGTAGACAACTTAGATCTAATAACATTGGGTCAACTTCCCGATTAAATTGTATATAAGTATATATAAATTGTTAGACCATGTATAACCATATAAAATTGTATATAATTTGGTAGGGAAAAAGACCCAATGTTATTAGATACAAGTTGTAAAATTTTGTTATTAGATATGATTGTATCAAATTATATACTATTATATTATAACCATTTTCAATAGGGTTGTTTGAAAATTTTGTATACATTAGAGTCTTATTTTTGGTGTTCTTATTATCTGCAAATTTCAGTAGTTTTTTCTGCAAAGTCATTCTTAATAGTATTAACTGAAATTTTTAGACACGTTTTGAGTTATGACTTCCTGTTTACCGCCCTCCATCACACAAGTGATCTCATATATCAATTTCCGCGGATGTGGACCTCAACGCCTTCCAAAAGCCATCCTGCAGATATAAAAGGCCCTAAAGCGTTTTCCGTTCTGTATTTGATATTCCTCTTTTTGGAAAGTTTATGGTTCGGAATTTTACCCAGGTAATTTACCTTCTAAGAAAATTGGAGACTACCTCTATCTAGAAAATATTCAATTGTAAATACCAAACGATAGAGCCGAGTATCCACAGAAATATATAAAGATCTATAGAAATACAGAAAGATCCATAGCTCTATCTAGAAGACGTTCCTTTGCCAATTCTGAAACCAAAGAGCCGAGGATCCATAGAAATATAGAAAGTAATTATGAAATTCAAAGGTTCGGGAAAAATCAGCTAATAGCGAAAAGAGCACAAATATTATAAAGCAAGCAACAAAAATTTAGAAATAGAGTATCGGTTTTTTAAATCTGAATAGCCTCACAATCGGAGTAAAATAAATTTTGACAAAAAAAATTATTAAGGTATATTTGTGAACATATAGCACATCCCATTTGATGTATCGTCCTAACAAAAAGCAAAGTTATTAAAATTTAAATTGATAAAATACTACATTTTAGAATAGCACGTTACAACATTTTTACCTAAATTTAAGTGTGCTAATAGAGAGAAAACCCAATAGGAAATCGTTGTTAAAGTAAAATGAAATTTTTAACAATACCGTTTTTGTTAGGATAATCATAAATTAAAAAGATATAACAAAATCGATAATAAATATACAAAAATGTATTTTTGTCGTTAAATTACCAGAATTGTAAAATTAATATTGATTTAACAAACATCCGTATATAAATTTTTAAATTGACGCCCAACCTCGGGCTTTTTAATGACTAAGAATATTATTGAAATATATGTCACTATTTAAATATCCAAAAATGTTTAATAAAAACTACAAAACTATTACAAATTGGCATTTTTTAGATAAACACGCAAACATGGGACTTCTTTATTAATGTAAAAATCAAACAGACAGGGTCCTAAAACAACTAACTAAAAGCGCTAGTGTTAGAATTAGGGTTTTAAAGCATTGGCGTTTTAAAACTGCATAAGTATATTTTCAATATTTTGAGAACAATTTCAAATTACCGCCTGTCTCTTAAAAAACGAAATCTTTATTTTATTTTTAAATTAAAAAAACTAAACTAAACAATAGATAAGCAAAACAATAGCGTATAAAACTGATTAGATTTTTTAAACAATTAATTTCATCTTAATTTGCAAGAAAAAAATACAACTCTACAATAGAACAGCATATAAAAAAAACATAAAATAAATACAACAAACAATAGTGATTAAGCTTCAACTAAAAAAAACATATAATTACAATAGATTTTAAATTAAATATTAAAAATAGAACAAAACTACAATAGCAAAACCACAAAAACACAGACATGAAACACTTTAAATTAAAAATAAAACAAAAATACTTAATTTAAATAATTTATGACAAAAAGAAAAATGTTTCTCGTTTTTAATATAAAAAAAATATATAAAAATATTTTTTAGAATTTTTGTTAAGTTCTAAAATATAAAAAAACTGGTACAAGTACAATATTTAGAAATTTTTTATTTGGAAAACTTTGAATAATTTTTTTTCAGAAAAACCAAAAGAAAACACAAAAGAAAACACAAAAATTTAATATAAAATTAAAAATTATGTTTCACTTTTACCATATTATTATAAATAAATAAAAAAAAACAATAGTAATTAAGCAAAGTAAAAACAAACAACCTACAAAAAACTGTATTAAAAATTAAAAAAAAATTATTTCAAAATCCCTATTAAAATTATATGATTTATTTTTAAATTTTCTTTCTTTTTTCTAATTTTAAGCATCAGTTTCACTTTCCAATAGCAAAGATGATAGTGAAATAGAGCCTTAAATTTTACATAATTTAAAAAAAAATCAAATTTATAAACTGTGTTAATTTATACCATACTCTAATTAAAAAAAAAAAAATATTACTTTTTTCTAATTTTTTTGTTTTTTTCTTATTTTTTTTATATAATTCTAAATATGTTAATTTTCAGTTTTTTATGTAAAATATATTCAATATTATTATTATATTTTTAAAAGAAATAGTTAAAAAGAAATTAGAATTTTTTAATATTGTTTAAGTTTATATTTTAACAAAACAAAAAAAAACACAGAATACAATATTATACAAGATTTTTTTTTAAGATTTATACATTACTTTAATTATTAAACAAAAACGTAATCTTATTATTATTAAAACCACAAAAGAAAAACATTTTTATTAATTAAGTTATCAAAAAAAAGAAAAACTGGATGTTTGTTTTATTATTTTATAATATAATTATTATTTTTTTCTTCTTTTTCGTTATTTTTATTATTTTTACAATATAATTCTTAAAATTTACAAAAATATATTTGCATATTTTTTATTAATAAATATATTAGTTACAAAAAAAAACACGTTTTAAAAAATTGTTTTATTTATCATTTATTTTGTTGTTCTTTTTGTTTATGAATTACAACTTTAACACCTTTTTAATAACCAAAAACAAACACAGTTAGTTACGCTCATACAACTTTTTTTCTTAAACTCGATATTTAAAAACAAATAAAACAACAACAAATTATTAACCATATCAATAGCAATATCAATACAACAACAATACAACAGTACAGAATAAAAAAACAAAAAAAAACACTAAAATATAAATTTTATGAATAAATAATATCTAAATATATATTCAATCTATAAACAATAGACCAAAGTAAATATTGACGATGTTAGTATTAACGATATATACATATTAATTAGGGTGACCAGATGATAACTAATACTTAAAAATACATATTAAATTAAAAGCTTGTGATGTGCAGTTCATCGATTCCCCGATATTTTGTGGAAATATTAAAATTTTGTTTTTATTCGATCTGAAAATTAACTATTGTAATTAAAAATATTCTAACTTCGAGTATAACGATTTTTAACAACTTTCTCTTCCAATACCATAATTAATATCCAGTCATGCTTACCATGCATATACATTAGACTGTCCCTTAAAATATCGATTTGTCGATTTTCATTCATTACACACCCCCCCCCCCCCCCCACTTTTATTGGAAATGGTCCCAAATGGAAGAAATCGATTTTTTTTTGGAAAACGTTAACCCGTACCGAAAGTTGGACGAAAATTGCCCCTTTTCGAAAAAAAAGTGTATTACTATTAAAAATTCGAAATTTCGAAAAAAATTATTTTTTATTCCATTTTTTCATTTAATATAGTCAAAATGATTCATACATGGAATTTTGACTTCATCGGATATCATTAACCCACTTTAGCCTGGAATCCAAAATGACCCACAAATTTGATAAAAATGCAAAAACCTGTTTTTTTTTTTAAATTAATTTTAAAGATTTTTTAAAATGCCTAATTTGGAGATCTCGATTGCTATTTGTACCACATAATAGTTGATATTAAAGAGAAAAAAATAAATTGGAAAAATGATAATTCGAATTTGTGTTTGGAGCGACTGCTTTTGAGGACATTTTACAAAATTGCTCATTTTGTCAAAAATTTTAAAAATTTAAATGTTTTCATCAAATTTTACACGGTTTTCGGAAAAAAGCACTCAAATTTGGTTAGATTATCTTTTCATTTCTTAAAAAAAAAATTTAACCCTTAATGGCCTGGGGTCAGAAAAGACCCATGGAACTTAATATTAATTATGACTACGAGATTGTAAAGCCATTAAATTTATAAAAAAAATCTCAACTGGATAAAAATAATTATTTTGTGTAATGTGATCCATATAGGGTTAATTTTTATTCTTTTGGCCAAAAACGCCCACTAGTAAATTTACAAAAAAACAAAAAAGTTAAGCTTTTTCAATAGAAAACAAAATTTATTAAATTATTTGTGAAGAATTTTTTTGTATGCAGTTCATGTATGCAGAGACAGGTTGATCTTAGATTTCTTTTCTCTATCAAATATCCAAATTCCATACTAATCTGAGAATATAGCCTGGAATATATTCCTTGTATGAGAGTTTCTTCAAAAAAATAGATGTACTTTTCAGAGTTTTCTATAAAAAACATTAGGTTTGTTTTTTCGATTTTTATATAAATATTCCATACAAATTTAAGCATCTTTTAAGTAGGTTTAAATTTAGCTTCTTAAAAATTAAGTAGTTGTAAAAATGTTATCAAGTCTTGAAAATTCTTGGCTTTTCTCTTTCAAATGTAAACAAAAATATTTGTCAAAAAATATTTGAAATTTTAGTATTTTTAATTTCATAAAATATGCAAAACAACAAAAGCTAACAAATGAATTATGCGTTTGTTAGTAAATTTAGAGCGGGGCACACGAGATAATAGCTCCATTTCGCGTTCCGGCAAATGCTTGTACGAGAACAGCTTTCTTACAAAAGCGACACCAAATTCTCGAATTTTATTTGTTTACAAAAATTTTTTACAAGTACATATTTATAGATATTGAATTATAAAAATTTTATCAGAAGTGAGGGAGCCATTTTTAAAAGTTTTTTTGTATTTAAAAGTTGTAAGTATAATCTCGCAAGTGTTTTTTAAGAATAAGAGTCTGAGAATGGATAAATAAACAGCCGAACTTAATTCGGTCCTTTGCCCACCCAAGAAAAATGATCTAAGTACGCCTATGAAGTCAACTTACAACAACTGACAACAATATTGTTTATATGGCTATTTAAGCCGCATTTGTGCTACCTGGGTACCATGTCTGGAACCATAATGTTATTTTTTTCAAGTGATAAATTATCATCCGACACTTAAATAATGGCGCCAATATTTAAAAAAATGCTACTGATTTGAAGAATAAAATTAATATTTTTTTTTTAAATTTGTTTGCTTTGTAGAAAAAAATCAAAAAATCTTCTTATTTCTTCTTCATTGTTCATTTAATCATATTTTAGAAAACGGATCTTATTTGCAAAAGTTTCCGATATTCCTCAAAAATTTCTTCTTGAATTCGACTTCTAAATATTTATTCACTTTTTATATTTTTGTTCTTGACTTGAAAAATTTGTAATAATTTTGCCATTGTTAGGCTTAAATCAATAAATTTTTTGTTAAACAATTATAACAAAAATATTTTATAGTTAGTGCGATTAACAGTTAACTGCGACTAGCCGCACTAATTTTAACCGTAACCGTCGTTAAGGAAAATTGCAGTTAAATGCAAACTTTAGACAGAAACAACCGCCGATGGACTAATGTTAGACGTTTTACTCAAAATATATTAGAAAACAATTTATTCCAATAATAATAATATCTTATTTTATATATTTAAATTTCTGGAATTTTCTGTATCATACTTGGGAATTTTGCCAAAAAAAAAACTTAATTACAATTCAATGCCAATGAAATTTTTTAAATTGGCATTGATTAAACCAATGGTAATAAAATGAACACAAATGCCTCAAATAATGGTAAGTCTAAATCAGGGCTCGCAAAACTATGACACGCACGTTTTGTTGGATACTTTCAAAAAATTTAAACTATTAGAAGACCGGAAAAAATTCAGTTAAATGTTAAATTTTGTTACAAAAATGTGTGATTTAACTTAACTTCTTTTAAAATGAATAAAACTCTGTATTGCCCCCATATTATGTTTAAAAAAATATGGTTAATATAGAACTCGCAAATTCGATTATCAGAAAATTCTGGGAAATTTTCTAAAATTCTAGATTGAAAGAAATGTTTCGATGAGAAAATGCCTCATGTTCAGAGAAATAAAAAGTACCAGAAAATTGCACAAAAATGGAAAACAACTTGTAATTAAATTGGATCTAAAAAATTAATTTTTTTTTAAGGCCAAATAAGTGCTAAGAAATAACCCTCAATGAAATAAAGGCTGAAAATAAGTTTCATAATGAAATAACCCCCTTTATTGGAATTTGAAATTGGGGTTTGGTCGTGTTTCTTTTTCGCTTTTTATTCATTATTATGATGATAAAATTCGCTCGATTTATTTTAACAAAATCAAATTTTTGCCCGAAGCACATTTTCCAACTAGTTTCTTACGTACTTCGGCGCCCAATAATTTAACTTTTTTTAACAAAATGAAATAAGCACCAAAAATGGAATAACCCCCCAAAAAATGAAAAGGCAATAATGTTCAAACTGTTTTAATTTTATTTTTTACAAAAAAAAATTTTTCCGTTTCTGGCACGCAGCGAAAAAATTCTTGCCACCCCTGGTCTAGATAGATCAGCCTCAAGTAATCTATACTTGCCGAAATAGCGAATATTTAGATAAGAAGTACACGTACTTTTTCTTTTTTTCTAAATTTGTTTTTTTTTTATCAAAACCAAATATTTTTGAAAACAAATGATTTTTTTCCTTAATTATAATTTTTTGTTTTAGACATTGAACAATGCGAATTGAAAAAAAAATGTTATTATCATTGTTATCAAATAATGCCAATAAAATCGTTAATTAACCCTCTTATGCCCAAGGCCGCCAAAAAGTAGTCAGCAAAACTAATTTCGTGAAAATTTAGTGATCTTTAGTATCAAATTCGCCAATTTTCGTACTTTCAAAAAGCGAAAATCGCCATAACTTCTAAAATAACAACACTAGATCAACTAGATCATCAATTGTCGTCATGTAATTTTATTTTACTGATAGTGTTATTTATAGCAAAAACAAAATTATGTGGTTGGTGGATTTCTTGATTCGTCTTCAACCTTTGTTGTGTTATATCGCCTAAATAAAGCGATAAATTACAATTTTAATATTTGTTCCATAGTTGATTTTCAATGCTAAATATATAGTATAAATATTATCGCAATCAGAAGAAAGAGCGTGAGTTGGTTATTCAATTAACTAGTCCCAACCGAATTACGAGGTTGCAACCGAATTACGAGGTTACAGCAACCGAATCAATTTCGTTGGCAAAAATTGTTCCGAGAGTGTATAAACACATAATGACTATTAAGCTGCCTACACACTAGGGAACATGGTTGAGGGAACAAAAAATATCAAAAAATTTTGTAAACACGAAATGAACGCTCTCAACACGCACACACACACAAACGCACTCACACATTCACAAAAAATGCTCTCTTTTTTTAAGTATGTTCCCTAGTGTGTAGGCAGCTTTATAATTATATTATATAGTGCTTATGTACAGTAATTTGAAAACCTTATAACATCCCAGTCAGTGTTGCCACAAACAAAAATTTTTTGTAACCAAAATGTTTAAAAAAAGTTACCAAATGAGAAAAAAAAATAACCAAAATTTAAAGTTTCTTAGTTTTTATTTAAATATATTAAAATATTTACCCCTAAATTCATAAATGCTTTGTAAAATTATAGGAGGTTTATTGAACAAATTTTGTATGAAGATTTCTTTTTGTAAACCTCCTATAACTTTACAATGCTTTTATGAATTGAGGGGTCATTAATTAAATTTAATTATTAACAAAATTTGTATTTTACATTCTTTTACATATTAAAGACTTACTTCGGTGGGTCTCATACTCTAAAACCTTCAGTATGAGACCCACTGTTAATAACTAAAAAATTTGAATTTAATTTCATTCCAAATAGAGATCAACAAATTAGCTTATAGAATACCTTATAGAATAAAAAATATTATTCTATAAGGTCAAAACATCTCTTTGGCAGACCACACATAGTGGGGATGATTTTGGTTTTTGCACAATTTTTTTAATTGCATTATATTATTAATAAAATCAAGGTTATTTCGAAACTTTGTTTTTATTAAAATAAGTTGTGAAATTTTTCTTTCGGCAGCAACTAAACTATGTGGCAATGTCAGTGGATTGTGATCAAAATAAATTAGTTATTCAAAACAGTTTTCATCCATTCCCTTTTTGTATTTGGATTCTTCATCCCAAAATTCAACTACATCCATGTCACTGTTTAATTCTGTAATGTTCGAAAATCTTAATAATTTCCATTGGGTTAAAATCTTTTCTTCATTATCGCTCGTTAAGTTTGGGAAAAATGACAATAAAGGCTCCAAAGTTATTTCTAAATTATTTAAAATTTAATTTGGTGTTATTATGGCAAGATGTTTTAAATCTTTTCTTGAAAATTCAAAGTATTTTGAGATTTCTTTTAAAAGTTATATATAAAAATATTGTGTTTTTTTTTTATTTCATGTTTTTTTAAGTTGGACAAGTTACTTTCATTTAAACATAGTTCAGCTTTACGGAAAATAAAATTTTTTCTACATTTCATTAATTACATCAATTAATTTCATCAAGTAAATTAAACGTTTTTAATGAAATTAAACTAATAACGTAATTATTTTTATTGAAATTGCTCAAAACTAATTTAAAATTTAATTTCAATTGACCATTAACATATGGAAGATGCATTTCTTCCGATTGAACTTCTTTATTTATTATATTAAGAATATATGAGAGAAATAAAAATTAAACCTTAAAGCTAGTATCGCCTACTAGTTAACCCAATTCACAAGCTTTTTACCGTTTACTTCCAAGTCGAACGATATAAAATATAAATGCAAAACAGGCCACTGCTCAGTTATACGATTGATTACATTACATAGTGTCAGTCACCGGGTACCAGAAATACCTAATATTTTATATGAGTCTACACTGCAATAATCTTAAAATTCTTTAAATTCAAGAATACGTCTCGAATTATGCTCAAAAAAGTTACAAATGTTCCTACAAAGATATTCAATTTGTACGGGAAGCTTCTTACAAGCATTAGCAGTACATAAACTTAAAAACAAAGAAAAAAATTATAAGTATACTTGATTGCCAACAAAGTTACCAAAATGAAAAAAAAGTTCAAATCTCCAAATTGGAAAAAAAAATAACCAATTTTGGTTAAAAATAACCAAAACAGCAACACTGATGCCAGTGTACAATTGGAGTCCGAAAAGACTCATAAAAGAACCCTTAGACCTTCTGAAATCATAACTATATGTGGGTGTTTTCCTTCACCATTGAAGCCTCTTTCTGAGCGCACTTTTATGACTCGTAAAAGACTCAAAATTATGAGCATTGCTGCAAAATTTTGAATTTTCTGGGCCATTTATGAATAATTTTTGAGTCATTTATGAGTATTGAAAAAATTTTTGAATACACTCATAAATAAGAGTCTATTATGTTTCATTTATGACTCTAAAATTTGAGCACTCTGAAAATGCTCGTATTTTAGAGTTTTTTATGAATCATAATTTCTGAGCGCTCAGAAAAATGTTGGCTGGGATGTTTATAAAATGAATTTCGTATGAAAAGTTTTTTTATAAACCATTTAGGCAGGGGTATGGCATCACCAAAAAAATAAGTTTGATAAGTTATAAAAAAATCGTTATCACTAGATGGCACTTTGTAAAAAAATTGACAATTTTCTTTTTTTATTTAAATTTAAATAATAACAAACAACAAAGGAAAAAATACAAACAAATATTTGAAATTTTATTATTTGAATATATTCCGCTTTTGTTTTTTCTTTATTTTGAGCAGTTTTCAGCAGTTTTTAAGTTTTAAATATAGGCTCAGCTGATACTAAACTGATTCTAAATAGTTGCTCAGGTAATACTAAATTTCAGCGCCATCTATCGGTGAGTAGTTTAAGTTTTGATTTCATATCTCTATAATTAATAGTCTCTGCATTTAGGAATTTATAAAGTGAGTTATGCACATGACCCTATGTGTGTTATTGTATAAAACAGTGTGAACAAAATATTTCTATGAATTTTGTGTTTATATTTTTAGGTTTTTACCTTTTAAAAATCTGGGTTTATTTCCTTTAAATAAACCGGGTTTTTTTTCTATTGTAAGCAAAATAACCAATCCCAACGCTGACACCAATTATTACGTTTTGCCTTATAGAAACGCTCGTTCATCTCCTTTAGATAAACCGGACTGGTGCACTTAGTAAATAAAATCACTCTTACACTTTAGTTGATTGAGCTTATACTCTTCTTTATTGATACTCTCTTTAAATTGATTTAGCTTTACACTTGTTTATTAAACTATAAAGCGGAGAATACACAAAGAAACGTTGAGTTGGGAACAAAATATATCAAAAAATTTTGATAACACGAATTGCACGAATGTCAACACGACACATTAACATACACAAATGAACATTCGTTAAAAAATGGGCATTTTTACAAGAATGTTCCTTCGTGTATTCTCCGCTTGATAATTAACTGACTATACAAAACTAATACGCAATTAACAAACTATAGTACACAACTTAACAGCACAATTGTTAAAGCACAACAACTTAACGCGGAACTTCCTTCTTCCTTCGTAATGTTCGGTCCTTTATAGTTTAATAGTCGTTAGTTGTAGAATATGCTAGACGCTTAACAATATTTATGGCATTTTGGTGTATATTTAAATGTAGTGTTACGTTGCCAGATTGATGTGTTTAGTAAATCCTCTTTCTAGGGATACTAGACTAATCCAAATTCGTAATAATATTAATAAATTTACAAACCTTTTTTGGAGCATACTTTGAAATTTGTAATCCTTAACTACATCAGTAAAAGTATATCTTGAGTCACCCTCTTCATAGTGAAATAGTTAACCTAAATGCCTAATTTTACGATTCCTGAGGCTCTGAAATATCTAGCCAACCACTTTTCAAATCAGTGGTAGTAAAAAAGTGGGTTTTAGCTGCATTCTCCAAAAATTTTCGGTGCAGCATTAAAAATTTTAGTTGCCCTATGGGGAATGGGGAGTCAATTGCCGTCCAAGGACCTATCCCGTGACCGGTCAACCGAAGGCATATTACTAAATTAGTACAAATATGAACAAAAGAGAATAAATTATTTTCTAAAAATATTCTGATTTTTTTTTTCTGCTGCTTTTAAAAAACTTGACCGATACCGAAATAAAAAACTAAATTCGGACCATATTTTTAAAAACATTTTTTTATTTATTTTACCCTTTTATTTATTTTTAACTTTATTTTTTTACCATTTGCTTATTTTAGCTCTTCCCAGCCAGCAATTTCGGAGCGCTCATAAATAAGATTCTTTAATAGCTCATATAAATGATTATTGTTTTTTTGAAAACATTATTTTTTTGGTAGAAAATATGAACCCTCAGAAAACAATCCAAAAAGTTGTCTCTGCAATCTAAAAAGCTGTCTCAAAATGAGGGTTCATTTTTCGGACTCAAAGAAGATTCCAAAATTATTTAAATTTATGAGAAAATTTTCGATTTTACACGTTCTTTTTTCTGAGTACACAGGGGCTCTTTTGGGCGGACCACTTTCATAGGAAAAAGTGGAAAAATGTTTATGTTTTTGGAGCTCATTTCTGAGTCCTTAATGATGATCTTTGTTTGCTGGGTTATTTTAAATTTATATAATTTTTTTGCTAAGAAATTTTAAGTTTTGTATTTTCAACGTTTTTTAATGTTAAAGCTGTTTTAGTTTTAACAATTGGTATTTAATTTAACTTTTCAACTTAAGAGGAATTTTTTAAATTTTTATTTATATTATCAGAGTTCTTGAGGTAATTCTCGAAATTTTAATTGATTTTTTAATTTAATTATGGCCATCGCAAACAACGAGTCAACTGCCATTAAAGGACCCTATCCCATGACTGGTCAATCGGGGGCATATTCAAGGCACTTCCACTATATTTGTGTGTGTGTTAATCTTGTTTTCTTTTCTATTTTTTTCTTGTTTTTGCTTTTTCTTTTTTATTTGAACAGAAACGAAAAATATATAACTTTACCATCAGCCAGGCATCATGCACAAGCAACATTAGCTCAGACGGTAGAGCGTTTGCCTTACAAGCAGAAGGTTTTAATATCGAGCCCTACTTTGACGCTAAGTAATTGTTTTTATATTCTTAATTTTGTATTAGTTTATTTCAAATGCTATTTTTAGACACACCACCTTATGTGTCGCAAGGAGTCTAAATTGTGGCAATTGGTCCCTTCCAATGACAACGCCATATTAAAGTGACGTGTCTCTTTCAAAGAAAAAGACCGATCAAGGACCGGTCTTTGCCCACTTGGGGCCTATCCTGTGTATCACTTTGGACCGGTCCCTTTCCTCGTATGTTGGTTTCATATCATAAATGAGGTTTTCAAATTATTAAATTCTGGAATAAAATCGGAATTGTCGTTAACATTATATGTCAAACCATGGTTTAATTACAAAAGGTCTACATAAACATTTTTTTCACTTGCCCTAGACCATTTCGACAAAAATCAAAACAATTATATTTATGAATTTATAAATCATATTCACACTAAAATATTTGAGTTAAAAAAAAATTTATAAGTAAATGAATCAATTAATTTGCTTTATTATTATGAGAACTTTAATCGCACAAATAAATTTAAGAGAAAATATCGGATTATTTACGGAACGTTAAGGTCATGCAATGAGCCGGAATAAATCAAGTCGTGTACTCAACATTAATGTCGCCCATGGCCATGTTTTTAGTTTTTGAAATATTTTTGTTCTTAGTTACGTCACAAATAACAGTCTTTGGTAATTGGTCTATGAAGCAGGTAATTTATTTTTTTTATTTCACTTTATCGAAAAATTAGAAATTTTTTAAATAAACAAGAGTTGCTCTCAAACGAAATTCAATAACAAAATTGCAGAAATTGTTAATAGTTTTCGCGAACAAATTTCGAAGAACTGTTGTAGGTAACTTGCACTTGAGTAGTGAGCCGCAGTGCGACAGTATGTCGATGAAACAGTTTTTACTTGATCGATAAAGCAAATTTTCATTATTGCCGAATAAACAAAGAAATTCTAAATAATCAAGCGCTGCCTTCAAAATAAATTCCATAAGAAATTCTTTAAAATATTGAATAGTTTTCGCGAAATTCCAGAACAAAATTTGACAGAACTGTCACTATTCACTGCCACTTTCTAAATACTTTAGGCTTAACAAGATACTCACAGTGTCTGTGAGTGGCAGTTCTGCCAAATTTTAATTTTCAAAAACACATTACATTTTTTAAACAGTTTTTATTGAATATTGTTTAAAAGAAGCCAGTGAACAGCAGAAGTTCTTTCGCGAAAAATATTAAAATTTTTGAACACTTTGTATTGAAAATTAAAAGCAGCTCTAGTTTATTCAGAACACTTTATAATTTTTAAACAGGCCCATGTAAAGGAAATAACAAACCTACTTTATGGACAAACTTTCCCGCAACTTTAGAAATAAATAGAACACATCGGTTCTGAATGGTTTTTAAAGCTGTGAATCGGTGAAATATACGCTTGACTCATTTAAAAACAATGATAAGGAATGACAATGTTTATTATTATTATTGCTTTCGGGTATATGTTTTGAACTTGAACAATAGCTGTGTTTGTGTGACAAGCTATCAACGTTGGCTTATGTCATTCCCATACAAATTCGACATTATTAACGTTAAGAGTTAACACTAAACGTTGGCTTATGTCAGATTTGTATGAGACTGACATAAGCCAACATTGATAGCTTGCCGCACAAACACAGCTAATATTCAATAAGCAATTTTTAAAAATATTGAATAGTTTTCGCGAAATTCAAGAAAAGATAATTGACAGAACTATCACTGTTCACTGGCGCTTTCAGTAGTTGGGTTCCCGTAGTCATCATAAATATCCCGCGGTTGAATCACATCTACCTCTTAAACACCTCAAATCGTGTTTAAGCGTTAAGATTTGCGGTATATTTTTCTGACCTTAAACACTCTAAATTATGACGTTTAAATTTTAAACACGTTGTCAAACGCGATACTTTTAAATATAATATTATCAATTAGTGTGAATTACAAGTTTTAAACAGAAGAAGACATCAACAAAAAAATAATTAGTGTGTTCGTTTACTCAAATTTCTTACTACTTTTACTACAAGTATAATTTAAAAACTATGAAAAACATAATCAATAGTTGGTAAAAAAAGTTTAAAAATATGTTTATTAATTTAAATATTGAATCAAAGTAAATATTTTCAAAGAATTTTATTAAAAAATTTTAAATTTAAAAACCGTTAAAAGTATCGAGTAGTAATCGAGTATTGAAAAGTAACCGAATTTACCAGCACTAGTTTATATTTGTCAAGGCACAGCTGTTCAAAACAATTAGCTTAAACACTTACGGTGGGTCTCATACTGCAGGTTTAAACTTTAGTTAATAGCTAACCCAAAAATTTGTTGTTGTATTGTGTACATTTTTTTGACAAGTCAAGTTAAAGTTAAACCCACAGTATGAGACCCACCGTTAGGGTCATATGCAATTATCACTTTTAAAATTTATAAGTGACTTATAAAATAAATTTTTTATACAAAATTCATTTTATAAATGTGTTATAAGCTTTTAAATTTTATTTGTCAATTAATGTATTTAAGAATCATATTGTGAATGGCTTATTAGTCCGATTACTTAAATTTAAAAAATCATACGTTTATACTTTTATTTCTTTAAAGAAGTAGATTGTTTTTGCTGTCTTAAAGGGCTATAAAAATCAGGGGTAAGGCATCACAAAAAAAAATCATGTATGATTACCGAAACGATGCGGTTATCGGTAAGGGCAACGCTATTTTAGATTATTTCGGTAACGGAATTTTAAGGGTAACGCTATTTCATTTATTTCGGTATCGGTATTTTAAGGTTCGCGGTATTTTAGTTAATGCGGTAACGGTATTTAAAGGGTATCGACATTTCATTTATTTCGGTAACGTTATTTTGAGGTTAACGGTAGTCAGTTATTTCGGTCTATATCGCAAACTTTTTTACAAAAAGTAAATGAGAATAGAAACAAAACCAACTTAATGTACTAAAAATACTCAATAACCACGTGCAATTACCAAAAGCAGAAAATTAAAAATAACGGTATTTTAGGGATAACGGTATTTGATTTATTTCGGTAACGGTATTTTAAGGTACTGATATTTAATTTATTGCGTTATCGGTATTTTAAGGATAACGATATTTCAGTTATTTCGGTAACGGTATTTTAAGGATAGCGGTTTTTCGGTTATTTCGGTAACGGTATTTTAGGGGTGACGGTAGTCAGTTGAAAGGGTTTTGAATCGATAACGGTATTTTAACGGTATTGCCTGCCAACACTGGAAAAAATAGATAACGGTATTGTTATCACTACACTCAAAAAAAAAATAAGTTAGTAGAAAACTTAGTAAAACGTCTTATATATCAAGTGTACTATTTTTTAGCAATTTTTTTGCTGAAATTCCGTTTTCAGCAAAAATTTTAGTTGTATTTTTTTAGCACTAAACTAATTTTGAACTAATGTTTTACTAATTTATTTTGCTACAAAAATTGTGCTGACAACCGCATTCATAGCGTGGACGACAACCAGATAGACAAGATGTAGATGTCGCAGCTTGTCTGGAAATGGAAATGACAAAAAAAGAAAAACAACTCTACACATATTCTATATTTAAATTTTCAACAAATAAATTAACTAAAGTAAAATTTCGCTAGAAGTTTTTTGAGTTTTTTTCAGTCTACTAAAATTCAGCAAAAAGTTTAGTGATTTTAGCAAGGATTTTTTTCATTTGCAGTCGACTAAGTGTTTGCAAAATTTTTGCTGAAAATTACTATTTCTTTTGCTAAAAATCAGCTCGCTGATTTTCAGCAAAACTTTTTTGCAAGCACGCTCCTGACTAAAAATTTGCTGACACAGCAACTTTTTTTGCTGACTTTACTGAATTTTTTTTTGCGTGTAGGTGCCACTTTGTTCAGTAAGCTGACCTTTCTTTTTTTGTGTAAATTTAAATAAAACAGAGCTTGAGGAACAAAAGAATATCTAAAAATATTTTATTCGAATATAGTTAGTGTATGTTCTTATTAATTTTGCACAGTTTTCAATAATTTGCGTTTTCAGATATAAGCTCAACTGATACCAATTAGTGCTTAGGTAATACTAAACTTCAGCACCCACTATCGGTCATAAGTTAAAGTTTTGAAGTCTTTTCTCTATAATTAATGGTCCATAATAAAAATAGTAAAAAAAAGTTAAAATAGTTTTCAATCAGTGCGAAAGTTTTTAATTTGGTATTTCATCTTATTTTTGATAAATTACTTTTTGAATCAGGCACACTATGGGGATATATCTAGAGGCAATATACAATTAGTCAAGTTTTTGCAAACGGTCACTCTACCTAATTATAAGCGTTAAATATTAAATATTGTAACCAATTACATATCTAACATTGTCATTATTTGCTCCATATTCACATACAAATTGGCTTTTAAGCAATAACAACTACAATAAAAGGGATAACAAACAACAACAACAAATACAATAGACAAAGCATTAAAAACAAATAGAAAGGAAACGGAACTCAAATAACATGATTTTGTTTTTTAGTATTTCGATGTTTTTATTAAGGTCCTGTGCGAGGTGGCTAAATAAATTCTAAACTTAATACAAATTGACAAAAGGGTTTAAAATTTCTTTGTTAATTTTTTGAAAACTTTTTCAAATTTCGTAGAAATTTGTAAAACTGAATTTACATAGTTTTGACTTTATTTAGCCAGTTCACACTCACCTTAAATTTATAGTTTTTTTCATAGTTACTTTTTTTAAAACACTTATTTTAAAATTTTTACATTTTGATATTAAAACCAATGAATAATTTTTTTTACAATAACCCACTTAATGCTTGATAGATTTTATTTAGTAAAAAGAAAAAAACTACATACCCTTGGAAAAATAAATAAATCAATTTTGAAAAAATCAAAAAATAATTTCAATTAAGCTAAAATCGATTTCCAGCTTCATAGTTTAGAAAAGAAATTTGGATAATACATATATTGAATTTCCTTTTTAAACTCTTGGTTTTTTACTTACTCGTCTTTTCCTCCAAGAGTATTTCAAATCATATACTATAAATGACTGTAAAATTTTGAACAATAAAACATAGTTTAAAAACAAAAGTAAGATTTATTTTTGACAAACTCGTAAATAATGAAAAATATAAAAGAAAAAACTTATTATTCAGGGACCAAAAGTAAGAAATATTAATAAAATAACATTTTTGAAATAGACACAAACAAAAAAAAAACTATTTAAACCAAAAAAATTATCATCATAAACCAGGATTTAAAATAAAAACCATACCGTAACAAAAAGCTGAAACCAAATTACATTCATATCTTTAAAAAAAACCTTATCAAGGCCTAAGGAACATTTGAAAAAAAAAACTTTTGTAAATACAATTTTGGGAAAAAAATATTTTTTATTGAAAAGGATGCTAAATAAATCAAAATTATATATACACAAATTTTGGTATACTTAACGAAAAAAGGATAAAATTATAAATGTTGTAAGTATGATAAAAATATAAATAAAATTTCAGGCGTATACGACTACAAATTAAGAGAAAATAATTTAGGAAAACTAATTTTGAATGCAAAATTAAGAAAAATAAATCTCTAATTATTTGTATAAAAATAAAATTAGCTTATAATTTGATGTGCATAAAATATTGATTCTTAAAAAATGGAAATTTTCAAAATCATTGCATTTTAAGTGGGTTTCCCAAAAAAAAAAAAAAACAACACAACAACTAAATTAAAAACAAAATTCAAAATTATCAAATTATAAACAAAATTACATTAAAATTATAAATAAAATTATTTTTATGTATAACACAAATTTATTATCATAAAAACAAAGAAAACCAAATCAAATTATTAGCAAAATTTTTGAAAATTATTAAATTAAAAATAAATAATTTATTATTTTAAACAAAGTTCTACATCTTAACTTAGTTAAGTTTAAAAAAATACAAAAACAAATTCAAAAAATATTATTATTATTATGAAAATTCATTGTGTATTATGTGTGCTATGTATTTGTATTTATTGTTTATTTTTACATAAAACAAATTATTTCTTTAAATATATTTTTTGTTTTGTATCTATTCAGAAAAAATTGAAATTATTAAATATTGAAGGATTTCGCTTAAAAAATTGAACTAACAGTAAAACAAAAGTGTGTATAAAATTAACCAATATTCGCAAATCTCCCCACAACAACAAACAAACACTGTAAAATAACTGAATAAATATATTTGAAAAAAAGCATAGCAAAGACAAACAAACAAAAAATGTACTTTACCTATTGTATAAATATTAACAAAAAAAAACAAGATGTGAACATGGAGCATACTCTTTCAGTATTTTTTATGAATACTGCTATTATATGAAAAATAAAGTAAAAAATAAATAAAAAAAAACAAATATAAACACAAATTTATTTACATTTTGAATTTTGATTTTTCTTTTTAAGGTAAGTTTAAGGATCTTAATTAGTGATTCACTCGTGATCGTGAGTTACAATGATAGCACTCACGTGAGTCGTGCGTGAGCGTGAGTTAAAAAAAATGTTCGTGCGTGAGTTTGCGTGATTATATTAAACCAGATTGCGATAATTTACAATCTTGAAAAAATTCCAGAGATCTTCCCCTCCTTCAAATAATGTGTATTCCAGTCAGTTCAGGTACTAGCGAACGGGTGTTTTCTACTTCTGCCAGAATTCTTATATACCCGAGTAAAAAAAATTATATATAATCATATGTGGCATATATTACAATATATAATTAGACATGTGGTTATGTATATCCATATATAATTATATATGACGTTTTTTCCGAAAAATTTTCCTTATATTATGCCATATATAATTTCATCTAATTAGATATCGGCCTTCATAATATTAGATATGGTATATATGATTATATATTACATAGCATGGCTGATCTTATTGCATACATAGTTATATATAGAGCTATATCTTAATATATATGGTGGCATTTTAGCAATATATAATTAATTATGTTATCATTTAAACAATATATAACTATATATGGCACTAGTTAAACTAGATGTTATCATATATGGTGCCATTTAAACCATATATTATCATATATGGTGGCCATTTAAACAATATATGGTCATATATGGTACCTCATGAAGAACATTTTTTATACAGTTCCAGATATGATAATATATGCTACTATATATTGTATAATACCATATACTTTGATATATCATATCATTTAAACAACATACCATATGGTGCCATTTAAACAATATATTGTCATATATGGTAACTCATCAGAAACTACAATATTAACTGTATTTCAGAATCTATTAATTGTATTTCAGAAATTATAATTGTATTTCAAAAATTATAATTGTATTTCAGAAATTATCGAATGTATTTCAGAAATTATTAATTCCCAGCAAACAAAGATGATCATTAATGACTCAGAAATGAGCTCCAAAAACATAAACATTTTTTTACTTTTTCCTATGAAAGTGGTTCGTCCAAAAGAGCCCCTTGTGTAATCAGAAATGACTCAGAAAAAAGAACGTATAAAATCGAAATTTTCCTCATAAATTTAAATAATTTTGGAATCTTCTTTGAGTCCAAAAAATGAACCCTCATTTTGAGACAGTTTTTAGATTGTAGAGACAACTTTTTGGATTGTTTTTTGAGGGTTCATATATTCTGCCAAAAAAAGAGTGTTTTGTAAAAAACAATAATCATTTCTACGAGCCATTTAAGAATCTTATTTATGAGCGCTCCGAACTTGCTGGCTGGGTTGTATTTCAGAAATAATCAAATCTATTTCAGAATTTGTTGATTGTATTTCATAGTTAATAGAGAAAAATTTATTAAATACATTTCATAATTTCTGATATACAATTGATAATTTCTGAAATACAGTTTGATAATTTCTGAAATACAATTGATAAAACTGAAATTCAATTGACTAGTTCTGAAAAACAATTCATAAATCTGAAAAATAAATCATAAGTTCTAAAATACAATTAATTATTTCTGAAACACAATTGATAAATCTTAAAAAAAATTGATACAAATGGAAATGGTGTATAGCGTCAAAAAGATGTAAATGGGCGCTGTGGTGTAATGGTTAGCGCGTTGGATTGTTACACGTGAGGTTGCGGGTTCGAGCCCCAACCAAGGCAACATCAATTTATGAAAAATAGTAATATGTATGAGCTTTTCTGTCCCTCATACATATCGCAGTGTCCTCCTTCGGTGTTCCCATATCACTTAACCCTACCGAAGTAAAATAATATAACAGGGCTATGAACTAAAAAGCTTCAACAAAGTTCGCCAACTCACCATCAGATGGCGCGCAACAACTGTTCTAAAATTCAACATCTCGCGCAATTACAGTCTTGCCATATTTGAAGCCCTTCATCTTTCACTACCTTTCACTTCTTCTCTATCCCCTTTCCAAAGGATGCAACACATTAATTAATAGGAAGAATTCCCTGTGTTGCTTCTCTTAAAAAAAAAAAAATATTTTATTAAAAAAATTCAATTTAATAAAAAAAATATAATTTTATAAAAAAATTTATAGAAAAAAAATATAATTTTATAAAAAGAAATTCATTTTATAAAAAAAAAAATGCATAGCCGTGAACGGTATCCAACTCGAGACCTTCTGAGTTTAAAGCTTATTTTAACAAAATATTGTAATTTTTATAAAATCAGTGCTCTGTGGGTGTATTATTTTTTGAACAGTTGGCAATATCTGGCTGGGATCTTATTTAATCCCAAATAAATGAAGATCTTACATAGTACCCAAATATAATGCGGGATATATTTTTATCTGTCATTTCTGTGGATACCCTATTAAAAAAATTAATGAAGTACAACATAAAATCATATCTTTTTTTGATACCGGCCAAAATAAAATTTTATTCGAAAAATGGTGGATCGTACTGCAGTAATTTAGATCCACATTGGATCTAATATCATGAAATACGATCCGAAAAACAAGTTTATCTAATTATATAAAATTGGATGTGACATAATGATAATCAAGAAATAATTTCAAAAGAATGGACATTTAATGCAATCCGGGCGATATCTGAATGATTTCCCAACAAACCAAACGATATCGTTTCGAATTCGTAACGATATCATTTCGATGATACGTTTGTCCGTGAATGATATCATTAACGATTCATAAGTAATAGGTACTGTGAAGAAAAGTGCACATTCGTTAATGATATCGTTTTTTCATGAAATAACGATATCGTTTTGATATCGAAAATTTCAAGCAGTCATATTGCAAAATTTTTGTCGTTATTTTATCACCATTCTATGAAAATATGATATCATTGACAGAATCGAAATAAAGAAGTATATATGATATCTTTAACGATTAAATTAGAACAAGCAAATATGATTTTTTCAGATAATTTATCGTTATTTTGAAAAATTATGATATCATTACGAGTTCATATTTTTGTATCATAAACGATAGCAAATATGATATTTAATATGAGTTCGTTAACGATACTGTATCGTTTCATGGTTTATTGGGTTATTTTTGTCTAATGGTATCAATTAAAATGTAACTTTTTGTATTAAATCTAATTTTATATAATTAGATTAACCCATTTTTTCGATCTGCCATTTTTCGAATCAAATTAGATCTAAGTTTATCCCCAAATATATTGCTGGATCTAATTTGATCTGCCATTTTCCAGATCAATTTATATCTAAGTTTATCCCCAAATATATAGCTAGATCTAATTCGATCTGCCACTTTTTCGGATCAAATTAGATATACGTTTATCCACAAATATATTGCGGGATCTAATTTGATCTGCCAAAATTGAGATCAAATTAGATCTAAGTTTATCCCCAAATATATAGCTGGATCTAATTGGATCCGCCATTTTTCGGATCAAATTAGATCTAAAAATATCCGCCAATATATAGCTGGATCCGCCAATTTTCGGATCAAACTAGATCTAGGTTTATCCCCAAAGATATCACTGGACTTCCCAATTTTGAGATATAACTTGATCTTAGTTTATCTTCATATATACAATGGGATCTAATACGATATGATTGGATACACCCAATTTTGAGATCTAATTGGATCAGCTAGATATTACAGCAGATCTTAAACAATATCAAATTGGATATAATTAGATATTGCGCGAGATCAATTTTTTTTACTCGGGTAAAGAAGAAATCGACTTCTTTTACAAAACATTGAAAAATTTTGTTCCTCCAAGATGTACAGTTATTTAAAAAGTTAAAATTAAATTAAAGGAATTAAATGCGCTAAAATCCCAAAACCTAATTAACAAATTATGAAAAATAATCTGTTAAAAGCATGTCCCTATCCAAATTTTATTCTTGAATAAGGCAATCGTCAGGGGGCGACGTTTTTAGTATTTCTAGAAATATTTGTTAAGTTAAAGTGCAAACTCAATGAGAATTTCTTCTTCTCGTCTAGGAGCGTTTCTAAACATTTAAAATATCAAAGAAAAAAAAACAAACAAAAATACCGCAATTTGCTTTGTCATCTTCCAATATACTACACAGTTGTTTTGACAGATCTAGCAATGCAGTGATATCAATTCAAGTATAATCAACAATAGAACATAATAGTTTTTCTAAAGTGTCAGTAATATTTATATTTGCACAAGCACTTGTATATTAGTTAAATTTTTTATAGTTAAGCTAATTTTAATTCTAACCCCCATTAACAATAATCAAATAACCTGAAGTTAACACAATTTGAAAGTTAAAAAATTCAAATTTGTATGGAATTTCACATCTGTAACTCTAAGTTAGCTCAAACTTTAGGTTAATTTGTTTATTGTTAATGGCCCTAAATAAATAAAACTTATATTCAATAACGAAAGTTTCCTTAAATAATTAAGATAAAAACAGGGTTGGCAGGCAATATCGCTAAAATACCGTTATCGATTCAAAAACCTTTAATCTCGTTTGTTTTTCGTAAAAAAATTGAGGGATGCGTCGAAAAAACTGACTACCGATATCCCTAAAATACCGTTACCGAAATACCGCTAACCTTAAAATACCGTTACCGAAATAATCAAAATCCCGTTATCCTTAAAATACCGTTACCGAAATAACTAAAAAAAACCGTTATCCTTAAAATACCGATACCGAAATAAATGAAATAGCGTTACCCTTAAAATACCGTTACCGAAATAATCTAAAATAGCGTTACCCTTACCGATAACCCCATCGTTTCGGTTACCATCCATGGATAAAAACAAATTTCATATTTTTCGTGAGTATTTCGTGAGCGTGAGTGCTTCGTGAGCGTGATTCAAATTAAAATTAATCACGTGAGCGTGAGTGAGCGTGATTATAAAAATATGTTCGTACGTGAGTCGTGCGTGATTTTTATTTTTCTTTCGTGAGCGAGCGTGAGTCAAAATTCACTCACGCGCCCATCTCTAATCTTAATATCCAATTTACACACAAAATTAAATCTAGTAAAAAGTGTATTAACCGCTTAAACGAGCACTTAACAAGTCGATTAAACCATATTTTAATCTGGTCGATTGAGAGTTGAGCTTAAAGCAGACAGTGAAAGTGACAGTTATCGATCAATTGCAATTGTGTCAAACTTTGTTCTTAACATACTTGGGATAAATTAGGGTTGCCACATGGCCTTGAATGGCCTTGATTGTCAAGTTAATTTAGGCCTTGTCAAGTGCCAAGGTCAAATTTATTTTGTCAAGTTAAATTAAATTTTTGTCGTTTTTTTAAGCATTTAAAAAAAATAAATTTAACTTGATTAAAACTATTTAATTTTGTAAAAAAAAATTGTATTTATAATATGCAAAAATTTTCCTCGCAAAAGTACCATCGTATGTATCATGGTTAGGGTGACCATTCGTACTGATTTGATCAGTACATGTACTGATTTTTGGTCTCGTGTACTGATAAAAAAAGTCGTGTACTGATTTGTACTGATTTTTTAAAATTTGTACTGATTGTACTGATTTTTGGCATTTAAAAAATATTACGTTCTTTTAGTAAAAAAAACCAAAATGCAAGTACAATATATTTTGTTTATATGATAAATTTTTGTGAATGTGAAAGGTTTTCTCTACTAGAAAGCATTCAAAATAATTTTTCTACATGTAAATTTCTTAATCTAATATGTAGTTTCATACACAGAGAAGATTCGTGGTGACAACCGAATCATTGAAATTTCTAAAGAATGGGTCCGTTTCCTGTAAACTCGATTTTTTCATGGGAAAACAATTTTTGTCTTGGGGTCTGTATAGGGAGAAATGTGTAAGGTTTATTAGGATGGTATAATGGTTAACCGAAAAAGTTTGTTGCCTCAACCAAACCATTAGGTTGAGGCAACCAAACCATTTGGATGATATTTTTTAAAATTTGTACTGATTTGAAGTCAGAAAAAAAGGTCACCCTAATCATGGTATGTATTTACCTCTGAACCACAACACAGATTTGTATGTTTTTGACCACCACTAAGTAAATATTACTGTTTCCAATTATTCGACATAGGCGGTTAACCGGTTAATGCATTATTCGAAAAATCGCTAAAATTGATTAACCGGTTGTTCGGGTCGGTTAATCGAGAAAATTGGCGATTAATCGATTAATCGTATAATGCAAAATTAATGTATTTCCTAAAATTTTAAAAATTTGTAAAACTTTAGATACAATTTTTTTAATGCAATTTTTAAACAATACTGCCAACAATAAAATATAAAATAAAGTTAGAATTTTATTAATATTAGTCAATTGAAAATACCAATTTACTCTGCAAAAATCAGCAAAAATTTTTGCTGAAGAATATCGTAAAGAATTGTTAAATTCTCAGTCTTTTTCGGTTTTTGAAGGGACATTAAAAATAAACAAAATAACTTCAAGTTTGAATTTTATTGGTCGAGGTTTGATGAAAATTGTTACTAAATTAATGAAAAATTTATTAAATTTTATGAAAAAGCTTTTTAATTTTTATTATGAAGCTCTTTCTAATCATTTTTTTGGGTGTATGAAATTTTTAATAAATAAAATAAAAATTGAATGAGGGGTATGTATGGTTTCATAAAAATTTTCATAAAGTTTTGTGTAAAACTGCATTAATATAATGAAAGTTTTCAATGGACGACTTCCAGCGAATCTTCATTGAATCAATGAAAAAAGTCATAAATAGCATGTAGACAATTCTCTCAGAGTACAGCTACAGATGTCAAATTCCATATAAATTTGAATTTTTTAACTTTTATTTTGTGTTAACTTAAGGTTATTTGTTTATTGTTAATGAAACCAATGCGAATAAAAATTTAAATCATGGATGGCAACCAAAACAATTAATGGACGATTTTTCAGTTTACATTAACTTTTTAGTGGCAGAGTTTCTATATATTTAAGAATATACAGCACTGAAATACTCTTCATCCATTCAAATCGGCTTCAATTTTGATAGTATGGCGATAACTGCATTAAACTATGAACTATAAAATCGACCCTAATTCGTTTCGGTTGCCAACCCTGATTTAAATTCAGTGAAATGGGTTCGGGCTCCATGGATTGGAACATGTTGTAGAATTTATGTGGTTTTAAACCGACTATACACACTTTCTTGGGAGATGTAAGCAAATTTAGATTTCCTATGGAAGTAACATGTCATTTGAGAGTTGTTTGACACAAATTTAAAACAAATGAAACTTTGTCTTGAAGGACATTGAAATATAATTTGCATTAGTTTTACTTATTAAAAGAAATGGAAAACTCTCTATTTTATTTCCTAAAGGTCTATATAGCGCTTTGACGCTGCTCTAGCCAAACATGTCGTGTGTTTTGAGAAGTTTAAAAAACATCTTTAATTTAGCCTTTCGCGATGTTTTTTGAAGCTTTTTTTTATACAAATTTTGACTTGTTATATCTGCAAAAAAATGTATTAAAAATTAATTGCAAAAAGGTAAAACAAAGCCGTTTTAAGAGTTTCTTAAAACACATGACGTGTCTCGATGGTGCAATGTCGACTTGCTTGGAGTTGCTGAAAAAGAGGTATCTAAAGACTTAAGAACCTCTTTCACTCGAGTTGAAAAGAATCTGATGGTGTTTTAGTTAGTATTTATTTTTTAAGCTTTTGTTGCAATTTTTTAGCCAAAATTAAGAAAATTATGAAGTTTTTGGAAAAAAGAAAGGAAAAATTCTATATTAAAAATTTAACCGGTTAATCGATCTATTTTAACCGATTATTCGGGTCGAATAATTATTTGCGTTTTAAATTATTTGTTTTGACATTAACCGAAAGAGAGGCGATTAATCGAGGAATCGGTTAATCGATTAACCGAATTGGAAACACTAGTAAATATGCAAAAATATGCAACTACAAATCGATGCAATTTTGTTCTAAATTTGATGATTCGGATAAATATTTAGTCCATATTAGTTTTGGACTATCGACAAAAAACATGCATTTGCATGGAATTCCTTGCCCTATTGATGATATATTATCAAAATAAAATGGCGCTTAAAGTATATCTTTGATTTTGATAGCGTGAGTAAAGATTTACGAAAGACGGGTTTCCTTAAAATTCAGTAAACAATAATTTTACTGGGACAAGAAAAACCTTAAGTGCTATTTTATTTTGATTATATATCATCCATTTAATAAATTTATGAAAAAAAGTTTTGGTTTTTTATATTTCAGAAAAAAATATGTTAAAATTTCAAATGGACGATTCGAAAACTATGGAAAGTTTATATATTTTTTTGGCCTAAAGTTTGAAAATTTCAAAGACTTCTTGCAGGCTTCATCTTCTTCTTCTTATTATACAGGAATAAATGCTACAAAAAAAATAAAACACTAATCAATTTCGTCAGTTTTGTAATTTTACGTGTTTTTCTTTATTTGGTCCATTTAACCCATATGTCTAAACTTCAATGGCTGGTAGCACTATCGAGTTTGTCCCCAAAAATTCCAAAAAAAAACCGAAATTTTTTTATGAATCTCAATAAAATGGCGATTGTATTAAAAAATTATAAATTTTTGTATTAAGCCCCTACTGCACCCTACTGCACACATACGCACATTAAATTTTTTTTATTGTCAAGTTTTTTTTTTTTAATCAAATTATTTTTTGCGAAGTGTCAAGTTATTAGACTTTTGCGATGTGGCAACACTAGGATAAATGCATTTTTTTGGAATTATAACTGCCCAGCTAAAAATGTTCATATATGACCACATATGACAACATATATTAGGGCATATATGATTCCATATATGGTTCCATATATGGCTCCATATATGTTCGGATACGTAAATCGAGGGTATATGGACATATATGTTAATATATGGACATATATGGAATTCATACATGCTCAAATATAAATATTTTTTGTGAATGTTCGTGCATTAAAAAATGTGTTTTTTATTATTTTTTAACAAAAGCAAAGGTATTCACAATTTGTGTGGTAAAAGAGTACTTTTCCTTATATTTTAGTAAAGAAAAAACAAATTCAAAATACATTTAATTTGTTGTTGTTTTGAATAGAAGTACTTTTAAACCGCAATACCAGACCGTGTACACTCTTACTGGGCAGATTGTGACCTAGTGTCTACAAATGCAATGAAATATGCAAAAAACTTTGAAAATAACACACAAAGCAACAACAACGAAAAAAATTGTTGTTGCTTTGTGTGTAATTCGTAAATTTTATGGCATTTTTTATTGCATTTGAAGCATAGTTGGGACTAGTTAATTGAATGGACCAATTAGATGATGATTTAATTGGCATTACAATTGGCAATTGTATCTAAAATTTTTCTGTAGAGCAAAAACGGCTGCATTTCTGGGAAATCTGACTTTAGCATTTGATTCCACAGCAAAAATTAATATAGAAAACTTTTTTTGCGTTTTCTGAATACAGCAGATAGTCATTAGAGTGGTCCAAAAATCCACTTTTTTCAAAAATTTCAAAAAAGTTACATTTTTATTACACACAATGAAAATGTATTCCCTGCTGAGAACATTGGTACAAAAATTTTTGATATACCGCGAAACGTTAAAAAGTTATTTAGTAATCAAATATGTTTAATAAAAAAAATCTTTGCAATAAACATTACAAAAATTACAAATCATTTTGTCTTTACTAAAAAATAAATTTATAATGCGGCAGCGAGTATCCAAAGCTGCATTTTAATTAGCTCAAATACTTTTTCATTGAATTAAAAAAAATCCAAATTTGAATTCGCGAACCGTTAATAACTTTTTAACGGTTCGCGGTATATCCAAAATTTTTATACCCGCTCAGCCGGAAATACATTTTCATTGTGTGTAATGAGAAAGTAACTTTTTAGAAGTTTTTGAAAAAAGTGGATTTTCGAACCACTCTAATGGCTATCTGGTATATTTTGAAAATGAAAAAAAAGTTTTTTATATTAAATTTTGTTGTAGAATCGAATGGTAAAGTCAGGTTTCCTATAAATGCAGCTGTTTTTGCTCTGGAGGAAAAGGGTATTAAAATCAGCGTTTTTGGCCGACTTGCGCCAGTGGAAGGTTGAAATAAAAAAAACACGCCATTCTTTTTTTCTATGCAAAAACTTTAAAAAAAGTGATGATACCGAAAATCAAATTTTTATGACGAACTCTAATGTATATACCATACATGGGCAAATGCGGCCCGTCAACCAATTTCGTGCGGCCCCTCATTCATTTTAAAACAATAAAAAAAAATAATTTGAAACAAAATTAAAAAAAAATTAAATTAAATTAAAAAAATTTAAGTCAGAATTTAAAATATACATAATACAGAAAACAACAATAACAAAATAAACATCCAATGGTGCCTCAAAAACATTACACCGATCAAAAAATATCGATTTTTTTTGCACAGACTTCCTCTAAGACTTTTTTTTCGCTCCTACATATGAATATTAAGTGAAAAATTTCTTCTTCTTTATTTAAACCTTAAGCCTAGGAAAAATACTTTATGGCTTAATATGACGTAGAAATATTTATTTTTTATGATTTTGAGTTAAAAAAAAACCTTTCATTTTAGGAAATGTTCAACGCTGTACTACGGACCTCGTAAAGATCTCTAAAATATACTTTTCAGAATTGTCATTGAAGAACCTAAGTTTGGTAAAGCAGTTAGACACAATAAAATTTTTACAGGTTTATTCAGATTTGCAACATCGATAATTTTTTTAAACAAACTGTAGATGTCGCTAGCATGTGGGAAATTTTGTCAATGGAGGATTTTATTTTGGGAAATTTTGCCAAGGGAGGATTTTTTTATATCAAATGAGGTTTTACAGAGTTGTTAGGTAAGGGCCCAAAATTAGGGATTTCGACTTCGTTTTCGGGACAGATTTAAAAATTTGAAAATTTTAAAAGATTTAGTTTTAGGCCCAAAATAAGAAGAAGTTTGGTATAAATTATATGCGTATTATTTCAAATTAAAGTCGATCAAATTAGGTCTGTTAAAGAATTTCAAAATTTCTACAAAATATTGGAATTATTGAAGAAATGTTCTCGAAATATTTATAAATCTTGAAATAATAAAAAGCAACAAAGCTCAATAATTAATCAAAAAATTATCTATTTTCCAAATACTGAAAATGTTATATGGAAAGGACTCCGAAAAAATAAATTTTGTGTAGGCTCAAAAAGTACCAGGGGTTTTCATATAACATCTTATGTACCTTCTGAATCGTGTAAACTCGTCTTATGCAAACTTAATGGGTCGAAGTAATTACTTTGGGCTTAGGAATGGCTTCTAACTCCAAATTTACCAATTGGCTGGTAGAATAGCATGAAATGTAAGCGAATATTAAAAAATTAAATTTCTAGTCTACTCCCTAGCAGACTAGATTTGTGAAGTAATTGCTTTAAAAACCCTGTATTTCCCCCTAATAGTAATATCTATTTTTTTATTCATAGGAGCCAATGTTCAAAAGAGTTTACGAGCCCTAGTACTTACACCTACTAGATTTACACTTAACCCAAAACTATTAGTTTTTGAAAACTACTCGTATTTACTTGTCAAATTCCATACAAATTTAAAAAAAAAAAAAGATTTTTCACCATAATGAACTTCGTGTGAAAATTGTGTAGAATTTTTTCTCTCGCAAATTTAATATACGACTTTTATTTTGAAACGGTGCTTTGTCTTTCGTATAATAATTTTTTTTAGTTTCACAATTTTAACAAAGATCGAGTGAAAACGTAAATATTTCTTCGATGCTAACTTAGCTCCTATTTCTTTTCTTTTGAGTTGGGGATTTAAACATTTAAAATGGGAATAAGCTAAAACTTTTCAGGCAACACTGCTCCCCAATAAAATGAAACAGTATTGCCAGAAAAAACAAAACAGCAGTCAACGCCATCTGTTGCATTAAAAACCGGTATTGCCATTCATCAGGACCATGGGAGACCCCTGGGTTTATTATTTAAAAGTGACTGCAGAAAATTTTTTGCTAAATATTAGTAAGATTAGAAGAGCAAAAATAAATAGTTGAATATAATAATCAGGATAGCGACTTTCATCCAAATGCATATTTGTAGTCATTAATCCAAAAATGATTTTGACCAAATAATTTTCGAAATCAAAGAATTTGCAACAAAATGGCATCGATTTGTTGTTGCATATTTTTGCATATTTTATGATTTTATTGCAAATTTGCATATATTTTTAAAAACTAAAAATAAAATTTAATGAAAAATAAAGAAAAGGAAGAATTTGCAAACCTTAACGTAGTAGGTACTTAACTAGAAGCAAAACATCAAGTTGTTATCTACTTAGACATTTATGTTGGATTTAACTTTTAACCAAACGCTCTCGAGTAATAAATATGATTTTTGAAAATCGATACATTTTTTGGTTTTAATAGTTTATTTTTTCATCTACAATGCATATTTTTTGGTTTTTAGTGCATATTTCCGTTTAAGTGCATATTTAGGTGCATATTTTGCATTTTTACTACATATTTTAAGCGCATATTTTGGATTTTTAAGTGCAAAAAAGTCGCTGCCCTGATAATAATAGTCATCCTGCTAAAATCAACAGAAATATAAGATGAAAAATAGTATACCACTGATTTCACAAAAATAGATTTTTATCCTCTCAAAGCAATTTAAAATTTTTCTGTGTCTTTTATTCTACTAATATTCAGCAAAATTTGTTACTGATTTTAGCAAAGTAAATTTTTATTTCAATTAACTAAAATTTAGCTCAAATACAACTAAAATTCTGTGTATTTAACAGCTTTATTTTTGCTATTCCTATCTTATTAATATTTAGCAAAGTTCGGTAGCTATTTGCGAAAAAATCGCGAAATAAAGCCGCGAAAAAAAAATTTGCAAAGAGGAAAATTATTATATCAGTATATTTGTTTGCAGAATGGAAAGCGCTGATTAAGATTTTTAGTTAAATTTTTGTACCATAAAATCTTTTTTCGCATTCCGCGATTATTTTGCAATTTTTTGAGTGCGATTTTTTTAAAGTTATAATTTATGGACTATTATACCCAATTCATAGAACAAAGTTCGGTGACTAAAAAAAAAATTGGTAAAAAGGAAAATTCTTACATCAGTATATTTGTTTGCAGTGATAATCGCTGATTATGTTTTTTAATTAATTTTTTGTGCCATAAAGCCTTTTTTCGAGACCCGCCATTAATTTGCAATTTTTTGAGTGCTGTATTTAAAATTCATAATCTACAAAATAACCGTCATTGTAACAATATTCAGATGTGCTAAGAACTCTACGGAGAAATGCATAATTTTTAAAAACTCTACACAATTTGTGTAACTTTGTACCCCCGTGTAAAAATGTTTAGATCTATTTAGATCTAATCATATATACATAGATCTAATTATATCTTCTGCAAGATCAAATTATATATAGCGAGATATGTAATATATGGCAATATATATAACGAGATCTTGTATAAGATATGATTATATCTAGTATATATAATGATATATGATTAGATCCGGTATGAGAAACTTTCAATAAAAGTACTTCTTATAAAAATTGGTTGTACGTGAAAAATCTTAGATTTTTTGCATTTGTATATAAATTAATTTCAAATAAAAGTGTGTTTTAAATAAGTCCAACTAAACATTAACAAAATTAAATGGGATCGCGTAAATAAAAATTAAGAAAAATTTATCTGGTATAATTTACTAAATACAAACGCGATATATCGAAATTATGGGTTACCTGTATCCATAAATTACCCGATAATAGATTCTGAATATTAATTAAATTTTAACATCCACTTTAGCGGCAAAAAATCTGATGATTTTTTTTTTTGTTATTGCCCTCAATCTTTTATATTTTATTTTATTTAAAAAATTTCAGTTTGAAACTTTGAAAAATATTTCAACAAAAATAAAAATTAAAACATAAAAACACCAAAATTAGAATTTTGCAATAATAACAAATCAAATCAGGGTTAAATGAATAAGAAGAAATGGTATAAATATATTGTAAAAAAATTCGAAAACTAAAATATATCTTTTTTATTTCAGCACGCGTAAATTTTTATTCGCTGAATGGTAAATGCGGCTCTCAAGTCATACTTTGTTGTGAATAGTACAAGAATATCTTCGCATTTTAACAATTTTCTGATCTTGCGATGTTAATTAACTGTATCATGTGTATAGAATTTAAAAAATCAAGAATTATACTCCATATTCTAACATACTAATGTGGGCGCTGTGGTGTAATGGTTAGCGCGTTGGACTGTTACACGTGAGGTTGCGGGTTCGAGTCCCAACCAAGGCAACATCAATTTATGAAAAATAGTAATATGTATGAGTTTTTTCTATCCCTCATACATATCGCAGCGTCCTCCTTCGGTGTTCCCATAGCACTTAACCCCACCGAAGTAAAATAATATAACAGGGCTATATTCAATCATATAGTTTATTTTTAACCGTGATAAAGTGCAGACGTTAAAGCCTATATGACACTTGCTAGTTTCAGTATTAATAATCCAAAATAAAAGAGAGCACGAATTTCCTTATGTGAGAAATAATGTGTGTGAAGAGAAGAACTATATCGAAAAACTATCAAACTGTCAAATTGATGTTGGTAATGCAGTACCCTTCATATGATTTGCATTGATGGTGCAAAAAACTAGAATCTAGAAACTAGCAAGTGTCATATAGGCTTAATTGCGATCTCTTTTCTATAATTCTATTCAAAATTAAAAGCAATAACATTTGTTATTGTTTTAATAAAAAACTCTTTTTTTCATACATTGTGTATTGAAATCAACAACAAATTATTACTTATTATTAAGTGGTAAACAAAGGGATTAATATTCTGCTATACTAATCCTCTGCTGTTACAGCAGAATGGATACAGCAGCGAATCTAAAGCTGCCTACACACTAGGGAACATGGTTGCGGGAACAAAAAATATCAAAAAATTTTGTAAACACGAAATGCACGCTCTCAACACGCACACACACACAAAAGCACTCACACATTCACAAAAAATGCTCTCTTTTTTTAAGTATGTTCCCTAGTGTGTAGGCAGCTTAATGAAGAAAGCGACATTGTCTGGCAGACAGTCGCTGTAAACAAAACAACGAAACGACGACAAAATCGATCACCAGAATTAGTTAAGCATGCAAGCAAAATAACAAAATCTACCAACAATGATGATATACAAAGTACTAGCAGCAACATGTTTGCTGCACTTGATGTAGACAATAATGATGATGATAATTATAATAACGATAATGCTAACAAAGAGCTTTCTGAAGAAAAACCGCCTCCAATAATTATTCCAAATGTTTCAGATATAAGAGCGATGATGAATAACTTTTCAAAAATAGTAAACGTTGAAGATTATTCGTACAAATGTTTGAGAGATGGTCAGGTAAGAGTAATGGCAAAAAACGTAAAGGCATATACAGTGATAGTAAAATATCTTGATGATAAAAAAATAAATTTTCACACCTATCAACTGAAGCAGGAAAAAGCTTATAAAGTATTTGTTAAGAATCTTCATTTCTCAACACCAATCTCTGCGATAAAAAATTAAATACAAAGCTATGGCCATCAAGTAAGAAACATTATGAATATTAAAAGCAGAGTATCTAAACAACCAATGTCAATGTTTTTTGTTGACTTAGAGCCTAACCAAAACAATAAGAAAATTTATGAAGTTAGACATTTACTCAACGCTATCATTAAAAGTGAACCCCTAATATAAAGAAATGATATCATACAATGCTACAGATGCCAGCAATTTGGTCACTCTAAAGCATATTGCAGAAAAATGTATAATTGTGTAAAGTGTGGATTAAATCATCCTACACTCAAATAAAAAAGTCTGTAAAAGTTACAGAAAAAACTGTAATATTACAGAAAAATTAACTAATATTAGGCCAGCAGACCGATTAGCTAATTTTAGCAAAATGTGTCTGTAATTATTAGTAAAGTCAAAGTTGTGGAAAAAATTTGTAATAGTTACTAAAATTTAGTATAATTTTAGTATATTCATAATGGAAATCAATTTGCTAAAATTAGCAAAATTTCTTACTAAATATTAGTGAAATTCATTTAGAAGCAAAAATTAGTAATTTTACTATATATTAGTAAAATTTCTGTAAATTTAAAATAGAAATAAAATAGTACTTATACTAAATATTAGTATGCATACTGTATTTTATTTCCAAAAAATCTAAAATAAAATCCATAAAAAATGCTTACGAATAGTAAAATTTATTTCTTTTTAGTTATAAAATGAAATGTAATTTTAAATACGATTTAATTATAAGTAAAGTTTTAAAATTTAAATAACTTTTAGATGAATGATACATTGAATGTATGTATATAAAAAGATAAAAAGATTTATTATAAATATATGTACTAAATAATAGGCTTTTGAGATCACACTTTTGATATTCACATTTAAATTAATTTTTGGAGTATTAATATATATAAGTATTTAAAAGAAAGTCACACATTCATTTAATGCAAATTTTCATAAGTATTCACTTTTAAAAGTAGAAAAAAATGCCCACATTTAATCCAAATTAATGTAGGTACATTTTATTATTTATCTATTACGCTCGGTTTCATATTTAAAGTTAACTTGAACTTAACGATATTGAAAGATAAAATGTAAAAAATTGTATACGAAATAACAAATTAAATAACTAATGCTTAACTCAAAAACCTCACCGTATAGGTTTTTGAGTTTACTTTTATTAATCCATAATTTTTTGTTGTTTCGTACACAAATTTCTTGGCATTTTCTTTTGTTTAATAGTGAAGTTAAAGACTTCAGTATGAAACTCAGCTGTAAAGATTATAATTAGAAATTAAGAGTTTCAAAGTTAACAAAAGTAGGCAATTGTTATTTCCTTTAATTAATAAATTGATGCGAAAACAGCGAAAAATAACATGTTTTAAACGACTTAAAATGTGAAATTATCAAATTAACTAACATAGGAGTAAATTTTATAAATTTTTCTCTTCATTTATATTTTTTAGATAAGTTGTCAGGCTAAGGATTGCTGTTGATTACTTGTCTTTAGGAAAATTGATTCCAAAAAATGTGATTGAAGAGCCATACATGTTTACATTCAATCGGATATTTAAAATGAAAAACCACATAAATATGAAAAAGACATGTCAAAGCCCCTAAAATACTTTCTATTTTATAAGTAACAGTGTCAAATTTTACAAAAATATATTTATAAACTGCGTGCTATTAAATCATTGATACCATTACCACGATCGCCGTATTCGCCTCCATGCTTAAAGGATACCGACACTTTATTCTTCCAAGCTTCACGTGGGCTACAAAACTGTAGATAAAAAATAGAAGTTAATTTTTGCTACATATAAATTAATATAAAGACAATAAACTTACTAAAAATGCACACATAAATTCACTAACAGCTTGAACCTACATACCTTTGTACAATATTGGGACAACCATATGTAATTGTAAAATTATGTATCGCTTTTCCATAATTTTATGGTTTTGTCATTTTCCAAAGCCGCCGAAGCAATAATCTCTGTGCAGTATACAACACAGTGTCGGTGTGACCCTGTCATTTCTGGACCACCTCTTTTGATTGTAGATTTCAGTTGTAAACCATATTAACTGCCGGAAACAACCCACAAAAAAATATTACAAACATTTAAAACAAATTTATAGATAAAAAAATTCTTGTCTTTAACTAACATTTCCTCCAGTTACTGAAAAATTTGCAAAAATACAATATTTTTCATTTTTAGTGTAGGTTTTTAAACATTTTCCTTTTGAATAGTCCCATAATTTCAAAGTATTATCCAAAGTAGCCGCCAATATATACTTGCCATCATCTATTAAAGTCTTCAAACACTGACCACTGGCTGTATCCAAATACGACATAAGCCAACATAGCTAGAAGAGACAATTAACGAACCCTCACGATTAAAATGAACGGCCGAGACAGGTCAATTCATAAAATTTCGAAATTATTTCTTTTCCCACTTCTGGTACTCTCATGAACTCGCCAAACATTCCCCATTGGGTGAAAACAGCTGATACTGCCTTGGTATGACCAGCCAAAGTAAACTTTAAAGTATAATTGGGTTTTACGGATAAAGACGATTTATTTGAAGATGAGGATGTTGTTCCGGTCGAAGATGATGTTTGAAAAGTATTAGGACCACTGGGTACTGTGGGCATATGTTGTGGAGCAAGTACCCCAGGATGACCACCATGTACTGGTCCAATATGTACCATTGTTATTGATTTTTACAAGTTATTATTTTAATTCACTTTATTTTTTTAACTATCAAAACACTACCGAATGTTTTTGTTGAAAAACCTCGTGTTTAGAGTTGTGTCGTTCATGAACGAACTAGTACATTTGAACGGTTCAGTTCATTGAACGATATGACATCGTTCACCATTATTCGTTCTTTTCGTTCAATCGTTCATTTCGTTATTTTTTTTTAGTCATAGAAAATTTGTATCCCTTTCTTATTAATTTTATTACAGAATTTAATGTTTTTCTTAATAATTAAAAATTTTTAATAAAATTGTAATTTTCTGACGCTGTTAGTCTATGCACAATAAAATTAATACAAACATCATATCGCTGACACGCAATCGGCTCTTGCAGTGATGCCAGAGATCAAATGTCACTTTTAGTTTTCATTTTAATTTTGTAATAGAAAAACAACAAAAAATTTGGTAAAAAAGAATGGAAAAGTGTTTAGTTTTTTTATTATTTGTCGGTAAATGTTAATGTTTCATAAAATTGTTGTTTTTCGAAAAAAATTTATGATATTTCTTATATGAAATGGTCAAGTGTTCTCCTTTGCAATTGATATCATTTTGACGTTTCTCTGCAATGGTTTTGACATTTCATATCATATAATTTATTGCATTTGAAGACACCGGGTTAGCACGCGTGCAATTTACAGTTGTTTATATTATATATGTTTAAAGGAAAACTGGTCAATATTTTGTTACAATTTATATTTAAGGATTTTTTTCTTAATTGTCTATAAATTTTTATATTCATTTATAAAAATGAATGCAGTTTTCATTATTTGTAATTGTCGCCATAATGCGCAATTACAAAAGCACCTCCCCTTACGACTGCTCTTAATGAACTAAAACAGCAAAAACAGTAACATCGATACACACGATGGAAAATTGAGTTAGGAAACACAAAATATCAAAAAATTTTGATAACACGAATGTCAACACGATACATTAGCGGCCATATAGACTTCCAAGTATGCTGTACAGCATGCTGGCCGGCTGTATGAATTTGACCATGTAATGTCTAATTTGACGGTTTGTCAAGCATGTTGGACGAAAAACAAAATTTTTTGATTTTTCAGCAAGTTTGACAACACGCTTTACCGTATATTGAAAAAAATCATCAAACATTGGAGAATTTTACATTTTTAATAAGTTATTTTGTGACAAGAAAGGGATAACGTTAATAAATAAACTAGGGATGTGCGATTAATCGATTAATCAAACAGTATGATTAATCAGAACTTTGATTAGTCAATTAATTGATTAGTTGAAAATTTGATTAATCAGAATTATGATTAATCGATTAATTTGAATTTTGATTAATCAAAACTTGAATAATTTCAATTAATATTTAAAATAGAAAAATACGGAAATTTTATCCTTGTTTTGTGGCGATACTTTATATAGCTCCAAATAAAGAGAATAACAAAGGTTGTTTGCTCACTGGTCAGACTTGACCAACTCCGTTCCTAAATTTAAAGTCTCTATTTTGAACTGGCGTTAAAAAGCGTCGTCAATGGAGAAAAACAAGATATTATTCAATTATTCATAAATCTGATTAATCAAAATCATGATTAATCAATTAATCATTATTTTGAATGATCGAAATAACTGATTAATCAATTAATCATTATTTTAAATAATCAAAATAACTGATTAATCGATTAATTATGTTTTTGATTAATCAGAATTATTGAATAATCGATTAATTGATTAATCAGAATTTTGATTAATCAGGAAGTTTGATTAATCGGTTAATCGCAAATCCCTAAAATAAACTAAAAAATGCAAAAACAGAAATTCAAAACTGAAATTCCAAGAAAAAAATTAATAAAAATAATTTCGTCATTATCATCCGCTGTGTTGATTTTGTGGTTTTGAAGTAAAGTTTTACAGCATGCTTGTCCGTGTATACCAAAAACCATTTTTTGTTTGTCAAACAAGCTGGACAGCATGCTTGCTCGTATACAGGCCGCTATTGACATGCTGTAAAATGTACCTTCAAAAACACAAAATTAACACAGCGGATGATAATGACGAAATTATTTTTTTTTTTTTGAATTAAATTTTTTTTCTTCTGTTTTCCATTTTTTAGTTTTTTTATTAACGATATCCCTTTCTTGTCACAAAATAACTTATTAAAAATGTAAAATTCCCTAATGTTCGATGATATTTTCCATTACACTGTAAAGCGTGTTTGTCAAACCTGCCGAAAAATCGTTTGACAAGCTGTCAAATTAGACACTACATGATCAAATTCATACAGCCGTCCAGCATGCTGTACAGCATGCTTGATTTTCTACAGGTCGCTCGCTATACACGAAGGGCATTTTGTGACGAATGTTCCTTCGTGTGTAGGCAGCTTTAGAATAGAAAACAATTGTACCATTTACAGTAAAATTCTTTTAAGCTAAACTTGGTTAAAGACGAATTATCGGTTAATACGAACTAATTTGAAAAACGTTTTGGCATCAATTTTCGTATAAAAAAGATCATCTGCTTTATGAAACGCTTCGTCATATTTATTGCCGATGATTGATTTATGAAGCAGTTTCATCAATATGATAACTCTTTTTTTCACCGAGTGTACGAATATGGATGATAAAAATACATATTGAAAAAATTGCAAACTAATTTGTATTTATAGCAAAGAAATATTCGAAAAAAGCAAAAAAAAACGTGGAAATATAAACATTAAAAAACAACAAAAAAATTTAGAGAACAAATCTATTTTTATTATAAATGGAAAAAAAACTCTTAAAAACAACTTGGTTTTCTGGTAATCATATTGCAACAAAAATTTCTATCAGGTTGTGTATATTTTCAAAAAAAAAAAAAAAAATTTAAACTTCCAAAATAAAAAGGAATAGTAATTTTTTTTTGCTAATTTTAGCTAATCGGGTTTCAAAATTTAGTAAAATTAAATTTGTAGATTTAGCAACTCAAATTAGTAAAAAATTCTGTAATTTGTAAAATGAGAATACCAAATTATTTTACTAAAAAACAACTTTATACTAAAAATTAGTATAATACTAGTATAATAAAATTGGAAACCGTTTTACTAATTTTTATACTAACTTTTTTTTTTTAGTGTACCAATAATTGTCCAAAACCGGAAAATACACCACCACAGTGTGTCAATTGCTTGCAACATCATACTGCAAATTATAAGGGCTGTAGAATTTATAGAGAACTTTTAAAGAAAAAGTATATGCGTCGCAGACATAATATAAATTTAACTGAAACAACTAACCCGTTTAATTCAAATAGCTTCCCAAAATTCAATAATAATAATGCAACCAACAATTCCTTTGACGGAAATCAATTCTCTTATGCCCAAATTGCTAGAAACAGCAACGGTAATAATAATTAGGAACTCAATATATTAAAAAGTTTTGAAATATTTATGGAAAAGCAAAACGAATTAACAAACAAACTGTTAAGTATGATGCAACTCATTATGACAAAATTATGCATTTAAACTTACGTTTAGCAATATGTAACGCTAATGGCATTTCCAATCATTTAAACGAAACGGAAATTTTTCTTAAAACAAATTTTATAGATATTTTTTTAATTTCTGAGACACATTTTACTAACAAAAGTTTTTTTAAAATCAACGGTTATGATCTAATACATACAAACCATACTGACAACAAGGCTCATGCAGGCTCTGGTATATTGATTAAATCCACAATAAACTATGAGATAATAAATGGAGTTCAAGAACCATATCTCCAGGCTACATGTATTAAACTCAAATGTGCTGATGGCGATTTTGTGATATCGTTTCCACCACGGCATAATGTTAAATGTCATCAATATGAAGAATTTTTTAACACTCTAGGCAGGCGATTTCTTGTTGGAGGTGACTACAACGCTAAGCACCTAGAGTTTCGAATCCTAAAGGAACAGAACTCCTAAAGTGTCTAACAAATAAAAACTATTCAAGCTTATCTACCGGAACACCAACATACTGACCAAGTGACCCACGAAAAATTCCTGATCTATTAGATTTTGTCTACTTTGGTATACCTGCTCATTACTTAGAAATAAAAGATTGTACTGAATTAAGTTCAGATCACTCTCCCGTTTTAGTAAATTTGAACATCTCAGTTACCTCGAAAAATCCTCAGTATAATATTTTATCACCAAACACAAATATCTCTCTGTTTCAACAATACCTCGATAATAAAGTTAGACTTAATATCAGTTTAAAAACAGAAATCGAGCTTGATGAGGCAGTTGAACATTTTACAAATGAAATACATAAAGCCGCATATATTTCAACACCAGTACTTGAAGAAATACATCAGCAACATTACCCCAACTGTAACATTTCTCTTGAAACTCGACAACTCCTTAGAGAAAAAAGAAGATTACGCAAAAGATGGCAAATAAGTAGAAGTTCATATGACAAACGTTTATTTAATAAAACTTAAATCGTTATTATACGAACAAAAAAATAAAAAAACCTCTGAATTTCTTGAGGAAATAAACAACTCAAAATATGACGAGCACCTTTTGTGGAAAGCTACAAAATTCTTGAAAAGACCAACAAAAAGAAATTTTTTAATAAAAAAAAACCTGATGGGTCATGGTGTAGGACTGATAAAGACACCGCAGAGACATTTGCTCTTCATTTAAAAAATACGTTCACACCATTCTCTTTCAATACAGAAGCACAACAAGAAGAAATAGATGAATTTTTGAATAGCCCTTTACAAATGGATTTACCGGTAAAATTTTTTACACCAAATGAAGTTAAAAACGAAATCAAGATGTTAAATAAGAAGAAATGCCTGGATACGACCTAATAAATGCTGATGTTGTCAGTAAACTACTCACAAATGTGTCGTATTTTTAACTCTAGTCTACAATTCAATTATAAGACTTAACCACTTTCCATCTCAGTGGAAATGTGCGGAAATAATAATGATTCAGAAACCAAATAAACCACAACATTTGGTAACTTCATTCAGGCCAATAAGTCTCCTCGTAATTTTTTCCAAAATATTTGAAAAAATATTTCTGCGAAGGCTATTACCAATTTTAGATAATAAAAATGTCGTCCCAGAGCACCAATTTGGATTTAGACATAAGCATGGGACCCCAGAACAGATTCATCGAATTGTCAATGTCATAACCGAGGCTCTAGAGGAGAAAAAATATTGTTCTGCTGCTTTTCTCGATATTCAGCAAGCTTTTGATAGAGTTTGGCACTTGGGTCTATTTTATAAGATGAAAAAGCTTTCGCCCGCACCTTTTTATCTGTTTTTGAGAAAATATTTATCTAATAGACGTTTTTATGTTAAAGTCAACGAAAACAGATCAGAATTGTATGAAATTAATGCTAGAATTCCACAGGGTAGTGTATTAGGTCCCATTTTATATACGATATACACAGCAGATATGCCTACAAGGCACAATGTATTGGTGGCTACATATGCCGATGATACAGCAATTATCGCTTCAAGTAAATCTCCTGCTGAGGCACCTCTACTTGTACAATCTGAACTCGACGATATTGACCATTGGCTTAAGAAATGGAGCATTAAGGTAAATTTCGAGAAATCCATTCACACAACTTTTGTTCTCAGAACTGGTGATTGTCCCGATGTAACCATAAATCGTAACGTAATCCCAAAACAACAAACTGTAAAATATCTAGGAATGGTTCTTGATAGACGACTTACTTGGAAGGCTCATATCAAGAGCAAACAGGAACAATTAAAAATAAAAACAAAACGGCTTTACTGGCTTATAGGGCCAAAATCTAAATTAAACTTAACAAATTACGAATCTACAAAACAATTCTGAAACCTGTTTGGACGTATGGTATCCAGCTATGGGGTACTGCTAGCAACTCAAATATTGAAATTCTTGAAAGATACCAATCAAAAACGTTAAGACTAATTATCGATGCACCGTGGTACGTAAGAAATGCTGTTATTAAACAAGATCTATCAATTTTGTCTGTACGAGATGAAGCTAGAAACATAAGTAAAAGGTATCTGCAGAGGCTAAGTGACCATGTCAATCCTGTGGCAATATCTTTGCTAGACAGTACGAATGAAACCAGAAGACTTAAACGAAATCATATTTTAGATCTCCCTTTTCGTAGCTAAAATTCAATTATAATTTATATATATTTCATTTAAGAAAGTAATTTGTCTCACATGTATGAATTAATTAATTTCATTCTTATGTTATGTATCTCATTGGAGTTACATTACCGCTGTGATGTATAGTATTAAATTTAACTAATTTGCTTATTGTCCTCGGACAGATTGTAAATAAAGAATAAATTTATAAAAAAAAAAAAAAAACAGGGCTATGAACCAAAAAGCTTCAACAAAGTTCGCCAACTCACCGTCAGATGGCGCGCAACAACTGTTCTAAAAATTCAACATCTCGCGCAATTACAGTGTTGCCATATTTGAAGCCCTTCATCTTTCACCACATTTCATTTCTTCTCTATCCCCTTTCCAAAGGAAGCAAAACGTTAAATAATAGGAAGAATTTCCTGAGAGTTGCTTCTCTTAAAAAAAAAAAATGTGGAATTGTTTTAAGTAATGCCAAACAGCATGCTGCAGGAGGCGATAGAATTCCATTTTGGGCTCGTTATTGAACTCTATTGATTTCTTCAGCTTAGTTAAAGATACCTTTTTAATCTCTTAAAATCATATCATTCTTGAGCTTTAAAGTGCAAACAAATACTGAGATCTCCCACTTGGTAATGGAGAGATTGAAATATTTACATTTTAATACTTTGTATACATATTCTCAAAAGTAGGAACAGTTACTTTTACGATAGTTTTATTTCAATAATTTGTAATTATGCTAATGCTCCCAGAAAATAGATCCGGTACTGGCAATCCAACTTTTTGCCAATCGAATAGTTCAGTTCCATCAATTTAATTTATTTAATTAATTTGCGACTATAGAATTATTCTGGCTACAACGGAAATTCCGTTGTCACTGTGAAATTAATCCTATCTCAATTGGTTTCTTCTGTCACTACTGAAAAACACGGCTACCACAACCGAACGATTCGATTGGCTACAAATGCGGTTGTCAGCACCGAATCTCTCTGTGTAGTTTTTTGCTATTTTTGTTATAACTAAATGAATGTATTGTGTATTTTGTTAATTAAAAAAATAAAAGTAAACAATATTTAATAAAAAATAACCTAGGATTTAAAAAATCTAATTGAAAAAGATTCAAAAAGAATTGGGACGGCATATCGTGGCATATATTGGATCAAATCTGATCTCAATGGATCCTATCATATATGGGACAAATTTCAGATCTGATTGTATCTAATTGTATCAGATTAGATCAGATCTGATACAAACTAATCCAAGAAGATCCATCCATTTCTAGGATCACACTAGATCTAGTTATATATGGTTCCAGATCTAATTATATCTGATACCATATCAATTTTATACACGGGCCGCCAAATCTTTAAGACCGTTTAATGTATCTCAGTAATTTAAAAGTATACGACTGGTCCTTTTGTCCTTACTTGATAATGATTTTCTCGAAAAATATATTGAATTCGGAACTGCACTTTAAATGCGACTGCAGTTTTGGAAACAAAATTGGAGGATATAAAAAATGGTTTTCTAAAAAATTGTTTTTAAATAAGGATAAAAGTACTATTCATATACCATTCAAATTACTGCGATACAATAAGAAGTTTTAAAGATATTGGGCTTCTAAGTTATGCAAATTATATAGCATTTTTAAAAATTAAGCATTTTATATTGAAAATTAAAATGCGCAGTCCATTAAATTTAGTTTGTAGCAAAGGTTTAAGTTAAGGTTTTCAACTAAATTGATATACAAAGAATAAAAGGGGAAAACAGATTGAAAAATGCACTCAAAAGTACTTAGCAAGTACCATAGTACTTGTTAAGTATCCGTAGTACTTAACAAGTACCATAGTACTTAACAAGTACCAAAGGTACTTATCAAGTACTGTTGTTTTATATATTTGTTTGTTACTATAAAACACTTTGTAGTTTTTGGAACACTTTGTTTTGTAACTAAACTTCTAGTTTGTTTTTGGAAACTTCAAGTTGTTGAAAATTTCTTGAGACGTATTGACGTGCCTAATAAATATAATCTACTCTTTTGTAAATTCTCGTGGTCTTTAATTTCAACTGGCGTAGAATTATAACAGGTTATGGGCCCAGTAAGTGATAAGACAACGGGAATCCAGCAATTTGCTGGAGGAAATTTTTCTAATTGGAAATTTCGAGTGGAGAAACATTTGGCTGCAGGGAGTTGTTTAGAAGCTGTAAAGAAGTCAGCACCAACCGCAGACAAGGAACTCCAAGAATACCTCAAGAAAGATGCTAAAGCGCAGGATTTGATAGTATCATTTATCCATGATGACTATCTTGGTTTTGTTCAAGAAAAAGAGTCTGCGAAAGAAATGTGGGATACATTGGTATCTTGTTTTGAACGTAAGTCAACCCAAAATCAGACGTTAGTTCGAAAAGAACTCGCATGTTTAAAATTTCGAGAAGGTGAAGATTTGAGAGATCACATATTAAAATTTGAATCACTGATACGTGATTTGAAAGGTGCTGGTGCTAAACCTGAGGACGCAGATATGGTTTCACAGTTATTTTTGACTCTTCCGGAATCTTACGATGCAGTAGTGACAGCCATTGAAAGTTTATCTAGTAGTGATATAACTTTGGATACCGTAAAGGTTCGTTTGTTAGCGGAAGAAGCTAAAAAGAAACATCGTCAAGAACAAGAATGTGATCAAAATGTGACAGCTTTCATATCAAAGAAGAAAAATGTAAAATTTAATGGTAAATGTCACAACTGTGGTCGTTTTGGTCACATGAAGAAAGATTGTCGATCAAAAGATGAATTTGAAACGGAAAAAGAAGCAATAAGTTTTATGGCTCACGGTAACGATCTGCCAAAACAAACTGATAATGCTAAAGTTGTTTTATTTATGCTCGACTCAGGTGCATCTGACCATTTTGTAAAAGATAAAAACATATTTTCAGTTCTTAAGACACTTAATGAACCGCGTATTATAATGATTGCAAATGGTAAATCTGTTGTGGCAAAACATATTGGAGAAATAAATGCTATAAGTGACACTGGAACTAAATTACATTTAAAGGGTGTTCTGTATAGTCCGGATTTTCACAATAATTTAATGTCGGTAAACAAAATAGTAGATGCTGGTATGCAAGTAAGTTTTAATAACAGTTGTGCCGTAGTTATTAAGAGAGATCTTAAGATTGCTAAGGCTAATCGGGTTGGTGATTTGTTTGAGTTAAAATTGAATATTCAGAAGTCTGTATGTCACTTTACTCAAGCGCTTAATAAAACTGTAGTCAGTGATGGTCAATTTGACAAATTATCTAAAAATAATGCTGGGGTTATCCCAGTTACTAAATGAAACGAGCAACGGGAGGAAATATATGAATGCTGTGTCGCTTCTCAAGCTAAAAATCTTATAGAAAATTTTAACGGATTGGAAGAATTTTTTAAATGTTTTATACCTGAAGTAAATGCATTGAAAATGTCTGATAATGTACATAAAGTTATTGCAAATATCGAGAAAAGAAGTTCTAAAGATCCAATCGAGAAACAAAATGATGAAGAAGTTAGTATTGATCAAAATAAAAATATTGCTGATGAAGCACCATCTAACTACAATATGTGTGTTCTAGATAGTGAAGGAGTTGTAACTCATTTATATGGATTGAAGAGGAAATATAAATATTGGAATGTAAAATTTAAAGAAAAATTATCTACGAAGACGACTATAAAATAAGTATTGTTTTTAAATAGTGTTTTAGTTGCAATTAGATGTTTGTATATGAAAATATCTAATTGAGAGGGAGTGTTGTTTTATATATTTGTTTGTTACTGTAAAACACTTTGTAGTTTAAACTTCTAGTTTGTTTTTGGAAACTTCAAGTTGTTGAAAATTTCTTGAGACGTATTGACGTGCCTAATAAATATAATCTACTCTTTTGTAAATTCTCGTGGTCTTTAATTTCAACTGGCGTAGAATTATAACAAGTACCATAGTACTTAGCAAGTACCAAAAGTACTTAGCAAGTACCATAGTACTTATCAAGTACCAAAGGTGCTTAGCAAGTACCATAGTACTTGGCAAATACCAAAAGTACTTAGCAAGTAGCATAGGACTTGGCAAGTACCAGAAGTACTTAGCAAGTACCATAGAACTTAGCAAGTATCTGTAGTACTTAGCAAGTACCATCCCAGCAAAAATAAATGGAATGACATCAAAATGAATCACTTCCTTCATTACATCACAAAGAATTACTGCCTTAGGAATGGGTTTTAAACAACATCTAATGCTGCAATAAATAGATGCTAGTTAGAAGTTCTTTTTCATGGGTGATAAGAAGTTAATATTTTGTATGGGGGTTGCATAGGAACGTGCTGGCACAGAAATCAGAGGGTTGCGGTTTCGAATCCCACCATGTGGAAAACAATTTTTTGTAACTTTTTTTACACAATTAATAATTTTTTATAGTTTTCACTGTAAAATTTTTATTTTTATCTATTTTGGTACACTCAAAAATTAATTTTTGAAACGATTTAAAAATTTTTTTTTTAATTTTCTATTAATTTTTAATAAAATTTTATGGAAATATAAAAGTTCTAAATAAATATGTAATTCTTCAAATATTTTTTGTTAAAATACGAAAAAGGTAGATATTAAAATTTTGTGTGTATTTAAAAAATTGTAATTTAAAAATCCATTCTGATCAAATTTTAACTAAATGTATTTAGAAACTAAAAATAATAGAAAAAGAAAAATCCTGTAAACATTTTAGTTGGAACTAGTAAAAATAAGTTAAAAATTACATTGCAGAAAAAACTATTTTTTATCTACTAATATGCTGCAAAATTTTTTACGGATTTTATCAAGGTAATTCGTATTAAAAGTAACCAAAATTTTGTAAATTTAACAGTTTTATTTTTCCTTCTTATCTTACTAGTATTTAGCAATATCAGCAGTTTTTTTGCAAGGTCATTTTTAATTGCATAATTTTTAGTAGCTTTTTCTCCTATTTTTACAGCTTTATTTCTTTCTATGAATGTATTATTTTTATAAAAAAAAACACTTAAAAAAAACAACTTTATATATTTTCGAATATATTATATCAAAGAGTATACATAATAAAGAGATTGGGGACTCTCTATAACTGAGAAAGCATTTGTTCTATTATGTGCCTTGGAACAGGAACATACTCAAACCAATATCACCCAGCAAACATGGCAATACGAAGAAGATTCTCCGAACATATCGCCAGGAAGAAAACATTTATTGCCGGCAATATCAATTTCGTATTCCGGAAGTTTCCTCCGTCGGAAACAACTGTTACACTAAAACAATACTTCCAGGCAATATGAAAGCAATAACTCATATGGAAGATAAAAGGGATATCGTTAAATAAACTCCCAGTACAATAAAAAACGATTTAATTTTTTCATTATTAAATTTAAGCCTGAAAAACAATATCTGCATACATAATCCATTGACCAACTTATAAATTATCTTGAATTCATCTTAACCGATTTTTCCCGCGCAATTAATCTTAACTTTTCACGAGTTTATTTCCTATATATCTTTTGATTGTTTTTGTACGAATTTAGTTTTAATTTTTTCCAAATTGGTAAAAGATTTCAAACAAAAAATGCTTTATCTTCCAAATGATACAAAGGTGATATTGCCGCAATATTGTCATAAAAAGTAACGACAAAAGATAAAATTTTTGAATTATTTTTTTCCAAATATCGCCGAATTTCTTCCAAGTGATAAAAGGAAGATAATTTCAAAGTAAATACTACTTGATTATTTTCATTCAAATGAAGATATCGCTTTAATATCTTCTTGGAAGGTATCTTTTAAATGTTTGCAGGGTCATTATGTGCGCTCTTTGTATGACTCAAAACATCGATTGTAACCAGGGATGGAAAATAATAATTTAGTTATAAAAATCAAGAATGGAACTATACTATGGGATTATACTATTCCAACAGTATTATAGCCCTAGATTATGAATTTTAAAAAAACCATACCTAAAAAATTGCAAAATAATATCGGAATGCGAAAAAAGGCTTTGGGGTTCAAAAAATTAATTAAAAGATTTACATTCTGCAAACGATGCTAAAATTTTCTTTTTTTGCAACTAACCACCAAACTTTGTTTTATGAAATGGGCATTATACTCCGTAGATTATAAATTTAAAAAACCGCACTTAAAAAATTGCAAAATAATAGAGGAACGCGAAAAAAGACTTTGTGGTAGAAAAAAATAATTAAAAAACTCAATCAGCGATTAACAATCTGCAAATGAATACAATGACGCAAACATTTTCCTTTTTGCAAATATTTTTTTCGCGATTTATTTTTTTTTTTTTTTTTTGCAAACTAAGCACCAAACTTCTGTGTATAAAAATGGTACTATAGACCCTAGATTGTAAATTTAAAAAAACCACACTTAAAAAATTGCAAAATAATCGCAGAAAGCGAAAAAAGGCTTTATGGTACAAAAAATTAATTAAAAACTTAATCAGCGATTTACATTCTGCAAACAAATATATTGATGAAAAAATTTATCCTTTTTGCAAATTTTATTTTTCGCGATTTTTTTTTTTGCAACTAGCCACCAAACTTTGTTGTATGAAATATGTATTATAGTCCCTAGATTATAAATTGAAAAAAAAATTGCAAACGAAAAGCGGAACGCGAAAAAAGACTTTGTGGTACAAAAAATTAATTAGGAAACATAATCAGCGATTTAGATTCTGCAATCAAATATATTGATGCAAAAATTTTCCTTTTTGCAAATTTTATTTTTCGCGATTTTTTTTGCAACTAGCCAGCAAACTTTGTTGTCTGAAATGTGTATTTTAGCCCCTAGATTATAAATTAAAAAAAAAGCACGTAAAGAATTGCAAAATAATAGCGGAATTTGAAAAAAGACTTTATGGTACAAAAATTTAATCCCTAGGTTATATATTTAAAAAAACCGCACTTAAAAATTGCAAAATAACGGCGGAATTCGAAAAAGGCTTTATGGTACAGAAAATGAATTAAAAGAGGTAATCAGCGATCGACATTCTGCAAGCGAATATATTGTTGCAAAAATTTCGGTTTTTGCAAATGTTTTTTTTTCACAATTTGTGCTAATATTTCCTAATATATAAATATTTAATTTTTATGTTTTTTAACGAGCCAAACAGGAAGCTATTTTTTAGTTACTTACATTTTTAAATATGTAAGAGCGATCTAACATTTTTTGGTATAAGAGCCCGATTAAGTAAGCCTTTTCCATCCCTGATTAACCACTCGGAGTTCGTTCCTGTTCCAAGCCGCCTAATATTTTTTCAAATAAAAAATATTGAGAGAGTTGCAAGGCCATTGGTTGCAGAGCCATTGAGTTTATAGGCAAATGTAAACTCCGTAACCAGTAGGGATGCCAATCGGGATTGGTTTTTTAAAATCCCGGGATTCGGGATTTCAAAATTAAAAAACGGGATCCCGGGACGGATTGGGATTTTTTCGGGATTTCGTGATTTTTGGTAATTTTTTATTTAAACAAATGTGCAAAAACTTCAAATTTATGTAAAAAAAATAAAGGGTCATATGCATAAACACTTTTAAAATTTATAAGTGACTTATAAAACAAATTTTTCATACAAATTTCATTTTATAAACATTTTATAAGGTTCTTCAAATTATTTTGCATGAGCACTGTAAAATATAAATATTTTATACGTTTTTTTACATACTCCTGTTTATTTCTTAAGAACGAAAGAATTTAAAAAACTCAAGAATTAAGAATTGAACTCCGTCGATATGTTGTGTGCTATTTTTGTTTATAATAATTTTATATTCACTATTATTATATCATTTAAATTTAAAATTGTCAATTCAATTTTAGAATTTTTAATTAGTTTCAGAATTTCCACATATAGTGCAGAAATTCAAATGAAAAATTCTGAAATACAACTTTTTATTCTGAATTTTAATCGATAATTTCCGAAATATAATAAAAACTACTGCACAATATAGGTTTATAAAAATTATATTTAACAAAAACGGTTTAAAAATGTCAGCAGGGTTACAATTTTGGAAAAATTACCACATATTTTTGCAATTGTAAAAATCCCGGGATTGGAGCTTAAGAATCCCGGGATTCGGGACTCATTTTTACTGAATAATCCCGGGATTTCGGGACTCGGGATTTCGGGATTGGCATCCCTAGTAACCAGTAACTTATAAGGTTTTTCAACTTTAATAGCTTATATTTTAATAACCAATGAAGCTAAACACTAACTGTAAGAATTTTTATGAATAAAAAAAAAGACGGTTTTATTAAAAATTAATACATTTTACAAACTTTTTCGTATATCTTTGCTAACACGAGTTCAACTCTGTAACGATTTTTCGTCATAATTTTTGACCAAAATGCATTCACCAGAATTTTGGAGTTATCTGTTAATTATATTGTAAAAAGTACACCCAGAAAACAGATTCGTTGTTCTAACCGAATTTGTTGCCAATCGAATTGTGGCGGTTATGACAACTATCTTTAAATTTAATGCAGAATCTATTGGCATAATTGAAATACACGGTTCTCAAAACTTATATATTCAGTTGTAATCACTATATTTAATTTTTATACACAAAATATTATTAAAACAGTAGTTATATATAAAATCTAATCATAGGAGGACTTTTTGTATAAAATAACTTTAGGTTCTGGGGTACGAGTAGCTTTTGCATGAGAAAGCTGATATTCCAAAAACATTTGCCCAAATAAAAAACTTCAGATTCAGGCGACTTCGTCTTATGATGAATAGGGAAAGTTCCTATGAATCTAAAGTTTTTTCGTGGGCAGAATTTATGTTTATCGTTCTCACAAAAAATGCTTATTGGAATCAAAGGGTTTTCAGGCAAAAATCCTTAAGAAAACCGCAACAGTTTAAGTTTATACCTTGAGATATTTGCTTTAGAACTTGACAAGCTGGAGAGTGGGCATTTTCGGGCTCATGTGATCCATTTCCAACTGTGAAATTATATTTCAATTAAGTAGTATATTTCTTGTCTTACGTGCGTTTATTGGTTTTCATCTATAAAAAAATATTGTTGTAGATAATGCAAGACATATAAAAATTTCGTTATTTATGAAATAACTTACACGTAAAATAAACTCCGCTCCCGTTTTTTTAATTTTTTCCTTTTTAAAATATTTATTTTGTTATTAGTTCGAAAAAATTATGTTTTCTACATATTTTGAATGAAACACTGAAACATGGTTGTTACTATGCATTTTTAGTTTTTATCACTTATTAAAATTTTTATTGCGGTCAGATCTACCGATAATCTCTATAACTAAATTTTTTTTTCAATAATGGTTGAGTTTACCAGCAATTGAGAATTATGACATTAATTTGGTTATAGTAAAACATCAACAATTATAAGAACATTTTAATGGTCTAATTTAAGAAAATTTAGTAATTTGGATTATATTTGTGATTTTGCAGCTAAGTTTTCAAAGTTATAACCGATTTCCAACCAAACAATTTTCTGTGTGTATAATGTTATTTATACTCAAATGATCGTTGTACTGTATATAATCAGCTAGTATAACAGACTTGAAGTTTTTCTGCAGCATGTAACATTCTCGAGACGAAAAAGGATATCTTTAAAAAATATTTTAAATTAATGATAAACAGAGGTGATTCAACTAATATTTATGCGTCAAAAGATGATTCAACTAATAATTTTGCGTCAAATCAAAAAAAGTTATCAGTTTTTTGCCCTAAACTTCTGGAACGAAAAACGATTGATTTTGCATTTCATTGGTTTGGAATCGATATTTCGAGCCATTACTGACATTAGTTTGACAAATTAAATTTGTTTCACACAATTTAAGAATTTTTTGATCGCGAAATATTATGTTTTTAATATATTATTTTGTAACTTCGCAACCGCTGATTGGATTTTAGAAAATTTAATATTTTTGAAAAGCATTTAATACGACGAAAAATACAAAAAATTTTCGCGGAATGAATTGTGTTTTTATTCGCGAAACCGCCAGTTTGATAAACACAAATTGTAGATTATTGGAAAGCATGTTGAAAACCCAAATACGAAAAACTAATAAATTGAAGAAAATTCGTACGCAATTTTTTTTGTTATATATTTTGCTTGTGGAAATGTAAACTCCGTTACCACAAAAAAAAATTAAAATTGTGCATAAAAAGTTATTGCGACAACTTGTAGAAGAGATTTTTTGCAATTAGGTTTATAATGACTAAACTTACTGATTCCATTAAGAAAAAACCGAAATATTAACACTTTTTGCTTCTCACAAATTTGGCCCAAAAACTTATCATATTTTTTGATTTCACCCATATCCAATTTGATCGGGACAAAACTCGGATATAAATTGATCATTTGATATAACTTTGTATCCTTGTAAATATAATTATATCCGATTTGAAACAATTTAATATAACCATTTTTCGGATGAAATTATATCCAGTTACATATTGCAAATATATCCATCCATTCATACATAATTTTATATAAACTTTTTTACTGGGGTTATATAAATTAATTTAAAAAACGAGTAAAAAAGTTAAAGTCCGGCATGACGACTATATACCTACAACAGTCTGGTTAAAATCCAACTAATGTTTGGATCTGAAATTCGATTGGTTAATACACTCAAAATAGTTTGTAGTTTAAAATTAATTAAAAATGTGATTTGAAATAAATGAAAAATCACTTGAAAACCGGTCTACTTATTTTTCATTTAAATCAAAATAACTTTTACGGTGGGTCTCATAAAAGTAGGTTTAACTTTAACTTAACTAAAAACAAAATAAAATGTCAAAAAAATGTACACAAAACAACAACAAATTTTTGGGTTAACTATTAACCTAAGTTTAAACCTATAGTATGAGACCCACCGTTAATTTATTTTTAAATGTTAATAAACTTACAACAAAATGCTTACGGTGGGTCTCATACTGCAGGTGACCCTATATGGGCGCTAGGTCTAAGCATGGACCTTTTTTTTAACAAAAATCTGAGTCGATCGGTATACTAAAAGGTGGGTCTAGGTCCAATATTTTTTGGTGTTACAAACATCAGTATAAGTTTGTACCTGTACACCACTACACGTAGTACAGGGTACACCCTGTACACGTAGTGGTGTACACGTAGTGGTGTAGGGTATAAAAACGTATCTGTAATCAATTCAATGTGTTAAAATAATAGCTGTATTTGTGCGGCAAGCTATCAACGTTGGCTTATGTCATTCCCATACAAATTTGACATTACCCGAGTAAAAAAGTGTATATAAAATTATATGTGAATGGATATATTTGCAATATGTAACTGGATATAATTTCATCCGAAAAATGGTTATATTAAATTGTATCATATTGGATATAATTGTATTTACAAGGATACAAAGTTATATCAAATGATAAACTTATATCCGAATTTTGTCCCGATCAAATTGGATATAAGTTAATACAATACGATATGATTAAATTTAAATGATAAAAAAAACTTTGAATTGGAGGGCAGCAGGATTTCGGGTCCTACACACTCAGGGGTGTGATGAAAATCGAAAACGAACAGTTTTTCAATCTAGAATAATTTGTTTCGCGAAAATCAAATTGGCTTCAAATTATTATTTATCGTTTTATTTGACGCCGGACATGTAAATTAGGAAATAAAATATAATTGCTATTGTACAGATCCTAAAATATTTACCATTGAAAATCAGATCGTTTTCGATATTCATCACATGCCTGACTGTCAGCCGAGGGCTACTATTGATAATGAGTAACTATTAAAGACGTTAATGTATAAATCTGTTATTCTTTAAAGACTAGATAATTTTTTATCAAATATGGGAATTTTCTTTGGACTTAGAAATTTTTTTTAAATATGTTAAGCTTTTTTATTTTAAATAAAATTTTAATGGTTAGCCCGGCAATGCACTTCTTTTTTGTTGGAGGCTCATAGTTCCCGATTTATGGAGCTGAAAATGATCTACAACAATATTCAATGGCTTATTTCATATTTCTGCACTCAAAACTTATCGGACAAGAACAAAATATATATATCGTTGGGAAGGTACTTGAAATACCTTTTCAATGATATGCAACATGCCTAGACTTATTAACCCATTACGAGCCGGGCCATGATTTTAAATGTTAATTTTTTTAAATTGGATTTTTTAAATTAAAAAAAACTTTTAGAAGTAAAAAAGTTCAGAAAATATTAATTTAATGAAAAAATTGAGTAAAGCATATAAAAAATTGTTTTTGATCAAATATTACATTAATCTCGAATATATTAGTTAATCTCGAACTTGGGTCTGATATTAACTAATATATCGTCGGCTTGCCTGCAAGAAGTGCTATGTTTTTGGTTTTAACAGGTTTTCAGGAGAGCGAAAAAACTGATTTATATTATCCTTTTAAGATATTTTATTGACATCATATGCCCTAATGATTCACGACCTTATTTATTACAATCATTATTAAGGCATATGATGTCAATGAAATATATTAAAAGGATAATATAAACCAGTTTTTTCGCCCTCCTGAAAACCGACGATATTGTTATATATAAAAAATAAAATTAAAAATATTTTTGTATCTATTTATACATACAATTTTGAACGGTTTTATCAATAATATATTCCTATATATACAATTTTCAATAAAGCAAATACTGATATATGATTTAATATGATTACATATGAGAAAATTTCTAAAAAAATTTCGAATATATCACCATATAAAACATATAAGGTCGCATACAATATTTTATATTATCATATATTTTAATATTAAAAAATATATGTTATATATACTCTTTTTTACTCGGGTAGTAACTTTGAGAGTTAACACTAAACGTTGGCTAATGTCAAATTTATATGGGAATGACATAAGCCAACATTGATAGCTTGCCGCACAAACACAGCTAATATAGAAAATATTTTTCTCTTTGGGCTTTATAAAGTCAACAATTACACTGTGCACGAAAAGGAGACTTTTTTTTCCTGACAGGTGGGGGACCCAGTGGGTAAAACTAATTCGGGTACGCTGAATCTAGTGGTGCTAGCCCTTTTTCTAGGTTAGCTCTTAAAAAAAAGATATTTCAGTTTTAAAATTATGGTTTCAAGCACCCCTAATTTGTTACCGTTAATTATTAGTTAAGTTGTTTGTTACTCTACCAAGAAGCTTTGTGGTAAAAATAATCAAAATCGGTCTTGCGGTTCAAAAGTTGTATGAATAAAATTAAAAACCTTTATGCAATTTTTTCAAAAAGTTAGATAAATGGCGTTTTTTGGACTCCTTGGACAAAGAATTTTCAAACACAAATATCTTTTTTTAAGAGCTAATCTAGAAAAACGGATAGCACCACTGGATTGAGCGTACTCGAATTAGGTTTTGAGACATTAAGGAATTTTTCAAAAACTGCCATATTAAAAATTTGGCTCAACTTCTGACCTCACTGGAACTTTAAAATGCAAGTTAGATTCGTTAATATGGTCTTAGGACGTGTGCGAACAGGCTAAATTGAAACTAAACTAAAATATTTTCGATAAAAAATATGGTAACACAATTTAGATTACATTCGTTTTGAACTAAATTATTTGAAAGCATATTCTAAGTTCTGTCAAAGTGAAATTTATATTTTGAAAATTATAAAATTAAATATATTTTTGTATATATTCAATTTTGTTTGGATAATTTGCTGATATAATAACATACATTTTTGCAAATATATAATACATTTGCAATATCTTTATGGTATGTATTTTCGGAAAATTAATTTAGTTCAAATTCAGCGACACCGCACACAGCCTTAACTACAACAATCGCAAATGCACTAATTTTGACTTTTACATCTCTAGTGATGCATTACAATTTAAATGCAATTTGGATATGTGTTAAAAATAAAATCATGAATCCGTTTGTGAAATGAAGTTAAAAAAACTTATTGAATATAATAATTTCATATGTTTCAAAATTTTTCCCGTAATTTCTCACAACTTTAAATTCTTAAAATAAGCAGTAATGTTTTAAAAATGCTGGGTTCTAAATTTTGCTTGAACTAAAGTTTTAAATTGTTGCCCTTGTAATTTTAACAAAAATGTTTAAAACAAAAATTTTTTAAATTAATATATATCGACATTGAAAATTAGCCTAAAACACCGTTTTAAAACTTTGCGAAATACTACAATAATTTCAATTAAGCAAAAATATATTTTTAAATTTTTGTAGTCATTTTGACCACAAGAACACTAAGGGTTAATTTTTAAAAATTTGCCTTAAATAAGTGCGTTCCCGTACGTACCCAAAGTTACCGAAATTTACCCAAAAGCGTTCCCGTACTCGAAAATTGTTTAAATGAGAGCGCTAATGAGAGCGCTAATGAGAGTGTTTATTGTTTCTCTTTTTACCAAAATTTACCCAGATTTTTTCTTCGGGTAAACTTTAATAACTGATGTAAATATAAACAAAAAACAATTGTAAAAATAAATTTAAAATTTTAATTAAATAAAGAAATAAGCAAAAGAAACTTGTTTTTTATAAGAATTAATTGAATAAAATCAAAAACAACTTGAAATGAATTTAAAAAATTCTTTAATTTTTAGTTTCTAAGCATTTATTGGTAAAAGAGCAAAACTAAAAAATGTCATCGAAGATATTAGCGAATAACCCATAGAATTTTAAAAGTTCAAATGCTTTAAATTTAGCTCAGAGTTTCGAAAGAATTAATTAAAAAAACAGTTTTAGAAAATGTTTATATGTATATAAATGGGATTTTGAAAATAGTACCAACCAGCTTAAAACTAAGTACTTTTTTGACCCCCATAGTACCAAAAAATATTTTTTATATCCTAATCAGTTCGTATATTCTAATCACGTTGTATGTCCATATAAAATGAACGATCCTTGTAAGCAAATTACAGGTCGCACTTTTAAAAATAATTTGACGAAATTTGGTACATAAGTTTGTAATGTATGAAGGACAAACGCTATTGAAATTGGTTAAAATCGGTCCATGTTTTGACCTACTAATCATAGAGAGGTCCTATCTGATATTAAATGTATTGATATTAATGATATAACCAAACCAAAGCGATTTTAGACGATTTCTTTCAGGGGACCTATATAATTTTATTCGTTAATGAGGTAGTGATAATTCCAGGAAAAAACCCAGGCTCACATTTGGATTAGTTCCTCCCGGCTCTTTTTCACAGTATTCGGAAGGCCGAAAAGTTCGATTAATTACGAATATTTTATTGCTTTTTCGTGTTTTTTTATTCTTTGCTATTTATTTGCTATCGTGACTTGACTGTTAGAATAGTCTAGAAAACTAACGACTCAAGTTAAAAAAAAAACAAAAAATCTGAAAAAATCAATATCGGAGAAATCGATTTTTGAACTTGTTAAACGCGTTTCAATAAAATTATATAATGGACTATGTGGAATGTAATACAATAACTTTGTGCTGATCTTTGATTCAGAATTTTATTTGAATAAAGTCCCTAAAAGTCGTATTCAATTTTGTTCGAAGGCGAAAATTATTTTAAAAGGATTTAATCAATTTAGCTCATTTGAATTATTCAACTATTAAATTATGTGCCACCTCAATTAACGTAATCCTCGACGAACGCAACTTCTTGGTTATCACAACAATTAAAAGTTGCTATTATTAAGGATTTTTTTAAATAAAAAATATGAAATTTTCGAAAAAAAAAATTAAATTCACCTTATTTTTTATATTTTAATAACTTGTTTCATTAATTACGTTTTTTTCAATATTTCAATCTTTTACTTGGGGTTTTCAACACATTTTTATTTAATACTCCGATAGTTGATTTGTTCATTTTAAATGCAGTATTTCGTATGAAAATTAAAAAAAAAAAAAAATATAAAAATTAAAAAAAAAAGAATTAAAATATGAAAATTTGGAAATAGTACTAAATGAGTTATAGGAGTACCATAGTACTTTTGAGGTTCCAATAGTACCATAAAAAGTACTATAGTACCAACTTTATCATCCCTGATGTAGTATACCATTCCGTGCAACCATTCCTAAAGAATTAATTCATTGGCTGCATTCCCAAATCTTTAATACGAATCGGATGAATTTCATTTATCATTCACCTTTGAAATTTTATTCATTCGGTTAGAATTCATTCAAAATAGAATTAATTCCATAAGAATGCTATTACGAAATGAAATTAAAGTTGAAAACACGGGAACTGAGTGAAAATTGAGTTTTGGCACAATAAAGGCCAATTTGGCACATTTTAGTCACAAACTTGGCACAAAACAATATTGTTCAAGTCCCATCACTGTTTCACATTATTCTTTGTAATAAGTTTTTTGGGCAAGAAAGGTGGTTTTTTGGGTTCCCGTACTATTGGGTAATTTTGCCATTTTGTGAGACGATTTTGTGCTTACTCTCACTTTAGCGAACTTTACTTTTACCGAAAAAGTAAAGAAACATATTATTTAATTTGTAAGCAAATAACAGTTCTTTTGTTGTCTTTTTGTAACAAAATTTTGATCCACGCATCTTAATTTGGGGGTTTGACTGACGTAGAATCAGTTCTAGAATTAATTCCATAACTGATTCTAAGGTAACCGGTTCCACTTTGGAGCTATACAAGTGGTTGCTTTTGGGACAATTTCAAACAAAAATCGTCGATGTTAGAATTGACAGTAGAAGAGGTTGTAAAGGAAAAGTAACTTTTCTACAACCGGATCTTTGGAACAGAACATTTTGCTGGGTAATTAACAAAACCATAAAGTGCAATCTTTAAATTTTTTAATTTTGATAAGAATTTTTTCAGAAATTTCAAATTGGAATATTGAGAACCATACGGGCCCTTTTTGGTATTAAATTTAAATAGGTTAACAATGAATGAATTTTTTTACCTGAGTATTTCGGAATTTAAAGAACACAAACCTACTGTTTCAATGATGAATTTTGAAATGGTTTAAAATCTGGCCTCAAAACTCGTTGTACAATGACCTGCAAAACATTAGTGGCCTGGGAGATTTTATATAATTTGGATATTTTCCAACCTACGATCAACTGTAAGATGTTGTATGAGATCGAATTTAATGTAGTTCCAAATTATTTATTATCTGACTTAAAATGCAATGATAAATATCAAAATTTTCATAAAAATGAGAAAACGGCAGTTTTTCTTCTTTAGGCGGATTCTCCAATTTAGGGCGAATGCGTCATGCATTCCCGGTATGCTATCGCCCTAATTTTTCCCTCATACGTTTTTGTGTACATATATTTAAAGGAATATTTCCGTCGAAATTCGCAAGTTGGAAAAATAAGGACATCAATATTATCGAATTAACATTAACCATTTTTTGGTTTGGCCAGTTCAATTGTACGAGGTTTAGGTGTAGCATTAAGAGCAGCTTTCGAAATAGCATATGGATCTTCACGTATGTGATTATTCTCATATTCCTTAGGTTCAGCCAATTCCTTGGTACGTTTAGAAGCTTTCGTTTTAAGCGCATTTGGAGATATTGCAAAGGGATTTTCCTTCAGATCTGAAGGAGATGTCTGGGCTAAACGTCTAGCATTTGGTTGAGCTAAATCATTAGTACGCTTGGATGCTAAAAAATACATATAAATTTTATATAAGTTGAAGGTTTTTGTACAGCGATTTTGTTTTTAGGGATGAGATATAAACCTTTATGTGTTAATACTTCAATCGGTATTTGTATCGGCAGTTCTGCGTACAGCATTGAAGTGTCTCGTTCTATGGGCTTAGCTAAGTTGTTGGTGCGCTCTGAAGGTTTATGACTACGCATTTCGTATGTTAACATCCAATCAGCTTTATCCATTAATTCATACTTTTTCGGTTTTGCCAAATATTTATAACGTCTCATCTGACTAAAAGGCATTCTTTTGTTGGGCTACAATATAAATACAATGGTTAAGGAATAATTTCAGAACTACACTGCGTTGCATAACTATAAATACACTTTCATTTTCAATTTCTGAAGTTGAAAAAAAAACACAACAGGTTAACTTGCATGTATGTAAGTATCAATGAAAACAAATAATATTTAACAAAAAAATAATTTACTTTTTAAAAGGGAGTAGCTAAATTAATTTGTATTTTTAATTTAATTTCATTTTGATTGTAATTCGTCTCCCCAACCAAAGAGGATTTAAATGAAAGAGCTTTCATCCGAAGAAATTATGGTAAATGGTGCTCAATTATTTGTATGGATGCTCGGGTCTGTTAATTTCCGTGAAGAATGAGAGAAACAAAAGAAAAATGAAAAAGTTAATATTTAATTTTTTGCTATTACTGAATAAAACGGTAACAAAAACAACTTTAATAACGAAATAAATAATTAATTTAAATAAATTTTTTTGCTATTAACTTTTATTTTTTTGTTGTAAAAACGATTTTATTATTTGTTTGTTTTCCCGAATTCCTTCATTTTATTTCATTCGCTGTTAAATTTCTTCATATTCTTTGTGTTTTTCCTCTGTTTCTTGCGTAAAATTTTTTGGCTCATAAAGCATTTTCAAAACAAGCTGATGGAAACCTCCTGCCACAACTGTTTTCTAAAAAATGCACTAATTTCTCGTCTAATAATAATATGAACCATTTATTTTGAAAGTGGTATGAGTCCATTTTCAAAAAAAACTGAGTTAAGCATGGAATTAGATAGAACACGTGGGGATCATTTCATATAAAAAATAAAAAATTTAAAAAACTACTGAGATATTGATGAGAGAATTTTTACTAGTTAACGATTTAGAAAAAATGTTTATTTTGAAAGTGGTATGAGTCCTCCCTATTTTTGAAATAGAACAAAAGATAAAAATAATTGATTGGACGAGGTTTTTGGTATTATTTTTTTATGGAAAAGTAAAAGGATACTGTTGGAAGCTATTTTGAGCTCCACATAAAATACAAAAAGTGGATTTATTAAATCCAAAAAAAAAATCTGGATTTAATAAATCCACACTAAAAGCACAAATATATGAAACAGCCTAATAATTTAATGTCAAAAAAAAATACGAATAAAAATTAAAAGAGAAACAAAAAAATTTAAAAACTAACAAATAAAAGGTTTTTATAAAATTTATTTTTATGAAATATGTTTAGAAAAAAAAAAACTACACCTCACCAAATACATATTTTCCATCTTGGACATGGAGAAATAGCTGAAATAGAATTGGAATTTAATTAAATCCAATTAATGAATATTAAATATTGCAATGGAATTTTTCAATTGTGTAAAAATATAAATTGAAGTGATAAAACTGAAAAAGCAAATATAAACGCTGTTTTATATAAAATATAATTAAAAATTAAAAGTTAAAGTAAAAGCCTTCATCATCGAATTCGGTATTAAAAATTAGGGTGAAAGAAGTGTCGGACAGAAAATTTTTTTTAAAATAGGGAGAATCTAACCCCATCTGTTGAGCACTTTTAGAACTACTTTTTGGATTTATTAAATCCAAGTGATTAGTAAAAGCGGCTAATGATAAAATAAGTCATTATCAGTAACTCATTATTATATGTTTTAAAATATTGCAGAAAGTAAGTGGGTGTCATTACTGGTAGTCCAAAAAATAATGATATGTCATTACCGTTTCTACACTGGGTCTGTTTGAAGTTTAGACTTCATATTCGTAATTATCGGCAAAATATTTAAGAGATTTGATGTAATGCCTCCCATTATATTAAATTGGGTATTTTTTTTTTATTTGAAAATTTTACATTTTTGTTCACCTATAGCGGTAATTTGTTCGAAATTTAGGGACCTAAATATGAAAACTTTTTTAAGTTTTTTTGATTGCAAAAACCTCTAAATGTAGTAACGTCTTGCAATTTGAAGCACTCTAATGAATACCCAATCAAAAATCTCACCACACGTCCCTGGCTTGCCCTGTTCAGAAAGCTTCTTTTTAGGCCGCCAGTTTTATTTTCATCATAACCATTCGGTTATGTAACAACTAAATGAGAACGGTTTATTTTTCTTGCAAATTCTCTCGGCAACTTAACCCTCAAACGGTAGACAGAGGCGAATTCGCACCCACGAAAATTTCAACAGGCTGTATTTTTTTCTACAAATACTTCAATGTTCCTGCCCTTTACTTTAAATATTCCAGTGTAGAAAATCATTACCAGATATGTGGTTATGTAACAACATACCTGGTAATGGTAACTAGTTACTTTTATTATTACATTTCTTATTACTTTTGTATGCCGATGTCGCGAAAAATAATCAGTTACACACCAGCATACGAAAAATCAAAAAATATATCGTTACCTATGTGCTTAACAGTATTGAATAAAATAATGATTCTGAAAATAGATTTTCAAAAAAAATAAGTTTTATAAAAAAAAAATATTTTTTTAATGTAAAAATTTTTTTTAATAAAATTTTCTCGTGCGGGAATCGAACCTGGGCCTGCCAGTCTATAGCTGTACCATCTGAGCTATCTCGACATGCAATATTTGATAGATAAAAACATAATTGACTTGCTGCGCACAAGTCAGCTTACTCGCCAGCATACAAAAAATCAAAAAATATGTGGTTACATATATCATTACTAGTATTGAACAAATATTCCCTATAAACAATTTCACTGGAATTCAAGTTGAAAACAAGTCCAATTCTAGCCCTGTTTTCCAGTTTCAAGGCTTAAATAAAACTTTAATTACATTTTATTTCAATAGCATACTCCAGCAAAAGGGAAACAAAAATTCAAGTTTGAACTATTTTTTTTAAATATACAAATCCTAGAATTTGAAATATACTTTACTTCAAGCAAAATTTAAAGCACTTGAATTTTTAAAACATATGTGCTTATTGGGTTGTGTCTAAAAATAGATTTCGCAAAAATTTACAAAAAAATCTAGAACATTACTTTATTTTTTAAATAATGATAAAAATAAGTCATTATTGGTAATACATTTTTTTATTTTGAAATAATGAAAAAAGTTTGTAAGTATTTATTAGTAACTCATTATTATATATTTTAAAATAATGCTGAAAGTAAGTCGGTGTCATTACCGTTTTTACACTGGGATGTCTATACTCCAACAACTTTACCACACAATAAAATTTAAAAAAATATTCACCATACATAAACAGATGTTCGTTCGCCTGAGCAAAGTCGAGCAATTGATGTGAGAAAATTCAATAGGTGCGAAGTCAAGCCTATGTACCGTTTACGAGTATCGAATAAAAAAATTCAAAACAAGCTTTTTATATAGCAACGGTGGGCAAATGCGGCCTTTTGCTGATTTTTGTGTGGCCCTTGTTGAAATTTAAATTTAGTTTTTTTTTTAATAAACTTTTTACTTAATATTTTATTTCGCAATTTTTTTAAGTATTAATGCGGCATGCAGCCTTTTGCTGATTATTATGCGGCCCTTGTTGAAATTTAAATTGAGTTTTTTTTATTAATAAACTTTTTATTTAATATTTTATTTCGCACTTTTTTAAGTTTTTTATTTCGAAAATTCTTAGATAAAAATTAGAGCCAATTTTATAGTCGGAACTAAGATCGATTTGCTTACTTAAAAGATATTTAAAGTAACAATCGATCTTACCCTTATGGCTATATTAATCAGAAAATTGTTACTTAAGTAACAATTTTCTTACTAAAAATCAGAAGTATTTAAGACAAACTTAGTTCTGAATATAAAACTGGCCCTTAATCCTTTACAAAATAAATACAACTTCTTTTACGAAACATGTCTACATTCAGAAATACATGAGAAGCTATCATTTCATAAATATATGTAAAAAACGTAATATTTTACTTTAAAAAAAACTATCACGTTTGTCAAGTTTTATTTTTGTGTTTCATCACATTTATGAAGCTTTTTAAAAATATGATAGAGGTTTTTCTTCCAGTGATACTAATATTCAGTAAAATTTGTAGCTAATTTTAGCAGATAATTTTTAAATTACAGTTTACAACAATTTTATTAAAAAGCGGTTAATAATTTTTTCTACTAATTTTCTTATACTGCAAATCAATTGGCTTGAATTGCTAAAATCAGCAAAATATACCGTACACTCATAAAAAAAGTCCGTACAAATAGGTCAAAATTGTGCTGGCGTAAATACATGTACTAATTCCTGTTATTTTAGCAGAATTTCGACCTATTTGTACGGACTTTTTTAGAGAAAATAACAGAAAAATTAGTTCAATTTAATCAGAACGCGTTTAACAGACTTTTGTACTAACTTTTTTTTATAAGTGTAGGGCGCAAAATAGTTAAATTTTCAGTAATAACATCAACGTTTTCAGTAGCCATTACAGACTTTTTTCTTGAATGGGCGAGTTTTATAGTCAGAACAAATCACGAGTTTAAACTTAAATTTTACTTTAGTGAGAAATTTTGTTTGAAAATTTATTACTCAAGTAAAGGTTTATTGAAATTCGTGCTTAGTGGTGTCTATAATACTGCGCCGCATTGGTCTTAATACTGCCCGGTATTGGTCTGTATGAAAAAGTCGGCGTCTTAATTTATCAAAAGCACTTAAATAAATAAAGAAATTAAATTACTGACTAAAGCCACATTCACAATGATTAAAGTACTCCACTCTGCGAGTGGATTTTGTTCCTTTCTTTTTCGCACTTACATATTTTTTGTATCATGCCATCTCTACTTTAGTACACTGAACTCTGCAGAATGGAGTACTCCATCATTGTGAATGTGGATTAAACTTTTAAGTTTGTAATCATCGTCTAAATTAAGCCTTTAGTTCATAGTGTCCCTTTAAAGGGCGGATTTTTTTTTTGCTCTGCGCAACGAAGTTGTCAAATAAAAATTCTAATCCAGGACGCTATGAATTTTTATATATGTTTTTGCTGGCGGAGTATTATTCAGTCTCTTATAACTAGTTGAGTTTTCAAATTTTCGTTGACCGATCCCGCGACACCGCGGATCAATGCAAAAACTATAAAAAAGTGTTCCAATAATGTTTAATTCTACTTATGTTATGTAATTCAAAAATACCAAAACAGAATTTGAAAAAAGTTGATTTTGCAATGAGTTCTTGTGAAACCAGTTTTGGAATAGATGGATTTAAAAACCGTTTTTGTTTTACAAAAAAAACATTAGTTCCTTCCGCTTTAATTTTACTCAAAGATTTTTAGCTTTCTTTTTTTATTGTATGATGCGGCCCTTTATAATCTATGAAAAACCTCAAGAAGGCCTTTGCGGACAAATCCGTGCCCACCCTTGTTATATAATTTGATATAAAAAAATAAGTAAATTTTTTTTATTATTATCGTTAATAATAGAGAAAATATATGCTGTTAGCTGAAATGCAAAACCGCAAAAGTAACAAATCAAATTATTTTAATATTCTTTGACTAATTATAACTACCCAAACAGAAATTTCCGATAGTAATAAAAATAAAGCACTGGCAAATTACTTATTGCCAATGGTACAATAAATAAAGTGCTGGAAAATCAATGATTTAGAACGCTCTGCCAACGTAAGTATAAAGTTCTTTGCTATTTCTTGATATATAAAATCTACAACCGTAAATATAATAAAACCACTGGCACTGGTTTAGAACGCTTTCCCAACACTAGCAAAAAGTGCTTTGTCAGCACTTAATTTACAACATTTACAACCGTTAAAATTATAATAGCACTTATAATCTTACTTCTAATATTTTTAATGAAAGTAAAAACATTTATTTCAAATTGATACTACACCATGTTCTCTTGTTTTTCAGAAACTATCAATTGTATTTCAGAAATAATCAATTGATTTTCAGTTTTATCAATTGCATTTCTAAAATTATCAATTGTTTTTTAGATTTATAAATGGTACTTCAAAACAATCAATTAATTTTCAGTTATATCAATTGTATTTCAGAAATTATCTATCGACTTACGTAGTTACTAATTGTAATTCAGCAATTATCAATTGGTATTCATGTTTATTAATTGTATTTCACAACTAGAAATAATTAACTTCTTGACGCCCGAATTTTAATGGCTGGATTTGGAGGAATTTCAATACCTACGAACTTCACAAAATATTGGGGAAGTACAAATATTAACAAACGTGGTAAGTAGCTGCTTGAATTTATTTATAGTAACAATACAAATACAGCGATTAGAGATACCGCACCGACTTTTAGGAACGTTATTTGGACAGAGTTCTTGGATATCATTATTAGTTCCAATATCTCTTTTGCCTTCCCTAACTTGCAAGTCTCCAATGAACTACCAATGTCTCACTATCGGCATTTAGTTTTTAATGTTATCAGTAGGAAAACTTCCGATTCCATTAAAAAATCAATGCTAATATTTCTAAAGCGCTCATTCTGATCTTAAGTGCGATTGATTATAAGGTACGTGACATACAATCGAGTTTATTTTCCAAGTTTATCTGCATTTAAAAGACGAAGACAAAGCGGTCCGTTCCGTTCAATAAGGCCAAGTAATCAGGTGACTGTGTCACCTACAGAGCGGCACTTACAGAATACAACTGGGAACTACGTTAACATGGGGAGGCTATTGTGGCTTATACCGGACAGTTCCTACTCTCCCAATGCAATCTGTTGCGATTCAGACAAGCCCAAACCGAACTAGAAGGGATATACGTTTGTCAGGCCCTTTCTTTAATGAGAGCAGAGTGAAGTTGACGATAGTGATAGTCCCAGGTTCGTTCCGATGCTATACCTGCCTATGGCAAAAGAGGATGGACATGATATCCCCACAACTGGTTAGAATATTTAGACCAAGTATTTTATTTGGCCATCTAATAACACCGTGAAGAGAGGTGAAAATGGTCTTTATACCAAGGGCAGGAAAGTCCAAACAGCTGGCCAAACCACATAGTTCAATCACCGTCAGAACGTTTGTCCTTAAGACAATGGGGAAAGTTTTTAACCGCATACTTCTCTCGGATGCAAACGAATAGATGAGTTCAAGTTCACTCATTAACGGGGTATGTCTACAGAGACAGCTGTCCATAATGCTGTTACGGTTCTTTGGTGGATATGTAGGGCGTCTTTGATTAGGGTATATATGTTGAGAAAGGCATCTCTGCATCTCTCCAATTATTTTGAATTGGACTTTGAATGTGCTTAGATCTAGCGTAAATACATTTGACATTTGTTTAATTGCCATTATTAAGGCGATTAATTTATTTGATAGTTGCATGTGGACCGATCGGCAGTGCGTGCCAGGCGAATATCATCGGGGCCATGCATAGACGACCCGATCGCAAAGCTAGAGGACATGAAAACATTTTCGTCAAGTATTTTGACATTATGTTATTTGATAAGCGTGTTTGTTTACTTACTACAAGTTACTACTTTTACTATAGCTGGAAAAAATCAATACAAAAAGTAAACAAAACTTTCCAATTGTAGTAAAAGTAGTAAGAATTTCGAGTAAACGAACACACTGGATAGTTGCATGTAGACTGACCGATCATGGCAGCATGAACAGTAGACCGTACCGCAAAAAAAAGTGCGCCGTACACCCTCCAATATGAAGTATTTTTGCAAGGCAATTTCAAAAAAAGGTTTTTTTGCAGAACTTAAGTGTCGCCTTTTTTAATTTTTCCCTATTTAAAATTTAAAAAGGGGACCCCTACGTTCGGCAAACCAAAAAATAAAATTTTTTTTTTTTAATTGCCTTGCAAAAATTCTTCATATTGCAGGGTGTACGGCGCACTTTTTTTCCTGTAAGGTGGTACGGTCTAATGAAGAGAGGGCTTATGAATGGTTCATTGATGGCTCTAAGCAGGCAAACAAAAACACAGATATGGATGTCTTTGAACACGGGTTCCATCGTGCTCTTCCCATGGGCAAAGATTTAATAAAAAATTAAGATTAAACTCACAATTTTAAGCTGTGATTTTGGAACTTTGTGCTTGGCTAATTTCTTCAGTTTTTTAGTATGTTTGGCCCATTCAGATCGATCCCATTTATGAATTGGTTTTCTAGAAATTAAAAAACGATTTTTTAAAAATAGTTATAAGACAGAAAATTTTTTACGTACATTTCCAATGGTGGCTGAATATTTCCTAAACGACTGTATAAGGAGAGAAGACTTTTGCGTATAAGACGATTGAAATTAATTATGCGTTCCGGTGGAAAAATGTTACGTATTTGTTGTTTAAAAACTAATAAATCTCTGAAAATAGAAAATATTTTTAATTTGCAATTAGGAAGTACATTAGAAAAGAAGATATTCTGATCTGCTACATGTTTACTTTTTGTTCAAATACACTAAAAGATATATATCGTCGTTGCGCCTTAAAAAAGTAGCTATTTGTCGAAAAACTTTTTTGTTAGGACACCTACAAATCTCTTTTTTTATTTCAGCCTTTTTCGGAACTTTTTACAAATTATTTTTTTACACACATATAAACCAAACTTCAAGCTTTTCATTTATAAAAGAATTACTTCCAAAAAACATGGCCAAGAAATAAAATAAAGACCTAATTTAGGTGTTCCATAAATAATTTTTGAAAACAAATAGCTATTTTCTTAGGCGCAGCAACGATATATTATATTGGAGATTCAAATATTTCATAAGATCGATTTAATTAAAAAGCTTGACTTATTAAAAATTATAAATTTTTTAATTAAAATTTACGAATTTTTTAATTTTTTTTAAGAAAAACTTATTGGCTGAGAAACATTCTCTTTGCCTGCTGATTTTTTGAGGTTTAAACCATAACTTTTGTTCCAAAACAACAAGTTATTATGTAATGGCACTTAAAGAATATAAGTACTGAATACAATTATTTTCAATTGAATTTTAAGTGTAAAGGTACTTCTTAAATTTCTAAGAAGTTATAACGCAGAACTTCCGCTACTTAACATGCAGAATTTCTGCTCGTACCAAGTTCTAAGGTACTTCAATAGACAGAGAATTGAGAAATTCTGATTCAATTAGTACATATGAATATGCATCTGGCATGATTCGCTTAAATTTTATATGTTTAGGTATTAAAAATTTATAATGTTAAACCCATAATTAATTATTCCAATGGGCTCAGAGTCAAATTTCCTATCGATTGAAATTTGGAAAATAAAAGCGATGTTTAAAAAGCTTTGTCTCATTCTTTCTATTTTGCCTTTGAGCACATACGTGCTAATTAATATTTTGGAATTAAAAAATTTTTGAGTTTCAGAATAAATTTTGATTTTTTTTTCAGTGTGACTATAGCTGTGTTTGCGTACTTTTTGGGTAAAGTTTGTTAAAATGAGTGTTATCAAAAAATGCTCTCACAAAGTGATAAAAATATTCAAAGGTACGCGAAAGCGAAAAAACACATTGCAAGCCCAAAAAACGTCAATAGACTTGGATATTATAGTTCGAACGCGAACATACCTTATATCTTGAGATATTTACTTATAATTTCGCTTTTGGTTACCATGACACATATCGTCAGCTTATTATTGGTTTGACCCACTAACCAAATTTGAAAAAATTTAGTTAGGAATGAATCATATATACTATAAATATTCCTTTTATGATTCCTAATCCAGCATCGTTATCCAGCTCTATATCCACAATTTTAACAATTAACATGTATTGTTTTACATTGTTTAAATTTTTCATACAAAAATAAAAAAAAAAAATTCTTCGTTATTGTTTTGCTGCATTACCATAACAACCAGCGTTGTAAAACCAGAGTTGTAAAAGTATTGAATATTTGGGTGCTAAGTAATCGATACCGCCTACTTTTACGAGTACTAAATACCCAAAAGTAACTACTCAATAGTTTCAGTATTTTCCCAAAAAATTTTGCAGTGGCAATAACCTACGACAATATAATTCCATCTAATAACTATTTGGGAAAAAGGTTGTATAAAAATTATTGAGTCGTATCGAAAATTATCGATATTTTACAGCTCTAGTAGATTATAATAAAAAAGAGAACTGCTTTTAGGCGTACATAAAAGTATGAATATGCAGCAAAGACAGTCATATTAAAATTGATATGGAGCACAAAACAAGAAAATTTATTTTTTTCGAAAGCTTAATTACTTTTAATTTATTGTATAAAAATTTATACTTTTGTTTAAAATATTTGCCGAAATTAAGGGTGGAAATAAAAAAATACATATGTATAATGTATTTAGAATTTAAGAAAAATTAATAAAAACCTTCTTTATCGTTTTTCTCGATAGCGACTTTTTGACATATGGGTCAAACCAATAATAAGCTGACGATATGTCAAATGTAATTATATCGCTATATTTTAGAGGATAGTAAAATCATATAAGGTGGACTATATGGGTAAATGGTTTATATTAAATGGTCCTTCCAATTCTATTAAAATTTGGATATGTGATAGAGCAGAAAAAATAAGATACGCGTATTATTTTATCGGACGTTTAAGGAGTGGAAACAAAAACTAATTTGTTTTTATATGAAAATATATATGAAATTTACGAAATTTTTGTTTATTTGTATACAGCGTGTCCAAGAACACACAATTTTTTATACCCATGTTTCCCTTGTATTGAAGCCAAGGTTGGCACTTAAATATTCAAAATATTTGAATTATTGACGAAAAAGGCGCTACCGGAAAAGTCGTCCTAAAGCCAAACGATAAGAAATATCGAAAAAAGCTGAAACACCCGCTCGATTAGTCATTATTATATGTAAATTTTAATTAAACACAACAACAATTTCTAATACAAAAGTGGCAATCGAAAAAACTAATTGAATTGGAAAAACAATAAATTGGGTAATTTTTGACCCCACTTTTTAAAACTTAAATATGAGATTGGTAGCTAAAAACTACGAATAAATTATTTTTTTTCTTCTTTATCATATATTCGAATTTCATTAAGATCTGAGAGATCCCATTGGGATACCTTCCTTGTAAGTTTAGGTACTTGGGCCCAGAGAGGGGCATAAATTATGCACAACTACGGTTCTAACTTTGACTGATTTAAATGGTCTTACCTTGCTTTTGGCAAGGCCAATTGCTCTGTTCTTGTTTGAACTTTTTGATCCAAATGGATTATTTCAATTGGTTTCTTTAACTGACAAGGACATGTCGGTACAAAACGTGGAATTCTTTTTAAGGGTTTACATCTAGCCAGATTCGTAATACGTTTATTTTTGATGAAAGCTTGTTTGTGAAGGGAACATAAGTAATTCAATTCCTTACAGATATCAGGCATAAAACATTTTATCGTATCTGGCAGTGGTTCATGCTCAACGCAGCATTCGGATTTTGTTTCTTTGTGCCACATATTTTAAATAATTTTATTTTTTTATATTTTTTATATATTTTTTATTTTTAACTTAAAATTTTGTGATTTTTATGTATTGTAAATTTCTATAACATAAATAAAAATTTTGAATAAAATTTGTTGACAGTAAAGGTGCTTTCACAATGATAGAGTGACTCTACTCTGCAGCACAGATTAAAATGTTAACTGTTCGAAATGCAGAGTAGAGTTACTTCAAAACTTATTTGACATTTTAGTACTTACTTCATATTTTCGCCACTTTTTTGCCGGAATTATTACGGTTTTTAATTCAAATATTTTTTTTATTTTAAAAGCACCACAAATTTATTTATTTTAATATATTTATTTAATATATTTTGTTATTATTTTTTTTAATTTGTTGACACTTAGATATGTGAACAAATTAGAGATGTGTTTTTTTGGGTATGTTTGTCATGTTAAACAGTTAACAGACCAATGTTAACTCCGGAGTGTAGCAAATCTCTACTCCAGAGTCAAACCAGTTTTACTCTGAAGTGGAATAACAAGAGATAGCACAATACAAAAATGTGTTAGTATGAAAGAGAAAAAAACAAAATTTTCTACAGATTGGAGTACTCCGTTATTGTAAACGCACCTTAACTCTTTTTGTGAATAGATGAATAAATAGAGTGGACCGAAACTCCAAAAATCTCTGATCTTAATACCAGGTATTCCGTACAATTTGTGTATTAATGCTGTCATAAGCTTTAATGATAATATTGCGGCAATATCACCTTTGTATCATCTGCAAGATAAAGAAAATTTGTTTGAAATCCGTTGTCATTTTGGAAAAAAGTAAAACAAAGTTTGTATTGAAATTTAATTGGCGTTACTTGATCATAATGTCAGTGCCAAAAAATTTCATTACCATTCAATAACAATGAATTTTTTTCAGTTAGCATTGATTATACCAATGGTAATGAATTTTACACCCAATGGTAATGAAATGTACACATTATTGAAGAAAAAAGCATTGTATACAAAAAAAAATTGTTTTATAAAAAAGGAAATTAGGACAAGAATATAAAATTTCAGAGCAATAAATATTATAAATATCCCTTTAGAAAAACGTGTAAGTCCCCACAATGTAATTGATTTCGTATACTTCACATTGTGCGTACTTACAATATGGGATACTTGTGTATAACAATTGTATATGAAACTAAAAATATTTGAAATTTTTCAAAAATGTTGTCTAACTTACATGCCACTATACTTGTGTGTACTTACGAAGTATATTGGCTTGTGGGCCATTACAATGCGGCCATATCCAGGGTAAAGTAAGCTAGCTTGTGTATAGAGTTTGAAAGTACTCGGAGATACTTGTGTGTACTTACTAGAATCCCCGAGTGCTTTCATATCATAAACACTCACTATAGTGAGTGTTTATGATAGTTCCAGTATAATCGAACGTAAGTCAGTAAAACTTTTTAGGTAGTAACGCGAAGAAGTTACGCTAGGTGTGAAAATGTATAAACGTTGAGTTTTCAACGTTGATAATTATCCACGTTGTAAGTTAACAGCTATAATCATTTGCAAATAATTGTGGTTTTAATTAGCTGAAAAATTTGTAAAATTAAAAAAAAAACTACACCGAAAAAATTTCTCAGTTGCTCAGTTAGGAAAAAAGTCAATTAAAACTTAAATATTTTAAAACAACCGAAATAATTATGAATAATTAATGTTTCGGTTAAAGCATTTGTTGTTTTTGTTAGTTGATTTCTTAACAACTAAAATATTGGAAAAAAAATTGTCAAGTACATAAAAAAGTTTACAATATAAATTCTAAAATAAATTGTTAAAATGCATAAGTGCCAGAAATGCAATAAAAAATACAATAAATCGAAGATATTACTGCAACATTTAAAATACGTTCACGGCTTTCAAAAGGGAGACGTTTACAAATGTTGCTGGATGAAATGTCCGGTAAAATTTTATGACGCATACAGATATCACCGTCATTTAGAAAGTCACACCATAAAGGTAAGTGTTTCGAAACTCTTTTAACCTTATATGATAATTAATGAGTGCATAATTATAAATTATTGCAGAAAAGTTATTCTAATGCCAATGAAAACCGTTTAAAACTATCGACTTTATCCAATGAGATGCATATGTCAGTGGAATCTCAACAAATAAATAGAGACGTAAGTTATTTTTATATTTATCTGTAAAATAAGTTAAACATTACATTCGTAAACGCCAACTTTAGATAAATGTTGATCAAAATCAAAAAAAAAAAAAATTTATAAAATTTTATAAAATTTTTTGATTTGGAGTTTAAAACATCTAATATTAGAAAGGCTTTATATTTTTATTCTAAAATTTACAAAGTTTTTGGTGTTGATTATCCTTTTGAAAGTCAAAATTATTGGAATTTCATTGAAAACTTTTTCTTTAATAAAAATTGTTCTTTAAACGTTGGTTTAGCTGTTAAAAAACTATTGTTAAATTTCAACAAAAATTAAAAAATATATACAATATATACTATACATATATATAAAAATGTGTTTTCTTAAGGATAAAAATTAAAAAAAATGGTAAAATATTACTTTAAGTATATAGTCAGCATTAACCAACTTCTGTTTTTAGAAATTTCAACCATCTATAGGTAAATATTAGCTATTTTATAGTTATTTTCAATATATTTTGCTTATCTGTCGGGTTTTACTGACTATTCAGTAGTATTTAACTTATTATGTTAACTAATTCGTAGTTAGAGGTATTTCAACTAAAAATTATAATTTTGTAAGAAAATTAGTTGTTTTTAATTAATTTAAATAACTGAGGCTCAGTAAGGGGTATTTCACCTGAGACTCAGTTGAAAATTTAGTAGCCGGTAACTGAGAAATTTTTTCGGTGTAATTACAAAAAATTTGTGTGCAAAGTTAGCTTAAATACGGGTGAAAGTAATTGTTATGCTAAATTGAATTTACAAAATATATTAGTTCAATCCAAAACTTTAAGAAAAAATAATGGAGAAATTAGTTCAATTGAATCAGAATGCATTTAACAGAATTTTGGACTAACTTTCTTTTATGAGTGTAGGTTCAGCTAATACTTAACTGTTACTAAATAGTCGCTCAGGTAATAACTATTAAGTTTTAGCGTCCACACTTAAAATAATACGTCAGTAGAAAGATCTGTCAAACCGGTTTCAAATCGATTTCATTAATTTTTAATAAATTTTAAGGTGAAACACTGATTTAGGTGGTGTTTCTAGATGACGTTTTGCTTCACACGAACGAAAATACAATAACAAAATACATGCAATAGAAAAACAAAATACATGTAGTCCCTCATTCGTGTGGCAACGAACGTCTTCTAGAAACGCCATCTTAAGCAAAGATTTTAGTTGTTTTCATTTAACACAATACTAAAAATCCTCAGTACTTTAACTAATTTTGAGTGTTAATTTTCAAAATTATTTAAAACTAATTTTTAAGAACCCATTCGTTAAATTTTGCAAAATTTATTGTTAAAATATAATATTTTCATGTTACTCTTATTACCCGGTAGATGGCGCCACCAATGTATCCGAAGTTTTAAAGATGGCGCTATTTCTTTTCCTCCCGGTTTTTTAAAATGGCTCATATCTCGAAAACTTAGAGAGATAGATCAAAATTGATGGAAATTTCTACTACCCCTAACCATATAATATCCCAGCGAAAGGGGGTATCTCTATTAAAAAATCGACCTCGGCGGAGCCTCGGAAATTTTTAATAAAAATTTCTTTGACACACAAAAAAGAAATTGATTCCCTTTTAAGTAATAAAGATTTTTAGCATAACCTATTCAAAATGTAAGTAGTAAAACCTAAAAATCTGGTAAAATGTTTAAAAGAAATATGAACAAAAAGTTTTGTTTCTTACAAATAATAGCCCTTTTTATCTAAATTTTTTGGGGGCGCTGTGGTGTAATGGTTAGCGCGTTGGACTGTTACAAGTAAGGTTGCGGGTTCGAGCCCCAACCAAGGCAACATCAATTTATGAAAAATAATAATATGCATAAGTTTTTTCTATCCCTCATACATATCGCAGCGTCCTCCTTCGGTGTTCCCCATAGCACTTAACCCCACCGAAGTAAAGTAATATAACAGGGCTATGAACTAAAAAGCTTCAAAAAAGTCCGCCAACTCTTCATCAGATGGCGCGCAACTGTTCTAAGATTCAACATCTCGCGCAATTGCAGTGTTGCCATATTTGAATCCCTTCATCTTTCACCAGTTTGCACTTCTCCTCTATCCCCTTTCCAAAGGAAGCAACACGTTAATTAATAGGAAGAATTTCCTGAGTGTTGCTTCTCTTTAACAAAAAAAAATGTATATTTTAGTTAAAGACGACTTTAGTTTACATATTGGGTGGCAGTATACCTTGACTTGGTTTATATTTGGAGCATTCTGATTGGTTAATTTATTTTCAACCAATCAAAATATTTGAAAATATAAATATTTTTGTAGGGCTTTCATATACAAAATGAACAAAACCGTATGATTAAAAGTAAAGTCGACTTTAAATTTAAAATAATCCTTTATATTAAGGGCCAATAATTTTATAAGTAACGTTTCCATTAATAAAATATTTTCAAGTAAATTTAATTTATTTAATTACACCTGCTTTCAAACTAATATATTATTTTATATTAAATAATAAAATGTCAGGAGCATGAAAATACTTTACAAAAAAGGACAATACAGCGCAGTGCAATATTTGCCCTAAAAGACTAATGGTTAACGGAGGTAGTTTATCCGACATCTAAATTTGGTTCACAAAAAAAAAATTGATATTCATGCAACTTTTCTTGAAGAAAATGAGCCAAATGTGAAAAAGCGGTTTGTTTCCGACAGTCCAGTAGTGGGTGCTTTCTGCTGGAATCATGCAATTTATTTGGCAGTGCTTAGAGTAATTTATGTGAAATCAAATGTTCAACATTCTGATATTTTTACTTTGAATTCTCACTATACAGACTGCATTTGTACTGAAATAGTGTTTTTTTTTAACAAAAATTATTTATATAGGTGGTTTTCATTAACAATTTTGTTAAAAAATATTTCCCGGGATTCCCGGTATTCCCGGGAATTACATTTTTTTATTCCCGTTTCCCGGGAAATAAAAAAGCCCGGGAAATCCCAAACCCTAGCCCTCACACTAAATTTGGAAAAATTCTACGACTCAGTATAATTAGGTACTGATAAAATTGTAGTCTTACAAATTTTTTGCTTAAATTTAGGTTTGTTAAATTTAACAAAAGAATTTGTTAAAATCAACAAATTTTATTTTAAGCCAAAAAACAGGAATAAATTTTGTTAAAGTAAAGCCTAAACCACATAGTGAAAGTGCCAGTGGGCAGTGGCAGTGCTGTCAAACTTTGTTCTTGAATTTCGTGAAAACGATTTAATATATTTAAAATTTTCTTATTGCGTTTTGTTTAAAAACAGCTCTTAGAAACTTTTCTAATTTCTCGGCAGTGACAAATACAGAAGATACAAAAACTGCTTTATCGACAAAACGTCGCACTGCGGTCGACACTGCGTTTATGTGGTTTAGGCTTAACAAATATTTCTGTCCAGCATTTTTCTGTCCAGACGTATTATTTTGAGTGCACTACCTGTCAGTTCTGCAAGTCTTATCTCTATGATTTCAACATAGAGATAAGACCGCAATTTCTGATGTCTTATCTCTATGCTGAAATCATTCACAATTTAGCCATTTAGAAATGTATTTTGCTCCCGTGTAAATGTGCCTTTAGATAGTGGTAATTTGTGCTAGAGCTAGCTCCCAATTTAAAAACTTGGAACTCATACGATTTTGACAAATTTAATGTTTCTAAACTTCAAAATGCATGAACTTTCAAATATTAAAATAAATTTGTACTTCTTCGGTTACAATTTTATAAAACTTTTGTTATTAATTTTTCGTGAACCTTTAACAAAAAAATTTAATGTATTCCAAACAAACTCAATTATACAATGCGTGACTATAATACAAAATGTTATATAGAACCGTGCAATGTACCGCCGGAATTCAGTTGTATATGGAGTGAAATTGTTGAAGATTATGATGAATTATGTAAACGATATAGTGAAGTGATAACAAAACGAAAGCGTGTATGGGAATTAGCTAGACCCAAATATTTGGAGTCTAAATATCGAGCAGAATGTATTTGCCCGTTTATTGCAGATCGTAAAGTTGAAATATTAAATAAAACTGTTCGAAAGTCAAATACTAGAACAGAACAATTAGCATTTCCAAAAACACGGTATATAAGAACAAAATATGAAGAAGTTAGGTTTCGTAAAACTTTCACTAAACTCAAAAAGTTTGTCGGAATAATCTGCTTAAAATGACAGTTTTAACATGGTTTTAACACAGGTATATATAGTATAAAGTCGATAAAAGTATCATTAAAATAAATAAAACAGTGGTTATTTTAAATGTTAAAAAAAACTAAGAAACGCAATAAAAATAACTAAGAGTACGACCAAAATCAGCATCTCGACGTTAGGCGCGGGCCAAATTAGAAAAAATTAATTATGGAAAAATAACAATACGTTAGCTCACAACTTCTTTGAGTTTAGGAAAGGCGTAATAGTTGCATAACCCAGTAACAACAGACATTACCGAGTAATTAAGCGAGTAAGTAGCACACAAAGGGTTTCACTACTTACCAGGCTATTTACTCGCAACATTACTTTTGTTCGCGATGTCCAAAAATTCATGGGTGGTCATTACCCTCTCGCTTACAAAAAAAGTGCGAATAACGAGTTACCCATAGTGAAAGAATAAGTAGTTACACTCATAAAAAAAAGCCCGTACAAATAGTTAAAAATTCTGCTAAAATAACAGGAAATAGTACCTGAATTTGCGCCAGCAGAAATTTCAATGATGTTGAGAATCATGGTCTGCTAAATTTAGGTCACCTCAATTTTAGGTAAAAAAGTTAGTTCAGATACAATCTCTATATATAAAAGAATAACGTGACTGACTGACTGACTGACTCAACATCGCCCAGCCCAAACCGCTGAAGCTAGGAAGTTGAAATTTGGTATGTAGGTTCCTCTTTCGGCGTAGACATCCGCTAAGACGGGATTTTTGGAAATTCCTACCGGAACGGGCAAAAAGGGGGAAAGTCTCCCCCTTGACGGCCTGCCAAAACCCCTTTGGCTAGAAAGCTGAAATTTTAGATATGTGTTCCTTGGAGTAGGGGCTAACTTTTCTAGAAAGTACTTTCAAGAATTTTGGACAGGGACGTTGTAAAAATGGGTGTTAAAAAGGGGAAAAGAGCCCCCCTTGACGGCCTGCCCAAACCGCTGGAGGTAGGAAGTTGAAATTTGGTATAAAGGTTCCTCCACTATCGTAGACATCCACTAAGACGGGATTTTTTTGAAATTTTTACAGGGAAGGGCAAAAAGTCTCCCCCTTGACGGCCTGCTCAAACTGCTGGAGCTATAAAGTTGAAATTTGGTATGTAGGTTCCTCGACCGGTGTAGACGTCCGTTGAGACGGAATTTTTTAGCGAAAAACTTCCTTAGCAAAAGTTTAATGATTTTTTGCGAGCTTTAATCTTCTGACATTAGGGTTGTACATTAGGATGGTAGCAACTGAGATCTGGGGGGTAAATACTAGAACGGGATACTTGAGGTCAAAATGTCCTTAGAGCAAAACACTGGTCTCCTCGAAAGAAAAACATTGATGTATCATACTTTAAGATCCGACTGTAAATACCAAAGATATAACGAAAAATGTAAAATGGCGACCCCTACGTTCGGCATGAAAAAATAAAAAATTTTTTTTTGAAACCTCCTTGCAAAAATACTTCATATTGGAGGGTGTACGGCGCACTTTTTTTTGCCTGTAAGGTGGTACGCTCTAGTGTACATGCATGAACATACATGAACACGCATGAACACGCATAAGCATGCATGGTCATACATGTAGATATTACCTCAATTTTCGTTAATGCACACGTATGGTCATATATGATTCATGTATGGAGATTTATGTATCCATGTATGGTCATGAATGCATGTTTATGAGCATGCACGCACATACATTTAACCTGTATGGATTCATATATGTCGATTTTTAGCTGGGAGGTTAAGTTTTTATTTTCTATAACAAAAATTTAACTCAAATATAATTAAAATTCTGTATATAGAACAGTTTAATTTTTGCTATTTCTATCTCACTAATATATAGCAGAATTGTTCTTATAATTTCAGCATTTTTTTCTGCAAGGTCATTATACCCTACACCAATACGTGGTCAGGGTATAAGTTTGTGATGATGTTTGTAACACCAACAAATATTGGACCTAGACCCTGTCTGTCCATACATTTTTGTGCGCACTATACAGGTCGCAAATATTAAGATATTTTGATGAAATTTGGTACACCGACCTATGTCGGCCCAAGCACGAAGCATATTAATTTTGGTTAAAATCGGTCCATGTTTAGACCTAGTGCCCATATAAGGGTCCCCCCCCCCCAAAATTGGCTTTTTACTCGCTGCAGGTCGCAAATATTTAGATATTTCGATGAAATTTGGTACACCCACCTATGTCAGCCCAAGGACGAAGCCTATTGATTTTGGTTAAAATCGGTCCCTGTTTAGATCTAGTGCCCATATAAGGGTCCCCAAAATAAAAAGATATTTCAATGAAATTTGGTTCGCTGACTCACATGGTCTCAAGGACAAAGCCTATAGATTCTAGATAGGATCGGTCCATATTTGGACCTAGCGCCCACATGGGCTATATTTACGGTTTTCTCTTCTTTTATTATTTTATAGAAAATTTTGACACAAGTCCCATTTTAACCCATTCGAATTACGGATCTAAACATTAGTTGGCTTTTAACCAGACTAGTGTAGGGTATTGTATAGTCGGCATGCCCGACTTTAACTTTTTTACTCGTTTTTATCTAATTTTTAGTAGTTTTAAATGTTTTGCCGACTTTTTCTAGTAGTGTAGTAACACTGCCACATTTTTAGTTTTTTTTTTTACTTTATTTTTGAATAATTTATGCTAAATAACTTTGTCAGTGGAAATGCTCCTAATCACAGACCAATTACAAAAGACTATTATTTGTGACGTAGCTCAGAACAATAACATTTCAAAATCCAGAAACATGACCATGAGCGACTTTAATGTTCGGTTCACAACTTGATCCACTTAGGCCCGCTAACTTATCTTAAAATAAACTAAGTTTTGTGCTTAACCATAGTTGTGAATATCTAATTTCTATGGAAATATCTATGGTTAACGTGTAAAGTTGGTTATGTTGCCCTTAGGCTCATTGTGTGCCCTTAAAATTTCATAAGTAATTGGATATTAGCCTATAAACGGCATTACAATTAAAGTTCTCGCAATAAGAGAGCAAAATATTCAAAATTCTTATATTTTTCAAACCAAAATATTTTAGTGTGAACATGGGTCATTTGTGCCGAGTTTTATTTCCTTATAGCAGACACAGATCGATATGTTGTTAGCGTGCATTAAGGTTTATTTTAATGCAATTTATTGGGAATTAGACCTGGCAATTCAAATGAATTTAAAAATTCTGTTGGAAAGTTAACTGCTTCGATTTATTTAAGCACTTTATCAATGAAAAGCTCCGAAGCCCGATACAATTACCTTTCGTTTTCTCAATTTTAGTGTTCCGATTCCACTCATTCCTTATTCCATTACAACAATTGCATCGTTCCAATTGAAACAATTGCATTTCGGTCCACACATCCAGTTTTTCAATTCCACTCGTTGTCCCTTCCACTTCGTTCGCATTGTCTAGTGTTTCGATATCAATCGTTCCCCTTTACATTCCATTTCTTTCCACTCTCCGTTTCATTTCGTTTCCAATCCTCAGTGTTCCAATTACACTGATGTTTGGTCAGGCCGTTAAGGGGAAACTTTTCCATACGTTTGCCCCCATTTTTACCACGTTCCCGCCGAAACTCAAAAAGTGGATTAGAAAAACCTACAAACCAAATTTGAAGTTCCTAGCTCCAGCCGTTTGAGGAAGCCATCAAGAGGGTGCCTTTCCGCTTTTTTTCCCCTCCCTGAAAGAACTTCCAAAAATTCCGTCTTTGCGGATGTTTACAGAGGAGAATCATTCATATCAAATTTCAGCTTTAGGGAGGGGTTACTTTTCACCTTTTGAACCCCATTTTTACACGTTCCATTCATAAAAAGTTTCAAGTTTCCAGTGAAAGGTCTTTGGGCAGGCCGTTAAAGAGGAGACTTTCGTTTTTTGCCCTACCGGTAGGAAAATCCAAAAACCGTGTCTTAGTGGACGACTACAACGGAGGAGGAACCCACATACCAAATTTTAATTTCCTAGTTCCAGCATTTTGGGCAGGCCGTCATGGGGGAGACTTTTCCCCCATTTCCCCTACCTGACAGAATTTCCAGTATCTTATCTCTCAAGCTGGAACCAACCCTATACACTCACAAAATTTCGTTGAAATCGGTTAGATGCTTTCGGAAATTAGCTTGAACATCGGATTAAATTTTAATCCAAAAATTTTTTTTAATCCAAAGATCAATTCATGAGATTCACATTTAAAAATGAATTTGCGGCTGTTCTTGATGAAGGACGTCCAATTTTGGGCTACTTTTTCGAGCCTTGCTGGCCGTATGCCAAGAATAACACGAACAATGTTGGCCACCAAAACGTCAATTGTTGCTGATTTATCAGCATAAACCAGTGATTTCACGTTGTCCTACAGGAAAAAATCGATAGGTATCAAACCGCACGACCTTGGAGGCCAATTGACAGCTCCATTTGTCGAAATCTACTTATCGATAAATTCTGATTTCAATAAGTCGATATTTGTGGTAGTTCTGTTGAAACCACATCTTGTTCTAATCAATATCATCCATATTTTCAAACAAAAAATCATTGATCATGTTGTGGTAACGATCTCCATTGACTGAAACGCGAGCTCCGGCTTCATTTTTTAAGAAATAAGGTTCAATGATGCCACCAGCGTGTAAACCGCTCCAAACGGTGCATTTTTCTTGATGTAATGGAGTCTGTAGGGTCTGTTGTGGATTGGTTTCACTCCATATGCTGCAATTTTGTTTATTAACAAACCCGTTAAGCCAAAAATGAGCCTCATCGCTGAATACAATTTTGCGTCTATAAGTTGCGCGAATTGATGACTTATTTTCAAAGTAAATCTGGATAATTTGGTAGCGTTATTCAAGCGTCAATCTATTCATGATGATTTGCCAGAGTATACTGATCATAAATGCCACAGTTCGTTTGACAGCTAACCCTTTCGTAAGTTCTATAGGGTTTAAAAATCATCCTTTATATTACCTTTTATAAATTCGTAAATATTATTGTTTCAAACTTTGTCGAATTTGTCTAGAGAAAGAGAAAAAAGTATCCATGTATCAAACCTTTTATAATTAAAACACGCTCCTAATTACTTGGCAACAATTTTTTACTATAATATTAAATAAAACTGTTTTAACCAACTGTTACGAAATGCAAAATTCTTCGCCGTTTTTCTTAACTAATAGTTGTTTTGTATTTGTCCACAGGAAAACAACTGTAATTACAGTTAAAAAAACAGCTGCTGATTACTATATAAACTGTCATTTAGTAACTGACAAACATTTTTGAGTGCAACATTCTTTAGATTTATCAGCAGGGTAAATTATTTTCTAACTGTAGATTCACAAAAATTTTATGAATAGTGTCGTAGTTTTTTTCTCAATGAATTTTTTATTTTTAGACACCTTTCTGATCTCAAACAGCGTGAATCGTTTAATTTTTTTAATGATTTTCGTAAAAGTGAAGTCAATCGTTTACATAGAAAAAGTCTGTTGTCCATTTATAGTCGTTTAATGAATGTGGAACCCGGATCACAAAAGTTAGTTTTCGCTTTTAAAAAACAAAATATTTTTTTTTCTTAAAGGTCGATTCACAATGCTGGAGTACCTACTTCACTCTAAAGCATGGATTTAGTTATAGAGCAATTCCATATGAAAGCGATCACCTTTTGGACGACCCCTCTCCGATTCTAAAATAAATAGTCTCAATCGATTGCCCAGCAAAAAATAATGTACCTACATATTTTTTTTTTTTTTATAGTGACTGGTTTAGTGGTGGTGTACACCACTGTCATGTGACAAAATTGAAGAATTCTTCATAAGGGACCTCATTGAAAGTTGTTTTAAAAAAAACTACTAAAGCGATCGCAACGAGTGATAGCTCGTTGGAAAGGTATTGAATCAGGCTTTAATTGAAAAATAAAATTTTCCTAATTATTCTCAGAAATTTACCTTTTTTCTCAAGAAAATTAAATTTTCCCATGAAAATTAAATTTTCCGATTTTCCACAGAAGCTCCTAAATTTTCCGGCTAATTTTTTTTTTTTTTTTTTGGATTCCTCATAATTTTTGCTTTAAGAATCAGCAATAAAAAAATGGGCCCCGACTCCTTGTTTGGACAGGAGAGGAGCATTTAAGAGACCACCTTGTTCTCATTGTTTTTATATTTTTTATAATTGAATTATTTGTAATTATTTAACATTGTTTTATTTTATTATTAAAAATACATTTTTAAAATTATTTTACAGTTAAAAATACATTTATGAAGAAAAAATCTTTCTTATTTTGCTGCTTATACTTAATTACAATATTTATTAAAAATTTCAATTGTCTTGGCATCATTATAAAATTAAAGTAACTTTAAATTTAGAACGTCGGCAGACGAAGAGTACCGCTTTACATTAATTGACATATCAGAAATATTTGGTATGAAGCAATGAAACTTTTGCGTTCCAGTTATAGTTTTGACATTATTATATCTGTTTTGAATTCGTCGCTCCATGGCATCGTGTTCTTTTTGAGTGCATAAAACTGTGTTAATGGCAATTTCCTTGCTTTGAATCCACGAAAACAAATGTTGTACATTTAAGATCTGGTCAGTATATGGCCTTTGCAAACTTGCCTTAGTCGCCATGCGTTTAAGGGTTCCCCCTAACGCATCGCATGGGCCCTTACCGTGGGACGTCGCAAAAAAGTGCCACTCGACCTTGCAGTTTTGTTCTTCTTCAATTATGCAAAGATTGTAAAAATTTTTTTTATTCTTGTACTGAGAAGCCGCGCCGTCTGAGAAAAACGTTACTTTGTCGATTGCATCGAATTTTGATCTTAAGAATTCAAACAGTTTCATTTGAAATAAATAAACGGACACATAATTATGAGCTAAACTCTCCGCGACAACAACAAGGCTTACGGTCTGTAGTTCGTTATCTTCGTTTTTGAAATAAATGCAAAAAGGATGCACCGTGCACTGGTCGTTTGCCCAGTGATAAGCCTGAATTTCATCCTGAACGAGAAAAGTGTAATTCTCGGCAAAGTCGCTTATCACAATGAATTCATTTTGGGCTAATTTCTCCTTACTTTCCTTTAGAAATTTCGATTGCATCTCGGATATGAAATGGTGCGCCTTCAGTTCATTCAACTTGAATCCGAATTCCTCGATGAATTCCGGAATCTGCTTTACCACGGTCTCAAGGGAACATCTGCCGCTGCTAATTATCCACTGTTTGAAATACACCTCCTGAATTAACAGCTGTTCAAACTTTTCCGCCAAATATTGCTCTAGCTCGTCAATCTTCGGACAATTGTCGCATTTGGACAGATGACAATTTTTCGTGGGGTATGCGCACAACGACTTCGATAGGAGGTCCCTATATGTTTCAATTTCACCGTGAAATACTTTCAATTTCTTGCATGGAAAGAACATTAATTTGATGTTTTGATGAAACATGCAAACGCAGACTGAATGCGTTCCGTGCCTGTCTAATGGCAGCACGCATTCTTTTGGTCGTAGGATGGCAAACTTAGAAAATCCCACTTTTTCTGCTGGGTATTTCTCTTTGAACTGATGGTATGCTTCGGATAGATTACATAATAATAATCTGCGCTGCTTGTGTACTTTTTCTCCATCTTCACGTGTGATAACATAGTCACGTGTACCTGGGCAGGCGCGGCTGTAGTCATCATTGCAGTAAAAATCTTGAATCAATTTCACCGTTGCTTCGCTGAGGGTCCTTGAGCCAAATTTCTTGGTGGGAGTCGCCAATATGCCCTTCTGTCGAACTAATTCTTTGCTTCTTCTCGCGATGTAAAAAGATGTTTGAAACTGTTCAGAAATCTTGCGTATAGACCATGATTGAGGCAGCACAGATAAAATGAGATATTTCTCCGGAAAAGTGGTCGCTAAATTGAATTTTCTTTTCAACTGCTCAATCATTTGTTTGCCGTCATCAACGTCATCTGCTTGACTGCATTCGTTATCAGAGCCTTCATCAAATATTGTCGCGATTGCACTCATAACCTTTTTGCCTTTTTTCTCTTTCCTGTGTTTTTCACTTCGCAACTTTCTTTTTGTAATAGGCGATTCACCTAAAGTGGTAATAGCCTCATTCAAAGGACTCAAAGACATATTGACCATCGGAATGTCTGCCTCACTATCAGATGAAACATTTTGTTCAATTGTCATTTCACTCTCGGATTGTGGTTGCATTTGTTTCAATGCATTTGCTTGTTGAGACAAATCGATTTTACACTTGGGGCAAATGAATTCTGCTTCTTCACCGTATTGTATATTTAATTCATTCATGTATCGCTTCGAAACACCAGTTAATTTTAATACTTTTATCTTTTTCGAACTATGTCCACTCTTGTTAAACGGATTGCAGCAAAATTTATTCATTTTAATTTAAATTGTCTTTACAGCTTCACTCTTTACTTTACAAAAAAAAACACTTTAACACTTTCACGTTTAGTATTCAACTAAAATTTGACTCAGAGTGTGTGAAGTATTTATATTTATTTTTTGGTAAAAAATAGGTAAAAAAAATAAGCGATATTTGCTTTTCTTTAATAGGAAAATTTGCGTGAACTACTGGTCATAAAATGTTTTTTAAAGAGGGACTTAATTGGTTACTGCCAATAAGCCGACCACAGGTCATAAAATGTTTTGTAAATTTTTTAAATTACCAGGTAATAAATATTTCGCCATATTTATGGAAAATCCGTGTTTTATGACTTGTTTCTGCACGTGTCATTTTAGGCGAAATATTTATTACCTGGTAATTTAAAAAATTTACAAAACATTTTATGACCTGTAGCCTCAGTCGGGTTTGGTGTGCCATTACATGCCACTGCTGCTATTATCCATGGATTTATGGCCGATCTTGTGAAGGCAGGCAGACCATATTCACTACACACTCAACTTGGGGCTCTTAAAAAAAATTGATTTTTTCTTCATAAATGTATTTTTAACTGTAAAATAATTTTTAAAATGTATTTTTAATAATAAAATAAAATAATTACAAATAATTACAAATAATTCAATTATAAAAAATATAAAAACCATGAGAACAAGGTGGTCTCTTAAATGCTCCTCTCCTGTCCAAACAAGGAGTCGGGCCCATTTTTTTATTGCTGATTCTTAAAGCAAAAATTATAAGGAATCCAAAAAAAAAAAAAATTAGCCGGAAAATTTAGGAGCTTCTGTGGAAAATCGGAAAATTTAATTTTCATGGGAAAATTTAATTTTCATGGGAAAAAAGCAGGGACGTAACAGTTATAACTTTTATTCAAAAAAGTGATTGTTTTACAATTATTTCCTGTTTGAGTATTTTTAATTTTCTGTTTATTTGCTCTGTTTGATTTATATTTTTAATTCAAACAAAAACAATCCAAACACGATTTTTATTTTTTCAAAAATAATAAAAGTTATTTTGTGATTTTTTTTCTTTATCAAAAAATAACAATTAAGAATATAAATCAAAAGCCATGGAACCAATGACTTCACCAATTATAATATCCTGATGATGTCAACTAGTGTTAATAAAAGATTGAACAGTGATTTAAAGTGAGTAAATATGTATATTCCAGCAACTTCCGGCATTCAATTTAGGTCAATTTTTAATTTTTATTTTATTATCAAATAAAAAAGTTAGTGCTTAATTTTTTCAAAAAAATCATTCTGTAACTTTTATAAAAAGTTTTAAAATAAAAATCAAAAAACAACAGAAATTTATAGAGTAAAATATAAAAATTGAAAAAATTAAAATCTTTGCCAAACTTTGTGATTTTTTTGTGCAATATGATTTATAAAATATAGTGCATTATTGAAATATTATAATTAAATAAATTTGGGTGGTGACTTTTTTAGAAATATAACAGTTATTTTGGGTCTCTGGAAAAAAGGTAAATTTCTGAGAAAAATTAGGAAAATTTTATTTTTCAATTAAAGCCTGATTCAATACCTTTCCAACGAGCTATCACTCGTTGCGATCGCTTTAGTAGCTTTCAATGAGGTCCCTTATGAAGAATTCTTCAATTTTGTCACATGACAGTGGTGTACACCACCACTAAACCAGTCACTATAAAAAAAAAAAAAATATGTAGGTACATTATTTTTTGCTGGGCAATCGATTGAGACTATTTATTTTAAAATCGGAGAGGGGTCGTCCAAAAATTTGCCAATTTTGATAGTTTTCATATGGAATTGCTCTATATTCTGCTTCTTAAGCACCGTAAGTTGTTTGACTTTCACGTGAAAAAACTGTTATATGCCATATAGGAAAAATAATTTTTCATGACAATGAGTTCCACGTGAAAATTGTGTAGACTTTGTTTTCGCGCAAATTTAGGGCCTGTTTATCTATTACGAAAATATTCTAAACGATAGCAATTGACAATTACTTTCGTCAAAAATATATGGGAAACAAAAACAAATTTTCGTTACTTTTCTTTCGTTTAGACTTTCTTACGTTTCGTAATGTATAAAACTGGAGCTTATACTATTCAAGACTATTATTATTCTTGTGAAAAAGTGACATTTTGTATTTATTGTGATTGTGTCTTTGTCATAAAATTAAAAAATTGTTAATTTTTATAATTTAAATTGCAGTTTGAAGCCTTTAAAGTTCGAGTGAAATTTTCACCGTGAAAAACATCTTACGGTGCTTTACTGGCATATGTTTCATAACTTCATCTCTTTATTGTGAATCCATCTTAAGATTCGATTACCCAATATTCAGTTAAAAGCTCTTGTAATTATTTCCAATACATTTGAATGCTATTTTATTTACGAATATTTGAAAGTTATTAAATAAAAGAGGTTATGTGCGACCAATATAAGGAAGTTTCTCACGGAAGAGTTCAGTTCAATTTACGAAAATTGGAGTTTTAGTGTAAAAATATATTTGTATGATGTCTTGAATGCTGTTAATTCAAGTCTCGCAGAATGTGCTGATGGAAATAAAAGAAAGAAATTTTTCGAAAAAAAACAAAGAGGCCAAGTCTGTCCTGGTAAGCTGTATCTCTGATGTTCTTGATAAATCAACAGATAAACTAATGTGGAATGCAAGGAACGAGAATAAAGGATCGCTTTATAGAAATTGATAGTCTTGCAAGACAGTTGAAATCTGCTGGTGCAGAATTGGCTGAACGTGCTTTGCTGTCTCAGCTATTTGTAAATTTACCCGATAGTTATAGACCTTTGCTAACTGCCTTGGAAAACATAAAACACTTCAACTTGAGTGTTTGCTTGCTGAAGAAAGGAAAACATTTGATCGAACTGATTCAACCCAAGATTCCAAAGGTGGTACTTTTTTGTGGCCACAAAGTAAAGGGATTTTAAATTTTATGGTAAATGTCACAACTGCGGTAAGAAGGGACATATGGAAGTCAATTGCCGATTCAAAAAAGAAGCTAATTTGGTAATTTTGAATTTTGATAATTGTGATGAAATCAAAATAATAATTTGGTAATAAATACGCAAAAAAGTCATATGCCATGAATTTTATTTTGAATTCGAGATCAAGTGATCATATGATTAATAATCGAACATTTTTAATACCATATCTAAGTTAATGAATCCTATTAAGATATGTGTAGCTAAAGATGATGAAATGCTGTTGCTAATGAGTTTGGTAATATAATTAGTTATTCGAGTTTTGGAGAACAAGTCATTCTGTGGAAAGTCTTGTATGTGGCAAATCTAAGAAAAAACCTTATATCAGTGAAAAGTTTGACAAATGATGAAGGTAAATTAAGGCATAAATAGCAGGTTTAGGTCATAGAAACCTACAGGTCGTGAGTTAAAGTGTCGTAACGAAATAATATTTGGTATGTTAAATCTTTCGTTTGTGTGACATCTGTATAAAAGGAAAACATGATCGTGAACCATTCGATGATGTCAATTATCGTTCTAATCGAAATATTGCGAAATAGAATTTCTGAAAGATTTAATAGAACGTTAGTTTAGTTTATTTATTTATTGTTTCAATAGCTATCACAACAAGAATAAATCTTATAAATTACAGTGATAGCAAATCAAATTTTCATATTAATATTAGTCATTCAATAGCATTTTAAATTAAATTAAAATTTAAAAGTAAACATAGTGGGTTATTTTGTAAAACGCAACGCCTGGCGTTGCGTTGATTTGTGTGTAAATTGTTATTGTTACAAAAACAATTTGTATGGAAAACAACGCAACGCCAGGCGATGCGTATTACAAAATAACCCCTATAGTTAAATATAAATTCAAAATAAACATAAAACATAATAAAATAAATATATTTAATTAATTTTAAATAAATTTAAAAGTTCCTTTTTAAAACATAATGTGTTGCTAAGCAATTGAACATATGAGGGTAAATCATTCCAAAGACCGATTGTATAATAGAAAAATTGTCTTGTAGACAAAAGATATTTATATTTTTGGGAAATCAGGTTTCTTCCACGTGGAGATTTGGCAAAAGTAAGTTTTCTGTAGAGAAATTCAGGTTCCTTTATATAAATTAACTTATGCATCATCATGAGACTTTTATATTTTAACAAATCTTTGAAATACATATTATTTAACTGATATGAAAATGATGAAATACTATCCCTTCTACCACGATTAAATACGTATGTTGTTGTACGTGACCTCAAGTCGATAATAGTCAATACAGTCACAATTGGCAAATATTTCACACCCATATAGTAGAACAGGTATTAAATATGTTTTAGCCAGAAGCATCCGTATTTCAAAGGGCGTCGAGGCTTTAACAGCACACAGGTTTCTCAACATTCCATGAACTTTCCCAGCCGAAATGTTAATATGATTTTTCAAAGAAAGTTCAGTATTAAACGTTATTCCCAGATTTTTTGATGATGGAACAAGTTCGATTTTATTGTCATTTATCAACAGATCATCATTTGCAAGTCTTTTCCTATTATTTTTTGATAAGAATATACATTTTGATTTTGTTGGGTTTATACACAAACCATTTGCAGTCGACCAATTATGAATTTTATTCAAATCATAGTTAATGCATTCAATGCAATGACGCAAATCTTCCATTTTGGTGCTTAAGTATAGCTGTACATCATCCGCATACATTTGAATGTCACAGTGATTCAGAGCATTAGGAAGATCATTAATGTATATACAGAAAAGGAGTGAACCAAGAATAGAGCCCTGTGGAACCCCTCTAACAACATCAACAGCATTGGAAGTTAAGCCATTCAAGGAGACAACTTGTTTGCGGTTTAAAAGATATGATGAAATAAGTTTAATTGCAGAATTAGAAAAATGGAAAAGCTTTTGCAGTTTTGTTAGAAGTATTGAGTGATCAACTGTATCGAAAGCTTTGCTGTGATCCAATAGTACAAGAAAAGATACCATATCATTATCCAATTTGGATCTTAGTTCCTCAACTACTTCGATTAGCACTGTAATGCAGCTTCGTCCCTTTCTAAAACCAGACTGTTTTGCGGTTAGAAGATTACGCTCTTTTAAAAACTCATTAATTTGATGCTGCATAAGATTTTCCATGATTTTGGACAAAAATGGTATTATGGCAATTGGTCGAAACTCACTGTTGTTCTTGGGAATCGGAATTATTTTCGATTCTTTCCACATATCAGGGTAAATTGACTTGGTTAATATTGTATTAAAAATATACGTAAAGAAGGGGAGGAGTTTAGGGGTGACAAGTTTTAAAAATCTAGGATTTATTGCATCCAAACCCACAGCATTTGACTTAATCGATGTTAAGCTTTTGAGAACTTCTGATTGATCAACACATCGAAAATAAAAACAGTTCTCAATAGGCACTGTAAGTTGAAATCAAATGCTCCTAAGGAATTGTGGGATGAAGCTGCATTGGTAAAGCTACATTTTGAAGTCCTCAAATTAATTTATTAATTTTGATGAAATTGAAACATGTAAGGAGCGCAATAAATGGATGGAAGTGATAAATGAAGAACTTAAGTCCATGGAGAACTTGGACTATTGTTGATAAAACTAAAAACGTTTAACTCTTAAAATCAAAATGGGTTTCCGTATAAAGAAAAATGATAAGTGAGATCTATCGAGATATAAAACAAGATTAGTAACAGAATGTTTTCTAAAAAAAGCAGCCCAGTGTAGTGTACCAAATATGTGGAACCAAGGAAGAATTTCATTATGTGTATAATATTTAATTAATATTATGAAATTTTTCATAACTTTTCTTTCATAAAATTTCATAATTTCATAAGTCAGATCTCCATAAATTTAATGAAAATGTTCTTTATATATATGAAATTGTTCAATAGTATTTACATAAGTCATAAGTCAGATCTCCATAAATTTAATGAAAATGTTCTTTATATATATGAAATTGTTCAATAGTATTTACTTTTTTTTAATTTTTTTTATAAAACATCGTCATTTCCTGAGAGAATAATCTTTTATAATTTTTATTTTTTTAATTAATTTTTTATTATTAATTTTGGACTACGAAATTTTTTTATATGTCATCATATGGTGCCATTTAAGCAATATATGGTCATTTTTAATATAGTTCCAGATATAATAATACATGCTACTATATATAGTGCCATATATATTAATATATGGTATCATTTAAACAATATATTACCATATATGGTGCTATTTGAGCCATATGTTATCATATATGGTGCCATTTAAACAACCCTGTCGTTCTTTTATGAGCTAATTCAAAACCAAATTGACTTTTAGCTAACTCATTTGCAACTGACTTCTAAAGTAACTCACAAATAATGCAGAGATGAGTCTTTTGTTTTTTGTTGCATCTGACTTCTTCTCAATAAGTATTGAAGGAACTTTTTGCTAGCTCAAAACTGATCCAGAACACATTGAAGGCACTAACAAAAGAAGAAAAATGAGTAAATCATAACTGTTAAGGTCTCGTTACTAGAACGTAAATGTTACGAGAGCGAGTCGTAACGTGGTATTTTGTTTTTGCTAAGTTACTCAAAATATGTAACGTGCTATTAAGGAATGATAAATTTGATTTTCAGAATAGTACCAACCAGGTTAAAAATATTACATTTTCGACCCCTATAGTACCAAAACTTAAATGTTTTTTTATAAAATAACATGCAAGAACTTTCATAAAAATTCATTGTGGATTATATGTTATCCCTGAAAATCGGATTGAATTTCATTTTAAATCGAAAATAATTTGTAGTCAATTTAGCTTATTTGATTCATTCAATCATTAAATTAGTTTATGCAAAATTTTATTTATTTGTGAATTAAATCGATTTTTATTTACTTAATTTGTTTACTTTTCAAATATAATATTTTATGTGCTGGTGTTAAACATAAGTTTTTGTATGAAAATTAAAAAAAAAAAATTATTGTTTTTGCCAATAAATTTCTTTTTTTAAATAAACCGGATTTCTATAGAATTTTTGGAAATAACCAAAATGTGCAAGTGTACCAATCAAACTTTGATTGTGCCAAACATGGTACAATTGTGCCACAAATAGCATCACTGATATGCAACTAAAAATAGCTGTTTGCCACTTTCACGTAAAAACGGAGTAAAAATTCTGTTTTCAACAGAAATGTCCGGCACGTTACAACAAATGTTGCCAGTTTTGACGATTTATCGTCATTTTGACGATGTTTACTATCGAAAATAGCCAAATGACGATTTGACGATTTTCCTCCTCAAAATGCCGATTTGTTCCAATAGGAAATATAACAACACTTGTTCAAAACGAGTAAAAAGGTTAAAGTCGGGCATGCCGACTATACAATACCCTACACCAGTCTGGGTAAAAGCCAACTAATGTTTGGATCCGAAATTCGAATGGGTTAAAATGGGGCTTGTGTCAAAATTTTCTATAATGTGAGTCAGCGCACCAAATTTCTTTAAAATATTTTTTTATTTGCGATCTGCAGTTTGTAACCAAGCCAATTTTGGGGGGACCCTTATATGGGCACTAGGTCTAAACATGGACCGGTGTTAACCAAAATCAATAGGCTTCGTCCTTAGGCTGCCATAGGTGGGTGTACCAAATTTCATCAAAATATCTTAATATTTGCGATCTGCAGCGTATAAACAATATAATTTTGGTAGGACCCTTATATGGGCACTAGGTCTAAACATGGACCGATGTTCACCAAAATCAATAGTTACGCCAACAGTTATATTTCATCAAATAGAATAACTATTTTGTTGTTTTAGCAATACATTTTATTCAATTCAACAATGCGTTTTGTTCAATAAATTCATATTTTATCGACCCTACTAAAAAAAATTATATGAGTTTTGATATTATATATAATTACATCCGAAAAATGAGAACATATAATTGTATCAAATTAGATCGTATTATGGTCATATTAGATCTAATTTGACACAATTAGATCTAATTTGATGGAATAAGATATGGTTTGATACAATTTTATCCGGATTTTGTCCTCATCCAAATGTATCAAATATAATATAATCATATCCAACTAGATGTAATGGTATATAATTCGATACAATTATACATAATTATATGAGGCATATGTAAATATATACAGGTCTATATATAATTGGATATTGTAATATGTTGCGCTATATATTGTGCAATATATAACAAGATATAGTTATATATTTAGGATATAATTTCGTAAAATTTTATATAAGTATATCTTAGTATATATGTTCCAATATATAATAATACAAAATTGTATATGATAATATATGACTATATCAAAACTTTTTTACTTGGGGATTGATTAATATTTTTCAGATTTGTATTTTATTATTTATTATATTTTATCAATATAAGGTCTAAACAAAATTAATTAATTTGATAAAATATAAAAATAGTAAAATATAAAATTGAAATAATAATACTTATGTACACACTAGGGTTTGGGATTTCCCGGACTTTTTTATTTCCCGGGAAACGGGAATGAAAAAATTTTATTCCCGGGATTCTTTTTTGCACAAAATTGTTAATGAAAACCACCTATATAGATAATTTTTGTTAAAAAAAAACACTATTTCAGTACAAATGCACTCTGTGTAGTGAGAATTCAAAGTAAAAAATATCAGAATGTTGAACATTTGATTTCCCATAAATTAATCGCAGCACTGCCAAATGAATTGCATGATTCCAGCAGAAAGCACCTACTACTGGACTGTCGGAAACAAACCGTTTCATCACACTTGGCCCATTAGATACGGTGGTCACAATGTTATTTTATAAAGACAATTAAAACTCTTCTAGTCTTATTTCTACAATTCTTCTTATTTCATCAGCATTACTTCTTCCTGATATATGAACCAACCCCAGGTTATAAAATGAATTATTCCGTTTATACATATGTTCAAATATCTCTTTTGTGATATTCTTGTCCATTCATCTAAGAATATAGTAAATCTCCTATTGTTAGAAATATTGCTCGATATTTTTTTTATCATGATATCTTTTACATGATTGTAGTAATTTAATATAATGTTCTTTACATCGGTTTCTTTTTTTGCAATGCCAGGTTTTTATTATAAAAACTTTCTCGAATAAACGAAGATCTAGTTATGGTGCGGATTGACTGCGGCTAATTTGGATACCATTTCAGGAAATGTTTGCCCTACCATAAAACCTTTAATGCCTATTCAGCTTACACTTTTTTCTTCGGGTACTTTGCTAATTTTAGCTTGTTGTTGTTTTCTTCAAGAGAAGTTGCATGACAATCAATTTTTTTTTTTTTTTTTTGTGAACCATATTTAGATGTCGGATAACCAAATTTAGATACCACCCTTAACCATTAGTCTTTTCTTTTCACATTTACTAATGAAAACGTTACTTATAAAATTATTGACCCTTAATATAAAGGAGTATTTTAAATTTAAAGTCGACTTTATTTTTAATCAAACGGTTTTGTTCATTTTGTGTGTGAAAACCTTACAAAAATATTTATATTTTCAAATATTTTGATTGGTTGAAAATAAATTAACCAATCAGAATGCTCCAAAAATCAACCAAGTCAAGGTATACTGCCACCCAATATTTTAACTAAAGTCGACTTTACCTAAATTATACATTTGAAAAATTTAGATAGTAAGGGCGATTATTTGTAAAAAACAAAGCTTTTTTTTCATATTTCTTTTAAACATTTTACCAAGTTTTTAGGCTGAAATAAATGTATTCCCTTTTAAAAGATTTTAACAATGAAATTTTTGTTTTGGTATTTAAAATGTTTTTTATGACTAAAATTTAAAAATCCTATTCGAAACAAAAACAATTTAAAAAATTTAGTATTTTTAAAAATTCCGTTTTTCCCGGGAAAAATATATTATTTTCCCGGGAATTCCCGAACCCCAAACCCTAGTACACACTCAAAACTTAATTCTTTATACACATGAAACACATGTCCAAAAACATATAATTTATTTAATATAATAATAACATGTATGCTGATGACGTGCAACTATATATCAGTTGTGACATGAGTAATATAAATGATTGTGTAAGAAAACTTAATACGTACCTACAGCATATATATATTTGGGCGACTGCAAACGGTCTATGTCTTAATCCATCAAAATCTAAGTGCTTGGTAATTAAAAAGAAAACAATGAAGAAGCTGCCTTTCCAACCGATAATTATGCTTAACAATCAACAAATTGAAATTGTATCAACAAAAAATCTAGGTATTATTTTTAATAAAAATTTAACATGGTCTGACCACATAAATGCCGCTCCTGGAAAAACTTACGCAATGCTCAGAACACTATGGAATACACAATACGTTACTCCACTTAATATATGCATTTTACTTCCAAAAACATATCTCATGCCAACTCTACTATACGGCAGATCCCGAGATTTCGACTAAAATTGAGATTTCAGTGAAAATCTCATGTGAAATCTCGAGATTCCCCAAACAAAGGAAATCCCGTAAATTTGCGAGATTTCAAAGAAATCTCATGAAAATCTTACAAATCTGGAGACTTTTGCAGAATACAACACTGTGTTTTGCTTAATTTGCAGAGTTTTTGCAGAGTTTTTGCATGAAAAAGTGGCAACGATGGTCAACAGCTGACTAAAAAAATAACCTAAAAATAACACAAAATAATGAAATAAAAAAATTATTAATTTAATAAATATGACTTTAGACCCAATGGAAATGTACTAATGATTATAAGAAGTGTTGCGTGCTCCTAATTTTGCTTCCCGCGAAGCATAACTATGAAGAAAGCATTGGGAAGTGCATGTCTTCCTTCCGCCAAAATATTGCAAAATCTGGGTTCTAGCTTGTCGTCCTTATAAAAAACAAATTTACTAACATATTTAGCGTTAGATCTTAACATAAAATAATGTAAATTGTACTCCGCCAATGAATAAAATGGTTTTTAGAAATGTTTTTAATTTGAGGTTATTTTTTTATGGTACTTTGTTTACAAAAAAAGTGCAGCTGTCAAATCGAAATCTCGCTACTGTCATAAAGTGCAAATGTAAACGGTCAAGATTTCGGTTCGAGATTTCCATTGAAATCTCGCGATTTGAAAACAGATGTAAACGCAACTTTATGGAGTTATATTTGATGATCTTTTAAAGATAAGAACCTTGATATTCTTGCATAAGGTCATACTCGGCAACCCACATATCTGTTTAATAGACTGGTATTCTCGCGAAACGGAAGAACATACGAGATAAGGCCCATATGGTATGAACTTTTGGTTTCTAAATGGCAATTTTATGTGGAATCAATGCGTCTTTGGAATTCGCTCCTAACAATCATCCAATCTATAAGCAACGCAATGCATTTTAAGAGGGAATTGTTTGATTTTTTTTCCTAAAATGGTTTTCTATATTATTATATTATTATTATATTATCCTTTTGACACGGGAATTTTAATGGCTGGAAATTTTCCGACCAAATTTCGTGGAAATGTAGATCTATGCCCAAGAAATATTGTTTATTACTTTAATGGCTTTGCAGCACCCCCTAGCGGAGATATTTGCAATTAAAGTTCAAACATTAACATGCTGCCGGCCCCGAGCGGGTTAACATTTTTTTTAAATTTTAATTTTATATTTTTTCTATTACTAATCTCTACATAAAATCCTTTGAGTTTTTGAATTTGATTCATCACACAATTTTTGAGACTAAAATTTAGCATTTTTTTAACTCCTAACTTCCAACACATTCTCTGCAGCGGTTGACGATCACAAGACAAAACGCACTCTACTGATCTCATGTTATTTTGAAATTTCACAGCCTGCATAAAATTTTAATAAGAACAAAATAACGAACCGGTAACAGTAAATGAATAGCGCTTTGGTTAAAATTCAAATCAGTGACGAGTTGATAAAGTCGACGTACATTATAATGTACGCCACTCGCCAAAGGGTTATATTATTTTTTTTATATTATTATTATATTATTTTTAATATTATTATATTATATAATTTTTTTCTTTTTTATTTTTGATTTCAATTGTTCTATTTTTGTTATTTCCCTTTTGAAGAATTATATTGTTCACATTATTTTATTCTATACATTACATTATATACTTTATTACTATACTTTATAACTGTGAGTTTACTATAAATATGTTTTTCCATTACAAAAATCCAATACTCTTATTATAAGATTATATATCTTGTATCGGAAATCAATAATAAATAAATAATAATATAAAGACATTTTCTATTGAATACATTTTCTATTAAATTTTACAATTCACATAATACTCGTAATTATAAAATTACATAAAGTTATATTAATTAAAATTAATAAATATTCACTGAACAATTCACTACAAGTCACTAAATTTAATTTATTAATTTATTAATATTTCCAACTATTACACGCTTACATGAGGAATGACGCGACAAAACTAACCACACTAAATTTTTTTTATACAGATTTAATATGTTTTATCAAATTGAAGAACAATTTTATTACAATAACTTTACTGATTTTTCAGCAAAATTTTTTAGACTTAACAAATACAATTTTGTTAACTATTTGACAAAAATTTTTCAAAACAACAATTGCTTCGTAGAGTATTTTTGCTTACAATAAGTATGTGCATCTAAAAAACAAAACAGTTGATTTGAAAAAAACATATATTAATTTGAATAAAAAAGATATTGTTTTAACAATTTGTTTCACCAAAAAGTAACAAAATATTTATGTTGATTTCACTTACTAATTTTGGTTCAGTGTATGGCACGATATAAACATATCAGATATGGTAGTTCATCAACAATTTTTGTAATACAGTGTCAGATATGGTAATATATATCTTTAAATATATATTGATGTATGGTATAATAATTCTCATATCAGTTAAGATATAACACTTTGTGGGTCCATATTAACCAGACAACAGAAAAGCTTAAAATTTAAAATTCTTTAGGGCGAGTAACTTATCTCCAACATAAACATGGTTAAACGTTAACCAGAGATATTTCCATATAAATTTGACATTCATAACTATGGTTAAGCACTAAACTCAATTTAGTTTGAGATAAGTTAACAGGTCTTAAGCCCATTAGTTTGGAAGTATCGTAAAAAAAGTAACGTATCATTCACATAATGAATAAAAAGAGTATAAAAAATAAAAATATTGTTTTTTTATCTTTTTCTTGTGCATAGAATTAAATGTCAAGTAATAAAATAGAAAATTTCTATTTTCAACAGAACTTTTTTACGATTTTACTTGACAAAAGTTTCAATGCTTAGAAAAAAGATAAAAATATATTTCTATATTATTTTAACACATTGTATTGATTACAGATACGTTTTTTTACTTTACGATTAGACTAATGAAGCCTTTGGTAATAAAATTCTTCAAGTATTTTTTTGAAAAAAATACTTCATAACTTTTAAATAAAATTCTTTATGCTATATTTTTTAATTCAGTAAAGAGTTTTAAAGGAAAAATTCTCTATTGAATAGTACATATTTTGAATTTTATGGAGTTTTATTTTCCTATAAAAAAATATACATAAATGTATTTAAAATTGGTAAAAATTTTAATTTGCGATAAAGATTAGCATGTAGTTAACAAAATTTTAATTTTATTTTAATTTTAAGAGTAGTTCCGAACATTTTGTTCCCTTCATACAATAATATCACGACATGCTTTTTCGCATTTAACCATTATTTTGGAATTTTTTTAAGTGAAAAATGTGGAAGCAGTAAAAACGTTGACTGCTTCCTTACTGCTACTTTTACCGCTTCTAAAAATGTATAGCTTCGTAAACAGCACTAATGAAAGGCCTAAGTTGAATAATTGTTTACATCGTTTTTTGCTGTGCTTTTCAAAAAGGCATGAAATGAGCAAAACATTTCGATTGTTTAAATATTTTTGCGGTTCTTTTATCAAAATTTTTTAAAATGCGGAAAAAAGTTATTTTAATGAAAATAAAAGGTTTTACTAAAAATAAGAGGCATTTTTTCTTCACGGAAAAATATGCAGGTATATTGTGCTTTTGAGAAGGCATGATTTTAAATAGTTGAAAAGCTTTATAATATGCACTTCCGAGAAGGAATGAATTATCGACATTTTAGAAGAAAAACAGGAGCACTAATTAAAAGCGGTGAATTCATGCCTTTTCGGATCTCGAAACAAGTGCTTTCACGCGAGCTATCTTGAACATAAATCAGGCGTGATATCATCAATAATGCAATCGCTTCACTGCTCAACTTTCCCTGATAAAACTGCTTCTAAGCAAGCAGTAATTGCTGCTGGGTTATACCAAAGTTTGGTAATTAGTTTGCAAAGAAATTCGCGAAAAAAATCTTGAAAAAAGTAAATGTTTGCATCAATACATTCGTTTGCAGAATGTAATGCGGCAAATAGACTATGCAAGTCACTTGCACAATAACGAGTTTGTTCAAGTCACCTTACTCGCCACACACAATTCAAGTAAACTGTGCAATATTCATTTTAATTTACACATAGCAGCAGAAACATGTAGCGGATTGTTATTGCTATGAGAAAATATTAGTCTTTAAAAGCTCTATTTTACACTTTGCGCAGGCCAAAATACCTGAAATTCGTTGGCGATGTTAACAAATTTATATTAACATTTTTTACTCTACGTTTATTCATACTTTTAATTTTTTTTATCCGTATTTATGATGTTCACTCTTCAAAAATTACTGCTGAACTGTGCTAATTTCAGCATACACTGCGCAAATGACTTGCACAAGTTCTAAAATATTGCGTAAAAATCAAAATCGTTTTGATTTTTACTCAAGTCTAAAAATATACTTGTACAAGTACACAAACGAAGCCACACATTGTTCAATGTGTGGCTGATTAAGTTTTCAAATTAATCTCTTGTACCATAAAGTGTTTTTCCACGTTCCGCTATAATTTTTCAATTTTTTAAGTGCGGTTTTTTTAAATTTATAATCTAGGGACTAAAATACCAATTTCTTATACCAAAGTTTGGAGGTTCGTTTACAATAAAAAATTCGCGGAAAAATATTTCGCAAAAAGGAAAATGTTTGCATCAATATATTCGTTTGCAGAATCTAAGCTGACTAAGCTTGTTAATGAATACACCATAAAGGCCTTTTTCGCGTTCCGCCATTATTTTGAAATTTTTTAAGTGCGGTTTTTTAATTCATAATCTATTAACTTTAATACTCATTTCTTATCAAAAAACATGGTGGTTAGTTTGCAAAAAAATTGGCAAAAAAATTTTTGGAAAAAGGAAAATGTTTGTATCAATATATTCGCTTGCAGAATGTAAATCACTGAATAATAAATAATTTAGCAACTATTTTGTACCATAAAGACTTTTTTCGCGTTCCGCTAGTATTTTGCAATTTTTTAAGTGCTGTTATTTTAAATTCATAATCTTAGCGCCCTATGATCCAGTGGGAGTTAGAGGAATGTATATATAATCTAGGAATAACAATACTAATTTTTTATAAAAAAGTTTAGTGGTTAGTTTGCAAAAATAATTCGCAAAAAAAATATTTTGCAAAAAGAAAAATTTTTGCATCAATATATTCGTTAGCGAAATATAAGTTTTTTAATTAATTTTTTGTAGCATATACAATTTTTCACAATTGCGCGTTTTAAGGTATTAATTATCCATCAAATCAGCGAACACCATAAAAACTGAAGGACTCGAAATAGCGGATTTAGTTATATAGTTTGTATAATTAGTTTTTTATTGTACTTTATTTCTTATTCAGTTTATCCATTATTCAAAGAGCTATTTTGAGAAATTTGCATATATGTAAGACGCCATAAAAAATATTAAGGGTACTCACGATAGGTATTGCAAACGATGCAAACGTTGCAAATGATTGCAAAAAAACAACGATTGCATCAACACAACAAAAAAATGTATGTATTTGCAATTTGCTTTATTTTTCTTCATTTGCAATAAAAAAACCTTTAGCAAAAATCACTTTGCATATAAACTAAGTTGCAAATAAAACAAAACATCTGTTTTTAACATATCAGCCACCATATTATGATTTATAAAATAAGATATTAAATAAAAAAATTGTTTGTGATTTTTAATTAACATAAAATTTTTTTTTATTTATTATTTTATTATTATTTTTATGATTCACAAATTTTCTCAAAAATACGATTTATTTTTACTTTTGACGTAAACAAAATCACTGTTGCCAATTTAGCTATTTTCTCGTCAAATCTAGCGATATTTTACCATTTTCAGCTATTTTCTAGTGATTTTTTAGTTTGATTTAGCGATATTTTTTGGAAAAAAGTTAGCAGCAGCGAACAAAATAGCTCATAAAGCAAATATGCAATTGATCTTAAAAAAGACGCTCACGATATGTTACAATTTGCATAGCAAATTAGCAAATTGCAAATATGCACATGTACCATCGTGAATTTCCTTATTTATTTATTGATAAAATTTGCAAACACCGAAAAAATAAGAAAAAAATGCGAAATTGCTGGTTTAATTTCAAGTTTTGTGTATTTAATATTTTTTATTGTAGGCATTTGGGTTTTTATTTTTTCATTTTGAATTTTTCAAATAACTATTCAAAGAATTATTCAAACATTTGTTAAAATAAAATTCTCTAAATTTTGAGATTTTTATTTTTCAAATTTAAAATTCATACATTTTTGGGAATTTTATATTAAATAAAAATAAAATTTCAAATATTTATGGATTTTTAAATAAAATTCAGAATTTTTCCTTGTCTAATATTAACAAGTTTTTCACTATATTTAACATACATATAAGTACAAGGTGACGCAAAAGTCATCACCGTATCGGAAGATGCTACAATTTTTGCAAATGGCGGTAGATGTCAGTTCTGCTTTGATATTTGTGAAGTAAGCAGATAAAAAATATACCATGGTTGGCAAGCACTACCTTTTCAATATAACGGTACACTCAAAAAAATAAGTTAGTAGAAAAATTAGTAAAACGTCTTGTATATCAAGTGTATTACAGCAATTTTTTTGCTGAAATTCCGTTTTCAGCAAAAATTTTAGTTATATTTGTTTAGCACTAAACTAATTTCGAACTAATGTTTTACTAATTTATTTTGCTACAAAAATTGTGCTGATAACCGCATTCATAGCGTGGACGACAACCAGATAGACAAGATGTAGATCTCGCAGCTGTCTGGAAACGGAAATGACAATAAAAGAAAAACAACTCTACACATATTCTATATTTAAATTTTCAGCAAATAAATTAACTAAAGTAAAATTTCGCTACAAGTTTTTTGAGTTTTTTTCAGTCTACTAATTTTCAGCAAAAAGTTTAGTGATTTTAGCAAGGATTTTTTTCATTTGCAGTCGACTAAGTGTTAGCAAAACTTTTGCTGAAGATTACTATTTTTTTGGTAAAAATCAGCTCGCTGATTTTCAGCAAACCTTTTGCTGAAATTACCAACTTTTTTGCAAGCACGCTCCTGACTAAAAATTTGCTGACTCAGCAACATTTTTTGCTGACTTTACTGACTTTTTTTTTTGAGTGTAGTTGCATACCACGTCCACATTAGGGATGCCAATCGGGATTGATATTTGAAAATCCCGGGATTCGGGATTTTGTAGGAAATCCCGGGATCCCGAGATCGGGATCCCGAGATTTTCGGATCTACGGGATTTTTCGGGATCCCGGGATTTTACGGGATTTCGGGATTTAAATTTTCCTTTGTAAAAATTTTTATGTTATATAACTAATTTTTTATAGAATAAAGCGTTTTATAATTATTTAGTAGTTAATTAATAATGTGGTACATTTTATGAATATTGAAACATCTCAGTCAGAAATTGACAGTGGTACAAAAAATCAAGTACCTGCATACCACTGGGTAACCGCGATGTTAAAAATAAATGACTGGCAGAACACTCATTTGGGACGCTTTGCCAGCGTTTGCAAAAATCATTTTGCCAGTATTTGTTTTACAAAACATCACGGCAGGGCCAAAAAAAAGATACATATGAACTTTTTTTAAATTTTATTTTGGAAAATATAATTCCATACCACCTATTTATTGATTTTGGCAACATGTTGCCAAAGTTAAAAATTCTGTTTCTCCAGTGCTTTTCCGGCGCTTTTTGAACTGCCGGTCCTTTTGTCTATTAACGTTATCATATTGGAAATGGGAAAGCAATTTTTGTCAGTACTTGTACCAGCTGTTAAAATACCTTGCCATCGCTTTCCCGTTTGTATTTTTCTGGCTGGGATAATATATGAAAGCCTGCCATTAAGTACACTTGCGCCCAGTATTTTGTAAGCAGATTTTAAAACAGATTCGTTGCGACAACCTTGCCCACACTCTAATTAAATTCTGTTGAAATTTACCCAACTTATAGTAGGAAACTGAACTCCTACTATAAATTGGGTAAATTTACTCTATGTGCGTAATTGAAAAAAAATACGCACATTGTGTTTAAGTTGGTGCACAAATAATTTGTAATTTTACATTAAAAGTGCGTAAAAATTAAATGAAATTTTGAAATTAGTGTGTTAATTTACTAAATTTGTGTGTAAAAAAGCACGTTTCACGTGTAAATGTACTCATAAAATGCGTAAAAATCCACTAAAATGCGCAAAAATCCACAGAAAGTGCGTAAAAATCCAATAAAATGCGTACATTTACAACAGTTGTGCTAACTTTAAGCACCATCCAAAATTTTTTTTTAAATAAAATAACAAATTAATTTTTAGTACGTATTTTATTAATAATAATATCCAAGTCATTCTCTCATAATCGTTAATCTTAATCGTTTTGGGATCTTAAGGCATTTGTATAAAATTCATATAAAAATTTGTTATAACTATTGAATGGGTGCAAGGACTCCTGCTAAACAAAATGCCTTCTTTGAAAGGGAGGCAGTAACCGTCAACAATAACGGGAGAAAATGCAGAGATATGGCCTACGCAGGAACAACTGAGTGCAATGACTCCTGATCAACAAAATGCTTTCTTTGCAAGTTAGACAGTACTCAATGATACTGACTTTGTTGAGCAGGAGTCATTGCACCCAGTTGTTTTGCCTAGGCCGTATCTCTCTTACGGCGTATTCTCCCGTTATTGTTGACGGTTGTTGGTTGATTGCCTCCCTTGCAAAGAAGGCATTTTGTTGAGGAGGAGTCATTGCACCCAGTTGTTCCTGCGTAGGCCGTATCTCTCTTACGGCGTTTTCAATTTTGAAATGTGGTTTAGACTACCACCAAAAACAATTTCATGCTTATGTTGCTATTTCCAGACTCTAATGTGTTTGTGGAAATGTTGTAATTCACAAAAAATAATCCGTTTTCGCTTTTTCTTTTTATAATTTATAATTTTTTTTTTAATTTTATTCAATTTGAAATGTCAGAGTATTTATTACTATTATAGGATAGTATATTTACCAACTTTGTGCGTAAAAATTTTATTTAACAAAACACTAGTAATTTTAGGCACAATGTGTTTATTTATAAACACATAATGTCTAAAAATACTTTGTGTGTGTATTATTGTATATGGAAGTGTGTATAAAAAAAGTTTACGCATTTTTTGTTTATATTTACCGAATTTTCGTAAAATTAAACAAAATTTTACCCATTTTATAGTAGTAAATTTACAAACATTTTTTAGAGTGCACTAGATTGTGTAATTACAGCAACAAAGTTATTTGGTTATCGTTATCAAATGTTTTCATGGATGAATTCAAACTTACAGTCCCAGCGAAAATTAGGTTTCAGAAATCGAATTTCGCTGGGAAGAATAAACCGGTAAAATAACAAACAAACTTGATTTTTCACATGAATTACTCAAAAACTTAATATTGTTTACCAAATTTTAAAATTTTTCTGCAAAGTCTTTGCATAGTTTACTCGAATAATCTACTTAATTTATAATTTTACGAATATCTTGGCATCAATTTCTTGTCAATATGAGAAAATTCAAGAAAAAACGTAGGTAATCTAAAATTGCTCACTATTTGCGTTTATATTAATATTAAAAAATAAGAAAATCCCGGGATTTTTGAGAAATAATCCCGGGATTCGGGATTTTGCCAATCCCGAAAATCCCGGGATTTCGGGATTTGGGATTTCCCGTTTGGCATCCCTAGTCCACATCAATACCGATATTAAAATTTTAGGACCGCCAGTACAATAGTGGTATGTGTCTCCTAATATCACAGGTTTTATTTCATAATATTACCTGTTACATTTTGTTGTATCTGCAAAATACCGTAATAAATCTGTGTTTCGGTATTTTAGCGGTATTTTAACGGTAGTTCAAGTTATTACAGAATCAGGCCGGTAAAAAAGCGAAATGAAACCGGTGATACAAAAACGCATATGCCTTCAATGGAATCGACTTTTTATAATTTCCATATGGGTTTTGAAGTAGCTGCTGTAGCCAACTATCGTTATTATGAAAAGGTATTCAATGCCAACAGTGAAATATACGTCAATAAGACATGAATCGCTATACTCCTCAAGATGAATAATCATCGTGAGCGACGAGGCCCATTTCCAACTCTGTGGATACGTGAATAAGCAGAATTATCGCTTCTGGGGCACCGAAAATCCGCGTATAACACACGAAAAGCCATTACACCCCCTCAAAGTTACTGTATGGTGTGTTTTTTTACACTGGAGGCGTCTTCGGAATTTATTTTTTCGAAAACTCCGAGGTCCAAATGACTACTGTTAACTGCGCGCGCTACATAGCCATGCTCAACGACTTTCTCCTACCTCAATTGGACAAATTGGGACTGGAAAACATGTGGTTCCAACAGGGTGGAGCAATGGCGCATACTGCACGACCTACAATCGAAATTCTGAGGGCTGCATTTCCGGGTTGCCTAATTCCTCGTTTTGGTGGTTTGCACTGGCCGGCAAGATCGCTCGATTTAACCGTTCTAGACTTCTTTTTGTAGGGTTGCTTGAAGTCACGGGTCGATGTCAACAAGCCGCAGACTCTTGAAGTCCTCAAAGAGGTTATCCGTCAGGAATGCGGCAACCTATCGGCGGCAGTTCTGGCAAGAGTGATAAAAAATGCCATAAATTGGGCCCGTATGGTCATCAATTCTGGCGGCGGCCACTTAGCCGATATAATTTTTTCTACTTAATTAAAAAAAAAATATTAGCCATCAAATAAACACAATCCAAAAGCAAAACTAAAGTTTTTTATTTATTAAAAAAATAAAATTAAATTGGTCAAAGAACATCGGTTGAGAACTTTTACGCCACCTTGTATATATGTACAACATACTTGGGACTAGTTAATTGAATGCACCAATTAATGGATGATGAATTTGGCATTACAATTGATCAATGCCAATCACTGAAAGAATTATCCTTCATGATATTAATGATATAATTTCATAGAATTTTGTTCGTAGAATCAATGAAGAATTTCGTTATGTATATATATAATATTTAATAAATATAATGAAATTTTTCATAACTTTTCTTTCACAAAATTTCATAACTTCATTAAAAAAATTCGTTGAATATCATAAATTAGATCTCCATAAATTTAATGAAAAAGTTTTTTATATATATGAAATTGATCAATAGTATTTACTTTTTTTAATTTTTTATAAAATATCGTCATTTCCTGAGAGAATAATCTTTTATAATTTTTATTTTTTTAATTAATTTTTTATTATTAATTTTGGACTATGAAATTTTTTATAAATCATATTCATTATTTCGAAACTTTTTTTTATGAAACTTTTTAATTTAATGAATTCTTTCTTTAGATATATTTTGTACATCCGTAAAATATGCTACGATTTTATTACACCTTTTGCACTTGCTAAATACTTTTTATTTATCCACTCCAGCTTAGCAACGACAACAACCAACTATAATAAAAAATAGTAAATGAAATTGCTTCCTATATTTTATGACGCTCTTCATTGGCTGAATGATTTATTCATTGGACGAGTGGCCTATTCATTTTATGAAGAGTTTCATTATTTTTATGAACGTTTCATAAACATTGACTTTAATGAAACCTGTTTCATAGATTCTATGAAAAGTTTCAATGGACGAGTTCCAATGACAATTTTCATTGAAACTATGAAGAAATTCATTACTGAAATGATGATAATTCTCTCAGTGAATGAAATTTTTTTGCAATTGGCATTGTTCAATGCCTAAATGCCCAATTATAATTGATGAAAAAAATATTTGTTTTCATGTTTTGATAAAAGAACAAATTAAGAAAAAGAATTAAAAATTAGCGTGCTTTTTTATCTTATATTCGCTATTTTATCAAGTTTACATTACTAGAGGCTGATCCATCTAGACTAACTACTGTTAAAAGAAGAGTGAACAACAGTATACTTGATAAAACTTGATAAAATAGCGAATATTGATAGTGTTTATAGCTCAGAAATTTTACATTCTTCCCTTAATGTCCTTTTTTATAAAACAATATTTTTTGTATACAATTCTTTTTTCTTCAATTATATGTACATTTCATTACCATTACGTGTACATTTCATTACCATTGTTTTAATCAATGCCAATTGAAAAAAATTTCATTCCAATAAAAAACAAACCAGAAGAAACAAATATGTATCGTCTGTAGGAGTTGTTATTTTCAGTCAAATATTCTATTTTTATATTTCTATTTTCAGAAAAAATAATTTAAATAATTTCGTTGTTTTCTGTTTTAAAACAAAAAATTCAAATATTTTCGGTTTTCTTTTTTGTTAAAATAGTTTGTTTATGAGTGTGTGTGAAACGGTAGCAAAGTATTCTTTATGGTAAATTTTTGACAGTTTTGAGGTGAATAAAATTTCACTAGCCCTATGGGCTAGTAGAATTTTTGCCATAAGCATAGAAATATTTGACATTTTAAAATGTGAAAGTTTCTATATACATAAAAGAAAAATTAAGAAACAGTATGTACAAATGAAAAATTCTGAACAAAAACAAAACAGATTTAAAATTAACGTACCAGAAAAGAGGCAGAAGAAAATTACATTACGTGAAGGTAACGTAACCATTTTTACTTCTCGGCTTCGTCTATTTTGTTATGCATGGAAGTTTTAGTTCTATTAATTGCAACGATCTAGTTTGTAGGAGAATTGCAATTAGAAAACGCATGTATTTCCTAAAAATATTTGTTTCCTTTTATTTCATTTTTCATTATTATTTAAAACTGTCAAAAATTTTACATTTTCGAAAAAGATTTCATTTCACACAGTAAAATTTAAATTTTTTCACCATAGCAAATGTTTTTCACCATGATACTTTGCTATCGTTTCACACACACCCTATATACAAAATTATTTCAATTCAAATTACAAGAAATTCTTTACTCATACACAGAAACATAGCCAATAAAAATATGAACATGTCTGTTGTGTATGGTGTAGTGTTTTGAAAATCCAAACCAAAAAAAAACTTTCAAATATGAAAAAACAAACATCGTTTTTTTTAAGTTTTGTCAGTTAAAAATTGATAATTGTTTTAATAGACTTTTCAATTATTTTTATTTCTTTTATGGGTTGTTTAAAAAATGTTTGAAAATAAATAGCAAAATGGTTTGAATATAATGAAAAATCAGTAGTCCTTTTTTAATTGTGTTTTCAATTAATTTAATATGTATTTTAGGTTGTTTTTAAGGATAAAATATTGTGAGTGTATTTCAGAAATAATCAAATGTATTTCAAATTATCAATTGTATTTCAGAAAATATCAAATGTATTTTAGAAATCATTAATTGTATTTGAGAAATTGTTTTTTGTACTTCAAAAGCTATTAATTGTATTTCAGAAAATATTAATTGTATTTCAGAAATTATTAATTGTAGTTCATTAATTAATTAAAATGGATCTAATTCGATCTGCAATTTTGCGGATAAATTTAGATATTTCTAAATCCCCAAATATATTGCTGGATCTAAATCGATCTGCCATTTTTCGGATCAAATTAGAGCTAAGTTGATCCCCAACAATATTGCTGGATCTAATTCGATCTGCCATTTTTCGGATCAATTTAGATCTTATTATATAACCAAATATGTTGCTGGATCTAATTCGATCTGCCAAATTTCGGATCAAATTAGATCAAAGTTTGTATCCAAATATATTGCTGGATCTAATTCGATCTGCCATTTTTCGGATCAAATTAGATCTAAGTTTACCCCCAAGGATATGATTGGACCTCCCAATTTTGAGATAAAAGTTGATCTTAGTTTATACCCATGTATACACTGGGGTCTAATACGATGCAATTGGATACACCCAATTTTGAGATCTAATTGGATCAGCTAGATATTACAGCAGATCTTAAAGAATATCAAATTGGATATGATTAGATACTTCGCGAGATGGATTTTTTTTTACTCGGGATGTCATTACCGTTTCTACACTGGGACGGTATAGATAAATAAAGTATAGCATCGCAGATTTTTAATTCTCTTACCACTTTATTCATATTATTTTTAATTGCTAATTTTGGTAGTTTTTTCTGCAGCATCATTTTTAACTAATTTTTAGTAAATTTTTCTGCTATTTTTACAGATTTATTTCTATGAGTGTACGTATGTCATTACCATTTCTACACTGGGACCGTATAGAAGAAACCTTTGTGCTTGTTGCCAAACTAACCACTATACGTATAGTATTAGCTGTTGGTGTTCAAATGAAGTTCCATTTTCATCAGAAGATGAAAATTTTTTCAGAAAACAGCCTTTCTTCTTAAAGAGAGCCAAGAGAAGAAATTTATATAGCTGTGCCTGTATATGTATGGATCTTGTAAATTACATAAATCTTTATATGACCTAAAACAAAGTCCAAGGTGTTGGAATGGAAAAATTAATGATTATTTAATTTAAATATACGTCAGAAGATATAAACATGATTAATGCCTACACTCATAGAAATAAATCTGTAAAAATAGAAGAAAAAGCAACTTTAGTTAAAACTGACGTTGCAGAAAAAGTTCTGAAATTAGCAATTCTTTTTTTTTTTTGCTAAATACTAGTACACTCATACAAATAAGTCCGTAAAAATAGCAGAAAAAGTTACTAAAAATTAGTTAAAAATGATGCTGCAGAATCAGTTTGCTAAATATTAATAAAATGAAAACAGCAAAAAAACTGTTAAATTTACAGAATTTTAGTAATATTTGAGCTAAATTGTTGTTAATTGCAAATAACAATTTAACTTGCTGAAATCAGCAAAAAAATTGCTAAATAATATCAGAATGAAAATAGCAAAAAAAACTGTTAAATCTACAAAATTTTTGGTAAAATTTTCTGAAATCAACAAAACTTTTGCAGATTACTAGTGGACTGGAAAAAGGTAAAAAAGAAGCAAATGAAATGAAAATTAAAAAATAAAAAATAAATGTGTATTTAAAAAAATACTTGGGACCAGTTTATTGAATGTGTCAATTAATTGAAATTTTTCAATTGGCATTGTTCAAAGCCTAAATGCCCATTTATAATTGATGACAGAAGTATTTGTTTTCATGTTTTAATAAAAGAATAAATTAAGAAAAAAAAATTAAAAATTCGCGTATTTCTTATATTTTTTTATATTACAATGCTTTTTCTTCAATTATGTGTACATTTCATTACCATTGTTTTCATCAATGCAAATTGAAAAAAATTTCATTCGCATTGAATGGTGATGAAATTTGTTGGCATTGACATTGAGATAAAGTAATGCCAATTATATTTCAATGCCAATGAAAATTTCCCAAGAATGATTTTTTGTAAATGTGGTAATATTTATAGACAATAATATGTTAACCAAAACAAAATGTATTTCAGAGACCCTTCTTTTGATTTTCATTGTTTGCTGATCGGATATGTACTTCCGAATTTATTTGAGTTTCCATTTTCACATTTAAAGCTCCACCCACAGGAAAGAAGGTGTGGCCGATTAAAAATATCGTATTCTTTAAATAAGCTTAAAAATTACAATATTGGGGGAAAAAATTAGGGTCATCCCCGTAAACTCCACTTGCTCCCCAGAGATACTTTTAATCACAATTTTCATATTAAAATGGTTCGTCCAAAATAAACCTTGATCTTTGAAAATTAATGTATTACGATAAATAGAAACTTTTCTCATAAATTTTAATAATTTAGATATTTTATGAGTAGGACAAATTTTCAACCATTTCAATTTAGCTTTATGTATTTAAAAACTTTTTGCATTATTTTTGGCGAGTTAAAAATATGCAGTAATTTTTATGAGTCATTTAACATTCTGTTTATAAGCGCTCCAAAATTGGTGGTTTAGTTTACAAAAAATTTGTAAAATTAGCAAATCTTCTGTTAAAAATTAGTAACTAAAATTCAGCAAAATACTGTAAAGTTAGCAAATTTATTGTTAAAAATTAGTAACTAAATTCAACAAAAAAAATAGCAAAAAAATTTGTAAGTTAATAATGTGGAGGTAGGAAAAAATTAACTAAAAATTAAATTTTAACTAAAAATTAGTTAAAAATTCGTTAAGTTGAAGTACTAACAGTTTTACTAAATTTTCTACAAACTTTTTTCTATGAGTGTAAAATACAAACAGCAAAACTATTAAATTTACAGAATTTTAGTTATATCTAAGTTAACTTTTAGTTAATTGAAAATGAAAAATTGTACTGTAAAATCTGCAAAAACGAACTGTTACATCTACAAAATTTTTGATATTTTAAAGCTAAATTTAGTTGAATGCAAAAGCAGTCTATTTTGCTAAAATCAGCAGAGGTATTTGCTAAAACAATTGTAAACTGCTGTTAAAGGCTCGATGCAAATAAACATTAAAAACAAAATGTCGAAAATTAAATGAATAAAATTTGTTCGATTTGAGATCATATATATTATATCTCTTTCTTTTTTAAATAATTTTCAAACTAAAGATAGGAGACAAAATTTTTTACGAGTAAATTACAGAGAATAAAAAATTTAAAGAATTCGATACGGCCAGACGGACTGTATACGTATTTTCGGCTTTCGCTACAAAGCTACAAACTCAAATATAACTAAAACCTGTATGCCCGAGTAAAAAAAATTTATCTCGCGCAATATCTAATCATATCCAATTTGATATTGTTTAAGATCTGCTGTAATATCTAGCTGATCCAATTAGATCTCAAAATTGGGTGAATCCAATCATATCGTATTAGATCCCATTGTATATATGGGGATAAACTAAGATCAAGTTATATCTCAAAATTGGGAGGTCCAATGATATCTTTGGGGATAAACCTAGATCTATTTTGATCCGAAAATTGGCGGATCCAGCTATATATTTGCGGATATTTTTAGATCTAATTTGATCCGAAAAATGGCGGATCCAATTAGATCCAGCTATATATTTGTGGATAAACTTATATCTAATTTGATCTCAATTTTGGCAGATCGAATTAGATCCAGCAATATATTTGTGGATAAACTTAGATCTAATTTGATCCGAAAAAGTGGCAGATCGAATTAGATCTAGCAATATATTTGGGGATAAACTTAGATCTAATTTGATCCGAAAAATGGCACATCGAATTAGATCCAGCAATATATTTGTGGATTAACTTAGATCTAAATTTATCCGAAAAATGGCAGATCCAATTAGATCCAGCAATATATTTGTGGATAAACCTGGATATAAATTGAATAGAAAATTGGCAGATCAAATTAGATCCAGCAATATATTTTGGGATTTAGTAAGACCTAATTTGATCCGAAAAATGGCAGATCGAATTAGATCCAGCTTTATATTTGTGGATGAACTTAGATCTAATTTGATACGAAAAATGACAGATCAAATTAGATCCAGCAATATATTTGGGGATAAACTTGGATCTAAATTTATCAGAAAAATGGCAGATCGAATTAGATCCAGCAATATATATGGGGATAAACTTGGATCTAAATTTAACCGAAAAATGGCAGATCGAATTAGATCCAGCAATATATATGGGGATAAACTTGGATCTAAATTTATACGAAAAAGTAGATCTAGGTATATGTGACCTTCTCCGAGAAAAGGGACCTAGTGTGTCAAAAAACGGATTTGGACTTAAGAGTGGATTCTGGTACCTAAAAGGGTGTAGAATAAGATGAAATGAGTTGAGGCACCTAACCATACCAAATCGCATCTCCCAACTGAAGATGTGTTAAAAGTGATAATGCGTTATGAAACTTTAAATGCGTTCTTCTCAAAACTTAATTTTCAAACACTAGGTCCCTTTTCTCGGAGAAGGTCACATATATATTTTAGGATTAAGTTGTATCTAACTTTATCTGGAAAACGGCAGATCGAATAAGATCGAGGATTATATTTGGGGATTACGTAAGATCTAAATTTATGAAAAAAATAACAGATGAAATTAGATCCAGTAATATATTTCGGGATTGCGTAAGATCTTAACTTTTTCAATAAGTTGCAGATCGAATTGAATCCAGTGATATATTTAGTGATTTGGTAAAATCTTAATTTTTCCCATAAATTGCAGATCGAATTAGATCCAGCAATTTATTTAGGTATTCAAATGGCAGATAGAATTAGAAACAGCAATATATTTGGGGACTGACATCTAAAGCTATCCATAAAAATGACAGATAAAATTAGATGCCGCATTATATTTGGTACTACGTAAGATCTCCATTTATTTGGGATTAAATAAGATCCCAGACTGGCAGAGCACTGATTTTATAAAAATTACAATATTTTGTTAAAATAAGGTTTAAACTCAGAAGGTCTCGAGTTCGATATGCATTTTTTTTACAAAATGAATTTCTTTTTATAAAATTAAAATTTTTTTTTCTATAAATTTTTTTATAAAATTATATATTTATTTTTTTATTAAATTGAAATCTTTGAATAAAATAATTTTATTTACATCTTTTTAACGCTCTACACCATTTCAATTGTATTAATTGTTTTTAAGATTTATTAATTGTATTTCAGAAATAATCATTTGAATTTCAGTTTTATCAATTGTATTTTAGAACTTATCAATTATTTTTCAGATTTATGAATTGTATTTCAGAACTAGTCAATTGAAGTTCAGTTTTATCAATTCTGTTTCAGAAATTATTAATTGTATTTCCGAAATTATCAAACTGTATTTCAGAAATTATCAATTGTATTTCAGAAATTATGAAATGTAATTTAGAAATTTTTCTCTATTAACTATGATAAACAATCAACAAGTTTTGAAATAGATTTGATTATTTCTGAAATACATTCCATAATTTCTGAAATACATTTAAAATTTGTGAAATGCAATTAATAGCTTCTGAAATACAGTTAATATTGTAGTTGAGTTACCATTTATGACCATATATTGTTTAAATGGCACCATATATGACAATATAAAAAAAATAATATGGAGCTTTATATGGTAATATATAACTTAGAGTCATCCATGTACCATTTGATCCGAAAAATGGCCCGATAAAATTGTATCAGTTGTTTATCAGTTTTTAACTTATTGTATCAGTTTAGATCTGACCTGATTAAATTTGTTAATCAGATGAAATTGTATCTGATTTTTGACCTGATACAATTTTATTGGTTTATATCACATGGTATCAGTTTAGGTCCAAATAGATATATTTGTATACAAAATTATATAGTTATATCCCAATTTTGACCTGATATCAGTTTAAAACTTTAATACAATTGTATAAGGTAAATGTCGGATACAATTATATTCTATTTATATAAAATTGAACCAATTACGATCAAACCTGACACAATTACATATAAACCGATAAAATTGCATCAAGTCAAAAATCGGATACAATTTCATCTGATTAACACATAATTTAATCAGGTCTGATCTAAACTGATACAATTAGATAAAAATTTATAAACAATTGATAAAAATATATCGGGCCATTCTTCGGATGAAACTGTATATTTATACAGATATAACTTAATCACATATATGACTATATGTAACTATTTTTATTCGGGTTGTTTAAATGATACGATATATCAAAGTATATGGTACTATATATGGTAGCATATATTATCATATCTGGAACTGTATTAAAAATGTTGTTGAAATGGCACCATATATCATAATGTATGGTTTAAATGTCACCACATATGGTAATATATTGTTTAAATGATAACATATATCAATATATATTGCACCATATATAGTAGCATATATTATTATATCTGAAACTGTATTAAAAATGTTGTTCATGAGGTCCCATATATGAGCATATATTGTTGAAATGGCACCATATATGATAATATATGGTTTAAATGGCACCATATATAGTAATATATTACTTTAATAACACCATGTATAAATATATATGGCCTATATATAGTATCATATATTATCATATCTGGAACTGTATTAAAAATTTTGATCATGAGGTACCATATATGGCCATATATTGTTTAAATGGCACCATATATAATAATATATGGTTTAAATGGTACCATATATGATAATATATGGTTTGAATGGCACCATATATGATAATATATGGTTTGAATGTCACCGTATATGATAATATATTGCTTAAATAGCACCATATATAAATATATATCGCACTATATATAGTACCATATATTATCATATCTGGAACTGAATTAAAGATTTTGTTAATGAGGTACCATATATGACCATATATTGTTTAAATGGCACCATATATGATAATATCTAGTTTAACTGTCACCATATATAATTATATATTTTTTAAATGATACCATGTATAATTATATATTGCTAAAATGCTACCATATATATTAAGATATAGTTCTATATATAACTATATATGCAATAAGATCAACCATGTCATGTAATATATAATTATATATGCCATATCTAATATTATGAAGGCCGATATCTAATTAGCTGAAATTATATATGGCATAATATAAGGAAAAATTTTGTGAAAAAACGTCATATATAATTATATATGGATATACATAACGACATGTATAATTATATATTGTAATATATGCCATATATGATTATATATAATTTTTTTTACTCGGGTGTTTAAGAGTTTTATTGTTGCTGTTCCTATCTTACTAATATATAGCAAAATCAATTTGCTCATTTTAACGATTTTTTCTGCCACATCATTTTTAACTAGTTGTAAGTAGTTTTAGCTAAATTTTTTACAGGTGCCGTGCCGGATGAACCTGTTGAAAACAGAATTTTTGTTATCCGTTAGTTATGGTCTTGACTAGCGTGAAACAACAACAAATTTTATTTGTTGTTTTTGTTTTGCGTGTAATTCGTTTCATGTTCTCACAAATCCATGGCTAATCCCTACACTATGTGGTCAGGGTATTATAAGTTTGTGCTGATGTTTGTAACACCAAAAAATATTGGTCCTAGACCCACCTTATAGTATACCGATCGGCTCAGAATTTTTTTTTATTTCGATTTAACGATGTCCGGCTGTCCGTCCGTCCGTCTGTCTGTCTGTCCATGCATTCTTGTGCGCACTCTACAGGTCGCAAATATTAGGATATTTTGATGAAACTTGGTACACCGACTTATATAAGCCCAAGGACGAAGCCTATTGATTTTGGTTAAAATCGGTCCGTGTTTAGAGCTAGTGCCCATATAAGGGTACTCCCAAAATTATATTGTTTATACGCTGCAGGTCGCAAATATTAAGATATTTTGATGAAATTTGGTACACAGACTTATGTTGACCCCAGGACGAAGCCTATTGATTTTGGTTAACACCGGTCCATCTTTAGACCTAGTGCCCATATAAGGGTCCCCCCAAAATTATATTGCTTAAACGCTGCAGGTCGCAAATATTAAGATATTTTGATGAAATATAGTACACAGACCTATGTTGGCTCAAGGACGAAGCCTATTGATTTTGGTGAACATCGGTCCATGGTTAGCCCTAGTACCCATAGGGTCCTACCAAAATTATATTGTTTATACGCTGCAGGTCGCAAATATTAAGATATTTTGATGGAACTTGGTAGACAGACCTATGTTGGTCCAAGGACGAAGCCTATTGATTTTGGTGAACATCGGTCCATGTTTAGACCTAGTGCCCATATAAGGGTCCCCCCAAATTGGCTTGGTTACAAACTGCAGGTCGCAAATATTAAGATATTTTAATGAAATTTGGTGCGCTGACTCACATTATAAAAAATTTTGACACAAGTCCCATTTTAACCCATTCGAATTTCGGATCCAAACATTAGTTGGCTTTTAACCAGACTGGTGTAGGGTATTGTATAGTCGGCATGCCCGACTTTAACCTTTTTACTCGTTTTCATCTAAATTTGTTACGTTATATAATACGATCGCCTTTGATTAGATCGGGAAGAAAAAGCTCTAGATTCAGAAGTGTGTAAAGGTTTCCCCAGAGAATAGTTGATGCTCTTATTGAGAGGATATACTAATGTAATATTATTTGGGGAATTGGTATTAAAAACATGCAATTTCCTTTGTATATGGGAAATGGGATTAGTTGGCGATTTTACAATAGATATAACAAAACCTAAGCTATTTTTAAAATCAAATGCTGAAAATTGTGATATATGCGCCACCATATTATTTACGTCAATTGAAATATGTATTAGATTATGAATATTCATTGTCATAAGTTCCACAAATTTTTATTAAAATCTTAAATTAATAAAAATTAGATTACTTAATTAAGTTTGATACTAAAAAATTTTTTATACCTTCAATTGTTAAAAACTTGCCTTCCAAAACAAGTTCTTCAGAAATTTTCTAGCCGAATGCGGTTTTGAATTTCCATAATAGAGACCTATCAAAAATGGCTTGGTAATGTATGCGGTTGAAAACCCCTTTCCCATTATGGCCCAAAAGTTCTTTTTCGATTTTTCAAACACATCCATTCCATCTACATGAATTATAATTTTAATTTTCTTTTCATTATAAAAAGGTTTGAATCAAAAGTGTAATCAAGATTAGACTTTATTCCAAAATATTGAAAATTTCCCAAAGTATCGTCTAAACCTAGCATCACTTTAGAATTGCCGCTCAAAGTAGAAGTTCGTAATAAAGTTTTAGAACATTTCGGAAGAGTTGTATGTATAATCTTCAGATCTCAGTACCATTAATATTTCGTCTATAGAGATTTGTGTAAGAGTTTTGATTTTCCTTACAACCCAATTTTTTAGTTTTTGCTCAATATGACCACATGTAAATGTGCTTAAATCACTATTAGATTCCTCAGGAATAAATTGATCCGAACTTGTTTCTCCAGGTGTGCTTAAACTGGAATTCCAACGTTCTCATCATCTGAATCTAAATTTTGCTCTACTACTTCTTCATCAAACACCTCAGTTTTAACTATTTCATTGTCGTCAGAACCCTACACCACCAAAAAATTTAACACATCTACATTTCTCTTAATATCCTATAATTTTTTAACTTAATCATTGGTTTTAAATGATTTAAGTTCTAATAAAATATATAAAAAAAATTAATGTTTAAGTACTAAGAAATTACTATATTTTTTGTACTTAGAGTATTGGAAAATTGCTCTACTTTTCGTTTTTAAAAAACTCGGAAGACACTCCACTTTTGTATTAATACACTTTAAAATCACTTTATTTTTAGTTTTTCTAATGTTTTGAAAACGTTCTATAAACAAAAATTATATCGCTTTAAAATCACTTTATTTTTTGCTTTTGCAAAATAAATTACAATTGTCAGAGTGAGAGAGGGTATTGAGATACCCAAAGCAGCCCAAACAACAACAATTTAAACGCAATTTTGAGTACGGGAACGCTTTTGGGCTAGTTTGGGTAACCGCGGTAAAGTACGGGAACAGACATATTGTGTAAAACTTAGTACATAAACACTCTTTGGTTTATAAATTATTTTATCGTTGAAATTTATAGTTTTGGTTTTCAAATAAGTTTCAAAAATCTGCATTCTGATTGTAACTTTTTAATAAATAAAATCGCATTCAAATAAATTGGAAATCTATTATTACAAGAAAAACTAACTAGTCGAATTATATAAAATCGTCTTTCATTTTAGTACAACCCCTAAAGAACGGATCAAGTGCAAGAAAAGTCATCAAATGAAAAATCTTAAAAAATTATCTGCACCTAAAAAAGACTTCACAAAAATAAAAAATAAAACACCACGAGCCCAAGGTAACGGTCCCAAGATGCGGCGTATTCGAAAATTAAGCAAACCAAAAAAGTATCAGAAGTGTGAATCCAGTCATTGGTTTTTAACCAAGAACCTTAAAAATTATAAACCCACTGAACGTGTATTGAAAATTTCCCGTCCTAAAATATATGAAAATAACTATGATTTTGTACCATATCGTGTGGAACCGAAAGCTTTAACTTATAATGGTAAAATATCAAAAAAAATCTTTGATTTCATATTTATAACATAATATTTCCTTTTGAAAATTCCAGCTACTTTAAGAATAAAAGAGCTCGCCATACCACAAAAAAACAAAGGGAAGGTAGAGGAAAAAATTGAGAATCCATTCCGTACAAATCGGAGGGCTTTAAATGCAGTAGCTTCTAAACGTGTTCTGGAATTAGCCTCACCACGGGATTATTATGATATGAATTGTCGAACAGATCCATTTAAAGTATCACGCGGAGCTTTAAAAGCTAAAATTTCAACTCGCACTAAGGAGTTGGCGGAACCGAAAAAAATTTTAATTTAGTTACAGGGTAATTTTATAAAACTCGACGCCCTGCGTTGCGGTATTTTCCATAGAAATTGTTTTTGTAACAGCAAAAAATTTCAAACAAATCAACGCAACACAAGGCGTTGAGTTTTACAATATAACTCACTGAAGATTTTAAACACGCAAGTAATGTTTGTCAAAAATCTAGCAAAATCTTTTTATGTTATGTTAAAACTTCGATAAATTTACAAATGTTTCTGGTTGAAACAATAAAAACTTACGTGCGTGCCGATAGCCAGGCAAAAGATATACATGAGTTTTTTAAAACCAGGTGGCAACATTAACATTTTAACAGCTGTTCTAGTAGTTCTTCCAAATGAGATATTTTGGTGTGTGGGAGGGGTTTCATCGAATTGGAATGACAAGAAGCATTTATTTTAATTAAATATTTTATAAATAGTATAAATACAAACAAAAAAAAATATTACAACACATGTTTTGGGTAACGGTAGACGATATTTTTAGGGTAGATTATGGAACACCTAGGCTTCGACGGTACTAGTGCGGTATGTCAAATGAAAGCCATTGGACAGTTGATTCCAAAAAATTACCTTGCAAAAAAAGTTACCGAATAGTTTTTGGACAAATCAGGAAAACCTATTTAGTGGCCATAATGGGATTCCTGGAAAGATTCTGGAACAACTAGGCTTCGACGGTACTAGTGCGGTATGTCAAATGAAATCTATTGGACACATGATTCCAAAAAATTACCTTGCAAAAAAGTTACCGAATAGTTTTTGGACAAATCAGGAAAACCTATTTAGTGGCCATAATGGGATTCCTGGAAAGATTCTGGAACAACTAGGCTTCGACGGTACTAGTGCGAAATAATTTGACAAATTTAAAACGTAACAAAATACGTCGAAAATAACAATGTTTTTCAAAAAATTTAATAAAAAATATTTATTATTATTTATTATAGAAATCGATTAGCAAGTGGCCAAGTTTCTGAGGTTTTTATAAATAAAATGGATTCGAAATACAATTGCGAAAACTTTTTTCTAAAAAAAATTTTAAGCTGTTTGGTGCCTAAAGAAAAAATTTTGTTAAGGGCGTTTTTGTAGACATCCTTATTAGTTATGTGTGCTAGGCATAATCAAAGAGGTTTGGAAATAAAGAAAATGCAATCCTCCAATTTACTGAAAAAAACTATAAAATGTGCCTCCAAATAGGAAACTGAAATTTTTGTTGCACCTTTTAATTAATAAGTGGCTATTTTTTATTGTTACTACTAATATTTTTCGTCGTATTTGTTATAATTTAAACATAAAATTGATGAATTAACCTTTGATTTTCCTTAAAAATTACAGGTTTCCTGCTTGTAGGCACAATCTATTACACTCAACCAAAAAAAGTCTGTAATGTCTACTGAAAATTTTGTTGTAATATTTTCCTTTTAATTGCTTACATCGATTCAATTAGCTAAAGCCTTAAAAAATCGTAAAAATAAAATGCGAACAATGGTTTTAATATCAAGTTTTATGCATCAAATTTTAAGACTAAATATGAATACAGATCCTGTGCCTACATTTCACCACAAAAAATTTATATTGATTGCATTTGAAAATTTTAGTATATAAAAAACTAAATGGAAAACTGCCAAACTTTAAAGACATTTAGCGAAAAATCTGTACCTTAGATTGGAAAATAAAGTACACCATTGTAATCAACATGTCCGAAAAATATAGAATTGATGGTCAGAGCTCTATTAATTTTTAAAGGTCAAGATTTTTTCATGCAGTGTAGGTAATTAGTAGACGCTACTAAATTTCAGTAAATTATTGTAAAATGCAATTTAAAATCAATCTGCTGAAATTACCAAAAAAGGGTACTAAAAATAAACAAACTCTCAAATCTAAAAAAAATAATTAAAATCAAATTTAATAAAAAAAATATTTTTTTTCAAAAAAGTCGAAAAAAATTTTTATTTTTAACTAAAAATTAAAAACCAAGACTTTAATATTTTTTCTCTTTCGATTGTAAAAAATATATAATTACTTCAACATATTTAAAATTTGGAGTAAAAATTGCAAACAGTTATTACCTTTTTATGCATTGGAGATAAAATAAAATTTATTGAGTTTTATTTCCAAACTAAGAATATATCAATAACAACAAATATAAACTAAATAAGAATTCTACAAAAGCCACGAATTCTTGTAAATAAAATTTCCTTAAAGTATCCACTTGTTGTTAAATTAGTATATTTTTGCTAAGTTTAGCACTCGGTTTTGAAAAACTAGTAATTTGTTTTGCTGAAATCAGCAACTAAAAAATCACTATATAATCGTAAATAGTAAAGTGCGATTGAAAACTATTTACAAATTTTTTGACATTTGACAATTTTGTTTCCACCATAAATTAAGCATTATAATGTTTGCTTTTTATAATTTTTTTTAAATTATTAACTGTCCAAGAAAAAGCGTACTTTAGGAGAAACAGGAAATTTATTCTGGAAGTGACTGTAAATTAAATACATATAAAAATTCGGATTTGTCCCAATAAGCTTCTTTTAGTATATTTAACAAAAATAGATTCTGCGGTTTTAGAAGATCTTGCTAAAACAAAATCCTCAAAGGCTTTTGCAAATCTAGCTCGGATTTTAATTTGATGTCCTCTTGAAATTTTAATCACGTTCACGTAATAAAGACGCACTATCAGTTGCTTATTTTTATTAAAATTGTTTGTTATAATCAGTTTGGTGTTAAAAATTGTCGGAATCGGTTTAGAAATTTTGAGTAAAAATGTCAGGAGTCCGATACCCGAAAATTTCCATACAAAATGAAACATTTTGTAGAAACAAACAATCGGAATAAAAATTACTAGAACTGGGCATTATATTTCACAGTTCATTTCAATCAATTTTATTTTTGAGCTAGTGTGTTCTTTTAGTTCACTAGTTCATTCGAGAAAACAGCTGAGCTCAGTGGAACATTTGCTAAACATTATAAAAGTACAAACTGCAAGAAAAAATCTGTTAAATTTACAAAATTTCAGCTATATTTTAGTTAATCGAAAATGACAATTTACACTGCTAAGATCGGCAAAACTTTTCCTGGATATTAGTCAACTAAAATATCACAAACAATTTTAAGTTTTTTTTTGAATTCCTTTCTTTTCTTTTTCTACTATTTTGTAGCAAATATTTCTGTTTCTTGTAGCAGGAGAGACCGTTATTTGTATTAAAATTTAAAGATAAATCAACTTTTGAATATATAACGATTTCTACTAATATCCATCAACATTTCTTTGCCGATATTAGCAAGGTAAATTTGCAATTCGCTTAACCCTTTCACTACCGACTTTTTGTTTGCGGATGTATCGTTATTTTGACTTCCAATTCTTGTTAAGGGTCCTAAAATTATAAAAAAATATTTAACATATTTTGCCCCCTCCCCCTCCTACCCAGCGAAAATGACGGTCGAAAATCGACTTTTTCAAACTTCTGAGCCCCGTTTTACCCCTTAAACATTTGAGTAGCCAAAAATCTTTTGGTTGTTTTTCTTCTCGTCATAAAACGAAGCTATATGCCAAATTTCAATTGTTTATCTTCATTAGTTTAGGAGAAACGCCAAAACCCCCTTTTCATGAGATTTATGATTTATTCAAAAAATTAGACTTCATTAACAAATATCGCGACCACAGTGTCATGTTGAACTGCTTATACATATAATGATTTTTATTTAAAGTCCAAGATCCTAATAAACTTATTTGTAAAAAGTATTAAGTTATTTTTGCACTATTAAATTTTATATATTCTTTTAAAGATGTGTACACCACATACAGATATTTCAAGAGGCCATAAAATAAAAAACCGAGCTAACTTTGCAAAATCCTCTGGAATTTTACTTCCATTTAGTATTGGAACCTGAAAATTCCCACGGAGTCGATGCTTGTAAAAAAAATGAGTAAAACAACATACCTACTCCATATCGCAAACGGATGGCAGAATATTTTAAATATTGACAAAAAACTAAAATTTTTGAAAATTGAAATCACCTAAAAATTAAATTACACTTGAAATACATATATAATTTAGTTTAGAACTTATAAAATACGTTAAAAATTCATTCTTAATTGTAATATTTAAAAAGTTTCAAAAAGCTTTACCTTTTTGAGCTCTTGGAGATACTTTTATAAAACTCTGTGCCTCTGACTAATATTTTATAAAAAACATTTTGTTTTTTAATTTTCGTTCTTTCTTTACCAGTATTAGGCATTCAGTATTAATATTAGTATTAATAAATGAAATTTGTCTTTTAATTTTTCTGCTGAATTATCACATAAAAGGTCTGTTCCTTTATATTACCGCGGAAACCATTATTACCAAAAAGTGTTCCCGTGCTCGAAAATTGTTTCTCTTTTTTCTATTAACTTCGGAAAATTGTAAAACGGACAGCTGGTGTAATGATAAACAAATAATACCATTGTAAAAAATTTTAATTTAGCAAAGAAATACGCAAAATAAAAATTTTATGTATAAAAATTAACTGAACAAAGTTAAAAAACTTTTAAATGAAAAAAATATGTGCATCTGTGTGATTTGTCAGCCTAAAACTATATGTATTTTAATTTTTTTTCTTTTAACTAAATTTTGGGCTAGAAAATTAATTTTGTGCATTCCCGTACTTTTGGGCAATTTTTTCATTTAGAGTGAGGATTTTGTGCTTACTCTCATTCAGAGCTTTGAAGAATTAATTCCTTTTTGAATGAATTCACTACCAATTGAATGAATTCCTTTTCTTAAGTAATTCACTGAATTCGTTCAACCGAACGCGTTCATCAAACAACAAATTCAAAGAATTAATTCAATTGCAATAGTTCTTTTTATTAAATCAAATGAATTAATTCCTTACTGAATTAATTCACTACTGAATTCGTTCAATTTCATTTTCGTTCAGTGAATTAAAAAAAATAAAATTACGTTCAGTGAATTAAAAAAAATAAAATTATGTTCAGTGAATTAAAGAAAATAGAATTACGTTCAGTGAATTAAAAAAAAAATAATAAGTTCACTGAATTGAAAAAAAAATAAAATAAGTTCACTGAATTGAAAAAAATAAAATAAGTTCACTGAATTCAAAGCCTGTTTTCTGCCGTTCAGTAGCAGAAAACAATAATGTACAAATAAAATTTTTAAATAAGCAATTTTACAGCGTGTGCTAGTAAAAATAAACAAATTAGACACCGGATGCTGTTTATCAACCTACATGATTCAAAAATAAAGCCTTTTACTATTTAAAATAAAAACTTTTAAACGCTTCAAAATGCCGAAAAGGTTTTCTATGGGAGTAAAGTCTGAAGATTGAGCTGGCCAATCCAATAATTGAATCCCATTAACAGGTAACCATTCTTTGACCCACTTTGACGAGAGTTTGGGTCATTATTACGCTGAAACACCCATCGAAGTGGCATTTCCAATTCGGCATATTGAAGCATGTCTTTGGCTAAAATATCCATATAAACAAAGCGATCCATTTTTATTTGTATTTCAACAAAAGTCCAACTCCACTCGTCGAAAAGCAGGTCCACACCATTACATTTCCGCCCCATGCTTTATTGTTCCTTCACAATAACGCGGATGTAATCGTTTTCCCTTAGATCATCGAACGTGGCATACTTCATCTGAATTTAACAGGTTAAATTTAGACTTGTCGCTGAATAAAACTTTTTTCCATTTCCCCACAGTCCAATTAGCGTGAGCTTTTGCAAAATCCAACCTTAAATTTTATAAAACTGATGAAAATTAACGAATACGTTGCAAAATCATTGAGGCAAACCTCTTTTTTAAATGTTCCTTTGTCAGTATAGGTTTCTTAGACGGCATGAAGCTTCTCAAATTATTTTCCAATGTTCGTTTTCTCACACTGCTCGAACTAATATTGAGATTAAGCTCACTCACAACATCTTTGGAAGAAATAAAGGGGTTTTTTTCTTAATTAATCGGACAATTTTCAGTCTGTTCGATACTTTATACTTTTAATTACCCAGTGTAGAAACGGTAATGACATATCATTATTTTTTGGAGTACCAGTAATGACACCCACTTACCTCCTGCATTATTTTAAAACATATAATAATGAGTTACTGATAATGACTTATTTTTATCATTATTTCAAATAGAAGATAATTTTTTAAATTTTTTTGAAAATTTTTTGAAATCTATTTTTAGACTCAATATTTTTTAAACACTGGTAAGGATATATGTAACCACATATTTTTTGATTTTTTGTATGTTGGCGAGTAAGCTTACTTGTGTGCAGCAGGTCAAATATGTTTTTATCTATTAAATATTACATGTCGGTATAGCTCAGATGGTAGAGCTGTTGACTGGCAATCTTTAGACCCAGGTTCGATTCCCGCACCAACAAATTTTATTAAAAAAAAAAAAAATACAATAAAAAATATTTTTTTTAATAGAATTAATTTTTTTGAAAATCTATTTTTAGACTCATTATTTTTGTCAGTACTGGTAAGCACATAGGTAACGATATATTTTTTGATTTTTCGTATGCTGGTGTGTAACGACAACTCATTATTTTTCGCGACATCGCCATATAAAGGTAATAAGAAATGTAATAACAAAAGTAAGTAGTTACCATTACCAAGTATATAGTTACTAGGGTTTTTCTTTTCCCGGACTTTTTCATTTCCCGGGACAGCGGGATTTTTTTGTGAATTTCCCGGGATCCCGGGAATTCCCGCTCGATAGAAAATGAATATATCCGGCGTATGTTTACTTGAAAAACTCGATATCTATTAAAAAAACTTACGACAAAGTTCATCTTTTGGTTACAGTCATGAGAAAATCTACTTAATATATTCTGAAATAAGGGCTTAATATAAAATATCCATGTCTTCCACTTTTTCGAGATCAATTCGTTTAACAGTTTAAATAGCGAACTAATATGCAGGTAATATATTTGTGTGGAAGGCCGTCTTAATTTTAAAACAACTCTTAGAAATACATTAATTAAATATTAGTTCGCGGTTTAAACGGTTAAACAAATTGAATCATAAATTCTTTCAGGATATAATGGAATTGTTAATGGGTGCAAATTTGTATCGGACCAGCTTTAGAATCAGAACTAAGATCGATTTTTTGATTAAATATGGAATCCAAAAATTTATATTTCTAGATATTTTGTGTCTATGCAGATTTTCAGAAGTATTCGACTATTTTTATTAAAAAGTTTAAAAGTGAGTATTTTTCACACAAATTTTTAGGTAAATCGTCTAAATCTTTTTATAAAAATAGACACTAAAATATTATTAAATAGTTTTATAACTTTAATTGCTATTTTGTGAATAGAAATTGTTTATGGCACAACTAAAAAAAAATTATTTAATTTTCATTGTTGCATTTTTTTTGTTGAAATTAACATATAAAAAATCCAAAATAATTTGAAAAAGCATCTGATGCATTATTTTAAAAATAATAGTAAGCTTTAAGTGCAGCGAGAAGTTTTCAACTCAGTCCCGTTCAAAAATATATTTTTTACAATATTGTATTTTTTAAATATCCTAGAGGATGATTTGCGATGCAAATCGGAATATCGGATGAAAATTAAAAAATAAAATATTGAAAAATAAAATACAAATTTTTGGATTTTTATATAACAACACCAAATGTCAATAATATTTAATCTAACATAAACATAAAATTTTAAAAATAAAAATGAAATAAATGAATAGCAATTAAAATTTAAATAAATTATTTGAAATAGGTAATAAAAACTCAAAACACTTACATCAATTAAAAATACGAAAATATTATATTTTTTTTAAATTTTAATGCCGAATTTTTTTTTTTGAGGTATTTGCAGCTGAAATATTGATTTTGAAATGTTGTGTATATACATATATTGCTTTATTTGAACAAAGACCATCATTAAAAAATATAAAATGTCCGAGGTACGAGTATTTTTGTTGGTATTTAAACTAAACCCAAAAAATTCGGCTTAAATAATATTTTTTTATATTATATATTATATTATTAAATTCTAAATCGCATTTTTTAATTTTAAATATTTTTTATTTAAATTATTTTTAAAACAATCAATGTTGAAATTGAAATGGAATTGAAATAAAGCTTCCAACATTTTAATTTTCTAGCTAAAACTTCTGTAAAAGAATAAAAAAAAAAATCCCGGGAAATCCCACACTAAATTCCCGGGATTGCGGGATTGAAAAAAGGGCGGGATTCCCGGGAATCCCGTCCCGGGAATTCCCGGGACATAAACCCTAGTAGTTACATAACCACATATCTGGTAATGATTTTCTACACTGGGTAGTAGCGAAAGTATTGATTTGTTAATGCTTAATTTGTTATCTATAGAGACTTGCGATTGGCCCTTATTAAATAGTTCAACAATTTTGAGCTTAAAATCGATTCCGTAACGTGTACGCGCCATAGCTGCACTTCTAAGTAATTGATTCTACGTACCTAATTTCGTAAAACACTTGGGTGAAGTGAAGGGAACTTTCAATGTAAATTGTTTTTGTAACAAAAACAATTTCTATAGAAATAACGCAACACTTCACCGAAGTGTTTTAGAAAATTACCCCCTAAATCTACAGAAACAAAAAAAAATTAAATTTTCGTTGCCAAACTAAACGGGAATTATATAAATGTTTCAAAATTTTTGTTTATTTGTTGCAAAAAAATACAACAACAAAATAGTTGCTTAAGTTTCGAACAATAATAAGTGCAATCCTTTACTTTTTGGGTAAAGTTCGGTAAAATGAGAGTAAACGAAAAATCCTCTCACAAAATGACAAAATTACCCAAAAGTAAAGGAACGCACAAAACCACTTTTCGAGCTCAAAAATGCATTTCAAAGAATAATGTGAAAATGCGTATAATTTTAGTTTGAAAAATTGAATAAACACATATTTATTTGCATTTAAAAGTTCTTACTGATTTTGTTCAATTAATTAATTATAAATAACACATTTCTTTTGTGTATTGGTTTGTTTAATTTAATTTTTCAATTGTTGCTTTTGGTTATAATTGCCTCAGCTGTTAGTTTTACAATTTACCAAAGTTACCCGAAGAAGAAGTTTGGGTATCTTTGGTAAAAAGAGAAACAAAAATGCACTCTCTTGAATGGTCTCATTTACCCATTTTTCGAGTACGGGAACGCTATTTGGGTAAGTTTGGGATCCCGCGGTAACGTAAAGGAACGGACCTAATATATGGAGTCAATTTCGTTTTTGTTTTTTTTTTACTGGCAAGGAAATAGAATTAAATTTTTCTTGTTATTATTAGAATGTAGGCACATAAAAAAGTGTTATTTTGTATAAATCAATTTAAAATGAATATACAGCTATGGACATAGAAATAGGACACTTCATACAAAATTATCTTCATGCATTTCTCTTAATAATTATAAAGCAATAATTATATTTCTTTTCTATTGTAGTAAACTGTAATCAAGTAGTTTTAGATTATATATAAAACTTTGCAATATTTAAAACATGCAAATATTTACAACGAAATTACTTTACTTTGTTCATATTTGACTTGGACATAAAAATAGGACACTTGCAATAATTGTCAAAATTTTACTCGATGCACTTAGTAATAATTTTCTTTTCATAATTTGCTTTTGAAATAAGTAAATTCTTTCCTAATTGTACCATTATGGGACGTGGAAAACATTATAATCCAGAAAAACGAAGACTTATATCTCAATTCCACAACGAGATGAAATTTCCAACTGAAATTGCTAAAATACTAAAGTTTTCGCGAAATATGGTATTCAATGCTATTCGTCTATGTGCTGCCGACAAGAAATATCATACGCAAAATAAAGAACTTAAGCCAATCCGTCGTAAAACTACAACTTATATGATTTTGCCAAAACCCACAAAAGAAATGAGTTGTCCTTTTGGAAAAATGTGCTTTGGAGCGATGAAACGAAGGTAAATCGTGTCGGACTAGATGGTAGAACATTTGTACACCGCCCAAAAAACCAAGCTTTAAACATTAAGTACACTCAGAAGACCTTGAAACACGGTGGGGGTAATATTATGGTATGGGGGGCTTTTTCCTGGCGTGGTGTTGGGCCTATCGTAAAAGTAGAGGACAAAATGGACAGGTTTCAATATTTAAGCATTCTTAAGAATGTTATGGAGCCATTTGCCTATGAAAATATGGCAGTTAAGTGGATTTTTATGCAAGACAATGATCCGAAGCATTTGTCGAACATAGCGAAGGATTGGTTTTTACAAGAACAAATTCAGGTTTTGGATTGGCTATCCCAAAGTCCGGACCTTAATCCAATAGAAAATCTATGGATTGATGTAAAAACAAAAGTTTCACAAAACAATTACAAAAATTCCACCGAACTTTGGGCTGGTATTCAAGAAGCCTGGTATTCTATACCAAAAGAAAGATGCCAGAGATTAGTTGAGAGTATGCAAAGAAGATGCGAAGCGGTTATTGATAATAATGAATACAACACAAAATATTAGTGTAATATTAACGCTAAAAAAATAATAATTGTTTTAAAAACCCAAAAAATGTACGGTTTTTTGTAAAAATATAAAATGTGTCCTATTTAGAAGTCCAGGTATTTTTACTAGTTTATACATATTTACCAATATATACAAAATAGTTGAAGGATTTTTATTAAATAAAGAATGAATTAAAAACTCTTCCCGTATATGAAATAAAAAATTTTATTTATGTTTTATTTTTCAAAATAAATAATTATGTTTCTTAACACATAAAAGTGTCCTATTTCCATGTCCATAGCTGTATAAGACTTTCATTACTTTATTAGGAGAAGTTGCTTAGGTTTCGAACAATACTGTACTTCTCCTTGCCAATCCCAAAACTGCATCTTTGTACCACTGTCGCCATAAATTGTCATATTCCAGCGTTTCTCCTATACTAGACGATAGATTTTTTAGCACGGTAGTTTTAATGGATGAACTGGTCCATATCATTGATTTGATATGTAGTTCGTCTTGCAACTCTCAAAACTGCATCTTTTATACCAATGGGACCATAAATTTCATCTTCCAGCATTTCTCCTATACTAGACGATAGATTTTATAGCACGGTAGTTCTAATGGATGAACTGGTCCATATCTTTCATTTGATATGTAGTTCATCTTGCAACTCTCAAAACTGCATCTTTTATTCCATTGGGTCCATAAATTTCATCTTACATCGTTTCTCCTATACTATACGTTAGATTTTTTAGCACGGTAATTTTTTTGGTTCACCTACTCCATATCCTTGCAACTCCCAAAGCTGCTTCTTTTATACCATAAATTTCCATCTTCTAGCTTTTCTCCTATAGTAGACGATCGATTTTTAGCGCAGTAATTTTTTTGGATCATCTAGCCCAGGGGTGGCAAGACTTTTTTCGTTGCGTGCCAGAAACGGAAAAATTGTTTTTCCTAAAATTTCTCGCGTGCCACCTTAATTTTAGTAGACTTTTAAGTCCTTTTTTTTTAAATTTGGAAAATTTTTATTAAAAATATCATCGCAGATGTACACACAGAAAACAGATTCGTAGTTCCAACCGAATTTTTCGCCAACCGAATTTTTGTAGTTCCAGGTACAATCACTTTTATTTATTTTTAATACCGTTGTAATTACCGAAATTTATTTACAATTTTTGAATTTTTGTTGTGTTAATAGATTACTTTAATGTTTGTGGATTATAAATTCTATAAATAGATTAACACGTTCCACAAAATTTATTTAAAAATTAAAATTTTTTATGTCGCTAACTGGGATAGAACCGCCGACCTTCCGCTTGTCAGCCCATTGCTTTCCTCTAAGCTCTATTTAAATTTTTTCAGTCAAATTTCAAATTTCAATTTCTTCAAGTTTGAATATTTTGTCTATAAATAAAATTATATCAACAACAGAAAATCAGTTGTGTCTTTTAATTTGAATAAAAAAAAATATAAACAAAATATAAATTTATGTCACGAACTGGGATAGAACCGGCTATCTTCCGTTTGTCACCCCATTGCTTTTCCTCTAGGCTAAACTCGATATAAATTTTTTTTATCAAATTTCAAATTTGAATTTCTTCAGGTTGAAAATTTGAATATTTTGTTTTTGAATAAAATTATATTAACAACAGAAAATCAATTGTGTCTTTTAATTTGAATCAATAAGAAAATTATTAAAAAATATAATGCCTTGGTTGAGGTTTGAACTCAGATCTCTAAGGCTATAAGGCTGTGTCTCTACACCATGTGCCACAGATACTTACATTTAGTTGTTGTCTAACTTCGAATTTAAATATGCATATGTATGAAACGAAAAAATATGGTACATTCCAAAATTTTATTATGATAAATAAAATTTGTTTTCGTAGTCTCAATATATTACTATAATTACCAAAATAATTAGATTAGAGCCACTAAAGTTGAAAAAAAATTTTTTAATTTATTGGAAAAACTAATACTTTGGGTATAGTGATCGATTTTATGGAAACACAACTGATACTAAATTTTTGCTGCCGATATTTTATCCAAATGACTAAATCTTCGATAAATTGGTGGTTGTTGGTATTGAAGGTAATGTAGAAGTTAGTATTTTTTCAATATTGGTTAGAAAAGCCAATATTTTGGATAATGTGACAGTGTTTTGGTTCATTGAATAAATCCTCTGTTCACAAATAAATTTAACTTTCCTGATGATGAATTTTAAATAATTGCAATTAAAATTATTGAATAATGAAAAAATTTCGTTGGTTCCGACAGAATTCCAACCAATTTATTTTCTGTGTGTACCAGGGACGTAACAGTTATAACTTTTATCCAAAAAACTTATTGTTTTACAATTATTTCTTGTTTCAGTATTTTTAATTTTCTGTTTATTTGCTCTGTTTGATTTTTATTTTTAATTCAAACAAAAACAATCCAAATACGAATTTTATTTTTTCAAAAATAATAAAAGTTATTTTGTGATTTTTTTTCTTTATCAAAAAATAACAGTTAAGAATATAAATCAAAAGCCATAGAACCAATGACTTCAACAATTATAATATCCTGATGATGTCAACTAGTGTTAATAAAAGATTGAATAGTGATTTAAAGTGAGTAAATATGTATATTCCAGCAACTTCCCGCATTCCATTTATGTAGGTCAATTTTTAATTTTTATTTTATTATCAAATAAAAAAGTTAGTGCTTAATTTTTTCAAAAAAATCATTCTGTAACTTTTATAAAAAGTTTTAAAATAAAAATCAAAAAAACAACAGAAATTTATAAAGTAAAATATAAAAATTGAAAAAATTAAAATCTTTGCCAAACTTTGTGATTTTTTTGTGCAATATGATTTATAAAATATAGTGCATTATTGAAATATTATAATTAAATAAATTTGGGTGGTGACTTTTTTAGAATTATAACAGTTATTTTGGGTCTCTGGTGTGTACATATTTATCAGCGCTATGGATAAACCCCCATGGGAAAAATTTAATAACATCCAAGAAATGGCGTAATAATGTTTGACGGTTATTTAATTCTTGGGGTTTATTTAGGTGGTGTTTCTAGATGACGTTTTGCTTCTCAATATTTTTTATTTGAAAAAATATTAGGCGGCTTGGAACAGGAACGAACTCCGACTGGTTACTCAGGGATGGAAAAGGCTCACTTAATCGGGCTCTTATACCAAAAAAATGTTAGATCGCTCTTACATATTTAAAAATGTAAGTAACTAAAAAATATATTCGCTTGCAGAATGTCGATCGCTGATTACCTCTTTTAATTCATTTTCTGTACCATAAAGCCTTTTTCGAATTCCGCCGTTATTTGCAATTTTTAAGTGCGGTTTTTTTAAATATATAACCTAGGGATTAAATTTTTTTACCATAAAGTCTTTTTTCAAATTCCGCTATTATTTTGCAAATCTTTACGTGCGTTTTTTTTTTAATTTATAATCTAGGGGCTATAATACACATTTCAGACAACAAAGTTTGGTGGCTAGTTGCAAAAAAGAATCGCGAAAAATAAAATTTGCAAAAAGGATAATTTTTTCATCAATATATTTGTTTGTCATCAATATATTTGTTTGCAGAATGTAAATCGCTGATTAAGTTTTTTTAATTAAGTTTTTGTACCATAAAGCCTTTTTTCGCTCTCCGCGATTATTTTACAATTTTTTAAGTGTGCTTTTTTTAAATTTATAATCTAGGGTCTATCACCAATTTTATACACAAAAGTTTGGTGCTTAGTTTGCAAAAAAAAATAAATAAATCGCGAAAAAAATATTTGCAAAAAGGAAAATGTTTGCGTCATTTTATTCATTTGCAGATTGTTAATCGCTGATTGCGTTTTTTAATTATTTTTTTCTACCACAAAGTCTTTTTTCGCGTTCCTCTATTATTTTGCAATTTTTTAAGTGCGGTTTTTTAAATTTATAATCCACGGAGTATAATGCCCATTTCATAAAACAAAGTTTGGTGGTTAGTTGCAAAAAAAGAAAATTTTGGCATCGTTTGCAGAATGTAAATCTTTTAATTAATTTTTTGAACCCCAAAGACTTTTTTCGCATTCCGATATTATTTTGCAATTTTTTACGTATGGTTTTTTAAAATTCATAATCTAGGGCTATAATACTGTTTGAATAGTATAATTCCATAGTATAGTCCCATTCTTGATTTTTATAACTAAATTATTATTTTCCATCCCTGGTTACAATCGATGTTTTGAGTCATACAAAGAGCGCACATAATGACCCTGCAAACATTTAAAAGATACCTTCCAAGAAGATATTAAGCGATATCTTCTTTTGTCATTTGAATGAAAATAATTAAGTAGTATTTACTTTGAAATTGTCTTCCTTTTATCACTTGGAAAATAATTCGACGATATTTGGAAAAAAATAATTCAAAAATTTTATCTTTTGTCATAACTTTTTATGACAATATTTCGGCAATATCATCTTTGTATCATTTGGAAGATAAAGAAAATTTGTTTGAAATCTTTTATCAATTTGGTAAAAATTAGAACTAAATTTGTACAAAAACAATCAAAAGATATATAGGAAATAAACTCGTGAAAAGTTAAGATTAATTGCGCGGGAAAAATCGGCTAAGATGAAATCAAAATAATTTATAAGTTGGTCAATGAATTATGTATGCAGATATTGTTTTTCAGGCTTAAATTTAATAATGAAAAAATTACATCGTTTTTTTATTGTACCGGGAGTTTATTTAGCGATATCCCTTTTATCTTCCATATGAGTTATTGCTTTCATATTGCCTGGAAGTATTGTTTTAGTGTAACAGTTGTTTCCGACGGAGGAAACTTCCGGAATACGAAATTGATATTACCGGCAATAAATGTTTTCTTCCTGGCGATATGTTCGGAGAATCTTAGTATTGCCATGTTTGCTGGGTGATATTGGTTTGAGTATGTTTCTGTTCCAAGCAGTGTTGCCAGAACTCTTGAATGGAAATATTCTAGATTCCTAAAAAATTTCTGCTAAAATCTGCTAAATCCTAAAATAAAAAAAATATGCTTAGAATATGCTAAATTAAAAAATCGCAATTTTTTTATTATATTCATTATGCTAAAGATCTGCTAAATTTAATACAAAAAATATGCTGAAAATCTGCTAAATAATTTTTTTAGTATTATTTAATAAAGTCTTATTAATGGAAAATACTTTTTTTAAACAATGTTTATAAAAAATTATATTTTAAAACTTTTTTAAAATATCTTAGAATAAATATAAAAGTTTACCCCTTAATTCATAAATGCTTTCAAAAGTTATAGGAGGTTTATCGAACAAATTTTATGTGAAGAATTTGTTTTGTAAACCTCCTAGAACTTTGCAGAGTGTTTATGAATTGAGAGGTAAACTTTTACATTTATTCTAAGATACTTTAAAAAAGTATGAAAAGATAATTTTTTGTAAATACTGTTTCATCTTTCTTTGAGTCTAAAAAAATAAATTTTCTCATTTAATTTTTTCACAATAAACATAACTGATTTAAAATTTTTGCAAGATTTTTTTATGGTTTTTGTAGCATTTTCAAATTATAGTAGTACAATACTACTAAAAAAGTTTACATTCAAAACCGCTTTTTCTAATCACTTGGATTTACTAAATCCAAAAAGTAGTTCTATAGGCACATCTACACGAGAGAGAAAACTGCTAGAGATAGAGCAAAAAACACCTCTAAATAGGTTAAATCATTCACAATAGAGCTAATTAGAAGTGTATTTTGCTCTATCTCTAGCAATTTTCTCTCGCGTGTAAATGTGCCTTAAAAGTGCTCAACAGATGGGGTTAGATTCTCCCTATTTTAAAAAGAATTTTCTGTCCGACACTTCTTTCACCCTAATTTTTAATACCGAATTCGATGATGAAGGATTTTACTTTAGCTTTTAAGTTTTAATTATATTTTATATAAAACAGCGATAGACAGTCGGCCTTTTCAGTTTTAACACTTCTATTTATATTTTTACACAATTAAAAAATTCCATTTCAATATTTAACATTCACTAATTGGATGTAATTAAATTACTTACAGTAGAGTGAAAAATTGCCATTTCTATTTCAGCTATTTCTCCATGTCCAAGATGAAAAATATGTATTTGGAGTGTAGTTTTTTTTTAAACATATTTCATAAAAAAAAATTTAATAAAAACCTTTTATTTGTTAGTTTTTCAATTTTTGTTTGTTTTTCTTTTAATTTTTCATTCGTATTTTTTCTGACATTAAATTAATAGGCTGTTTCATATATTTGTGCTTTTATTGTGGATTTATTAAATCCAGCTTTTTTTGGATTTAATAAATCCACGTTTTGTATAAAAAATTCTAAATCCAGGTGATTAAAAAAAACGCTAATTGTTATTGTTATAAACATTGTTGCAGAAAAAATTATTTTGTTAAAAAATATGCTAAAAATATGCTTTTATTAAAGAAAACAAAATATGCTAAAAAATCTGCTTTTGTCCAACAGAATATGCTAAAAATCAGTTAGCATATTTTTACAAAAAAAATATGCAATTGCCCAACTCAATCTGCTAAATCTAGCAGAAAATATGCTAAAATGGCAACACTGGTTCCAAGGCACATAATAGAACAAATGCTTTCTCAAGCTGCCTACACACTAGGGAACATGGTTGAGGGAACAAAAAATATCAAAAAATTTTGTAAACACGAAATGCACGCTCTCAACACGCACACACACACAAAAGCACTCACACATTCACAAAAAATGCTCTCTTTTTTTAAGTATGTTCCCTAGTGTGTAGGCAGCTTCAGTGATAGAGAGTCCCCCACTCAGTGTTGCCAACTCTTGAAAGCAGGAAAGCACCGTGAGCATTTTGAAAACGGGTAAAAAGCAGAGTACGTATTTGGTGAATTTTGTTTTTTCATTTTCATGAACAAGATTATTTGTGTTTGGCTTTCTTGTATCAACGTTCATGAAAGAACAAATGTGGTATGTTTCTTTTTATTTTCATATTTCATTTCTTTTACAACACACATCTCATTTTCATGATAGTGTTAGTGAGTAACTGATGCCTTCCCTTCTCGTTCATGATATGAAATAAGAAACTTAAAAAACTTGAAAAGAAAGAAAAAAAAATGAAAATAAAATGAATGAAGGTTGATATAATACTACTTATGAAAAGAAAAAACTGTGAATGAAGAAAAGTCAAAGAATGTTTAAATGAGACTTTCTCATGAGACTTTCTCACGAGACTTTTCATGATACAGTTTATGATACATATATTTTTTCACAATTCTTTCAAGAAATCTTCGCGAAGGAAATATTTGATATTTTTGTTATAATAGGAATTCTAACTTAATAAAAATTGTAAAGTGATAACAAAAATGTATAGAATTATAATTTTTTGTAAAGAAATAATTAATACAAGTTAAAGAAAGCCTTTATAGATGACAGTAGTTTTTTCCAGGGCTGGCAGGCAGTACCGCTAAAATACCGTTATCGATTCAAAACCCTTTCAAGTGACTACCGTTAAACCCTACAATACCGTTACCGAAATACCGTTATCCTTCAAATACCATTACTGAAATAAAGGAAATACCGTTATCCTTAAAATACCGATACCGAAATAAATGAAATATCAATACCATTAAAATACCGTTACCGAAACAAATGAAATTCCTTTATCCCTAAAATGCCGTTATTTTAAATTTTCTGCTTTTGGTACTTTCACGTGGTTATTGAGTATTTTTTGTAGATTAAGTTGATAAATTGGTTCTGTTTTTAATCTCGTTTGTTTTTTGTAAAAAAATTCGGGAGGCATCGAAATAACTGACTACCGTTACCCTTGAAAACCGTTACCCTTGAAAACCGTTACCGATATAACTGAAATACCGTTAACCTTAAAATACCGTTACCGAAATAACCCAAATATCGTTATCTTTAAAATACCGTTACCAAAATAACTCAAATACCGTTATCCTTAAAATACCGAAATAAACGAAATAGTGTTACCCTTAAAATACCGTTACCGAAATAACCTAAAATATCGTTACCCTAACGATAACCGCATTCGTTTCGATTACCATCCATGGTTTTTAAATTTATTTTTTAGGCTTTTATTTACGGTGGGTCTCATACTTCAGGTTTAAACTTTAGTTAATAGTTAACCCAAAAAATTTTTGTTGTTTTGTGTACATTTTTTGACATTTTCTTTTGTTTATAGTTAAGTTAAAGTTAAACCTGCAGTATGAGACCCGCCGTTAGTGTTTTGCAATAATAAAAAAACTACTATCGTCACCTTAAATGCAAACGGACGTAACTACACTTTTATTTTTTTTACAGGAGAAGCAAAAAACGTTATAAAATCAATAATAATAAAGTATTCTTTGCAGTTTTTTCAAATTTTACTTATGGTATAGAGATTTATTTATTTTTTAACAACTTTTGTTTTATTTTCATATATTTAAGTTTTTAAGTTAGTTACGTGCTTTTGACTCGCTTTTTTCTGAAACAAGAAGGCTTACACAATTAAAAAGAATTCAATGCATGAATTGGATAAATGATATTTTCAGATTTTTTAGTTAGTTGAATAAAGTAAAACTAACCCGACAGTTCCAATTCAAATGAAGTGAATTTGATTTTTCAGATAATTCATTAAAAAAAAATTAGAAGTTCTGCTGTAATTTATTATACACAGAGAAAACCAATTCATTGTGACAACCGAATTTCTTGCCAACTGAATGGTTTGGTGGCAGTAACCGAATTATTGGCTGTTGCAATCAAATGTATTCCTGACATAATTTAAATATATTGTTTCAACCGAAATTCTATTGTATTCACCGAATTTCTGTTGCCACAAATAAATATATCGGTAGATCCATCTCTTTTCTCTGTGTAGTCCTTTAATATTTTCTTAAATTTGTGAAAACGTCTGCCAATCTCCATTAAAAATTATAGATTTTCAAATCTGCTATTTTGTAGGAAATAAAAAGAATTTTATTGAAAAATTTAACAGACTCGGGGGAAATAACGGAATTTTTTGGATATAGTGAACAAGATAATAGGCTTTAATCAGTAAAATATTTCTAAGCGCACATAAATTATGATATTATAATTTTTATATCCTTCATATTTTGAAATCATAATTTATTCTTATTAGCGAACTTTTTAAGTTCCAAAAGGACTATTCTCTTTCAAAATATATATCTTTAACGCCTCTAATTTAGCAGAAAATAACGCCTCTAAAAATGGGAGAGTTGTAATAACCAAAAAAGTTCTCTTCAATAAGTTTTTATATGATGTGGCTCTTGTCTTCAGAAATCATTATATGTATAAGCAGCTCAACATAGCTATATAGTCGTGGTATTTGTTAATGAAGTCTAATTTTTTTAATACATCATAATCTCCCAGAAAAGGGGGTTTTGGTTTTTCTCATAAACTAATGAAGATAGACAATTAAATTTGCTTCGTTTTATGACGAAAAGAAAATCAACCAAAGGATTTTTGGCTATTCGAATGTTTAAGGGCCAAACGGGGATGAGAAGTTCCAAAAAATCGATTTTCGAACGTTATTTTTGGTGGATAGGAGGGGGAGGGGGCAAACATGTTACATATTTTTTCTAATTTGAGGACCAGAGAAACAAGCCAGCCGCCGTGAGCCGTTTAAGCCGCCGCCGCCGGTCATTTTTGCTTCAGCCGCCGCCGCCGATTTTTTTCGGCTCATTTCGGCTGGAAGTATCAATTTTCAAATATAAAAAATTTAAAAATAAATATATTTTTTAAAAAGAATTTACTAATTCATTAAACTTGAACAACCAGAGCTAAAAACAATTTTTTTATATGAAAAGAAAAAAGTTAAAATCTTCTAAATATTAAATTTTTATAAATATAATTTTTTTAAGCTATAAAAGCTTATATAAATTTATACTGTGAATAAAATTAAAAAAAAGTTCTTAATGGGTTAATATAATACTTCAGAATGCAACTCTTTGCAGATGTGTAAAAAATCAATTAATAAAAAAACATAGCTGCTTAACTTTGCATTTAAAACTCAATATATGTATTTGGTGTAGGCATTTTTATCAAAAATTATGACGAAAAATCGTAACAGAGTTGAAGTCGTGTTAGCATAAATTTACGAAAAAGTTTGTAAAATGTATTAATTTTTGTTAAAAGCGTTACTTCTCCTCTTCATATAAATTCTTACAGTTAGTGTTTAGCTTCATTGGTTATTAAAATATAAGCTATTAAAGTTAAAAAACCTTACGAGTTACTGGTTACGGAGTTTACATTTGGCCTATAAAATTGGTTAAAAATTTTATGTATTAACCAAAAATTGGTCAGATTGTTATTAATTTTTTAAAACAGGTGAAAATGCGCTGATATATATCGAAATATATAACTCAAATGTAATCCATGCATTTGAAATTAGTTGGTTACATGGTTTTTATCACATTTTTTGATATCACCCATATATATTTTTTCAATTCTAAAATACATTTTTAAAAATGGTCCAGTTGAATATTTTGGATAAATGAGACATTTTATAACAAATAAATGAAAAAGTAAAGATAAGAGATATTGTAAAATTCTATAATATTTAGAAAAGGACACTTTTACGGATAAAATGCTCAAACCAATGTTCGAATTGATCACATAATTTCATCGTTTAAGGACATTATTGATTGGGCATCTAATTCAAATGGGTCCATACAAGATATGTGCATCCTGCCCCAACTTTCTAACAAAGCCTCCATTCAAAAGCCTTCAAACAAGTTTAATTTCTTAAATCAATCGATATGTATTTTTTCTATGGTCTTTATTTATTCCTTAATTTGTTAAAATTAAAAAGAATAAATAAAAAAAAATTGATTCCCATTATGCTTTAATTTTCTGAAAATTCTATAAGAGGCAAAAATTGTTTTGAGTTCCAAGGGGGTTACATTTTCCCAATGTTGGGATTACTTTGGAGCCCTTTACATTGGCAAAAAAATGTGCTGGCAAAATTAATATTTTGCAAGTTATATTTCAACGAAAAGGACTTGGTACTAAAAGGGTATGTTTATAATTTATTAAATAAAACTTGTATGTTATATTAAATATTTAGGACCATTTGTTAGATATAGTCTTGATTAGCTATGGATCTGTGCGAACATGAAACAAATCACACGTGAACCAACAACAAATCTTATATAAATTGATTTTATATATATTTTTTTGCGAGTGATTTTCTGACCGTGATAAAGTGCAGACGTTAATTGTGATCTCTTTTCTATAATTCTATTTAAAATTAAAAGCAATAACATTTGTTATTGTTTTAAAAAAAAAACTTTTTTTAATACATTGTATCAGTGTTGCCATAACGGCGATTTTCTCGCCAGATCTAGCGATATTATTTCGCCCCTAGCGGGAAAAATTGTCCTGTAGCTATTAGCCAAAAATCTAGCGATTTTTTTATCAGCCGTAATATAATTTTTAAAACTCGGTTTTAAGTTGAAAAATATTATAAAACTCGCACATTGATATTCCTTTATTATAAAACACAACATCTTAAACGATTTTAGTAAAAAAAACTCTAAAAATACACATTTCGATAAAATATGGGTATGCACTTTTTCATCGTACAACGCCCTCTATTCTGTATTCGCAATACTAAGATTAATTCAATGAAAATCAGGACTCATTATTTGAAGCTTAATCGTAAATTTTTTTATTATTTACAAGTTTATAACACTTCTTATTAACATATTAAAGAAATTTTTGAGTAAAAACTGCTTTAAGTACCATTTTTCAACAATCTAGCGATAAAATCGCTAAATATTTACACTGTTTATAATCTAGAGATTTTCTATAGATTTTTGGGTCTGATCTAGCCATTTATTTTGAAAATTTGTTGGCAACACTGCATTGTATATTGAAATCAACAACAAATTATTACTTATTATTAAGTAGTAAACAAAGGGATTAATATTCTACTATACTAATCCTCTGCTGTTACAGCAAAATGGATAGTAGCAGCGAGTCTAGTGAAGCAAGCGATATTGTCTGGGAGACAGTCGCTGAAAACAAAACAACGAAACGACGACAAAATCGATCACCCAGGATTAGTTAAGCATGCAATCAAAATAAAAAAAAACTACCAACAATGATGATTAGGGCAAGGAATTCCATGCAAATGTATGTTATTTCTCGATAGTCCAAAACTAATATGGACTAAACATTTATCCGAATCATCAAATTTAGAACAAACTGGCATCGATTTGTAGTTGCATATTTTGACATAAATGCATGTTTTTGCATATTTCGACTTTAAATGCATATTTGGTGGCTTTTTAATGCATATTTTGTGCTTTTTAATGCATATTTGTTCATATTTTTCATTTTTAGTAGCATTTTTTATTTTGTAAAAAAATATAAAAAAGTGATACGTTTTCATATTTTGATTCAATCAAAATAAACGTTTTTAAAACTTTATTGACCTATGGGAAATCTTCGAGTTTTGTGTCTGTTTGCAAAATAACTAACTTAAATATATTTTTAAGTTTTAAAGTGCATTATTTTTGCAAAAATTATAGTTTTTAGTGCATATTTTTTATATTGTTAGTGCATATTTTTCTTTTTTAACCGCATATTTTAGGCGCATATTTTTAATTTTTAAGTGCATGAAATTCCTTGCCCTAATGATGATATACCAAGTACCTACTAGCAACAACATGTTTGCTGCACTTGATGTAGACAATAATGATGATGTTAATTATATTAACGATAATGCTAAGAAAGAGCTGTGTGAAGAAAAACCGCCTCCAATAATTATTCCAAATGTTGCCGATATAAGAGCGATGATGAATAACTTTTCAAAAATAGTAAACCTTGAAGATTATTCGTATAAATCCTTGAGAGATAGTCAGGTAAGAGTAATGGCAAAAAACGTAAAGGCATATAGAGTGATAGTAAAATATCTATCTTTCGTAAAAAAACTTAAACGTTTTCAAATCACATTACAAAATGTTGTTTTCAGCCGATCAAGCCGCCGCCGCCGCCGATTATTTGGTTGCGCCGCCGCCGCCGATTTTATCCGGCTCAACCTCAATCGCCGCCGCCGCCGCCGATTTTTTGCTTGCGCCGCCGCCGCCGATTATTTTGGTCGGCTTGTTTCTCTGTTGAGGACCCTTAACAAGAATCTGAAGTCAAAATTACGGTAGGGTAGAGGGGGTATCCTTCGCCAGTGGGGCACATACACTAATCCCATTTTTCTCCGATGTTAAGGGAGATAAAAAATTGGAAAAAATATATTTTGTGCATTTTTCAATTACCTTTCCTTGACATCCACTTTGACGAATTTATATCACATGTGGTCGCAGACAGACATGTTTTTGTGTTTTTTGGGGTGTCAAAAAAATAATTGAAAGCAACTAGATTTTGCAATAACTTCCTCAAATCGTGCGATAAAAAAATAATTTTTCATTATGTAAGACCTATGATCCTAAGCTTTCAGAAAATAATAATTTGATCTTAATAAATGCTTAAAAAGTGTGAAAAATATTAATTTTATGTTAGTGCCTGTCTCTGGGGCACAATCACCAGATGGCCCCTGGAGATACGAAGAGTTGGCGCATCCCTGCCTAAAATGCTCTATAAGACTTTTCTATATGTTTAAAATATGTTCAATAGTTAATTAGTGCAATCGTGTTCATTCTTAAATTTATATTAATTATTCAGTTTTTTGTAATTTTGAAGAATCATTATATTATAGTTTTAAATTATTTTTTTTTAATGTAGTGAAGATTTATTGATCAAAAAGAATCATATACCTTAAATAACTTATTCTAAATTATTTATTTCAGTCACTAAAACATTGACTTTGCCGTATTAACAATATTTTCTTGTTGAAATTGTAATTAGCTCTTTTGGCGAATATCCCCCAGGTTTGGGGCAGTTACGCCGATTTGGGTTACTTTGAAAATCATTAAAAGAGTAATAGAAAATATGCAAATAATTAGAATAAAAATCATAGAAATTAAAGCCAAGATATGTAGATCTTCAATTTGAAAATAATTTTTGAAAAATTATTAGGGGTTAAGAAATGACAGTGCTTTGAAAAAAAAGTGGCGAAGGATCCCCCCTCTACTCTAATATCCGCAAACAACAAATCGGTAGTGATAACGTTAAAATTTAAAAAATATAAGAAAAACTCTATAAAAGAGGCCCTGCAGAAGAAACTGCCAAAACTAGCAGAATTGGTTTGCTAAATATTAGTAAGATAGAAACAGCAAGAACAAAATTCTAGCTATGTTTTAGTTAACTGAAAATAACAATTCACCCTGCTTAAATCAGCAACAACTTTTGCTTAGTTTTAGTCGACTGAAAACATCATAAATTTTTTAGTTTTCATAGCATATGTAGATTTTTTTAATATGAATAACGATTTAACTCACTGAAATTAGGACTCTACTATTGTTAAGCAATTATTTTTTTTTTTTTTTGTTATTTTAACTGGAAAGTTGTTACTTTCATTCAACTAAATTTAACTTAAATATAACTAAAATTTAGAGATATAACAGCATTTTGTTGCTGTTTTTTGTCTACTAATATTCACAGAAGATTTTTCTGAATTAAGCAGGGTAAATTGTCATTTGTATTGTACTAAAATATAACCAAAATTTTGTAGATTTTGAATTCCCATTGTGGCAACGCTGACACAAGCTTACACACAACATGTGTTTGTATGTTTTTCATTCAAGAGTGTAGTTACGTCTTTTTGCATTAAGAAATACATGCACTTGTAGTTACGTCCGTTTGAATTTCTTTAATAAAGTCGCCATTTTTGATCGTAGAAGCCTAAAATTTTGTGTATTGTAAACATGTAGTTTGATAAAATGAATAATTTATAAAAAACTCGATTTCGAATTTTTGTGTAGTTACGTCCGTTTGCATTTAAGGTGACGATATGCAAATATGCGGTCATTTGTTGCGTTACAAACAATCGCTTTAGAACTAAAGGCTTTCTTAACCCTTTCACATTCCATACCATTCATAAAAAAACCCAAATGCAACAAAATTCGCGGAAAATAATTCCATTTTTGGTTTTTCCAATCATTATGCATTTATTGCTATTGTTGTAATGTGTGTGTCTATTTGAAAACTGTTTGCGTCTTCTAAACGTAAACAAGTAGAGTAACGGAATGTGTGCAAAAAAACAAATATGTGAAGAATTTTTTCTTGGAATACTTAAATGAAGATAACAAAAATGCTTGAATTTTTATGATTTTAAAAATTTTAGTGCAAAATTTTCAATTTTTGAAACTTTTATTTGGGATTACAGACACATGTAATTTTTACATTCGATTTAAAATCATATTTTTTGTAAAATTTTAATGAACATATTTTAGAAATTCGGAAAACATTAAAATTTAAAGGCCACTTTTATGAAAGTCGTGTTAAAACTCTTTATTATCACTGATTTATTTTAAAATTATTAGGTTTTAGCATTATTTACCAATTTTAGCCATTTCTATCCATTTTTTCTCCGTAATCTAGCCACTTCTTCAGTTCAAGCGTTGGCAACCTTGAGTGATACTAACATTAATAAAATTTGTTGCTAGTTTTAGCAAATAAATTTTACATTAGAATTTACATCAATTGTAGCAAAATTTTTTTAATAATTTCATTGTACTACAAAACAGTACATATGCGTTGGTAAAATTAGCAAAAAAATATCGCAAGGCTCAAAGTAATTAAATTTGCCATAATAACAGCAACGTTTTCAGTACCCATTACTGACGTTTTTTATTGAGTGTAGTATCTTCAAATGCTATAAAATTTTGCAATAAAATCATTATTTTAAAATTTCATTTTTACACACTAACCTAGTGTTATAAAAATATCAAATATTTTCTTCGCGAAGGTTTCTTCAAAGAATTGTGAAAAATAAAAAATATAATAAAGGTATCACCATAAGTCTCATGAGAAGTATCTTTTGAATGTTTAATTTTTTTCTCATTCACATTTCTTTCATGAGACTATTAAAGAAGAGTATCGTTTGAACCTTCATTATCATTTTTAATTCTTATTTCTTTCTTTTCATGAAAAGAAAAGAAAAAAACTTCTTCGCTTCATATTCAAAACGAGAGCAAATAGTTTACATTTCGTTTTTCAAATCATGAAAATAAACAAAGCCACCACACACTCACTAACACCATTATGAAAATGAGATAGGTAATGTAAAAGAAATGAACATAAATAAGAAAGAAACAAATTCTTAGTTTTTCTTTCGTGTACGTTGATACAAGAAAGAATAAAAATGAATACTTCATGGTGTGCAAATACGAACTCTGTTTACAATCGACTAAGTGTTAGCAAAACTTTTGCTGAAGATTACTATTTTTTTGGTAAAAATCAGCTCGCTGATTTTCAGCAAACCTTTTGCTGAAATTACAAAATTTTTTGCAAGCACGCTCCTGACTAAAAATTTGCTGACACAGCAACATTTTTTGCTGACTTTACTAACTTTTTTTTTGCAACTCTCCCTGGTTTCGTATTAGAAGATACTGGAATCTTCCATTGAAATTTATCCTGCATGGTAACCGAAACGAATGCGGTTATCGTTAGGGTAACGATATTTTAGGTTATTTCGGTAACGATATTTTAAGGGTAACACTATTTCATTTATTTCGGTATTGGTATTTTAAGGATAACGGTATTTGAGTTATTTCGGTAACGGTATTTTAAAGATAACGATATTTGTGTTATTTCGGTAACGGTATTTAAGGGTAACAGTAGTCAGTTATTTCGATGCATCCCGTAATTTTTTTTACAAAAAACAAACGAGATTAAAAACAGAACCAATTTATCAACTTAATGTACAAAAAATACTCAATAACCACGTGAAATTACCAAAAGCAGAAAATTAAAAATAACGGTAACGGTATTTTAGGGATAACAATATTTCATTTGTTTCGATAACGGTATTTTAAGGGTATTAATATTTCATTTATTTCGGTATCGGTATTTTAAGCATAACGGTATTCCGGGTATTTTAGGGGTAACGGTAGTCAGTTGAAAGGGTTTTGAATCGATAACGGTATTTTAGCGGTATTGCCTGCCTGAAATTTATTGATAATTAAAAACTTAAAAACCTTATATTTTTTCTTAATTTATTTATTTTTCAATTCACTTACATTGCAATTCATACTTATTAAATAAATGTGTACAATAGACCGTACCGCAAAAAAAATGTTCGCCGTATACCCTCCAATATGAAGTATTTTTGCAAGGCAATTTCAAAAAAAGCACGGATTTTAAAGTGTGATATATCGATTTTTTGCATCGAGGAGACCAGAGTTTTGCTACAAAAGAAAAATCCAATGAAAAAAAATTTAAAAAGGCGACCCCTACGTTCGGCAATAAATAAAAAAAAATCTGCTGGGTTTATCGAAAAACTTCCTTAGCAAAAGTTTAATGATTTTTTGCGAGCTTTAATTTTCTGACATTAGGGTCGTACATTAGGGTGGTAGCAACTGAGATCTGGTGGGTAAATACTAGAACGGGATACTTGAGGTCAATGGTCCTTGGAGCACAACATTGGTGCCCTCGAGAGAAAAACATCGATGTATCATACTTTACGATCCGACTGTAAATGCCAGAGATATAACGTTCGGCCAAAAAAAAATTTGGAATTGCCTTGCAAAAATACTTCATATTCGAGGCTGTACGGCGCAATTTTTTTTTTGCAAGTAAGGTGGTACGGTCTAGTGTACAATAGAGATGTTCCCACGATACTGCGCCGTAATTTGTAATAGTTGTGGGAAGGAATACGGCACTAAAATTTGTTTCGCATTGCCAACTTAAAAAAAATTCGATGCTAAGGGCGTGTGCGGTGTCGCTAAATTGGAACTAAACTAAACTAATTTTCCAAAAATACATACCTGATTAAAAAGTTTAGAAAAAATGTGTGCGGCAACCAATTTTGACGTTCTATTTAGTTTTATAAAAAGGACTGACAAATTTCTTTAGCCTGTTCGCACACGCCCTAAATATTCGATGCTAACGGCACGCACGTATAATCAACTAAGGATTTTTTGGGTGTAGTTGTCAAAAAGAAAAAAATCAGATGTTTTTGTAAATTTGAGTCGCCTGCCCGGTGTAAACTCCACGAGACTACTTACTCTAGCATCTTGACGGACACTTGTAGGTTTTGCGAACTGGATGTTGCGAGTTGGAAATTAGCGGAAAATGCACCAAGTTCTTGGCTGACACACACTATCCCCCTTGGAAAAAGATCCGTTTGGTCACGCTGCCTTGGGACTTTCCAATCTAAATCTTATCTTTCATTTAAATGAAACAAGTCGTCGTTATTTTCAAAAATTATTGTATATTATTAACATTTTTTTGTTGGTTTTGTCGAAACACACTACCTTTTCATGTTATAGATATTGTAGATTTTGCATACAATTTGAGACGATTGTGTGTGTGAAAACTAAGGCGTTATTAAAAATAAAAATTTAAGAATAAACTTAAAAGTTTGAATTGAATTACAATTTTCAATAAACATTTAAATAAGATCGAAATAATACGAAGGGGGAGGAAGGAGTTAAACGAATCACATTAAATATTTGCTATATGTAATGAGGAGGGGGCACTGAAGAACAGGAGAATACAATCAACTAAAATTAAAGAAAATATAAATGATTTAAAATAAAATATTCGTAAATTAATACTCAGATTGCAAATAATAATATATAAGACTTAAATAATCAACATCATCATTTTTATAAAGAAATAAAATTTGTCTGACCCAGAGAAAATAACCGAGCATGGGATTCTTTGCGACACAACTGTTTTAACTTAATATTTGGTGTGTGTTTGTGTGTGTGTATATACGAGTTATACGCAAACTAAAGCAACGAAAACGGAAGATGTTTCTTAATGTCCGATGTTGGCAATAACGGCACGGGTAAAATCTTGAGTTGTAGATTGACCATGTAAATCCTTAGTTCTTACTTTACCATCGTTAAGGACACGAAACAGAGAGTTTTGGATCAATTCACTGTAGGTAGGCAAATTAATATGGCGCAACATTTTTGTTCCGCACAAGAACATGGCAGTAGGATTGGCAATGTTTTTACCAACAGCCTCGGCGAAAGTGTGTCGTGCACCCTGAAATTAGAAATATAATTACATATAGGCTCTACAAAATGCAATCTCATATCTACGTACGGGTTCAAAGACTACAGCTTCAGCAGAATAAGAAGCACCGGCTACAACGCCAGCACCTCCAACTAAACCGGTAGCCAAGTTATCAACAATATTACCATATAAATTAGGTGTCACCATAACATCAAACTAATTGCGAAAAAGGTAAACAAGAGCACAATATAAAATGAAAATTTTTCACAAAAACATTTGGGGTCTTCTCACCTGGTGTGGATGTGATACCATTTGCATGGTAGTATTATCAACGATCATTTTTTCAAATTGAATGCGTGGATATAATTTGCCCATTTCTTCGCATGATTTCAAGAACAAACCATCACCCAACTTCATAATATTAGCCTTGTGCACAGCGGTGACTTTCTTCCTGCCATTCTTGATAGCATAATCAAATGCAAACTTAGCAATACGCATGGATTTTTTAGCAGTGATAATCTTTAAACATTCTACAATACCGGGTACCGATTCATGTTCTAATGCAGAATATTCACCTTCCGTTTGTTCTCGAATAATAACGGTGTCAATGTTCTGATGCCGTGTCTTAACACCAGGTAAACTGCGTACATGCACAACGTTGGCAAATAAATCCAAATCATTACGAAGTTTCATGTTAAGTGTTTGCAATTCACCGCAAACGCTGTAGTCAGGAGTAGCTAAAATACCCTGCAAAAGATATGATTGTTAGAATTTATTAACACTGGCCCCCCAAATATAGAAAAAGTTGCTCTCCCCGGAATGGAAAATTTTTGAAGATATTTGGAGTCAATAGAATAATATCTTGCGAGTTCAACCATTTTGATTCCGTGAGGATTTTGATGTGAACCAGTGTTATTCGTAAATTTGTTTGTTAACATAATACAGTACTGCATAAGTAGTACGTTAATATACAGATGCGGTTATTAATGCAGTTTTGAAAGCTATATCGATTGTTTTAAGATAACTCGAAACTAGGAAGTTTTTGAGACATCAAGCATTTTTATTTTCCCGAATTTACGGGAATTTGGGCCGGGAATCCCGTGATTTCAAAAAATACAACTATTAAAATAAAAAGACATTATTTTTAGTTTTCACATTTAAAGCACCATAAGTTGTTTTTCATGTGAAAAAAATTCACTCGAACTAAAAAGGCCTTAATAAAAGTCAATTTAAATTCAAAAAATTAACAACTGAACAACTTAAGTTGTTTCGATTTCACGTGAAAAAACTGTTATACTCCATATAAAAAAAAATTATTTTTCGCGATAATCAGTTTCACGTGAAAAGTATTAGTTTGTTTTCCTGCAAATTTAATATATTTAATGTGTAATGTAATGTAAATTTGCGTGAAAACAAAGTCTACACAATTTTCACGTGAAACTCATTGTCGCGAAAAATTATTTTTTTATATGGAGTGTAACAGTTTTTCCACGTGAAATCAAAATAACTTACACAAATATAAGGGATTTTTTGCAGAAAAAAATTTAAAATATGAATAGAGGGAAAAAAATCTCTAAATTATAAGAAAAAATAAAAATATCAGAAATTAAAAAAGTGCAATAATTTATGAAATACCTGAAAATAAACATTTTTGAGAATGAAATGTGATCATTAATTTTTGCTTATTTTTTATTTTCGATATTTTAATATTTTTTTGTAATCTTTTTTCTTAATTCTATAATTCTAACATTTTTTTATTTTTATTGTAATTTTTAGTTTCTGGCAATTTATTTTCACTGTGCGATCCGATAGCAATTGCATCTCCTTTAGAGTACATAATCGTAGAGTTTGTACAGACAATCGGAGTGTACCGCATTCGGTTTGTGTACAAACACTACTGTTTCCAATTATTCGCCGTAGGCGGTTAACCAGTTAATGCATTATTCGAAAAATCACTAAAATTGATTAACCGGTTATTCGGGTCGGTTAATCGAGAAAATTGGCGATTAATCGATTAATCGTTTAATGAAAAATGAATGTATTTCCCTATTTTTTTTTGTCAATAAAAACACAAAGAGCTACACCCTTTTTGTTAAATACCAATGTGACATATAAACTCGACTTATTTAAAAAAGTTTTCATATGCTAAGGTTAAAAAGTTTTGGAATCTGAGATTTTTTAAACTGAAACATTTCTTATACTACTAGAAAAAGGTCTGTAAGAATTTTTCTAAAGCTACTAAAATTTTTTGTTGGCAAATATAAGTAAGTTACGAAAAGCAAACCTAAAACTGTTACATATCGATAACTTAGTGAAAATTTTTTATTTCGTCAGAAACAAATTTTAAAAATCTTCAAAACTGTAAATACAAAATTTCTTTGAATGTAATGTAGTGGGTTATTTTGTAAAACGCGTTGATTCGTGTGTAAATTGTTATTGTTACAAAAACAATTTGTATGGAAAACAACGCAACGCAAGGCGTTGCGTATTACAAAATAACCCCCCTAATGTTGATTAAAAACAATACTGCCACAATAAAATTTGATATTGCATTTAAATAAATGCTATATCGAAAGCTTTGAAGATTTTATTAAGATCCTTCCTGCAAATTGTTGTCCAACAGCAGTATTGTGTCGACAAATTTGTACTTTAGTTTAACTGCCCGATCAAAAAAACATTATATCTAGCAGATGTAGCCATATCTCATTTGATATAGATCGACATTTAATCTTATCCAAGTTCATCTCAAAATTGGGGTATCCAGTAATATCCAATAATATCCCTCAAATATATTACAGGATTAAATTAGATCCAAATAGATCTCAAAATTGGTAGATCCAATAATATCCAATAATATAAAATTGGGATCCTGATAGATCCCAAAATATCCTATGGGATTAATTTAGATCTAATTAGATGCAAACGGATAAGCTAGTTTTGGCAGATCGAATTGGATAATTAGAGATCAAAGGTCTGTGGTTATCATACACAGACCCAGTGTAGAAAATCATTACCAGATATGTGGTTATGTAACTACATACTTGGTAATGGTAACTAGTTACTTTTGTTATTACATTTCTTATTACCTTTATATGGCGATGTCGCGAAAAATAATGAGTTATGGTTACTCACCAACATACGAAAAATCAAAAAATATATCGTTACCTATGTGCTTACCAGTACTGACAAAAACAATGAGTCTAAAAATAGATTTTCAAAAAAATAAATTATATAAAAAAAATATTTTTATTGTATTTTTTTTTTTAATAAAATTTGCTGGTGCGGGAATCGAACCTGGGTCTACAGATTGCCAGTCAATAGCTCTACCATCTGAGCTATATCGACATGTAATATTTAATAGATAGAAACATAATTGACCTGCTGCACACAAGTAAGCTTACTCGCCAACATACAAAAAATCAAAAAATATGTGGTTACATATATCCTTACCAGTGTTTAAAAAATATTGAGTCTAAAAATAGATTTCAAAAAATGTTCAAAAAAATCTAGAAAATTATTTTCTATTTGAAATAATGATAAAAATAAGTCATTATCAGTAACTCATTATATGTTTTGAAATAATGCAGAAGGTAAGTGAGTGTCATTACTGGTAGTCCAAAAAATAATGATATGTCATTACCGTTTCTACACTGGGGAGTTGAATAGAATCAGCTGAGATATCTTAAGAATTAAGGTTTAAAGCAAAATAGAGTAATAATAACAAAGGATAAAAATGGCATTGTTAAATTTCGTTGATGTTAGTCTAAGTTGAGTTGTTGATAAGAAATTCGATTTTCTTTCAGCGGTCACATAAGTAGACAATCATTAAAATATTAGCCCACTAAAGACGAAATGCACTGATGATGGCTTTGTAGCGAAAGCCGAAAATACGTATTCTGTATTGCTGGTCTTATCGAATTTTTTTAAATATATTTTTATCCTTTGTAATTTACTTGTAAAAATTGTATCATCTTTCTTTGATTTGAAAATAATTTAAACAGAAAGTGATATTAATTTATGATCTAGAGTCAAACTAAAAAAGAACATTCATTTACTTAAAAATAAGAGATCAACTAAATATTCCCCCATTCATATAACACAAAAAATATTTATTTCATTAAAAAAAACGCCGTCCGCAGGATTTGAACCCAGATTGCTGGCGTTGTGTCGGTCACTTAACTCACTCAGCCACACACTGCTATACAAAATGACTGACTATATGAGATAACGTTGTTCGTGTTACTGAATTATATATAATTATATAAATTTATAAATATAGATGACTTTGAAAAAATAAATTAATAATGTTCTTGCATAAAAACAAAAATTAAAAATCTTAAATTTTTTCCACTCACGGAATTTTTTTGGTGAAGAATATAAAAAAAATGTTTGTTGAAGGGTCTAGGCACCGATTTATATGGCTCAAATGTCTAAATATCAACAGTCTGTATTTGCGAAATTAATAATGGGATAAGAACAATATACATGTTGTTGAAAAGGTAATATAAATGTCTTTTAAATAAGGTATGACATGTATAAGCTCAGCAATCCTTTGGAAAAAATACTCTTATCCAACACTTTTTCACAAGTTGTTTTGTTGGTATTAAAAAGAAGTAGGAGTAAAAATAAGAATATTGCCAAAATTGTATGTAGAAATATTACAAAAAACATCATTTTCGCTCTGGAAAACTCAATTCAGAACTTTAACGAAATTATTATATATTACGATATATAATTATATATTTAAAATGAAAACATAATTTGCAGATGCTGTTGACACAAAATGGTTTAATCTGTTTAAGATCTGTAAAAAAATATTTATAAGTAAATCAAATTGAGTTAAAAAAAGTAAAAAAAAAATTTTTTTTGTGCCCGTGCATATATAATTATATGTGGGGTTATCTATGACAATATATAATTACATATTGAAATATTATTAATCCCAATTTGCAGTAAACATAACTTTCAGGTGCTGTTGGCAGAAAATGGGTTAATTTTTTTAAAATCTGTAAAAAAATATTTACAAGTAAATTAAATTGAGTTAAAAAAGTAAAAAAAAATTTTTTTGTGCCCGAGTTGGCATTCGATATGAGGGTCTCTCAAGTAATATGTGACTATATATAATTATATATTAAACACATAGAAAATATTACTGACGAGCATAAAAAATGCAACACTACGCTAAATCATCTAAGTATGCTTTAATTTCTTCTAATGGTTTTTAATTGAACTTATCTTTTCGTTGATGTGTAGTTTCATATTTTAAGTGGTTTGATTTGCATTTATTTATGTGAATTAGTTTTTACGAACTTTTTTTTGAAACTAGTGCCTATTTTGTGCGAGCAAAAAAATGCAACGAAAGAATAATATGTATCAGGTAAGTATAAAAATGTTATTTATTCACGAAATTTTAACTGAATTAACCAAAATTAACTAAATTGCTTATTTTTTACAAAAAACAACTATCAAATGATAGCCGTGCTGCTATTATTACAGCGCTTTGGGAAGGCAAACCTTTCCTTAAAATCGGAACTATGTTTCAAGGAAACAAGTCCACTGTGTCATAGGAAAATAGAAGTGGAAGACCCCGAAAAACAATTAAAAGACAGGACAGACATAAGATCTCTTTTGTTAAAGCAACCCCAATAAGACCGCCGTAGATGTTCTGCAGTATGCTTCAGAACATTTGGGCGCAAACGCCGGAGTTCATACCACACATAGACGCTTAAAGGAAGCAAATTTGTTAGCAAGACGTCCAGAAAAGAAACCCTTCATAAGTAAAGAGAATACAAAGAAGCGTCTCGATTTTGTAAGGCGTCATAGGCACTGGGCAAAAGAACAATGGGCAAAGGTTTTATTTAGTGACGAAACAAAATCAAATTTATTTGGATCCGATGGATTGAAGTTCATCTGCAGACCACCAAATAAACGGTACTCTCCTATATACTAGAAACAACGCGTTAAACACGGCGGGGATCCCTTATGCTGTGGGGTATGAAATCGTTGTGTTAAATATAACACACTTGTTTAAATTTTTATTTTGAGGTGCATTCTCCCGTGATGGTGTTGGAACAGAAGTCAAAATTTAGGACAGAATAAACGCAGAGGGTTACTACAAGAGCACATGCTTCCTCACATGCAGGAAAAAATGGCTGCTGGAAGCATATTCCAATACGACAATGAACTTAAGCACACCAGTCGCTTAGCTAGGCCATTTCTAAGTAACAATGGTGTGGAAGTTTTACAGTGGCCAGCACAGTCCCCCGAGTTAAACCCCATAGAGAATCTATGGAGCTTGTAGACAGCGAAATACGAAAGAAAAAGCGTTCAAATTTAAGGGATTTCGAAATTGTTGCCAAACAGGTGTAGCAAGGCACACCTTCACAAAATTGGTTGCTCTCGTGGATTCTATGCCTTCATGAATGAAAGGAGTAATTAAAAACAATGGCTATTCCACTAAATAATAAAAATCTAATTAATATGCTGAATTTTTTAATAAATAAAATCGATTAAATGTAAAATACATAAAAGTTGCATTTTTTTGCTCGCACAATATGTGCAAATCAAAAAACCACTTTAAATTTGAAACTACACATCAACGAATATAATAACAAAATATAAACGCAAATAAAAAACAATTTGAAGAAATCAAAGCAAACTTACATGATTTAGAGTAGTGTTGCATTTTTTATGTTCGCAACTGTATAATCATATCTCAAATTATATTGTTAATCTTGCACCATATATGGAATAATATGTAATTATATCTTATAGCATTTAATATAATATATAATCATACATATATAAAAATATCTTACATTATACAACCAACAAATTTTTATAAGAGAGCATAAATTATTCTGGCATGTGATGAAAATCGATCGGTTTCAAATCGATCGTTTTTGAAATTTCAATCCTGAATATTTCGCATTATTTTTAATTTAAAAGCAATAAAAAGACGTAAATCGATATACCTGATACAACTAAAGCGGTTAAAAACAATTTCAAACCTCTTTGCCTTTTCTATTCATCATTTAATTTTTGATTTTTAAACATCTCACTATATAGTATATATGGTTTATATCTAATCTTATAAAAGACAATATATAAAAATATATGGTTATATAAGGTACCACATAAGAAACATATAATTATATATGGCTATTCATGACAATATATATACTCACATATAAGATAAAACAAGCTATTACTATATATGACTATTGACTGTCCCTCAAAATAGCGATTTGTCGATTTTCGTTCATTACACCCCCAGTTTTATTGGAAATGGTCCCAAATGGAGGAAATCGATTTTTTTTTTAAAAACGTTAACCCGTGCCGAAAGTTGGACGAAAATGGCCCATTTTGGAAAAAAGTATATTACATACTATTAAAAATTCCCAAATTCTAAATTTCGAAAAAATTAATTTTTATTTCACTTATTCATTTAATATAGTCAAAATTATTCAGATATGGAATTTTGACTTCATCGGATATCATTAACCCAATTTTCCCTGGAATCAAAAATGACCCACGAATTTGATAAAAATGCAAAAACCTTTTTTTTTAATTATTTTTAAAGATTTTTTAAAATGCCCAATTTGGAGATGTCGATTGATATTTGTACCATGCAATAGATGATATTAAAGAAAAAAAATAAGTTGGAAAAATTATAATTTGAGTTTGTGTTTGGAGCGACTGCTTTCCAGGACATTTTACAAAAATTGTTCATTTTATCAAAAATTTAACAAAATTTTAATGTTTTCATCAAATTTTACACAGTTTTCGGAAAAACATCATTTAAATTTGGTTAGACTATAATTATCTTTATATTTGTTTAAAAAATCTTTAACCCTTAGTGGCCTGGGGTCAGAAAAGAGCCATGAAACTTAATATTAATTATGACTACGAGATTGTAAAGCCATCAAATTGATTAAAAAAATCTCAACTAGATAAAAATAATTATTTTATGTAACGTGATCCATATGGGGTTAATTTTTATACTTTTGGCCAAAAACGACCCACTAGGAAATTTACAGAATAACACATTTCATAATTTTCGAATTGGGTTGAATAAATTGAGTTCTGTCACGAAACCCTGGTGATAGCATACCGGAAATAGCCCCTACTTGTCCAGCTAGCTCACGGACGACAGGGGAGGTAAGACCCGCTATTTCCGGCAGAGGGTCGGACACTAAAATTTATAAAACTCACAAAAAAACTACATAAAAACTAAACTCATAAAAAAACTCAAAAACTAAAACAAAACAATGAGCTAACACTGGGACAGAATCCCACAATTACTCAAAACAAAATCCCCATTAAACCCTTACATACCTACACAAAACTAACAAAAAGGTACTGTATTTTCAAAAAAAACAGACGGACGAAAACCTACAATAAACAGAACTGAAACAAAACATTTCGAGGACAAAAGATATAGCTTGTCCCCCCTAGCCTGCCCACCCTGCCATGGTAACATACACTAGACGACGATTATGTTACCCCACAAACGCTACACTGGTCACTTTAACACATACTTACGTTAACACACCATTTTAACACTTTAGCCAGACATTTTCCTATTAATGTTCAGCCAAATGAAAACATGTAAAATTCTTTTCTTTAAAACAATAAATATAATAAAATTTATTCAATATAAAATTGGCCCTAGTTTTTTAATTTAAATAAGATAAATCCTAAAACTAAACAGTAAGTAAATAAAAAAAATTTATGCAAAATTTAAAACTTAACCTTATTTGAACTAACCTAATACAATTAACAAAAAAAAACCCTAACACTAACAAAAATCCCAAAAATACACCTACAATATCTATACTAATTTAAGGTTAAACAACTAAACTTTACTTTTCCTAACTTGAGAGAGCTCTCTAAAGTAGACTTCTTTTAACCGGGCTAAAACTACCCGGGATAAACTACCACAAACAAACAGACACTATAATGTAGTTTTGGGCTAACACTTTTTCTTCTTACTAACACCAACACTAATTAAAAACTAAACACTATTCTAATTGCTATTTTAATTACTTATTCCTTTTATTGATTAAATCGGTTGTAAAAAAAAACTTTAAATTTATTTTCGTAATTCTTTCCTAACAATTTTCGAATTTTAACTTTTTCTTTTCTCAAAATTTCCGCCTTTAATTTTTTTTTTCTTAACTTAATAATCAGCTTATTTTATCACTTTAAAATTTTCAAACTTTTATATTCACTTTTCTTTCTTAAATTACTACCACTTTAACTTTAAAATATTCTTTGCCTTTTTTTTCTTAACGGACTCACCCACAAGTATCAATTATTTATTGAGTCTTGATCTATTTTAAATGGCCTCCTGGTATACATATATAAAAAACCAACATGGATGGCTCGGTTGAATGGCGGCTTGATGGAGCAATGGCGGCTTGATGGAGCAATGGCGGCTATAATGGCGACTACCCTCCAAAAATTAAATCACCTCAGCGTTGAAAAACCAACTTGAGATATCCAAAAACATCTGGAGTGGCAAAAAAAAAAATCGTTGTGGAATACATTCCTAGGGATCACAGGAGACACTTGGCCTTCCTGGTATTTTCCCTAAACGAGAACTGTAGCCCCCCGCTCCAAACCAACAAAAACTAGCAAAATTTTTTTTCCTTAAAATACCGATGATGACTGGGCGAAACTATTGGATAAAAATCCAATTAAAGTATTAAAAAACTAACGATTTTAATTAACTTACCACTTTTTTTTATCCAAAGGCTTGGCGGTTGTATATACCAAAAAAACAAAGTGAAAACAAAATACTTTGCGGCAGCGCACCAGTTCCCACTTGTGCTTAGCTTGAGAGTTAAAATAGCAATGAAAAAATGAAATTCTCCACCACAACCGCCAAGCTAACTCCGAAACTAACTACACATAGCCGCCATCTCCCTCCCATCATATTCCCTCCAATACCCATTGAGCCTTTCGCACTATTTACACTACTCTTACCCTAGAAATATTGATACACTTCCGAAGAGTAACGAAAAAGAGCGGGAGTCGGTACAAAAGAGCGGAGTAATTTTCATTTGGCTGAAGTATCCAGCCCTAAAACAAAATTACCATTTGTTACTATTTTGATACCATTGCCATTTCTTTCACTCCCTTTCTATTTATCCTACATTTGCCTATTCTCACTGATATTCAGCAAATCAGCTGTCATACTACTTAAAGAATACAACCCTTCACAACCGGTCTACCGCTACAGTTCTGAATTATTTGTGTCGACATTAACCGAAATAGAGGCGATTAATCGAGGAATCGGTTAATCGATTAACCGAATTGGAAACACTAACAAACACATGACTTCTAAAACGATAGATAGGGTATGTGTTTCTTAACTGTACCCTACATGATGTGTACAATTTATTTTCCTACTCTGGTGGCAGCTGTTGTGTCTATTTTTTCACAAAATTCGTTTTTATTAAATACTGCTTACATGTAATGCTGAGGGTAATGAACATCAACAGTTCTATAATGCGCGGATAGAAGGGGAGGAACACATACCCTATATGTACTTTCAACCAGAGTAGGAAAATAAACTGTACACAACATGTAGGGTACGGTACTCCCAAAGAACACATACCCTATCTATCGATTTAGCGGTTGCGTATTCGTACACAAACCGAAGCGTAGCGTTTTCCTTTGACTTATGACGAACGCAAATAATACGGTCATGTACTATGCTTTCAACACATACACTTCCTTGTGGTAGTAGTATATTTTCTTCCTTCGACAACCCGAATACGCTTCGTTTCGATTAGATTTGTTTTTTGAGTTTTTTTGGTGTCGTTAACTCACATTTATATTGCGTAGTCATGATTCGTTGTAGAGGTGGGCGCGTGAGTGATTTCTGACTCACGCTCACGCACTCTCACGAATAAAAAAGAAATAATAACTCCAGACTCAAGGACGAACACTTTTTTCAACTGACGCTCATATACAAAACTACTCACCATCACGAAATTTTCACGAAAAACAATAAAAATTACCAAAAAAAGAATGAATTTTTTTTTGTTGGTATTCAATTAAGAACACATCAAAGCAAATAACGGCAAGTTTTATTTTTGTAAAAATTTAACAACGACTGCTTATCAAGTGGTTAAAGCAACGAGCATATAATTAAAAGAGGTACCAACCAGTGTTGCCATTTCAGTGCTTTTCGGGTATTTTTTGGTGCTTTTTTCCTTCTCGTACCCGGTGATATTTTGGTATTTGTTCGCGTTTTTTTTTAATTTTTCTTCAATTTTCTGTCAAAGTTGAAAAAATAATACGAACTATACAAAAAATAAATTTTTTCCAGTGTTTGTAGTACAATTTTCAATAGCAACTTCGTTATATTTAAACTTCAAAATTTTTTAATATTAGTTTGGTGCTTTTTACCCCTTTTTTTAGTTATTTTTGAACCTTTTTTTCACCATTTTACAAAACTGAAATGTGTTTTTAAAGTCTGGACTTAAATTTTTCAAAAAATTAACATCGTGCTTTTTTACCCCATTTTTGGTAAATTTTTACCCTTTTTACCCGTTTTCACAATGCTCACGGTGCTTTCCTGCCTTCAAGAGTTGGCAACACTGGTACCAACTCACCTAATTTCTGTTAAATCACTCTCTTCTTATTTTGTATCGAAAAATGTTACCATATGAATTACATGTAAAGGCTAACATTTTTCGATACAAAATTTTAATCTTCGAAAGAGAGCGATGAATACTGCCTGGTCAAAGTCATTGTTTGTGAGCAAAGTGTTGAACGCAGTATACACAGTGCAATTTGGTCGAATTTTTAAATTAAAAATAAATGCATCATCGGATTATGAAAAATAATATTTTGCTTATTAATCTGTGGATATTGAATCATGTTTGCATAAGAAGTAGAAGTTACTATCATAATTCTGGTACGATTCATGTAAGTAAAATCTAGCACCGATAAAAACTGTATATAAAACGGCTAGCAGTTCTCCGTGGTTCCAGCAGTTTGCTAACAAAATTTTGAGGTAGTGAACAGAGAAAACGACAATTTCTATAAATTTTCTCAGTAATATAAAATTTGTTAGTTTCGAATCGAACTTCTGTTTATGGGTTTAGATAATTCCCCGCCAATCTGTCATGTATCCACAATTATTATAATTGTAATTAACTTCTTGCTTCATAGTTTTTGCAACTTTAAAGGAAATCTTCAAAAATTTGGCTTTTTTTTGCTCGATGACAAGCCCAAATTCGACTTGTTATGTGCTTATTATAATGTTACAAATTTGTCAGGGTTTTGCTGTGACAATTTTTTTTAGAATACCAAAACAATGACAATTTCCATTCACCTCAGTTTTGTCACAATTTTGTTATTGTTATAAAGTTTAGAATAAGGGTGTAAATATTAAAAACAAAAGTGATAGAAAATGCTTAATGGTTCAAGAGAAAGATTTTATTAAAAAAAACTTTTTTGGCGAAAAAACGCATACTTCTGACATAACTTTTAATTCAAATTTTTTTCTGAAAAATTAACTTTGGATAAGCTTTTAAAAAGTTGGCCGAATTTGGCTGTGTTTAAATAATCTGAAACGTGTTAAATCAAGAATTTTGAGTTTAGCTTGTCAATTTCTTGTTGCGATTTTTTGCGTTTTTTGAGAAATATCATTTTTGGTAGGCAGCCTCCGATGAGCAAAAGAAAGAGGAGAAGAATACTAATGTTTACAATTTTATTGTTGATAAAGCTGAATGCGGCAATGTTTTGAATGAGGAATCGGCTTATGGGAAGGAGAAAGTGCGAATTTTTTGTAAGAATATCTCAGTTAGATGGGAGAGTTCTCATAGGAAGGTAAACATATTTCAGATGCAAAACGTACTCTGGCTACACGCTGAATTTATTTTGGCAATTAAAACTAAGCCAACTGCAGCTTCAATAGGGCTTCCAAAGAAAGACTATATTTTCTAGCAAAATATATGTAATTTTTCGGATATTTTCCAGTACGCATGTATATATTTTGTAAGGATTGTATATATATTACAAAAAAATGGGCATATTTTACTAGAACTTTGTAAAACTAACTTGAAAATTATGTAGTTGTATAATTACATAGCTCTTAGGTAATACTAGACCTGTTTTTTTCTGTGTGTAGCTTTATTAAACAATAAAAATGAAATTAAAAATGAAATGAAATTACTTTAGATAATGAAATGTAAAGAAAAATTTTAAAAAGCTTTATTAAAAAAAAAATAGTTTCTACAAAAGTTTCCACTTGTTCAATTTTCTGCTATAATATGTCCCAGATTTAAAAAAAAAAAATATTTTTTTATTTTCTTTTTTGAGATTTTGGACAAAAAAAGTTTGCATTTTACACAGTTAACATTTTTACCCAAGCAAATCAGAAGAAATTTTAAATTTTACGCAGCCATATTGGATCCGCCATTTTGAATTTGAAAAATTTTACCTCAGATTTGAAATCAGCAACTTTGAAACCCCCGTATACCAATTTTCATGTAAATCAGAAGAAATTTTAAAATTTACGCCGCCATATTGGATTCGCAATTTTGAATTTGAAAAATTTTACCTCAGATTCGAAATCAGAAACTTTGAAAACCCCCGTATACCGATTTTCATGTAAATCTGAAGAAATTCTAAAATTTACGCCGCCATATTGGATCCGCCATTTTGAATTAGAAAATTTTTGCCTCAGATTCGAAATCAGCAACCTTGAAAACCCCCGTATATAGATTTTCATCCTTATTCAGTGATTCCTTATAGTTTTGGCCAGAAAATGGGGTCACTTTACCTATAGTGCAATGGTCAGCAGATTTTCAAAAAAAACAAAAATCGTCGAAATGTAGTAAACCCGTTACGTCTGGTACCACTGTATTATCATTTTGTATAAAAAAAACAACAAAAACAAAATCAAAGCGGCAAACAGACCATAGATTACAGAGCTCTTAATATTTGACATTTGCTGTCAGTACACGTAAATCATGAGAATGTTTGGACATACGTTCTATACGTATACAAAAATATTTGATTGTGTATGAAAAAATATGTTTGTTGACAAAAGAAGAAGAGTAGAAATCTATGTAATCTATGAAACCGACGGTAAACGAACTGTATTCGGGTTACGCATGCGCTCAGAGACCGGTACATACCACTGTTGGTAAAAGTGGCACAAAAGTGCCATTTGTGGCACTATTGAATGTTCAATGGCACCTTGGCACTCTCCATAGAATTTTGGCACTTTTTACGAAAATTTCTATATAATTTGATAAAAGGTCGATATCGCTGGTTTTTCATTAAAAACCACGCCTATTAAGAAGGGGTAGCAAAATTAAAAAACAAATGCTACACTAAAAATATCTACAGTTTTTTGGACCACCTTCCAGTTCTTCGGGGACAATTTAATCATTATTTTGATATTTAAAAATAAAAGCAACGGGGATAAAATTAGAAAAACTTTAATTGATTCTATTGTATTGTCAAATTTAATTGTAAAATTTTTTGCAAGTCTTGGACCTGCTAACTTATCTTAAAATAACGTAAGTTTAGTGCTTTACTATAGTTAGGAATGGCATTTTTATATGAAAATATTTGTGGTAGGTAATGTTAAACTCGGGTTACTTTTTAGATAAGTTGCCCGCCTTTTTTTTTTTTTGTCTTTTTACTTAACCCTTAAATGCATGATCTCTACAATTTTAACCATTTTTTTATATATGATTTCTAAAGGCATTTCAAGAAAAATACCAAAAAAATTGCAAAATAGCTAAATTTTGATTATTTTAACGTGTATGAAAGAAAGAAAAAAAAAATATATGAAATAGTAATTATACATTTATTGTTGCCAAAATTAATTTTATTGCGAGAATACCACTTTAAATATTTAAACAAACATTTTTGAATATTGCACTTTTTGTAAAAAAACGCGTGTTTTAGATTTTTCACAAACATACGAAGCAAAACCAAGATTTTTCCTATAACTGTTTAAAAAATCTGAGTTATAGTTTATAAGAGCACTTTGTGCAGAAAGGGCTCCAATGCCCAAAAATTGAGTTTTATGCATCAAGTGGCGTTTTTTATTAAGAAACTGGTATGTTGCCAAATGACTACACCATGCATTTAAGGGTTAAAGTAACTAAATGTATAAATATTTGAAATAAAAGCTGAACATATTTTTTTTTGAAACATTAAATGTTGCTTAATTTTTTTTGGCACTTTTAAAGCATTTTTGGCACTTTTTTGGCATCATTGAGGCACCAAACGAAAATTCTTAAATACCATCACTGGTACATACTCGAAGCGTTTACGCTCATCTCTCAATCAAGGTTGCCAATTTAGCCATTTTCCGGCTAGATCTAGCCATTTTAATTTCATCTAGCCATAAAAAAATGGCTAGATTGGATCTAGCCGGAAGATTTAGCCATTTTATTTTGCCCTAGCCATTTTTTCTTTTAATGTTTTACGGTTAATTTCATATAAAAGTGCTTGAATTTTTATGATTTTCAAAATTTTAGTACAAAATTTTCATTCTTTGAAACTTTTATTTGGGTTCATAGACACATGTAATTTTTACATTCGATTTAAAATCATCTTTTTTGTAAAATTTGTATGAAAATATTTTAGAAATTCGGAAAACATTAAAATTTAAAGGCTACTTTCATTAAATTCGTGTTAGAAATCTTCATTACCACTGATTTATATTAAAATTATTAGGTTTTAGCCATTTCTAGCCATATTTTCTCCGTAATCTAGCCATTTTTTTAGTTCAAATGTTGCAACCTTGCTCTCAATCCTACTGTACTGTATTCGGCTTTTGTGCATACACACAAACGTTAAGTAGAGAGATATCGTATGTGTCTTTTTTTTATAAGGAATGTATTTGCGTACAGTCTGCGAGATGTGCGGTATGCAAACGCTGAAGTACCGTTCGTTATAGTTTATTTTCCTAGTCTGCTTTCAACACATATTCACACCCTTAGCGTACCGAATTGGAGAGAATAGCGTATGTGTTTTCTACGCAACCAATTTGCTTGTTATTGTGTTCGCGATGTGCGGTACGCAACCCTAAAGTACGGTTCATTAGAGTTTATTTTCCTGCTATGGCTGCCACTATAAATATGTACATTAAAGCATTAAACATCATAGCGATGTTGTAGTCTAATGGTTAGAATGTTAGACTGACAATCGTGAGGTACACTCATCAATTCGTGTCAGCCACTATTGTTTTTTAAACTATTTGTAGGTAACATCAGTGTAATAACTTTTCTCCAATGGCATCACCATGTTAAAAAAGTAGTTCAGTAATTAAAAGGTAACTAGTAAATACTTAAGATTTCAATATATAGAACTTATTACATGGTAATGAAAGGTTTATTATTCTTCGACCGAAAAGCTTGGCAGTTATTTATGTCAAGGGTAAGAAATTTTTCTAGGTAGCTAAATTTTTCTTGGCATAAATGTTAGGTCAGAAATCATAAAAATCGGAAACAATTGAAACCCGCTTCGGCAGAAAATGTATGACTCTCAAAGTGTTAAAACAATTAAAAATTTGTTATTAAATTATAAATTTTCACCAACTTACTTTAATGCAAACTTTATTCTTTTGAATAGAAGCCACAACATCTTCCAATTTAGCACTTAAAACAGGATTGACTTCGGAAAGGAAATAAGATTCAAAATCAACCGGAACATTAGCACCCTGTAAAGTCAAATACAAAATAAAGACAAAACTAATTAAATATAACCCAAATTCTAAACACTAACCTTAAAAACTTCTTGTAATGCATAAACCAATTCAGGACCTACACCATCACCAGGAATAAGTGTACAGGTAGTGCGATTTCCACCATGGGTGCCAGGATCCTAAAAACCCAGAAATTCACACTTTTCGATTATAGAATCTTTCAAAATGCATCTGTAAACATGTATAAACTTACGCTATTGACAGCAGCTGTAGTATGAATGGATCGCGTTGCCGAGGTTTGAAGACCCTGTAAATTTTCCAAAAATGTAATGAATTTTTAAACTATTTAAAGGTTTCAGTTGCGATTATCTAAAGGATTATAACCTCAAATGTGCAGTATGTGGATTTTTTACTTGAAAGACAACATTCTTAGTCCATTTGGGCAAAAAATGTTTATGTAAGAATTTGGTTGAGCAGCATAACAACGAATATTTGTAACTTACTTGCATTATAGTACGTCCGAACGTTTTAGCTAACATAGTCATATTGATGATTTATTATTGAGGGGTTTTGCGATCACCGTGAATTACTGCAAATATTTTTAAAATAAATAAAATTAATTTTAATTTTTAAATAGAAAAAATTTTGTACAATTCGCCCTACCTCCTTTCCTTCAGCAGCTGTAAACAGTAGTTTTGTAAAAGTATTGATTATTTCAGTACTGAGTACTCAATACTGCATATTTTTTTAAATACTCAATACTAAAAACCCTGCAAACATTTGGAAGATGTCTTCCAAGAAAAAAAAGCGATTTCTTCTATTTTTCATTTGAATGAAAATAATCAAGTAGTATTTTGAAATTATCTTATTTACATTCACACCATATTTAGTATATCATTTTACCTCTTTATCTAACGCATCAATTCACGATAGTCACCCTTAATAAAATCGATCATCTACAATCAAAAGAAAAAATAAATTAGTTATGGTTTAATTGATTGTATTTACGATGGTGTTTTGCATACGATTCAAATTCGCAAACTTTAGGTCTGTTCCACATCGTTATCGCGTGATCTCAATTTACTCGAAACAACAAATAAAGGCGAAGAGTACAGACCTATAAACAATCTAAAAACATGTGAAAAAATAATTTAAAAAGTTGTAAAAGGGCAATTAGAGGAATATATGGAGAAAAATAACTTGTTCTCTAAATACCAATCCCGTTTTCGTAAAACTATTCATGTGAAACGGCTGTGAATTATGTTATAAATAGATGGAAAAGAATAGATAAAAATAATAAAATATTAGCAATTTTTTTAGACTTCAAAAGAGCATTTGAAACTACCCTACGGGAAATTTTAACAAACTGTCACCGAACTTGCCCCTTTATATGAAATAGACTGGTCACTTTTACATGGCGTTGTCATAGGAGGGGGAAATTTACCCCTTGTGACATGTCACAAGACAAATCCTAGGACAGGTTACTGAACTCTCATAAAAAACAAAGTTTAGAGACCTGTCCTGGGATTTGTCTTGTGATATGTCACAATGGGTCAATTTCCCCCTCCTATGACAACGCGATGTAAAAGTGACCAGTCTATTTCATATAAAGGGGCTAGTTCGGTGACAGTTTGTTAAAATTTCCCGTAGGGTATAGACAGAAAAATACTAATTAATAAACTCTATATGTATGGTATACGTGGCAATGAAATAAAATGGTTTGAATCATACCTAAACGAAAGGACACAAATAACATAAGTAAATGGTACACCCTAAAATATACGTAGTTGATGAACACTATTTTTTGAACTATGTCATAGGTGAAATAACCCTCACTATGACATAGTTAATATGTAGTAGTGGAAGATGACTATGTCTATTCGAAATCTAAAAATCAACTACGGAGTAGTTTTCGGTTACGATTAGCTAGTGAAAATTCAATAAAAATTAAACGTAACAGATATCAACTATACTAAATTTAAAAATGGTTAATACAAACCACGGAACTTGTATTTTGACCTTTATTTTAAATAAAAAACAATATGCAATATCTATTTTTTAAAACATTATAAAAAAAGAAATTTGTCACACAATAATTCTATTAAAAATCCCATAATGCACGTTGTAAAAAGAGATGTTCAATAAAATTCAAATGGTAGTGGTATTTTATTCATTCCGAACCACATTCACTTTAAAATATTTGTCAGAAGCTGTCCAGAATTTTAAACATCCTTACATTCTATAAGAAAAATGTTTTTACTTAATTAAAAATTAAAACAATATTACAAAATCCACGATTACCTGCTTAATTCGATTTACCGGACTGAAAATTGCAGGAAATTAATTTTGTTTCTTGTTCTTAATAAGATGAAAAAAATTTTATGTGTTAAAGTTTACGATGTAAATAAAATTTAGTTTTTTATTTGACTTGACATTCTTATTTTAAATTGTTATTTACAGGGTAATTATAATATTGTTAATATTACCGAAAACATAGTTGTTTATAATTACAAAATGTTATTTTAAATTTATTTGGTTTCAACTATGGATTTTGTTAACTATTCCACTATGGAATATTTTGGGTGTATAAAATCTAATAAAATTAGTAATGATTACGGCGTTCCTCAATGATCGATTTTGGGAGCACTGTTGTTCATTATATTTATATATTAATGAACTACCAAACATTCTGGATAGATGTGAAATATGTCTATACGCAGATGAGACGTTAATTTTCACGGAAGCCGAAACGGAGCAAATATGTCAAGAAACTTTAAATCATGACTTGGTTAACGTAAATAATTAGTTAAAAATTAATAAATTAAAATTAAATGAAGGAAAAACAAAAGTAATGGAATTAAATATGAACAGTAATATAAAAATAAAAATAATTAATAAAGAAATAGAAAATGTCAGATATATTAAATATCTCGGATATATATTAGACAAAGACTTAAAGTTTAAAGAGCACATAGACTATATATGTAAAAAGATTGGCAAAAAATTGGATTTTTTAAGAGTAAGAAACAAAGTTTCAATAATTACCGCGATAAATATATACAACACAATCGTTAAACCACATTTTTAATTTGGCTCAACAATAATTTATACATGCTGCACAAACAACCAAATAATAAGACTTCAAAAACTTCAAAAAAAAGCTATGCGTTCAATATTAAAATGTAACCGTTATACACCAATAGAATATATGTTAAACAGTCTAAAATGGCTCAAAATTCATCAAAGACTGGAATTAAATACCCTTAATTTTATTCAGAAAATGAAAATGGGGATAGCACCACAATACTTGTGTGAACAATTGATGTACGTAGGAGAGATGCAACCATACAACCTGAGAAACGGCCAAGATTTTAGATTACAGCGAGCAACAAACAATGCAATGTTGAGATCACTTTTTTATAAAGGATTAAGTATATATCACCAACTACCAAGCTATATTAAAAATGAGGGAAACATTAATATATTTAGAAGAAAAATTGTAGAGTGTTTAAAGAATCATATTTTACAAAATAACAATATTTAATTAATGAAATGTATGAGAATATTATAAAGTATATCACATACTACTGAATAAACCAAACAATTTACACACAATTTTTAAAAAATTGGGTACCCGCGTTAACATATCTTACACAAAACATTGTAAAACACGCACTAAATTTTATTAATCTTAGCATCTTATTTAATCGATGATGTATTGGACCTATTCCAGCTACCGCCACTAATTTCCCGCCACAAAAGTATTTTTTCCAAACTAAAGGGTTGAGCTTCAGTTTTTAAAATAATTTAATTGTTTTATTGTGAACACATATTAAAATCAATTAAGTCCGTATTTTACGGTACGGAAACGGCGTTAAAACGTATTGTGTTCGAAAATCCGATTACACGGTCCGCTGATGTTCCGTATACGTACAAGCTTTGACGGATACGTGAAAAAAATGTTTCTTGGGTTTTATTATCTGGAAGATAAATACAATTCGTTTTTATTAATTTTTAAAAATGTTGGAAAAAATATTACAAAATTTGTACAAAAAACAATGATAATCCTATCCTATGATATTCCTATGTGAAAAACAAATTCGTGAAAAAATTATGATCTAGTGCGCAGAAAAAAACCGGGTATGATGACAACAAAATAATTACGTTTTTTGGCAATGGATTATGTATCGTTGACAAAATTTGCATCTTTTTTTTATCTTTTTATTTTTTTATAAATAAAATGACTCATGTTTTATTGGAAATTTATATTTTTATTATTTTAATTAAGCATAACATATTTTTTATCGCATTTATAAAAAAAAACAATTAAATACCTAAACAATGGCATTATTCCTCTTGCCTCTGTTGTGTGGAAAAAAGATGAGACATTCACATTTAAGTACATTTTGTTTGAAAAAAAACAACAAATTTAAATTAACTCTTTGAATATTTTATTTGGCTGCATTAATTACATTTCTCACAATTCTTTATTTTTCATTTTATTTCACATTCCATTTTTTATTACCCTTTAAAAAAAAGTTGAAAATCACTTCCTTTATATTTTTCTGCAAAAAAATGCCTCTGCCATCTTGGTTTCTATATGTCAAAGAATAGTCTTAGTTGCTTTTATCAATTATATTGTTTTTTTTTTGGAAGAACATACATACAGCTTGTTGTTTCGCCAAAATTCATAAACGGTAATTTGCCTAAGTACTACTTCAATAAATTAACCCGCAAAGAGATAATATACAACAACAAATATTTGCTACTGCCTATTACACTAGAGTGCAACCCTTTACAATTACTACCAAATTAAAACCACGATATATTTACATTGCATGTTTTTTTTTTTTTTTTTTAATAATAAATACAGCATTTATTTACTTCAAATTACATAACCAAAGCCCTGGGGGCCATATATGATTAATAAAAGCTACTACAAAAAAATAATTTAAATAAAGATAATAAAAATAAATAATAATAAAAACAAATAATAATAAAAATAAATAATAACAAAAATAAATAATAATAAAAATAAATAATAATAAAAATAATAATACAATTACCAGATTTTCCTAAGTGCAGCGATAATAAAAAAAGAAAAGGTCGAGAGAGATAAAAATAGTAGCACAAATAAAAAGCTATAACTCATGAATAGCTACATAATCCTTAAGCTTTCGCCTAAAGACCTGGGGTGAAAAAGCAAAACCTCTCAGGTATAGAGGTAGATCGTTCCATATTCTTGAAAGCCTAATCTGAAATGATCGCTCGAACATAGTATGATGTGTTGGATAAACCAGTTTGGGGTTTCTTTCCGAGTTGGACAAAAGAAAGTTGTCAACTATATAGTCCGGAAACCAATTAACCATTGCTTTGTAAAAAAATATCAATAACCTCATACCTACATAATTAACAAAAGAGCACCCAAGAAATTGGATTACGTACGGAGTCACATGAGAGCGAAGTCTTAGGCCAAAAACATATCTAATAATTCTATTGAAAATCTTGGTAAACCTATTAAATTCACCGCCTGTGGTACCAAAAAATACCTCGACACAATATAATATATGAGGCATCAACAAGGCATGTGCCACGCGCATCCTAATTGAGAGAGGCAGATACAAGTCAAGAGAATACAATCTTCTCAACAAGAATGATATTTTCGAAGAAACGTTATTAATATGCGATGAGAAATTTAAATGATTGTCAATTAAAACTCCAAGACACTTAATCTTATCCACAAATTCAACTCTCATGCCGTCGAGAGTAACCATTATAGTATCAGTATCGAAACCAAAACCCATTAACTTCGTCTTTCTTGGATTGACAACAAAACCATTGCCAGAAGACCAAGATATAACCTCATGTATGATGAAATTTACACCCTCTTCCAAGACATCTACAAATTGCGAATCGGCATAGCAAAGAAACTGAACATCATCCGCATAAACGTAAGACTGACATGATAGACCATTCCCAAATGTAAGAAGATCATTCAAGTAAATCATGAACAGCAGTGGGCCAATAACAGACCCCTGAGGTACACCACTGGTTATTGGTTTCGTTAAAGAAAAAGAATCGCCAATCGAAACAAACTGACTTCTACAACTCAGATAAGAGGATATAAGTTTACAAGCTTGTGATGAAAAATCAAACAAATTAAACAGTTTGTCCACAAGTTTCGAATGTATCACTCGGTCAAAAGCTTTAGATAAATCCAATGAAAGAAGAACTACATTTTTACCATTATCCAAAAATTTTCTAATCGAATCCGTTAGACCAAGAAGAAGGGCACCAGTACTATACCCACGACGAAAGCCTGACTGAGATGAGTGTATTAAAGAGTTACTATCAAGGTGTAGGATCATTTGATCCTTTACAATATGCTCAACCACCTTCGAGAGAATCGGAAGGACAGATATCGGACGCAAAATATCCAAAGAGTTGGAAAGACTTTCCTTTTTTATGGGTATCACCCTAGCTTTCTTCCAATCGTTAGGAAAGACGGAAGTAGTAAAAATAGAATTAACCAACCGAAGAATATGGGAAGACACAAACGGAAAAACTAAATTAATAAATTTTAATGGTAAAAAATCATTACCTGCAGCATTAGATTTAATCTTCCCCAATGCTGCGCGCAATTCTCCCAGATTCACACAACGAAACGAAAAACCACCACCTAAAGTACCCCCTGAAAAATTCATAGAATTGGGGTTATCATCTATCTGACACGAAACAAAATAGTCATTTACCTCGTCAGCATTAGCAGAGATAAATTGATTATCAGTCTCCCAACAACCATTTCCCCTTAAATAGCTCCACATTTGTCTAGGACTAAGATCCCTAAACATCCCAGCAAAAAAAAAACGAATGCATTCTACAAGAATGCATTTTTCAGTGCATATAAAGTAGCTATATATGCTGATTTATGACTTCAAATAAACCTATTTTAAATGACTTCCAAAATGCCATTAATTAAAAACTATAGCTTTAAAATGGATTCGATATTTCTTTTCATACGATTAACACAATAACACTTTCACGATACACAAAAATGTGCAAAGTAGTGCACGAATCAAAAACAAAAAACTTCAAAATTTTTCAACAGTATCAGAGTTGTCAGTTGTTTGTTTTTGATTCGTACACTACTTCATTTTACAAGACGTCCCACAAACTCTGTAGAGAATTTCCCCAATTCAGCGTTTTTGTGTATCGTAAAATTGTTATTTTGCACGTGGATCTGTTTATATTATTTATTGGAGAATAGACTTCTTTTTTTGCAGGGGCTTAAATAATAAATGTTTAAAACATACTGACAATCCATTGCAATATGTTCTCTTTTTATAAAAAAGAATTTAAATTACTTTTAATATGTTACCTGAACTTCATAATTAATGAATTAAAAATGTACTTTATATAACTTTTAAATATCGATCTCTTTAAGAAAACTTGAATTCCGTATTATTTATTTTATTTTAAATAAAACTAAAATGTAATTAAATGGCTAACCAAAATCCTGCGCAACAAAAACGAACGAAACCTTTTTCTAGCTTTCTTTCGATTTAGTTGTGCGGAATGAAATTAATTTTATTTTTTAGAATTATTAAATTCTTTTAATTGGTTTCAAAGCATGTCATAAACATCACTTCTTAAATATATATTTGAATGAATTCACAATAAGTTACTTTTCATCTCTCCTTAAACACAGGAAAAATTAATTTATTTCCTGTATAAAAAATTATTTTTTAATAGGTTTTAAAGTATGTCATAAAAATCACTTCTTAAATATACATTTGAATGCATTCACAAGAAGTTACTTTTCATCTCTCCTTAGATAGTAAAAAAAATGAATTTCTTTCCTGTATAAAAAAGAACATCCAAGCACTCATTTTTATGACGTGCAAAGCAGACTTAAAGTAGCATAAACACCTTCTCTCCTATGACAAGCCAATGTTAAAAAAATGCCTTTTTCACCTCAATTTGAAGGCATTCGTGCCGAACAATATAGGTGATTTTACGGATCTTGGTCAGGTATTTTTTTGCTGGGATGCTTGAATATGCACGCCTCTTAGCTACCCTAATAACTCTCTTTGCACGATTTCTGTGCTCACAATAAACAGCCCAATTCAGTGAACTTCTGTTCAGAAGATAATATTTGTAGGCTAAGTCTCGTAAAGATATATGATAGACAATATTAGGGGAGTTAAACCAGTCAACAGACTTAAAAACTATCTTACGCCGTACGACAGGCACTAAGGAGTGTAAAACATAGAGGTTAGCTATAAAAATCTCCAATTGAAGATTTACATTATTCGTTGCATACATTCCACTAAAATCAAGAGAATGAACAGTTCGTTCTAAAACTTCCATATTCACAGAATTATAGTCCAAGTAGGACACATATTGTTGGGAAGTAGGTTTCGGAATATCGACAGCAATAAAAATTAGTGAATGGTGCGATACTCCTAGACACTGCATTTGACCAGAAGTACTCACAACAAGAGAGGGACTCATTAGAAAATAATCAATAAGGGACGTAGAATCCTTATTAATATCATAATGAGTGGGGGCTGAGTTGTGATGGCACACTAAGTCCAGCCTACTACACATTAGCCGAACCAAATTAGATTTCCTACTACAAAACATATTCATATTAAAATCACCCATAATGCAAACATTTGCATATTCAACAAGAATATTTCCCATAGATTCCTCAAAAACATTTAAATTACCATTAGGCAAGTAACTCACACCTATTAAAATTTTCATGCCCCGAAGGACCACTTCAGCGAATATAGATTCTGATTCCCCATACCTATCAGACCTAAAAACTACCCTATATTCAATCCTCTTCGAAATAAGTAAAGCCACTCCACCACCCCTTTTAGGCTTTGGGCGATCACTTCTACAAATATCATATCCCGGAATATTAACACTCTCGGACAATATATCAGGTTTAAGCCATGTCTCACTCAAACCAACAATATCCATAATATTTCCCTCAAGTATGTTCCTTATTTCATTCAATTTGAATGTCGAAGAAGAAGTATTAAAGCTGTTTATATTGTAATGACCTATCTTTAACTCTCTCTCAAAAGTTATAAAGTTATTACGAATTACAGAGTTATCACTGCAAACAGGACCTAAATTTATAAAGCTATTCATCTGAAAATGTATAAAGGAAAAAAGAAAATAAAACTGGCAATTGTATAAAAGATAAACAATTAATAATTTGAATAAATAGCAATCTGACGCCAAGGAAATTAATTGCAAGAAATCATCAGATACGTTATTAAGAAAATTGGTTTAAAAAATTATAAATGCAAATAAAAATACTATTGTTAAAAAAGCATTAACTAATCAAAAGATAACTTATGACCAAAGAAGACAAAAAAAAGCAAAATCCGGCTTGTATAAAAGAAAAAATTACTCACGAAAAAAGTAATAGTTATAAAACTTATAAAAACAACTAAAGTCTTAAAAAAAGCAGCTTAAAGCTCAATAATTTTAAGAAAAAGTTATTTTGGAGCAAAAAATCCAAAAAAAATTAGAAAGAAGCAAATATGAGTAAAAAACTATCAAAAACAGTAAATTTTGTCTTCTCTGCTACTGACAGCAGATATAGCAGTAGAGTGCGCCAAAAGCTACTATATACAGTGCGCCAAAGCTACTACTATTGTTTTGTTGAAGTAACTTTAGGTTTTTCTTTCCGTGCAGTTTAGCCGAAATTTGAATTCGATTGGTATTGAATTCATTAAAAAAATAATTAATCATGCAAAGCTCTGCATTAAATAACATTGCCAAAAAGCAGTGTTGCCAACTTTTGAAGGCAGGAAAGCACCGTGAGCTTTGTGAAAACGGGTAAAAAGGGTAAAAATTAACCAAAAATGGGGTAAAAAAGCAAGGATATTAATTTTTTGAAAATTTTAAGACAAGAATTTAAAAACATTTTAGCTTTGTAAAATCGTATAAAAAAGATTCAAAAAATAATCAAAAAAAGATAAAAAAGCACAAAACTAACATTTCAAAATTTTTAAGATGAAATATAACGAAGTTGCTATTTAAAATTATACTACAAACATTGTAAAAAATGTACTTTTTGTATGGTTCGTATTATTTTTTCAAATTTCACAGAAAATCTGAAAAAGCACTGCAAATACCCGCTTTTTATAAAAGGGTATTTGTAAAAAATCACCGGGTACTAGAGTTGTGAAATTTCGGTATTTTTTGAGTACTCAATACTACTCAATACTTTTCAATTGAGTACTCGATACTACTCAATACTTTTAACGGTTTTTTTAATTTAAAAATAAAAATGTTATGAATTGGTATTTATTAGGAAAAATTATCACAATTCACATACACGTGTTAAATAACTATTGTTATTTACATTTTAATTAATTTAAAACATTTTAAATAAATTAATTAAATAATTTTTCCCAAAAATTCGTTACAAATTTCTTTGCTTCACAAATAGAGTATTTTCAGAGCTGTATTTTTAGAGTACTATTTTTAGAGTTGTATTTTTATACGAAAAATACACATTTCTACGGAAAATTGCATCTTTAAAAGTATTGAGTAGTACCGTTTTAGTATTGAGTACTCAAAAAAACAGTCAGTATTGAGTACTCAGTACCGGAATACTCAATACTTTTACAACTCTACCGGGTACGGGAAGGAAAAAAGTACCAAAAAATACCCGAAAAACACTGAAATGGCAACACTGCCAAAAAGACTTGCTTTTCTGCCGCCGTCGAAATTCTTTTATCGACTTGCTTCTCTGCTGCTATCGCACTGTGGTATGGCTTCTGTACACTTGTTTTTATTTGACATCAAATTTTCCCAAATAATTTTTTCCAATTGGAACGTAAAATTTCTGTTAAACTAATTTATCAATACAAAATCGCGTTAAAAATTCGTACGAAGAAAACTCCTAAATAAAAATTTAACGTAACAAAAATATTTAAAATTGTAAAAATTGCAAAAAATAAAAAACAAATGGCTTTAAGTTTAATCGGAACACTACTGATGCACAAGACACCACTGTTTTCGAAAATATGTTTAGATAGTGTGCGTAGTAGTTCTTATCATAACACTGGAAAGTATGTGGATGGCTAATAAGAAGATAATTTATTAATTTTGCAAATGAGTCAATTTGTATTTTTTTTAACAGAACAAATATACCAAAAATGCGTTTTGTACAATTCTTACGTAAAAATGATGACCGCAAACGTTTGGGTGTTGTTTCCGAAGATGGCACTAAAATTGTAGAATTATCTGGTGGTTCTTGTGTTTCCAATGACATGAGAACTTTTATTGAACAAGATTATTCTTTGTCTGAGTTACAAAAAAAACTCGATGTTGCTAAAACCGAGGAGATGAATGACAATTTTACACTACTGCCACCTGTAACTAATCCTGATAAGATTATTTGTATCGGTTTGAATTATAAAGATCATTGTGATGAGCAAGATAAGCAACCACCTAAAGAACCCATGTTCTTTAGTAAATACAATAATACTTTAACGGGACCATTGGATAGTGTTATTGCGAACAAGATAACGAATGTAAGCGCTTTATTTGCTAATGGGCTGTAATTCATCTGGCCTAAATTCAAAACGCAATCACTTATCTTTTCCGATTTAAATAAAATTTGAATATGTGATAGAGGATACAGAAAATATAAACATTTCCAAACGCCAAACTCACCCACAGTCCTTGGACATGGTTATAGCTGACGAGGCTCTGACGGCAGAGTATGGGCGGTATAACCCGGATCTCATGACAATCGGACTATGTGCCGGAACGATTTGCATGTATTCCAATCCTAGAATTATGCAGACAAGGATTGCACTCCCGCCTTTACAACAACTGCAATAGGGTAAAAAAATTATCCGTTTTATATTTGTTCCGAAGAAATATATACAAATTGGTTGATGAAAATTATTTTTAAGATCAAACCAATGGAGAATTCTGAATTCGAACAACTATTAAACTCATATTTACCTTCTTAAAATCAACTTGGCCCGATACGTTTATAATTGATAGCTTTTAATTTGACCTTATCACATATCCAAATTTCATCGAAATCCTGGGTAACCAACAGACTCAATGTTAGATGTACTAGCAATGTTTGTACTACCTTATTTAATTACTTTTTAATTTTTTTGTTAGAAAATCGATTGGGAAATTGAATTGGCCGTTATTATTGGCAAAAAGTGTAAAGATGTAAACCCTCATCAAGCTATGGATTACATTTTTGGCTATAGCGTAGCCCAGGACATTTCCGCACGCGACTGGCAAAAAGAACGCAATGGTGGACAATTTTTAATTGGTAAATCAATGGATACTTTTTTGCCTATGGGTCCAGCTATAGTACACAAAAGCATTATTAACGATCCCTATGATTTACAAATGACATGCAAAATAAATGGTGTTGAAAAACAGAATGGTATGAGTCATAATATGATTTTCAAAATTGATGACATTGTAAGTCGTTTGTCGCAGTAAGTTGGAAAGAAACTGTAGTCACAAGTTTTTTGTTAAATCCTTAATTTTTCTTTAATAGGAGCATTACCTTATTACCAGGTGATATTATTTTAACTGGCACACCTAAAGGTGTTGGCATGCATAGAAATCCTCCAGAGTATTTAAAAGAGGGAGATATTATTGAAAGTGAAATTCAGTGTTTGGGTAAAATGATTAACAAAGTAGTTGCTCCTTAATTGCCTATATATATTTAATCCATTATTTTGTTAATGTCTTATATTGGAATTTATTTTGTGTTAATATTATGTTTTCCAAATTTATGTTGTTAAAAAGTGATATTTGATGAGCATTTAAATTAACTTTAAATAATTTCTTGTAGGCTTTGAAAAAATTGTTTTTTAATACGTATTTTGCCAATAAATTTTTTTGTTAACATACCAAAAATATTTATTAAAAGTTATATTACTCGATCCAGACAAGGATCAAGACCGGGGATCGAACCGGCAGCCCTCCTTATTAAAGGGATTTTATGTTTTTTTTACTAATAAAACTAAAAAATGATATTGGAATCAACAGTTAAGTCATACCAAAATAAAACAGCTTAAAACTTCCCATACAGTCGTAAAGCACTCCCTGCAAGCATTTGGAAGATATCTTCCAAGAAGATATTAAAGCGATATCTTCTATTTTTCATTTGAATGAAAATAATCAAGTAGTATTTTAAAATTGTCTTCCTTTTATTATTTGGAAGATAATTTGTTGATATTTGTAAAAAAATAATTCAAAAATTGAATTTTTTGTCATAGGTTTTTATGATGATATTGCGGCAATATTACCTTCTTATCATCCGGAAGATAAAGAAAATTTGTTTGAAATTCTTTGTCATTTTGGAAAAAATTAAAACAAAATTTGTATAAAAACAATCAACAGACACATAGGAAAGAAATTTCTTGAAAAAATCAAGATTTAATGCGAGAAAAAAATCGGCTACCATGAAATCAAGATAATGTGTTGGTCAATGGATTATGTATGCAGATGTTCTTTTTCAGGCTTAAATTTAATAATTAAAAAATAAAACCTTTATATTGTACCGGGGAGTTTATTTGGCGATATCACCTTTTTATCTTCCAGATGATAACTTAGCGATATAGCCGATTTATCTTCCTGGGGTATTGCTTTCGTGTTGCCTGGAAGTATTGCTTTCGGGTAACAGTTATTCCCGACGGAAGAAACTTCCGCAATACGAAATTGATATTGCCGGCAATAAATGTTTTCTTCCTGGCAATATGATCGGGGAATCTTCTTCGTATTGCCATGCTTGCTGGGACTGAGGTACACACACGCAAAGAAAAAAGTGTATGTATAATCCAGGGTTAAGAAAACTATAATTGAAATCATAATTTAGTTTTTAGCTATTGCTACAATTACAAAACTTTTCGATAGTAGTAGCAAACATAACTGTGTAGTTTTGTTTTTAACAAAAAAAACGAGTCGTTGTTTTTGTTTTTCTTACAGCTACAACCAGTAAACACAAACGGAGTTATAGTTATATCTAAAAAACCAAAAGAAACAATTCCGCTAAAATGCCGTTATCGATTCCAAACCCTTTCAACTGACTATCGTTACCCCTAAAATAGCGTTACCGAAATATCGTTATTCTTAAAATACCGTTACCGAAATAACTGAAATATCGTTATCCTTAAAATACCAATACCGAAATAAATGAAATACCTTTGCCACTAAAATACTGTTACCGTTATTTTTAATTTTCTGCTTTTGGTTGTTGTTGTTGTAGCGGCTTCAAAATGAGAATTTGTAGTTAATAATTCTCATTTAAAGCCGGAGTGGCAATCCTTGCTCGGATAAATTCGAAGATTCGAATACATCCGAATCGTTCCGGCACTTAGTCCGATTGCCGTGGGAACCGGGTTATACCGCCCATACTCGGTCGTCAGAGCCTCGTCGGCGTTAACAGGGGACACCATGTCCAAGGTGGACTGTGGGTGAGGTTGGCATTTGGAAATAATTTCCCTTGACCCCCTCTGCTTTTGGTAATTGCACGTGGTTATTGAGTATTTTTCGTACTTTAAGTTGGTAAATTGGTTCTGTTTTGCATCTCGGTTGTTTTTTGTAAAAAAAATTGCGAGATGAATCGAAATAACTGACTGTCGTTATTCTTAAAATACCGTTACCGAAATAACTGATATATCGCTAACCTTAAAATACCGTTACCGAAATAATCAAAAAAAACCGTTATCCCTAAAATACCGGTACCGAAATAATCTGAAATAGCGTTACCCTTACCGATAACCGCATCGTTTCGGTTACCTTCCATGCTTAGAGATAAAAAAACAAACACAACATGAACACAACATCGAGTTTTGTTCAGGGTTTAAAAAACTACGATACAAAAAATATTTTTGCTCTTTACTACTGCTACTACTACAAACAATTCATGTAGCTTTAGTAAAAGCATCTGCCTGCTACTTAGTTTATACAATGTAGGCAGTCATTGTTTTTGATTAACTTGATTTTTGTTCTTGTGCTACTGCTACCACTACAAACAAAACACAGAGCATTTGTAAACAGTAAGAGCAGAAAAACGAAATGAACAACTACTACTGCTACTGCTACAACTACTACTGCTACAAAAAAAAAAAAACAGCAAGAGCAGAAAACGAAAAAAACAAAGTAGTAAAACATAGAAAAACGAAATATGACTACTTTCATGCTGAGTAGTTTTTTTAGCGAAAGAATAAATGATTTTGGTTTATCTGATATGTATTAGGCGCATACAAAATTACATAATAAACTTGATATGTTTTAATTAAAAAAGGGGCTTATAAATTAATAAAGGTTTATGAGTTCACATTTGAATATGTTTGACCCTTTGTATGCAATATGATTATAATCAGCACCAAGTACACTCACAAAAAAAGCCCGTACAAATAGTTTAAAATTCTACTAAAATAACAGAATATACTCGTATTTTCGATGAAGTTGAGCATCACGGCCTGCTAAATTTATAAAAATACAATAATTTAAAAGAAATGTTGTTTAATGGAAATTAAATTATTCAGTTGAAATCAGCATATCGTTGCTGCGCCTAAGAAAATAGCTATTTGTTTTCAAAAATTATTTGTGGAACACCTAAATTAGGTCTGTGTTGTGTGTCTTGGCCATTTTTTTGGAAGTAATTCTTTTATAAATAAAAAGCTTAAAGTTTGGTTTATATGTGTGTAAAAAAATAATTTCCAAAAAGTTCCGCAAAACGCTGAAATAAAGCAGATTTGTATGTCTCCTCACAAAAAAGTTTATCGACAAATAGCTATTTTCTTAGGAGCAGCGACGATATGTTTCTTGATTAAAAACAAGTAAAAATTCAGTTTTATTTTTGATGTTCCTATCTTACGGATATATAAAAAAAAATAATCTGCTACTGTCCGTAGTATTTTCTACAAGGTAATTTTAAAGTAGTTTTTAGTACACTCATATAAAAAAGTTAATGCAAAATTTAAACCCGTTCTGATTCAATTAAACAAATTTTTCCGTTATTTTGTCTTAAAATTTAGGATTGAACTAATATTTTTTGTAAATCCTATTTAGCATTACATTTACCTTCATCCGTATTTGTACTAACTTTGCATGCTAATTTTTAGTAATTTTCCTTTCCTAACTTTACAAATTTTCAGCTAATTGAAACCACAATTATTTCCTAATTATTATATTTTTTGTGTCTCTGCTATCAACATCACATATAGATGGAGCTATATTTTAATTTTTTTTTATTATATAATCGTAAAATAGCTTGTATCTCGCAAACTAAGCGAGATACAGAGCTTTGAACAATTAATTCCTTAATTAAATTTTTCAATTCTGAATTAAAAATACGATGAATTAATTCACAAAGCACCATATATTGAATGGAATTAATTCATATTTGTTTTCGTTCAATTTATTTTGTTACGAATTAATTCAATTGCTATAGTTCTTTTTATTAAATAAATCAAATGAATTAATTCACTGGTTAACGCGTTCAATTTTATAAATCGAACGGAAAAAAATTTAATTAATTCCTTACTGAATTAATTCACCACTGAATTCGTTCAATTTCATTTTCGTTCAGTGAATTAAAAAAAATAAAATTATGTTCAGTGAATTAAAAAAAATAAAATTACGTTATGTGAATTAAAAAATAAATTACGTTCAGTGAATTAAAAAAAAAATAAATTACGTTCAGTGAATTAAAAAAAAAATACGTTCACTGATTTAAAAAAACAAAAAATACGTTCATTGAACTCAAAGCCTGTTTTCTGCCGTACAGTAGAAGAAAACATTTATTTACAAATAAAATTTGCAACTAAGCAATTTTACAGCATTTGCTAGTAAAAATAAACAAATTACATATATGTATATTAAGTGTTATAGAAACCCTATACACTTCATCAACCTACATGATTAAAAAATAAACACCTTTACTATAAAAAACAAAAAGTCGATTTTAAATCACAAAAGTCGACTATTATTTTAAATTTCTTACCAAACAAAATATTTAAAATGTACCTTAAAATTCTGTTTTAAATTTGAAGTTTTCATTTGTTTTTATTTTAAATTTATTTATTTTGTTTTTATTGTTTTCAAATTTTGTTTACATTTATTTACAAATTTCCTTTTTATTTTTGAATATTTTGTTTTGATTTTCAATAAAAATAAACAAAATTTTTGAATGTATATGTTTGGCATTATTTTCTCTATTTAAAATATTTTGTATGGTACGGTAAAAACAAAACCTTTGCTTTTAAATAAATTCGACTTTAACAAAAATATACCTTTTAAAAATATTGATAGTAAGGCTGAAAGCCTTTTACTATTAAAAATAAAAACATTACAGATATATAGATGATTTTGAAAAAATATAACTATTAATTTTTCAAACTTATGCTTCCCAGTAAAATGTAGATGCTTGACTATGACGTATTTCATTTATACGTTTTTACAATACAATGTTTTCTTCTACTAAACGGCATAAAACAGGCTTTTAATTCAGCGAACGTAATTTTTGTTTTCAATTAAGTGAACGTCATTTTTTTTTTCAATTCAGTGAACGTATTTTTTTTTCTTTTTTAATTCACTGAACGTAGTTTAATTTTTTTTAATTCACTGAACGTAATTTTATTTTTTTTTTAATTCACTGAACGTAATTTTATTTTTTTTTAATTCACTGAACGAAAATGAAATTTAACGAATTCTGTGGTGAATTAATTCAGTAAGGAATTAATTCACTTTTTTTCAGTTCGATTTATAAAATTGAACGCGTTCACCAGTGAATTAATTCATTTGATTTAATAAAGAGAACTATTGCAATGGAATAAATTCTTTGAATTTATTGTTTGATGAACGTGTTCAGTTGAACGAATTCAGTGAATTACTTAAGAAAAGGAATTCATTCAATTCTAGAGAAAATTGAATTCGATTGGTAGTGAATTCATTCAAAAAAGAATTAATTCTTCAAAGCTCTGGCGAGATAGAACAAAAGTTAATCCTTATAAAACACCTATGCTACCAATAATAAATAAGGGTCCGTATGAGTATTATTTTTGGTACGATTGACAATTTTTATCCGACATAAAAAACCTATAAACTGTAATTTAGGAAATATCTCTTTTAATTTTTTTTAACTTATATTAACAAAAAATATGAGTTGGGTTTAACAAAACTATTAAAAAAATGGAGAGAATTTGGGAAAAAATTTAATATAAAGTTTTGATTCCAAGTTGATTTTCTCTACTAAAAAACTTTAAATTATCGTATATCCTGGAGCCTAAAAAATTCGTCAGCTATTAAATGTTTGAAATAAAAAAATTTACCCGAATTAGTATTTTCAACCGATTTTTAATGGCATAAAAACTTGCGTATTAATTAGAGATGTAGTTGTATAATATATAACAAACTAAGGAAAATTATACGTTAATGTTTGTTGATTATACACTTTCCTATCTTTGCGTATAAAATAAAACAATTTATTAAAACAAAAACTCAAAATTTAAATTCATTTAATACTGGTATAACATAAATATGTACATAAAGTAATAACATAAATACATTTTAAATGTAGATAGGAACATATTTGTTAAAAAAAAAAATAAAATAAAAAATAGTTACTTGAAAAATCAGTACAAAACATCATACTTCGTTTGAAAATTTTATTTTTAATTTCAACTGCCTTTCGGCGGCTAAAACGCTGATTTTGAGTGCATTTTCATACAGAACAAAAAGGAACTGAATTTACACGTAATGTGGCTTCACCATTCGATTCCACAGAGTACATTTAAAGTGGTTTGAAACCTATTTTTTTAGCTTTAAAAGTTGTTTTTTATCACACACAATGAAATGTGTTTTCAGCGGAAAAATGGTTACAAAAATTTTGACTTATATCGATAAAAATAATATTTTTCTACCACTCTAATGGCTACCTGGAGCAATACAAAACCCTTGAAAACTCTTTTTTTTTATTAATTTTGTTGTAGAATTTGATGGTAAAGTCAGATTATATATAATTTCAGCTCCTTTTCTCTTACAATCAGGAATAAATCTGTAAATAATAATGAAATAAAAATTAGTTAAAAAAATAATGTTGTAGAAAAAACTGCTGAAATTATCAGATTTTTTTTACTAAATACTACTAAAATAAGAACGTCAAAAATAAAACTGTTAAATTTATAGAATTTTAGTTATGCTTAAGTTAACGTTTAGCTAATTGAGAATAAAAAATTTTACTGCAAAATCTGCAGAAAATTTTGCTAAAAATTAGTGGACTAAAAATAGCAAAAACAAACTGTTATTGTATATCTACAAAATTTTTGTTATTTTTAATCTAAATTTAGTTGAATGCAAATAGCAGTCTATCCTGCTAAAACCAGAAGAAATATTTGCTAAAGAAAAAAAATGTAAACTGCTGTTTTCAAAAGGCTCGATTTTTATTTGCATTTAAAAAAATCCAAAATTCTAATTATTTAGGAAAACTTTTTGCTGATTTTAGCAGCTTAATTTTTTATTTTCTTTGTTACAAAAATTTAACTGAAATAACTTAAATTCTGCATATTTAACAGTTTTATTTTTGCTGTTCCTATCTTATTAATATATAGTAAAAATAATCTGCAGTTTTTTCTGCAATATAACTTTTAACTATTTTTTAGTAGTTTTAACTAAGTTTTTTACATACTTTTTTCTATTCGTGTAGGGAAATGGTCTCAAATTCAGCGCTTTTAGCCTCTGAAAAGCAAGAGTTTGAATTTAAAGAAAAAAAAAAAAAAAAAAATTATGCCAATGTTTAGGTGCAAAAACATTTTAAAAAATTATATACCAAAAACCAAATTTTCAAGACGAAGTCTAATACATACTAAATATGTATCAAGAAAAAAAATTATTCATCGCCACAATCATTTTCCAAAAAGAGATCAAGTGTTGAAATGGCTTCCTCAAGATATCCTGGGTTAAGTTTGACCAGCAAAATATTTTCTAACGTTTCAGTGCTAAGCCGATTTCTATTTTCTGTGAGCACTAATTTTAGCGTGGAAAAGGCACGTTCAACGGATACCTGTAAAAGAGGAAAAGGGTAAGCTTATTGACAATTTGACATGCAAATGTCTATATAAAAGTTTTCGTACTTGTGTAGGAGGTATTGCAAAACAAATATTGCTAAGGGAATATAACTCGGGATCAATATTTTTTCTCTGCTTCCAAAATTCTAAAACGTTTGCGTTTCCATATGCATAAGGAATATTAATTTTTTCGATTTTAGTGTTTACATCCATATTCTGCACATTGGTGGTGTTAAACGCATTTAGTATATTGTCTTCTCTGTCTATTTCTGTGGTTGAGGTTGATAATGTCATATTTGCTGATTCTGAACTTGATTCTATTTTACAAACAGATTTAAACTTTCCCCAAAGTATTTTAAGGCTTCACTGCTTCAGATTTGTAATTATTAGACAGCAAATGATGAAATCTGGGATCAAGATATAAACAGGCTTTTAAACCATTGTTAGAAAATAACGTTGTTGTTCTTCTCTCGATGCTTTCCAACAAAACAGAACTTATTTTATATGAAAACGAGTTGTTGTTGGTTTTGTTTTCATCACGAATTTCTTCTGTCAATAACTTAAATTTAAGCCATTGTGCGTAAAAATCGCCATAGTGAAGCTGTTCTTCTTGAAATTTGATTATCGATTTTTGGAGTGGTTTTAACACTAGGCAATATGACTCTATAAAATCCCAAAACTCTTCATTTATGTCAAAATTTTCCTCATCAGACTTATTTTTAATTGATTCCACCGATTCAAAAATTTCTTTCGAATTTTTAAGATTATTCATCATAACATATGTTGAGCCCCAACGTGTGGGGCAATCAAGTTGAGGAACTTTAATTGCTTTAAGTTCGAACAAATCCTTAAAACCATTCGAATTTTTTCTTAAATATTTTACAACATTTCTCGAATTGGAAATAAAACATTTTAAGTTTAAATGCTTTGTTACATCGAGCGCACAAAACTTGGCGGTATGAGCCGCAAATCTACACACGGCAATATTTCCAATTTTCAATTCTGTGTTGACTTCAATAAGTTTGATATTTTGAAAATATGAATCAATATCATCGTTTTCTTCAATGCCATCATCATCATCTATTGCACAATGAGATAAAATTTTTGACAACTTTATCATATTGCTTCCATTATCACTTGTTATAGAAACAATTTGTGGCAAACTAATACCATATTTATTCAAAACATTTAACACTTCCGTGGCCAAATTTTTTGAGGTCGATGAATTTTGACCCTTCAGTTCAACCATACCCATAATTTTTGATTCTATTACATCATTTTTCATGTATTCCGCTGATATTCCAAATATGTTGCGTGACAACCGTGTGGAGCTATCAATCTTTAAAGAAATCAATTTATTTTTGCATTCTTTTGAAATTTCTTTAACCACATTTGCGGCGACTTCATTTAAAGTTTTCTTACAATTTGAAGCATTTAAACAAAATTTGATCCCACTATCTTTTTCTATACCTTTGCATAAGGGGTCTATAATGTTGCGCATGTGAACCGAGTTAAGAACATTAAAGGACACTGCTTCATCAGTTACTAAGCCTATATAAGACTTTATTAATAGCATTTTATTTAATTCACATTTTATATTTTTCTTTTTGTATTTAACTATAGGCGATTTAATGTTTTCTACAATAACATCAGCATTTATATTATGCACTTTTGTAAGATGTTTTGTTAAATTAAAATTTCGTTCTGATTTAAATTCCTTTTCACAAAGTTTGCACACAGTTTTTTCCTCTTTTTTTATAAAATTATCGCAAACAACATTTGTTTTTGGCATTGTGATTAATATAATTTTTATTCCGACACGTTTGCTACAATATCAATAACTGATCTAATAACTTTTTCTTTATCCTTATTGTCTTCGTTTTTACTCGCCACCCAATTGTAACTGTTCACATTTACCGTTTAAACAATATTAGTTTTTGAAATTGTATGTGTAATAGAGTGTCCAAAAAACCGGCCATTTCAGAAAACCGGTTTTCGGTTTGTTTGAAAATTACTATTTTTAAAAAACCGGTTTCGGTTATGGTTTCTTCCAAGAAACCGGTTAAAACAGGTTTCGGTTTTTTTTTTGTTATAAAAATAAACATGTATAAATAGGAAAAAAGTTAATAAAAATTAGTTAAAAGCGTCCTCTAGAAACAGCTACTGAAAGCATAGGTACTTTTGCACTAATTTATACTACCAAACATTTAAAAAGCGCTAAAAATCATTATTATGGTAAAATATAATTTAATATCACATTATTATAAAAATAATAACGAAACATTTAATTTAGATAAAATTGTATCAAAATAAAAGTTTTACCATAAAGGCGCTGAAATCGCTAAATAAAAAATATAAGAACGACAAACTAGCGGCTTTTTATAAAAAGCACTAACCGAAAATATTGCGAGTTTTGGGTGATATAAAAGCGATAAAGATAGCACGATCAGATGCAACTAGACAAAAGTTTAATTGCAAAGCACATTTTACACTGCTGAAATCTGAAAAAGTGCTGAATATTAGTACATTAATAACATCACAAAAAAAACAATTACATTTCCAAAATTTAATTTATATACATATTTTTTTAATCGGAAGGCAATCTACTCTTCTGAAAACAGCAGAAATACTATTTATTTTCGCTATTTTAAGTGTACTTAAGTATATTCAGCAAAAACATCTACTGATTTTAGCAGGATAGAATGTTATTTGCATTCAACAAAAATTTATTTAAATATAACTAAAATTTTTGTAGATTTAGCAGTTCTTGTTTCATCAACCCAATCGTACATTTTTCTTAAATGGAACGGATTTACACAGAAAAAAGTAATTATGTTTTTTTGTAGCAACATTCATCAGTCACCCTGTATTTAAAAATATTCCAAACGATTACAAAGGATTTTCGTATCTTTTTTATTCGAATACATGTGAAAATATATTATTTTTTATATAAAGGAGAATAAAACTGCAGTTTCGTTTGTTAAAATAATACTTTAAAAACAAAACGCAGTCGAAATATAGAATTTTCGAACGATTAGCTTAAAAATAGTTTTGATAAAAACAGGTTTAAAAAACCGATTAACCGACGAATAATAATAATAATTGATTGAAATAGATTACAGAATGAATAAATCTGAAGAAATTTTAAAAACGTATTCAGCTTTTTGAAATTTTTTATAATCGTAGTTCAGGTTTATTAATTATAAGAAATATGTTTTTTCTATTTCATTACCAATTTTTTGAAACCATACATAATTTCATGCCAAATAATTTTTGCGAATATTAGTGTTTTCTACATATTCCCACACTAATTTCATCGTATCAAATCATTTCTTATATTATGAAATGTTAATTAACATTTTTATCTACAACACAAAGAATCTGAAACTCCGAAAAATAACGGAATCTAAGTTTTCAAAATGACGGTATTTGTAAAAACATGGCATCCATATTTTATATGTGTGCACATTTTTATTGTGGCACGTTCACTGTAACAAACAGGGTTGTCAGATTTATTTTGTTCCTTTTCGCCAAACGGAGTAATGGAAATCGCCAAAATTTACTTTTGTTTAGCTATTTCATACAAAAAGTCGACAAAAAATATTTTTGTTAACTTTTGCATACAATAAGTCATTAAAAAGTGTTTTCGTTTTTGGTTTTAATATAAAGCCCAATTTACACTACATCCAAAAATTAGTAGTTTTTAAAAAACTTTAATTTTTTATTAAAATTTTTATTGTAAATAAAAGTATTGAAAATGTAGTGCCTATAACACTCCAGTAATGCGTTTGGATTGGTTAATTTGGAATAAAATAATTTTTCCACATGTTTTGAGGGCAGTTTTAGCGTTTTTAAGCCTAAACCAGATAAACGCAGTGTCAACAGTATTTTATTTTAGGACTTCGGTTAACGATTTTTGTCGAAACTTCATAAAAAGTATATTTAATAACCTGTCTAATTATGGGATAATCTTCAATGTGAAAAATAAAACACGCTAAATCTGACGTGACTTCGTATTTTTAAAACAAAAAGCCGCAAAATTGTTTTCATTAGCACCAAATAATTATAAAAATATTATATTTTCAATCAAAGATAGGGATTATATAAAAGGCTAAAATCATAATCTGTAAGATTAAATACTGAGTGTCCATAAAATCTCCAACCGTCCGTCGCCATTTCAAGAATAAAATCTCCAAATCTGTTTGTAAATCGCCACGTTTGGCAAGAAATCGCTATATCTGACAACCCTAACAACAAATACTGATCTACGTATAAATTTTGTGTGTATCCTTATTTTGCGACAACCCTAACAACAAATACTGATCATGTATGAATTTTGTGTGTATCCCTATTTTGCTCTCGCCCACCACTTGGTAACAATTTACCGTTGAAACAGTACTGTCACATTGTAACATAAATTTATGTACACTAATTCTATCATTATGTGTCTTACAACTGTTAATTTTTAAAACAATAAATAAAATATTGAAAAGTGAATTGGTACCACGGGTGGGTGCGGACTGGCTAAACAAATTCCAAACTAAATTCAGGTTTAAAAGTTTCTTTGAATGTAGAAAATTTTTTAAAACAATTTTTAAAGAAATTTTAAACCCTTTTCTCTATTTGTATTTACTTTAGAACAAATTTAGCCACCTCGCACAGGGCCTACGTAATGAAATGAAATTGCAAATTATTCATAATTAGGGGTGAGTTAAAAAATATATAATATAGTTCAAAATAAAAAATTTAAAATACAAAATATAAATCATAAAATCAATCGAATCTTCCAAAACGGCAAATTAGCATCTTCATGCTCTGTTCTGTTAAAAAAAAACAATATAAAATAAATACATACACACACACACAGTACTGGAAAAACCAAACAAATAATTCATTTTTAAACAACCAAAAATATTTCTATGACTCTCTGCTGAGTAGTAATTTTGGAGTCATGTATGTTTGGCTGCTACTGCTCTTACTTAATTTGTAAGTAGACGATTGATGCTGCGGTAGTTTTCAATTTCAAAACAAAGATGTGTGCTACTGCTTAGCTAATAAAATTTTTGTGTAGTGGTAGTAGTAGCTGAGTAGTAATTTGGGAGTCTTGTCTATTTGGCTGCTACTGCTACTTGTTGAATTTAGTAGCAGACACATCGATTGATGCTGTGGTGGTTTTCAATTTCAAAACAAAGCTATGTGCTACTGCTGAGCTACAGAAAAGTTTGCATAGTGGTAGTAGTAGCGATGTGATGACTTTTAGTTTTGTTGTTTTTTTTACTACAATAATCGTCATTTTTAGTTACTACTGCTACTTTAGTCGTAGCTTTTTCAACCCTGGTTTTGTTTACTTGATGTAAGTATGTAGTTCAGTGTTGCCATTTCAGTGCTTTTCGGGTATTTTTTGGTGCTTTTTTTCTTCACGTACCCGGTGATTTTTTACAAATACCCGTTTATAAAAAGCGGGTATTTACAGTGCTTTTTCATATTTCTGGCAGTGCTTTTTGTACAGTTTATATTTTTGGTATTTGTTCTCCTTTTTTAAATTTTTCTTGAATTTTCTGTCAAAAGTTGAAAAAAAATAATACGAAATATACAAAAAATAAATTTTTTCACAATGTTTGTAGTACAATTTTAAATAGCAACTTCGTTATATTTAAACTTCAAAATTTTGAAATATTAGTTTGGTGCTTTTTTACCCCTTTTTTGGTTATTTTTTGAACCTTTTTTACACGATTTTACAAGGCTAAAGTGTTTTTAAAATCTTGACTTAAATTTTTCAAAAAATTATTATCGTGCTTTTTTACCCCATTTTTGGTAAATTTTTACCCTTTTTACCCGTTTTCACAATGCTTGCGGTGCTTTCCTGCCTTCAAGAGTTGGCAACACTGATGTAGTTACAGGCGGTATTCGTCGCTCTCTTTCGAAGATTGACAATTTGTATCGAATTTAAAACATTTTAAATAAATTAATTAAATAATTTTTCCCAAAAATTCGTTACAAATTTCTTTGCTTCACAAATAGAGTTGTATTTTCAGAGCTGCATTTTTAGAGTACTATTTTTAGAGTTGTATTTTTAGAGTTGTATTTTTATACGAAAAATACACATTTCTACGGAAAATTGCATCTTTAAAAGTATTGAGTAGTACCGTTTTAGTATTGAGTACTCAAAAAAACAGTCAGTATTGAGTACTCAGTACCGGAATACTCAATACTTTTACAACTCTATCCTGCATAACTCCTAAAGAAGTACGCAAAAGTACTTTTTTTAGCTTCTGTACTAGAGTTGTAAAAGTATTGAGTATTCCGGTACTGAGTACTCAATACTGACTTTTTTTTTAGTACTAAAACGGTACTACTCAATACTTTTAAAGATGCAATTTTCCGTAGAAATGTGTATTTTTCGTATAAAAATACAACTCTAAAAATAGTACTCTAAAAATACAGCTCTGAAAATACAACTCTATTTGTGAAGCAAAGAAATTTGTAACGAATTTTTGGGAAAAATTATTTAATTAATTTATTTAAAATGTTTTAAATTAATTAAAATGTAAATAACAATAGTTATTTAACACGTGTATGTGAATTGTGATAATTTTTTCTAATAAATACGAATTCATAACATTTTTATTTTTAAATTAAAAAAACCATTAAAAGTATTGAGTAGTATCGAGTACTCAATTTAAAAGTATTGAGTAGTATTGAGTACTCAAAAAATACCGAAATTTCACAACTCTATTCTGTATTTTTTTTTGTACTTTTTTTTGTTAACAACATAAAATAAGAGAAAACTTTTTCTTATTTGATAACACTATCAGATTATTGACGGTAAAACAAAAATTGCAAAAAAATTAATCGGTAGGGCAGTTTTTGAGATTTTGCAACTATTAGGTTTCATTAAAAGCACTGTTTTTCAGAAGTTTTGGCCCAATTTTTATATTTTTTAAATCAACAGAAGTTAAGCTTTCATTTGAATTTAATACATACATACTTGGGATTTTTTCATTGGCATTGAAATTTCATTATCATTAGTTGACTAATGCTAATGGCAAAAAAATTTCATTACCATTTAATGGTACTGAAATTTTCTGGCATTAGAATTTGTAATACTAATGCTAATGAAATCACACTAATGCCTTAAAAACTATGAACATTGAGTAAAAAAAAGCATTTGTTTACAAAAAAAAAGGGGAATGGATAGATTGCTTTTTCTTTAACTAGCCACCGAACTTTGTTCTATGATATCAAAGAGTATACATATAGAGAGAGACGATCCTTCCTATGACTCTCTTATATTTTTAGCGAACTCGGGCGAGCAAATAAAAACCGGGTGAAAACAGTTTGCGCACACAAAAGATGGTGTGAGTACTGTGAGGGGAAAAATGTGATAACGTAAAATTTCCTTTTTCATTATTCTTCTTTGAAATGAGTATTGTCAATTTCTAACACAACATCATTAATACAATGAAGTACACAATTTATACAAAACTTGATAAAATCCACGAATTTTAATGAACAAATTTTTAATAAGTACCTATGCTTTCATCATTTTCCCTTACAGGAATTTTTTGTGTATGAATTATATACTCTCCATGTAAAATAATTTTCTCTGCGATTGATTTTGAAGTTAATTGATAAAAAAATATTAAACCTAATGTCTGGTGGAGACACCAAATTATTTTGAAATTTTATTGCGTATTTTATTTTATTTGTACACACCACATTAACAGTGAACACAGTAAATTAAATTATGACGCATTATGAAATAATCTCGTTCCCCTTAAAAGCATCTAATTTCCCCGCAATTTCCCTGTATAATAGTTGGAATTTCTCCTTATTTTACGCTCTTTGATTTTACACAAACAAAATGTGTTATTTTGCTTGTGCCCGAGTTCGCGAACAAATAAAAAGAGAGCCGATTGAGCGAGACAAGGGGGGATCGATACCCACTGATGATATAACACCCATATCATCAGAGCTTTGAAGAATTAATTCCTTTTTGAATGAATTCACTACCAATCGAATTCAATTTTCTATAGAAATGAATGAATTCCTTTTCTTAAGTAATTCACTGAATTCATTCAACTGAATGCGTTCATCAAACAACAAATTCAAAGAATTAATTCAATTGCAATAGTTCTTTGTATTAAATCAAATGAATTAATTCACCGGTGAACGTGTTCAATTTTATAAATCGAACGGAAATAAAAGTGAATTAATTCCTTACTGAATTAATTCACCTTACTGAATTAATTCACCACTGAATTCATTCAATTTCATTTTCATTCAGTGAATTAAAAAAAAATTACATTCAGTGAATTAAAAAAAAGAAATTACATTCAGTGAATTAAAAAAAAAATAATAAGTTCACTGAATTGAAAAAAAATAAAATAAGTTCAATGATTTAAAAAAAAATAAAATAAGTTCACTGAATTCAAAGCCTGTTTTCTGCCGTTCAGTAGAAGAAAACAATAATGTACAAATAAAAGTTTTAAATAAGCAATTTTACAGCGTTTGCTAGTAAAAATCAACAAATTACATATATATTAAGTATTAAAGAAACCCGATGCACTTTATCAACCTACATGATTAAAAAATAAAGCCTTTTACTATTAAAAATAAAAACTTTACAGATATAGATGAATTTGGAAAAAATATAATTAATTTTTCAAACTTATGCTTCCCCGTAAAATGTAGATAGATGCTTGACTATGACGTATTTCATTTATACGTTTTAACAATACTAAGAACTCTACAATAGACCACCCATGAACTGTATGAGATTTTTAAAAGTTTTTTTGTTCGCTCCACCAGCAGTTTCCGATAGATTGGGCATAAAAAATAATATGGGTACAAAAATTGGATCTATCGGGGGCATACAGGACTGGCCTGTATTGAACTTTTGATCCTAAAAATTACTTACAAACACTTCAAAGCTTTTCTGCGTCATAACTTCTAAATTTTACGTTTTTTGAAAATATACTATAAAGGCATTTTCATGTAGAATAAAAAGACAAACAATTCCTTCATACTATACTTCTACCTAAGTATGATGTATAGTGAAGTTTTAAGGGGACAAAATCAAAATGTGTGTGAAGATTTCATTTTAAACGACCTTCGTTAAAATTTCGACAGAGACAATTTTAAATTAAAATTTTCAGAACAAGTTCTGAATTTGGATTTCTTGTGTTTTATAAAAAACTCATGATCATATATGAGCATATATGATCATATAGATCATAGATCATATATGTTCTCTTGGAATGTGACTCATTTTCCAAATGATCGGACGAGCTAAGAAAATTAGGACAACATTTTTAAAAATTTCCAATTTGGTACAATTTAAAAAATTACAATAAATTTCAAACCCTGTACTCGATTTTTAAAACGAAAAGTGTTTTTGCATTTACAGATGATAGTCGTCCTTTAAAGAGATAGCTTATCTTCTGACCATTCCTAATTTTACCTGCATTGGGTATTAAGTAAATTGTTTCTAGAAATCTGGGTTCTAATACATAAACCATTCTTTTCTCTAAAATCTACATTCAATATTTGATAAGAAAATAGTTTCGGAATCTAAGGTTTTCATCCTCTGATCCTAGGCACAGTTCAAGCCCTGACCATTCCCATATTTTCCTGGAAAGCGCTCGTAAAATTTTTAATTTTAAATTTTTAGCATATAAAAATAAAATTTATGGACAACGTTTATGGTCGGTTGAAAGCCCCATGGCGATTCGCCAATATTGGACATACCTGAAAATATTGTCGGGCTCTTGTAGATGCCATGGGTATGTGTCCCATAATCCAATTCATCGGAGGAGCGGAGAAAATGTACGGCAATATTTTTCAAATTTGCCAAAAATTAAAATTTATGAATGACTTCGAAAGACCTTTTGTAGTATACAACGGCGATTCGCCAAAATGGGATATACCTACCTTAAAATACTCTTGGACTCAAGTAGAGTCCGTTGGAATATGACTCATTTTCCAAATGTTCGGACAAGCTAAGAAAATAATGATAAATTTTTTAAAAATTTCATTTTGGTACAATTTAAAAAATTACAATAAATTTTAATCCCTGCACTCGATTTTTAAAACGAAGAGTGTTTTTGCATTTACAGATGATGATCGGCCTTTAAAGAAATCATTTATCTTCTGACCATTCCTAATTTTACCTGCATTGGGTATTAAATATATTGTTTTTAGAAATCTGGGTTCTAACACATAAAACATTTTTTTCTCTAAAACCTACATTCGATATTTGATAAGAAAATATTTTCGAGATCTACGGTTTTCATCCTTCGATTCTAGGAACAGTTCAAGCCCTGACCATTCCTATATTTTCCTGGAAAACGCTCCTAAATTTTTTATTTTTAAATTTTTTTCGGTTGTAAGGCCCCAATACGATTCGCCAAGATTGGACACTCACTAAAATTTTCTTGGACTCAAGTAGATTCTACAGGTATGTGTCCCATTTTCAAAATCATCGGAGGAGCAGAGAAAATAATACTGCCATATTTTACAAATTTGCCAAAAATTAAAATTTATGGATGACTTTGAAAGACCTTTTGTAGTACACAACGTCGATTCGCCAAAATGGGGCATACCTTAAAATACACTTGGACTCAAGTAGAGTCCGTTGGTATGTGACTCATTTTCCAAATGATCGGACGAGCTAAGAAAATTAAAACAACATTTTTAAAAATTTTCAATTTTGTACAATTTAAAAAATTACAATAAATTTTAAACCCTGCACTCGATTTTTTAAATGAAAAGTGTTTTTGCATTTACATGACCATTCCTAATTTTACCTGCATTGGGTATTAAATAAATTATTTTTAGAAATCTGGGTTCTAACACATAAAACATTTTTTTCTCTAAAACCTACTTTCGATATTTGATAAGAAAATTTTTTCGGAATCTACGGTTTTCATTTAGTCTTGAAATATTTTCTTACATGGCCGTAATTCAAATCTATGGATAACTTTGTCAGACTCAAAATCTATGGATGATTTTGTAAGACTGTTTGTATTGCACAGGTGCGATTCCCCAATATGTGACATACCTTAAAATATGCCCGGACTCTTGTAGATTCCATAGGTATGTCTCCCATCATCCAATTTATCGGAGGAGCGAAGACAGTTGCACTTAAAATTTCCATTTACAAAGTAAAGGAAAATAGTAAATATACATTTCCACAGCACTTGCATTGTTTTCAAATTAAAAAAAACTCTTTTTACTTATTTTAATTATTTTATAAAACAAAATTGTGTTCCACTTAAGTTCTACACGAGAAAAATATATAGATAAATTTTTTATGGATAATTTCACACACATTATATTTTTTCCAAATTCATCTATATCTGTAAAGTTTTTTTTAATAGTAAAAGGCTTTATTTTTTAATCAAGTAGGTTGGTAAAGTGCATCGCGTTTCTCTAACACTTAATATACAAATATGTAATTTGTTGATTTTTACTAGCAAACGCTGTAAAATTGCTTGGTTAGAAATTTTATTTGTAAATAAATGTTTTCTTCTACTGAACGGCAGAAAACAGGCTTTGAGTTCAGTGAACTTAATTTTTGTTTTTTTCAATTCAGTGAACTTAATTTTTTTTTTAATTCAGTGAACGTATTTTTTTTTTTAATTCACTGAACGTATTTTTATTTTTTTTTAATTCACTGAACGTAATTTTATTTTTTTTAATTCACTAAGTGAAATTGAACGAATTCAGTGGTGAATTAATTCAGTAAGGAATTAATTCACTTATTTTTCCGTTCGATTTATAAAATTGAACGCGTTCACCAGTGAATTAATTCATTTGATTTAATACAAAGAACTATTGCAATTGAATTAAGTCTTTGAATTTGTTGTTTAATGAACGCGTTCAGTTGAACGAATTCAGTGAATTACTTAAGAAGAGGAATTCATTCAATTCTATAGAATATTGAATTCGATTGGTAGTGAATTCATTCAAAAAATAATTAATTCTTCAAAGCTCTGTATATAACTAGTTTGAAAAATTAATAGTTATATTTTTTCCAAATTTATCTATATCTGTAATGTTTTTATTTTTAATAGTAAAAGGCTTTATTTTTGAATCATGTAGGTTGATAAACAGCATCCGGTTTCTAATTTGTTACTAGCACACGCTGTAAAATTGCTTATTTAATACTTTTATTTGTACATTATTGTTTTCTTCTACTGAACGGCAGAAAACAGGCTTTGAATTCAGTGAATTTATTTTATTTTTTTTTAATTCAGTGAACTTATTTTATTTTTTTTCAATTCAGTGAACTTATTTTATTTTTTTTTCAATTCAGTGAACTTATTTTTTTTTTTTAATTCACTGAATGTAATTTTATTTTTTTTTAATTCACTGAATGAAAATGAAATTGAATGAATTCAGTGGTGAATTAATTCAGTAAGGAATTAATTCAGTAAGGAATTAATTCACTTTTTTTCCGTTCGATTTATAAAATTGAACGCGTTCACCGGTGAATTAATTCATTTGATTTAATAAAAAGAACTATTGCAATTGAATTAATTCGTAACAAAATAAATCGAACGAAAGCAAATATGAATTAATTCCATTCAATATATGGTGTTTAGTGAATTTGTTGCGGTGGCCACCCCGTAAGATTCCTTCCATCCATCCCTCCTGGTGTCTTTAGTAGATTTATACCAGGATTGTTGTTTTCCTTTCCCCACTCAAAGTGAATGTCTTGATAAGTGGTGCACTAGTAATCGTTTTACTACCACTTTTAATATTAGTCGGTGATGGTATTTTTAACTTACGATTTCGACCACCGGAAAACCACAGGGCATCGGAAATGAAGGCACTGAACGAACCTGACAAATGGGCCATTTGATCTGGCAGAGCCCACTTGTAGTCCACATGTTGCCATTTTTTTTCGAATGTGACTGTGCTATTTTTATCATCTCCATTAACACATTGAGCAGATCGTTGGGACATTCAAGATCTTGTTCCAACGCTGTAAGACACGTCTGCAATATGACACTAGAACGTACATCATGCACTTGGACTTAATTGATAATGCTACATACCAGTATGACGTTCAGATTTGGAGAGTATACAATGCTGGCGGTTTCGATCGTTCCTTCGTTCACTATAGCAGTGTTTGAAGGTTATGTGCCTTACATCTGGACAGCACCTCCTTTACGTAGACTGCCCAAATCCAGATAACCGGATTATTTTTAATTTTTTGTATGGATTTCGTTGATGAAATGAGTGTGAAGTGTTTTTCCTTTTTTGCCTGTCTTTTATATTCGTTTAATTAAATGCTTTAGGAAAAAAGAAAAAATGACACACGCAAAACTCTAGGCTTGACAAAATTTAAAGAAGGGAAGCAAAGGAATATAAGAAAAGAAAAACCACGATGTAAGTAATATTACGTTACTACGTTGGAAAAAAATAGTAGTTATTGGTAGGGTTGCCTCGTTACCTTTGCGATTCGTGACGGTTTTGGTAAGACAGGGGTGAAGGGTTGAGGCAAAAACGTTTTTATGAATGAAATTGTCTGTTTGTTTTGGAGTTTAAATTTAAAGTTTTAAATTCTTCATACGGTTTGTGTCCAAGTATAGGAGTTGGCGGTAAAAATTTATGAACTCAGAAAACGAAAAGGGACAGACTAGTTATTAGAATTGCACTCAGAACGGGAAGGAGAGAGTGATATATATAAAATTAATATGGAAAATGATAGAATAATGGTTGGGTTGGAAGCAGTATATACCCTAGCTTTCAAGAGCCATTTGTAAGAGGAATTATTCCATGTAAAGTTGCAGAGTGCAGTGGTCGTGAGGTCGTGGTAAAGTCGCCGTGCCAGTGTCTTATTAAAATAATGAAGGAAAAAGTTTTAAAAAGTAAATATATATAAAAAGAGTTAAAGTTTTTTATAAAGCCTTATACGGGCAAATTTAAATAAGTTTAAAGTGTTAAGACATTTGTGCAGCATAAAGTTTTGAACAACAGAAGCCGTGAATAGAGCTAGAGGCACAGTGAGTTTTTTTGTATTGTGTTTTTTTTAATAAGGTGATCTGTAACGTCCGCCATTATGTTTAAGGTAGACACCAGTTTTTGTTGACGACAACCCAGGACCGAAGAATAATCCCTGCATACGTTTTGTGGCAAAACTGGAGAACGTAAGTTATTTGAGATATTTTTAGATAAAGTGCGGTATTCAAGTTAGTGTATTTTTTTTTGTGGTAATTAGTTGGGACTGGTCTCATCTGGAGCAGGGCCAGAATAAAATTCGTGTTCGAGTCCAGTAGCTTCTGGGAAGCACCCGCATAAGTTCTCCCAGTTGTTGATGTAGTTTTGGATGGGGTTTTTTTGATAAATAAAACTTGGAATCCTAGTCAATCCAGGTAACCATTATACCTACTTTCGTGTCTTACAAAGCCAAGTTGAAGCACGCAGAAATAAGAAAGAAAAATAGCCAGTGATACGACAAATCAGCAAAAAAAAAATTAAAGTGTGTATTTTGTATATAAGTGTTTAAGGTTAGGGTTTTTTTTTGCCTGTAGGTATATATATATATTAATTTAGCGGTAATATTAAGTATTGTTCTTTTTGGCGCCATTTATAAAAAAAAATGGAGGAAAATTTAAAAATCAATGGGAGAATTCATGATTACAAATAAAATTTAACAAGGGGTTATGTTCTCAGTATCTGCGTTGGTGTAAAAGGAATTAGGATATATATATTTACCTAAAGAGTTTAAAGGAGCTCCTTCAGGCTAGTAGGTTTTTTTTTTGGTGGAAATTTTGTAAAAACCGTAATAATAAAACGTTCCGGTGAACAGAACGTCATTTAGAAGGTGATACCAGTAAAACCCTAAAAACATCAGGCAACGCGTATCAACGCATATCTGTACATTACAGAATTTTTTTGGTTATTATTAGCAATTGTTATTAGATGGTTTTTTTTTTGTTCATTTTTTTTTATTGGCGTTATTTATAACATTTTTTCGTATATGTATTCATTTTGTTTAGTATAGTGTATACTTACTTAATAGGTAAATAATCTCTAATAAGTCCTTCACGTTAATTCTTATTATTGTTCTTTTATTTGATTTTTTTTTTTAATTAAAACGTTGTTATTTTGTTTGGCAATTGAAGTTGCCACTAATTATTAAAGCTATAATCTTTGCCTGTTAAGTCAGCGGTTGATATAGAACTTAACGATCTTTTGGTTTTGGTCGATTCAGACAGTAAACTTTTAGTAAGCTCATATTAAATTTTAAAAGATTATCGTATTAGGGTACATATTAGCACATTTTTTATTTGAAATTATATTTTTATATTCGTTTAGAAATTATAGTCAATAAAATTATGTCTTGAACATTTATAACGTTTAAAAAAAAAATGATTGGCTAATTATTCTATAAACAGGGGTTGGTAAACTAAGGTAAGTGGTGCGGTGTGAGCGGATTTGTGGGGTCACCGTTGATCTGGTGGAGAACCTGGTGACCAAGGTTGGGTCTGGGCGGCTGGAGGACGCCATCTACCTCCCACTCCAGGTGTGGTAATTTTTGTAAGTTAACATTTTTTTTTGAGTTTTGGAATTTTTGAATTTTAATTGTTGCAGTCCTTGGGCTAGGTCGAAGGGTTGGGATTCACACCCAGAACAAAGAGTCTGTTCGATTATAGCCGGTGCCTATTCGACCTAGTGCCACTGAGGTCTGTTCCCAACAATATGGCGCCCAAATTGGAAGAAGAAGAATTTAGTTTTTTTTGATTTTATGTGTGGAAAGATCTATACACAGTAATATAGCCTACTAGTGTAAAAGTTGAAATAGCCCTTCGTATTCATTTTGAGTTTTTAGGAGGCGGTTCTTGCAGCCTTTGTAACCGTTATTGATTGTATCGAGAAGCCTGTTGTACAAAGAGCTGTGAGAATCGTTTCTGGAAGCTTAAAATGAATGACGTACAATACCAGGAGGATAGTTGGGTTCATAAGAGTCTAGAGTGAGACCTTATTCGTACTAACTAGCCTTCCATTTGTTTAGTAAGGAAATTTTTAGATTCAGATTTGGAAAGTTTAGTTGTGAACCTGTGGGAAATCTTTCCGATAGCCGCTCAGGGCAGAAGCCATGAGGTCTGAAGTATCGGGCGATTTCCCATACAGGCCTTTGATTAGTTTGATTGAAAAAAAAACTTATCAATGCACAATCTAAACTTATAAAATTTTTAACAATTTTTTTTGTGTAATATTGATCATTACCACACTGGAGTAGCTCTCAAATGGGAGAGCCAATATAGTTATACCGCGCACACCACCATCTTAGTTTACCACCCCTATATTATGTTGTATTGAAATTTATAAAGTTTTATAGTTTTTCTTAAAATTAGTTTCGTTTGAAATTTGTTTTAAATTTTGCAAAGATAGCCAAAAATTTAATCATAATTTTTTTAGTGAAATTTTTGAGTAGTAATTGTTGCTAGGTATTGGTCATTAAAACCAAAATTATTTAACCAATTATACAATTAGTTAGTTTTTTTTTATTTACTTTAGGTATATTAAGTATTCAGTATTTATACTAACCAATATCATTTCTAAATAACAAATAAAAATTTAAGTATTTTATATTTTTTTTTTAATACAATTATTATTTTACTTTATTTTTTTTTTGGTATCCATTAAGTTTTTTACATTATAATATATTACAGTTTTTTTATACTAGTATCGTTCTATATTTTTATGTATTCTTTTTAATTTTCATTTTTACATAATTTTTTTTTAAATTAATTTTATATTTTTTTTATCAAGATTTGGCTTGTGTTTTTTTTGATTTGGTAGTTTTATATTTGCATGGTTTTTTTTGGTTCATATTTGGCTAATTTTGATATTCTTAAATTGATAATATTACCGACGGTTTGTGAATACCCTTTTTCAATAGTTGAGGTATGAGTTTAGAGACCAGATCTCAATCTAAAAACAGAGAAGAAAATAGACAGTTAGAATTCGATAATAATAGAAAATCAAACCAAACCAGAAGTAGGAAAAGAGTTATACAACCTGAGTTTGATTTGAACAGATCGGAAATACATACAATACCAAAGCAGAGAAAATTTCACAAACCAGGAAACTCTAAAATGGCCCAAAGTTCTAATGACACAGACATAGGTCCGCAATTTGTAGACTTGGCAAGAACTATCATGCAGGGAAATCAGGGGGCGAGCACTTCCAACCCACCATTGAATACGGCATTTCAATTTCCGCCTCCTAATGTTGGCATAACCGATGAGGCTATAGCACCAGGTGTTAGGGAGGTAGTAGCTGATGAGGTTTTGGTGATACAAAGATCTCTTGAGGAGAAGGTTCAAAAAATGGTCCAGGATGAAATGGTTGAGGTTAGGAGAACCATTGGTGAATTAAGCAAAGCTGTCCAGGCATTAGCTTCGCTAAATGGTCAACCAAGTGCAGTCCATAACACTCCTAATAATGGCAACTATAATGGGAATAACGCTAATGTTAACAACAATGTTGGTAATAATATTAGAAGTGAAAACTTACCGAGTACATCTGCTGCTTCGGCTCCAAATGCAAATTTTGGTGGTCTTGTGGCTCGGAATTTTGATCTATTGAATCCAAACGGAACGACTCCTAGCGGTTCATCGCAGGGCGGTAATATAGTTTTACCCAATAATAACCGAACTTTCGATTTGAAAACAATTAGAATCGACAAGTTAGGTGTAGTTTTTGACGAAAGGGCAATGAATATTGAAGACTTCATTTTTCGCTTGGAGCATCTTCAAGCCCATTACAATATCCCGTGGAATGAGGTTGTTAGAGATTTCCACCTTTTAGTTTCGGGTTCGGCAAAGGATTGGTTTTGGCTGTTTGTTGAAACACATGGTTTACCTCAATGGCCAGCTCTTCGTCACGCTTTGCTTAATCGATACCAGAAATCTCGTTCTAATTTTGAAGTTTTGAGAGATCTGGTGGAGAGAAAACAGCAGATCAACGAATCCATTGACACTTATTTCCACGTAATGAGCAAATTACGATCTCGTCTGGTACAGCCAATTCCAGAGTTCGACATGATCAAGATCATGAAACGTAACGTTAAGGAAAGCGTAGGACGTATTATTTATCCCATTGCTGTTTCGTCAGTCGAACAATTACGAATCGAGTGCAATGAAGCTGAAAGAAACTTTCCGAGGAAAGATTTTAGAGCTATACCACCACCATCTCGGCAAATAAGACAAGTCAACGAAGTTTATTGTGATCGGGATCAATATCAGTATGACCAAGAAACTCCTGAACAAGAAGTTGAGGAAATAGCTGCCTTCCGTATCGGACAACAGCAACAAAAACAACCCGTTATATGCTGGAATTGCCAAGCATCCGGCCACATTTTTAAAGATTGCCCAGAAGATCAACGAGCTCTCTTCTGCTATAGATGTGGCAAGCCAAATGTAGCCGCTCCAAAATGCCCAAATTGTCTTCAGAAAAACTAGAAGACTGGCGTGAGTTCAACAGGGGACTCACGTCAAAAGGAGAACCCTGCATCATCCAAAAACTAAATAACTATGATTTTAAATCTGAAAATGGCAAAACCACGTTAAAACAAAAATTGATCAAGGTAAATAAAGCCAAATACATACCCCAAATGAGACATTATTTACCACTTGAAACACGCCGCGAAAATTACGAAAAGGTTAGGGATCGAATTTTCAATTTGGATTTCGTTTCGAAACCAATTTCAAAACGTATTTTAAAAGTTCGTAGTAAATTCGCTGAACGCCGTCAGATCAAACGTTTAATTGTAGAGTCCATTTTTAGAGCAACTAACAGGAGTTTGGATCCGAGAGTTTTTGCTGATGTAGAAATTAATGGCCAGGTTCTCACGGGACTTTTAGATTCGGGAGCGTCAGTCAGTATTCTAGGCAAAGGTTGTCGAGAATTAGCCAATGAATTAGGCCTAGATATTCTACCAATGTTGACCAAAGTAACAACTGCCGCTGGTCAACAACACAGAGTACTAGGTAAATCAAAATTATCCATAAAGTACAAAGATCAAGAACACAAAATGTTGTTGTATCTTTGTCCTGATTTGGAACAGGTTCTTTATCTAGGCATAGATTTTTGGCGTTTGTTTGGTTTAGCACCTGAAATAGTAAATGTAAGTGAGATTAATATGGAAAGAATTCAGAATGATTTTGTAGATAATGATAAAGAGCATCGGTTAAAACCTCACGTACTTAGTGCAAAACAGCAGGAAAAGTTAGATGAAGTAGTTAAATGTTTTGACACTTTTGAGGATAAAGGTTTAGGGTGTACTGGACTTGAAGAACATTCAATTAAGTTGATAGAGGGCGCGGTACCCGTAAAGGATAGGTACTATCCAATATCACCGGCCGTTCAAAAGATAACGTATGACGAAATCGATAATATGCTGAAACTTAACGTGATAGAGGAGAGTGAAAGTCCGTGGAGTAACAGAACAACCGTCGTGCGAAAACCCGGCAAAAATCGATTTTGTTTAGACGCGAGAAAATTAAATGATTTAACCGTAAAAGATGCGTATCCGCTGCAGAATATTGACGGAATTCTAAGCCGTATAGATGAAACGTATTTCATTAGTAGCGTCGATTTGAAATATGCTTTCTGGCAAATCGAGCTAGATGAAGAAAGCAAACCGTACACTGCGTTTACCGTTGCAGGAAGGCCGTTATACCAATTTCGCGTCATGCCATTCGGTTTGTGCAACGCGGCACAACGTCTATGCCGATTAATGGACCGAATTGTACCCCAAAGGCTAAAAGACAACGTCTTTATTTATTTAGATGACCTGCTGGTTATATCAAGTACTTTCGATGAACATTTAAATCTTTTAATAGAAGTGGCTAAATGCTTAAAGGATGCAAACCTAACAATTGGGCTGAAGAAATCTCAATTTTGCTTTCAAGAGCTGAAATATCTTGGATTTATTGTTGGAGGAGGAGCGCTAAAAACAGATCCTGATAAAGTTAAAGCAATTAAAAATATCAGTCTACCTAAAACAACCAGAGAAGTTCGCAGCTTCTTGGGCACAGCGGGCTGGTACAGACGATTTATTAAGAATTTTGCAACGATATCAGCACCGCTTACCGACACATTAAAAAAAGCGAAGAAATTTGAAATGACACCCGAAGCAATTGAAGCTTTTGAAAAACTGAAAAGAGCTTTAACTTCAGCTCCAGTGTTAAAACATGCCGATTTTTCAAAACGTTTTTATATTCAATACGATGCTTCTGATTACGGAATTGGCGCAGTTTTATATCAATTGAATGATCAAAAAGAAGAACATCCGATAGCGTTTTACTCGCAGAAATTCAATTCGTGTCAGAAGAATTACAGTGTCACTGAAAAAGAGTGTTTGGCTGCAATCATGGCAATAAAAAAGTTCAGGCCTTACGTGGAAATGATGCCATTCACGGTGATAACCGATCACGCAAGTTTGAAATGGCTAATGAGCTTAAAAGATCTGAGCGGAAGACTAGCTCGTTGGTCTTTACTGTTACAAGCATATGATTTTGAAATCGAACACCGGAAAGGTTCGGAAAATGTTGTAGCCGATATGTTGTCGAGATTACCTCAAGATTTTTGTTTAGAAGAAATTGAAAAAGATTTTGAAAAAGAAGATTTATTGGATTTCGAAACAACCGAATTCGAAAGTGAAGAATATTTGGATTTAATCAAAAATATTACTGAAAATGCCGAACGTTTGCCTGATCTTAAAGTCGAAGATGGCATGGTTTTCAAGAAAACAACATTCGATCGTGATCTTGGAGAACAATATATCTGGAAACTTTGGATACCAGCGAATATCACTCGGGCCATTATCGAAAAAGCTCATTCTGCAAATACAGCTGCTCATGGAGGCGTTAGAAAAACTTTAGAAAGAGTAAAGCGTTTCTTTTACTGGCCAAGAATGACGATTCAAATTAATGAATATGTCAAAGCATGCCAAATTTGTAAAGAGGTTAAACCAGCAAATAGAAACTTAATGCCTGAAATTGGACAGGAAGTGGTGACTGAGCGTCCGTTTCAAAAACTTTATATTGATTTCTTGGGGAAATATCCTAGGTCAAAGAGAGGCAATTGCTACATTTTTATCGTTGTGGATCACTTCACGAAATTCACCTTTTTGAAGGCTATGAAAGATGCCACAACAAATAATGTAGTGCAATTTTTAGTGAAAGAAATATTTCATAAATTCGGTGTTCCGGAAGTGATCCACAGCGATAATGGATCGCAATTTATAGCTAAGGGATTTCAGGAAATGATAGAAGCCTACAGGATAAAACACCTTAGAACACCAGTACATTGTCCCCAGTCTAACGCTTCAGAAAGGGTTAACCAATCGGTTTTAAGTGCGATTAGAGCATACCTGAATGAAGATCACCGCGATTGGGACATGTATTTGTCCGAGATAGAGTGTGCTTTAAGAACTTCAGTTCAATCAGCTATTGGAGTTTCACCATTTTTTGCACTTTTTGGATTTCATATGTTTTCGAGTGGCAGTGAATATAAATTAGCCAGAAAATTAATGTCCTTAACGGACCATGAAATAAATACTCTTAAAAACAATGACAAATTTGAGTTAACTCGCGAGAGAATTCAAAAGAATATGCACGAAGCATATGAAAGGAGTGCCGAAAGGTACAACAAACGAGCTCGTCATGTTAAATTTCTACCAGGTCAGGAAGTTTATCGAAGGAACTATGTTTTAAGCGACTTCGAGAAAAATCGAAACGCAAAATTCAGTAGAAAATTTTTAAAATGTAGAATCCTGAAACCGGTAGGAAATAACATGTACGAGCTCGAAAATATGCAAGGTAAATCTATAGGTATTTACCATCTTAAAGATATTAAGATATAGGGTATAATTGCGAAATTTCTGATCCGGGATAAAAGCAAAACTTGGCGCAATATTAGGATGTAAGGGATACAGAGTAAATATATATTTATAAATTTAAGATTAAGTTGTGTTCGTCCTAAGTTTTACAAAATGACGTGATTTTTGATAGTAAATTTTAACGGTGATGGAAGCATTTTTGTACCTGATTTTATGTAGAATGGTTTTTCATAAACATATACCTTAGTTTATAGCTATTTCAATCTTTATACCATAGATTATGTCCCATACGTGCAATATAAGTCCAATGCAATATTCTCCAAATTTAGTTTTTCCGTTAATGAGTTGAGAATTTCTCAATGTGTCTCAAAGGGAGGAAAATACCTGAAAAGAAAACGGAAAGAAAAAACACCAAGTAAAAACTTAGGGACAAAAATAATGATGAAAACTTCCCTAATAGCTTCTCAAGTTTCCTGGATATTGATCTCAATCAGTTGTATTCACCAGTACCTGTGGAAAACATAAAAAAAGGAATTATAGATATCAAAAGAATCTTGCAAAGTTTTATTTCAACAAATTTTTTTTTTAAAACCCAAACTTTTGTCAAATTCGGAATGGAAAGAAAATCTCTAGATACAATATTGAAGTCAAAAATGGCACGTTTTGCAAAGAGGGTTAATCCTTTATTTAGAATTTATTTTAATTTTTATTAAATTTTTATCTGTAATCTGGTTTTCCAGATTAAAGATAATTTGGTGCTATAATTCTGTCCAATACTGTATATAATTTGGCCGAATTTAAAATTTTATCCTGTTCTACTGAAATTTTTATTTTTTTAATTGGTCAGTGCTGTGAAAGTGGAAAAATTTTTTTTTTTTTGTTTAAATTCACGTATAACTGATTAAATCAATGACAAATTATGTTGTTACAAATTTTTTTTATTCAAGTAAATAATTTGTTGAGTTATTTAATTCACAGAACATGGGTTAAAAAGAAACCATTTTTGTTATGAAATGATTCGGTATAATTGAGTCATATTCATACGTACACATGGATATCTATAGTATTGTGATTTTTTTTAGCATAATCGCTACAATTTTGTCCCTTGCTGTGGGTTCATAAATCGTAAGAAATTTATCAGGAATATAAATTTGTCTAAAAATATCCCTAGTTTTTTTGTAAAAGATGGTCACAAGCTCTCAAATATTTCAAAAAGGGAAAAGTTTCGACATAGTGGCCCTTACTATAAAAGAGTATTTTAAATTTAAAGTCGACTTTATTTTTAATCGTACGGTTTTGTTCATTTTGTGTATGAAAACCCTACAAAAATATTAGTATTTTCAAACATTTTTTTTGATTGGTTGAAAATAAATTAACCAATCAGAATGCTCCAAAAATGGACCACGTCAAGGCATACTGCCACCCAATATTTTAACTAAGGCCGGCTTTAACTAAAATATACGTTTGGAGAATATTGATAGTGAGGCTGATTGATTTTGGTCCGCTATTATTTGGTTTGGTCCTTGATGATTTAGGCAATGATATTGCAATCCACAATAATTTTTAATGTGTGCTAAATTTTTGCCCAACCCTGTCCATGAACGGGGTGTATTCGGTCGAAGGTTAAAAAGTTTTAAAAATTTTGTGGAACTCTATATAGAAGTCTCACAAGTACTCGCCAGCTGTTTTAGTTTAAATGGTGTAATTTTACTGATGTGAAAATTTCAGTTTTTTTTTATTATCACTACACACCCTATAATGGTACCAAAGTCGACACGTCACACCGCCTATATTCTTCAATTAATCCGGATTAGTTTCAAAATTATAGTTTTCATTTGTTCTCTTACGTGAAATTTACGAAAAGGAAAACCAAGAATATTTTTGTTATATTAAAATGCAATTTTTCTTAATTTTTTTTGAGCATTTGTTAGAAAACCCGGTAATAATAATCGGAAAAATTTTTTTTGTGGTTCCAGCCAAGTTTTTATACTATCTTATGCCTACACGTTTTCAACGAAAATAAGTTCTTCAGTTTTTCCATCCCTGGTGGGATAATAAGGGTTAATAACAAATTTCATGAAACATATGTTTCACGGTTGCCGCACAATTTTTATGAGGGTTTGATAAAAGGAGAACGAAAACCCGATTCATTTTTTTTGATAAGCTTTGTATTTGACCCCTTAACTGAATGGATGACTGTAAAGCAGAGATCCGAAAAACTTAATTCAATTTGAGCGTAATTCCCTGGAAACTAAATTCAAATTTCAAAAGAGTTTATTCATTGGATTCATTTCCGAAAGTTTTAATAAGAATCGAATGAAATCTCAACTTGGATCATTCAGATCGCAAGCTCATTCAACAGTCACTAATTGAATGGGAGAATTTGTATTGACACGTAATCGGGACTAAATAACGTATTTATACTGTGCTAATATTTCGGCATATATTTGCACTGTTGAATTGTTATTATATCGATGAAAGTTTGTAACGGAAAATTTTCATTCTGCATTCGCCTGTCCACTAAATGAATTCAGGTAAAATTGGCTTCATTCAATTGGAATGCAATCAACAATGTAGAAAAATTTTTAAGTTTTGGAATTTAGGCTGTCGAGTTAATGCCATTAGAACGCTAGCACGGAATGGAATTTGATTTGAAATATGGTAATATTCAGGAAAAGTGCCTTAAGGAATTAATTCTTTCAAACCTCTGCTGTGGAAGGACGGCCGTACAGAATGGGTTGAAGACAATTTCGGGAAGTATTGGAAAGGGGAAATTCAACGAAATTTTTTTTTAATAACAAACAAAAACTACTGTGTACTGTAAAAGTACTGTTTTGGTAGTTGGGTATTATTTTTGAAAATTACTGATTTAAACAACGGTTACAGAATGGCAAGACTTTTCGTTAGTTCTTTTCTTAAATGACCGTCATAAAGGTAGTTTTGCGTGATTCTATGGAAGAACAACTGCAATTACTGTGAGGATCAACAACTACACATTACTACACAGACAGCTGTCATGTAGTAGCTGTCGAATTTTTTTTTTAGTACATTGTTGTTTGTAGTAGTTCCGCACAATTTTTTTTTAAGTTTTATCACTTAATAGGTGTGTTTGGGTACTTTTCCAGTAAAGTCCAGTAAAAAATTACTCAGTAACAAATTTACAGAGAGTAAGGCAGAATTTACTCTCAAAAAGAAAAATATCTGAAAATGTACGCAAACAGAAAAATTGTAAGAATTAGTAAAATACTGCTGCCAACTTCTTTCCTGAAAATATCGCTAAATCAAACTGGGGGGATCACTGGAAAATATCTAAATTATGAAAAAAAAATAAAAAGCGATAAATTCCTAAATTTCACGAAATTTTTAGGTCTTGTTGAAAAATTTCACAAAAATAGCTATATTTTTCAAACTTCTTAAAACTTTCTTAAAAAAGTAGTGATACATCGCCCAACTTTTCGAACTTTTTTTTTGTTTTCCATAAAAATTTAACGATAAATCGCTGAATAATAATGATTCAAAAATTTTGTCAAGAAAATAAATGTAGGAAAATTCTTAGAAAATGTCTAGACTGTCTTTTAAGGATATTCCCGCTAATAGCTAAATTATATTTTATCCCGCTAAACGAGTTGAAATATCGCTAGTTTTGCCGAGAAAATAGCTAAATTGGCAACAGTTATTAATATAGCTGATTGCGAAATAAACCTATTCAAATTATTGGATTAATAAATAGAACCTAGTAAAATGATCACTTACTCCTTCCATCGTAAATAAACTTATATTTGAATATCCTTTATTTTTACAAACAATTATTTCAAAATTATTTAGACAAATGTATTGTTTCTTCAATCATATGTTTTCAATCATATGTTTTGTTTCTTACAAATTCTTACTAGCGAAAATTCATCCAGTAAAAACTTGTAAGTTCTCCGGTATTCAACTGTCACTTTACTCTCTATTTTTCCTCTCTCCTTACTGAGTAATTGTGTAAACAAACACCTTCCAGTAAAAACTTTTACAAATTTAATATAGGGTGAATTATCCCTTTTGATTTTTTTTTATTTTGTCTAGTAAACATTAGGCCAGATCGGCTGTCAAGTAAATACGCCGAGAATGTGAATTTTCAAGAGGTTCGTCCGTTCCGACTAGTTCATTTACCGAGGATAAACGTTTCTGTTTATTTTACATGAGATAGGATGAATCCTCTGATTCATCACGTTACGTTTACGAATGACTAATTCTACTTGAGTACTTACGTTCTTTTGTCCGGCCAGACTCTTTCGCCACAGCTTATAATTGGATCTCACCTCAAATTGCCCGGCTGATGAGATCTCAGGGAGTGGGAGTTCCCCACGTTGGGAAGATTCAAAGCCGGCCACGCACACAGGTTTTGGCGTCAATCCTTAGCCAATACCCGTGTTTTGTTGCGGTGGCCACCCCGTAAGATTCCTTCCATCCATCCCTCCTGGTGTCTTTAGTAGATTTATACCAGGATTGTTGTTTTCCTTTCCCCACTCAAAGTGAATGTCTTGATAAGTGGTGCACTAGTAATCGTTTTACTACCACTTTTAATATTAGTCGGTGATGGTATTTTTAACTTACGATTTCGACCACCGGAAAACCACAGGGCATCGGAAATGAAGGCACTGAACGAACCTGACAAATGGGCCATTTGATCTGGCAGAGCCCACTTGTAGTCCACATGTTGCCATTTTTTTTCGAATGTGACTGTGCTATTTTTATCATCTCCATTAACACATTGAGCAAATCGTTGGGACATTCAAGATCTTGTTCCAACGCTGTAAGACACGTCTGCAATATGACACTAGAACGTACATCATGCACTTGGACTTAATTGATAATGCTACATACCAGTATGACGTTCAGATTTGGAGAGTATACAATGCTGGCGGTTTCGATCGTTCCTTCGTTCACTATAGCAGTGTTTGAAGGTTATGTGCCTTACATCTGGACAGCACCTCCTTTACGTAGACTGCCCAAATCCAGATAACCGGATTATTTTTAATTTTTTGTATGGATTTCGTTGATGAAATGAGTGTGAAGTGTTTTTCCTTTTTTGCCTGTCTTTTATATTCGTTTAATTAAATGCTTTAGGAAAAAAGAAAAAATGACACACGCAAAACTCTAGGCTTGACAAAATTTAAAGAAGGGAAGCAAAGGAATATAAGAAAAGAAAAACCACGATGTAAGTAATATTACGTTACTACGTTGGAAAAAAATAGTAGTTATTGGTAGGGTTGCCTCGTTACCTTTGCGATTCGTGACGGTTTTGGTAAGACAGGGGTGAAGGGTTGAGGCAAAAACGTTTTTATGAATGAAATTGTCTGTTTGTTTTGGAGTTTAAATTTAAAGTTTTAAATTCTTCATACGGTTTGTGTCCAAGTATAGGAGTTGGCGGTAAAAATTTATGAACTCAGAAAACGAAAAGGGACAGACTAGTTATTAGAATTGCACTCAGAACGGGAAGGAGAGAGTGATATATATAAAATTAATATGGAAAATGATAGAATAATGGTTGGGTTGGAAGCAGTATATACCCTAGCTTTCAAGAGCCATTTGTAAGAGGAATTATTCCATGTAAAGTTGCAGAGTGCAGTGGTCGTGAGGTCGTGGTAAAGTCGCCGTGCCAGTGTCTTATTAAAATAATGAAGGAAAAAGTTTTAAAAAGTAAATATATATAAAAAGAGTTAAAGTTTTTTATAAAGCCTTATACGGGCAAATTTAAATAAGTTTAAAGTGTTAAGACATTTGTGCAGCATAAAGTTTTGAACAACAGAAGCCGTGAATAGAGCTAGAGGCACAGTGAGTTTTTTTGTATTGTGTTTTTTTTAATAAGGTGATCTGTAACGTCCGCCATTATGTTTAAGGTAGACACCAGTTTTTGTTGACGACAACCCAGGACCGAAGAATAATCCCTGCATACGTTTTGTGGCAAAACTGGAGAACGTAAGTTATTTGAGATATTTTTAGATAAAGTGCGGTATTCAAGTTAGTGTATTTTTTTTTGTGGTAATTAGTTGGGACTGGTCTCATCTGGAGCAGGGCCAGAATAAAATTCGTGTTCGAGTCCAGTAGCTTCTGGGAAGCACCCGCATAAGTTCTCCCAGTTGTTGATGTAGTTTTGGATGGGGTTTTTTTGATAAATAAAACTTGGAATCCTAGTCAATCCAGGTAACCATTATACCTACTTTCGTGTCTTACAAAGCCAAGTTGAAGCACGCAGAAATAAGAAAGAAAAATAGCCAGTGATACGACAAATCAGCAAAAAAAAAATTAAAGTGTGTATTTTGTATATAAGTGTTTAAGGTTAGGGTTTTTTTTTTGCCTGTAGGTATATATATATATTAATTTAGCGGTAATATTAAGTATTGTTCTTTTTGGCGCCATTTATAAAAAAAAAATGGAGGAAAATTTAAAAATCAATGGGAGAATTCATGATTACAAATAAAATTTAACAAGGGGTTATGTTCTCAGTATCTGCGTTGGTGTAAAAGGAATTACGATATATATATTTACCTAAAGAGTTTAAAGGAGCTCCTTCAGGCTAGTAGGTTTTTTTTTTGGTGGAAATTTTGTAAAAACCGTAATAATAAAACGTTCCGGTGAACAGAACGTCATTTAGAAGGTGATACCAGTAAAACCCTAAAAAGATCAGGCAACGCGTATCAACGCATATCTGTACATTACAGAATTTTTTTGGTTATTATTAGCAATTGTTATTAGATGGTTTTTTTTTTGTTCATTTTTTTTTATTGGCGTTATTTATAACATTTTTTCGTATATGTATTCATTTTGTTTAGTATAGTGTATACTTACTTAATAGGTAAATAATCTCTAATAAGTCCTTCACGTTAATTCTTATTATTGTTCTTTTATTTGATTTTTTTTTTTAATTAAAACGTTGTTATTTTGTTTGGCAATTGAAGTTGCCACTAATTATTAAAGCTATAATCTTTGCCTGTTAAGTCAGCGGTTGATATAGAACTTAACGATCTTTTCGTTTTGGTCGATTCAGACAGTAAACTTTTAGTAAGCTCATATTAAATTTTAAAAGATTATCGTATTAGGGTACATATTAGCACATTTTTTATTTGAAATTATATTTTTATATTCGTTTAGAAATTATAGTCAATAAAATTATGTCTTGAACATTTATAACGTTTAAAAAAAAAATGATTGGCTAATTATTCTATAAACAGGGGTTGGTAAACTAAGGTAAGTGGTGCGGTGTGAGCGGATTTGTGGGGTCACCGTTGATCTGGTGGAGAACCTGGTGACCAAGGTTGGGTCTGGGCGGCTGGAGGACGCCATCTACCTCCCACTCCAGGTGTGGTAATTTTTGTAAGTTAACATTTTTTTTTGAGTTTTGGAATTTTTGAATTTTAATTGTTGCAGTCCTTGGGCTAGGTCGAAGGGTTGGGATTCACACCCAGAACAAAGAGTCTGTTCGATTATAGCCGGTGCCTATTCGACCTAGTGCCACTGAGGTCTGTTCCCAACAAATTAATTCATCGAATTTTTAATTCAGAATTGAAAAATTGAATTAAGGAATTAATTCTTCAAAGCTCTGCATATCATAGATTATAAATTTTAAAAAACCACACTAAAATAATTGCAAAATAATCGCGGAACGCGAAAAAAGACTTTATGGTACAAAAGTTGAATTAAAAAACTAAATCAGCGATTTTTATTCTGCAAGCAAACATACTGATGTAAGAATTTTCCTTTTTGGAAATTTTTTTCCCGCGACTTTTTTCGCGATTTCTTTTTTCAATTAATCACAGAACTTTGTTCTATGAATTGGGTATTACAGTCCCTAGATTATAAATTTTAAAAAACCACACTTAAAAAATTGCAAAATAATCGCGGAACGCGAAAAAAGACTTTATGGTACAAAAGTTGAATTAAAAAACTAAATCAGCGATTTTTGTTCTGCAAACAAACATACTGATGTAAGAATTTTCCTTTTTGGAAATTTTTTTTCCGCGACTTTTTTCGCGATTTCTTTTTTCAATTATGGAGATATCGGGAGTATTTGGGGTTACAAATACAAAAGTGAGATTTAAAAAAAATCTGTGCCTTTTGGAAGCGTGCACGCATATAAATATCATTCGCCATATCAGTGGCCTCAACTGGACTTTTGTGTACCATAGTACGCGTCCTAGATATGGAGATATCTGGCCGGGAGTATTTGGGGTTAAAAATACAAAAGTGAGATTTAAAAAAAATCTGTGCCTTTTGGAAGCGTGCACGCATGTAAATATCATTCGCCATGTCAGTGGCCTCAACTGGACTTTTTGTGTACCATAGTACGCGTCCTAGATATGGAGATATCTGGCCGGGAGTATTTGGGGTTAAAAATACAAAAGTGAGATTTAAAAAAAAATCTGTGCCTTTTGGAAACGTGCACGCATGTAAATATCATTCGCCATGTCAGTGGCCTCAACTGGACTTTTTGTGTACCATAGTACGCGTCCTAGATATGGAGATATCTGGCCGGGAGTATTTGGGGTTAAAAATACAAAAGTGAGATTTAAAAAAAATCTGTGCCTTTTGCAAGCGTGCACGCATGTAAATATCATTCGCCATGTCAGTGGCCTCCACTGGAGTTTTTGTGTACCATAGTACGCGTCCTAGATATGGAGATATCTGGCCGGGAGTATTTGGGGTTACAAATACAAAAGTGAGACTTAAAAAAAATCTGTGCCTTTTGGAAGCGTGCATGCATGTAAATATCATTCGCCATGTCAGTGGCCTCTACTGGACTTTTTGTGTACCATAGTACGCGTCCTAGATATGGAGATATCTGGCCGGGAGTATTTGAGGTTAAAAATTAAAAATTGAGATTTTTTATTTTATAAGAAAGGCACACATTTTATAAGAAAGACCAAAACACTAACCTAGAAAAAGTTGTTCCGACAAATTTTTGTAATGATGCGTTAAACTGAAAATTAATTTGGCAGCTATTTCTAAATTTATTAGCAAACATTTTTCTAAACAACTTTTTCCCGTTTTGAATTTTGGTGTTTAAAAACAAAACCACATTTCAAAGAAGGATTTCAAACTGCGTTATTATAAGTTTAACGACAATCTGTGTTCTAAAAACGGCCCAAATCGCATTCAATCCTCATTTCAAACATCTTTCCATCAATAAAATTTTTTTGAATTGCATCAAAATATCAAAGATCGACCAATACCCACTTTGTTAGCCAAACTGTTCTGTCGGGCATTACTATTTAATATGAATGAAAATAAGTGATCTCAACAATATTTACTAAAATTTTATTTGAAAATCTTCATCAAATTATATGTATTTATTATAATTTAATTCGGATCAAATTGTATCATGTTACACTCAGGGAATTATGTAGGTAAAATCAACTGCAAATGACAGTTAAAATGACTGCATTTGCACTTAAAAAGGTGTAGACTACATTTGCAGTTAAATTAACTGCAATATGAAGTAATTTTTAACTGTTAAAAATCAACTGACAAATGTAGTAAAAACAACTACAAATGCAATTGAAACAACATACATGCAAATTATTGTAAAACTGTACAAACAACTTGCAAATGTAGTTAAAAAAACATAAATAAAAAATTTTTTTTTAATTATTAATTTAATAAAAAAAACAAATTTATGTAAACACTATTAACTTAATTTTATTCTATAAAAAATTTAAAATTGAGAAATCAAAATTTACACTTAATGTCACTTTTTTTCACTATTAAGATATTGTTGTACATGTCCGTCTGTGAGGGATGAAATATGCTGTTGTTTGGCTTTCTTTTTTTTCTCCAGGTAGAAAGGGATGAGAATATAAAGAACTGAAAGAAAATAAATACAATATTTTTTTAACAATCCCCGTAAATAAATTTATATTATAAAACTTACCTTATTATTTTAGTAATTTAATAAAAAATATATAACCTTTTCCGTACTACGCGTGCTTACTCTTTGGCGTTGTTTTATGACTAAGACAAGAGAAAACCTGTTATACTCATATTCTTTCACTAGAAATTTCTAAACAAGTGATTCATACACATACTTCTGTTTGCTTCGTGTGTGTGCATACACACTTGAAAATTTAAGTATTTGTAAATAAAATTTAAAATAACTGCATAGAATAAATGTTACTACAATGTAGTAATTTTTGTAGTTTGTTTAAAAAAATAACTGTCAAAAACATTGAAAAAATTTGTTCTAAGTAAATTAACTACAATTGTAGTTAAAATAACTACAACCGCATTACTATATAAATAACTGTCATGTAGTAACTGCAGAACTTTTCTGAGTGTAGATAACACGCTTATCTCGCTTGATATAATTATATATTCCAATATTCGGATCAAATTAGATATGGACGTATATATGGGTTTATATATGGTGATATATGATTATATAACATCTGTTTTAGTCAGGATATTTTTGTTAAATTTAAGAAATTTAAATTTAAGAACACAATTAGTCAAACTACAGCTGTATTTACAGTTATTTTACAAACATATTTAATTTGTTTAGATTATGGGCCATCATAAAAAAAATATTTTTTTCTTATTAAAATATACTTTTATAAACAAACAGAATTGACTTTAAAAAACAGTAGTTTTTTTTACCGATTTTGTCAGTTGTTTTGAAATTTTTGTAGTAAAAATTTATCAGTTAATTTTACGACATTGGTAGTTATTTTTAATGCATTTGTTGGTTATTTTTCAACAGTTAAAAAATTTGAATTTGTTAATTTATATCTTATATATTTGAACGCAATAATCTACAGGGAATCATATTAGGGAGAAGTAATATAAAGAGAAAGAATTCTATACACATTTCTATCTTTTTTTATTTTTAAATACATAAATATGTTTTTTTATTTTTATTTTTTGTAAATAAATTAATTTTACTTTGTTTTAATTATATAAATATATACTTGATTTAGTAGTATTTTTTAGTGGGGCTTGGTTTGAAATTGTAAATATAAATAAAAAATAAAAGTTTTAGTTATTTTCAAAGTAAATACCTTTGTCGCCTTTTTAATTGCATATACATATATATGCATGCACTGAAAATGACAGTTCAAACGAAGGTATACCTCATATCATTTTCAGTACACTCTACCGACAAACTTTTGTGAGTGCACCCTTAGTAAATGAAAAAAAATTTAATAAAACAATTCATATAAAAAAATTAAATACAAAAAATCTGATAGAAAAAATTTTTTTTGTCAGGTGTGGGGTTCGAACCCACGCTCCCTCTCGGGAACCAGAGCTTAAATCTGGCGCCTTAGACCGCTCGGCCAACCTGACTTGTGCCAACCGTATAACAAAGAGTTTATTTAAAACATGTGTCAGAAAAATTCATATAGAGTATATATCAGGGATGATAAATGGGATTTTCAAAATAGTACCAACCTGCTTAAAAAATAGTACTTTTTCGACCTCCATAGTAGAGTTGTGAAATTTCGATACTTTTTGAGTACTCAATACTACTCAATACTTTTCAATTGAGTACTCGATACTACTCAATAGTTATAACGGTTTTTGGAATTTAAAAATAAAAATGTTATGAATTCGTTTTTATTAGAAAAAATAATAACAATTCACATATACGTGTTATATAACTATTGTTACTTAAATTTTAATTAATTTAAAACATTTTAAATAAATTGATTAAATAATTTTTTCCAAAAATTTGTTACAATTTCTTTGCTTCACAAATAGAGTTGTATTCTCAGAGTTGTATTTTTAAAGTACTATTTTTAGAGTTGTATTTTCATACGAAAAATACAAATTTTTACGGAAAATTGCATCTTTAAAAGTATTGAGTAGTACCGTTTTAGTATTGAGTACTCAAAAAAACAGTCAGTATTGAGTACTCAGTACCGGAATACTCAATACTTTTACAACTCTACTCCATAGTACCAAAAAGTATTTTCTGTACTCTATGGGTGTATTGAATTGGTGTTAATGATGTCGGTTCGTCTGTCCTTATAAAATTAATAATCTTTATAATGAAAATGTAAGTAATTCGCATTTTAAAAGATAATTTGACGAAATTTGGTACATAATTTTGTACTGTATCGATTACTAACGCTAATGAAAATGGCTAAAATCGGTCCATGTTTTGACCTAGTAAACATGAAGAGGTCCTATCTGATATTGAATGCATTGGTATTTAATGGTATAACCAAATCAAAGCATTTTTTTACGATTTGTTTGGCTCCCGGCTCTTTTTTACCGCGTTTTGTACTCCAAAAAGCTCGAAAATATACGAATATTTTATTTCTTTATCGTGTTTTTTTATTCTTTGCTATTTATTCGCTATATAGACTTAAATGGTACACTAGTAACTACACCTACAAAAAATTGTGTTACCCCAACCGAATTTGGTTCCAACCGAACCGTTCGGTTGTTTCAACCATATTTCGGTTGTCGTAACCATATCGGTTGCAGCAACCGAACGATTCGGTTCGAACCTATGTAAATTAAAAAAAAAAAAATAAAAACCCCCGAAAAACTCTAGATCATCATTTCGGCTTTATCTCGCAAACTGTCGGGCCAATATTTACAATTCAGAAACTAGAATATCAGACGTAATAGATAGCATAAGCACGGAACTACGATCCCTTCCACTATCGGAAAAATCGATGTTTGAACTTGTTAAACTTGTTTCTATGGAATTATACCATGAATTATGTGGTATGGAATATAATAGCTTCGTGCTGACGTTTGATTTAGATTTTTATTTGAATGAAGTTGAAAGTCCTATTCAATTTCGTTTGAAAGCGAAAATAATTTTAAAGGCAATTAATCAAGTTTGCTCGTTTGATTTATTCAACTATTAAATTAAGTACCACCTCAATTAACATAACCCTCCATGAACGCAACTTCCTAGTTATCACAACAATTTAAAGTTGCGATTATTAAAGATTTTTTAAATAGAAAATACTAAATTTTTGAAAAATTTAAATTCGCCTTATTTTTGATATTTTTGTGTATATATTTTAATAATTTGTTTCACAGAATTACGTTTCCATAAATTTTAAAATCTTTTACTTGTGTTTTTCAACACTTTTTTATTTTAAACTCTGATAGTTAATTTCTTCATTTTAAACACAATATTTGGTATGAAAATTAAAAAAAATAATAAAATATGAAAATGTGTAAATAGTACTAAGTGAGTCATAGGAGTACCATAGTACTTTTGAGTAGATTTGTAAAAGTATTGAGTATTCCGGTACTGAGTACTCAATACTGACTGTTTTTTTGAGTACTCAATACTAAAACGGTACTACTCAATACTTTTAAAGATGCAATTTTCCGTAGAAATGTGTATTTTTCGTATAAAAATACAACTCTAAAAATAGTTCTCTAAAAATACAGCTCTGAAAATACAACTCTATTTGTGAAGCAAAGAAATTTGTAACGAATTTTTGGGAAAAATTATTTAATTAATTTATTTAAAATGTTTTAAATTAATTAAAATGTAAATAACAATAGTTATTTAACACGTGTATGTGAATTGTGATAATTTTTCCTAATAAATACGAATTCATAACATTTTTATTTTTAAATTAAAAAAAAACCGTTAAAAGTATTGAGTAGTATCGAGTACTCAATTGAAAAGTATTGAGTAGTATTGAGTACTCAAAAAAGACCGAAATTTCACAACTCTACTTTTGAGGTTCTAATAGTACCATAAAAAGTACTATAGCACTAACTTTATCATCCCTGGTATATATGAACCAGAGATGATAAAGTTGGTACTATAGTACTTTTTGAGGCGTTATTATTAGAGTTGTAAAAGTATTGAGTATTCCGGTACTGAGTACTCAATACTGCCTGTTTTTTTGAGTACTCAATACTAAAACGGTACTACTCAATACTTTTAAAGATGCAATTTTCCGTAGAAATGTGTATTTTTCGTATGAAAATACAACATAAGTAAGTGTTTTATATATTGTTGGTTTTTCCGTGAATGTAACATTTTTGGCTATAAGAAAAATGTTTTCCGAAAATCTAGCTGAAGACTTTAAGATTGTCGAATGCAATATAAAAGAAATTTGTGAAATATGTGCTAAGGGAAAGTTATCCAGAATTCCATTTCCAAAACAGTCTTATAGTAAATCGACAGAACCGTTACAGTTAATCCACACGGATGTTTGTGGTCCAAAGCAAACAACTACTCCGTCTGGAAAAAGATATATCATTACATTTATCGATGATTACTCCGGTTTTACGACCTTACGATTATTGTCTAGAAAATCAGAAACAGAAGAAGCATTAAAAGATTTTATTATGTTTTGCCGTACAAATTTTGGTCATGCTCCCAAAGTAATTCGATCCGATAGAGGTGGTGAATACACCGGAAAGAATTTTACAACATTTTTAGAGTCTGAGGGGATTAAAATTCAATTAACTGCTCCTTACTCTCCCCAACAAAATGGAAAGGCAGGAAGAAAGAACAGAACCTTAATTGAAATGGCTAGATGTATGCTTATCGATGCAAATTTACCGTATACATTTTGGGGAGAAGCTGTAGCAACCGCAAATTATATTCAAAAAAGAGTTTTTACAAAGACAACGAATTCAACACCACATGAATTATGGTATGGCACAAAACCGAGTTTAAAACAAATCCATATTTTTGGGTCCAAGTGCTTCGTGCACATTCCTTCTGAAAGGCGGCGTAAATTAGAAGATACAGCAATGAAAATGTTTTTTCTAGGTTATGATAGTAATTCGAAAGCTTTTCGTTGCTACAACAAGATATCAAAAAGAGTTGTCATTAGTCGAGATGTTCGCTTCGCAGATATTACACCAAATTCTGATGATGGAGAACTATCTATTGATTTCCGTGGACAAACCAGTCATAAGTTTGATCCATTGGCTCATATGAATAAAAAATAGATATTACTAATAGGGGGAAATACAGGGGTTTTTAAGCAATTTCTTCACAAATCTAGTCTGCTTGGGAGTAGACTAGAAATTTAATTTTTTAATTTTCGTTTACATTTCATGCTATTCTACCAGCCAATTGGTAAATTTGGAGTTAGAAGCCATTCCTAAGCCCAAAGTAATTACTTCGAAGTAATTGCTAATGCGGCAAATAGACTATGCAAGTCACTTGCACAATAACGAGTTTGTTCAAGTCACCTTACTCGCCACACACCACTCAAGTAAACTGTGCAATATTCATTTTAATTTACACATAGCACCAGAAACATGTAGCGGATTGTTATTGCTATGAGGAAATATTAGTCTTTAAAAACTTTATTTTACACTTTGCGCAGTCCAAAATACCTGAAATTCGTTGGTGATGTTAATAAATTTATATTAACATTTTTTACTTTACGTTTATTGATACTTTTAATTTTTTTATCCCTATTTATGATGTTCACTCTACAAAAATTACTGCTGAACTGTGCTAATTTCAGCATACACCTCGCAAATGACTTGCACAAGTTCTAAAATATTGCGTAAAAATCAAAATCGTTTTGATTTTTACTCAAGTCTAAAAATATACTTGTACAAGTACACAAACCAGGCCACACACTGTTCAACAGACCTGCACAAACTCATTATTGTGCAAGTAACTTGAGTAGTCTATAGGCCGCATAAGTTTTATTCATATGACCCATTATTGATTGAGGAGGAGAATTCAATACCGATCAAAACCGATGATATAACAACCAATAATGATGTTGTAGGTGCCGATGACAATTTTGATACTAATGAACAGAACTATTCTATAAATCATACACCCACCGTTAGAGTTTCTAATAGAGAGAACAAGGGTAAAGAGCCTAAAAGATTAATAGATGAAATTTGGTTAACAAAGGAGCTTACGGAACCCAAATCATATAAGGAAGCTATCGATAGTGATGAAAGGGAGCAGTGGTTAGCTGCTATGCAGGATGAGATGGAATCAATGAAAAATAACAGACGTGGGAGCTTGTTGTTTTGCCAGAGAAAATTACCCCCATTGGAAGTAAATGGGTCTACAAAATTAAGCGTAATGCTGATAGTGATATATGCCGTTTTAAAGCTCGTCTTGTGGCTCAAGGGTTTTCACAAAAGTACGGAATTGACTATGATGAAGTTTTTGCGCCAGTATTGTCTCACATAACTTTTAGAATTTTGCTCTCGATTGCAGGAAAGAACAACATGATTGTTAATCATATTGATGCTAAAACAGCGTTTTTAAATGGTAAATTGTCGGAAACAATTTTTATGAAACAACCTCAAGGTTTTCAACAAGGAAACGAAAACATCGTATGTCTATTAAAGAAAAGTATTTACGGCTTAAAACAAGCGGCAAGATCGTGGTATAATACCTTACACGAAATCATTATAAGAGCCGATTTTGAACAAAGTCTTAATGATCCATGCTTATATTATGGCAATATTTATGGAAAGGTATGTTATATAATTGTTTATGTCGACGATCTCATATTAGCCTGTTCTACAAAAGAACAAATAAATTACATTGAGAACAAATTGTCAGAGAATTTTCTTATAAAGAACCTAGGTGACATAAAGCATTATTTGGGTATTGAAATATCGAAAGATATTGATGGTAATTTTCAGCTTTGCCAATCTGCTTACATAAATAAAACTGTCGAAGAATTTCGACTCCAAGAAGCGAAACCAACTAAAACTCCAATGGATTTAAGTTACGGAAAAGGAGGAGAAACAACGCCTCTTGAAAATAACACCATGTATCGTAAACTGATTGGTCATCTCTTGTATATCGATTAGTACCAGACCTGATGTTTCAGCGTCTATAAGCATTTTAGCACAAAAGGTTTCAAAGCCAACAAATGGAGACTGGTCCCAATGTAAACGTGTTTTAAAATATTTAAAAACAACCACAAACCTAAAGTTACAGTTAAGCAACATAAATGAAAATCAACAATTAATTGGTTACGCTGATGCCAGTTGGGCAGAAGATAGAATTGAGAGAAAGTCGAATAGCGGCCGAATATTTTTTTATAACGGCGGCACGATTTCTTGGTCATGTCAAAAACAAACTCTCGTCGCCACATCAACATGTGAGGCTGAATACGTTTCATTGTCAGAGGCTGCCAAAGAAGCAAAATGGTTAAGGCAACTTTTAGCTGATCTACACGAACCGATAGATGAACCAACAACAATTTTCAACGACAATCAAAGCTGTTTACGTATTTTAAACGAAGATAAATTTTCTTTTAAGACCAAACATATGGAGACAAAATATAAAATGACAAAAAATCTGGTGAAGGAGGGTATTATAACTTCACACTACTGTCCAACAGAGGAGATGATAGCCGACATCTTAACGAAACCGTTACCACCTAACAAACATAATTATTTTTGTAATAAATGCAATTTAAGGTGAATGAGGAGGAGTGTTGGAGTATTAACATTCACTTTTCATTTGTTAACATATAGTATTTTTGAAGTGTAAATATATAATTATACTTATATGAACACCCTGTTCTAAAACTAAACTATAGCTTATGAATTTTCAATAACTACTAACTTTTTGTATAATATTTCATTCCAATAAAGTAAATTAAACTAGAAAGCTCTCGGCCATTTTTCCTTTTATAAATTAAACAAACTTACCCCCGTTTCCACATGCAAGTGCAAGTTCGAAAAACTCAATACACTCACACTTTTTCACTAATACTATCACACTTATACGACTTGCGGCTCAACTTGCAAGTAAATTTTGAAGACAGTGGATTTTTGATACTTGCGGCAAGTGAAATGACAGAATAAAGAAAAAAGTGTTGCCTAGTATTGTTTTCTATTAATTTACTAGTATTTGGTAAAGTAAAAGTTGTAATGCAACTGATTTTGTATTTATTTGTAAAAAAAGTAAAAAAGAACACAACGGCATATCTTAATGGTATTTTAAAATATCAATTTTAAAAGTTTTTGAAAAAAAAAATTGTTAAGAACAAACTTTTTCCCAGCTTTGTTAGAATATTGAATACTTGGCAATACTGGAGTGCTATTTAGTGAAAACCTATGCCTTCGACGACATTTTAAAAATGAACCTGCAGCAAGTAATGTGGACACATGTAAAATTTTCATGTTTTTTCGGTAATTTTCGCTGATAATACGTATTCTCAACTTGCAACCTGTGGAAACGGGGGGGTTATACCTTTATTTTGTGTGATTTCCACCTTTTTATTTTTTGCGTGTACCCCTTGAAAATTTTTTATGTACGTTTTGGAAAAATTTACACTAGAAAAGTTTTTTGATACTATGGTGTAGAGTTGTGAAATTTCGATACTTTTTGAGTACTCAATACTACTCAATACTTTTCAATTGAGTACTCGATACTACTCAATACTTTTAACGGTTTTTCTGAATTTAAAAATAAAAATGTTATGAATTCGTATTTATTAGAAAAAATAATAACAATTCACATACAGGTGGTAAATAACTATTGTCACTTACATTTTAATTAATTTAAAATAAATTAAATAAATAATTTTTCTAAAAAAATCGTTACAAATTTCTTTGCTTCACAAATAGAGTTGTATTTTCAGAGTTGTATTTTTAGAGTACTATTTTTAGAGTTGTATTTTCATACGAAAAATTCACATTTCTACGGAAAATTGCATTTTTAAAAGTATTGAGTAGTACCGTTTTAGTATTGAGTAGAGTTGTAAAAGTATTGAGTATTCCGGTACTGAGTACTCAATGCTGACTGTTTTTTTGAGTACTCAATACTAAAACGGTACTACTCAATACTTTTAAAGATGCGATTTTCAGTAGAAATGTGTATTTTTCGTATAAAAATACAACTCTAAAAATAGTACTCTAAAAATATAGCTCTGAAAATACAACTCTACTTGTGAAGCAAAGAAATTTGTAACGAATTTTTGGGAAAAATTATTTTATTAATTTATTTAAAATGTTTTAAATTAATTAAAATGTAAATAACAATAGTTATTTAACACGTGTATGTGAATTGTGATAATTTTTCCTAATAAATACGAATTCATAACATTTTTATTTTTAAATTAAAAAAATCGTTAAAAGTATTGAGTAGTATCGAGTACTCAATTGAAAAGTATTGAGTACTCAAAAAATACCGAAATTTCACAACTCTAGTATTGAGTACTCAAAAAAACAGTCAGTATCGAGTACTCAGTACCGGAATACTCACTACTTTTACAACTCTACTATGGTGACGAAAAAAGCACTATATTTAAAGTTGGTTGGTACCAGAGAAACAAGCCAGCCGCCGTGAGCCGTTTACGCCGCCGCCGCTGATTTTGTTCGGCTTATTTCGGCTGGGAGTATCAATTTTCCAAAATAAAAAATTATTGAAATTAAAAAACATTTTTTTTAATTTGTATACTTTGACGGCTTTTTTACAGTATTTAAAAAAAACATTTCTTTACTATTGTAATTTATTCTGAAAATGGGTTAGTGCTTAGTAAATTGAGATCCTTTTGTTTAAATTAAATGAGAAAGTTATCGTAAGTTTTTCTATACAATTAATTTCAGCTGTTATAAGACAACTCGATGTTCTTGTTTCCACACTCATTAAGGTTAACATCAATTCCCAACAAACAATTCGTTCCGTTTACGCACCGTTTTCGGTCCGTCATAAACGGAATCCAACTCCGTATACGTTGGACTCCGTACCGTTTTCTGGATCCGTATACGGACCAGAAAAAGGAACATCGAAACTGATTCGAATCCGTTGAAAATCCGTCTATGACGGACCGTTTACGGACCAGTATGTCGTGTTAAAAACGGACAAGTCCGTTTAAAGTCCGTCAATGACGGACCGTTTACGGGCCATTATGTCATGTAAAAAACGGACTAGTCCGCTGAAAGTCCGTCAATGCCGGACCGTTTCCGGACCGTTATGTCGTGTAATAACGGAGTATTTCCTTGTCCATATCCTACCGATTTTTTCAAAAAAATAGACCATATATTTATTATTTTCAATACAAAGTACTTTTTTTTTCTTTTTTATAAATTCATTTATAATTATTATTTATAATTACAATATTTAGCACATCCAGCTCGGTTTACCTATCTATCCAGCGTTTAGGGACCCGGAGTAAAATTCAACATCTATATGGAAAAGAGACAATAAATTAGTTATGGTTTAATTGACTGTGTACACGATGCAAATTCTCACATGTTATACACAAAACATTGTGAAACATTAAGTTTCATAAATCTTACCTTGTTACTTGATGTTGTTTGATTAATGGTGTGATAGAAAGAATTCCCTCTATTACATATTCTTCATATATTCCTATTATAATATTTTCACCGACTTTACAAAAATTTTTATTTTGTAAACAAACCGATGAAATCCGTATTTAAAGGTACGGAAACGGATACACCAATACGGAGTTAAAACGTATTGTGTTCGAAAATCCATTTATACGGTCCGTTAATGTTCCGTATACGTACAAGCATTGACGGATACGTACATTACGGACAGTTAACGTGCCGTAAAAGCCGGATTCATGAATCCGTACGTGCCAGAGAGTCCGTAAAAATGTTTCTTGGGTTTTCTTATAAATGCAGGGATTTCATGTTTATAAAAAATTTATAACTTTAGCAATTTTAAAGCCATTAAAATAAAATAAACTTCATATTACTCTGAAAAAAAACTTAAAACTTCATTTTAAACTGGGTTTAGTTTAAGAATGAATTAGATAAAAATTAATTTTTTTATACAAAATGTTGCAATTAAAAGCCGTCGAAATGAAAAAAATTTAAAAAAATTAGGAAAATCAGTTTTATTTGAAAATATTTTCACACAATTTTGTTGAACATATAAACATATGTACACCTACAAAAAATTTTTGTTGTCCCAACCGAATCGTTCAGTTGCTGCAACCGATAAATCGGTTATCACAGCCCTATTTCTGTTGTTCCAACTGAAATAGGGTCGTTGCAACCCAAATAGGGTTGTGATAACCGAAATAGGGTTGAAACAATCTAATTTTCTGTTGCAGCAACCGAACAATTCGGTTGGAACTACACATTTTTTTTTGTATGTGTATATATTTCGAAATCCCAATTATCACTTCTTCTAGGTCTGTTCAAAAACTAAAAATTGTAAATTTTATCGATGAATTTAAATTCTTTTTTATCTGATAATTCTAACTTTTTTGTACAATTTTCTACTGCTACGTTTTGGAAAAAAAAACTTAAACATCTTTAAATTACAAGTATAGAGCAATTCCATTTTATTTCAACGAACATTTTTTCGGTAGTGTCCGATTTTGATAAAACTTGGTGAATGTGTGTAGTAGTGTATGTATGTTCACAAAACGATTTTTAATTTTTTTGTTTTCGAAAACTGTGGCAACCCTGCAGCTTTGAAATACTGAAAATTGCAGGGTAGGCACTACACTTAAAATTTCATAACTTTTGTTGTGAGCAAGATATTGAAAAAATTCTTTTTGCGTGGGATTAGTGAAGTTTTTAGGTTTAAGAAATTTATTATTATTTTTTTTTTTTTAATTTTTAAAATTTAAAAAAAAAAAAAAATTAAAATTTATTTTTTTGAAAAAAACCCATCTTTTAAAATTTTTATATTTTTTGCACAAAATGCCACATATGTGTTCTAAACATCCTAAAAATTTCAGAGTGGAATGCCTCCTACTTTTTGAGATATATTAAAAAATGTACTGGTATGTTTATAAGAAATACTCTCTTTTACTAGTTGCTACGTGCCACTGAGTTAATAAGTTAAGTTTGCTTGTATCCAATTCATTGGAAGCATTGTTTGTATTCATTGAAAATACTTAGTTTTATTCTCTGATAATAATTTTCAAAAACTATTTTATTTCAAGCAGTACACATTTGTTCACAGATTTTTAATTTGCTTAAAATGCCTTTTGGAAAAGTTTGTTGTAATCCTTTCCGAAAACTCAAGCATAAAACAAACAAAATAAAATGTGTTCGTAAAGTTTCGCAAAGTCTTAGGGAGCGTTTTCCACAATATTTGCATGGTCAATATATCTGTGCTACATGTAGAATGGCTCTATTAGATCAAGCGAAGTCATTGATAAAGAAAAAGAAAAACGAAAACAATTTCGAAGATTTTGAAATTGACACGGTTGCAGGAACTTCTACATCAGCTTTAAAAGTTGCCAATGCTGATGAAAGTTTGTCTGAAAGTGATATTGGCTCACTTTCGGAAGAAACAACCGAAGAGGCTTTCAATGAAAAGAAGAACACAGCTTTTTTTTATTTGAATAAGTGCTTAGAAGCGCTAAATGAATCTCCCATTGAGTTTAAAAATAACTATTCTAAATATAAACAGGAAGAAATTTTAGGCAATATAAATTCCATATTTAGGAAAAACCTTTTTAGTTTAGAAAATATATCATGCGATGATGAAGATATTTTAAACCACTTAAAAGAGATTTACAATACTTCTGAAGATGATAAAGATAGACAAATTAAAATATTAACATCTTTGCCACATTCTTGGAGTGTTGGTAAAATAGAAAAAACCTTTTCAACTACAAAGTATATGACTCGTAAAGCTAAAAAACTAATTCAAAATGGCGATTATTATTTTTCTTCGCATCCAAAAAGACGATCCGGCCTCTCGACAGAGACAAAATCTATAGTTGAAGATTTTTATAGAAACGACAAAAACAGTCGCGTTATGCCCGGGAAAAAGACTATAAGTCTGTTAAGAGTTGTAATGGGGAGAAAGAAAAAAAACAGAAGAGATTGATGCTTTGTAATCTGAAAGAATTGCATAATTCCTTTCAAGAAGTTTATCCAACAGTAAAAATTGGATTTTCAAAATTTTCAGAGCTGAGACCACAAGAATGTATTTTGATTGGGAAAAGTGGCACTCATACAGTTTGCGTGTGTGCTATTCACCAAAATTCCAAACTTATGTTTATTGGGGGGAAAATCAAGGAATTGGCTGAAGAGGAAGTTATAGGTTTTTCCAATTACAAGCATTGGATTGCTCAATCTATTTGTAATCCAGCAACTGTACAACGCTATATGGGAAATTGTTCACTTTGTCCAGGGGATACTTACCTTAAAGATGCCCTTAAAAACGCATATTCCACTAACAACACAGAAAACATAACATACAAACAATGGGTTCAAGTAGACAGATCCAATCTTTTGACCATAACATCTCCATCTGACGACTTTGTGGACAAACTTTCTGAAGAAATGATAAAATTAATTTTTCATAGTTTTGTGGCAAAAGAACAGAATAAGTTTCTTGATGAGGTAAAATCCAATTTAAAAATTGGAGAATTTTTGACTATCTGTGATTTTGCCGAAAATTACACATTTGTTATCCAAGATTGTATACAGAGCTATCATTGGACAAATTCTCAAGCCACTATACACCCCTTTGTGACATATTTCCGAAATGCAGATGGAAAAATAGATCACATAAGCTTTGTTGTCATTTCCGATATTTTGGAGCACAACACAGTCGCTGTTCATTTATTTCAAAGGAAATTTGTACAATTTATAAAAGAACATGTTAATGAAAACATTGACAAAATAATATATTTTTCTGACGGTTGCGCAGCTCAGTATAAAAATCGAAAAAATTTTGTAAATTTACTATACCATAAAACCGATTTTGATTGTGATGCTGAATGGCACTTTTTTGCGACATCACATGGGAAAGGCCCTTGTGATGGAGTTGGAGGTTCACTAAAAAAAGCAGCAGCTCTTGCCAGTCTTCAGCGTCCAATAGAAAATCAAATTGTAAATGCTACAGATTTATTTGAATACGCTAAGGGTTTGCCTAATATCAATGTAACATTCTGCACAAAAAATGAATATGAAGAAGAGGAAATAAAACTAAACACTAGATTTAAAAAATCTGTTGCAATTAAAGGAACACAAAAACTCCATTCATTCGTACCTATTTCAAGAACAGAAATAGCTGCCAAAACCTTTTCAAATTCAGTTGAAACTCCAAAACCTATTAAGATAATAAAATACTTATAAATACTTTTATATTTTTTCTCATATCTCGAAAAGATTCCGCAATTTTCAAGGTATTTAGAACGTACATGTGGCTATTTTTATAAGAAAAACTTTTTTTTTCCAAAAAATGAATTATATTTTTGTTTACATTTTTACATTTTTTAATATATCTCAAAAAGTAGGAGGCATTCCACTCTGAAATTTTTAGGATGTTTAGAACACATATGTGGCATTTTGTGCAAAAAATATAAAAATTTTTAAAAATGGGTTTTTTTCAAAAAATAAATTTTAATTTTACTATACAATAAATTTCTTAAACCTAAAAACTTCACTAATCCCACGCAAAAAGAATTTTTTCAATATCTTGCTCACAACAAAAGTTATGAAATTTTAAGTGTAGTGCCTACCCTGCAATTTTCAGTATTTCAAAGCTGCAGGGTTGCCACAGTTTTCGAAAACAAAAAAATTAAAAATCGTTTTGTGAACATACATACACTACTACACACATTCACCAAGTTTTATCAAAATCGGACACTACCGAAAAAATGTTCGTTGAAATAAAATGGAATTGCTCTATAAAGCTGCCTACACACTAGGGAACATACTGAAAAAAAGAGAGCATTTTTTGTGAATGTGTGAGTGCTTTTGTGTGTGTGTGCGTGTTGAGAGCGTGCATTTCGTGTTTACAAAATTTTTTGATATTTTTTGTTCCCTCAACCATGTTCCCTAGTGTGTAGGCAGCTTAACGTTCTATCCAGTCAATCAAGCCTCCCCCGTCGCCGATTATTTGCTTGCGCCGCCGCCGCTGAATATTTTGGTCGGCTTGTTTGTCTGGTTGGTACTATTTAAAAAATTTTATTTATCGTAGAGTTGTGAAATTTCGGTATTTTTTGAGTACTCAATACTTTTCAATTGAGTACTCGATACTACTCAATACCTTTAACGTTTTTTTTAATTTAAAAATAAAAATGTTATGAATTCGTATTTATTAGGAAAAATTATAACAATTCACATACACGTGTTAAATAACTATTGTTATTTACATTTTAATTAATTTAAAACATTTTAAATAAATTAATTAAATAATTTTCCCCAAAAATTCGTTACAAATTTCTTTGCTTCACAAATAGAGTTGTATTTTCAGAGCTGTATTTTTAGAGTACTATTTTTAGAGTTGTATTTTTATACGAAAAATACACATTTCTACGGAAAATTGCATCTTTAAAAGTATTGAGTAGTACCGTTTTAGTATTGAGTACTCAAAAAAACAGTCAGTATTGAGTACTCAGTACCGGAATACTCAATACTTTTACAACTCTAATTTATCGTCCCTGCTTTGTTTGATACAAAGAAAATTTGCGTATTAACATTAAAATATGTCGGAGATAAAGTCCATGGAACACTCGACCTTAAAGGTTCCATATGAGGTCATTAACAAAAAATTTCGAGTGGCTCAAAAATCTATCGACAGGGAAGTTGATCAAATACAAAATATTTCGAAAGAGGTTGAGAAGGCTTTGATGGTTCATCCTACAATATCCGATGTAAGCAAACTTGTTGGTAGCGTAGTACAACGTCTCCAAGTTTTAAAACGAAAATCTGAAGAAAGTTTTAGTGATGAATTAAATGCAAGTTTCATATGCAAAAGAAAACTAGAACACCTCAAAGGCATTGCTCAGCCCGAAACAAACTCTAGTATGGAAGTATGGCAGGCTTCTATTGACCAATGGAAACGGATGCGTATGGATCGAATGGTAATAGAACACTTACTTAGAATGGGTTACTATGAAACTGCTGAGCGTCTATCAAATCACTCTGATATACGATATTTAACAAATTTAGATATTTTTCACACATCTCGAGAAGTTGAAGAAGACTTGTCTAATTTTAAAACAACGAAATGCATTTTGTGGTGTATTGATAATAAATCAAAGCTGAGGAAAATTAACTCGAACATAGAATTTAACCTTCGTGTACAAGAATTTGTTGAACTTGTTCGTACAAATTTAAGAACAGAGGCAGTAATTCATGCAAGAAAACATTTCCCTGCATTTGAAAAAACACAAATAAAAGAAATTTGTGAATGTATGGCACTATTGGCCTATCAACCTGATACGAGTATCGAACCATACAAAAGCCTTTTCGATATGAATCGTTGGAATGATCTTGTATTGAAATTTCGAAATGAAAACTATAGATTATTTCAATTATCTTCTCAATCATTGTTAAGCATTGCTGTTCAGGCTGGACTTTCCTCTTTAAAGACGCCACAGTGTTATTCGTCAAATTGTAAAAATTTGAATTGTCCAGTTTGTCAGGAAGATTTTAACAGAATTGCAACAAATTTACCATATTCTCATTGCGTGCAGAGTCGTCTTATTTGCAGAATAACGGGACTTCCGTTGAACGAACACAATTTACCAATGATGCTACCTAATGGACAAATATTTGGACAACTGGCCATGCCCGAGATAACAAAAGAAAATGGAATGGTTTTGTGTCCAATTACGAATACAAAATTTTGTAACCCTAAGGTTGAAAAGGTTTTCGTAATGTAATTTTGCATTCAATGTAAAGATTAAAAAGTATAAATAGTGGACGCGAATAATGGCATACATACCACCATTTTTAACTACCGTTCTTTTATGCTTAAAGTGGTTTGTATGTATGACAATTTATTGTTATTCTTTCAGTTTAAATTAAATATAGATATAAAACAAAAAATGTGCAGCATCCTTATTTAAAGTGTTTTTTTCGGAACAGACTGAGAGGAGTTTCGAAACAAGTTTATAGTAGCGGGTTGGAAACATTTTTTTACTTTGTTATTAAAAAAACACTGACGGTACACACAAAAAAAACTAAAGGGACGTTTATCAAAAATTGGGTTAAAAATTACCAAACGCTGTAGGAGCATTTCAACTAATAATTATTTTTTAGAAATCTTGTTAATGATCTTGGTAAACTGATTTTGAGAATAACAAAATAGCTCTGTTCCACGTACGTTACCGCGGGTGCTCAATTTTACCAGAAAGCGTTTTTATTGTCAAAATTGTGTGTAAATTGTTGTTTCAGGTAAATTGGGTTCCCGCGGATACCCACGGTAACGACGTCGAACAGACCTAATGTTATATAGCCATAAAAACTAGGTATATATTTTTATTTTTACAACTTTCTATTTAGACTCGGAATTTTAAAATACATACCTCAATCTGTATTTAATAAAAATCTTTAAATTTTGTATTCAATTTTTTTGGCTCAAGTTGAGTTTAAAGAGATATAGAAGAAGTGAAAGGTGGTGAAAGATGAAGGGCTTCAAATATAGCAACACTGTAATTGCGCGAGATGAATCTTAGAACAGTTGTTGGGCGCCATAAAAATAAGAGTTGGCGAACTTTGTTGAAGCTTTTTAGTGCATAGCCCTATTATATTACTTCGGTGGGGTTAAGTGCTATGGGAACACCGAAGGAGGACGCTGCGATGTGTATGAGGGATAAAAAAACTCACATATTATTATTCATAAATTGATTTTGCCTTGGTTGGGGCTCGAACCCGCAACCTTATGTGTAACAGTCCAACGCGCTAACCATTGCACCACAGCGCCCACACGACCCGGCGAAAGAATTTTAATTTTTTTTTAAGAAACGTTTTTATTTCATAAAAACGCCAGTATAAGAATAAAATTTGTACTTATTTAATTATTGTCAAGACTTAAAGCTTTCATTTGATATATATATATCAAGTTTTTATCACTTCAAACACCAAACTTAACTTTTTTACATGTTAAAATAAAATATTAAAATTTGGTTTGATTTCTGTTAGATTAACAATTTATTTAACAAAATATTAAGCACATAACTATACTTTAAAGGATTTAGTTCTGGTAGCAAAGAATTCATCACGTCTGTTATAAGGGGCATATGGATCATCTACCCAGTTTTTAGGACGACGCCAAAATTTACCAACCATTTTATCTAAAAGCCAACTTTGAGAGGAATTGGTAAAGATGTGCTGACGCAGGCGGCGTTTCAAAGCTGGAGACTTTTTAAACAATTTTTTTTGACGACCAGTATGAGTACGAATCCAACCACCCCAATCTAAACGCCTAAAACGTTTAATTACAGCTTTCACAGACTTACGTTTACCTTTATTTAATGAAAATTTTGTTACACCACGAGCAGGTTGTAACTGCAATCCAAAGGTGGTAGGAGTTTGTTGTAATATGCTGATGTTATTAGAGACTGGTGTTAATTTCAGGAATACATTATTGGCAGCAGATATTTGGAAAGAAGAAAATGAAGCCTTTTGTAAAGGTACTACTAGCGGTGAACAAATTGCTGTTGTTGAGGCTACATTTGAAGCTAATGAAACTCCTCTAAATGCTATATGGAATTTTTCAATTTCTTTTGTCAACTTTTTAAACTTAATGAATACTTACCACTTCCTATTAAAGAGCGCAGCATTTTCATTTAAAAAGTCGATTTGATATAAATTTAATAAATCTCCCAGCTCACCGTGATTCCATAACCAAAAATAAGAAATCTGAATAAAACAAACGTCAAAATCATATGTTTTTAAAAAGAATTCGTCCTAGAGATGGGCGCATGATACGAAATTTGCGTGATCACGTGCATTATCCGTGCGCGTGAATTAAAATGATAGTACTTACGTGCCTGAGCGTGAATTAAAAAAATGTTTGTGAGTGAGTCGTGCCTGAGTTTGCGTGATTATATTGAGCCAGATTGCGATATTTTACAATTTTGGAAAAATTTCAGAGATCTTTCCCTCCTTCAACAACTGGCTACACAAATAATGAGTATTATAGGTCATTTACCCCCCGTTTCCACATGCAAGTGCAAGTTCGAAAAACTCAATACACTCACACTTTTTCACTAATACTATCGCACTTATACGACTTGCAGCTCAACTTGCAAGTAAATTTTGAAGACAGCGGATTTTTGATACTTGCGGCAAGTGAAATGACAGAATAAAGAAAACAGTGTTGCCTAGTAATGTTTTCTATTAATTTAGAAGTATTTGGTAAATTAAAAGTTGTAATGCAACTGATTTTGTATTTATTTGTAGAAAAAAAGTAAAAAAGAACACAACGGCATAACTTAATGGTAATTTAAAATATCAATTTTAAAAATTAAAAAAAAAATTGTTAAGAACAAATTTTTTCCCAGCTTTGTTTGAATATTGAATACTTGGCAATACTGGAGTGCTATTTAGTGACAACCTATGCCACACCTATGCCTTCGACGACATTTTAAAAATGAACTTGCAGCAAGTAGTGTGGACATATGTAAAATTTTCATGTTTTTTCGGTAATTTTCGAAATTTTCGCTGATACATAGGGGTTACACGATCAATTTTTTCCTTTCAAGTTTTAATACACTCACACTTTTTTACTAACACACTCACATTTTAAAAATTGAACAGCAACTTGATATCAATTTTTGCTTTCAAGTTTTGAGAAAACTTGACGGTCAAGTTTTAAACAGCTGATCAAATTTCTTGTAAATTTGTTTTTCTTTTTACAAATATTGTGCCGCAATAAAACACGATTGATAAAATACGGAATGTGAATATTTCGGTATATCGACCAAATGATTTAAAAATAAAAATAAATAAAAAACCAATTTCTGCTGACATGAAAATGTCTGTGGAAGATGTGAAGAAAAAAATAAAGTCTTTTCGAACAGCCTATAGTGCGGAAACAGCCCACAGAGGCGAGCAATTTTAGTTCTTTCCTTGACGACGTCATCTTGAAAGCAAAATTGACTATCAAGTTGCATGCAGCCTACGTCACAGCTTCAAGTTCAACTGAATTTGACAAGCAGTATGTGTTATCAACTTGAAAGCAAAATCTTGATCATGTAACCTCACTGATAATACGTATTCTCAACTTGCAACCATTTACTTGCATGTGGAAACGGGGGGTTACATGAACTAATCTCCTCGTTTTTGGTTATTTATTCTATTACCTTATAGTGTCAAAAAATTACCTCATGTGGTAATAGAATAAAGAACACTAACTCAAATGTATTTCTCTATACATTTGTTTTAAATAATTTCAAAGTTAACTAGATAGGTAATTTACATAAGTGCAAAAGTGTTCTAAACAAAACAAGTATATAATTGTATATTTTAACACTCCTCCCCAATTAAATAAATCCAATTATATTTCTAAATTTTTCAAAAAGAACTTTTGGCAAAGACTTGGTAAAGAAATCTGCAACTTGTTCTTTGCTTGACTTGTATACAATTCGAAGAACACCATCTTGAACTAGATCTCGAACAAAATTATACTTAATATCTATATGTTTCATTCTTTGATGTTCCTTAGGTTCCTCGGCAATTTTAATACATGACATGTTGTCTTCATAAATAGGAATAGAAGAATCAATAACAATATTTAAATAGTTTAACAGCTTTTTCATAAATAAAATTTCACAAGATGTAACACAAAGTGCAATATATTCCGCTTCTGTGGATGATAGTGATACTGTGGGTTGTTTCTTAGTAGCCCAAGACACGGTACTGCCAAAAACTTTGATTATGTAACCACTTAAAGATTTTCTGTCATCTACATCATTGCCCCAATCAGCATCCGAATAACCAAATAAAATATCATCAGTTCCATCATACACAAGTTCAATATTTTCGGTTTTCTTTAAGTATTTAAGGATTCTTTTCAAATGATTCCAATGGCAATCAGTAGCACAATTTTGAAACCGACTTAAATAATTCACACTGACACTAAGATCAGGTCTTGATGTGAGCATTACATACATTAAGCATCAAATTAACTCTTTGTATGGTTCATTTGTCAGTGGATTCTTTGTATTTTTCGATAAACATAACTTTGGTTCCATAGGTGTATCAGTACCGTTACAGTTTTCCATTCCAAAACGTTTTAGAAGATTCTTAATGAACGGTCTTTGGTTAATTTTCATTTCGGGTTTCTCAAAATTTCGAACGATTTTAACTCCCAAATACACATCGACATCTCCCAAATCTTTCATTTCAAATTCTTTATTTAGCAAGGATTTAACTGTTTCTATTTCCCTAATATTGTTTCCAACGATCAAAAGATCATCGACATATAGTAGCAAATAAACTATGTTGTTATCAGTTTGACGTATGTATAAGCAATAATCATTTTTAGAGCGTTTAAATTTTAACTTTAACATATAATTATTAAATCTTTCATTCCACATTCGTGGAGCTTGTTTCAAACCGTATAAAGAACGATTTAATTTACATACCATATTTGGATTACATTGAAGACCTTTAGGTGGTTTCATGTATATTTCTTCACGAAGATAACCATTAAGAAACGCGGTCTTAACATCCATTTGTTGTATAAAATACTTCCTTTTATTAGCAACGGCAAGCAAGATGCGACAAGTTCCAATTCTAGCTACAGGTGAATACGTTTCCTGAAAATCAAATCCTTGGCGCTGTATAAATCCCTTTGCTACAACACGTGCCTTATATTCACCAGGGTTACCATTTGAATCTAATTTGCGTTTAAACACCCATTTACAATCAACAATGCTTTTCTCTTTAGGACGATTCACTAAGTTCCATGTTTTATTCTTTTCTAATGAATTTAATTCACTTTTAATAGCACTAAGCCACTCACCTGAATCAGGACTGTCTTTAACATCATCATATGTGGTTGGGATACCAGACACAAACTGTTCTGCATTAAGGGCTAAAGCAATATAATCATCAAAGCGACTTGGAGGTTTTCTCTTTCTTGTGCTTTTTCGTATTTGAGGTGTTTGTTGATCAGCTTCAGATTCATCATCTATTATTTCATTAACATTTTCTTGATTACTATTTTCTTGATTGCTGTCTTCAGCATTAATTCCATTGTTTTCATCTTCTAGATCTACTGCTTCTTCAAATTCATCATCATCACTAAAATTATGGCCAGTATTTGTATTTATTTCCTGAATTTCTACATTCGTTTCAGGTTCCACTATCTCAAATTCCATTAGTTTTGAATTATTTTTATTTGTTAATCCAAAATTTCCAAGAACCTTTTCATTAAAAATAACATCTCTAGATAATACGATTTTACGTGCAGCTGAATTCCACAATCGATAGCCATTACCACTGTAGCCAACCATAATGAGTTTATTCGATTTCATATCCAATTTCTTACGATAAATTTTCGGGATATGAGAATAAGCTTCGCAACCAAACAGTCTTAAGTGAGACAAATTTGGTTTAATATTATACCAAACTTCTGAAGGAGTTTTGTTGTATCCAAGAGCACTTCTTGGACATCTGTTTGTAACATAGTTTGCACAAAATACAGCTTCAGTCCACAAATATTTTGGTAAACCACTTGCAGAAATTAAAGGCCTGGCTTTCTCGATTAAAGTCCGATTCATCCTCTCAGATTTTCCATTTTGTTCAGGAGTAAAGGCATTTGTGTATTGAAGGGCTATTCCTGAAGTTTTACAAAATTCCTTAAATTTAGCAGATGTGTATTCACCCCCATTATCACATCTCAAATTAGTTATGTTTGTATTGTGCAGATTTTCAGCCATAGACTTGAATTTTTTAAAATGATCTAAAACTTCTGATTTGTGTGACATCATATAAACTGAAGTGAAATGAGAGTAGTCATCTATAAATGTTACCATATACTTTTTACCATCCCAAGAAATGGGAGTTATTGGTCCACAAACATCACTATGTACCAGCTGTAAAATTCTGTTTGTCGTTTTTACTTCAGATTTTCCTTTAAATGGCTGCCGAGATTGTTTTCCAAAAACACATGACTCGCAAAATGATTTTTCGCCTTTAATATTTTCGATTCCATTCACCATTGTATTTAGCTTCTTCATATCAGAAAAATTCAGATGTGCTAGTCGTTGATGCCACAATTCGATTTGATTCTTATTACCTGCAACATTTGCACATGCACCTTGGCCGAATTTTAATTTGAATTCATATAACTTGCTTTTCCTATTAGCATGAAGAACCACAATCTCACCTTTAAAGACATTTACAGATTTTTTTTCGAAAACTGCCTTCATTCCTGCTTCCTCAATTCGCCGTATTGAAAACAAGTTGCATTTGAGATCTTTACAAAGCAGCACGTTATTGATTACACATTTTACATATTTTCCATTTACATTTAGAACACCTCTGATTGTTCCAGCTTTTCTTGCTTCTAAAGAAACACCATTCTTGGCTACACCAATGACTACTGGATTTCTTAAAACATTTAAATCTTCAAAATATTTTTCATCGTTGGCCATATGATCGCTGGCTCCAGAATCAACATACCATTTCATTTCAAAGCTAGATTCAGCGCTCAATAGATTTTCATTTACCATGAAACTCACCTCTGAATCTGCAAAATTTATTTTCTTACCAGAATGATCTGAATGATCCCTTTTCCACTTAAAACAGTTCTTTTTCTTATAGCCAATTTTTCCACAATAATGGCATTTGTAATTAAATGTTGTCTTCATGGCAACATTTTCTACAGGAGCATCATTGTTAGTACACTTACGTTTTCTTTCTTCTTCCAACAATCTGTTTTTGACAAAATCCATTTCTAGATTTTCTGGATTTAATGTTTCAATAGCTGTTACCACATTATTGTACGACTCCGGCAGTGTAATTAGTAAATGGCAAATTACATCTAACTTCTCCATTTTAGCTCCGGAAGAGATTAATTGTCTTACGATACCATCAAATTTTAAGAAAAATGTATCAAAATTTTCCATTTCATCGCACTTCATTGTAAGTAGCTTCTTTCTCAAAAATAGTTGGTTTGAAATGCTTTTCTTTGCAAAAATGTTCGATAGTGCAAATAAAACTTCGAAAGCACTTTTACAGTCCTTAACGTACTCCAGATGAGAATCACCAATTCTTCTAATAATCAAAGCTTTTGCCTTTTTGTCTGACTTCCTTAAATTATCCTTCTTTACGTCGTCTGTTTCTTGACTAATTAATTCGCTTACATCTTTGCTGATGAAATCAATCAAACCATGTTCATCCAATACAGACTCTAATCTAAATTTCCAATTGTCGAAATTCCGACCCCCAAACAAATTGATTGAGAACATTTCTCCAGTAATATTTGGGTCCATAACCAATTAAAATTATTAACTCAATTTGTTTAGGAAAAATTAAAAGGTAGACAAAAAGATTTTTATTTATTAATCAAATTAAATTGAAGAAGAAAAAATAAGACAACTAACTCAAATGTATTTCTCTATACATTTGTTTTAAATAATTTCAAAGTTAACTAGATAGGTAATTTACATAAGTGCAAAAGTGTTCTAAACAAAACAAGTATTTAATTGTATATTTTAACAGATTTACCCCCCGTTTCCACATGCAAGTAAATAGTTGCAAGTTGAGAATACGTATTATCAGCGAAAATTTCGAAAATTACTGAAAAAAAACCAGAAAATTTTACATGTGTCCACACTACTTGCTGCAAGTTCATTTTTAAAATGTCGTCGAAGGCATAGGTTGTCACTAAAGCCCCGTTTAGATTATCACACAAGTGTGTTATACATGTCAGTAATGTGTTGTATAACGAAAATGTATAATAGTGTGAACACTAGGCTGGGTCGATTTGTGGGGAGGCAAAAAAATCGCCCATGGCTCAGGGAAAATCGTATTCTAGGGATCAAAATAAGAAACTTTGCCGAAGGAACCATACCTCTAAAACGAATTCTACTACCCCTAACTGTTGACTTTTGTCCCGTAGGGTCAAGTTTTGAAAAATCCCACTTTGACCCATTTAGAGTGCCCCAATCGAGTCCAAATGTATGACCGACCCCCACTAACTTTGGAGGGCCGATCCACCCATGCCAGTGGTACACCCCCTGGAACTCCCCTGGGGGGTTCCCCATACAAACATTTTAAAAAATCACCATTTTTGGCACTTTATTTTATTATTTTTTATTTATTTTATTTATTTTTTTTATTTTATTTATTTTTTCTCCTTAGAAATTTATTTAGTCAGAACATATGTAAATGAAAAAATTAATTTAACTTAGTAATAGAAAAGAAAATAAAAAAAATTACTGTTTGAAGTCTTTTTTGCTTTCAAGTCTGGGCATTTTTTCTACAGTTGGGGGTAGTAGAATTCGTCTTAGAGGTATGGTTCCTTCGGCAAAGTTTCTTATTTTGATCCCTAGAATACGATTTTCACTGAGCCATGGGCGATTATTAAATCGACCCGCCCTAGTGAACACTGTTCGTTACACACATGTCAAAATGGGTGCACACATTTTAAAATACGGTCACACTTTTTTGACAAGATTTATTTTTTGAAATATTTTAGAGTTGGGCTTAATCGTTCTTTTTGGTGACTCGGTCATATCGTTCAATAAAATTCATTGAACTAGTTCGTTCAAATCGTTCTTTTTTGTTATCGTTCTTTTTTGTCATGAGCTGTATCTGAACAGTGATTCGTAAACGGTGTCGTTCATTCGACAATTTATTGGCGCACTACATGTTACATGTTTATATTAATTTTATTGTGCATAGACTAATAGTGTCAGAAAATTACAATTTTATTAAACATTTGAAATTATTAAGAAAAACATTTAATTCTGTAATAAAATTAATAAGAAATGTATACAAACTTTTTATGACTACAAAAAAGAACGAAATGAACGATGAACGAATAATGGTGAACGATGTCATATCGTTCAATGAACTGAACTGTTCAAATGAACTAGTTCGTTCATGAACGACACAACCACAGACACAACTTTAAAATATTTCATAAAGTTACCACTTGTCTCAACACAAGTGTTGTGTTAAGTTGCGTTTACATCTGTTTTCAAATCCCGAGATTTCAATGGAAATCTCGACCCGAAATCTTGACCGTTTACATTTGCACTTTATGACAGTAGCGAGATTTCGATTTGACAGCTGCACTATTTCTGTAAACAAAGTACCATAAAAAATAACCTCAAATTAACAATATTTCTAAAAACCATTTTATTCATTGGCGTAGTACAATTTACATTATTTTATGTAAAGATCTAACGCAAAATATGTTAGTAAATTTGTTTTTGCATAAGGACGACAAGCTAGGAGCCAGATTTTGCAATATTTTGGCGGAAGGAAGACATGCACTTCCCAATGCTTTCTTCATACTTATGCTTCGCGGGAAGCAAAAATTAGAACCACGCAACACTTCTTATAATCATTAGTACAATTCCATTGGGTCTAAAGTCATATTTATTAAATTAATAATAATTTTTTTATTTCATTATTTTGTGACCGACGTGAAGAAAACAAACCATGAAAAAAACAAACCGTAAGCAGTTGTTCTCAAACTGTGGCGTATGCCAAAAAAAATGCATGTTTTTAGCATATTATTTCTATCATACTGAAAAACAATAAATAGAAAATTGTTAAACACTATAGACAATTATAATTAATGTTTTTATTGCTACTTCTGTATTAATATCAAAGTAAATAATTGAATTAAATTATTTAATAATTTTTTTAATGTTTCAATACTCCTATAGATTAAAATCCACAATTAATAAAAAAGTTATTAGTTTCAGATTTCCATACAGCAGCACTAAAGGACTTCTTGTGCATACCCATACTTACGAAAATATATATGTTATGATTTCTATTCAGCAACACCAAACGGCTTCTTGTGCATCAACTTTGGTCATACTGGTAAACTCGGAAGACTTGTGGAAATCCATCGATGGGTGGGTCATTGCCCAAAAAACTGGATTATAGAAGTTGCAGGCCGCTAACTTTAAAATTTTTTTAAAAAACCCCTAATTACCAAAATATATAGGTTATGATTTTTATTCAGCAACACTAAACGACTTCTTGTACATCAACTTTGGTCATACTGGTAAACTCGGAAGACTTGTAGAAATCCACCGACGAGTGGGTCATTGGCCAAAAAACTGGATTATAGAAGTTGCAGGCCGCCAACTTCAAAAATTTTTGAAGAAACGACTAATTATCAAAACATATAGGTTGTGATTTTTATTCAGCAACACTAAACGACTTCGTGTGCATGAACTTTATTGGTACCGGTGGACTCGGCAGACTTGTAGGAATCCATCTACGGGTGGGTCATTGGCCAAAAAACTGGATTATAGAAGTTGCAGGTTTACTGAACTCTCATAAAAAACAAAGTTCAGGGACCTGTCCTGGGATTTGTTTTGTGACATGTCACAAGGGGTCAATTTCCCCCTCCTATGACAACGCCATGTAAAAGTGACCAGTCTATTTCATATAAAGGGGCCAGTTTGGTGACAGTTTGTTAAAATTTCCCGTAGGGTACTTACAGTTCTGCAATTCTCTCGAGATTTGACCACCTATGTTCTACTTATAGATTTTGTGTTTGATGTCTTATATAATACGGCGTTCACATATACGTGTTTAACTCGATTTGACGTGTTTAAGCGTTAAACATGTTTAAGTGAGATGTTTTACAGTACATTTTTCCTACCCTTAAACACGCTAAATTATCGTGTTTAATTTTTAAACACGTTGTTAAACACGATAAAATTGATATCAATTGGTGTTGAATGACAAGTTTGAAGCAGAAAGACACAACAAAAACAGTAAAAAAAAATAAAATTGAATAAAATAAACTAAATGTAAATAAAAACCAGCTAAAATGTGTTTTTTTCTTATTAAAGTGATATATGAACAAAACAATTAATTAAACTTTGCTTCCGGTGAACAAAAAATCCAAAAACAGCCATGAAGTTGTCCCTTAACTAAAAAATCTTGTTTCCGACTGGGGCGGATAATGTTATTTCACTTTTTATAGCAATTATAACGGTGGATAATGCCGAAAATTATTAATTATTGCCTCCGGCCGAAGAAAAAATAACTTTTTGGGAAATTTTGTAAAATTTTTGCATTTTTTTTTAAATTGTTAAGGAATAGTTGTTCGAGATGTTTAACTTAAACACTTACCCCTCAATTCATAAATGCTTTGTAAAGTTATAATAGGTTTACAAAACGTCATTTTCACACAAAATTTGTTCAATAAACCTCCTATAATTTTATAAAGCGTTTATGAATTTAGGGGTTAATTTTTAAGTGTGAACTGATATGTTTAACTTTTACATAAACATGTTTAACAATCGTACTGTGAACGTAGTATAAGGTTTAGCATGTTAAACAAAACAGTTTTCCAAATAAAGCACAATTGGAACCGTATTTAGAATATTTATATGTTGTGGCTTATAGGAATATTTTAGCGTTTTTTATTTGTTTAGCGTATTAAACAAACAAATGAGACTTTATAAAGTTTTCCAAATAAGAAAAAAATCAAATGAAAATGTTTGACTGTAAAGTCATTTCAAGTTTCAAAATATTGTAACAATTGGTCTCTAAAATTAATAATTTTTTGGAGCCCTTTCTGATTACTCGCACAGTAATAATTTGTCACTATTTTTTAATCATATCTGAATCATTTTTTTGATTTTAATAAATATTTCTTTTTTCAGTCTGTTTAATGATTCATTTAGGAATTCTCATATTGAACCCAATCAAAAAAAAAAAAATTGCGGAACCTAAATCAAATAATTTATATTTAAAACATTTGTGATTTAGAAATATGATTGTTCTAAAGCCTATCATTTTTATGAGTCATTTAGGAATTTAAAATTATGAGCACTCTTTATTTGCTGGCTGGGATAATTTAATTTAACAATAAAAATATAAAGAAAAGTGTTTAATAAAAAAGTGATATGACAAAGAAAAACTAAATGACCAGTGTAAATGACTTGGCTTTTGTAATTTAGTTATGTACAAAAACCACCTGGTTTTTGCTTAGTCTAAATTCAGTATTAAAAAAAATAAATAAAAACTTGAAGTTGATTTTTTTGTTTTTTAGTATTAAGAAGTAAGCAAACTTTTTGTTCTACACGAATAAAAACTAAATTGTTTTTCTAATAAAATCTAAATTTTAAACTTTTTTTTAATTGGGAGCGATTGGGGCAAGATCAAAAATGCAATTCGTCGATTGGACGAAGAAAGTGCTTTGAGGTATAAAAATAAGAAAGTGCGTCTAGGGTTAAAATTAATCACGTTGGCGTGAGTGAGCGTGATTAAAAAAAATGGCTCGTGAGTGATTCGTGCATGTTTATTATTTTTCGTTCGTGTGCGTGCGTGATTTAAAATTCACTCACGCGCTCATCTCTACTTCATACGGTAAACACTGCATTACCGACTCAAAAAAGTAGCGTTTTTTTGTAAAATAGTCATGGATTTTATTAAATCGAATACTTCTAAATCTTTCATCACAGCTAATTAATTTAAATTAACAAATTGAATTAACACACCAAAAATAATATAATTTTTTCTTTTCTTTGAAGGCCCTATGCACAAATTATACCAGATATGAATCAGCTGATTTGGGCAATATGGCCGACAAAAAATTAGCAAAACAAAATGCAAAAATTTAAGAAAAACACAAAAGATAAAGCACAATAATCTAAAAAGAGACAGATATATACAAAAAATGATCAATTCAAAATGTATGGAGGTTTTATATTGTTATCTCCCCCTTGACTTGACTTCCATGTAAACAAAACCATACGGTTCGAGAACACTTTTTTGACACCTGTCATTGGTTTCACATCTGGTATTAATCTGTGGCCCTATGCTCCTTACCTAGTGTCTTCAAATGCAATGGAATGTGCAAAGAAATTTGAAAATAACACACTAAACAAAAACGAAAATAATTTTGTTGTTGCGTTGTGTGTTATTTTCAAATTTCTTTGCACATTTCATTGCATTTGAAGACACTAGGTTATAGGAACCGAGGGAACATATACATATATATATATTTTCTTTTTTGTTGACATTCTTATAAACTTTTATTTTGACATTTTATCTGTCATTTGATTTTTTTTTCTCTGTAGTTATTCTGCTGTTCTAAGACGAAAATTGGTTTCGGGAGGTATTTTCTTCATTCCGTGATCGAAAAAAAAACGTTAAAAGCCGGTCCAAGCGCCTTGGATTAACGATTTATAAATTTCAAGAATATCAGTACAAACAAATATGTATCGTTTGGCCTTAAAGGAGCCTTGCAAAAGTGCTCTGCAGGTAAGTTGCAGCAATCACAATTGATAAATATGTGTAGTAAATATCACAATACCTCACTTGTCTTACCCAAAAATGGTCTGTATAAGTTGCGTACATGTCACTACGAAAAATTAAAAATTTGCTTGGTTGTTATGTCACCATCAAAATGGAATAATGTTTAATGGATATTTCCAAAATTCCAAGTATAGAATAAAAATTCAAATTGGTAAAATTTTCCCAAATTTTTAACTTAAGTTGACAATTGTTGTATTGCCTCGACTAATAAAATAGATTGGAAATGGCTGTTGTAAATTTTGGTACATTTTTGGTAACATACATAAAGAAATACCAGCGAACAACCAGCTGATGCCATCGTTTATTTTGGCTTCTTAAGAAGCTTATAGATGACATTAATTTTTATTTAAAACTTTTAAATATATTAAAACCGAAATCGTTGTTGAAAGTTGGAAATATTTGTTTGCTCGATACCCATCCAGCAATTTCGGAGCGCTCATAAATAAGATTCTCAAATGTCTCATAGAAATGATTATTGTTTTTTTCGAAACACTCTTTTTTTTGGTAGAAAATATGAACCCTCAGAAAACAATCCAAAAAATTGTCTCTACAATCTAAAAAGCTGTTTCAAAATGAGGGTTCATTTTTCGGACTCAAAGAAGATTCCAAAATTATTTAAATTTATGAGGAAAATTTCGAATTTATAAGCTCTTTTTTCTGAGTCATTTCTGAGTACAAAGGGCGCTCTTTTGAACGGACCACTTTCATAGGAAAAAGTGGAAAAATGTTTATGTTTTTGGAGCTCATTTTTGAGTCATTAATGATCATCTTTGTTGGCTGGGTAGCGAAAATTCGACGGGGTTTATACCATTTTTATACTCTGTTCATTATTAACAAATCAATTGTTTTAGATTTTGCTGGACCAATTTTTATTGAACCAGGAAAATTTTTGGAACCCGTTCTAAAATTACTAGTTCTAGAAATACTTCTCAGGGAGTAACTACAAATTCTCCAATAGCACCCTTCGAACTAGTGATGGTGCAACTAGTTCTAGAACCCATGCAAACGAGCCATCTTTACCATTTTTACTAGGATCTGATACTATTTCCAAAACAGCGCCGTACAGCAATTTGAAAAACTTAGAAAATTTCTTCCTCCTTACATTAACAAAAAATGCTCTAAAAATGTTTCTTATCACAATGTAAAACAGCGCAAAAATAATCCATGGAAATAACCATAAAAGAAAAAAGTTTGTGTTCTCGGTTAGTACTTTTTCGATATGAATACCTAGATGTTTTCTAATACAATAGGTCTGTTTCGCGTTTTTATCATGGGTACCCGCTGGAGGCCAAATTCCATGAATTTGCACACAATGCTGACATTGGAAACGTTTTGTGGTAAAATTGGGTTCACGTGGCAAATTACGGGGAATAAAGCTTTTGGAAACAAACGGAATATAAATAGAAGATATTCACAATACGAGTATCTTAATCTTCTATTAAACGAGCAACCTAAGTATAAATAAAATCTGTTTCATTTTAATTTTCAGGGTGAAGATATCTTCGTCTGTTTTGAAATATATTTCCTTGAAATACTATTAACAGATCAATGTACATATCGTCATATGAAATCAAAAAAGCCGTAAGTTACAACAAATTCAAAATCTTACGGCTTTTTTATTTCATATGATGATACATAGACGAATCTGTATGAAAAATTTATTTAAAAAATAGTTTGTATAAATGTTTAAGTAGACAGAGAGAATTTTCCTAGACGAATTTTAATGACATTTTTCAGTAAATTAATAAAGTTCTTTACAAAGTAAATAAAAATCTCTTAAAGCTACGTTGGGCCAAATAAATAACAGCATTCAAGCCTAAAACATGTTGATCACCCCTAGCTTGTGACTGCATCAAATTGTTAAAAACTTACCCCCGTATTCAAAATGAAAAAGCAATTGCTAACTAACTAGCTGCCAGCTTCCCTTATGGGAATTTGTGTGTAAAAAAATTAGCAGCAAGTTAGTTAGCATACACTTTATCATTTTGAATACGGGAGTTAAACTGAAATTCAAATAACAATAGAAGTTATTAACTATTTTATTTTGATTATATAATAGTTTTACTAACCTAAAAGTTTTAGATGAACCCATTGATGAAAATGTGGACGATGAATTTGTAAACGCACCGGTAGTTGTGTCTTAAGCTGCGTTTACATCTGCACCGAAATCCCGAGATTTCGATATTCACCACTGAAAAAACAATGATGGAAACCTTATAGATGTTAAATTTTTAGAGAATGTATTTACTAGAACTATGTAAATATGTGTACTTTATTCAAAATTCAACATCTATAAGCTTTCCTTCATTGCTTGAATATCGAAATCTCAAGATTTCAGTGCAGATGTAAACGCAGCTTTATGTGAATATGAAGGAATATCCGTTTGAGATTGTCCATTAGCCTTACCCACCGACAATTCCATATGACATTTAGCATACAATAATTATTTTAATTTTTGCATTAAAAAATACAAAAATTGTTTTTTCGGACTTTCTATATTTTCATATATTTAGTTAGAATATTCTTCCACCTCAAGTCCAAATTCTAATATGATATTGTCATATTAGATTTTTATTTGTTGTTTCAAATAGGGGTTGATCATTTTCATGATAGACAACACTGTTGGTAAAAGGGCACAAAAGTGCCATTTGTGGCACTATTGAATGTTCAATGGCAATTTGGCACTCTTCATAGAATTTTGGCACTTTTTAAGAAAATTTCTATATAATTTGATAAAAGGTCGATATCGCTGGTTTTTCATTAAAAGAGACGTCTACTTAGAACGGGTAGCAAAATTAAAAAACAAACGTCACACTAAAAATTTCTACAATTTTCTGGACCACCTTCCAGTTCTTTGGGGACAATTTAATCATTATTTTGATCTTTAAAAATAAAAGCAATGGGGATAAAATTAGAAAAACTTTAATTGATTCTATTGTATTGTCCGTCACTGGAATTTTTCAAAAATTTGTTATGGTATTCTAGTTTTTTTATGACAAGCAAAAGTTTTAAAAATTTCACCATACAATGGTGAAAGCTTTTTCTGCCAAAAATAAAATAAAATTATCAAAAACTGTAATTTGTGAAAAATTACGATTTTTTCGATAATTTTATGAAATCTTAAATGAAATGAAAACTTAAAAAAAATGTCCAGGAACCGCAGAACACGAGAGAACTAGTTCTAAGCACTTGGAGTTTCCTTTAAATTTTAACATCAAGTATTTTGAGCTTATTCTTAACAACTTTAGCCCCAAAAATCCCATGTTACTACGTAATCTTTTGGAAGAATTTGCAAGAATTTTAGAATCGGTAAAAGGTTCGATGCATCTTAAAATAATATCTCAAAATATGAATGAGGTATTTCGTATTATATTTCTGTGAAGAAAAATTATAAAATTCTTTAAAAGAAAATAAAACTTATATTTTAAATTGTTGACGAATGAAAATATATGTGCTTTTTATTACATGACAATTTTGTCAAGGTTTTGCTGTGACAATTTTTCTTAGAATACCAAAATTCAGTGTTGCCATTTCAGTGCTTTTCGGGTATTTTTTGGTGCTTTTTTCCTTCCCGTACCCGGTGATTTTTTACAAATACCCGTTTTAAAAAAGCGGGTATTTACGGTGCTTTTTCAGATTTCTGGCAGTGCTTTTAGTGCTTTTTTACAGTTTCTATTTTTGGTATTTGTTCTCGTTTTTTTACATTTTTCTTGAATTTTCTGTCAAAATTTAAAAAATAATACGAACTATACAAGAACTACATTTTCGCACAATATTTGTAGTACAATTTTAAATAGCAACTTCGTTACATATAAACTTAAAAATATTGAAATATTAGTTCGGTGCTTTTTTACCCCTTTTTAGGTAATTTTCTGAACCTTTTTTACACGATTTTTCAAAGTTAAAATGTGTTTTTAAATTCTTGATTTAAATTTTTCAAAAAATTAATATCGTGGTTTTTTACCCCATTTTTGGTAAATTTTTACCCTTTTTACCCGTTTTCATAATGCTCACGGTGCTTTCCTGCCTTCAGGAGTTGGCAACACTGCCAAAATTATAATAATTTCCATTCACACCAGTTTTGTGACAATTTTGTTATTGTTATAAAGTTTATAATAAGGGTGTGAATGTATAAATATTTGAAATAAAAGCTGAACATATTTTTTGAAACATTTGCATGTTGCCAAATTTTTTTTTTGGCACTTTTAAAGCTTTTTTGGCACTTTTTTGGCATCATTTAGGCACCAAACGAAAATTCTCAAATACCATCACTGCTTCAGCTGTCCCCAATAAGAAAATGATAACTTTCTTACTCAAACCGAGACATTACATAAGGTACAAAAAATCAACGGGACGAGAATTTTGTACTTTCATATATGAACTGTCTGATTTGGTAAAACCAGCTATAAATCAACTCCTTTTTGAAAGCAACAATTACATAAAAGTACCCTTTGGGTACTATTTATATGTATGTCTGTTGTCAATACATTTTGTAAAAACAACTACCCAGCAAAATATTGGTAATGACACCTCATTACTATCTGCATTACCCAAAATGATGAATCATTACCTTTTGCATTATTTTATAATTTAAAATAATGACTTCCTAATAAGGGCCTATTGTATTCATTGTTTCTAAATATAAAATAATGACTTGCTCGTAATAGTTTAAATAAGTACTTTTTACACAGTTAAATTTTATAAAAATTTTATTTATTATATGTAAATATGTTTTATGTTTAAATTTGTATGACGTGTCCTAGAACTAAAACTTAAATTTTTCTGAATTTATTTCCTTAAGCTAATAGTATTTGCCTAACTCCTTATTTTTAAGAATCAAGTAAGCAATCTGATAACCACTTATAATTCAACTTTTTGTAAGCATGTGTGTAACCACTTATTATTCAAAATCTCATAACTACTTATTTCTCATTTTTTCGTAAGCGAGCGGGTAAGCGTGACTACTTATAAAAACGACCACGCCAAACAAAAATAATGAGCTTAGACGCTAAAAAATAAGTTGTGCGGAGCTATGAATTTCTATTATATAACCGCTTATTTGGTAATGAAAGATTTTGCTGGGATTTTATGGTATTAAAATACCTTTTCGAATAAAGCAAAACTAAAAAATGGCATCGAAGATATTACCGAATAAAGCACCGTAAGTTGTTTTTCACGTGAAAAAATTTCTCTCAGACTTTAAATGCTTTAAATTGCAATTTAAGTTAAAAAAATTAACAATATTTTAATTTTATAACAAAGCCACAATCACAATTAACACAAAATGTCACTTTTTCACCAGAAAAATAATAGTCTTGTACATTAAATTTGCGTGAAAACTAAGTTTGCACAATTTTCACGTGAAACTCATTGTCGTGAAAAATATTTTTTTTTGTATGGAGTATAACAGTTTTTTCACGTGAAAACTGAACAACTTACGGTGCTTAATCCATAGAATTGTAAAAATTCAAATGCTATAAATTTATATCAGAGCTTCATCCGATTAATAAGAATCGGATGAATTTAATTTATCATTCACCTTTTAATTGAAAGAAAATTTTAATTCATTCAAATATAATTAAGTCCATAAGAATTCAAGATAGAATTAATTCCATAAGAACGCATTTACAAAATGAAAGTTGAAAACACGGGTTCTAAGTGAAAATTGAGTTTTGGCACAATAAAGGCCCATTTGGCACATTTTAGTCACACACTTGGCACAAAACAACATTTTTCAAGTCCCATCACTGTTTAACATTATTCTTTGAAATAAGTTTTTGGGCTAGAAAAGTGGTTTTTTGCGTTCCTGTACTATTGAGTGGTGTTAAGCTGCCTACACACTAGGGAACATGGTTGAGGGAACAAAAAATATCAAAAAATTTTGTAAACACGAAATGCACGCTCTCAACACGCACACACACACAAAAGCACTCACACATTCATAAAAAATGCTCTCTTTTTTTAAGTATGTTCCCTAGTGTGTAGGCAGCTTTAGACCTTTTTGATCAAAAATCGTCAAAAATGTAAAAATAAATCGTCAAAATCGTCAACAATTTTATGAAAAATCGTCAAGAAATCGTCATCAGTTAAATATCATAAAAATCTACACCATTTTCAGTTTTATTTAAAAAATTCCAAATATATTTCAAAAATGTTTTAAAATTGTCCAAATATATTTGAAATTGTCCAAATATATTTTAAAATTGCCCAAATGTTTCAAAATTATCCAAAAATTGTATTTGAGAAATTTCCAAATGTATTTAAAAAGACTATTTGTATTCCAAAATTTTCCAAATTCTAATTGCATTTCAAATTTTTCCAAATGTATTTTAGAAATTTATATTATTATTTTAAAAGCATTTTAACAAACATGTATGTTTTCTTTTTCATAATGAAAATTTTATAGGAGTTATGAGACTTAAAAGAAAGAGAAAACATGTATGTTTGTAAAAATGCTTTTAAAATAAATATAGAAATTTCTGAATATTGCGAATTCCAAATAGACGATTCGAAAAGAACAATTTGCGGTTTTTTAAATGCTTTTTCTTTATAATTTTGCTTAAAATTCGTTCAAAAGTAAGCAATTCTCCTAAATCGTCAAAACATGTGGAGTTTTTATTCAAAAATCGTCAATCGTCATTTGTAAAATTTTGACTAAAAAAATCGTCAAAATGACGTAAAATCGTCACATCTGACACCACTGACTATTGGGTAATTTTGTCATTTTGTGAGAGGATTTTGTGAAACACACCTATTAGGTGTGTTTCTTTACTTTTTGGGTAAAGTTCGGTAAAATGAGAGTTAACAAGAAATACTCTCACGAAGTGACAAAAATGCCCAAAAGTAAACGAACGCGAAAAACCATATTTGAAGCCCGAAAAACAAACGTCAATAGATTTGTGCATTATAGTTCGATTTGGTGAGCGCTCTTTCTAGTTCTTGTTCAATTTGTTGTAAAAATCTAGATAGCTTTTCTAGTTAAACCGCTTTTTAAATAAAAAATTTTAAAAAAATTTCCTTTTCAGGCATTTTTATATACAAAAAGGAATACATAGTTTATTAAATCTGGAAAAAATTTTAATATTAAACAAAAGATTCGATTTATTTACATATTTATCTCTTTAACACATTTAAACAAGCGTCTTCAAAAAATTGTCGGTAATTTAATGGAGTTGTAACATTACCGATATGCCTTTCCAACTTTTACGCTAATTTTTGTAAATGATACACATATTTTTCTGAATGAATAAAATGAGCGATTGAACTAAAAGAGCTATTAGTTGTGAACTAGGTCTTTGGTTCAAATAAGTGAATAGTTCAATTGATGATATAACAGCTGATAAAAACAATTTACCCAAACTTACACGAAAAAAAGTTTGGGCTTCTTCGGGCAAGAAGAACAAGAATATTACTCTCTCATGACAGCTCTCATTTACCCAATTGTGCAGTAAGCAGTGTTGCCATTTCAGTGCTTTTCGGGTATTTTTTAGTGCTTTTTTCCTTCCCGTATCCGGTGATTTTTTACAAATACCCGTTTATAAAAAGCGGTTATTTACAGTGCTTTTTCAGATTTCTGGCAGTGCTTTTAGTGCTTTTTGTACGGTTTATATTTTTGGTATTTGTTCTCCTTTTTTCAATTTTTCTTGAATTTTCTGTCAAAGTTGAAAAAATAATACGAAATATACAAAAAATACATTTTTTCACAATGTTTGTAGTACAATTTTAAATAACAACTTCGTTAAATTTAAACTTCAATATTTTGAAATATTAGTTTGGTGCTTTTTTACCCCTTTTTTTGGTAATTTTTTGAACCTTTTTTACACGATTTTACAAAGCTAAAATGTGTTTTTAAAATCTTGACTTAAATTTTTCAAAAAATTATTATCGTGCTTTTTACCCCATTTTGGATAAATTTTTACCCTTTTTACCCGTTTTCAAAATGCTCACGGTGCTTTTCTGCCTTCAAGAGTTGGCAACACTGGCAGTAAGAAAACGCTTTTTGGTAAAATTGGGTAAATGAGAGCTGTCATGAGAGAGTAATATTCTTGTTCTTCTTGCACGAGAAAGCCCAGACTTTTTTTTCGTGTAAATTTGGGTAAATTGTTTTAATCAGCTGTTATATCATCAGTTGGGTGCAACTAGTTCAATTGAACTCTTCACTGATTTGAACCAAAGACCTAGTTCACAACTAATAGCTCTTTTAGTTCAATCGATCATTTCATTCATTCAGAAAATATGTTTATCATTTACAAAAATTAGTATAATAGTTGCAAAAGCCTATCGGTGATTTTACAACTCCATAAAATTACCGACAATTTTGTGAAGACGCTTGTTTAAATATGTAAATAAATCGAAGCTTTTGTTTAATATTAAAATCTTTTCCAAATTTAATAAACTATGTATTCCTTTTTGTAAATAGAAATGCCTAAAAAGGAAATTTTTATTAAATTTTTGATTTAAAAAGGGGTTTAACTAGAAAAGCTATCTAGATTTTTACAACAAATTATACAAGAACTAGAAAGAGCGCTCACCAAAACGAACTATAATGCACAAATCTATTGACATTTGTTTTTCGGGCTTCAAATTTGGTTTTTCGCGTTCGTTTACTTTTGTGCATTTTTGTTATTTCGGGAGAGTATTTCTTGTTAACTCTCATTTTACCGAACTTTACCCAAAAAGTAAAGAAACAGAGTTATTATTGTACAAAACGGTTAATTTGCGTTTGCAAGTCGTGTCACAATTCCCAAAAAGCTCACAACCATAGATTAAACCGGGAATTAGGTATGTTTTAGCAAGTAGAATTCTTACTTTTAAAGGAGTAAAACATTGTGTTGACCAAAGAGAACTTAACTTGGCGTAAGTTTGACCAACAAGTGAATTGATATGGTCTGTCCAAGTTAAATGTTTGTTAAAAACGATGCCAAGGTTTTTAGCTGCTTCAACGAACTCAATTATTCCTCCATTTATCACATTATCATGTTCAATTACTGGCACGCTTCGTTGCCTGTGAATTACTACACATTTAGATTTCCGCGGATTAAGGCAGATCCCATTTGCCGAAGCCCATTTGCCGAAGCCCATAAAAGAATTTTATTCAAATCAGAGTTAATCCTACTAATATTTTCCGTAATTAATTGCATTGTACTGCTCAAATACAATTGCACATCATCCGCATACATATGTATTTTGCAATACGAAAGCTGATTAGGCAAATCATTTGCATACAATGAAAAAAGGAGGGGGCCAAGAATCGACCCTTGAGGCACACCTCTAGTAAGAGAAAGGGGATTAGACCAGACATTATTTACATATACGGATTGAGTACGATCAGTTAGATATAAAGATATCAATCGAGTAGCAGTCGAAGAGAATTAAAAAACTTTTCTGAGTTTCATACATAGTGTAAAATGGTGTACTGTATCCTTGGAGTGGTCAAGGAGTATCAAGAAATTAACTTTACAATCATCCAGTTCACGTCGGTCGTATATATTCAGACACATCTGTCAAGGCTGTAACGCAGCTATGCTTTGGACGAAATCCAGATTGCTTTTCATACATTAGTCCTTTTTCCTTAATATATTTACCGATTTGTAGATGTTGAATCTTTTCTAAAACTTTTGAAAGGAAACATAGAATCGCGATTGGTCGAAATTCAGTAGTTGTTTTCGGAAACTGTATGATTTTAGCATGCTTCCATTTCAGCGGAAAAGTGCTTGATGTGATAATTGCATTAAACAGATGAGTAATGTAAGGCATAATTAATGGCAAAATTATTTTCAAAAATTTCGGATGCATATTATCGTATCCCACAGATTCAGATTTTACTAACGAAAAAGTTGACATGACATCAAATTGGGACACGTATGAAAATTCAAACCCATTTTCATCAAGAGAAGAACTATTAATAGTTGTTGGAAAATTATAAAAGTTTTTGTCGATTTGGACCATTGGTAAGTTAGTAAAGGTCTTGTTTAGGTCATTAGCATCAACCTGGCAGTTTACTGTTAAATCTGCTTTGCCAATACCAATTTCACGGATTGTTTTCCATGTTTTTTTTGACTCAAGCGCAGATCCAAAACGTTTGGAATAATAATCTCTTTTTGCAATTTTAACTTTATTATTTACGTTACTTCTGGCAGTACGATATTCAAGTTTTAGTTCAGGAGTTTTAAATCTTTTCCATCTTGTGTAGGCAACATCTCTTTTCTCAATTAATTGTTTAACAGCTGCAGAAAACCACGGTTTAGTTCGTGCCGTGATAATTTTAGATTTTAATGGAACAGTATCATTATAAAGTCGCAGAATGTTATTTTCGAAAAATGACAATTTTTCATCAATATTAGGCGTAGAATATATACTACTCCAGTCAGTTTGAAAAAAATTCTCACGTAACAGATTGTAGTTCATACACTTAAAATCTCGGTAGTAACTAATTTGGTCTGCATGCTGAACATGAGAATTATATGTTAAAAATATCAAATCATGCCTTGAGAAACATGATGCTGTAACCTGGTCAAACAATAATACATTAGATACATTAGCAACAAAGAATACATCAAGCAATGAATTATTCGTGCTTGTATAGTGGGTTGGTATAGTCCGATTTACAGGCATGAGTCCGAGCGATGACATTTCATTAGTAAAGATTGATTCAGTCAGAATGTTGGAATTAAAATCACCAGATATTACAATATCGTTATACGGAACGGTCAGGGTTTCCAGTTTTAAAAAAAAAATCACTAAAAGATACTCTCTTGTTTGGCCTGTAAACGCAACCAATAAGCATTTTCTTTCCAAAAGATAAGATTTCGACAAAAATAAACTCAACTTTTTCTTCCTTAAGCGACTTGAGGCAAAATTTACAAGAAATGTTGTTCTTTACAAAAATGGCAACACCACCAGCGTGACCGTCTCTATCAGTTCTAAAAGTTTTGTAGCCACTTAGACAAATTAAACTGCTGGGCGTCTTATCTGAAAGCCAGGTCTCAGAAATGCAAACAATATCAACGTTCGAATTTTCAAAAACCCACCTGAACTCATCGATCTTGTTATTTAAACTTTGAGCATTTATATGAGCAATTGTAACACCATTTCTATAATTGGCAAATATATTTACCATATTCCTTGTCATGTCTTTGGAACTTCCAATTAAGCTTCCATCATCTTCCATAAAAATAAAAATATCTTCTTTCTTCGAAACAACCATCCCTAACAACAACGCAATAAGTATTAGCGTAGTAGTATGTTTGTCCTCTAAAGGTTATAAGAAAAAGGCAAAAATACAAATATAACATATTAGATAAAGCAAGATTTAACAAAAGTGTTATTAAAGTTAAAAAAATGGTAAGATTTTATGCAGTTAAAATATAATAATAAGGATAATATAAAATCATGTAGCACTGGCAATCTTTTCATCCGGCAGAAATTAGATAACATCAGCAACATCAAAAAAGTAAGATGACTAGCTTGAAGACGGAAAAAACTGTTTCAATTCTTCAAGAAATTCTCTTTTCAATGACTCATCATTATCATTTTTCTTTACGTACACAATCCCACGCTGTGTGTAAGCAGTTGTTAAACAATCACCTTTCTTCAATTCAAGGGCTCTTTTAAATATCACGTAATTGTACGGAGTTAGGTTCTCGTTAATATAAAATGGTTCATTACTATCAAAACCAGCATGATGCAATGAATGAATTCCTTGACCAAAAAATTAATTAACTTGAATGAATTCCTTGAACAAAAGTTGATTTAACTAGAATTGAATGAATTCCTTGACCAAAAATTTAATTAACTAGAGTTGAATAAATTCCTTCACCAAAAGTTGAATTAACTAGAATTTAATGAATTCCTTGACCAAAAGTTGAATTAACTAGAATTGAATGAATTCCTTGTTGAATGAATTCATTAAATTTTATGAAGGCATTAGAAAAAAATTAATGAATTCCTTTAAGCCTATATGACACTTGCTAGTTTCAGTATTAATAATCCAAAATAGAAGAGAGCACGAATTTCCTTATGTGAGAAATAATGTGTGTGAAAAGAACAACTATATCGAAAAACTATCAAACTGTCAATTTAGAACTAGCAATTGTCATATGGGCTTTAAGATAATCGAATGAAAAAAAAGGAATTCATTCAATTCCTTAAGTTTGGTCAGGGAAATCATTCCCAAAATGTAAATTCAGTTCAAAAAAAGGGAATTAGGGAATTAATTCTTCGAAGCTCTGATGAACGACACCGTTCACGAATCACTGTTCAGACACAGCTCATGACAAAAAAGAACGATAACAAAAAAGAACGATTGAACGATTTGAACCAGGGATGGAAAAAAAGCTCGGAGCGAGCCAAAAATATATACATTTTTTTAAAAAGCTCGGAAGCCAAAATTAAAAGAGCTGCTCAAAAAAAAAAGCTCGCAACTAAAAAAATAAAGAGCTTATAAAAATGAAAAGGCTCGTTTACAAAACTGAATAGCGTTTTTTAAATCGAGCAGCTCGTATAAAAAATTTCATAGAGCTTTTTTTATCGAGCAGAACGCGAAAAAAAGACTTTATGGTAGAAAAAGTTAATTAAAACACTGAATCAGCGATTAACATTCTGCAAACGAATACAATGATGGAAAAATTTTCTTTTTTGTAAAAATTTTTTTTCGCGATTTTTTTTTTTCAAACTGAGCATTAAACTTTGGTGTATGAAATTGGTATTGTATTCCCTGGATTATGAATTCAAATAAAACACATTTAAAAAATTGCAAAATAATGGCGGAACGCGAAAAAAGACTTTATGATGCAAAAAGTTTATTAAAAAAATTAATCACCTAATTACATTCTGCAAACAAATATGTTGATGTAAAAATTTTCCTTTTTGCAAATTTTTTTTTCGCGATTATTTTAACGATTTTTTTTGCAAGTAGCATCCAAACTTTGTTTTACGAAATAGGTGTTATAGTCCCTAAATTATAAATTTAAAAGAAGCGAACTTAAAAAATTGCAAGAAGACTTCATGGTGCAAAAATTTTATTAAAAAACTTAATCAGCGATTTAGATTCTGCAAGCAAATATATTGATGGAAAAATTTTCCCTTTTGCAAATTTTTTTTCGCGATTTTTATTTTTTGCAGCTAGCCCCCCTAAATTATAAATTTAAAAAATCGAAACATAAAAAATTTTTGCAGCTAGCCGCCAAACTTTGTTTTACGAAGTAGGTATTATAGCCCCTAAATTATAAATTTAAAAATCCAAACTTAAAAAATTGCAAAATAATGGCGGAACGCGAAAAAGACTTTGTGGTGCAAAAATTTAATTAAAAAACTTAATCAGCGATTTAGATTCTGTAAGCAAAAATATTGATGGAAAAATTTTCCCTTTTGCAAATTTTTTTTCGCGATTTTTATTTTTTGCAACTAGCCGCCAAACTTTATTTTATGAAGTGGGCATTATAGTCGCAAGATTATAAATTAAAAAAAAAACGGAACTTAAAAAATTTAAAAATAATCGCGGAATGCGAAAAAAGGCTTTGTGGCGCAGAAATTAAGTAAAAAACTTAAAACTTAAATAGCACTTAAAAAATTGCAAAATAATGGCGTAATGCGAAAAAAGGATTTGTGGTACAGAAAATAAATTAAAAGACTTAATTGGCGATTAACATTCTGCAAACGAATATGTTAATGCAAATATTTTCCTTTTTGCAAAATTTTTTTTTGCAATCAACCACCATACTTTGTATAAAATTTGGGTATTTAAGTCCCTTGCATATCTATTTAGTTAACAATTTTTAACATTTATTTTGAAATTCTATTGGAAATGCTGTATTTAATATCTAAATATTTAATTTATTTTTTTTCGTAAACAAGCCGAAAGAGTTTTCAAATTTACTTGAAAAGAGCTTACGTTGTCATAATACTCGATTTATTTTTTGGAAAAGAGCCTTTTTTGTTGTGAAGCTCTTTTTCATTTTTTGAGCTTAATCATTGAGCTCGCTTGTTTTAAAAAATTGAGGAAGCTATATTTTTTTAGCTACTTTCATTTTTATATAAGAGCGAGCTAAATATTTTTAGCTCGTTTAAAAAAAAAGAGCGAGCTTTTTTTTTTGGGCTCTGCTCTTTTTTTGAAAAGAGCAAGAGCCCGAGCGAGCGAGCTTTTCCATTGCGGAAGATACCCCATTTGGTAGAAAACGTGTCCCGAATGCAATACTTCACAGCAATACGAATGCAATTCTTCTAGAAGATAAATAGGCGATATCGCTAAATTATCATCTGAAAGATAAAAAAAGTATTGCATATATCGCGGATATATCATCTGGAAGTTAAAAAGAAGATATTGCCTGATAACCATGCGGAAGAAAAAAATAGTTTTAACATATTTTATAATTTTTTATTAAAAAAACACACTTTAAATTAAAAATGAATTATCTTAAAATGTTTATCTTTTATGTAAGTTGATTTAATTGTGCCATCTACCAGTTATTCGAATTTCATTTTATTTTGCCACACATTTCGTCATTTTCTGAAAGAGGCAAAGAAATTAAATTTTTATTTGCAATATATAATTAAAGAAATAAAATACAATTTTTACTTACCTTATATGCAATTTTATTTGCAAAATGCTCCAAATTTTAGCTGTTTTTTTGTTTTTACTTAATTTTCTTATGAAAAGTTCAATTTTTTAAAAAAGAATAAAAATATATTTTTTGACATTTTTTTTAGTATTGCCGATATATCTTCCAGCTGATAAAAAGAAGATATACCCAAAATACTACTTTGATTGTCTTCTAAAAGATAAAATAATGATATTGTCGCAATATCTTCTGGGTGATATATCTCCCAAATGCTTATTGGGTTGATATCAATTTTTGCTTTCAAGTTTTGAGAAAACTTGACGGTCGATTTTTAAACAGCTGATGAAATTTCTTGTAAATTTGTTTTTTTTTACATATATTGTGCCGCAATAAAACACAATTGATAAAATACGGAATGTGAATATTTCGGTATATCGACGAAATGATTTAAAAATAAAAATAAATAAAAAATCAATTTCTGCTGACATGAAAATGTCTGTGGAATATGTGAAGAAAAAAATAGTCTTTTCGATAAGCCTACAGTGCGGAAACAGCCCACAGAGGCGATAATTTTTAGTTCTTTCCTTGACGACGGCATCTTGAAAACAAAATTGACTATTAAGTTGCATGCAGTCTACGTCACAGCTTCAAGTTCAACTGAATTTGACAAGCAGTATGTGTTATCAACTTGAAAGCAAAATCTTGATCGTGTAACCTCAGTGTTATGTGGTTAAAGCCTATTTGAAAGCCAGTATGACACTTGCTAGTTTCAGTATTAATAATCCAAAATAGAAGAGAGCACGAATTTCCTTATGTGAGAAATAATGTGTGTGAAGCGAACAACTATATCGAAAAACTATCAAATTGTCAAATTGATGTTGGTAATGCAGTACCCTTCATATGATTTGCATTGATGGTGCAAAAAACTAGAATCTAGAAACTAGCAAGTGTCATACGGGCTGCATTGATGGTGCAAAAAACTAGAATCTAGAAACTAGCAAGTGTCATACGATGTTGGTAATGCAGTACTTAACTTAATTTGATAGGCTGCAGCCCGTATGACACTTGCTAGTTTCTAGATTCTAGTTTTTTGCACCATCAATGCAAATCATATGAAGGGTACTGCATTACCAACATCAATTTGACAATTTGATAGTTTTTCGATATAGTTGTTCGCTTCACACACATTTAGGTAGTTCAAAAGGGGTGTGCTATCTGTTGTATCGTTGTATCGTCCTAACAAAAAACAGAGTTGTTAAAATTTTTATTTGACTTTAACAACGATTTTCTATTGGGTTTTCTATCTATTAGCACACTCAAACATAGGACAATAAACATACGTAAAAATCTTGGATCGTGCTATTCTCAAATGTTGTATTTTTTCAATTTAAATTCTAACAACTCTGTTTTTTGTTAGAACGATACAACGATACAACAAATAGCACACCCCTTGTGAACTACCTAATTATTTCTCACATAAGGAAATTCGTGCTCTCTTCTATTTTGGATTATTAATACTGAAACTAGCAAGTGTCATACGGGCTTGAAGCCTACACTCAGGGAATTATGTAAGTAAAATCAACTGCAAATGACAGTTAAAATCAGGCTTCGTAATGCACGCACATGTGCGCACATGTGCAAAAATTGATGTGCAGACAAAAGATGCACATGTGCATGTGCAAATTTTTGTTTATACTTTGCACTTGCACATGTGCATGTGCGAATTTGACATGTGCATGTGCGAAAATATTTTGCACTTCGCACATCAAGATGTGCAAGTGCAGATACTATTCGCACATGCACATCAAAATGTGCATGTGCGAATACTATTCGCACATGCACATCTCCATGTACGATGTGCGAATACAAATTCGCACATGCATATGTGCGAGTGCAAGTGCATATGCACGTGCATTAAAAAAACAGCTAACATTAGAAAAAAATCGCTAATATTGTCGAAAATCGCAAATATATAAAAAAAATCGATAATAATTTAAAAAAAATGCAAAAATGGATACAAAATCGCCAAAATTGAAAAAAATCGCCGAAATTAAAAAAGAACTGTCCAAATTTTCAAAAAATCGCCAAAAATTAAAAAAAAATTGACAAATATGAAAAAATCGCCGAATTTAAAAAATCTTTAAAATTTAAAAAAAACTGCATAATTAAAAAAAAAAAATTTCAAATTTTAAAAAAATCGCCGAAATTTAAAAAAATCGCCGATATTGGAAAAAATCAGAAAAAATCGTCAAAAATTTGAAAAAATCTGCAAAATTTAAAAAAATTGCCAAAATTAAAAAAATTGGAAAAAAATCGCCAAAATTTTAAAAAATCGTCAAAATTTGAAGAAAAAAATTCCTAAATTTTAAAAAAACACTAAATTCGAAAAAAAAGTAAAAGTTTGAAAAATTGTGAAAAATTTGACAAAATCTTCAAAAATTAAAAAAAATGGCCAAAATGGAAAAAAATTTCCAAAATTTGAAAAAAACACTAAAATTGAAAAAAAGTCAAAATTTGACAAAATCTTCAAAAATTAAAAAAAAATCGCCAAAATTGAAAAAAATCGTCAAAATTTGAAAAATTTTCCAAAATTGGAAAAAAGCCCAAAAATAGGAAAAAATCGTCAAAATTTGAAAAATCGTCAAAAAATTTAAAAAAATCGTCAAAAATTTACAAAATTGGAAAAATCCCCAAAATTTAAAGAAATCGGCAAAAATTCAGAAAAATCGTCAAAATTGAAAAATCTCCAAAATTTGAAAATAGTCATGTGTTGAAAAATCGACATACTTCGCGAATATTTGAAAAAACTGCAAAAATTAAAAAAAGTAAAATTTAGAAAAAATCGTCAAAATTAAAAAAAAATCGAAAATTGCAAAACTGTCAGAAATTCGAAATCATGAAAATCGTCAGAATTAGAAACGATGAAAAATTATATGGTGAAAATTTGAAAAAATCTTCAAAAATTAAAAAAAATCGCAAAATTCATTTTCGCATTTATTTTTCTCTACGAGGCTTAGGTGTGGTGGATTTTCACCTTTGGTGCAGTCAGTTTTCCTCTAGCTTTTCTAGTTTTCGAGATATGGACGATTTAAATTTTATATAAGCGATTTTCGCCTTTATTTTTTCACAGATGACTCACTATGACTTCCGTGTTCCAAAACCGTTGTCCGTTTTCATCTAACTCATTTAGTTTTCGAGATACGGGAGATATTCCAAATAAAAGCCCTTTTCTCTCTACGACGCTTAGTTTTCGAGAAAAACGCGATTTTAAAATCTAGCAATACAAGTCAAAATCTAGTTCCGCTATCGGGGTATTGGTGGCGAGTTTTGAACTTTGGTGCGAAAATCGCTTATTTAAAATTTAAATCGTCCATATCTCGAAAACTAGAAGAGCTAGAGGAAAACTGAGTGCACCAAAGTTCAAAACTCGCCACCAATACCCCCATAGCGGAACTAGATTTTGACTTGTATTGCTAGATTTTAAAATCGCGTTTTTCTCGAAAACTAAGCGTCGTAGAGAGAAAAGGGCTTTTATTTGGAATATCTCCCGTATCTCGAAAACTAAATGAGTTAGATGAAAACGGACAACGGTTTTGGAACAGGGAAGTCATAGTGAGTCATCTGTGAAAAAAATAAAGGCGAAAATCGCTTATTTAAAATTTAAATCGTCCATATCTCGAAAACTAGAAGAGCTAGAGGAAAACTGAGTGCACCAAAGTTCAAAACTCGCCACCAATACCCCGATAGCGGAACTAGATTTTGACTTGTATTGCTAGATTTTAAAATCGCGTTTTTCTCGAAAACTAAGCGTCGTAGAGAGAAAAGGGCTTTTATTTGGAATATCTCCCGTATCTCGAAAACTAAATGAGTTAGATGAAAACGGACAACGGTTTTGGAACAGGGAAGTCATAGTGAGTCATCTGTGAAAAAATAAAAGCGAAAATCGCTTATTTAAAATTTAAATCGTCCATATCTCGAAAACTAGAAGAGCTAGAGGAAAACTGAGTGCACCAAAGTTCAAAACTCGCCACCAATAACCTCATAGCGGAACTAGATTTTGACTTGCATTGCTAGATTTTAAAATCGCGTTTTTCTCGAAAACTAAGCGTCGTAGAGAGAAAAGGGCTTTTATTTGGAATATCTCCCGTATCTCGAAAACTAAATGAGTTAGATGAAAACGGGCAACGGTTTTGGAACAAGGAAAAATAAATTCGAGAAACAAATTTTGTCGATTTTCACAAATTTTTACGACTTTTTCAATTCTGGCATTTTGCAATTTTTTTCCAACTTTTGGCGACTTTTTGAAATTTTGATATTTTTTAAAAATTTTTCAATTTTGGCAATTTTTTTAAATTTTCCGACTTTTTCCAATTTTTGACGACTTTTTGAAATTTTGACGATTTTGGTAATTTTTTCAAATATTGACAATTTTTTAAAAATTTTTACGATATTTCGCAATTTCGTCTAATTTTTGAAGATTTTTTTATTAAATTTTGACTATTTGGGCAATATTTTCAAATATTGACGATTTTTTCAAGTTATGACGATTTTTTCAAAATTTTTTCAAAATTTTTCAATTTTGGCAATTTTTCAAAATTTTGCGATTTTTTCCAATTTTTGAAGACTTTTTGAAATTTTGACGATTTTGGTAACAATTTTGGCGATTTTGTCTAATTTTTGACGATTTTTTTTAAATTTTGACTATTTGGCCAATTTTTTCAAATATTGTCGATTTTTTCAAAATTTTTACGATATTTTGCAATTTTGTATAATTTCTGACAATATTTTTTAATTTTGGGCAATTCTTTCAAATATTGACGATTTTTTCAAGGTATGACGATTTTTTCAAAATTTTTACAAAATTTTTCAATTTTTACAAAATTTTTCAATTTTAACAAAATTTTTCAATTTTTACAAAATTTTTCAATTTTTACAAAATTTTTAAATTTTTCAAATTTTTCGATTTTTTCCAATTTTTACAAAATTTTTCAATTTTTAAAATTTTTCGATTTTCTCCAATTTTTGTGAACGCGTTCAATTTTATAAATCGAACTGAAAAAAGTGAATTAATTCCTTACTGAATTAATTCACCAATGAATTCGTTCAATTTCATTTTCGTTCAGTGAATTAAAAAAAAATAAAATTACGTTCAGTGAATTAAAAAAAAAATTACGTTCAGTGAATTAAAAAAAATAAAATACGTTCAGTGAATTAAAAAAAACAATACGGTCACTGAATTAAAAAAACAAAAAATACGTTCATTGAACTCAAAGCCTGTTTTCAGCCGTTCAGTAGAAGAAAACATTTATTTACAAATAAAATTTGCAACTAAGCAATTTTACAGCGTTTGCTAGTAAAAATAAACAAATTTCATATATATTGTAAGGAACCTCCGGTTAACCCGGGTTTGAAGCTGGGGTAACTCAGCTAGTCCAGCGGTCCTTGCATTAAAATTTATATTTTTGAATAATTAAAAACACTTTCTTTTATTTCTTTTACTCCGTGACGCTTTATTTATTGATTTCTCAATATCACATTTATTTAATGTATTTCAACTTTTGATGTCCTTTGCGGTGGGAACGCTGTCACTCCGCGTTGCTTGGCCGGCTAACCACTGGTGATCTACTCTCCTGACTACCTGAACTCCCTAAACTTTCACGGATGTTAATCCGTGCGCGGATGTTATCCACTTTTATTGGGTGTTACCCAATTTCTACACTCCTAGGATTTTGGTTGTAAACCAAAATATTTGCTACAGCCCTATAATCTCCTTCCGAGTAGGATGTAATCCTATCGGCGCTTACGGATGTAATCCGGATTATTTCTGGTTGTTAACCAGAGCCCTATTGCTATTCTGGTTGTAAACCAGGAACCTACACTGTTGACTTGGTGTTACCAATCAACCTTAAGGATACACCCTACTCTAAGCACTGCACATAAAATTTATTCACCAAGTTAGTTCTTACCACTGTGTTGCTCCGGCCTGTTACCACGTCTTGTTCGTTCGCGTGCTTAACACAAAAAGATCCCGACTGATTGTGGTGATCGCCTTTTATACTTTCTGCATGCTGCATTCCAGTCGCTTTGCTTCTTTATGCCTTTGAGACTAACAGTGTGTACTCATTGTAACTATTGTGTAAGTTATGCCACCGTGTTAGATATGTGTGTGTGTTTTGCTGTATTTGTTCTCTTTGTCTCTTCATGTTTCTTTTCTCCTTGTAGTTTTCCTTCCAGTTGTAGTTTCCTTCTCTTTTTGTAGTTGCTTCTCTTCGTTGCTTTTCAGACTCTTTGTAGTTTCTCTTCTCTTTGTAGTTTTTTTCCCCTTGGTAGTTGCTTCACTGAAATGAAAAGATCTCCCTTAACAGGTGGATGTAATCCGACCTTCCCGCGATGGGTGTTACCCATTCCCAAATAAATTATAAACCTCTAATAAAAAATTCATTTATTCATATTTCTTTTAATTTTGTTTCACTCTATTTACATATGTATTTACAAATACCAAATTCTATTATTTAATAATTATATGTGGGCAAAATTTGCTCCAAGATTTTGTACCTCACATTTCACCCTTACCCAATTGAAAAACGTCAGACCACCACCCGGCCGGTTGCCGAAACCTTCACCCGATATACGTCTCCCTGGGTTTTGTGTTCCATAACTGACTGATTTAAAATGGCTGCAAGTCCGCCACACAAATGTCTGTCGACTTATTTAAAATTTGCAATTATTCCATATCATGGATGTCAGCTGGATTCGTGTGACAGCTGTTCGATAACCTACATCCCTGTTTTCACTAACTATATGGTGTTACCATATTTTGGGGATGCTGCTAATAGGGTTTCCCGTCCTTGATTTCATGCAATCATTTGTTACCATAACCATGGCCGCAACCGTAAAGTTATTCACACCGTTGCCGTTGTCTGTTGTTGTGGGTTTTCGTTATTAACCGTGATTGTCCGGATGCCCGAGTAAAAAACATTTTATGTATCATTATTATTATTATAACTATTATTGTTATTATTTATCATTATTATTATTGTTATCATTATTGTTATTATTATTATTATTATTATTATTATTATTATTATTATTATTATTATATTATTATTATTATTATTATTATTATTATTATTATTATTATTATTATTATTGTTATTATAATTGTCATTAGTATTATTATTATTATCACCGCTGACTATATGGTGTTACCATATGTCGCGGTTGCCGCGAATCAGGACTGCTTGTACGGTTCCCCGAGTAAAACTTTAGGATTAGTATCCTACAATAAATAATGGCTGTTAAAATTCTCTTTTCCTTTAATCGTTTCAACGTAGATTGGCCTTGAATACTTCACTTTAATAGGTATGAGCGGAAATAGAGCTATTATGGTTATTCTTATTGGTCGTTACCGGGTTTCATTTTCCCAAATTATTTTCCTTACGTTTTATTCATTTCAATGTTCTCGGTATTCACATTTCACATTTTAAAGGTTAATGGGATTGATTTTCATCCACAGATCTCACTTTTACGCCAATTCGGTTCCGCCGTCAACGTCCTCCGGACCCATGGTTCCGCAGTAGCATTTAAGTTCACTGACATGGGCGGTGCGGTTTCTCGTTCGCCCCTCCTGGCGTAGCTCTACGATTACTGGGGACACAAATCGGTAAACAGTGTAAGGTCCAGTGAACTTCGGTGCTAGCTTCGCAGCGAAGCTATCCGCTGCGTTAGACAGATGATGTTCTTTCACCAAGACCAATTCTCCGACTTTAGGTTTCCATCGCCTTCGTCTGAGGTTGTAATATCTTGCCTGGTCTTTCGAAGCTTTTTGAAGATTTTTCCGAACCATTTCAAATACTTCTCTCATCATTTTGCTCTTTTGTTCGGGGCTTTGGGTCACGGTTCCCGATCCCGTGGTGACCTCGTCGTATAAGGCAGCAGGCAGCCGGGGCTCCCGTCCTTGCACCAGAAATGCAGGGCTATATTGCGTGGAATCTGATTTGGCGGTGTTCAGCGCTAACTGGATTTCCGGCAACGGGTCATCCCACGTCCGTTGGTTCACACCCGCGTATTGCGCGATCATCGTCTTCACGGTACGATTCACCCTTTCCGTGGGATTTTCTTGCGGCGTATAGGGAGCGGTGAGCTGATGTTTTACGCCTAATTGGTGCAGAAAATCTCGGAACGCCTTGCATGTAAACTGAGATCCGTTGTCGGTGATCAGCATCTTGGGAACACCATAATTCGCCACAATTCTCTCGCGGAATGATTTTCGTAGCGTTTCACCATTCGCTCGTCTCAGTGGCACTAATTCGGACCACTTGGAAAATTTGTCAGTCAGAACCAGCAGCATGGAATTCCCGTGCTTTGACCTTGGAAGTGGGCCCACAAAATCTGCGCACACTACTGACCAGGGCTCTTCGGCGATCTTTAATAGCATTTGACCCGCCGGTAGTTGTTGACTTGGTTTGTACATTTGGCAAATTTGACAGTTTCGTACGTATTCCTTTACATCCCGGAACATTCCGGGCCAATGGTATCGGTTGGATACTCTAGCCGCCGTTTTTCGAATACCCAGGTGACCAGCCGCTGGGGAGTCATGATTCTCCTCTAATACTCGTCTTCTCTGAGATACCGGGACGCATAGTTTCCATGGCGCACATTCTTCGTCGTCATCTCGGGTTGTAATGTGGCGGTATAGCTGGCCATTTATTATCATGTAGTCCGGGAACTTCTCGGGGAACTGGACCACTTCTGCAAACCTCTTCTTCCACCAGGCACACTCTGGTGGATTCTCGTGTATGGCTTGACACCCTTCTAGAGGCTGCCTAGATAAGGCATCCGCAACTACATTTAGCTTACCCCGCCTGTATTGCACGTCGAAACTATATTGCTGCAGTTCAAGCGCCCACCTTGCCACTCTTCTGGACGGACTTTCTATGGAATTTAACCATTTAAGGGATAAATGATCGGTGATTACGGTAAAGTGGTACCCTTCGAGATACGGTCGCAGTTTCCTTATAGCCCACACAATCGCTAAGCACTCCTTTTCTGTGGGTGAATAATTCATCTCGGCCTGGTTTAATCGTCGACTCGCGTAAGCTATCACTCGTTCCTGCCCCTTGCCCCTCGATCTCCTGTGTTAGCACAGCACCCAAGCCGTAATCACATGCATCTGTTTGTAGCGTAAATTTTTGGGTGAAATCCGGGCACGCCAGCACAGGAGCCTCGGTGAGATACCTCTTTAGTAAGTCGAAGGCCTCCTGCTGCTCTTGGTTCCACCGGAAATGCTTACCCTTCTTCAAGAGTGACGTCAACGGATGTACTATCTTCGAGAATTCTGGAACAAATCGCCTGTACCATGACGCAATACCTAGACACCTTCGCAGCTCTCGCACACTCTGAGGTGGTGCCAACTCGCTAATGGACGCTATTTTGTCGGGATCAGTGTGAATACCGCTTTCGTTTACCACGTGGCCTAGGTACTTAATCTCCTTCTGGAAGAACTTACATTTCTCACGATTTATTTTCAGTCTCGCCTCTCTAAGTCTTCGGAACACCTCCTGCAGATTCGCCATATGTTCCTCTAGCGATCCTCCAAGCACCACAATATCATCCAGATATGCGAACGCGTGTGGTTCCATTTCAGGCCCAATCACCCTATCTAGCGTCCTTTGAAAAGTGGCTGGCGCTGAGGTCAGACCAAATGGCATCACCTTCCATTGGAACAATCCTTTACCCGCTACGGTGAACGCCGTGTACTCTTTGCTGTCTTCGGCCATCGGTATCTGCCAGTACCCGTTCTTCAGATCGATGCTGCTGATGAATTTGGCGTTACGTAGTCGATCTAAGATGTGGTTGATTCGTGGCAGCGGGTATGCGTCGGCCACTGTTCGGGCATTTAGCAGACGGTAGTCAATACAGAGTCTATATGTACCGTTTTTCTTAGGAGCCATCACGATTGGCGCACTATAGGGACTCTTGGACGGCTCAATGCACCCATTCTTCAATAGCTCGTCCACCTCTTCATTGATTCGTCGTTGCATCTCGGGGTTTCGTTGCATGTATCTCTGCCTTACCGGTCTGTCGTCCTTCAGCACGATTGAATGCTTCGCCAGTGGGGTGGGACCTTCTATGATTTCGAACTTCGCCAACTCTTCGTTAAGGAACATCTCTATTTTTGCCTCCACGTTATTTGCTGTACCCATGCTTGTTTCCGTCCCACTCGTAGTTACCATGGCGCACCGCTCCTGTTGTTGTTCTATTGGGCCCAACCGCACTACCTGGTTGCCAATTCGTATTTCCGCCCTGACCGCCCGTAGGAAATCAAGGCCCAGCAGCGCGTTGTCGATCATGTTTGGCATTACGCCCATTTCCAGTCTGCTACTTTTCCCTCCTAGGCTTACGTCGACTCTTATCTCCTCTCTTAACTCCACAGGTGTACCATCGGCGAGACTTATGGTGTTATCAGCTCTCAAAACCTCGTTTTCACTTCTCAGTTCATCCGCCAAGTCATCACTTAATCATCCGCCAAGTCATCAACTTCTTGATGCACCTGTATCGATTGTGACCTCCTTTTTTTGGTTGCCAAGGTCAACGGTGGCCAGCAGACGGTGTTCAGTCTGACGAAAGGCGCTTACTGTGGCAAGGGGTGTGGGTTCTGGGCCGCTGCTTCCCCTTGCTGTTGGCGCGGACCGGTGTAGTTTCCCGAACCTCTTCGGCAACAATCTCTTGTTCGAATCCCCCTGCGGCCACACTCCCAACAAAACAAAACGCTTTGGTTTTGGCAAAACCGGAAACCATGCCCACTTTGTCCACATCTTCTACAAGCCGTTCTGGGGTTGATGGCTTGTGGTTCTTCCTGGATTACTTGCCTGGTGCGATCGTCCCTTCGAGTTGAGTTTTGGCGGCCATCTCGGTGGTCTCGGCCTATTTCCGGGTGGTTCGCTCTAATGCATTCATACTCCTCGGCCATGCAGATGAGCTCATCGAGGTTACTGAAATCTTTGCGCCGAATATACATCTGGTAGTCCACGTGAGCGTTGCGGAATATCCGGTCAAGTTGTTTTTCTCTTGTATAATTAGCGTGACGCATCATGTTCTGCATGACGATAACGTAATCTTTAAAGCTTTCGCGGCCTCTCTGTTGTCTTTTCCGGATATCGTCGTCCAAGTCCTCAAAGTATCTCGGCGGTAGAAAAAAATGACAGGAAATCCATCCGGAAAGCTGCCCACGTTTGCCAATGTCGGTTGTTGTTCCGGAACCACATGAGTGCCCTGTCCCTTAGTAACTCGGGCATCGTATGAGGCATCATGTTGCGCTCTAAACCGTACACTTCCGCTAATTCTTCAACGCGCTCAATAAAGCCAATGGGGTCCTTACCACCATCATATTTGAAAGACCACTTGCGCACTGTGTCAATTACGGAGGCGTACGTCATCTCGGGAATTAGCTGTGCCCCTGCTGCTTCACTATTGGCGGCCGTCACTCTCGGTGGTGGTGGAACACCCAACGCATTGCTGCCGCCAGGCGGAATGTCGGCGTTAGATCCCGCTGGTGGAATGGGAGACGGGGCTCTACTGTGCTGTGCCTCCGGCTGCTCCAATCGAGTGATAACGTCTTCTTTGTGGTCACCCTGACTTATAAATCCAGCAAACCTCTTCCGCAATTCCTCTACCGTGCCACTCACCTCCAAGCTGAATTCGGCCATGCAGTGAACCAACTGTTCTCTACGAAGAGAGTAGACCCAATTACAACGCACCATATCTTCTTTGCCCTTGAACTGATTTTCTCGTTTTTTTTTTTCCCGGTTGAATATCTCCTTTATGTAATTCGTTTTAATCGTGAAGTATAGTCCCTGCTCGGGCGCCAAATGTAAGGAACCTCCGGTTAACCCGGGTTTGAAGCTGGGGTAACTCAGCTAGTCCAGCGGTCCTTGCATTAAAATTTATATTTTTGAATAATTAAAAACACTTTCTTTTATTTCTTTTACTCCGTGACGCTTTATTTATTGATTTCTCAATATCACATTTATTTAATGTATTTCAACTTTTGATGTCCTTTGCGGTGGGAACGCTGTCACTCCGCGTTGCTTGGCCGGCTAACCACTGGTGATCTACTCTCCTGACTACCTGAACTCCCTAAACTTTCACGGATGTTAATCCGTGCGCGGATGTTATCCACTTTTATTAGGTGTTACCCAATTTCTACACTCCTAGGATTTTGGTTGTAAACCAAAATATTTGCTACAGCCCTGTGCCAGTGCCCTATAATCTCCTTCCGAGTAGGATGTAATCCTATCGGCGCTTACGGATGTAATCCGGATTATTTCTGGTTGTTAACCAGAGCCCTATTGCTATTCTGGTTGTAAACCAGGAACCTACACTGTTGACTTGGTGTTACCAATCAACCTTAAGGATACACCCTACTCTAAGCACTGCACATAAAATTTATTCACCAAGTTAGTTCTTACCACTGTGTTGCTCCGGCCTGTTACCACGTCTTGTTCGTTCGCGTGCTTAACACAAAAAGATCCCGACTGATTGTGGTGATCGCCTTTTATACTTTCTGCATGCTGCATTCCAGTCGCTTTGCTTCTTTATGCCTTTGAGACTAACAGTGTGTACTCATTGTAACTATTGTGTAAGTTATGCCACCGTGTTAGATATGTGTGTATGTTTTGCTGTATTTGTTCTCTTTGTCTCTTCATGTTTCTTTTCTCCTTGTAGTTTTCCTTCCAGTTGTAGTTTCCTTCTCTTTTTGTAGTTGCTTCTCTTCGTTGCTTTTCAGACTCTTTGTAGTTTCTCTTCTCTTTGTAGTTTTTTTCCCCTTGGTAGTTGCTTCACTGAAATGAAAAGATCTCCCTTAACAGGTGGATGTAATCCGACCTTCCCGCGATGGGTGTTACCCATTCCCAAATAAATTATAAACCTCTAATAAAAAATTCATTTATTCATATTTCTTTTAATTTTGTTTCACTCTATTTACATATGTATTTACAAATACCAAATTATATTATTTAATAATTATATGTGGGCAAAATTTGCTCCAAGATTTTGTACCTCACAATATTAAGTGTTAGAGAAATCCGATGCACTTTATCAACCTACATGATTAAAAAATAAAGCCTTTTACTATTAAAAATAAAAACTTTACAGATATATGTAGATGAATTTGGAAAAAATATAACTATTTTCTTCTACTGAACGGCAGAAAACAGGCTTTGAATTCAGCGAAAGTGATTTTTGTTTTTCAATTAAGTAAACTTTTTTTTTCAATTCAGTGAACGTATTTTTTTTTTCTTTTTTAATTCACTGAACGTAATTTAATTTTTTTTAATTCACTGAACGTAATTTTATTTTTTTTTTAATTCACTGAACGTAATTTTATTTTTTTTAATTCACTGAATGAAATTGAACGAATTCTTTGGTGAATTAATTCAGTAAGGAATTAGTTCACTTTTTTCCGTTCGATTTATAAAATTGAACGTGTTCACCAGTGAATTAATTCATTTGATTTAATAAAGAGAACTATTGCAATGGAATTAATTCTTTGAATTTATTGTTTGATGAACGCGTTCAGTTGAACGAATTCAGTGAATTACTTAAGAACCCAGTGTAGAAACGGTAATGACATATCATTATTTTTTGGATTACCAGTAATTACCTTCTGCATTATTTTAAAACATATAATAATGAGTTACTTATAATGACTTATTTTTATCATTATTTCAAATAGAAAATAATTTTTTAGATTTTTTTGAAAATTTTTTAAAATCTATTTTTAGACTCAATATTTTTTAAACACTGGTAAGGATATATGTAACCACATATTTTTTGATTTTTTGCATGTTGGCGAGTAAGCTTACTTGTGTGCAGCAGGTCAATTATGTTTTTATCTATTAAATATTACATGTCGATATAGCTCAGATGGTAGAGCTGTTGACTGGCAATCTGTAGACCCAGGTTCGATTCCCGCACCAGCAAATTTTATTAAAAAAAAAATACAATAAAAAATATTTTTTTTTATATAATTTTTTTTTTTGAAAATCTATTTTTAGACTCATTATTTTTGTCAGTACTGGTAAGCACATACGTAACGATATATTTTTTGATTTTTCGTATGCTGGTGTGCAACTCATTATTTTTCGCGACATCACCATATAAAGGTAATAAGAAATGTAATAACAAAAGTAACTAGTTACCATTACCAAGTATGTAGTTACATAACCACATATCTGGTAATGATTTTCTACACTGGGAAAAGGAATGCATGGGTTCGATTTCTACAGCCGACAGGTTGTTGAAAAAATTATCATATAGAGACAATCTGACAATAAAATATAAACAATAATACAATTTAATGGAAAATCACTAATGACGCCTGTCCAAAAGAAAAAGGCAGAAACTAGATCTAGTCTGATTTGCAGATTAATAATGTGTTTATAACTTTGAAAAAATGTTTATTCTTCTTCTTAACGTCAAAAATACATAATTAGGAATTCATTCAATTCTAGAGAAAATTGAATTCAATTGGTAGTGAATTCATTCAAAAAAGAATTAATTCTCCAAAGCTCTGTGTACAACACAAATAGTGTGTATCGTATATATTATTATTTTGTAACATGATCTTTTAATTTCAATTACCCAAAATATTCTTGTTGGTAATAACGCATGCTACACATGCTACACCTCCCTTTTACGGAAGAATGTTCATATAACAAAGTTGTATGAACATTCTTTTACAACAAAGCCATATAAATTTAATTTGATGCTTATGCTTACTTATGATAAGTGATTTATTGAATTTTTTTTAATGTAAATAAAAGATTTTCATTGAATTTTATGTTATATTATTGTTTATAAATCTTAAGTCTATCTTTATAGACTATTTGTTCTTTTTCCGTTTTCTTATCAAAAATAGTTACATTATTTCTTAAATCTAGTGTTTTAATTTTATAAGGTCCTAATCTAATCTATGCCCTGTATCATTTTTAAGCAAAACTAAATCTCATATTCTAAAATTATAATCTAATATACCCTTATCGTAATTTAATTTCTGCCTTAATTTAGATCGATCCGACATCTCGCGAGCTCTCTTATGTGCAACTTCTAATCTAAAATTTACTTCCTTAGCATAATAATCTATGTTATAAAGTGGACTAATTCTATCTACCTCATTAAATTGTTGAAACTCATTCGGAAGCCTACCAAAAACTAACTCATATGGACAGTAGTCGTGAACTTACGACGGTGTGGTGTACGTAAAGTACTTAAGCCATTCATCCCAATCGTCTTGTCAACAGAATGTAAGATCTTATATATTCATTAAAAGTTCTATGACTTCTCTCTATTGTGCCCATTATTTGATGGTGATGAGCAGTGGAGGTGAGTTTCTTCACTTCAATTCCGTTAATAAAGAATTTTTGTACTCTGTACCCATATCCGAAATGAACGTCTTCATTGGAACGTATCAAATGGGTTTGCAGGTGTTGGCGTTAATATCATTGAACTTTTCAAGTTCTTTGTAGTCTTGGCTCTTTGACACTTTTGGCATGATTTAACATATTTTGTTACGTCTTTCGTGATATTTTTCCAATAGTAATATCTTTTAATTTTGTTTAATGTTCTTGAAACACCGCAGTGACGTCCTTCTACAGGGTCTTCGTGGTATCGTTTTATTACATCTGGAATAGCTTTAGTATTATTATCAATTCGGGTCACCTCATTTAGTAGCGCTACTTTTATATGATTCAAATGTTTATTGCCCATTTGTTTGAATTCATTAATGGAGAAAAATTCGAAAATTTTCTCACTAGGTTAGGGTGACCATTTTTTTTCTGGCTTCAAATCAGTACAAATTTTAAAAAATATCATCCAAAAGAAAATGATTTTGGAGCCAACCTAATTTGTTGTCAATAGAATGTTTTGGTTGAGGCAACAAACTTTTTCGGTTATCCATCATACCATCCAAAAAAGCCTTACACAATTTTCCCTATACAGAACCCAAGAGAAAAATATTTTCGCATGAAAAATCCAGTGTTTTTAAGTACAGCAAACGGACCCATTATTTAGATCTGTTACCATTCCTTTTCTATTTTTTTTTTTTTTGTTTGTAACAGATTTATGAAATATAGTATTGTATATATATAGTATAGTGTAATAATTGAAACCAGAGTACGAAAATAAACTCTACCGAACCGTACTTTTAGGGTTGCGTACCGAACATCGCGAACACAGTACACAAGCATATTGGTTGCGTAGAAAACACATGCGCTAAATTACATGCACTAATAATCCCAATTTTAACGTCGACTTGAAAGTCCTTTTAAGCAAATTTTTTCTTTTAAAATAGAATTCATTAAGCTCGATTCACAATGCTGGAGTTCTCCACGCTACATTGTGAATCGAGCTTAATGAAATCTTAAAAAAATTTAGTATTGCTAGTTAGTATGCTAGCTGACTATAATTTTTAGAAATCGCGAACACAAAGATTTTAGTAGATTTTTTTCATAGAACATAAATGGAATAACATTCTATACACCTGCAAATAAGAGTTTCCAATATACATAATGGCTTAGTGCTTAAAATTAATAATGTAACTTTTCACCCTACATGCTCTAAGATTCAACATCTCGCGCAATTACAGTGTTGACATATTTGAAGCCCTTCATCTTTCACCACCTTTCACTTCTTCTCTATCCCCTTTCCAAAGGAAGCAACACGTTAATTAATAGGAAGAATTTCCTGAGTATTGCTTCACTTTAAAAAAAAAAATATGTAATTGTAATGAAATAATTTTTTAATTTCCATTACATTCAAGTAATTGTAACGAAATTAATTTTAATGTTCATTGCAAAATTAGACATGTATTTTCATTACCGTTACTTTCATACAAGTTGCACTGAAAATGCACTTCTAGTGCTGCAGTGCTGCTAAACCCATATCTTTTTTTTGCTGGGATATAAAATAACTTATTTCAAAATAAAAGGAAAATAAAAAAATAGAATACCGGATCACATATTTTTTCTAATCGCGGTTAGCGTTTCGCGTTAAATTTAACGTGTATTTTTTAAACTATAGAAGTATTGGAATTAAATCCATTAGGTGTGCACTCAGAAAAGTTCTGCAGTTACTACATGACAGTTATTTGTGTAGTAATGCGGTTGTAGTTATTTTAACTACAATTGTAGTTAATTTACTTAGAGCAAAATATTTCAATGTTTTTGACAGTTATTTTTTCAAACTAACTACAAAAACTACCACATTGTAGTAACATTTATTTTATGCAGTTATTTTGAATTTTTTTTACAAATACTTATATTTTCAAGTGTGTGTGCACACACACGAAGCAATCAGGAGCATGTGTATGACGCGCTTATTTAGAAATTTCTAGTGAAAGAATATGAGTAGAACATGTTTTCTCTTGTCTTAGTCATAAAACAACGCCAAAGAGTGAGGACGCGTAATACGGAAAAGTTTATATATTTTTTATTAAGTTATTAAAATAATAAGGTAAGTTTTATAATATAAAATATAAATTTATTTACGGGATTGTTAAAAATTATTGTATTTATTTTCTTTCAGTTCTTTTATATTCTCATCTCTTTCTACCTGGAGAAAAAAAGGAAGCCAAACAACGCCAGATTTCATCCCTCACAGACGGACATCTACAACAATATCTTACTAGTGAAAAAAAAAGTGACATTAGTGTAAATTTTGATTTCTCAATTTTAAATAGAATAAAATTAAGTTAGGAGTGTTTACATAAATTTGTTTTTTATTAAATTAATAATTTTTAAAATAATTTTTATTTATGTTTTTTAAATACAGTTGTTTGTACAGTTTTACAATAATTGCATGTATGTTGTTTCAATTGCATTTGTAGTTGTTTTTACTACATTTGTCAGTTGATTTTTAACAGTTAAAAATAACTTCATATTGCAGTTAATTTAATTGCAAATGTAGTCTACACCTTTTTAAGTGCAAATGCAGTTATTTTAACCAGGGTTCGTATTTGCACGCACATGTGCGCACATTTTCGCACATCTTGCACTTGCACATGTGCATGTGCAAATTTGTGTTTATACTTCGCACATGCACATGTGCATGTGCGCATTTGACTTTATACTTTGCACTTGCATATGTGCATGTGCGAATGCTATCCGCACATGCACATCTCCATGTGCGATGTGTGAATACAAATTCGCACATGCACATGTGCAAGTGCAGACTGGTACTTGCACATTACACATCAACATGTGTATGTGCAAAATGTGCACACATGTGCGCGCACATGGATGCAAAAAATCGCTGAAATTGATAAGTTTCAATATCAGAAAAAAACGCCGAAACAAGAAAAAAAATGCAAACAATTTTAAAAATCGTCAAAATTGAAAAAAAACACCAAAAATCGCCAAAAATTTGAAAAATTGCCAAAAATGAAAAATTTTGAAAAAATCGTCAATATTTGGAAAAATTTCCCCCAAATTAAAAAAAAATCGTCAAAAATTTCAAAAAGTCGTCAAAAATTGGAAAAAATCGAAAAATTTTTCAATTTTTAAAATTTTTCGATTTTTAAAATTTTTCGATTTTTTCCAATTTTTGAATTTGGGGGAAATTTTTCCAAATATTGACGATTTTTTCAAAATTTTTCATTTTTGGCAATTTTTCAAATTTTTGGCGATTTTTGGTGTTTTTTTTTCAATTTTGACGATTTTTAAAATTGTTTGCATTTTTTTTCTTGTTTCGGCGTTTTTTTCTGATATTGAAACTTATCAATTTCAGCGATTTTTTGCATCCATGTGCGCGCACATCAAAATTCGCACATGCACATTTTGATGTGCATGTGCGAATAGTATTTGCATGTGCGAAGTGCAAAATAATTTCGCACATGCACATATGCAAGTGCAAAGTATAAAGTCAAATGCGCACATGCACATGTGCATGTGCGAAGTATAAACACAAATTTGCACATGCACATGTGCAAGTGCAAGATGTGCGAAAATGTGCGCACATGTGCGTGCAAATACGAACCCTGGTTAAAATAACTGCATTTGCACTTAAAAAGGTGTAGACTACATTTGCAATTAAATTAACTGCAATATGAAGTTATTTTTAACTGTTAAAAATCAACTGACAAATGTAGTAAAAACAACTACAAATGCAATTGAAACAACATACATGCAATTATTGTAAAACTGTACAAACAACTGTATTTAAAAAACATAAATAAAAATTATTTTAAAAATTATTAATTTAATAAAAAACAAATTTATGTAAACACTCCTAACTTAATTTTATTCTATTTAAAATTGAGAAATCAAAATTTACACTAATGTCACTTTTTTTTTCACTAGTAAGATATTGTTGTAGATGTCCGTCTGTGAGGGATGAAATCTGGCGTTGTTTGGCTTCCTTTTTTTCTCCAGGTAGAAAGAGATGAGAATATAAAAGAACTGAAAGAAAATAAATACAATAATTTTTAACAATCCCGTAAATAAATTTATATTTTATATTATAAAACTTACCTTATTATTTTAATAACTTAATAAAAAATATATAAACTTTTCCGTATTACGCGTCCTCACTCTTTGGCGTTGTTTTATGACTAAGACAAGAGAAAACATGTTCTACTCATATACTTTCACTAGAATTTTCTAAATAAGCGCGTCATACACATGCTCCTGATTGCTTCGTGTGTGTGCACACACACTTGAAAATATAAGTATTTCTAAAAAAAATTCAAAATAACTGCATAAAATAAATGTTACTACAATGTGGTAGTTTTTGTAGTTAGTTTGAAAAAATAACTGTCAAAAACATTGAAATATTTTGCTCTAAGTAAATTAACTACAATTGTAGTTAAAATAACTACAACCGCATTACTACACAAATAACTGTCATGTAGTAACTGCAGAACTTTTCTGAGTGCACACCTAATGGATTTAATTCCAATACTTCTATAGTTTAAAAAATACACGTTAAATTTAACGCGAAACGCTAACCGCGATTAGAAAAAATATGTGATCCGGTATTCTATATTTTTATTTTCCTTTTATTTTGAAATAAGTTATTTTATATCCCAGCAAAAAAAAGATATGGGTTTAGCAGCACTGCAGCACTAGAAGTGCATTTTCAGTGCAACTTGTATGAAAGTAACGGTAATGAAAATCCATGTCTAATTTTGCAATGAACATTAAAATTAATTTCGTTACAATTACTTGAATGTAATGGAAATTAAAAAATTATTTCATTACAATTACATATTTTTTTTTTTAAAGTGAAGCAATACTCAGGAAATTCTTCCTATTAATTAACGTGTTGCTTCCTTTGGAAAGGGGATAGAGAAGAAGTGAAAGGTGGTGAAAGATGAAGGGCTTCAAATATGTCAACACTGTAATTGCGCGAGATGTTGAATCTTAGAGCATGTAGGGTGAAAAGTTACATTATTAATTTTAAGCACTAAGCCATTATGTATATTGGAAACTCTTATTTGCAGGTGTATAGAATGTTATTCCATTTATGTTCTATGAAAAAAATCTACTAAAATCTTTGTGTTCGCGATTTCTAAAAATTATAGTCAGCTAGCATACTAACTAGCAATACTAAATTTTTTTAAGATTTCATTAAGCTCGATTCACAATGTAGCGTGGAGAACTCCAGCATTGTGAATCGAGCTTAATGAATTCTATTTTAAAAGAAAAAATTTGCTTAAAAGGACTTTCAAGTCGACGTTAAAATTGGGATTATTAGTGCATGTAATTTAGCGCATGTGTTTTCTACGCAACCAATATGCTTGTGTACTGTGTTCGCGATGTGCGGTACGCAACCCTAAAAGTACGGTTCGGTAGAGTTTATTTTCGTACTCTGGTTTCAATTATTACACTACACTATATATATACAATACTATATTTCATAAATCTGTTACAAACAAAAAAAAATAGAAAAGGAATGGTAACAGATCTAAATAATGGGTCCGTTTGCTGTACTTAAAAACACTGGATTTTTCATGCGAAAATATTTTTCTCTTGGGTTCTGTATAGGGAAAATTGTGTAAGGCTTTTTTGGATGGTATGATGGATAACCGAAAAAGTTTGTTGCCTCAACCAAAACATTCTATTGACAACAAATTAGGTTGGCTCCAAAATCATTTTTTTTTGGATGATATTTTTTAAAATTTGTACTGATTTGAAGCCAGAAAAAAAATGGTCACCCTAACCTAGTGAGAAAATTTTCGAATTTTTCTCCATTAATGAATTCACACAAATGGGCAATAAACATTTGAATCATATAAAAGTAGCGCTACTAAATGAGGTGACCCGAATTGATAATAATACTAAAGCTATTCCAGATGTAATGAAACGATACCACGAAGACCCTGTAGAAGGACGTCACTGCGGTGTTTCAAGAACATTAAACAAAATTAAAAGATATTACTATTGGAAAAATATCACGAAAGACGTAACAAAATATGTTAAATCATGCCAAAAGTGTCAAAGAGCCAAGACTACAAAGAACTTGAAAAGTTCAATGATATTAACGCCAACACCTGCAAACCCATTTGATACGTTCCAATGAAGACGTTCATTTCGGATATGGGTACAGAGTACAAAAATTCTTTATTAACGGAATTGAAGTGAAGAAACTCACCTCCACTGCTCATCACCATCAAATAATGGGCACAATAGAGAGAAGTCATAGAACTTTTAATGAATATATAAGATCTTACATTCTGTTGACAAGACGATTGGGATGAATGGCTTAAGTACTTTACGTACACCACACCGTCGTAAGTTCACGACTACTGTCCATATGAGTTAGTTTTTGGTAGGCTTCCGAATGAGTTTCAACAATTTAATGAGGTAGATAGAATTAGTCCACTTTATAACATAGATTATTATGCTAAGGAAGTAAATTTTAGATTAGAAGTTGCACATAAGAGAGCTCGCGAGCAGAGAAACAAGCCAGCCGCCGTAAGCCGTTTAAGCCGCCGCCGCCGGTCATTTTTGCTTCAGCCGCCGCCGCCGATTTATTTCGGCTCATTTCGGCTGGAAGTATCAATTTTCCAAAATAAAAAAATTAAAAGCAAATGCCATTTTTAAAACAAATTTTCTACTTCATCATTTCCTGAACCATCAAGAGTATTTTTTTTTTTAGTTCAAAAGAAATAAAAGAACCAATTTTATAGTCAGAGCTAAGAAGAATTTTTGTCATAAATGTTTCTTAAGTTGGAAGTTTTGCTTGAAAACTTCTGACAGATTTCGCTGAAATTTGGATATTCTTCAATAGAGGAGAGAATCCAAATGAACACGTCTTTAGCACCCATAGTTTTGGATACAAATTACACAGTGTTACAAAATAAAATAAAAAATATACATATATACTTTTCAAATGGCCAAGTGTAGATTGTAGGCAGAGCTTCGAAAGAATTAATTCAATTTGAGCTTAATTCGCACAAAACCGAATTCAGCTTTAGAAATTGAATATATATCATTCCATCAAACCATTCCTTTATAATTAATTCATAGATTTCATTCCCAAAGTTTAATATTAAATAGAATGCATTCTCATGTTTAATACATTCCTTATAGAATTACAATCAATTTAAATAATTAATTTTTTCATTAATTCTAATCTTTTACAAAATGGCTTATTAAAATTGTCATTTTATTCAATCAGTAAAATATCTAAGGTATGAATATACTAATGATTCTGACAACACTTTAGTTTATAATTACAAATTAAATAAAAATGTGGCTTATTTTAGGGATTTAATATTGATATCATATACAAAACCCATAAAAATAATTAAAAACTCAACATTTGTTTTAATCTTTTACAAACCGAATGAAACGTGAGAGATCATTATAAAAAGAATGAATTCATGAAAGAATTCATTCATTATGCATGAAAATTAAAAGAATGAAGCTAGTGAATGAATTCATAAGGAATAGTATAAACGAATGATACATTAGTAAATTTTAGTTAAAATTCCAAAAGTGAATTAAAGAATTAATTCATTCGAATTTATGGTCGTAGGTTTGGTTTAGTAGATCACATTACATTTTTCAGAAATTTTAGTACATCTGAAATTATTATCAAAACACACATTTTTAAGACATTGCGGACGAAAAAAATGTTAAGTTATTTCTCGGTCGACTTATAAAATTGGGGAGATATTTACAATAATCGACGCTGTTCTGAGTTCCGAATCCACAAAAAAATTCTAAAGTGAAACATTCCGAATTTTTTTGCTGTTCCGTAATCCACATAATCGACGCTGTTCTGAGTTCCGAATCCACAAAAAAATTCTAAAGTGAAACATTCCGAATTTTTTTGCTGTTCCGTAATCCACATCGGAGTTATTTTTTTCGTTTTATTTTGTGTAGAAAAAGCTTGATGATAGTGAAACGAATATATATTTTTTAACGCCAATTATTATATAATAATTTATTTTAAAATTAGTCTATGAATATTAAAATTTGGTAGAAACAACAAATTTTCGAAATTTTTAATTCCGTGTGATTTTACAAATCAACTCTAATTAAAAAGTTTCGGAACTAAGAACAGGGGTGAATATCTCAATTTTTTAACTTTTCTTCTAAGTTTTTCAACTTTGACATCTTTTCGAGCATAATTTTTTTCGAATCATATTTTTTTCTAGTTTATTCTAAAAACACATTTAATTTTGAGTGAAAATAGAGTTTGTTTATTTCAAAGCTCCGAATCCACATAAAAAATTCTAAAGTGAAACATTCTGATTTTTTTGCTGTTCTGTGATCCACATCCGAAATATTTTCTTCGTTTTATTTCGTGTTGGAAAAGCTTGGTGAAAGTAAAACGAATATTTTGTTGCAAAAATGAATATGTTAAAATTTATTTTAAAATTTGTCAGTATGCTAAAATTTGTTCGAAACAGTCAATTTCCGACATTTTTAAATTTTGTGTGATTTTACAAAACCACTCTAATTAAAAAGTTTCGGAATTCAGAACAGGGGTGATAGTGTCATTGTGGGTGAAATTCAGAAATTTTTCAACCGATTTTGAATCTTGTAACGTTTTTGGAAAGACAAAAAATTTAGCTTTCCAAATATATATAGAATTATTTATTTGTAACTGAAATATGTTGACAGTTTTTTTTTAAATATTAAAATTAATTCTTTTTTTTTTAATTTGTATACTTTGACGGCTTTTTTACAGTATTAAACAATTCTTTACTATTGTAATTTATTCTGAAAGTGGGTTTAGTTCTTAGTAAAATCAGATTCTTTTGTTTGAATTAATTGAAAATAGAAAAAGTTATCGTAATTTTTCTAAACATTTAATTTCAGCTATTATAAGACAACTCGATGTTCTTGTTTGCACACTCATTATAAATACAAAGATTCCATGTTTATAAAAAAATGTATAACTTTGACAATTTTGAGGCGATTAAAGTAGAACTTCATTTTCCTCTGAATTAAGAATAAATTAGTTAAAAATTAGTTTTTTTAAACAAAATATTATATTATATTATATTATATTGCAATTAAAATTAAGAGAATCAGTTTTATTTGAAAATATTTCCACACAATTTTGTTGAATATATAAACATATGTATATATTTGGAAAGCCCAACTATCTATCCTTGTAGCTCCGTTCAAAAACTAAAAATCCTAAATTTGTAATTTTTATCGATGAATTTAACTTAAAATTATTTTTTATTTGATAATTCCAAATTTTTTGTACAATTTTTTACTGCTATATTTTGGAAAAAACCTTAAACATCTTTAAATTACGTGTATAATGTTCTATCAAGGCGATTAAGCCGCCGCCGCCGCCGATTATTTGGTTGCGCCGCCGCCGCCGATTTATATCCGGCTCAACCTTAATCGCCGCCGCCGCCGCCGATTATTTTGATCGGCTTGTTTCCCTGCTCGCGAGATGTCGGATCGATCTAAATTAAGGCAGAAATTAAATTACGATAAGGGTATATTAGATTATAATTTTAGAATATGAGATTTAGTTTTGCTTAAAAATGATACAGGGCATAGATTAGATTAGGACCTTATAAAATTAAAACACTAGCTTTAAGAAATAATGTAACTATTTTTGATAAGAAAACGGAAAAAGAACAAATAGTCTATAAAGATAGACTTAAGATTTATAAACAATAATATAACATAAAATTCAATGAAAATCTTTTATTTACATTAAAAAAAATTCAATAAATCACTTATCATAAGTAAGCATAAGCATCAAATTAAATTTATATGGCTTTGTTGTAAAAGAATGTTCATACAACTTTGTTATATGAACATTCTTCCGTAAAAGGGAGGTGTAGCATGTGTAGCATGCGTTATTACCAACAAGAATATTTTGGGTAATTGAAATTAAAAGATCATGTTACAAAATAATAATATATACGATACACACTATTTGTGTTGTACACAGAGCTTTGGAGAATTAATTCTTTTTTGAATGAATTCACTACCAATTGAATTCAATTTTCTCTAGAATTGAATGAATTCCTAATTATGTATTTTTGACGTTAAGAAGAAGAATAAACATTTTTTCAAAGTTATAAACACATTATTAATCTGCAAATCAGACTAGATCTAGTTTCTGCCTTTTTCTTTTGGACAGGCGTCATTAGTGATTTTCCATTAAATTGTATTATTGTTTATATTTTATTGTCAGATTGTCTCTATATGATAATTTTTTCAACAACCTGTCGGCTGTAGAAATCGAACCCATGCATTCCTTTTCCCAGTGTAGAAAATCATTACCAGATATGTGGTTATGTAACTACATACTTGGTAATGGTAACTAGTTACTTTTGTTATTACATTTCTTATTACCTTTATATGGTGATGTCGCGAAAAATAATGAGTTGCACACCAGCATACGAAAAATCAAAAAATATATCGTTACGTATGTGCTTACCAGTACTGACAAAAATAATGAGTCTAAAAATAGATTTTCAAAAAAAAAAATTATATAAAAAAAAATATTTTTTATTGTATTTTTTTTTAATAAAATTTGCTGGTGCGGGAATCGAACCTGGGTCTACAGATTGCCAGTCAACAGCTCTACTATCTGAGCTATATCGACATGTAATATTTAATAGATAAAAACATAATTGACCTGCTGCACACAAGTAAGCTTACTCGCCAACATGCAAAAAATCAAAAAATATGTGGTTACATATATCCTTACCAGTGTTTAAAAAATATTGAGTCTAAAAATAGATTTTAAAAAATTTTCAAAAAAATCTAAAAAATTATTTTCTATTTGAAATAATGATAAAAATAAGTCATTATAAGTAACTCATTATTATATGTTTTAAAATAATGCAGAAGGTAATTACTGGTAATCCAAAAAATAATGATATGTCATTACCGTTTCTACACTGGGTTCTTAAGTAATTCACTGAATTCGTTCAACTGAACGCGTTCATCAAACAATAAATTCAAAGAATTAATTCCATTCCAATAGTTCTCTTTATTAAATCAAATGAATTAATTCACTGGTGAACACGTTCAATTTTATAAATCGAACGGAAAAAAGTGAACTAATTCCTTACTGAATTAATTCACCAAAGAATTCGTTCAATTTCATTCAGTGAATTAAAAAAAATAAAATTACGTTCAGTGAATTAAAAAAAAAATAAAATTACGTTCAGTGAATTAAAAAAAATTAAAATACGTTCAGTGAATTAAAAAAGAAAAAAAAAATACGTTCACTGAATTGAAAAAAAAAGTTTACTTAATTGAAAAACAAAAATCACTTTCGCTGAATTCAAAGCCTGTTTTCTGCCGTTCAGTAGAAGAAAATAGTTATATTTTTTCCAAATTCATCTACATATATCTGTAAAGTTTTTATTTTTAATAGTAAAAGGCTTTATTTTTTAATCATGTAGGTTGATAAAGTGCATCGGATTTCTCTAACACTTAATATATATGAAATTTGTTTATTTTTACTAGCAAACGCTGTAAAATTGCTTACTTGCAAATTTTATTTGTAAATAAATGTTTTCTTCTACTGAACGGCTGAAAACAGGCTTTGAGTTCAATGAACGTAGTTTTTGTTTTTTTAATTCAGTGACCGTATTGTTTTTTTTAATTCACTGAACGTATTTTATTTTTTTTAATTCACTGAACGTAATTTTTTTTTTAATTCACTGAACGTAATTTTATTTTTTTTTAATTCACTGAACGAAAATGAAATTGAACGAATTCATTGGTGAATTAATTCAGTAAGGAATTAATTCACTTTTTTTCAGTTCGATTTATAAAATTGAACGCGTTCACCAGTGAATTAATTCATTTGTTTTAATAAAAATAATTATAGCAATTGAATTAATTCGTAACAAAATAAATCGAACGAAAACAAATATGAATTAATTCCATTCAATATGTGGTGCTTTGTGAATTATCGAATTAATTAATTCATCGAATTTTTAAATCAGAATTGAAAAATTGAACTAAGGAATTAATTCTTCAAAGCTCTGGTTGTACAATGGCGTTGTAGTTACAGTGAGTTAGAGATTAATCAGAACTGAGTCGACAACGACATGTGCTTTTTCATATATTTTGTATGGGAAGCAAAATCTCGCCATGTCGTCCGGCGATTTGTCGTCGTAATAGAATCTATTCTATTTTCGTGACGACACACTAGGTTAGGTTAGGTTGAATGGGAGCCCGCCAGAACGGCGAGTTCACTCGGAGGTCATAGGGCCCATTGTGATTCCCCCAGTTTTCCCCACATGGAAAGAAATACCACGACCCGAGAAATCTAGAACCATCCCGATCCCCTTAAAAAGTTCGCAAGACCAGACAGAGAAACATCGCGTAGACTGTCCAGGTCGTCGAAGAACCTGCACACCAGATATCTGAGTCGCCGTTCCTTCAGTCACGGACATTCACAAAGCAGATGATGCACTGTCTCCTCCTCCTCCTCGTCCCCACAGCCCCTGCAGTAGTCCGCCTGGGCGTAACCCCAACGCGCAGCCATTCGGCCTATCGCGCAGTGTCCCGTTAGAACCCCTACAAGCATCCCGACCGTCCGCTTGCCAAATCCAAGAAGAATCTTTGTCCTCCCCGGATCTGGCAGTGGCCATAGGGTCCGAGATATCCTGCAATTGGTCAAGGTTGTCCACCTTGCCCTCGTCTCCCTATCCGATATATCCCCTATCACACCGAATAGCTCCACCAGAGGAACCAGGACCTCCGACACACTAACACACACTCAAAATATTTGTCAAAATGTTGCCATATTTTTACCAATTAAGGGAACAGAGTTACAGAAATTCGTATTAAAGTTGCAAAAATTCGTACTTTGTTTACAAAAAATTTATTTCTTTGACAGAAGAAATATAATTGAAAATAAAAATACATAATTTACCGCAAAAAAGCAAAATTGAATACAAAAAAATGGAAAACAATAAGAATTAATGCAAAAGCAATTGAATTGGTGAAGAATTGTAGCGAAACAAATACAAACATATTCTTGTTTTGCTTTAATTTTTTTCTAAAAGTCAACAAATGTCGACGGTCGATTGTCGATTAATTTAAATTAAACGCGACGACTTTTGCTGTCGTCGGTAGACAATCGACACAGTTGTGATTAACCTCTTAAGCTGAGAATACTCAGTCAAACTCTTATAACCACCACTGTAACAGTCACCACTTTTGTATTGTACATTTATCGTTGTTTCATACTTTATGAATCTTACTGAAAGTTCTCAGTCCATTTGCTACATATCCCACTGTCTATAGAATGGCTTAGTAAGCAATAATGTGCTATAAATTAAGTTCGATTTCACCCAATAAAGATATTGCTTTGCCTAACGTCTTAGGGAGTGTACCATCCGCTCCATGCAAAGTCTATAAAAAGTTAAATTAAATCCTTTTTATTTACAGTTCATTAAAATTCGTGGATTTTATCAAGTTTTGTATAAATTGTGTACTTCATTGTGTTAATGATGTTGTGCTAGAAGTTGACAACACTCATTTCAAAGAAGAATAATGAAAAAGGAAATTTTACATCATCACATTTTTTCCCTCACAGCATCTTTTGTGTGCGCAAACTTTTAACCCGGTTTTTATTTGCTCGCCCGAGTTTGCTAAAAACATAAGAGAGTCATAGGAAGGATCGTCTCTCTCTATATGTATGTATACTCTTTGGCAGCGTCGAAATCAGCAACGTCTTAAATGTTGTTAAGTATAAGTATGATGAGTACATTAAACTTAATAGGAAGTATGAGGTTCGACAACATTTCAATACGTATAAATGCGTATAAGTACAATAAATCATGAATCATGACTCAACTCTACTCACTTTTTTACTACTCATTGCTGATCTCTGGTCAGCAGTCCCCTTTTTTTGACGAAACCCCATAAACTGCACTTTTGCCTAAGATTTTTGTTATACATATTTTTTAGAACGAAAAAAAACGTTAACTAAATAAGTTCTGTTACATAATTAATTTTTAATTTTTTTATATTTTTAGAGAACTCTGCAACAACAATCTCGCAGACAATACAGCAACAGTAATGGCTTACCACCAAATGTACGAGAGGCTGGCTTCGGCAAGGTGATTGTATTTCTAACACCATTGGCAGCTGTAGGCGGTGCAATAACATATGCGAAGTAACAAATTGTGAAAAATAGTTTTAAACAGGATTTTAAGGATAATTTAATTTCAGATACGACCAAGATTTTCGAAAAATGCTCGAACAAAAAGTACCCGGAGCTGAGTCCCTAATTAAAGTAGCTTTACAAGAAGAAAAACCCTTCCAAGGTATTAGTCAACAAATTGATAGTGTTAAGAAACAATTCGATGGTGTGGCCAAAACTATTGAAGGTGCCACATCAACTGTAACTGGTTTATTTGGTAGCTCCGATAAGGATACCGCCAAAAGTTAGTTTTGAATATGAATTTCCACTTTAGAAACAGCTAATTTTATGTTTTTGTTACTTTAGAAACAGATGAAGTTAAAACTAAAGCTCCAGTGCAAAAAAGTGTTAGTATTTTTTAATTGTTGACATAGTTATCTACAGTAAATGATAATTTTTTTTATTTAAGGTCCCAACTACAACTGCCGCTAAAGCAACCGAAGTCAAACCTGCTGCCAAATCTAGTGAACCAGTGAAACCTGTTCCCAAACCCATTGAACCTTTACCTTCAAATGTTGTAGAATTAGAACATGCCGTTGAAGTAGCTGCAGCTTTAGCTGTAAAAGAATATAATAAAGCCATAGAAATTCTTAAAAAGTATGTTATTGTGAGTTTTGTTGTTTGTTCGGCTTAAGGTCAATTATTTCAAATTAAAAATCAATAATTAAAACAATTAATTGTTATTATTTTTTTTATTTATTTTAATTTCCTATATTTCGACCAACTTCGTTGGTCATCATCCAGGAATTTTTAAAATTTTTAAAATAAATTAATATTTCCCTCCGCACTAATTCCAACCCCTTTGTTAAAGCTGTAGTTTTTGTATGTTATTCTTTATTATTTATTTTTAATGTCTGACACATTTTATTTTAATGCCATTTTATTGTTTTCCAGTTTTAATAATGATGTACGCCGCATTGTCGATGTTGCTGTGGAGAATGTAGATACCTCACTATGGACATCTTTAAGAAATAAAACTAATGCCCGGGACACTTCAGTTGCCACCGCAGAAGCGTCGGCTCGTGAAGCTTTAGCCAGAATTGGTTAGTTAATAAAATAGTCTTATGTTTCGACACACATTTAGTTATTTTTATTTTCTTAATAGAAAAATGTGAAATTGCTTTAGCTAAAGCTACCAAACCAGAAAACCATGATCAAATTCTTGGTATACGTAGAAAAATTAAAACTTTAGTAGATCACATTAACAACGTTAAAGATGAGCTTTATAAAAATAAAGACCTCGCCAGTATATCTGAAAAATATTGGAGAAATGTAAGTAGAAATTCGTTTTATCAAAATAAATCTATTAGTATTGAAAATATTCGTAGTTTTAAGAAAAAACATCAAAGTTCACAATTTTGAAAAATAATATATATGAGTTTTCTTCTATCCCTCGCTTTCGGGCTTCTTTGGGTAACCGCGGTAAAGTACGGGAACATACATAATATAACAAGGCTATGAACTGAAAAGCTTCAACAGAGTTCGCCAATTCTATATCAGACGGCGCGCAACAACTGTCCTAAGATTCAACAATCACGCAATTACAATGCTGCCATATCTGAAGCCCTTTATCAGCACCTTTCATTTCTTCTCTATCTCCTTTCCAAAGAAAGAGAATACTACGCAAAAGAAGTTTGCTTAATGACTGGTACAATACAGAGAACTGCAACTGTTGATTGCAAAACCATCATAAGCAATTAACACCTGAATAAACATTCGTTTTTGTTCAAGCGCCGAATATACTCAAATACACATATTCATTGCTGATTTTAAATCAATCAAATCAAGTGATTTTTTTTGCATCGTTGATTTAATCATTTGTTGCTTTCATACCATTCATTTCATTCATATTCGTTCGTGAGTTGTTTTGAGCGATTAAATGTGAATAAAACATGTTCGACAGACGACTCAAACTGATCCGAACTACGCGTTCAGCTGCATGATAGTGATATTATTCAAAATTCAATATTGTTGAGCGATTAAATGTGAATAACAATTTTAGTGTATGATTAAATCAAGAAAAAAGTTGATTTTGCAGTTCTCTGGTACAATAGGCTCTACTATAAAACTGTTTATGTAAGTTTTGTAAAAAGTTTCAAGCTTTAACTTTTTCTAGCTTGCAAATTTGGCTAATTATACCCAACACCACTACTTGGACAGGGTATAATAAGTTTGTGCTGATGTTTATAACACCAAAAAATATTGGACCTAGACCCTTTGTTTCGATTTATCGATGTCCGTCCGTCTGTCCATGCATTCTTGTGCGCACTCTACAGTTCGCAAATATTAAATATTATATTTTGATGAAATTTGGTACACCGACCTATTTCGGCCCAAGGACGAACCTATTGATTTTGGTTAAAATCGGTCCATCTTTAGACCAAGTGCCCATGCAAGGTTCCTCCAAAATTGGCTTGTTTACACGCTGCAGGTCGCAAATACGAAGATATTTATTTCAATGAAATTTGGTTCGCTGACACACAAGATCGCAATTTCTATGTTTAAAAATAAGTACATCTAGATCATAAATTATAATGTTTTTTCTACTGCTTCGGCATCTCTTTTTTTTGCTGGGTATGTACTAAAATTCACATTTTATTACGTGAATTGTAATAATATTTCCAGCGATATATAGGGTGATTCAATAAGACCGCAGATTTTCTTTTATAAATAAAACACATCAAAATTGATCAATACTATATTTTTTTAATTTCATCATGTTTATTAGTCTATGGCATTTACGTGTGAAACACAATATCCGTTAACTGTCGACCGCGACTTCTCTGGCAACACAAGATGCGCGTATAATATAATATGTATAACATTTTCATAAAATGTTTGGATAACTTTTACGCGTTGTTTAACTGAATATCGCTCCATGACTTAATTTGCCAAAGACTGCATTACCAATTGTCGCAAAAAAAAATTAAAAAACCTTCACAAATCACAAACACTTCCCTCCAAAGATCTGCACTACTATTGAATCACTCTATATAATACCTTGATCAAGTGTGTATTTGTTGGGAAAAATGCTTTAAATTAAACAAACGAATATTATTGGACAACTGTGTGTATATTGTAAGTAATTTTTAATATGTATTAGTTGCCTGCATTGTTTTAAGCTAATTTCGCTTACAAGAATTTGGAATACGGATGAATTGAAAGATGTTACTTTCAACTTTTTCAGTATTACTTTTTTGAGAAAAATATTTAACCGTTTCCTAATATTCGCTTAAGAAAAGAAATGAGACGATGTCTCTTTGCTGGTAAAATAAGTTCTGTTTATTAAATTTAGTTGTTCCTCTATTTATAATATTTTCAATACACATAATATAATATACATCCTGATAAACAAACACAGGTAGGTGATCGTTTATCGGTGCCTGATGTTTCTTCCTAAACACAGAATAAGTTTTTATCTTTTTCATAGGAAAGGTACAATAAGATTATATTGCTTAATCATGGGTTTTTCTTAAAATACATTTGGTTATTATTATTAATTATGGGGTTTTCCCTTATTAAAAATACATTTGGTTATTTATAACTAGTACAGTTTGTCAAGATTAGGGTTTGGGGTTCGGGAATTCCCGGGCGGGAATTCTCGGGAAATCCCGGGAAAAGTTTGCCGGGAATTCCCGGGAAAATAATATATTTTTCCCGGGAAAACGGGAAATTTTAAAAATATTAAATTTTTTTAAATTGTTTTTGTTTCGAATAGGAGTTTTTAATTTTAGTCATAAAAAACATTTTAAATGCCAAAACAAAAATTTCATTGTTAAAATCTTTTAAAACGGAATACATTTATTTGACACACAAATAAAATCTTTGCCAAGTAATTAGGAGCATTTGAACTAATAAAGATTTTTCGCATAACTTATTCCAAACTTAAGTAGTAAAACCTAAAAACTTGGTAAAATGTTTAAAAGAAATATGAAAAAAAAGCTTTGTTTCTTACAAATAATCGCTCTTACTATCTAAATTTTTTTAATGTATAATTTAGGTAAAGTCGACTTTAGTTAAAATATTGGGTGGCAGTATACCTTGACTTGGTTTATTTTTGGAGCATTCTGATTGGTTAATTTATTTTCAACCAATCAAAATGTTTGAAAATAAAAATATTTTTGTAAGGTTTTAATACACAAAATGAACAAAACCGTTTGATTGAAAATAAAGTCGACTTTAAATTTAAAATACCTCTTTATATTAAGGGTCAATAAGAAAAGACTAATGGTTAACGGTGGTATCTAAATTCGGTAATCCGACATCTAAATTTTGTTCCCGAAAAAAAAAAAAATTGATGGTCTGCAACTTCTCTTGAAGAAAACAACAACAAGAATAACGTTTCAGCTAAAATTAGCAAAGTACCTGAAGAAAAAAGTTTAAGCTGAATAGGCATTAAAGGTTTTATGGTAGGGCAAACATTTCCTGAAATGGTATTCAAATTAGCCGCAGTCAATCCGCACCATAACTAGATCTTCGTTTATTCGAGAAAGTTTTTATAATAAAAACCTGGCATTGCAAAAAATTTAAACCGATGTAAAGAACATTATATTAAATTACTACAATCATGTAAAAGATATCATGATAAAAGAAATATCGAGCAATATTTCTAACGATAGGAGATTTACTATAATCTTAGATGAATGGACAAGAATATTACAAAAGAGATATTTGAACATATGTATAAACGGAAATAATTCATTTTATAGCCTGGGGTTGGTTTATATATCAGGAAGATGTAATGCTGATGAAATAAGAAGAATTGTAGAAATAAGACTAGAAGAGTTTTATTTGTCTTTGGAAAATAACATTGTGGACACCATATCTAATGGGCCAAGTGTGATGAAACGGTTTGTTTCCGACAGTCCAGTAGTAGGTGCTTTCTGCTGGAATCATGCAATTCATTTGGCAGTGCTGCGAGTAATTTATGTGAAATCAAATGTTCAACATTCTGATATTTTTTACTTTGAATTCTCACTACACAAAATGCTTTTGTACTGAAATAGTGTTTTTTTTTTAACAAAAATTACTTATATATGTAGGTGGTTTTCATTAACAATTTTGTTCAAAAATATTTCCCGGGATTCCCGGGAATCAAATTTTTTCATTCCCGTTTCCCGGGAAATAAAAAAGTCCGGGAAATCCCAAACCCTAGTCAAGATACTTAATATAATTATTTAAAAGGGAGATTCCGCTCATAGAGTGAGTTGATAACACCCCCAGACGAAGATGCTTGCCCGGTTCCCAAAGGGATTTAGGGTAAGTTAACGGTAAGTCCAGGTTGCTTAACATTCTTATTCCGGATTTTGACATAAATGTAGAACAAATTATTATAATAATTATTATTACAATAGTAGAGATAGATACATTTTGAATTTTTTCATGCTGTTTTAACTCTCTGATTATTTTTATAATGAAGTTATTCTAAAGTTAATGGTGAATCATTAGTTGTTATGTTTCTAATAGGATTAGGTACAATTATTGTATTAGAATAACCTTTCCTGTTATACCATTTATCTAGATAAATTTGGCAGTCTTCAATATATATTAAATAGTTTCCATTCAGGGTGAGTGGGAATTCATTACATGTGTGATTTACTTTTAAATTTCCATTAATTACTATAATCGCGTTAACTCCAATTTCCATAATCTCTGTTAAAGTATTGGTTTCATAATTACAATGCATATTGTCGTATTTAAGTTTGAGGATAATTTTCTTTGAAATGAAAGACTATATTTGTTTTCTGTTTCTTTGGCTTTTATTTTTATTCAGTAATTTACTCTTAGAAGTTTTAGTTAAGATTGACTTACAAATAATATTTACGGTGCTTATATACTATTTTAAACTCTATAATAACAAAGAACACAAAAGTGAAATTCCAAAACAATAAACAATTACTCACATACGGCAAACAAACCAAGAGTGTCATATGAAACCCTTTTTAATGTTTATTTAGAGTGTTCATGGAAAATATGATATTTTAAACATTCTGGTTATTCCAACTAAAGGTTAAATTATTTTATTGTTTTCCCCTCTTGTAAACCATGTACGTTAAGTATGCACACATCACAATATGGTTTTTGTTAAATATGTATTGAATACAATTATCTTTCTCTTCCTTTAGGTTAGATATTTTGTTAGTTTTTTCATAGATTATATTATCTTTCATTAAGTAGTTCCTATTAACTAAGGTTAACTGTTTTTTGTTAAAATTAGGTATTGGTTGTATAACAATTTCTTTATAGTTGTTTTGATTCATGTTAGGTATCTTAATTATAAAAATTATGTTTTTTTGTTGGGTTGCAACATCTAATTCGATGTTTTCCATTTTTTCTAATGTAATGTTAAAGTCATTAATTTCCTTATCCGTTAGTATGTCCCTGTTTAGTGTTTTTAATTTGATGTTGTAAATATGCGTCATCTAGTGTCATTATTTCGAATTCTAATGTGTTAATGTAAGTTAAATAATCTTCAGTTTTGAATATGTGTAATATTTTCGAGTAATTTTGAATTAAGGATATCTCTCCTGTTTGGATGATAGTGAATCCATTTCCTTGATTAAGATCGGTTGTTAATAGCTTTTGTGCTGCAGCTAGGTCGATCATCAATAGGATCGATAAGGACTTCCAAAGATATGGAAATATATTTCCTTTGTTTAATGAATTGATCTTTATGAAATTCTTGATTATTATTAGTGTATTTTTTATTATCTGTTTTCTTTACGTTAACTTTCTTTACTTTCTGATCTAATTTGTTTTTGTAAGTCTTCACATAGTTAGCGTTTATCTCTTCATTCTTTCTATTTTTGTTTCTATATTCGCGTATTTTTCTTTTTTTTATCTTCCATTCTTTCAAATATTTCTTGAAGGTTTATTTTATTGGAAAAATGTAAGTCTATAGGTTTTTTACCTGTAGTGAGGTGAAGTAAATTATTACAATTGCTTAAGGCTTGTATTGGTAAATCTATATTTAGATTGATATCATTTTCTATTTCTCTAATCTTTAATATTCGTATTTGTTCGTTCATTGCTCCATGAAATCTTTCGATATCTGAATTTCCTGTGTGTCGATTAGGTGTTGTAAAATGATATTGAATATTTTGTTTTTCCAAAAAATCAGTAAATAGTGGTGATTTAAATCCCTTTTCGTTATCTAGAGTAAGTTTTTTTGGTTTCTTCATTAAAATAAATAACTTCAGATAAGCTTTGTAAGAGTTGTTCTATCGGATATCTCTTCGATCATTGCGTATTTTGTGAATTTGTCTATCATAGTAACATACATTTGTTGGTTGTTTATAAAATATATATCCGAATGATAAATTTGAAAAGGTTCTGTTGGAGTTTCCGTGTTTTCAAAGGGTAATTTAATAGGGTTTCGTTCATGCTTAAAGTTACAAATATGGCAGTTATTAATGAACTTAGTAATTTCCTTTTTCAGATTAGGATAGTAATAAATTTTCTCTAATTCCTCATGAGTTTTAGTTATACCTGGGTGATTATTATCAAGTCTATGATGTTTTGCTATTATTTCCATCATCTCTTCGTAACTTTTTTCTGTTACAGTTTCGTAAGAAACAAATACATCAGTTTTTATAATGCTATTCGGATTAGATTGTATTTCTTTAAATTTATTTTGAAGCGTTATTAAGTCTTCTGTATTGTTACAACGAAGAGCTACTAATTTGTCAACTGTAATCTGATCTAATATTTGCGCTATTAGTTCAGGGTTTAAGTTTTCATAATTGTATGTTGTTCTTCTGTTTGAGAATACTATTTCCTTTTCAATATTACTTTCAATTCCCCTTTTAAGGACAATTTGGTTAGAAAAACTTTGGAAAAAGTTTCTCGGTAGTTTTGAATAAGTCCATACTATCCTCTTCGGCGGAATGTATGGTTTGGTCATCATCATCAGGGATGATAGGAATATTGTCTAATATCGTTATTCTGTGGGGTTCCTTCAATTTTCTTTTTGGTCTAGACTCCTCCGTTAAATCTCTATTAGGTATATCTCTTAAATGTTTATTCAGTGAGCTAATTGTGGCATATTTTCCATTACAAAGATAGCATATATTGTCACCTAATCTGATTGCCTTTTCCCTTCGATTGACGTTAGTTTCTCTAATTCTTGAAAGTGCGTCAGCCACCTTATTCTCCTTTCCCTGTACGTGAGATATATCAAATTCATATTCATTGAGTTTGATTTTCCATCGGATAAGTTTAGAATTAGGTTCTTTGAGATTGGCTAACAATATGAGTGGTTTGTGATCTGTTTGAAGATCGAACTTTTTTCCATAGAGGTAATGTCTAAATTGTTTTACGGCCCATACTATGGCTAGTAGTTCCTTTTCCATAGTTGAATAGTTGCATTCATGTTTATTCAACGTCTTAGATGCAAATGCTAAGGGTCCGCGCCTAATGCATAGTTATTTGCATCTGTAGTTAGAATAAATTTTCCATTAAAGTCGGGGTATTTTAAAACCATGTTCGACATTAATATATTTTTCAATTTTTCGAAAGCTTCTTTATACACTCAGAAAAGTTCTGCAGTTACTACATGACAGTTATTTATGTAGTAATGCGGTTGTAGTTATTTTAACTACAATTGTAGTTAATTTACTTAGAACAAAATTTTTCAATGTTTTTGACAGTTATTTTTTTAAACAAACTACAAAAATTACTACATTGTAGTAACATTTATTTTATGCAGTTATTTTGAATTTTATTTACAAATACTTAAATTTTCAAGTGTGTATGCACACACACGAAGCAAACAGAAGTATGTGTATGAATCACTTGTTTAGAAATTTCTAGTGAAAGAATATGAGTATAACATGTTTTCTCTTGTCTTAGTCATAAAACAACGCCAAAGAGTTAGCACGCGTAATACAGAAAAGGTTATATATTTTTTATTAAATTAATAAAATAATAAGGTAAGTTTTATAATATAAATTTATTTACGGGGAATGTTAAAAAAATATTGTATTTATTTTCTTTCAGTTCTTTTATATTCTCATCCCTTTCTACCTGGAGAAAAAAAGGAATCCAAACAACAGCATATTTCATCCCTCACAGACGGACATGTACAACAATATCTTAATAGTGAAAAAAAGTGACATTAAGTGTAAATTTTGATTTCTCAATTTTAAATTTATTATAGAATAAAATTAAGTTAATAGTGTTTACATAAATTTGTTTTTTTTATTAAATTAATAATTAAAACAAAATTTTTTTATTTATGTTTTTTTAACTACATTTGCAAGTTGTTTGTACAGTTTTACAATAATTTGCATGTATGTTGTTTCAATTGCATTTGTAGTTGTTTTTACTACATTTGTCAGTTGATTTTTAACAGTTAAAAATTACTTCATATTGTAGTTAATTTAACAGCAAATCTAGTCTACACCTTTTTAAGTGCAAATGCAGTTATTTTAACTGTCATTTGCACTTGATTTTACCTACATAATTCCCTGAGTGTAGCATTTCATTCATCTGTTTTTCCACTTCTTCAGTAAGGGTAACAGGATATCTATAGGTTTTGGTATAGATTGGTCCTGAAGGTCCAGTATCATTTTTGTGTTTAACCTCATTAGTAAAGGTCAAATCGTCACCTTTCTGATAGAAAACGTCTTCGTTGTTCTGAATCAAAATTTTTATTGCTTTTGATTCTTCTAAATTAAGATGCTCTAAACGTAATGGGTCATTAGTCCCTAAATATTCCCTAAATCTTTTGGGAGTATTTCCTCTGAATCTCCTTCATAATACAATGGGAAAGTTTTTTTCGTTGATTTTAATCTGTTTTGTTTAATAATTAATTAAGGAGTTATTTTGTTTTAACGTTAGATGTCCTAAAAGACCGTTAAAAAATTCGTGGAATTTATAGAGTCCAAAAGTAGTGTCCGAATTTAAAGGGACTTGAATATTATTTTTGGGAATTGTGCCTTCATGGGTAATATGAAAATTTCCTGAAGCGGTTTTAATTTGAATGGGTTTATTTAATTTTTTAATGAATTTAGGTGGACATTGGTCCAAATTGAGAAAATTTTCAGTAGATCCTGTATCAATTAGTAATCTAAGATTTCTTGTTTGTCCTCTGAGTAAAATATAGGGAAGTCCAAGTCGTTTGGGTTGTCCCTCAGAGAGTGTGGTACATGAAAAATTTCCTGATTCGTAAGTTTCTACAATTTCGTCTTTATTTTGGTCAACATTATTTTTATAATTTGTACACTTACAATTACATTCCGTTTTTGGGGTTTGATGATGATCTTGTCTTCAGTTTGGGTTGTGGTTGTGGTTGCTGAACATAATGTTGTTGTAGGTGAGACCTCTGTTGCCAATTAGGGTTATTACCTCTATGTTGTTGAGCTGTTGGTTTGGATTGCTCTTAGGTTGTCCGTTTTGTTGTTGATTATTTTGATGATTACTTGTTGTTGTAGGCTTTCTTTTTTCCTCTGTTAAAATTCCTGATTGAGATAGTTCATGGATGGCTCCTTCCATTGTTTGTGGTTTTAAAGCACATAATACTGTTCTCATGTGTACTGGTAATCGTGTCATAAAGATTTTTAGAGCTGTTTGGATATTTCTTTGAATATCTTGAAGGTTTCCCTCTTGTCTGGATTCAGCATTGCTAACTTGTGTAGTATGAAGTTGTAGTAGTCTAGGGTATTACCTCGATATTGTGCTGCTCTCAGTTCTTCGTATATTTGATCGGACGTTTGAAATCCTCCGAAATTAGTTTCTAGCATTGATTTTATGTCTGTCCAGTTGTTTAAATGTGGATGTATTTCCATTGCTCTTCTAGCTTTTCAAGTTAGTTTAGATTTTACGATGTTTATGCACATTCTTTGAGCTTGTGCATTATAGGCCAAGAGTGTGGGTAAAAATCATCGACGTTGGTACAAAACGTTGACAAATCTTCTTTTCTACCATCGAATCCCTGTACGATTTCCTGGGTTGACCGACATTATTCGTTATAGATTTTATTTTCGATAAATCTTTTTTACGAATTTTATACTTTTGTTAATTTTAGCTTAACAAGTGTTTCGTTACTATTATTTTCACTAATAGATTTCTCATTCACAGTTAGCATTTAATATCCTTAATATTCGTTTAAGGATGTTAGCGTACCGTAAGTTCTTATTTGCAGGGATAACAAAACTATTTTGTTATCCTACCGACTGCGCCAATTTTGAATACGGATGAATTGAAAGAAGTTACTTTCAACTTTTTCAGTACACAGAAAAAAGTATCATAAAATTTTAAATAGTTAAAAAAAATTGTTGGCTTTTTACTTACACAGAAAAAAGTATCACAAAATTTTAACTAATTAAAAAAAATTGTTGGCTTTTTACTTAGATATCTAACAATTTTTTTATTAAATGTTTGTAAATTGTATCAAAAATATCAAAAAATAGCCTTAGAATTTTTTGAAACAAAAAAAAAAAAACAAATCATTAAAGGTTTTCACAAGGGGTGTGCTATTTGTTATATCGTTGTATCGTCCTAACAAAAAACAGAGTTGTTAAAAATTAAATTGAAAAAATACAACATTTGAGAATAGCACGATACAACATTTCTACATATGTTTAGTGTCCTATATTTGAGTGTGCTAACAGATAAAAAACTGAATAGAAAATCGTTGTTAAACACAAATAAAAATTTTAACAACTCTGTTTTTTGTTAGGACGATACAACGATACAACAGATAGCACACCCCTTATGAACAACCTAATTTATTTTTTGTTTTCAATTGCTCAAATGTTTGTAAATTGTAACAAAAATTTCAAAAAAGTATTTTTTTTGTCAATACGACAACATAAAGCGAATAATTGTTTTAATATAACAAACTCGTTGTTGAATTTTATTTTTTTATTTTTAACAAATACAACACAGAAAAAAGTATCACAAAATTTTAAGTAATTAAAAAAAATTGTTGGCTTTTTACTTAGATATCTAACAATTTTTTTATTAAATGTTTGTAAATTGTATCAAAAATATCAAAAAAATAGCCTTAGAATTTTTTGAAACAAAAAAAAAACAAATCATTTATTTTTTGTTTTCAATTGCTCAAATGTTTGTAAATTGTAACAAAAATTTCAAAAAAGTATTTTTTTTTTGTCAATACGACAACATAAAGCGAATAATTGTTTTAATAAAACAAACTCGTTGTTGAATTTTATTTTTTTATTTTTAACAAATACAAACAAGTTACAAAAAAAAATTATTGTATTTACAAAACACATTGTTAAAAAAAAATTGATTTTATTTTTAACAAATTACAAAAAAGTTACAAAAAGTGATTTGTATATACAAATTACATTGTTGGTGCCTTTTTAAAAAATTTTTTGTTTGTTTATGCAAAAAAGGTGTTTAACATTACAAACAGAATTTTGTAAATTTTTTCTGTGAAACAAGTTACAAAAAAAAATTATTGTATTTACAAAACACATTGTTAAAAAAAAATTGATTTTATTTTTAACAAATTACAAAAAAGTTACAAAAAGGGATTTGTATATACAAATTCCATTGTTGGTGCCTTTTTAAAAAATTTTTTGTTTGTTTATGCAAAAAAGGTGTTTAACATTACAAACAGAATTTTGTAAATTTTTTCTGTGTAGATATCTAACAATTTTTTTATTAAATGTTTGTAAATTGTATCAAAAATATCAAAAAAAATAGCCTTAGAATTTTTTGAAACAAAAAAAAAACAAATCATTTATTTTTTGTTTTCAATTGCTCAAATGTTTGTAAATTGTAACAAAAATTTCAAAAAAGTATTTTTTTTTTGTCAATACGACAACATAAAGCGAATAATTGTTTTAATATAACAAACTCGTTGTTGAATTTTATTTTTTTATTTTTAACAAATACAAACAAGTTACAAAAAAAAATTATTGTATTTACAAAACACATTGTTAAAAAAAAATTGATTTTATTTTTAACAAATTACAAAAAAGTTACAAAAAGGGATTTGTATATACAAATTCCATTGTTGGTGCCTTTTTAAAAAATTTTTTGTTTGTTTATGCAAAAAAGGTGTTTAACATTACAAACAGAATTTTGTAAATTGTTTCTGTGTATAATTCCGAATAAAATAAAAGAACCGAAAAGATTGATTTTTATTTTACAAAAGTTTTTTATTGCCGCCATCGGGTATCGAACTTGCGACCAATGTTGCCAGGTTAATTGGGCACAAAATCGTCAAATATTTTTGAGAAAATCGTCAAAATCGTCACTGCGTTTTAAAATATCGTCAAAATATTGTTAAAAATCGTCAAAACTTTAATAATCAAATATTTTTATTATTATAACCCTAAAATCATAATATAAAATTTAAAAAATCACCCGGTTTTCGGTGTCAGCTGTGATTTAAGAAAAATTCTAAAACTAGTTTTTTATTTGATTGGTTGAAGTGAAGCAAACTTTCAATGTAAACTGATTTTGTAACAAAAATAATTCCTATAGAAATAACGCAACACTTCACCGAAGTGTTTTAGAAAATAATTCTTTAATACTCGTATCTCCAAATTTCAAACAATTTGATGTATGTATAGAAAATTTACAAAGAAAAAGTTCACTTAAAAAAAATTTCGTATCGAAAAAACTTTAGATTTTAATGCACTTAGTCTAGAGATATTTCACAGCTACATGAAAAAAGAGTCCGATATGAGATATACATCCCTTCGAAAAGCACGTTACATTTATTAGAAGAGATTTAGGAAAAAATATTTTAAATAAAAATAATTACCAGATTCTGTGTTAGTTTTCCTATAAAACACCATCAGATTCTAAAATGACTAGCTTAAATAAAAATTTTATGATAAATATTTATAAATTACCTGAATAAATTTTCAGATTTATTGATTTAGATAATGGAAAACTAACGTATTTTTGAACAATTGTTGCTATATTTCCTATTGAACAAAAATCGTCATTTTGAAGAGGAAAATCGTCAAATCGTCATTTGGCTATTTTCGATAGTAAAAATCGTCGAAATGACGATAAATCGTCAAAACTGGCAACTTTGCTTGCGACCTCACGATTGCTTGTCTAGCGCTCTACCGCTGAGCTATTCTTTGATACGAAAGTTAATAAAAGTACTTATTAAACAAGTGTAAAAGGTGCATTCCAATTCAATATTATTTTCGGTACTATTTTTACAGGTGCATAAAAAGCAAAGTCCCACCATTTTTTTATATATACATATTTTTAAAAATTAAAAAAATATTGAATTTAAACAAATTAATTATAAATTAAAAAAAAAATGAATAGAATAAAAAAAATATTGGTCCCGCCAGGAATCAAACCTGGGACCCTCTGTTTGGAAATGCCAAATTACACGAAAATCACTTTTTACGATCACTTTTAGAGCAATTACTCTTTAGAAGGAATACATAAGTGATTTTTAGGATGTTGTTCAGAAGTAATTCTAAAAAGCTGTAAAAATATACTAACGGATACTTTGGAAGCAATGAAAGAAGTGATTTTTTGAAGTTGTTCAGAATAACTTATAAAAAAGCAGTAAAAATACATTAATGGATACTTGTGAAGTAGTGAAAGAAGTAGTTTGTAAAGCATTGCATACAATTTTTTTGCTGGGACCTTTTCAAACTAATATCTAACAAGGAAACCGCAGAAATTAATTAAAAATTTGTTCAAAAAGTATTAAAATATAATTTCAGAAAATTCGCACGGAATCCATGCTTGGCAGAAAATGGGTAAAACAATATACTGCATATCACAAACGGATTGCAGAAATTTTAAATATTGACGAAAAACTGAAATTTTTGAAAATTGAAATCACCTAGAAATCAAATTACACTTGAAATATATAATTTAGTTTAGAACTGCGTTAGAAATAAAATTTTCCTTTTTGGTTATTAGCCACTATTAGCTGTAATATTAAACAAGTTTTAAAAACCTTTAGGCCCTTACAGATACTTTAATAAAATTTTCAGCATCTGTTTATTACACTATGCGACAGTCAAAATCGGGATGGGATGAAACCAACGGGAAATGTTATATCGGTCAAAAACAAGTTATACGTGTCCCGGCGTTTCGCTGGGTCACCCCTAGGAATCGAGATATATCTTTTTTTTGACATAACTCGAGAACCACTAGTCCAATTTTGCTCAAACAATTTTAAAAAAATTAAAAATTACAATTCCTTTAATCTGTTCATATAACGTTTTTCTATATACTCAACAGTTTTGCCGGTAAAAATAAATGTTTGTTACCGCTACCATAAAAACCAATAACCTTTTGTTTATTACTTTTTTTTAATATTTTAGGCAAAAAATATTTTTTTCTTCATACATTTATTTTTACCGGCAAAACTGTTGAGTATATAGAAACACGTTATATGAACAGATTAAAGGAATTGTAATTTTTAATTTTTTTAAAATTGTTTGAGCAAAATCAGACTAGTGGTTCTCGAGTTATGTCAAAAAAAAGACCACCAAAGGTCAAATCGATATATCTCGATTCCTAGGGGTGACCCAGCGAAACGCCGGGACACGTATAACTTCTTTTTTACCGATATAAATTTCCCCGGTAGTTTGAACCCTTCCCGATCACTGACCCCTACGATTTGTCTCACAGTGTTATTAACTTATCTTTTTACTATTAAAAAAAATTGTAAAAGGGGCAGCTGGTGCAATGATAAACAAATAACACCAATGTGAAAATTCTAAATTTTAAATAAGGAAAGAAATACACAAAATAAAATTTCTGTATATAAAAATTAACTGAATTAAGTCAAAAAAACTTTTAAATGCAAAAAATATGTGTTTCTGTGAGATTTTTGAGACTAAAACTATACGCTTTTTAATTTTTTTTCTTTTAAATCAGGGACGTAACAGTTATAACTTTTATTCAAAAAACTGATTGTTTTACAATTATTTCTCGTTTGAGTATTTTTAATTTTCTGTTTATTTGCTCTGTTTGATTTTTATTTTTAATTCAAACAAAAACAATCCAAACACGATTTTTATTTTTTCAAAAATAATAAAAGTTATTTTGTGATTTTTTTTCTTTATCAAAAAGTAACTAGTAAAAGTCAACTAGTGTTAATAAAAGATTGAACAGTGATTTAAAGTGAGTAAATATGTATATTCCAGCAACTTCCGGCATTCAATTTAGGTCAATTTTTAATTTTTATTTTATTACCAAATAAAAAAGTTAGTGCTTAATTTTTTCAAAAAAATCATTCTGTAACTTTTATAATAAGTTTTAAAATAAAAATCAAAAAACAACAGAAATTTATAGAGTAAAATATAAAAATTGAAAAAATTATAATCTTTGCCAAAACTTGTGATTTTTTTGTGCAATATGATTTATAAAATATAGTGCATTATTGAAATATTATAATTAAATAAATTTGGGTGGTGACTTTTTTAGAAATATAACAGTTATTTTGGGTCTCTGTTTTAAATAGTTTTGGGTTAGAAAAGTGATTTTGTGTGTTACAGTACTTTTGGCTAATTTTGTCATTTAGATAGAGGATTTTTTGCTTACTCTCATTTTATTGAATTGTACACAAAAAGTAAAGGAGCACACTTAACTTAAAATAACGAGTTTTTTAAAAGTTTTATAAGCTTCCCCAGTAAGCAAAAAAAAAAGGGAAAATAAAACAAAAAATTTTTGAAAAGCGATAACTGCATTGGGAAATTTTTTTAGGAGTATTGGTAGATAAAATACAAGATTCTTTGATAAAAAAATAATAAATGGAGAAACAATTTGTTGTTTATTTCAATAAAAGTTTTTATACAACTGACCATAGATTCAACTGACAAATAAAAATAAATAAATTTTTGGTAATCAAAATTGTTTTTCAAAGGAAACTTAATTACAGAATGAACAAAGTATTTTAACACAAGTATTTAATTGTGTATTTTACCCAGAGATGGGCTGAAATCATTACCGTTACATTTGGAGCTTTTTTTATCATTACCATTTTTTTAATTTTCATTTGTTTTGAAAATAAAAATCAACCTTTTTTTAATTTTCATTACTTTTACCTAATGTTTACATAGTAATGAAACACCCATTTGTTTTTCATTACTTGCCGTTTTTGTCGAAGTTTTTTATTTAAAAAATATGAGGTTTACAAATTACTAAAAGCATTTTTTAGTTCATAATCCGAAGCCTATGGTATCCATATTTTATACCAAGTTTTGGTGGCTAGTTGCAAAAAAAAATCGCGAAAAAAATTAGCAAGAAGGAAAATTCTTGCATTAATATATTTGTTTGCAGAACATAAATAGCTGATTAGGTTTTTCAATTCAATTCTAGTACCAGTCTTTTTTCGCGATCCGCCATTATTTTGCAATTTTGTAAGTGCGGTTTTTTTAATTTATAATCTAAGGATTATAATACTCATTTCGTACAACAAAGTTTGGTGGCTAGTTGAAAAAAAAAATCGCGAAAAAAATATCGCAAAAAAAATTTACAAAAAGGAACTTTTTTACATCAATATATTTGTTTGCAGAATGTTAATCGCTGATTAGGTTTTTTAATTCAGTTTTTGTACCATAAAGTCTTTTTTCGCGTTCCGCCATTATTTTTCAATTTTTTAAGTGCGGTTTTTTCAAATTTATAATCCAAAGTTTGGTGGTTAGTTGCAAAAAAATCGCGAAAAAATTTGCCAAAAGGAAATTTTTTGCATCAGTATATTTGCTTGAAGAATGATAATCGCTGATTAAGTTTTTTAATTGAATTTTTCTACCATAAAGTCTTTTCGCGTTCCGCTATAATTTTGCAATTTTTTAAGTGCGGGTTTTTAAAATTTATAATCTAGAGACATACATCAAAGTTTGGTGGCTAGTTGCCAAAAAAAAAAAAAAAATCGCGAAAAAAAATTTCCATAAAGGAAAATTTTTCAGTGTAGAACAAAGAACAAAACGTTATTTTCATCATTATGATAAGTAATGGTAATGAAATTTCATTTGTCTACCTAGTGTATAAAAAATGAAAATGATTTTTTGTTTTTACTACCATTCGTAATGTAATGAAAATTATAAAAACATTTCATTACATGTAAAGAAAACAAATGAAATGAAAATTTTTTTCATTGCAATTACATTTTGTAATGGTAATGAATTTTTTTTTAAATTTTCATTTTATAGATTCAATGGTAATGAAAACCCGCAACGGTCATTACAAAGTAATTAATTACTCCCATCTCTGATTTTAACACACAAAAGGTCGTTTAGGCAAAGATTTTGTAAAGAAATCATCAACTTGTTCCTTGGATGTTTTGCATAAAATTTTAAGATCTTAAGATCTTGAACTCACAGACAATATTATTATTTTGTTTTATTCTTTGATGTTCTTTTGGTTCTTAATATATGATATGTTGTCCTCAAAAATACAAACAGATGTTCTAATTATAACATCGAAATCTTTTAAAAATTTTTTTTAGAAAAATGATTTTACATGATGTAACACAGAGCGCAATGTATTCCGATCCAGTAGATGATAAGGATACTGTAGGATGTTTCTTTGTAATCCAAGAGATTTTCCGTCTTTCTGTCTTCAACGTCATTTCCCCAATCTGCATCCGAATAACCAAATAAAATAACCTCAGTTTTTCCATCATATAAGAGTTCCATATTAATTGTTTTCTTCAAGTATTTCAGAATCCCTTTTAAATGATTCCAATGACAATCTTTAGCACAATTTTGAAAACGACTTAAATAACACTATGGAACATTTTTGGGATTATTGTCTGGGGGGTGAGAAATTCCAAGTCAGGGTGATGGTACTAGGTCAGTATAGTAAAACCCTCAAAGGGTTTGGCGTTCGTATGTGTCATTTTTTTTATGACCTTTTAAATTTTTTCCTTATCTTGATGTTTTTTCGCTTAGTTGTAACTCGAGAACCACTTGTCCGATTTTGATGAAACAAATTTAAAAAAATTTAGAATTACAATTTCTTTAATCCGTTCATATAACATTTTTCTTTATAATCAACAGTTTTGCCGGTAAAAATAAATTTGTGGAGAAAAAAAAATATTTTTTTGCCTAAAAATTAAAATTTTTTATGAATTTAAAAAAAAAAATTTTAATTTTTAGGCAAAAAAATATTTTTTTTTCCCCACAAATTTATTTTTACCGGCAAAACTGTTGATTATAAAGAAAAATGTTATATGAACGGATTAAAGAAATTGTAATTCTAAATTTTTCTAAATTTGTTTCATCAAAATCGGACAAGTGGTTCTCGAGTTACAACTAAGCGAAAAAACATCAAGATAAGGAAAAAATTTAAAAGGTCATAAAAAAAAATGACACATACGAACGCCAAACCCTTCGAGGGTTTTACTATACTGACCTAGTACCATCACCCTGACTTGGAATTTCTCACCCCCCAGATTGGCTGTTGTACTGTGTAATTTACACTAACGCTTAGGTCTGGATTTGAAGTAAGCATTAAATAAATTAAACATCCAATTAACTCTTTGTATGGTATAAAATACTAATTTACTCCAATTTAAGGTCTTGCAGAAGCAAGTGCGAGATCGTTAAACAGTAGTTGAGCGACTTACATAGGGCCTAATTTCATGTCTTATATCTTCCTATATACTTTTACCGAAAATTCGAAAATTTAAATTACTTGCAATTAAAAACTGCAGAATTGAAAAATTATTCTGAGATACCTTAACACATATTTTGGTCAAATTTTGCTCCCACGAATCGTGGTTTGTTTGTCTAAATGAAGATCAAAATTATGACCGATTTTAACGAACCATTCGTACAGAATCGAATCTTACGTCATATTATTATAATTTCCCCCAAATATTTTCCTAATTCAAAATGGTCTTTTTAGAGAAGATATGTATATGTTCATTACTAGGAAAGTTACCAAAGATGTTCATTATTTAGATGGCACAGTGCGATGTAATAGGGTGTTTATTTTACAAATTAATTGTTCTACATAAAACTTTTTAAAAAGTTACCAACATTAGAAAAAAAAAATGCAAATACTAACATGAATTGTAAATTCATCATATAAATTTCTGTAATTAAATTTAATAAATGTTTAGGGTAAAATCAGACTTTAAAATTTGACGAGTTATTGTAATTAAGTGGTAAACAATGATTTTCTTTTTAATCATTGTTTAATATTACATAAGATACCAGGCCTAACTCTGAAAAAATATTTGTGTTGCGATAAGGAGTGAGATCATAAAAATGTTAACACGCATGTTTGCCTATAACTTTGGTTTAAAGCTTCTCATATTTTTTTTTCGGCAATTTACATTTTAAAAATATGCTAGTTAATAAATTAATTTACATTATGAGTTTTAATTTGCAATTTTTTACACAATGGACGATGAAAGAAAAGTGCGTTCAAAAATAATTAAATATTTTCAACAAACATGGACATACAAAAAAATTGCAAAAGAGACTAATGTATGCCGCCAAACAGTTTCAAAAGTGGTAAAAAGGTATCTGGAACAGAGAAACAAGCCCATGATGGTTCATGAAATGATGAAGTAGAAAATTTATTTTAAAAATGACATTTGTTTTCAATTTTTTTATTTTGGAAAATTGATACGGCGGCTGAGGCGAAAATGACCGGCGGCGGCGGCTTAAACGGCTCACGGCGGCTGGCTTGTTTCTCTGACGTTCCCGGCTTCCTTTCTAACAATAGAAAGGAAGCCGGGAACAGGAACAACGACTGGTTATCGTAACATTGGTAAGGCATATAAAGTTAAGAGAGCTCCTAACACATCTGGCAGAAAAACAGCTCGGTTAGCCCAATGCTCGGACTTTTTTGTACGTAAAGTGAAACGTAAGGCAGGACTAAAGTCCTACAAAGTTCAAAAAGTTCCCGATAGAAACGCTTTTAAAAATTTGGAGGCCAAAACAAGAGCTCGAAAATTGAAATGAAATTTTATACAAAAATACAACTGTTGTGTAATGGACGACGAAACTTATGTCCTGGCTGATTTTTCGCAGCTCCCTGGTCAAGAATTTTATGTTTCCGATGTTCGAGGAAATGTTGCGGAAAAATTTAGGTCGAAAAAGAAAACGAAATTCCCTAAAAAATTACTAGTATGGCAAGCCATATGTAGCTGCGGTCAAAGAAGCCAGTCATCTGGCTCTATAAACAGCGAAATTTATATCAAGGAGTGTTTGCAGAAGAGACTTCTTCCATTTTTGAGTCAGCACAATGTATCCACTTACTTTTGGCCCGATTTAGCATCTTGTCACTACAGCAAGAAAGCGCTGGAGTGGTATAATGGTAATAATGTGGTTTTTGTACCAAGAGAGGCAAATCCACCAAACTGCCCGGAGCTCAAGCCAGTGGAGAGATATTGAGCTCTTGTTAAAAGAGAATTAAAGGGCACAAAAAAGGTCTCCCAGGACATGCAAGATTTCAAACGTAGATGGACCACCTGCTCTAAAAAGGTGACAGAAACTACCATAAAAGACCTAATGGTAGGGTTTCCGGAAAAAGTGGATAACTTTGTTCGTAGTGGTTAGAATTCCATGTGGTTTTATTGTTTGATTTTGTATTAAATTTCATTTAATAAAAATTTGGTTTAAAGTCTTAAAATTCAGTGGTTTGTTTTTTATTTAACTTTATGTGTGTTAACATTTTTATGATCTCACTTCTTATAATAAAATATGCTATCTCAAAAAAATACGCAAAAAAGTGCAAAATATGAAATTTTTTGCATAGTTATAAATTAGTACGAATATTTAAACCATCTTATGGGAGGTACATTGTTTATTTTTACAATAATAAGCGAAATAACTAGTTATACCCTCCATCCCACTGTGCAGGAGGGTATATATCAGTTTGTCATTCCGTTTGTAACTCATCGAAAAAAAATCTGGAACATAAAAAAATATATATATTCTTGATCGTTATCAATAGCGAAACCGATATAGCCCTGTCCGTCTGTCTGTCTGTTGAAATCACGATAAGATTGAGATAAGATTTGTTCCTATTTGTGTTGACTAGGGATGCCAATCGGGATTGATATTTGAAAATCCCGGGATTCTGGATTTTCGGGAGTACAGGATTTTTCGGGATCCCGGGATTTTACGGGATTTCGGGATTTAAATTTTCCTTTATTTGTAAAAGTTGTATGTTATGTAACTAATTTTTTTATAGAATAAAGCGTTTTATAATTATTTAATAGTTGTTAATTAATAATTTGGTACATTTTATGAATATTGAAACATCTCAGTCAGAAATTGACAGTGGTACAAAAAATCAAGTACTTGCATACCACTGGGTAACCGCGATGTTAAAAATAAATAACTGTCAGAACACTCATTTGGGACGCTTTGCCAGCGTTTGCAAAAATCGTTTTGCCAGTATTTGTTTTACAAAACATCACGGCAGGGCAAAGAAAGATACATATGAACTTTTTTAAAACCACCTATTTATTGGTTTTGGCAGCGTTTTGCCAAAGTTAAAAATTTTGTTTCTCCAGTACTTTTCCGGCGCTTTTTGAACTGCCGGTCCTTTTGTCTATTGGCGTTATCATATTGGAAATGGGAAAGCAATTTTTGTCAGTACTTTTACCACCTGTTAAAATACCTTGCCATCGCTTTCCCGTTTGTATTTTTCTGGCTGGGATAATATATGAAGGCCTGTTATTAAGTACACTTGCGCCCAGTATTTTGTAAGCAGATTTTAAAACAGATTCGTTGCGATAACCTTGCCCACTAAATCGTGTAATTATAGCAACAAAGTTATTTGGTTATCGTTATCAAATGTTTTCATGGAAGAATTCAAACTTACAGTCCCAGCCAAAACTTACAGTCCCAGTTTCAGAAATCGAATTTCGCTTGGAAGAATAAATCGGTAAAATAACAAACAAACTTGATTTTTCGCATGTATTACTCAAAAACTTAATATTGTTTACCAAAACTTCAAATTTTTCTGCAAAGTCTTTGCATAGTTTACTCGAATAATCTACTTAATTTATAATTTTACCAATATCTTGGCATCAATTTCTTGTCAATATGAGAAAATTCAAGAAAAAACGTAGGTAATCTAAAATTGCTCACTTTGTTTATTTGCGTTTATATTAATATTAAAAAATAAACCAACGGAAACAGCTATTTAGATGTCGGGCGACCCGATTTTTTTAACTGAGAAAAGTTTTGCTTTTTTGACTCCCCGTTTTCCTACAGATGTAAGAGTAAGCACCCGGGACACATATTTTTCAGTTAAGCTGGAAAAAATCATATGAAAATAAAAAAAATATTAATGGTTTATCTGCACCCTTTTATCTACTTACTTTTATTTAACCAGTGTAATGAAATTTATACCAGGCCTACAATTACGTGCAAGACGCTAATTTCCTTCTGGAATATTTTCTGATTGAATTTATTTATTTTTATTATTAATTTGACATTTTTTATAAACTACTTGAAGTAATTACATTTACGCACTTTTTGCCTAAAAACAAAATTTAGGCACAATGTGTGTAATTCCAAAATACAAATGTTTGAAAACCTACAAAACACTATTTTATGTGTGTAGTTATGTGGAAGAATTGTGTATATACATTTTTCAAACATTTTGTGCATAAATTTAGGCATAATGTCTTGCTTTACATAAAAATTTACATACTTTATAACAGTAATTTTAAAGGCATTTTTAAGAGTGTATAAAATTTGCAAATAAAAAATATATTATACATAAAAAAAGAATTTAATTCATAAACTAGCCAATAGATAGTGGGTCTATGAATACAACTTAGCAATTACTTCAAAGCATTGTTGATAGCAGAAACGGTGCGATTATCGGTGAGGGTAAGTAACGCTATTGTAGATTATTTCGGTTACGGTATTTTAAGGATAATTGTATTTCGATTATTTCGATAACGGTATTTTAAGGTTAACTGTATTGCAATTATTTCGATAATGGTATTTTAAGATAACCGGTATTCAGTTATTTCGGTGCATTTCGTAATTTTTTTTTTTTACAAAAAAGCAAAGTAAAATAAATTTATTAACTAATTGTATGTAAAATTCACAATTACGACGTGGAATTACAAAAAGTTTAGACTAAAAAACGAGTAAAAGGGTTAAAGTCGGACATGCCGACTATGCTCCTTGCAGGAGTAAAAGGAACATATATATATGCCGACTATATAATACCCTACACAGAGGGAATTTTGCTGGACGAGTTTTAATGAAATTTTTCAGTAAACTAATGAAGTTTTCTTCACAAGCCAAATGAAAATTTTCTTAAATTTGATGAAAAAGCTTCATATATTTCATGAATCTAGTTTTAATGAAACTTTTTCATTGAGTGTATGAAAGTTTTAATAAATAAAATGAAATCTTTTACAACATTTTATGAAAAACTTCATTAATTCAACGAAAAAATTCATTGGTTTTATGCAAAAATTCATTAATATCATGCAGATAATTCTCTCAGTGTACACCAGTCTGACTTAAAGCCAACTAATGTTTGGATCCGAAATTTGAATGGGTTAAAACCATGGTTGGCAAACACTAACCGTAAAATACCGGTAACGATTCAAAACCCTTTCAACGAACTATTCTTAACCCTAAAATACCACTAACGAAATTACTTAAAATACCTTTAACCTTAAAATACCCTAACGAAATAAATTAAAATATCGATAACCTTAAAATACCCTAACGATATAACTTAAAATACCGTTAACCCTAAAATACCCTAACGAAATAGAATTACGTTAGGTTTTTTTCTCTAAAAAACATAAAGTTTGTATGAGTTTGTTTTGATTAATTACAAATGGTATTGTTAACTATACGTACGGTCGTAATTTTAAGTTTGTTCGATGTAATTTTGGGTAAAGTCTGGTAAAACGAGAGTAAACAAATAATTATCTCAAAAAATGGTAAAAATGCTCATTATAGCAGGAATGCACAAAACCAACCAGCAAAACCTTGGTAATGGGTTAGACCTTTTTCACGCATTGCCTGGCAATGGTTACCTTGGGTTTACTTAGATACCTGAAGTAATACGTAACTAATATTGTGATACATCAATACTTCTGTGGGAGTTATGAAATAATGAGTTACCGATATAGAGATATATCACTACTTATTTGGAGGCTTGAAAATAATATATTACTGATATTGTATTATATAATAACTTATTAATAAGGATAAAAATAATAATCTGATATCTTTAGAATATACGTTAACCCTAAAATAACTTAACGATTTAACTTAAAATACCGATAACCTTAAATTAACCTAACGAAATACTGTTGAAATAACGTTATCACTTATCACTAACTTTATGAAACGGTTGCCAACCCTGGTTAAAACGGACTTGTGTCAAAATTTTCTATAAAATCATAAAAGAGAAAATCGAAAATATAGCCCATATGGGCGATAGGTCCAAATATGGACCCATTCTATCTGGAATCAATAGGCTTTTTTCTTGGGACTATGTGAGTCAGCGAACCAAATTTCATTAAAATATCTTCGTATTTGCGACATGCAGCGTGTAACCAAGCCAATTTTGGGGGGACCCTTATATGGGCACTAGGTCTAAACATGAACCGATTTTAACCAAAATCAATAGGCTTCGTGCTTGGGCCGACATAGGTCTGTGTACCAAATTTCATTGAAATATCTTCGTATTTGCGACCTGCAGCGTTAAAAAAGACAATTTTGGGGGGTACCCTTATATGGGCACTAGGTCTAAACATGGACCGATTTCAACCAAAATCAATAGACTCCGTTCTTGGGGCGACATAGGTCTGGGTACCAAATTTCGTTGAAATATCTTCGTATTTGCGACCTGCAGTGTGTAAAAAAACAATTTTGGGGGGTACCCTTATATCGGCACTAGACCGTACCTCAAAAAAAGTTCGCCGCACACTCTCCAATATGAAGTATTTTTGGAAGGTGATTTCAAAAAAAAATTTTTTTTTTGCAGAACGTAGGGGTCGGGTCGCTTTTTTTAATTTTTCGTTATAGCTTTGTCATTTAAAGTCGGATTTTAAAGTGTGATATATCGATTTTTTGGCCTCGAGGAGACCAGTGTTTTGCTATATAGTAAAAATCCAATTAAAAAAAATTAAAAAAGGCGACCCCTACGTTCGACAACCAATATATAAAAAAAATTTATACTGGGTTTATCAAAAAACTTCCTTAGCAAAAGTTTAATGATTTTTTGCGAGCTTTAATTTTCTGACATTAGGATTGAACATTAGGGTGGTAGCAACTGAGATCTGGTGGGTAACTACTAGAAGGGGATACTTGAGTTCACAAAGTGCCCTTAGAGGAAAACACTGGTCTCCTCGAGAGAAAAACATCGATGTATCACACTTTAAGATCCGACTGCAAATACCAAAGATATAACGAAAAATGTAAAATGGCGACCCCTACGTTCGGCAAAAAAAACCTTGAAACCTTGCAAAAATACTTCATATTGGAGGGTTTACGGCGCACTTTTTTTTTTTTTGCCTATAAAGTGGTACGCTCTAATGGGCACTAGGTCTAAACATGGACCGATTTCAACCAAAATCAATAGGCGTCGTCCTTGGGCCGATGTAAGTCGGTGTACCAAATTTCGTCAAAATACCTTAATATTTGCGACCTGTAGAGTGCGCACAAGAATGCATGGACACACAGACAGACAGACGGACGGACAGACGGACATCGTTAATCGAAATAAATCTGAGCCGATCGGTATACTATAAGGTGGGTCTAGGACCAATATTTTTTTGTGTTACAAACATCAGCACAAACTTATAATACCCTCTACACGTAGGGTAGGTGTAGGGTATAATAACGGTATTGTAAGGATAATGGTATTTCATTTATTTCGGCACTGGTATTTTAAATGTAACGATATTTGAATCGATAACAGTATTTTAGCGGTAGAGCCTACCAACCCTGCCTCAATGTATTAATTACTTTTGGGCTTATGAATGACTTAACATCTAATTCATCCGTTGACGTGTAGAAGAGCATGAAATATTAATAAAAATAAAAATTTTAGACTACTCGCAAACTGACTAAAATTGTGAAGTAATTGCATAAAAATTCCAATACCTATTTTTTATTCATACGAGTTAATGAATTGATTCACAGCGACTGATTATCCACGAATTAAACCTATACAACAGGAAAGTGTATTAATCTATACATGCTTTGAAATTTTTTCGTTACTCAAATAAGCTATTAACTAGAGTTTGCATTTCGGTTTCAACCGTAACCGAAATCGCGGTTAACCGTACTATTTAACCGTAACCGTATAAAAATCCGTGCGGTTACGGTTAAATTATCATTCATTATACCCTACACCACTATGTGGTCAGGGTGTTATAAGGTTGTGCTGATGTTTGTAACACAAAAAATATTGGTCCTAGACCCACCTTATAGTATACCGATCGGCTCAGAATTTTTTTTATTTCGATTTAACGATGTCCGTCCGTCTGTCTGTCTGTCCATGCATTTTTGTGCGCACTCTACAGGTCGCAAATATTAAGATATTTTGATGAAACTTGGTTAAAATCGGGCCATGTTTAGACCTAGTGCCCATATAAGGTCCTACCAAAATTATATTGTTTATACGCTGCAGGTCGCAAATATTAAGATATTTTGATGAAAGTTGGTATACCGACCTATGTCAGCCCAAGGACGAAGCCTATTGATTTTGGTTAAAACCGGTCCATGTTTAGACCTAGTGCCTATATAAGGGTCCCCCCAATTTTATATTGTTTATACGCTGCAGGTCGCAAATATTAAGATATTTTGATGAAATTTGGTACACCGACCTATGTTGGCCCAAGGACGAAGCCTATTGATTTTGGTTAACACCGGTCCATGTTTAGACCTAGTGCCCATATAAGGGTCCCCCAAAATTGGCTTGGTTACAAACTGCAGGTCGCAAATAAATATTAAGATATTTTAATGAAATTTGGTGCGCTGACTCACATTATAGAAAATTTTGACACAAGTCCCATTTTAACCCATTCGAATTTCGAATCCAAACATTAGTTGGCTTTTAAGCAGACTGGTGCAGACTTTAACCTTTTTACTCGTTTAAAATTAGATTTTTGTAAAGAATTCGATTTCAGAATTTTTAAAATTTTACAAAAAAAAAATTGTATTTGAAATATAGGCGCAATTTTTACTTTATAAATACGTTATATCCCAGCAAAATCTTTCATTACCAAATAAGTGGTTATATAATAGAAATTCATAGCTCCGCACAACTTATTTTTTGGCGTCTAAACTCCCTATTTTTGTTTGGCGTGGTCGTTTTTATAAGTAGTCACGCTTACCCACTCGCTTACGAAAAAATGAGAAATAAGTAGTTATAAGATTTTTAATAATAAGTGGTTACACACATGCTTACTAAAAGTTTAATTATAAGTGATTATCCGATTGCTTAATTGATTCTTAAAAATAAGGAGTTAGGCAAATACTATTAGCCTAAGGAAATACATTCAGAAAAATTTAAGTTTTCTCTAGTGTGTAATTTTAGGACTCGCCATAAAAATTTTAACATAAAACATATTTACATATAATAAAAAAAATTTAACTGTGTAAAAAGTACTTATTTAAACTAATACGAGTAAGTCATTATTTTATATTTAGAAATAATGAATACAATAGGCCGTTATTAGAAAGTCATTATTCTATATTATAAAATAATGCAAAAGGTAATGATATATCATTTTTGGTAATGCAGATAGTAATGAGGTGTCATTACCAATATTTTGCTGGGATATTAGGTTTGTTTTTTCGAATTTTATATCTATATCTATAAATTCTTATAAAAAAACGACTATCCGTACTTACGTGAATTGTTTTTTTTTTTTGTAAACAAATAAAATTTAAACATTTGGGGCTGCCTTTGGACGAAATCTGTTTTCGTATATGGGCTTGCCCGGAACGCGAAATAAAGCAATTACCTTAAGTGGCATGCTCTCCCTTTACTAACAGCCACATAATTCATTTGTTAGCATTTGTTGTTTTTAATATTTTATCAATTTTAAAATACTAAAATTCCAAAAAATTCTGTGACAAATATTTTTGTTTACATTTGAAAAAGAAAAGCCAAGAATTTTCAAGACTTGGCAGCATTTTTATAACTACTTAATTTTTAAGAAGCTAAATTTATCAGGGGTATGGCATCCAGAGACTATTAATTATAGAGATAGGAAATCAAAACTTACACTACTCACCGGTAGAGAGCGCTGAAATTTAGTATCACCTGAGCAACTATTTAGTATCATTTTAGTATCAGCTGAGCTTATATTTAAAAACTCAAAAATTGCTCAAAACTGCGCAAAATAAAAAAAACTCAAGCGCAAAATATGTTCAAATAATAAAATTTGAGAATTCCTTTTTTTATTTGCTTTTTTGTTTGTTATTATTTCAATTTAAACAAAAAAAGAAAATTGTCAATTTTTTGAACAAAGTGCCATCTAGTGATAACGATGTCGTTATAACTTTTGTTTTTGGTGATGCCATACCCCTGATGGCATACCCCTGATGGCCAAAATTACTAAGTTCGGCCGAAACCGAAGCCGAAGCCGAATACTTTTGTGTTTGAATAAAAATACAATTTCATGCAACTTTTTCAAACTCAAAAATGCGGAAACCAATTTCTAAATATTTCTAAATTGTAAAAACATAAAAAGTTGTATTTTTCGCTCTTTAAGTAAAATTTAAGTTAAATATGTGCATATTTATAAGTTACTATACAAAATTAAAGAGCTAAATGTTGCAAAATATTGATTTATAGAAAAGTTCGGTATTCGGCCAAAATTTAGCCGAACACCGAACTTGGCCGAACATCACTTTTTGGCCGAACTCCGAAGCCGAATACACGGTCGGACACTATTTATTTTATTACCGCTGTTTTCTATATTAGGTGTGTTTCTTTAATTTTTGGGTAAAGTTCGGTAAAACGAGAGTTAACAAGAAATACTCTCACGAAGTGACAAAAATGCCCAAAAGTAAACGAACGCGAAAAACCATATTTGAAGCCCGAAAAACAAGCGTCAATAGATTTGTGCATTATAGTTCGTTTTGGTGAGCGCTCTTTCTAGTTCTTGTTAAATTTTTTGTAAAAATCTAGATAGCTTTTCTAGCTAAACCACTTTTGAAATCAAAAATTTTAATAAAAATTTCCTTTTTAGGCATTTCTATTTACAAAAAAGAATACGTACTTTATTATATTTGGTAAAGATTTTAATATTAAACAAAAGCTTCGATTTATTTACATATTTATCTCTTTAACACATTTCTTCAAAAAATTGTCGGTAATTTTATGGAGTTGTAACATAACCGATAAACTTTTGCAACTTTTATACTAATTTTTGTAAATGATAAACATATTTTTCGAATGAATGAAATGAGCGATTGAACTAAAAGAGCTATTAGTTGTGAACTAGGTCTTTGGTTCAAATTAGTGAATAGTTCAATTGAACTAGTTGAACCCAACTGATGATATAACAGCTGGTAAAAACAATTTACCCAAATTTACATATTTTTGGGTAATTTTGTCTACACTTTTGGAAATTTTGAATCTTGCTTGTGGACAGAGTAGGAAAATAAACTTTAACGAACCGTACTTTTAGGGTTGCGTACCGCACATCGCGAACACAATACACAAGCATATTGGTTGCGTAGAAAACACATACGCTATTCTCTCCAATTAGTGTTTATACACACAACCCGAATTCGGTACGCTACGGGGTGTGAATATGTGTTGAAAGTACAGTACATAATCGTAGCTTTTGCGATAGATACGGTATGTGTTCCTTAGCCGTACTCTACCCTACATGTAGGGTTGCCAGACGTACTGTTTTTAGCAGTACATGTACTGTTTTTTTTTTTAATGTACTGTTTTATGCACAACACCTAAAACAGTACGCTAAAGTACTGTTTTTTAGTCTTTGTACTGTTTTTTGTACTGTTTTTTTATATTTTTTTAAATGATTTTTTTAAGTAAAGTAGCAAGTAATTGTTTATTTTTCAACATTTGATAACTAAAATTTTGTTCAGTGTACCAATAAAGTAAACAAAGTTAATTTGAAACGCCCTGTTACAATGACATTACGTTATTGCAGTGTTTACAATATATAAGATATTGTTATTTATTTTATCATAGATTTTTTTAAAAATGAAACGTTATTTATTAAAAACAAAAATATCGCCAAAATAGATTAAAAATTTGCTGATTCTTTTACATTTACATTTACACGGTAAGTAACACTTCATCGTTATGAGTTTCTCTATACTAAAAAAGTACGTTTTCAGAAATGGAAAGTGAGGAAAACATTTCATATGAGTCCCTATCAGATAGCTCGAGCACAGGTGTCGAAGAAATAAGTTGTTCGTCATCTTCCAAACAAAAGAAGAAAATTGGTTATCGCCGTAAAAATAAATTTAGAGATATCTGGAAAAACAACTTTAATTGGCTCGCTAGAGCAAATGATGAGTCTATGGCAAAATGCTCGGCATGTGGCGTTTTCTTTTCTATTGCTAATGGGGGTATTAGCGACATCAAACGCCATATGAAGACAGCGAAACATGTCCGATGTTTAGGAAGCAGCCAACAAAAATCTGTAAGTTCTTTTTTAAACCGTAATTCCAGTAAAGTAACAGAAGCCGCAAAACAGGACAGCTCAGCAGCAGAGGCCGCTTTTACATATCATACCGTGACACATAGCCACAGCTACCAATCCGCAGATTGCGGCAGCAAGCTTTTTAAACATATGTTTCCAGACTCAAATGTTGCATCCAATTTCACGTGTGGTAGGACGAAGTTGTCAAAAATCACCACTAATATACTGGCTAAGCATTCTATAGAAACTGTATTAAAGGATTTGGCCGATGATCACCCATTCTCCATTTCGACCGATGCATCAAATAAAGGAAATATAAAAACTTTTCCAATAGTTTTACGATATTTTTCTAAGAATACGGGAGTTAACACAAAACTGTTAAACTTTCATGAATCAAAATCTGAAATGTCAACTGATATTGCAAAATCTCTGAAGTCGAAATTGGAATGCCGTAATTTATGTTTAGCCAACGTCACTAGCTTCTGTGCAGATAATGCAAATGTGAACTTTGGTTGTAGAAAAAGCGTGTATGTAGAGCTTAAAAAAAATAACCCATATATTATCGGTATAGGATGTTTGTGTCACATCATTAATAATGCATTTAAAAATGCATTAAAACTTTTGAAGTTTGATTTAGAAAATATTGTTATCAAAGTTTTCAATGAGTTTAGCTCATCGACAAAAAAGACTTCCAACCTCAAAGAAATATTCGAGTTTTGTGACTTAGAATGGAGTGAATTGCTTCGCCATGTACCAACACGATGGCTTAGTTTAACCCCTGCTATAGAACGACTTTTAAAGAACTATCCTGCTATTAAAACTTATTTTCTTTCTCAAGAAAGTTGTTCAGTTGTTTTGAGACAATTTTTTGATTTAGAAACTTCTGAAGCTTATTTGGGATTTGTTCACAATATTGGAACTGCATTATTATCCTATATAAAAAAGTTGGAAGAAAAGGACACTCTCGTTATCATAGATATGTTTAAAATAGTTAAACAGCTCCGAGACAAATTTGCACAGCAAAAGAGTGAGAAGTTTTATGGTTACCTAACCGAAACCGTCTGCAGCAATTGTGAAAATGCACAGGAAGTTTCTTTATTTAAAAAACGAGCTGACTCGGTGTTATCATATATAATAACATACATCGAAGAACGATTTGATTTAAAAAATAATAAATTCGAAAAACTCAGTGTCTTCAATATGAATTCTAACATGTCATTTCACGATATTACTGAAATCGTTAAACTGTTTTCTATTAAAAATATTGATATGGATATACTTTTTGACGAGTTCATTTCTTTGAAATCTTTTGCTGAAAACGTACAAAAAGAAAAAACCGTAGCAGAAAAGTGGAAAGAGTTTTTAAACAGTGGCACCTTTCCAAATTTAGAGAAAATTTGTAATTTTATTTTTTCTATACCCCATTCAAATGCCGCTTCGGAAAGAATATTCAGTTTAATGTTTTCATTTTGGAGAAAGGAGAGAAATAGACTTTTAATAGAAAACTTGGAAAGTGAGTTGGTTATAAAAACTAACTTCGATTATACCTGTAACGAATTTTACCGTTTTTTGAAAACTGAAGAGGGAAAAAAAGGAATTCTGAAACATGTACAAAAAAATGATAAATATTTGTAAGTTTATAGTTTTTTTTGACAAATAATTCTGGTACAGAATTAAAATCTTTTACATAACATATAACATAATTTTAAAATGTTTTGCTTAAAATATACAAATAAAAAAGTACATATATGTATACACGCACAAAATAAAATGTGCATAATTACCGAAGTATTTCGGTAAAATATAACTTCAAAAGTTTTCTGCTAAGTTACACAATTCTTTAATTAAAATATAATATTTTCTAAGAAACTTTATAAAAGGAAAAACTTAAGTAACTTAACATATTTTGAAGTACGTGGAAATAGAAAAAGGTCAAAAACTAAGGCCAGTTGACAAAACCCAATAATTGATAAATCTACATATATTTTTTTTACTAACTTACAAAATAGACTTTTGAAGTTGGATTTTACCTAAGTATTTCGATAATTATACACTTTTTATTTTTTCTGTGTAATTATAATTTAAAGTAGGCATATTTTAACACGCACGCAGAAAAAAAACAGGGGGAACTTTATTTAAGTGCTATGTAATTCTACAACTACATAAGTTCGAAGTAAGTTTTACAATTTTATAGCAAAATTTATGTATTTTTTCGGATATTTTCCACTAAACATGTATATATTTTACAAGGATTGTATATATTTTACAAAAAATATACATATTTTACTAGAACTTTGTAAAACTAACTTGCAAATTATGTAGTTATATAATTACATAGCTCTTAGGTAATATTCCCCCTGTTTTTTTCTGTGTGTGGTTATTCAGAAAAAATTTGTTGTCTTATTAGAGGCTAATTGAAGTATTTTTGTTGTTGTTTTGCATGTTAATTTGTTTTATTAAACTGTAATAAAATTCAAAACATTTTCTGAATACAAAGCTAAAAATCCAATTTGCGCAAAAAACCTAATCTCTTAATTCTGAAATGTTTTTATAATATATTTTTTAAATACAAATATTTAAAATTTTAAAACTGATGCATTTTAAGAGGCTATAATAATAATTTGTGCAGATAATGCTAAAATCTTAGTTATGATCTCATATTTTTTATGTTTTTTATATTATTTTTATGTTGCTTATTGAATTCTTGAATAAAATTGAATAAAAAAATGTACTGTTTTTTTCTTAATTGTACTGTTTCTTTTTCTTTAATGTACTGTTTTTTCCAATTTAAAATCTGGCAACCCTACCTACATGTCGTGTACAGTTTATTTTCCTACTCTGCTTGTGGCAGCACTGAGAATAAACAAGATTAAACTAAACTATTTACTTGTAGTGGTGGAAAAAATGATATGTGACAGCGCATAGAGAAAGGGACCTAAGGGTAAAAAATCAATTTTTTTTTTTTTTTGTGGACAACATCTGAGCATCGAATGAGACCGATCCCATGCTCTCCTGACCTTAGGTCCCTTTGCATTTGTTGCACAGTGGATTGAGCGAATACAAAATGGGTAATAATTCATACTTGTTTGTACTTAGGGTAGAGGGGGGGGGGTGGGGGTGGGGGGGGGGGGGTCCTTCGCCAGTGGGCACATACACTAATCCTATTTTTCTCCGATGTTAAGGGAGATAAAAAATTGGAAAAAATATATTTTGTGCATTTTTCAATTACCTTTCCTTGACATCCACTTTGATGAATTTACATCACATGTGGTAGCAGATATACATGTTTTTGTATTTTTTGGGGTACCAAAAAAATAATTGAAAGCAACTATATTTTGCAATAACTTCCTCAAATCGTGTGATAAAAACATAATTTTTTATTATGTTAGACCTACGACCCTAAGCTTTCGAAAAATATTAATTTGATTTTTATGAATGCTTAAAAAGTGTGAAAAATATTAATTTTATGTTAGTGGTTGGCTCTGGGGAACAATCACCAGATGCCCGCTGGGGCTACAATGTGTTGGTGCATCACTGCCAAAAATACTCTTTAAGATTCTTCTATATACATAAATTATTGTTAAAGGTAAATTAGGACTACCGATTTCATTTTTAAATTTATAACTAATATTTAAGATTTTTGTAATTTTGAAGAGACATTTTATCATAGTTTTAAATTATTTTTTTTAATATAGTGGAGATTTATTATTTATTTATAAAGAGCTTATTCTAAATTATTTATTTCAATCATAAAATATTGTTTTTGCTTATTAACAATTTTTGTGTGTTGAAATTATATATGGCTCTTTTGGCGAATGCCCACCATGTTTGGGGCAGTTTTGCCGATTTGGGTTACTTTGAAAATCATTAATAGAAGTTATGCAAATAAATAAAAAAAGAATCATAAAAATTAAAGCTAAGATATGTAGATCTTCGATTTGAGATTAATTTTTGAAAAATAATTAGTGGTTAAGGAATGACAGTGCTTTGAAAAAAATTGGCGAAGGATCCCCCTTTACCATACTAGAGTGCTTTCAAACTCTACACACAAGCTGCACTCAGAAAAGTTCTGCATTTACTACATGACAGTTATTTGTGTAGTAATGCGGTTGTAGTTATTTTAACTACAATTGTAGTTAATTTACTTAGAGCAAAATTTTTTAATGTTTTTGACAGTTATTTTTTTTAAACAAACTACAAAAACTACTACATTGTAGTAACATTTATTTTATGCAGTTATTTTGAATTTTTTACAAATACTTAAATTTTCAAGTGTGTGTAAGTAAACCAGGGATCAGCAAACGCATACAACCTTAGTTTTGTGCTTGTATGAGTGAGATGTAACTTTCCCTCTCTCAATGCACGGAAAGAAATTTCTGTATAATTTTCTCATACTTATTTATATGCAATTAGAATATAGAAATAAAATAGAACAAAATAGAAAATAATTTAAAAATGAGATTTTGAAAGAAAAACTCGTTTTAGAATTCTTGGCAAAGTTGCAGTTAAAAATTTTAATTTTATTGTGTTGTTCAGCATGGCGATAAAGGTATATATAATTAAACTCGGTTCATAGATGGCGAAACACAACGATTGTCCTTTTTTGAACAAAAATAACCTATTTTCGTTTACCGAAAAAAATTTTCAGTAAACGAGAAATCGAATTCCCATTCTTCGTCAATCATTTCGTTCATCGAACGAATGCTCAAGCGAGACTGAATAAATTTGTTTGTTTTTATTCAATGTGTGAGCGTATGTTGGTGTGAGTGAGTTGCACGCGTGCATAGAAATGCCGATCTCTAGTGTAAACACACACGAAGCAAACAGGAGCATGTGTACGAAGCGCATGTTTAGAAATTTCTAGTGAAAGAATATGAGAAGAACATGTTTTCTCTTGTCTTAGCCATAAAACAACGCCATAGACGCGTAATACGGAAAAGGTTATATATTTTTTTATTAAATTATTAAAATAATTAGGTAAGTTTTATAATATAAAATATAAATTCATTTACGGGAATTTTAAAAAAATATTGTATCTATTTTCTTTCAGTTCTTTTATATTTTCATCCGTTTCTACCTGAAGAAAAACAACACCATATTTCATCCCTCACAGACGGGCATCTAGAACAATATCTTAATAGTGAAAAATAAAAATGACATTAAGTGTAAATTTTGATTTCTTAATTTTAAATTTATTATAGAATAAAATTAAGTTAAGAGTGTTTACATACATTGGATTTTATTAAATTAATAATTTTTAAAATAATTTTTATTTATGTTATTTTAACTACATTTGCTGTTGTTTGTACAGTTTTACAATAATTTGCAAGTATGTTGTTTTAATTGCATTTGTAGTTGTTTTTACTACATTTGTCAGTTGATTTTTAACAGTTAAAAATAACTTCATATTGCAGTTGATTTAAATGAAAATGTAGTCTACACCTTTTTAAGTGCAAATGCAGTTATTTTAACTGTCATTTGCAGTTGATTTTACCTACATAATTCTCTGAGTGTGGCTTACTTTACCCAGGGTATGGCCGCATTGTAATGGCCCACAAGCCAATATACTTCGTAAGTACACACAAGTATAGTGGCATGTAAGTTAGACAAAATGTTTTGAAAATTTCAAATATTTTAAGTTTTATATACAAATGTTATACACAAGTACCACATATCGTAAGTACACACAATGTGAAGTACACGAAATCGAATACATTGTGTGGACTTACACGTTTTTCTAAAGGGATATGTATTGTTTCGATTTTTCTTTGTTAATAAAAACGCCAGGATGGAGGGTATCTAAAGACTCGGCACAGCCGAATTTAAGCTTTGCGAACTTTGGGGACTTATACAAACCAAGCATGCGGGTTTTCAGAAGATATTGACTTCATTCCAACTTCTTCAATGCGTTGTATTGAGAATAAATTTCATTTTAAATCTTTACAAAATAAAACATTTTTAATTTTTAATGATTTTGCATTCAAATTAGCAAACCTCGAACTGTTCCAATTTTCGTTGCTTGAATACAATCGCCATTCTTGGCAAAACCAATAATCACAGCATTTTTTCAACTCATGTAAATCATCAAAACATTGCTTATCGTGGGACATGTGATCACTAGCTCCAGAATCTACAAACCATTTCATACCAAGAGTGGATTCAACGCCGAAGCAATCTTCATCCACCACAAAGTAGCCCAAAAGCGTTCCCTTACTCAAAATTGCGTGTAAATTGTTGTTGTTTGGGTTCCCGCGGGTATCCGCGGTAACGTACGGGAACGCACATATTGTATTTTTCATAATATAAATCATTTTTGTGTTTCACCATTAAATAAAATGTTTTTAGGAAAATCTTTTAATTTTGTTTATTTTTAAGGTTAATTTGATTACAAAAAAATTGTTGTTGGCCAATCAAAATCCCGTTCATCTCTCAAATTTTCTAATGTAAACGATCCCGAGTAAAAATAGTTATATATTGTCATATATAATGTTATATGTTGGGTTATATCTGACAATGAATGGAGTCACATTAAGACACATTATATACAACTAAATCTAGTATTATTTTTTCAACGAATTTTTTGTATGGTAAATGATGTTATTACATATCCCCAAATCTGACTCCATATATAACTACATAAGCCATATAAAACTAATCAAAATATATGTAGTGACCGATATGATTATATTTGGTTCGATACTAAGTTATATAACACTGTATGTGTAGTCGTACTACAAATATATTTTAATTTTATATAACTTTCTATATAATCCCATACAAATTAATATATAGTTCAACAGAAATTTTAGTTATCTGTAAATTAAGATTTAAATTAACATGGCTTCACATATAACCATATAAGGCTCCATAAACAAATTAAGTTTTTTTTTATATATAATTTCATATTAAAAAAGTTATGCGTACGTTTCCTAAGATAAAAGCATTCAAATGCATTTTTATAAAACACAACCAATTTTTGTAGGAACATTTTTAAACATTGGGTTATGTTTTCTAAAATTTGGGCCTTTAAAATTGTTTAAAATTTCAATTGTCAACTTAATAGCTGTTAAGCATAACTTCCAGTCATAAAAAGCCTACCTACTATCTGATTGAATTATATAAAGTCAGATATATTTATATGTCAGTATATATAATTTGATATCCTGGATATGGACAAATCTCGGATCAAATTGCACCAAATTATATCTAATTTGATATAATTAGACACATGTAGATGACCCATTTTTCGGATCAAATTGTGTGTGGTTGTATATGGGAACTTATCAGATAAGATATAATTATATAAGACACCATATTAAAATTTTTACCCGGGATAAGATTTCGAATTTCATCAAATTATTTTCACTTGCAATTACAGGTTGAAAAAGCTCGTAACTACTTCGTTGATGAAATTGAAGCCATTTTCCCTGGTTTAAATTTAGCCGATCAAAAGTTGAAATTATCCCAAGAAGATTTAGATCTCTTTATAACACATGCTTACTCTCATGTTTTGGCTCTTCAAAAAGAATTGGAACGTTTGCAAACTGATGGCGAATTGCGTTTAAAAAGAGCAATTGATGCTTTGCGCGGTGACAGTGATTCCGATGCTGTTAAGGCTCAATTGGAATATCTGTTGGAATCAGAAAAACGTAAATTGGCCATTGAGAACCAAAAGAAAATTTTACAAATCCGTGCTGATGCTGAAAAACAATTGCGTCTACAATTAAAGCAACAATCTCAAGCTCATATTGATCATTTGCATGATGCTATAAGCATGAAGGAGAGTGAATTAAAACGTAACTTCTCCAAGGAAATGGAAGATAAATTAGCCTCAGAGACGGCTAATTATAAATTGCAATTAGCTGCTATGTTGGGTAAAATGCGTGGTATGGATGCGGCTTTACAGGGTAAGATTTGTCTTAATTTTCTTCGAATTTTTATTGTTTAATAGTTAAATTAATTTTAAATGCGGCTTATAGAAATTGATGATGAATTAAAAGGTATTTTTAAGTAAAATTTTATTTAAAAGGAATTCTGCCTGTATTTGAAAAAAAAATAAGTTACATTAAAGATCTGTTTATTTATCCTTAAGAATTTGTTTCTTAATTTATAGATACAATTCTAAAATAATTCAAAAGGTTAAAAAAATACATTTTTGCAATTAATTTTACATATTTCTTAATTCTTATTTATAGCTCGTGCTGAATCGGAGCGTTCAGCTCATCAAGCCCAAGCCCTATGGGCTGCCTGTCAGGCTTTGTGGTCTACTGTAAGAACCGGTGAGCCTGGTGAACATTGGAAAAACAAATTGCGTCCTTTGAAAAATGAAATTAAAGCTATTTCTAAAGTTGCCGGTATGTAGTTTTTTATGTGCTCCAGTTTAATTGAAACTTTTAATAATACTTTTTTTCTAAGAGGGTGATGAATTAGTTGCTGTTGTTATACAAAATCTACCACATGAAGCCCAAGAACGTGGTGTTTTTCCAGAAGATGCTTTACGTGAACGTTTCTTAAATGTAGAACGTGTGGCGCGTAAGTTAGCGTTGGTACCCGAACAAGGAGCCAGTTTGCCCAAGTATTTCTTATCCTATTTACAATCCTTATTCATTTTAAAACCTGACGATCCTATTTCCCAAGATGAATTACAAAACAAAAAATTCGATTATAGCAAATTGGATACTTATGATATTTTGAATAGAGCACGGTATGACAAACAACAAATTAAAAAAACACATAGTTATCTTTTGATCTCATGGATATTCTCTTATGTTCGACTTTAGATACTACGTTGATCGCGGTGATTTAATGATGGCCTTAAGGTACATGAATCTTTTACAAGGTGCCGCACGTAAAATAGCCGGTGATTGGCTAAAAGAAACACGTCTTCTGTTGGAAACTCAACAAGCTGCCAATACTCTAATGGCTCATGCCGCTGCCAGTGGTTTGTTGTATTTGTAATTTTTTTATTTGTATCAACCATCCATTTTACTTAAAATTCAAATCAAATCAATAGTTAGTTACAAGTTGTAAAAGAACAAACATAAACTATCAAAGTCGTAAAAAATTATTGAGTAAGTTTCAATCACCGGTTTGTTTTTGGTTCAACAAAATACACTTTCAATATAGTTAAAATTAAATATTTCGGAATTAAACAAATCGGCAAACTTAATTGTTTTATTTATTTTTAGTATACACTTTAGAATAAACAGTTTTTATTTAAAATACTTTATTTTATTTTGCTGTGCATAAATATATTATACATTTAAAATGATTTGTTAAACTTAATGAAGATTAAAATAAACTATTATTTTTTCTTTAAAAAGAATTTTTAGTGAAAAAATAATAAAAATATCCAGCTACATGAATTACTTTTCTTAAAGAGATTAAATGATTTCTATAAAAAAGGAAAACAAAATTGACAAAAATTCGTTTTTTGATACATATTTGAAAAAATAAAGAAAGTTTTACACCTACCCTAGTAAAAAAGTCTATATAATATTATATGTATGCACAGCGCATACTCCAAGGACATTTTGTCGATCCATAGTTACTATGCACACATTTGGCTACCTAGTGTAGAAAATCATTACCAGATATTGATTTACTTGTCAAAAGAAAAGTTTTGGTATCCATATTGCCCTATTTAGAACATATTGTTTCCACCACATTGAATTTCTGATAAAACGCGGAAAATCTCGAATTTAAAAAAAAAATCTGAAATACGTGTTCACTTAAATCGTCTATAGATTATGTTATGTAAGTTTGGCATTTCAATCACAAATATCTCCGTATAAAAGAGTCAAAAAATTTTTTTTTTTTTATAGAATATCCTTGAAAATGGGACATGTCAACCTTTCGTATGATACCCATATTGAGTACGTTTTCTTCAGCTAAGATGCAAATTTCTTACAAAAACTATAAACAAGACCTTTTTTAAAAATGGTCCAGCTCGTGAGATCTCACCCAGCAAAATCTTTCATTACCAAATAAGTGGTTATATAATAAAAATTCATAGCTCCACACAACTTATTTTTTGGCGTCTAAACTCATTATGTTTGTTTGGCGTGGTCGTTTTAATAAGTAGTCACGCTTACCCACTCGCTTACAATAAAATGAGAAATAAGTAGTTATGAGATTTTAAATAATAAGTGGTTACACACATGCTTACAAAAAGTTTAATTATAAGTGGTTATCCGATTGCTTACTTGATTCTTAAAAATAAGGAGTTAGGCAAATACTATTAGCTTAAGGAAATACATTCAGAAAAATCTAAGTTTTCTCTAGTGTGTAATTTTAGGACTCGTCATAAAAATTTAAACAAAACATATTTACATATAATAAAAAAATTTAACTGTGTAAAAAGTACTTATTTAAACTAATACGAGTAAGTTATTATTTTATATTTAGAAACAATGAATACAATAGGCCGTTATTAGGAAGTCATTATTTTATATTATAAAATAATGCAAAAGGTAATGATATATCAGTTTTGGTAATGCAGATAGTAATGAGGTGTCATTACCAATATTTTGCTGGGCATTGCTAGACCCGAAATATTTTGAGAATCATCATAAAACAAACCGAGGTTTATTTTGGGGGTGACACTTTTTTAATTTTTTTCGTGAGTCGGTCTAAGGTACATAAATTGTTAAAGATTATTATTTTAGGGATAAAAACAGGAAGCTGTACTGGTACTTATAAGAAATTTACTAAACTAGTTATGGGGTGCAGGGTTATATAGTTGCAACAAAAATTCGACTTTTTGACTTTTTCAAATTTTGAAAAGTCGACTTTTTGACTTTTCCACTTTTTATAGGTAAAAGTCGACTTTTTATAGGTTAGTCGATTAATCGACTTTTTATATGAAAATTTCTAAATAGCAAAAAATCATATTTTTTAGCTTATTTGGGGGATTCGGAACGTAGAATTGGCACCTGTTGATAACACTGTGAGACAAATGGTAGGGAAGGGTTCAAATTACCGGGGAAAGTTATATCGGTAAAAAAGAAGTTATACGTGTCCCGGCGTTTCGCTGGGTCACGTCTAGGAATCGAGATATATCGATTTGAAGTAAGTAACTATCAAATAGGGGAAATTCTCACCTTTGGTGGTCTTTTTTTTTTGACATAACCCGAGAACCACTAGTCCGATTTTGCTCAAACAATTTTAAAAAAATTAAAAACTGCAATTCCTTTAATCTGTTCATATAACGTTTTTCTATATACTCAACAGTTTTGCCGGTAAAAATAAATGTATGAAGAAAAAAATATTTTTTGCCTAAAATATTAAAAAAAAGTAATAAACAAAAGGTTATTTGATTTTTATGGTAGCGGTAACAAACTAAAAAACGGTCATATATGTGCGTGGACAATTAAAAGGAAAAAAAGGAAAGTGCACTTTTTTAATTATTTGGGTTTTTTCCGTTGGCTACCTGCATGATTTTGTTACACAAATTGCACCCACAATTTGATTTTTATGGTAGCGGTAACAAACTAAAAAACGGTCATAAATGTGCGTGGACAATTAAAAGGAAAAAAGGAAAGTGCACTTTTTTAATTATTTGGGTTTTTTCCGTTAGCTACCTGCATGATTTTGTTACACAAATTACCCATAAGCTCCTAGAAAGCTATATAACAAATCGTAAATTCGTTCTCGCGGAAAAAAGTTTCTTCAGCTCCCCCCAGGACATTTGTGCTGGAGTACCGCAAGGTAGTATTTTGGGACCACTTCTGTATATCCAATATACATCTGATATGCCATTAAACTTGAATACTCATACGTCCACTTTTGCTGATGATACAGCAATCCTTAGTGTCCACAATGACCCATTAGTAGCGTCAAGATTGTTACAAAATCATATATCACAATTGGAAACTTGGTTAGATAAATGGAAAATTAAAGTGAATGAACAGAAATGTATACACGTAACTTTTACTTTAAGAAGAGAATCGTGTCCACCGATTCATATAAATAATAATAATATACCCCAACAATCAAATGTGAAATATCTCGGTATACACCTTGACCGTCGCCTTACATGGAAAAATCACATAGATGCGAAACTTACCCAGATAAAGTTAAAAACGGTTGAGCTTACGTGGCTTATGAGTAGGAACTCTTTACTTGCCTTAGATTGTAAACTGTTGCTTTATAACTCGATAATTAAACCCATATGGTGCTATGGAATTCAACTCTGGGGTACCGCCTCAGCATCTAACATAGAAAAATTGCAAAGACTCAAAACAGGCTTCTTAGAATGATCACGTGTGCACCCTGGTATATAAGAAACTCCAACATATATAAGGATCTCAACGTAAACCTTGTTAGAGATGAAATCAGAAGACATAGCGAAAACTACTTAAAGAAACTAGAAACACATCCGAATACACTAGCCCGGAATCTACTAAATAGCAGTGGTCACCTGCGACTAAGAAGGAGACATACTGCTGACTTGGTCCACTTATAGAGAATAACTTAAAATGAAACCACAAAATTTTTGTCTGGCACTGGCTGGACTTAATACTTTTATTTAGTCTTAAGATTTGAATACTTATTGTTAGTTCACACATATTTAGTGAAGATTCAATAAATAAATAAAACACAAAAAAAAAAACACAAATTGCACCCACATTTATGAGTGGTCATGTTTTAGAACGTTTCGAAAAATTTAAAACGCACACGAATCAGGTATATAGGCACCCTTAAAAGATGCGCCAATTCATAAGTACCTCTCAGTAAAATATTGAAACTTACGTAGTTTTTATAGGTGTTCATTGATCGATTTTTTCATTCAACAAGTGTCTCCTAACGCGTAAAATACGATTTTTTTAAAGTGACGAAAAAGTAATAAAAGTATAAAACCGAAATGAGTGCAAATTGTCCAGAAAATATCAATTTATTTTGTTACGTTTGTGGCAAAAGAGCTTTTTCAACAAATACTGCATTACTCACTGAGCAAGTGGAGCGTGCTTTTAAACTTTATTTTGATTCCGAAATAATTCGCGGCGTTTCGTGGGCCCCAGACAAAATTTGTAAAACGTGCTACAATGCTCTTAACATGTGGACCCAGGGGAAACGCAGTTCACTTTCTTTTGGTGCACCAATAATTTGGACTGATCCAGGAGAGCACAATTCCGATAACTGTTACGCTTGCGCAAACAAAATATGTGGAGTAAATCGTAAAGGCCTTAAACGAAGAGTTTAAATATCTGTTAGAAGTGCACAAATACCTCTACCGCATTCGGATGAAATACCAATTCCACCGCTTCCAAGTCCTGACAGAGAAACTTCTTTTTCTATTGAACCAATGGATCAATCGGATTTCACCTATAAACCAACACCAGAAGCCGGCCCATCGAACAAAATAATTCCAATATCACAAGCAAGAATGGACGAGATTGTTGCAGAATTAAACCTTTCTCAACGTGAAGCAGAAAAACTTGCCCAGCTTTTGAAAGACGGCAACAATTTGGAGCCTAATGTCAAAGTCACCGGATATCGAAGACGACAATTGCTATTCCAACGGTACTACACACTCAACGAAGGGAACACATTTGTTTACTGCCACGATATAAAGGGACTGATGGAGGCGATGGCCATTAATTATGTCGCAGCTGATTGGCGAATGTTCATCGATTCTTCGAAATCAAGCCTGAAAGTCGTTTTGCTACATAAATATAATAAAAAACCAAGCATTCCCATTGGCTACAGCACAGACATGAGCGAAACATACGATTCGATGAAAATAATTTTGGATAAAGTTTGCTACACTGATCACATGTGGCGGATCAGTTGTGATCTGAAAGTCGTGGCGATGCTAAGAGGTCTCCAAGGAGGCTATACGAAAAACATGTGTTTCTTGTGTCTTTGGGATACCCGATTTAAAGGAAACCAATACGAAACGCATGACTGGCTTCCTCGAGATCCAACGGAGAAAGGACACAACTGCGTAAATGATCCACTGGTGCCAATGGAGAACGTCCTCATGCCCCCTCTCCATATCAAACTGGGAATCGTAAAAAATTTCATCAAGGCCATTGTGAAGCAACCAAAAATTCTTGATTGTTTGAATAATATTTTCCCACGAATCAGCGAAGCAAAATTGAAGGAAGGTGTTCTGGATGGGCCGGATATACGAAAGCTCATGAAATCAAAGGAATTTAAAGGTGCTTTAGACGGTAATGATTACTTTGCGTGGAGGGCAGTGAAGAAAGTCATACGATATTTTTTGGGAAGTACGCGAGCACACAATTACCCCGCTCTTGTGACCAAGATGTTGCACTATTTCCAGAAAATTGGAGTGAATATGTCCCTCAAAATTCACTTCTTGCATCACCATCTCGAATACTTCAGCAAGCAGCTAGCCTCAGAGTCGGATAAACATGGCGAGCGCTTCCATCAAGTGGCAATGCCAATGGAAACGCGATATAAAGGCAAAAGGCTCGATTCGCTTCTGGCTGAAATTTGTTGGTGGTCGCAAAAGACGTACGATCCCGACAATGAAGATGAAGAAGAAGAATATACAATGGGAGTTTCCTCCGAGGGTAAGTCACAAAAATGAAGTTAACTGACTGATTAAAAGCAATTGATTTTTTCCAGATGAAGACAGATTCTCATCCGATACAGACTCTGAACAAGTGGGCGAACCACCACGCAAGAAAGTAAAGGGCGCAAACAAACGAAAATAAGTTTTGCGTTCATCGATTTTTATAACCTATGTATCTATAGGTGTGTTTGGGTACTTTTCCAGTAAAGCCCAGTAAAAATTACTCAGTAACAAATTTACAGAGAGTAAGGCAAAATTTACTCTCAAAAAGAAAAATATCTAAAAATGTACGCAAACAGAAAAATTGTAAGAATTAGTAAAATAATGCTGCCAACTTCTTCCCTAAAAATATCGCTAAATCAAACTAAAAAATCACTAGAAAATATCTAAATTATAAAAAAAATTAAATAGCGATAAATCCCTAAATTGCACGAACTTTTTAGGTTGTGTTGAAAAATTTCACAAAAATATCTATATTTTTCAAACTTCTTAAAAAATTATTGATACATCGCCAAATTTTTCGAACTATTTTGTTTTCCATAAAAATTTACCGATAAATCGCTGAATAATAATGATTCAAAAATTCTGTCAAGGAAATAAATGTAAAAAAAATGCTAAGAAAATGTGAAGACTGTCTTAAAAAGAAAAATCGCTAGTTTTCCCGCTAATAGCTAAATTATATTTTATCCCGCTAAACGAGTTGAAGTATCGCTAGATTTGCCGAGAAAATAGCTAAATTGGCAACAGTTATTAAAATAGCTGATTGCGAAATAAACCTATTCAAATTATTGGATTAATAAATAAAACCTAATAAAATGATCACTTACTCCTTCCATCGTAAATAAGCTTATATTTAAATATTTTTTATTTTTACAAAAAATTATTTCAAAATTATTTAGACAAATGTTTTGTTTCTTCAATCATATGTTTTAAATCATATGGTTTTTTTTCTTACAAATTCTTACTAGCAAAAATTCATCCAGTAAAAACTTGTAAGTTCTCTGGTATTGAACTGTCACTTTACCCTCTATTTTTCCTCTCTCCTTACTGAGTAATTGTGTAAACAAACACCTTCCAGTAAAAACTTGTACAAATTTGTATGAATTTGTACAAATTTTCGGGTACGCAAACACACTTTATGTAATAACCTAATAATTACCTGTAATAATTTTTAATTTTACGTGTTAATAATAAATAATATATAATAAATATTATCCAAACTCATTGAAACATAAAATCAATATTTTTGTCAAAATGAGATACCTTCACTTAATTGTGAATAAAAGCGAAACGCGTCCATCGATTTTCGTGACTGCGTGAAAGTAATACGACTTGCCTTTTTTCCGTTTTGGATTTTTTATGAATTTAAAAAATAAAAAAATTTAATATTTTAGGCAAAAAATATTTTTTTTCTTCATACATTTATTTTAACCGGCAAAACTGTTGAGTATATAGAAAAACGTTATATGAACAGATTAAAGGAATTGTAATTTTTAATTTTTTTAAAATTGTTTGAGCAAAATCGGACTAGTGGTTCTCGAGTTATGTCAAAAAAAAAGACCACCAAAGGTGACAATTTCCCCTATATGATAGTTACTAATTTCAAATCGATATATCTCGATTCCTAGACGTGACCAATCGAAACGCCGGGACACGTATAACTTGTTTTTGACCGATATAACATTTCCCGTTGGTTTCATCCCATCCCGATTTTGACTGTCGCATAGTGTAATGAGCATAAATTCTACTTTTATGCATATAAAATAAAATTTTTCTTTGTTTTTTTATCATGGCATAGTGGTTTTAAACATAAAATGTAGCACAAAACTTACAGACATTAAGGCTTATTTTATCCTTATACATTAACCCTTAAATGCATCGTGTAGCCATATGGCAACATACCAGTTTTTTTTAATAAAAAAAAACCGACTTGATGCACAAAACTGCATTTTTGGGCATTTGGGCCCCTTCTATACACTAAAGGCCTGAACGAGTGCATTCGGTTTGTTACGTTTACGATTCAAACCACACTGTTAAGACTAGAAAACAAATCAAAACGTAAGCGAGCCAGGCGGTATTCGTCGCTCTCTTTCGAAGATAGACAATTTATATCGAAAATGTTAGCCTTTACAGACGTGTGTAATTCTTATGGCTGAATTTTCGATATAAATTAAGAAGAGAGTGATTTAACAGAGGTAGGGAGAGTTGGTTAGTCTTTTAATGATATAGTCGTTGAGCAAACTTAAGCATTCGACATGACAACAAAATAAACAATAAGTGATTGTTGTGACATACGATCGTTCGCTACCATAACATATCAATTAGTGCTTTGAACTACACCTTTTGTAATTCAGAAAATATCAATTGAAATTCAGAAAATATCAATTGAAATTCAGAATTTCCATTTGAAATTCAGAAAACGTCAATTGAAATTCAGAATTTCCATTTGAAATTCAGAAAACATCAATTGAAATTCAGATTTTCCATTTGAAATTTAGAAAATATCAATTGAAATTCAGAAAATATCATTTGAAATTCAGAAAATATCATTTGAAATTCAGATTATATCATTTGAAATTCAGAAAATATCAATTGATGTTCAGAAAACATCAATTGAAATTCAGAAAATATCAATTGAAATTCAGAAAATATCAATTGAAATTCAGAAATCGTCATTTGAAATTCAGAAAATATCAATAGAAATTCTGAAACCGTCATTTGAAATTCAGAAAATATCAATTGAAATTCAGAAATCGTCATTTGAAATTCAGAAAATATCAATAGAAATTCAGAAACCGTCATTTGAAATTCAGAAAATATCAATTGAAATTCAGAAAATATCATTTGAAATTCAGAAAATATCAAATGAAATTCGGAAAATATCATTTGAAATTCAGAAAATATCATTTGAAATTCAGAAAATATCAATTGAAATTCAGAAAACATCAATTGAAATTCAGAAAAATGTAAACAGAATTTTTTAAAGAATCCGGCCAGGTAGATAATGTTATACCCTATAAAAAATTTATATATGGATTTTATCAAAATACGTTTGATAAATAAGTGGGAGTAAAATTCATTTTATTTACGCGGGTGAGGATTATTTAAAATTTGTGTGCCGGAATGATGATTTTATGTAGACTAATTTCTTTCTTGTTACGAATTATGGCTCCAAAATGTAAGGCTGAAATTTAAAGCCAAATAATAGTATTTAATATCAGCGTTACGTTTCAATGTCTAAAGCCATAATTCGTTACAAGAAAAAAATTAGTCTACATAAAATCATTGAGGCACACAAATTTTAAATATTTTTCACTTAATTTCACTTATTTTGATAAAACTCATATATAAATTTTTTATAGGAGATAATATTATCTACCTTGACAGATTCTTTTAAAAAATTTGTTTACATTTTTCTGAATTTTAATTGATGTTTTCTGAATTTCAACTGATATTTTCTGAATTTCAAATGATATTTTCTGAATTTCAATTGATATTTTCTGAATTTCAAATGATATTTTCCGAATTTCAATTGATATTTTCTGAATTTCAAATGACGATTTCTGAATTTCAATTGATGTTTTCTGAATTTCAATTGATATTTTCTGTATTTCAATTGATGTTATCTGAATATCAATTGATATTTTCTGAATTTCAAATGATATTTTCTGAATTTCAAATGATATTTTCTGAATTTCAATTGACATTTTCTGAATTTCAAATGAGTTTTTCTGAAGTTCAATTGATATTTTCTGAATATCAAATGACAGTTTCTGAATTTCAATTGATATTTTCTGAATTTCAAATGACGATTTCTGAAATTCAATTGACATTTTCTGAATTTCAAATGACGATTTCTGAATTTCAATTGATATTTTCTGAATTTCAATTGATATTTCCTGAATTTCAATTGATATTTTCTGAATTTCAAATGATATTTTCTAAATTTCAATTGATATATTCTGAATTACAAATGATATTTTCTGAATTTCAATTGATATTTTCTGAATTTCAAATGATATTTTCTGAATTTCAAATGGAAATTCTGAATTTCAATTGATCTTTTCTGAATTTCAAATGGAAATTCTGAATTTCAATTGATATTTTCTGAATTTCAAATGGAAATTCTGAATTTCAATTGATATTTTCTGAATTACAGTTGCAAAAGGTGTAGTGTTGAAATATCGCAATGAATGCTATGGTGCTATCAAAGAATATACATATAGAGAGAGACGATCCTTCCTATGACTCTCTTATATTTTTAGCGAACTCGGGCGAGCAAATAAAAACCGGGTGAAAACAGTTTGCGCACACAAAAGATGCTGTGAGTAATGTGAGGGGAAAAATGTGATGAAGTAAAATTTCCTTTTTCATTATTCTTCTTTGAAATGAGTGTTGTCAACTTCTAACACAACATCATTATTACAATGAAGTACACAATATGTCTGTTCCCGTACTTTACCGAAGTTACACATGCTAGCCCAAACGCGTTCCCGTACTCAAAATTGCGTGTAAATTGTTGTTGTTTGGGCTGTTTTGGGTTCCCGCGGGTACCCGCGGTAACGTACGGGTACGTACGTACATATTATGTGCGTCAGCCATTATAATTACATTTCATTTACAATAATTAAAATTTTAAGTACTAAGTATCGTATTCTGTAAGCAAAATTTGCCTATATCTTAAAGCATTTATAATAAGCTGCTAAATTTCTCCAATTACATTGCTCATTCATACCGTTCAATAGATTTATTAGCTCATATTCATTAATGTAGTTTTTCCCGACATATCTAACCCGGAATTCCCTGAGTATCGGACATCTTCCCATAAAGTGTATTAGGTTCTCAGTTTCACCCAAATTACACAAGCAACATGTAGTGGTAGTATTAGTTCTACATTTTTCAATGGGAGAGTATCGCAACGTGCTCTCAAAATTTCATTTATACACAAATTCTGGTCGCATATATAAGTTGAACCCATAGCTGGTATTAAATTTTTATAAATACGAGTTTCACTTGCAGAAGCTGCTTGTAACATTTTATTGTAGTTTTTAATTTTAAGTTGAGATACAAAATCTAAACATCTAGAACGCCACTCAATACCACTCATTAAACTGAAGCATATACTGAATTCCTCGCCGATTATATTAATTTCTTTTGCCCAAAATATATTTTTCTGTAGTATAAGTTTCGATAATTTATGTGGAAGTCTTTCCACATAAATTATCCCCAAACTTGGGCACCATAAGATTGTATTGCCCTGCACACAGCTTGAAATATTTTCCATTTTGATTGTAGCGAAATATTCGGTTTATTTAAATAGCTTTGCCATGTTGCATTTATACTGTTTTTGGCAGAATAGTTTCTACATTCTACGTGTTTCTGAAAGGACATTTTTGGGGTAAAAATTACACCTAGATAGCAAAATTGTGTTGTTATCTTAACTTCTTTTTGATTATAAAACCATTTTTCATCTCTAGCCAATCTGCCTCCTTTTCTGAAAACCATCATCTCGGATTTTTCTAAATTCACCTCCATATTCCATTGCATGCAGTACATTTCGAGCTTGTTAATCATTGATTGCATAACCTTTTTATCATCAGTAATTATGACTATATCGTCTGCGTATAAAAGTATTCTTATATTTAGATCTTCTATCATCAAACCTCCTCCCAAATAATCGTGTAGATCATTTAAGTATAAAGTGAACAATAATGGTGATAAAAGACAACCCTGTTTGATACCCGAATATGTTTCGAAATATTCCGATAATTCACTCCCATTCCAAACTGCAGACCAAGTGTTTCTGTATATATCTTCCAGTAATCTAACAATTTTAGATGACAAGCCAATCGAATGTAATTTATATATTAATTTCTGCCTTGGTACTTTGTCGAAAGCTGGTCTAAAATCTATGAAAAAGGCGTAGACTTTTTTATTTTCTTCAAATTTTAGATGGACTATTGAGGCTAAATTGTATATATTATCAGCTGTAGAGTATTGTCTTTGCTTATTATTTACCGTTATCATTTTTGCGTTAACAATGCTGATTTAAAGTGGACATATAAATGGCACAATTTACTTAAAAAACGCAGTATTCGTGTAGATTTAATTCAAAGCAATAAATATTTTTCGTAGTTCAAAAATAAATATAAAAACTTAAAAAATTTTTAAAATGGGATCAGGAAAACATACCACAGGTGAGGAAAGGCGGATCATATGGAAAATGTATGAAGATGGAAAAAAAGTAGCGGAAATTGCTGAGATAATGCAAATTTCTCGCAAAAAAGTCTACAATGCAATTAATTCTTGTGTTGAGGATCACGATATATTGACTAAGGGTAAAATTCGGAAGCCAAGGCCACGAAAAACAGATGAGCGTACGGATGCAGCTATAGTACGAATGGTGAAAATTTATCCATTCAAGTCATCAAGGCAGATAGCATCGGATATTAATGAAAATTTTAACATGGAAATATCAAGGAGACTTGTCAGAAGAAGACTAAACGAGTCAAATTTGTTTGGGCGCATTTCCAGAAAAAAGCCATTGCTCTCAAAAAAAAAAATTATTTCAAAACGACTAACCTTCGCCAGAACCCATAAGGAAAATCCCATTAGTTTTTGGAAAAACGTGTTATGGAAAACACGCTTATAAAAATGGAAAAATGGAAAAAATGGACAAGTTTCAGTATTTAGATATTTTAAAAAACCATATGGAGCCATATGCCTTCAACTCCATGCCAATAAAATGGAAATTCTTGCAAGATAATGACCCCAAACACTCCCCTAAACTAGTAAAAAAATGGTTTTGTGCGGAGAAAATTGATGTTTTGGATTGGCCAGCCCAGAGCCTTGACTTAAATCCAATAGAGAACCTGTGGAATGAAGTCAAGGTTGAAATCTCCAAGAAAAATTACAAAAATATGGACGAACTGTGGTCGGCCGCACAGGAAGCTTGGTACGCCATCCCCAACTTGGTACGCCATCCCCAACAAAATGCCAAAAACTAGTGGAAAGTATGGGTCGCAGGTGCGAATCTGTCATCAGAAACAAAGGCCAAAGCACTAAATATTAACGGTAAAATATTTGTACATACCAAAAAATTTAACAAATGCAATAGGTTTGTTCCACGTAATTCTGGGTAAAGTCTGGTAAAATGAGAGTAAACAAATAAAATCTCAAAAAATGGTAAAATTGCTCACAATACCTGAAACGCACAAAACCACATTTCAAGCCCAAAAATTAACGTCAAAGTTATTCATATAAACAAAAGCTATTTTTAAGAATAAAATATCGAAGGGAATAAAGAAAAAATGTTAGAACGTGGTATTTGTTAACGATAATAATTATTGTTTACAAGTTTTGTTAATAAGTGTGTTTGCGTACCCGAAAATTTGTACAAATTCGTACAATATTGTACAAATTCGTACAAATTTGTACAAATTTTTACTGGAAGGTGTTTGTTTACACAATTACTCAGTAAGGAGAGAGGAAAAATAGAGAGTAAAGTAACAGTTCAATACCAGAAAACTTACAAGTTTTTACCCCCCGTTTCCACATGCAAGTGCAAGTTCGAAAAACTCAATACACTCACACTTTTTTACTAATACTCTCACACTTATACGACTTGCGGCTCAACTTGCAAGTAAATTTAGAAGACAGTAGATTTTTGATACTTGCGGCAAGTGAAATGACAGAATGAAGAAAACAGTGTTGCCTAGTAATGTTTTCTATTAATTTACTAGTATTTGGTGAAGTAAAAATTGTAATGCAACTAATTTTGAATTTATTTGTAAAAAAAAAAGTAAAAAAGAACACAACGGCATATCTTAATGGTAATTCAAAATATAAATTTTAAAAGTTTTTAAAAAAAAAATTTGTTAAGAACAAATTTTTTCCCAGCTTTGTTAGAATATTGAATACTTGGCAATACTAGAGTGCTATTTAGTGACAACCTATGCTTTCGACGACATTTTAAAAATGAACTTGCAGCAAGTAGTGTGGACACATGTAAAATTTTCTTGTTTTTTCGGTAATTTTCGAAATTTTCGCTGATAATACGTATTCTCAACTTGCAACCATTTACTTGCATGTGGAAACGGGGGTTACTGGATGAATTTTTGCTAGTAAGAATTTGTAAGAAAAAAAAAACATGATTGAAAACATATGATTGAAAAAACAAAACATTTGTCTAAATAATTTTTAAATACATTTTTTTAAAAACAAAAAATATTTAAATATAAGCTTATTTACGATGCAAGAAATAAGTGATCATTTTATTAGGTTTTATTTATTAATCCAATAATTTGAATAGGTTTATTTGCAATGAGCTATTTTAATAACTGTTGCCAATTTAGCTATTTTCTCGGAAAATCTGGCGATATTTCAGCTCGTTTAGCGGAATAACATATAATTTAGCTATTAGCGGGAAAATTAGAGATTTTTTTTAAGTCAGACTTGACATTTCCTTAGCATTTTTTTACATTTATTTCCTTGACACAATTTTTGAATTATTCAGTGTGTTCCCGTACGTTCCCAATGTTACCGAAATTTACCCAAAGTTACCAAATTTACCCAAAAGCGTTCCCGTACTCGAGTATTGGGTAAATGAGAGCGCTAATGAGAGTGTATTAGTGCTTCTCTTTTTACCAAAATTTACCCAGACTTTTTCTTCGGGTAAACTTTGGTAAAACAGCTGATGCAAATATAAACAAAAAACAATTGTGAAATTAAATTAAAAATTGTAATTAAATAAAGAAATAAGCAAAAGAAACTTGGTTTTTTGTTAAAATTAATTGAATAAAATCAAAAACAACTTTTAAATGCGAATAAATATGTCTATTTGTGCCGATTTGCAAACTGAAATTATACGTATTTTCACATCAGTGATGGGATTTTTGACACAATCTAAGATTGATTGGTACAATGGCACAACCTTCTTTTTCTAAGCATTTATTTTACTGGTATTAAAATACCTTTTCGAATAAAGCGAAACTAAAAAATGGCATCGAAGATATTAGCGAATAAAGCACCGTAAGTTGTTTTTCACGTGAAAAAATTTCTCTCAGACTTTAAATTGCAATTTAAGTTAAAAAAATTAACAATATTTTAATTTTATAACAAAGCCACAATCACAATTAACACAAAATGTCACTTTTTCACCAGAAAAATAATAGTCTTATACATTAAATTTGCGTGAAAACTAAGTTTGCACAATTTTCACGTGAAACTCATTGTCGTGAAAAATAATTTTATTTATATGGAGTATAACAATTTCAAAATGAAAATTGAAAACACGGTTTCTAAGTGAAAATTGAGTTTTGGCACAATAAAGGCCCATTTGGCACATTTTAGTCACACACTTGGCACAAAACAAAATTTTTCAAGTCCCATCACTGTTTAACATTATTCTTTGAAATAAGCTTTTGGGCTAGAAAAGTGGTTTTTTGCGTTCCTGTACTATTGGGTAATTTTGTCATTTTGTGAGAGGATTTTGTGCTTACTCTCATTTTACCGAACTTTACCCAAAAAGTAAAGAAACACACCTATTATTATTAAGGATTTATCGCAAAATTTTTATGAAAACTTAAAAGTTCAAAAATTTGACGATTTATCGATATTTTTAACAAAGTTTGAAAAATATAGGTATTTTTGTGAAATTTTTCAACATAACCTGAAAAGTTTGTGAAATTTAGCGATTTATTGCTTTTTTAAGTTTTTTATAATTTAGCTATTTTCTATTGATTTTTTAATTTGATTTAGAGATATTTTTAAAAATGAAGTTGGCAGAAGGATTTTACTAATTCTTACAATTTTTCTGTTTGCGTACATCTTTAGATATTTTTCTTTTTGAGAGTAAATTTTGCCTTACTCTCTGTAAATTTGTTACTGAGTAATTTTTACTGGACTTTACTGGAAAAGTAACCAAACACACCTAATATTTAAATTATTTTTACAAATTTAAAACAGATGATTTACAAACAACTAGTGATTTGGCAGTTTTACCATTTTACCCGCAAAAAAGTACGGGTAACTTCTGGTAAAAAGAGAAACAAATTATTCTCTCAAGGCTCTCATTTACCCAATTTTTAACAATAGAAACGCTTTTTGGTAGGATTGGGTTCCCGCGGGTACACGCGGTAACGTACGTGGAACAGAGCTAATATTAAAACCATTTCTTCTCTTTTTTTAAGATTGTGCCATTTATGTTTCCAGCTCATTTCAATGGTTTTTTTTTTCATAATGATAAGTTTTTATTTACATTAATGAATTTCAATTAAAGTTTATAGTAGTGTTTCCAATTATTCGACATAGGCGGTTAATCGGTTAAAGCATTATTCGAAAAATCACTAAAATTAATTAACCGGTTATTCGGGTCGGTTAATCGAGAAAATTGGCGATTAATCGATTAATCGCTTAATGCAAAATGAATGCATTTTCTCAACTTTTTATAGTGTTTCCAATTATTCGACATAGGCGGTTAACCGGTTAGTGCATTATTCGAAAAATCACTAAAATTAATTAAATTGGCGATTAATCGATTAATCGTATAATAAAAATGAATGGATTTTCTTAACATTTTATCAATAAAAACACAAAGGGCTGACTTTTTTTAACATTAAAAACTAGAAGAGCCTTTCGCATTGAGCCATCAATATAAAAAATGTTAAGATTTATTTGAAAATATCAATTTGCTCTGTAAAAATCAGAAAAAACCGTTTTTTCTGACTTCAAATCAGTACAAATTTTAAAAAAATATTATCATCAAAAAAGTTATTATGCAGCCAACCTAATTTGCTGTCTACCGAATGGTTTGGTTAAAACAAAATTCTTCGGTTAACCATTATGCCATCCTAAAAAACCTTACATATTTCTTCCTATACAGACCCCAAAACAAAACAATTTTTTTTTGCATGAAAAAATCCAGTTTTTTAAGTACAGGAAACGGACCCATTATTTAGAAATTTCAATGATATGTTACCATTCCTTTTCTAGTTTTTTTTTTTTTTTGTAACAGATGAAATATAGCTATGCTACGAATGGAGTCAAATATGACACCAGGATAGTATGAACGTTCATTCTTCCGAATTTTTATTCAGGCCAACGAATTTCTGTCGTCACGATCAAATTGCATTGTCTAAACTAATTTTCTGTAGATACAAATTAACCAATTGATTGGCTACAAATTTAGTTGTCAGAACAAATCTTTTTTCTCTCTGCTAATTTCTGCATGATTTCTGAAATAGAAAACCTTCACGTTTTGGCTACGTTTTTCTACAAAAACACGTAAAATTTTTAAAAATGATTCGAAAATTTTTTCATAGAAATACCCAAATACGATATATATTTTCAATTTCCCAAACTCAGAAAATAGAATCATTCTGACAGTAGCTGACAACCGGATAATTAAAATATTTTTATCACAGTCAAATAACTGTTGTATCAACTGATTTTCTATTATCGCAATGTAACCAATTGATGGATTCGGTTGTCACCACGAATCTTCTCTATGTATGAAACTACATATTGGATTAAGAAATTTACATATAGAAAAATCATTTTGAATGCTTTCTGGTAGAGAAAACCGCTCACATTCATAAAAATTTATCCTATAAAAAAAACTACATTGTACTTGTATTTTGGCTTTTTTTTACTAAAAAAATTTAATATTTTTTAAATGCCAAAAATCAGTACAATCAGTACAAATTTTAAAAAATCAGTACAAATCAGTACACGACTTTTTCATCAGTACACGTGACCAAAAATGAGTACATGTACTGATCAAATCAGTACGAATGGTCACCCTAAATTAATATGCAATTTTATTAATTTTAATTAATAGATTTGAGGTTAAGAAAAAGAATAAACCTTTTTCTCTAAAAATTTTGTTATTATTATTATTATTATTATTATTATTTATTTAGCAATAATGCTATTAATATAAAATTCAATAATGTTACAATCGGATTTTAATTAAATTAATAATAAATTTTGATAAATTAATACATTTCTTTTACATAAATTATGATTTTTCTTTTGAATATAAACGGAATTTCATTATATAATTTGAGTCCATTATAGAATAATAAATTTTGATAAAAGTTTGTTCTTCCAAAATTTAACCTAAAATCATTAAGGTACCTCAGATTGTATGGTTGTACATCTGCTACATAAACTAGCTGCTTTCTCATAGTTCGGCAACAATCCATTTTTTATCTTAAATATAAATATTAAGACATTCATCACAAGTCTTTGATTTACTGAGAGCCACTGCAATTTTTGTAATATGTCTTTTATATGTGTTAATCTATGACATCGTAGAATACATCTCATACCCTTATTTTGAAGTTTTTGAAGTCTTTCCTTCATTTGATGACTCCCAAGGAACAATAAGGTAGAACAATACTCAAAGTGAGGTTTTACTATTGTGTTAAATATTCTTATTGACGTAATTGTTGATATATTATTTCGTATTCTTTTGAAAAGTGCTATTTTTTTAGCAATCTTTTTGCAAACATAGTTAAAATGTAAATCAAACTTTAGGTTTTTATCTATACTAACTCCTAAATATTTGATTTCTTCAACTTTCTCAATTGGTGCACCATCAATAATAATATTTTCCTGTGCCTTTCCATTTATCACCATTGCTTTAGTTTTATTTATGTTAACTTTTAATCTATTCATTTTTAAATACTTGTCTACTTCTCTCAATTCAATATTTAAGCTTCGAACACACTCTTCCGTATTTTTTCCACTTACATATATAAGCGCATCATCCGCAAACATGCATTCTTTTGATTTTTTTAAGACCCTTTCTAAGTCATTTATATATATTATAAACAGTAGTGTTCCTAATATTGCTCCTTGAGGCACTCCTACGGTGATATTTTTAGCTGTTGATACTTCTTCTCCACATTTCGTTTTTTGAGTTCTGTTTTCCAGATAACTTCTAAACCATTTTAATTCTATGCTTTTGATTCCATATCTTTTAAGTTTTTCTAACATTATTTCTCTGTTAATTGTCTCAAAAGCTCTTTTTAAATCCAAAAATACAGCCACTACGCAGTTTCTATTTTTAACTTCTGTTTTCCATTGAGTTACCACTAAATTCAAGAGAGATTCACAACTATGAGTGTGTCTGAAACCTGATTGCGTTTCATTTAATATATTTTTATCTTCGAAATATCTATTTAATTGACTGTGTACGACTTTTTCCAAAATTTTACTTATTGTTAACAGCATATTAACTGGACGAATTTCTTGTGGATCTTTCGTATTTTTTGAATTGGCACAATACAAGATTCCTTTAGACAATCGGGAAAAAATCCGGTCAGGAGAGAAGATGTAATAAAACGATGTAAATGGGTTCCGATGATATCGAAATTATCCAATAACATTTTTACTGTGATAAAATTATGATCTTTTTTGTTATTAGGTGTGTTTCTTTACTTTTTGGGTAAAGTTCGGTAAAATGAGAGTAAGCACAAAATCCTCTCACAAAATGACAAAAATTACCCAATAGTACAGGAACGCAAAAAACCACTTTTCTAGCCCAAAAACTTATTTCAAAGAATAATGTTAAACAGTGATGGGACTTGAAAAATTTTGTTTTGTGCCAAGTGTGTGACTAAAATGGGCCTTTATTGTGCCAAAACTCAATTTTCACTTAGAAACCGTGTTTTCAACTTTCATTTTGTAAATGCATTCTTATGGAATTAATTCTATTTTGAATTCTTATGGAATTAATTATATTTGAATGAATTAAAATTTTCTTTCAATTAAAAGGTGAATGATAAATTAAATTCATCCGATACTTATTAAAGATTTGGGAATGCAGCCAATGAATGAATTCTTTAGGAATGGTTGCACGGAATGGTATACATATAAACATTTTCTAAAACTGAATTAATTTTTTTTATGAATTAAACTTCAATTAATTCTTTCGAAGCTCTGAGATAAATCGATAGCATTTGAATTTTTTAAATTCTATGGATTAAGCACCTGTTATACTCCATATAAAAAAAAATTATTTTTTACGACAATGAGTTTCACGTGAAAATTTAATGTACAAGACTATTATTTTTCTGGTGAAAAAGTGATATTTAGTGTTAATTGCGATTGTGGCTTTGTTATAAAATTTAAATATTGTTAATTTTTTTAACTTAAATTGCAATTTAAAGCATTTAAAATCTGAGAGAAATTTTTTCACGTAAAAAACAACTTACGGTGCTTTATTCGGTGATATCTTCGATGCCATTTTTTTGTTTTATTCGAAAAGGTATTTTAATGCCAATAAATGCTTAGAAACTAAAAATTAAAGAATTGTTATTTTTTAAATTCATTTTATATTAAATTTTGTAGATAACCAAAATGTGCCAAAATAGTATCGGTTGTGCCATTGTACCAATCAATCTTAGATTGTGCCAAAAATCCCATCACTGATGTGAAAATACGTATAATTTCAGTTTGCAAATCGGCACAAATAGACATATTTATTCGCATTTAAAAGTTGTTTTTGATTTTATTCAATTAATTTTAACAAAAAACCAAGTTTCTTTTGCTTATTTCTTTATTTAATTACAATTTTTAATTTAATTTCACAATCGTTTATTGTTTATATTTGCATCAGCTGTTTTACCAAAGTTTACCCGAAGAAAAAGTCTGGGTAAATTTTGGTAAAAAGAGAAGCACTAATACACTCTCATTAGCGCTCTCATTTACCGAATTCTCGAGTACGGGAACGCGTTTGGGTAAATTTCGGTAACTTTGGGTAAATTTCGGTAACATTGGGAACGTACGGGAACACACTGATTCATATCTTTCATAATAAGTGCGTTCCCGTACGTTCCCAATGTTACCGAAATTTACCCAAAGTTACCGAAATTTACCCAAAAGCGTTCCCGTACTCGAAAATTGGGTAAATGAGAGCGCTAATGAGAGTGTATTAGTGTTTCTCTTTTTACCAAAATTTACCCAGACTTTTTCTTCGGGTAAACTTTGGTAAAACAGCTGATGTAAATATAAACAAAAAACGATTGTGAAAATAGATTTAAAATTTTAATTAAATAAAGAAATAAGCAAAAGAAACTTGTTTTTTTATAAGAATTAATTGAATAACATCAAAAACAACTTTCAAATGCGAATAAATATGGGTATTTCTGCCAATTTGCAAACTGAAATTATACGCATTTTCACATTAGTGATGGGATTTGTGGCACAATATAAGATTGATTGGTACAATGGCACAACCGATTAGATTTGTAAAAGTATTGAGTATTCCGGTACTGAGTACTCAATACTGACTGTTTTTTTGAGTACTCAATACTAAAACGGTACTACTCAATACTTTTAAAGATGCAATTTTCCGTAGAAATGTGTATTTTTCGTATAAAAATACAACTCTAAAAATAGTACTCTAAAAATACAGCTCTGAAAATACAACTCTATTTGTGAAGCAAAGAAATTTGTAACGAATTTTTGGGAAAAATTAAAATAACAATAGTTATTTAACACGTGTATGTGAATTGTTATAATTTTTCCTAATAAATACGAATTCATAACATTTTTATTTTTAAATTAAAAAAACCGTTAAAAGTATTGAGTAGTATCGAGTACTCAATTGAAAAGTATTGAGTAGTATTGAGTACTCAAAAAATACCGAAATTTCACAACTCTACAACCGATACAATTTTGGCACATTTTGGTTATCTACAGAATTTAATAGAAAATGGATTTAAAAAATAACAATTCTCTAAAAATTCCTTAATTTTTAGTTTCTCAGCATTTATTGGTATTAAAATACCTTTTCGAACAAAGCAAAACTAAAAAATGTCATCGAAGATATTTTCGAATAACCCATAGAATTTTAAAAATTCAAATGATTTAAATTTAGCTCAGAGCTTCGAAAGAATTAATTTAAGTTTAATTCATGAAAATTTTAATTCAGTTTTAGAAAATCTTTCTATGTACACCATTGCGTGTAACCATTCCTAAAGAATTCATTCATTGGCTGCCTTTCCAAATCTTTAATAAGAATCGAAACAATTAAAAGGTGAATTTCATCATTCACCTTTTAATTGAATGAATTCAAGAAAATTTTAATTCATTTGGTTAGAATTCATTCAAAATAGAATTAATTCCATAAGAATGCTATTACGAAATGAAATTAAAGTTGAAAACACGGGTACTGAGTGAAAATTGAGTTTTGGCACAATGAAGGCCCATTTGGCACATTTTAGTCACACAAAACAAAATTTTTCAAGTCCCATCACTGTTTCACATTATTCTTTGAAATAAGATTTTGGGCTAGAAAAGTGGTTTTTTGTGTTCCCGTTCTATTGGGTAATTTTGTCATTTTGCGAGAGGATTTTGTGCTTACTCTCATTTTACCGAACTTTACCCCAAAAGTAAAGAAACACACCTAATATTTTTCAGCATATGTTTATCAATGGTTTCAAATTTAAAGTTATTTTGTGGATTCTCTTCAATTAGATTTTCATATGTGATGAATAGTATACTGTCGTTGATTTGTTGTATACTGTTTATAAAAAATTTGTTCAATTCTTCTGATATTTCTTTTTCATTAGAAATCGTTTTACCATTTATTTCTATTTCTTGCAGTTTAGAATTATCATTTTTGAGAACTAGAGTTTTTATAGTTTTCCACATACTTTTTTGGTCACTGCAGTTGTTTATCTTATTATTAATAAAATTGCTTTTTGCAATTGAAAGCTCTGATTTATACCTGTTTCTGAATAACTTGTAATTTTCCCAATGAAACTCACTATTAAACCAAACAGCCGTTTGATAAAGTTGAATTTTTGTTTCTTTCATTGTTTTAAGATTGTAATTAAACCAATCATTTGCTTTCATATTCCTTAAAAACTTCACCACTATCATTGGATTTAGTGCATTATTGATGCTTTTACACAATCCATTATATAATGCATTACCAAGCGCATTTGGTGGTATGTTATTTATTTCACCACCAATAAGGTTATTGCGGAAAGTTTCATTATTTTCAATTCAATTTTGTTCTTTATAGGTATTGCAATTTTTATGGATTCATGGTCACTTATTTTCAGTTCGATATTTGTTTTGGCAGTACTATCTTCTATATTTGATACAACATAATCAATCAGAGTATTTGTAGTGCTTGTTATTCTTGTTGGCTGTGTAATAATTTGTTTGAAAAAATTATCGCTTATTATTTCATGCAATCGGTTTTTATTAGTGTTTCCAATTATTCGACGTAGGCGGTTAACCGGTTAATGCATTATTCGAAAAATGCCTAAAATTGATTAACCGGTTATTCGGCTCGGTTAATCGAGAAAATTGGCGATTAATCGATTAATCGTTTAATACAAAATTAATGTATTTCCTTAATTTTTTATCAATAAAAACACAAAGAGCTGCCTATTTTTGTTAAATATAAACGTGTATATGTAATAAGCTCGCTATATTTAAAACAAGTTTCCATATTCTAAGGTTGAAAAGTTTTGGAATCTGAGGTTTTTTTAAATTAAAAATTTTCTTAGTAGACAAAGGTCTGCAAAAATTTTGATAAAGCTACTAAAATTTCATTGAAAATGTCAGAAAGAACTGCTGAAACTAGCAGATTTTTGGTTTGGCAAATATTAGTAAGTTAAGAATAATAACACTATGCGACAGTCAAAATCGGGATGGGATGAAACCAACGGGAAATGTTATATCGGTCAAAAACAAGTTACACGTGTCCCGGCGTTTCGCTGGGTCACCCCGAGGAATCGAGATATATCTTTTTTTGACATAACTCGAGAACCACTAGTCCGATTTTGCTCAAACAGTTTTAAAAAAATTAAAAATTACAATTCCTTTAATGTGTTCATATAACGTTTTTCTATATACTCAACAGTTTTGCCGGTAAAAATAAATGTTTGTTACCGCTACCATAAAAATCAATAACCTTTTGTTTATTACTTTTTTTTAATATTTTAGGCAAAAAATATTTTTTTCTTCATACATTTATTTTTACCGCAAAACTGTTGAGTATATAGAAAAACGTTATATGAACAGATTAAAGGAATTGTAATTTTTAATTTTTTTAAAATTGTTTGAGCAAAATCGGACTAGTGGTTCTCTAATTATGTCAAAAAAAAAGACCACCAAAGGTCAAATCGATATATCTCGATTCCTAGGGGTGACCCAGCGAAACGCCGGGACACGTGTAACTTCTTTTTTACCGATATAACTTTTCCCGGTAGTTTGAACCCTTCCCGATCACTGACCCCTACCATTTGTCTCACAGTGTAATCAATACTGCCGCAAAAAAAATTAGTATTGCATTTAAATCAGAGACCCAAAATAACTGTTATATTTCTAAAAAAGTCACCACCCAAATTTATTTAATTATAATATTTCAATAATGCACTATATTTTATAAATCATATTGCACAAAAAAATCACAATGTTTGGCAAAGATTTTAATTTTTTCAATTTTTATATTTTACTCTATAAATTTCTGTTGTTTTTTGATTTTTATTTTAAAACTTTTTATAAAAGTTACAGAATGATTTTTTTGAAAAAATTAAGCACTAACTTTTTTTTTTTGATAATAAAATAAAAATTAAAAATTGACCTAAATTGAATGCCGGAAGTTGTTGGAATATACATATTTACTCACTTTAAATCACTGTTCAATCTTTTATTAACACTAGTTGACATCATCAGGATATTATAATTGGTGAAGTCATTGGTTCCATGGCTTTTGATTTATATTCTTAATTGTTATTTTTTGATAAAGAAAAAAAATCACAAAATAACTTTTATTATTTTTGAAAAAATAAAAATCGTGTTTGGATTGTTTTTGTTTGAATTAAAAATATAAATCAAACAGAGCAAATAAACAGAAAATTAAAAATACTCAAACAGGAAATAATTGTAAAACAATCACTTTTTTGAATAAAAGTTATAACTGTTACGTCCCTGATTTAAATATATGTTATATCTAAAGTTTTGAAGATTTTATTAAGATTCTTCCTTCTCCCCTGAAGAAATAAAAAACGAGCCCTCGATATAAAAAAAATAGTTGAGTTGAATTTCAGTTAATGAAAATACTAATTTACGCTGCAAAAATTAGAATAACATTTTTCTGATTTTCTCAGTCTCTTTACCGTTTTCTAAGGGCCATTAATAATAAAAAAATAACCTAAAGCTTGAGCGAACTTACGCAGATAGCATTTCGTCAAACGAGTTTTAATGAAAATGTTCAGTAAGCTAATGAAGTTTTCTTCCCAATGTGACAAAGCTTCATTATTTTTATGAAGCTCTTTTTAATAAAACCTTTTTTGGGGGTATAAAATTTTTACTAAATAATATGAAATTTTTTATAAAATTATATCTAAAACTGCATCAGTTCAATGAAAACTTTCAATGGACGAATTCCAGCGAAACTTAATTGAATCAATGGTAGTATTCGACTTGTAGCGCTTTGTGATTACTTACTCGGCTGAACGATGTTTTCTTTGTTTTGTTTTTAAATAAATTTTTCCTATATTTTCCTTTGATTTTTTAAATTTTTTGTTTTTGAATTATATTTGTGTTTTTATTTGTCAATCATACAAAACAAAAAGTTTTTAAAAACAACAACAACAAATGTATCACTATTTGATCAAAAGTAACAAACATTTTTAACGCTACCAAAATATGACAGCGCTACCTGAGCGGTTAGTGATCAGGTCGTTCAGCAGATAGTTGTGCAACTGTTGTAGAACTGTTGACTAGTAAAGTGTATCTGCCGAACGCACCCAATGTAAAAATTCATAAATAGCATGTACACAATTTTCTCAGTGTGCAGTTATAAATGTCAAATTCAATATAAATTAAAATTTTTTAACTTTCATTTTCTGCTTTTTGGTTATTTGTTTTAATTCGAATAAAAATTTCATTTCATTGAAACGGGTTCGGGTTCCATGGTATTCTAGTGGAACATGTCGTTGAATTGATGTGGTTTTATACCGATTGTTCACACTTTTTTGAGAGAAGTAAGAAAAGCTAGAGTTCTTACAGAATTAATATGTCAATTGTGTGACACAGTTTTAAAACAAATGCAACTTTGTCTTAAGTGACATGGAAATATAATTTAGTTTTAATTTTTAGACGAATTAAAACAGAAAAGAAACATTGTCTATTGTATTTCCTAAAACCTGCCAAACAAAGTTTTGAAAACACCTTTATATGGGCCTTTCGCGATGTTTTTAAAGCTCTTTTTTACAAATAGAAACTTCGATATTTTGTTATAATATTTGCAAACAAATTTTATTAAAATTTATCAGTCTCTTAAAGCAGATGAAGTGTCTCGCTGGTGCAATGCCGACTTGCTTAGAGTTCCTTCAAAAAAGGTATTTAAAGGCTTAAGGACCTCTTTCTCTCGATTTTTAAAGAATGTGGTGGTATTTTTAGTTAGTATTTGTTTTTCTAATAAGCTTTTCTTGCAATTTTTTAGCCAATGCTAAGAAAATTATGAAATTTTGGGAAAATAATAAAGGAAAAATTCCTTATTAAAAATGTAACCGGTTAATCGACCTATTTTAACCGATTATTCGGGTCGAATAATTATTTGAGTTTTAAATTATTTGTTTCGACATTAACCGAAATAGAGGCGATTAATCGAGGAATCGGTTAATCGATTAACCGAATTGGAAACACTAGTTTTTATGCATACTATTTTCAAGCCAATCAATGTTAAAATCACCCATTATTAAGTAATTATTATGTTGATCAATTTTATCCATTTCAGCATCAAAGAAATCATTAAAAATTGCTTCTGGAGAGTTTTGTCTATCTGGTGATCTATACACACCAACTAATCTATAACTTCTATTTTTATATTTGATTTCCACGGTAATCCACCAAATCATTTTTCCAATGGAAGTGCATTCAATTATTTTTGTCTGCCAATTGCCACCCGTGTGCCTTGAAATACTGTTGCATCTTAAAAGATTATAGTTTTTTTAATTTAAGCTCTTCATCTCCAATACCTTCGGTTAAATGAGTCTTCGAAAGGCATATAAAATCAAAACATTCTTCCACACATAACATTTCCAACTGATTAAAATTTGAGCATAACCCACCAATGTTTAAGTATAATCCATTAATTGAATTTAATTGCTAATATGCAATGCTATCTACTTCCAATTTAATTTTACGCTGTACTATACGACAATCCGCACTTCTACAATCGTGATTAATGTCTATATCATTCAAATTTAATCTTTCTTTTGCTTTGATACAATTAATACATCTTGTAAAATCATTTTTACATTCTTTGTAAGAGTGCCCACTGTCACTGCATTTTGCACAAATTTGTTTATCTCCTCTACAGTGTTTTGAGGTATGATTAAAACCCCAACATTAAAACATGTAAGAACGTTGCAACTTTCATACACTGGGCATCTATCCCATTCTACATTAATTTTTTTCTTCGTTTTAATTTTTTCAAACCCCTCTCCATCCGTTTCAATTAGCGCATTAAATATACGAGGATTCTTAAAAGATTTATATACCTTTATACACTCTAAATAAGTGCATTCAATATCGTTCTGTTTTCTGATTGCTTCAATTATTACATTTTTCCCCAACTCTTCGGACATCCCCGTAATCAGTAATTTTGGTCGCCGCATTTTAGGCATTTGCACATCATATTGGTTACACATTTTCTCCTTTATTTCGTTAGACAATTTACTTCTGTCATTTTCATTTTGACACCTTATAGCTACAACACCATCATGTCTCTTTTGGATACCTTTTACTTGCACATTAAGAGAATAAGGTTTAATATTCTCTTTCACTTCTTTCTCTGTCACTTCACTATCTTGTTTATTTTTCGGTTTCAAAATAACGGGAACATTGTTGGTTTTTTTAAGTTGACTCGCATATGTTTCTTTATTTGAGCTTATCTGATTCCTTTTTAATTCGTTGACAATATCAGTTTTTGCCTCATCCACTCGTTCTTTAACCAAATTATTAGTTTTTTTATTTCATTTTCAATTTTATTTTCATTTTCCTTTATAAGTGAAATTAAGTTTTTATAATTTTCATTTGCCAGTTTCATATAATCTATACATTCATCACAAATAAAGTTTATATTTGGATGTTTCAACATCGCATCACAATCATAAGTTGAGATTCCAATACATTTTCTGTGAAAATATCTGCCACAACAGCCGCTGCAATTTATTGTACCATCACGACTGTTATTGTTACATTTTCCACAACTTAGATCCATGGCCACTCATGAACCAATCCAGTAGTGAAAAAAGAAATAGAAATATATATTTATTTTGTGTTTTGTAATTTTTCCTTGTTTTAAATTTAAGAAAATCCAATTTTTTCCTAGAGCTTTTTAAATACACGGGTGCACAGTTTCGGTACTCAGTTAAGAAGTAAGTAACGAAAATTATGAACACATTATAATTTTCAGATCAGACTAGATCTAGTTTCTGCATTTTTTTTTTGTATGGACAGGCGTCGTCAGTGGTTTTTCATTAAATTTTATTAATTATTTATATGTTTTCATTCTCAGATTGTCTCTATATGATAATTTTTTTCAACAACCCGTCACCCAAGTAAGGCCTTGAATGCAATGTAACTAATTCGATGTTTTCTTTCCTATTCAGCTTTCGGTTATGGTTTTTACTCAGAAGTGATCAATAGAAACACATACAAACATTATGTTTTCAAATTTTTGTTTATCTTCCAATCTCCTCCGTGCTTCAATGGACGAATTTGAGCGAAATTTCATTGAATCAATATAAAAATTCATAAAAAGCATGTAGACCATTCCCTCAGTGTGCAGATGTCAAATCTGAAACAGATTTGTTTGTTCGAACTTTATCACAGATTTTCGGAAGTGGGAGCAGTTTTTCAGCTTTTCAAAATTATATGTTTGCAATAATAAAATTTTAAAAATTAATACGCACTTTTGTTAAAATAGATATAAATAAATTCATCGACTAGAGGCTGAAAAACTGCTCTCACTTTAGAAAATTAATTTTACATTTTAAAAGAAATGAAAAATTGTCTATTGCATTTCCTAAAGCCTGCTCCAGCCAGCACAACGTTAAAGCATTTTTTTACAAATAGAAACTTTATTATTTTGTTTAAAAAATTCAAAAAAATTTTATTAAAAATTAATTGCGATAATGTAAAACAAATCCGTTTTAAGAGTATCTTTAAACCCATGACGTGTCTCGCTAGTTCAATGTCGACTTGCTTGGAGTTGCTCAAAAAATTGTATCTAAAGGTTTCTCCTTCAATCGATTTCAAAACAATTTGATCGTATTTGAGTTAGTATTTGTTTTTTTAAGCGTTTCTTATAATTTTTTAGCCAAAGTTAAGACAATTATGAAGTTTTGGGCAAAAATAAAGCTAAAAATTACATATTAAAAATTTAACCGGTTAATCGACCTATTTTAACCGATTATTCGGGTCGAATAATTATTTGAGTTCTAAATTATTTGTTTCGACATTAACCGAAATAGAGGCGATTAATCGAGGAATCAGTTAATCGATTGACCGAATTGGAAACACTAGTTTATAGCAATATTAAATGTGCATAATAAACATTTGGAAAAAAACAAAAACTTGTTGGTTGTTAATAGTATTTGCAATATAGTAGCATAAGAAAGAATTCATGGTAAAATGTGCCATTTATATGTCCATAGCTGTATATACAAATTTTCTTATAAAACTTGCAAAGAATTGCTAAAAATCTTGAAACTCACTATTTTCTTCCTTTTTCGCAGCGTAAATTATTCCATTAGTACAAATCCACCTTTAAAATTAAAAGTTATTTCTAAAGGCGCTGTTTCTGCTTTTTTTCTAAATAAAAACACTTTCGGACAGATCTAAAAGCCCAGTATTTTGTTCGTAATTTTTGCGAAAAAATCTATTAACCTCCATAAAAAACAAGAATGATTTTCCACTTTCTCTGGAATTGTTACAAAATTGCGGTGGAAGTTTTTTTCACATTAATTTAATAGGCAGGACGATTTGAAAATGTCACAAAAAATAACTTTGGCCTTACGAATAGGGTTTGGGATTTCCCGGACTTTTTTATTTCCCGTGAAACGGGAATGAAAACATTTGGAAATATTTTTGATCAAAATTGTTAATGAAAACCACCTATATAAGTAATTTTTGTTAAAAAAAAAACACTATTTCAGTACAAATGCAGTCTGTGTAGTGAGAATTCAAAGTAAAAATATCAGAATGTTGAACATTTGATTTTACATAAATTACTCGCAGCACTGCCAAATGAATTGCATGATTCCAGCAGAAAGCACCTACTACTGGACTGTCGGAAACAAACCGTTTCATCACACTTGGCCCATTAGATATGGTGGCCACAATGTTATTTTCCAAAGACAAATAAAACTCTTCTAGTCTTATTTCTACAATTCTTATTTCATCAGCATTACATCTTCCTGATATATAAACCAACCCCAGGTTATAAAATGAATTATTTCCGTTTATACATATGTTCAAATATCTCTTTTGTGATATTCTTGTCCATTCAGCTAAGATTATAGTAAATTTCCTATTGTTAGAAATAGTGCTCGATATTTCTTTTATCATGATATCTTTTACATGATTGTAGTAATTTAATATAATGTTCTTTACATTGGTTTCATTTTTTGCAATGCCAGGTTTTTATTATAAAAACTTTCTCGAATAAACGAAGATCTAGTTATGGTGCGGATTGACTGCGGCTAATTTGGATACCATTTCAGGAAATGTTTGACCTACCATAAAACCTTTAATGCCTATTCAGCTTAAACTTTTTTCTTCGGGTACTTTGCTAATTTTAGCTGAAACGTTATTCTTGTTGTTGTTTTCTTCAAGAGAAGTTGCATGACCATCAATTTTTTTTTTTTTTGTGAACCAAATTTAGATGTCGGATAACCAAATTTAGATACCACCGTTAACCATTAGTCTTTTCTTTTCACATTTATTAATGAAAACATTACTTATAAAATTATTGACCCTTAATATAAAGGAGTATTTTAAATTTAAAGTCGACTTTATTTTTAATCAAACGGTTTTTTTCATTTTGTGTATGAAAACCTTACAAAAATACTTATATTTTCAAATATTTTGATTGGTTGAAAATAAATTAACCAATCAGAATGCTCCACAAATAAACCAAGTCAAGGTATACTGCCACCCAATATTTTAACTAAAGTCGACTTTACCTAAATTATACATTTGAAAAATTTAGATAGTAAAGGCGATTATTTGTAAGAAACAAAGCTTTTTTTCATATTTCTTTTAAACATTTTCCCAAGTTTTTAGGTTTTACTACTTAATTTTGAATAAGTTATGCGAAAAATCTTTATTAGTTGAAATGCTCCTAATTACTTGGCAAAGATTTTATTTGTGTGTCAAATAAATGTATTCCCTTTTAAAAGATTTTAACAATGACATTTTTGTTTTGGTATTTAAAATGTTTTTTATGACTAAAATTAAAAAATTCTATTCGAAACAAAAACAATTAAAAAAATGTAATATTTTTTAAATTTCCCGTTTTCCCGGGAAAAATATATTATTTTCCCGGGAATTCCCGAACAAACTGTTCTCGGGATTTCCCGGGAATTCCCGAACCCCAAACCCTACTTACGAAGCATAGATTACATAGATCTCTTACTACTCTTTGACATTCGCTGTCAGTCAGTGTTGCCATTTCAGTGCTTTTCGGGAATTTTTTGGTGCTTTTTTCCTTCCCGTACCCGGTGATTTTTTACAAATACCCGTTTAAAAAAAGCGGGTATTTACAGTGCTTTTTCAGATTTCTGGCAGTGCTTTTAGTGCTTTTTGTACAGTTCATATTTTTGGTATTTGTTCTCGTTTTTTAATATTTTTCTTCAATTTTCTGTCAAAGTTGAAAAAATAATACGAACTAAACAAAAAATACATTTTTTTTACAATGTTTGTAGTACAATTTTAAATAGCAACTTCGCTATATTTAAACTTCAAAATTTTTAGATATTAGTTTGGTGCTTTTTTACCCTTTTTCGGTTATTTTTGAACTTTTTTTACACGATTTTACAAAGCTAAAATGTGTTTTTAAATTCTTGACTTAAATTTTTCCAAAAATTAATATCGTGCTTTTTTACCCCATTTTTGGTAAATTTTTACCCTTTTTACCCGTTTTCACAATGCTCTCGGTGCTTTCCTGCCTTCAAAAGTTGGCAACACTGCTGTCAGTGCACGTATCTCATGAGAATGTGTTAGACATACGTGGTACCTATACAAAAAACATCTCAATAGATGTCTAAAAATTTGTTTGTTGACAAAAGAAGGAGAAGAGTAAGATTTCTATGTAATCTATTTTACGAAGATTGTAGTTTTCCAATTAATGTGAAACCATTTGTGACTTTTAAAATTTTTATTACAATTTTTTAGCTAAAAAATAAAAAATCTTTTATTTATTGAGGAAATGGAAAAATTGAGCTTATATGCATTTTAGGACAAACTTTTAGATCTTTCCTACTTAACTTATTGTCAAAAAAAAAATTAGAACGTTTTTAAGATAGAGAAAATGTACAAAAAACAAGCGGGCTAAAGCCCGCTCGATGGTTTGTATAAGTCCCCAGGTGACTGGGAACTTAAACAAACCAAAGATTAAATTCGGCTGTGCCGAGTCTTTAGATACCCTCCATCCTGGTGTTTTTATTCGGGGATTCTACTAAGTACAAACAAGTATGAATTATTACCCATTTTGTATTCGGTCAATCCACTGTGCTGTAAATATGTATGATTTTTTCCACCACTACAAGTAAATATTTCAGTTTAATCTTCTTTAATCTCAGTGCTGCCACAAGCAAGATTCAAAATTCCCAAAAGTGTAGACAAAATTACCCAAAAAATATGAAATTATAAATGACTTCAATTAACATGTTATTACAATTTGAACTCCGAAAAAAGGTAATAACCTCATCAGTAAACTTAAAAAAAAGTGATTTGGCCATTTCAATTGTCCCATAGTTCTGGGCGTTATATTATTACAAAGAAAAGTTCCTTAAATATGCAGCATTTATGATGAACTTTTGAGTCTTATATGAATCTTCATAAAATTTAGAGAAAAAATTAACTTTAGAACAAAACACTTAAAAAGCTTGTAAATAAGAGTCAGTTATGATCACATATGAACGATTTAAAAATAATCTTATTTTAGAGTCTTTCAAAAATCAAGTTTTATTTGCGTTTTTAAATACACACAAAAAAATCTTTGGCAAGCAATTGGGAGCACTTCAACTAAAATAATGTTTTTGTGGCAAACACAATATAATAAATTATTCGATAAAACTTTATTAGTTGAAATTTGCTTAATTACTTGGTAACGATTTTTTTGTGTACGTTAATAGCTTATTTGTATAACGAAAGAATTTCAAAGCATGTATAGATTAATACACTTTCCTCATGATTCGGTTTAATTCGTGGATGATCAGTCGCTGTGAATCATTTCATTAACTCGTATGAATAAAAAATAGATATTGGAATTTTTATGCAAACTTCACAATTAGATGTGAAGTCATTCATAAGCCAAAAGTAATTACATACATTGAGGCAGGGTTGGTAGGCTCTATCGCTAAAATACTGTTATAGATTCAAATATCGATACATTTAAAATACCAGTATCGAAATTAATGAAATACCATTATCCTTACAACACCATTATTTTTTAGTCTAAACTTTTTGTAATTCCACGTCGTAATTGTGAATTTTACATACACTTAGTTAATAAATTTATTTTACTTTACTTTGTTTTTTCATAAAAAATTTGCGGAATGCACCGAAATAACTGAATACCACTTATCTTAAAATACCATTATCGAAATAATTGCAATACAGTTAACCTTAAAATACCGTTATCGAAATACAATTATCCTTAAAATATTGTAACCGAAATAATCTATGATAGCGTTACTTACCCTCACCGATAATCGCACCGTTTCTGCTACCAACAATGCTTTGAAGTAATTGCTAAGTTGTATTCATAGACCCACTACCTATTGGCTAGTTTATGAATTAAATTATTTTTTATGTATATTATATTTTTTATTTACAAATTTGATAACTTTCTCAATTCATTCATTTGAATTGAAATTTAAGTGAAAAACTAAACAATTTAATAATTGCTACCCATAAAGTGGCAACACTGCTTATGTTATTGATATAGATGTGTGCAGACCTTTAAAAATATAATTCCTTAATTCGTATTTTAAATCTCAATTTTGCAATAAGTTGATCTCAGTGAATTTTTTTTACCCCTACATAGGGGTAAAAAAAACTTTTCAAGCTGTTAAAAAAAAATCCGCGGAAAGACCTCTGTAGGGAGTTTATTTCTGTGAAAAGTTTGGAAATGGACTTAGCTACATATAGCTAAGTCATTTATAGTCAGATTCAGAGAAACAAGCCAGCCGCCGTGAGCCGTTTAAGCCGCCGCCGCCCGTCATTTTTGCTTCAGCCGCCGCCGCCGATTTTTTTCGGCTCATTTCGGCTGGAAGTATCAATTTTCAAATATAAAAAATTTGAAAATAACTATATTTTTTAGAAAGAATTTACTAATTCATTAAACTTGAACAACCAGAGCTAAAAACGATTTTTTTATATGAAAAGAAAAAAGTTAAAATCTTCTAAATATTAAATTTTTATAAATATAATTTTTTTAAGCTATAAAAGCTTATGTAAATTTATACTGTGAAAAAAATTAAAAAAAAAGTTCTTAATGGGTTAATATAATACTTCAGAATGGAACTCTTTGCAGATGTGTAAAAAATCAATTAATAAAAAAACATAGCTGCTTAACTTTGCATTTAAAACTCAATATATGTATTTGGTGTATGCATTTTTATCAAAAATTATGACGAAAAATCGTTACAGAGTTGAAGTCGTGATAGCATATGTACATATACGAAAAAGTTTGTAAAATGTATTAATTTTTGTTAAAAGCGTTACTTCTCCTCTTCATATAAATTCTTACAGTTAGTGTTTAGCTTCATTGGTTATTAAAATATAAGCTATTAAAGTTAAAAAACCTTATGAGTTACTGGTTACGGAGTTTACATTTGGCCTATAAAATTGGTTACAAATTTTATGTATTAACCAAACATTGGTCAGATTGTTATAAATTTTGTAAAACAGGTGACAATGCACATCACACGTGAACCAACAACAAATCTTATATAAATTGATTTTATATATATTTTTTTCGAGTGATTTTCTGACCGTGATAAAGTGCAGACGTTAATTATGATCTCTTTTCTAAAATTCTATTTAAAATTAAAAGCAATAACATTTGTTATTGTTTTAAGAAAAAACTTTTTTTTAATACATTGTATCAGTGTTGCCATAACGGCGATTTTCTCGTCAGATCTAGCGATTTTATTTCGCCCCTAGCGGGAAAAATTGTCCTGTAGCTATTAGCCAAAAATCTAGCGATTTTTTTATCGGCCCTAATATAATTTTTAAAACTCGGTTTTATGTTGAAAAATATTATAAAACTGGCACATTGATATTCCTTTATTATAAAACACAACATCTTAAACGATTTTAGTAAAAAAAACTCTAAAAATACACATTTCGATAAAATATCGGTATGCACTTTCCCTCTATTGTGTATTCTCAATACTAAGATTAATTCAATGAAAATCAGGACTCATTATTTGAAGCTTAATCGTAAAATTTTTCATTATTTAAAAGTTTATAACACTTCTTATTAACATATTAAAGAAAATTTTGAGTAAAAACTGCTTTAAGGACCATTTTTCAACAATCTAGCGATCGCTAAATATTTACAATGTTTATAATCTAGCGATTTTCCAGCGATTTTTGGGTCTGATCTAGCCATTTATTTTGAAAATTTGTTGGCAACACTATTAAGTATTAAGTAGTAACAAAGGGATTAATATTCTGCTATACTAATCCTCTGTTGTTACAGCAGAATGGATAGTAGCAGCGAGTCTACTGAAAAAAGCGATATTGTCTGGTAGACAGTCGCTGAAAACAAAACAACGAAACGACGACAAAATCGATCACCAGAATTAGTTAAGCATGCAATCAAAATAACAAAAACTACCAACAATGATGATTAGGGCAAGGAATTCCATGAAAATGCATGATATTTCTCGATAGTCAAAAACTAATATGGACTAAACATTTATCCGACTCATCAAATTTAGCACAAACTGTCATCGATTTTGCATATTTCGACTTTAAATGCTTATTTGGTGGCTTTTTAATGCATATTTAGTGCTTTTTTATGCATATTTGTGCATATTTTTCATTTTTAGTAGCATTTTTTATTTTGTAAAAAAATATAAAAAATTGATACATTTTCATATTTTGATTCAATCAAAATAAACATTTTTAAAACTTTATTGACCTATGGGAAATCTTCGAGTTCTGTGTCTGTTTGCAAAATAACTAACTTAAATATATTTTTAAGTTTTAAAGTGCATTATTTTTGCAAAAATTATAGTTTTTAGTACATATTTCTTATATTGTTAGTGCATATTTTTCTTTTTTAACCTCATATTTTAAGCGAATATTTTTAATTTTTAAGTGCATGAAATTCCTTGCCCTATTGATGATATACCAAGTACCTACTAGCAACAACATGTTTGCTGCACTTGATGTAGACAATAATGATGATGATAATTATATTAACGATAATGCTAACAAAGAACTTTCTGAAGAAAAACCGCCTCCAATAATTATTCCAAATGTTTCAGATATAAGAGCGATGATGAATAACTTTTGAAAAATAGTAAACCTTGAAGATTATTCGTACAAATCTTTGTGAGATGGGCAGGTAAGAGTAATGGCAAAAAACGTAAAGGCATATAGAGTGATAGTAAAATATCTATCTTTCGTAAAAAAACTTAAACGTTTTCAAATCACATTACAAAATGTTGTTTTCAGCCGATCAAGCCGCCGCCGCCGCCGATTCTTTGGTTGCGCCGCCGCCGCCGATTTTTTCCGGCTCAACCTCAATCGCCGCCGCCGCCGCCGATTATTTTGGTCGGCTTATTTCTCTGGTCAGATTGGAACAATATATATATATCATTGAAAGATAGTAAAAATATGTTATGGACGACATTTTTTTTTTGTTTGTTTACCCATTACCGGCGAATGAGATTTATTTTTAAGATTTTTTAAAATAAACCGTTTTTATAAAAACCACCGTATACTACCACATAATTTTTTACTTATTAATATATTCTCAAGATTAAAAACTTTTAAGATGTAGCTCAAATTTTATCACTTCAAACACCGAAGATATTAGAAGGCAAGCCTAATTTTTTTGCAGATGGTACAAAAGATACAATTTTGACTCTAACCAACAATTATACTGAATTAACTCATCGGGAATCGAATTTATTTTGGGAGTAAACACATTTTAAACCTATTGTCGGTATTGAGATTTTTCATTTGTCAAAAGTTAGCCATACTTTGAAAGAAAAAAAATCTCAGGATTTTGACCTCTAATATCTTCGGTGTTTGAAGTGATCAAAACTTGATCTATATATCAAATAAAAGCTTTTCGTCTTGATAACATTCTAATAAGCACAATTTTTGTTCTTATATAGGTTTTTTATGGAATAAAAACATTAAAAAATAAAATTCCTACGCCGAATCAGAATGGGTCAACAAAAAAATGCTATCCTAAAGATATTTTTATTACCTTTCCAATGGTGTACACATTGTTCCAACCCTATCATAAATGAAGAAAATATAGTTAAGTCCATTTTTAAACTTTAAACCGAAGTAACTCCCCATACAGGCTTTTCGGTGAAAAAAAATTTCTTCGGGCCCCCAAAAGAGAGTTATATCAGTAATAAAAATTTAGAATCAATCGGTGAGGTGCCTCTAAAGCCAACATACGTCCAAATTATTCAATCGATTCAAAATTGAATCAACACAAATAGGAACAAATCTTATCTCACTTTATTCAATGTCCAATCATTGATTTAAAGGCATTATGAATTATTCAGTAATTTATAAAATGAATCCAATTTTATGCATATAAATTCAAAAAAAGAATTATCTCTTTCAAGGTCTGGGTGTGTATGTATGTATTTTTTTCTTATTCAGTAAAAACAACAACACACAGTTAATATATTTTTTCATGTTAATATGGAAATTTCTAGAGGTGCTTTTACATTTTCATTCATAACTTTTAAACGTCTGGACCAAATATAACCATTTCCAATACCAAACTGCTCAAGAAATTGGACAAAAATTTTGACTAAAAATTAACATCCTAGCACAACTATTTTGAGCGTGATCGTGATTTTAACAGACAGACGGACACGGCTATTATATTTTCTTATATAGGTTTAAAAAAAAAACAAAAAAATTAAAATTCCTACGCCGAATCATAATGGGTCAACAAAAAAATGATATCCTAAAGATATTTTTATTACCTTTCCAATGGTGTACATATTGTTCCAACCCTATTATAAATGAAGAAAATATAGTTAAGTTAATTTTTAAACTTTAAACCGAAGTAACTCCCCATACAGGCTTTTCGCTGAAAAAAAATTTCTTCGGGCCCCCAAAAGAGAGTTATATCAGTAGTAAAAATTTAGAATAAATCGGTGAGGTGCCTCTAAAGCCAACATACGTCCAAATTATTCAATAGAATCGAAATTGAAACAACACAAATAGGAACAAATCTTATCTCACTTTATTCAATGTCCAATCATTGATTTAAAGGCATTATGAATTATTCAGTAATTTATAATATGAATCAAATTTTATGCATATAAATTCAAAAAAAGAATTATCTCTTTCAAGGTCTGGGTGTGTATGTATGTTTTTTTTGCTTATTCAGTAACAACAACAACACACAGTTAATATATTTTTTCATGTTAATATGGAAAAATCTAGAGGTGCTTTTACATTTTCATTCATAACTTTTAAACGTCTGGACCAAATATGCCCATTTCCAATAACAAACTGCTTAGGAAATTGGACAAAAATTTTGACTAAAAATTAACATCCTAGCACAACTATTTTGAGCGTGATCGTGATTTCAACAGACAGACAGACGGACACGGCTATATCGGTTTCGCTATTGATAACGATCAGGAATATATATTTTTTTTATGTCCCAGATTTTTTTTTCGATGAGTTACAAACGGAATGACAAAATGATATATACCCTCCTGCACAGTGGGATGGAGGGTATAAAAACAGTTTCTTGAAAGAATTTTAATATTTTTGTTTCGAAAAAATAAACTATTTTGATAATAGTCCACTAATGTAGTCATAGCAACGACAAAATAAATAAGCCCTACCTAAAGGAGGAATTGAAACATTAAGGTTCATATGCATAATCACTTTGAAAATTTTTAAGTGACTTGTAAAACAAATTTTCCATACAAAATTCATTTTATAAATGTGTTATAAGGTTTTTCAAATTATTATGCATAGGCACTTAAATATTTTGCATAAACATTGAATAAATGAGGAAAATTTCATTAGAAATTTTCACTTTATAAATATTCGAAAATGTCGAATTATTCGAGAAACCGGGTCTTTCGTGTCGCCCTTTTTCAAAAAAACTGTTTAAAAAACACGGAAATATAGGAAAAACCCGGTTTATCGAATAATTCGGAAACTGGTTTTGACAACTTTACTCACCACCACTTCCATGACTTCTGCCGATTGACAAACGTTCACCAAAGTTTTAAGTGGTAATATAATTTTTTCTTTTGCTATATATCGTATGGAAGCACTTATTTTTATTATATTCGTGCAAAATGCATTTTCTTTGTTCAAGCTCCGAAGCCATTTTTTACAAAACTATTTAGAATATTAAAAATCTATTTATTGACATTAGATGACGAGATAATAAATAACCTACTTAAATCATAAATATTATTTTGTCAAGTAGATTTGGTTATTCTAACCTTATACATTTTCTTTATCCAATATGAGCCAAAATATAAAACACTAGTTGGTTTTCTTAGATTTTAATTCTTAAATTGTTATTGCATTTTCCAATATTAACATTGTTTTATCTATAATTTTAAATTAAAAGTTTTAGATAAGATAAAATAAACTCTACTTATGACGTATTCGCAACATATGACGGAAAACTGCATCAGCCATAAGTAAATTTCATTAACTTTCTAAAACAATTTCGTCAATTTTATGTTTATATTAAAAAACTAATAAAATGGCAATGTTACAATTAAACATTTACAAAATAATTATAATAATTTGGGGAGTAATTTTTCAAAGCTCCTTATTTCCATGTTAAACAAAATTTCAGTAATGAGAAAAAACCGTTAAGAGCTGTTTACAGTAACTTAGGATATCTGTCGTTTTGAACGAAACTGCGATTTTTAACACGAGTTTACTTGGAAATATGCTTTCCTTGTAATGGATGGGGCATGAAAACTACGATGATATTCTTAGGTTTGTTCAAGGTCGTAAGTGGAAATAAGCCCTTTTGAAAAATCACCCCTCATCAACTAAACGAGAGAATTTTTCATTTGAACAGGAAATAAAATAAAGAACTAAAAAAGTCTCATGTAACATTTTAATTTTTGAAATGATTTTTATGGTTATGATGATTTTAAAATTTGAATAATTTCTTTAAATTATAACCTACACAGAAAGAATTTACAAAATTCTAATTAAATTTTTAAACACCTTTCTCATACCAAATTTGTAAATACAAAAAAAAACTTTTTAAAAAGGCGCCAACAAAGAAATTTGTAAATGCAAAAAAAAATTTCTTTTCTATTTTGTAAATTTTTTCTTTTTATTTTTAAATGAAAGATAACAATTTACAAACAAGTTACAAATATTTTAAACAAAAAAATTGTTGGAAATAAAATTTCAATTTAAAATAAATGTGATTGCTTTTACAAATTCCCATTGTTGGTGCCTACTGTTTTTTCTGTGTAATATGTGAATTAAGAGTAGGTGCAGTTAGCTAGTTAATTAGAATTACATTTTATTGATCGACTTTACCGCTGCTTGAAGAATCTGCAGGTCCTTTAATCATATCAAGAGCTGTATATTTCCAACGCATATAGGCAACACGCATACGATCCCAAGCATTATCAACTGAATCTAAAGCTGGACGTACGTCGAGTAAAGCAAATTTATAATCATTATCGACCATACCACCATCATAGTAGTCGATAACGTAACGGACATCTTTGCCACAACGATCAACAATCCAGTCATGACGATCAAATGGTAATTCATAGCTAAAAATAACAAATTTACACAATTTTAAATAAAGTTCATTAAATTAATAGAAAAATACGTTAGTGGAAACACTTACCCTAACATGCTGCGAAAGCGAGCACGTGGGCTATAATCGGATGCCTTACCACCAAAACTCTTAAGGCGCGGATTACCACATTCTTTGGCATGAAGGGCTTCCCACTTTAAAACTTCTCTCCACGCCTGTTCATTATTAGCATTATGTATGCGTATAATATCGCCCATATCTTTTTGTGAAACATCTTCATTTTTCCAACGCCATCCTTTGCGCAACATAGCATTCCAAAACATTTGTTGACTAGGGTATTGCCAAAATTGTGACGAACCATCTTCTGTTACCTTGGGTATTGTGGATGTTTGACGTTCGGTGGATAAAGGAAAAGGTTGATCGGGTGATGGTTTTTGATTGGCAGGCGGCATCATGTTTAAGGGATTTACATCACTGTTATCATGTTTAACCGGACATTCAGAAACCGTGGTGGCTTGCATTTTGGGATGTGTTGGCTTTGTAGTGCTAGATGATCCGTCCTTTTGGTGCATTGGACATTCTGGAGGCGGTGATGCTCCACCCGACGTCATTTGTTCATGATTTTTTGGCATACTTCCAACTTGGGATGCCTGCATTTGGGCAATAGAAACCGCATTTCCCATTATTATTTATAACTACATGTAAAATACATTAACAAAATTAAATTCATTTTCATATATGTTCTTTTGTAATGTCGCCTCTCCATTTCATAATGGGGAGCAGATCACAATGTGTTCTGTATTGCGTAATTTTGTTACTTCTCTATTTTTTATGGCCAAACTTACTCTTATATAAACTACAAAATTTTTTCCACAATTTTATATAGAATTTTAGTTAAATGTATATTGTTTAATTCACTTAACTTTTATGAAACACAAATCCCGTTCCAGTTACAAAAATTTTATTTCATTGCGAACTGTCAAACCACAAAAATATTTTATAATTTTTTATATGAATGCCCGAAGTATTGCCAATTCTTTGTTTTACAAATCCCAAAAATGTTACAAAAATCTACTATCGATGCATAAAAAACTCCCCCTAAACAAATTTTTGAAACACGGAAAAAATAAAAAGTGTATAATTATGGAAGTACATAGGTAAAATACAACTTCAAAAGTATATTTTGTAAGTTAGTAAAAAAATACATGTAGATTTATCAATTTTTGGTTTTTGTCAACTTGCCTTAGTTTCTGACCTATTCCATTTTCACGCACTTCAAAATATGTTAAGTTACCTAAGTTTTTTCTTTTATAAATTGTCGTAGAAAATATTTTAATTAAAGAATTGTGTAACTTAGCAGAAAACTTTTGAAGTTGTATTTTACCGAAGTACTTCGGCAAATATCCACTTTTTATTTTTTGCGTGAAGAAAATTTAAATAAATTCTGTGAAACTGAATTTTCGGTTGAAGTTGAGTTTAGTGGCACAGCTCCGATCGGGTCCAAATTTTCACCACAGATAAAATTTCGAATTTGGACAGTGCGCGGACCATATGGAAGGTATTTAAAATATCTTCCATATGACATTAAAGATTTTTATACCAATTAACCCATTACGGCCCAGTTTAAAATTTTTAATTTTTAGAGGGTTCTTTAAAAAAAAATGGATTTATTTAAAAATATTGCGTATATAACAATATAATTTGTACTTATTAGTTTATTTTCGAGACTTAGACCTTCCATTCCAGATATAGACCATCAAACAACAAAGTTATTGGGCGTCAAACTTTTACTTTTTTTTCTTTTACATTAATTTAAAAAAAAAAATCATGTCCATTAACCTATTGAGAAACAAGAAACTTTTTCATAGTGAGACTTTAGAATTTCGCAAAAAATAGCCATACTTGGAAAGAAAAAAAAATCGCTCGATTTTTTTTTGTTTCCTTCCAAAAATGGCAATTTTTTTACCAAATTCTCAAGTCTCACCATGTAAAAGTCTCTTGAAAAGTTTCTCCTTGATTCTCAATGTGTTAACTTATCGGTCTTATTTTTGGTCCTAGTGAAAGATATTTCTATTTTTTTTTTTTTTTATTTTAGTTAACGAAACTTAAATATAATTAAAGTTTCGTCACTCCATTGGAGCATCTAGCAAAAACACAGTATAATATCATCTAAATAGAATTTACAAAGTGCCTCCATCTATTTCTGTCTTGCGCAAGAATTCTGAGTTGCGGCCAAGTCATCCCTCTTGTGTTCATTTCCGCTTCAGTTGATCTTCGCCACGTAAATTTAGGCCGGCCTCTGCTTCTTCTGCCTTTTGGGTTCCATTGTAGGCATACTTTGGAAATTTCGGAGTTATTTTTCCGCAAGATGTGGCCGATCCACTTCCATTTTCGTCTGAGTACTTCATTTTCTATGGGTTCTAAGTTACAGGTTCTCAGTAAATCCATATTGCTTATGCGAGTAGGCCAGAATATTCTAAGAATTCGTCTAAAACATTTGTTAACAAATACTTGCAGCTTCTTTGTAATCATGTTGCTAACCTTCCATGTCTCGCAGCCATACAGGAGTACAGCTTTGACGCTGGTATTCAATATTTTCAACTTTTGTCCTCTCGATATTTGCGATGATTGCCATACTCTACCAAGGGATGTAAAGATATTTCTATAACCTACACAAAATTTGAAGAGGGTCTATTATAGCTTCATCTTCAGCCATATTACTGGCTAAATTTTAACAGAAAATGCGAAAATAGCAGTAAAAATAAACATAAAACTTTATTATTTTTATGATAAAAAAACAGAAAATTATTTTCCTATTTAACTACTTTTTTCCTTCAAATGATCCTGTCTATTAAATTGATGCGAAAAAAAATCCACCGAAATTTCGCAACAATTCCACGCAAGTGAAAAATCATTTTTTTTATATTCAGTTTGACAGCTTTTTTCGCAAAAGAACGAACGACAACTAAACTTAGACTAACATCAATGAAAACTAACAATGCTATTTTTATCCTTTGTTATTATTACTCTTTTTTGCTTTGAACCTTAATTCTTAAGGTATCTCAGCTGATTCTATTCAACTCTGTGTATGATAACCACAGATTTTTGAATTACAACGAACCGTTAAATTTAAATGTATGTTATTTAAATTATATTTTTGCACCGTGTGTCAATAACTTTGGGACTCTGACGTCCCAGTGGCGTAAAATATTGGCAACGCTCTAAAGGTGTAAATGCCAGACCAGAGTCGGTAGAGTGCGGGGTTCACCAATAAATTACCCACAAGTTACTGGAGCAAAAAAAAAATTAAAACTGAAATGATAAAAAATAAAATTTCATAAACGGTGGTGAGGATGGTAACTATAAAAAGGAAAAAAAACCTATTGCTGTTCTATTTCATTTATGCTCGTGTGTCTTCTTTTACATTCTGGTATTTTTCAAACATGGCGTTCACTTTGGCTGGCAGCCATGATGTTAATTGCTGCCTGACCTGCCCTCCCTCTTCTATGGCATTCTGCGGTCAAATCTATAGAATGCCCCTAAAACCGTCCACTACAGCCTTTCTAACTCACTTACCTTTTGTAAAACTTATTCCATGCTTATGAAAGCATAATATTTAAATAAAAAGATGGCCGAATTTCATTTTATAATTTTACAATATTTGGGTTTTTATTTACAAGGCAAGTTCAACTTGGATAGAGAAAATACAATGGCAAAAGGAAACAATTATAAGTTTTGTTCTTTAAAAAAAACTTGATAAAAATTTATGTATTTAACAATTTGGTTGTAGATTTGAAATCTGGATTTTCTACTCGAATTTAACTTTTAAATTAAATTTGATTCCTAATTTTACTTTAATCTTGCATTTTCTTTCTTTATTTTGAACTTAATTTTTACTTTGTATTCTATTTTTCCTTTGATTTAACATGAATCTTTAATTTCAATCTAGTTTTCACTTGGTAATTAATGTTTAATTCGAACTCAATTATTTACTTTCAGTTAAATCTTTAATTTCCATTTACTTTAAAAACTGAATTTACTTTTCATCTGGGTTTTTCTTCAATTGAAATTAATTTCTAATTTGCCGGTAGGTTCTCCCCTTAGAATTACTTCCGGTTCAAAGGACACACAAAATGGCCGCAGACTTTACTGGTACTACTAATTACCGAGGGAGCTTCTTTATAGCTGGTAAGTAAACAATTTCAACTCTATTTCAGGCTGTACGTGAACTCAGGAGCAGTGTGGGAAAATTATCGCCTGCCCTGCAGGTACTATTGGGGTGTGGGATGCCCGACTGGAACTAGGCCCTCCAGCAAGGTTGGTCAGTCCGTTCTTTTGTCCGAGGGTAAGTTTTTCGGTAATTATTTAGCAATAACTTACGTTTTGCAAACTTTGAATATATATTCTTTTTTTCTCACTTTTCCTTGATCTTTCTCTTATTCATGGGTAGCTGAAACATTTGGTCGTTCTATTGGGCAACCTGTCTCTAAATCACACAAAACCTAGGGTTGAGCTCAATCCTACACGCGCCCCTTTTCTTCAAATATCACTTAAAAGGGTGTAAATACAAACCGAAAGTAAAGTCGCGCAAATGTTTAAACTTATCAAGATCCCAAAACAAAAAAAGAATAAAAATATATATTTTCTTCTCCTTTCAGAGAATTTAGTCCAGTTCGTCTAGTCGTCCGAGTATACCGGTAAAACCAGTCCTTAACCTTCCGGATTGATACCTAAGCACTCACAGATTGGCAGTGCTGATGCTGGATCTTCCCACGTTGGGTGCAGACAGAGGTGGCTAGATGTGCTGTTGTTGCGGTTGTTGTTTGAACCAAATTCATCAATAATTTCACTCTTTATTGTAACGTTTCACAAAATGAACTTTTAATAAAACCAAATAAAATTAGCACAATTTTGTTGTTGTTCTTTTTCTTTTTTTTGCTTTTATTTTTTTAACAAGTACTTTTTCGCCGAGCCACTTAACTGACCTCATCCATCACCAAATCAAAAAGGAAAGACTTTTTACCTCCATTTTTCCTCCATCTTTTCTTCCATCTTTTTCTCCTAAGTGGCTGCCTGTCAAAATCTATTCCAGCAGTTTTCTAAGGTTGCATTCTAATGCAATTCTATGTTTTTACATTCCCTCTAATGTTTCACAGTTGCATTAGAAAGCAACCTTAACCCTTTTTGTGGGCGCACACGACACGTGATCTCTTATTTTGGTAAATGAATGTTATTTAGTTTGACTATAGATCACGCAAAAAATAAAAAGTGGATAATTGCCGAAGTACTTCGGTAAAATACAACTTCAAAAGTTTTCATCTAAGTTACACAATTCTTTAATTAAAATATAATATTTTCTAAGACAATTTATAAAAGAAAAAACTTATGTAACTTCACATATTTTGAAGTGCGTGGAAATGGAATAGGTCAAAATCTAAGGCAAGTTGACAAAAACCAAAAATTGATAAATCTACATGTAGTTTTTTACTGACTTACAAAATATACTTTTGAAGTTGTATTTTACATAAGTACTTCGATAATTATAAACTTTTTATTTTTTCCGTGATCATAACATAAATTAATATCACTTTCTGTTTAAATTATTTTCAAATTAAAGATGTCTTGCTGGCCTTATCGAATTCTTTCAAAAAGTTTTATTCTTTGTAATTTATAGTGTTTCCAATTCGGTTAATCGATTAACCGATTCCTCGATTAATCGCCTCTGTTTCGGTTAATGTCGAAACAAATAATTTAAAACTCAAATAATTATTCGACCCGAATAATCGGTTAAAATAGGTCGATTAACCGGTTACATTTTTAATATTGAATTTTCCCTTTATTTCATGATTTTCATAACTTTGGCTAAAAAATTGTGAGAAACGCTTGGAAAAAACAAATACTAACTAAAATACGATCAAATTCTTTTAATATCTACAGAAAGAGGTCTTTAAACTTTTAGATACATATTTTGAGCAACTCCACGCAGGTGGACAATGCTCCAGCGAGACACGTGATGAGTTTTTAATTATTTCTAAAACGGAATAATAAAATTTTTTTGAATTTTTTTAACATCGCGAAAGGCCAAAATAAAGGTCTTTTTAAACTTATCAAAACACACTACGTTTCTGGTTGGAGCAGGCTTTAGGAAAGACAAGCTGTGTTTGTGCGGAAAACTATCAACATTGGCTTATGTCATTCCCACATTATGTTGACATCAGCCAACGTTTAGCGTTAACCTCTAAACGTTACTAATACCAAATTTGTACGGGAATGACATAAGCCAACGTTGATAGTTTGCCGCACAAACACAGCTACAACAGAAAATTTCTGATTTCGGTTTTAATTCTTTTAAAAAGTAAAACTAATTTTCAAAAGTGAGAGCAGTTTTTCAGCCTCTGGTTCGACGTTTTTTATTTATATTCTGGTTATGAATTTTTACTTGGAATCAATGAAGTTTCGCTCGAATTGGTCCATTAAAACTTTTCATTGAATTGATGCAGTTTTATGAAAAATTTCTTATTATTTATTGAAACTTTCATACAAGTTTCAATTTCAAACTTTCATTAATTTCATTGCAGAGTAAATTGGTATTTTCAAATACGCTAAAAATTTTTATATCGATGGCTCAATCTAAAATAGCTCTTGATAAAATTTGGGAAATAGATTCCGAAACTTTTTAACCTTCCCAGGAAAATTATTTACAATCGGTTGCCAACCACACCAGTTCTGCCACTTGTTTTACTAGAACCGATGCCATGGAACTGGTTCACGAACCCGTGCCACGGATCTCATATATAAAGTATAACTGATGGAGAATCCGTTCTAGAACTAGTCCCAGATGTTCTACACTCAAAAAAAAAAGTCAATAAAGTCAGCAAAAAATGTTGGTGAGTCAGCAAATTTTTAGTCAGGAGCGTGCTTGCAAAAAAGTTGGTAATTTCAGCAAAAAGGTTTGCTGAAAATCAGCGAGCTGATTTTTACCAAAAAAATAGTAATCTTTAGCAAAAGTTTTGCTAACAGTTAGTCCATTGCAAATAAAAAAAATCCTTGCTAAAATCACTAAACTTTTTGCTAAATATTAGTAGACTGAAAAAAACTCAAAAAACTTGTAGCGAAATTTTACTTTAGTTATTTTATTTGCTGAAAATTTAAATATAGAAATTGTGTAGAATTGTTTTTCTTTTTTTTTCATTTCCGTTGTCTGTACTACATCCAGACAAGCTGCGACAACTACATCTTGTCGATCTGGGTGTCGTCCACGCTATAAATGCGGTTGTCAGCACAATTTTTGCAGCAAAATAAATTAGTAAAACATTAGTTCAAAATTAGTTTAGTGCTAAAAAAAATATAACTAAAAATTTTGCAGAAAACGGAATTTCAGCAAAAAAATGCTGAAAACTAGTACACTTGATATACGACGTTTTACTAACTTTTGTACTAACTTATTATTTTGAGTGTAGTATTAGTTCCATAATTTTTCCAGAGCAACCACTTTTAATTTGGGTATAGAAACGGTTGATTTTGGAACAATTTCAGACAAAAATCATCGATGTTAGAATTGATAGTGGAAGGCATTTCAAAGGAAAAGTAGTTATTCTACAACCGATTCTTTGGAACAGAGAATATTCCTGGAATAAAATATGAAACCTTTTTTAAATACATCGAGTTATTTATATGTCACGTTAACATTAAAAAAAGCAGGTAGCTCTTTGTGTTTTTATTGGTAAAAAATTAAGGAAATACATTAAGTTTTGCATTAAACGATTAATCGCCAATTTTCTCGATTAACCGACCCGAATAACCGGTTAATTAATTTTAGTGGTTTTTCGAATAATGCATTAACCGGTTAACCGCCTATGTCGAATAATTGGAAACACTAGTAATTTACTTGTGAAAATTGTATCATCTTTCTTTAATTTGAAAATAATTTAAACAGAAAGTGATATTAATTTATGTTATGATTAGGGCAACCAAAAAAAAAACTCTAAAAGCAATGTTTTAAGCTCTTACAAAAAGCTTGAAAAAACAGTAAAATAAGTAGTTAAAATGCAAAAATAAGCCCTTATACTTCATCACTTCTTCGTTAAAATCCTCATAAAATTTAAATTTTTTATTTAATACAATGCTACATTCCCTGAAACTTCAGGAATCAGACAAAGTTGTGACATTCTTAAATTTATTTTCATCGGGAAATGCTTTAAAGAATTAAATGTGCTAAAATCATTCTTGCCTAAGGAAATCATCATTGTCATATTTTTACTATTAGAATTCAGGTTGGAAAAATAAAAAGTTTATTTTAACAAGAGATTTTTTAATTAAAAAAAACAAATTTTAAATAAAAAAATTTATTTCGACTTAAAATAATTTTAAAAATGACTGATTTTATGAAAAAAAGCAAAAGTATGCTCTATTTTTGCATAAAAAAAGCTTATTTTTCAAAGAAAATAGCAAAAATTAGCCAATATTTACAAAATAAGCAAAATTAGATAAAATAAGCAAAAAAAGCTCTAACAAATATATGTAGCTTAAAATTCTTATATTTTTAAGATCAGAACTTGTATTTAATCTAAACTGTACTATCTCTTCAAATAAAAAACATGCCCTGGCTTCTTTTTGGTTGGCCTAGTTATGATCTATAGTCAAACTAAAAAACATTCATTTAATAAATGAAACTCTTTCATTTATATAGAAACCCACCCAGGTGGAAATTTTGTGTGGTAACAAAAAAGAAGTAATGGCAAAGCGCAAGTAGACCGCGGTCTTACAAAAAGAAGTACTGTCAAAGCACTAAATTTGGATGCCTTCCCAACGCTTTAAAAGGGTGAATTCTCAGCACTTGTTTTCCTATAACATTATTTTGTTTTTGAAAAAGAAACTCCAAAAGAGTGAATATTTAAATTTTTGACTCCACAATACAATAACTCCAAGAATAGTCTATTTTTAGAGTAATTTAAAATTCTGCAGTGATGAGGGCTCATAATTTGGTGGCAGGGAAAACACTTGATTTTTATCTTTCTTGGTGCTTTCTCAATACTTTGCAAATCATTAAATAGATCGGTGTTAAGTATCATTTGGGTGTCAGGAAAGCACTTTAATTTTTTTATTTGAGCTTTGGCAAAGCATTTGATTTTTATGTTTATGGGTGCTTTCCCAGGGCTTGGTAAAGCATTGGCACCACCGTGGAACGGTGTTATCATTTGGGCGTTGGGAAAGCGCTGTTAACAAGCACTCATACCACCCATTTCGGTGCTTTGCCAGTGCTGGCCCCTTTGTAATTTTCTACCTGGGCAGTCAGAAATCGCCAGTGGTACAAAAAATCAAGCACTGGCATACCACTGGGTAACCACGGTATTAAAAATAAATGACTGGTAGATCACTTATTTGGGACGCTTTGCCAGCGTTTTCGAAAAGCGCTTTACCAGTATTTTTTTTACAAAAATTTCGGTGGTTTATAAAAAAAACCACTGGCAAAGAATTGGCTTAGAGTGATATGCCAAGGTTTGCAACCAATGGTTATCCAGTGCTACCTAGCCAATGCTACCAGGCGTACAAAAATCAATTCACTGGAAAACCAATGATTTTATAAAAATGCTGACGCTTTGTTAAAAAATGTTTGTAGTCGGAAGGTTCCGAGTTCAAATCCGGTTGCAAGCAAAAAATTTTTTTGGATTGTTTTTAATTTAAAATTTTTTTTGTTTTATAAAATCAATTTTTCTGTTTGTGGGAAAGCTCCTTCAAGACCAACTTTTTTTTGCCCTCCCAACACTGGCATACTAGTTACTAAAAATTGTTTGCCAGTACCAGCATTTTGGCACAGCCAGTAGTTGTCCAGCTATTATCACTCATTTATGTGTTTAGCCATTAAATATTATATGTCTCGTTAGCTCAGTGGATAGAGCATTCGTCTGTCAATCTGACTGCCTGGGTTCAAATCACGGCAGGACCAAAAAAAATACATATGAACTTTTTTTTAATTTTATTTTGGAAAATATATTTCCAGACAACCTATTTATTGGTTTTGCCAGCGTTTTGCCAACGTTTAAAAATTTTGTTCCTCCTGTGCTTTTCCGGCGCTTTTTGAACAGCCGGTCCTTTTGTCTAATGATGTTATCATTTTGGGAATGGGAAAGCACTTTTTGCCAGTACTTGTACCACCTGTTAAAGTGCTTTGCCACCGCTTTCCCGTTTGTATTTTTCTGACTGGGAAGAAACTTTATGTGACAAGTAGATTACTTTTTTTACTAACTTTTCATACCATTCACAAATATAAACAATCCTGCAAATATGAACAGGCTTGGTTTTAATTAGTTCATATTATCGCGAGTTCACTGTATTTATTTTGCATGCAGTTTGACAAATACCCAGTCAGAAAAATACAAACGGGGAAAGTTGTGGCAAAGCACTTTAGCAGGGGTACAAGTACTGGCAAAAAGTGCTTTTCCATTCCCAAAATGATAACATCATTAGACAAAAGGACCGGCTGTTCAAAAAGCGCCGGAAAAGCACTGGAGGAACAAAATTTTTAAACGTTGGCAAAACGCTGGCAAAACCAATAAATAGGTGGTCTGGAAATATATTTTCCAAAATAAAATTTAAAAAAAGTTCATATGTATTTTTTTTGGTCCTGCCGTGATTTGAACCCAGGCCATCAGATTGGCAGACGATTGCTCTACCCACTGAGCTAACGAGACATATAATATTTGATGGCTAAACACATAAATGAGTGATAATAGCTGGACAACTACTGGCTGTGCCAAAATGCTAGTACTGGCAAACAATTTTTTGTAACTAGTATGCCAGTGTTGGGAGGGCAAAAAAAAGTTCGTCTTGAAGGAGCTTTCCCACAAAAAAAAAATTGATTTTATAAAACAAAAAAAATTTTAAATTAAAAAAAATCCAAAAAAAAATTTTTGCTTGCAACCGGATTCGATCTCGGAACATTCCCACTACAAACATTTTTTAACGAAGCGTCAGCATTTTTATAAAATCATTGGTCTACCAGTGAATTGATTTTTGTACGCCTGGTAGCATTGGCTAGGTAGCACTGGATAACCACTGGTTGCAAACCTTGGCATATCACTCTAAGCCAATTCTTTACCAGTGTTTTTTTTTATAAACCACCGAAATTTTTGTAAAACAAATACTGGTAATAGTGCATTTAGACAAAGCAAAAACTACCTAGGTTTTGCATAAAACTGGTTTTTGTTTGTTTTTTATGTATGCGTTTTGACAAGTAAAAACTAGCAACGGCCGAAAACTAGGTAGTTTTTGCTCTGTCTAAATGCACTATAAAACGCTTTTTTCAAACGCTGGCAAAGCGTCCCAAATGAGTGTTCTGCCAGTCATTTATTTTTAACACCGTGGTTACCCAGTGGTATGCCAGTGCTTGATTTTTTGTACCACTGGCGATTTTCTCCAAAAATGAGCAAAATACGGGGCTTAAATACAAATCAAATATACGCACGTGAAAAAACAGACTTTTTGTTTGTTTTTGTTTCAATTCCATTTTATTTATTCTGTTTTTTGTTTCCATTCCATTTTGTTTTTTCTGCTTTTTTTCTATTCCAAACTGTTTTTCACGTATAAAAAGGTAAAAAAACAGAACTTTTGCAAATTCCATGTTATAATGATTTATAAAAATAAGGATTTATAAAAATTGAAGTCGCAAAAAAATACATATAAATTAAGCAATTATATAGGTTTGGTTTCTTATTCAGCAACACTTACGTATTGCCTATGTATAATATATTTTTTCAGAAATATATTCGGAACACCAGTAGAAATCGAGCGTCGTGTTGGTCATTGCTGGGAAATTAGCCGATTAGCGGCAATCCCCCCCCCCCAAACTTCGAACTCGCCTAAAAATACATGTAAATTAAGCAATTATTTAGGTTTGGTTATATATTCAGCAACACTTACGTATTGCCTGTGTACAAAATATTTTATTAGAAATATTTTCGGAACACTAGTAGAAATCGAGCGTCGTATTGGTCATTGCTGGGAAATTAGCCGATTAGCGGGAATCCCCCCCCCCCAAACTTCGAACTCGCAAAAAATACATGTAAATTAAGCAATTATATAGGTTTGGTTTTATATTCAGCAACACTTACGTATTGCCTGTGTACAAAATATTTTTTTAGAAATATATTCGGAACACTAGTAGAAATCGAGCGTCGTGTTGGTCATTGCTGGGAAATTAGCCGATTAGCGGGAATCCCCCCCAAACTTCGAACTCGCAAAAAAATACATGTAAATTAAGCAATTATATAGGTTTGGTTTTATATTCAGCAACACTTACGTATTGCCTGTGTACAAAATCCCCCCCAAACTTCGACCTATACGCAATACGTAAGTGTTGCTGAATATAAAACCAAACCTATATAATTGCTTAATTTGCATGTATTTTTTGCGAGTTCGAAGTTTGGGGGGGATTCCTGCTAATCGGCTAATTTCCCAGCAATGACCAACACGACGCTCGATTTCCACTAGTGTTCCGAATATATTTCTGAAAAAATGTTTTGTACACAGGCAATACGTAAGTGTTTCTGAATATAAAACCAAACCTATATAATTGCTTAATTTACATGTATTTTTTTTGCGACTTCGATTTTTATAAATCCTTATTTTTAAACCCTCCATCCCACTGTGCAGGAGGGTATATATCATTTTGTCATTCCGTTTGTAACTCATCGAAAAAAAAATCTGGGACATAAAAAAAATATATATTCTTGATCGTTATCAATAGCGAAACCGATATAGCCGTGTCCGTCTGTCTGTCTGTTGAAATCACGATCACGCTCAAAATAGTTGTGCTAGGATGTTAATTTTTTGTCAAAATTTTTGTCCAATTTCTTAAGCAGTTTGTTATTGGAAATGGGCATATTTGGTCCAGACGTTTAAAAGTTATGAATGAAAATGTAAAAGCACCTCTAGATTTTTCCATATTAACATGAAAAAATATATTAACTGTGTGTTGTTGTTGTTACTGAATAAGCAAAATTACATACATACACACCCAGACCTTGAAAGAGATAATTCTTTTTTTGAATTTATATGCATAAAATTGGATTCATTTTATAAATTACCGAATAATTCATAATGCCTTTAAATCAATGATTGGACATTGAATAAAGTGAGATAAGATTTGTTCCTATTTGTGTTGATTCAATTTTGATTCGATTGAATATGTTGGCTTTAGAGCAGGGATCGGCAAACATATACAACCTTATTTTGTGCTTGGGTGAGTGAGTTCCAGCCTCTCACTCTCAATGCACTGACAAAGAATGTTTGTATAATAATTCGAAAATTTTAAATGTTTGGAATATAAAATAAAAATTTAAAAGCAAACAACAACTACGAAAACAAATATCACAAAACAACAACACAAAAAAAATAAAAACAAAAAAACTTAAAAATAAATTACCAAAAAAATGTATCAATAAACATTATGCAGAGTGTAAAAAATCTGGCAAACAAGCGATGTGACAACCTACTTCATTGAAATCTTGTATGCGACTGATTATTTTTTTGTTCTATGTGTGAGCTTATGTAGGTGTGAGAGAGCGCCCATGGGCATAGGTCACAGGGTATACCAGTGAAGACACGCGCTAGCGCTGCGGGCGGACGTTTTTGGAACTACCGAAATTTGCAACTCTGCAACTAACTAGCAGAGCTGCACCAAAAACGTAAGTGCGAGAGAAACAAATATATTACAACTAGTTCTGTCTCTCTTTCCCAAAAGTTTTTCAATTCGTCGCATTATTATTGGTTCGGCCCACTGGCCATTTTTGAAAATATCGAGTTAGAAAATTTATTAAATACATATTTTCATTCAGATTTTGAGACAGTTTCTTGCTATAATGTATCATATCTGAGATCCAAGTGCATACACAAATTAAAAAGATGTAAATCTCTTTATCGTTTTTCTGGATAAAGACTTTTTGGCATATCGATCAAACCAATACTAAGCTGACGATATGTTGTGCTTTTCTTTAGTTTGTTTAATAAATTTTCTTCACGGCATCGTTGGTGTAACAAAATAAAATTATACAGCTCAAATAATGATTGAATAATAAAAATTAAAAATAGATAGTGTTATAAAGTGAATATTTTATGTTGTCGAATAATAATAAATAATATAAATCTGTTTTGTGAGTGCGTTTGTGTTTTTTTTATACATTTAACAGAACATATGGATGTGAGAGTTTGTTGTATGTTGTGTTATGTTTAATAGTACTGTATAAGTTTTCTTTATTGTTAATAAAGGGCATTAATGTGCACAAATTTTATAAAAAAAAGTTTAAATTAATATTGTTTTATTCATTACAATGTGTAACTACAAATATATAATTATTTTGTGAGTTTGTAACACACCAAGGAAGTTGAACTGTTTGCCCAATACAACCATGGTGTGTATCTTCATACTTTTTAGGCTATCTTTTACTTTTTTTTTTGTGAACACATGTTTGAAAACATGCTGTATAGTTGTTTACTTTTACTCATGGGTTTCGTATATATACTTTTTTTTAAATCTCCTTCGCACTTCGGTTAAAAATTACAACAACAACCACACCATACGGTTTCTGTTTACTCGTTTGACAGCTGTCACTTTTGACTTCACTGGTATACCCTGTGGCATAGGTGATGCCGACCTCAGGGCTGCCAAATTTGCCGATTTTTCGGCATTTTGCCGATTTTTTATTGAAAAATATGCAAAATGCCGAGTTGCCGATTTTTGGTCGAAAAATGCCGATTTTTTTTAATTCAAAAAACACGCAATTTTATTTTTTTTTGTATATTAATAAATAATAAAATAATTCTATCTTTGAAATTCTTACAGAATTTTGTATTTTACTAAATGAATTTGAAATTCAATAATTGGAAGTTAAATGTACCCTAAGCAATATTCTTATACAACTGTATGTCATATTGAAATTTTTGTATTTCTCCAAAATGTAAGAAAAACAATATGCCATATTTTGTAAAAGTATTATACAACTTATTGAAATACGTAGCAAGACGACGATATGTTGCTAAATTTTAAAAACATAATTTTTTAATTTCATTTTGAAATCTGATTCAATTTTATCCGGACGATTCGCATCATTTAATCATTTTATAGATTAAATTATTTGCTACTTTATTCAATAAATATCTTATTCAAAGAATCAGTTTGATTTTTGTTGACTCATTTTATATATATATATAAGATACTTAATAAAATTTTAACAAATCATTTCAACTAACAATGGTTAAATTGATTTGTACTTTGCGAATTATTTCATAAAATAAATTATTTAATCGAATTAATATTGATTCGATATAAATTATTCTAAATCATTATCTCACTTTATTCAATATCAAATCATTGATTTAAAGTTGTTATATCATAAATTATTCACTGATTCATAAAAACCTTTTTATGCGAATTGACTGAAAATAGAATTATCTTTTTCAGAGAAAAAATATCTCTAAAAATTGAGGAACTAATTTATGTAGTATTGGCATAAGTTAATATCTGAACTAACATTTTTTTGTTATTATTTAATTTATCTCAAAAACCTTTATTCTAATTTGATTGTTAATTATTAAATTTAATTTATTTTCAGTGTAAGTCATATTTTTTTACACTGAAATGTTCTTTTTATATATTTTTTTAAGACATAATAAATACATCTTTAAACACGGGAGTATTTCCAGAAAACTGGAAGGAAACAATGGTAACTCCTATTGAAAAAGTGGCAAAAACTAAAAAATGTGAAGAATACCGCCCAATTAATACATTGAAAACGTGTGAAAAAATATTAGAGAAATTCGTGAAAGAGCAATTAGAAAAATATATGGAAAATAATAAATTAATATCAAAATACCAATCGGGTTTTCGAAATAAATTTTCTTGTGAAACTGCTGTGAATTATGTTATAAATCGGTGGAAAAACATAGAGAAAAATAAAAAAATTATGGCAATATTTCTAGATTTTAAAAGAGCATTTGAGACAATTGACAGAAAAATACTAATTCAAAAACAGTGGTTTAAATCGTATTTAACAGACAGAAGGCAAATTACTAAAGTTAACGGTGTTAAATCTAATGTAATTTTTAATAATTTTGGAGTTCCACAGGGATCTATTTTGGGTGCCTTATTGTTTATTATATATATAAACGACATGTCGAAAATACTGAATAAATGTGAAATAGTATTATACGCAGACGACACTCTAATACACGCGGAAGGGGATACTAGTGAAGAATGTCACAACAAATTGTTACATGATATAAATAATATTAATACTTGGCTAAAAATGAATAAACTTAAATTGAATGAGAATAAAACAAAATTTTTGGAAATAAATATGACTAGTGAAGCTACAATCAAAATTAATGATAAAGTAATAGAAAAAGTAAACAATATTAAATACCTTGGTTTTATAATAGATAATAAATTAAAATTTAAAGAACATATCGAATATATTTGCAAGAAAATCGGAAAAAAATTGGTTTTTTAAGCGAATAAGAAATCAAATCTCCATATTTACGGCAGTAAACATATACAACACAATAATAAAACCTCATTTTGAATTTGGCTCAACAATATTATATACATGCTGTACTGAATCTCAATTAGAAAGACTACAAAAATTACAAAATAAGGCGATGCGAGCTTTTTTAAAATACAATAGATATACACCGATAGAGACAATGTTAGACACCCTTAGATGGCTAAATATAAAACAAAGGCTAGAACTCAACACGTTGATTTTTATTAGAAAAATAAAAAATGTAAATGCGCCGGAATATCTCAGGGACCAAATTAGATATGTTGGCGATGTACAACCATACGGATTAAGAAATGCAGAAAATTTCAGGCTACAAAAAACGACTACAACACCAATGCAAAGATCACTTTTCTACAAAGGTTTTAAATTATTTAATTCACTTCCGAAAGATATTAAAACAGAGGGAAATGATATTGTATTTAAGAGAAAATGTGTAAATTTTGTAAAAAGATGAATAATTATGAATCACAAAATAAAATAATTTTTTAATATATTGTAAATGAGAATATTAAAAGTATTTTGTATACTAATAAATATATATATAATAACAGTTCGCCGTGAGTCGCCGAAGAAGAAGGTTATCTCGAGACCTGTATTATATTATTTAATAAGGAATAACGGTTAATCGTTTTTGTTTTGCGATACTCTAAAGCGTGTCTCAGCATGCCGTTAGACTGTGTAGTCTGACCACATGCAAACCGTGAGAATTCCCTTGGGGACATCGTGCTTCTATTGCAATGGCAATGGTCGGTTGTGCGCGTGTTAAGTCCATCGGCATTTGTTCTTTTTATGGCGTGTTGGGGCCTCATCTCGCTGAACCTCCATTGTGAAGGCAATGGTTGCTTTGTCACGTGTTGCTATTGTTCCAGCACGTCTGTTATCTATAAGTTATTATAATTTACGCGCATTATGGTCCAGTTACCCCGCGCTTTTTTTTCTTTTAAATATTTTGTAAATTTATTTATAAAGTATATTTCAATAAATAAATAAATATATATAATAATAATATAATAGTATATATATATTTTTGTGTTTTTTATTGTGCCGATTTTATACCGATTTTTTTAAATCAAAGTGCCGAAAATGCCGATTTTTTTGAAAAAAAGTGCCGATTTTTCATAAAAATTATATGGCAGCCCTGGCCGACCTCTGCTTTAGAGGCACCTCACCGATTGATTCTAAATTTTTACTACTGATATAACTCTCTTTTGGGGGCCCGGTTTAAAGTTTAAAAATGAACTTAACTATATTTTCTTCATTTATGATAGGGTTGGATAGCATTTTTTTGTTGACCTATTATGATTCGGCGTAGGAATTTTAATTTTTTTGTTTTTTTAATGTTTTTATTCCATAGAAAACCTATATAAGAACAAAAATTGTGCTTATAAGTATGTTATCAAGACGAAAAGCTTTCATTTGTTATATAGATCAAGTTTTTATCACTTCAAACACCGAAGATATTAGAGGTCAAAATCATGAGATTTTTTTTCTTTCAAAGTATGGCTAACTTTTGACAAATGAAAAATCTCAATACCGACAATACCCTACGGGAAATTTTAACAAACTGTCACCGAACTGGCCCCTTTATATGAAATAGACTGGTCACTTTTACATGGCGTTGTCATAGGAGGGGGAAATTGACCCCTTGTCCATATCCAGGACATCAAATTGCATCTAATTCGATATAAAAATATCTGATTTTATACAATTTTGTCTAATTAAATCGATATTGAAATTTATATATCTTGAACAATTTTAAAGGCCTAAATTTTAAAACATAAAATAAAAATGTTAATGTTTTTGTCTTCTAAATCGTACGCATCATTTTTTAATATATTTTTATATGCAAAAAAAGCACGTGAAAATTATTTGGCTGTGGAGAAATTAACTATTAATTTATATTAATTTGTATGAGATCATATAGAAAGTTATATAAAATTACAAGAATATATTTTTAGTATGACGATACATACAGTGTTATATAACTTAGTATCGAACCATATATAATCATATCGGTCACTACATATATTTTTATTAGTTTTATATGCCTTAAGCCCGTATGACACTTGCTAGTTTCAGTATTAATAATCCAAAATAGAAGAGCGCACGAATTTCCTTATGTGAAAAATAATGTGTGTGAAGCGAACAACTATATCGAAAAACTATCAAACTCTCAAATTGATGTTGGTAATGCAGTACCCTTCATATGATTTGTATTGATGGTGCAAAAAACTAGAATCTAGAAACTAGCAAGTGTCATATAGGCTTTATGTAGTTATATATGGAGTCAGATTTGGGGATATGTAATAACATCAATTACCGTACAAAAAATTCTTTGAAAAAATAATATCAGATGTAGTTGTATATAATGATATGTGTCTTAATGTGACTCCATTCACCGTCAGATATAACCCAATCACATTATATATAATAATATATAACTATTTTTACTCGGGTAAACAACTATAATAAAAACATAAAAAATGCACAAATTTGTTATGGTCTATAAAAAGTTACAATGATAATTAAACCAAATGTCACTTTTTCGCTACATTTTCAAATAGTTCTGTCTATTAAATTGATGCGGAAAAAATTCCACCGCAATTTCGCAACAATTCCACGCAAGTGAAAAATCATTTTTTTATATGGAGTTTGACAGCTTTTTTCGCAAAAGTACGAACTTAAAGGGCTTAACGTGTTAATTCATAAACGCATTATAAAATTAATGGAGGCTTACAAAATAAATTTTGCATCTAAAATTTGATCCATAAACCTTCTTTGACTTTATAAAGCGTTTATAAATTAAGGAGTAAAGCCCAAACCACATAGTGAAAGTGCCAGTGGAAAGTGGCAGTGCTGTCAAAATTTGTTCTTAAATTTCGCAAAAACGATTTAATATTTTTAAAAAATTGTTATTGCGTTTTGTTCAAAAACAGCTCTTGTTTATTTAGAAACTTTTCTAATTTCTCGGTTTACCCCTACAAAAATTGTATGTACTTACGCATATTATTTTTTAAAATAAAATTCTGCATTTAATCGAAATTTATCACGCGAAATTCGCAATGGACTTAAGAGAAAAATATAAAAAAGTATTGGTTCAAAATCTTTTTTGGGCTACTAAATAAATACAAACATGCATTTGCATTAAATTTGCTACAGTGCTTTATTCGAGTTATATCGAAATTGCGATAACGAGATAAATCGAGAGATTATGTATTTTTTGTTATTCATTAAACTTTACTTATTCCTGATCTCTTCTACCTTGCAGTGTAGAGGTTATTAATTAAAAGGAGCAAAACATTTTTTTAGTACTCTTGTGGTCGAAAAAGTACTCTTCAAATAATTTTTTGATACCGACATAAAAATTTCATTTTCCATCCCTGATGCCACACAACAACAAAATCTCAAACGAAACCTTACTTAGCGTCTTGACGAGACATCGATTTGTGCAACCAACGAACAATTTCTTTTTCACCCATGAATTTGTCTCGTGTGGACCACACTTGTTCATGTTTTGTTCTTGTTCAGACAACGTTGTCAGCACAATTGTTCTCACAACTATGTGCAACATCAACCACCATGCCAGATCTAATTTTTACTTAGTGGCATTACTATAAACAAAGGAAAATACTAGAAAATTAATAAAATGCTAAAAAAAGTAAAGAATTTGTATTATTATTAAATTTAAAGCAATTAGCTTTTTATTATTGTTAAAAAATTAGTCGAAAACGCACTGAAAACATGAAAATAAATAGTTTCGATTGTGACCTACTCCAACAAAAAAACAAAAAATAATGAATTGTCTGACATTACGTATTCTCCACCCAAAACAAATGGACAAATTTTTTCCCGTTATTCTGCCGACGATTAGTTTTTGGGCAAACAAATCGATGTCTCGTCAAGACTCTGAGTTAAGCCCAAACCACATAATGAAAGTGCCAGTGGACAGTGGCAGTGCTGTCAAACTTTGTTCTTGAATTTCGCGGAAACGATTTAATATTTTTAAAAAATTCTTATCGCGTTTTGTTTAACAACAGCTCTTGTTTATTTAGAAACTTTTCTAATTTCTCGGCAGTGACAAATAGAGAAGATACAAAACCTGCTTTATCGACAAAACGTCGCACTGCTGTCGACACTGCGTTTAGGCTTTAGTTCTGTTTGTTTGTCAAACTGATCACATGAAAATCAAATAGAAATCAAATTAATTAATTTGTTAATTTTTCATATGCTGCTGTTTTTTAGTTTTATTTTTTTAGCTATCACATTTTATGTCCCATAATTCTCGTAAATATATTCATTTATAAAATTAATCCAGTTTTCTAGAGCTGATTTATAGGAAGAAGAAAACATTTTTATTGAAAATTTTAACAGACACAAGGGAATCACCAGACTGCCGTAGTTTCGTCTCACCCAAAGACTCGTCAGTGGTTAGTTTTCATTACACAGTACAACACTAAAAATGCATCGGGCATGCGACATATCAATTCTGATAGATTTTAGGTTGATCATAACGAATGTGAACACCAAATTTTAAAATTAGCTCTAGTTTTTAAAATATTCGCAAATTTAACTTTTAGCAAAAAGTCAGTTTTTTCGTTAAAATTTCTTATTTGGGTGATATCAAAAAATGTGATAAAAACCGTGTAACCACCTAATTTCTAATGCATGGATTACATTTGAGTTAGATATTTCGATATATATCAGCGCATTGTCACCTGTTTTACAAAATTTATAACAATCTGACCAATTTGTGGTTAATACATAAAATTTGTGACCAATTTTATAGGCCAAATGTAAACTCCGTAACAAGTAACTCATAAGGTTTTTTAACTTTAATAGCTTATATTTTAATAACCAATAAAGCTAAAAACTAACTGTAAGAATTTTTATGAAGAGGAAAAGTGCCGTTTTTAATAAAAATTAATACATTTTACAAACTTTTTCGTATATCTTAGCTATCACGACTTCAACTCTGTAACGATTTTTCGTCATAATTTTTGATAAAAATGCATATACCAGAATTTGGAGTTATCTATTATTTATATTCCGAAAAGTATAATGTTATTTATACTCAAATGATCATTGGACTGTAAGTAATCATCCAGTATAACAGACTTGAAGCTTTTCTGCAGCATATAACATTCTCGAGATGAAAAAGGATGTCTTTAATAAGATTTGAAAAAATATTGTAAACTCCGTTCCTAATTTTTACACCAAACTATTTAACGAGTAAGAAAAACAATGTCATATTTGGATTCACCTTGTAGGCATCATGCGATTTTGTTTCGGAAAAAATATTCTGACAAAGCGTTTCTGAAAGAAAACGAAAAAAGTAACCAAATGTAAACTCCGTAACTGTAAACTCCGTAATCACAATTGTTTGCATCAGATTTCATTCAAATAAATGTAGATAAATGTTTAAAATATTTTAAAATAATCATAAACAGAGGTGATTCAACTAATATTTATGCGTCAAAAGACGATTTAACTAATAATTTTGCGTCAAATCAAAACAATTTATCAGTTTTTTACCCTAAGCTGCTGGAGCGAAAAACGATTGATTTTGCATTTCATTGGTTTTGAATCGATATTTCGAGTCATTACTGACATTAGTTTGACAAATTAGATTTGTTTCACACAATTTAAGAATTTTTTGATCGCGAAATGTTATGTTTTTAATATATTATTTTGTAACTGCGCAACCGCTGTTTGGATTTTAAAAAATTTTATATTTTTGTAAAGCATTTAAAAGGACAAAAAATACAAAATTAAAAAAAATAAAAATTTTTTTCGCGGAATGAATTGTATTTTTATTCGCGAAACCGCCAATTTGATAAAAAAAATTAAATATCATTGGAAAGCAAGTTGAAAACCCAAATACGAAAAATTAATAAATTGAAGAAAATTCGTACGCAATTTTTTTTGTTATATCTTTTGCTTGCAGAAATGTAAACTCCGTTACAACAAAAAAAAATAAAATTGTGCAAAAAAAGTTATTGCTACAACTTGTAGAAGAGATTTTTTGCAATTAGGTTTATAATGACTAAACTTACTGATTCCATTAAGAAAAAACCGAAATATTAACACTTTTGGCTTCTCACAAATTTGGCCCAAAAATTTATCACATTTTTTGATTTCACCCATTTATTCATATACCTGATTAAACTACTGATAATTTTTTATATGGTTTAAAAGTACATACTTTGGGCTTTCAGAACTATATTTACTTATTTTGATTAGGGAAAGGATCTAGGATATATTTGCAATTAAAGTCAAAACTTCACTTATTTTCCTTTTTTGCAAATCTAGTAAAATGTCTTAATCGGATTTGCAAAGTCTTAACACATGACGTAAATTCATATTCCACTAAATTCTTTTTGTCAAACATATCACAACATTTGTATCAACATTTTCCGAAAATTCAATCTGAAACACAAATTTTATCGCCAATTTACAAAAATGTATGTTTTTGTTAAAGTCGATTTCATTTAAAATTTTGGGTGGCAGTATGCTTTGACTTGGTTTATTTTTGGAGCATTCTGATTGGTTAATTTATTTTCAACCAATCAAAATGTTTGAAAATATAAATATTTTTATAGTGTTTTCATACATAAAATTAACAAAACCTTATGTTTAACAATAAAACGGACTAAATTTGAAATGCTCTTTTATAGTACTTTTTTGAACATGCATATTTTAAAATCGTTATTTTTTAGAAATTTGCAATTTAATTATCTAAAACTTTGTTGAAATTAATTAGAAAATATGTGTATTACATATTTCAATGGTTTTATCTGAGGTTCTTAATTTCAGATTTTTAGGTATTAAAAAATCAATCTTTTTCAGCTTTAGCCAATTTCTACTTAAAATTAAAACACAAAAATCGTTTTTTTTTTGATAAATTAAGTAACATGAGATGTTTACTAATGGTAAAAATTAAAAAAATTGGATATTCCATACATCGCAGATTAATTCTTAGCGAAATCGTGAAAAAAGAGAAATTTAAACTACAAATGCATGTAGAGAATATTATCGCAGCTGTCAAAACGTGCGATATATCAAATTAAAGGGCATGTTTAATCCTACTAAAATTTTGCAAAAAGTTTATTACAAAATTGAATTTTTCTGCAAATACGGTTTTGCAAATATTTCTTAAACTATAGCTAACTTTAAAATTCTAGTGCCATATTCGTGATCTGTGTCCCAAAGTCTATTAGAAATGATGTGTCGCAATCCCGATGCATCAAATTTTTCTTATTTTGTTGTACTGTATTATTTATAATTTTCGTCATTTTCATTTTTCTTAATGTGTAATTACAAAAGCGCCTCACAGCATGACTGCTCTCGATGAACTAACACAGCAAAAACAGTAACATCGACACACACAATGAAACTTTGAGTTTGGAAACAAAAAATATCAAAAAATGTTGATAGCAAGATTCACACGGATGAACATTCGTCAAAAAATGGGCATTTTGTGACGAATGTTCCTTCTTGTGTAGGCAGCTTTATCAATGACAGGTGTCAAAAAAGTATTCTCGAACCGTATGGTTTTGTTTACATGGATTCATATCAAGAGTGAGATAACAATATAAAATCTTCATACATTTTGTATTGCGCATTTTTTTTTGTAAATATCTGTTTCTTTTTAGACTATTGTGCTTTATCTTTTGTACACCCATAAAATTCCATAGTTAGATAGTTAAGAAAATCTATAGTTGAATTTAAAAAGAATATAGATTACTAACATGATCAAAAGCAACTATTGCTTTCGTGTAATATTTTGGTTACCCTGTAAATAAATATTTCAATAAATTTTCAATTGTCAAAGTTTGCATTTATATTTCTTAGAAAACAAAACAGAAAAAAATATTAGACAGAAATAAATTTGGTAAGATCTAGTCTTTAGAAGTTGTAATCAATTTAAAATCAATATTTATTACGTCTATGTTTTGCAGACACAATTTTGGAAGCTTTAATAATAAAACGAAATGGTCAAGAATAAGAAACAAGAAAAATCTTTTAGGAAAAATTTTCTCCATGTTTTAAACCCTCCCACCAATATACGTTTTAAAGATGGATTTAAAACAAATGGAACATAGCTATACAAAATGATGAAAAACTAATAAATTTGGCTTTTAAGTATACAATTAAACTTCTTAATAATTTTGAATTGCTTTGGTGTTATTCCACTTTGTGCAAAATTTTTGTGCCATTAAATTTTTTTAATAAAAAGTTTGTCAATATTCAATTGTTAATACTACTAAAAATAAAACTAAACGATATCTGTAGGGTCCATTAACTATTTTTTATTATCATATAGTTGATTTATACTCATTTTTTGATATTTAAAAAACTTAGTTATCATCAACTAAATCAGTTCAACTATATATTAGTTAGGGGTATTGCACCTATTAAGTAGTTGAAATATTCGTTACAATCAACTGAGAAACTGGGTGTACTTTTCTTAAATTTTTGCATTTCATTTTGCTCATTTTCTGTCGGCCATATTGCCCAAATCAGCTGATTCCTATCTGTGTATAATCTGTGGTTAAATTCATCGGTGAAAAACCCGAAAGAGAACAACTTCCTAATCAACAGCTGCAGTGATTTAACTACTTCTTTTCCCTCACATTTTTTTTTGCTGGGAACACTGCAGTAAAGCACTACTTACAACATATTTTGGAATTTCCGCAGGCTCGAAATTCATTTAGACCTATGGTTTCTATGGCAAAGTTGCTTAGAACTCTTCGATTTTTATTTTTTTGCATCCATACAAATAGACCCACCCTAACCGTTACCCTTACCGATAACCGCATCGTTTCGGTCATATTATACTATAGTAGCCCCACTCATTAAAAAATTGAGAGCTTGTCCCTATCTCATGTAGTTGTAGTGGTACAAGTAAAATTACAAACACTGTTTAAGTTTTTAAAATGACAGAAAAAGAATAAAGCTACTATATGACTATGGTTTCGGTTACCAACCATGTTAAGTATACGTACACTAATAAAAAAAGTCTGTAAAAAATTTAGTTAAAACTACTAAAAATTAGTTAAAAATGATGCTGCAGAAAAAAATGTAGATTATTTTCCCTATATAATAGTAAGATAGGAACAGTAAAAATAAAACTGTTAAATATACAAAATTTTAGTTATATTTGAGTTAAATTTTTGTTAATAGAAAATAACAAATTAACATGTTAAATCAGCAAAAACATTTTGCTAAATAATTAGTATCCCAGAAAATCACGAAAAAATTTAAAGTTTTCGAAGTTTTTAAAATCCAAATATAACAAGCGGGCTAAAGCCCGCTGGATGGTTTGTATAAGTCCCCAGGTGACTGGGAACTTATACAAACCAAAGATTAAATTCGGCTGTGCCGAGTCTTTAGATACCCTCCATCCTGGTGTTTTTATTCGGGGATTCTACTAAGTACAAACAAGTATGAATTATTACCCATTTTGTATTCGGTCAATCCACTGTGCAACAAATGTGTATGATTTTTTCCACCACTACAAGTAAATATTTCAGTTTAATCTTCTTTAATCTCAGTGCTGCCACAAGCAAGATTCAAAATTCCCAAAAGTGTAGACAAAATTACCCAAAAATATGAAATTATAAATGACTTCAATTAACATATTATTACAATTTGAACTCCGAAAAAAGGTAATAACCTCATCAGTAAACTTAAAAAAAAGTGATTTGGCCATTTCAATTGTCCCATCGTTCTGGGCGTTATATTATTACAAAGAAAAGTTCCTTAAATATGCAGCATTTATGATGAGCTTTTGAGTCTTATATGAATCTTCATAAAATTTAGAGAAAAATTTAACTTTAGAACAAAACATTTAAAAAGCTTGTAAATAAGAGTCAGTTATGATCACATGTGAACGATTTAAAAATAATCTTATTTTAGAGTCTTTCAAAAATCAAGTTTTATTTGCGTTTTTAAATACACACAAAAAAATCTTTGGCAAGCAATTGGGAGCACTTCAACTAAAATAATGCTTTTGTGGCATACACAATATAATAAATTATTCGATAAAACTTTATTAGTTGAAATTTGCTTAATTACTTGGTAACGATTTTTTTGTGTACGTTAATAGCTTATTTGTATAACGAAAGAATTTTAAAGCATGTATAGATTAATACACTTTCCTGATGTATCGGTTTAATTCGTGGATGATCAGTCGCTGTCAATCAATTCATTAACTCGTATGAATAAAAAATAGATATTGGAATTTTTATGCAAACTTCACAATTAGATGTTAAGTCATTCATAAGCCAAAAGTAATTACATACATTGAGGCAGGGTTGGTAGGCTCTATCGCTAAAATACTGTTATATATTCAAATATCGATACATTTAAAATACCAGTACCGAAATTAATGAAATACCATTATCCCATTATCCTTACAACACCATTATTTTTTAGTCTAAACTTTTTGTAATTCCACGTCGTAATTGTGAATTTTACATACACTTAGTTAATAAATTTATTTTACTTTACTTTGTTTTTTCATAAAAAAAATTTGCGGGATGCACCTAAATAACTGAATAAAAAATACCATATCGAAATAATTGCAATACAGTTAACATTAAAATACCGTTATCGAAATACAATTATCCTTAAAATACTGTAACCGAAATAATCTATGATAGCGTTACTTACCATCACCGATAATCGTACCGTTTCTGCTACCAACAATGTTTTGCTAAGTTGTATTCATAGACCCACTATCTATTGACTAGTTTATGAATTAAATTCTTTTTTATGTATAATATGTTTTTTTATTTACAAATTTGATAACTTTCTCAATTCATTCATTTGAATTGAAATTTAAGTGAAAAACTAAACAATTTAATAATTGCTGTCATCCATGCCCTACCCATAAAGTGGCATCACTGCTTATGTTATTCATATAGATGTGTGCAGACCTTTAAAAATATAGTTCCTTAATTCGTATTTTAAATCTCAATTTTGCAATAAGTTGATCTCAGTGAATTTTTTTTTTACCCCGATGTAGTACTTTTCAAGCTGTTAAAAAAAAACCGCGGAAAGACCTCTGTAGGAAGTTTATTTCTGCGAAAAGTTTGGAAATGGACTTAGCTTCATATATCTAAGTCATTTGTCGGATTGGAACAATATATATATACCATTGGAAAGATAGTAAAAATATCTTATCGACGACATTTTTTTTTTGTTTGCTTACCCATTACCGGCGAATGAGATTTATTTTTAAGATTTTTTAAAATAAACCGTTTTTATAAAAACCACCGTATACTACCACATAATTTTTTACTTATTAATATATTCTCAAGATTAAAAACTTTTTAGATGTAGTTCAAATTTTATCACTTCAAACACCGAAGATATTAGAAGTCAAATCTATTTTTTTTTGCAGATGGTACATAAGATACAACTTTGGCTCTAACCAACAATTATACTGAATTAACTCATCGGGAATTGAACATATTTTGGGAGTAAACACATTTTAAACCTACCTTACAGGAAATTTTAACAAACTGTCACCGAACTGGCCCTTTATATGAAATAGACTGGGTACTTTTACATGGCGTTGTCATAGGAGGGGGAAATTGACCCCTTGTGACATGTCACAAGACAAATCCAAGGACAGGTCCCTGAACTTTGTTTTTTATGAGATTTCAGTAACCTGTCCTAGAGTTTGTCTTGTGACATGTCACAAGGGGTCAATTTCCCCCTCTTATGACAACGCCATGTAAAAGTGACCAGTCTATTTCATATAAAGGGGCCAGTTCGGTGACAGTTTGTTAAAATTTCCCGTAGGGTATTATCGGTATTGAGATTTTTCATTTGTAAAAAGTTAGCCATACTTTGAAAGAAAAAAATCTCACGATTTTGACCTCTAATATCTTCGGTGTTTGAAGTGATAAAAACTTGATCTATATATCAAATGAAAGCTTTTCGTCTTGATAACATACTTAAAAGCACAATTTTTGTTCTTATAAAGGTTTTCTATGGAATAAAAACATTAAAAAAAACAAAAAAATTAAAAAAAATTAAAATTCCTACGCCGAATCATAATGGGTCAACAAAAAAATGCTATCCTAAAGCTATTTTTATTACCTTTCCAATGGTGTACATATTGTTCCAACCCTATCATAAATGAAGAAAATATAGTTAAGTTCATTTTTAAACTTTAAACCGGGCCCCCAAAAGAGAGTTATATAAGCAGTAAAAATTTAGAATCAATCGGTGAGGTGCCTCTAAAGCCAACATATTCAATCGAATCAAAATTGAATCAACACAAATAGGAACAAATCTTATCTAACTTTATTCAATGTCCAATCATTGATTTAAAGGCATTATGAATTATTCAGTAATTTATAAAATGAATCCAATTTTATGCATATAAATTCAAAAAAAGAATTATCTCTTTCAAGGTCTGGGTGTGTATGTATGTATATTTTGCTTATTCAGTAACAACAACAACACACAGTTAATATATTTTTTCATGTTAATATGGAAAATTCTAGAGGTGCTTTTACATTTTCATTCATAACTTTTAAACGTCTGGACCAAATATGCCCATTTCTAATACCAAACTGCTTAAGAAATTGGACAAAAATTTTGACTAAAAATTAACATCCTAGCACAACTATTTTGAGCGTGATCGTGATTTCAACAGACAGACAGACGGACACGGCTATATCGGTTTCGCTATTGATAACGATCAAGAATATATATTTTTTTTATGTCCCAGATTTTTTTTTTCGATGAGTTACAAACGGAATGACAAAATGATATATACCATATATGGGCAAATGCGGCCCCACGGGCCTCATGCGGCCGGTCAACCAATTTCGTGCGGCCCTTCACTAATTTTAAAGCAATCAAATTTCTTTTTTTAAATTTTAAACAAAATTAAAAAAAATTAATTAAATAAAAAAAAAGTAAAATCAGAATTTAAAAAAAAAAAATACAGAATATAGAAAACAGCGATAACAAAATAAACATTAAATGGAGCTTTAAAAAAATTTCACCGGTCAACAAATATTGACTTTTTTGCACAGACTTCCTCTAAAACTTTTTAAAGTATTTTCGCCTCCTACGTACGAATTTTTAGTGAAAAATTCCTTCTTCTTTATTTAAACCTTAAGCCTGGGAAAAATATTTTATGGCTCAATATAAAAGAACTTAGGAATCTCTTAGTTTTTTATAGGTTTGAATTCAAAAATATACCTTTCATTTAGGAAATTTTTAAGGCCGTTCTACGGACTCCGTAAGGATCGCTAAAATTTACTTTTGGGAATTGCTCTTGAAGCACTTAAAATTGGTAAAACAGTTAGACACAATAAAATTTTATTCATAAATTTATAGAAATAAACCTGTGAAAATAACAAAACAATTAGTAGTTTTTCTGCTATTTTTACAGGTTTATTATTTAAAAGTGACTTTGCAGAAAATCTTTTGCCGATTTTCGCTAAATATTAGTAAAATTAGAAGAGCAAAAAAAAACTGTTAAATATAATATAGTAATCCTGCTTAAATCAACAGAAATGTATGAGGAAAAATAGTAGACTGCTGATTTCATAAAAATAGATTTTTATTCTCTCAAAACAATTAAAAATTAGAAATTTATTAATTTAGTTCGAGGCCAATTTCCTTATTATGAATTAACATAATAAGTACTCTTTTCAAAAACTGCTATTTTTCTTCATCAGGATACTCTCCTGACAAATACTTCACAGAGTTTTTGCTTTCAAAAACCTCTACACTTTCAGGAATGAAAAGACGATCGTTTCGGGGATTTTCCAGGCCCCCTTCATGAGGTTTCTTTAGAAAGTGGTGGCGGTAGTGCAATGCAATTTGAAGCATCAAATACTATTAAATGTAGTATGCTACGTCAATTTTTTCAAAAATTAAAACCCAACATTTTAACAATTAAAAGTTTTCTTTGAGTTTGATAATTATACAAATATACAGCAAAATTTGTTGATGATTCTAGCAGAGTAATTTTTTTTTATTTTAATTAACTAAAATTTAGCTGAAGTATAACTAAAATTCTGTATATTAAACAGCTTTATTTTTGTTATTTTTATCTCATTAATATTTAGCAAAGAAAATCTGCTTCTTTCTGCAGTTTTTTATGCTAGGTAATTTTTAGCAGCTTTAGCAAAACTTTTTACACGCTTTTTTCTATTAGTGCACTTACTTGATCAACCAATCCACTTTTGACGGGATTATACCGCTTTCTAAAGTCTTGCAGGCGGCAGACTTGAATTTTTATCCCGTTTTTAAAGCAAACAAATCCGCCTTATCCCAATTTTTTAATATGTTATTCAACTTTTGAATATAGTTTTCATAATTAATTTTTTCTAGAGTTCCCAGCCATAGTATAATATAATAGCTTTACTCATTTTCTGTCATTTGGAAAAATTAAGTAGTGTTTGTAATTTTGTTTGTACATATGGTTCTTAATACCACTACAACTACATGAGATAGGGACAAGCTCTCAATTTTTTAATGAGTGGGGCTACTATAGTATACTATGTTCCCAGCCAGCAAAAGAGTCCAAAAAGGAATTAGAAAAGTGCTCAAAATATATTATTAAACTTTCACTTGTATGAAAGTGCTGCATTAAGAAGGGCTTTTTTTATTAAAAAATTACTCAAAGTAATATTTAAAAAAATTCTTTAGGCTAAAAAGTTAATTTTTCTGAGTCGTTTTTGAATTGCTCACAAAACGTTCAAATTAATTTATATTTTTGAGTCGTTTCTGAACCACCTTTGGATTTAAAAATTTCCCTCAAATGTTTGTGCCTTTTATGATTCATTTTACTAAGACTGACTAACGAGCAATTTTTCACAAACAAGTTTAAAATTTAAAAAATATGTGCGTTTTTGAATAATTTTTGATTTACAGAATAAGAACCATAAAAGTATCCAAATTTTTAGGCTAGGTTATGAGTCTTGTGATTGAAATTTTAAAATTTAAGAATTAGCCCTGGTTTAGGTATCATGAAAATGGTCTAAACGAAACAAAATAACGAAAATTTGTTTTTGTTTCCCATGTAATTTTGTCGAAAGTAACCCTACGGGAAATTTTAACAAACTGTCACCGAACTGGCCCCTTTATATGAAATAGACTGGTCACTTTTACATGGCGTTGTCATAGGAAGGGGAAATTGATCCCTTGTGACATGTCACAAGACAAATCCCAGGACAGGTCCCTGAACTTTGTTTTTTATGAGAGTTCAGTAACCTGTCCTAGGATTTGTCTTGTGACATGTCACAAGGGGTCAATTTCCCCCTCCTATGACAACGCCATGTAAAAGTGACCAGTCTATTTCATATAAAGGGGCCAGTTCGGTGACAGTTTGTTCAAATTTCCCGTAGGGAACTGTCAATTTCTATCGTTTAGACTTAGACAATGCCTTAATTTAATGCAATCAGAGCCTGAGAGGTTTGATATTTGTTATACATTTACGATACGAAAATGTTGTTGACCTATGAGTTTTAAATATCATTTACATTCACATTTTCGATAAAAATTATATTTTTCCACGTTTTGTATCAAAATTATATTCGCCACTTAATTCTTGTTACACATTCCAATAAATAAAACTAGGGATCAAAATCCATTAAGTAAATTTAAAAATATTTAAAAATTGAAAACTATGTTTTCGAAGATTAATTCGACAAAGTTTTTTGACTTCAGAGGGGTTACCGCGTAACTCGATTCGAATAAAAATTGTCGAATTCGTAAATTTTCTACCTTTCGTAAAAAGAAAAGTTTAAGCAAAAATCTTACTTTTTGAATTTTTATGTGTAGTGTAAAAGTTTTAGGATAAAAATAAATTAAAAAGTAGAATTTTTATACAAAATTATATTTTTAACAATATTTGCAAGATTTACGAATTCGAAAATTTTTTCGAATCGAGTTATGCGGTTACCCCCCAGATTCGTATTAAGAAATGCAATATATTTGGATCCAAAATCATAAAAATATAAAAGATTTTGATGTACTTCTCCGCAATATTGACTCATAAAGTATTTCCCTGGGTGAGAGAATAAAAAAAGAAAGACCCACAACTCGAAGGCTATTCAGTAGACCTTTTTTGTCTTTAGATCCGGACTTAGGAAACCAAAATACTCAAAAAAAAGGTTTTAGCAGAAGGCTGTACAAAAAATTATTTTTGTCGAGTAATGTATTAATTGGTGCGGCCCTCAGTAAGTTTGTGAAATCCCAAATTTGGCCCTTCAAGCCATTTATGTGCCCATACCTGATATATACCCTCCTGCACAGTGGGATGGAGGGTATAAAAACAGCAGTTTATAATTTTTTTTAGCAAATGTTTGTTAATTTAACAGGATATTCATATTTGCATTCAACTAAATTTAGCTTAGAAATAACAAAAATTTTGTAGATATACAGTTTTTCTTTGCTATTTTAAGTTTACTAATATGCCAATAAACCAAAGAATGATACGATAGCGAAATCGCTATCACCATAAATATCCGAAAACGATATCATCCCAATAAGATTATAATAAAATATTCATTATTTACGAAAATTCGAACAGTTTTCAGAAACAAATAAAATTTATAAAAACTTGGAATTTTTACTTCGTTTGGCTATTTATACTCCTGTTTATTGGACAATTATAGTTGCAAAATCTAGGTCAGTTCGACTTTTCTTCTGAATATGACTATTTTATTATCAATTTTTCATTATGACTTCATTTCAGCTCATTTCGAAAGAATCCCGGTTTTGCTATCATATATGATATCATTTTCGATATCGAAATTGCCTGGAATAACGATAGTGTTTCGATGCTGGACCAGATTTTGGCGATTTTACTACCGTTATTCCAGGGAATTTCGATACACTCTTATAAATTTTTATTTAAATTTACTATCATAATGGTAGGTAACTGAATGTCTACCTTTATACCCCTAAAATTACTAAATGTGTGTAAATTTAAATGTCTACTACAGGCAGTGTTGCCAAAACTTGTTTAGGAAAAAATGCTAGATTTTTTGCATAAAAATGCTAAAAAATGTTAAAAACTAAAAAAATATGCTAGAAAAAATATGCTAAAAAAATTTATAAAAAATGTTTCAATTTGTTTAGAAAAATACTATTTTAGTGACTTTTTACAATTAGACTGAAAATAAGTCATCTCTAATTATGAATTCAGTTCATTTTATTAACTAAAATTATATAATACTGAATTTAGACTGAGCAAAAACCAGGTGGTTTTCGTACAAAACTAAATTAAAAAAGCCAATTCATTTACACTGAATTTTTAGTTTTTGTTTGTCACATCACTTTTTTATTAAACACTTTTCTTTATGTTTTTATGGTTAAATTAAATTGAAAAAATTATTAACACATTTAAAAATGTATAAGAACACACAATTTTAAACTAAAACTGAAATATTTAAAAAAAAATAAAAAATATATTTTTGACACTTGCTTTAATTCTGTATTCGTTGTAACAGGGTGTATCGAAAATTAGTTATATAAGAAATCGGGTGTATCAAATATACAAATTTCAGATATTTTTACGTGGTTTTTGGCAAAATCCAGGTAGAATTTTGTTTTCAATTTGTATGAAAATTGTATGGACAAACTAAATTAATTTTATAGTTTTCGGCTCAAAACCTAAAAATTACCAAAAACTACTAGTTCTTGCTCAGTCTAAATATACTATAAAAGAAAAATTAAAAACAACTCAAAAGTTAATTCTTGTAAAAAAGTTCAAAAATCCTTTAAAATAAATTTATTATTTGATTTCCCAACTGTGTCACTGAAAATATGTTATCTCAAAAATTTAAAGGCGGATAAACAAAAGTACCCCAAAATGTTTTATTTCTAAAATAGGTGGTAATGTGGAATACTTTGGCGGGTAATATGAATTTCCCATTCTGCTTTAATTTATCTACTCCAAATTAATTTAATGGTTTTTATTGCACGCTCTGTTTACCGTTTTCAATTCTTTAAAAAATTATTTTTCGCGAACAGGTTTAATACTTTTTGTGGTGTTGGTTGACGTTGTAAGATTTTTGGTATGATTAAATGAAAAAGTGTACAGGTGTTACAGTAAAAAAATCAAATTTCACTGAAATTTTTAAAAGTTATGAAAACGCTATTTATCCCAAATGATATCCACATTACCCTCTATGACCCAAACCTAAAAAAAAAACCAATAAAAATTACAAAGATTAAAAACGAACCTTATCAACATTTTGCAATTCTACTAATTCTATTTTAAACTCTATTTTTTAAATTATTATTATATTTTTTTTTTACCAAAAATTGGAGTATTTTTGTGCAAAATCACTCCTTCACCATAACAACAAAAAAAGTAAAACGAGTAAAAAATGTTAAAGCCGGGCATGCCGATTTAAAATTTTAATATTAAAGTACCATAAAGCAATATTTTTTATACTTTTGTGATCATTTTTGAATTTCAATCAATCCAACTCTGTTAAATACAATTTTTCGCTATTTTTCCCAGAAACATTTTTTCGCGATTTTTGTTTTTTTCCAAAGATTTTTTTTTTCTTAACTCTATCAAATATTTTTCTAAACCCTATTGAATATATACAAAATAACATAACATATCCTTTTTATTTGCAGAAAAAATGTTTTTGCAAAAAAAAAATCTATAAAAAAATTTCGTGAAAAAAAATTACAGCTTCCTTAATGTTTTATATATTTAATCAAATTTGATAAATTTTTAATTAAAAATAATCCCAGAAGTATAAAAATAAAATTTTCTTGGTACTCTTCAAAATTTTTAATTACGAGTATCGCGAATACGAGTGCTAACTTTGAAAAACTGCTATCACCATTGAATTCAGCGTACTCGAATTAGCTTTCCCAGCTTGTTACAATTTGCGACTGCACAGTGTAATTAATGTGTACGTATAAAAATAGTTCCTAGTACTTACTCTAAAAGTAAAAAAAATATTTCTTTTTCATATTACATTAAAACTTAAATTGTAAAATAAGAGATAATAGCCGTTTTTTTTAATCACTTGGATTTAATAAATCCAAAAAGTATTTCTAAAAGTGCTCAACAGATGGGGTTAGATTCTCCCTATTTTAAAAAGAATTTTCTGTCCGACACTTCTTTCACCCTAATTTTCAATACCGAATTCGATGATGAAGGATTTTACTTTAACTTTTAAGTTTTAATTATATTTAATATAAAACAGCGATAGCCAGTCCGCCTTTTCAGTTTTATCAGTTCAATTGATATTTTTCATTTTTTTTGTTTCTCTTTTAATTTTTATTCGTATTTTTTTCCGACATTAAATTAATAGGCTGTTTCATATATTTGTGCTTTTATTATGGATTTATTAAATCCAGCTTTTTTTGGATTTAATAAATCCACTTTTTGTATGAAAAATTCTAAATCCAGGTGATTAAAAAACACGCTAAATTATTTAAAAACGGGGTTTAGAATAACGATTATTCATGAGGGTTAGAATAAACTGTGATTTTGAAACTGATAATAGTGATTTTTTAATGCTTATATTTCAATATAAATAAAATTTGGTGTCAGTTTAACTATATAATGTAGAGACTATAATAAATAACACAAAGAAAACGTAAAATTTAATTAAAATAGTTTAAAAGAATAAAAATAATTAATTACAAGTACCACTTTTGACATGTTATTACAAAACTATAACAATCCCAGTTCAGTTGTTAAACGAGAACCGTGGGAAAAGGTTGAATTAATACTGTTTGTTGTGTTTTTATATCGGAAACAACATTAATAATATTTTTATAGCAAAAACTCAAATTAATGTAGAATATTCTAAAAAAAACAGAAAATAAAACTGTAAAAAATGCTAAAAATATGCTAAATTTTGTTGGAAAAATGCTGAAAAAATGCCATATGCTAGATACATTTTTTTCATGCTAAATGAATTAAAAAAATGCTAAATCTAGCATTAAATATGCTAAATTGGCAACACTGACTACAGGTGTGTAAATTTCAAATTTATGTGCCTAAAAAATACAAATAAATGAGAATAAATGCATTTGAATGCCAATAAATCCATAACTAATCTTTCTATTTACGATTAGGATTAAAATTCCGTTAATAAAAAATACCGCGAAATTTTCTAAAAATTTTATTTATAACGAAATAATTTATAATACATAACTGATTTATAATTAAATACCCAAAAACCACCGAAACTCATAAATATTTAAGTAATTGCCCCATCTTTTGGAATGATTCTTAAAGATTAGGCCTGAGGGAAATTTTGAATAGTGCTAGTTTTGAAATTTTAATGCATTTTTTAGAGTGTAGCGAAAAAGATATCATAATTCCTTGGAGATATGATATCGTTACGAAAGGTACATTTTAAAACAATAAATCTATCGTGATATCGTTTCGATATCGTGACGATATCGTTTAGTTTATTGGGATTTAGTAAAATTTTCTGCAGATTTTACAGTACAATTTGTCATTATCAATTAACTAAAAGTTATTTTAAATTTAACTAAAATTCTATAAATTTAACAGTTTTATTTTTGCTGCTCTTATTTTCCTAGTATTTAGCAAAAAAACTGCTAATTTAACATTTTTTCTGCAGCATCATTTGTAACAAATTTTTAGTTGCTTTTTCTGCTATTTTACAGATTTATTTCTATGAGTGTAAAATAAAACACATTTTCTTATTTTTCTCAAGTTTCGTTAAGGCACATGTATATGCGAGAGAAAACTGCTAGATATAGAGCAAAAACCAACCCTAAAAAGCTTAAATCATTCACAATAGAGCCATTTAGAGGTGTTTTTTGCTCTATCTCTAGCAAAAAACACCTCACGTGTAAATGTGCCTTTAAATGTGCCAGTCTTCGCCCCCAGGAGACCTTCCTTCTAAAGTATTTAATTGGACCTAATAAGTATACACATATAAATAATTTATAATTTAATTTAATTCCATAAGCTAGAACTTTCTAACTTGCCAAAGCTGTTTATTGAAAAACAAAACATAAAATTTTTGTATTATTCGTTGTGTCTAAAATATTATAATTAATACGTAATTTAATCTATTCGCTGCTATTTAGATTTGCAAATATTTTTCATTGCAGTTGTTAAAAAGTCAAATGCATTATTCACGTGATGTTATGCAACAAACAAATCGATTAGAAATTGTTGTTGTTGCTAAGTAGTGCTGGTAAAAATATGACATGTGGGTATCGAGTATTTATCTTTTTTTGGGTACTCGATACTTAAAACTACTGCTCGATATTTTTGAGGGTTGCTTTCTTGATGGGAAAAAATACAAAAATGCGACTCCGCTAACATATTTATCACAAAAATGCAACTCTACAAAAGGAAAAAAAAAACTTTTTCAACCGATTTCAACCTGAGGCAATACTTGAATGTGACTAATTTTACACTGTTGTGCATTAATGTCTTTTAAAAATGGTTTTAATTTTACCCAAAAACGATTCATATTATTTTTTTAATTTAATTTTATTCACTGTCGCGCGGGACATGTCGCACGGGACATTTTTTTCCATCATGAGATTTATGTTGTTTCTGTTGCTCTTTTTACGAAATTATATAAACAAGCTTATTAAAAATGGTTTTAAATCAACAGAAGTATTCAAGGTATTTATTTTAATATAAAAACAAAAAACAAACTTATAGCCTAATTTCTTAAAACACTACACTTCACTTCACCTAGTTTTTCAAAATTTTGTATTTTGTAAATCCCAGTGATGAACGCGGTGATCGTCCGTGCTGACTTACGTAGTTTTTAATCAAAATTATATGAAAAAGCAAATTTTATAAATCACCAGAATGTTATTTTGATTACTTGAATTGTCAAATAGTATCACTTGCTTTTTTTAGGCGTTGAATGAAAAATAATGCAATAAATCACCAAAAACTTAAGAAAAAAACAAATAGAAAAAAAGTAATTAGTGACAATATATGGATGAGATAATCCAGCGGAATAAAAACAATTATAACACGACTTTATTTTTCAAAAATTTTATTGAAAAAGTAAAGTGCAGAAAATGAATTTAAAGACCTAATCAGCGATTAACATTCTGTAACCGAATATATTACTTCAAAAATTTTTCTTTTTCCACAATTTTTTTTCGCGAATTCATTTTGCAACTTACCACCAGACTTTGTTGTATGAAATGGGTATTATAGTCGCTAGATTACAAATTTAAAAACCCGCACTTAAGAAATTGCAAAATAATAGCGGAACGCGAAAAAAGGCTTTATCGTAGAAAAAATTAATCAAAACACACAATCAGCGATTAACATTTTGCAAATGAATATAATGATTCAAAAATTTTCCATTTTGCTAAACCTTTTTTTTGCAAACTAAGCATCAAACTTTGGTGTATGAAATTGGTATTATAGTCTCTAAATTATGAATTTAAAAAAACCACACTTAAAAATTGCAAAATAATGGCGGCACGCGAAAAAAGGCTTTATGGCACTAAAAATTAATTAAAACACTTAATCAGTGATTTACATTCTGCAAACAAATATGTTGATGAAATAATTTTCCTATTTGCAATTTTTTCCGCGATTTTTTTTTGCAACTAGCCGCCAAACTGTGTTCTATGAAATGGCTATTGTAGTCCCTAGATTACAAATTTAAAAAATCCGCCCTTAAAAAATTGCGAAATAAAAGCGGAACGCGAAAAAAGACTTTATGGTAGAAAAAATTAATTAAAACACACAATCAGCGATTAACATTTTGCAAATGAATATAATGATTCAAAAATTTTCCATTTTGCAAAAACTTTTTTCGCGATTTTTTTTTGCAAACTAAGTACCAAAATTTGGTGTATTAAATCGGTATTATAGTCCCTAACTATGAGTTTAAAAAACCATACTTAGAAATTTGCAAAATAATCGCGGAACGCGAAAAAAGGCTTTATGGTACAAAAAATTAATTAAAAAACTTAACCAGCGATTTATATTCCGCAAACAAATATATTGGTGGAAAAATTTCCGTTTTTTCGCCGATTAAGTTTTTTAATTAATTGTTTGTACCATAAAGCCTTTTTTCGCGTTCCGCGATTATTTTGCAAATTTCTAAGTATGGTTTTTTAAACTCATAGTTAGGGACTATAATACCGATTTTATACACCAAATTTTGGTACTTAGTTTGCAAAAAAAAATCGCGAAAAAAAGTTTTTGCAAAATGGAAAATTTTTGAATCATTATATTCATTTGCAAAATGTTAATCGCTGATTGTGTGTTTTAATTAATTTTTCTACGATAAAGTCTTTTTTCGCGTTCCGCTATTATTTTGCAATTTCTTAAGTGCGTTTTTTTTAAATTTATAATCTAGGGACTATAATACCCATTTCATACAACAAAGTTCGGCGGCTAGGCGCAAAAAAAGAAAAAAATCCTAAAAAAAATTTGCAAAAAGGAAAATTTTTGCATCAATATATTTGTTTGCAGAATGTAAATCACTGATTAAGTTTTTTAATTAATTTTTTATACCATAAAGCTATTTTTCGCGTTCCGCGATTATTTTACAATTTTTAAGTGTGGTTTTTTTAAATTCATAATCTAGGGACTATAATACCAATTTCATACACCAAAGTTTGATGCTTAGTTTGCAAAAAAAAAAAAACAAAAAAAAATCGCGAAAACAATTTTGCAGATTGGAAAATTTATGCGTAATTAAATTGGTTTGCAGAATATTAATCGCTGATTGAGTTTTTTAATTAATTTTTTCTACCATTTTTTTAAAGATATTTTGCACATTTTTCTTTTGTGTTTAGATTTTTAACCCTAAATTCATAAACGCTTTGTAAAATTATAGGAGGTTTATTGAACAAATTTTGTATGAAAATGACGTTTTGTAAACCTGCTATAACTTTACAAAGCATTTATGAATTGAGGGGTTATTCTATTATAAGCAGTGTTGCCAAAACTTATTTAGGAAAAAATGCTAGATTTTTTGCATAAAAATGCTAAAAAATGCTAAAAACTAAAAAAAAATGCTAGAAAAAATATGCTAAAAAAATTTTAGAAAAAAATGTTTCAATTTGTTTAAAAAAATACTATTTTAGTGACTTTTTACAATTAGACTGAAAATAAGTCATCTCTAATTATGAATTCAGTTCATTTTATTAACTAAAATTATATAAAAGAAAAATTAAAAACAACTCAAAAGTTAATTCTTGTAAAAAAGTTCAAAAATCCTTTAACCCTTAAATGCATGATCTCTTCGATTTTAATCATTTTTTCATATATGATTTCTAAAGGCGTGTACATTTCAAGAAAAATACCAAAAAAAAATTATTTTTAAAAAAAAGGTGATTTTTATTGAGAAATATGGTTTTTTGCCAAATTTCTAAATTGTGATTATTTCAACGTGTATGAAAAAAAACCAAAAAAAATTATATAAACTGTAATTTATACATTTATTGTCGCCAAACTGAATTTTATTGCGAGAATACCTCTTTGAATATTTAAACAAATATTTTTGAATATTACACATTTTGTAAAAAAAACGCGTGTTTTAGATTTTTCACAAATATACAGAGCAAAACCAAGATTTTTACTCTAACTGTTTAAAAATTCTGCGCTAAAATATAGAAACGCTATGTACAAAAGGAGCCTCTAATGCCCAAAAATGTAGTTTTGTGCATCAAGTGGGTTTTATAATCAAAAACCGGTATGTTGCCAAATGGCTACACCATGCATTTAAGGGTTAAAATAAATTTATTTTTATTTGATTTCCCAACTGTGTCACTGGAAATATGTTATATCAAAAAGTTAAAGTACCTCAAAATGTTTTATTTCTAAAATAAGTGGTAATGTGGAATACTTTGGCGAGTAATATGAATTTCCCATTCAGCCTTAATTTATCTACTCCAAATTAATTTAATGGTTTTTATTGCACGCTCTGTTTACCGTTTTCAAATTTCTGAATCTTTGGGCTTACCTGCATGAAATTCTTTAAAAAAATTATTTTCGCGATCAGGGTTAATACTTTTTGTGGTGTTGGTTGACGTTGTAAGATTTTTGGTATGATTAAATGAAAAGTGTACAGGTGTTACAGTAAAAAAAATCAAAATTCACTGAAATTCTTAAAAGATAGGAATTTATCACAAACGCTATCCACATTAACCTCCCTCTATGATCCAAACCTAAAAAAAAATCAATAAAAATTGCAAAGATTAAAAACGAACCTTATCAACATTTTGCAATTCTATTAATTCTATTTTAAACTCTATTCTTTAAATTATTATTATTATTATTTTTTTTTTACCAAAAATTGGAGTATTTTTGTGCAAAATCACTCCTTCGCCATAACAACAAAAAAAGTTTTCGCAAAAAACATGTGAAATGCAACCTTGCTCTACTTTATAGATGGTGAGTCGCAGACAATAAAATATATGTGAAGCCAAATCAGCTAATAATGCGCTGCATGTAAGTTATTTCTAATTCAATAAGGTATTTTACAAAACTAAAAATGTTCACAGTTATAATTGTTACGATATATGAAATAATTACGACTAAAACTCCAGTATATTTTATCATCTCTTAAATTACCCTATGAAATGCAGGGTGACGATGAATTTCTCGATAAGAAAACTTCTCGCATTAGATACAGAAACGGGGTACTGGATAACTGATTTTACAATTAGAGACTCTAAACTAGCTTTATTATCGGAAATGTACGCCAGATCGTAAATGTATAGGCAATTTTCCAAATATTTTTTTTTTGTTTTAAAAAGTTAATTTTTAAAAATTTTCTAAATTTTTACTTTACATGATCCTTGTTGAAAACCGTTCGTTATATAAAAAAAAAGTTTTTCTATGGATATAATACAACTTGTTGAATAAAATATTGTTATTTAGCCAAAAACTATTTAAAATCTGAAGACCGCCTTTTGGCGGCCTTGGGCATTAGAGGGTTAAATAAAATAAACAAAAATAAATTTATATAAAACACAGTTTTTTTAGAATAGGCAGTCCTAGCTGCTTTTACTTCTTGACCATGGTGTATGCCAATTTAAAAAAATTTAAAAGTACACTCAAAAAAATAAGTTAGTAGAAAAATTAGTAAAACGTCTTGTATATCAAGTGTTCCGTTTTCCGCAAAAAAAAAAATTCCGTTTTCAGCAAAAATTTTAGTTATATTTTTTTAGCACTAAACTAATTTTGAGCTAATGTTTTACTAATTTATTTTGCTACAAAAATTGTGCTGATAACCGCATTCATAGCGTGGGCGACAACCAGATAGACAAGATGTAGATGTCGCAGCTTGTCTGGAAACGGAAATGACAAAAAAAAAGAAAAACAACTCTACACATCGTCACCTAAAATGCAAAAGGGCGTAACAACAAAAAAATGTAAGCCGATTTTCTGATTGATTATGATGCACTACACCTTTTGCAATTGTAATTCAGAAAATATCAATTGAAATTCAGAAACCGTCATTTGAAATTCAGAAAATATCAATTGAAATTCAGAAAATATCATTTGAAATTCAGAAAATGTGAATTGAAATTCAGAAATCATCATTTGAAATTCAGAAAATATCATTTGAAATTAAGAAAATATCATTTGAAATTCAGAAAATAACAATTGAAATTCAGAAAATATCAATTGATATTCAGAAAACATCAATTGAAATTCAGAAAATATCAATTGAAATTCTATTGATATTTTCTGAATTTCAAATGACGATTTCTGAATTTCAATTGATATTTTCTGAATTTCAATTGATGTTTTCTGAATTTCAATTGATATTTTCTGAATTTCAAATGATATTTTCTGAATTTCAAATGATGATTTCTGAATTTCAATTGACATTTTCTGAATTTCAAATGATATTTTCTGAATTTCAATTGATATTTTCTGAATTTCAAATGACGGTTTCTGAATTTTAATTGATATTTTCTGAATTTCAAATGACGATTTCTGAATTTCAATTGATATTTTCTGAATTTCAATTGATATTTTCTGAATAATAATTGATATTTTCTGAATTTCAAATGATATTTTCTGAATTTCAAATGATATTTTCTGAATTTCAATTGATATTTTCTGAATTTCAAATGATATTTTCTGAATTTCAATTGATATTTTCTGAATTTCAAATGGAAAATCTGAATTTCAATTGATGTTTTCTGAATTTCAAATAGAAATTCTGAATTTCAATTGATGTTTTCTGAATTTCAAATGGAAATTCTGAATTTCAATTGATATTTTCTGAATTTCAAATGGAAATTCTGAATTTCAATTGATATTTTCTGAATTACAGTTGCAAAAGGTGTAGACTAAATAAAATTTCCCTACAAAATTTTAAACTCATATGTAGAAATAAGTCTATAGTCGTGTTTTAAACAAGAGAAGAAAATATGGAATATCTTTAATTCTACAACGTTTTTTTTTTGGTTTTCGTGTAAAAAAATAAAAAGTGTTGTTACGCTCTTTTGCATTTTATGTGACGACATATTCTATATTTAAATTTTCAGCAAATAAATTAACTAAAGTAAAATTTCGCTACAAGTTTTTGAGTTTTTTTCAGTCTACTAATATTCAGCAAAAAGTTTAGTGATTTTAGCAAGGATTTTTTTTCATTTGCAGTCGACTAAGTGTTAGCAAAACTTTTGCTGAAATTACCAACTTTTTTGCAAGCACGCTCCTGACTAAAAATTTGCTGACACAGCAACATTTTTTGCTGACTTTACTGACTTTTTTTTTTGAGTGTATGTATTTACATAAATAAATCATTTACAAAAGAAAAAAATTAAAATTTTTAAATTTTACACTTACGATGTCGCACGTGACCAACTGTGTATAAGTACCAAGATCACAATTCTTCTTATTTTTCAGGTAGGTTTTTTTTTTATTTTAATTGTATAAAAAATCTCTGTTTGTAATCAATATTTGATGAGCTTTCTGTGTGTACTTTCGACGCACTGATAACAAATATTGTTTTTCGATGTCGCACGGGACACCGAAATATGCGACAATGCAAATTAAAAACTTACAGTTATTTTCAATCGCATTGTTTCTTATGCATTTTTTTATACCTTTGGAAATATTTTAGATAGCAAAAGTCAATGCATAACGTCTCTGTTTAAAAACTTTTATCAAAACAAAATGTGCAATAGAAATATCCAAATAAGAAAAGATGCGCTTGTGCGACTTTGAATTCGAATACCTCGAAATGGGTTATGAATAAATGCAAAATCTTTTTACGTTATTTAAATTTGATTGCTTCCATATGAAAATATGATAAAACAAAGTGTTTTCAAGAACTTTTAATATTTTAGTCTCGGTGGACCTTTCGGTGGAAATGCCCATATGTTAACCCTTAAATGCATGATTTCTTCGATTTTAACCATTTTTTTATATATGATTTCTAAAGGTGATTTTTATAAAAAATATAGTTTTTTGCCAAATAGCTAAATTGAGATTATTTTAACGTGTATGAAAAAAAAAATCCTATAAACTATAATTTATACATTTATTGTCGCCAAAATGAGTTTTATTGCGAGAATACCACTTTAAATATTTAAACAAATATTTTTGAATATTACACTTTTTGTAAAAAAACGCATGTTTTAGATTTTTTACAAATATACAGAGCAAAACCAAAATTTTTACTCTAACTGTTTAAGAACACTATGTATAGAAGGGGCCCCTAATGCTCAAAAATGCAGTTTTGTGGATCAAATGGGTTTTTTATGGTGTTGCCAAATGGCTACACCATGCATTTAAGGGTTAAAAAATCTATTAAATAGATGGTAAATACACACAGATAACAGATTCGTAGCTTCGAAAAATGAATTTTTGTAAATCCACGTACAATTACTTTTATTTATTTTTAATACCACTGTAATCACCGAAATTTTTTTACAATTTTAAAATTTTTGTTAATTGATTGCTGTAATGTTTAAGGTGCTTTCACAATGGCAGAGTGACTCTACTCTACAGCGCAGATTAAAATGTTAACTGTTCAAAATGCAGAGTAGAGTTACTTCAAAACTTATTTGACATTTTAGTACTTACTCTATATTTTCGCGACTCTTTTGCCATAATTTTAATCGATTTTAATTTAAATATTTTTTGTATTTCAAATTATACCGAAAACACCATAAATTTTATATTTATTTAATATATTCTAATATTATTTTTTTTAATTTGTTGACACTTAGAGATGTGAACAAATTAGTTATGTGTTTTTTTGGGTATATTTGTCATGTTAAACAGTTAACAGACCAATGTTAACTCTAGAGTGTAGCAAATCTGTACTCCAGAGTCAAACAAGTTTTACTCTGGAGTGGAATAACAAGAGATAGCACAATACAAAAATGTGTTAGTATGAAAGAGAAATAAACAAAATTTCCTACCGATTGGAGTACACCGTCATTGTAAACGCACCTTTATGCATTATAAATTCTATAAATGGAATATCACGTTCCACAAAATTAATTCAAAAAAATTTAAAATTTTTATGTCGTGAACTGGTATAGAACCGGCGAACTTCCGTTTGACAGCCCATGGCTTTTCCTTTAGACCAAACTCGGTTTAATTTTTTTTAGTCAAATTAAAAATTTTTATCTTTTCAGTTTGGAAATTTGAATACGATATTTGTTTATGAATAAAATCATATTAACAATAGAAAATCAATTGGTCTGCCAATTTGATTCAATAAAAAAAATAATTAAAAACGAGTAAAAACGTTAAAGTCGGCCATGCTGACTATACAATACCCTACACCAGTCTGGTTAAAAGCCAACAAATGTTTGGACCCGAAATTCGAATGGGTTAAAATTTTCTATAAAATAATAAAAGAAGAGAAAATCGTAAATATAGCCCATATGGGCGATAGGTCCAAATATGGACCGATTCTATCTATAATCTATCGGCTTTGTTCTCGCGACCATGTGAGTCAGCGAACCAAACTTCATTAAAATGTCTTAATATTTGCGACCTGCAGCGTGTAACCAAGCCAATTTTGGGGGGACCCTTATATGGGCACTAGGTCTAAACATGGACCGGTGTTAACCAAAATCAATAGGCTTCGTCCTTGGGCCAACATAGGTCTGTGTACCAAATTTCATCAAAATAGCTTAATATTTGCGACATGCAGCGTATAAACAATATAATTTTGGGGGGACCTTATATGGGCACTAGGTGTAAATATGGACCGATTTCAACTATTTCGTCCTTGGGCCGACGTAAGTCGGTGTACCGAATTTCATCAAAATACCTTAATATTTGCGACTTATAGAGTGCGCACAAGAATGCATGGACGGACAAACAGACGGACTGACGGACATCGTTAAATCGAAATAAAAAAAATTCTGAGCCGATCGGTATACTATAAGGTGGGTCTAGGACCAATATTTTTTGGTATTACAAACATCAGCACAAACTTATAATACCCTCTCCACGTAGTGGTGTAGGGTATAAAAATATATAATGTCTTGACTGAGGTTTGCTAAGACTATCACGCTGTGTCTCTACTAGGGTATTCAATTAATCGGCTTTTTATTTTAATCGATTAATCTTGCAAATAATTAATCGGGTTTCTTGCTCAACCGATTAATCGAATAAAATTTTTAAATTAATCGATTAATCGAAAAAAATTTTATATAAAATTATGTACATATATTTTTTGTATTTTTAATAATTTTATTTAAAAAAAGGAACATAAATAATTTAAATAACTCTTTTAAAATTCCTAAAAACAAAAAGTGTAATAATTGAGATAATATTTTGTCCAAATTTTTATTTTTTCTCTCCGTCACATAATCAAATTTTATCCAAATCGGAAGGAACCGCACCGCAGGCCTTTCTGGTAAATTTAGCATTTTAAGTTAAGCCTGAATTAGCTAGACGTAAACGTAACTGTCTATATGTTTAATAAGTTAAAGGAGAGTAGAACAACTCTTATATTAATTTGTGTCTCTTTCGTATGCATTGAACACATAAAAAACGTAAATGCAAGAAAAATTCTGTTGAGAATTTATTTTCCCTCTACGTGAACGTCCTTCTATCTATTTATTTTATTTGCTAAAGGATAATATGAATGCAGAGTGCTCACTAAATAATCTTTATTACCTTGAGCATTAATTATAATTAATATTTATAATGCTTATTAATTATAATAATTATTAAGGCTTTCGTTTAATATTAATATTTAAAAAATTGTAAAAAAAATAATTCAGAATTTGATTATAGGGGAAAGTCGTGTACCTTGGATCGCGTGTACCTTGGAACTGTGCATTTTTCTCCTATTTGTTAATGTTTTACTGTAAAGTCTTCTTCTATGAAGTTTTTTATTATGCCTAATGATTATTTTAAACTACTCAAAGTTTCAGATAAATCTATAGGAGACCCTATAATTAGGTGCGTGTACCTTGGATCGACAAAAGCAAATTTTTGAAAAAAATTTATACTAATTTTTTAAAAATAACCAAGATATTTCACGTTACGGGCTTAAATCAACATAAAGTTGGTCATTTTCTAAATGCAGTAACCAGTAAATTTCTTAAATATATTGTACAAATAAGAAAAAAATTATCTTTTTTGCTAAAATTAAAATGCGTGTACCTTGGAACTTTTTGAATATTTCCTCTTCTGTGTACCCAACAAATTTCAATACATGATTAATTGAAGCTCCACAGGCTAACTGTACTTTTTGAATTTAATTCGCTTCAAAATAACCTTTGAATTAAGATTTTCGCCGTTTTTTAAAAATGATGTTTTCATGCAAATAATAAATTGCATTGTCTCATTGCAAGTAGATATTAACTCTACTGCAAATAATGCAATAAATTTTATTATGGGGCAGTATTTTTTTTAAGAAATTCCCTTCATTTTTTACGAGTTCCAAGGTACACGCCAATTTGCAATTTGGAATACTTTTTTGTTTTTCTAAAAAAATTTAAAGTTTTTATTATTTGCAATCTATAACAACATCAACACTAATATTTCTGCATTAAAAGATTTTTCGCATCTATCTTAATCCTAGAGATATTGGCACAGAATTTTCAAAAGTACCAAGGTACACGACTCTCCCCTACTTAAATAGATACCACTGCATTGCAAGATCTGTCAAAACAACAGATTAGTATTTTGGAAGATGACACAGCAAACTGTATCAATTTTTTTGTTGTTTTTGTTTTTCTTGCATATATGTATAAGCTATTTCTTAACCCTCCTAGAAGAAAAAAAAAATTATCATTGAGTTTAAGCTAATAAATTTGTCATATTTGATATTAAAACTGACCAAAAACAACACTCATTAAGCTAATAAAGATTTCTAGAAATTTTAAAAAGTTGTCCCCTGATGATTATCTTAGGCCTGAATGAAATCCGGGTTGGCACAAGCCTACACCAAATTATTTTTCACAATTTCTTAGACAAGTTGGGGATTTAAGCACATTTATATTTATATATAAAATTATATATATTTTTAAAACATTTTTGTAATTTTTTGTCAATTTCGATTAATCGATTAATCGTATTAAATTATTCGAATTATTCGTTATTCGAAATTTGGCCTTTTTAAATTATTCGAACAATTTTTGAGTAAAATTGTTCTATTAATCGAATAACGATTAATCGATTGAATACCCTAGTCTCTACCCCCTGCACCACAGACACTTACATTTACGGTGGGTCTCATACTGCAGGTTTAACTTAACTACACTCAAAAAAAAAGTCAGTAAAGTCAGCAAAAAATGTTGCTGTGTCAGCAAATTTTTAGTCAGGAGCGTGCTTGCAAAAAAGTTGGTAATTTCAACAAAAGGTGTTTGCTGAAAATCAGCGAGCTGATTTTTACCAAAAAAATAGTAATCTCAGCAAAAGTTTTGCTAACACTTAGTCGATTTCAAATGAAAATATCCTTGCTAAAATCACTAAACGTTTTGCTGAATATTAGTAGACTGAAAAAAACTCAAAAAACTTGTAGCGAAATTTTACTTTAGTTAATTTATTTGCTGAAAATTTAAATATAGAATATGTGCAAGTAGTTTTTCTTTTTTGTCATTTCCGTTTCCAGACAAGCTGCGACATCTAGATCTTGTCTATCTGGTTGTCGTCCACGCTATGAATGCGGTTATCAGCACAATTTTTGTAGCAAAATAAATTAGTAAAACATTAGTTCAAAATTAGTTTAGTGCTAAAAAAATATAACTGAAATTTTTGCTGAAAACGGAATTTCAGCAAAAAAATTGCTAAAAACTAGTACACTTGATATACAAGACGTTTTACTAATTTTTCTACTAACTTATTTTTTTGAGCGTATAAACAAAAGAAAATGTCAAATGGTTAACTATTAACTAAAGTTTAAACCTCCAGTATGAGACCCACCGTTAGTTGTTGTCTAACTTTGAATTTAAACATGCATACACTCAAAATAATAAGTCTGTTGGCTGAACAGAAAAATTTGTTACTTTAACAAAATTTATTCCTGTTTTGTGGCTTAAAATAAAATTTATTGATTTTAACACTTTTTTTTTGTTAACTTTAACCATAGGCGTACCTAGACCATTTTTCTGGGGTGGGCAAGGGACCCATTAATGTTCGGCTGTTTATTTGCACATTCTCAAACTTTTAACCTTGAAAAACACTTTCGACATTATGCTTACAATTTTTTCATACAAAAAAACTTTTAAAAATGGCTCCCTACCTTCTCATAAAATTTCCTTAGCAAAATCGCCATGTTTTTATAGAAAACTCTGAAAAGTTCATCTATTTTTCTGACGAAAACCTCGTAAAAGAAATGTATTCCAAGGTATGTATATTCTCAGATTAGTATGAAATTTAGATATTTGATAGAGAAAAAATCTAAAATCCACCTGTCTCATTTTTTCGTCGACCTCGGACGAATCCATTCTAATATTTTGACCACTTAAATTACCGAGGCGGCCAAAAACTGTGAGATGTTTATCTTAAAATTTTTGTTTCTTCAACATATTAAAATTTCATCAAAATAGTAGTGTTTAGTTTGAAGTAACTTCATTTGCTAGATATTAACAAATTATTGGTTTAGAAACTATGTATTAAATCTAAGATATTTATCTCACCAAAAAAGATTCTGCGATATTTTCCTATTAAAAATCCTTTTCCATTTTCGTATCAAATACCTTCAGATGCTTGTTGAACAACTCTGTGATTCTATTGTAATAATTTTTTTTAAAGGAAAACTCTTAGGTCCAGTTTTATAACCAGAACTAAGATCGATTCGTTTCTTAAATATTTCTTGTGTAAGAATTTTTCAAACAAATTATCTTCCTAGGAAACCAGTAGACATACAGGATTAATTGATATTTAAAAAAAATAATGTTGTGATACTTTTTGCCATCAAAATCATAGATAAAAGAATTATATGTAGATTTCTTTAAATTCTGGGGTGGGCAAAAAGGAGTCTTATGTGAATATAAAGCCATATCCGTTTGAGATTGTTCATTAGCCTTACCCACCGACAATTCCATATGACATTTAGCATACAATTTTATATTTTTTTACATTTTTTTCTAACTGTTTTTACTTTTGGCATCTACTTTTCGCCATATTTTTTATCTTTTTTAACAATTTTCAACTTTGGCAATTTTAATGCTATTTTTAGGAATTATACACATTTTACAAACATCTGGTAACAAATAAATGAATTGTAAAGATTCCTAGGTTTATTTTGGGTCGCGTACATGAATTTTTTTTATCATTTTCCCATAATGTAACTAAATATTGACAATTTTAAAGTAGATAAGAAAAGAAAGTGATTTAACATAATGTACAAAAGAATTTATAACGTACCAATAAAAAGTTATATTTTTAGGTAATTTATATAAAAATTTAAGGGTTTGATTTAAACTAATCTAATGAAAACAATTTTTTGCTGTAGGAAATCGTTTTTACCAAGAATGATTATATAATATACATACGCTAATTTTTTTTTTGCGTGAATGGAGCAAACATTTTGTCCGTTTTGCTCTATCTCGCTTAGTTTTCGAGATATGGGCCATTTTATGAAGTGGACAATTTTTATTAAAAATTTCCGAGGGTCCAAGGCCCCGCCAAGGTCCACTTTTGGATAGAGATAACCCTTTTCGCTGGGGTACTAAACGTTTAGGGGTAGTCGAAATTTTTATCAATTTTGCTCTATCTCTCTTAGTTTTCGAGATATGGGCCATTTTAAAAATTCGGGAGGGAAGGAAATAGCGCCATCTTTAAAACTTCGGATACATTGGCGGCGCCATCTATCGGATAACAACAGTAACATAAAAATATTATATTTTAACAATAAATTTTGTAAAATTTACAGAATGGGTTCTTAAAAATTTGTTTTTAATCATTTTGAAAATTAACACCCAAAATTTGTTAAAGTAGGTACTGAGGATTTTTAGTACACCCTAAAAATTACATAGTTGATGATCACTATTTTTTCAACTATGTCATAGGTGAAATAACCCTCACTATGAGATAGTCAATACGAAGTAGTGAAACGCAACTACGTTTAATTAAAATCTTAAAATCAACTATGGAAAAAGTTATTTATAACGAAATGGTAGAAATCTCATAGAACCTAAACATAGTAGATATTTACTAAATTTGAATAAAAATAGTCAAAAGAGACCACGGATTTGACCATTTTACTCCCTAATCAAAACCTGCAATAAAAACTTTTATTTACAACATTCAGTTCACTTCTTTATTTATTTTTGTTAATCTTTACATTGCAATTTTCACCGATATTTTTTTATGTTGAAGTTGTTGCAGAGCTTCGTTGGATGGGCGATATTTCGCAGGTTAAACAACCTGAAAAATATAAATTAAGATTAATATGAATATTTATTATTACAATAAAAATAACTAAATATAAAAACTTACCAACAAATAATGAAATTTTGATTAGCGTTGTAGGATTGTTAGAGATTTTACATCTGGTACTTACATCTGGTACTCATTAATTTTGTTAGTATTTGATCTGCAAAATATGATTACGAATTGAATATTTAATTTACAGTTGAAATAATAAAAAAATAGCTTACCAAAATTTTATTTTTATGTATTTTTTTAAAGAATTTGATTTTTAAAATTCATTTATTGAAATGTTTATTAACAGGGTAACTAAAATATTTTTAAAATTATTGACACCCCTAGTTGTTCTTGATTATTGTAGTTATTTTAAGAAATTTTTAAATTGACTATGGATTTCTTTCACTATCCAACTATGAACTTTTATGGGTGTAGATATTGTGTTAAATGAAGACAACTAAAATTTTTTTAAAAATTAGTCAAATCGATTTGAAACCGGTTTGACAGATTTTTCTACTGACGTATTATTTTAAGAGTATTTATGAAACGAAAAAATATGATAAATTCCAAAATTTTATTATGATAAATAAAAACTCTGTCCCTAGTCTCCATAAATATATTACTATAATACCAAAATAATGGAAATTAATGGTTGATCGCACTGAAGTTGACAAAAAAAATTTTAATTGTTTGGCAAAACTAATACTTTGGATAGAGTGATAGATTTTATTGAAACAGAACTGATAGTAGATTTTTAGTGCCGATGTTTTATTCAAATGGTTAAATTGAAGGTCATGTAGAAGTAAGTATTTTTTCAATATTGATTAGAAAAGTCAATATTTTGGATAACGTGATAGTGTTTTAGTTAATCTTGCATATTATTTGTTCATAATCAAATTTAACTTTTCTGATGATGAATTTTAAGTACACAATTGCAATTCAAGTTATTGAATAACGATAAAGTTTCATTGGTTCCGACAGAATTCCAACCAATTTATTTTTAGAGTGCAAGTTTAAAAATATGTTTCACAGATTAATAAATAGATATAATTCAGCTGATTTGGGCAATATGGCCGACAGAAAATGAGCAAAATGGAAAAATTTAAGAAAAACACAATAATAATAAAAATAAAGCACAATAATCTAAAAAGAGACAGATATATACAAAAAATGCGCAATACAAAATGTATGGAGATTTTATATTGTTATCTCCCTCTTGACGTCCATGTAAACAAAACCATACGGTTCGAGAATACTTTTTTGACACCTATTATAGGTAAGATATCTGTATATCTGTGATATGTTTATTAGACCGACTCACGAAAAAAAGTAAAAACGGTTCCCCCCTCAAAATAAACCTTGGTTTGTTTTATGATTCCCAAAATATTTCGGGTCTAGCCATGAGATCTCACGAGCTGGACCATTTTTAAAAAAGGTATTTTTTTAGCTTTTGTAAGAATTTTGCATTTTAGCTGAAGCATACATACTCAATATGAGTTTCATATGAAAGGTTTTTTTGAGGCGAGTCCTTTTTTCAAGGATATTCTATAAAAAAAATTTTTTTGACTCTACGGAGAAGTTTGTGATTGAAATTTTAAACTTATATATCATAATTTATAGTCGATTTAAGTGAGCACGTGTTTCAGATTTTTTTGAAATTTGCGATTTTTCGAGTTTTATCAATTTAATGTGGTCGAACAATATGTTCTAAATAGGGCAATATGGATACCAAAAAATTTCTTTTGACAAGTAACTCATCGCTAAATGAATATAGTTTGGAATTTTACAAATTTCATACATTTTGCACGGTGCCCTGGACCAAATTTTTTTTTTTTAATTTTAAGTTTCTGCAATCTGCATTTGAATTTAAGATAAAAATGCAACTTAACAGAAAAAAAATCCAGCACGCGCTTTTCTGGCGGAACAATATTTTTTTATAAAATTTTAATAATATTGGGTTGTTCGATAATTAACAACAAACATTAATCAATGATATATTGCCCATTTTGTTGGATGACCTTTTGCCATCTTTCATTAAGTTGAAATATTCCACGTTCGAAGAAGCCTTTGTTTTTAGAAGCTAAAAACTGGTCCAACTAATTTTTAACAGTCTGTTTGGCATCGAAAGTTTTACCTTTCAAATGTTTTTGAAGGGAGCGAAACAAATGGTAATCTGATGGTGCTAAGTCAGGGCTATATGGTGGATGTGGCATCAGTTCCCAATTGAGCTCTGTTAATTTTTGACGGGTTATCAAAGAAGTGTGGGGTCTAGCGTTATCATGATGGAACATCACGCCTCTGCAATTGGCCAGTTCAGGGCATTTTTCTTGATTTCTTCGTTCAATTTCGATAGTTGACGACAGTAGACATTCGAATCAATAGTTTGGTTTCCTGGAAGCATGTCAAAGTAGACTATACCCTTGCAATCCCACCACACAGAAAACATAATCTTCTTTTGGTGGATATTGGCTTTGAATGTCGATTGTGGGTGCTCATGTTGCTTGGTCCCCATGATCGTTTTCGGAATACGTTATCGTAAACAATCCATTTTTCATTACCCATTTTTAGAAATGGGTCGTTTTGGTTTGAGGAACCAAGCTGTTGTAAGTGCAAGTAACGGTTGAATTCGATATGTCGGCCTTCTCTGCTATGTCTCTAGTTGTTATACGCCAGTTAGTTTCGATTAAGTAAAGCCCGTCACGCATATCATAAGTTAAGGAAGGTATGGTCAAATCGGAATATATCCCAGCGAACAAAATTAAGAATTTTCAACACCAGTTAAACCTGTTCTCCTATATGGTTCTGAAACCTGGGAAGTCACAGACTTCATATGCAGAAAACTTCAGGTATTCAACAAATGCCTGCTACGAATTTGTAAAATATTTTGCCCTCACACTATCTCCAATGAAGAATTATTGAGAAGGACAAAAAACGAGCCAATAATTTTAGAAATAAAACGCCGAAAGTGGCGGTGGATAGGCCATACTTTGCGTAAACCCGACAACGGTATTGCAAATTGAATGGAACCCTCAAGGCTCAAGACGTCTAGGAAGACCCTTTTCAACGTGGATAAGATCTATTCATGCTGAACATCGATCTAGGGGAAGATGGCAGCAGATCAAACTATTGGCGCAAGATTGGCAACGATGGACTGATTTTGTTTCCGCCCTATGCTCCGGCTAGGAGCTATAAATGTTTAGTATAAGTATTATATTTAATATTCTTTTTACAAATAATTTCAAATGTTAAATATTTTTTAAAGGGATAAAAAAAAACAAAAAGTTTCGATTAACGCCTTTATTTTGTCGTCATCAGTAGTGGTTGGACGACCAGTATGTGGATGTAAAATTTCCAGAACGAAAGCGAGCAAACCAACACTGACACTGGCGTTCAGTAAGGCAGTCCTCACCATAAACTTCACATAATTTCTTTCGAGCTTGCACCGCATTTTTGCCCTTTTGGAACTAAAACAAAATATGCCGAAAATGCTCTCTTGATTGTCCATTTTCAACTTAATTTTTAACCAACTTGTTTTTTACTAATGTAGCTCACTTTTTGACTGAATATAGTCTAAAGTCTAATATTTAAAATAGTGTATAATAATGTAAGCCAAGCAATCATTACTACATCAAATATGTAGTTCACGTCATCTATGAGAGAAAAAAAACGACATTAATTATCGAACAACCCAATAATTTAAAAGGGTTATTTTGTAAATCGGAACGCCTTGCGTTGTTTTCCATACAAATCAAAGCAACGCAAGGCGTTGCGTTATACAAAATAACCCACTAAATTCAGTTTCTAGTACAGATGAGCGATATTTTCATACCGGTGATTTAATCACAGTTATTGATAAATCACTGGTAACGGCAGTGATCAAATATTTCAAGTCGCAGTTACTCGGAATGTCGTTCTTTTAATATTTTTGTACTATTCTTTCTTGCAAACTTCATTGTGCACAGTAATACATGGTTTTTTTCAATAACAGTGACTTGCTTTCACACTCTTCTGAATAAAACTTATGGCGTTTTCTTTTCTGAAAAAAATGTTGCCTTTTTTCTGCCCTTTTTTTTACAAAATGCCTTTATGTGTATAGTAATAAAAGGTAAACATAGACAAATTTGGTATTTCAGATATCAATCTAACCGTGTATAAAATATGTCTAATTATTCCCTAATTTTCGTGCAATTTAACAAAATGTCACATTTTTCTATATTTTGGTATTTTGTTAAATAAGTTGAATATTGTTGGACATTTTCGAAGCATAGTTAAATAGGTCTTTAAAATACCTTTAATTTTATACCTAATATGCCTATATTTACTTATTATTTCTATGCACAAAAATACATTTTTTAAAAAAAGGGCAGAAAAAAGGCAACACTTTTTTCAGAAAAGAAAACGGCATTAGTTTAACGCAGTTTGTAACTGGAATTCTGCTTTTAAAATGTGATTTATTTTGTTTTATTTCAATAAAGAAATAAATTATACTCGAGAAAAAGTTTTTCCGGCAAATTTTTGTTAATAAACTTTGAAATGGCTGACAAAATTCGTTCTCGGTTTAACTAAACCAAATTTAACTGACATCTTAAAAACTCGCCATAAATATTATTTCGTTTATTTATCAGAAAATCGCAGTCTTTTCCATAGAAAAACCGTGATCACGATCACAGTTTAAAGAACCGATTTGCAAATCACATTCACTGAGAACAGTGTTACTGAAAAATCGCCGGATCGCCCATCTCTATTACAAACCCGTGATCACGGTCACTGTTTAAAAGAACGGTGATTTAAAAATCGCGATTACTGGTAGCAGCGTTATTCAAAAATCACCGGATCGCTTATCTCTAGTTTCTAGTAGATGTAAGGATAAAAATGCAACTTAACAGAAAAAACCCAACACGCGCTTTTTTGACGGAATATCTTTTTTCGCGGAACAAAATTATTATAAAATTTTATTAAGGGTCAGCATATATTTAGATTTTTCTTAAAAAAATTACAGACTTTTATTTGACTTTTATCTTTTTATTGAATGGGGATAACTCAAAAATTTCATCAAAATTTGGTCCAGGGCACCGTGAAAAATGTATTAAATTTGAAAAATTCTAAACTATATCCACTTAGCGAAGATTAACTTGTCAAAAGAAAAGTTTTGGTATCCATACTGCCCTATATAGAACATGTTGTTTCCACCATATTGAATTTCTGATAAAATGCGAACAATCGCGAATTTGAATCTGAAACACGTGTTCATTTAATCGACTATAGGTTATGATATGTAAGTTTGACATTTCAATAACAAACTTTTCCGTACAAAAGAATCAAAAATTTGTTTTTTTATAACATATGCTTGAAAACAGGACATGTCTTGACATGCTTCAACACGTTATGTATACCGCTGGACTCGCCTCAAAAAACCTTTCATATGATACCCATATTGAGTATGTTGTCTTCGGGTAATTTTCTAAATTCTTACAGAAACCGAAAAAGGCCTTTTTTAAAAATAGATCAGCTCGTCAGATTTCATTGATAGACCCGAAATATTTTGGGAATCATCATAAAACAAACCAATTTTTATTTTGAAGGGGCACTTTTTTTACTTGTTTGCTGTTCATATAAGGTGAGTCGCTCTAATGTTAGCTGTGTTTGTGCGGCAAGTTATCAACGTTGGCTTACGTCATTCCCATACAAATTTGATATAAGAAACGTTGAGAGTTAACACTAAACGTTTTATAATGTCAAATTTATTTGGGAATGGTAGCATTTAGCACAGAAACCTTAAACTAATACCGTTGACTTTTTGACATTTTTACGCTACCAAAATATGACAGCGCTACCAGAGTGCTCAGACCAGAGACAATTAATTATAGAGATAGGAAATCAAAACTTACACTACTCACCGGTAGAGGGCGCTGTAATTTAGTATTACCTGGGCAAATATTTAGTATCAGTTAAGTATCAGCTGAGCCTATATTTAAAAACTCAACTCTGCTGAAAACTGCTCAAAATAACGAACAAACAAGCTCGGAATATATTCAAATAATAAACTTTTGAAATATCCGTTTGTTTTTTTCTTTGTTGTTTGTTATTATTTAAATTTAAATAAAAAAAAGAAAATTGTCAATTTTTTGAACAAAGTGCCATCTAGTGATAACGATGTTTTTATAACTTATTTTTTTGGTGATGCCATACCCCTGGCTCAGACTGAGGGGTTATTGAGCAGGTCGTTCAGCAGATATTTGTACAACTGTTACAGAACTGTTGACTATTAAATTGTATCTGCCGAACGCACCCAATGACATAAGCCAACGTTGATAGCTTGCCGCAGAAACACAGCTATTGTATAAAAGTAAATTAAAAAAAAATTTATTACAAATTTTCAAAGATAAAAAGCGTTAGAAGTGTTGAACAGTATCGAGTATCTAAATTAAAAATATCGAGTATTAAAAAGTAACCGAATTTACCAGCACAAGTTTTTGAATTGTTATTAATTTATGCGGTACAATTTATTTATCCAGTGTTGTAGTCTGAAAATATTTTATTATTTTAACATTTATTAGTCGTTCTTTGTTGAAGGCAAAAGGTTAAGGAATTTCAGATATATGTACTTATTTTATACGTACTATCTAGTTTCTATTTAAATTAAATGGAAAAATACAAATATATTAACGAATTACTTTATATGGTTTCCCATGAAAAAATATTATCGTTATAACGATCTTATTGTTGGTCAATAAATTGTAATAAATAAATTACAACAAATAGCTGACACGTGTTTTAGAATGTCATGAAATTGGAAATAAACTGATTTAAAAATGCTTGTTGCTGTATATTAAAATTTGTTTTGTTATTTTAAATCTCATAGGCGTAAACAGACTAGACTGTCTGTGGGGCCAAAAATAATTTAGCCCCCACCCCGAATTTTTTGAAAATTGTTTTAAATTTGCTTTTTCAATTAATTTTTACTTAAACTTTATTTACCCAACTCTGACTTTGCAATGGGCTCAAAAATAATATTTTTCACGTTTTTTTTATGAAAGTGGATCGCCAGTAATGCCCAGAGCAAGAAAGTTCATGCACTAAAATTCGTGTTTTATGTACATAGAATATATATTTTAACATTAAAATTTTAAAAATATGCATTTATTATATATTTAATTATTTCAGCGTTTTCAATATTATTTTTATTAAGTAGGATAGTATTATCTTAAAAAGTTTGTCCGTGGAATCTACTGAAAATGACAGTTAAAACAAAGGTATATGCAGTTAGAAAGGAGACATAATAACTGAAACTTGTTTGTTGAAACTTGTTATTTTTAACTGTTGAAAAATAACTAACAAATCCATTAAAAGCAACTAACAATGTGGTAAAATTAACTGACAAATTTTTACTACAGAAATTTGAAAACAACTGACAAAATGGATCAAAACTACTGCTTTTTTAATTAATAAAAAAATATCTTTTTTCTTTCGATTACAAAAATATGTGTAATTATTGTACTTCAGCCTATTTAAAATTTGAAGTAAAAATTTTAAACGGTTCTCCAGTTTTTATGCTATTCTGCATTGGAGATACAATACAAATTTCAGATTATTATTTGCAAACTAGGAATAGATCAATAATAACAAATATAAACAAGAATTTTATTCAAGGGAATTCAACCAAATTTTTTTATTTTTTGAATAACTAACAAAAACAACTGTTTACTGTAAAATTACTGTTTTGGTAGTTGTTTATTATGATATTAAAAATAACTGCTTAAAACAACTGTTACGAAAATAAAGTACTTTTTTTTGGTTGTTTTCTTAAATAACCGTCATAACAATTGTTTTGCATTTTACTATAGAAAAACTGTAATTACTGTTGAAAAATTACTGATTATTACACAAACCGCTGCCAACTTTTTTGAGTGTATCCACAATACGTTCCGTACATGTACCGTTTTCAGGAACATCGAAACTGATTCGAATCAGATAAAAGTCCGTCAATATCGGGCCGTTTACGGACCGTTATGTCGAATAAAAAACGGAGTTAGTTCGTGAAAGTCCGTCATTGACGGACCGTTGTGACTTATCAAAACGGAGTCGACTCCGTTTTTAAGATCCGTATCCGTACCGTAATTTGCAACAGAAACCGTCTCTATATTTACAAATCCCTCCCTACCTTTCATTATATTAAATAAGATTATTTTCATATTTTCATACGTTAATTTTATTTTTGTAAGAGAAGAAATAAAAATAACATTTTATTATTATAACAAAAAATGTTTTAAATATAGTTCACAAATCGAAATAATATTCGCATTTGACGTGATGTTTCTTTTTATATCATCCATTGAGGAATCACCTCAATCTAAAGAATATGCTTGATTAAAAATTTTGCTTTCGTGAATAATTTTGCGTCTTAATCCCAGTATTTTGTTCGTACTTTTGCGAAAAAAGCTGTCAAATTTCATATAAAAAAAATGATTTTTCACTTGCGTGGAATTGTTGCGAAATTGCGGTGGAATTCTTTTCACATCAATTTAACAGACAGGACCATTTGAAAATGTAGCGAAAAAGTGACATTTGGGTTAATTATGATTATAACTTTTTATTGATCATAAAAAATTTGTGCATTTTAATGTTTTTATTATATATAGTTTTTGAGCTCTAAATATTTTGAAAAATTTTCGCTCTTTTGAACAAAATACTGGGCTTTATACGATATTATCGAATTCGATCGTTACAAAAACTTCGTTGAGTATAAAATTGTTGTTAATAAATATTTTTTGTAAATGCTGTCAGCAAAGATATTGTATTGTAGATGTAGGTATTAGGGAATGCAAAATCCCGCACTTTTTCATTTCCCGGGAAAGCGAGAAATTTATTTTGAATTCCCGGGATCCCGGGATCCCCCAAGGGAAATAAATTAGAAAATATTTTATAATTTAACAATTTTTATAAAGAAAATAGCTTAAAGGCCTCAAATTTTCATGATCATGAAAAAGCTCAGGTGGCTTTTCTTTGAATTTTCGTAGTGGGAAAGAATAAATTTTATATTAGAAATTATTGTATATAATACTGAATTTAGACTGAGCAACCACCAACTGGTTTTTGTACAAAACTAAATTGCAAAAGTCAAGTCATTTACACTGGTTATTTGTTTTTCTTTGTCACAACACTTTTTTATTACACACTTTTCTTTATTTTTTTATTGTTAATACATTTAAAAAAGAATAACAGAAGACATTCGTAAAAGAGAAAAAAAATGTAGAAAATAATTTCAAAAAATTGCAAAAATTTTAGAAAATCGGAAAAATTTTAGAAAATTGGAAAAAAATCTAAAAATTATGGGAAATTTAACTTATACTGAATTTAGACTGAGCAAAAACTACCCAGTTTTCGTACAAAACGTGTTTTTTTGTTATATATGTATTTTAACAAATAAAAGCTAGCAGGAGCCAAAAACCAGTAGCTTTTCCTCGGTCTAAATGCAGTATTACTTGAAAGTTTTTAAAAATCAATGGACAAATTTGTCTTTAATTCTGTACAGAATAAGTGCGATTAAAAATTTTTTGTACAAACACTGTCTAATTGAGTGGTTTTCTTAAAAAATATGGGCTGTATTCATAAGTTAAAAATAACGACTGCACAACGAATGCACAACTTTCCCTTATGGGAATATGTATGTATAAAAAGTTGTGCACTGGATGTTAGTCGTTAGTTTTAACTTATAAATATAGCGGTATTTAATTTATATTTTTTAACAGACTCTAAAAGGAACTTAAAAAGTTCGATCAAGTACACAAATTAATCATTGTGTTCGTTTACTCGAAAATCTTACTACATTTATTACAATTGTTGTTTTGTTTACTTTTTGAATTTTTCCAGTTGCGGTAAATTTAGCAAATTGTAGTAAGTAAACGAACAAGCCTAATGTAAAATTTTTACTATTTTCAAAACATTGTAAAATTTTGCATAAGAAAATTTGAAATAATTAACTTTATTATTTTAACTGCATTTTTTTGAAATCCCGGGATTCCCGGTCCAAATTCCCGGGAATGCGAGAAATGAAAAATGCTTAATTTCCCGGGAATCCCGGGACGGGAAATCCCGGGATGCATTCCCTAATAGGTATGTATTAGGGAAGCCAAACGGGAAATCCCGAATCCCGGGATTTTCGGGATTGGCAAAATCCCTAATCCCGGGATTATTTCCCAAAAATCCCGGGATTTTCTAATTTATTAATATGAAAGCAAATAAACAAAGTGAGCAATTTTATATTACCGACGTTTTTTCTTGAATTTTTACATATTTACAAGAAATTGATGCCAAGATATTGTAAAAATAGAAATTAAGTAGATTATTCGAGTAAACTATGCAAAGACTCTGCAGAAAAATTTGAAATTTTGGTAAACATTATTAAGTTTTTGGGTAATTCATGCGAAAAATCAAATTTGTTTGTTATTTTACCGGTTTATTCTTCAAAGCGAAATTCGACTCCTGAAACCTAATTTTGGCTGGGACTGTAAGTTTGAATTCTTCCATGTAAACATTTGATAACGATAACTAAATAACTTTGTTGCTGTAATTACACGATTCAGTGGGCAAGGTTGTCGCAACGAATCTGTTTAAAAACCTGCTTACAAAATAATGGGCGTAAGTGTACTTAAGTGCAGGCCTTCATATATTTTCCCAGTCAAAAAAATACAAACGGGAAAGCGATGGCAAGGTACTTTAGCAGGTGGTACAAGTACTGGCAAAAATTTCTTTCCCATTTCCAAAATGATAACGTCATTAGACAAAAGGACCGGCTGTTCAAAAAGCGCCGGAAAAGTACTAGAGAAACAAAATTTTTAACGTTGGCAAAACCAAGAAATAGGTGGTCTGGAATTATATTTTCCAAAATAAAATTTAAAAAAAGTTCATATGTACCTTTTTTTGGTTTGGCCGTGATATGAACCCACGCCGTCATATTGGCAGATGACAGCTCTTCCTACTGAGCTAACTAGACATATAATACTTGGTGGCTAAAAACGTAAATGAATGAATGATAACAGCTGGACAACTACTGGCTGTACTAAAATGCTAGCACTCTCAAAATGTTTTTGGGGAAAAAAATTAAATTTAAAATTTAAACCTTCTCACTACAAACTTTTTTTAACGAAGCGTCACTTTTATAAAATCATTGCTCTACCAGTGAATTGATTTTTGTACCGCTGCAATTTTTGACTACCCGGTGAAAAATGTTCATATGCGCTCAAACATGTTCATATATGGTTTATGTATGGACACATATGAACAAATATGGATGTTTTATGAACATATATGGATTTTATATGAACACATATGGAAGTATATGTGATTCCATATATGGAAAAAATTTCATATACAGACATATATGGAAGCATCTGTTATTTCATAAATGGAAATGGCACTCATATATGGGCAAATATGAAAGTATATGTTATTCAATTTATGCAAAAGGGACTTGTATATGAACATATTTCGAAGAATACATTTTTCCATATATGTAAAAGAACTCATATTTGGATAAATATGGAATTATATTTAATGCCATGAATAAAAAAAGGAACATATGTAGCGCCTAATTTGAATGTCATACATAAATTTATATATCGTACAACCTTATAATTAAGGACAGCAACGTTCGCATGTATTCGCATATATTTAATAAATGTATATGTTCATATATGTCCATATATGAACATATACTTAGGTGTTACCTCATTTTTCGGATCCATACATATATGGTTGAACCATAAATGTTCATATATGGACATATACTTAGGTGTTACCACTGGATAACCACTTGTTGCTAAAGTTGGCATAGCACTCTAAGCCCATTCATTGCCAGTTTTTTTTTATAAACCACCGAAATTTTTGTAAAACAAATACTGGCAAAACGCTTTTTGCAAACGCCGATAAAGAGTCCCAAAGGAGTGTTCTGCCAGTCATTTATTTTTAACACCGCGGTTACTCAGTGGTATGCAGGTACATGATTTTTTGTACCACTGGCAATTTCTGACTGGGATGTTTCAATATTCATAAAATGTACCACATTATTAATTAACAACTATTAAATAATTGGAAAACGCTTTATTCTATAAAAAAAATTAGTTACATAACATAAAATTTTTATAAATAAGGGAAAATTTAAATCCCGGAATACCGAAATATCCCGAAATCACGTAAAATCCCGGGATCCCGAAAAATCCCGTAGTCCCGAAAATCCCGATTGGCATACATTCACACTTTTTCACTAACACAATCACACTTATGCGACTCAACTTTCAAGTAAATTTTGGAGGCAATGTAATAGAAAACAGTGCTGTTTTCTATAATTTACTAGTATTTGGTAAAGTAGGAGTTGTAAAGCAACTGATTTTGTGTTTATTTGTAAAAAAAAAAAGAACACAACGCCATATTTTAATTACTTGGCAATATTGGAGTTCTATTTAGTGGCCAACCTTTGCCTTTGATGACATTTTAAAAATGAACTTGCAGCAAGTAGTGTAGACACTAGGGATGCCAAACGGGAAATCCCGAATCCCGAAATCCCGGGATTTTCGGGATTGGCAAAATCCCGAATCCCGGGATTATTTCTCAAAAATCCCGGGATTTTTTTATTTTTTTAATATTAATATAAAAGCAAATAAACAAAGTGAGCAATTTTAGATTACCTACGTTTTTTCTTGAATTTTCTCATATTGACAAGAAATTGATGCCAAGATATTGGTAAAATTATAAATTAAGTACATTATTCGAGTAAACTATGCAAAGACTGCAGAAAAATTTGAAATTTTGGTAAATAATATTAAGTTTTTGAGTAATACATGCGAAAAATCAAGTTTGTTATTTTAACGATTTATTCTTCCAAGCGAAATTCGATTTCTGAAACTGAAACTGTAAGTTTGAATTCTTCTATGAAAACATTTGATAACGATAATCAAATAACTTTGTTGCTGTAATTACACGATTTAGTGGGCAAGGTTTTCGCAACGAATCTGTTTAAAAATCTGCTTACAAAATAGTGGGCGCAAGTGTACTTAATGACAGGCCTTCATATATTATCCCAGCCAGATAAATACAAACAGGAAAGCGATGGCAAGGTATTTTAACAGGTGGTACAAGTACTGACAAAAATTGCTTTCCCATTTCCAATATGATAACGTCAATAGACAAAAGGACCGGCAGTTCAAAAAGCGCCGGAAAAGTACTGGAGAAACAAAATTTTTAACTTTGGCAAAACGCTGCCAAAACCAATAAATAGGTGGTTTGGAATTTTATTTTCCAAAATAAAATTTAAAAAAAGTTCATATGTATCTTTTTTTTTGCCCTGCCGTGATGTTTTGTAAAACAAATACTGGCAAACCGATTTTTTCAAACGCTGGCAAAGCGTCCCAAATGAGTGTTCTGCCAGTCATTTGTTTTTAACGTCGCGGTTACCCAGTGGTATGCAAGTACTTGATTTTTTGTACCACCCATGTGAAAATCGAAATATATATGAGCATACATGATCATACATTGGCTCGTATGTGATCATGCATGGGCATACATAGTCATATACGTAAATGCATAGTTCAATGTATGACCATACATGATCTCATATATTTCCATATACCTTTGGATCCGAAATTTGAGGGTATATGGAGGTATATGGCCATATATGATCATATATGAGCATACATGAATCATATGTGAGCATATATGATCACATATGAACATGTACGGTCATATACCCTCAAATTTCGGATCCAAAGATATATGGAAATATATGAGATCATGTATGGTCATACATTGAACTATGCATGTACGTATATGACAATGTATGCCCATGCATGATCACATACGAGCCAATGTATGATCATGTATGCTCATATATATTTCGATTTTCACATGGGAACTGTCAATTTCTTACTGAGATGTTTCAATATTAGTTACATAACATAAAAATTTTTACAAATAAAGGAAAATTTAAATCCCGAAATCCCGTGAAATCCCGGGATCCCGAAAAATCCTGTAGTCCCTAAAATCCCGGGATCCCAATCCCGGGATTTTCAAATATCAATCCCGATTGGCATCCCTAGTAGACACATGTAAAATTTTCATGTTTTTCGGTAATTTTCGAAATTTTCGCTGATAATACGTATTCTCAAATTACAAAAATTTACTTGCATGTGGAAACGTAGGGTTAGCATGCTAAAGTTAATTTAAATATCGTCTCTTTAGTCCCCAGTACCTAAATCTCTAATTTGACTTCATTATTAGAGTTCAGATAGAGTAAAACTTTGTTGAACATTCTTCATTTCTATAATAAAAAAAATTTTAAGAATTTAATGTTTTACCATAGAAAACCTAATTAAAAATTCAAACTTATGTTGAAATATTCTTGTTTTATGTAGATTCTTGACGATTCTATTTATTAAAAAACTTAATTTTGAGCCAAGTTTATATACCACATATAAAAATTGGATAAAGGAAAATTTATTTTAAATTTTGTTTATTTTTTTAAAACACTTTGACAATTAAAAATTTACATTTGTGTTTATACAGGGTGATGAAAAAATGTTGCATTTAAGAGAAACTATAGTTGATAACAATTATTTCAGTTACTTTGAAAATTGATTATTTTGTTTTCATTTAATGAAAAACAAAACTTGTTTGTTCGAACTTTATTCACAAAAAAACTAATATGCACGGTTTTTATTTAAATAAATAAAAAATAAAAACATTATACTTTACAAATGATATGGTCGCCTATAATTATTTTATAGTTAAAATCTCCCTTTTTGTCGGTTATCATAATAATCATAATCGTCTATAATCATATATTATCAAGACAATCATATTCCTCTCTTCGAATTGCAATCATATTATTATCTGAGTTGAGAGAGATCATGTTCATTATCATTGGTATAGTTTTGACAACCATGAGATGATCAGTATATTTTTTTAAGAGCGTCATCTATCAGTTAGCGTCAGTCTTGTTTAAGATTTTTTGAAAAGAAGTTCTAAGAAGCACTAAAATAAATAATATAATATATATGTATTAAAAAAAATACTTAAAAAATAGCAAACTATCTTATTGTTATTCATTTAAATAGCGACATTGATTTGAAAGAAAGAAATCGATCTACCCAAGAAGTCTAGAAATATATAGATTGTCAAGCAATCCTTAAATAAAATTATTCTTTATTATGCAATAAAGTGTTTAGTGCTTTAAATTAAGTGAAAAAAGTGATTAATTTTTGAAATTGTTTTCAGAGAGTCTATAATAGGAAATGTGATAGATTTTAGTTTTGTACGAAAAAAAATTGAAAAAAAGTGCAAAATTTAAAAAAAATGTAAGTGCACGACGAAATGGTCATTATATATTCGTACAGATCACATTATGTTCCTGGTGATCATATAATGATCCCAAATGATCACAACATTTTCTTCATTACCATAATATGATCATGAGGAAAATATTATGATCATTAGGAATATAATATGATCACTGAGAACATGTTATGATCATTTCGGATGCATTGTATAATTGTATTTTTAAAAATATTTTTCTACGCGCTGTTATCAGATGTTTCCATAATTTATTTTTAGTTATATATAAGTGATAACTAAAATTAATTTAAATTATTTAAGTTTGTAAATTAGTCATTGAATAAATAAATATACTATTGTGAATAAAACAAATCGTGCACAGCTTTTTCACTCACCTTCAAGAGAATGATGGAAAAAAACTATAGGGATCATAGTATGATATACAAGACTATAATATGATAATATTGGGATCAGTTTGGAATCATAATGTAGTAATAAAGGGACCCTATTATGATAGAAAAAGGTATTTCATAATATGATTGTCGCACTCATAAACCCATATATTTTTAGGTTGCTCTTCGAATATGGTCATCCCAACACTGTTCCTTCAAAATATTCTGATTCAGAATATTGTCCATATATTTAATGTAAGGAATCAATAAAACTTTTCATTAAACCAAAAGCATAATAAGCTAAAGCTTTAACTTTGCCACATCATAAATAAATTCTTTTGAAAACCTTTCATTATCCTCCTATACCACTATTAACGCAAAGCCTCAGAATATTACGTTCTAAAATTTCAAATTCTCTCATTGTTGTTGGTGAGAATGAAAACCAAACTGAAAATGCATAAGGAAGTACAGGGAATAAATTACCGCAGTCGTGATCGAATTTTATTCGATAGCAATTATTGTTACTTAAAACATTAAAAAGATTAACGGTCTCTTTATGTAAAAAGAAATGAAGACCGTACGAACGATAGATAGACGAACGATAACGTAAGAAATTTGGTTTATGTATTACGATTAAACATTTTCGTCTATACTTACGTGTGTTACGTTAAATGTTAAATATTTGTCAAACAACTTAAGAGTTTCCAAATAATTGTAAAACATAAAAACAGTATTTTCCTACCCATTTTTACCCCTATGAATAAACTATGAATAATACATTCATTGTCGCCAAAATTAATTTTATTGCGAGAATACCACTTTAAATATTTAAACAAACATTTTTGAATATTACACTTTTTGGTAAATGAATGTTCTTTAGTTTGACTCTAGATCATAAATTAATATCACTTTCTGTTTAAATTATTTTCAAATTAAAGAAAGATGATACAATTTTTACAAGTAAATTACAATGAATAAAAATGTTTGAAAGAATTCGATAAGACCATTTTTCGGCTTTCGCTACAAAGCCATCATCAGTGCCTTGAATGGGTTAATAATTAATAATTGTCTACTTATGTGACAGTTGAAAGCGAATTTGTTATCAACAACTCAACTTAGACTAATATCAACGAAATCTAACAATGCTATTTTCATCCTTTATTATTACTCTTTTTTGCTTTGAACCTTAATTCGTAAGATATCTCAGCAGATTCTATTCAAGTCTGTGTATGATAACCACAGATTATTTGAATTACAACGAACCGTTAAATTTAAATTTAAATGCATGTTATTTAAATTGTATTTTGCACCGTGTCAATGTGTTTTTAAGATGAATGAGGGTAATGTTTAGTTGATCTCTTATTTTGGTAAATGAATGTTCTTTAGTTTAACTCTAGATAATAAATTAATATCACTTTCTGTTTAAATTATTTTCAAATTAAAGAAAGATGATACAATTTTTACAAGTAAATTACAAAGAACAAAAATGTTTGAAAGAATTCGATAAGACCAGCAAGACAGAATACGTATTTTCGGCTTTCGCTACACTTTTTGTAAAAAAACGCGTGTTTTAGATTTTCCACAAACATACGAAGCAAACCCAAGATTTTTCCTATAATTGTTTAAAAAATCTGTGCTATACTATAAGAACACTTTGTACAGAATGCAGAAAAATGCAGTTTTGTGCATTAAGTGGGTTTTTTTAATTAAAAAACTTGTATGTTGCCAAATGGCTACACCATGCATTTCAGGGGTTAACATTTTTTGTTGTGCTTTTTACTCTCAAAAATATAAATATTTTTTGTTTAAAAATAATATTTACAAAATCAAAAAATTAAGGACTTTTTTACTTTATTTTTGTTCATTATTTTTTTCTTTTTGTGAATTTTTTCTGTTTTAAAACAAAGTTGCATTTTATTATCTTTATAATGCAAGAAATATAACCCTGAAAGTGTCCGGAAAATCAGTTGGTATAGAGTACGTGGTACTCAAATATTCAATACTTTTACAGCCCTAATTTGCTAACACACTACTCACACTTTTTTGTACAAAACACAAATAATACTCAAACGGCGAAAGGTTCTAAGCAAGGTTATGATCAAAAATGTTAAACTTTCTACACTGATATAAAAAAGTTAGTACAAAACTCTGTTAAAACTGTTCTGATTCAATTGAACTAATTTTTCTGTTATCTTGCCTTAAAATTTAGGATTGAATTAATATTTTTTGTAATAACATTTATTTTCATCCGTATTTAAACTAAGTTTGCATGCTAATTTTTAGTAATTTGTTTTTCTTAATTTTAAAAAATTTTCAGCTAATTTAAACCGCAATTATTTACTAATTTTTTTATTTTTGTGTCTCTGCTATCAATATCACATAGAGATAGCGCTATATTTTTATATTTTTTACTGTATGATCATAAAATCGCTTAAATCTCGGAAACTAAGCGAGATAGAGCAAAATGGACAAAAATTCGTTACTCTTTACTTATTAATCCCTATCAGCCACTTATCCTTACAATAATAATTATAGGCCTGTCTCGGGACAGATCTAGGGAATCCAAAAATTCAGATTTTTACCCAGACATTTTAGCAAAAATTTTCAATTAAATCAGGTAAATTTTATGCTGAATTTCACTCAAATTTCTTATCTAATTTAACTAAAATTGTCTGTGTATTTTTTTTTTTTTTTATTAATTCTTCTATTACATAACCGAGCCCTTAGGGCCTTATATGGTTAATTAAAGCTACTAACTAAATAACAAACTTCTATCTAGCAGTATGCTAAATTTAGCTTACCTAAATTTAGCAGACCATAATTCTCAACTTCATTGAAAATTCTGCCGGCGCAAATACAGGTACTATTTCCTGTTATTTTAGCAGAATTTTAAACTATTTATACGGGATTTTTTTTTTTATGAGTGTAGTGGAAATATCAGCTGGCGCCTAACAGTGTTAAAGCGGCAAAGGCTCACAATATAAACCCTCGTATAACCATAAAAACAAATACAAAATGCAGTAAAGTACACTAATAAAAAAAGTCTGTAAAAAATTTAGTTAAAACTACTAAAAATTAGTTAAAAATGATGTTTCAGAAAAAAAAATTAGCTGAATATTTTTGCTATAAGATAGGAACAGCAAAAATAAAACTGTTAAATATACAGAATTTTAGTTATATTTGAATTAAATTTTTGTTAATAGAAAATAGCAACTCAACCTGCCACATAAAAATTTAAAATTTTCGAAATTTTTTTTAAATGCAAATAAAAATCGAGCCTCTTGAAAACATCAATTTACGATTTCTTTAGCAAATATTTCTGCTGATTTTGCGGTCCACTAAATTAGGCTCAAAAATAATATTTAGAAAAATTTTCTGTAGATTTACCAGTACAATTATTCATTTTCAATTAACTAAAAGTTAACTTAAATGTAACTAAAATTCTGTAAATTTAACAGTTTTATTATTGCTGTTCTTATTTAACTGCAATAGTATTTAGCAAAAAAGTCCGCTAATTTCAACAGTTTTTTCTGCAACGTTATTTTTAATTTATTTCTTTGAGTGTACGCAAATTAATGAAATAGGAAATAGCGGGATTTTTCTTCGTAAATCACGTAATTTCGGGATCGGTATCCCATAATATACAATAGCTGCCGTAGTCTCGTGAACGGGCTTAATATGAATTTCTAAACTTATAATTTTTTTTTTATTTTTTAGGAATGTATTTCATAAGAACCAGTTGCGATGCGCACGTGATGTTTGTGTATTTTTAGCATACGGGTGTGGCTGACTGGTTGAATTCATATTGTAATAATTATAAAGTGCTAAATTAAAGTTAACAACAACTGTTTAAATAATAAGCAATAAGAGAACTGCTGAGTTTGACTCAGTTTAACTCTGTGAGAAGTAACCGGATATCATAAAATATGGATTTAAAAATAAATTTTAGAGCAATACAGATTATAGCTTATTTAATGAAAATCTACACGATTTTCATAAAGAAAATTTAGAATACCGTTAACAAGAGTTTTTTTATAATAAAGAAGCCTTTGATTTTCAAAGACAGGGTTGCTCCTAATCGGTGTACTACTGAATTATGATTAACAAACTCTATTCTAACAAGCCACATACGGAGGCTGCAGTTTAAAGTTAAAGAAGATTTGCACGTGTATTTTGGTTTTATAAACAACTAATAATAATGAATATCGGCAAATAATACTATTATCAATAATTATTATTACACTCAGAAAAGTTCTGCAGTTACTACATGACAGTTATTTGTGTAGTAATGGTTGTAGTTATTTTAACTACAATTGCAGTTAATTTACTTAGAGCAAAAATTTTTAATGTTTTTGACAGTTATTTTTTTAAACAAACTTCAAAAACTACTACTACTCAAGTGTGCATGTGTACGAAGTAAAGTAGAATGTGTGTACGAAACATTTGTTTAGAAATTTCTAGTGAAAGAATATGAGAAGAACATGTTTTCTCTTGTCTTAGTCATAAAACAACGCTAAAGAATGAAGACTAGAGTTTGCTGTTCGGTTTTAATCGAAACCGAAACCGCGGTTTTTGAGGCCTCAAACCCGAAACCGAAAACTGACTAAAATAAGTCGGTTTTTGGCAAATACTTAAAGCAATTAAAATAATTAATTAAATTACATATTATTGAGCCTAGAATTTCGAAAAGGGTTCAGCTCCTATTTTCCAAAATTCTGTATTTAATTGTAATGAACAATTTCTCCATTAAATATATTTTTTTAAAGAGAACCAATACTCAGGAAATTCTTCCTATTAATTAACGTGTTGCTTCCTTTGGAAAGGGGATAGAGAAGATAATATAAGCTGAGGATTATAATTTTAGAAAGAAATTGTACCAAAAGTCATGTAGTTTAAGAGATATTGAGTTTCACATATGCAGTTCAGATTTTCACCGCTTATTTTTCAAAAAGTTTTATTTCGTATTCCGCGAAATTTATTGTATAAAATTTTAACTTTATATTGTTTTAAACAAATTGCTAAATTCCGAATTAAAACTCTTTAAATACAGTTTAATCTGCCGAAAAAAGTATAAAAAATTTTAATTTATAACGGTTTCCAAGTTTTTTCAACGGCAGTGTTGTTATTGTTTTTATTCGAGTGAGAAATTCAATCAAATTTTAATAAATATCTTGAATGTATTAAAATATTTAATTGTTATACATACATATTAAATTATTTTAAAACAATTCTATTAATATCACAAGAAAACCGAAAAATAACCGAATCCGCGGTTTTTATAATTTTGAAAAACCGAAACCGCGGTTTTCAAATTTTTCGGTTTTTAGCAATCTCTAGTGAAGACGCGTAATCCGGAAAAGGTTATATATTTTATTGAATTATTAAAAACATAACCCGATCAAAAAAGTTTATATATAGTCATATATAGTAATATCTTGTTTTATCTTATATATATTGTCATGAATAGTCATATATAATTATATGTTTCTTATGTGGTACCTTATATAACCATATATTTTTATATATTGTCTTTTGTAAGATTATATATCAACCATATATACTATACATAATGAGATATGACAGATCTGTTGTCATATACAATTATAAATGATCATATATAACATAATATATGATCACATATGGTGGCATATAAGCCATATATTTTGAGATATAATAATGTATGCCCTCTTATAATTTACTTGTAAATACTTTTTTGCAGGTCTTAAAAAAATTAAACCATTTTCTGCCAACAGCACCTGAAAGTTATGTTTAGTGCAACTTGGAATTAATAATATTTTAATATGTAATTATATATTGTCATATATAACCCCGCACATAATTATATATGTATGTGACTGAGGTACTATTATCAAATCCCAGCTCCTATAAATTTATTTATAGGAAGCCAAACAATATTTCATCGCTCACAGATGGACATCTAGAACAATATAGTGAACAATAAAAGTGATATTAAATTAAAATTTTGATTTCTAAATTTTAAATTTATTATGGAATAAAATTAAGTTAAGAGTATTTACATAAATTTGTTTTTATTTAATTTATAATTTTTAAAATAATTTTTATTTATGTTATTTTAAGTGATTTTGCAATTATTTGTACAGTTTTTCAATAATTTGCATGTACACTGAAAGAATTATTCTTCATGATATTAATGATATAATTTCATAGAATTTTTTCCGTATAATCTATGAAGAATTTCATTATGTATATAATATTTAATTAATATTATGAAATTTTTCATAATTTTTCTTTCATGGAATTTCATAGTTTTGTTAAAAAATATTTTTTGAATTTCATAAATTAGATCTTCATAAATTTATTGAAAATGTTCTTTATATATAGGAAATAGTTCAATAGTATTTACTTTTTTTTAATTTTTTTTATTAAATATCGTCATTTCATTAATTTTTAAAACTTTTCATACAATTAGAGTTTTATATTAAACATTTAATTCTCAAATACAATAGTTTAATGTTACCATAAAGCTGAGTTTTAGTGATGTGCATTAATTTCCATACTGTCAGAATTATCTTTTATAATTTTTATTTTTTTGTAATTAATTTTTTGTTATTAATTTTGGACTATGAAACTTTTTATAAATCATATTATTTTTTTCGAAATATTAATAAGGAATTGCATTAATTGAATTAAGTTTATTATAAAATTTTATGAAACGTTTTATTTTAATGAATTCTTTCATTAGATATATTTTGTACATCAGTAAAATATGCTACAATTTTATTACGCTTTTTGCATTTGCTAAATACTTTGTACTTATCCACTCCAGCTTACCAACGACAACAACTAACTATAATAAATAATAGTAAATGAAATTGTTTCATATTAGAGATGAGCGATATTTTCATACCGGTGATTTAATCACAGTTATTGATAAATCACTGGTAACGACAGTGATCAAATATTTCAAGTCGCAGTTACTCGGAATGTCGTTCTTTTAATATTTTTGTACTATTCTTTCTTGCAAACTTCATTGTGCACTAGAGATGAGCGATATTTTCATACCGGTGATTTAATCAGTTATTGATAAATCACTGGTAACGGCAGTGATCAAATATTTCAAGTCGCAGTTACTCGGAATGTCGTTCTTTTAATATTTGTGTACTATTCTTTCTTGCAAACTTCATTGTGCACAGTAATACATGTTTTTTTTTCAATAACAGTGACTTGCTTTCACACTCTTCTGAATAAAATGTCTTCTTCTATCATGTCTTTGTTACCAGTCGCAACTATTCTTCTTTTAAGGTCCAGTTTTTAGGAAGTGGATTATTTTTAAACTTAGTTTAACGCAGTTTATAACTGGAATAATGCTTTTAAAATGTTGTTTATTTTTTTTATTTCAATAAAGAAATAAATTATACTCAAGAAAAAGTTTTTCCGGCAAATTTTTGTTAATAAACTTTGAAATGGCTGACAAAATTCGTTTTCGGTTTACCTAAACCAAGTTTAACTGACATCTTAAAAACTCGCCATAAATATTATTTCGTTTATTTATCAGAAAATCGCAGTTTTTTCATAGAAAAACCGCGATCACGATCACAGTTTAAAAGAACAGCGATTTGCAAATCACATTCACTGAGAACAATGTTACTGAAAAATCGCCGGATCGCCCATATCTATTACAAACCCGTGATCACGGTCACTGTTTAAAAGAAACGGTGATTTGAAAATCACGATCACTGGTAGCAGCGTTATTCAAAAATCACCGGATCGCTCATCTCTATTGTGCACAGTAATACATGTTGTTTTTTTAATAACAATGACTTGCTTTCACACTCTTCTGACTAAAATGTCTCCTTCTATCATGTCTCTGTTACCGGTCGCAACTATTCTTCTTTTAAGGCCCAGTTTTTAGGAAGTGGATTATCTTTAAACTTAGTTTAACGCAGTTTGTAACTGGAATACTGCTTTTAAAATGTGGTTTCTTTTGTTTTATTTCAATAAAGAAGTAAATTATACTCGAGAAAAAGATTTTCCGGCAAATTTTTGTTAATAAACTTTGAAATGGCTGACAAAATTCGTTTTCGGTTTAACTAAACCAAGTTTAACTGACATCTTAAAAACTCGCCATAAATATTATTTCATTTATCAGAAAATCGCAGTCTTTTCCATAGAAAAACCGTGATCACGATCACAGTTCAAAAGAACAACGATTTGCAAATCACATTCACTGAGAACAATGTTACTGAAAAAGCGCCAGATCGCCCATCTCTATTACAAACCCGTGATCACGGTCACTGTTTAAAAGAACGGTGATTTGAAAATCACGATCACTGGTAGCAGCGTTATTCAAAAATAACCGGATCGCTCATCTCTACTTCATATATTTTATGAAGCTCCTCATTGGCTGAATGATTTAGTCACTGGAGGAGTTCTATTCATTTTATGAAGAATTTTATTAATTTTATGAATTTTTCATATATATTGACTTTAATGAAACCTGTTTCAGTGACAGTTTTCATTGAAACTATGAAGAAATTCATAAATGAAGTGATGATAATTCTCTCAGTGTACGTTGTTTTAATTGCATTTGTAGTTATTTTTACTACATTTGTCAATTGATTTTAAACAGTTGAAAATAACTTCACATTGCAGTTGATTTAAATGCAAATGTAGTCTACACCTTTTTAACTTCAAATGCAGTTATTTTAACTGTCATTTGTAGTTGATTTTACCTACATAATTCTGTGAGTGTACTACATTTTAATTTGAATTATTGCCACCTCTCCAACTTTTCAAGATTTTGCAAAGATTGGCAATCAAAACGAGCCATGCTACTAAAATAAAAAATATTTATTAATTTAACTCCAGTAAAAAATGTTTGAGAGAATAAGCACAATACAAACGGAAAAGGAATCTTAAATCGTGACGGAAAAAATGAACAAAATAGCAACTGAAACGGAATATGACTTTTACAACAGAGGTTCTTCAATAAGAACGCTACAAAAGTTTTTTTTAAATAAAACAAAAACGGTTTTGGATATCAATGAAATTCTTTATTCCTGTGAAAGTACGTTCGATGCCATTATGTATGGAAATCCATCTCTTTCGCATGGCCACCACGGGCACGCTTGCAGAAGTCCAGACGCTGATCCCAATTTTCGACGGTTTTCAAGCATAAATCGGCCGATATTCGTACGAAGTTCATCAATCGTCGCTGGCTTGTTGGCATAGATCATAGATTTGACGTAGCCCCACAGGAAATAGTCCAACGGCGTCAAATCGCACGACCGAGGCGGGCAATCGACTGGACCATTTTGTGAGATAACACGTTCTCCAAACTTGGTTTGGCTGTGTGGCTTGTGGCGCCGTCCTGTTGGAACCACATGTCCTCCAAGTCCATATCATCCAATTGGGGCCAAAAATATTCGGTTATCATTGAACGGTAGCGAATCCCATTCACAGTAACGTTCCGGTCTTGATCATCACGGAAGAAGTACGGCCCAATGACGCCGCCGGCCCATAAACCGCACCAAACCGTAATTTTTTCGGGATGCAATGATGACTCATGGAGTACGTGTGGATTCCTGTCTGACCAATAACGCATATTTTGTTTATTGACGAAGCCATTCATTATGACGACCATAAATTGGACTTAGCGCTCTTAACGTTGAGGCCACTGACTCCGAATGTCGGTAGTAAATTTTAATAATTTCGACTCGACTCTGAAAAACCTGGGATGTACGTTACTGATTTGTATATTTTATGTGGGTTATCGTCTTTATTATAAATTTTCTTAGTTTTTACGTGTTTTATGAGATCTAGGATCGTTTTTTTAGGGAAATCGTTTTGCTTTGGGATGTGAATGATTTTGTTTTTATTATCCTTGTGAAAAACTTCATCACTTATCTCCAGAACTCTTCGTATAAAATTGGTAGCAGTGTTCACAATTACCTTTCTAGGATGTTTTGAATAGAAATTTATTAATCTTCCCGACGCAGTGGGTTTTTGGTACCAATCTAACTTAAGTGTGTTATCCTTCTTGATAACAATAGAGTATAAAAATGGTAGTTGATTATCAATTTCCTCCTCCTTAGTGAACTGGATTTGGCGGTGATATGAATTTAATATTTTCAAAGTCTCCTCTACTTTCTCTCTTTTTAAAATGCAGAACAAATCGTCCACGTATTTAGTAAAGACTCTCGGTTTAGTTTGCATCACTTCAATTGAATAATCTAGTAACTCTTCCATTACTATATCAGCAATGACTGGTAATTATGTTCATAAACATAATTATCATATTTAAAGTAACGTGTATTTAATACAAAAGGCAAGAATATCCATAAACAATGGTTTTGAAATTGTTGTGTGTTTTTCTATAATGTTCCATTTGCTGGGGAATAACGAATAACGAAACTACATCGAAAGAGATGAGCATTTCGTCATCGTTTATCATCGTGTTATTAATTCTCGCCTTAAAATCTATTGCGTCCTTCACATTATATTTAGATCCTTTTGTTAAATTTTTCAATATATAAACCACATATTTACATAGCCCATATGCTGGAGAATTTATGGAGGAGCACATAGGTCTAAGCGGAGTACCTTCTTAATGTATTTTTGGTAAACCGTATATCCTTGGTGCAACAGATGTTTTTGATATCAATTTGTTTTTTTCCCTCATAGTTATAATGTCTACACTCAGGGAATTATGTAGGTAAAATCAACTGCAAATGACAGTTAAATTAACTGCAATATGAAGTAATTTTTAACTGTTAAAAATCAACTGAGAAATGTAGTAAAAACAACTACAAATGCAATTGAAACAACATACATGCAGATTATTGTAAAACTGTACAAACAACTTGCAAATGTAGTTAAAAAAACATAAATAAAACATTTTTTTTTTTTAATTATTAATTTAATAAAAAAAAACAAATTTATGTAAACACTATTAACTTAATTTTATTCTATAATAAATTTAAAATTGAGAAATCAAAATTTACACTTAATGTCACTTTTTTTCACTATTAAGATATTGTTTTACATGTCCGTCTGTGAGGGATGAAATATGCTGTTGTTTGGATTCCTTTTTTTCTCCAGGTAGAAAGGGATGAGAATATAAAAAAACTGAAAGAAAATAAATACAATATTTTTTTAACATTCCCCGTAAATAAATTTATATTATAAAACTTACCTTATTATTTTAGTAATTTAATAAAAAATATATAACCTTTTCCGTATTACGCGTGCTCACTCTTTGGCGTTGTTTTATGACTAAGACAAGAGAAAACATGTTATACTCATATTCTTTCACTAGAAATTTCTAAACAAGTGATTCATACACATACTTCTGTTTGCTTCGTGTGTGTGCATACACACTTGAAAATTTAAGTATTTGTAAATAAAATTCAAAATAACTGCATAAAATAAATGGTACTACAATGTAGTAATTTTTGTAGTTTGTTTAAAAAAATAACTAAGTAAATTAACTACAATTGTAGTTAAAATAACTACAACCGCATTACTACATAAATAACTGTCATGTAGTAACTGCAGAACTTTTCTGAGTGTAGATAGAATAATTTTTCAACTAATAAGTTATTTTTATTCTCTAGAATTGACGTTGGATCTTTTTTCAAACGTTTGTAAGTACACATATCACTAAGAATATTTCTCATTTTCTGTATGTAATCTTCTTTAGCCACCGCAACGGTTTTGTTGCCTTTATCAGAATTTAAAATAAGTACATCATTTACAGCTAAATATTGTCTAACTTGTCCCACTGTGTCTAATGTTAGTTTGTCTTTTAAACTTAGCTTTGATTTGCTAAGGTGATTGTCTATGAGTGAGGTTAATTTTGCTCTCGCAATTTCTAGGTTTTCCTTGTTCTCTATTGTGTGTATAATGTTTTCCCCATCTGCAATGCATATGAATAATGGGAAAGTAGCTGCTGTGTTCGGTAACGCGTGTTTTGGACCCAACGATAATAACCACCTAACATTTGTAGGTATAATCTTATTGGTTTTGTTAACAAACCAGTCATTAGTATTTCTGGTGCTCTTGTTTATTCTCAGAGCTTTGAAGAATTAATTCCTTAATTCAATTTTTCAATTCTGAATTAAAAATTCTATGAATTAATTCACTAAGCACCATATATTGAATGGAATTAATTCATATTTGCTTTCGTTCGATTTATTTTGTTACGAAGTAATTCAACTGCAATAGTTCTTTTTATTAAATCAAATGAATTAATTCACCGGTGAACGCGTTCAATTTTATAAATCGAACGCAAAAAAAAGTGAATTAATTCCTTACTGAATTAATTCACCACTGAATTCTTTCAATTTCATTTTCATTCAGTGAATTAAAAAAAAAATAAAATTACATTCAGTGAATTAAAAAAATAAAAAGTTCACTGAATTGAAAAAAATTAAAATAAGTTCACTGAATTAAAAAAAATAAAATAAGTTCACTGAATTCAAATGTTTTCTGCCGTTCAGTAGAAGAAAACAATACTGTACAAATAAAATTTTTAAATAAGCAATTTTACAGCGTGTGCTAGTAACAAATTAGAAACCGGATGCTATTTATCAACCTACATGATTCAAAAATAAAGCCTTTTACTATTAAAAATAAAAACTTTACAGATATAGATAAATTTGGAAAAAAATATAACTATATATGTAACTAGTTTGAAAAATTAAAAATTTAATTAAATTAAAAATTAATAATTCTTTGATTTTGTTGTTTGATGAACGCATTCAATTGAATGAATTCAGTGAATTACTTAAGAAAAGGAATTCATTCAATTCTAGAGAAAATTGAATTCGATTGGTAGTGAATTCATTCAAAAAGGAATTAATTCTTCAAAGCTCTGGTTATTCTCCTTCTTTAACTTTTGCAACTTCTTTATATGTATGGTTTTGTTGTTGTTATGGAGCTTTTCATGTAAAAACTTCTCACTCTCAATAAATAATAATTGATCATGCTCATCTAACAGTTTTTCAATTGTATTATTATAAATGTTTATATGCGTGGCTTTATATAACGATATACATACATTTATATTAACACTTTGGTTTTATAAATATGTTTGATATGCCGTTATATATAATCATATGCGATTTGGTCTCCAGCCATATATTAAGAGATCTGCGATATAGTTTATATATAATTATATATTTATAATGACGTATAAGCTTCTATAAACAATTTTATATCAAAATATATAAATAACATGACATGAAATCTAATTATACAAAATTTTATTAAGTTTAATTGCACTATAACAATGAAGAAGACAAACTTATAAATATTTTTTTTTATTTTTATTTTTTTATTTTATAAGAAAGACAAATTTTATAAGACCAAAACTCTAAACTAGAAGAAGTTGTTCCGACAAATTTTTGTAAAGTTGAGTTAAACTGAAAATTTACTTTGTCAGCTATTTCCGAGTTTATTAGCATAAATTTTTCTAAACATTTTCTCGTTTTGAATTTAGCTTTTTATTGATATTCAATTACAAACTGCAATATTCTAAGTTTAAGGACAATTTGCGTCCTAAAAACGTCCTAAATTGCATTCAATCCTCATTTCCATCAATACCAAAGAACGACCAATACCCACTTTGTTAGCCAAACTGTTCTGTCGGCCATTAGTATTTAATATGAATGAAAATAAGTGATCTCAACACACAAAAAAAATAAAAACTAAATTCAACGATGAAAACTGCCTATTCAATAAATTTTATCGTTGAAATTCCTCCAATCACAAAAATTGTCCATTCAATTAAAAATTTGTAGCTCTTTAATTGAATAAATTTTCAATAAAATAGTGATACATTTGATTAGGATTTTTATTGGTTTTTTATATGTATTTGACTAAAAATTAATTCATTGGATTAAAAAATTATCAATATTGTATACCTTCTAAATAGCATATTATATGCATTTGATTAAAAATTAATCCATTGGATTAAAAATTGATCAATATTGTATAAATTCTAAATAAGACTCTATTCAGCTGGATAAAGAGGTAGTTGTCATGCCAACTATAAAAAATATATTTCTTTATTTTTAGCTTGAATTTTATAACATTGAATTTTATTAACTCTTTCGCTACCCTTGTACATACACTACATTGTACACATTTTTAAAAGAATATATAAAATTTAATAGTGCAAAAACAACTTTATGCTTTTTGCAAATAAGTTTATTAGGATCTTGGACTTCAAATAAAAATCATTATATGTATAAGCAGTTCAACATGGCAATATGGTCGCGCTATTCGTTAATGAAGTCTAATTTTTTGAATAAATGATAATCTCCGTGAAAAGGGGGTTTTGGTGTTTCTCCTAAACTAATGAAGATAGATAATTGAAATTTGGCATATTGCTTCGATTTATGACGAGAAGAAAACCAACCAAAGGATTTTTGGCTACTCGAGTGTTTAAGGGGCTAAACGGGGCTCAGAAGTTTGAAAAAATCGATTTTCGAGCGTCATTTTTGGGAGGGAGGGGGCAAAATATGTTACATATTTTTTTCTAATTTGAGGAATCCTAACAAGAATCTGAAGTCAAAATAACGATACATCCGCAAACAAACAGTCGGTAGTGAAAGGGTTAAAATAAAACCTGTATGTAATTTTCATTCATTTGATGGATTTATTTATACTTATATGAAAGATTCTCTCAAAAAAATTTTTTTTTTAAATTTTCACTAAAAATATTTTTTAACCCCTTTTGATTTGGCCATACACTACTTGTTGGACGTTTTTGGACTCCGCAGCGCAAGGTTAACGATTTTATGAGCGACGCTTTAGGTTGGCAGGCAATACCGCTAAAATACCGTTATCGATTCAAAACCCTTTCAACTGACTGCCGTTACCCCTAAAATACCGTTACCGAAATACCCGGAATACCGTTATCCTTAAAATACCGTTACCGAAATAACTCAAATACCGTTATCCTTAAAATACCGATACCGAAATAAATGAAATATTGTTATCCCTAAAATACCGTTACCGTTACTTTTAATTTTCTGCTTTTCATAATTTCACGTGGTTATTGAGTATTTTTTGTACAGTAAGTTGATAAATTGGTTCTGTTTTTAATCTCGTTTGTTTTTTGTAAAAAAAATTCCGGGATTCATCGAAATAACGGACCACCGTTACCCTTAAAATACAGTTACCGATATAACTGAAATACCGTTAACCTTAAAATACCGTTACCGAAATAACCCAAATATCATTATCTTTAAAATAGCGTTACCGAAATAACTCAAACACCGTTATCCTTAAATAACCGAAACCGAAATAAATGAAATAGCGTTACTCTTAAAATACCGTTACCGAAATAACATAAAATATCGTTACCCTAACGATAACCGCATTCGTTTCGGTTACCATCCATATATTAAAGACAATATAAAGTCCAACGGAAAATTCTAAGTTATATTTTTCATCAAAAACTTTAATATTTGATACGTATTTGACATCCAACAAGGATGGGTTAGTAATGCCTAAAAAGGTTTATATTAAATAACATATAAAATCAACAATTGAAATTTCCGCACTCTATTTGAATTGTATGAAACTTGCTATAACTTGGAATACTTTGTATAGCTAAAATTGGTGTTCAATTTGGGGAAAATTATCAAATTTGCTATAGACTTTCCGTACATATTTGGGTCTAACTTTTGTATTATTTTAGCTATGTGACTGGTTGATATATCACTTTAAAGCTTCTGAAAGCGTTCCTGAAGTTGGTTTGCAACTCATTCTTTAATTTGATCATTTCTGATTTATTAAAAAAAAATTTACATTTTTGAGAATTTTTCTACAATTAATTAATTGTTTCAATCCTTTTATAATTGAAGCCATGATTGAGCCACGTGAATAGTTTCTATTTTGAAATGTACTTTAACCATTTCTCGTTATCAAAGGTCTAAAGCCATTCTATCTTAATACGCGGTTCGGGATACTTTATCGTAGCCTTTTAATATTTTTGTATTAGTTCTTAGTTTTTTATCAATGACACTGTCAAATATCAGTTTGGTACTCCTTTTGGTTCCTGAGTTATAGTACAGTATTAAATAAAAGACGATTTTTCAGCATTTGTATGAAAAAAGACCCAATAAGAGTGCCAGTATAAGATTTCGTAAAGGCAAAGATAAAGTAATGAGGAACAACATAAGCGTGTTCGTTTACTTACTACAAGTTACTACTTTTACTACAGCTGCAAAATTTCAATATAAAAAGTAAACAAAACTTTCCAATTGTAGTAAAAGTAGTAAGAATTTCGACTAATCGAACACACCGCATATATTTTTTCAGAAATTTTAAAGAATCCATTTTTCGATATACATATGACGATTTAAATCGCGGGATTTCATTAAATTAAACTTTGAAAATTTTACGAAAAACGTCGCCGGAGTCTGAAAAATTCCTCAAAATTTGATTGAGATGCCCTACGGGAAATTTTAACAAACTGTCACCGAACTGGCCCCTTTATATGAAATAGACTGGTCACTTTTACATGGCGTTGTCATAGGAGGGGGAAATTGACCCCTTGTGACATGTCACAAGACAAATCCCAGGACAGGTCCGTGAACTTTGTTTTTTATGAGAGTTATTGTAATATGAAAGCAATAGGACGATATATTGGTAATAATATTTGAGTATTATTGCAAGGTGTATGTCAGACTTTTAAAAACATAATTAGATAATTCTATTCGCATCATTAATCATTTTGTTGATTAAATTATATCATACTTTATTCAGTCAATATCATATCAAAAAGTCAGTTAGATTTTCGTTGACTCATGTTATAGAATCAAGCAAATTGATTAAAATTTAACAAATCATTTCAAGTAAAAATGGCTAATTTGATTTATACAAATTATTTAATAGAATCAAAATTAAATCAATATACATAAATTATACTAAATCATTAGCCGCTTTTTCTAATCACTTGGATTTAATAAATCCAAAAAGTAGTTCTAAAAGTGCTCAACAGATGGGGTTAGATTCTCCCTATTTTAAAAATGATTTTCTGTCCGACACTTCTTTCACGCTAATTTTTAATACCGAATTCGATGATGAAGGATTTTACTTTTACTTTAACTTTTAAGTTTCAATTTATATAAACAGCACAGTGGTTTGAAACAAAAAAAAAAAGTGGTAATAAATCTGTATCTTCTAAACTGTAAGTCCCATTGCATCAGTATGTATGAGATAATTGTCAAGGAGGACCCAGGCTTTCTTCCTGGTTACTCTGTGTTATCACCGGGTGACTTATTGGGCGTCAAAGTAGACTACCAAAAAGTAGACCAATGAGCTTGGAGAAACGAAGAAAAACATGCTTACTTTACTATAATAACTGTTATGGGGTTTAAGTTATTTCATTTCAAAAATAAAAGAACTCATTTTTCTCTTATGGGGTTTAAGTTATTTCATTTCAAAAATAAAAGAACTCATTTTTCTCTTCGACTTTTTTTAGTTTTTGGCCGATTGTGAATTCGATATTACAACTATAATTTTTTAAAGAAAACTGACATATAGGCAACAGTTTAATAAATGAAACTGTGAAAACCTTTTTTAAGTATCTCGAACCATTTAGTTTTGAGAAATTTTCAAAGTCAAACATTTTTCGCTGATCGAAAAAATTGCAAATTTTTCTCAAAAAGTTGCTATAAATTTTTCACTCTTTACTAAGAAGTTATTTAATAAAAGTTAATGTTTTATTATTTATTCGTAGAGAATGGGGTTCTAAGATGCTTTTAATCTAAATTTGAAGTCGGTGCAACATTCACCCTACGTATAGCATTGACCGAAATTGCTCTAATTTTTATGAGAATTTTCGAGTTTTATAACAAAAAAGTCACGCCGATTCTGCTACTTTCTGAAATACAGTTATTCAGCGCCATATATTTTGTATAGATTTTAAAAATAAAAGGTAGCGCCAAATCATAAACGAATCCAGAAAACATGATTTTATAAAAAATGGAAAATTTCCATACACCATAATTTTAATTGCAAAAAAAGGATAGTTCGTTTTATTTTTTTTAAATTATTTTAATTGTTTTACATGAACAATAAAATAGTCTTTATTGGTGCAAAAAATCATTCACGTACCTTGGATAGTTTTTAAGATATTGAAAGTCAACTTTCAAAGATGATTTTGTAAAAAATACACTTTTTAGTTTTTTCGTAGATTTTTCCCAGAAGTGTTCAAGGTTTTTTTGAATGTTACTTAAAAATTAACAGTGCAATAAACTAGACATATTTCCCTTTCCATTCATGTATTAAAGGGATATCAAAAATATTGGTAACAGGTACAATTATTGCATTCAAAACATACACCCCAGGTAAAAAAACATTTTTCATTTTGGGACAGGTACAATTATTGAATTCAAAACATACACCCCAGGTAAAAAAAAAACATTTTTCAACATGGGGCAAATATTTTACAGGTGCATATTATAAAGTATAATATAAATAACTAATGATTGATTATTTACTCTCAGGATGTTTTGCGCAACCCTTTTGTTAAAAATAGCTTAATACGTGACTAAATTTTTACCTGTTGAGAATTATTATTCGATATATAAGCCGCGATATTGTTTAAATAGTTGACTTATTAAGTATAATCTATCATGGAGATAACATTAAAACATTATTCCTTGTGCGAGGGCATTTGGCAAAATCTCGGAGATATATCCTTACGTGCGGGAAAAATAGCAAAACTTCTTAATACTATCCATCAAACGTATGGTTTAAATATTACTTCTAAGGAAAATATCAAAATTGAAAATTTTTATAAAAGTTATAAAAATAAATACGAAGCTAAGCTATCAAACACGCGGTTTAAGGAGAAATATAATGATTGGTTAAATATGGAGCTCAATGTAGAGATAGGCGGAAAGAAATAAGTTCGGCCAAAAAAGGATTAACAAAATGGTCAACAAAAGACAAAAAAAAGACAAGAAGTCGTTAAAAATTTTTCTTCAAACGAAATAAAGCATTCCTTCAAAGCAAGTTTTAATACATACACAACCAAAAAAAGCTGGAAAAATTGTAGACGTATTACCAACAGCATTTCCCGAGCAGAGCTTTGAAAAATTAATTCCTTAATTCAATTTTTCAATTCTGAATTAAAAATTCGATGAATTAATTCACTAAGCACCATATATTGAATGGAATTAATTCATATTTGCTTTCGTTCGATTTATTTTGTTACGAATTAATTCAATTGCAAGAGTTCTTTTTATTAAATCAAATGAATTAATTCACTGGAGAACACGTTCAATTTTATAAATCGAACGAAAAAAAAGTGAATTAATTCCTTACTGAATTCGTTCAATTTCTTTTTCGTTCAGTGAATTAAAAAAAAATAAAATTATGTTCAGTGAATTAAAAAAAAAATAAATTTACGTTCAGTGAATTAAAAAAAAATAATAAGTTCCCTGAATTAAAAAAAAAAATAAAATAAGTTCACTGAATTGAAAAAAAAAATAAAATAAGTTCACTGAATTCAAAGCCTGTTTTCTGCCGTTCAGTAGAAGAAAACAATAATGTACAAATAAAATTTTTAAATAAGCAATTTTACAGCGTGTGCTAGTAACAAATTAGAAACCGGATGCTGTTTATTAACCTACATGATTCAAAAATAAAGCCTTTTACTATTAAAAATAAAAACTTTACAGATATAGATAAATTTGGGAAAAAATATAACTAATATTTTTTCAAACTAGTTATATAGTTATATTTTTTTTTCCAAATTTATCTATATCTGAAAAGTTTTTATTTTTAATAGTAAAAGGCAGTGAATTCATTCAAAAAGGAATTAATTCTTCAAAGCTCTGCTCCCGAGCGATTGAATCGTATGGTGCAAAGTATTTCAACTCCAAAATCATCAAAATCTTTCACACAAGAAGATGCGTTAGCTCTAATACTAAGCTTAGGATTATCGAGAAACAAGTATGGTATCTTGAGAAAAGCACTCCAGGAAAAAGTATATGATATTTTACCAAACAGTCAGTCAATTAAAGAAACGGAAAAAAAATTGTGCCATCACCAGGAGAAGTAAACTCTAAAAGTGGCAGTGTTGAACTTTCCCAATTGCTAGATAAAACAGCATCGAGAATTATTTCTAATTTTAGTAAGGAAGACTTAGAAAAATGCCACAATTCTGAATTAACGTTGATATGTAAATGGGATTGCGATGGAACGTGTGGATTTACTGAATACAAACAACAAACTACACGCAATGAAGAAGTTGATTATTCAAGTGTTTTTATGACATCTTTGGTACCGCTCAGAATGCGGTTATTTAAGGAAGACACTTCCTTATCAACTTCCTCCGCATTAAATAAGAATTACGAAGACTTATGGACAAATTTTACACCAGGTTCTGAGTTTTTATCTCGGCCAGTGCGTTTTGAGTATGTGAAGGAAACTGTAAGCTCAACAAAAAAACAGTGGAGAAAACAGAGTTAGAAATTTCCAACTTATCTCCTTTGTACACTCTCAAAACAATTCGATTGTGACAACCGATTTTTTCCAACCGAATTGGCTCAGTTGCTGCAACCTCGTAATTCGGTTGCCCCAACCGAATTCAGTTGTGGCAACCGATAATTCGGTTGTCGCACCCGAATTGAAATCGAACTCGGTTGCAGCAACCGAATCAATTCGGTTGGCAAAAAATTCCGTTGCCACAACGGAATTATTCTGAGAGTGTACGTGGAAATAAATGGATGTATCCTAAAGATTTCATTTCAACTAGTATTCACGATGATTGATGGGAAAGTAGCCAATGCCGTCACAGATACCGCATCGACATGAAAGTGTAATATATGCGCAAAGAAAAGCTCAGAGTTTCAGGAAATAGTCAATGAAACTGTCGTTAATAAAGAAGCTTTGAAATTTGGAATATCTCCTCTTCATACAAGGATACGATTTATGGAATTTTGTTTACATTTAGCATATGATATAAAATATCGGCAAATTCCTGGAAATGAAATTAAAAGTGTAAAAAATAACACAGATTTGCAAAACATGCGATCGGAGGAAAAGAAACGAATTCAAAATGAATTTAAGCAACAGTTGGGTCTAATTGATAAACCTCTTAACGGTTATGGAAGCTCTAATGATGGAAACACAGCCAGGCGTTTTTTTGAAGATCCTGAGACAACATCTGAAATAACAGGTATCGACGAAACTTTAAGCAAACATTTTAAAATATTGTTAGCGGTGATTAATAGCAAAAAACGTAAAAATTCTGATAAATTCCATATTTTTGCTAATGAAACAAAATCACCAATAACACCAACCGTACACAAAATAGTATCCCATGGAAAAACAATAATAGAAAATAGTAATATATTCTATTAGAACGAACTGGCTGCCAAAAATAAGTTTAGAAGATGATTCCGAAGCCAAGGAAATTAAAAATATGTTAACTTTTTAAACTTCGGACTATTTTATACCAAATTTTTAGTATTTAATTTATTAAAAAATGTAAATATTGTTTATGGAAAAATAATAAATGCAATAATTGTACCTTTTACCAATATTTTTATATACGTTAAATTCATCAATGGAAAGGGAAATATGTCTAATTTATTGTATTGTTAATTTTTAAGTAACATTCAAAAAAACCTTAAACACTTCTGGGAAAAATCTACGAAAAAACTAAAAAACAAGAAAGTGAATGTTTGCACAATATTTGCATGTGGTTATATTTTTTGATTTTTATATACGTTTAATACATGAATGAAAAGGAAAACATGTCCAACTAGTTTATTGCACTGTTAATTTTTAAGTAACATTCAAAAAAACCTTAAACACTTCTGGGAAAAATCTACGAAAAAACAAAAAAGTATATTTTTTACAAAATAATCTTTGAAAGTTGTCTTTCAATATCTTAAAAACTATGCAAGCTACGTGAATGATTTTCCGCACAATAAAGACTATTTTATGTTCATGTAACAATTAAAATAATTTAAAAAAAATAAACCGAGCTATTCTTTTTTTGCAATTAAAATTATGGTGTATGGAAATTTGCAATTTTTTATAAAATCAAGTTTTCTGGATTCGTTTATGAATTGAATTTTTTTGAAATCTAAACAAAATATATGGCGCTATAAACCTGTATTTCAGAAAGTAGCAAAATCGGCGTGACTTTTTTGTTATATGATCGAAACCTCAAAAATTCTCATAAAAATTAGACTAATTTCGGTCAATTCTGTACGTAGGGTGAATGTTGTACCGACTTCAAATTTGGATTAGAAGCATCTTAGAACCCCATTCTCTACGAATATATAATAAAACATTAACTTTTATTAAATAATTTCTCAGTTAAAAGTGAAAAATTTATAGCATCTTTTTGAGAAAAAAGTGCAATTTTTTCGATCTGCGAAAAACGTTTGACTTTGGAAATTTCTCAAAACTAAATAGTTCGAGATACTTAAAAAAGGTTTTCACAGTTTCATTTCTGAAGTTGTTGCCCATATGTATTTTTTAAAAAATTATCGTCGGCCAAAAACTAAAAAAAATTCGAAGAGAAAAATGAGTTTTTTATTTTTGAAATGAAATAACTTAAAACCCGTAACAGTTATTATAGTAAAGTAAGCATGTTTTTCTTCGTTTCCCTAAGTTCATTCCAAAATATAAAAAATCAACCATAGTGAGCAATAATTGAAAGAGCTACACGGTCCAAAAGCTATTTTATTTTTGAGGTGGTCTACTTTGACGTCCAACAAGTCACCCTGTGATAACACAGGGTATCCATGAATCCAAAATTCAGAAAGCCTGGGTCCTCCTTAACAATTATCTCATACATACTGATGCAATCGGACTTATAGTTTAGAAGATACAGATACAGATTTATTACCACTTTTTTTGTTTCAAACCATTGTGCAGCGATCAGACCTGAGGGTTAATCATTACATTTCAATTACAATTACTATTACATGTAATGTGTAATTGAGGTATCCCCAATTACTATTACAAAAAATGTTATTGTAATTGAGGATCAATTATAATTACTTGTAATTGAAATTAAAAAATTTCATTACACATTACAAGTAATTGTATTTGAAAATGTTCAATTACATATTACAAGTAATTGTAATTAAGCAGTAATTAATTACTTTCAATTTAACCGAATTCAATTACATTTTCAAAAAAGTTTTTTTGTAACTAAATAGTTTTAAAAAAGAATTCTGAAGTGTTTTCGATAGGTAAAGTTAACATAAATAGCAATAATGAGGGGGTTTTAATATTTTTTATAAAATGTTTGTTAAAAAGGTTAAGGATTGCATTAAATAATTTCAAAAGATTAAATTTAAGAAATACTTGTTTCATTGTTTTCGTTTTAAAATAAAGCACCTTATTTAATTATATAAATAGTATTGTTGTTGTTATGTTGAATTTTGTTATATGTAATTAATAATTTTTGTAATTAATTACTTCTTCCACAATAAATACATAAAAAGACATAATTACGTAGTTTTTTTATAATTACTATATTGAAGCACTTCGTTTTCAATTACATGTAATTGTAATTGGAATTTTTCAATTACAATTACACATACACAATTACATGTAATGTGTAATTGAAATTTTTTCAATTATAATTACATGAAATTGTAATTGAAATTTTTTCAATTAGAATTACAAATAATATGTAAATGTAATTGACTTTTTTCAATTACAATTACATGTAATGGTGTAATTGCATGTGTAATTAATTACAAAATGTAATGATTAACCCCCAGGTCTGGCACCGATAGACAGTCTTTTTCAGTTTTATCACTTCAATTTATATTTTTACACAATTGAAAAATTCCATTGCAATATTTAATATTCACTAATTGGATTTAATTACATGGGGTTTCTAGAAGACGTTCGTTGTCACACGAATGAGTGACTACATGTATTTTGTTTTTGTATTGCATGTATTTTGTTATTGTATTTTCGTTCGTGTGGAGCAAAACGTCATCTAGAAACACCACCTTAAAGTACTAACAGTAGAGTGAAAAATTGCCATTTCTATTTCAGCTATTTCTCAATGTCCAAGATGGAAAATATGTATTTGGTGAGATGTAGTTTTTTTTTATAAACATATTTCTTAAAAAACAATTTTATAAAAACCTTTTGATTTTAGTTTTTAAATTTTTTTGTTTCTCTTTTAATTTTTATTCTTATTTTTTTTTTTCATTAAATTAATAGGCTGTTTCATATATTTGTGCTTTTATTGTGGATTTATTAAATCCAGCTTTTTTTGGATTTAATAAATCCCCTTTTTGTATGCAAAATTCTAAATCCAGGTGATTAAAAAAAACGCTAATTATTTCACTTTATTCAATATCGAATCATTGATTTAAAGTAATTATGAATTATTCACTGATACATAAAAACAAGACTTTTTTATGCGAATTGACTGAAAATAAAATTATCTTTTTTAATCTCTGGTTACCCATACACCAGAGTTCAGAGAAAAAATACCTTTAAAAATTGTGGAATTTATTTATATAGTATTGATATAAGTTAATATCTGAATTCAAATATTTTTGTTGTTATTTAATTTATCTCAAAAACCGTTATTTTAATTTGTTTAATTATTTAATTTAATTTCAGTGTAAATCAAAGATACTTTAATAACTTAAAATGTGTTTAGTACGATACTAACCTTAGTAAAAAATGTATTTATTGCCATAACTTTTGCAAATGGAAACTTTTTTGCTTTAAATTTTGCAACAACAATTTTTAGAAGTGACCCCATATTATACTAAAAGTTGGATTTTGGAGACATCTTGGGAAGCTATGCTGCCATATTAAATTTTTGAAAAGTCGCGCTTTTAATGTATATGCCGCTATAGATGAATACATTTTTTTTATTGAAATATTTTCCTTTTAATTGCTTCCTTACTAAGGCATTACATTTATTGAGGTCGATTGTACATTCGGCTACTAAAGTCGCTGAAATAGCAAAAAACCATAAAAACCTATATAAAACGCTAAGTAATAGTTAAGATTAGCACATCGCATTTATATCGTAAATATGGCCACAGGTCCTGTGCTTATATTTTAACACAAAAAAAATCTTATTAATTGAATTTGAAATATTTTTTATATAAAAAACTGAATGGGCAACCGCCAAACTTTAAAGACATTTGCGAAAAATCGGTACCATTGATCAAAAAATAAAGTACGCCATTGTAATCAGCATGTCCGAAATATATAGAACTAATGCTCAGATCTCCATTAATTTTTTGAGTGTCATACAGTGTAATTTACGAAAATGCAAAAAACCTGAAGAAGCAAAAGTATAACGCTACGAAATGGTGCTCCGAAATTATATTAATTTCATACCAAATATGTCTTAAATCATTAAATATGCACTCTAACAAAAAAAAAATTTTCTGTTCCAAAGAATCGGTTGTAGAATAGCTACTTTTAATTTACAACCACTTCTACTGTCGATTCTAACACCTATTATTATACCCTACACCACTATGTGGTCAGGGTATTATAAGTTTGTGCTGATGTTTGTAACACCAAAAACTATTGGTCGTAGACCCACCTTATAGTATACCGATCGGCTCAGAATTTTTTTTTTATTTCGATTTAACGATGTCCGTCTGTCCGTCCGTCCGTCCGTCCGTCTGTCTGTTGATTAGTAACTCTGTTTTTAAACAGAGTAGGAAAATAAACTCTAACGAACCGTAGTTTTAGGGTTGCGTACCGCACATCGCGAACACAGTACACAAGCATATTGGTTGCGTAGAAAACACATACGCTATTCTCTCCAATAAGTGTTTGTGATTAAACACACAAACCGAATTCGGTACGCTACGGGGTGTGAATATGTGTTGAAAGTACAGTACATAATCGTAGCGTTTGCGTTCATCAGACAATGGTAGTGTACCGCGTTCGGTTTGTGTACAAACACACAACCGCTAAAACGATAGATATGGTATGCGTTCCTTAGCCGTACCCTACCCTACTTGTTGTGTACAGTTTGTTTTCCTACTCTGTTTTTAAATACAATTTTTCTATATTTTCCTTTGGTTTCTTTAAATTTTTGTTTTTGAATTATATTTGTACACTCAAAAAAATAAGTTAGTAGAAAAATTAGTAAAACATCTTGTATATCAAGTGTACTAGTTTTCAGCAATTTTTTTTTAAATTTTAGTTATATTTTTTTAGCACTAAACTAATTTTGAACTAATGTTTTACTAATTTATTTTGCTACGAAAATTGTGCTGATAACCGCATTCATAGCGTGGACGACAACCAGATAGACAAGATGTAGATGTCGCAGCTTGTCTGGAAACGGAAATGACAAAAAAGAAAAACTACTTGCACATATTCTATATTTAAATTTTCAGCAAATAAATTAACTAAAGTAAAATTTCGCTACAAGTTTTTTGAGTTTTTTTTCAGTCTACTAATATTCAGCAAAAAGTTTAGTGATTTTAGCAAGGATTTTTTCATTTGAAATCGACTAAGTGTTAGCAAAACTTTTGCTGAGATTACTATTTTTTTGGTAAAAATCAGCTCGCTGATTTTCAGCAAACACCTTTTGTTGAAATTACCAACTTTTTTGCAAGCACGCATCAACAACAACAAATGTATCACTAATTGATCAAAAGTAGCAAACATTTTTCACGCTACCAAAATATGACAGCGCTACCTGAGCGCTCAGACTGAGCGGTTAGTGATCAGGTCGTTCAGCAGATAGTTGTACAACTGTTGTAGAACTGTTGACTATTAAAGTGTATCTGCCGAACGCACCCAATATACACAAATGAAAAGTTGTAAACAAAAGCAAATAAGATCTAAAATTAAATACCAGAAAAGAGGCAGAAAAAAATTACATTACATGTATATCTTGTTATGCTAAACTAACACTTCCATTAATTGCAAGCATCTGGTTTGTACACTCAACCAAAAAATTTTGTAATGGCTACTGGAAATTTTGCTATTATTACGGGAAGTTTAACTGTTTTGAGCCCAGCGGTATTTTCTGCTAATTTTAGCAACACATGTCTGCTGATGTGTAGTACAACAAAATTAGTAGAAAAATTTAGTAGCCGCTACTAAATTTTGGCAAAATTGTTGTAAACTGCAATTCAAAATCGATTTGCTAAAATCAGTTAAAAAATTTACTAAATATCAATAATTTTAGTACAATTAAATTAGTATAAATAATAAGTACACGCTACTAAATTCCAGTAAATTGTTGTAAACTGCAATTTAAAATCAATCTGCTGAAATTAGAAAAAAAGTGTACTAAAAAGTAAAAAAAACTGTAAAATCTAACAAAAAAAATAAAATCAAATTTAATGAGTGTTATTTTTGTTCGATTTTAGATCAAATATTACAAATTCCAAATAGAATTTACAATTTATTTTACAACAAATAGAGAAAAAAAACTTATGAAAAAAATTTTCCTAGAACCAATGGTTGACAATTAATGCATTTTCAAGTAATACCAAATCATAGGCGTACCTAGACCATTTTTCTGGGGTGGGCAAGGAATCCATTTACATTCGGCTGTTTATTTGCCCATTCTCAGACTCTTAGGGCGAGTTTTTGGGATGTCAGTTAAACTTGGTTTAGTAAAACCGAAAACGAATTATGTAAGTCATTTCCAAGTTTATTAACAAAAATTTGACGGAACAACTTTTCTCGATTAGAATTTTGATATTTATTAAAATAAAACCAAATAAACCGAATTTTAGTAGAGGATTCCAGTTACCAACTGCGTTAAACTAAGTTCAAAGATAATCTAAATCCTAAAAACTGGGCCTTAATCTTAAAAAAAACTTTCGACTTAAAATTGTTTCATAAAAAAAGCTTTTAAAAATGATAAAATTTTCTTAATCACCTCCATTTTTTTATAGAAAACTATGAAAAAAGCATCTATTTTTTAAGAGATGTTCATCTTAGATTTTTTACTACTACTACAACATATTGAAATTTCATCAAAATAGTAGTGTTTAGTTTGAAGTAACTTTCTTGTGAGATATTAACTAATTATTCCTCTAAAATACTATTAATTCTAAAGTACACACAGAGAAAAAATATTCCGTTTTCCAACTGAAATTCGCTTGCATCTACTAAAATAGGTTGGTACAACTGAATATTGGTTATCACAACAAAATTCGGTTTATACAACTGAATTTTAGTTGCAATAGCCAAAATATTTAGGAATCACATTCCAATATGGTTTCACCAACCGAATTTATTGGTTGTAGCAACCAAAAAAAGCTTAGCAATTCGGTTGGCAATTTTTTTTCTGTGTATATTTATCTCAACAAAAAAGATTCTGATATATTCTGATATTTTCCATTTTCGTATCAAATGCCTTCAGATGCTTATTGAATAACTCTGTGATTCTAATAAATTTTCTTAAAGATAAACTCTTAGGGCCAGTTTTACAATTAGAACAAGAATTAGAAAATCGATTTGTTTCTTAAATATTTCTTAAGTTAGAATTTTTCCAACAAAATTTCTAGATTTATTTTCTGACTATAAAACTGACCCTTAGATTCCAACAAATTATTTTTCTAGGAAACCACTAGACATGTTCCTAACCAAAAATACGAGATTAAATGATATTAAAAAAAAAATATTGTGACACTTTTTGCCATCAAAATCATAGATAAAAGAATTATAGGTAGATTTATTTTTTTAATTCGGCCTAAGTCCGCCAATTTACCAAATTCACTATAATCAGATTATCTTTATGGGGTTCTCTCTAGGCTATAATGTAGATTTTTTTTATATATTTCAGAAGTAAACTCAAACATGTTTTTACTTATCCATTTCATATTATAACTAACAAAAACCAAATGTTTTTAACAAATTATTATTTTTCTCTATGTTATAGTTGTAAAGTTTTTCTCTATTTGTTGTAAAATACATAGTAAATTCTATTTGAAATTTGTAATATTTGATGTTAAACCGAACAAAAATAACACTCATTGTAACAATCTTCAGATCAACTAAAAATCTACAATAAAATCAAATTTAATAAAAAAAATGTATTTCTTTCGATTGTTACAAGCGCCCAGCAAAATATTGGTAATAACACCCCATTACTATCTGCATTACCAAAAGTGGTATATCATTACCATTTGCATTATTTTATAATATTAAATAACGAATTCCTAATAACGGCCTATTGTATTCATTGTTTCTAAATATAAAAGAATGACTTAATGGTAATATTTTAAATAAGTACTTTTTACACAGTTAAATTTTATACATTTTTATTTATTATATGTAGGGTTTATGTCCCTGAAATGAGTTTTTTTCAATTACAATTACATGTAATTGTGTAAATGAATGTGTATTTAATTACAAAATGTAATGATTAACCCCCAGGTCTACTGGATATCCTATAATTTCGATAAATCTTCCATTACTTTTATCCAGATTTACCATGACAGTGCATTAAACATGAAAAAAATTTTCTTTGTTTTTAGTAATTTTAAAATAAGGTTAACAACACTGAAATTTTTAACTTAATAGGATTGTGATATACAACCAAGATATAAGAGATCAGTCAAGTGTGCGTTATAGTATAGAGAATTCCATATTAAAGCTTCAGTATTGTTAATTTTATGGGCGCGTTAGCCATTTTAACTCACGCTCCTAAACAAAAACAAATTACTCAAGCACGAGCATTTCGTGTCTTACTCACGCAGACATGAGTATATTAAAAACTTACTCACAATCAGAAAATTCTTACGCAAAACAGTAAAAATTACTAAAAAACATATGATGCAAAAAATAAACTCCCACACGAATCATGCACGGGTTATATATTCTTACTCACGCTCACGTACGAATTATATATTCTCACTCTAACGGGCGAATTACTTTGGTATAGTAATTATTACTCACGATCACTTGTGAATAACTTCACTCACGATCGTGTCATGCGCCAATCCCTAGTAATTACAAAATCTAAAACTAGTTCAAAATCATTTTTACTATGGAACCACATTTAATACAATACGGTTTTAAAAGGACCTTATACATATATTTTTATATAAAATCACTTTGAAAAAATTGCTAATGTGGGATAATATATAACACTATGCGACAGTCAAAATCGGGATGGGATGAAACCAACGGGAAATGTTATATCGGTCAAAAACAAGTTATACGTGTCCCGGCGTTTCGCTGGGTCACCCCTAGGACTCGAGATATATCTTTTTTTTGACATAACTCGAGAACCACTAGTCCGATTTTGCTCAAACAATTTTAAAAAAATTAAAAATTACAATTCCTTTAATCTGTTCATATAACGTTTTTCTATATACTCAACAGTTTTGCCGGTAAAAATAAATGTTTGTTACCGCTACCATAAAAATCAATAACCTTTTGTTTATTACTTTTTTTTAATATTTTAGGCAAAAAATATTTTTTTCTTCATACATTTATTTTTACCGGCAAAACTGTTGAGTATATAGAAAAACGTTTTATGAACAGATTAAAGGAATTGTAATTTTTAATTTTTTTAGAATTGTTTGAGCAAAATCGGACTACACCTTTTGCAACTGTAATTCAGAAAATATCAATTGAAATTCAGAATTTCCATTTGAAATTCAGAAAATATCAATTGAAATTCAGAATTTCCATTTGAAATTCAGAAAACATCAATTGAAATTCAGAATTTCCATTTGAAATTCAGAAAAAATCAATTGAAATTCAGAATTTTCATTTGATATTCAGAAAATATCAATTGAAATTCAGAAAATATCATTTGAAATTCAGAAAATATCAATTGAAATTCAGAAAATATCATTTGAAATTTAGAAAATATCATTTGAAATTCAGAAAATATCAATTATTATTCAGAAAACATCAATTGAAATTCAGAAAATATCAATTGAAATTCAGAAAATATCAATTGAAATTCAGAAATCATCATTTGAAATTCAGAAAATATCAATTGAAATTCAGAAACCGTCATTTGAAATTCAGAAAATATCAATTGAAATTCAGAAAATATCATTTGAAATTCAGAAAATGTCAATTGAAATTCAGAAAATATCATTTGAAATTCAGAAAATATCATTTGAAATTCAGAAAATGTGAATTGAAATTCAGAAAATATCAATTGATATTCAGAAAACATCAATTGAAATTCAGAAAATATCAATTGAAATTCTATTGATATGTTCTGAATTTCAAATGACGATTTCTGAATTTCAATTGATATTTTCTGAATTTCAATTGATGTTTTCTGAATTTCAATTGATATTTTCTGAATTTCAAATGATATTTTCTGAATTTCAAATGATATTTTCTGAATTTCAATTGACATTCTCTGAATTTCAAATGATATTTTCTGAATTTCAATTGGTATTTTCTGAATTTCAAATGACGGTTTCTGAATTTCAATTGATATTTTCTGAATTTCAATTGACATTTAATGAATTTCAAATGATATTTTCTGAATTTCAAATGATATTTTCTGAATTTCAATTGACATTTTCTGAATTTCAAATGATATTTTCTGAATTTCAATTGATATTTTCTGAATTTCAAATGATATTTTCTGAATTTCAATTGATATTTTCTGAATTTCAAATGATATTTTCTGAATTTCAATTGATATTTTCTGAATTTCAAACGGAAAATCTGAATTTCAATTGATGTTTTCTGAATTTCAAATGGAAATTCTGAATTTCAATTGATGTTTTCTGAATTACAAATGGAAATTCTGAATTTCAATTGATATTTTCTGAATTTCAATTGATATTTTCTGAATTACAATTGCAAAAGGTGTAGTGGTTCTCGAGTTATGTAAAAAAAAAGACCACCAAAGGTCAAATCGGTATATCTCGATTCCTAGGGGTGACGCAGCGAAACGCCGGGACACGTATAACTTCTTTTTTACCGATATAACTTTCCCCGGTAGTTTGAACCCTTCCCGATCACTGACCCCTACCATTTGTCTCACAGTGTAATTAATAATTACTAATTATAGATGATTTTATAAAGAATGTTATATCGTTATATATAAAAGAAATCATGAAATATTGTAGATATGAAACCATACTAAGTTATATATGGGTTCATATGCGTCAATATATAATCATATATAACACCTATTATATAATATTTCTTAAATGGCTCCATATATAGTTTTATATTATTATGTATAGTGTCATACTAAATTATATATAAACATATATGTAATTATATCTTTTATATATTACTTTGTGTACTTATATATAGCACATACACTTATATGCAGGCCAGTATGTAATAATATAAAATCACTTATGTCTCAATATTAAAACCTTTGAGGCAAAAATATTTAATATATGACTATATAAAAGTCTATATGCTTCAATTTAAAAGCATATGTGGCCATATCTAACTATAAGTTACTATATGTAATTACATAAAATAATATATGATTATATCAAAACTTTTTTACTCGGGTTGCCATTTTGGAAGCTAAATAAATTTAATTTAAAGCATTGATTTGAAATTAATTTAAATAAGAAATATTTGAAATTAAAAAATGCGATTTAAAATTTAATAAACTGAAAAAGTATAAAAAAATATTATTAATATTACAACACTTCAACATACGTATCTCAGTTCCAAATACCTCCAAAAAAAAAAAACTGGGCATTAAAAAATTAGTAATATTTTCAATTATTATTTTTTCACAAATAATTTTATTTATATTTCAACTGCTATTCCTTTATTTCAATTGTATTTTTTAAATATTATGCAGATGCTTTTTCAAATTATTTTGGATTTCTTTACATGTTAATTTAAAATGAAACTATGCAAATTAAATAATTTCTTTTTAAATAGTTGTGGCATAAAAAAATTATATTTAAAAGATACAAATTAAAGTGAAAAAACAATTTAATGAATGTTTTTCGTACAATTTGAGATCAAATATTATCACATTTTCCTTTAAATTATTTTCAAATTAAAAGAGAGATGATAAAATTTTTACAAGTAAATTACATAGAATAAAAATTTAAAAAATTCGATAAATCCAGCAGGATAGAATACGTATTTTCGGGTCCTGCTACAATACAAACCCATCCTCAATATTATATGCCTTTATGGGTTAATAATTGATGATGATCTATTTATATTGAATTGAAGCAAATTGAAACGACTCAATAAGACTAACATCAACTAAATTCTAACAATGTTATTTTTATCCAGCTGCTTCCTATGGAATTCAACTCTGATCTTATGAACCACAGATTTATGAACGAGAACGAACCGTTAATTTTAAATGCATATTCTACATAATTATTTTTCAACCTACAACATAAATCCATGTTGACAGTAAACAATTAGGCATACGTATTAAATTATATTTTTCACTATATCTAGTGTGTTAGGATAAATAAAATATTATTTAATAATATTCTAGTGTCGATTTTTATAAAAATCTTTAAGAGAACTTGCGTAATAATTTCTGTAAAGAATATTCACTTTTAAACTTTTTTATAAAATACTTCTATACGAATACTTCTAAAAATCTGCATAGAAACAAAATCTTTAGAAATACAAATTTTTGGATTCCATATTCAAGAAATACTTAAGCAAAAAATCTATCTTAGTTCTGACTATAAAACTGGTCCTACACATTAACAATTCCAATATATCCTGAAAGAAAGGAAGAAATTAAAATACCTGTGTGTTTAATTTTTTCTATATCAATTCGTTTAACCGTTCCAACCGCGAATTAATATTTAGTTAATATATTTCATTTTAAAATTAAGACGGCCTTCCATATAAATTTATTACCTAAACAGTAATTCGCGATTTAAACTGGTAAACGAATTATTGATCTAGAAAAAGTGGAAGTCATGCATATTTTATATTTAGCCCTCCTTTCAGAATATATTAAATAGATTTTATCATGGGTACAACCAAAAGATGAATTTTGTCGGACGGTATTTTAATAGAAATCGAGTTTTTCAAGTACAACATGTGTCGGATTTATTTATTTTCTAACGAGCGGGAATTCCCGGGATCCCGGGAAATAAAGAAAAAAATCCCGCTGTCCCGGGAAAAGAAAAACCCTAATTATATGTAAATATGTTTTATGTTAAAATTTTTATGACGAGTCCTTAAATTACACACTAGAGGGAACTTAAATTATTCTGAATGTATTTCCTTAAGCTAATAGTATTTGCCTAAGTTCTTATTTTTAAGAACCAAGTAAGCAATCGGATAACCACTTATAATTCAACTTTTTGTAAGCATGTGTGTAACCACTTATTATTCAAAATCTCATAACTACTTATTTCTCATTTTTTCGTAAGCGAGCGGGTAAGCGTAACTACTTATAAAAACGACCACGCCTAACAACAATAATGAGTTTAGACGCCAAAAAATAAGTTGTGCGGAGCTATGAATTTCTATTATATAATCACTTATTTGGTAATGAATAATTTTGCTGGGCGTATAATTACTTCATCGTACTTGAAATTTGGAGTCAAAATTACAAACGGTTCTCCAGTTATAACTTTTTATGCATTGGAGATACAATAAAATTTTCTGAGTTTTATTTCCAAACTAAGAATATATCAATAGTAACAAATATAAACTAAACAAGAATTGAAAAAAATTAAAGAATTCTTGTAAATAAAATTTTTTAAATTAGTATAGTTTTCTGCTAAATTTAGCACTCGGTTTTGAAAAATTAGTAAAATGTTTTGCTGAAATCAGCAGCGAAAATTAGTAAAAAAATCCGTAATTTGTAATAATCGAATAGCAAAAATGATTACTAAAAAAAATTGTACTAAAAATCAGTATAAAAATAGTAAAGTGCGATTGGAAACTGTTTACAAATTTTTTTATTAACTTTTTTATCTAAGTGTGGAAGAATTGCAATTAGCAAACGCATATATTTCTGAAAATATTTGTTTCGTTTTATTTTATTTATTTTTACAACTGTCAAAAATTTTATATTGTCGAAAAAGATTTCATTTCACACAAGAAAATTCCAAATTTTTTTCACCATAGAACAAATGTTTTTTTACTATGGCACTTTGCTTAGCCTTACCCTTAGCATATTTAAAGTTTTAACACATATTTCGTATGAAATTAGTATGATTTCGAAGTACAATTTCGTAACGTTTTATTTTTGCTTCTTCAGGTTTTTTGCGTTTTCGTAAATTCTAAAATGTTAAAAAAAACTTTTTTTGGAAATTTTGCTCTCCAACTGCTAAATTTTGATATAAGTTGACATTTGTAGTTAAAAAGAAGAAGGTCGCCGATCAAAATTTGAAATATTAATTTGTCAGAGAAAATTACTTTTTGATAATCAAACAGAAAATTTTTTTTAAGTGGAATAGTTAAAGACACTTTAGGGAAAACATACGAAGCACTATTGAAAAGCTTTTATGAGTTTAAGCTGCTCTAAATATCAATTCCACTTTGGGTTTTGAAAGTGGAATGAAAACGATTTTTTTTCGTTTTACGTTTTCTGGAGAAGCTTTTAACTTTTAAACTCTAGAAGTTCATCGTTATTTTTCTCACTGTTTGTAAAGCAGGGTTGATGTTAGTCGAATCGACTAACAATGCACTTCTAGGGTTAAGTACCACTATAAAGCCTGTAGCATACTCGATACTTATATTACCAAAACGTTTTATTTTCAATATAAAATTATCCGTAGCACCCTAAACTGCAAGTTCAGAACGAAAAAAATAGTTTTAGATCATTTTAGGGAAAAAATTGTGAAATTTAAATTCCGAAAAAAACCTGTGACATGCCTGAATGAATCGATAAAATATGAATCAATTAAAAAACATGCATTGCTGAATTGAATAAACTGCATTGGTAAAACAACAAAATAATTATTCCATTTGATTAAATATAATTGTTCGCAACATGTGCGAAAAAGGTGACAAGGAGGAGATAAGAAGATAAACAAAAAATTTAAAGTAGAATGTTTGTGTGTCTATTTGATCACTTCTGAGAGTAAAAACAATAACAGAAAGCTGAATAGGAAAGAGAACTGTGAATTAGCCACACTATGAACAAGGCCTTACGTGGGTGAGATGGCTAAGATGTCGAACTCTAGTATAGTTACGTTTGCAATGTAGGAGTGCATGGGTTCGATTCCTACAGCCGACAGGTTGTTGAAAAAATATCATATAGAGACAATCTGACAATAAAATATAAACAATAATACAATTTAATGGAAGATCACTGATGAAGCCTATCCATAAAAGAAAGCAGAAACTAGTAGGCTATTATATATTAATACTTTTAAAACGTTTTATTTAGTTTTTCCTCAATAAAAAAAATCACTTGTGTACAAATGAATTTATTTTTCTGGATGGATATTTTGTTTTCATCAATTTTTTTATTTTTTGTTTTCTTTTCGAAAACAAAATTTAAAAAATATCTATGTATATCTATATTTTCAGAAAAGTTGAGAATTATTTTTGTTTTTGTATTGAGGAAAAAAACAAAATAAAACGTATTAAAACGTTTTTTTTAGTTTTTTCTGATTACAATTACATATAAATTTGGTAAAAATTCTTAAAACAACATTCATATGGACACATTTCTGCATCCAATGATATATGTGTCCCTTAAAAATAGATTTGTCATTACACCCCCCAGTTTTATTGGAAATGGTCCCAAATTGAAGAAATCAATTTTTTTTTTTTTTTGAAAAACGGTAACCCATGCCGAAAGTTGGACGAAAATTGCCGCTTTTGGAAAAAAAGTGTGTTACTATTAAAAATTCTAAATTTCGAAAACAAAATTATTTTTTATTCCATTTATTCATTTAATATAAGCTGTGTTTTCGACTTAACTATATCCGTTAACTCATAAAAAAACTCAAAGTGCATAAAAACGCGTTTAAGACGAAAACTAACACATTACTTTTCGTATGCACGTTAACTTTCAACACGGATAATTATCAATGTTGAAAACTCAACGTTTATACATTTTCTCATGTAAGATAACTTATTTGCGTTACTTCCTAAAAACTTTTACTGACGTACGTCCGATTATAACAGATAAATTATAAACATAACCTGTTTAAAATTTTTTTATACGACAATCGGCTTAACGTAGATTTGCTTTAAATACTTAACATTGAAGGTGCTTTCACAATGGTAGAGTGACTCTACTCTGCAGCACAGATTGAAATGTTAACTGTTCAAAATGCAGAGTAGAGTTACTTCAAAAATTTATGACACTTTTATACTTACATTATATTTTGTCGCAGGCCATGTCTCCATTGCAATTTATTTTTGTTTTTAATTTTTTTATTAGGACTTTTATGCCGTTTCTTTTCAAAAATTCAAAATTATTTTTCATATTTTAAAAAAACTGTTTTTAATTTGGTGACAATTAGAGATGGTAAGAAATTAGTGATGTACTTTTTTAGGTATTTTTGTCATGTTAAATAGTTAACAGATCAATGTTAACTCTAGAGTGCAACAAATCCGTACTCCAGAGTCAAACAACTTTGACTCTGGAGTGGAATAAAAAAAGATGGCAAAATACAAAAATGTATTAGTAAGAAAGAGAAAAGAACTAAATTTTCTACAGATTGGAGTACTCCATCATTGTAAACGCACCTTGATAGGCATGAGCCAAAATACAGCTATAGTCAAAATGATTCATACATGGAATTTTGACTTCATCGGATATCATTAACCCACTTTAGCCTGGAATCCAAAATGACCCACAAATTTGATAAAAATGCAAAAACGTGTTTTTTTTTAAATTAATTTTAAAGATTTTTTAAAATGCCTAATTTGGAGATCTCGATTGCTATTTGTACCACATAATAGTTGATATTAAAGAAAAAAAAAATAAATTGGAAAAATGATAATTCGAGTTTGTGTTTGGAGCGACTGCTTTTCAGGACATTTTACAAAAATTGCTAATTTTGTCAAAATTTTCAATGTTTTCATCAAATTTTACAGGGTTTTCGAAAAAACAGCACTCAAATTTGGTTAGATTATAATTATCTTTTAATTTCTTTAAAAAAAAATTAACCCTTAGTAGCCTGGGGTCAGAAAAGACCAATGGAACTTAATATTAATTATGACTACGAGATTGTAAAGCCATTAAATTTATAAAGAAAAAATCTCAACTGGAATAAAATAATTAATTTGTGTAACGTGATCCATATGGGGTTAATTTTTATACTTTTGACCAAAAACGCCCCACTAGGAAATTTACAGAATAACACCTTTCATAATTTTCGGAAAAATAGCACTTTGAATGAATAAAAAAAAAAAATTTCCACTTGATAAAAATAATTATTTTGAGTAACTTGATCCATATAGGGTTAATGTTATCAAAAAAAAGACCCACTAGGAAATTTACAGAATAACATTTATCAGATTTTTATTAAATTGGGATATGCGAAAGGTGTTATTCTGTTCATATTTTTGTACTTAGAACAATTGATGAAAAACAAAAAAAAAAAACGTTTTAAAAAGTTTTATTTTTTTATCAATTTTTTTATCTTTGATATTTATACCTAAAGATATTTTTGGAACTTCAACTTGAGGGATATTTTTATTTTAAAGCACATTTGAAATTTTTTGTTTTCGATTGAGAAATAAAAACATTTTGAACTTTAGTGATATTTATTTTTGTTAAAAACAAAAAAAACGTTTTCTGGTGCCTGGAAACTAGATCTAGTTTGATTTACAAATTAATAATGTGTTTATAAGTTTTGAAAAAATGTTTATTCTTCTTCTTAACCTCAAACCTACTAAATAACTAATTTTTGTTGATACATTTGACGATATTTTGTCAAACTAACACCATATCAAATAGTTAAACGTCAAAATAGAAATGTACTAAACAAAGTGTTAAATTGACGGACAGGTTTTGTTAGTTGTATAGACTAGACCAACCATAAAGAAGCCAGAGCATGTTTTTTATTTGAAAAGTTAGAATAAGTTAGATTAAATACAAGTTCGGATCTTAAAAATATAAGAATTTTAGGCTATATTTGTGAGAGATTTTTTTGCTTATTTTATTTAATTTTGCTTGTTTTTTCTTATTTAGTAAATATTGGCTTATTTTTGCTATTTTCTTTAAAAATTAAGCTTATTTTAGCTTTTTATGCGAAAATAGAGCAAATTTTTGCTTTTTTCATAAAATCGGTAGTTTTAAAAATTATTTTAAGTCGACATCATTTTTTTATTTAAAATTTATTTTAAATTAAAACATCCTTTTTGTTAAAATAATATATTTTTATTTTTCCAACCTGAATTTTAATAGTACAAATATGACAATGAAATCCAGATAGGGACATGCCTTCAACAGATTATTTTTCACAATTTGTTAAATTTGGGATTTTAGCACAATAATTCCTTTAATGCAATTAATGTATTTCCCGATGAAAGTAAATTTAAGAATGTCACAACTTTGTCTGGTCCCTGAAGTTCCAAAGAATGCATTGTATTAAATAAAAAGTTTGATTTTTATGAGGATTTTAATGAAGAAATAGTGAAGGTTAAGGGCTAATTTTTGCATTTTGACTGCTTATTTCACTGTTTTTTCGAGCTTTTTTTAAGAGCTTAAAACATTGCTTTTAGAGCTTTTTTTTAGTTTAATATATATTTTAGCTGATTTCACCGATGTTGTTGGTTGAGTGTACTTACCAGACTATTTACCCGCTTAAATACTTTTGTTCACGATGTCCCAAAATGCGCTCTTACATATAAGGTTGCGAGTTCGATTCCCAGTGAACGCAACATCGATTTGGAAAAAACAATATGTATGATTTTTCTTTCCCTCAAACATTGCGGCCCTATGCTCCTTGCAGGAGTAAAAGGAACAAATATATATAAACATATCGCAGCGTCAACTTTCATAGCACTTAACCTCACCGAAGTAAAGTAATATAACAGGGCTATGAACTAAACAGCTTCAAAAAAATTCGCCAACTAAACAATCAAATGTCGCCCAACAACTGTGATAAAACAGTGTTGCCATATTGGAAGCCCTTCATCTTTCACTATCTTTCATCTTTTCTCTATCCCCTTTCCAAAGGAAGCAACACGTTAATTAATAGGAAGAACTTCCTGCTCCTTTTTTTTCAAAAAAAGAAAACAAAAAAATAGGCGAGTAAATAGTAGTTGAGACCATGTTTTTGCTGCACTGATACAATTTTGTGCATAGTATTAATGAATTTGTTCATTAATCCAATGATTTTTTTTAATTGAAAATTCCCCAAAGAACGCGTTCATTAGATCAATGAAACGTATTCATTAAATGAAAACTAATTGAAAAAATATTTTTTTTGCGTTACTTTTTTTTATTTTTATTTTATTAATTTTTATTTGTACATATATTTCTTTTTCGTTTTTATAACGTTTTTGACATCTCCCTGAAGTCGACTTGAACCCGCAATCAGCAGAATGTAAACATTATCGCGTTACCGATTGATCTAAATAGCCAAAACAAAATGATGTCATTATTTGGACTTTTATATTTAAATAATTTCAGTTTGCAACCCTAGCGTTTATTACTGGAACATATATCTATTTTAGCAATTAGCAAATTTAAAACCCTTAAAAAAAAATAAATTAGAATAGAGAATTTTCACCATTTCAGTAATGAATTTCTTCATAGTTTTAATAAAAATTGTCACTGGAACTCGTCCATTTAAATTTTTCATAGAATCTATGAAACATGTTTCATTAAAATCAATGTTTATGAAAGGTTCATAAAATTAATGAAACTCTTCATAAAATTAATAGGCCACTCGTCCAATGAATAAATCATTCAGCCAATGAAGAGCATCATAAAATCTATGAAGCAATTTCATTTACTATTATTTATTATAGTTGGTTGTTGTCGTTGCTAAGCTGGAGTGGATAAATAAAAAGTACTTAGAAAATGCAAAAGGCCTAATAAACTCGTAGCATATTTTACGGATGTACAAAATACATCTAAAGAAAGAATTCTTTTAATTAAACAGTTTCATAAAAACAAATTTTCAAAAAATTAATATGATTTATAAAAAAATTTCATAGTCCAAAATTAATAATAAAAAATTAATTAAAAAAAAAAAATAAAAATTCTAAAAGATTATTCTCTCAGGAAATGACGATATTTTATAAAAAAATTAAAAAAAAGTAAATACTATTGAACAATTTCATAAATATTAATAACATTTTCATTAAATTTATGAAGGTTGAATTTATGAAATTCAATGAATTTTTTTAATGAAATTATGAATTTTATGAAAGAAAAGTTATGAAAAATTTCATAATATTTATTGAATGTTATATACATAATGAAATTCTTCATTGGTTCTACGAAAAAAATTCTATGAAATTATATCATTAATATCATGAAGGATAATTCTCTCAGTATATTTATGACAAATTGTTGAGATTATCTAGTATATTTTAAGTTGTTGCGTTGCAGTATTTTTCCATGTTTGTATACACTTCTCAACTAAAACTTATTGTGAGAATATGTACTATATTGGATGGCTCAATTATAAAAAAATCATGTTGGAAAAATACCTACTTTATATAAAAATAATGTTCGGTTCATCAACTCAATTAAAAAGGAAAAAATTAATACGAGTACAATGTCAAATGTTTCGCTGTTAAAGAATAACGCTCAGTGAATTATGTGGGTAAAATCACCTACAAGTGGCAGCTAAAATAACTGGATTTTTGTTTGAAAAGGTGAACACTACATTTCAATTTAAATCAAATGCAGTATTAGTCCAGTCAAAATAAACATTTCAGTTTACATAAATTCGCATAGAGCTGAAATTTGGTTTAGGTCTTGAGTACACTGTCACAAATAAAATATCAAAAGTCCCCACCGATCCCAACTCTGCTAAAAAAAATTATTCAAGGTCAAAAGACAAAAATAAGTTTTTTTAATTTTTCTCGTAAACGGTAAGTGCTATCGTAAAATTGGTTTGACAAGATCCTGCAATTGTCTACACTTTTTCTCCTACGGATCACCGTTCCTGAGATATTGCGATTCCAAAAGTTGAGGAAGTCGTATTATACATCGCAGCAAAAACATGGTGTCAACCACTTACCAGCCTATTTAATGGCTTAGTTACTTTTGTTCGCGATGTCCCAAAAGTAATGGGTACTCGTTATTTTTTGCCTCCTTTTAAGCGTGAGGATAATGAGTACGCATAATTAAGTAATTAAGCAAGTAAATAGGCTGGTATTTAAGTTGTTGATACTATGTTTTTGCTGGGATAATATGCACACTAAGGTGAACCTTATTTTTCATCCTGCAATTTAAGGCCGTTCCCCGTTGGGGTATAAAAATACATCATGCTAAAAATTAAAGTGATCGCATAACGCGAACGATTGCCGCATCGGCCCTGAAGATGGAAATACGATTTACAAGAGGAAAAATTACTTTTTTGGCTTTAAATACTGGCTAAGTTACTGCATTTGTCATTAGAATCGCAAATCTGAATTACCTTTCTAACAGGGCACAAAAATCCAAAATCGGTTCGAAAATATTTAAGTAATTGCAAATCGCCCCGACAATTGTTAAATTATGAAAATCTAAAAAAAAAAATTAAATATTTTTTTTAAAAACTTACAATAGGGGTTTTCATATAAACTCGTATTCTACTCGTAAACGTTGTAAACCTAGTATATTTATTAGTTTAATGTCAAACTCCATATATAAAAAATATTATTTGTATTTATAAAAGATTTACAAGGACTTTACGAGTTTATATGAAACCCCCTAATGTTATACTCTTCTATTTTCAGATCTATGTATGTATAAATATTCAGATATAAATTTTTGTTTCCCTTGGATTATGCTAACGTAGTCCCATACAAAGATGGATTTTTTTGTAAATTTGCACATAAAAACAAAGCAAGTTAATTTTGATTTTTTTTCTATAAAATGCTTAATTAAATGTTTTTATTTCGATTCTCATGTCTAAAGGTATTTTTTACATTTTAAAAATTTGAGATCATTTTGACCCCATGTGCCTATAAGGGTTAATTTTTAATTTTTTATTACTATATATAAAACTTGGTGTTAACAGAGTTATTTGGACAACTTCCACCAAATTTCGCAAGACACAACACAATGCTTTGATATACATACTTTCAGGAAGACTCGAAAATTTTAGAATCGGAATTTTACAAACTTTTCGGAAAACAATCTCTTTTACCAAAGTTAAAAAAAATCAAAAGAAATTTTGTTGCAGCTAGCTAAAAATCAAAATTTGCATTTTAGCACATTTAATTCCTTTAATGCAAAAATGAATATTATTTTCTAAATTATTCACTAAAATCACACTTTTCTCTAAAACTTTCAAATTTAAAACGCCGTTACTAAGTTAAAAGAGGGATAGGTATGTGTAATTTTCAGTAAAATTATTTTCTGAAGTGTAGTTAAAGAAACTCTATACGTTGACCACTTTTTTTATATTGGTTGAACGAAATTTAGAAAAACTCAAAATTAGAGTTTTAAAAATTTACAAAAAAAAATCCATCTTTGGCCATACCTGGGACTAGGTTAGCATAATCCAAGAGCAACAAAAATTACATCTTAATATTTATTAGGGTATTCAATTAATCGGCTTTTTATTTTAATCCATTAATCGTGCAAATAATTATTCGGGTTTTTTGCTCAACCGATTAATCGAATAAAATTTTAAAATTAATCGATTAATCGAAAAAAATGTTATGTAAAATAATATACATATATTTTTTGTATTTTTAATATTTTTATTTAAAAAAGGAACAAAAATAGTTTCAGTAACTCTTAAAATTCCTAAAAACAAAAAGTGTAATAATTGAGATAATATTTTGTCAAAATGTTTATTTTTTCTGTCCTCTCCGTCACATGATCAAATTTTATCCAAATCGGAAGGATAAAGGCCTTTCTCGTAAATTTAGCATTTTAAGTTAAGCCTGAATTAGCCAGACGTAAACGTAGCTGTCTATATTTTTAATAAGATAAAGGAGAGTAGAACAACTCTTATATTAATTTGTATCTCTTTCGTATGCATTGAACACATAACAAACGTGAATGCAGGAAAAATTCTGTTGAGAATTTATTTTTCCTCTACGTGAACGTCCTTCTATCCATTTATTTTATTTGCTAAAGGATAATATGAATGCAGAGTGCTCACTAAACAATCTTTATTATATTGGGTCATTTCATAATTAATATTTATAATGCTTATTAATTATAATAATTATTAAGGCTTTCGTTTAATATTAATATTTAAAAAATTTTAAAAAAATAATTAAAAATTTGATTATACTTAAATGGATACAAATACATTGCAAGATCTGTCAAAACAACAGATTAGTATTTTGGAAGATGACACAGCAAACTGTATAAATTTTTTGTTGTTTTTGTTTTTCTTGCATATATAATAGTGTATTCTTAGACTGGGCAAAAACTAGCAGTTTTTGGCTATTTTTAGGTTTTGAGCCGAAAACTACAAAATTAATTTAGTTTTTCCATACAATTTTCATACAAACTGAAAACCAGGTTCTAACTGGCTTTTGCCAAAAACCAAGTAAAAATATCTGAAATGTGCATTTTTTATACACCTGGTATCATTTATAATTAATTTTCGATACACCCTGTTACAACGAATATAGAAGTAAAGCAAGTGTCAAAAAATATTTTTTAATTTTTTAATAATATTTCTGTTATAGTTTGAAATTGTGTGTTGTTCTTAATTATTAAATGTTTTGACAATTTTTTTACATTAATTTAACAATAAAAAAATAAAGAAAAGTGTGTAATAAAAAAGTGATGTGACAAAGAAAAACTAAATAACCAGTGTAAATGACTTGGCTTTTGTAATTTAGTTCTGTACAAAAACCAGGTGGTTTTTGCCCAGTCTAAATTCAGTATAAGATGTTTCTTAACCCTCCTAGAAGAAAACAAAAAATTCTCATTGGGTTTAAGCTAATAAATTTGTCATATTTGATCTTAAAACCGACCAAAAACAACACACATTAAGCTAACAAAGATTTATAGAAATTCTAAAAAGTTTTCCCCTGATGATTATCTTAGGCCAGAATGAAATCCGGGTTGGTACAAGCCTACACCAAATTATTTTTCACAATTTCTTAAACAAGTTTTGGATTTTAGCATATTTCCTTTAATAAAATTATATATATTTTCAAAACATTTTTATCAATTTCGATTAATCGATTAATCGTATTAAATTATACGAATTATTCGTTATTCGAAATTTGACATTTTTAAATTATTCGAACAATTTTTGACCAAAATTGTTCGATTAATCGAATAACGATTAATCGATTGAATACCCTAATATTTATAGAACTTATAAATGAAACTAGAGTATAACATTGAGTGCATTTACCAGATGCTCAACTGTAGCTAATCCGCTACTCAACAATCTGGTGATCGATTTGATTAGCTACCTCTAAATCAACATGTTGTGGTATCGCTACCTTGTTTTGGTAGCGTAAAAATTTTACGCTACTTGTGAGGAGTTAATGATACATCAGCTGTCGTTTGTTTTTTTTTTGTATATTTTTTTTAAAGAATAATAAACATATACAAATATAATTATAAAGGAATAAAGAATTTCGAAAAAAATCAATTAAACATCTACAAATATTTTTATTTTAAAACAAAAACAAAAGTAGCATCGTTCACCAGATTAAGATAATCCTAAAGCACTACATATCAATTGTAGTGGTAGCGGGTTTCTCTGGTTGTAAGTTAAAAAAAAATGTTTATTTTTTTACGATTTTCACAATTTATCCCCGTTGAACCCTACAATGGTCTAGGCGAATTGGAATTACTTAAATATTTTCGGACCGATTTAGGATTTTTATGCCTTATTGGAAAAGTAATTCAGTCTAGATTACGATTCTGTTGACATTTTCCAGAAATAAAGTTACTTAAGAGCAAGTATTTAAAAAAAAACAAATTTTCATCTTGCAAATAAATCGTACTTCAAACTTTAGGGCCGATGGGGGACGTATTCCTGTTCTACAAGGGCCTTAATTTTTTACATGATGTATTTGTGTACTCAAAGTAACTTTCCAAGAGGGGGGACGGGTCACAGGTCGCAATTTTTTTCCGCTGATATAACGAGGGTCACCCTAATGCGCACATTTCCATACCACCTGTGAGGTAGTGTACTTGGCTCATCTTTTACGTAATTTCTGTGATATTGCAGGAATAGTGATTAGGGATACCGATCCCGAAATCCCGATCCCGAAAATCCCGGTATTTTCGGGATTTAGAAATCCCGAAATCCCGGGATTGGTCTTGGAAAAATCCCGGGATTTCCGATTTTATTATTTGGCATATTTTATCTCTTTTTTTATTTCTTTTTATTGTTATATTCGACCTAAATCACATAAATCTAATATCTTATTAAATGTTATTAAAGAACTAATTTTTCCCATTCATAAATAATAGATTAAAATAGATTAGAGATTAAATAAATCTGAATAAAAACCTTAATAATTTAAAAACTTTTATTCAGTTGTGAAACTTTTGAAAATCGTAATTTAGATTTAAACGGACATGTTTTTATTTATTTTATTGATGATTTGCTAAAATCATAACTTCATGCAAAATAATTTTGTCGACTAAAAACAGCAAATTTTTGTTAAATTAAAAAATCTAACAATCTGCCTTTCTGATATCATCAGAGGTATGTGCTTAATATTTTTTGTTAGTTAATTTAAAAAAACTAATAGTCACTAAATATTTCTGATGATTTTAGCAGAGTAGTTTGTATTTTCATTCAACTAATTTTAGCCAAATATAACTAAAAATTTGTAGATATAGCAGTGTTTTAGCTACTTTTGGTTAAAAAGTTTCTTCAGAGGTAAACTGCAATTTGCTTAAATTTAAGTCATTGGTATATTTCTTATATTTCGGAAATTTAACAATTATTTAATAAATAAGTTCTGTTGATTTCAGTAGTTTTAATCGCGGAGTCTTTTTTGCTAATTTTTGGTAGCTTTTTCTGCTATTTTTAAATACTTATTTCTATGACTGTAGTTTCTGTTTAAAGTCAGATTCACAATGCTGTAGTACTCCATTCTGAGTGGATTTTGTTCCTTTCTTTTTTGCACTTATATATTTTTTGTATCATGCTATCTCTATTTTACACCCTCAACTCTGCAGCGTGGAGTACTCCAGCATTGTGACTCCGGCTTAATTTGTTTATTTCTTCATACTACAAGAAATAATAAGTAGATTTATAATGAATTATTTAAATTTCTAGGGTTTATTTCAGCTATTTACTTTTAAAATTAAAAATATGATGAAACAAGAAAATCCCGAAACCCCGAAAAATCCCGAAATCCCGGGATCCCGCTAAATCCCGGGATTTAAATTTTCAAAATCCCGAATCCCGGGATTTGTAAAAACTAGTCCCGTTCGGCATCCCTAATAGTGATACGTACACTCATAAAAAAAGTTAGTACAAAAGTCTGTTAACCGCGTTCTGATTAAATTTCACTAATTTTTCTGTTATTTTTATCTAAAAAAGTCCGTACAAATAGGTCAAAATTCTGCTAAAATAACATGAAATAGTACATGTATTTGCACCAGCACAATTTTGACCTATTTGTACAGACTTTTTTTATGGGTGTAGGAAAAAAGTATCATAACAATTTGTATAGACAATTGCATGATCTTTTGCTAACATAGCTTTACGATAAAACTTACCGTTTACGAGAAGAATAAGAAAAACATATTTTTGACCTTTGACCCTGAATACATTTTTTAGTAGATGTGCGATCGGTAGGGACTTTTGACATTTTATTCATAACAGTGTACCAATTTTCAGCTCTGCGAATTATTATAAATTTACCCCGTTTTTTTTTGGTCTATTTTGACGGGATATATGTAGTTATTTTTAACTGTTTCAAATCAGCTGACAAATTTAAAAGATCTCCGAATGCAGTAAAAATAGTATGTATATTAGGGTTATGACTCATTTTTGACAAAAATTTTACCTTGATTGCTTAATACCACAATCAATAAAATAAGTGTCACAGAGGAAAAATAATAATAAAAAGTGTTTTAATCATTTAAACTACAAATTTTAATGCGAGGACCACTGGACTAGCTGAGTTACCCCAGCTTCGAACCCGGTCTAACCGGGGGTTCCTTACATTTGGCGACCGAACAGGAACTATATCCCAAGATTAAAACGAAATATATAAAGGAGATATTACACCGAAAGGAGCACTAGAAAATCACCTTAAAGGTGATGCGTTGCAACTGGGTTACATGGTGCGTTGTAACAGAGTCTACTCTCTTCGTCGGGAGCAGTTGGTTCACTGCATGACCTAATACAGCTTGCAGGTGAGTGGCACGGTAGAAGAACTGCAGAAGAGGTTTGCTGGGTTCATAAGTCAAGGTGACCACAAAGAAGAAGTTATCACAGTAGAGCCCCGTCCCCCATCCCGCCAGCAGGAAATTATGCCGACATTTCGCCTGGCGGCAGCAATGCGTTGAGTTTTGCGCCACCGCCGAGAGTGACGCCAACCAATAGTGAGGCAGCAGGGTCACAACTAACTCACGTGATGCCATACGCCTCCGTGATTGACACGGTTCGCAAATAGTCTTTCAAATATGATGGTGGTAAGGACCCCATTGGTTTTATTGAGCGCATTGAAGAATTAGCGGAAGTCTACGGCTTACAGCGCAACATGATGCCTAGTACGATGCCCGAGTTACTAAGAGACGGGGCACTCATATGGTTCTGGAACAACAATCGACATTGGCAAACGTGGGCTGCTTTCCTACCGCCCAGATACTTTGAGGACTTAGATGACGATATCCGGAAAAGACAACAGAGAGGCCGCGAAAGTTTTAAAGATTACGTTATTGTCATGCAGAAAATGATGCGTCACGCTAATTATACAAGAGAAAACAACTTAACCGGATCTTCAGCAACGCTCACGTGGACTACCAGATGTATATTTGGCGCAAAGATTTCAGCAACCTCGACGAGGTCATCCGCATGGCCGAGAAGTATGAATGTATTAGAGCGAATAACACAGAAATAGGCCGAGACCACCGAGATAGCTGCCAAAACGAAACTCGACGGAACGATCGCACCAGGCAAGTAATCCAGGAAGAACCGCAAGCCATCAACCCCATAACGGCTTGTAGAAGCTGTGGACAAAGTGGTCATGGTTTCCGGTTTTGCCAAAACCAAGTGTTTTGTTTTGTTGGTAGTGTGGCCGCAGAGGAATTCGAACAAGAGATTCGGGAAACTACACAGGCGCCAACAGCAAGGGGAAGCAGCGGCCCAGACCCAACACCCCTTGTCACAGTAAGCGCCTTTCGTCAGACTGAACACCATCTGCTCGCCATCGTTGACCTTGGCAACCAAAAGAAGGAGGTCACAATCGATACAGGTGCATCAAGAAGTTACTTAAGTGATGACTTGGCGGATGAACTCAGAAGTGAAAACGAGGTTTTGAGATCTGATAATACCATAAGTCTGGCCGATGGTACACCTGTGGAGTTAAGAGAGGTGATACGAGTCGACGTAAGCCTAGGAGGAAAAAGTAGCAGACTGGAAATGGGCGTAATTCCAAACATGATCGATAACGCGCTGCTGGACCTTGATTTCCTTCGGGCGGTCAGGGCGGAAATACAAATTGGCAACCAGGTGGTGCGGTGGGGCCCAATAAAACAACAGAGGCGGTGCGCCATGGTAACTACGAGTGGGACGATAACAAGCCTGGGTGCAGCAAATAACTTGGAGGCAAAAATAGATGTGTTCCTTAACGAAGAGTTGGCAAAGTTCGTAGTCGTAGAAGGTCCCACCAAACTGGCGAAACATTCAATGGTGCTGAAGGATGACAGACCGGTAAGACAGAGATACATGCAACGAAAGCCCGAGATGCAGCGACGAACCAATGAAGAGGTGGACGAGCTATTGAAGAATGGGTGCATTGAGCCGTCCAAGAGTCCCTATAGTGCGCCAATCGTGATGGCTCCTAAGAAAAACGGCACGTATAGACTCTGTATTGACTACCACCTGCTAAATGCTTGAACAGTGGCGGACGCATACTGGCAGATACCGATGGCCGAAGACAGCAAGGCGTACACGGCGTTCACCGTAGCAGGTAAAGGATTGTTCCAATGGAAGGTGATGCCATTTGGTCTGACCTTAGCGCCAGCCATTTTCCAAAGGACGCTAGATAGGGTGATTGGGCCCGAAATGGAACCACACGCGTTCGCATATCTGGATGATATTGTGGTGCTTGGATGATCGCTAGAAAAATGGCGAATCTGCAGGAGTGTTCTGAAGACTTAGAGAGGCGAGACTGAAATTAAATTGTGAAAAATGTAAGTTCTTCCAGAAGGAGATCAGTTACCTAGGCCATGTGGTAAACGAAAGCGGTATTCACACTGATCCCGACAAAATAGCGTCAATTCGCGAGTTGGCACCACCTCAGAATATGCGAGAGCTGCGAAGGTGTCTAGGCATTGCGTCAAGGTACATCCGGTTTGTTCCAGAATTCTCGAAGATAGTGCATCCGTTGACGACACTCTTGAAGAAGGGTAAGCACTTCCGGTGAAACGAAGAGCAGCAAGAGGCCTTCGACTTGCTCAAGAAATATCTCACCGAGGCTCCTGTGCTGGCGTGCCCGGATTTCACCCAAAAATTTACGCTATAAACAGATGCATGTGACTACAGGTTGGGTACAGTGCTAACATAAGATATCGAGGGCCATGAACGGGTGATAGCTTACGCGAGTGGACGATTAAACCAGGCTGAGATGTATTAAATACTCGCCCACAGAAAAGGAGTGCTTAGCGATTGTGTGGGCTATAAGGAAACTGCGACCGTATATTGAGGGATACAACTTTACCGCAATCACCGATCATTTATCCCTTAAATGGTTAAATTCCATAGAGAGTCCTTCCGGAAGAGTGGCAAGGTGGGCGCTGGAACTACTAATATAGTTACGACGTACAGTACAGGGGAGGTAAGCTAAATGTCGTTGCGGATGCTTTATCCCGACAACCTCTAGAAGGGTATCAAGTCATACACGGGAATCCACCAGAGTGTGCCTGGTGGAAGAAGAGGTGTGGAGAGGTGGTTTAGTTCCCCGAGAAGTTCGCGGAATACATGATAGTAAATGGCCAGCTATATCGCCATATTCCTACCCGAGATGACGAAGAATGTGCTCCCTGGAAACTATGCGTTCCGGTATCTCAGAGAAGACGAGTATTAGAGGAGAATCATGACTCTCCAGCGGCTGGTCATATGGGTATTCGAAAAACAGCGGCTAGAGTATCCAACCGTCCCAAGAACCTGTACAGCCACAGGTACCACCGGAACACCCATATGAGCCCCAAACCCAATCCAGGTCTTGGAAAACAGTGGCACTGGAGAGCGTATCAGCAGCTTTAAGTGGGGAAATTCGTCAGGCCCGCCAAAACTACGCAAGGTGTGTTTTCGGAGAGAAATCGAGGAAAACGCATATATGGTGAAGGTATCGGCAACCCGCCGGGTGGTGGCCCGGCATTTTTCAATTGGGTAAAGGCGAAATGTGAGGTACAAAATCTTGGAGCAAATTTTGCCCACATATAATTATTAAATAAAAGAATTTTTTATTGTAAATAAATAAAATGAAACAAAAAATCTTTTTTCTAATTCAATTCTTTTTTCTGTGAATTTAAATTTTTAATGTTATTATAAATATCTTCTATTTCTCTTTTATTTATTTTCTTTTGTTTAATTTTTACTATTATTTGTTATTTTAATTTTTTTAGGTTTTTTATTATTTTTCTATTATTCAATTAATTAATTATTATTGTATGTATTATTTTTAAAAATTATTCATAGCTTATATTTATATTATCAATTATTTTGTAATAAAACAATAATCCTATGTAAAACAATTTAAGTTCTATGCTGTAATTATAAGATTATATCTTGTAGCATAGAAATTCAAATAAATAAATTCAAATTCAAAAGAGAATAAAAGAAAATGAATTTAATGCTAGGTTTATAGTTTATTTGGGAATGGGTAACACCCATCGTGGAAAGTTCGGATAACATCCGCCTGTTAAGGGAGATTTTCTCATTTCAAGGAGACGGTAAAAGGGAAGTGACACCGTTAATAGCTGGAAAACAAGGAGCGGAGAGTACATCCAGACTGCCTCCTAGAAGAAAAAAAAAAACTACGAGGAATCAAAACTATAAAGAGAAGCAACAGGAGAAAAAACTACAAAGAGAAGAGAAACTACGAAGAGTAAAAAAAAACAAAGAGAAGCGACTACAAAAAGAGAAAGAATCTACATCTGGAAGGAAAACTATAAGGAGAAAAAGAAACATGAAGAGACGAAGAGAACAACTACAGCAACACACACATCGAACACATGGGCCACAACTTACAGACATAGTCACAACAACGAGGATATAGGCTAAAGAGTTCCCATAAGAAAAAAGTGTATTCTTTGGTTCCCTTAAAATTTATATGGATTGGGTTCCTGTTAATTCCTTTGAAGAATAAGAGAAACAAAAGGAAAACCGAAAAAGTTAACAGGGCACTATTTTTATTGTTTCTTATGATTATTGATTAAAGCGGTAACAAAAACAACTTTAAGAGTGAAATAAATAATCAATTTTAATTATTTTTTTATTGTTTTTAATGATTTTTTTGCTTGTAAACACGTTTTCATTAAATTTATTGTTTTCGTGACGTCCTTCATTTTCTCTCGTTAGCTGTTAAATTTCTTCAAATACTTTGTGTTTTTCTTCTCATTCGCGTGTGAGTTTTTTTAGAAATCTTAAAACACCTTAATGGATACCCCCTGGTCACAATCATTTGCACACTATTAGTCTCAAAGGCATAAGGAAAGAGACTGGAATGTAGCTTGCGGATGTATAAAAGGCGATCACAACAATCAGTCGGGATCTTTTTGTGCTAAGCATGCGAACGAGCAGGACGTAGCAAAAGGCCGGAGCAACATAGTGGTGAGAACTATCTTGGTGAACAATTTTTATATGCAGTGCTTAGAGTAGGGTGTAGCCTTAAGGTTGATGAAAGTTGAAAAACAATAACAGAAAGCTGAATAGGAAAAGAAACTATGAATTAGCTGCACTATATGCAAGGCCGTACGTGGGTTAGATGGCTAAGCTGTCGACTTTTCTATACTATTCTTCTTCTTAACCTCAAATCTACTAAAGTTGATTAGTAATACCAAGTCAAGAGTGTAGATTCCTGGTTTACTACCAGAACAGCAATAGGGCTCTGGTTCACAACCAGAAATAATCCGGATTACATCCGTAAGCGCCGATAGTATTACATCCTACTTGGAAGGAAATATAGGGTACTGGCACAGGGCTTTATCAAATATTTTAGTTTACAACCAGAATCCTAGGAGTGCAGGAATTGGGTAACACCCAATAAAAGTGGATAACATCCGCGACGGATTAACATCCGTGAAAGTTTAGGGAGAAGTAATCAGTAGAGCAGATCACCAGTGGTTAGCCGGCCAAGCAACGTGGAGTGGCAGCGTTTCCTTCACACAGGACATATTAAATACACTCAAAAAAAAAAGTCAGTAAAGTCAGCAAAAAATGTTGCTGTGTCAGCAAATTTTTAGTCAGGAGCGTGCTTGCAAAAAAGTTGGTAATTTCAGCAAAAGGTTTGCTGAAAATCAGCGAGCTGATTTTTACCAAACAAATAATAATCTTCAGCAAAAGTTTTGCTAACATATAGTCGACTGCTAATGAAAAAATCCTTGCAAAAATCACTAAACTTTTTGCTGAATATTAGTAGACTGAAAAAAACTCAAAAAACTTGTAGCGAAATTTTACTTTAGTTAATTTATTTGCTGAAAATTTAAATATAGAATATGTGTAGAGTTGTTTTTCTTTTTTTGTCATTTCCGTTTCCAGACAAGCTGCGACATCTACATCTTGTCTATCTGGTTGTCGTCCACGCTATGCATGTTATCAGCACAATTTTTGTAGCAAAATAAATTAGTAAAACATTAGTCCAAAATTAGTTTAGTGCTAAAAAAATATAACTAAAATTTTTGCTGAAAACGGAATTTCAGCAAAAAAATTGCTGAAAACTAGTACACTTGATATACAAGACGTTTTACTAATTTTTCTACTAACTTATTTTTTTGAGTGTAGAGTATATTAAATAAGTGTGATATTAAGCAATCAATAAAATAAGTGTAACGGAGGAAAAATAATAATAAAAAATGTTTTAATCATTTAAACTACAAATTTTAATGCGAGGAACACTGGACTGCTGGGTTATCCCAGCTTCGAACCCGGGCTAACCGGAGGTTCCTTATAACGGTTAAGACAAAATGAATAATAACACTGTTAGACAAATGGTAGGGGTCAGTGATCGGGAAGGGTTCAAACTACCGGGGAGAGTTATATCGGTAAAAAAGAAGTTATACGTGTCCCGGCGTTTCGCTGGGTCACCCCTAGGAAACGAGATATATCGATTTGACCTTTGGTGGTCTTTTTTTGACATAACTCGAGAACCACTAGTCCGATTTTGCTCAAACAATTTTAAAAAAATTAAAATTTACAATTCCTTTAGTCTGTTCATATAACTTTTTTCTATATACTCAACAGTTTTGCCGGTAAAAATGAATGTATGAAGAAAAAAATATTTTTTGCCTAAAATATTAAAAAACGAGTAAAAAGGTTAAAGTCGGGCATGCCGACTATAGAATACCCTACACCAGTCTGGGTAAAAGCCAACTAATGTCACCAAAATCAATAGGCTGCGTTATTGGGCCAATATAGGTCTGTGTACCAAATTTCATCAAAATATCTTAATATTTGCGACCTGCAGCGTATAAACAGTATAATTTTGGTAGGACCCTTATATGGGCACTAGGTCTAAACATGGACCGATGTTCATCAAAATCAATAGGCTTCGTCCGTGGGCCAAAATAGGTCTGTGTACCAAATTTCGTCAAAATATCTTAATATTTACGACGTGCATCGTATAAACAATATAATTTTGGGGGGACCCTTATATGGGCACTAGGTCTAAACATAGACCGATGTTCACCAAAATCAATAGGCTTCGTCCTTCGGCTGCCATAAGTCGGTGTACCAAATTTCATCAAAATATCTTAATATTTGCGACCTGCAGCGTATAAACAATATAATTTTGGTAGGACCCTTATATGGGCACTAGGTCTAAACATGGACCGATGTTCACCAAAATCAATAGGCTTTGTCCTTGGGCCAACGTAGGTCTGTGTACCAAATTTTATCAAAATATCTTAATATTTGCGACCTGCAGCGTATAAACCATATAATTTTAGTAGGACCCTTATATGGGCACTAGGTCTAAACATGGACCGATGTTCACCAAAATCAATAGGCTGCGTTACTGGGCCAATGTAGGTCTGTACACCAAATTTTATCAAAATATCTTAATATTTACGACCTGCAGCGTATAAACAGTATAATTTTGGTAGGACCCTTATATGGGCACTAGGTCTAAACATGGACCGATGTTCACCAAAATCAATAGGCTGCGTTACTGGGCCAATATAGGTCTGTGTACCAAATTTCATCAAAATATCTTAATATTTACGACCTGCAGCGTATAAACAATATAATTTTGGTAGGACCCTTATATGGGCACTAGGTCTAAACATGGACCGATGTTCAAAAAAATCAAACTTGTTCGTCCTTGGGCCAACATAGGTCTATGTACCAAATTTCATCGAAATATCTTAATAGGTGCGACCTGTAGAGTGCGTACAAGATTGCATGGACAGACAGACGGACGGACGGACGGACGGACGGACAGACGGACATCGTTAAATCGAAATAAAAAAAAATTCTGAACCGATCGGTATACTATAAGGTGGGTCTACGACCAATATTTTTTGGTGTTACAAACATCAGCACAAACTTATAATACCCTGACCACATAGTGGTGTAGGGTATAAAAAGTAATAAACAAAAGGTTATTGATTTTTATGGTAGCGGTAACAAACATTTATTTTTACCGGCAAAACTGTTGAGTATATACAAAAACGTTATATGAAGAGATTAAAGGAATTATAATTTTTAATTTTTTTAAAATTGTTTGAGCAAAATCGGACTAGTGGTTCTCGAGTTATGTCAAAAAAAAAGATATATCTCGATTCCTAGGGGTGACCCAGCGAAACGCCGGGACACGTATAACTTGTTTTTGACCGATATAACATTTCGCGTTGGTTTCATCCCATCCCGATTTTGACTGTCGCATAGTGTAATGATTGTGAATAGGTAAAAAGGGCAAGAATAAGTGCAAAATTAACAACTTTGCAATTAACCCATTAACACCCAAATGAAATCTGGCGGATGTAATTCAATAGAACTATGTTTATTTGATAGGCAAATACGCCAAATAGGATAAGGCAACATTAAAATTGAAAGAGTTTTGAGATACACTCAAAAAAATAAGTAAGTAGAAAAATTAGTAAATCAGCAAAAGTTTTAGTTATATTTTTTAGCACGAAACTAATTTTGAATTAATGTTTTACTAATTTATTTTGCTACAAAATTGTGCTGATAACCGCATTTATAGCGTGGACGACAACCAGATAGACAAGATGTAGATGTCGCAGCTTGTCTGGAACGGAAATGATAATTAGAAAAACAAAAACTCTACACAATTTCTATATTTAAATTTTCAGCAAAAGAATTAGCTAAATTAAAATTTCTGTTCAAATTTTTTGAGTTTTTTTCAGTCTACTAATATTCAGCAAAAAGTTTAGTTATTTAAGCAAGGATTTTTTTCATTTGCAAGAGAAAAGCCAATAATTTTCCAGATTTGGTAGCATTTTTATAGCTACTTCATTTTTAAGAACCTAAATTTATATCTACTTAGAAATTTTATAAATACTAAAATTTGTATGGAAAATATTTATATAAAATTCGAAAAAAAACAAAACCAATGTGTTAAGTTATATCAGCCGAAAGCTTAGATAAAAATAAGTTAACCTTCAGATACTGAGGCGGTCGGATCAGTAGTTTAAGATACAGTTTTTTTAATTGTAAAAATATAAACTAAGCTATGAAACGCCAAAAAACATTAAATGGAAATACATTAGGTGGAAGAAATAAGTTGTCAGATAGAAAATTTACATTTTTCATTGAGTATAGTTTTTTTAACCGGCACTGTACGTGGTTTACAAATAATTTAGAAGTACCGTTATTATTATTATTCTAATGATTTTTTATTGCAATTAATTGTAAATTTCTCAATTTTATTAACATTTTGCAAAAACAGTCATTGATAAAGTGTAGCAAAAATAAGTTGTCAAGTGAAGAAAGTTAATTGTGGAGTTATTAACCCTTTCGACCCCAAAGTTGCCTACAAACAACTTCGTTGTTATGTGCCTATAACTCCCGTTATATTTATTTTTTTTTCTAACAAATTTTTTTACTCAGTAGCATTGTAGTTCTAGAATGCCTGTGTATAATTTGATATAGCAGTCTTTGATAGTGTTCATTTGCGAGCTATTTTTCATAGTGTCAACACACATTTTTTCTCACAGCAAAATTTAAGAAAAAATAAAATTTTTGTTTAAATTAGTCTCAAAAATTGTGTGATGTATAAAATTCAAAAAATCAAAAATTTTTATGTAGAGTTTAGTAATAGAAAAAATATAAAATTTAAATTTTTAAAAATCTTAACCCGTTCGGGACCGGCTCCATATTAATTTTTGAGTTTTAATTCCAAATATCTCTGTTAGGGGGTGCTGCAAAGCTATAAAAGTAATAAAAAATATTTCTTTGACAGAGGGTTAAGTTGGACGCTGTTACTTTAATTAATGAATATTTTGCCTAAAAAAGTATTTTAATATTGATTTAAGTTCTCAGTAATCGTGATCGGAACAATACAAAAAGCCTACAAAGTGATTTTTTTTACAAAGTTCTTAGAGCTTTAAATATGGGAAAATTTAGACAATTGACTGACGAAGAGCGCAAAATAATAATCAATCCATTTAATGATGGTCATACCCAAAGATACATAGCAGAAAAATTAAATAAATCACAAACTTCTATATGGAAAGTCATTAGCGTTTATAATAATGAGAATAGAATTTCTAGAAAATCACGTCCTGGAAGGCCAAAAATAACTGTAGAAAGGGTCGATAAACGAATACTGGAAATTTTAAACTCCGATCCATTCAAATCCGTTCCAAAAATTAGAGCGCAGCTGTTAGATGAAGGCAAAGAGGCTCCTTCAGTATACAACATTCGAAACAGGTTGCGCCAAAACAATAAACATGGCCGTGTTGCCGTAAAATACCTTACCTACATAAGTAAAATTAATAGGGAGAAGAGACGTAACTTTTATGAAGAACATGCTTTAAAACATGAACAATTTTGGCATAAAATATTGTGGACTGACGAGTCCATGATAAGATTAAAATATTCGCATGGCATGTTAAACGTGTGGCGCATGCGCGGTTCCAGCAATTAATATAAGGGGAAAAATCATACGCCACCGTAGACAAATACATTGAGTTGGGCACTGAGGCGTATGATTTCCCCCCTTATATTAATTGCTGGAACCGCGCATGGTGTGGCGCAACCCCAAAGAACAACTCTCGTACAAATGCACATTACCCACTGTTAAATCGGTAGAAAAGGGTTTAATGGTGTGGGGATGTTTGTCTTCAAATGGCACTGGTAGTATAGTATTACTACAAGGAAAAATTATTGCCGCTGTGTATTTACAAATTTTGGAAGAACATGCTATTCCTGAGGGTAGACGTCTTATAGGACCAAATTTTATCCTTCAACAGGATAATGCGCCTATCCGCACAGCAAAAACTGTTTCCAAATACCTTCAAAACCAAAATTTAAATGTTCTAAAATGGCCTCCACAAAGTCCAGATTTGTCACCAATCGTAAACGCGTGGGCCATTCTGAAAATACGCATAGCCGAAGAAAAACCTCAAAATCTCATTGAATTGAAGGACTGTATTTATCAAAATTGGAGCAATATAATGTAACGATCCTTGCTGCCTTCGGTCTACCTCTTCCAGGGCAGGGCTACGGAGTGTTTAAAGCTGGTGGACTCTATGCAAGATAGACTAGGTAAATAACCAGCACGTAGCTATGGACACTGTGGCTACTAAAGTTCTGACAACTTACTTTTTCAACATAAATTTTTGAGTTAATTTAGTTTCTTATTTAAACTTAGAGAAATATGTGTTAATTTAAATAAGTTTTTTTCTATTATAATAATAAATTTCCTGTACAATAATTTTATAAAAGAAGCGTATCGATAACTAATAAAAACTAAATAATATGAAACTTTAAAGTACATTGTTACTTTTGACAACTTATTTTTTCAACCTACTGTATGTACCTATTTATTAAAAGCAGACACGCACACCAGAGGAACAAGCCAGCCGCCGTGAGCCGTTTAAGCCGCCGCCGCCGATGTTTTTCGGCTCATTTCGGGTGGGAGTATCAATTTTCCAAAATAAAAAACTTAAAAACAAATGTCATTTTTAAAACTAATTTTCTACTTCATCATTTCCTGAACCATCAAGAGTAAAAAATAAATAAAAGAACCAGTTTTGTAGTCAGAGCTAAGAACGATTTTTGTCAAAAATATTTCTTAAGTTGGAAATTTTGTATCAAAATTTCTGATTTAAGTAAAATTTTAGAAAAAAATCGTTCTTCGTTGTAACTATAACTATACCTTCTAACCCTAAATTTTTATATATACACCATTCTCCATTCTCATTTCGTTGATGTAGTAGACTACGTTTAATATGAAATTTTGATGTTTCAATTTGCATTGCACTATTGCCACCACTTTCTAAAGAAAACTGAAGAAGGGGACTTGGAAAATCCCCGAAACGATCGTCTTTTCATTCCTGAAAGTGTTAGAGGTTTTTGAAAGCAAAAACTCTGTGAAGTATTTGTTAGGAGAATATCCTGATGAAGAAAAATAGCAGTTTTTGAAAAAAAGTACTTATGTTAATTCATAATAAGGAAATTGGCCTCGAACTGAATTAATAAATTTCTAATTAATTAATAAAAAGGTCGAAAAAACAATTTTTATTTTTTGAATAAAAATTAAAACCCAACATTTTGACAATTTTTTAAGCCTATCCTGTTGAAGGCTTATAAAAAGAGCTAATTTTGAAATTTGGTGTTCACATTCGTTATATTTATCCTAAAATCTTTCAGAATTGATATGTCGCATGCCCGATGCTTTTTTAGTGTTGTACTGTGTAATATATAGAGCGCTTATTATTTTAGCGCTTTCACAAATCTTTGTGAAAGTAAATTGAATATATATTCTTTTGCAACAATATGTAAATATTTTAAAATTTGTAAATAAATGCTAAAATTTGTTCGAAACAACCAATTTTCGACATTTTGAATTCTGTGTGATTTTACAAAACCACTCTAATTAAAAATTTCGGAACTCAGAACAGGGCTGATAATGTTAAAGCTCTGTTTTTGAGCGACTTCAAGCACTTAACAATTTGAACATTAGCAATTTTTCAAATTTTTGGCTTTTCAAATATGTATAGAATTATTTATTTATAACTGAAATATGTTGACATTTTTTTTAAAAATATTGAAATTAAAAAACATTTTTTTTTAATTTGTATACTTTGACGGTTTTTTTACAGCATTTAAAAAAACATTTCTTTACTATTGTAATTTATTTTGAAAATGGGTTTAGTGCTTAGTAAAATGATATTATTTTGTTTAAATTAACTGAGAAAGTTATCGTACTTTTTCTAAACAATTAATTTCAGCTGTTATAAGACAACGTGATGTTCTTGTTTCCATACTCATTAAGGTTAACATCAATTTTATTATAAATGCAGACATTCCATGTTTATAAAAAAATTTATAACTTTAGCAATTTTAAAGCCATTAAAATAAAAAAACTTCATTTTACTCTGAATTAAACCCAGTTTAGGAATGAATTAGATAAAAATTAATTTTTTTTATACAAAATGTTGCAATTAAAAGCCGTCAAAATTAAAAAAATTAGAAAAAATTAGGAAAATCAGTTTTGTTTGAAAATATTTTCACACAATTTTGTTCAACATATAAACCATAGATTACATAGATCTCTTAATCTTTGACATTCGCTGTCAGTGCACGTATCTCATGAGAATGTGTTAGACATACGTGGTATACCTATACAAAAAAATTTCAATATACATATTTGTAAAAATTTGTTTGTTGACAAAAGAAGAAGAAGGGTGAGATATCTATGTAATCTATGATATAAACATATGTATGTACACCTAAAAAAAATTTTGTTGTCGGAACCGAATTTGGTTCCAGCCGAATCGTTCGGTTGCTGCAACCGATAATTCGGTTGTTACAACCTTATTTCTGTTGTTCCAACTGAAATAAACTTGTTGCAACCAAAATAGGGTTGTGATAACCGAAACTGAACGATTCGGTTGGAACCAAATTCGGTTGGTACAACAAATTTTTTTGTAGGTGTATATATTTGGAAAGGCCAACTATCACTCCTTCTAGGTCTGTTCAAAAACTAAAAATTGTAATTTTTATCGATGAATTTAACTTAGAATTCTTTTTTATCTGATAATTCTAACTTTTTTGTACAATTTTCTACTGCTACGTTTTGGAAAAAAAAACCTTAAACATCTTTAAATTATAAGTACTACGTTCTATCCAGCCGAACAAGAAGCCGCCGATTTTTATCCGGCTCAACCCTAATCGGCGCCGCCCCCGCGGATTTTTTGCTTACGCCGTTTATAACATTTTTTATTATTTTAAAATAATATATGGCTGAATTATTTCCAAAATATTTTAATTCTGCACCACTATCATGAGTTAACAACATTTTTCTCTGGTCATGTAAAATTTAGCAAACAAAAGTTTCGCCTTTTTTTTAAAGCACTATAAGCAGTATAAAAACTTTAAAAATTATAATTTTTTCATTAGAAAATCACAAACATAACAAATCCAAATTTCACTCCTTCCTACCATTTTCAAATCGTCTGGCCACCCCAGAGAAAAATATTTTTTTTACATGAAGTAAAAATGAAGAACAACGGCACAGAAATAAAAATGAACCCCCTGTTTTTATAAAGCGAGCGGAATAATTCCGCCTGAGGAATATGGGTATGCATTTTTCTCATTGTAACGAAAACAAAATACACACAATTCCTCTGGAGGAATAATTCCGTTTTCTTTATAAAAACAGGGGGTAAATCTAAAACAATAAGATCAGACAGCAGAAAACCTTAAACTGATACCAAAGTCGAGACATACTCGTAGTAAATAACATTGATAATGTACATCACAGATTATACACAGATGTGTTACCAATGACAGGTGCCAAAAAGAATTATTGAACCGTATGGTTTTGTTTACATGAAAGTCATGTAAAGAAGAGGGAGATAACAATATAAAATCTTCATACATTTTGTATTGCGAATTTTTTGTATATATCAGTCTTTTTGAAGACTATTGAGCTTTATCTTTTGTGTTTTTCTTAAATTTTTGCATTTCATTTTGCTCATTTTCTGTCGGCCATATTCCTAAATCAGCTGATTATTATCTGTGAATAATCTGTGATATGCATGTATTAGTGACAGAGTAGGAAAATAAACTGTACACAACATTTAGGGTAGGGTACGGCTAAGGAACACATACCGTATCTATCGTTTTAGCGGTTGTGTGTTTGTACACAAACCGAATGCGGTACACTACGATTGTGTGATGAACGCAAACGCTACGATTATGTACTGTACTTCCAACACATATTCACACCCCGTGGCGTACCGAATTCGGGTTGTGTGTATAAACACAAACGTTAATTGGTGAGAATAGCGTATGTGTTTTCTACGCAACCAATGTGCTTGTTTACTGTGTTCGCGCTGTGCGGTACGCAACCCTAATAGTACGCTTCGTTAGAGTTTGTTTTCCTACTCTGATTAGTGACAATAAACGGTTTAATTTTTGACGTTTACAAAATACATAAGAAAAGAGCAATAACACTTAAATTTCTATGTATGTTCTGTGCCGGTGAGTTTTAGCGCTTTATAATTAACTACTAACTCTTCTAAATGAAGATTTGTTTGTTTTGTTTTTAAATACAAACTTTTCTTGAATTTCCTTTGATTTTTTATAATTTTTTGCATCTAGCAGACATTTTTTATGCTGCCAAAGTATAACAGCGCTACCTGAGCGCTTAGTGGTCAATTCGTTCACCAGAATTTGTACAACTGTTGTAGATCGGTTTTATATGAGTTAAATTGTATCTGCTGAAATTAATGTTTTTGATTTCTTCTTTATTGAGTTAAATGTTGAACAAATTTACGAACATAATTCATCAGAAACTGGAAATTTGTTTAAAAATTTTTACAGACAAACTCATTTAATCCAAATATCCTCTAATTTTCATGTATTGTATTTTTATATTTAAGAAACTCTGGTAATGAATTTACGGAAATTTCAATAAAAAGTGAAATTATACAAAAACTGCACAAAAATGTCATTATTCAAAAATTATCCAACGCATGTGTAAATAGTAACGTTTTTGAATAATTATTCGAAAAGTGGCAACACTGGCGTGAACACGTGTGATTCATTTGAATTACGCACACTTCTGCCTATCTCCAGTTGTTTATAATTAAAAATTGTAATTTTGTTTGATTTTAACTGTAGATTTTGTTAACTACAACCATGGAAAATTTTCGGTGTAGTTTATTTTGTTTTTATCAGTTAAATTTATAAAATAATTTAACGTGTTAAAAATTTTAAAACAACAACCAGTTTTTCGCGAAAGGTTGATTACATTTTTATATTTCTCTGTTAGCAATTCAATATTTATTTTAAATTTAAGGTAGACAACGACACGTGACAGTTGTATGAAAAAATAATAAATTGTGTATATGATGTTAAAGTATTGCTGACGAGCTGGAATCGCGTGAGATATTACGTCAGTTGAAATGAATGTTTGTTAAATAAATATAATAAAAATACCCACATATGTATTACTGTCGAACACAAAGTCTTAAGGAGTGGAATTGTTGTTTAATTCGAATTTTGTATCTAAAACTTTTAATAAAACAACAACAACAACTGAAATAATGTTGTTTGCAAATTAACAATTTCTCAAATCTAAGTGTCGGCCCATAATAATAGCGCAGAGGCTAGCGATTATCGCTCTGAGAAAAAACGCGCCCAAAATAACGACGTACAGCGGCAGCGACATAATTGAGCATGTGTTATATATAACAAGGGGACTTTATGCCACTCATATGTCTCTTAGTTTACTGCAAACATAATATACAATATTAAACGATGAACTAATGAGCTACTAATAATGTTCAATATCTCAGTTGAAAAAATTTTTAATAATTTTAAGTTGTGGAATATTTTAACCCTCTAACTCTGCAATTAAAGGGTATTTTTTGGCCCTTTTTTAAAAGTGTCAAAAAAGACCCTTAACTTGAAGAGTTAGAGGGTTAAAATGTTCCGCAAAAATATTTGTCATGAAATTCTACTATAAAGCCACATTCACAATGATGGAGAAATCCACTCTGCAGAGTGGAGTGTACTAAAATAGAGATGGAAGGATATAAAAAATATGTAAGTGCAAAAAAGAAAGAAAGAAAATCCATTCTGTAGAGTGGAGTACTCCGTCATTGTGAATCTGGCTTAAGTCTCTGAAGAAATCAAAGTTGAAAATTTAACTTCAATGCCAGAAATAAGTCAAAACTTAAAATGTGTTTAAGGGTTAATTCATACTTATTCAGAATTGGCACTCAAATGTCCCACAAACCTGGTCTTTAGGCGGTTATTCTGTGTCAGAAAACCAGAACCTACATTTAAGGTAATTTTTAGTTTTATTTTTTTGGTTTTTACTAAAACTCTGGAATGCTGGAAATCAGCGAGATCTGAAGGTACTTTTTCAGTTAAAGCACCGTAAGTTGTTTCGATTTCACGTGAAAAAACTGTTATACTCCATATAAAAAAAATTATTTTTCACGATAATCATTTTCACGTGAAAAGTGTGAAGAGTTTGTTTTCACTTAAATTTAATGTACAAGACTATTATTTTCTGGTGAAAAAGTGACAATTTGTGTATATTGTAATTAAGTCTTTGTTATAAAATTAAAAAATTGTTAATTTTTATAATTTAAATTGCAGTTTGAAGCCTCTAAAGTTTGAGTGAAATTTTTCCACGTGAAAAACAACTTACGGTGCTTAAAGGGCAAAATCTCGAAAGTTTATGAACGGTCGCAAAAATCTAGATAGAAGACAACTTAGGGAACACATTGGCATTCAAGTTTTTCAATATCTTGGAACATTTTGGAGTTTTTTTTTTGAAAATTTAGGATTTTCAAAAAACCCATATTTTTGAGGTAAAATTAATAATTTTGTTACTTTTTTCATAAATACTTAACAGGTGTCTATTTTTTGATAACTAGTTTAAGTTTTATAATTTGAGATAGTTTTTGGAACAAATTATTGTTTATTTATGACTTTTTTATTGTATCATTATAAAATAAAAAATGTCACAAAATTAAAAAAATTTGTTTTTGAACTAACAACGAGTAACCATAATGATAAAATATTTCATTCACAACATATTCAAAAGTCCTACATTTTGAATATATAAACATATTTTCCCTTTACCTGAATTGTACTTTTGGCCAAAAAACGGCGATCCTGGCCCACAGTGCATTGGTTTAACCTATTTTATTTCGGTAACGTTATTTTAAAGATAACGATATTTGGGTTATTTCGGTAACGGTATTTTAAGGTTAACGGTATTTGAGTTATATCAGTAACGGTGTTTTTAGGGTAACGGTAAACAGTTATTTCGGTGCATACCGCATTTGTTTTGCAAAAACCAAACTAAAGTAAAAACAAAACGAATTAATTGACTTAATTTATATGAAATATTTCGGATGTTTCGGTAATGGCATTTTAGGGGTAACGATAGTCAGTTGAAAGGGTTTTGAATCGATAACGGTATTTTAGCGGTATTGCCTGCCAACCCTGGAAATAATCTAAAAAAATTTGTAATGAGCCCTTTTTATGGAATTACCATTAACCATTTTTTTGCAGTTTAACAGATCTTTTGAGGCATTTTACTGAAAATTAATATTTAGGGCCAGTTTTATTGTCAGAACTAAGATCGATTTCAAACGAAATTTCCTACTTAACCCTTGCGCCCTTGAAATTTATAGCATGTGCGTTAGAATGAATCTTGAAAGCTAATACACTCGGTTGGCAGGCAATACCGCTAAAATACCGTTATCGATTCAAAACCCTTTCAACTGACTACCGTTACCCCTAAAATACCGTTACCGAAATAACCGAAATACCGTTACCGAAATAACTGAAATACCGTTATCCTTAAAATACCGATACCGAAATAAATGAAATATCGATACCCTTAAAATACCGTTACCGAAATAAATGAAATACCGTTACCCCTAAAATACCGTTACCGTTACTTTTAATTTTCCGATTTTGGTAATTGCACGTGGGTACTGAGTATTTTTCGTACTTTAAGTTAATAAATTTGTTTTGTTTTTAATCTCGTTTGTTTTTTGTAAAAAAAAATTGCGGGATGCATCGAAATAACTGACTACCGTTATCCTTAAAATACCGTTACCTAAATAACTGAAATATCGCTAACCTTAAAATACCGTTACCGAAATAATCAATAAAAATTACATTTTTCGTGCTGCTACTTAACGTACCTTAACTTCAGTACATATTATTAGAATTAAAACGCTTTGCTACCAATACTAAGTATTAAGGTATTCAGTCGATTAATCGTTATTTGATTAATCGAACAATTTCGCTCAAAAATTATTTATAATAATATATATTTGTTATTGAAGAAAATATACTAAAATCCCAAAACTTATTTAACAAATGGTGAAAAATATCTGGATTTCATTCTGGCATAAGCAAATCATCAGGGAACGACATTTTAGAATTTCTAGAAATATTTGTTTGCTTAAACTCAATGAGAATGCCTTGTTTTCGTCTAGGAGCATTAATAAACATCTTAAATATTAAAGAAAAAACAAGAACAAACTATCACAGTTTGCTTTATCATCTTCCGAAATACTAATCTGTTGTTTTGACAGATCTAGCAATGTAGTGGCAACTATTTACGTATGATCAAGTTTTCAATTATTTTTTGTAATTTTTTAAATGTAGATATTAAACGAAACTGTTAATAATTATTATAATTAATAAGTTTTATAATAATTAATTTAATTAATGCTCAATACAATAAAGCTTTTTTAGTGAGTATTCTGCATTCATAATATCCCTTAAGGCTGAGTTACCCAACCGTAAACGTAACTGTAACGAATCAGCTGTTTCGAAACCACAAGAAGTGTATACGAATGGTTACTAACACGTAAATGTAAACGTACTTGCCGGATCATTCTGTTGAAATCAGAATTTTCTATCCGTCATCGAAACAGCTGAATGATTTTAGTCAGAAAAAATATAAAATTAATAAAGAAAATTGATTCAAACAACAAATAAGGAATAAAAATTAACAAATAAACGGAAAAAATTAGAATAAAATAAAAAAAAAACACGAAATAGATGCTAAATAGTGATGTCGTTTACGGTTTTCTATAAGTGTACTTTTTAGCTACGGCACGGGGATGGAGGGAAGTAAACGTAGAGCGAAAATTACATAATTCTCAACAGAATTTCTCGCTATATTTACGTTTTTTATATGTTAAATGCATACGAAAGAGGTACAAATTAATATACGATTGTTCTCTTCTTCTTAAACTCATTGAATATATTATTTATATAGCGCTACGATTAGGTCTAATTCAGGCTTAGCTTTATAAAAAAAAAATTTACCATAAAGATATGAGGTGTGTTTCTCTCCGATTTGGATAAAATTTTAATATATTACAGAGGGGACAGAAAAAATAAAAAACAAAATATGATCCAGTGTTGCCACCAGTAAAATAAAAAATTACACAGCTGAAGGTCAAAAATTATCCAAAACCATATGAAATTACACAAAAAATTATAATTTTTTAATATTACTTCAAAATAAAGAAGTAACCATAATTGACTTAAGCTGAAATCACAATTAAGTTTGCTCAAAATTTGCCTGAATTTTTACTCAAATGAAATAGCGCCTATATTTGGCCTACCGAAATTTTTAAATTTTCACTAGTTGCGATGTCATTTTATGGTTTTTTGTGTATTTTATTTTTTCATTTATTTTGTTTGTTTAAACTGTTTTTAAATCGATTAAGTTGGGTACGATGAGTTTCGATTGAAAATTAACCAAATCAATAGAGATGGAACTGTTCTAAAATTAACTTAAGCTAAATATGGGTGCTTTAGTGTATTTTTGTTTTATATTCTAATATTATTACTACCCAGTCAGAAAAATACAAACGGGAAAGCGGTGGCAAAGCACTTTAACAGGTGGTATAAGTACTGGCAAAAAGTGCTTTCCCATTCCCAAAATGATAACATCATTAGACAAAAGGACCGGCTGTTCAAAAAGCGCCGGAAAAGCACTGGAGGAACAAAATTTTTAAACGTTGGCAAAACGCTGGCAAAACCAATAAATAGGTGGTCTGGAAATATATTTTCCAAAATAAAATTAAAAAAAGTTCATATGTATTTTTTTTGGTCCTGCCGTGATTTGAACCCAGGCCGTCAGATTGGCAGACGATTGCTCTACCCACTGAGCTAACGAGACATATAATATTTAATGGCTAAACACATAAATGAGTTATAATAGCTGGACAACTACTGGCTGTGCCAAAATGCTAGTACTAGTGGGAGGGCAAAAAAAAGTTGGTCTTGAAGAAGCTTTCCCACAAACAAAAAAATTGATTTTATAAAACAAAAAAAATTTTAAATTAAAAAAAACCCAAAAAAAATTTTTTGCTTGCAACCGGATTTGAACTCGGAACCTTCCGACTACAAACATTTTTTAACGAAGCGTCAGCATTTTTATAAAATCATTGGTTTTCCAGTGAATTGATTTTTGTACGCCTGGTAGCATTGGCTAGGTAGCACTGGATAACCACTGGTTGCAAACCTTGGCATATCACTCTAAGCCAATTCTTTGCCAGTGGTTTTTTTTATAAACCACCGAAATTTTTGTAAAAAAAATACTGGTAAAACGCTTTTCGCAAACGCTGGCAAAGCGTCCCAAATGAGTGTTCTGCCAGTCATTTATTTTTAATACCGTGGTTACCCAGTGGTATGCCAGTGCTTGATTTTTTGTACCACTGGCGATTTCTGACTGGGTAGTTTCTATTTAGTCATTAAAAAGTCACAATCATAACAAACCCGAATTTCAATCTTACGCTACATTTGCAAATGATATTGTAAATGTTTCACAGACAAACTCATTTAGTCTACTTTAAATATCGACTGATTTTTATGAAATTTACGAAAATTTCTCTAAAAAGTGGAATTACACAAAAACTACACAAAAATGTCATTATTCAAAAATTATCCAAGGAATGTGTAAACGGTCCCGTTTTTGAATAATTATTCAAAAAGTGGCAACACTGATATGATCTCAATTAGTAAATTTTTTATTTTTGTGAATTTTAGAAGAGTTGAAATCATTTTTGTTCCTTTTTTAAATAAAATTATTAAAAATACAAAAAATGTATATACATATATTATTTTACATAAATTTTTTTGATTAATCGATTAATTTTTAAATTTTATTCGATTAATAGAATAAGAAAAAAACCCAAATAATTATTTGCACGATTAATCGATTAAAATAAAAAGTCGATTAATTTAATATCCTACTAAGTATGTTCTTTTTGCCAAATTTCATAAGCATTCGTCTAATAGTCATTTACAGGTATCCTAATAGTACCCTGCGTATCCTTGGACCAAAATAACGATTGATTATAAAATTTAAAGCTTCAATTTTGCTTTGAGTTCATTATCAAAAGTTTTTAGTGAACTTATACACAAAATGTTGTTTAGATTTTTTAAAATAATTGGTTTTTGACATTTTACGAAATTTTAATTTTGACATTTTCTCGCTTCCACACCGTTCACTACATACGAAAAATTTCTTATCAAAAGATTTAAAGACCCAATAAACCAAACGATATCGTCACGATATCGATACGATATCACCTAGGTCAGAGCTGGCAAAACTATGACACGCGTGTCAGTAGTGGCACGCAAGTGGATTTTAGGTGGCACGCGACGTTTTGTTGGATATTTTCAAAAAATTTTAACTATTACAAGACCAGCAAAAAATTCAGTTAAATGTTAAATTTCGCTACAAAAATGTGTGATTTAACTCCATAATGGTGAAATTTTTCATAGAGCTTGTAAATGGTCTTTTAAAATGAATAAAACTCTGTATTGCCACCATATTTTGTTTAAAGAAATATGAACTCGCAAATCCGATTATCAGAAAATTCTGGGAAAATTTCTCAAATTCTAGATTGAAAGAAGTTTAAATGTTTCGATGAGAAAATGTCTCATAATCGAAGAAATAAAAAGTACCAGAAAATGGACCAAAAATGGAAAACAACTGTAATAAAATTGGATCTAAAAAATTAAGTTTTTTTTAAAGGGAAAATAGGTGTTATGAAATAACCCTCAATGAAATAAAGGCTGAAAATAAGTTTCATAATGAAATAACCCCCTTTGTTGGAATTTGAAATTGGGTTTTGATCGTGTTTCGCAGAGCCATTTCATCTGAAATAGAAATTTCTCTGTTAAAATCCATAATATTCGCTTTTTATTCATTATTATGATGATAAACACCGCGCGATTTATTTAAACAAAATCTAATTTTTGCAAGAAGCACATTTTTCAACTAGTTTCTTACGTACTTAATGGCGCCCATTAATTTTTTTAACAATAGCTGTATTTGTGTGACTCTCTATCAGTGTTATCAAGAACGATTTTGACAGTTTTTTAACGTATTCCAGCTTTCTACTATCAAAATTGTTCGAGATATCATTGATAGGAATGCCGCACAAACGCAGCCAATATGAAATAACAACCAAAAATGGAATAACCCCCCAAAAAATGAAAAGGCAATAATGTTCAAACTGTTTTAATTTTATTTCATTGGGGATTTTTTCATAATGAAATAATCTCAATATTTAAAGATTAAATAAAACCCCAAAAATTAAATAACCGTCAAACGTCATTTCTTGGATGTTATTTAATTTTTCCCTTTGGGGGAATTTACGTCATTTCTTGGATGTTATTTAATTTTTCCCTTTGGGGGTTATATCATGGGGGTTATCCATAGGGCTTATAAATATGTCTGCGATGATATTTTTAAGAGAAATTTTTCAAATTTTAAAAATTTTTAAAAAAGGACTTAAAAGACAACTACAATTAAGGTTTTTTTTCATAATTTTATTTATTGAATCTTCACAACAGTGAACTAACAATAAGTTTATCAAATCTTATGGACTAAAGCTAAAATACAATTAAAGAGGCACGCGAGAAATTTTTATAAAAAAATTTTTTCCGTTTTTGGCACGCAGCGAAAAAAGTCTTGCCACCCCTGACCTAGGTGATAATTATTATTAGGCCAACCAAAAAGAAGCCAGGGCATGTTTTTTATTTGAAGAGATAGAACAATTTAAATTAAATACAATTTCCGATCTTAAAAATATAAGAATTTTAAGCTATATTTGTTAGAGCTTTTTTTGCTTATTTTTTCTAATTTTGCTTCTTTTTGCTTATTTTGTAAATATTGGCTTATTTTTGCTATTTTCTTTGAAAAATAAGCTTATTTTAGCTTTTTATGCGAAAATAGAGCATATTTTTGCTTATTTTTTCATAAAATCAGTAATTTTAAAAATTATTTTAAGTCGACATAAATTATTTAAAATTTGTTTTTTAAAATCTATTTTAAATTAAAAAATCTCTTTTGTTAAAATTTCCTTAGGCAAGAATGATTTTAGCACAGTTAATACTTTAATGCATTTCCCGATGAAAATAAATTTAAGAATCTCACAACTTTGTCTGATTACTGAAGTTCCAAGGAATGTAGCATTGTATTAAATAAAAAATTTAAATTTTATGAGGATTTTAATGAAGAAGTAATAAAGTCTAAGGGCTTATTTTTGCATTTTAACTGCTTATTTTACTGTTTTTTCGAGCTTTTCTTAAGAGCTTAAAACATTGCTTTTAGGGCTTTTTCTTTGGTTGCCCTAATTATTATCATATATGATAAGCACTTGTGATACGAAAACGATAGATATTTTGTTCTAAAACGTACCTTTCCTAATGATATCGTTTTTCCAAGGAATTATGATACCGTTTTCGCTATCGAAATTCCCTGGAATAACGATAGCAAAATCGCCGAAAACTAGTCCAGCACCGAAAAACTATCGTTATTCCAGGTGATTTAGATATCGAAAATGATACCATATATGATAGCAAAATCGGAGTCCTTTTAAAATGTGCTGAAATGAAGTCAATGATGAAAAACTGAATGAAGTCGTCATATTAACCGTTAATCGAGCTTTAAAAAAAACTTCATAATTCTAGCTATGTATCATTTTTGATGCACACTAAGTTCGTGGAAATAGTTGATTTATCAAGCACAGTAAGTTGTTTGAGTTTCACGTGAAAAAACTGTTATACTCCATATAAAAAAATTATTTTTAATGATAATGAGTTTCACGTGAAAATTGTGTAGAGTTTGTTTTCACGCAAATTTAATGTACAAGACAATTATTTTTCTTGAGAAAAAGTAAAATTTTGTGTTTATTGTGATTGTGTCTTTGTTATAAAATTAAAAATTTGTTAATTAAATTAATGTTTTTTAGTTTGATTTTAGATCATAAATTAATATCACTTTCTATTTAAATTATTTTTCAAATTAAAGAAAGATGATACAATTTTCACAAATACATTACAAAGAATAAAAAATTTGAAAGAATACGATAAGGCCAGCAAGACAGAATACGAATTTTCGGCTTTCACTACAAAGCAATCATAGTGTCATTTGCCTTGATTGGGTTAAACATTGATAATCATCTACTTATGTGAAAGTTGCAAGCAAATCGAATATGTTAACAACTCAACTTAGACTAACTCAACGAAATATAGCAATGCTATTTTTATCCTTTGTTGTTATCTTTTTTGCTTTGAACCTTAATTCTTAAAGTATCTCAGCTGGTTCTATGCAACTCTGTGTATGATAAACTCAGATTTTTGAACTACAACGAACCGTTAAATTTAAATGTATGTTATTTAAATTATATGTTGCACCGTATCATGTGTTTTTAAGATGAATGGGGTAATGATAATTTAAACAGAAAGTGATATTAATTTATGATATAAAATCAAACTAAAAAACATTCATTTACCAAATAAAAGATCAACTATACATTAGAGTGGGCCGAACTTTGCCGAATTGCGAATTTTAAAAACTATATATTTTTGTGGCACAGTGTATAAAATATTTTTCAAAACTTTTACAAAAAAAACTTTTAGGTATTTAATTTTATTATAAAATATTCTTTTAATACAACAAAAAATATAAAGTAGGATACTTTTCGAACAGTGTGTGGACAAAAAAGAGGATACTTATCGAGCATTGTATCCCAAATCTCGAGGTCCGATCACGTTATTTTATATTTATTATCAAAATACCCAAAATTATTAAAAAAGATGAAGCAGTCATAAAAATTTTGAATCATTCCAAAGGGAACCGGGACAGTCATCGGAAGAAGGTCTCTGGATTTGGACAAAAACAAAAAACAAAAGAAAAAAACATTTTTTACTAGTATCGTACTAAAGACACTTAGTAAAAAATGTATTTATTGCGATAACTTTTGCAAATGGAAACTGTTTTGCTTGAAATTTTGCAAAAACAATTTTTAGAGGTCACCCCATGTTATACTAAAAGTTGGACTTTGGGGACAACTTGGAAAGCTATGATGTCATAAAAATTTTAACGTATATGCCGCTATAGATGAATACATTTTTTTTGTTGAAATAAATCCTTTTAATTGCTTCTTTACTAAGCCATAGCATTTATTAAGGCCCATTTTGCTTTAAGCGATTCAATTGGCTAAAACCTTAAAAAACCGTAAAAATCCATATAAAACGCGAACAGTGGTTTTAATATAAAGCTTTATGCATCATATTTTAAGCCTAAATATGAATATAGGTCCTGTGCCTACATTTCACCACAAAAAATTTATATTGATTGCATTTGAAAATGTTTGTATATAAAAAACTAAATGGAAAACCGCTAAACTTTAAAGACATTTCTTGTGCCTACATTTCACCACAAAAAATTTATATTGATTGCATTTGAAAATGTTTGTATATAAAAAACTAAATGGAAAACCGCTAAACTTTAAAGACATTTCGCGGGAAATATGTAACTTAGATCGAAAAATAAAGTATGCCATTGTAATCAGCATGTCCAAAATATATAGAATGGATGGTCAGAGCTCTATTAATTTTTAAAAGTCAAGATTTTGTTATGTAGTGTTATGTTTATTTGTGAAAATTCAAAAACTTTGTTAAAAAATAACGGCGTTCCAATTTGAAATTTTCACGGTCTGTAGCTGACATATTGAGTTATCTGCTTCAATAATTTAAAGAAAATCAAAGATGGGTTTTTGAGATATTTGCAAATTAAGGATATTTTTCAAATTGTATTATCCTTGTTCCACTACACATTTTATTTTTGCAATTTATCTTGAAAGTAGATTATATAAGCATTGCTAGGTGAAAATTTTATAATAATCGGATAACGCGTTCAATAGTTGTAATCATTTGAATATCATGTATTTTTCACAAATTTACTGAAAAAAATCAACTTAAAACATCGATAAAACGCGTACCAAAATAAATTTCGAAAAAAAAATTTTACGTTTTATATCGTGACACTTAGCAGAATGTATGTACCAAGTTTTGTAAAAATTGAAAGGGGTCATGTCCAAAATCTTCTATTTTTGTATCCATTTAATATGGAATGATACTGTTATTTTATCCAAAACAATAAATGGACCTTGAACGTGCACTGATTTTAAAAATTTTTATTTTTTACTGTTTACTGGACGCTTACGCAACTTTTTCGCACCCCCCGTTTTTTAAATTCGCAATTCGGCAAAGTTCGGCCCACTCTACTATACATAGGGTAGAGGGGGGATCCTTCGCCACTTTTTTTCAAAGCACTGTCATTTCCTAACCCCTAATTATTTTTCAAAAATTACTTTCAAATTGAAAATCTATATATCTTGGCTTTAATTTCTATGATTTTTAATCTAATTATTTGCATATTTTCTATTATGTTTTTAATGATTTTCAAAGTAACTCAATTCGGCGTAACTGCCCCAAACCTGGGGTATATTCGCCAAAAGAGCTAGATACAATTTCAACAAAAAAATTTGTTAATACAGCAAAGTCAAGCTTTTAATGACTGGAATAAATAATTTATAATAAGTTCTTTAAGATATGTGATTCTTTTTAATCAATAAATCTCCACTACATTAAAAAAAAAATAATTTAAAAATATAATATAAGGAGTCTTCAAAATTACAAAAAACTGAATAATTAATATAAATTTAAGAATGAACACGCTTATTCTAATTTACTATTAAACATATTTTAAACATATAGAAAAGTCTTATAGAGCATTTTAGGCAGGGCTGCACCAAATATTCGTAGCTCCACGGGCCATCTGGTGATTGTGCCCCAGAGACAGGCACTAACATAAAATTGATATTTTTCACACTTTTCAAGCATTGATTAAAATAAAATTATTATTTTTTGAAACCTTAGGATCGTAGGTCTAACATAATGAAAAATTATTTTCTTATCACACGATTTCAGGAAGTTATTGCAAAATGTGGTTGCTTCCTATTATTTTTTTGGCACTCCAAAAAACACAAAAACACGTCTGTCTGCGACCACATGTGATATAAATTCATCAAATTGGATGTCAAGGAAAGGTAATTGAAAAATGCACAAAATATATTTTTTCCAATTTTTTATCTTCTTTAATAGCGGAGAAAAATTGGATTAGTGTATGTGTCCCACTGGCGAAGGATCCGCCCTCTACCCTACTCCTCATTTATCTTAAAAACACATAATACGGTGCAAAATTTAATTTAAATATATTAAATCGATTAACGGATTTAGAAAGAGAACAGAGCAATCATATATATTCAAGTCCAAACTCCATTAAAAATGCCTAGGGCGCATACAAATTGCAAGACGACGAAATATAGTGTTTTATTACCTTTTTTTACTGGGAAAATTTATGAAACTCATTCCTAAGAAGCTCTGGAAGTGTTAGTATTTGAATATAACCAGAGCTTTGAAGAATTAATTCCTTTTTGAATGAATTCACTACCAATCGAATTCAATGTTCTCTGGAATTGAATGAATTCCTTTTCTTAAGTAATTCACTGAATTCATTTAACTGAATGCGTTCATCAAACAACAAATTCAAAGAATTAATTCAATTGCAATAGTTCTTTTTATTAAATGAAATGAATTAATTCACCGGTGAACGTGTTCAATTTTATAAATCGAACGGAAAAAAAAGTGAATTAATTCCTTACTGAATTAATAAATTCACCACTGAATTCATTCAATTTCATTTTCATTCAGTCAATTAAAACAAAATAAAATTACATTCAGTGAATTAACTAAAAAAAATAATAAGTTCACTGAACTGAAAAAAAATAAAATAAGTTCACTGAATTAAAAAAAAAATAAAATAAGTTCACTGAATTCAAAGCCTGTTTTCTGCCTTTCAGTAGAAGAAAACAATAATGTACAAATAAAAGTTTTAAATAAGCAATTTTACAGCGTGTGCCAGTAACAAATTAAAAACCGGATGCTGTTTATCAACCTACATGATTCAAAAATAAAGCCTTTTACTATTAAAAATAAAAACTATACAGATATAGATAAATTTGGAAAAAAATATAACTATTAATTTTTCAAACTAGTTATATAGTTATATTTTTTTTCCAAATTTATCTATATCTGTATAGTTTTTATTTTTAATAGTAAAAGGCTTTATTTTTGAATTAGCATCCGGTTTCTAATTTGTTACTAGCACACGCTGTAAAATTGCTTATTGAAAACTTTTATTTGTACATTATTGTTTTCTTCTACTAAACGGCAGAAAACAGGCTTTGAATTCAGTGAACTTATTTTTTTTTTTTTTAATTCAGTGAACTTATTTTATTTTTTTTCAATTCAGTGAAATTATTTTTATTTTATTTTTTTGTTTAATTCACTGAATGTAATTTTATTTTTTTTTTAATTCACTGAATGAAAATGAAATTGAATGAATTCAGTGGTGAATTAATTCAGTAAGGAATTAATTCAGTAAGGAATTAATTCACTTTTTTTTCCGTTCGATTTATAAAATTGAACGCGTTCACCGGTATTAATTCATTTGATTTAATAAAAAGAACTATTGCAATTGAATTAATTCGTAACAAAATAAATCGAACGAAAGCAAATATGAATTAATTCCATTCAATATATGGTGCTTAGTGAATTAATTCATCGAATTTTTAATTCAGAATTGAAAAATTGAATTAAGGAATTAATTCTTCAAAGCTCTGAATATAACTCTATGGATGATTACCGAAACGACACCGTTATCTATAAGGGCAACGGTACTTTATATTATTGCGGTAAAGGTATCACACAATGGTATTCGTATAACTATTTCAGTTATTTCGCTGACGGTATTTCGGTAGTCGGTAGTCCGTTATTTCGGTAGTCCGTTATTTCGGTGTATACCGAAAGGTTTTCATTACAAAAAACAATCTAAAATAAAACCAAGCATGTGACATGTAACACGAGCGATTGTGAAGTTGGTTGTTTTGTTTTTCTAATATTTTATTCGTCTAATGTAGAAAAAGTTAAAAACTTATTGATAGTTTGAAGTGGGGCAAGGCAACGAGTAATGAAACGTGATTTTCAATTGAGGTTGTAAACAACAACCAACAACAACAAGTTTGAAGCATTTGTCACGTACCCACACGTGTTTGTTATTTTTATTTTATTTCAAACTATTGTAAATACAATAGGGGTTTTCATATAAACTCGCGTAAATGCCTTGTAAACCTTGTATAAATACCCAGCAAAAAAAGAGATGCCGAAGCAGTAGAAAAAGCACTACAATTGATGATCTAGATCAGTGTTGTTCAAAAGTAAAAATATAGTTGTGTTGGTGACATGCGCGGTTCCAGCAATTAATATAAGGGGAAAAATCATACGCCACAGTAGACAAATACATTGAGTTGGCCACTGAGGCGTATGATTTTTCCCCTTATATTAATTGCTGGAACCGCGCATGGTTGGTGAGCAAATGAGAATTGCACTGTAAGAAATGTTCAATGGGTTAATAGAATCTGTATGAATTTATTTTTTATTAAAAATAAGAAAATGTTTTGTGTAAAAAGTGAAGTACTATCGGAAAATATAAATAACTACTACACTGTTTTAAAGAAATAAAAACAAACAAAACTACAATTTTTGAAAGAAAAACAAAAAAATACATGCGTTAGGGTTGCATTTTTCATTCTATGTAATAGCGAATTTACATTGTTAAAATGTTCACTAGATTTCGTGTTGAAATCCAATTCGAAATCTATATCGTTTGTATTAGAATATTTGACAGATGAATGGGATTTCGATAAAAAAAATAAACAAAATTAAAAGATTTTCTAAAAACCATTTTATTTAATGGCGGAAATAGAAAGCTAAAATATTCAATCTTTTGTCAGTGGTCTTTCCGGCGACATCAAATGATTTTTCATAGTTTCTCTTCGTCGGATACAATAAAATAGCTGTTTTCAACTTTAAATATTTCTTTCAATTAAAAAAAACAGACTTTATTATGTTATTCCTTAATTTTTTAAAGTTATTAAAATTTATTATTTATTAATTTTTTATAACATAAACAGCTGCTAAATGTTACCACTTTTTCTGCAAACTTCCCTACTTTTCTGCAAATATGGGAGAAAAATTGGATTTCAATTTGGATTTCGATGAGATTTCGCTGAAATCCAAATTAAATTGGGATTTCATTTCCTATGGGAAATCTGTTTGCTAGTGTAGCGCTCTACCGCTGAGCTATTCTTTGATATGAAAGTTGACTGGCATAAAAACACCACTTTGTTACTTGGAGATATTGTTCCTTATTCTCTTCAATAAAATTACTTATTGAACAAGTGTAAAAGGTGCACTCCAATTTAATATTGTTTTCAGTACTATTTTTACAGGTGCATTAAAAGCAATTTCTCACCATTTTTTATTAGTTGTTCAGAATAACTTCTAAAAAAGCAGTAAAAATACACTAACGGATACTTGTGAAGCAGTGAAAGATGTAGTTTGTAAAGCATTACTTCCAATTTTTTTTGCTGGGTACAAACCATATTTTTTATGTATAGAGTTTGACATTAAACTCACAAACATACCAGGTTTACAACGTTTACGAATAGAATACGAGTTTGTATGAAAACCCCTAATATATTGTAGTTTCTGTTATATGTAGGTACTCGTATAAAAAAATATGGGTTGTGTAATGTTTTTTTCATTTTGTTTTCAACTCTTTTTATTTTCGCCAGCATTAAATGAACAATACTGTGCAAGCCAACATGAAAGCACCGCTGTGGGATTCCCTAGAATTAGACAAATTTGGATAGGTGATATCAAAAGGAAGATATTTGAGATACTTATAGGAACACCCTTCTTAATCCCCTATATAAAACCCGATAGAACTTATGAAAGGGGTAACTGTCAAACGAACTGTCATACTGCGCTCACTTTTTGACAGTTATGATCAGTATACTCTGGTAAATCATCATGAATGAATTGACGCTTGAACAACGCTAGCAATTTATCCAGATTTACTTTGAATATCAGTCATCAATTCGCGCGACTTACACGACTTCGTGATTTTTATGGCGCACATAATCGTCCATCTGAGCAAGCCATCTGTCGAACTGTAGACCAAAGGTTTAAAAGGCTTAATTCTTTCACTCACTTTTTAAAAATTAATGAAATTTGGGTTAAATTTCATTCCCTAATAGTATTCTTATGGAATTAATTCGATAGCTTAATTCCCTATAGCTTAAAATTATATGAATTCATTCTATTTTGATTGAATTCTAATTGAATGAAACCCAATTTACCTGAATTCATTTAATAAAAAAGTGAATGAAAATTTATTTGTTTTCATTCACTTAATCAAATGAAAAATTTTAATTTGTATGTAATTGCTGAAATATTAGCATAATACAATGAAAAACGTTTAAAATTCATCTAACAGAAATAAATAGTATCGTATGCTTTGTTACAGCTTGTATGCTTTGGTTTTGATTATATGTTAGTTTAAAACTACACTGCACTAAGTGAATGGTAATAAAATTTCTTCATTCAATTAGTAAAATGGTGAATGAACATGCGATTTGAATGATTCAAGTTAGGAATTCATTCAATTCATATTAAAGCTTTGGGAATGAAGCTTATGAATGAATTCTTTACGAATGGTTTAAGGGAATGGTACATGAATCTTTTTAAAACCTGAATTTAATTTTTAGTGAATTAAGCTTAAATTGAATTAAGTTTTTCGAAGCTCTGCTGTGGACGGATTTCATACCACATACTATCTAGATGATAAAGGGTGTTTTTTTAAGCGCGATAGATCTTTAAATTGTAAAAAACAACACAAAAAATTAAATTTTAATCCAAAAAAATTTTTCAATCCACTGACTTCGTGCATGCGGCCATCGCGGCTGTTACTGACGAAGCGCATTCTGGACGTCCAATTTTGGGCCACTTTTTCCAGTTTTGCTGGCCGCATGCCACGAATAACACGAACATTGGTGGTCTCCAAGGCATTAATTCTTGCTGATTTATCAGCATAAACTAGTGACTTCACGTGGCCTCACAGGAAACAATCGAGAGGTGTCAAATCTCACGACCTTGGAAGCCAATTGACTGGTCCATTTCTCGAAATCAACTTATCCCCAAAATTTGTCTTCAATAAGTTGAAGTTTGCGGTCGCCGTATGGCACGTAGCGCCATTCTGTTGAAACCACATCTCGCCGGGATCAATGTCATCCATATTTTTAAACAAAAAATGAATGATCATGGTGTGGTATCGATCTCCATTGACCGTATCGCGAGCTCCGGCATAATTTTTGAAGAAATAAGGTCCAATGATGCCAGTAAACTATTCCTTTTTGAAGCTAAAAAATGCTCCATTATATAGAAAATAAATTTTTTTTTTCAAATTTATTGGAAAAACGAGTAAAAAGGTTAAAGTCGGGCATGCCGACTATACAATACCCTACACCAGTCTGGTTAAAAGCCAACTAATGTTTGGATCCGAAATTCGAATGGGTTAAAATGGGACTTGTGTCAAAATGTGAGTCAGCGAACCAAATTTCATTAAAATATCTTAATATTTGCGACCTGCAGTTTGTAACCAAGCCAATTTTTGGGGGGACCCTTATATGGGCACTAGGTCTAAACATGGACCGGTGTTATCCAAAATCAATAGCCTTCGTCCTTGGGCTGATATAGGTCGGTGTACCAAATTTCATCAAAATATCTTAATATTTGCGACCTGCAGCGTATAAACAATACGAGTAAAAAGGTTAAAGTCGGGCATGCCGACTATACAATACCCTACACCCGTCTGGTTAAAAGCCAACTAATGTTTGGATCCGAAATTCGAATGGGTTAAAATGGGACTTGTGTCAAAATGTGAGTCAGCGAACCAAATTTCATTAAAATATCTTAATATTTGCCTGCAGGTCGCAAATATTAAGATATTTTAATGAAATTTGGTTCGCTGACTCACATTTTGACACAAGCCAATTTTGGGGGGACCCTTATATGGGCACTAGGTCTAAACATGGACCGATGTTCACCAAAATCAATAGGCTTCGTCCTTGGGCCAACATAGGTCTGTTTACCAAATTTCATTAAAATATCGGAATATTTGCGACCTGCAGCGTATAAACAATATAATTTTGGGGGGACCCTTATATGGGCACTAGGTCTAAACATGGACCGATTTTAACCAAAATCAATAGGCGTCGTCCTTGGGCCGACATAAGTCGGTGTAAGTTTCATAAAAATATCTTAATATTTGCGACCTGTAGAGTGCGCACAAGAATGCATGGACAGACAGACAGACGGACGGACGGACGGACGGACAGACGGACATCGTTAAATCGAAATAAAAAAAAATTTACTTGTGAAAAATCGTATCATCTTTCATTAATTTGAAAAATAATTGAAACAAAAAATGATATTAATTTATGATCTAGAGTCAAACTAAAAAACATTCATTTAGTAAATACATATAGTTTTCAAAATCTAATATTTTTGGCTAAGTGTAAATGTAGTATATAACACAGGGTTGAAGAGAACCAGCTGAGATACTTTAAGAATTAAAGTTCAAAGCAAAAAAGAGTAATAATAACAAAGGATAAAAATAGCATTGTTAGATTTCGTTGATATTAGTGTAAGTTGAGTTATTAAAATATTCGATTTGCTTTCAACTGTCACATAAGCAGACGATTATTAATTATTTACCCGTCAAGGCAAACGACACTGATGATGGCTTTCAATTCCGTTTACGTACCGTTTTGCTGATCCATATACGGATCGGAAAACGGAACTTAAGAAACATCGAAAAAGTCCGTCATTGAAAGTCCGCCATTGACGGACAGTTATGTCATGTGAAAAACGGATACGTCCGTTACGTCCGGACTCATCAAAAATAAATGGTACACCGAAAAAATTCCTCAGTTGCTCAGTTAAAGATATTGTCAGTTAATTTTCTTTAAGGCAAAATTAACTGAAACGTTGGTGAATAAAATGATTTTTTAAATATCAAGAAGTTGTCAGAAATATTTCAAAAGATAATAAAAATAGCAAATATTTTTATAAAAACAAATTTTGTTTGTGAAAAAATAATTGTTAAACCTATTTTAAACGTTTCAATATTCTATAAATTACTGAAGGCGAATATTAAAATGAAATGTCCAAGACATCTAATGCTCAAGTGTCCATGAAATGATATGTGTAGCAAAATGTCACAAGACTGCATGTGTATCACGAAATTAAACCAAATAGCACACGCTTAAAAGCAATATCCATCATATTAACCGCTTTTTTTAATAACTTGGATTTAATAAATCCAAAAAGTAGTTCTCAAAATGCACAATAGATGGAGCTAGCTTCCATCTAATTTAACCCAATTTTTCTGTCCGACCTTCTTTCACCCTAATTTTTAATAAGAAATACAATGATGTAGAATTTTATTGTAACTTTGAATTCATTGTTATATTTTGTACAAAACAGCAAGAAACATAGGAAATCAAAACTTTCACTACTCACCGGTAGAGGGAGCTGAAATTTAGTATTCCCTGAGCAACTATTTAGTATCAGCTGAGCCTATATTTAAAAACTCAAAAACTTGTGGAAACTGTTCAAAATAAGAAAAAACAAGTCCGGAATATATTCAAATAAAAACGTTTGAGATATCCATTTGTTTTTTTGCTTTGTTGTTTGTTATTATTTAAATTTAAATCAAAAGAGAAAATTGTCAACTTTTTTAACAAAGTGCCATCTAGTGATACCGATTTTGTTATAACTTATTTTTTTGGTGATGCCATAACCCTGAAGAAACAGTCTTTTTCTGAGTTTTATCACTTCAATTTATAATTCTATTCAATTAGAATATTCCACTGCAATATTTGATATTCACCAATTGGATTTATTTAAATTACTTACAGTAGAGTGAAAAATTGCCATTTCTATTTCAGCTATTTCTCCATGTCCTATTTGGAAAATAAATATTTGGTGAAGTGTAGTTTTTTTTTTAAACAGATTTAATAGAAAAAAAATAAAGAAAAAGCTTTTGTTTGCTAGTTTTTCAATTTTTTCAGGGTTGACAGGCAATACCGTTAAAATATCGTTATCGATTCAAAACCCTTTCAACTGACTACCGTTATCCCTAAAATACCTTTACCGAAATAACCGAAATACTGTTATCCTTAAAATACCGTTACCGTTATTTGTAATTTTCTGCTTTTGGTAATTGCATATTATTGAGTATTTTTGTACTTTAAGTTAGTAAATAACTGAAATACCGTTATCCTTAAAATACCGATACCGAAACAAATGAAATATCGATACCCTTAAAATACCGTTACCGAAATAAATACCGTTACCCCTAAAATACCGTTACCGTTATTTTTAATTTTCTGCTTTTGGTAATTGCATGTGGTTATTGAGTATTTTTCGTACTTTAAGTTGGTAAATTGGTTCTGTTTTTAATCTCGTTTATTTTTTATAAAAAAAATTGCGGGATGCATCGAAATAACTGACTACCGTTATCTTTAAAATACCGTTACCGAAATAACTGAAATATCGCTAACCTTAAAATACCGTTACCGAAATAATCAAAAACCGTTAACCTTAAAATACCGTCACTGAAATAACTAAAAAACCGTTATCCTTAAAATACCGACACCGAAATAAATGAAATACCGTTACCCTTAAAATACCGTTACGGAAACAATATCAAATAGCGTTACCCTTACCAATAACCGCATCGTTTCGGTTACCATCCATGATTTTTTTGTTTCTCTTTTAACTTTCATTCGTATTTTTAATGACATTAAATGAACAAAATGTTTCATATATTTGTGTTTTTATTGTTATGTGTAAACCCAGTTAAATAAATCCAACTTTTTTTTGGATTTAATAAATCCTGTTTTTATATGGAAAATTCTAAATCCAGGTTATTAAAAAACGCGCTTATTGTGTATTTTTTTTGTAAAAAATCTAATAAAATCTCCTAAATTTCAGATCATTTTATTAATTGCAAAAATTACAGATAAAGAGAATTCCGCTAGGTATATTTTGGTAAATTTTAGGTGTTAAAAAATGCTAGTGTAAAATTTATTTTGCTAAAAGTCGGGAATTTTTTTTACAGGGGGGTTTTTTCGTACATTGAGGTATAAAACGCCACAAGGAAAAATTTTTTTAAAAAAATTGCTAGATTTAAAAAAAAAATTTTTTTGGTCATTGTGGTACATAGCATAACCACAGATTTTTGAATTACAACGAACCGTTAAATTTAAATTTAAATGTATATTATTTAAATTATATTTTTGCACCGTGTCAATGTGTTTTAAGATGAATGGGGGAATATTTAGTTGATCTCTTATGGTGCAAAATATAATTTAAATAATATACATTTAAATTTAACGGTTCGTTGTAATTCAAAAATCTGTGGTTATCATACACAGAGTTGAATACACCGATAAAATTTCTCAGTTGCCCAGTTAAAGAATTTCTCAGTTAAAACAGATAATTTTCAAATTAACTGAAATAATTGTTATCAACTAATATTTCATGTAAAACAAACTTATGTTTTGTTACCCTGTAAATTTAAATTAAGAAATTTGAAATTGTCAAAAAAGTTTTAAAAACACATTTCAAAAGAACCAAAAACAAATTTGAAGTTGGTTTTCTTTTTTTTTTGTGAATGTGATCATGGAGAAGAACTTCTTTCTGATCTACCACGGGCAACCATTAATTGAAAGGTAAATAAAATCCGGATAAAGGGAAATATTTCAAGATAAGCTTTAGCTTTTCCATAAGTGTTTTTGAGAAAATTTATATCTTTTTTTTATTTTGTATAGGGGACGCGGAAAAAATCCTGGACGAATTAGTTAATTTTGTTATTTGGTGCATAATTTTGCCAAAATAATAAAAAATTCAAACAATTTATGTTAAATACTTACTTGTGTTCATAATTCCTTTAAAATAAAAAAGAGATACATTTTCTAAAAATATCGTTCTTGGTTGATTGTTACTATTATTTTTTCTTTTTTTAATTTAACTAAACAGTCGTTTAAAATAACGGATTTTTCAGTTCAATATTTTGACTCTATTTTCAACTAACGATTCAGTTATACACAATTAATTTTATTAACTGAAGCTCAGTAAGGGGTATTTCACCTGAAACTCAGTTGAAAATTTAGTTGCCAGTGACTGAAAAATTTTTTCGGTGTAGAATCAGCTGAGATATCTTAAGAATTAAGGTTCAAAGCAAAATAGAGTAATAATAACAAAGGATAAAAATAGCATTGTTAGATTTCGTTGATGTTAGTCTAAGTTGAGTTGTTGATACGAAATTAGATTTTCTTTCAGCGGTCATATAAGTAGACAACATTAAAATATTAGCCCACACAAGACGAAATACACTGATGATGGCTTTGTAGCGAAAGCCGAAAATACGTATTCTGTATTGCTGGTCTTATCGAATTCTTTCAAATATATTTTTATTCTTTGTAATTTACTTGAAAAAAATTGTATCATCTTTCTTTGATTTTAAAATAATTTAAACAGAAAGTGATATTAATTTATGATCTAGAGTCAAACTAAAAAGAACATTCATTTACTTAAAAATAAGAGATCAACTAAATATTCCCCCATTCATCTTAAAAATAAAAATTTTTATAAACCTTAAGGCACATGTACACGGGATAGAAATCTCGTAGATTTTGTGCTAAATTAGTCATCTTTAATATAGTTGGCACTAATTTTTATCGTAAAAGTATCGTCTCTAGTTGTCAAGTATTTGTTTTTATTAAAATTCTTCTATTTAGAGAATAATTTTTTCTCCAATACCAAAAGGTGCATTTAATGAACTGAAATGTTCAATAAGGCTACAACACATCTTAAAAATTGTCACTAATTAAAAAAATTTTGTATGACAGCAATTGTCAATGGCCTAGAGAATAAATTTCGTAGACTTATACAGAGCTGCATTTTCATAAAGTCTAGCGAGTTTCCTATTCCGTGTAGATGTGCCTTTAGGGAGTTTTTTGTATCTTGTGGTACATAGCGCCGTAGGCGAAAATTTAAAATATTTTTAATTTTTTGGTATATTGTGGTCATATTTGAATTCGTAAGAAAATTTCCGTTGCTTTGAGTACCCATACTTTATGATTAGTACATTAAATGGTTGTTTTAGACTTCTGAGGGGCCTTAAATGGGTCTTGTGGGAGACACACTTTATGGATCATGAAACCAAATGTATTTTTGAAATCTTTAGAAAATTTCCTCTAATTTAAGTCTTCATACTTATCATTTTATGTGTGCTTTTCTATATGGTGTTTAAAAAAACATTTTCTTTTTTAATTCCAGAGGGGGTGTATACTTTTTTTGGTATTTTTCATGGGTGCCGGAAAAAGTAAACTTTAGTCAAAAAATTTGTTATATTCAATTGAATATTTTAACTGATACTCAGTAAGGGGTATTTGTCGTAATTGAGAATTTCCAACTCTGTATTTACTACTTTGTAAATTTAATCATTTTATATCAATCGAATTTACATTTCCATTTTTCAGATTATTTAAAATTCGTGGCATCTTTCAAAGTCATTGGATCTTTATGGAACTCTCTTGTTATGTATGTAAAGAAATCATCTCTGACTACTTCTTTACGCTCTCTTATTGAACGTCTCACTTGTGGTTCTTCAATTTCTGGTTCCTAACGATTTGCGATTCCAGTATCTACAGATTCAACTTCGTCTTCATCTCGAGAAAAAAAATGTCTCATCATTTAATATCTCCATGATTTATTTATCCGTTGCACCTTCCCCTACTGAATCGCATATTGGTAGGGTGGGGTAGACGTTTTCGCTTTCACAAACTGATTGAAAATATTGGTTTTGGAAAAAAACAGCATCTCGGCTGATCAGAAATTCCTTTTTCCTTGGATGAGAAAATCGATATGACCTGGGATGGGTCGAATATCCAACAAAAATTACGTCTTTTTCCTTTTGGATTAAGCTTCTTTCGCTTTTCCCCTGAAATGTTAATAACTGCCTGACAGCCAAAGACTTTAAGGAGTTTAACATGAAGTTTTCGTCCACACCATGCTTCCTCTGAAGTACTTATGATAAACCCTTGCAAAAAGATGCCATGAATTGTAAGCAATCTGAAAAAGGCAATGGAATTTCAGTCTCTCCTTGAAAATAAGACATGCGAGCTTGTTAAATTTCCAGATGGTATAAAACCCAGTGATTGCAAATGGACTTTTAAAACAAAACATGATAAAAAAGGAAATATCGATCGCTACAAGACAAGATTAGTCATTAAAAGTTATATTCAACGCTACGGTATTGACTACCGACAAATATTCTCACCAGTTGTCAAGTATGCGTCATTACGTTTACTACTAAGTATTGCAGTACGTTTCTATTTGGACATAGACACAATGGTCGTTGTCATTGCATTTCTACAAAGCGACCTAGACGAAGAAATATACATGAAATAACCAGATGGATTCGAGGCTGAAAAAGGGAAAGTCTGTAAACGCAAAAAGTCTCTTTACGGACTCAAGCAAGCCAGTCATGTTTGGAATCAAAAGCTTCACCGGACTCTCAAAAGTATTGGCTTGCAAAAGTCGAAGACCGAGCCTTGTATTTATTTCAGATGAAATAAAACCGAAATCGTTTATGTTGCCATCTATATTGATAATATTTAATATTTACGAATAATCAAGAATCCAAAAAACGTATAAAAGATAAACTCAACCAATGTTTTAAAATGAAAGACCTTGGAGAGGCAAAATTAATTCTGGGAATGCAAATAATACGAGACCATAAAAATGGAAAACTTTGAATTGAATTTACATTTCTGTTTTTGTTGAAACATTGAAAATAAATTTTCGTCATTGACTTTTACAATAGAATTCCAATCGTATTTCACCTGAGTTTCAGTTGAAAATTTAGTAGCTAATAACTGAGACCTTTTTCAGTGTAGTCATTGGGTCATATGAATAAAACTTAGCAATTACTTCGAAGTAATTACTTTGGGCTTAGGAATGGCTTTTAACTCCAAATTTACCAATTAGCTGGTAGAATGGCATGAAATGTAAACGAAAATTAAAAAATTAAATTTCTAGTCTACTCCCAAGTAGACTAGATTTGTGAAGTAATTGCTTAAAAAACCCTGTATTTCCCCCTATTAGTAATATCTATTTTTTATTCATATGAGCCATTCTTTGATTATCACTTCTTTCATTGCTTCCCAATTTTCTGTTAGTGTTATTTCACCGCTCTTTTGGAAATTATTATAAGGAACTTCCAAAAGTATTCATGCGTATATCTTCTAAATGTAGTGATTTGGATATTAAATTAAAGGCACATTTACCAGCGAGAGAAAATTGCTAGAGATAGAGCAAAAAACATCTTTAAATGTCTCTATTGTGAATGATTTAAGCTATTAAGGGTTGCATCACGCGTGTACATGTGCCTTAATAACTAACTTAAAAATTTCTATAATTTTGAAAGTTAGTTTAACCATCTTCAAAATATAATTTTCTAGTTATTCAAACATACCCAGGAAAATTTTCTGTTCCAAAGAATCGGTTGTGCAATAGCTACTTTTCATTCACAACCCCTTCTACTGTCGATTCTAACACCGATTCTTTTTGTTTGAAATTGTCCCAAAAGCAACCCCTTCTATGGCTCCAAAGTGTAACCGGTTGCTCTAGAATGGGTGATGGAACTAGTTCTGGAACTGATTCTACGTCACCCACACCTTCCATATAGGATCCCAGGAACTGGTTCCGGAACCAGTTCCATGGAATCAGTTGCAGTGGAACCAGTTGTAGAATGGGTGTGATTGGCTACCGATTGTAAAAAATTTTCCTGGGTATCTAAGTTTTCACAGACTCACAAATATCAATGACAAAACAGTTTTACAGAGATTTTGTTAATTTTTTGTTTCAAATAAAATAGTTTCTTTATTTCTAATTTTATTTAAAAAAAATGTAGGTATATATTTAGTAAAATAAACATTAGCTGTATTTTCGCTCATACCCAGGAAAATTTTCTGTTCCAAAGAATCGGTTGTACAATAGCTACTTTTCATTCACAACCCCTTCTACTGTCGATTCCAACACCGATTCTTTTTGTTTGAAATTGTCCCAAAAGCAACCCCTTCTATGGCTCCAAAGTGGAACCGGTTGCTCTAGAATCAGTTCTGGAACTAGTTCTGGAACTGATTCTGCGTCACCCACACCTTCCATATAGGATCCCAGGAACTGGTTCCGGAACCTGTTCCATGGAATCGGTTGCAGTGGAACCAGTTGTAGAATGGGTGTGGTTGGCTACCGATTGTAAAAAATTTTCCTGGGTACCTATAAACGTTAAGTATTTAAGGGAAATCTACGTTTAACTGATTAACCCTACGTTTCCACAAGTAAATTGTTGCAAGTTGAGAATATGTATTATCAGCGAAAATTTCGAAAATTACCGAAAAAACATGAAAATTTTAAATGTCGTCAAATGCAAAGGTTGGTTACTAAATAGGACTCCAGTATTGCCACGTATTTAATATTAGTGTTTTTGAAAAAGCGTGAATGTGTTGAGTTTTTCGAACTTTCACTTGAATGTGGAAACGGGGGGTTAAGTATAAAAAATTTTAAACAGCTAATGTTTATAATAGTTGCGGTATAATTGAACGTATGCCAACAAAACTTTTTAGGAAGTAACTCGAAAAAGTTATGTTTGATATGAAAATGTATAAACGTTGAGTTTTCAACGGTGATAATTATCCACGTTGCAAGTTAACGTGCATTCGAAAAGTAATATGTTAGTTTTCGTCTCAAACACGTTTTTGTGTACTTCAAATTTGAAAAAAATTTGAAGTCGAAAACACAGCTATTGTGAACTTGAGTGTAGCCTTATATTGGGATTCTAGAAGACGTTCGTTGTCACACAAATGAGTGACTACATGTATTTTGTTTCTGTATTGCATGTATTTTGTTATTGTATTTTCGTTCGTATGAAGCAAAACGTCATCTAGAAACACCATCTTAAAATTTCGTTATTAAAAATTAATAAAAATTATGGTACCTACCTGGAACTACAAAAATTCGGTTGGAACTACAAATCGGTTTTCTTTGTGTAGGCTTTTTAAAAGAAACATATTTTTTCTGCGTATATCACAATATTAAAATTTCATTTTATGTGAAGGACACCCTCAGCGGTACGTCCTTGTAAGAAAATCTGTATATAACAACGACTACATAACAAACCAATATTTGTTTTTGTTGCTGCTGCCATTATTTTTGTCGTTTTTATATCTACACGTTCTTTGTATAAGTTGGTTATGAACGATATTGTTTAGTTGGAATGATTTTGTTGTCATCGCCTTTGTTGAGCGGAATAAAACAACATATGGCCAAAGAACGTGCATAAATCCATATGTAACTGTTAATGTTGTTGTTGTTTTTGCTATTGTGGTTGCTAAAAACGTTTTTAAAAATAAACGGAAAAGGAATAATTTGTATAAGTTTTACACCGATACCAAATTCGTTTAAATGTTTCCGTTTCATTAATAACGGCGTATTTTTATTATTTTTTTTAATTTTTTTACACACTCTCTCTTTGTATTTATGTAAATTTAAAATAATAAACTACATATAATATACATGGGCAAATGTGGATCCAACAGTTTCGTGAGGCCCTTCATTAACTTCAAAACAACCAAAAAATTTTAAAAGATATTAAAATCGAATTTAAGAAAAATTTAATAATGTATGTATAAAATAAAAAAAAAATAAGATCAGAAAATATACATAACCAGTGGGCTTCCATGCCTCTACATCTCTCTCAATCTATCCACTTTTTATTTATTCGTGAAGTCGGGCAAAGGAAATGAAAACAACACAGTAAAAAATGGTGCTTACCTGTAAGCAGGTTTTTAAGGAAAACAATTAAAATAATTCCCTGCAAATCCGCTTACATACAGCTGTTGACAACTAATTAGAAACGCATTTTTTACACTACTAGAGCTTGATGATCATTATTGATATTTTCGTAAATTTACCGTTACGTTTTTTGTTTAAAACATTTGTATTATATTTATTACTCTTTTTATTATTATTTACACTCATTTTTGTTGCTGTTTATTTTAAAAGCTGTTATAATTTCTGAAAATAGTTTACATATTGTTTAGTAAAATTCTAAGAAAGTGCGACAACTAATTAGAAACGCGTAATTGTTTATTAAAGTCTTCTTGGCTAAGAGCTATTTTGATAAAAAAAATTTTATTTTACGGTTATTTTTTTTCCAAATTAATGTTTTATAGCAAATAAGAAATTATAATTTTATCATGGGAAAAGGCAAAAGCTGCACTCCTGAAGAACGGAGCCCAATTTTTGAACTTTAGAAGTCTGGAAAGTCTTATAGAGAAATAGCAGAGCAGCTAAAGTGTTCCAAAAAATGGTTTTTCATGTTTTACAGCATATCAACAAATATGAGACCATAGCCAATGTTCCGCGAAAGAAGAGACCCAGAAACATAACAGCACATACCGACCGAATGATAACGCGAATCTCCAAATCCGGCCCAAAAAAGTCATCTACTGACATCCAACGTGATATTCAAGAAAATTTAAATGTCACGATATCCAAGCGGACTATTGCACGTCGTTTGGTAGAAACCGAGCTACATGGAATAGCAGCACGAAAGAAGCCACTTCTGAGTAGGATTCAAAGAAAACGTCGTGTGGATTTCGCCAAGTCCCATTGAAATTGGACAGCAAATCAATGGAAATATGTGATTTGGAGCTATGAAAAAAAGATTAATCGCCTTGGTCCAGATGATCGGAGATACGTTAGATGACCCATTAACCAAGAATTTAATCCTCGCTTCGTTTCACGGGTAGTGAAGCATGGTGTTTCTCCTGGAATGGTGTTGGCCCAATTTATAAAATTTATGGAATCTTAAATAAGGAGAAAAACGTTGATATACCAAATACTGTCATGCTCCCGTGGTCTGAGGAGAATTTGCCTATTATATGGCAATTTCAGCATGATAATGATCCGAAGCACACGGCGAGGCTGGCAAAAAAAACTCTTTGACGATAACTTCATCAACGTTTTGGAATGGCAATCATCCAGTCCGGACTTGAACCCCATAGAACATCTATGGGGGGTCTTAAAAACAGCCGTTAGTCTGAAAAATATAACAAATATGGCGACTCTTTTTGAGGATGTTAAGAAAGCATGGGAGGCGATACCAGTAGAGCGATGTCGAGGTCTAATAACGTCAAAGCGCAACCGATGTGAGGCTGTGATAAAGCAAAAGGGATTTGCAACAAAATATTGATAAAAAGTAAGAAAAATAAATTAATATTAGTTTTTTTTTCTAATAATATAAAATCGTTTCTAATAAGGTGTCGCTGTTATATTTCAAACAATATAATAATGGTCTAATTCATAAACTTTTACAACAGTCTTATTGCAGGATTTTAAGCTAATTTGTGAAAAACAGTATTCATATTTACTTAATAATGAAGAAAATAATAAAGGTTTATAGTTGGTACTCACTAACTTTAAACCTTCTATAAAGTTTGGAGTGGGGAAGCCACCATTTAATTGCTAATTATTTCATTTTCAGGCATGAAATGATTTATTAAAGCCATCCCATCCCTAGAATGTGTGGCTTCCAACAACTTGCATCCATCAAACTGAAAAAAACTACAACAATTGCGTAGCCAATGACCTTTTTCTAAAAAATTTCAAAAAAAATTTAAAAATAAAATTAAAAAGAAAAACAAAACAATAGTGATGTGTAGACTGTCAAAACATTATTCGAAATTCGATTACTTTTGTATGCTTTGAATATATGTTCTAAAAAATTACTTTTTTACACACATTTCCATTGATTTGCTTTATAAATAAAAAAAAAATATTTTTAATGGCTTTTAAATTTATCTTAGCACAGCATTAGTTCTCTAATTTAAGGAAATAAAGTTTTCACTTCCGATTACCGAGTCAATCGTTTACTAAATTTGTAAATCACTTACGACTTATTTGGGAGAAGAGAGAAAATAAACAATAGTGTTGCCAGTATCAAATCGAAAAATTAATTTATAGTTAAAATACGATTATGAATCAAGATTTCTAATAACTCCTTATTAAGCGAAATATGTACTTTAACTATAGCAAGCTTTAAATACCAAATAAATTTTGTTTATGAATTAGCACATAAATATATAAAATATTTTTAAGACTGAATAATTTTTTAAGTTCTTTTTGTATATTTGTAAACAATTGAATTTAATTAAAATATTATGAAATAAATGAATATTAATTTTGTTTTATATAAAAACTTAAGCATTATTTTAAAAATAAAAGGCGTTTCTAATTAGTTGTCAACAGCTGTATGTATGATTTTTATATGGTGAGTTCCCACTTGGAAGCACTAGTTTTGGAAAAAAATAAGCGCAAACTTTAGCGCTTTGTATGCGCGATTTCATGGCTTTCAGTAAGCGCATTTTTCATATCTACATTATTAAAACAATGATAATATGCACATTATTTACTTATTTTAATTATAACACTGCTCTACAAAAAACAAAAGGTGAATAATATTGCAGTGGACTTAGGATAAATGGGGCGCGCTGATTTCGCATCTGCCACCAGTTTGTTCAAATTGGCTCTAGATTTTGCACAATTAATTTAATAACTATAGCTCCAGAAAGAAACCCCTTTACACAGTTTAACCTTAATTCCGTCAATGTCTCATTAACTTTTGTAAGAATAGTCAATCAAATTTAAAATTTTAATTTTTTTTAAAGTTTTTTTAGAAAAATAATTTCAAATATAAGACCATGTCCGATTTGTATATAGGTCTTATTGCGTAAACAAATTATATGCCTTTTAGAGTCTTTTGTAATTAAATTTTGATTAAAAAATAAAAAAATATTCGACTGTACTACAAATCTACTGTACTTTTACTGTACAGTAGATTTGAAAAAGTTAATTTTTTTACGGGAATTAAACGAAAAAGTTAATTCCTTCCGGGAATTAAATTCACAATTGAATGAATTTAATTCCTTTACACCAAAAGTTGAATTAACTAGAATTGAATGAATTCCATAATAAATGAATGCATTAAATTTCATGAAGGAAAAATAATGAAAATAATGATTGAATTCCTTCAAGAATGAAAAAATGGAATTCATTCAATTCCTTAAGTTTGGTCAGAGAATTTATTCCCAAAATATAAATTTAGTTCAATAAAAGGGAATTTGGGAAATAATTCTTCGAAGCTCTGGTCTAAAGCATAGATTACATAGATATATTGATATTCTTCTTCTTTTGTCAACAAACAAATTATTTAACTCGCACTAAAATTTTTTTTGTATAGGAATATGACGCATTTTCAATACATTCTGACATTCAAAACAAAGGTATATGCAGTTAAAAACGCGACAGAAGTATTTACCATTAAAATAACCCAAAAGCGTTGTTATTTTTAACATTTTAAATATACATAAATTCCAAAAGCATTACAAATAACTAGAAATGTAAAATTAACTGACAAATTTTCATTTCCATCAATGAATTTAACACGTGCATGTATGTCATAGGAAAGAATCGATACTGTTGTAAATTTAACAAATTTTCAGTAGAAAACTATGCTTGTGCGTCATTTTCCTATGTATTGTTGTATTTGTATTATTTTACTTTTGCATGTTTTTTTTTTACTGGATGTAGGTAAAATAGTCATACTTTTTGGAGTATTGCTTAATATTTTTCTTGGGTTTGTGGCGTGTTTATGAATTTTAAATTGAAAAAAAGGTGTTAATAAGAAATGTCAATTTTGAATGAACACATATAAAATTCAATAATATGTATTTGAGCATTTCTTTGTTTGTAAATACCAAAAAACCCAACTGTGCTAAATATTTTTTATTTGTTATCAAATCATAATAAATAAAAGCTAATAGATTTGCAAATGATAACACTAACAAAAATATTATAAAACACATTTCATTTAAAATAACACATACGTTTTCTCTTCACAATTTTGTATTTTTATTAAAAAATTTTATTTATTGTATATATTAGTTTTTAACATTTTGTATCGTATATACATACATATGTGATTTGAGTCTTTTATTTTGTTGCCGATTTTATCGAACTTCGCCTAGCAAAAATCCAGACAACAGCAGTTTTTAATGGCTGTTGTTGTTGTTTCTTAGTGAGACATAACATGATTATATCAACCCAACAACTCTATGTATGCACACTAGGTAGTCCAAGCTTGTATGGAGGAAAATAAATTTTGCGTTATTCACCGGGATACTCCCTGAAAATATTTATTTGAGTGTAAATATACGTCCCCCAAGATATTAGGATAATTGGAAAGCGTTTCGCATCGGCCCTGAAGTTTGGAACATGGATTAATATGATTTTTTGTGTATTTTGTCAAAAATATTGATATTTTAAAACTAATTCGAATTAAAAACATTAAAGAATCGTGATTTGGAGTGAATTCTCTTTGTATAAAAAAATGTTTCTGTAGTAGATTATTTCAATAAATTTTAAAATTTGGATCCGAATTTCTTGATTAAGTGGCCTGCGATACAATAGTTGCCGGAATAAATTGTACTACCTCGGCTGTTTTTTAAACGATTTAAGTTTTTATTGCTTTATTACAAAGAGAATTCACTCCAAATCACGATTCTTTAATGTGTTAAATTCGAATTAGTTTAAAAAGTCATATTTTTCCCTTGTAATCACTGTTCCAAATTTCGGGGCCGATGCGGCACGCCTTCCCGATATCCGATTATACTAATTTTTTGGGGGACGTATTTTTACACCCAAATAAATATTTCCAGGTGGTAGTTTGGTCAATAACACAAAAATAATTTTTTGAGCCCTAATGCACACTCGTGCTTTCATATTAAGTATTAAAATTTTGTATATTCACACGAACTCAATATAACGTTCAAAAGAATTAAAAAAAAAACATACAACAACAGATACTTTAAAAAAACAGAAACAGTGTTTTTTTAAATTATAAGTCTGACGATATAAACAAGTGTTTGGTTTAAACGAACACGTATAAACGTTTTTAACGAACATAAACCATTTTCAACGAACTTGTCAACCCAATAGGAAATTTTAACAAACCCAGTCAATAGTTTTCTGAGTGCTCATAAATAACGATTCTTAGGTTCCTATTCCTACTTGTGACACATTGTGACCGTCATAAGACTATTCTTAAGACTGAAAGTCACAACTTTGCATACAAAACAACAATAAAATCGAAAAAGTTGGAATTTTATTTGTCAATGTTATGATTGTGTCGAAAGCAGACTAGGGCTTCCGTAAAAAATTTACTATTATCGCCCACATTTTGAAGTAACATTTCTAATATTTTAAAAATGTTATTACAAAAATATTGAAATATATGATGCAAAATTGTTGTATTTTTCCAAATTTGTTATAATACGATTATTTTGAAACTTTTATATTAAACTTCGAAAACTGGACGATATCGTCTTATAGAATCTAAGCACAGGTTTTTGTTTGTTTAAATTTTCAAACAAAAATTTGAGCAAATATAATTTATTGTGATTTTACAGCAACAAACACAAGGGCAATACAATTACAATTAAAGGCTCCATTAGTCTTTGCGTTCCGTGACGTTTCTGTAATGTGCCGTGCCGGATGGCACTTTTGTGTAGTTTCCCCTAAATTTATAAACGCTTTGTAAAATTATAGGAGGTTTATTGAACAAATTTTGTATGAAAATGACGTTTTGTAAACCTGCTATAACTTTACAAAGCATTTATGAATTGAGGGGTTAGTCTTTTCCGTACACTCATAGAAAAAAGTTTGTAGAAAAGTTAGTAAAACTGTTAGTACTTACTAACTTAACAAATTTTTAACTAATTTTTAGTTAAAATTTAAATTTTAGTTAATTTTTTTGCTACCTCCACTTTACTAACTTACAAATTTTTTTGCTATTTTTTTTTTTTTGCTGAATTTAGTTACTAATTTTTAACAATATATTTGCTAACTTTACAGTGTTTTGCTGAATTTTAGTTATTCATTTTTAACAGAAGATTTGCTAATTTTACAAATTTTTTGTAAACTAAACCACCAATTTTGGAGCTCTTACAAACAGAATGTTAAATGACTCATAAAAATTACTGCATATTTTTAACTCGCCAAAAATAATGCAAAAAGTTTTTAAATAAAGCTAAATTGAAATGGTTGAAAATTTGTCCTAATCATAAAATATCTAAATTATTAATATTTATGAGAAAAGTTTCTATTTATCGTAATACATTAATTTTCAAAGATCAAGGTTTATTTTGGACGAACCATTTTAATATGAAAATTGTGATTAAAAGTATCTCTGGGGAGCAAGTGGAGTTTACGGGGATGACCCTAATTTTTCCCCCCAATATTGTACTTTTTAAGCTTATTTAAAGAATACGACATTTTTAATCGGCCACACCTTCTTTCCTGTTGGTGGAGCTTTAGAGGTGAAAATGGAAACTCAAATAAATTCGGAAGTACATACATATCCGATCAGCAAACAATGAAAATCAAAAGAAGGGCTTCTGAAATACATTTTGTTATGGTTAATATATTATTGTCTATAAATATTACCACTTTTACAAAAAATCATTCTTGGGAAATTTTCATTGGCATTGAAATATAATTGGCATTACTTTATCTCAATGTCAATGCCAACAAATTTCATCACCATTCAATGCCAATAAAAATTTTTTTCACTTTGCATTGATGAAAACAATGGTAATTAACTGTTAATTTTTCGAAATTTGTTATAATTTTTATTTTATTATAGAAACTTAAATGATTTTTTATAAAGCATAAAATTTAAACATTCTTCTTCAATAAAAACCAAAATACAGTAGACAATATCATTAAAAAGTTAATAAAAAAATAATTGCAAATTGTGACCGTTTTTATCCAGTATTGTTCATATTTGAAATTTTCGGCAAGCTCTTTCTTTAATATTTTGTCCAAAGTCCTTTGTGCTTTAAAACAGATTTTATGCGAGCAGGCATGCTTTCCGCGAAATTTTTAATAGTTTGAGGTTGAATATTAGTCCATTCCGCTGAAACTCCTGACCACAGATCATTTAAGTTGGTCGGTGCTCGTTCGCATTGGGAGAGTCTTCTTTTGACAATTTCCCACCAATTCTCGATGGGATTCAAATCGGGGCTCAGACCTGGTCACTTCAAAAACTGGAAAAACTACACTTGGATATCACAAATTAAACAAAAGTTATTAATACAGATTTAAAAATATTCAAATATGTATCCACTTTAGTCCACTACTGTATATGAAACAGCCTATTAATTTAATGTCAGAAAAAAATACGAATGAAAATTAAAAGAGAAACAAAAAAAATTGAAAAACGAACAAATAAAAGGATTTTATGAAATATGTTTAGAAAAAAAAAACTACACCTCACCAAATACATATTTTCCATCTTGGACATTGAGAAATAGCTCAAATAGAAATTGAAATTTTTCACTCTACTGTAAGTAATTTAATTAAATCCAATTAGTAAATATTAAATATTGCAATGGAATTTTTCAATTGTGTAAAAATATAAATTTAAGTGATAAAACTGAAAAGGCAGATTGTCTATCGCTGTTTTATATAAAATATAATTAAAACTTAAAAGTTAAAGTATCATCATCGAATTCGGTATTAAAAATTAGGGTGAAAGAAGTGTCGGACAGAAAATTCTTTTTAAAATAGGGAGAATCCCTATTCTGTCCCCATCTGTTGAGGACTTTTAGAACTACTTTTTGAATTTATTAAATCCAAGTGATTGGAAAATACGGTTATTGGCATTAATATGTATTTTTATTAATTCTAATTTAGTAGGTTTGAGGTTAAGAAGAAGAATATACCTTCCTCAGAAGTTATAAACACATTAAATTTGTAAATCAGACTAGATCTATTTTCTGCCTTTTTAAGGACAGGCTTCATCAGTGATATTCCATTAAATTGTATTATTGTTTATATTTTTGTCAGATTGTCTCTATATGAATAATTTCAGAAGTGATCAAACAGACATATACAAACATTCTACTTCAGATTTTCTCTGTTTATCTTCTTATTTCCTTCGTGTCATCTTTTCACAAATATTAATACAGATTTAAAAATATTCAAATATGTATCCACTTTAGTCCACTACTGTATATCATTAATTATAGTGTTTTTTCTACTTCTTCAGCTTCTCTTTTTTTGCTGGGATTTTATTACAATTTTATAGATTATGGGAAAGGTTAAATATTAAAAGTAAATTACATCATTATTATTTTGATTTTCAATGCAGTGCGCCATTCCCATATGATCTTAGACTAATTTCAAAGCGCAACAATAGTTTAAGCCCGATGCGTCCAACGCGAAATGAAAGTAAAATTCCAGAGGATTTTACAAAGTTAGCTCGGTTTTTTATTTTATGACCTCTAGAAATATCTGTGTGGCGTGAAAGCCCAAAAATGTTGCACATTTTTAGAGTTAGGAGCTCCCGTTCACGAATAAGTTAAATTTCAAATATTCTTTTCGGTTCTTTTATTTTATTCGGAATTATCAAACAAACCACTGACATAAATAATATAATCTTATACTGATAGAAAAATTCTGAAAAATAGCAAAAAAAAAAATGTACTCAAAATTAGTTAAAAGGGGCCCTGCACAGAAAGCTTTTGAAATTAGTAAATCCTTTTTGCTAAATATTAGTAAGATAAGTACAGCAAAAATGCAACTGTTTTAGTAATATTTGAGTTAAATTTCATTTGACTTGCAAATTTACCTTGCTAATATTGGCTAAAAAAATATTGCTGAATATTAAAAGAAAAAAAGCAGTAAAAAAATTGTTATATATTCAAAAGTTAATTTGTTTAAATTTAATTGAGTTGAATACAAATAACGAACTCTGCTGCTACAATAAACAGAAATATTTGCTAGAAAATAGTAGACTGCTTTCTGCAGTGTAGATTTTATTCGCATTAAGAAAATCATAAAAAAAAACTAAATATTTAAAATTCTTTGTGATGGTTTAGTCGACTTATTTCCAAGAAATTTTTTGCTGATTTTAGCAGGATAAATTGTTATTTTCGATTAACTAAAATATAGCTGAAATTTTGTAAATTTAACAGATTTTTTCTTGCTGTTTGTGTCTTTCTAATGTTTAGCAAACAGATTCTGCTGGATTCAGTTGATTTTTCAGCAAGAATTTTTAAAGACTTTTATATTATTGTATGAACAACTGAAAAAATTTCTCGAATGAACGAGGGAACTAGAAGAACACACTAGTTCAAAAATAAAATTGATTGAAATGAGTCGTGAACTATATATTATAATGTCCAATTGTAGTCATTTTTATTCCGATTGTTTGTTTGTACAAAATGTTTTATTTTGTGTGAAAATTTCCGGGTGTTCTCACATTTTTACTCACTATTTCGATTTTTTTTTACGATAGACTAACACTCATGCGATGCCTCCTACACTAATAAAAAAAAGTTAGTATAAAAATCTGTTAAACGCGTTCTGATTAAATTGAACTAATGTTTCTGTTATTTTCTCTAAAAAGGTCCGTACAAATAGGTAAAAATTCTACTAAAATAACAGGAAATAGTACATGTATTTGCGCCAGCACAATTTTGATCTATTTGTACGGACTTTTTTATGAGTGTACTTATGCTAGTGCACTGTGTTAGAATTAGGAAAATAGAATAGATTTTTACCATTTCTAACACCAAACTGCTAATAACAAACAATATGAATTAGTGCTGGTAAAAATATGAGTAGTGGTATCGGGTATCGATTATGTCTCTTTTTTTTGGGTACTCGATACTCAAAACTACTACTCGATATTTTCAGAGTTGCATTTTGGACAGACAGAATATATAAAAATGTGACTCCGCTAAAATATTTACCACGAAAATGCGACTCTGCTAAAATATTTGTCACAAAACTACAACTCTGCTAAAAGAAAAAATCAAAAGTAAAATATTTAAAATTATATGTTAAAAAACTATAAAAAATGCAATGAAGAATTGATGAAAAAGTTTAAAATATGTTTATAAATTTAAATATTGAATTACCATAAACATTTTCAAAGAATTTTACTAAAAATTTTTAAAAAATTTCAAATTTAAAAACCGTTAAAAGTATTGAGTAGTATCGGGTATCCAATTCAAAAATATCGAGTAGTATCGAGTATTGAAAAGTAACCGAATTTACCAGCACTAATATGAATAAAAAGCAACTGATAGTGCGTCTTTGTGACGAGAAAGTGATTAAAATAGACACATGTTTCAAGAAGCTATCAAATTAAAAACCGAGCTAGATTTGCAAAACACTTTGAGGGTTTTGTTTAAGCAACAGTGTACTTTCATAGCGCGTTTGAACATTGATTCTGACCGCGACGATCATTTTGCAGGAACTTCTAAAACAGTAGAATCTAGTTTTGTTAAATATACTGCAAGAAGCTTCTTGGGAAAATCCCGAATTTATATATGTGATTAATTTACAGTCACTTTCAGAATAAATTTCTTGTTTCTCCTAAAGTACACTAATAGAAAAAAGTCCGTTAAAAATTTAGTAAAAACTACTAAAAACTAGTTAAAAATTATGCTGCAAAAAAGATGCTAAATTAACAGATTATTTTTTGTAAAATGTCGAATTATGCCAAATTATCACCCTATAGCAACAGCTTGTGCCTGCAAGCAGGAAACCTGTAATTTTTAAGGAAAACGAAGGTTAATTTATCAATTTTATGTTTATCTTATAATAAATATGACGAAAACTATTAGTAGTAACAATAAAAAATAGCCCCTTATCAATTAAAAGTTGCGAAAAAAACTTCTGTTTCCTATTTGCAGTCACATTTTATAAATTTTTTCTCAGTAAAAGAGAGGATAGCATTCTATTTATTTTCTAACCTCTTTGATTATGCCTAGCACACATAACTATTCAAGATTTTTACAAAAAAAAACCTTATATAAAAACAGTTTCTATGGCCACCAAAAAGCTTAAAAAAATTTTAGAAAGCAGTTTTCGCAATTGGATTTAGAATCTATTTTATTTATGAAAACTTAACAAACTTGGCCACTTGGTATTTGATTTCAACAAAAAATAAATATTTTTTATTAAGTAAATGAATGTTCTTTTTAGTTTGACTCTAGATCATAAATTAATATCACTTTCTGTTTAAATTATTTTCAAATCAAAGAAAGAAAGTCTTATCGAATTCTTTCAAATATATTTTTATTCTTTGTAATTTACTTGTAAAAAATTGTATCATCTTTCTTTGATTTGAAAATAATTTAAACAGAAAGTGATATTAATTTATGATCTAGAGTCAAACTAAAAAGAACATTCATTTACTTAAAAATAAGAGATCAACTAAATATTCCCCTATTTATTTTTTATTAAATTTAAAAAATGTTGCTTTAGACGTATTTTGTTACGTTTCAAAATTTGTCAAATCATTTACTGAAAAAAATTCAGTAATCAGTAAATTTTTACTGGTAATGAAATTTAATTTGCATTACCAGTAAAATCTTACTGATTACTGGAATTTTTTTCTGTTTTGCTGTTCTCATTTTACTAGTATTTAGTAAAAAAAAATCTGCTTATTTTAGCAGTTTTTTCTGCAGCATCATTTTTAACTAATTTTTAGTAACTTTTTCTGCTAGTTTTACAGATTTATTTCTATTAGTTCAAAATTAGTTTAGTGCTAAAAATAAGAGAACAATATTCTAACTAAATACATAAAAATAATAATACTTATAATAATAGATTTTTTAAAATGCCTAATTTGGAGATGTCGACTACTATTTGTAGCACGTAACAGTTGATATTAAAGAAAAAAATAAATTGGAAAAATGATAATTCCATTTTGTGTTGGAGCGACTGCTTTCCAGGATATTTTACAAAATTTTGTCAAAAACGACATCTCCAAATTAGGCATTATAAAAAATCTTTAAAATAAATTTAAAAAAACACGTTTTTGCATTTTTATCAAATTCGTGGGCCATTTTGGATTCAAGGCTAAAGTGCGATAATGATATCCGATGAAGTCAAAATTTCATGTCTGAACTCTTTGGACTATAATAAATGAAATAAAAACTAATTTTTTTCCAAATTTTATAAAGTAGAATTCCATATCTGAATCATTTTGAATATATTAAAGGAATAAATGAAATAAAAAATGTTTTTTTTTCCAAATTTCTAATTTTGGATATTTTCCAACCGATTTCGCTTAAAATTGGCACACGTTATCCCCTCAGCCTAGCCGAGGTCACCCATATACTTCTCATTGGGCGACTATTTTTTACGCCCAGATCTTTTTAAATTATGTTTTTTATATAAAGCGGAGAATACACGAGGGAACATTCGTGAAAAAATTCCCATTTTTTGTGAATATATGTGTGTGTTTGTGTGTGTGTGCGTGTTGACATCGTGCAATTCGTGTTTAAAAAATGTTTTGATATTTTTTGTTCCCTACTCAATGTTCCTCCGTGTATTCTCCGCTTAACAATGGATGATCGCTATCACAGATCGCTATGTTAAGCGGGGAATACACTAAGGAACATTCGTGAAAAATTGCCATTTTTTACGAATGTTGATTTGTGTATGTTAATGTTCGTGTTGACATTCGTGCAATTCGTGTTTATAAAATTTGTTAATATTTTTAGTTCCCTACTCAATGTTCCTTAATGTATTCGCCGCTTTAGAGGGGTACTATTTATATTTTGGAAACATGTCAATAGCTAAAATCTGGCAAACACCATAATAAAATTTGACATATTTTTTGCATAAACGTACTCAGAAGGTTTTGATGTACAAGTGCTATTTGTTTTGTTTACAGTGAGTTAAGAAAATCAATTCGGCCAAAAAATGGAAATTTCAAGAGATTTTCGTTGGATTATTTTTCGATGAACTCAGTTTTTTGTATGGCGATAAAGCCTCATCAAAAACTACATTATAGGGTTGCCACATCGCAAAAGTCTAATAACTTGACACTTCGCAAAAAATAACTTGATTTAAAAAAAAAACTTGACAATAAAAAATGTGCATATGTGTGCAGTAGGGTGATTCTTAATACAAAAATTTATAATTTTTGAATAAACTCGCCATTTTATTAAGATTCATAAAAAAAATCGTCTTTCGTAAATCTCCACTCGAGCTCTCAAAACCAAAGATATACCTTAAGCGCCATTTTATTTTGATAATATATCATCAATTTAATAAATTTATGAAAAAAAATTGGTATTTTACGTTTCAGAAAAGAAAATATGCTAAAATTTTAAAATGGCGTTGCGAGAATTATGAAAAATTTATATATTTTTTTTTGGCCTAAAGTTTATACATTTCAACGACTTCCTGCAGACTTCCCCCTCAATTCATAAATGCTTTCTAAAGTTATAGCAGGTTTACAAAATGTCATTTTTATACAAAATTTGTTCAATAAACCTCCTATAATTTTACAAAGCGTTTATGAATTTAGGAGTTAATCTTTTTTTTCTTATTGTTTAGAAATAAATGCTACTCAAAAAATTAAAACACTAATAAATTTCATCAGTTTTGTAATTTTAAATGTTTTTTTTTAACTACTGATACGACAAAAATTCAATTTAACTTGACAAAATAAATTTGACCTTGGCACTTGACCTTAATTAACTTGACAATCAAGGCCATGTGGCAACCCTAATTATACCGCTGGTATAGTGAATTAAATAGTGGTCGTAGTTCGGTCGTCGACGAATTCCGTGAAGGTCGTCCAAAATCGGTTGTTGTGCCACAAAACATCGATGCAGTGCGTGAACTGATAATGCAAGATCGTCATGTGACATATCGTGAGATAGAGGCATCTTTGCACATTAGTTCCACTTCAATACATTCGATTTTGCATGAACACTTAGTTGTAAAAAAAATTTGCTCTCGTTAGATATCCCATAATTTATCAATCGCTCAAAAAAAGGATTGCGTCGATTGGTGAAAGGGAATGATTAAAAAGTTCAACCGTGGTGCTGCAAAAGACGTGTATAAAATCTTGACATGAGACGAATCATGGATATATGCGTATGAGCCGGAAACAAAACAGCAATCGACCGTGTGGGAATTCCAAGACGAGCGAAATCCAACAAAAGTTGTTCGTGAAAGCACAGCGAAGCCAATGGTCGCCTGTTTCTTCGGCCGAATGGGTCATATGGGCACTGTTCGCCTTGAGCAACGTATGACGGTCAATTCTGAATGGTACACGACCATTTTTTTGCCGGAAATCTTCGGAGAAATTCGTAAAGCAACAGCCAAAGACGAATCATTCTCCATCATGACAATGCGAGCTTGCACACATCTCGTCAAACAGGTGAATTTTTGAAGGGTCAAAACATCGAATTGATGACTCATCCTCCGTACAGTCCTGATTTGGCACCCAATGACTTCTTGTTCCAGAATATCAAAGGTAAACTGCTTGGTCAACGATTTACGAGCGCCGAAGAAGCAGTTGAAGCGTTCAAAAATCATGTTTTGGAGGTGTCTCAAGAGGAATGGAAAAACTGCTATGACAAAAGGTTTGAACGAATGCAAAAGTGTATTGATCATCAAGGGGAATATTTTGAAAAACAATTAAGCCATCTTAATTTAAAAATATTATTATTTGCTATTTCCGAAATATAAATAGTACCCCTCTTAATTTTATTTTCCAACGAATTTTGTTAAAATTTGTTACACATGATCCTGATTTCCAATTCCTAAATCTTGCAAATATAGTTAAAAATATAATTCTGTATAAAAATTCTACTTTTTAATTTATTTTTATTCTAAACCTTGTACACTACACATAAAAATTTTTGCTAAAACTTCTTTTTACAAAAGGTACAAAATTTACAAAAAAAAAAATTAACCCCCCTGAGTTTATCTTTTTATTTCATTAGTTATCAACTGTTTTCATTCATTAGTTATCAATTGCTTTGTACTTCAGAAGTTATCAGGGTTGGCAGGCAATTCCGCTTAAATACCGTTCTCCATTCAAAACCCTTTCAACTAACTACGGTTACCCCTAAAATACCGTTACTGAAATAACCGAAATACCGTTATCCTTAAAATACCGTTACCGAAATAACTTAAATACCGTTATCCTTAAAATACCGATACCGATATAAATGAAATATCATTACCCCTAAAATACCGTTACCAATATTTTTAATTTTCTTCTTTTGGTAATTGCACGTTGCTATTGAGTATTTTTCGTACTTTAAGTTGGTAAATTGGTTTTGTTTTTAATTTTGTTTGTTTTTTGTAAAAAAAAAAATTGAGGGATGCATCGAAATAACTGACTACCGTTATCCTTAAAATACCGTTACCGAAATAATCAAAATACCGTTATCCTTAAAATACCGTCACCGAAGTAAATAAAAACCGTTATCCTTAAAATACCGATACCGAAATAAATGAAATAGCGTTACCCTTACCGATAACCGCATCGTTTCGGTTACCATCCATGGAAGTTATCAATTGTATTTCAGAAATACGCCATTATAACTTCTTTTTCAGAAGTAATCAATGGAATATCAGATTTATCAATTGTATTTCAGAAATTGTTAATTGATTTCACTATGCTACAGTCAAAATCGGTATGGGATGAAACCAACGGGAAATGTTATATCGGTCAAAAACAAGTTATACGTGTCCCGGCGTTTCGCTGTGTCACCCCTAGGAATCGAGATATATCTTTTTTTTGACATAACTCGAGAACCACTACTCCGATTTTACTCAAACAATTTTAAAAAAATTAAAAATTACAATTCCTTTAATCTGTTCATATAACGTTTTTCTATATACTCCACAGTTTTGCCGGTAAAAATAAATGTTTGTTACCGCTACCATAAAAATCAACAACCTTTTGTTTATTACTTTTTTTTTAATATTTTAGGCAATAAATATTTTTTTCTTCATACATTTATTTTTACTGGCAAAACTGTTGAGTATATAGAAAAACGTTATATAAACAGATTAAAGGAATTGTAATTTTTAATTTTAGAGCAAAATCGGACTAGTGGTTCTCGAGTTATGTCATAGGGGTGACCCAGCGAAACGCCGGGACACGTATAACTTCTTTTTTACCGATATAACTTTCTCCGGTAGTTTGAACACTTCCCGATCACTGACCCCTACCATTTGTCTCGCAGTGTTTTTAATCATCAATTGATTTTCATATTATTCAATTGAATTTCAGAAATAATAAATTTTTTTCATTGTATACAATTAATAAATCTGAAAAACAATTATTAACTTTTGAGAAACAAATGAGAATAGTGTAGTGTTTTCGTCTAAAAATCGTATGTAAAATAAAATCTTAACGTCCTCTGAATGGATTACTAAGTTGTCAGATCCCTAAATATTTAACAATAAAAAAAATTATTAATTTTTTCACTTCAAATTTATTAAAAAACATTTTTTAATAACGTATACATAATGGGTGGTATGAATAAAACCAAGTCTTAACTATTTGCTTAAAAAGAAATGATTAACCTTAAATATCTAACTAAACTTATGTTAAAAATAAATATAGTTTTTAAACGAATATTTAATTGAATCAATCAATATTTTAATTGAATTTTAAATATTTGTTACACATACACAAAAAAGTAAAAACCAGGTTTAATTACCAAATTGTTCCAGACAATTACTATTTTCTCTGTTTTTGTACCTACTACCCAAATGATACTATCAATTACTAAAAATGTGTGCGATTAATTGAATCAATTAAAGAATTCACAAGATTTAATTAATTCAATTAAATATTTATTTAAAAACAAATATTAGCTAAAATCATCTAATTAAAGATTTGTTTAAAATAAAATTTGTTTTTAAATAAATATTTAATTGAATTAATTAAATCTTGTGTATTCTTTAATTGATTCAATTAATCGCACAAATTTGGGTGGTAGGTGCAAAAACAGAGAAAATAGTAATTGTCTGGAACAATTAGATAATTTAATCTGGTTTTTACTTTTTTGTGTGTATACAATTGCACAGAGAAAACAAAAAACGAGTTTTAATACCGAAATTGGTTATATTAATTAAAATTTTAATTGATTTCGCACCTATCACTCAAATTATAGTATTAATTACTAAAAGTTGTATAGATTAATTGAAACAAAATTCGATTAAAGTAGTAAAAATGTCAATTGAAACATTTATTGAAAATCAAAAAAAAAATGTGTGTACTTTATGTTTATGAAGTACTGCATTTGTTTTGTTTATGAATTAGAAAGCATTTAGTTTTTAGCTTTTTTCTGTGTAACATATAAATATCATATTTTGTTGATTTTCAATAAATGCTTTAATTGATATTTTTACTACTTTAATCGAATTTTGTTTCAATTAATGGAATAAAATTTGTAGTAAATAATAGTATCATTTGAGTGATAGGTGGAAAATCAATTAATATTTTAATTATTCGGGTGTGTTCTGAGAAAGGAAACCACATAACATTCGTTTTTGTACAACAACATATAATTTTATGTGAAACCGAATAATTTTATGTGGTTTCGTTTTTCAGAACACCCCCGGTTATAATAAATTCCATTATTAAAACTCGTTTTTAGTTTTTTCTGTGTAATGTATAAACTAAACTTATTATAATTATTTAACCCTCAATTCATAAACGCTTTGTAAAGTAATAGGAGGTTTACAAAACGAAATTTTCATACAACATTTGTTCAATAAACCTTCTATAAATTTACAAAGCGTTTATGAATTTAGGGGTTAATTTTTAAAAGCTACTATTTCATTTATTTATTTATCATTCAGCAGTGAAATCAATTTTTGCGCCAGAAATTGCGCTGCTTAAAATATCTGAATGGAATGGAGTCGAACTACGTTTTTTTGAAGTACTCGGTGTGGCATAAGTGCTGCATTCCGTTGTGTTCTCTAATGAATGAGGATACCAACTGCTCTCTTCTGATTGTATTGCCTGAAACTTTCGTTTACGCAAATTTTTTAATTTGCGTTGAGTCAGTAAATTTTGAATTTCTCCCATCAACTCATACGCATCCTCTTCAGGGAACTTTTGCAGTTGGAATCCAAGACTTGTGCCAAATGCGGTAAACTCGTTTTCATTTCCATTTATTTTGATTAATTTGTCGAGGGCTTCATCAAACTTTGAAGATTCTTCTTTTTTTGTACCATTGCACTATAGGAAATTTTACCCCTTTTTTTGGCCAAAATTCAAAATTAAACATTTTGCAAAATGCATTTTTTTTTTGCTTTAATATAACAAAAACATAACAAAGTAAACACCTCTGTTTAAATTTTCGACAACGTGGCTTTACCGTTACTTTATCAGTTGTTTTGCATAAGGTTTCTAAATGAGTTAACAAAAAGCGATTGTGTGCAGTGAATTACGTGTCAATTTCAAATAAAAGTTTTAAATATAATAATTTATAGTTTTTAAAAATTAAAAAATGGAAAACAATGTCGAACGTGAGTACTTTATTAATTTATACTGAAATGTTTTTGAATTCGTCTATTATATTGATTAAATCGGAAAAATTGAAGTGACCTTAAGATGAACTAATGGAATTATGAATTGGAATTTTATTTAGACTTACAAAAAAATGATAGCATTCGATAGACATAACACCATAATAGTTCTCTAGGCCAATCAATTATCTTCCGAATTTAATTTATTTTTGTTGCAAATATTTGCAATTTTCTAAAAAAAGCCGCATTTTTCTAGGTAAATACTAGGTAATACAATACGTGTCAAATTCAGAATTATTCAGTATATGGCGAGAGAAACATGGCGAAGCCGACAAAAGAGCAGCTATTTATGCCCATTTCTTTGCATATATTGCTGAGAGCGATTGTTCCGAAAACTTTAAGCAATATTTAGGGGAGAAGTCACGAATATTTTGTTCAAATATGAATACGAAATCGCGTAAGAGTTGTAGGTGTTTGAAAGCTTTTGAAATTCAACATGCTGTATGGCTTAAAGGCAGTACTTCGATAATAAAACGTGAAACGCAGATTGCCTCTACTAAACCGAAACCTGGACTGCTTCCAATTGGCTGCTTTGGTGAAGATGCCGCTGAATCGCGCCATAAAATGTATAAATCCGACAAATTGCTTCATGCACGAAAAAGTAGCCGTGTGAATAACTTGACAGACGTTTTTAATCGAGCATTAGACACATCAGATCCACTTATTTCCAGCCTTTCGTTAAATAAACGCATCAATCACCAGAAGAAATTAAAGCTTCCACCAGAAGTGATCGAATTACTGAGATCAGGGGACCAAAATTTTGTGGAAAATTACCAGCAAACAGATGAAGAAAATTCCGAAAGCGAAGATGAAGAAATGGAGAATAGTGGCATTTTGAATCCATGTTTTTTAAATGTAGTTGACAATTTGGAACTCGAAAATCAAATTTTTGAATAAAATCCTCTTTTAAACATAACGTTGTTTGTTACTTCTTAAAATTTCGTAGAACGAATTCTATATGGGTAAAAAATGTTCTACTGTTATGATCGAGGGTTAGTGTATACATTCGCCGATCCACGGGAGGGGACATTCGGGATATGTCCACCCCAAACCGATTATTTTTAACTGATAATAGTCAGCACATATATACGTATGAAAATACAAAAAAATTTAAATGACCCCCCCCCCCCCCCCAAACACAAAAGCTGGATCCGCGCCTGGTGTATAAAAAATTATAAGGGTCTTAAGGGGGAGTATTTCCAGGGTCAAATCCAAAAAATCATTTAAATCGGTCCAGCCATTTGGCTGTAATTAATTTTGGCCAAAAAAAGGGGTAAAATTTCCTATAGTGCATTGGTAGTTTTATTTGGCAAACTCTCATTGTATTCGGATATAGATTCCTCAATATATTCTTCAAAATTTAGTAAATTTGCATTATTCTGAAAAATAAATAATTACGATAACACTATGGAACATTTTTGGGATTATTGTCTGGGGGGTGAGAAATTCCAAGTCAGGGTGATGGTACTAGGTCAGTATAGTAAAACCCTCAAAGGGTTTGGCGTTCGTATGTGTCATTTTTTTTTTTATGACCTTTTAAATTTTTTCCTTATCTTGATGTTTTTTCGCTTAGTTGTAACTCGAGAACCACTTGTCCGATTTTGATGAAACAAATTTAGAAAAATTTAGAATTACAATTTCTTTAATCCGTTCATATAACATTTTTCTTTATAATCAACAGTTTTGCCGGTAAAAATAAATTTGTGGAGAAAAAAAAATATTTTTTTGCCTAAAAATTAAAATTTTTTATGAATTTAAAAAAAAAAATTTTAATTTTTAGGCAAAAAAATATTTTTTTTTCTCCACAAATTTATTTTTACCGGCAAAACTGTTGATTATAAAGAAAAATGTTATATGAACGGATTAAAGAAATTGTAATTCTAAATTTTTCTAAATTTGTTTCATCAAAATCGGATAAGTGGTTCTCGAGTTACAACTAAGCGAAAAACCATCAAGATAAGGAAAAAATTTAAAAGGTCATAAAAAAAATGACACATACGAACGCCAAACCCTTTGAGGGTTTTACTATACTGACCTAGTACCATCACCCTGACTTGGAATTTCTCACCCCCCAGATTGGCTGTTGTACTGTGTAATTTTTATAATAAAAAAATTTTAATATATTTTATTTTTGGTATGTACCAGACACCGAGGAAGAATGGAAAGAGATTGCCAACGATTTCAACAATATATGGCAACTTCCACATACCATGGGAGTAGGGAATGCATCCCTGATTAAGCATTTTTCAGTTCCCGCATTCCCGGGAATTTTGACCGGGAATCCCGGGATTTCAAAAAATGCTATTTAAAAAACCATAAAGTTAATTATCTCAAATTTTCATATGAAAAATTTTTTACCTCTTGAAAATAGTAAAAATTTTACACAAGTGTTTTTTGTTTACTTATCGAAATTTGCTACTTTTATCACAACTGGAAAAATTCAAAAAGTAAACAAAAATTTCCAATTGTAGTAAAAGTACACTAATAAAAAAGAGTGCGTAAAAAATTTAGTTAAAACTACTAAAAATTAGTTAAAAATGTTGCTGCAGAAAAAAACTGCTAAATTATCAGATTATTTTTGCTATATATTAGTAATATAAGAACAGCAAAAATAAAACTGTTAAATATACAGAATTTTAGTTATATTTGAGCTAAATTTTTGTTAATGGAAAATGGCAAATTAACTTGCTAAAATCAGCAAAAAATTTTGCTAAATAATTAGTAGCCAAAAAAATCACCAAAAAATTTAAAATTTTCGAAGTTTTATTTCCGTTTTTTTTTAAGGCAAATAAAATTCGAGCCCTTTGAAAATAGCAGTTTACAATTTTTTAGCAAATATTTCTGCTGATTTTAACAGAATAGACTGCTATTTGCATTCAACTAAATTTAGCTTAAAAATAGCAAAAATGTTGTAGATATAACAGTTTATTAATTAGAAATTTATCTATTAAAAAGATCGAAAAAAAAATTTTTAGTTTTTAAATAAAAATTAAAGACCAACAATTTATAACAGTTATTTTTGTTATTTTTAGTCTACTACAATAATATTTAGCAAAATTTTCTGCAGATTTTACAGTACAGTTTGCTATTTTCAATTAACTAAAAGTTAACTAATATATAACTAAAATTCTGTAAATTTAACAGTTTTAATTTTGCTGTTCTTATTTTACTAGTATTTAAAAAAAATCTGCTAATTTTAGCAGTTTCTTCTGCAGCATAATTTTTAAGTAATTTTTAATAACTTCTTCTGCTATTTTTACAGATTTATTTCTATAAATATAGTAAGATTTTTGAATAAAAGAACACACTGATTAATTTGAGTACTTGTTCGAACATTTTAAGTACCTTTAAGTGGCTTTTTAAACAGGCACTAAAAGGAACTTAAAAAATATATTTTAGCAATTTAGTAATTAACTTTTAATTTTTTTTTTGACGGACAAGTTTTTTAGTCTAAAAATTAGTTTTTATTTAATTTTTTTTTTTTTAATATATAATTAGACATATAATAGGCGTGTTCGTTTACTTACTACAAGTTACTTCTTTTACTACAGCTGGAAAAATTCAATACAAAAAGTAAACAAAACTTTCCAATTGTACACAGAAAAAAGTATCACAAAATTTTAAGTAATTAAAAAAAATTGTTGGCTTTTTACTTAGATATCTAACAATTTTTTTATTAAATGTTTGTAAATTGTATCAAAAATATCAAAAAAAATAGTATTAGAATTTTTTGAAACAAAAAAAAAAAAAAAACATCATTTATTTTTTTTTTTTTGTCAATACGACAACATAAAGCGAAAAATTGTTTTAATATAACAAACTCGTTGTTGAATTTTATTTTTTTATTTTTAACAAATACAAACAAGTTACAAAAAAAAATTATTGTATTTACAAAACACATTGTTAAAAAAAAATTGATTTTATTTTTAACAAATTACAAAAAAGTTACAAAAAGGGGTTTGTATATACAAATTCCATTGTTGGTGCCTTTTTAAAAAATTTTTTGTTTGTTTATGCAAAAAAGGTGTTTAACATTACAAACAGAATTTTGTAAATTTTTTCTGTGTAGTAAAAGTAGTAAGAATTTGGAGTAAACGAACACACTGATTTTCTAATATAAAATTAATTCTTTCCCACTACGAAAATTTCAAGAAAACCACTTACGGCCTGAGCTTTTTTACGAACTTAAAAATTTAAGGTCTTTAAGATATTTTCTTTATAAAAATTTTTAAATTATTAAAAATATTTTATAATTTACTTCCCTTGCGGGATCCCGGGAATTCAAAATAAATTTCCCGCTTTCCCGGGAAATCAAAAAGTACGGGATTTTGCATTCCCTACATGGGAGCCTTAGATGGAAAACATATCCGTATAAAAGCTCCACCTAACACTGGTTCTCAATTTTACAATTTTAAAGGATTTTTTAGCATGGTGCTTTTTGCATTAGTGGATGCGCACTGCCGATTCACATTTATTGACGTTGGTTGCAATGGTAAAGCTTCGGATAGCACAATTTACCAAGATGGCTACCTGTACAATGCTTTACAAAATGGGGACCTGAATATTCCAAAAGACAAGGAGCTTGTTCAGGGACGAGGTAACAAAATTCCTTATTTTTTTATTGGAGATGACGCATTCCGATTGGACAAGCATCTTATGAAGCCATATAGTAGATCAGTCAAACTAAATATTCAACAGGAAATATTTAACTACAGGCTATGCCAGGCGAGAATGGTAGTGGAATGCGCATTTGGAAGATTGGCAAAGAGATTTGGCATATTTAATAGGGCAATTGAAGTTCAGCCATCTACAGTGGGTTTAGTTGTAATGGTCTGTTGCCTTTTGCACAATTACTTAACAAAAAAAAAAGACTGTGCCAGAACCAGAAGAGTTTGAAATTGTGAGCCTACCAGATACATTTTCCTCAATGGGACACCAAGAAAATATAACATTTAAATATGCGTCTCGGGTAAGAGATGAAATTTCGCGATATCTGGTAATAGACGGAAATGTTGATTTCCAATGGAAGAAAATAAATGATTCCCATTCTTAATTTAAGTTTATTCAAATACAATAAAAAGTTTTTACTACAATAAATCAAACTAACCTCTTTTGAATTATCCCAGGACTTTCTAACCGAAATTGAGCTGTCCAGAAAGCTCATTTCATTAAACCAAAATAATGAGGAAACGTATACTTCTTCTGTAGCTGACCCAGACTTTTTATACATTTTCTTTTTTTCTCCAGTATAGGTAGATCGCAAAGCACGTATTTTCTTCTTCGCGATATCAGCTGTCGTACCGATTTGTAAAGAAATGTCTTCATTTGCGTTTACCTTTAAATCATTTCGTCTGTAGGATTGGCTGTTCATATCCCATAAAAGGGCATGGGAATGATATAAACCAATTAATTTAATTATTTCTTGACCCGTTTATTTTTGCTCCATTTTGCAGTTTAAAAATATAATGGCGTTACTTCAATTCAGTATTGCCAATTATTCCACATTCTAACACACCTGGGGGAAAATATGTGAACAATTTTTTTTATTCAAAAACTTATGAAATTTATATTTTAAATTATCATTAATAAATTAAATTAACCATTAATTACATTAAGTTGTTTTTCTTTTTTTATTTTTTAAAAATATACACAAAATCACTTGTAATTATAACTCTTATTTTACCAAATACCAGTAAATTCATAGAAACCACTACTAGGCAACAGTTTTGTTTATTTTGACATTTCACTTGCTGCAAGTGTCAAAAATTACTGCCTCCAAAATTTCATTGCAAGTTGAGTCGCAAGTCGCACAAGTGTGATTGTATTAGTGAAAAAGTGTGAGTGTGTTGAGTTTTTCGAACTTGCACTTGCATGTGGAAACGGGGGGTTAGGGTAAAGCTATTTTAGATTATTTTGGTAACGGTGTTTTAAAGGTAACGCTATTTCATTTATTTCGGTATCGGTATTTTACGAATAACGGTAATTGAGTTATTTCGGTAAAGGTATTTTAGGGATAACGATATTTCGGTTACTTCGGTAACGGTATTTTAAGGGTAACGGCATTTTAGTTATATCGGTAACGGTATTTTAAGGGTAGCGGTAGTCAGTTGAAAGGGTTTTGAATCGATAACGGTAATTTAGCGGTATTGCCTGCCAACACTGGTTAATAAATTTGGTCAGCTTTGTTGGATTTTGCTCCATCTATTGGTTGCAAAGCTGCTGTCACATTTGGTGGAAAGAAATATGCAACTATGTTTCCATCGTCGCTTTCCAGTTTCTCAATTGGTGCATGAGCGGAGCAGTTATCAGTAAGTAAAAGGGCCATTGGCGGCAAATTATTTGCTTCAGAAAAGCGGATAACCTGTTAAATGAGAAACATTTTTTAAAATTATTGACTTTCAATTCTTTTTATTGACCTTACTTCATTAATAAATATGTTATGAAACCAATTATGAAAGATCAAAGATGTCATCCAAGCATTTTTTTAACAGTCGTAATGAAGTGGGTTATTAAATCTTTTATAACTTTGCACGAAATCACGAAAGTATTCATCACTTGCTCGAAATGAATTTTCATCTCTATCGGGATATTCTTCACTAAAAATTATTTTAGCTTTCTCCTTTAATATTTCTCCAGTCAATGTTCTTTTCACGTTGGTTTAAAAACCACTCATAAAGACGACTTTCCATTTTCGGATATTAAGCGCTATGCAAAGATTTATTTGTTGCGTCCTGATATGTATTGGAAACAGTGTTTACTATTGTTGTTCTATTTGATATTGCTGACGGAAGAATTAGTCACATTGAATTCTAAGGCTAAACGACTTCCTTAAACGCATTTGGCAAGCTTTTCCAATATTTTAACTTTGTTTTCCAAATATAAAGTGTGTTTTTTACTTTTATTTGACATTTTTAATAAGCTACTTTCACTTTTTAATCGAGACCGCCAAAATATATACACGCATATCAAATTTCACAAACATAGAGCTTATTTATTATGGATAAACGTTTTGATAAACTCTCTGAATATATTAATACAAAATTTTGTGAATACAAAAATGATCTCTTAAGTGAACTTGATGAGCGATTCAATGAAGAGGGAAATAATTACACTTACTGGGAGAGTTAATAAATTAGAAACAGTCGCGTCTGATCTAAATAAGTATGAAGGACGAAATATAAACTTATTTAATACCAATTCTTACATACGGATGTGAATTATTTGCTGAATGTGATGCTGTAAGTAGAGCTAAACTTAACTCAGTATTTAAAAATATAACATGTTACGTTTAAGGAAAGAAGAGATATGCCCCGATTTCACCAATTACAACAACGAAACTCTATGGTTTGCAGTTTGATGATTTACTCAAAACAAGGGGCCTAATATTTTTGCATAAAGTTGCACTAAGGAGCCTGAAACGCTTAACATTTTCCAACTCTGAAAGAGGTAAAAGGATTATTCCACTCATAGGTCTTTGTTTGATTTCCAAATGGCAATTCTACATTAGTGCAATCCGTCTTTGGAATTCAATCCCATACAATATACAAAATATAAGTAACGCAAAAAATTTCAAAAAACGTTATTTCTTTTTTCTGCATTTAAAGATTTAATAGAAATTAATGATTGGATAATAATAATACAGTAGTTTTCATTTAACTTCCTTTTTCTTAAGTGCACATTTGCTATAACTGCACAAAATTTTGGTTTCGTTTGTATTTTACAAAATTATTTACGCAATTGTCTTCTATAAATGCACTTTTTGTACCTGCGCATTTAAGATAACTGCCTCATATTTTTGGCAGTTTTACATTATTTTCATAAAAAAGATCACCGTTAGCTGCCTCTTGTGTTTTACTTTGTCTTTCAATATTAGGAAAAAAAAACACACATAAAATAAATGTGTTGTCAACTTTTTTTGTGAAAAAAATATCCTACTTTAGTCGTTTTTTAACCATAAAAATAGCAAGATCTGGTGCAAAGCACAAAGTTATCATCATTAGCTTCATTTGTTTTGTTTGTTTTCAGTCTGTATCGGTATACCTGCCCATTAAGGCAGGTAAACAATTTGACCTAGCTGCGTTTTTGGCTTACCTGCACAAAAATTCTTGCAAAAGTTGGCTGTGCAGCTAAGTCAAAATTATTGTAATAATAATAATAACTGTATAACACAAATGTAAAATTCTATACTGTAATAAGAGACATTGGTCTTGTGTATAGAACTCCAAATAAATAAATAAACAGATGACCAAAAATGTACATAAATTGAAAAAAATAAAAAAAAAAACAAACAAGGAATAAATTACATAACTTCCCCTTTTTATTTTTACTTTGTTTAAGCAACATAAAAAAATATGAAATTCCCAAGTGTTCACAACCAAAAAAAAAAAACCACTCGCAAATTTGAATTCTAATTTCAGAGCGTCGAAGAGGGGGGGGGGGGGCTTATATCCTCGCCGTCTTGCCACCCTTGAGCTAGGACAATATTTACGGTAAGTTTAAAGAGATTTTTATTTTTAATTTTGTCTCATATAACGATTCCGGAAAAAATCCCAATTTTATAAAAATTATAGAATTAAAAAAAATGGGATTTTAAAATGAGGTATGGACGTATAGATTCGTCTTTATAATGAAATTACATATATTTCTTGTGTCCTATTCCCATTGGGTACTTGTGCAGTACAAGTTGGTTTATACGTTTGTCTGACAACTTATCTCTATCGACAACAACAAGAGCAGCACATATAATCAACCAACCAACCAAACAAGCTAGCACGACAACAACGTTTCGTCTTTATTTTTTTATTATTTATTCAATAGAGTCTATGCACTAAAGTTTTGTGTGAGTCTCGTGTTAATTTTAGAAAATTTCCTCAAATACAAGTCATTTTAATTCAGTCACTGGTGGTGAACGGGTGAAGTTATTTTTAAACAGCAGATCGCTTACACAAAAAATTCAAAAAATCTAGTTTGTTATAAAAAAAATTGTATGAATGAGATAATTTTTATAAAAAAATACATATTTTTATATATATAATTTAATTTATAAAGAAATAAACGTGAAAAAGGTTGTGAATTTTAGGAAAAGTAGAAAAACGTGAACATTTTCCATATAGAGAAAAAAGTACGTGATTAAAAGTTTAACAAAAGATAATCACGTTTTAATTTATATTTTGTGGAAATATATTTTGAAACTATGTTTAATAAAAATTAAATACAACAAGGTTTTTCTAAAAAAAATAAGAAAAATCTAGTGTAAATTAACAAATAATAAAATAAATATTTCTTCAGAAAAAAAAACCGGGCGGTGCCTCTCTGAAAAAAATTATTAATAAAAACCCCAACAACAATAAAACAACTATACAATAATAAACGCATGGAAAATTCCAAAGGAAAAATATTTCACAAGTAAACAAGTTTTTTTATATGTACATTAAATAAATAATAATATGTTTGTGCGCTGAATATAGAAAAAATTTATTAAACGATCACGTTTATAAAATTAAAAAACACAAAAAACAAATTATAAAAAAACGTTTTTTCAATAAAAAAAAAAATTTGTAACAAAGAAAAAATACAAAAATACTTTTGAGTAAAGAGCATACATAAAATCAGCACACTATATATGATTTTCGTGTGGACTTTGGTATTTTATATAGTAGAAATATCTAGCAAATAAAACAGTGAGAGCTACTTTAACAATTAATAAAAAAAACGTTTTTCTGTTTTTGTGTTTCGTTTATTTTCAATTATACGTTTCACAGTGGTTTGTAGAGTGGTGTGTTGTTTGTTTTACGCGTGCAAGTTACAACGCCACAGTTAGTGTGAGTGAAAACATAAAGAATTTCAACAAAATCTTGTTAAATACGTTCGTCATCAATTAACAGAAACAAATGTATTTATTGAAAAATTTATAAATACTATTTATGAAATTAAATAGACTTGTAACAAATTATATAAAATATAAGTTTGTGTTAATTTAAAAGAAATTTAAAAGCATTTAAATATAATTTATAAATATATTAAAAATTTATTTCTCTGTAACAAATATACGTGAAATGTTATGTTTTTTATAAAACATCAAATAAAAATTAAAAATTTCAACAACAGCTGTAACCATTTTTGGATATTTTTGTGAATTAAATATTAAAAATTATTAATAATATATAAAAAAATTTTAAAAATCCTTTAACAAATAAATAAACCCCACCTTAAAAAAACTATAAAAATATATAATTAAAATCTGAAATAAATATCTTTTAAATATTTATTTCTTCTTCCTCCATACTCAACAACAACCTGTTTGAGTGTTCTATAAAAAAAAACCTGTCTATAAAAAGGCTGCCAATTTTATCACACAGAAACGTTCTTTGTTTTTCTATAAACAAATAACCCCCTAACTAAATCTCCTCAATTGTTAATATAAATTCTATATTACTCTGGATTTATCACAAACAAATTTCAACATTCCACCACAACAGCAGCCTGTTTTAAAAGCTCCTACGCTGACTTCTTTGTATCCACCTTTATCCTCCAATATTTCATCGTCATTCTCTAATAACATCGGCAACGCCAAAACTACCACCACTTCCATACTATCTTCTTCGTTTTCTTCTAATTCCTCTTATTCGTCGTTGTTAAATTTTTCTCAAATTCCAACAAAAATTCGCCATAACAATATTGAGAAAGATACAAATATTAGCAGGCGTCAGGCAAAAATAAAACACGAAATTATGGAACCGTATTGGAGCGAAGCTAACGGACATGCTCCACATTCGGTGAAGTATGAGAAGTAAGTTTTTTTTATTTTGATTAAGTTATTTTTAACATCTTCCATTCATTATTATTTATTCTTATTATTTAGTTGTTCCTTATATCTATGAAATTTATGTAGATTTCTGTATTTATTAGTTGATATACGTATTTGGTTTATTTTTTATACATATGTATGTATATTGTAAAAAGCTCAAGGTCGTTTAAATATATGTTGTATTTATAACAAAATAATAAAATGAAATATACTATATAATTGTCTCGTTTTTAGGGCCATGAAAGTTCCGTAATTTAATTAATTGTTTTGGGGATGTTATTTTTTTAATTTTTCATAAAATTAGATTTTTAAAAAAAATCAAAATCATTTTTTAGAAACTTGCGTATTTAGCAATTAGATTTGAAATCTTTTGAAAACTGTTCACAAAAGGTTGAAGAGGTTTTTATTATCTCGTTAGCGGCTATTTCGTTAATTTTGTAAACAAAAAATTCCTACGGGAAATTGACCCCTTGTGACATGTCACAAGACAAATCCTAGGACAGGTTACTGAACTCTCATAAAAAACAAAGTTCAGGGACATGTCCTGGGATTTGTCTTGTGACATGTCACAAGGGGTCAATTTCCCCCTCCTATGACAACGCCATGTAAAAGTGACCAGTCTATTTCATATAAAGGGGCCAGTTCGGTGACAGTTTGTTAAAATTTCCCGTAGGGATATTTGTAATCTAACCAAAAATTTAACAAAATATTAAAAAAAAAAACATATTCCTTATGGCCAGAATACAATTAGGATTTTCACAAGGGGTGTGCTATTTGTTGTATGGTTGTATCGTCCTAACAAAAAACAGAGTTGTTAAAATTTTTATTTGGCTTTCACAACAATTTTCTATTGGGTTTTCTATCTGTTAGCACACTCAAACATAGGACACTAAACATACGTACAAATGTTGTATCGGCTATTCTCAAATGTTGTATTTTTTCAATTTAAATTTTAACAACTCTGTTTTTTGTTAGGACGATACAACGATACAACAAATAGTTCACACCTTGTGAACAACCTTAATATTTATTAACTTTAAATAAGATACAACAGTAATATTGAGGTGTAAATCTTTTTTAAACAGGAATGATTAGGTTAAAGGTGAAATTTCTATTTTTTTTTTGGTGGGGGAAAAACTACAGCTGTTGAAGATCTGTTTGCATAAAATTTCTTCGTTGGTTTTTATACTGACGGTTTTTGAGTTGACGAATTTGTTGTTCTGTATATAGTTTTTTGACATTTGAGATTCACCGTATGATATAGGTATATTAGCTGGGGTTTATAAATTACCTCTTTAAATTGAAGTGATTATTAGCAGAAAATTTGTATGCAAAATCTCTAGATAAATCTTCAAGATAACTGAAACCTTGGTCATGTGATTGGAGTACACTCAAAAAAGTTTGACAGTTAATGCATGAAACTACTAAAAATTAGTTAAAAATGATGCTGCAGAAAAAACTGCTAAATTAGCAGATTATTTTAGCTATATATTAGTAATATAGGAACAGCAAAAATAAAACTATTAAATATACAGAATTTTAGTTATATTTGAGCTAAATTTTTGTTAATGGAAAATAGCAAATTAACCTGCTAAAATCAGCAAAAAATTTTGTTAAAAAATTAGTAGCCTAAAAAATCACCAAAAAATTTAAAATTTTCCAAGTTCTTTTCGAATTTTTTTTAAATGCAAATAAAAATCGAGCCTTTTGAAAACAGCAGTTTACAATTTTTTAGCAAATATTTCTGCTAATAGACTGCTATTTGCATTCAACTAAATTTAGCTTAAAAATATCAAAATTTCTGTAGATATACCAGTTTATTTTTGCTATTTTTAGTCCACTAATATTTAGCAAAATTTTCTGCAGATTTTGCAGTACAATTCGCTATTTTCAGTTAACTAAAAGTTAACTTAAATATAACTAAAATTTTGTAAATTTAACAGTTTTAATTTTGATGTTCTTATTTTACTAGTATTTAGTAAAAAATCTGCTAATTTAAGCAGTTTTTTCTGCAGCATCATTTTTAACTAATTTTTAGTAACTTTTTCTGCTATTTTTTCAGATTTATTTCTATGAGTGTATTTGTTCTCTTTAACCGTAATTCCAGTTGTATTTCTATGGAAATACAAAACGACTATTATTACAGTTATTTAAGAAAACAACTGACGAAAAGTACTGTAATTTCCTAAGCACTTATTTTTAACATCATTAACAACTACCAAAACAGTATTTATACAGTAAACAGTTGTTTTTGTTACGTATTTAAAAAAAACTTCTTTGGTTTTTTTAGTTCTTGCTTAGTTTAATTTTTGTTATTATTGATATATTTTCTGTTTGCTAATAAACATCCGAAAATGGTATTATATCCAATGCATAAAAGGCACATGTACACGTGAGAGAAAAATGCTCGAGATAGAGCAAAAAGCAACCCTAAATAGCTTAAATCATTCACAATAGAGCTATTTAGAGGTGTTTTTTGGTCTATCTCTAGCAGCTTTCTCTCGCGTGTAAATGTGCCTTAATAAAAGGCTTGAGAACAGTTTGGAGTTTTTGCTTTAAATTTCAAGAAGGCTGAGTGTATTAGTTTAAGTTTATTCTGTGTACGTGTTTTGTAAAAAAACATCTACTTTTTCTCTAATCAGGTGTTTTTCCATTTAAATATATTTCCATACGAGTGTATTTATATTTTGAGCTTAGCAATGAAAAAACAGAAATTTTTTATTGAAAATATCTTTATTGTTATTCAAAATATTCTCATTTATGATCTATACACTTTTGCATGCGTTAGAATCACTTGTCATAGCATTTTCTCCATTCCGCGTGAGACACCTCCAAAACATGGGGTTTGAATGCATCTACGGCTTCTCCTGCTGAAAATCATTATTCACGTAGTTAATCTTTAATGTGTGGGAACAAGAAAAACTCATTGGGCGCCAAATTAGGGCTATATAGCGGATGACCCATTAATTCGATCTTTTGAGTGCTCAAAAAGTCACTTGTTTAAGCCGATCTGGGAGAACTTCCTTTGTTATGGTGAAGAATTATCCATTTTTGGGGGGTTGCTTTTTCTCATTTCTCCGAACACTTCTGGCAAAAAAAAAAAGAGGCGACCATTTATTTCGAAGTGCTTCGATAGCGAACAAGTTTTGTTGAATTTCGTTCATCATGAAACACCGATACAGCCAACTTCTGTTTAGTTTTAGGTGCATGTGCATAGATCCACTATTCGTCACCTCTAGTCATATTATACACGTCTTATGAAGCAGCGCTATTGTATTTCTTGGGCATTTGTTTGCTCCAATCAAGCCGAGCGTCTTTCTGAGCTGTTGTTAAGTTATAAAGAATCCAACGAGAATAAATTCTTTTTATGACCACATTATTTTGTTTATGCTAGTGGAACTTAGCCTAAGATAGTTTCAATCTCAGGGTATGTCACATGACGATCTTGCATTATCAGTTTTTCGCCTAACAAGTGTTGAAATGGCCAAGGCTCACAATATAAGTACAATAGTTACCCTTGTGAGAGCTTAACATCTAAAATCAGGTAATTTATTTGAAAACATGTCGAAAATTCTCTATGTCGAACCGTATCGAATAGTAGTTTTTACCAATTTCGTCAGTTGTTTTAAAAGTTTTTAGTAAAACTTACAGTTATTTTTACAACATTGCAAGTTAGTTTTACTCCATTTTTTGGTTATTTGTCCCCTTTTTAACTGCATATATGTACCTTTGTTGTATTTATTATAAATTGTGTTCACAACACTACCCAGCAAAACATATATTACCAAATGATAAAGCGAGTAAAAGGCACAGAGCTTATCAAATAAATAGTATGCAAATCTCTCAGTCAGAAAAAATATACAAAATGCAAATAGGAAATTGAAATTTTGTTCCACCTATTTTAATGATAAAATGATATTTTCGTCATATTTATTACAATTTAAGCATACAAATTATGAATTCATCTTTGGATTCCCTTAAAACTAGCCCCTTTCCTATTTGCAGGCACATTCTATTAACATAGGGTGAGAGAATTACGTAGCCATTGGTTTTAGTATATTCAAAAAAGTTGAATAGTTACTACATAACAGTTCTTTGTATAGTTATTAGTAGGGCAAGGAATTCAATGCACTTAAAAATGGAAAATATGCGCCTAAAATATGCGGCTAAAAAAAAATATGCATTTAAAATATAAGAAATATGCACTAAAAACTATTATTTTTGGAAAAATAATGCACTTTAAAACTTAAAAATATATTTAAGTTATTTTGCAAACAGACACAGATCTCGAAGATTTTCCATAGGTCAATAAGGTTTTTAAGAAACAACAAATAAAATCTAATATGACAATATCATATTAGAATTTGGACTTGAGGTAGAAGAATATTCTAACTAAATATATGAAAATATAGAAAGTCCGAAAAAACAATTTTTGTATTTTTTAATGAAAAATTAAAATAATTGTTTTTATGAATGTTTATTTTGATTGAATGAAAATATGAAAACGTATCAATTTTTTACATTTTTTACAAAATAAAAAATGCTCCTAAAAAGGCATCAAATATGCATTTAAAGTCAAAATATGCAAAAACATGCATTTTTCACAAAGTATGCAAAAATATGCAACTACATATCAATGCCATTTTGTTCTAAATTTGATGATTCGGATAAATATTCAGTCCTTATTAGTTTTGGACTATCGAGAAAAAACATGCATTTGCATGAATTTCCTTGCCCTAGTTATTGTTTTTAACTTTAATGAAAGTTGTTTTTATAAGGAAAAATCAAAAGCAACTATTATAACAGTTGTTTAAAAAAACAAATAACGACTTTCGGAATCGTTCTATAAGAAAAAATAAAAAAATGTTTAAGCAACAATGTATTTTACTGAAATCCAGTTTTCGTAAGTTATATTTTAAAATAACGGCCGAAAAATTTGTTTTGCATTTCTTATAATAAAATAACTGCAATTGCTACATACATATACAAAAAAAAACTAAATACTAAATATTATTGCACGAATAACTGACATGTAATAACTGCAAAACTGCTTTGAGTGTATTTTATTTTCTTAACGATAAAAAATACAAATTATGATCAAATTCACTAATAAATTCTTCCTAAGATAGGTACAATAATTTAACATATTATAAAAACTTAAACCATTATAACAAATCACGTTTTTCCCTCTGTCGACAAACTTGCTAAAAAAAAAAGATAATTTGCTGCAAAAAAATTTCTAACATAAATTTTAATAATAAAAAATGGAAAACAACAACTTTTAACCAAGGTTGGTTACCGAAACCAATAACGGTAAGGGTAACGGTATCGAAATATGTTTGTTTCGGTAACGGTAATTAAGACTGCTTCGGTAACGGTATACCGTTATCGAAACAGCAATACCGGTACGTACCGGTATAATAAATTGCGTTAAAAACATATAAAAACAAGTAAAAATTGAGCCTATTTCTCAATTTTAAGTGTTAAAAATATTGAATATTAGCTATAAATTCGATGCTGGTAGTTTAATCAGTTTAATAATTAAAGAATTTTATTTTTTATATAAATTAATAAATACCGGTAAAATACCGGTAACTACCCATAAAAATAACGGTAATGAAACTTTTTTTAGAGGTATTGGTAACGGTATTCAATTTGAAATGGTATTTTAGCGATAACGGTATTATAACGATAACGGTAACCAACCTTGCTTTTAACATAACAAAACAAGATAATAAAAATGATTGTTGCTAAGTCAATATATTGAGCAAATTTATTTAATAGCAACAGAAACAGTATGATACTTTTTATAGTCACTATATTATTAATGAAAGAAATGATAAAAATTTAAAATAAAATTTAAAATATTGAATTTTTTCCAAATTAAAGAGAGAGAATCTTTGCTAATCAAACATTTAAAAAAGTTATATTTTGAAACAATATGTTAAATAAACGTGAGTTATTTTTTTTAACAAATTTAACAATTTTATATAGATGATATAATCTTTCTTGTATCTGCAAATATAAAATATTCTGAAAACAATATTTGAGCTATGAATTGTGAATTTTATTAAAAGACATTAAAAACTATACATACATATGTATGTACATTTTGATAAAAATAAATAAATAAAATCACATAATAGAAATTTCTCAGCATTTTAATTTCTTTTGCATTTTTCTAAATAAAATTCAAATAAATTGTGAATTCAGAAAAACAAGATATCAAAACGTGGGCATCGCCAAAACACCCAAATTAAATCTATTTTTGGATTGGAAATTATTGTTCTTGATATATTTGTTGTATAATAAAACGCACGATAGAATAAACGTGATATTTGAAACAAATACGAACACAAAATGCATACGTATTTTTATATGTACAACCTTGTTTTAATTATAGTTCAATTCTTTTCATTTTGTCAATCAGGGCTGACAAAAGAACTAATAGCGGTTTTCATACTAAAGGTTTCTAAGTTAACAATTATGTTACTTAACCCGACACTTTTTTTTGTTCTTTTGTATATAATTTTTGATTTTTACTTAAGTTAACTCTTCAGTATGAGTCCCAGCGTATGACTCTAACTTACACTCAAAAAAATAAGTCTGTTGGCTGAACAGAAAAATAAGGGCCATATGCATAATCACTTTTTAAATTTATAAATTGCGTATAAAACAAATTTTTCATACAAAATTCATTTTAAATATAAACGTGTTATAAGATTTTCAAATTATAATGCATAGGCACCTAAAACTACAGCTTTATTTGTAATTATACTGAGTCGTAAAATTTGAGTCTCGGGATCGTCCCCGGGCCTAGTCTACACCATCTAAGGCCATGTATGTTAAGGGCACTCCAATGGAGCAAACATATTGTCCGTTGTGCTCTATCTCGCTTAGTTTTCGAGATACATATAGGCCATTTAAAAATTTTTATTAAAAATTTCCGAGGGTCCAGGGCCCTACCAAGGTCCATTTTTCGATAGAGATAACCTTTTCACGGAAGCATTGTATGGTCGGGGTAGTCGAAATGTTCGTCAATTTTACTCTAAATCTGTTATTTTGCGAGATATGGGCCATTTTAAAAAATCGTGATCGAAAAAAATAGCGCAATTTTTAAAACTTCGTACCGATTGCTAGTCTAGCCCTCTACAGCTGAGTTATTCTTTGATATTAATGTTGACTGGCATTGTGTATAATTCGCTTTAGTTAAACAAGTGCAAAAATTACACTGGAATTCAAAATTTTTTTCGGTGCTTTTTTAACAAGTGCTTAAAAAGCAATTTATCATCATTTTTACTTAATTTATATTTTAAAAATAAAAAAAAAAATATTGAATTTAAACAAATAAAGATTAAAAAAAGTATTGGTAACGCCAGGATTTGAACCCGCAATCATCTGTTTGGAAACAAACTGTATCCAAATCACTTCGTAGGATCACTTAGAGCAATAATGTTTTGGAAGCAATAATTGATTTTTTGAATACTAACGGATACTTTGGAAGCAATGCAAGAAATTATTTTATTAAGTTGCTCAGAATTACTTCTAAAAAAGCGATAAAAATACACTAACGGATACTTTCGAAGCAATGAAAAGAGTCGTTTGTAAAGCATGACTTCCAATTTTTTGCTGGTTAAGCACCGTAAGTTGTTTAGATTTCACGTGATAAAAACTGTTATACTCCATATAAAGAAATTATTTTTCACGATAACGAGTTTCACGTGAAAATTGTGTGGAGTTTGTTTTCACGCAAATTTAATGTGCAAGACTATTATTTTTCTTGGGAAAAAGTGACATTTTGTGTTTATTGTGATTGTGTCTTTGTTATAAAATTAAGAAATTCTTAATTTTTATAAATTAAATTGCAATTTGAGGCCTTTAAATTTCGAGTGAAAATTTTCCACGTGAAAAATAACTTACGGTGCTTTAGGTCTAAACATGAACCGATTCCAACAAAAATCAATAGCCATTTTGATAAATTTTATTAAAATACCTTCATATTTGGCAAAAATAATAAAAGCCATGTTTTGAATGACTTCTATAGTGCCTATGCATAATAATTTGAAAACCTTATAACTAGTGAATGCAAAATCCCGCACTTTTTGATTTCCCGGGAAAGCGGGAAATTTATATTGAATACCCGGGATCCCGGGATCCCGCAAGGGAAATAAATTAAAAACTATTCTATAATAATTTAAAAATTTTTATAAATAAAATATCTTAAAGATCTCAAATTTTCATGATTGTGAAAAAGCTCAGGTGGGTTTTCCTGGAATTTTCGTAGTGAGAAAGAATTAATTTTATATTAGAAAATATAAGTCTAATTATATATTTTTAAAAATTGAATAAACTAAAACTAATTTTTAGACTAAAAAGCTTGCCCGTCAAAAAAAAAAATAAATACATAAAATAATTTTAAAAAATTGGAAAAAATTTTAAAAATTATGGGAACAAATTTTAACTTACTTGAAAATTTTTAAAAATCAATGGACAAATTTGTTTTTAATTCTATACACGCTGAAAAAAATCGCCCTGCAGGAAACATATTTGCTGGTGATATATATATGTTTGGAAGAACTGTCAAAATATATTTGCCGTGTTTTTAATATAATATGTTTGCCAGCAAATATAATATTTTTGCCTTTAAACATATGTATGTTTGAATCATATGAAATACATCTACTCGCAAATATATAAATGTTTGCAGGCAAACATATATATATTTATCAATTAGGTCGAAAAAACAATTTTTATTTTTTTGAATAAAAATTAAAACCCAACATATATTTATCATTATTATATTTGCACTCCACAAACATAATAATGATAAAATAAAAATGCAAATATATTTTTGTTTAAGTGGGAAAATATGACAAACATTCAAACATTACAGTGTTTGCCTGGAGACATACGTATTATAACGATAAAAATAAAATAATTGGAAACACACCTCAAACATAAGTATAGTAGTTTATAAACATATATATAATAATTGCCTGTAAATATATCCAACAATCTCTTTTTTCTGCGTGTACAGAATAAGTGCGATTCAAAATTTTTTATACAAACACTATTTGAGTGGTTTTAAGAGGCACTGAAAGGAACTTAAAAAGTTTGATCAAGTACACAAATTAATCAGTGTGTTCGTTAACTCGAAAATCTTACTACTTTTACTCAGTCATTGTTTTGGTTACTCTCTGAATTTTTCCAGTTGTGCTAAAAGTAACAAATTGTAGTAAGTAAACGAACAAGCCTAACGTAAAATGTTTACTATTTTAAAAAGGTTGGAAAATTTTGCATAAGAAAATTTAAAATAATTAACTTTATTATTTTATTATTTTAAATTGCCTTTTTTGAAATCCCGGGATTCCCGGTCCAAATTCCCGGGAATGCGGGAACTGAAAAATGCTTAATTTCCCGGGAATCCCGGGACGGGAAATACCGGGATGCATTCCCTACTTATAACCCATTTATAGAATGAATTTTGTATGAAAAATTTGTTTTATAAGTCACTTATAAATTTTAAAAGTGATTATGCATATGACCCTAAATATTTACCAATTTAAACAAAAATAAGAGGAATCGTTCTTGGGATGATACAAGGCGGTTTATAAAATTTCATCAAAATATAATATTTGCGACCATACATGTACTATGTACGAACTATAATTTATTAGAAATAATATATCACAACAACAAATATTTTTTAACAAAATTTTAGGATTTATTTTAAACTTTCCGAAATTTTTAAATTTAGGATTTATTTTAAACTATCCGAAATTTTGAAATTTCAACCGCTTTGCGGGGATCTTGAACGTGGACCGATTTTCAAAATTTTTATTTTTTACTGTTTACTGGACGCATACGCAACTTTTTCGCACCCCCCCCCCCCCCCCCCCCGTTTTTAAAATGCGCGATTCGGCAAAGTTCGGCCCACTCTAATGTATATGCCTCACTAAATCGATAAAAAAAATTATTCTGAGTCGATCGTCATAATAAAACGTACTTCTATGTCCAATATTTTGTTGCTACAAACGTGAGCTTAAATTCAATATACCCTGTCCTCGTAGTGGTGTAGGGTATAACTACAAATTTTATGAGTTTAAAATAACTATTACTTCAGGAAAACGCTTATAGATTTATATCGGTAAAATTAACTGAAATTGCGGTTAATCTGTACACTGTATTTGCATTTAAATTAAAGTGATATTTCAGTTAATTTAACTACAATTGCAGTTAACAATAACTGCAGTTGTAGTTAATTTAAATGCAATTACATATTTTAACTGCAATATCAGTTAATTTTAAAGACATGATTCTCTGAGTGTAGATGGCATTAAGGCCTGATTACTGAATGTCCAGTTATCTACTAACTGGGACTTTAATCAACACATTTGTTGTTGTTTTCCATATAAAATTTTAACTGTCGGATATATTTTTTTTTTGGCTACCTTAGTATTCGCTATTTCTACTGAATTTTTTTTTAAGTGCAGTCATTAATACTAGTTTTTTATATATTATTTATTGTCGTTTTAGTGTTATTTATTTAATTTTTTTTATTTTATTCTTAAAATAACATTTGAGAGGGCTTGCTTTGGCTGATTGCTTGATAATATATCTTGCTTTATTTCGTATAACATATTTATTTAGTTGTTTGTATATGTGGCTGTGGCTGGCTGTTGTTCACGTGAATAAAAATGTCCTTTAAAAGGTCATCACTGACCCATGTTCGATTTTCACTTGATTATTTATACCTATTTATTTTTATCATTAATATTAATTACTAGTTTCTTTTAACGCTTAACTACGTATTTTATAGAACATTTTTTTATTAAAAAATTTATGATTTTATAAAAATAGATACATAGCTGAGTTTGTAGAATAACAATATATTTATTTTCATTTATTAGCACTTTTTATAGGGCAGTGTTTTCTGTTAATAAGGTTCTAAATAGTATTTTTGTCATGACTTTAAAGTATGATACACTAAGTGTGTTTGGGTACCCAAAAATTACAAGTTTTTAAGGTTCAATTAGACGTGCCATATCGCCATAGCCGTAACCATAACGCCATAGCAGAAAACCAAAATTCAATTGGTTTCTACGGTTATGGCGTTATGGCATGTCATCAATAATCGTATACATTGTAGCCCATAAGATTGGTTTGAACAGCTGTTTTATATGGTTATGGTTATGGCACGTCTAATTGAACCTTTACTGGATGAATTTTTGCTAGTAAGAATTTGTAAGAAAAAAAAACATATGGTTGAAAACATATGATTGAAGAAACAAAACATTTGTCTAAAAAATGTTTAAATAATTTTTTGTAAAAACAAAAAATATTTAAATATAAGCTTATTTACGATGGAAGAAGTAAGTAACTGATCATTTTCTTAGGTTTTATTTATTAATCCAATAATTTGAATAGGTTTATTTCGCAATCAGCTATTTTAATAACTTTTGTCAATTTAGCTATTTTTTCGACAAATCTAGCGATATTTCAACTCGTTTAGCGGGTAAAATATAATTTAGCTATTAGCGAGAAAACTAGCGATTTTTCTTTTTAACAGTCTTGACATTTTCTTAGCATTTTTTTACATTTATTTCCTTGACAGAATTTTTGAATCATTATTATTCAGCGATTTATCGCTAAATTTTTATGAAAAACTTAAAAGTTCGAAAAGTTTGGCGATGTATCGATAATTTTTTAAGAAGATTTTAAGAAGTTTGAAAAATATATGTAGCTATTTTAGTGAAATTTTTCAACAGAACCTGAAAAGTTCGTGAAATTTAGCGATTTATCGCTTTTTTAAGTTTTTTATAATTTAGATATTTTCTAGTGATTTTTTAGTTTGATTTAGCGATATTTTAAGGAAAGAAGTTGGCAGCAGTATTTTACTAATTCTTACAATTTTTCTGTTTGCGTACTTTTTAGATATTTTTCTTTTTGAGAGTAAATTTTGCCTTACTCTCTGTAAATTTGTTACTGAGTAATTTTTACTGGACTTGACTGGAAAAGTAAGCAAACACACCTATTTATTGTCCACTGCTTTATCAATACTTGCGTCACTTCCTGACATTTTTTAATTTAATATTGTATATGAACAATGAGATATTTTTATTTTCTCAAAAAAAAATTTAAAAAAATAAACAATACTGCGGTGAAAGTTAAACTTTTTACTAAAAATTTGGAGAATAACTAAAAGTTCAAAATTAAATATAAATAAAACTGAACTAATATATAGTTCATTCACTAATTTTGTTAGAATTTCCTCATTTGGTGAAATTTAACAAAAAGTATGAAAAATTTAACAATTTGCATTTAAATTTAACTAAAATTAAAAAAAAATTTTGTAAACTTTTTTCAAAACTTAAGCATTATTTATTTTTTGAACTAAATTGTAGTTTATTTTCTAATTGAGAATGAATATATTATCTACTTTTAATATACACAGGCCGACAAAATTTGAAAAACCTCGAAACCCTGGGACTAGAGTACACTTTTCTAAAGGTTTGAGCTGCGCTGAATTCGAATCTGACCTCAGAATTTTGAGATATTTTAGCCTAAAGTTGGAAGAAACCCCGTTTTTAGCCATATTCGAGAGGTTATAACAGCTCGAACTCCTACCAATTGCCGTCAATAATTCATAAGTGCTATCAACGAGCATAGAATCTCAAGAGTATGAATGCGTCTCTACCTCTGTTAACTGGCTCTGGCCGACATGTGCAGAAACTTTATTAGAAGGTGATATGTTAAGTTTTATGGTTAAATTTTAATATTAAAAATAGTTTTAATAAAGATGCATTATATGAAAAATATGATAGAAAAACTAAACCCGTTAACTGTAATTTAACTTCTTCAAATCTCACCCAGAGCCAGTGAGAGAGCGCATAACAGTACTTGAGCATCTTGCATAGAACCGGTACTATCAACGAACATAGAATCTCAAGACGATCGATGTATGCGTCTCTTCCTGTGTTAACTGGCTCTGGTCGACATTTGAAGAAATGTTATTAGAAGGTCATAGGTTAAGTTTTATGGTTAAATTTTAATAAATATTAAAACTAGTTTCAATAAATATCAAGGTTGGCAATGAAATACCGTTACCGATACAAATACCGAAACAAATAAAAACTCGATACCAATACCGTTATTCGTTTCGGTTGTCAAACTTGATAAATATGCATAATATGAAAAAGTATAACAAAAAAACCAATTAGGTTAACTTAGCGTCTTGACGAGACATCGATTTGTGCGAACATGAAACGAATTACATGCAAAACAAAAACAACAAATAAAATTTGTTGTTGTTTCACATGTGATTTGTTTCATGTTCGCACAAATCCAAGGCTAGTCAAGACCAGGGATGATAAATGGGATTTCTAAAATAGTACTAACGAGCTTTAAAAATAGTACTTTTTTGACCTCTATAGTAGCAAACATTTTTTTCATTTAATTTTTTTATCATTATCAATTAACAAATAAAAACTCATAAAAAATAAAGGTTTCTTTTATACTATCTAACTCATACAGCAATAGAAAAACGTAAAAATTTTAGTTAAAACTATTAAAAATTAGTTAAAAATTACGTTGCATAAAAAAATTCTATCAGATTACTTTTGTAAAATATTAGTAAGATAAGTACAGAAAAAACCAAACTGTTAAATACATATACAAAATTTTAGTTATATTTGAATAAATTTTAGTTAACAGGAAATAACAATTTAACCTGCTAAAATTAGTAATAAATAATAACACAGTACAACAGCCAATCTGGGGGGTGAGAAATTCCAAGTCAGGGTGATGGTACTAGGTCAGTATAGTAAAACCCTCAAAGGGTTTGGCGTTCGTATGTGTCATTTTTTTTTTATGACCTTTTAAATTTTTTCCTTATCTTGATGTTTTTTCGCTTAGTTGTAACTCGAGAACCACTTGTCCGATTTTGATGAAACAAATTTAGAAAAATTTAGAATTACAATTTCTTTAATCCGTTCATATAACATTTTTCTTTATAATCAACAGTTTTGCCGGTAAAAATAAATTTGTGGAGAAAAAAAAATATTTTTTTGCCTAAAAATTAAAATTTTTTATGAATTTAAATTTAATTAAAGAAATTGTAATTCTAAATTTTTCTAAAAGAAATTGTAATTCTAAATTTTTCTAAATTTGTTTCATCAAAATCGGACAAGTGGTTCTTGAGTTACAACTAAGCGAAAAAACATCAAGATAAGGAAAAAATTTAAAATGTCATAAAAAAAAATGACACATACGAACGCCAAACCCTTTGAGGGTTTTACTATACTGACCTAGTACCATCACCCTGACTTGGAATTTCTCACCCCCCAGACAATAATCCCAAAAATGTTCCATAGTGTAATTAGTAGACTAAAAATCACCAAAAATTTTAAATGTAGAAAGCTTTTTTTCTATTTTTTTTAATACGAATAAAAATCTAGTCTTCTGAAATCAGCAACCATTCCGTTCCATTTTTAGCAACCATTTCCGTTGATTTTTGCGGGATAGACGCTATTTTCATTCAACTAAAGTAACAAAAAATTTTGTATATAACAGTTTATTTTTGCTACTAATATTAATATTTTTTTTTGCAGATTTTACAGTATAATTTGTTATTTTTAATGACCTAAAAGTTAAATATAAAAAAAATATATAAAAAAATCTGCTAATCTTAGCAGTTTTTTTAAGGCCTTTTTTGCTTAATTCTTAGTAGCTTTTTCTGCTATTTTTACAGGTTTATTTCTTTGAGTGTAGAATTTAAAGTCCCTGATTATCGTACTTGACTTCGTTTTAAAGCAAATATTATTTTTAAGTTGTTTACAGGTCTATTCCACCTTGTAATGTCAAAAGAATATTTTCGATTGGACAGATTGATTGACAATCGAATCAAATGAATTTAATGATTGCATTAGGTGTATTATGAATTCATTCGATCCTTCTAAATAGGTTTTAGGTATTTAACAGGGACGTAACAGTTATAACTTTTATTCAAAAAAGTGATTGTTTTACAATTATTTCTTGTTTGAGTATTTTTAGTTTTCAGTTTATTTGCTCTGTTTGATTTATATTTTTAATTCAAACAAAAACAATCCAAACACGATTTTTATTTTTTCAAAAATAATAAAAGTTATTTTGTAATTTTTTTTCTTTATCAAAAAATAACAATTAAGAGTATAAATCAAAAGCCGTAGAACCAATGACTTCACCAATTATAATATCCTGATGATGTCAACTAGTGTTAATAAAAGATTGAACAGTGATTTAAAGTGAGTAAATATGTATATTCCAGCAGCTTCCGGCATTCAATTTAGGTCAATTTTTAATTTTTATTTTATTATCAAATAAAAAAGTTACTGCTTAATTTTTTCAAAAAAATCATTCTGTAACTTTTATAAAAAGTTTTAAAATAAAAATCAAAAAACAACAGAAATTTATAGAGTGAAATATAAAAATTGAAAAAATTAAAATCTTTGCCAAACTTTGTGATTTTTTTGTGCAATATGATTTATAAAATATAGTGCATTATTAAAATATTATAATTAAATAAATTTGGGTGGTGACTTTTTTAGAAATATAACAGTTATTTTGGGTCTCTGGTATTTAACCATTCAGAAATGAAAATCGAATGAGTGAATTCTTTAGGAGCTCTGATGGGGGAAAACATTTTGCTCGTTCAAAAAAATGCAAAAATTTATAGATCTCTTAATTCTCCTAATTTTTAATAATTTGTTTTGTATACATTTTTTATGTGTTTAACTTGAATAATATTTTCAACATAAGTATTCTTTATTTAAAACTCCGATATTTGAAAACACAATACAATCTCTGAAAATTAAAAAGCACAAAAAATTTAATAATCGAAAAGTGTGTAAATAGTACTAAGTGAGTCAGAGGAGTACCATAGTACTTTTGAGGTTCCAATAGTACCACAAAAAGTACTATAGTACTAACTTTATCATCCCTGGTCAAGACTATAACCCCCCGTTTCCACATGCAAGTAAATGGTTGCAAGTTGAGAATACGTATTATCAGCGAAAATTTCGAAAATTACCGAAAAAACATGAAAATTTTACATGTGTCCATACTACTTGCTGCAAGTTCATTTTTAAAATGTCGTCGAAGGCATAGGTTGTCACTAAATAGCACTCCAGTATTGCCAAGTATTCAATATTCTAACAAAGCTGGGAAAAAATTTGTTCTTAACAATTTTTTTTTCAATAACTTTTAAAATTTATATTTTAAATTACCATGTTCTTTTTTACTTCTTTTTTACAAATAAATACAAAATCAATTGCATTACAACTTTTACTTTACCAAATACTAGTAAATAGAAAACACTACTAGGCAACACTGTTTTCTTCATTCTGTCATTTCACTTGCCGCAAGTATCAAAAATCCACTGTCTTCTAAATTTACTTGCAAGTTGAGCCGCAAGTCGTATAAGTGTGATAGTATTAGTGAAAAAGTGTGAGTGTATTGAGTTTTTCGAACTTGCACTTGCATGTGGAAACGGGGGGTAAGTAACTGCACTTTAACTTCTTGAAATGTCAGACAGAGCCAATGAGAGAACGCGTAACAGTATGTTAGGAACTTGCATAGAGAATGATAAAGATCTCAGTTTAGATTTTTCGAATTCAAAAGATAGTTTTAAATATAATTTATTAACTTATTTAAAATAGTTTTAAGTAAATTGTATCTAGCCTGTAAGAATTGTATTTTCCATTGGCTGAATAAATAAATAAACTATAGAACAACATTTTAAAATACAGAGTAAAATTAAAAATCTGTGTATTGTAATAACTTTAAATAATGACGCATTGGAAAGAAATGTGTAAGTGTGCGTTTTTGACACAAAAGAACAACAAAACCTACAAAAACAAACTGAAATCATAGTGTTATCAAAAAAGTGATAAAAAATTTTTAAATACATATTATATATGTGCAGTGTTGCCATAACGGCGATATTCTCGTCAGATCTACTTTAGATTTAATTTCGCCCGTAGCGGGAAAAATTGTGCTGTAGCTATTAGCCAAAAATCGAGCGATTTTTTAACAGCCGTAATATAAAGCAGAGTATACACGAAGGAACATGGAGTTTGGAAATAAAAAATATCGAAAAATTTGGATAACACGAATTGCACGAATGTCAACACGGCACATTAACATACACAAATGAACATTCGCAAAAAAATTGGAATTTTTCTTCGTGTATACACCGCTTAATTATTAAAGAGCTTATGCATAATTATTTGAAAACTTTATAACACTCTTATAAAATGAATTTTATATGAAAAATTTGTTTTAAAAGTCACTTATAAATTTTAAAAGTAATTATGCATATGATCCTAAAACTCGGTTTCACACTCAGGGAATTATGTAGGTAAAATCAACTGCAAATGACAGTTAAAATAACTGCATTTGCATTTAAAAAGGTGTAGACTACATTTGCATTTAAATCCACTGCAATGTGAAGTTATTTTTAACTGTTAAAATTCAACTGAGAAATGTAGTAAAAACAACTACAAATTCAATTAAAACAACTTACATGCAAATTATTGTAAAACTGTACAAATAACTGCAAATGTAGTTAAAATAACATAAACAAATATTATTTTAAAAATTATTAATTTAATAAAAACAAAATTTATGTAAATACTCTTAACTTAATTTTACTGAACGGCAGAAAACAGGCTTTGAATTCAGCGAACGTAATTTTTGTTTTTCAATTAAGTGAACGTATTTTTTTCTTTTTTAATTCACTGAACGTAATTTAATTTTTTTTAATTCACTGAACGTAATTTAATTTTTTTTAATTCACTGAACGTAATTTTATTTTTTTTAATTCACTGAACGAAAATGAAATTGAACGAATTCTGTGGTGAATTAATTCAGTAAGGAATTAATTCACTTTTTTATCCATTCGATTTATAAAATTGAACGCGTTCACCAGTGAATTAATTCATTTGTTTTAATAAAGAGAACTATTGCAATGGAATTAATTCTTTGAATTTATTGTTTGATGAACGCGTTCAGTTGAACGAATTCAGTGAATTACTTATGAAATGGAATTCATTCAATTCTAGAGAAAATTGAATTCGATTGGTAGTGAATTCATTCTGTTATGAACATATTAAAGACATTTTTGAGTAAAAAACTCCTTTAAGTACCATTTTTCAACAATCTAGCGACAAAACCGCTAAATTTTCGCACTGTTTATAAATCTAGTGATTTTTTAGCGATTTTTGGTCTGATCTAGCCATTTATTTTGAAAATTTGTTGGCAACACAGTATATGTGTATCTGAATAATAAAATACATCAATTGGATATTTTATACGTCAATGGTAAAACAAACAAATAAAAAGTATATATATATATACATAGATGTTAAAAAAAATATTATTTACGTTAACAAGTCATGCGACTCTAAAAAAAATGATGTGTGTAAGCATAACTAATTTTTTGCACGATATCGTCATACAAAAGTAATAAGAAAAGTAGATAGTTACCATTACCAGGTATGTAGTAGCATAACCACATATCTGGAAATGATTTTCTACACTGGGATATAAATATTTATTAAATGCATATAAATTTTTTCTATAAATACAAAAAATGCGTGATGTGCATAAATTAAATATGTATAAATAAATCAAAGCAAAAAGGTGAACTAAGAAATGCAACACTGTAGCCTAAACCAGATAAACGCAGTGTCCACAGCGTTTTACCGTAGTGCGACGTTTTGTCAATGCCGAGACATAAGAAAAATGTTCTACATAAACAAGAGCAGTGACAGCACTGCCACTGTTCACTGGCACTTTCAGTGTCTGGCTTGGACTTGTCTTGTGAAAAATACAACACTGCATTTAAATTAATTTAAATGGGAAAGTAAAAATCAAGTAACCGTAAATCATAAACAAATACATAAAAAAACAATATTAAGTGATTAAATAACTCATAAATAAAACAGTGTATATACAACAAATATTTATAAAAACATTAAATAAAAGGTCATTTAAGGTTAAATTACTCCAAAGTATGATTTTTAAATCCAAAGTTATTTGTTACCACAATCAGCTAAGATCTCGGGTTTGTTGGGCGATGAGCCAGTTGTTTTTACAGATAATCTTTAGAAATGTAAAGCGGAGATTATTTATATTACACTCTCTTCTTTATATTAAAGGGTTATCATTTGTATTTTATTATTGTATTCAACTGGCTCTCGTTTTTTTCGATTTCGGGATCTTGTTATCATCATAAGTGAAAAGAGTAACACAAACAGGAAATTGAACTTGTACTTTAAGTATAACAAAATAAAATTGAGTGGCAGTGTATAAATATTAAGGTGCGTTTACAATGAGGGAGTACTGCAATCTGTAGCAAATTTAGTTATGTTTTTTCATACTAACACATTTTTTTATTTTGGTATCTCTTTTTATTCCACTCTAGAGTTAAACTTATTTGGAGTACATATTTGCCCCACTCTAGAGTTAACATTGCTCTGTAGTATCCGACCAAAAAGTGACATATGATCGATTTTCTGTTATTTCAAAGCACTGTGGATAAATTTCCATGCTGCCAAAATATTTGTTCAGGCGATTTAATTCGATTTTGAGTGTCAAATTTAAGGAAAACTCAGTAGTTTCGCCATAAAACTAACTGTTCGGCCGCCGAACTTTTTTACAAGTTGGCCGAACAGTGAATTTATTGCTTAACTTTGGACTTTTCCTTGAATTTGACACTTAAAATACATTCTAATCGGCCCAACAAACATTTTTCCATAAGCAAAATTTGTCCATAATGCTTTAACATACGAAATTCCTACCAAATACATTTTCTGGCCGAACTGTTCGGTCGGACACTATTCTCTATTAACTGTTTAACTTGACAAATATACTTTAGAAAAAAAAAAACACATCACTAATTTGTCTACATCTCTGATTGTCAACAAATTAAAAAAAGAAAAGTATAAAAAAACAAATAAAATAAAATTAAAAATTATTTGATATTAAAAGAAGTGGAAATTGAAATTGAAATGTCAAATATTTTCTTTGAAGTAACGCTATTCGGCCCTATGCTCCTTACACGAGTAAAAGGAACGAATATATAACGCTATTCTGCATTGTGAGCAGTTAACATTTCAATATGTGGTGCAGAGTAGATTCACTCCGAAATTGTGAACGCCGCTTTAAGGGTGCGTGCGAATTGGCTAAACTAATTCTAAACTAAATTCAGGTTTACAAGATGCTTTGAATATATAAAATTTTTTAAAACAATTTTCAAAGAAATTTTAGCCCTTTTGTCGATTTGCGTTTAGAACAAATTTAGCCACCTCGCACAGGGCCTAAGTATATATTTTACACCATTTTCAGTTTCAATTACAAAAGAATATAGGACATAACAAAAAATTACCAAAGTGACAACTTATTGACCATACGTTGGGCTCCATTTTCTTTAAAGGAAATATAGTGGAATTCTGGTTTAACGAGTACCCTGTTTAAAAAATCTTATTGCACTGAATTAATTAAATCAGGCCAAAAAAGAAATAAATTTATTCCCGGCTTAACGAATAACTGGAACAAAAAAAAAAGAATATAAAATAAATTATAATCAATTTAATAACTAAAATTGAATCAAAATTTGTTATTTTGGTTATTTTGTAAAAAAGCCGACTATACAAAACCCTACCCACAGTACTACGTGGGTAGAAAGGAAATTTCATTTAACGCTGCAAAGATAGAACAATGTTGTGTTGTTTGTGTACTTTTATTTTTCAAGTATGTGTAATACACAACTCGTGGCTCTTACACCAAAAATCCACCTGACTTTAATCGTTATTTTGGCCTGACCTAGCCAATTCTCATTGCGCAAGCAATACAATGTAATGGTATAGAAAAAACGAAATCGATTTTGTACCAAAAGAAAAAAATTCATCTAATTGTAAAGAATTACGAAAAATAAAAGAATATTGGTCAATTGTAAAAGGAATTTTAGAGAAAATTGTGTCAACTATAGAAGTTATACTATTGAATTTCACGTGAAAAAACTGTTATACTCCATATAAAAAAAATGATTTTTCACAACAAAAACTGAGTAGAGTTTGTTTTAACGCGAATTGAATGTACAAGACTATTATTTTTCTTGGGAAAAAGTGACATTTTGTGTTTATTTTGATTGTGTTTTTGTTATAAAATTAAAAAAATTGTTCATTTGTTAAATTAAATTGCAATTTGAGGCATTTAAAGTACAAGACTATTATCTTACTTGGGAAAAACTGAAATTATGTGTTTATTAGCTGTGTTTGTCCGGCAAGCTATCAATGTTGGCTTATATCATTCTCATGCAAATTTGACATTAGCCAACGTTTAGTGTTAACTCTTAACATTAATAATGTCAAATTTGTATAGGAATGACAAAAGCCAACGCTGATAACTTGCCGCACAAACACAGCTATTGTGATTGTCTTTGTTATAAAATTAAAAAAATTGTTAATTTTTATAATCTAAAGCACCGTAAGTTGTTTTTCACATGGAAAATTTTCACTCAAATTTTAAAAGCTTTAAAAAGTAATTTAAATTCTGAAAATGAAAATTTTTTAATGTAATTAGAAAGCAACAATAATATCAGGGGTATGGCACCAACAAAATAAGTTATAAAAAAATCGTTATCACTAGATGGCACTTTGTAAAAAAAATTGACAATTTTCTTTTTTTATTTAAATTTAAATAAAAACAAACAACAAAGGAAAAAATACAAACAAATATTTCAAATTTTATTATTTGAATATCTTCCACGTTTGTTTATTCCTTATTTTGAGCAGTTTTCAGCAGTTTTTGAGTTTTTAAATATAGGCTCAGCTGATACTAAACTGATACAAAATAATTGCTCAGGTAATACTAAATATCAGCGCCCTCTATCGATGAGTAGTTTAAGTTTTGATTTCCTATCTCTATAATTAATAGTCTCTGAATAATATTAAATACAAAATGTCACTTTTTCACAAGAAAAATAATAGTCTTTTATGTTAAATTTGCGTGAAAACAAAGTCTACAAAATTTTCACGTAAAACTCATTGTGAAAAGTCAGTTTTTTTATATACGATACATATAACAGTTATATAAGTTTTTTCACGTGAAACTCAAACAACTTACGGTGCTTAAATTGCAATTTGATGCCATTAAAGTTCGAATGGAGTTTTTCCACATGAAAAACAACTTACGGTACTTAAGCCAAAAGTGAATATAAATATTAAGATTCATTCATATGATCCAATGACTAAATGTTATTTCTTTTAATTTAAACAGATATTTTTTTCAAAATGGTGTAATATTATGAAAAACAGTATTCTTTTTTATTAAAAAAAAACAGATAACACAAGGCTATACTAAATATTTATTTAAGAGATAAGAAATTAAAAAAAAAAAAAAAACAAATCTACACTTAGTGATAACTTTCATTGCAATCATAAAAATACCAGCTTGTAGATATTTTTTTATAATATATTAAAAATAGACTCAACAGAGACATAATAAACTTATAAAATAATAATTAGGTTGTTCACAAGGGTGTGCTAAGTGCAGTATATGTTGTATTGTCCTAACAAAAAACAGTGTTGTTCATTTTTTGTTTTGATATCACAAATATAGGTTTAGGACCAGTTTTACAGTCAGCACTAAGTACTATTTTTTATTCAAATTTTATTTGTTTGAGAATTTCTTAACTAAGTAAAATTTCATACTTAATGCTGACTGTAAAACTGGTCTTAAGCCAAAGTATTGTTTATTGTTTAGTGTACCAACAAAGGAAAACCTAAAAGAAAATCGTAGTCAGAGTGATGATAACATTTTAACAACTCTGTTTTCATCAAGATAATACAACATTTAGCACACCTTGTTAATCACTTTAATATTTAAAAAAAATTTCCATAAAAGAAATCATATGATGTCATTTATTTCAAATGAAATGTGTGTTTGTTTTTTGCTACATTTGCTTAATATTTTCTAATTTATGTCTTTAACAAAAATTAACTAGAAAATATTGAATTTCATAGGGCAAATGTTCAATAAGACAACACGTTTAAAAAGCAACACAAAATTAAAAAAAAAGCAATAAATAATTAACAAAAACAATGGAGAAGAGTTTAACAAAAATAAATATATGTACTTTGCATTGAATTTAACTCTAAAAATTAAATTACAAGAATAAAATTCACCACCATTGACATTTCAAATGCAAGCACGTATGCCTCCATAAAGCGCCAAATACACACACACGCACACTGTTTTTTGTAATTCCGGAGCCAACCGAACAACCTACATGTAGCCACAGTCAGCAACAAATACGCAATATTTTATTTGATATTTTTTTAATAGCAACAACATCAGCATACAGCCACACTAGACTAACCGCAAAACAAACAAATGAGGGACTTATCGCGTTTGTTTATTTTTTTTAATTATAATTCAAATTAACAGTGTATCAAAATAATACAAATTCCCGATCCAAAATTATTTGAACAACTTTTTCCTAAAGTTGGATTTACATCTGAACCCAAATCCCGAGATTTCCACTAAAATTGATATTTCAATGAAAATCTCATGTGAAATCCCGAGATTCCCCATACAAATGAAATCCCTTAAATTCGCGGGATTTCCAAGAAGCCTCATGAAACTCTCACAAATGTGGAGACTTTTACAGAATACAATACTGCGTTTTGCTTAATTTGTAGAGTTTTTGCATGAAAAAGTGGCAACGCTGGTCAACAGCTGACTAAAAAAATAAACTAAAAATAACACAAAATAATGAAATAAAAGAATTATTCAAAATACATATAATAAAGACAAATTTAGACCCAACGGAAATGTACTAATTACACTGCATGACACTCAAAAAATTAAAGCAGATCTGACCATCAGTTCTATATATGTATTTCGGACATGCATTTTTTTACACGCTGAAAAAAATCGCCCTGCAGGAAACATATTTGCTGGTGATATATATATGTTTGGAAGAACTGTCAAAATATATTTGCCGTATTTTTAATATAATATGTTTGCCTGCAAATATAATATTTTTGCCTGTAAACATATGTATGTTTGAATCATATGAAATACATCTACTCGCAAATATATAAATGTTTGCAGGCAAATATATATATATTTATCATTATTATATTTGCACTCCACAAACATAATAATGATAAAATAAAAATGCAAATATATTTTTGTTTAAGTGGGAAAATATGACTAACATTCAAACATTACAGTGTTTGCCTGGAGACATATGTATTATAACGATAAAAATAAAATAATTGGAAACACACCTCAAACATAAGTATAGTAATTCATAAAGATATATATAATTCAATTAATATGAATTTTTTTGTGTTAAAATGTAAGCACAGGACCTGTGGCCATATTTACGATATAAATGCGATATGCTAATCTTGATTTTTAAACCACTACTTAGCTTTTTATATAGGTTTTTATGGTTTATTGCTATTTCAGCGACTTTAGTCGCCGAATGTACAATCGATCTCAATAAATGTAATGCCTTAGTAAGGAAGCAATTAAAAGGAAAATATTTCAATAAAATAATTGCATTCATCTATAGCGGCCTATATGTTAAAATCACGACATTTCAAAATTTTATATGACAGCATAGCTTTCCAAGATGTCCCCAAAGTCCAACTTTTAGTATAATATGGGGTCACCTCTAAAAACTGTTGTTGCAAAATTTCAAGCAAAAAAGTTACCATTTGCAGAAGTTATGCCAATAAATACATTTTTTACTAAGCCCAGCAAAACCACACATTACCAAATAATGTGTAAAGTAAGGTGTTGCCATAGGGGCCGATGCATTACTTTATACCTTACTTCACTGATGAATTTTACGGGCGATGAGCCCCGAAGTAATGTATGAGGAGGAAGTGATAAAGTCATTGGTTACTTATGTGTTTACGAGGATGCGAAAAGTAATAGGTCTAAAATTAGATTTTCGTAAAAAAAAATTTTATTTAAAAAAAATTTATTACAAATATTTTTTTTAATAAATATATAAACGTGGTCACGCTGGGATTCGAACCTGGGATCCCTGCATGTTAGCCGAGAACTCTACCACCTGAGCTATCGACACATATAACATTTACACCCATGCTTACAAAAAAACACAAAGTAATGTGTCTAAAAATAGATTTTCAAAAATGTTCTAAGCATTACTTTCCATTTATAAAGCATGCATTACGTAATCAGTGATTGGTAAGTCATTACTTTTCGGTCTGAAATAATGCAGAAGGTAACGAGGTATCATTACAAGGTAATGCGTGAGTATATCGCACCCATTACCAAAGTTTTTCTGGGAGGTTTGTATCGTACTAAAGACACTTTAGTATCTTAATCAATTGATGGTCAGAGCTCTATTAATTTGTAAAAGCAGGGTTGGCAGGCAATACCGCTAAATTACCGTTATCGATTCAAAACCCTTTCAACTGACTACCGTTACCCCTAAAATACCGTTAACGAAATACCCGGAATATCGTTATCCTTAAAATACCTATACCGAAATAAGTGAAATATCAATACCCTTAAAATACCGTTACCGAAACAAATGAAATATTGTTAGCCCTAAAATACCGTTACCGTTATTTTCAATTTTCTGATTTTGGTAATTTCACGTGGTTATTGAGTATTTTTTGTACATTAAGTTGATAAATTGGTTCTGTTTTTAATATCGTTTTTTGTAAAAAAAAATTACCAGTTGCATCGAAATAACTGACTACCGTTACCCTTAAAATACCATTACCGATATAACTGAAATACCGCTAACCTTAAAATACAGCTACCGAAATAACCTAAATATTGTTATCTTTAAAATACCTTTACCGAAATAACTAAAATACCGTTATCCTTAAAATACCGATACCGTAATAAATGAAATAGCGTTACCGTTAAAATACCGTCACCGAAATAACTTAAAATATCGTTACCCTAACGATAACCGCATTCGTTTCGGTTACCATCCATTTGTAAAAGTCATGATTTTGTCATGCAGTGTTATTATAAGAAGTGTTGCGTGGTTCTAATTTTTACATCCCGCGAAGCATAACTATGAAGAAAGCATTGGGAAGTGCATGTCTTCCTTCCACCAAAATATTGCAAAATCTGGCTTCTAGCTTGTCATCCTTACAAAACAAATTTACTAACATATTTAGCGTTAGATCTTTATATAAAATAATGTAAATTGTACTCCGCCAATGAATAAAATGGTTTTTAGAAATATTTTATTTTTGAGGTTTTTTTTATGTTTACAAAAAAAATGCAGTTGTCAAATCGAAATCTCGTTACTGTCATAAAGTGCAAATTTAAACGTTCAAGATTTCGGGTCGAGATTTCCATTGAAATCTCGGGATTTGAAAACAGATGTAAACGCAACTTAAAACTAACTTGGAAATTATGTAGTTGTATAATTACATAGCACTTAGTAATATTCCCCCCTTTTTTATAGTTTTATGAACGATTGAACGAAATAGTCAAAGAGCGATTGAACTAGAAGAGCGAACTAATTCTACACAGCAAATTGAACTAGAAACAGCGGTCACCTAAAAGAAACAGAATGCCCCCAAGTCTAAATTTATAAAGGCACATCTTCACGTGATAGAAATCTCGTAGAGTTTGCCCTAAATTTGTCATCTCTAATATAGTTGGCACTAATTTTTATCGTAAAAGTATCATCTCTAGTTGCCAAGCATTTGTCTTTAAAATTGTTTTATTGTAAAGAATAATTTTTTCTCCAAATACGAAATAAATAAATAAATGCACCTTATTTAATAAACTGAAATGTTCAATAATGTTACAAGCCATCTTAAAAATTGTTACTAATTAAAGAAATTGTGTATGACAGCAATTGTCAATGGCCTAGAGATTACATTTCGTAAACTTATACAGAGCTGCATTTTCATTAAGTCTAGCGAGTTTCCTATTCCGTGTAGATGTGCCTTAATAATACAAAAAAAAATAAAATTAATTACAATTATGAACAAAAAAAAATGATTTAGTTGGATCTAAATAAAAACAACACGTAACTGAACAAACGAAATTTTTGTTGTTATAAAGACGCACCTGTTGGACCTCACGAGTTTCAAAAATGTATGTATTGAGTAAACAAAAGATATAACACAAAATATAAATTACTAACACGTATACGTGGTGTAGTCATCAAAAACAAATTTTTTTTTTTATGAAACATCACTAATACAAGCACTAAAAAAACACTTCCATATACATATATATATGTATTTACATATCTGACAGTGTTGCCATTTTTTGAATAATTATTCAAAAACGGGACTGCTTACATATTCGTTGAATAACTTTTGGTGATAATAATACTAGGGCAAAGAATTTCATGCAAATGCATGTTTTTTCTCGATAGTCCAAAACTAATATGGATTAAATATTTATCCGAATTATCAAATTTAGAACAAAATGGCATCGATTTTTAGTTGCGTATTTTTGCATATTTTGACTTTAAATGCATATTTTGTGCCTTTTTATTGCATATTTTAAGCTTTTTAATGCATATTTGTGCATAATTTTTCAGTAACTTTTTTTAAATTTATTAGAAAAATTAAAAAATTTATAGATTTTTATATTTTGGTACAAACAAAAAAATTTGTTTTTGTGATTTCAAAAGAAAAAAAGCTTTCTTGAAAATCATGATGACCACAGAAAAAGCAATCAACTCAGTGTTTATTTGAAAAATAACAGAATTATATACTTTTTTATGTTTTAAGGTGCTTAATTTTTGAAAAACTAAGGGCTGGTATTTTATCTCCAATGATTATTTTACCTTAATTATTGATTAAGAAATCATTGATTAAACCTTAAACTTGCTTAAAATAATATCGGTAACTTATTACAATTTAATCAATGATTTGTTAATTTTAGATATTTTCATTTGACAATACGAATAAGTAATAAAAGAAAATAAAAAAGTTTTGAAAACTCGCGAAATACGAGTTTTTTATTGAATTTTTCGCATGACACGGGGTGATAAAATTATACAATAGATCACTAAATTGTTATTTTTTAAATCTGCAATCGCTAAATGCCTCAAATAGGAATTGTCTTTTTGCATGCTACATGCATATCTTATTTTTTTCCATTGGGTAAGTGTGTATAATTATAAATTTTATTTTAGTCCAGGAAGGTGTTGTTAAGAAATATTTATGAACGATAAGATAATTTTTGATGTTTTTACTACATTCAATCCAAACTTTATAGTTTGAAATAATTAGGAAACTAGGTCCAAAAGGAAACAAATCAACCTATGCCTGTACATTATTTGTTATTGGTTTAGGAAAACATATCTTGATCAAATTTAATATACACATGCAGTGACATCTCCCAAAGAATGATTGCTAAAATTAAAATTTAGAAATTTTGTGGAGAATAAAAGATATGAATCCAAAAATAATACTTGGTGGAAAAATTTATGACGTCTTTAAAAATTCTCATTACATTAGAATCTGAAGAGTATGCATAAATCTTAACTTCTGTTAACTGGCTCTGTCCGACATTTCAAGATATGGTCACCTATGGACATGTGGTAAGTTAAGTTTTATGAGTAAATTTTGATAAATAGTAAAAATTGGTTCAATAATTGTGAAAAAATATAATAAAAAAAATTATACCCATTAGCTGAAATTTGGCAGAACTGCAAAATTGTCCTGAGACTCCTTAAATACATGCACAAGAAAATATTTGCTTTCACTTTTTTGTGTCAAATTTTACCCCCACGAATCGTGGCTTATTTATGTTAAAGGAATATCAATATTATGACCGATTCTAACCGTCCAATTTAAGTCATTTATTCTAATTTCCGCCAAATAATTTCCTAGTTAAAATTGGTCTTTTTAGAGAAGATATACATTACTAGACAAGTTACTAAAGATATACATCATTTAGAGGACATAATGAGATGTTTTAAGGTGTTTATTTTAGAAAATAATTGGTCTACGTAAAACTTTTTAAAAAGTTACCAACATTAGTAAAAAATGTAAGTACTAACACGAATTGTAGGGTGGAAAATCTATGTTTAAGGGCTTAATCACAGAAATTTCTGTAATTAAATTTAATCAATATTTAGAGTAGAATCAGAGATTAAAATTCGACAAGTTACTGTAATTAAGACCTAAACAATGATTTTCTTCTTAATCATTGTTTAATATTACATAAGATACCAGGCCTAAGTATTTTATTTCATATTTTTTTATGCATAGTTTTTGTGTTACTTGACTTTTAACAAAAATTTTCTTAAATTTCAAGTCCTTTTTAATAAATAAAAATTATACTCTCTGAAACATTAACCACAAATTTCTCTTTTCTGACGAACTATTTTTGTAAATTTATTCAAAACTTAACACAGTTTAGAAGATATAATTAATGTTGTTAAAAAAAAAATTAAGAATATGGCGGAACCATTTGAAAATGCAGCGAAAGAGTGAAAAAGTTGTTATGATATGATAAATTTCTAATGACTGAAAAAGTCGAGAAATTTTCAAAGTTTTATAACAGTTTTTGAGGTTTTAACCGAGAATTTTTTGCAGTAGTTAACATTATACTGGAATTTCATCGGACAAAAAATTTTGTTAATGCAGGACATTCGGACAGAAAGAATCAAAGTATTTTATAAATAATATTATTTAGACATAATTAACCTAAAATGGTCCCTTTTCCTCCGAATGGCTTCCAACAATTGACTTAATATGTGAGCTTTCTTTTATGTCATGATATTGGAAAATCTGCGCCAGATAAAGATAAATACTATATTTGTTCTGGAAGTAATTTTAAATGTGTACAAAAGAGTCTTGTTATTTTTGATCAAAATGGCTAAAGTGCCATTTTTAGGCATGAAAAATGACATTGTATTTAGTTAACAGAATAATTTATTGCAAACATAACCAACATTTTTCAAAAAGACAAATCACATGCTCGTGGTGTCTTTAAACTAGAATATAAAAAATTAATACCTACATGCAAAAAAAAAACAGGTGTATCTTTTAAACAGCCTGCTATTTAAAATTTGCATAGCGTTGAACTAATAAAAAATCAGGCGCAAATTCTTGGTAATTTATTGATATGAATTTTTGCTAAATTACAAATGCTTTTTTTTTGTTAAGTGTGCTAATTACGTGCTTTGTTTTCTCAAGTTTGTATTTTATATTATTATTAATACAAACAAAAATAAAAATTATTAATGCAAACAAAAAATATTTTTTGGTGTAATTTTCATGGCAAAAGTGCGTATTTGTATGGAAAAATACAATCCTAAAAGTATCGAATATTTACTTTTCAGCATTGACTACCCTGAAAAAGGTCAGAATCGAGTACTCAGTACTCAATACTTTTACAGCCGTAATAATTTTTTATTTAGTCACCTTTTCGTTTCGAAACCGTATCTTATAATTCTTATTTGTTTTTTAGACAAATAGTTTGTATACCCGGTGAAAAATGTCCATATATGAACATTTATGGTTCAACCATATATGTATGGATCCGAAAAATGAGGTAACACCTAAGTATATGTTCATATATGGACATATATGAACATATACATTTATTAAATATATGCGAATACATGCGAATGTTGCTGTCCTTTATTATAAGGTTGTACGATAGATATAAATTTATGTATGACATTCAAATTAGGCGCTACATATGTTCCTTTTTTTATTCATGGCATTAAATATAATTCCATATTTATCCAAATATGAGTTCCTTTTACATATATGGAAAAATGTATTCTTCGAAATATGTTCATATACAAGTCCCTTTTGCATAAATTGAATAACATATACTTTCATATTTGTCCATATATGAGTGCCATTTCCATATATGAAATAACAGATGCTTCCATATATGTCTGTATATGAAATTTTTTCCATATATGGAATCACATATACTTCCATATATGTTCATATAAAATCCATATATGTTCATAAAAAATCCATATTTGTTCATATGTGGCCATACATAAACCATATATTAACATGTTTGAGCGTATATGAACATTTTTCACCGGGTATATACATTCACAAGAAGGGTTGGTTGCGGACACAAAATATGTTCGGCAGAAGAAGAGTTAGGAAAATTAAAAATGTTAAACAAACAAATAAAAATAAAATAAATGAAAATTAAACAAATTAATAAAAATAACACAATTTGCAATTTTTCTTTTATTTCTTTTTATAAAATATACAATGTTTTTTATTAAAAGAAAAATGTTAATTAATTAGAAATTTATTAATTGAATTAACGTAACAATTCATAATAATGAAATTGGCCTCGAACTGAATTAATAAATTTCTAATTAATCAATTAAAAAAGGTCGAAAAAAAACAGTACGAAGAAAAAATGTTTTGCCTTTTCTTGTATTAACAAAGAAGTAGGGTAAAAATAAAATTTGTATTTTATTTATACCGACGGTATGAAATACAAAAACAAAAAACTTTCATAATATTTCTATTGTTGGTTATGCCACAGGCTGACATTCCCGCTCACGCTGCAAAAACCTTTCTCTTGGTTTTTATATGTGCAGAATACGAAGGTTCGTTATGGGGAATTTGCTCAAATTTTCTTTGAAATAGGGGAAATTTGTTTTGAAATCAAACAAATCATCTCATTTTGTAGACAAATTTGCTTTGAAATCAGGGAAATTCGCTCAAAAGAGAGGGAAATTCTCTCATTGGGAAGCCCGTTACCGAACCTTTGCAATCTGCATAAAATTTTGTTGGGCCGTGAGGTTTACCGTATCTCTATCTATTCTTACTCTATGATTATGTTTGCAGAAGGCTTCGAAAACATATTTTATTGTTTGCTCCATTCCCATTTTGTTGATGTAGCAGACTACATTTAATATGAGATTTGGATGCTTTTAATTTGCATTGCACTACGCCACCACTTTCTGAAGAAAACTGATGAAGGGGACCTGTAAAATACCCGAAACGATCGTCTTTTCATTCCTAAAAGTGTGGAGGTTTTTGAAAGCAAAAACTCTGTGAAGTATTTGTCAGGAGAGTATCCTGATGAAGAAAAATAGCAGTTTTTGAAAAAAAGTACTTATTTTGTTAATTCATAATAAGGAAATTGGCCTCGAACTGAATTAAATTCCTAATTAATCAATTAAAAAAGGTCGAAAAAAATGTTTATTTTCTTAAAATAAAAGTTAAAAAGCAACATTTTGAAAAATGTTAATTTTTTTTTATTCGATTTATTTACATATCTTTGAAAAATTACCGAAACGTCTTGACAAATTTTGTTGTTAATTTTATGTAGTTGTATATCTTAAAGAAAACTTTGTAAACTTTTTTTTTATTTATTTTTTATTCTAATTTTTGCAAATGTTACACTTTTTTTCTGCGTGCGTGTTGTGTAACTTCATTAGGTTTTGGGTAATTTTTTACCTACAGTTGTGTAATTTTTTGTTTTACTAATGGCAACACTGATCTCTATTGAATCTATTGAAATACCCTGTGTAGGAGAAAGAGGAAATAGCAAGGTTGGTTACCGAAACGAATAACGGTAAGGGTAACGGTAACGGTATCGGATTTAGTTTGTTTAGGTAACGGTATTTAAGAGTGTTTCGGTAACGGTATACCGTTATCGAAACAGCAATAACGGTACATACCGTTATTAAAAATTGTGTTAAAAACATATAAAAACAAGTAAAAATATGGCATATTTTTAATTTTAAGTACTGAAAATACAGATTTTAAGCCATAAATTCAATGCTGATAGTTTTAATAAGTAAAATTATGATCTATTAATTTTTTTCTAAAAAAAACACTCAAGATTATAAAATAAAAAATAAAAAAATTGTCATTTTTATATAAAATAACAAATACCGGTAAAATACCGGTAAATATCCATAAAAATAACGGTATCGGTAACGATAACGGTATTTTGAAATTTTTTTAGAGGTATCGATATCGATAACGGTAACGGTATTCAATTTGAAACGGTATTTTAGCGATAACAGTATTATAACGATAACGGTAACCAACCTTGGGAAATAGTATATTGACAATTTAGCTATCTCCTAACTAAAACTTACGTTTTTATATGTTGTTATTATAATTACACTTTAGGTTTGTTTTTTCGAATTTTATATCTATAACTACTTGTAAAAGTACTTACCTGACTTTTCTTCTATTTTTTGAAACAAATAATATTTAAACATTTGGGGTCACCTTTGTACAAAAGCTGTTTTCGTACAAAGGCTTCGCCGGAACGCTAAATGGAGCAATTATCTTGTATGTCCTAACAAACGCATAATTCATTTGTTAGCTTTTGTTGTTTTTAATATTTTATGAAATAAAAAATACTAAAATTTCAAATATTTTTATGACAAATATTTTTGTTTACATTTAAAAGAGAAAAGCCAAGGATTTTTAAGACTTGGTAGCATTTTTATAATTACTTAATTTTTAACGGTGGGTCTCATTCTGCAGGTTTAAACTTAGGTTAATAGTTAACCCAAAAATTTGTTGTTGTTTTGTGTACATTTTTTTGACATTTTATTTTGTTTTTAGTTAAGTTAAAGTTAAACCTACAGTATGAGACCCACCGTAAGAAGCTAAATATATACCTACTTAAAATTTTATAAATGCTTAAATTTGTATGGAATATTTATACTAAATTCGAAAAAAACAAACCTTTTGTAGGAATTATCAAGTAAGAATCATTTCCAGCGATATTTTGCACACCACCTAAATTGGCATCACTTGTTGTATAACAGTTGCAAATTTTCTCTATATAAAATTTTTATTAAACACACACACATACATATAATTAATACCACGAAAGTTTTTTGTAATAATTTCATTTGAAATTATGTGTATGTATTAGGTTTTCTTTTTGGTGTATTTTTTGGTTTTGATGTCGTCAAGTGCTAAAATTTCACGAATATGACACGTGCACACGTTTTTTTGCTAGCTATTTTTATTAAAGACAAAATACGAATTTTTTTTCTTTTGCACAGAAAATTTGCTGTCTCACTAAAAATAAAAAAGTACATACATATCTTCTTTTTATAACTTTAGGTACACTTGACTTGTAAAACCCCATCTATTATTGTTTGTTGTTGGTACACGGGTGCCTGATTTCTATTTTTCGTTGGTGATAATGAGCTGCCAAAACAAGGTGTTGGTGTTATTATAATATTTGCCAAATTAGCAATTTAATTCATTGCTCACACAAAAAATAAAGATTTTTTATATGGCACTTTGAATTATTTTGCTGGGGATTTTTTCTTTTTTAAATTAATAAACAAAGTCCTTCTTCTGTTGATAAGATACAAATCATCAAATTTCAAACTTTAACGGTGGGTCTCATACTGCAGGTTTAAACTTAAGTTAACCTGCAGTATGAGACACACAGTGTGTCCAAAATCACTTTTTTGAGCAAATAACTTGAGGCCACAATTTTTAACCGATTATCAAAATTCTATTTTTGTATGTACTTAAGTTTTCTAAATCCCGCACAAAGCTTTCGATTTTAGGGGGGAAATTTAAAAATTTTGTTTATTACTCATACGTCACGTATAATCAATAGGGTTACTATATCAGTCGACAGATTTATAATTAACCAAATGTTTACTCATTTTTGCCCACTTATTGTTCCACTGAGAAGTTTGTGACTACACCAAAAAAAATTCTCAGTTGCTGGCTACTAAATTTTCAACTGTGTCTCTGGTGAAATAGTTGATTGATTTAATTAAATTTAACCAATTTTATTTCCAATATTTTACTAACGGAGGTTTTAGTTACCGACAACAAATTTTTAACTAAAATGAAACATATTTTAGTAGCTAATAATCAATTAGATTTGGAGCAGCTAATAGGAGCAGGAAAGATTTGTATTTGGTTGTCAGTTAAATACACTTTTTATTTATAATAAAAAACAAGAAAAACACAAATTAGATCACAAATAATTCCTCCATTATAATATTTTTATTATCGCGTATTCCTTTGCCATATATTACAGGATTTTTCAATCTTTCTGTTCAAAGACTTGAATGTGCCCCAAATGTTGTTTTTATTTTATTTAATTTGAGGCAGAAAAATTTTTTCAAATTTATGTTTCTTAACAATATTTTTATTTTTGACACCTTTTATTATAAAATGATTACCCAGCAAAATTGTCGGATGCAAAGAACCGGTTGTAGAACAACTTGTTCTTGCATGCAACCTGTTCTAATTTATGTTCTATCATCGGTGATTTTTGTTTGAGTTTGTCCCAAAAGCAACAGGTTATGTTCCTCCAAACTAGAACAGGTTGCTTTGGAACCGGTTCTAGAACCAGTTATAGAGCCGTTTCTGCGACAGTGAGGCCTTCCATTTTAACTTTCAGGAATCAGTTATAGAACCTGTTCCACAGAACCGGTGGTAAAAACACCTATTCTAAACCAGATTCAAAGGCAGCCAGTTCATAAAAATTTTGCTGGGTAGTTATTAATAAATCAAATAACGAAAAAAGTATTATTTTCAACTTAAGGAAAATCATCTGAGGTTTTTTCTAACTGAGCTACTGAGGAATTTGTTCGGTGTACATTTGTGTGAAAAAATACATGTTACATTTTACAAAATTCGAAATTCGGTTTAGACAGAAATGGAGTAATTTTTTGGAAGTAACGAAAACCTTTCGTAATTTTTATTTAGAACAAGCGATTATGAGCCAAAACTAATAATTAATTTTTTATAAAATTTGACTTAAGTAAAAAATTTTAAAGAAAATTTCTTACATTTCGTACATAAGTTACATTTCATTTTCATTTAGTTCGGATTATCAAAATATTCGTTTTACAGAATGGGGTTTAAAAAATATAATTATGCTTTTATTGTTTAAATAGGTCGTAATATTTCTTTTAGAGGCTTTTCAACTCTCACCACCTTTTATCTGTCCTCTTGTCTTTTTCCTCTTGTCTTTTTCATATTAATTAATGTGACGAACTTCTTGAGTTTCGCTTCTCTTTAAAAAATAAAAAAAAAAAAAATGCAAAAGTTACCCGAACTCGTCCATTGAAACTTTTCATTGAATTAATGGAATTTTTCGCAAAATGTCAAAGATTTCATTTTATTTATTAAAAGTTTCATACACTCCATGAAAAAGTTTCATTAAAACTAGATTCATAAAATATATAAAGCTTTTTCATCGAATTTAAGATCTTAAAGTATGATACATCGATATTTTTATCTCGAGTTTTGCTCTAAGGGCCATTGACCTCAAGTATCCCGTTCTAGTAGTCACCCACCCTAATGTACCACCCTAATGTCAGAAAATTAAAGCTCGAAAAAAATCATTAAAATTTAACTAAGGAAGTTTTTCGACAAACCCAGTAGAGAATTGTTTTATATATTGGTTGCCGAACCTAAGGGTCGCCTTTTTTGTGGTCTACACAAGATTTATTTGGATAGCCTTTTTGTTATTATATGGCCAATAACTTTATACACTATACTAAGAAGTGTTATACCCCACCAATTAGTACTTTCAGTTAAATCTCCCTTCTTTGTTATCTTAATTATAATTCCTTCTTTAAGTTCATCAGGCAGCATTTCACTCGACCAAAATGTTCTTATTAGAGGCATAATGACTTGTGCACTTATGTTAGGGTCAGCTTTCAGTAGCTCTGGTGTTATACTGCTGCTGTTTGTGCCTCGCGGGTAAGTTCGTTTGACCAATTTCGTTTCGGTCTAAGTTTTTGTAGCTAGAATATATGGCACTATATATTATATAACAATGAGATCAGACATACTATATAATATAAACATATATTACATATCTAATATTATAAAGGCCGATATATAATTAGATGAAATATATAAATAAGAAAAAAATCAGAAAAAATGTCATATACAGTCATGTGCAATATAATAGGGACATTAAAGTTTTTTCTAATTTTATTCTCGTTGTCTTTATTTTTAAAGATCAAAATAGTGGATAGATACGCCCCAAAATCCGAGGAGATAGTTTAGAAAATTGTGTAGAATTTTAACGTGATGTCTGTATTTTTATTTTGTCACTTGTTTTAAGTAGGCGTGGCTTTTAATGAAAAATTAAATACGGAATGCTTTATACTATAACGTAAAAAACCTTGACTGATTTGTTATACCGCGGTAAGTATAGAATAAGCCCATTCACTTTAAAGTTTCAATGTTGTTAACTTTATTTTAAAATCGATAAAAACAAATAAAAATTTGGTCATGTTTAAGGCACTGTAATTTTAAATGTGGCGACCATTTGTAGAAAAAAATAATGCAATACTTAAGGAAATTTTATAGGAATTCCAAAAATATACAGTTTTTACAGAACTGATCAGTACTCGCTAAATTTTACTATGCAATTTGATAGAAGGTCGATTTCGCTTATTTTTCATTAAAAGCCACGCCTACTTAAAACAAGTGACAAAATAAAAAAAAACAGACATTACGTTAAAATTCTGCACAATTTTCTGAACTCTCTCTTTGCATTTCGGGGCGAATTTATCCAATATTTTGATCTTTAAAAATAAAGGCAACGAGAATAAAATTAGAAAAAAACTTTAATGTCCCTATTATATTGCACATGACTGTATATAATATATGTAGGTTTTTTGTTAATTTGTAATAAAAAAATTTTGGTACTACAGTGATCGAAAAAGTACTATTTGTTAGGGTGGTTGGTACTGATAGGAACCTAGTGCTAAGCGCAAACACAGCAGAAATATCAAAATTATCATAATTTTACAATGATAACGTTTGCTGCATATCTTTAGCTATTTCTTTTTTGACAAGTATTACATATGTTTTGTACTTGAGTAAAATCTTAAAAGAAATTTTAAAAACCCTGATTAATTCACGTGTTCAATACAATAATTTTTTAATAAACAATTACGAAAGAATTGAAATTCTTTGTTTAAGTTATCTAAATAACACAGGAAACCATATATTTTCCAATATAATAATATCGTATACAAAACACGTGTATTTTGATAACTAATACACATAAGGAACAAAATAATTGACGTCAAACCGTCTTGTTATCACCTGTGTTAACTTGTATTTATAACCATTTTGTATGTGTATTGAAATAATTAACAAAAATATAATTAATTAACACAAGTATGATACTATAATTTGTAGTTTAAATTGTTTTTAGTCGTTTATTTATCCCATAATTATGGAAATTCAAGAAAAAAAAAACGTTGACGATTAGTATTCAATTGTTATTATCATAAATATTATTTGCGTTTCACAATTTTTATATCTGACGTGTCAATGAAATTACAACTTTGTTTGCTAATCATATTACACAAAACTACACTCAAAAAACGTCAAGGATTTTTAATTTTTTAATTAACGTAAACAGAGTTTTATTTCGTTGAAATGTAGACTATAGGCGTAGATATCTGGTCTTGGGGGCGGGGGGAGAGTGGGAGAGGGGGATGGTTAAGCCACCCCAGAATTATTATTATTTTGTTTAAATTTTTTTAAATTCCCTTTATTTCTTTAATTAAAATTTTGAGCAAAATTCTTTACCAAGCCAGCAAAATTGCAGATTAAGACTTGATATCGTAGGCTCAAAAGGAAAACAAATTTCATCACTTTTTACTACGCAAGTGGATCGTCTCCTGTGTGTCATGACTCTGAAACAAGGGCCCGTATAAGTAAATTTCGTTCATTCATTGGGGTATCCCGATATTTCGAAATTATGCGATGTTTAATATTTTCCTGATTATAGAAAAAATAAGGCTACTCGACAAGGTTTCTGCGCAGACTTATATTAAAACTTTTTAAAAGTATTTTGGCTTTCTAAATCCGAAACTGAAGCCAAAAAAGTTTCATCAAATTCCCTTTGTTGTTGTCCCTTTTTTAACCCTTGACACAGGAAAAATGACTTTGTTGGTCAATAGTGCGGTGAAGTATTTCAAAATATTTTATATTTTGTATGGATTTCAATTCCACATAGAATTACCTTCCATGTAAGTATAATAATAATGCCAGGAGTAAGAGTAATTTGAGGATCTCGAAAATTGGTTTTTTTCGATATCTTAAATATATCGTTTGATTCATTGGGTAACAACTGTAAAACGGTAGGTATTAACCTTGGACAATCGTCTGTAGTCTTCTGCAATACATAGCCTGTAGTTAATATCTGTGTTAACGATAAATGTTTTTGAAAGCAATATTTTTAAGTTTTAGACATACCCAGTAAATACTACCAACGATGCCGACAGACATTTCAAGAAGTTTTAATATAAGATAGGTAAAGTTTGTTGGTTAAATTTTAATAAATATTAAAAATTGCTTCAAAAAATAAACATAATATGTAAAGATAATATGTATATATAAAAATATAAGCTGTAATTTAACTTCGTGAAATGTCAGAGCCAATGAGGGAGCGCGTAACAGTAGTTGAGCAAAATATATAGAGCCTGATACTACTGACATTCAAGTGATAATAAAGTGAAGATCATTAAAATTACGATCGCACAGATGATCATAAACTAAACCGAGCAACAAAATATTCAAACGGCCCACAATACTTTTAAAAATAGTTTTCGATGAAATTTCAAAAAAAAACAAATTTATTCAGTGGGGCTATATCCGCCGCCCCCAGAAAAATGTTCTAGCTACGCCGTTGTTGTAGACGCTATGAGTTATGAGGATCAGGGATGATAAATGGGATTTTTAAAATAGTACTAACCAGCTTAAAAAATAGTACTTTTTCGACCTCTATAGTACCAAAATTTTTTTCATTTAATTTTTTTATCATTATAAATTAACAAATAAAAATTCATAAAAAATAGAGTTCTGTTATATCTAACTCATACAGCAATAGAAAAACTTAAAAATTTTAGTTAAAACAATTAGTTCAAAATTACATTGCATAAAAAAATTCTATCAGATTACTTTTGTAAAATATTAGTAAGATAAGAACAGCAAAAACCAAACTGTTAAATACATATACAAAATTTTAGTTATATTTGACTAAATTTTAGTTAACAGAAAATAACAACTTAAACTGCTAAAATTAGTAATAATTAATAATAATTAGTAGACTAAAAATCAGGAAGAATTTAAAATCTAGAAAGCTTTTTCTATTTTTTTTTAATACGAATAAAAATCTAGTCTTCTGAAATCAGCGGTTTACTATTTTTAGCAAGCATTTCCGTTGATTTTAGCGGGATAGACTGCTATTTTCATTCAACTAAATTTAACTTGAGAGTAACAAAAATTTTGTAGATATAAGAGTTTATTTTTGCTATTTTTATTCTACTAATATTAACATTTTCTGCAGATTTTACAAAATATAGAAAATATATAAAAATATATAAAATATGTAAAAAAAAATCTGCTAATCTCAGCAGTTTCTTTTGTAAGGCCATTTTTCCTTAATTTTTAGTAGGTTTTTCTGCTATTTTTACAGGTTTATTTCTGTGAGTGCAGGGTTCAGAATTTAAAGTCCCTGAATATCGTATTCGACTTCGATCTAAAGCGAATATTATTTTAAAGTTATTTACAGGTCTATTCCACCTTGTAACGTCATAATAATATTTTCGAATGAACAAATTAATTTAGAGATTGCATTAGGTGTATTAAGAATTCATTTGATTCTTCGAAATAAGTTTTAGGTATTTAATCATTCAGAAATGAAAATCGAATGAGTGAATTCTTTAGGAGCTCTGATGGGGAAAAACATTTTGCTCGTTTCAAAAAATACAAAAATTTATAAATTTCTTAATTCTCCTAATTTTTAATATTTTTTTTTTTTGTATACATACGTATTTTAATAAACGAGTAAAAAAGTTAAAGTTGGGCATGGCGACTATATAATACCCTACACCAGTCTGATTTAATGCCAACTAATGTTTGATCCGAAATGGGTTAAAACAGACTTGTGTCAAAATTTTCTATAAAGTCATAAAAGAAGAGAAAATCGAAAATATAGCCCATATGGACGATAGGTCCAAATATGAACCGATCCTTTCTACAATCAATAGGCTTTTTCCTTGCGACCAACGAACCAAATTTCATTGAAATATCTTCGTATTTGCGACATGCAGTGTGTAACCAAGCTAATTTTGGGGGGACTCTTATATGGGCACTAGGCCTAAACATGGACCGATTTTAACCAAAATCAATAGGCGTCGTCCTTGGGCCAATGTAAGTCGGTGTACAAGATTTTATCAAAATATCTAAATATTTGCTACCTGTAGAGTGCGCACAAGATTGCATGGACAGACAGACGGACGAACGGACATCGTTAATTCGAAAAAAAGTGATTCTGAGCCGATCGGTATACTATAAGCTGGGTCTAGGACCAATATTTTTTGGTGTTACAAACATCAGCACAAACTTGTAATACCCTCTCCACGTAGTGGTGTAGGGTATAAAAATGCGAAAGAACATTTTTTATGCGTTGAACTTGAGTTTTCAATAGAAACATCCCAGTGTAGAAGCGGTAATGACATATCATTCTTTTTTGGACTACCAGTAATGACACCCACTTACCTCCTGTATTATTTTAAAACATATAATAATGAGTTACTGATAATTACTTATTTTTATCATTATTTCAAATAGAAAATAATTTTTTAGATTTTTTTTTTAATTTTTTGAAATCTATTTTTAGACTCAATATTTTTTAAACACTGGTAAGGATATATGTAACCACATATTTTTTGATTTTTTGTATGTTGGCGAGTAAGCTTACTTGTGTGCAGCAGGTCAATTGCGTTTCTATCTATTAAATATTACATGTCGATATAGCTCAGATGGTAGAGCTGTTGACTGGCGATCTGTAGACCCAGGTTCGATTCCCGCACCAGCAAATTTTATTAAAAAAAAAAAATACAATAAAAAATATTTTTTTTTATATAAATTATTTTTTAGAAAATCTATTTTTAGACTCATTATTTTTGTCAGTACTGGTAAGCACATAGGTAAGGATATATTTTTTGATTTTTCGTATGCTGGTGTGTAACGACAACTCATTATTTTTCGCGACATCGCCATATAAAGGTAATAAGAAATGTAATAACAAAAGTAACTAGTTACCATTACCAAGTATGTAGTTACATAACCACATATCTGGTAATGATTTTCTACACTGGGATCTAATATTTTAAATATTTTCAACATAATTTTTTTTATTTAAAACTCCGATATTTGATGTGTTTGCTATAAACACAATAATGTCTCTGAAAATTAAAAAAGCCCAAAAAATTTAAAAATCGAAAAATGTGTAAATAGTACTAAATGAGTCAGAGGAGTACCATAGTACTTTTGAGGTTCCAATAGTACCACAAAAAGTACTATAGTACTAACTTTATCATCCCTGATGAGGATTGTTTAAAGCGTTTGATAGAAAAAAAAAAACACTTGTGTAAAAAACAAATAAATACTATATCAGCAATTTCACAAGCAAGACCCATTAAAAATAAAGAAATAAAATATATATATGTATATAGTACCTACATATGTACAATGTACATATATTGTACATTGTACATGCATGAAATCTAATCAGTTATCACGTGAGCGAATGATTGTTTTTAAGTGTTGTTATTTTTCGTATGAATTCACTAAAAATTTAATTGTTTATTTGTTGCGAACAAATAATAAAAACAAAAACCTGTAATCGTATAAATCTACCCAGGCATAAATTGCCAACCGAACAAAAAAATAGTACTGACAAACTGCTGTTTTTTTTTCTTTTTTTGTTAGAATCAACTTAATAAACATTATCAAAGAACAACTTATCTTGTATGGGTTTGAATACTGCGAATCACACAGATCTGCCAATGTATCGCCAACGTTTTGCCAGCGCTGTGCCGATCGTATTTTCGTAAAATTTAAACACTTAACTTTAAAATTTCTTATTCCATAAATATTTATTATCATTTTTTTACCACAAGCAAAGACATTAACGTTCGCTAATTTAGTGTGAAAGAATTTTAAAAAATAATCTACATTGAAAAAAATAAATTAGTAGAAAAATTAGTAAACCTTCTTGTATATCAAGTCAACTAGTTTTCACCCCTTTTTTGCTAAAATTGTGTTTTCAGCTAAAGTTTTAGTTATATTTTTTCAGCACTAAATTCATTCTCAAGTTTACAAAGCGAAAGAGAAAGATTCTAAACTAATGTTTTATTTTGCTATCGAATTGCGCTTTGTAAAGGAAAAGATTTTAATAATATAAAAGTGACATTTTTTTTTGTTATTTCCTTTTTGTTTTTTTTTATTATCTGCAGCATTTAATATTTTATTTTTAAATTTTTGTTTTTATAAATTTTTTGAAATTTTGTTGACAATGTGGAAGTTTGGATATTTTTCACAAAAACACAGTTTCTATATTTAAATTCTCAGGACCTAAGTAAAAAAGTTTTGATATAGTCATATATTATCATATAAAATTTTGTATAATTATATATTGGAACATATATACCAAGATATAATTATATAAAATTTTACGAAATTATATCTTAACCCCTCAATTCATAAATGCTTTGTCAAGTTATAGCAGGTTTACAAAACGTCATTTGCATACAAAATTTTTTCAATAAACCTCCTATAATTTTACAAAGCGTTTTTTAGAGGTAAATATATAACTATGTATATCTTGCTATATACTGCACAATATATAGTGCAACATATTACAATATCCAATTATATATACTAACAATGCCTCATATAATTATGTATAATTGTAGCGAATTATATAACATTACATCAAGTTGGATATGATTATATTATATTTGATACATTTGGATGAGGACAAAATCCGGATAAAATTGTATCAAACCATATCTTATTCCATCAAATTAGATCTAATTGTGTCACATTAGATCTAATATGATCATAATACGATCTAATTTGATACAATTAGATGTTCTCATTTTTCAAATATAATTATATATAAAGGTTGTTCACAAGGGGTCTTCTATTTGTTGTATCGTCCTAACAAAAAACAGAGTTGTTAAAAATTAAATTGATAAAATACAACATTTGAGAATAGCACGATACAGCATTTTTACGTATGTATGTTTAGTGTACTATATTTGAGTGTGGTAACAGATAGAAAACCCAATAGAACATCGTTGTTTAACTCAAATAAAAACTTTAACAACTCTGTTTTTTGTTTGGACGATACAACGATACAACAGATAGCACACCCCTTGTAAATAACCTAATAATATCAAAAGTTATATAATTGTTTTTAGTAGGGGAAATAATTAGGTTGTTCATAAGGGTGTGCTATCTGTTGTATCGTTGTATCGTCCCAACAAAAAACAGAGTTGTTAAAATTTTTATTTGTGTTTCACAACGATTTTCTATTCAGTTTTCTATCGGTTAGCACACTCAAACATAGGACACTAAACATACGTAAAAATTTTGTATCGTGCTATTCTTAAATGTTGTATTTTTTCAATTTAATTTTTACCAACTCCGTTTTTTGTTAGGACGATACAACGATACAACAAATAGTACACCCCTTGTGAATAGTACATCAAAAAGAGAAATAAATATATATGTACATATTTAGTAACATATGTATAGCCAAATACAAAAATACCCGAGTAAAAAAGTTTTGATATAATCATATATTATTTTATGTAATTACATATAGTAACTTATAGTTAGATATGGCCACATATGCTTTTAAATTGAAGCATATAGACTTTTATATAGTCATATATTAAATATTTTTGCCTCAAAGGTTTTAATATTGAGACATATGTGATTTTATATTATTACATACTGGCCTGAATATAAGTGTATGTGCTATATATAAGTACACAAAGTAATATATAAAAGATATAATTGCATATACGTTTATATATAATTTAGTATGACACTATACATAATAATATAAAACTATATATGGAGCCATTTAAGAAATATTATATAATAGGTGTTATATATGATTATATATTGACGCATATGAACCCATATATAACTTAGTATGGTTTCATATCTACAATATTTCATGATTTCTTTTATATATAACGATATAACATTCTTTATAAAATCATCTATAATTACACTGTGAGACAAATGGTAGGGGTCAGTGATCGGGAAGGGTTCAAACTACCGGGGAAAGTTATATCGGTAAAAAAGAAGTTATACGTGTCCCGGCGTTTCGCTGGGTCACCCCTAGGAATCGAGATATATCGATTTGACCTTTGGTGGTCTTTTTTTTACATAACTCGAGAACCACTAGTCCGATTTTGCTCAAACAATTTTAAAAAAATTAAAAATTACAATTCCTTTAATCTGTTCATATAACGTTTTTCTATATACTCAACAGTTTTGCCGGTAAAAATAAATGTATGAAGAAAAAAATAGTTTTTGCCTAAAATATTAAAAAAAAAGTAATTAACAAAAGGTTATTGATTTTTATGGTAGCGGTAACAAACATTTATTTTTACCGGCAAAACTGTTGAGTATATAGAAAAACGCTATATGAACAGATTAAAGGAATTGTAATTTTTAATTTTTTTAAAATTGTTTGAGCAAAATCGGACTAGTGGTTCTCGAGTTATGTCAACAAAAAGATATATCTCGAGTCCTAGGGGTGACCTAGCGAAACGCCGGGACACGTATAACTTGTTTTTGACCGATATAACATTTCCCGTTGGTTTCATCCCATCCCGATTTTGACTGTCGCATAGTGTTATATATTATCCCACATTAGCAATTTTTTCAAAGTGATTTTTTATAAAAATATATGTATAAGGTCCTTTTAAAACCGTATTGTATTAAATGTGGTTCCATATTAAAAATGATTTTGAACTAGTTTTAGATTTTGTAATTACTAGGGATTGGCGCATGACACGATCGTGAGTGAAGTTATTCACAAGTGATCGTGAGTAATAATTACTATACCAAAGTAATTCGCCCGTTAGAGTGAGAATATATAATTCGTACGTGAGCGTGAGTAAGAATATATAACCCGTGCATGATTCGTGTGTGAGTTTATTTTTTGCATCATATGTTTTTTAGTAATTTTTACTGTTTTGCGTAAGAATTTTCTGATTGTGAGTAAGTTTTTAATATACTCATGTCTGCGTGAGTAAGACACGAAATGCTCGTGCTTGAGTAATTTGTTTTTGTTTAGGAGCGTGAGTTAAAATGGCTAACGCGCCCATAAAATTAACAATACTGAAGCTTTAATGTGGAATTCTCTATACTATAACGCACACTTGACTGATCTCTTATATCTTGGTTGTATACACTCTAATTAAATTCTGTTGAAATTTACCCAACTTATAGTAGGAAACTGAACTCCTACTATAAATTGGGTAAATTTACTCTATGTGCGTAATTGAAAAAAAATACGCACATTGTGTTTAAGTTGGTGCACAAATAATTTGTAATTTTACATTGAAAGTGCGTAAAAATTAAATGAAATTTTGAAATTAGTGTGTTAATTTACTAAATTTGTGTGTAAAAAAGCACGTTTCACGTGTAAATGTACGCATAAAATGCGTAAAAATCCACAAAAAATGCGCAAAAATCCACAGAAAGTGCGTAAAAATAAAATATAATGCGTACATTTACAACAGGTGTGCTAACTTTAAGGACCACCCAAAAATTTTTTTAAATAAAATAAATTAATTTTTAGTACGTATTTTATTAATAATAATATCCGAGTCATTCTCTCATAATCGTTTATGTCCAAATTAGTCGTTTTGGAATCTTAAGGCATTTGTATAAAATTCATATAAAAATTTGTTATAACTATTGAATGGGTGCGATGACTTCTGCTCAACAAAATGCCTTCTTTGAAAGGGGGGCAGTAACCGTCAACAATAATGGGAGAAAACGCCTTAAGAGAGATATGGCTTACGCAGGAACAACTGAGTGCAATGACTCCTGCTCAACAAAGTCAGTATTCATTGAGTACTGCCTAACTTGCAAAGAAAGCATTTTGTTGAGCAGGAGTCATTGCACTCAGTTGTTCCTGCGTAGGCCATATCTCTCTTAAGGCGTTTTCTCCCGTTATTGTTGACGGTTACTGCCTCCCTTTCCAAGAAGGCATTTTGTTGAGCAGAAGTCATCGCACCCAGTTGTTTTACTTAGACCGTATCTCTCTTACGGCGTTTTCTCCCGTTATTGTTGACGGTTGTTGGTTGACTGCCTCCCTTGCAAAGAAGGCATTTTGTTGAGCAGGAGTTATTGCACCCAGTAATTCCTGCGTAGGCCGCGTCTCTCTTACGGCGTTTTCAATTTTGAAATGAGGTTTAGACTACCACATGCGTTAATAATAATTACCAAAAACAATTTCATGCTTATGTTGCTATTTCCAGACTCTAATGTGTTTATGGAAATGTTGTAAATCAAAAAAATAATCCGTTTTCGCTTTTTCTTTTTATTATTTATAATTTTTTTTCAATTTTTTCCAATTTGAAATGTCAGAGTATTTATTACTATTATTGGATAGTATATTTACCAACTTTGTGCGTAAAAATTTTATTTAACAAAACAATAGTAATTTTAGTCACAATGTGTTTATTTATAAGCACATAATGTCTAAAAATACTTTGTGTGTGTATTATTGCGTATGAAAGTGTGTACAAAAAGAGTTTACGCATTTTTCGATTATATTTACCGAATTTTCGTAAAATTAAACAAAATTTTACCCATTTTATAGTAGTAAATTTACAAACATTTTTTAGAGTGTATCACAATCCTATTAAGTTAAAAATTTCAGTGTTGTTAACCTTATTTTAAAATTACTAAAAACAAAGAAAAATTTGTTCATGTTTAATGCACTGTCATGGTAAATCTGGATAAAAGTAATGGAAGATTTATCGAAATTATAGGATATCCAGTAGACCTGGGGGTTAATCATTACATTTTGTAATTAATTACACATTCATTTACACAATTACATGTAATTGTAATTGAAAAAAACTCAATTACAATTACAAATTATTTGTAATTGTAATTCAAAATTTGTAATTCAAAAAAATTCAATTACAATTACAAATTATTTGTAATTGTAATTCAAAAAAGAACAATTACAAGTAATTTGTAATTTGAAAAATGTCAATTACATTTTTTGGGAAAATAAATAATGACAAAAAGCACAAGTTAGGGGTAATCCCAACATGACGTATTCTTTTTATACGCATCCATGCCTATGCAACCTATCCCAGTCAGATTTTTATACAAAATTTTAACAAAAAACACTTTTTAATTCTAAATGTAATTGAAATCACTTTCAATTACAATTACTAGTAATTTGTAATTGAAAATTTTCAATTAAAATTGCTTGTAATTTCAATTACAAGTAATTGTAATTGAAATCCCTCAGGTATGATCTCCAGATATTGTATATCTTTTTTTATTTAAAAATATAATTTTGTATATTGTTAGATATGGTCATATATATTATGGTAAAAATATAGGGTTAATATTTAGGTATAATTGTATCAAACTGTGTCCACTTTTATAACATTTTATATAATTTTATACAAAAAGATATAATTTTATGTAATTGGATGAGGACAAAATTCGGATACAATTGTATCATATTGTATCGAATTGTATCAAATTGTACCAAATTGTATACAATTGTATACAATTCGATACAATATGATACAATAAGACGTTCTCATTTTTCGGATATAATTATATCTAATTACATAGAAGATTATATATAATTAAATATAACTTTATATGGCTCCATATCATTTTTTTTTACTTGGGTATAGATAATTACGAGTATATCAAGTTATATAAGCTTTTATACGATTATATGCAAACTTTTTTCGTCGGTTAAACAAAGAAATTGCTTTGCTTTATTTGGAATTGATTTCAATGTCAATCAATTCAATATCAATTCACTACAAAATGAAGCAAGTGCCATACTGGTTCAAAGTTTAAATTTTTTGCATAATTTATGCAGATGATATATGCGGTTGTATTTTGTGCAAGCACTTAGACAAAATTACATTTTCTAAAGGCGCATCTACACGAGAGAGAAAACTTCTAGAGATAGAGCAAAAAACACCTCTAATTAGCTCTATTGTGAATGATTTAAGCTATTTATGGTTGTGTTTTGCTCTATCTCTAGTAGTTTTATCTCTCGTGTAGATGTGCCTTAAGAAAAGGAAATCAGACGTAAGAGTTAATCATTACATCTTGTAATTAATTACACATGCAATTGTACAATTACAAGTAATTGTAATTGAAAAAACTCAATTACATATAATTTGTAATTGTAATTAAAAAAGAGAAATTAGAATTACATGTGGGAACTTTTCAATTACATGTAATTCAATTTTCAGATATCGCACTTGATCAATAAGAGGGTATTAACTCAAAATTTTTAAAATTTCACTTTTTGCAAGAAATAAACTAACAACATCAATATCTATCTACTGTAAATATTTCAACGTATTCCGATTACTCTTTCATTTCGCAAACCACATTTGAGAACATTTTCGTTATAGAAAAATGGTATTAACTCAAAGAATAGATTTTTTCTGCAATAATTGCAAAAATTTAAAAGATAAACAATGTAAATATATGTTCAAATGGAATTTGATTACTATGATGTATTAGGATTTTCAAATCCTCTTGAAATGTAACCACAAACAGTTTTTCACCACTACTGAAAATTTTAAAATTTTGAGTTAATACCCTCTTGTTGATCAAGTGCGATATATGTAATTGTAATTGAAAAAATGTCAATTAAAGTTACATTTTCTTGGGAAAAGAAATAATGATAAAAAGCTCGAGTTAGGGATCAAACCAACATGAAGTATTCTTATTATTCTTGGCCATGCCTATTCCGCCTATCCCAGCGATTTTTTTTTTTTTTTAATTTTAACAAAAAACATTTTTTAATTATGAATGTAATTAAAATCACTTTCAATTACATGTAATTTGTAATTGAAAATTTTAATTTTTTTTTTTAATTTCAGAGTTTGTTTTTAGTTTCAATTACAATTATTTGTAATTATAATTGAAAATTTTCAATTACAAGTAATTGTAACTGTAATTGAAATGTAATTAAGATCCCCCAGGTCTGATCTAAATGAAAAATAAGACAAAATTACTTAGTTTTCTAGAGTGCAATAATTGTTAATATTGGTTACTTAATATTCGAGACTTTAACATACCAAATTTTCAAAAGTGCTTAGGTTAATGTCCGAAATTTGTTTAATGTTTTTGGGTTTACGTGTGCAAAAACTCAATTATAAAGATAGTTAAGTAATAAACAAAAAGATTTGTTAGATAAGAGTTAATAACAATGAAAAACACATGTTTCTGATAACAATGGGTTTGTTTTCTTTTTTTTGTAATTTCATATAAATATTCCATACAGATTAAGGTATTTATAAAAAATACGAACTAAATATTTATAAAAACTTTAAGTGTAAATTTAGCTGCCTAAAAATTGAGGCTTGTATTAACAAAAATATTTTGAATTTTAGTACAGTTTAATACAGCAAATTAACATGTAAAATAACAACAAAAATCCTTCAATTAGCCTCTTATAAGGTATAACGTTTTTTGTGAATAAGCATGTACATAAGTACTTATAAAAATGCTACCAAGTCTTGAAAATTCGTAGCTTTTAATTAAAAATACAAATTATAAGTGTGTTTGTTTACATGCTATTTTTACTAGCTTTACCATTTTTACAAGATTTACTCAAAAATCCGTTCGAATGCAAAAAAAAATAGTAAAAATTAGTCAAAAATTTAAGGGGAAATTTTACTAGTTTTTACTTGAAAAATTCTTCCAGCAGAAACTAGTAATATGTTTTTTGGTTAACAAATGATAAAATTAAATAAGTCTTATGATTCGCATTAAAGTTTGCATTTCGTTGACGTTTTTTTGCGATTTTCGTAAATTTTTTTGTTTGTTTACTATTTTTACAATTTTTTGTTTATGGCTAGATATAATTAAAATGGCTAGATCTAGTCGAAAATTGGCTACATTGGCAAGCTTTCATCGAACTGTTCTTCACTCTTTTTTCTTTCTCACATTACAGAGTGTACAAAAAAACTGAATTTGTACATACATAAGTATTTTTGAGTATGCAAATAAAATACCCTTAATATAAAGAAAAAATATTAATTTTTCGGAACAAATCAATATTTTTCATCAAACGTTTGGAACCGTTTTGTAAAGTTTTTAATTTTTTGTGTGTATATTTATCAAATTATTTCACACCGAAATAAGCTTCGTGTTTTCGTTTTTAATTGCATTTCTTTGCATTTATTTAGTAATAACTTTGGAATTTATTCATGCATTTCTTTGAAACATTTCTTGTTTTCTTTCTAAAGTCGTAAGCTAATACGATTATTTCAAAAATGTTGATATACAATTTGAAGAAAAAAGATGGGAACTTAATTTGACCAACCGTTAAATAAAAAAAAAAAAACAATGCAAAACTAAAATTTTATATGACAAACAAAAACAAAAATGTAACCTAGGGCAAACGATTTATTTTAAATTTATTTCGAAATAATTATGAATGAAAATACTTGTTATTGTTCTCCCACATAAGTATTTTCATCAGTTTCATTATTTAAAATTTGCCATGCAATTCTCTTTCTAAGAAAAAAAATAATTAGTACGGTGTGGTATTCATGTATTTGCATTTCATTTTAAATGCCACCTATGCACATAAAACCAAAAATAAGTAAAGCAAGCAGAAACACATGGATGGTAACCGAAACGATGCGGTTATCGGTAAGGGTAACGCTATTTTAGATTATTTCGGTAACGGTATTTTAAGGATAACGGTTTTTTGATTATTTCGGTAACGGTATTTTAAGGTTAGCGATATTTCAGTTATTTCGGTAACGGTATTTTAAGGATAACGGTAGTTAGCTATTTCGATGCATCCCGCAATTTTTTTATAAAAAACACACGAAATTAAAAACAGAACCAATTTACCAACTTAAAGTACGAAAAATACTCAATAACCAAGTGCAATTATTAAACACAGAAAATTAAAAATAAAATAATTTGTTATTTTGAATAGTAAATGATTGATTTTAGTCTTAAAAAACTACTTGTGACAGTCAGAACTAGAGTTTTTTTCATTTCCTTATTTCCGAAAAAAACAATATGTAAACCAACTATATATGTTAGCTTGAAAATCCGCAGAAAAGCTAAAAAATCAGCATATCTTGGAAAATCTTTATATATTTTAACTTTTTAAAGGAAATCTTAAAGGATGTCCTAGTCTTTTTTGCTGGAAGAAACCAAATATTTAAAGACTGTTTTATACCAATTAGCGTTTTAAAATTTTTTTTCCAAATTATATTATTTACTTTATTTTTATTTAAAAAACAGTTTTCGTCAAATTGAAACATGATTTTCGAACAAAAAGTAGTTTTCGCTTTTAAAATATGAGTAAAAAATTACTTCAATATACTCGGGAAATCCCTGCAATGTTCGAAAAAAATTCCCGATTCCTAGGAGTTCAAAAATGTCGGGAAATTGAAAACCCTAGTCGCAATAGGCACGTAAGTTTGTTTTCCTTTTAATATATATGTTTCTACTTGCCTTTGAATTGCAAAACAAAATCTAAAATGGCGAAATAAAATTCGAAAAAGTTTGTTTTAACTAAACTGGATTGGCAATATCAACTTTAGAAATACTATAAAAAATGCATCATTGACTTTAGCCGAATGATCATTAGTTAACATCTACCGCGAAATGATGTCCAAACGTCATATTTAACACAGATCGGTCATACGCCCCCCTTTTTTCAAAAGGCTTAAATGAAAATAAAACTATAAATAAAATCATTTCTAAATTTATTTTTAAAACAAAATTATTTAGGCTTGTATTCACAAAAATCTTTTGAATTTAATTACAGTTTAATTAAACAAATTAACATCCAAAACAAGAACAAAAATCCATCAATTAGCCTAATAAGACAAAAACCTTTTTCTGAATAAGCATGTTAATCTTTAAAATGATGACTTTCTTTCGTATATATGTATGTAGATCAGGGATGGGAAAGCTAATACGATCGTACTTCTTTTGATACTATTTGATTCAAAAAAGTACCGTAGTACTCCTGCGACAAATTTGATACTCTTGCACATTTGGCCGGTGTTGAATTGATATTTACTCTTTTCTTCTACAGTAGTTTTGATTTAACTGCCTTTTTCTTAAATGCACATTTGCTATAACTGCACAAAATTTTGGTTTCGTTTCTATTTTACAAAATTATGTACGCAATTGTCTTCTTTAAGTGCACTTTTTGTACCTACGCATTTAAGATAACTGCCTCATATTTTTGGCAGTTTTACATTATTTTCATAAACAAAGATCACCGTTAGCTGCCTCTTGTGTTTTGCTTTGTTTTTCAATTCTATGAAAGAAAACACACATAAAATAAATCTGTTGTAAACTTTTTTTGTGACAAAAATATCCTACTTTAGTCGTTTTTTAACCATAAAAATCGCAAGATTTGGTGCAAAGCACAAAGTTGTCATAATTAGCTTCATTTGTTTTGTTAGTTTTCAGCCTGCATTGGTATACCTTCATATTAAGGCAGGTAAACAATTTCACTTAGCTGCGTTTTTGGCTTACCTGCACAAAAATTCTTGCAAAAGTTGATTGTGCAGCTAAGTCAAAGTTACTGTACAGCCAATTTTGCTATTTTCTCGTCAAATCTAGTAATTTTTCAAGCATATTTAGTGGAATTAAATATGATTTGCTATTAGCGGATATAATATGATTTGCTATTAGAGATTTTTGCATATTTGCAAGCAACGTTAAATTCGTATTCAAAACTTGAAATGTTCCAAAAATTTAGTGATTTATTGCTTGATTTTTAAGAAACTTCGAATTTTTTTGTATTTTTCACAAATCTTTTATCACTTTCTGGAAAACTTTGAACAACTTTTTTATAATATGCTAGGCATTTATCAGTTTTAATTAAAAATTGTTCAAACAATTTCTTGTTACAAAAAATTAAAAACAAATAGAAAAAAAAAAAGATTTCTGATTAAAAAAAAAAAAAATAATAAAAAATCAATTTCAAAACAATCAACTAGCCTTAAAATTGTATTACCTTTTGACTTATTTTACTTCAATCTAAATTATTTTAATTCATTTTTGTAGATCATTGTGTAAAAACCCCTTAATAAGAACATTAATATTTTCCCCTACAAATGTTTTATATTTTCACCTACAAAAGTTTAGTTTTTCATTAAAAAAAAATTGAGCCACCTAATTAAATTACTGGTATTTAAAAAAATCTGCTTTTAATATAAGAAAATATATACATAACAGCAAGTCGATGCCATTCGGTTGCAAATTCTTATATTTGAGAAAATATTTGGTGAAAATCGTTTTTGGGCTACATTACCATAAACATGCAAATGCATGAAAGTCGCTACCTTGTAATAAATATTCGCGTTATATTGAAATTGTGCTAAAAACTTGCAAATCAAGGGCTTAATTTTGTATTTATATATTAAAAAGAGCTAGAAAATTTTTAATACTATGAGGGTCTAAAAGGTACTCTAAAAAAATTGTTTTGATACCGAAATGAAAAACTCGTTTCCCATCCCTGATGTAGATACCATATAATCATTATCAGTACGATAAGTGGTTTCTATTTTTGGTTATTTTGCTCGTTTGACGTTTTTTTCTCTGTTGAGAGTTGCCTTGTATATTGACGTATACATTTTATATTTATTGAGAAAAATTTATCATAGCATATTGTTGTTAATTATTTACGTACAAGATTCGAATAACAACACATGTATTGTTCAGGGGATAAACATTCATAATTTTCATGTTATTCACGTGATATGTGAAATTGTTTGAAAGTTAATCTAAGATCGTTAATATGTTTTTGGTTTTGAAACCAATACTATGAATGTCTTGCAAAACATTCTCTTGTATAACCCTAACCTTTTTTTTTGTAATGATCTAGATTTTAATATCCTGTAAATAAGTATATGTTAAATAAGCAAAATTGTCTATTTTTGTAGGTTTTAGTCGTCAAATGATGGGTTCGATGAAATTTGGATGAAAGAAAAATAGCGGCCAAATTACATATTTAGCGTGTAAAATGTGTTTCAGAGTTCTTCGAAACTTTAAAAAACGCAAACGAAACATAGAAAAACGCAAATGCTGAAAAATTGAGCAATTTTTGACCAAACATTTTAACCTTAAACGTGGGATTGGACCGCTAAATAGGTACACATGCCTATTGGCTTTGTCATCTCTATTATATCCCAGCAAAATAAGAGATGCCGAAGCAGTAGAAAAAGCACTGCAATTGATGATCTAGATGTACTTCTTTTTTAACATAAACACTAATGATTTTAACATTGTGTTGTCATAGGAAGGGACTACTCCCCCTTCAACATTTTGTTCAGAGGAAGATGCAAAAGAAGATCTTTTTCGGCAATTAAAAATTTAAAAAAATTCTTCGCAAAAAAAATTATATTTTTTTTATTTTCAAAAATTTTTTTATTGCCGCCACTGGGTATCGAACTTGCGACTCACTATTGCTAGTCTAGTGCTCTACCGCTGAGCTATTCTTTGATATGAAAGTTGACTGGCATAAAAACAACACCTTTTTACTGCGAGATATTGTTCCTAATTCTCTTCAATAAAAGTAAATACTTATTAAACAAGTGTAAAAGGTGCACTTTAATTCAATATTGTTTCCAGTACTATTTTTACAGGTGCATAAGAATCAATTTCTCACCATTTCTTTTTTATTTACATATTTTTAAAAATTTTAAAATTAAAACATATTGAATTTAAACAAATTAATTATAAATATTTAAAAAAAAATTAAATAGAATAAAAATAAATAAAAAAAATATTGGTCACGCCGGGAATCGAACCCGCGTGTGATTAAGTGATTTTTTGGATGTTGTTCAGAAGTAATTCTACAAAAGCTGTAAAAATATACTAACGGATACTTTGGAAGCAATGAAAGAAGTGAATTTTTGAAATTTAAAAACAAAAAAATATTGAATTTAAACAAATTAATTATAAATATTTAAAAAAAAAATTACTACCTCTGTTCCGAAATGATGTTAGCTATATTTTGCTGGGATTATGGAGGTTTTTTAAAAAACTAATTTCTTTTGGATAGTTGTTAGGACATATCAGTGGTTCTGAATTTATAGATAGCTTTGCAATTTTTTTAAATTTATTTTTAATTCGATGTCAAAGTTGAAAATTAGAATTAAAATAATTCGTTGATTTTGTGTGAAAAAATGTACAGCATTCAAATAAATTAGAAAACGTATTTTTGACATTCCAAACATGTATGGAATCTATAATGCTTTACAAGGATGGTAATAATTACAAAATTCGACGTATGGGTAAAGAAAGTCTTCGCCGAGATGGCTTTTTACTGGTTTCTATTAAATGCAATATTATTTTTTCTACCACAATAGTGGCATACGTTATTTTTACGTTACTGTTATTTTAACTTATTTTCTTTTATTTGGATAAAAATACTATTTAGCAAAATGTTAACCTTATTTTGCAACAAAAAAATCATAGAAATGTTAATATTGATTTTTGGGAAAATAAGTTCCTCGGAATACAAAAGTTTTCAACGAAAAAAGTTATCTGAACATTATAGATGCAAAATAAATAAAACAGAACCATTCGATTGTCAGCTCAAATCCGTTTTCTAAGTGTGTTTCATTAAATTAATTTTTATAAATTAAAAAAAATTTTTTTTTATTTATTATAAGTTTGATAAAAATTAAAAAATTTCATAAACACCAAGTTTCATGCAAATTATTAAGCTTTTTATTAATTATCTCATTGGGCGAAAATCCATTCTGTGCTCAATAGCTTTACAACAGTTTTAGACACTCCAATCACCTGACATTTTTTATAATCACGTGTCATACTTTAAACAGACATTATACACATGTAGTGTATACTAGAAGTTGGTTAAACATTGGCCTCATAATAATTATTAAGGTCATGAGTGTTCGAGCCTCCTCAAGCAGATGAATTTCTTTGACGTTAAATCCGACTACTATTTTTTTTGTTTTGTTACCACCATAAATTTGTTTATTATACATACACAGCTTGAACGTTAATTCAATCAAATATTAATTATTTTTTATATACATTGTTATTATTTTTCAAGGACATAGCACAAAAATAAATAGTCGAGTCAAAAAATGTTTATTGCACTGTAATTCTATTACATTAAATTATACTTAGGAGCAGAGATTCAAACCGACCCAAAATGGCGATGACGGCGCCTCAAGGGAAAAGCTTGCGGTGGCTTAATCGTTTTTTCAGAGTGACGGTTTTTTTTAGAAAAATATTTAAAAAAATATAATTTCTTGTCTGTTTCCATTTGTCAAATAGCTAAGCCACAATCCGGTGGAAACCGATAGGGTTGGCGGTTAAGTGGCTGCTAACAGGCGGCTAGTATCTCTCGTTAGGAGGCATTTAGGTACATAGCCCTCGTATCCAGTTTAAGTAAGATTTCAAAGTATTGTTTATACCTTACAATACGGTCAAAATCATATGTAAAATGTAAATTCCATATTACCTTGAGAAAATGATCTCCAAAATATAAACACAAAAAAATTACGTTAATTAATTCCAATTGCAGTTAGGAAAGTATACACCGCAAAATCATTTAAAATGAACTGATATCGCAGTTATTTTAACTACAATTGTAATTAAAAACAACTGCAATTGTAGTTAATTCAAATGCAATTGCAGTGCACACTTCTTTGTAATGCAAATGCAGTTAATTTTACCGACATAAGTCTCTGAGTGAACTAATTTATAAAAAATGCTAAAGGGCGTAACAACAAAAAAATTCGAAGTCCAGTTTTGATTATGATGCACTATGTAGACAAAATTACATGTCGCTACAAAATTTAAAACTTGTTTAACTACCCAGGAAAATTTTTTACAATCGGTAGCCAACCACATCCATTCTACAACTGGTTCTACTGCAACCGATTCCATGGAACTGGTTCCGGAACCAGTTCCTGGAATCCTATATGGAAGGTGTGGGTGACGTAGATTCAGTTCCAGAACTAGTTCCAGAACTGATTCTAGAGCAACCGGTTCCACTTTGGAGCCATAGAAGGGGTTGCTTTTGGGACAATTTCAAACAAAAAGAATCGGTGTTAGAATCGACAGTAGAAGGGGTTGTGAATGAAAAGTAGCTATTCTACAACCGATTCTTTGGAACAGAAAATTATCCTGGGTATAGAATAACCCCTCAATTCATAAATGCTTTGTAAAGTTATAACAGGTTTACAAAACGTCATTTTCATACAAAATTTGTTCAATAAACCTCCTATAATTTTACAAAGCGTTTATGAATTTAGGGGTAAAGGCTTCATTAGTCTAATCGTAAAGTAAAAAAACGTATCTGTAATCAATTCAATATGTTAAAATAATATAGAAATATATTTTGTATATTTTTTCTATGCATTGAAACTGTTGTCAAGTAAAATCGTAAAAAAGTTCTGTTGAAAATATAAATTTTCTATTTTATTACTTGAAATTTAATTCTATGCACAAGAAAAAGAAAAAAAATACAATATTTTTATTTTTTATACTCTTTTTATTCATTATGAGAATGATACGTTACTTTTTTTACGATACTTCCAAACTAATTTGGGCTTAAGTCTGCAGTCGTATTTTAATTCTACATTTTAAGCAAGAGAAGAAAATACGAGTATGTAATTTAAATCCAAAATATCTTTAATTCTACAACTTTTTGGTTTTCTTGTAAAAAAAAGTGTAATTAAGCCCTTTTGCATTTTAGTTGACGATATAAATGTGTCGCTTAAATTACTAATTGTCGAATTTGTTGTTTGATATGCTAATTATGAAAAAATTAAAAAATTGTTAAATTTTCAGAAAATGTTATATTAAAAAAATTCAATTTGGATGCAATTTCAATTTGTGAATACAAATTTACTTTTCTGAAATCAACAGTTCACTATTTTCTAGCAATTATTTTTATTGATTTTAGCAGAATAAATTATTATTTGAATTCTACTAAATTTAACTTGAATATGATTAAAAATTATAAATACAAGAGTTCTTTATTTGCAGTTTTTTTTTTGTCTACTAATATTTAACAAATTTGTTTGCTGATTTCAGCAGTGTAAATTGACATTTGCAATTAACTAATTTGTTTCCTAAATATAAAATTTTGTATATTTAGGCTCGATTACTTAATGTCCAGTTAACATATAACCCACAAATTAATTCAAATTTTAAATAGAAAATAACAAATGTGATAGTTGAAGTCTCAGTTGGTAGCTAACGGAATATTGTCAAAATACAGCTTCAAAGTAATTTTTAGCAGACAGATTTTGCTGATTCCATCAGTTGTTTCTCCAATGCCGATCTTAACTAATTTTTAGTAGATATTTATGTTATTTGTTTATTTCTATGAGTGTACATATGTGTATACTATGTAGAAAATTTAATTGTACGAGTACAATCACACAAATTAAAGTCATTGACATTATTTACACATCATTTATAGAATTCAAGGAAACTTACATAAAGAAACGAAAATCAAACAAATTGTACAATAATGCATTGTGTAAAAGAGCTAACAAAATGTAATTGAGTCATAAATTAAAAATTATGGCCAGACATGACAAAACAATCACGTTTTGGAGTGCACATGATAAATATATGCTTTATATAACAACAATATAAATTTCCACAAATATACACACCCAGCAAAACCTACTATTACCCGGTAATGACTTTGGTAAGAAGAAATAAGGGTAGGTAACCTCTTACTTTTCTATTACTAAAGCTATTATTTTAATAAGGGCATGTCCATCGAGTTAACTCCTTACCTAGTAATATGTTATTCTAAACTTACATGGTACGCTTACCTATTACCTCTAGCTTACAAATAACCTTAAAATAATACGTTTTTAAGTTACATATTTGTTTTATATTGAGTATTAAATTAAAAATTACATATTTTTAACGAAAAATTTTGTAAAATTTTTTTTTTATTTTTGGTTATAAAAATTAGCATTTTGTAATGAAGGTTCTATTACTAGACCTATTATTTAAACAAGGGCATGTCCATCGATGTAACTTCTTACCTACCCAAGTAAAAAAAATGATATGGAGCCATATGAAGTTATATTTAATTATATACAATCTTTTACGTAATTAGATATAATTATATCCGAAAAATGAGAACGTCTTAGTGTATCATATTGTATCGAATTGTATACAATTGTATACAATTTGGTACAATTTGATACAATTTTATGCAATTCGATACAATTGTATCCGAATTTTGTCCTCATCCAATTACATCAAATTATACCTTTTTGTATAAAATTATATAAAATGTTATAAAAGTAGACATAGTTTGATACAATTATATCTAAATATTAACCTTATACTTTTTATCATATTCTTTAGGACCATATCTAATAATATACAAAAATAATTTTTTTAAATAAAAAAATTTTTTAATTACTTGTAATTGTTCTTTTTTGAATTGCAATTACAAATAATATTTAATTGTAGATGATTTTTTTCAATTACAATTACATGTAATTGTGTAATTGCATGTGTAATTAATTACAAAATGTAATGATTAACCCCAGGTCTGCTGGAGATCTTATAATTTAATATAATATAATAATGACAGTGCAAAAAACATGAAAAAATTTTTCTTTTAATTTAGTAATTTTAAAATAAAGTTAACAACACTGAAATTTTAAAAGTAATAGGATTATGATATTCAACCAAGATATAAGAAATCAGTCAAGTGTAAGTTATAGTATATAGAATTTCGTATTAAAGCTTCAGTGTTGTTAATGTTATGGGTGCGTAAGCCATTTTTGACTCATGCTCCTAAACAAAAACAAATTACTCACGCACGAGCATTTCGTTTCTTACTCAGCACACATGAGTATATTAAAAACTTACATTCAGAAAATTCTCACGCAAAATAGTAAAAATTACTGAAAACATATGATGCAAAAATAAACTCACACACGAATCATGCACGGGTTATTCTTACTCACGCTCACGCACGAATCACTTAAGTATAGTAATTATTACTCACGATCACGTGTGAATAACGTGACTCACGAACATTTCGTGTCACGCGCCAATCCCTAGTAATTACTAAATTTAAAACTAGTTCAAAAGCATTGATAACATGGAACAAAATATAATATAATACGGTTTTATATGGACCTTATATATTTTTATATAAAATCACTTTAAAAAAATTGCCTATGTGGGATGATATATAATTATAGATGATTTTATAAAGAACGTTATAAGTTATATATGGGTTCATATTCGTCAATATATAATCATAACTAACACAAATTATAAAAAATTTTTTATATGGATATATAAACGTATATTTAATTATATCTTCTATATGTTACTTTATGTACTTATATATAGCGCATACATATGTATGTAGGCCAGTATATAATAACATAAAATCACATATGTCTCCATATTAAAACCTTTGAGGAAAAAATATCTAATATGTGACTATAAAAAAGTATATATGCTCGAATTTAAAAGCATATGTGGCCATATGTAACTATAAGTTACAATTACATAAAATAATATATGATTATATCAAAACTTTTTTACTCGGGTAGTAATATGTTATTCTGAACTTACAGATAGTGAGTTTTTAAAAACATTTTGTTTAAATTTTAATTTTTTAAACCGAATATCAATGTTAAATTCACAGGTTTTTAACAAAAAATTGAATTTATAAAATTTTCTAGAAAAACGAATTATTTATACCAAAAAACATCCAAACGTATGAATTTTGTATTACAAGTAATGCGAGGGTAAGGTATAAGGGTCCAAGGTATTGCAAGGGTAAGCGATTTGATATATTACCTGGTAATATGCATACCCAGTCAGAAATCGCCAGTGGTACAAAAAATCAAGCACTGGCATACCACTGGGTAACCACGGTGTTAAAAATAAATGACTGGCAGAACACTCATTTTGGACGCTTTGCCAGCGTTTGCAAGAAGCGTTTTCCCAGTATTGGTTTAACTAAAATTTATAAAAGAAACCACTGGCAAAGATGGGCTAAGAGTGCTATGCCAAGGTTTGCAACCAGTGGTTATCCAGTGATACCTAGTCAGAAATCGCCAGCGGTACAAAAGTCAATTCACAGGTAGAGCAATGATTTTATAAAAATGCTGACGCTTCGTTAAAATAGGTTTGTAGTCAGGAGGTTCCGAGTTCAAATCCGGTTGCAAGGAAAAAAATTTTTTTTAGATTTTTTTATTTAAAAATTTGTTTGTTTTATATAATCAATTTTTTTGTTTGTGAAAAAGCTCCTTTAAGGCCAACTTGTTTTTTGCTTTCCCAACGCTGGCATATTAGTTCCAAAAAATTGTTTGCCAGTGCTAGCATTTTAGCACAGCTAGTAGTTGTCCAGTAACTATCACTTATTTATGTGTTTAGCCACCAAGTATTATATGTCTCGTTAGCTCACCCTGGGTTCAAACTACGGTAGGACCAAAAAAATACATAATTTTAATTTGGAAAATATACATTCAGACCACCTATTTACTGGTTTTGCCAACGTTAAAAAATTTTGTTTCTCCAGTGCTTTTCCGGCGCTTTTTAAACTGACTGTCCTTTTGTCTAATGATGATCATTTTGGGAATGGGAAAGCACTTTTTGTCAGCACTTGTACCACCTGTTAAAGTGCTTTGCCATCGCTTTCCCGTTTGTATTTTTCTGACTGGGTAGTAATACTCATATATTACTAACATTTTGCTGGGCAGCTAAATTACACAACTCCACCTTTTTGAAAATCACATAAAAAAATTATAATTCAATTGCAATATTATTTACTCTTTGAGTGCGTCTGGCATATAATTGTACATAAATATTAAGGTGTCCCTTAAATTACGAATTTTCGATTTTCAATTCCAACACCTACCAGTTTTGTTCCATTTGATATCAATTTTGTGATTTTTTTTCAGAAAACGATAAACTTTGCAAAATAACGTCCAAAATTTCCGATTTTTTCGAAAATTTATAAAATTTGTTGTTCTTGCAACATAAAAATCTTAATTTTTGCTGAAGTTATTAAAAATAGTTGCAGAATCTGTTTGTCCAAGATTAGTAAGATAATAACTTCAAGACAAAATCTGTTAAATTTACAAAATATATTTTATGTAAATACAAATAACATTTCCGGGCAGGCCCATATACGAAAACAGATTTCGTCCAAAGGCGGCCCCAAATATTTAAATTTCATTTGTTTACAAAAAATAAAAACAAGTCACGTAAGTAGGGACACAGGCTGACATTCCCGCTCACGCTGCAAAAACCTTTCTCTTGGTTTTTACATGTGCAGATTACGAAGGTTATGTATGGGAAATTTGCTCAAATTTTCTTTGAAATAGGGGAAATTTGTTTTGAAATCAAAGAAATCCTCTCATTTTGCAGACAAATTTGCTTTGAAATCAGGGAAATTTGCTCAAAAGAGAGGGAAATTCTCTCATTGGGGAGCCCGTTACCGAACCTTTGCAATCTGCATAAAATTTTGTTGGGGCCGTAAGGTTTACCGTATCTCTATCTATTCTTATTCTATGGTACGGATAGTCATTTTTTACAATTAGTTATATATATATAGATATAAAATTCGAAAAAAACAAACCTTATAAACAAACTTTTTTCCTGATTTCAGGAGGATAAATTGTCATTGGCAGTTTACTAAAGAAATAACTTAAATATTGGCAGTTTACTAAAGAAATAACTAAAATTTTTGCAGTTAAAACAATGGTATATGCAGTTAAAAGGGCGACAAAGGTATTTACCTTTAAAATAACTAAAAATGTAGTTATTTTTAACTGCTCAAAAATAAGTAAGAAAATCAACTAACAACATCATAAAAATCATAAATTTAAAACAACTGGCAACATTGGTAAAAACTACTGTTTTTTTATATTTAATTTTTTATTACAAAAATAAAAAACAAATAAAAATTAATTTCAAATTGTATTTGGAATTTGTAGTATGACCTTAAACCATGGATGGTAACCGAAACGAATGCGGTTATCGTTAGGGTAACGATATTTTAGGGTATTTAGGTAACGGTATTTTAAGGGTAACGCTATTTCATTTATTTCGGCATCGGTATTTTAAGGATAACGGTATTTGAGTTATTTTGGTAACGGTATTTTAAAGATAACGATATTTGGGTTATTTCGGTAACGGTATTTTAAGGTTAACGGTATTTCAGTTATATCGGTAACGGTTATTTAAGGGTAAAGGTAGTCAGTTATTTCGATGCATACCGCAATTTTTTTACAAAAAAGTACTCAATAACCACGTGAAATTACCAAAAGCAGAAAATTAAAAAGGGGTTTGAATCGATAACTGTATTTTTGCGGTATTGCCTGCCAACCCTGCCTTAAACCGAACAAAAAACAGATTCAATGTATTCTTGAACCATATCATCACACCATATCATTTCTGCTCATGCTGCAAAAAACATTCTCTTGATTTTTATATGTGCATACTACAATGGTTGGGAATGAGAAATTTGTTTTGAAATCAAAGAAATCCTCTCAGTTTGCAAACAATTTTACTTTGAAATCAAAGAAATTTGCTCAAAAAAGAGGGAAATTCTCTCAATTGGGAGCCGTTGCCGAGCCTTTGTAATCTGCACAAGATTTTGTTGGGGACGTAAGCGTATCTCTTTAGTATTCTTCCTCTATGTTTTTGCCAGAAATAATTATGAGCATTTAAAAAAATGATTGGAGGAGTTCACAGTTTAAGTGCTGAATTTTTTGAAAATTTACAAAATTTTTAGTATCTTCCCAGTCAGAAACATACAAACGGGAAAGCGGTGGCAAAGCACTTTAACAGGTGGTACAAGTACTGTCAAAAAGTGCTTTCCCATTCCCAAAATGATAACATCATTAGACAAAATGACCGGCTGTTAAAAAAGCGCCGGAAAAGCACTGAAGAAACAATATTTGTGAACATTGGCAAAACGCTGGCAAAATCAGTAAATAGGTGGTCTGGAAATATATTTTCCAAAATAAAATTTAAAAAAAGTTCATATGTATTTTTTTTTGGTCCTGCCGTGATTTGAACCCAGGCCGTCAGATTGGCAGACGATTGCTCTACCCACTGAGCTAACGAAACATATAATATTTGATAGCTAAACAAATAATGAGTGACAATCGCTGGACAACTACTGGCTGTGCTAAAAAGCTAGCACTGGCAAACAGTTTTTTGGAACTAATATGCCAGCGTTGGGAGAGCAAAAAAAAGTTGGTCTTAAAGGAGCTTTTCCAGTAACAAAAAAATTGATTTCATAGAACAAAAAAAATTTTTAAATTAAAAAAAATCCAAAAAAAATTTTTTTCTTGCAGCCGGATTTGAACTCGGAACCTCCTGAATACAAACATTTTTTAACGAAGCGTCAGCATTTTTATAAAATCATTGCTCTACCAGTGAATTGGTTTTTGTACCACTGGTATCATTGGCTAGGTAGCACAGGATAACCTGGTTGCAAACCTTGGCATATCACTCTTAGACCATTCTTTGCCAGTGGTTGTTTTTATAAACCACCGAAATTTTTGTAAAACAAATGCTGGAAAACGCTTTTTGCAAGCGCTGGCAAAGCGTCCCAAATGAGTATTCTCCCAGTCATTTATTTTCAACACCATGGTTACCCAGTGCTTGATTTTTTGTAGCACTGGCGATTTCTGATTGGGCATATTATTATATTATTCAGAAAAAATATTAGGCACTACTTGAAAAAGCATGACTATTTTATCTACATACATCCAATAAAATAATATGCAAAAATAAAACAAATACAAGGACACATAAAAACATGACGTAGAAGCATAGTTTTCTACTGCAAGTTTGTTAAATTTAAAACAGTATCGGTTCTTTTCTATGACATGCACTTGTTAAATTAAAATGCCAAATTTGAACTACTTATATTTTTGCGTTGTATTTTTTTCTGGAACTGGTAGTAGTTCAAAAATTGTAATTTTTATCAATGAATTTAACATATGCCTGTCATAGGAGAGAACCGATGCCGTTGTAAATTCAACATATTTTCAGTATAAAACTATGCTTGTGCTTGAAATTTTTATGCGTTGTTGTATTTGTAGTATTTAGTTTTTGCAGTATCTTAAATGTATGCGCTTTTTTGCAAGGTAATGCTGTTTTTTATAAAGTTTTATAAAGCAAAATTCATATTGATTATTAAAAATTTCATAAGAATGATGAAGCTCTTCATTAATAAAAAGGCGTTTTTCGTTTACCTTGTAAATACAAGTTTCAGTCATTTAATTTAATTCTTTCTGTGTATATTTAATGTACTTATAATACACTCATACCTTTATAATGTTAAGAAATTTACTTTATTGTAACTATGTATGAGAATAAGGTTATTTAGTAAAATATATTACAAAGATTTTCATTAAAAAATTAAATTCAAGTCTGATGTTATAAAAAATAATTTAATTGTTTTTAAATTTGTTATTAATTTATATGTAGTTTCGTACATGTTTCGTACACGCACGCTTTTCTGTGTCAAATTTAAGTTAATAATGGGTGAGTTCGGCAGATACAATTTAATAGTCAACAGTTCTACAACAGTTGTACAACTATCTGCTGAACGGCCTGATCACTAACCGCTCAGTCTGAGCGCTCAGGTAGCCCTGTCATATTTTGGTAGCGTAAAAAATGTTTGCTACTTTTGATCAATAAGTGATACATTTGTTGTTGTTCATTTACAATAAAAATTGTTTTGTAAGAATGAAAAATAAAAACATACAAATATTTTAAATATAAAAGGAAACACTAGAAAAAGTGCATTTAAAAACAAAAAGAAAACATCGTTCAGCAGAGTAAGTAATCACAAAGCGCTACAAGTCACCGGTATCAGTTTAAGGTTTCTCTGCCGAATGCTACCAATGTATATTACTTATATTCCAAATAGAATTTACAATTTGTTTTATACTGAATTTAGACTAAGCAAAAACCAGCTGGTTTTTGCACAAAACTAAATTACAAAAACCAAGTCATTTACACTGGTTATTTAGTTTTTCTCTATCACATCACTTTTTTATTACATATTTTTCTTTATTTTTTTATTGTTAAATTAATGCAAAATAATTATTAATACATTTAAAAATTAATAACAACACACAATTTCAAACTAAAATAGAAATATTCTTAAAAAACTAAAAAATATTTTTTTGACACTTGCTTTACTTCTATATTCGTTGTAACAGAGTGCATCGAAAGTTAACGAGAAATGATACCGGGTGTGTAAAAAATGCACATTTCAGATATTTTTACTTGGTTTTTGGCAAAAACCAGGTAGAATCTGGTTTTCAGTTTGTATGAAAATTATATGGAAAAACTAAATTAATTTTGTAGTTTTCGGCTCAAAAACTAAAAAAGGCCAACTACTAGTTTTTGTCTAAATACACTATTACAATAAATAGAGATAAAACTTATGAAAAACAATTTTCCTAGAACCAATGGTTGACAATGCATTTTCAAGTACTACCAAGTACATCACATTGTATTTATGGGGTTCTCTATAGGTTATAATGTAGATTTAAATGTTTGTACTTATAAGAACTCCTAAGTAAATTGCACATTCAGAATCAACTCCAATATTTACTAGTTATTTTTGTTTTAGAACGATGTTTTTTTTTCATGTTTTTTTATAAAGCTATTATTTTTCTCTATGTTATTGTTGTTGTTTCAACCAACGTTCCTTTATTAGTAAAGCAAATGTGTATATGTTATATTTAACATTCAAGCTTTTAATTATGTTTATAGTCAAAGAACTTTTACAATGATGAAATTCACAGTGCGTACTATTTTAAGTAGTAAATTAGCATTTATTAGGGGATTCAAATTACTCGGGTTTTGCTTTATTCGAGTAACCGAGTAACTCGATTTTGAGACTTCGAAATTACTCGATTAAAATTACTCGAGTAACTTGATTAATCGGGTAAGGTTTAAAATTACTCGAGTAACAATTTTATTTCATTATTTTTTCGTAAAAATTATCCATTTTTCTAGCTTTTATAGTTTATTAGTAACAAAACACAACAAATTAACATCCCGACTAAAAAAGATGTTATATAATCATATATCACCATATATAAACCCATATATACGACCATATCTAATTTGATCCGAATATTGGAATATATAATTATATCAAGCGAGATAAGCATGTTATCTCACCTGATACAATTTGATCCGAAAAATGGGTCTATCTAACTGCATCAAATTATATATAAATACATATAATTTGATGAAGATTTTCAAAGAAAATTTTAGTAAATATTATTGAGATCATTTATTTCATTCATATTAAATACTAATGCTTAATGTTTAGAACAATGTTTGCTAATAAACTTGGAAATAGCTGACAAAATAAAACATTACAAAAATTTGTCGGAACAACTTTTTCTAGGTTAGAGTTTTGGTCTTTCTTATAAAATAAAAAATTAAGTAATTAGAAATTTATTAATTCAGTTCGATGCCAATTTCCTTATTATGAATTAATATAATAAGTACTTGTTTTCAAAAACTGCTATTTTTCTTCATCAGGATACTCTCCTGACAAATACTTCACAGAGTTTTTGATTTCAAAAACCTCTACACTTTCAGGAAAGAAAAGACAATCGTTTCGGGGATTACGCCACCACTTTCTAAAGAAAACTGATGAAGGGGACCTGGAAAATCCCCGAAACGATCGTCTTCATTCCTGAAAGTGTAGAGGTTTTTAGAAAGTAAAAACTCTGTGAAGTATTTGGCAGGAGAGTATCCTGATGAAGAAAAAAAAACAGTTAGAAAAAAGTACTTATTATGTAAATTCATAATAAGGAAATAGGCCTCGAACTGAATTAATAAATTTCTAATTAATGAATTAAAAAGGTCGAAAAAAAACAATTTTTATTTTTTTAAATAAAAATTAAAAACCAACATGAAAAAAAATTAACTTTCATAATTACTTTTTTTTACGGAAAAATAAATGAACTTAAACCATATTTATTTCGACCTTTAATTCCACAATGAAAAAAAAAATGTTTCCCTTATTTATTTCTTTAAAATTATTTTTAGTTTAATAAAGAATATTTCGACAACTATTTGAAATATATATGTTAAATTCAATTATAAACATTTATTTATATGTCAAAGTGCAAAATTCAAAACCAGATCCACAACTTCGGAGTTTTTTTTTAATTTTTATAGTGCAATTAAACTTTATAAAATTTTGTATAATTAGATATCATGTCAGATAAATTTATACATAAAATTAATACAATTCTATATTAACTTTGTTATATATTTTGATATAAGATTGTTTAGAGAAGTTTATACACCATTATATATAATTATGTATAAACTATATTTGCAGATCTCTTAATATATTTATAAAACCAAAGTGTTAATATAAATGTATATGGTCATATAAAGCCACACATATAAACATTTATAATTATATCAAATCATATAAGATTATATGAAAACTTTTTTAGTCGGGATTTAAAATGAATCCATAAGTAGAAGTTTCAACAAATGTATAGATCATTTATTTATGTTAATTTGAAATTTAAGAGAAGTATGTTAAATACTCGTTTAAAAACAATTTGTAGCGCAGTATTCTAAAAAGCTAAAAAAAATTTGGATGGCTTAATTTAAAATGATCCCAACTAGATTTTTTATTTCTTTAGAGGAGAAGGATAAAAAATAAAATCTAAAAACTACGAATATGTGTGAATGAAATTTTTTAGAGATAAAAAATACAACTAGATCTAGTCTGATTTGCAAATTAATAATGTGTTTTTAACTTTGAACAAATGTTTATTCTTCTTCTTAACCTCAAACCTACTCAAATAAATTTTAGATCCAAAGTTTTTTAGATTTTTTTAAGTTTTTTCATACCCCTTTAAAAAAATAAGAAAAAGAGTTATGTATGGGCTTTTTGTATGTAGTAAGCCATGGATTTGGAAGTTTTGTATTTCGTTAATAATATTGCACACAAAAAAGGTTATACAAAATCAACAGTTCCTAAATGTTTTTACTTAAAGTTAAAGATATCTAAAAATATACAGTTAAGGTGTTTTGCTTTTTAAAATACTTTTCTTAAATTTTTATAAAGGTCTTCTTTGGGAATCCTTTTTTGCTTACACAGTACCTTCAAAGATAGTAAAATACCTTCAAAAATATAATTCCGCAATTAGATTTTTAACTCTAAATAAATTTTGAACGAATTGATAAGCATTTAAATTCCATCACTATTTTATTCAAAGAATCAATTTGATTTTTCATATAATCAAACGAACTGATTCAATTTTAACAAATTAACTTCACCAATAATGGTTGCCTTCAATAGCGAATCAGATCATAAAACAATTAAATTCTTTAAAAATTTAATCAATGTAAATTTAATGGGTGTTTTTATAAAAAGAGTCAAACGAATTTAATTTTAATTTAATTTTAATTTAATTTTTATTGCTTTCCAAAACAACAAGATTTACAATCTTATGATTATAGTAATGGATTTTTACAACGTTTAGTTAAAAAAATGTATGAAGGGATATGTTTAGATAAAAATATTTAATAACATAATAATAATAATAAAACAATAATACTAACATTAAAAACAATAATAATAAGAATAAAAACAAAATTTTCATTTGACCAAGCAAAAAATAAATAAATGACAACAAAATCAATATTTCAGACACCAGGGCAAATAAATGTATTAAACTATCATTTAACTATAAAATTCAAAAAGTTTTTTCTTAAAATGCAATGCGTTGCTTATAAACTGAATGGATGATGGTAATGAGTTCCAAAGACGTATTGAATTAACATAAAATTGCCACTTGGATACAGAATTTTGAAACAATATATGGTTAATGTCCTTGGTTCTTTGGGAGTTCAAAAATTGAAGTCTATCAAATAGATATGATGGCTCCTGGGTATATATAATTTTTTGTAACAAGATCAAAGTTCTTATATTCAAAAGATCATTAAAAGTAACTCCAAAAAGTTTTCTTGAGTAGGAAGAGATAGGGTCAAATTTTCTTAAGTTGAAAACATACCTAAGAATGGCATTGTAAGTAGATTTAAGTTTTCTACTACTTTTAGTATCACAACTTGCATACATTTCGCATCCGTATAGTAATGTTGGCATTATATAGGTTTTCGCAAGCCTTATGCGAATGTTTAGTGGAGTTATATGCTGGGTGTGCCATAAAGTACGTAGCATTGAATAAACTTCGTTAACAAATTTGTGTGAAAAACACTAATTTAAAAACGTTTTTCCTTCAAAATTTTTGCACAAATTTGTTAGGACTTCTATGTAGACCAAATGAGGCTAAAAAATTTTTAAGATAAATCTTTTGAAGTTAGTGTTTTTCACACAAACGTTTTAACGAATATCTCCGATTCTTTTTATAAAAATAGGCAGTTATTATATATAATTTTATTCAATTTCAAGTTGATTTAAATTGGTTATGATTCAAAAACAAATCGGTATAAATTAAAAAAAAAATCTATTTTAGATTTACTGGAGTTACTCGATTAATCGATCAAAATTACTCGAGTAATTCGTTCCCGAAACTGGCCATTTGAAATTACAAGTTTTTGAAAGAAGTTCATCGATTAATCGAGTAACGGTTAACCGATCGAATACCCTAGCATTTATAGTAAATTTTACTAATATTTAGTAAATGTTACTTTCACTTGACTAATACTTACATACATATTTTTCTAAAATAAGCTAAAGGATATGCTAAAATTAGTTAACTTTTCTGTAATAATTACAGACTTTTCAGCAACTTTTACATACTTTTTTATTTAAGTGTATTATAAGACAAAAAAAACACAACAACACACCAAAACCAAATTCAAATCAGTTTCAAATGAGTTCACTAAATTTTTGCTCTAAATTCGCTTTGCACAATGTTTTACTTAATTAACTAAATATAAACAAAAAAAATGTTTAAATAACTTGGCCTTTGAACGTATATACGTATTCTATATATATTCAATATTTAATTTATCATGAAAAAATTCCTTTGAGTTTGTGAATTTTGTTTTATTTTTGACAATTACAAACATTTGACACAATGATTTATTAGAAATTTATTGTGCATGTTTAAAAATAAAACATTTGAAACTCAAATACAAACAGACGTTCATACCTACAAAATATTTCGAATACGTTCGTATTCGTATAAATAATAAATTGTTTATATTTAAACAATAACAATGAAATTCATGCCAAGTATTATTGTATTGAATGTATTATTTAAAAAAAAAAATCAACAAGACACAAAACGTGTTTATTTTAAATTTTGGACAACTCATGTGAATGGAAACGTGTTTTGTTAACAATATAATAAATTTAATTTTATTTTACGTTTTTGTTTTCAACAGTAGTTGAGTCAGCAATTCTCAGTACATATACTAATGGTATGTATATACATATATAATTTAAAAAAATATTCGAGATTTTATAAAAAAAAAAGTCAGTACAATTTTTCTTAGAGTATATGATTTTATATTTAAATACAATATTTTTATTGAATAAGGGCGTTAAAACCAATCCGTTTATTATATATCAACCATAGATTCATGCTGTTATTTCCAAGTGTTGAGATATCATTTAAGTTGGCCATGAAATTTATAAAATTGAAACTTCATAATGTTCTGAACAAATTACCTAAGACCCATGATTTAAAAAAATTCTCCTGAAATTAACCCTTTATAAAGCGAATGGAATTATCCCTCCAGAGGAATTGTGTATTCATTTTGTTTTTATAACAATAATAAAATACACACATTCTTCAGGCGGAATAATGCCTGCTTTATAAATATAAGGGGTAAATGCAGGAAAGGACTACACTACGTATGAGTAATAAAAAATACGCATACGTTACAAAAAGACTTTTTTTATTGGATAAAATCATATATTTTACTACAATTTAGTATATTTCCTACAGATAGGAAACTGTCTTTAAAAAACGAAAAATAAAATTGCTAATTATAGGAAAAATAATAAAAGTTTTAAATAATTAGCCAAAATTATGGAATCTATCCACGGATATTAATAGTCTTACATGTTTCTGTAGAAGTACGTAGTCAGAATGTAAGTGTTTTTCTATGGCAGAAATCATTCAGCAATTAGCAAAGAAAGAGAAAAAATATTTGATCTAGCCAATCAATTGGTTAGTTTGTATCTACACTCAAAAAAATAAGTTAGTAGAAAAATTAGTAAAACGTCTTGTATATCAAGTGTACTAGTTTTCAGCAATTTTTTTTTTGTTGAAATTCCGTTTTCAGCAAAAATTTTAGTTATATTTTTTTAGAACTAAACTAATTTTGAGCTAATGTTTTACTAATTTATTTTGCTACAAAAATAGGGCTGATAACCGCATTCATAGCGTGGACGACAACCAGATAGACAAGATGTAGATGTCGCAGCTCGTCTGGAAACGGAAATGACATAAAAATAAAAACAACTCTACACATATTCTATATTTAAATTTTCAGCAAATAAATTAACTAAAGTAAAATTTCGCTACAAGTTTTTTGAGTTTTTTTCAGTCTACTAATATTCAGCAAAAAGTTTAGTGATTTTAGCAAGGATATTTTTCATTTGCAGTCGACTAAGTGTAAGCAAAACTTTTGCTGAAGATTACTATTTTTTGGTAGAAATCAGCTCGCTGATTTTCAGCAAACCTTTTGCTGAAATTACCAACATTTTTGCAGGCACGCTCCTGACTAAAAATTTGCTGACGCAGCAACATTTTTTGCTGACTTTACTGACTTTTTTTTTTGAGTGTACAGAAAATTAATGTAGACAATGCAATTTGTTAGTGACAGCAGAAATCCGATGGCCTGAATAATAAATTCTTGAGGTCGTATTTGATCCAAAGGAAGTTTAATTTCTAACAGGTTTTAATCGAATTCTTTTTTTCAGTGCTATTAAAAAACTTACAAATTCCTCCCTCGGCGCCTATACAGAACAGACCCCATTTGAAGCATGGCTATATTTCATAAATATATTACAAAAAAAGGAAAGATAGTAGATCATTGAAGTTTTTATATAATGCGATCCGTTTTCTGTTTTTAAAAAAATGCGCATTCTTTCATACGAAAACAAAGTTTTGTCCTGTTGACAGAAGGTGAATTTAGTATACCAATCGACTTTGCAAAAGGTTAAATTTGTAATCGGATTTTGGAATAGATAAAGTTGAGAACCGATTTTTCTTAAAAAAAATAAAACATTAATTCCGACCATTTTCATTTAATTTAAATATATGTATATAGTTTTAAATGTATGGTGCGGCCCTTTGTAATTTAGGAAAAACTACAATATGGCCCTCGGTAACAAATCCGTGCCTACTCCTGGTCTATATGGTCGTTGGTTCTAACATTCTTTTTAACTGGTTTCAAAAATATTGTACACTATTAATATTAACAAACTTAAAAAAAAAACGATTTTGAGCTTACAAAAAATTTAAATACTATAGAACTATTATGTATACATATTTTATTTTTAAATTGAAACACAATAACTGGTCCTAAAAACGAGTAAAAAATTATATATTTAAGTATATTATTACAATTTTTTTCTTTTTGTGAACATTTTTTTAAGGTTTACAAGATAACGGGTATGTTGCCTTTATTTCATTATCGAAATCGTAAACACGTATACACGTGTGATATGATTTAAACACAAATACTATGTTTTTTGTATATTATTTTTGTATTCTTTTTTTTCATTTCTTAAGACTGACCTTGTGGGTTATGGTTCTATAAACGAATGAAATACAAAAAAAAACGGGGTAAATAACCCATATGTCTGGTGCTATGACGTCAGTTACAAAAAGAAAGACATAACATAATTGAGACATTGATTCACTAAGGCCCTGGTGTTTAAGCTGAGCCAAAGAAAACATTGAAATGTGTCTGTGTTTAAGTCTGGAGCGACCAAAAATCTTGCCAAAACGATCAAACGCCACTCTATTGTTTATATAAAATTTATGTTTAGTTTATATTTAGATTTTCACATACCAAAACTATTACAAAATAAACTTGTTTGAAAAACAATAACTAAAGTATTTTTGTTCTTCCTTTATTTCTCTTTTTCCATAAACAATCAAAAATAAAACAAAAAATCAAATAAAAAATCTACTTCCGCCACATTCTACCAACTACTTCTTTATCTTCAAACCATAAAAATAAAAAAAAAAATCCATAAAAATACACACACTTACAGTGAAGCAGCAGTGTCCAGTTTTCCTTATTGTACAGAATCTAGTTTAAATTTTTCAACAAATACCACCGCCTACAGTGAGGATGATGCAGAATATGCAACCGGAAGACGTAATAAAACATCGAGGGTAAATATTTTTTAATAATATGATTAATGAAATTATTTATATAAAAGTACATACATATATTTAACAAAACTTTTATAGCCAAATGCATAAATATTTCTTGTCTTTTATAAAAGTCTTATAAATAAAATATTTTGTTGTTTTACATGTAAATTTGATTTATAAGACTGTTATAGAAATCAGAAACATTTTTATGGATTTGGATATTAGGATATAACTAAATATTAATTATTAAAAATTAGAATTTATATTTAAGCACGCAAATATCCCTCCTACTTCTACAAACACTGATTTTATGGACTCCAAAAACTGCAACGTCACCACAGTGAAGAAACCATCTAAATGTTCTGCATCATCGCAACTTAAATTTATGAATATTATAAAAATTTAGAGACATTACATTTTAGGAATTAAATATAGTTACTTTAAACAAAACGTATCAAAACGACGAAATAACGGAATTTAAACGGCCATATTCTGTGTATTACACCTTGTTTATTTAATTAAAATTTGTTAATTTAACAAAAATTATTCTTTTTTTTTTGCTTACGGCGCATCTACGCAGGTTGGAAATCCAGTAGAGTTTGAGCTTAACGTGTCATCTCTATCATGCTGTTGTCACTAATTTTAATCGAAAAATGATCATCTCTAAATGATGAATCATTTGTTTTTATTAATTTTTTTTATATTTCAAATAGATTAGGGGGGAGGTCCTTCGCCATGAGATAAAAAATTGGAAAAAATATTTTTTGTGCAGTTTTCTTTAATTACCTTTTCTTGACATGCACTTTGACGAATTTATATCACATGTGATCGCAGACAGACGTATTTTTATGTTTTTTGGGGTGTCAAAAAAAATAATAGGAAAAAAATAGGAAAACGACCTCATTTAGTAAAATCATCATTAAGGCATATGATGCCAATAAAATATCTTAAAAGTAGATTTTGTAACAGTTTTTTCGTTCTCCTGAAAATCTATTAAAAAACACATGTGACATTTTGCAGGCCGGTCGACGATATACAAATATGATTATTAATGAATAAAAAATTTCGAAAAAATCAATGAAACATCTACAAATATTTTTATTTTAAAACAAGAACAAAAGTAGCATCATTCACCAGATTAAGGTAATCATAAAGCGCTATATATCATTTGTAGCGGTAGCGAGTTTCTCTGGTAAACTTGCCTATTATAAATTCAATTAGGGGAATGTCGTGTACCTTGGTACTTTTGAAAATTCGGTGTCAATATCCCTAAGATAAACATAGATGTGAAAAATCTTTTAATACAAAAATATTAGTGTTGGTATTTTTATAGATTGCAAATAATGAAAACTTTAATAATTTTTATGCATTTTATGATTTTTTTAGAAAAGCGAAAAAGTGTTCCAAATTACAAATTGCAGTGTACCTTGCAACTCGTAAAAAAATTAAGTGATTTTCGTAAAAGAAAATACTGCTCCATAATGAAATTCATTGCAGTAGAGTTGATATCTAATTGAAATTAGACAATGTATTTATTATTTGCATAAAAAATCATTTTAAATCAAATGCTATTTCGTTTCGAATTAAATTTAAGAAGCACACTTAGCCTGTGGATCTTCAGTTAATCATATATTGAAATTTGTTGGATACATAGAAGAGGAAATATTCAAAAAGTTCCAAGGTGCACGCATTTTAATTTTTGCAAAAATTATAACTTTTTCTTGTTTCTATAATATAGTTAAAAAAATTTACTGGTTACATTTATTTAGAAAATGTCAAACCTTAAGACTTGTATTCACAAAAATGTTTTAAATTTTATTAGAGCTTAATAAAACAAATTAACGTGCAAAACAACAACAAAAATCGTTCAATTAGCCTCTCATAAGACAAAAACTTTTTTGTGAATAAACATGTAAATTGATTAAAGCCCGTTACTGGAAATATCTTGATTATTTTTAAAAAATTAGTTTGAATTTTTTCCAAAAATTTACTTTTGTTCTTCCCAATTCTAGGGTCTCCTATAGACTTATTTGAAACTTTGTGTAATTTAAAATGATGATTAGGCAAAATAAAAAACTTCATAGAAGAAGACTTTACAATAAAACATTAACAAATAGAGGAAAAATGCAAAGTTGCAAGGTACACGCGATCCAATGTATACGCGATCCAAGGTACACGACATTCCCCTAATTTTTACAAAACATTTTTCTTTATATTTATACCCTACACCACTACGTGGAGAAGGTATAATAAGTTTGTGCTGATGTTTATAACACCAAAAAATATTGGACATAGACCCACCTTTTAATATAGCGATCGGCTCAGAATCACTTTTTATTTATATTTAACGATGTCCGTCCGTCCGTCTGTCTGTCCATGCATTCTTGTGCGCACTCTACAGCTCGCAAATATTAAGATATTTTGCTGAAATTTGGCACACCGACTTACGTCGGCCTAAGGACGCCCATTAATTTTGGTTAAAATCGGTCCATGTTTAGACCTAGTGCCCATATAATGTTCCCCCCGAAAATTGGCTTATTTACACGCTGCAGGTCGCAAATACGAAGATATTTCAATGAAATTTGGTACACAGACCTATGTCGGCTCAAGGCCAAAGCCTATCAAATCGGTCCATGTTTAGACCTAGTGCCCATATAAGGGTCCCCCAAATTGGATTCTTTACACGCTGCAGGTCACAAATACGAAAATATTTCAATGAAATTTGGTTCGCTGACTCACATGGTCCCAAGGACAAAGCCTATTGATTCTAGATAGGATCGGTCCATATTTGGACCTATCGCCCATATGAGCTATATTTTCGATTTTCTCTTCTTTTATCATTTTGTAGAAATTTTTGACGTAAGTCCGTTTTAACCCATTCGAATTTCGGATCCAAACATTAGTTGGCTTTTAATCAGACTGGGGTATTATATAGTCGGCATGCCCGACTTTAACTTTTTACTCGTTTTTTATTAATTTTTTTATTTATCTGACATTTTGTATCTTTGTGAAGTAAACGCAATGAAAAAGGCATACAATATGAATAGTTCGCTTAAAAGTTGGCAAATGAAATGAATAAAAAATTGTCATATAAACGATTGAATGAAATTGTCTAAGACCGATGGAACTAGAAGCGCGAACTATTTCTTTAAAATTAATTAATTATATATATATATATTCCTCTAACTCCCACTGAAGCATAGGGCGCCATTTTGACAACACTCACAATACGGAGAAATCTTTTTTGCCTCTTCTTGTATTGACAAAGAAGTAGGTAAAAATAAAATTTGTATTTTTATTTATACCGACGGTATGAAATACAAGGACAAAAAACTTTCATAATATTTCTATTGTTGCTTATGTCTTTGCAGAGACTTCGAAAACATATTTTATTTTTTGCTCCATTCTCATTTCGTTGATGTAGCAGAATACATTTAATATGAGATTTTGATGTTTTAATTTGCATTGCACTATTGCCACCACTTTCTAAAGAAAACTGAAGAAGGGGACCTGGAAAATCCCCAAAACGATCGTCTTTTCATTCCTGAAAGTGTAGAGGTTTTTGAAAGCAAAAACTCTGTGAAGTATTTGTTAGGAGAATATCTTGATGAAAAAGTAGCAGTTTTTGAAAAAAAGTACTTATGTTAATTCATAATAAGGAAATTGGCCTCGAACTGAATTAATAAATTTCTAATTAATCAATAGTGTCCGACCGAACTCACTTTTTTAAGGCCGAACCGAAGCCGAAGCCGAACTTCGGCCAAAATTGCTAAGTTCGGCCGAAACCGAAGCCGAAGCCGAATACTTTTGTGTTTGAATAAAAATACAATTTCATGCAACTTTTTCAAATTCAAAAATGCGGAAACCAATTACTAAATATTTCTAAATTGTAAAAACATAAAAAAGTTGTATTTTTCGCTCTTTAAGTAAAAATTAAGTTAAATATGTGCATATTTATAAGTTACTATACAAAATTAAAGAGCTAAATGTTGCAAAATATTGATTTATAGAAAAGTTCGGTATTTGGCCAAAATTTAGCCGAACACCGAACTTGGCCGAACATCACTTTTTGGCCGAACTCCGAAGCCGAAGCCGAATACTCGGTCGGACACTATTAATCAATTAAAAAGGTCGAAAAAACAATTTTTATTTTTTAAATAAAAATTAAAAACCAACATTTTTAAAATAAATTAAACTAGAAAGGGAGCTCACCAAAGCGGAATACCGAAATATACGAATGTCGTAAGCTTTTTCATAAGTATAAGGCTAAGATTTCTGGGTGGCAGGTTTGCCTAACAAGATATTTTTATACATTGGTAGCTTGTATCTTTAGGGAAACTCTAGGCAGCACAAAAGACCTATTTAAGTAGCGGTGCGTATCGACATTTAATCTGATCTTCATATTAATGAATTGTTTCACAAAAGCGAAGAAATTTCGTTAAATTTCGACCAGTGAAAATTAAATTGATAAAAAAGTTGATAGAATTTAAAGAAAAATTGAATTTAATTAAATATGTGAAAAGTTTCTCATGCATTTATCAAAAAGCTTCACCAAAAAACAAGTTTTAAATACTATATTTACATTTAACCAAAATCAAATTAATTGCATACAAATTGTGAATTAAAAATTAAATTAGAAATTTATTATTAATTGTGTGCAGAAAAATTCCATTAATTAAATGAAATGGTTCATTTACTAAACTTTTTCGATTAAAATGAAAGCGTTTCTTTTTTCCTTAAACGTTATTAAATTAATAAAAATATATAAATTTTATTAAAAGTCAAAAATGATTTTAACAATTTTGTTGTGAACAAAATAGCTGGCTTTTGCTGTTGCCATGGCGGTTGATGCGAGCTGTAATGGCTGACTGGAAAACTGACTGGAGTACCAAAAGTCAACTGTCAACCATCCAGGCAACCATTCACAATAACTTACCGATTTCAAAAACAGCAGCCAGTGGATCAGAATCGATCGATGATGACTCCTATTTATCCGTGAGGTCGTCATCGAACTCATCGTCTTCGATTGGGGCCCGAACAATGTGAGCGAGCCCTCTTACACATATTAAATTTTCCTTAAAATCTTCTCTCTGAGTGCTCAGAAAAAAAAATATTATTTTGTAAACAAGTGTTATTTTCAAAAATTTATTTAAATATACAAATTTTAAAAACTACAGTGGACTTTAAGTTAAAATTTAAGAATATTTTGATAATACATAATAATTAGATTAAGCGGTTAAGGTTATTCTAAAATTGGTTAAATTTTTACGTATATTTTAATTACAAAAACTCAGTAAATATAAACCGAGTTTTATTAATTTATTTCTTTCTTTCCCCTCGATCTTTTTTTTTTTAGCAAGATCCGTTGTCACATCGCATTATCGAAAAGAGACGACGAGATCGAATGAATTCCTGTTTGGCAGATTTATCACGCCTTATCCCACCGCAATATCAACGTAAAGGACGTGGTCGTATTGAAAAAACAGAAATCATTGAAATGGCCATACGCCATTTAAAGCACTTACAAAGTGAATGCCTGCAAAAAGATAATGAATATCGTATGGGCTATACGGATTGTATGAAAGAGGCAGCGAAATTTCTTTATGACTCACAAATGCAAGAGTTTTGTTATCGTCTATTGGCTCGGTTGCAAGAACATTGTGACGAGATAATGAAAAGTAAGTTAAACATTTAGTAGAACGAAATTGAAAAGAAACATTTAAAATTATTTTTCCATCTATTACAGATGACTGTTTTCGTACTCGTGGAGGTAGTGGTGGTGGTTGTCATACTTCCGATAATGTTAGTGCTTCTAGTGGTAGTCCACATCAAACATTTCATCCAGTGCCTCCGCTTTGCCAATTACGTGATATGTTGGGTACTTCGGATATAGAACATAGTAATGATCATAATGATGTTAAAGATCTCAGTTTTCGTAATCATATAACACAATTACAGCGCAGCGTACAAAATTCCAATCAAATGGATAGTAATGCTAATGATGGTCATCAAAATGGTATTGGCAATAATAATATTAATGGTACTAACATCATTAGCACTAGTAATATTGCTAACAACACTTCATCATCGGCAGTTGCAGTAGCATTAGCGATAACTTCGAACAATAATAATAATCCTACTAGTTCAACTACACCTACCATTGTTGGAGGAAGTGGTAGTACTAGTACACAGCAACTACAACTGCAACATCAGCAGCAGCAACAACAACAACAACAGCCTCATCAAGCCCCAGTTATTACCTCAACAGCACCAGCATCCCTGCATCATCATACCGATTCGAGTAATCATGATTTTGATTCATCCCGGGAACCTATTTTGCATACAGAGACATCAAATATGCATTCGCCTCCACCCAGAGATACCCTACTTTCGCATCATCATCATCAGCACCATCACCAGCATTCGCATCATTCACACTTAGGACATAATCAAGATATTTTATTACAAGAACGTCTACGCAACTACTCTGAGTCATCACATGATATTGAGCACAATAACAATTACAAGTACAAAAATCATATAAAAGAACGTTTCAATCACGAACTACATGATGAAGAAACATCAAGTGAACATTGTCCTACCGCGCCTTTACTACAAGGTGAAAATTCTCATGCTCATTCCGATCATTCTAAAGACGGTACAGAACCAGAAATTGCTCCCATAATGGCTAAAAAACGTAAACTTGCAGAGGCAGCCAGTATTCACAGTGAAAGTACTATGAATGAGGCTGATATTGCTAGAGTTACACCCGCCTCCAGAACAAATAATATCACATTGCTGACGTCTGTAGCACGAGATGAAAAACCATTTGGTCCTTTCAGTGATATTAAAACAGAAGCTTCAACGGGTCCGTTGATTCATAATAAAACACATTTAACCGCTCCGACCAGTACCACCGCACCACTGCCGACACGTAGTTTTGCTGTACCCATATTTGCGTTGCACAGTCAAGGTACCTACTATGTACCGCTCAATGTAGACTACAATGTATTGATACCATTCCTAAATGGTGTTGATCTTTTGGAAAAGAATTTCACCTCTATGCCGGTAGTTCATCCTATTAATATAAATGTAAATTTTATGCCCACCTCCTCAGCGTCACTTTTGGCAGCCGCTGCTGCAGCCGCAGCAGTAGCTGCTGGCAAACAACAATCTCCACCGGTTATAAATGGTTCAGTGACTAACGCAGCTGCCAGTGCTGTTGCTGCTGTAGCTAAAGCCAAATATGAAGCCATTACAAATGTTGCCAACGGTTGGTAATTGAATAAATCAAAATACACAAAAAAAAATATTTGTTTATTTTTTTCTATTTTGAGAAAAAGTTCATTGAAAGAAAATGAGAAGAATTTCAATACAATTTTTCATTTTAAAGTAGCCAAAAATAAAATTGCTAGTTTTAAAATTAGAAATTGAAATTGAATTAAAAGAAAAAACACACACACTATTTAACAAATGAAATGGAACAACTACCTCAGACTTCTGTGAAGAAAATAATCATATAATGATTTAATAGCTAGAATCTAAAGGTATATAACTGCAAAACAACACATACAAAAGTAAAATAATTGAAATACCATATTTTGTGACTTAATTCAAAATAAAGCTGAGTTTAATTTATAGGATTGTACAAGTTTTTGAACTTTAAAATATTTGATTTGCAAACTTATAAGAAGTCTTTCTCAAATTGCAATATAAATTTTGAATTTAACAGTTATATTTAAATAGAGATTGTTATTGAGTTTTAGAAGAGGAGTGTTCTTCAACCATGTGAGTTTTCCCACCAAAAAGTGCAACTCTTTGAAACTTATTATTACCTGTGATTATATATAAAACCCCAAAAATTGTTGAAACAGCGCAAAATTAAAAGAAAACACTTTTTTAAGTTTTTTGTTTGTTTTTATTTAAATTTTGAATAAAAAAGAAAAGTGTATAGACTGATTTGAAATTTTAGCAAATCTATCCGAGATTTGAAATTTTAGCATTTTTTATATGCTACAATAAAACGATACGCAATTTACATCAAATCCAATGGTTACTCGTTCTGACACACGATTTTTATTTCCTTTTTTGGCATCTGCTACTTCCGTCATGTCGGTTTAGTCTGTGACAAAGCTCTTAATAGATTGCGTATGAGTGTTATTATTTGACCATAAGAATAATAACACTCATACGCCACGTTGTGTGTTATAGGCACTAGGGACAAGCGATATTTTCTTACCGGTGATTTAATCATAGTTATTGATAAATCACTGGTAACGGCAGTGATCTAATATTTCAAGTCGCAGTTACTCGGAATGTCGTTTTTTCAATATTTGTACACCATTATTCCTTGCAAACTTCATTGTGCACAGCAATACATGTTATTTTCAGTAACAGTGACTAGCTTTCACACTCTTCTGAATAAAATGTCTCTTTCTATTATGTCTATGTTAGTGGTCGCAACTATTCACCTCTTAAATATTATTTCAGTTCCTTTATTAATCAGGAAATTGCAGTCTTCTTCATAGAAAAACCGAGATCACGATCACTGTTTAAAAGAACAGCGATTTGCAAATCGCATTCACTGAGAACGGCGCTAACTAAAATCGCCGGATCTAAAAGGTACTCAGATGAGATCGGTGTTTTGTGCGTTATTAAATTCGGTTTTTGTTTTTTTTTTTTAATGTTAATTTTCTGGGTATCAAATAACCCAGTTTTTTGTTATCGCATAACCAGTTTTTAAAACAGATTTTTAACTGACTTATGAAAATGATTATTTCCATTTTTGAAAACTAAAAAGTTGTCTCAGCAATCCAAACAGATGTTTCCAATTGATTGATCATTTTTCAACCCATAAAAAACTTGAAAATTATTCAAATTCATGAGAACAAATTTTGATTGTACATATATGTTTTTTTCAAGTCATTTGTAAATGAACCACCTTTATAGGAAACAGTGAAAAATATTTGTTTTCGGACGCTTTTTCTTCCTTTAATTTAAAATTTTACAACCGGTTGGCCGGTATTTTTCAGATTTAAGAAACTGAAACCGGGTTTTTATAAATTTTAACTATTCGAAAAACCCGAAAACCGGTTTCCAAAAATTTCGAATAATCGTTTACGCTATAAGGTACCCATACACTACGCAATATTCCTGTGCAACTCTTGATATTGTGCAAAAAATTCGCAGTGTATATTGAAAAAAATCTAAACGCATTTGATTCTTATTGCGCAAACATGAAAATTCAATAATATTGTGCAATTTGTAGGTTATAATGTGGAATTTATATATCCCTCCAAAATGGAAGAAAACACTTGTACTATATCTTTTGTAAAAATATTATACATCTTATTATATGGTCTGAGGGAAAACGACGATAATATTGGCAATAATATTGCATGGTATATGGGTTCCTTAAGGAATTAATCACAACTGGGTAGACCGGTAGTGGAAAATTTTCACGAGTAGCTATTGCCAAAGAATTAGCTATTTTTAATCAACCGTAACATAATATTTAAATACCAATTTTATGTTGAAAAATACCGTAAAACATACATGTTGATATTCTTTTAATAAAAAAACAACCTCTCAAACGACTTTCTAAAAATCCATATTTCGGTAAGATGTGGGTGTCCACTTTTTCACCATAAAACGCCGTCTATTGAGTATTTTAAATAGCTGCAAATTCATAGCAAATCGGAATTCATTATTTAAAGATTAAAGCACCGTAAGTTATTTTTCACGTGGAAAAATTTCACTCGAACTTTAAAGGCCTTAAATTGCAATTTAAATTATAAAAATCAACAGTTTTTTTAATTTTATAACAAAGACTCAATCACAATAAACACAAAATGTAACTTTTTAACAAGAAAAATAATGGTCTTGTATATTAAATTTGCGTGAAAATAAAGTCTACACAATCTTCACGTGAAACTCATTTTTTTTTTTATATGGAGTATAACAGTTTTTTCACGGGAAACACAAACAACTTACTGTGCTTTAAATAGTAATTTAAATTTTGAAAATGAAATCTTTTTTATGTAATTAGAAGGCCACAATCACAATAAACACAAAATGTCACTTTTTCACAAGAAAAATAATAGTCTTTTATATTAAATTTGCATGAAAATAAAGTCTAAGTTCACATGAAACTCATTGTCGTGAAAAATTATTTTTTTTATATGAAGTATAACAAGTTGTTTTAGTTTCACGTGGAAAAACTGTTATACTCCATATAAAAAATGTTTTTTTATCGCTAAGTTAAAATTTAAACTAAAAGTAAAAAAATAAAAACTTCAAAAGTTTTCCGCTAAGTTACTCAATTCTTTAATTAAAATATAATATTTTCTAAGATAATTCGATTTCTTACTTATTACGAAATTACAGTACCTTTGGTTAGTTGTTTTCATTAAAAACTGTCATATTAGCTGTTTTGATTTTTTCCGTAGAAAAATAACTGTAATTATAGACAAAAACAACAACTACTTATTACTACACAAACAACAGTCATGTAGTAACTGTCAAACTTTTTTGAGTGCAGAAATCGATTGAATTCCCAAACTTTTGAATCAATAATCGAATGATGAAAAATTATTGAAGTCTTTAAAATTAAATCGAATAAGAACAACTAAGACTTCATTCGATATGTAAAATTACAGTTTGAGAATTCAATCATTCCATTGTGAATGATAATTTAAAATAGAATGAGGGATTTAAGCCTTTAGAACAGACGTCGGCAACACCTATGCCCATGGGCGCTCTCTCACGCCTACATAATCTCACAAATAGAACAAATAAATGAATAAATTCACTCAGTCGCATACAAGCATTCAATGAAGTAGGTTATCACATCGCTTGTTTGCCAGATTTTTTTTGCACTCTGCATAATGTTTATTGATACATTTTTTGGTCATTTATTTTTAAGTTTTTTTATATTTTTTTTGTGTTGTTGTTTTTTAATATTTGTAGTTGTTGTTTGCTTTTAAATTTTTATTTTATATTCCCATTATTAACATTTACTGCCTGTTTTTATAAAAAGAATCAGACGAATTCGTTAAAACATTTGTGTGAAAAACACAAACTTGAAAAGATTTATCTTTAAAATTTTTTAGCCACATTTGTTTTACATAGAAGTCCTAACAAATTTGTGCAAAAATTTTGAAAGAAAAACGTTTTTAAGTTAGTGTTTTTCAGACAAATTTGTTAACGAATTCGTCTGATTCTTTTTATATAAACACACAGTTAAAATTTTCAAATTATATACAAACGTTCTTTGTCAGTGCATTGAGAGAGAGCGACTGCAACTCATTCATACAAGCACAAAATAAGGTTGTATATGTTTGCCGATGCCTGCTTTAGAAGCTCTAATATTGTCGTGATTATCGCTTAACTCTTTTCCGGCGCACAGTAAAAAAGAAAAAAATTTGTATTTGCTTTTATTTATTATAGTCCTTGTTGGACTTTCTCGCACTTGGTATAAGTTTTTTAGAAAATATACCATAAAGTTTACATCGAAAATGATATTTGAATCATGCCCGCGCGCATAAAATGTAGGGAAAATATCTAAATAAGTGGTATCGATTTCATACCACCGGCCCGGAAAGAGTTAATTTATATTAATAGCGACGACATTTGTTGCCTTTAGTCGTCAGTCGACCCAATTGTGATTTTAATTGATAAAAAAAAAAATATATGCGTAAATTCATAAAGGTTTTATAAAGTTACGAGTATAGGGTGATTATGGAACGAATTTTGTATGAAAAATCTTTTTTGTCAACCTATTTTAACTTTATAAAACATTTATGAATTTAGGGCCATATGTATAATCACTTTTTAAATTTATAAATGGCTTATAAAATAATGTTTTCATACAAATTTCATTTTATAAACCTGTTATAACGGTTTCAAATTACGCATTAGCTCCGTAGGCAGTAGTATATATAACTTTGGACGATTATGAAAATTTAAAATTACTTTCAATAAAAGAAAATATAAAAACTTAAAACTTAAGACAGTTTGCATTATAAAATCACCTAAAAGTTGTTTAAATATGCAAAATGTGTTTTATAAAATCGGTGTTCAATGAACGCTGTTAATATATTTTTCCAAATTTATTTCTTTCGTAAAGGATGAGGAAAAATTTGCGTTTACAATAAAATACATTCTTAAGTTTGTATGTTCTTAAAATTTAATTTTGTTTTATCAAGTTTAGTTTCAAAATATGGCGTATGGTTAGAAAACTTCTAACGCAAAAGCATGTAATTTAAAATATCTTTTACAAGTAAATATTTGAAATCACAAAAATATACATATATGTATAATTGTATTAAAAGAATCGTCACATAATTTTGTAAAACAAAAATTACAAAAATCTTTAAAAGATTACTGCATAATGAAACTGTAATAAAATTCAATATAAAAGATTTATTCACAATGATGTAGTACTACGCTCCATCATTGCGAATCTAGCTTAAGTAGTATAGATTATTTTTTTTCAAATAAATTATTTTATGCTTTGTACCTGTTAATATATAATTATTTAAATAATACAATTTTATAAAATAGAAGTTGAACAAAAAAATTTTAAATATAATTTTAACAAAAAAAGACATAAAATTGGTGTTTCAAATATTATTTCGATTATGCATTCCCAAAAAGCATAAACAATTTATTAAAAAAACTGTAAATGGTATATTGGAAATATTACTAATTTATATAATTGTTTGTAAAAATCTAATTTTTATATAAAATTTCCCTAAAAATTAGCAAAAAAAACTAGTAAATTTGATGAAAAAAACGTAGTAGATTTTAAAAGTCTATATGTTTGCCTTTATCCAATCTGTTATTCAAAAATAAAAAAAAAAATATGCGCAAACTTATTTGTTAATACTTATAAATATTGAATTTTATTATTATTTCAATTATAAAAATAACTATGTATAGCAAAACTTAGGCCTGTTTATGTATTAAGTCACATTTACACGCGAGAGAAAACTGCTAGATCTAGAGCAAAAACACCTCTAAATAGCAGAATAAGAGTAGAGATACAACCTTGCGGCTGCGTTTCTTTATTTTATATGGAGATTTTACACACTCACAATATTTTATCCTTAAAAACAATCTAAAATACATACTAAATTAAGTGAAAACACAATTAAAAAAGGACTACTGATTTTTCATTATATTTAAAACATTTTGCTATTTATTTTCAAACATTGTTTAAACAATCCATAAAAGAAATAAAAATAATTGAAAAGTCTATTAAAAGAATCATTAGTTGACATAACGTAAAAAAAACGATTTTGTGGTTTGGTTTTTCATATTTGAAAGTTTTTTTTTTAATTTTCAAAACACTACACACGCAACACACACGTTCATATGTTTGTTCATACACACATGAATTGAAATAATTTTGTATATAAACAAACTATTTTAACAAAAAAGAAAACAGAAAATATTTGAATTTTTTGTTTTAAAACAGAAAACAACGAAATTATTTAAATTATTTTTTCTACAAATAGAAATTTAAAAATAGAATATTTTACTGAAAATAACAACTCCTAAAGACGATACATATTTTTTTTTTTTTTTTATTGATGGACAAAAAAGTTAAACAATATGTTTCAATGTATTTTAATTGATTCTTCAATTGAAAACAAACTTTGCCTATTACTTTTTAAATAAACCACAATTGATTATGGAAAATATATTGTGAGTGCACTTATGAGTAAAGATACAACCTTGCGGCTTCTTCTGCGTTTCTTTTTTTTATGATTTGATACTTAAAAACGCACTGCGGATTCTCTGTAAACTAAAACTGAATGTAGTTGCTCTGAGTTTTCTCTCATGCTCGCATATTTTCGTACTCAGACTCTCTTCAGTGTTGCCATATTTCCAAAAAAAAGTTTATTTGGTGATGTTCATAGAAGGAAAAGTTGATACAATTGAACTTTTATTTTGAAAATTCCTTGTTTTTGTTTGTTATCAGTTTCGAAATCTAGTTTCCCATCCCTGGTGGTGTTTCTAAAATATGCGATATGCTTTCCACACATACGCTACATTTACACAAATACATGTGAATGTATGTATAAAAACAACCGCCAGCATTTAATTTGTTAAACGGAATCCGCAGCCGAAAAGTTGTATCACTACTCTGATTTACCTAGTGTCTTCAAATACAATAAAATATGCCATAAAATTTACGAATTACACACAGAGCCACAACAAAATTTTATTCGTTGTTGTTGCTTTGTGTGTTATTTTCAAATGTCTTTGCACATTTCATTGCATTTGTAGACACTAAGTTGAGCTATTTAGTATTATTATCTCTAGCCGTTTCTTTTCGCCTTTAAATCTTAACGATAGAAATTAACAATTACTTTCATCAAAAACTACATGGGACATAAAAACAAATTTTCGCTACTTTGTTCGCTACTACATTTTCATAATACATAAACCAGGGCTAAATTTAAAATTTTCAACTTGTAGAAAAAATTTTGTGTGTATTTGTAAATTAATTGTTATAAACATGATATTTACAAAAAGATGAACAAAAATAGTTAAATCTTAAAATTGATGTTATTAAATGTTGTAATTATTAAAAATTCAAGCAGTTTTATATGTGTCTAAAAAAAATCTTAAAAAGATATAAAATTTTGAAAATATTCGTATATTGCAAAAACAACAAAAAAACTTAAAAAAATACTAGTCATAAACTGCGTTATTTTTAACAAAAAAGCAAAAAAATGCGAGTAAAAATTTTAAATTTGGTTTAATAATTTTAATGTGCTGAAATAAAATCAATGACTAAGAAAATTAATTTAAAAAAATCCTAAAACATCTAACTAAATTCTAGGTTAAACAAATTTATAAAATTGTTTAATTTAATTGTTAAGTTTTTTCTTGTTTTCTTTTAAGAATAAGTTTAATAAATTTTATAATTTTTAGTTAGTTTATTATTAATGGATTACTATTGTTTTGTTTAATTTAATATATTTTCTATACTTTATTATTAAATTGTATTTTTAACTAATTTTAATTATACTATATAGTAAAACAAATACCTTTTAGTTAGTCCTATATGAAAGGAATATTATTTCTTAACAAAACTGTATTGTATTTTAGTAATAATGAAAACTAATAATTAATAAACAAAAAATTTATATTGAATGTTAAAAATATTGATTGATGGTTTTTATTTAATTTTCAATGATAATAACAACCCGAATACAAAGGTTTGTATATAATAATAAGGGCTCGGAAGTTCGTGCATTTATAATCGCGTTTTATGTACATAAAGTATGTATTAGAAAACGAAAAATATGAATTTAATATTTTTCAAAGTTTTCAATATTATCAATTAAATTTTACTAAAGCCCATATGACACTACACCGATAAAATTTCTCAGTTGCTCAGTTAAAGAATTCCTTAATTAAAAAAGAATAAATTCCAATTAACTGAAAAAACTGTTATCAACTATTCTTGTAGTTGAAAATAAAGTCATTTGAAATTGTCAAAGTGTTTTTGAAACAACTGAAAAGAAAACAATAAAAATTTCAAGTACATTTTGAATTTCACTAGCTAACACACACCAAAACTTTATATTTTAGAACTAATTAAAGATTTTGAAAGATAACATTTTGGAGTTCGCTAAAACCGTTTCAAATAAGGTACAGATGGAAGAAATTATTTCAAGATAAATTAACATTTTGTATTAGATCTTTTATGATGAAAATTTTTTATTTTATATTTAGAGCGACAGCAGAAACAATAAATTATCAGAAAAGAGTAGAATAATATTCTATGGAGTGAAACCTGGGAGAAATTAAAGAAATACTCGTAAATTGAAACATTTATCTGAATTTAACAAAAATCAGTTTATTGTTGCATTTCTTTTGTAATTTCATGTAAAAACATTAATATAAAGTATTAACAACAATTTGTTCGCCAAATGATTATTTATTGTAGGAATTGGTGGTTACTATGTTCAAAATTTAAAAATTTTAACCAAAAAAATCGTTTGTAGTAACTGAACACAATTTTAAAATTTAGAATTTACTGTCAACTTAGTTATTAATAATTAATTTTATCAACTGAAGCTCAGTTTCACCTGAGAGTTTTAAGCTGTACTTTGTCTCATGCCTATCAATGTTAAATATTTAAAGCAAATCTACTTTAAACCGATTGTAGCAAAAAAAAATTTAAACAGGTTATGTTTATTATTGTTCCGTTATAATCGAACGTACGTTAGCAAAAGTTTTTAGAAAGTAACGCAAATAAGTCACGTTAGACGTGAAAATGTATAAACGTTGAGTTTTTAACGTTGATAAATATAATATAATTATAATTATAATGTTACTTTTCATCTCAAACGCGTTTTTATGCACTTTGAGTTTTATTATGAGTTAACAGATATAGTTAAGTTGAAAACACAGCTAGTTGAAAACGGCTTACCCTTGCATTACTTTGGACCCTTACACCTTGCATTACTTGTAAATACCAAATTCATACGTTTGGATGTTTTATTAGTATAAATAATTCGTTTTTCTATAAAATTTTAGAAATTAAATGACAAATGATTTGACAAATTTTGAAACGTAACAAAATACAACGAAAGCAACAAAAAATTTTTAAAAAATGTATTAAAAAATTTTTAATTTTTGTTTAAAACAAAAATAAAATAGACCCGAAATCCAATTGCGAAAACTGTTTTCTAAAAAAAATTTTAAGCTATTTGATGCCCATGAAACTGTTTTTGTTTATGGTTTTTTTTTAATCTTGCATAGTTATGTATGCTAGGCATATTCAAAGAGGTTAGAAAATAAATAGAATGCAATCCTCGCATTTACTGAGAAAAAATTTATAAAATGTGGCTTCAAATAGAAAACTGAAATTTTTCGTACCTTTTAATTATTAAGTGGCTATTTTTTTATTATAACTACTAATAATTTTCATCATATTTATTATAATTTAGACGTAAAATTGATAAATTAACCTTTGGTTCCCTGCTTTCAGGCACAAGCAATTACTATAGGTTGATAATTCTACAACCGGTTCTTTGCATCCGACAGTTTCGCTGGGTAGCAACATCCGCTGAGTGTTAGTCTATCGTAAAAAAAAATGTCGAAATCGGTTTAGAAATTGAGTAAAAATGTGAGGACACCCGGAAATTTCCACACAAAATAAAACATTTTGTACAAACAAACAATCGGAATAAAAATGACTAGAATTTGCCATTATAATTCACAGTTCATTTCAATATATTTTATTTTTGAACTAGTGTATTCTTGTAGTTTACTCGTTCATTCGAGAAATTTTTTCAGTTGTTCATACACTAATATAAAAGTCTTTAAAAAATTTTCCTAACAAACAGCTGAATTCAGCAGAATCTGTTTGCGAAACATTAGAAAGATAAAAATAGCAAGAAAAAATCTCTTAAATTTACAACATTTCCTGGATATTATTCGATTAAACCATCACAAACAATTTAAAATTTTTGTTTTTTGATTTTCGTAATGCGTATAAAAATATATGTACACTGCAGAAAGCAGTCTACTATTATCTAGCAAATATTTCTGTTTATTGTAGCAGGAGAGACCGTTATTTGTATTCAACTCAATTAAATTTAAACATCCCGGCTAAAAATGTTCATATATGATCATATTTGACAACATATATTAGCGCATATATGATTCCATATATGATTCCATGTATGGCTCCATATGTGTTCGGATTGAGGGTATATGGACATATATGCTCATATATGGACATATATGAAATTCATATATGCTCACATATAAATATTTTTTGTGTATGCTGGTACATTAAAAAACGTGTTTTTATTATTTTTTAAGAAAAACAAAGGTATTCCCAATTTGTCCTATAAAAGGTATTCCCAATTTGCCTTGTATTTTAGTAAAAAGTACTTAGAAAAAACAAATTCAAAATACAAGTTATTTGTTGTTGTTTTGAATAGAAGTACTTTTATACCGCAATACCAGACCGTGTAGGTACTAGGCAGATTGTGAATACCACAATTGCTTATTTTATTAAACTAAATTAATATATATTTAAGTGAAATGAAGAAATGTTTCGATAGCTTTATTGTAGAAAGGCCCCAACTTAATTATAAATTTCTTTAGCGAAGGACAAAACTTTATTAAATTTTAAAAGCTTTAGATATACAATTTCTTTAAATTAAATTTTTAATAAATTTTGACAATGAAAAAAACAACTGCACTTAAAGAATTTTATGTCCAACGTTATTAATGTTATATTAAGAAGTTTCTTTCTCATCTAAAGAAATAAAAAATTGAGTTAGTGACTTTCTACATTAAGTACCCGATTAAAATAAAATAAATGATCTTACTTCAAGAAAGGCATATTCGACTCTCTTTGCAATTGTATCTAATATGTTTTCCGGAAATGTTTATTTATATTAAGGTTGATTTACATGCTAACCATCCCTGTCCATGGTGCCAAAAATGGTGATTTTTTAAAATGTTTGTATGGGGAACCCTCCAGGGGAGTTCCAGGGGGTGTGCCACTGGCATGGGTGGATCGGCCCTCCAAAGTTAGTGGGGGTCGGTCATACATTTGGACTCGATTGGGGCACTCTAAATGGGTCAAAGTGTGATTTTTCAAAACTTGACCCTACGGGACAAAAGTCAACAGTTGGGGGGTAGTAGAATTCGTTTTAGAGGTATGGTTCCTTCGGCAAAGTTTCTTATTTTGATCCCTAGAATACGATTTTCCCTGAGCCATGGGCGAATACGATTTTGCCTCCCCACAAATCGACCCGGCCTAACGTACATATATAATTGTATGTAATTGGATGAGGACAAAATTTGGATACAATTGTATCGAATTCCAAAAAATTGTATCAAATTGTATCAAATTGTATACAATGTATACAATTCGATACAATATGATACAATAAGACGTTCTCATTGTATCGAATTCCAAAAAATTGTATCAAATTGTACCAAATTGTATAAAATGTATACAATTCGATACAATATGATACAATAAGACGTTCTCATTTTTCGGATATAATTATATCTAATTACATAAAAGATTATATATAATTAAATATAACTTTATATGGCTCCAGTGGTGGCAAATTTAATAGGAACGATTAAATTTTTTTTTAATTTTAATCTCGTTGTTTTTTTTGTTTTGTTTTGTTTTGCCTCCCCACAAATCGACCCGGCCTAACGTACATATATAATTGTATGTAATTGGATGAGGACAAAATTTGGATACAATTGTATCGAATTCCAAAAAATTGTATCAAATTGTATCAAATTGTATACAATGTATACAATTCGATACAATATGATACAATAAGACGTTCTCATTGTATCGAATTCCAAAAAATTGTATCAAATTGTACCAAATTGTATAAAATGTATACAATTCGATACAATATGATACAATAAGACGTTCTCATTTTTCGGATATAATTATATCTAATTACATAAAAGATTATATATAATTAAATATAACTTTATATGGCTCCAGTGGTGGCAAATTTAATAGGAACGATTAAATTTTTTTTTAATTTTAATCTCGTTGTTTTTATTTTTAAAGATCAAAATAGTGGCTAAATTCACCCCGAGAGGCGAATAGGTAGTCTAGAATATTGTGCAGAATTTTAACGTAACGTCTGTTTATTTACTTTGTTACTTGTTTTAAGTGGGCGTGGCTTTTAATGATTTTTTATTTAATTAGCGATATCGACCTTTTATCAAATTACACTAAGCGACAGTCAAAATCGGGATGGGATGAAACCAACGGGAAATGTTATATCGGTCAAAAACAAGTTATACGTGTCCCAACGTTTCGCTGGATCACGTCTAGGAATCGAGATATATCAATTTGAAGTTAGTAACTATCATATAGGGGAAATTGTCACCTTTGGTGGTCTTTTTTTTGACATAACTCGAGAACCACTAGTCCGATTTTGCTCAAACAATTTTAAAAAAATTAAAAATTACAATTCCTTTAATCTGTTCATATAACGTTTTTCTATATACTCTACAGTTTTACCGGTAAAAATAAATGTATGAAGAAAAAAAATATTTTTTGCCTAAAATATTAAATTTTTTTATTTTTTAAATTCATAAAAAATCCAAAACGGAAAAAAAGGCAAGTCGTATTACTTTCACGCAAAGTCACATAACCTTTAAACAAAATGAGACATAGATCATGAAAATCGATGGACGCGTTTCGCTTTTATTCACAATTAAGTGAAGGTACCTCATTTTGACAAGAATATTAATTTTATGTTTCAATGAGTTTGGATAATATTTATTATATATTATTTATTATTAACACGTAAAATTAAAAATTATTACAGGTAATTATTAGGTTATTACATAAATACATAGGTTATAAAATCGATGAACGCAAAACTTATTTTCGTTTGTTTGCGCCCTTTACTTTCTTGCGTGGTGGTTCGCCCACTTGTTCAGAGTCTGTATCGGATGAGGATCTGTCTTCATCTGGAAAAAATCAATTGTTTTTAATCAGTCAGTTAACTTCATTTTTGTGACTTACCCTCGGAGGAAACTCCCATTGTATATTCTTCTTCTTCATCTTCATTGTCGGGATCGTACGTCTTTTGCGACCACCAACAAATTTCAGCCAGCAGCGAATCGAGCCTTTTGCCTTTATATTGCGTTTCCATTGGCATTGCCACTTGATGGAAGCGCTCGCCATGTTCATCCGACTCTGAGGCTAGCTGCTTGCTGAAGTATTCGAGATGATGATGCAAGAAGTGAATTTTGAGGGACATATTCACTCTAATTTTCTGGAAGTAGTGCAACATCTTGGTCACAAGTGCGGGGTAATTGTGTGCTCGCGTACTTCCCAAAAAATATCGTATGACTTTCTTCACTGCCCTCCACGCAAAGTAATCATTACCGTCTAAAGCACCTTTAAATTCCTTTGATTTCATGAGCTTTCGTATATCCGGCCCATTCAGAACACCTTCCTTTAATTTTGCTTCGCTGATTCGTGGGAAAATATTATTCAAACAATCAAGAATTTTCGGTTGCCTCACAATGGCCTTGATGAAATTTTTAACGATTCCCAGTTTGATATGGAGAGGGGGCATGAGGACGTTCTCCATTGGCACCAGTGGATCATTTACACAGTTGTGTCCTATCTCCGTTGGATCTCGAGGAAGCCAGTCATGCGTTTCGTATTGGTTTCCTTTAAATCGGGTATCCCAAAGACACAAGAAACACATGTTTTTCGTATAGCCTCCTTGGAGACCTCTTAGCATCGCCACGACTTTCAGATCACAACTGATCCGCCACATGTGATCAGTGTAGCAAACTTTATCCAAAATTATTTTCATCGAATCGTATGTTTCGCTCATGTCTGTACTGTAGCCAATGGGAATGCTTGGTTTTTTATTATATTTATGTAGCAAAACGACTTTCAGGCTTGATTTCGAAGAATCGATGAACATTCGCCAATCAGCTGCGACATAATTAATGGCCATCGCCTCCATCAGTCCCTTTATATCGTGGCAGTAAACAAATGTGTTCCCTTCGTTGAGTGTGTACTACCGTTGGAATAGCAATTGTCGTCTTCGATATCCGGTGACTTTGACATTAGGCTCCAAATTGTTGCCTTCTTTCAAAAGCTGGCCAATTTTTCTGCTTCACGTTGAGAAAGGTTTAACATCAACAACAATCTTGTCCATTCTTGCTTGTGATATTGGAATTATTTTGTTCGATGGGCCGGCTTCTGGTGTTGGTTTATAGGTGAAATTCGATTGATCCATTGTTTCAATAGAAAAAGAAGTTTCTCTGTCAGGACTTGGAAGTGGTGGAATTGGTATATCATCAGAATGCGGTAGAGGTATTTGTGCACTTCTAACAGATATGTAAACTCTTCGTTTAAGGCCTTTACGATTTACTCCACATATTTTGTTTGCGCAAGCGTAACAGTTATCGGAATTGTGCTCTCCTGGATCAGTCCAAATCATTGGTACACCAAAAGAAAGTGAACTGCGTTTCCCTTGGATCCACATGTTAAGAGCATTGTATCACGTTTTACAAATTTTGTCTGGGGCCCACGAAACGCCGCGAATTATTTCGGAATCAAAATAAAGTTTAAAAGCACGCTCCACTTGCTCAGTGAGTAATGCAGTATTTGTTGAAAAAGCTCTTTTGCCACAAACATAACAAAATAAATTGATATTTTCTGGACAATTTGCACTCATTTCGGTTTTATACTTTTATTACTTTTTCGTCACTTTAAAAAAATCGTACTTTACGCGTTCGGAGACACTTGTTGAATGAGAAAAATCGATCAATGAACACCTATAAAAACTACGTAAGTTTCAATATTTTACTGAGAGGTACTTATGAATTGGCGCATCTTTTAAGGGTGGCTATATACCTGATTCGTGTGCGTTTTAAATTTTTCGAAACGTTCTAAAACATGACCACTCATAAATGTGGGTGCAATTTGTGTAACAAAATCATGCAGGTAGCCAACGGAAAAAACCCAAATAATTAAAAAAGTGCACTTTCCTTTTTTCCTTTTAATTGTCCACGCACATTTATGACCGTTTTTTAGTTTGTTACCGCTACCATAAAAATCAAATTGTGGGTGCAATTTGTGTAACAAAATCATGCAGGTAGCCAACGGAAAAAACCCAAATAATTAAAAAAGTGCACTTTCCTTTTTTCCTTTTAATTGTCCACGCACATTTATGACCGTTTTTTAGTTTGTTACCGCTACCATAAAAATGAAATAACCTTTTGTTTATTACTTTTTTTTAATATTTTAGGCAAAAAATATTTTTTTCTTCATACATTTATTTTTACCGGCAAAACTGTTGGGTATATAGAAAAACGTTATATGAACAGATTAAAGGAATTGTAATTTTTAATTTTTTTAAAATTGTTTGAGCAAAATCGGACTAGTGGTTCTCGAGTTATGTCAAAAAAAAGACCACCAAAGGTGACAATTTCCCCTATATGATAGTTACTTACTTCAAATCGATATATCTCGATTCTTAGAAGTGACCCAGCGAAACGCCGGGTTTTTTGCCTCCCCACAAATCGACCCGGCCTAACGTACATATATAATTGTATGTAATTGGATGAGGACAAAATTTGGATACAATTGTATCGAATTCCAAAAAATTGTATCAAATTGTACCAAATTGTATACAATGTATACAATTCGATACAATATGATACAATAAGACGTTCTCATTGTATCGAATTCCAAAAAATTGTATCAAATTGTACCAAATTGTATAAAATGTATACAATTCGATACAATATGATACAATAAGACGTTCTCATTTTTCGGATATAATTATATCTAATTACATAAAAGATTATATATAATTAAATATAACTTTATATGGCTCCAGTGGTGGCAAATTTAATAGGAACGATTAAATTTTTTTTTAATTTTAATCTCGTTGTTTTTATTTTTAAAGATCAAAATAGTGGCTAAATTCACCCCGAGAGGCGAATAGGTAGTCTAGAATATTGTGCAGAATTTTAACGTAACGTCTGTTTATTTACTTTGTTACTTGTTTTAAGTGGGCGTGGCTTTTAATGATTTTTTATTTAATTAGCGATATCGACCTTTTATCAAATTACACTAAGCGACAGTCAAAATCGGGATGGGATGAAACCAACGGGAAATGTTATATCGGTCAAAAACAAGTTATACGTGTCCCAACGTTTCGCTGGATCACGTCTAGGAATCGAGATATATCAATTTGAAGTTAGTAACTATCATATAGGGGAAATTGTCACCTTTGGTGGTCTTTTTTTTGACATAACTCGAGAACCACTAGTCCGATTTTGCTCAAACAATTTTAAAAAAATTAAAAATTACAATTCCTTTAATCTGTTCATATAACGTTTTTCTATATACTCTACAGTTTTACCGGTAAAAATAAATGTATGAAGAAAAAAAATATTTTTTGCCTAAAATATTAAATTTTTTTATTTTTTAAATTCATAAAAAATCCAAAACGGTAAAAAAGGCAAGTCGTATTACTTTCACGCAAAGTCACATAACCTTTAAACAAAATGAGACATAGATCATGAAAATCGATGGACGCGTTTCGCTTTTATTCACAATTAAGTGAAGGTACCTCATTTTGACAAGAATATTAATTTTATGTTTCAATGAGTTTGGATAATATTTATTATATATTATTTATTATTAACACGTAAAATTAAAAATTATTACAGGTAATTATTAGGTTATTACATAAATACATAGGTTATAAAATCGATGAACGCAAAACTTATTTTCGTTTGTTTGCGCCCTTTACTTTCTTGCGTGGTGGTTCGCCCACTTGTTCAGAGTCTGTATCGGATGAGGATCTGTCTTCATCTGGAAAAAATCAATTGTTTTTAATCAGTCAGTTAACTTCATTTTTGTGACTTACCCTCGGAGGAAACTCCCATTGTATATTCTTCTTCTTCATCTTCATTGTCGGGATCGTACGTCTTTTGCGACCACCAACAAATTTCAGCCAGCAGCGAATCGAGCCTTTTGCCTTTATATTGCGTTTCCATTGGCATTGCCACTTGATGGAAGCGCTCGCCATGTTCATCCGACTCTGAGGCTAGCTGCTTGCTGAAGTATTCGAGATGATGATGCAAGAAGTGAATTTTGAGGGACATATTCACTCTAATTTTCTGGAAGTAGTGCAACATCTTGGTCACAAGTGCGGGGTAATTGTGTGCTCGCGTACTTCCCAAAAAATATCGTATGACTTTCTTCACTGCCCTCCACGCAAAGTAATCATTACCGTCTAAAGCACCTTTAAATTCCTTTGATTTCATGAGCTTTCGTATATCCGGCCCATTCAGAACACCTTCCTTTAATTTTGCTTCGCTGATTCGTGGGAAAATATTATTCAAACAATCAAGAATTTTCGGTTGCCTCACAATGGCCTTGATGAAATTTTTAACGATTCCCAGTTTGATATGGAGAGGGGGCATGAGGACGTTCTCCATTGGCACCAGTGGATCATTTACACAGTTGTGTCCTATCTCCGTTGGATCTCGAGGAAGCCAGTCATGCGTTTCGTATTGGTTTCCTTTAAATCGGGTATCCCAAAGACACAAGAAACACATGTTTTTCGTATAGCCTCCTTGGAGACCTCTTAGCATCGCCACGACTTTCAGATCACAACTGATCCGCCACATGTGATCAGTGTAGCAAACTTTATCCAAAATTATTTTCATCGAATCGTATGTTTCGCTCATGTCTGTACTGTAGCCAATGGGAATGCTTGGTTTTTTATTATATTTATGTAGCAAAACGACTTTCAGGCTTGATTTCGAAGAATCGATGAACATTCGCCAATCAGCTGCGACATAATTAATGGCCATCGCCTCCATCAGTCCCTTTATATCGTGGCAGTAAACAAATGTGTTCCCTTCGTTGAGTGTGTACTACCGTTGGAATAGCAATTGTCGTCTTCGATATCCGGTGACTTTGACATTAGGCTCCAAATTGTTGCCTTCTTTCAAAAGCTGGCCAATTTTTCTGCTTCACGTTGAGAAAGGTTTAACATCAACAACAATCTTGTCCATTCTTGCTTGTGATATTGGAATTATTTTGTTCGATGGGCCGGCTTCTGGTGTTGGTTTATAGGTGAAATCCGATTGATCCATTGTTTCAATAGAAAAAGAAGTTTCTCTGTCAGGACTTGGAAGTGGTGGAATTGGTATATCATCAGAATGCGGTAGAGGTATTTGTGCACTTCTAACAGATATGTAAACTCTTCGTTTAAGGCCTTTACGATTTACTCCACATATTTTGTTTGCGCAAGCGTAACAGTTATCGGAATTGTGCTCTCCTGGATCAGTCCAAATCATTGGTACACCAAAAGAAAGTGAACTGCGTTTCCCTTGGATCCACATGTTAAGAGCATTGTAGCACGTTTTACAAATTTTGTCTGGGGCCCACGAAACGCCGCGAATTATTTCGGAATCAAAATAAAGTTTAAAAGCACGCTCCACTTGCTCAGTGAGTAATGCAGTATTTGTTGAAAAAGCTCTTTTGCCACAAACATAACAAAATAAATTGATATTTTCTGGACAATTTGCACTCATTTCGGTTTTATACTTTTATTACTTTTTCGTCACTTTAAAAAAATCGTACTTTACGCGTTCGGAGACACTTGTTGAATGAGAAAAATCGATCAATGAACACCTATAAAAACTACGTAAGTTTCAATATTTTACTGAGAGGTACTTATGAATTGGCGCATCTTTTAAGGGTGGCTATATACCTGATTCGTGTGCGTTTTAAATTTTTCGAAACGTTCTAAAACATGACCACTCATAAATGTGGGTGCAATTTGTGTAACAAAATCATGCAGGTAGCCAACGGAAAAAACCCAAATAATTAAAAAAGTGCACTTTCCTTTTTTCCTTTTAATTGTCCACGCACATTTATGACCGTTTTTTAGTTTGTTACCGCTACCATAAAAATGAAATAACCTTTTGTTTATTACTTTTTTTTAATATTTTAGGCAAAAAATATTTTTTTCTTCATACATTTATTTTTACCGGCAAAACTGTTGGGTATATAGAAAAACGTTATATGAACAGATTAAAGGAATTGTAATTTTTAATTTTTTTAAAATTGTTTGAGCAAAATCGGACTAGTGGTTCTCGAGTTATGTCAAAAAAAAGACCACCAAAGGTGACAATTTCCCCTATATGATAGTTACTTACTTCAAATCGATATATCTCGATTCTTAGACGTGACCCAGCGAAACGCCGGGACACGTATAACTTCTTTTTTACCGATATAACTTTCCCCGGTAGTTTGAACCCTTCCCGATCACTGACCCCTACCATTTGTCTCACAGTGTTACATAGCAACATTTAGCCAGTACTGATCGGATCTATACAAACTGTATATTTTTGGAAATCCCACAAAATTTCCTTAAGTCTTGCATTATTTTTATCTAGAAATGGTCGCCAGCCTTAAAATGACTGTGTAATGCACAGTCATTTAACATGAAAAAATGTTTGTTTGCTTTTAGCGATTTTAAAATAAAGTTAACAACACTGAAATTTTAAAGTGAATAGTTTTATGTTATTCTGACTACGATATAACAAATAAGTCAAGTTTTTTTTACGTTAAGTAAAAAGCATTTCGTATTAAAATTTCAGTGTTAACTTTATTTTAAAATCGCTAAAAACAAAGAAAAATTTTTTTATGTTTAAGGCACTGTCATTTTAAGTCTGGGGACCATTTCTAGATAAAAATAATGGAAAACTTAAGGAAATTTTGTAGGATTGCCAAAAATATACAGTTTGTATAGATGCGCTCAGTACTCGCTAAATTTTACTATGAAATTAGTAATTTTTCATTGAAAGCCACGCCCATTTAAAACAAGTGACAAAATAGAAAAACACACATTACACTCATAGAAAAAAGTTTGTAGAAAAGTTAGTAAAACTGTTAGTACTTCAACCTAACAAATTTTTAACTAATTTTTAGTTAAAATTTAATTTTTATTTAATTTTTTTGCTACCTCCACATTGCTAACTTACAAATTTTTTTTGCTATTTTTTTTTTGCTGAATTTAGTTACTAATTTTTAACAATAAATTTGCTAACTTTACAGTATTTTGCTGAATTTTAGTTACTAATTTTTAACAGAAGATTTGCTAATTTTACAAATTTTTTGTAAACTAAACCACCAATTTTGGAGCGCTTATAAACAGAATGTTAAATGACTCATAAAAATTACTGCATATTTTTAACTCGCCAAAAATAATGCAAAAAGTTTTTAAATAAAGCTAAATTGAAATGTATTCAATTTATGAGAAAAGTTTCTATTTATCGTAATACATTAATTTTCAAAGATCAAGGTTTATTGTGGACGAACCATTTTAATATGAAAATTGTGATTAAAAGTATCTCTGGGGAGCAAGTGGAGTTTACGGGGATGACCCTAATTTTTTCCCCCAATATTGTACTTTTTAAGCTTATTTAAAGAATACGATATTTTTAATCGGCCACACCTTCTTTCCTGTGGGTGGAGCTTTAGGAGTGAAAATGGAAACTCAAATAAAAGAAGGGACTCTGAAATACATTTTCCCAATCAGAAAAATACAAACGGGAAAGCGGTGGTATAGCACTTTAACAGGTTTTACAAGTACTGGAAAAAAGTGCTTTCCCATTCCCAAAAAGATAACATCATTAGACAAAAGGACCGACTGTTTAAAAAGCGCCGGAAAAGCACTGGAGGAACAAAATTTTTGAACGTTGGCAAAACACTGGCAAAACTAATAAATAGCTGGTCTGGAAATATATTTTCCAAAATAAAATTTAAAAAAAGTTCATATGTATTTTTTTGGTACTGCCGTGATTTGAACCCAGGGCGTCAGATTGGCAGACGATTGCTCTACTCACTGAGCTAACGAGACATATAATATTTGAGTGATAATAGCTGGACAACTACTGGCTGTGCCAAAAGGCTAGTACTGGCAAACCAGTTTTTGTAACTAATATGTCAGCGTTGGGAGGGCAAAAGAAAAGTTGGTCTTGAAGGAGCTTTCCCACAAACAAAAAATTGGTTTTATAAAACAAAAAAAATTTTAAATTAAAAAAAAACAAAAAAAAATTTTTGCTTGCAACCGGATTTGTACTCGGAACCTTCTGACTACAAACCTTTTTTAACAAAGCGTCAGAATTTGTATAAAATCATTGGTCTACCAGTGAATTGGTTTTTATACCACTGGTAGCATTGGCTAGGTAGCACTGGATAACCACTGGTTGCAAACCCTGGCATATCACTCTAAGCCAATTCTATGCCAGTGGTTTTTTTTATAAAGCCCCGAAATTTTTGTAAAACAAATACTGGCAAAACGCTTTTTGCAAACGCTGGCAAAGCGTCCCAAACGAGTGTTCTGCCAGTCATTTATTTTTAACACCGTGGCTACCCAGTGCTTGATTTTTTGTACCACTGGCGATTTCTGACTGGGTTGTTATGGTTAACATATTAGCTGTGTTTGTGCGGCAAGATATCAACGGTGGCTTATGTCATTCTCATATAAATTTGACACTTGCCAACGTTTAGTGTTAACTCTTAACGTTACTAATTGTCAAAATTGTATCGGAGTGACATAAGCCAACGTTGATAGCTTGCCGCACAAACACAGCTATTATTGTCTATAAATATTACCACTTTTACAAAAAATCATTCTTGAGAAATTTTCATTGGCATTGAAATATAATTGGCATTACTTTATCTCAATGTCAATGCCAACAAATTTCATCACCGTTCAATCCCAATGAAATTTTTCCAATTTGCATCGATGAAAACAATGGTAATGAAATGTACACATAATTGAAGAAAAAGCATTGTAAGTAGTGTTTTTCTTTTCCCGGACTTTTTCATTTCCCGGGACTGCGGGATTTTTTTTAGAATTTCCCGGGATCCCGGGAATTCCCGCCCCTTAGAAAATGAATATATCCGATATATGTTGTATTTGAAGAACTCGATTTCTATTAAAGTAACTTACGACAAAGTTCATCTTTTAGTTGGAAAATCTACTTAGTATCCCAGTGTAGAAAATCATTACCAGATATGTGGTTATGTAACTACATACTTGGTAATGGTAACTACCCAGTCAGAAATCGCCAGTGGTACAAAAAATCAAACACTGGCATACCACTGGGTAACCACGGTGTTAAAAATAAATGACTGGCAGAACACTCATATAGGACGCTTTGCCAGCGTTTGCAAAAAGCGTTTTACCAGTATTTTTTTTACAAAAATTTCGGTGGTTTATAAAAAAAACCACTGGCAAAGAATTGGCTTAGAGTGATATGCCAAGGTTTACAACCAGTGGTTATCCAGTGCTACCCAGCCAATGCTACCAGGCGTACAAAAATCAATTCACTGGTAGACCAATGATTTTATAAAAATGCTGACGCTTCGTTGAAATATGTTTCTAGTCAGAAGGTTCCGAGTTCAAATCCGGTTGCAAGCAAAAATTTTTTTGTAATTTTTTTAATTAAAATTTGTTTTTTGTTTTATAAAATCAATTTTTTTGTTTGTGGGAAAGCTCCTTCAAGACCACCATTTTTTGTGCCCTCCCAACACTGGCATACTAGTTACAAAAAATTGTTTGCCAGTACTAGCATTTTGGCACAGCCAGTAGTTGTCCAGCTATTATCACTAATTTATGTGTTTAGCAATCAAATATTATATGTCTCGTTAGCTCAGTGGGTAGAGCAAACGTCTGCCAATCTGACGGCCTGGGTTCAAATCACGGCAGGACCAAAAAAATACATATGAACTTTTTTTAAATTTTATTTTGGAAAATATATTTCCAGACCACCTATTTACTGGTTTTGCTAGCGTTTTGCCAACGTTTAAAAATTTTGTTCCTCCAGTGCTTTTCTGGAGCTTTTTGAACAGCCGGTCCTTTTGTCTAATGATGTTATCATTTTGGGGATGGGAAAGCACTTTTTGCCAGTACTTATACTACCTGTTAAAGTGCTTTGCCATCGATTTCCCGTTTGTATTTTTCTGACTGGGTAGTTACCTTTGTTATTACATTTCTTATTACCTTTATATGGCGATATCGCGAAAAATAATGAGTTATGCTTACACACCAGCATACGAAAAATCTAAAAATATGTCATTACCCAGTCAGAAAAATACAAACGGGAAAGCGGTGGCAAAGCACTTTAACAGGTGGTACAAGTATTGGCAAAAAGTGCTTTCCCATTCCCAAAATGATAACATCATTAGACAAAAGGACCGGCTGTTCAAAAAGCGCCGGAAAAGCACTGGAGGAACAAAATTTTTAAACGTTGGCAAAACGCTGGCAAAACCAATAAATAGGTGGTCTGGAAATATATTTTCCAAAATAAAATTAAAAAAAAGTTCATATGTATTTTTTTGACCCTGCCGTGATTTGAACCCAGGCCGTCAGATTGGCAGACGATTGCTCTACCCACTGAGCTAACGAGACATATAATATTTAATGGCTAAACACATAAATGAGTGATAATAGCTGGACCAGAGAAACAAGCCAGCCGCCGTGAGCCGTTTAAGCCGCCGCCGCCGGTCATTTTTGCCTCAGCCGCCGCCGCCGATTTTTTTTGGCGCATTTCGGCTGGAAGTATCAATTTTCCAAAATAAAAAAATTAAAAACAAATGTAATTTTTAAAACAAATTTTCTACTTCATCATTTCCTGAACCATCAAGAGTATTTTTTTTAGTTCAAAAGAAATAAAAGAACCAGTTTTATAGTCAGAGCTAAGAAGGATTTTTGTCATAAATATTTCTTAAGTTGGAAGTTTTGCTTGAAAACTTCTGAAATATTTCGCTGAAATTAGGATATGCAATTTTAGCTAAATTCGCACAAAACCGAATTCAGCTTTAGAAATTGAATATATATCATTCCATCAAACCATTCCTTTATAATTAATTCATATGTTTCATTTCCAAAGTTTAATATTAAATAGAATGCATTCTTATGTTTAATACATTCCTTATAGAATTACAATCAATTTAAATAATTAATTTCTTCGAGTTTATTTTGTGACCAATACTTTATTTATAGAATTTTCTATCCACGGGCTAATTATGGTCAATTAAATGTTAAAATGAAATAAAAATCAAATTATTTCATCCTTTTCACTCGACGTTTCGTTGACGGTATTTCAACTTCTTCTGGAGTGCGAATTTTATTAATTTGATTTTACTTATTTACAAGGTCAAGTATTTTATTTAAAATTGAATAAAAATTGGACATCACAACACGCAATATAATAAAAACTTTAAATAAATAATTACAACTTAAATAAATCACAGTTTAACCTAACGACTAGTATCACAGAATTTTCCTATTTTTTTTTTCATTAGTTCTAATCTTTTACAAAATGGCTTATCAATCAAGTAATTTTATTCAATCCGTAAAAGACTAAGGTATGAATATACCAATGATTTTGACAAAACTTAGTTTATAATTACAAATTAAATAAAAATGTGGATTATTTTAGAGATTTAATATTGATATCAAATAATGAAGGTAATTAACCAAAATTTAAAGACGCAAACACTTGTTTTAATATTTTAAAAACCGAATAAAACGTGAAAGATAATTATAAAAATAATGAATTCATTAAAGAATTCATTCACTATGCATAAAAATTAAAAGAATGATGCCAGTGAATGAATTCATAAGGAATGGTATAAACGAATGATATATTAGTAAATTTTAATTAAAAATCCAAAAGTGAATTAAAGAATTAATTCATTAGAATCTATGGTCGTAGGTTTGGTTAGGTAGATCACATCACATTTTTCAGAAATTATCAAAAGACACATTTTTAAGACATTGCGGACGAAAAAAAATGTTAAGTAAGTTATTTCTCGGCCGACTTATAAAATTGGGGAGATATTTACAATAATCGACGCTATTCTGAGTTCCGAATCCACAAAAAAATTCTAATGTCAAACATTCCGGATTGTTTTGCTGTTCCGTGATCCACATCCGAGTTATTTTTTTCGTTTTATTTTGTGTAGAAAAAGCTTGATGATAGTGAAACGAATATATATTTTTTAACAACAATTATTATATAATAATTTATTTTAAAATTAGTCTATGAATATCAAATTTGGTAGGAACAGCAAATTTTCGAAATTTTTAATTCCGTATGATTTTACAAATCAACTCTAATTAAAAAGTTTCGGGACTCAGAACAGGGGTGAATATCTGAATGTTTTTACTTTTCTTTTAAGTTTTTCAACTTTGACATCTTTTCGAGCATAATTTTTTTCGAACCATATTTTTTTGTAGTTTATTCTAAAAACACATTTAATTTTGAGTGAAAATGGAGTTTGTTTATTTCTAAGTTCCGAATCCACATAAAAAAATTTTAAAGTGAAACATTCCGAATTTTTTTGCTCTTCTGTGATCCACATCTGAATTATTTTCTTTGTTTTATTTCGTGTTGAAAAAGCTTGGTAAAAGTAAAGGGAATATTTTGTTGCAAAAATTGATATGTTAAAATTTATTTTAAAATTTTTCAGTATGCTAAAATTTGTTCGAAACAGTCAATTTCCGACATTTTGAATTTTGTGTGATTTTACAAAACTACTCTAATTAAAAAGTTTCGGAATTCAGAACAGGGGTTATAGTGTCAAAACTCTGTTTTTGAGCGACTTCAAGCACTTAACAATTTTAAATTCAGCAATTTTTCAACCGATTTTGAATCTTGGAACGTTTTTGGAAAGACAAAAAATTTAGATTTCCAAATATCTGTATATAGAATTATTTATTTGTAACTGAAATATGTTGAAAGTTTTTTTAAAAAATATTGACGGCTTTTTTACAGTATTAAAAAATTCTTTACTATTGTAATTTATTCTGAAAGTGGGTTTAGTTTTTAGTAAAATCAGATTCTTTTGTTTAAATTAATTGAAAATTGAAAAAGTTATCGTAATTTTTCTAAACATATAATTTCCGCTATTATAAGACATCTCGATATTCTGGTTTGCACACTCGTTAAGGTTAACTTTTTCAATTTTCTTATAAATGCAGAGATTCCATGTTTATAAATAAATGTATAACTTTGACAATTTTAAAGCGATTAAAGTAGAACTTCATTTTATTCTGAATTAAGAATAACAAATTTTTTAACAAAATATTGTAATTAAAAGCCGTCAAAATTAAACAAAATAAGAAAAAATTAAGAAAATCAGTTTTATTTGAAAATATTTCCACACAATTTTGTTGAATATATAAACATATGTATATATTTGGAAAGCCCAACTATCTCTTCTTCTAGGTCCGTTCAAAAACTAAAAATCCTAAATTTGTAATTTTTATCGATGAATTTAACTTAAAATTATTTTTTATTTGATAATTCCAAATTTTTTGTACAATTTTCTACTGCTATATTTTGGAAAAAAACCTTAAACATCTTTAAATTACGTGTATAATGTTCTATCAAGCCGATCAAGCCGCCGCCGCCGATTATTTCGTTGCGCCGCCGCCGCCGTTTTTAATCCGGCTCAACCTTAATCGCCGCCGCCGCCGCCGATTTTTTGCTTGCGCCGCCGCCGCCGATTATTTTGATCGGCTTGTTTCTCTGAGCTGGACAACTACTGGCTGTGCCAAAATGCTAGTACTGGCAAACAATTTTTAGTAACTAGTATGCCAGTGTTTGGAGGGCAAAAAAAAAGTTGGTCTTGAAGGAGCTTTCCCACAAACAAAAAAATTGATTTTATAAAACAAAAAAAATTTTAAATTAAAAAAAATCCCAAAAAATTTTTTTGCTTGCAACCGGATTTGAACTCGGAACCTTCCGACTACAAACATTTTTTAACGAAGCGTCAGCATTTTTATAAAATCATTTGTTTTCCAGTGAATTGATTTTTGTACGCCTGGTATCATTGGCTAGGTAGCACTGGATAACCACTGGTTGCAAACCTTGGCATATCACTCTAAGCCAATTCTTTGCCAGTGGTTTTTTTTATAAACCACCGAAATTTTTGTAAAAAAAATACTGGTAAAACGCTTTTCGCAAACGCTGGCAAAGCGTCCCAAATGAGTGTTCTGCCAGTCATTTATTTTTAATACCATGGTTACCCAGTGGTATGCCAGTGCTTGATTTTTTGTACCACTGGCGATTTCTGACTGGGTACTTATATGCTTACCAGTACTGACAAAAATAATGAGTCTAAAAATAGATTTTAATAAAAATAAATTATATTAAAAAAAATATTTTTTATTGTATTTTTTTTTTTAAATAAAATTTGCTGGTGCGGGAATCGAACCTGGGTCTACAGATTGCCAGTCAATAGCTCTACCATCTGAGCTATATCGACATGTAATATTTAATAGATGAAAACATAATTGACCTGCTGCACACAAGTAAGCTTACTCGCCAACATACAAAAAATCAAAAAATATGTGGTTGCATATATCCTTACCAGTGTTTAAAAAATATTGAGTCTAAAAATAGATTTCAAAATATTTAAAAAAATCTAGAAAATTATTTTCTATTTGAAATAATGATAAAAAATAAGTCATTATCAGTAACTCATTATTATATGTTTTCAAATAATGCAGAAGGTAATTGGGTGTCATTACTAGTCCAAAATATAATGACATGTCATTACCGTTTCTACACTAGGATGTTCTGAAATAAGGGTTTAATATAAAATATTCATATCTTCCACTTTTTTGAGATCAATTCGTTTAACAGTTTAAATAGCCGTCTCTTACATTATACATTATTAAAATATCAATTTTCGGTTTAAACTGTTAAACGAATTGAATCATAAATTCTTTCAGGATATATTGGAATTGTTAATGGGTGCAAACTTGTATCGGACCAGCTTTAGAGTCAGAACTAAGATCGATTTTTTGCTTAAATATGGAATCCCAAATTTTCTATTTCTAGATATTTTGTTTCTATCCAGATTTTCAGAAGTATTCGTCTATTTTTATAAAAATAGACCCTAAATATTATTAAATAGTTTTATAACTTTAATTGGTATTTTTTGAATAAAAATTTTTTATGCCACAACTACTTAAAAAAAATTATTTAATTTTCATATATAAAAAATACAAAATAATTTGAAAAAGCATCTGATGCATTATTTTAAAAATAATAAGCTTTAAGAGCAGTGAGAAGTTTTCAACTCAGTGACGTTCAAAAATATATTTTTTAATAAATATTTTAAATATCCTAGAGGATGATTTGCGATGCATCGAAATATCGGAAGAAAATTAAAAAATAAAATATTGAAAAATAAAATACTAAATATTTGGATTTTTATTTTTTTTTAATTTATGACCTGAAGGCAAATAATACTACAAATAAACCAAAGGTCGACAATATTTAATCTAACTAATACATAAAATTTAAAAAATAGAACTGAAATAAAGGAATAGCAATTGAAATTTAAATGAAATTATTTGAAGTCCTAAAAACTTAAAACACAGCAATTGAAAATACAAAAATATTACTACTTTTTTAAATTTTAATGCCGATTTTTTCGAGAGGTATTTGGAACTGAAATACTGATCTTGAAATGTTGTAATTACTCGTATTGCTTTATTTGAAGATCATCATTAAAAAAAAGTAAATTTCCGAGGTACGAGTATTTTTGTTGGTATTTAAACTTGATAATGACTAATAAAATTTGTTTTCGGTTTAACTAAACCCAAAAAACTCGGCCTAAATAATATTTTTTTATACCTACTATTCAGTTTATTATATTTTAAATTGCATATTTTAATTTTAAATGTTTTTTATTTAATTATTTTTAAAACAATCAACGTTTTTAATTTAAAAAAAGCTTTCAAAATTTTAATATACTAGCTAAAATTTCTTTAAAAGAGTAAAAAAAATCCCGGGAAATCCCGCACAAAATTCCCGGGATTGCGGGATTGAAAAAAGGACGGGATTCCCGGGAATTCCCTAAAAAATAAACCCTAATTGTAAGTAATATAAAAAAAAATATAATAAATACGCGAGTTTTTAATTTTTTTTCTTAATTTATTCTTTTATTAAAACATGAAAACAAATACTTCTTTCATCAATTATAAATGGGCATTTAGGCATTGAACAATGCCAATTGAAAAAATTTCAATTAATTGACACATTCAATAAACTGGTCCCAAGTATGTTTTTAAATACACATTTATTTTTTATTTATTAATTTTCATTTCATTTGCTCCTTTTTTACCTTTTTCCAGTCCACTTGTAATCTGCCAAAAGTTTTGTTGATATTTTCATTCTACTATTATTTAGCAATTTTTTCGCTGATTTCAGCAAGTTAAATTGTTATTTGCAATTAACAAAAATTTAGCTCAAATATTACTTAAATTCTGTAAATTTAACAGTTTTTTTTTGCTATTTTTATTAAACTACTATTCAACAATTTTTTTGCTAATTTTATCTGTTTAAATTGTTATTTGCAATTAACAACAATTTAGCTCAAATATTACTAAAATTCTGTAAATTTAACAGTCTTTTTGCTGTTTTCATTTTATTAATATTTAGCAAACTGATTCTGCTAATATTAGCAGTTTTATCTGCAGCATCATTTTTAAATAATTTTTAGTAACTTTTTCTGCTATTTTTACGGACTATTTGTATGAGTGTACGTTAAATTTCTGCACAATATTCTAGACTCTCGGGGTGAATTTAGCAACTATTTTGATCTTTAAAATAAAAACAACGAGATTAAAATTAAAAAAAAATTGAATCGTTCCTATTAAATTTGCCACCACAAATAATATATACACTTATAGAAAAAAGTTTGTAGAAAAGTTAGTAAAACTGTTAGTAACTAATTTTTAGTTAAAATTTAATTTTTAGTTAATATTATTTCTACCTCCACTTACAAATTTTTTTGCTATTTTTTTTGCTGAATTTAGTTATTAATTTTTAACAATAAATTTGCTAACTTTACAGTATTTTGCTGAATTTTAGTTACTTATTTTTAACAGAAGATTTGCTAATTTTACAAATTTTTTGTAAACTAAACCACCAATTTTGGAGCGCTTATAAACAGAATGTTAAATGACTCATAAAAATTACTGCATATTTTTAATTCGCCAAAAATAATGCAAAAAGTTTTTAAATAAAGCTAAATTGAAATGGTTGAAAATTTGTCCTACTCATAAAATATCTAAATTATTAACATTTATGAGAAAAGTTTCTATTTATCGTAATACATTAATTTTCAAAGGTCAAGGTTTATTTTGGACGAACCATTTTAATATGAAAATTGTGATTAAAAGTATCTCTGGGGAGCAAGTGGAGTTTATGGGGATGACCCTAATTTTTTCCCCCAATATTGTACTTTTTAAGCTTATTTAAAGAATACGATATTTTTAATCGGCCACACCTTCTTTCCTGTGGGTGGAGCTTTAAAAGTGAAAATGGAAACTCAAATAAATTCGGAAGTACATATCCGATCAGCAAACAATGAAAATCAAAAGAAGGGTCTCTGAAATACATTTTGTTATGGTTAACATATTATTGTCTATAAATATTACCACTTTTACAAAAAATCATTCTTGGGAATTTTTATTGGCATTGAAATATAATTGGCATTACTTTATCTCAATGTCAGTGCCAACAAATTTCATCACCATTCAATGCCAATGAAATTTTTTTCAATTTGCATTAATGAAAACAATGGTAATGAAATGTACACATAATTGAAGAAAAGCATTGTAATATAAAAAAATATAAGAAATACGCTAATTTTTAATTTTTTTTCTTAATTTATTCTTTTATTAAAACATGAAAACAAATACTTCTTTCATCAATTATAAATGGGCATTTAGGCATTGAACAATGCCAATTGAAAAAATTTCAATTAATTGACACATTCAATAAACTGGTCCCAAGTATGTTTTTAAATACCCATTTATTTTTTATTTATTAATTTTCATTTCATTTGCTCCTTTTTTACCTTTTTCCAGTCCACTAGTAATCTGCAAAAGTTTTGTTGATTTCAGAAAATTTTAGCAAAAATTTTGTAGATTTAACAGTTTTTTTTTTTTGCTATATTCATTCTACTATTATTTAGCAATTTTTTTGCTAATTTTGGCAGGTTACATTGTTATTTGCAATTAACAACAATTTAGCTCAAATATTACTAAAATTCTGTAATTTAACAGTTTTTTTTTGCTGTTTTCATTTTATTAATATTTAGCAAACTGATTCTGCTAATATTAGCAGTTTTTTCTGCAGCATCATTTTTAACTAATTTTTAGTAACTTTTTCTGCTATTTTTACGGACTTATTTGTATGGGTGTACAAACATTTTTAATTGGGCATATAAAGCCCCATATACATTTTTTTTTAATCGGGTCTTTATATATTTGACGTCTTTGTGCCATTAAAAAGGACAATGTGAGACCCCTGTATATCACAGCTTATAGTATTCAGTAATTTTTGATGGCAAACGATTCAGTTATCTGTTATCTATAGGGTTTGGGGTTCTAGAATTCTCTGGCGGGAATTCCCGGGAAAAGTTTGCCGGGAATTCCCGGGAAAATAATATATTTTTCCCGGGAAAACGGGAAATTTTTAAAATATTAAATTTTTTAAATTATTTTTTTTTTGGAATAGGACTTTTTAATTTTAGTCATAAAAAACATTTTAAATACCAAAACAAAAATGTCATTGTTAAAATCTTTTAAAAGTGATTCAATTTATTTGACACACAAAAAAATCTTTGCCAAGTAATTAGGACCATTTCAACTAACAAAGATTTTTCGCATAACTTATTCAAAATTTAAGTAGTAAAACCTAAAAACTTGGTAATATGTTTAAAAGAAAAATGAAAAAAAGTTTTGTTTCTTACAAATAATCGCCCTTACTATCTAAATTTTTCAAATGTATATTTTAGTTAAAGTCGACTTTAGTTAAAATATTGGGTGGCAGTATACCTTGACTTGGTTTATTTTTGGAGCATTCTGATTGGTTAATTTATTTTCAAATGAAAATATAAATATTTTTGTAAGGTTTTCATACACAAAATGAACAAACCCGTATGATTAAAAATAAAGTCGACTTTAAATTTAAAATACTCCCTTATATTTATTAAGGGCCAATAATTTTATAAGTAACGTTTTCATTAATAAATGTGATATTTTCAAGTAAGATTACTTTATTATAATACACCTGCTTTCAACTAATATATTCTTTTATATTAAAGCCCGGTATTTTGTTCGTACTTTTGCGAAAAAAGCAGTCAAACTCCATATAAAAAAATGATTTTTCACTTGTGCGGAATTGTTGCGAAATTGCGGTGGAATTTTTTTTCGCATCAATTTAATAGACAGGACCATTTGAAAATGCAGCGAAAAAGTTACATTTGGGTTAATTATGATTGTAACTTTTTATAAACCATAAAAAATTTGTGCATTTTAATGTTTTTATTATAGTTTTTGAGTTCCAAACATAGAGCGAAATTTTTTCACTCTTGAAAAAAATACTGGTCTTAAAGAATAAAATGTCGGGAGTATGGAAATACTACACAAAAAAGGACAATGCAGCGCAGTGCAACATTTGCCCTAAAAGACTAATGTTTAACGGAGGTATCTAAATTTGGTAATCCGACATCTAAATTTGGTTCAAAAAAAAAAATTGATGGTCATGCAACTTCTCTTGAAGAAAACAACAAGAATAACGTTCCAGCTAAAATTAGCAAAGTACCCGAAGAAAAGTGTGCTGAATATGCATTGAACGTTTTATGGTAGGTCAAACATTTCCTGAAATGGTATCCAAATTAGCCGCAGTCGAAGGAATGTCAATCCGCACCATAACTAGATCTTCCTTTATTCGAGAAAGTTTTTATAATAAAAAACTGGCATTGCCAAAAAACTGGCATTGCGGCCCTATGTTCCACTGGGAATTAAAGGATTAAATATATATATATTGCCAAAAAATGTAAAGAACATTATAGCTGTGTTCGGGTACTCAACATTGGGATCCCGCGGGATCCCAATTTTACCAAAAAGCGTTTTCTTACTACACAATTGGGTAAATGAGAGCTGCCATGAGAGAGTAATATTCTTGTTCTTCTTGCACGAGAAAGCCCAGACTTTTTTTTCGTGTCAATTTAGGTAAATTGTTTTAATCAGCTGGTATATCATCAGTTGGGTGCAACTAGTTCAATTGAACTCTTCACTGATTTGAACCAAAGACCTAGTTCACAACTAATAGCTCTTTTAGTTCAATCGATCATTTCATTCATTCAGAAAATATGTTTGTCATTTACAAAAATTAGTATAATAGTTGCAAAAGCCTATCGGTGATTTTAAAACTCCATAAAATTACCGACAATTTTGTGAAGACGCTTGTTTAAATGTGTTAAAGAGTTAAATATGTAAATAAATCGAAGCTTTTGTTTAATATTAAAATCTTTTCCAAATTTAATAAACTATGTATTCCTTTTTGTAAATAGAAATGCCTAAAAAGGAAATTTTTATTAAATTTTTGATTTAAAAAGGGGTTTAACTAGAAAAGCTATCTAGAGTTTTACAACAAATTGAACAAGAACTAGAAAGAGCGCTCACCAAAACGAACTATAATGCACAAATCTATTGACATTTGTTTTTCGGGCTTCAAATGTGGTTTTTCGCGTTCGTTTACTTTTGTGCATTTTTGTTATTTCGGGAGAGTATTTCTTGTTAACTCTCATTTTACCGAACTTTACCCAAAAAGTAAAGAAACACTAAACAAACTGCATTTGTACTGAAATAGTGTTTTTTTTTAACAAAAATTACTTATAAAGGTGCTATTCATTAACAATTTTGTTCAAAAATATTTACCGGGATTCCCGGGAATCAAATTTTTTATTCCCGTTTCCCGGGAAATAAAAAAGTCCGGGAAATCCCAAACCCTAGTTATCTATGATATTTTCTATGCCGGAATACGTTGAAAAACTGTTTTTTCTTCCTATAGTCGACCCTCCTTAAATTGAAACAATTTCAAAATCCCCCTCGCTCCCACAAAACACTTGAACTCCAGCCGCCATCGGGAAACAGTAGTGCCAAAAAGCTTTGGGCACCGAAGGATTAAACTGTTGAATTAATCAACACAAAATAAATGAATTGTTAAATTAGATTTTATCTTTATTTTTTATACATCAAAAATGAACTTCATAAAGAATATTCGTTTGTATTAATAAGAACTACAGTTATGAATAATTTACACTACATTTAAATGTAATATTTTAATAGTATTTGAGTTCAAACAATTTTTTTTTAGTTTTTTGCTTCTTTAATTGAAGTTGCAAAGTATTTGGTAAAAATTACTACAATATTAAATATTATATTTAATGAATACAATTATTGTATGTATTAAAACAAAATTTTAAAACTCATGAATTTATAAAAAAACAAAAGAAAACAATGTCGAATAGGAAATGTTTAAATAGGAAAAAAGATAAAAGAAAATATTAACAAAACACAAAAAAGAAATCGATAATAAAGAGATAAGAGAAGAAAGTAAAATACAAATTTACAAAAAAAAGTTTAAGTGGCAGTACCCCAGTATGGCATTTCAAAACCCGATTAAAAATATTTGAAGTAAGCTAGTTTTTTTTAAGTTTTGTAGTCTTATGGATGAAGTCTGAACTAATTTTTCAAAAATAAAAATTGCTGAAAAAATTAAAATTTGGTAATTTTAATAATAGGGGTTTTCATATAAACTCGTAAATTCCTTGTAAACCTCGTATAAATACAAACCATATTTTTTATGTATGGAGTTTGACATTAAACTCATAAACATACCAGGTTTACACCGTTTACGAGTAGAATACGAGTTTATATGAACGTTTAAAAAAGCAACAAAACCTAACTACTGAATTATTTAGAATTCGTATCTACTTTGATTGTAGATGAATAAATTGTCGGTGTCCATAAAGGAACACACAGTTTGCCAGGATGTCCCACTGATAAATTATAGATAACAGACGTGCCGGAGCAACAGCAACACGTAACAAACCATTGCCTTCACAATGGAGGTTCAGCGAGATGAGGCTCCAGCAAGACACAAAAAAACAGAAAGAACGAATGCCGATGGGCTTAACACGTGCACAAACAACTATTGCAATGGAAACGTAAACGATGCCTCCAAGGGAATTCGAACGGTTTGCATGTGGTTAGACTCCACAGTCTAACGGCGTGCTGAAACAAAAACGATTAACCGTTATTCCCTATTAAAAAAGTAATATAGGTCACGAGATAACCTTCTTCCTCGGCGACTCACGGCGAACTGAGAGAACATTTATAAATATAAAGTGTTAGTCGAGTCAATTGGAATGTTATATTCTCAACCAGTATTTCCAACTCCTGAAAGCTGAAATGCACCGTGCGCTTGTAAAACCGGGTATAAAGGGTAACAATTCACCAAAAATGGATTAAAAATGCACGAAAGAAATTTTTTAAAAAAATTTAAGTTAAGAATTTAAAAATGCATATTAGCGTCATAAAAAATTTTAAAACAATTACTTAGAAATGGGTAAAAAGCATCAAAGTGCGGAGTTTCGATTAAAAATAGTATAAAAACACTGTGAGAAAAGGCTAATTAATATATTTTTTATGCAGTCCATATTATTTTTTCAACTTTTACAACAAATTTAAGAAAATTTAATTAAAACTGCAGCACCAAAAACATAAATTGTGCAAAAAGCACTGTTTAAAATCGAGAAGAGCACTGTAATTACTCGTTTTTTAAAAAGGGTATTTGTAAAAATATCCGGTTACGGAGAGTTAAAAGGCATCCAAATATCCAAAAGGCACCAAAATGGCAACATTGTTCTCAACCTATGTTAACAATCTTTTATCTGTTATCAGAAAACGGTACATTTTTAAGAAAAGATATGCTTAAATTATAATAAATATGACGAAAACTATAAGTAGAAACATTTAAAAATATCAATTTATCAATTCAAATCCGTGTAAAATCCAATTTCCCATTTACAGGTACATTTTATATATTTTTTCTTAGTAACTTAGGGGTTTGCATTCTCTTTATTTTCTAATCTCTTTGATCGAGTTGCATACTGGGGCATAGCGGAAAACAAGTGAATAAATAATACAATAATAAAGCCCTAAAATGTGTTTCAAAATTGTTCGAAACTTTTTAGTTTGAAAATATTTTCATATTTTTAATAGTCCACAGAATAGTTTTTTGGCACCCAATTTGCATATATTTCCTTAAGATAAACATCCAAAAACGGGGTAATTTTTGACCCCACATTTTAGGCCTTAAGTGGGATTGTGCAACTAAAACGATACAAATTTTTGTATACCCTCTATCATTCCTTTCTTATAAGGATAACATTTTATATTAACATTCTCCATTTTTCATTGTTTGTTTGCTACACCTTAGGAAATCCCGCTTTGTTATAATACATTTACAAATGATAGAAAAAAGTCAAGAGATTATTAGTTAAAGATTAGGGTCGTATGCATAATCACTTTTTAAATTTATAAGTGGCATATAAAACAAATTTTTCATACAAAATTCATTTTATAAACGTGTTATAAGGTTTCCAAATTATTATGCATAAGCACTTAAGAGTAGAAGAAAAATGATTGAATAAATCAATTACGACGATTTCGTCTACGGCTAGATCCCGCATAAGCGGCGGTATTTTGTTGTTGCTGCTGAGGATGCTGGCCACTATATAAATTATCAAGGAACTCATGTAACGATGCTTCACTATTTTTTGAAAAAGGCAAGAAATTAAAATCATGAATAACCAGTTAAAAATAGTATTAAAGTTAAAAGATATTACCTGTGCGGTATATTATCACGTTTAAATTTACCACCAGGTCCGCTGCCGGGATATTGAGGTCCTGCATTCTGTTGATGTTGCTGCTGTTGTTGCTGTGCTTGCGCCTGGGACTGTTGTTTTTGTTGTTGCTGCTGCTGCTGCTGAGCACCCCGAACGATGCGATACTGTACCATATGCGAATTAGGATCCAAATGAGCTAAAGCGCCTTTTTGACAATTAGCCCATTCGGTAATGTCATAGACTTTTCCCTCCATTAATGCCAAATATTTCCAACGTAAACCTAACATACTAGTTTCGGCCCAAATATCGCCCTTAATAATACAGAATTTATTATGAATACAAAATTGCAGACTTGGGGATTAATCATTACATTTTGTAATTAATTATACATGCAACTACATAATTACATGTAATTGTAATTAAAAAAACGTCAATTACAATTATATTTTATTGGGAAAAGCAATAATGACAAAAAGCGCGAGTTAGAGATCAACCCAACATGACGTATTCCTTTTTGCTTATTTTGCAAAATTTTAACAAAAAACATTCTTTTATTCTAAATGTAATTGAAAATGCAATTAAAATTTGTAATTGAAATCACTTTCAATTAAAATTATATGTAATTTGTAATTGAAAATTTTCAATTACAAATATATGTAAATGTAATTGACCTTTTTTAACATCAATTACATTTATTTGTAATTGAAAATTTTCAATAACAAATTATAAGTAACTGTAACTGAAATGTAATAAAAAATACCCAAGGTCTACAAAATTGCAATAGAAAAAAATATATGTATGTTCGATTGCTTACTTCTCTTGCCGAATGACGTATTTTACATGAAGCACATTCACGAGCAGCATAATGAGGACGATCTGTTATTTTACGAGGATGACGTAAACCACAAGTACTACACCTGTTATGGGAAAAAGGGAAACAAGAATGCATGAGTTAATTTATTTTGCTGGAAAAAGTTTTTTTTTAACATTAAGGGCGGGTAATTTATCTACATAATAAACAACCAGAGTTAAACGTTGACCACAGATATGAATTTGACATTCATAACAACGGTTAAGCATTCAACTTTTGTTATTTAATCCAATAGGGAAAAAAGCTGCATAGAGAGAGCTTTCTGGATAAAATTTCAATGAATTTCCTTCACGCAATAATTCATTAACATTATGCGGATAATTCATTAAAATCATGCAGATAACTCACTGAATGTGTGATTGCAGACCCCTACGTATACCTAAGGGGCCTAGAGACGATTCTTTGGATGGCCAGTTCCCTACTTGGGTCATCGATGATCTAACTACCCTACCGGTCCGTCAGTCCGGCAATCCTACGGAAAGACAAAACAGGGGGAAAAGGAGCCCTAAAATGTCAAATTTACCGGTTCCTCCATCCATTGCAACACCCTGCCGGACTGACGGACCGGTAGGGTAGTTAGATCATCGATGACCCAAGTAGGGAACTGGCCATCCAAAGAATCGTCTCTAGGCCCCTTAGGTATACGTAGGGGTCTGCAATCACACATTCAGTGAGTTATCTGCATGATTTTAATGAATTATCCGCATAATGTTAATGAATTATTGCGTGAAGGAAATTCATTGAAGTTTTATCCAGAAAGCTCTCTCTATGCAGCTTTTTTCGCTATTGGATTGAATGAATTTAAATTTCATTTAAGATTTTATCGAAATCAATTACATGGAAAATATTTTTTACAAAAACAAATTTTGGTATAAAGTTCAAGTGATTTATGAAATAATAACATGAAAACGAAAAACCGGTAAAATATTTTTGAATAGAATCTGAGTGATATTATCTGACAGATGACCCATACATTATCGACGTTGAAAATATTATGTTAAAAGAGTTAATACTTAACATACGCAGCCAGGCTTTGTATGGGATTTCGTACCACATATGTATAGCAAAAAAACAAGCCTATTGATTTAAAAAAGAAAAATTTATTTTCCCTATATAATCTATGGTATATTATTGTTTTAAATGAACTCAAATGAACTAAATTCAAATTGAAATTCATTTTCATTTAAATTGTTACATCGAAACAACAGATTATTTTATATTCGAATTGAATATTGGGTCATATTAATAAAAGTTAGACAATTCTTCGAAGTAATTATTTTGGTTTAGGAATAACGTAGCACCAAATTTATCAATAGGCTTTAAGGATATCATGAAGTACAAATGAAAATTAAAACAAAAAATTGTATACCTGCAAGCAGACAAAAATTGTGTAATTATTTACAAAATTTAAAACATTTTTAAACGATTATTTCATGACATTTAATTTTATTAAAAACTGTTTCATGTCAAATTTGTTATCACAATTTTAATTTATATAAAAGCTTCATTGGAACTTTACTCACTTTCAAAATGAAAATCTCACCTTCAGTGAAAATTCCAATAATGTTTTATGGAAAATTATTTGAAATTTCAATTTATTTAGAATTTTTTTATTTTATGGATTATTCTTGAACTATACTATAGCTCCTATAAGTACTGATTAATAAGTAGATACTTTTTATGTATGCAGTTTCACATAAAGATTCTAAAAGTTACTAGATTTGCTTAGTTTACACGATACACGAAACCTTACGTGAATCCCCCATTGTTTTTCAGTGCAATATTTAATAATAAAAATAGAAATTCGAAAATTTTGATGAAATTGGACCTAATTGCATCAAATTTTAACTACCCGGGTAAAAAAGTTTTGATATAATCACATATTATTTTATCTAATTGCATATAGTAACTTACAGTTACATATGGCCACATATGCTTTTAAATTCAAGCATATATACTTTTATATAGTCATATATTAGATATTTTTTCCTCAAAGGTTTTAATATGGAGACATATGTGATTTTATATTATTACATACTTGCCTACATATATATGTATGTGCTATATATAAGTACATAAAATAACATATAAAAGATATAATTACATAAAAACAGTTACATATAGTCGTATAAAATGTGATTAACTTATATCGGTATAAATATACAGTTTCATCCGAAAAATGGCCCGATGTTATTGTATCAGTTGTGTATCAGTTTTCATCTAATTGTATCAGTTAGGATCTCAACTAATAAAATTATACATTTTACAGTTTTAAAGCAGATATAATTGCATCAGGTCAAAATGCAGATATAACTATATAAGTTTGTATAAAAATTTATCTATTTGGATCTACACTAATACCATGCGACATAAACCGATAAAATTGTATCAGGTCAAAAATCAGATAAAATTTCATCTGATTACTATATAATCTAATCAGTTAAGATCTAAACTAATACAATTAGATAAAAAGTGATAACCAACTGACACAATTATATCGGGCCATTTTTCGGATGAAATGCTATATGGATCACATTAAGTTATATATTACCATATAAAGCTCCATATTAGTTTTTTTTAATAGGGTTGTGTTAGTTATGATTATATATTGACGAATATGAATCCATATATAACTTACTAGCGGGCGCAGCCCGCTACGTTGTTAGCGTGCCTTAAAGGTTAAGGGGGGGGGGGGGGGCTGCGCCCTCCCCCCGGGGGCTGCGCCCCCCACAATTTTTATTAAATTCGTTTTTTTATTTAAAGTTATTTTATTTAAAGACTTCACCCAGCCACCACAAATAAATAATTCTGCACAACAATGGGTTTAAAATAAATATTTTATCACTTTTTCTCATGAAAGTGGATTGTTAGTAATGAATCCATAATAAATTGCAATATACGTGTGTATGTTAAGATAATTTGGTAAAGTGCGAACTTAGGTAGATAGACCCGTAAGTAGTTTTGAATGAAAATAAATAACGTAAAGCAGGGATGTTAGCGTGCCTTAAAGTTTTTTTTTTTTAATTCCAGTTTATGTAAAGGTAGACCTGGCAATTCAAGTAAATTCACAAATTCAGTTGGAAAATTTAATGCGTCGGTTTCTTCCACCGGTGCTTCGTTACATGAAGTTTAAATATCGGAATATATAAATTCCATTCCTTTTCTAAGGTTTTTTCTCTTTTAGAAAATTTGTTTAACTTTTTGGAGAGTATGTTTCAATGCTACATAAGTTTCATATTCCGTGGATAGTGTTTGAACAGGTAATTCCCTCTTCCAATCCATTTGCATTGTCTATAATTTCAATTCCACTCGTTCAACGTTTATATCCATTTCATTCCACTTGTGTAGTGTTTCAATTCCACTCGTTTCCTATTTAGTTTCTTAATTTTAGTGTTTCATATACACTTGTTCTTTAAGTTTTAGGGGGGGGGGGGGGGGGGGGGGCAATTTTCCCCTTTTGAACCACCATTTTTACCACGTTCCTGTCCAAAGTCCTAGAAATGCCTTGTCGATAAGTTAGCCCATACTCCAAGGAAAACATATTATATATTACAGGTTTCTAGCCGAAGGGTTCGGTTAGGCCATCAAGGGGGAGAATTATTCCGTTTTTACCCCTCCCGGTAGGAATTTCCAAAAATTCCGTATTAGAGGACGTCTGCGTTGGAGGAGGAACCTAATACATACATAATTTTAGGTCTCTATATCCAGCAGTTTGGCCAGGCCGTCAAGGGGGAAGTTTTTTCCCTTTTTACCCCTCCCGGTATGAATTTCCAAAAATACCATCTTAGGGGACGTCAACGTTGGAGAAGGAACCCAAATACCGAATTTAAGCTCCCTTGTTCCAGCAGTTTGGCCAGGCCGTTAAGGGGGAGACTTTTCCTGTTTTTGACCCTACCTGTAGAAATTTCCAAAAATCTCATCTTAGCGGATGTCTACGATAGAGGAGGAACTTTAATACCAAATTTCAACTTCCTACCTCCAGCGGTTTGGGCAGGCCTTTAAGCGGCACTTTTCGCTCCATTAATCCCCATTTTTGCAATGTCCCTGTCCAAAAAGCACCTTCCCGGTCCAAAAAGCCCATACTCCAAGTAACATATGTTTTACATTTCAGGTTTCTAGCCAACTTTTACTATTTGTGCCCCTCTCGGTAGGAATTTCCGAAAATCCATCGACAGGGAATTTCAGCTTCCTAGTTCCAGCAGTTTGAGCAGGCTGTCAAGGGGGACACTTTTTATTTTTTTGTCCCTCCCGGTTGGAATTAGGCTGGAAGAGGAACCTGAGTACCGAATTTCAGCTTCCTAGTTCCAGCAGTTTGGACAGGTCGTTAAGGGGCAACTTTCCCTTTTTGAGCCCCCATTTTATAACGACCCTGTCCAAAATTCAAAAAAGTATCTTTCTAATAAGTTAGCCCTTACTCCAGGGACCCACATTTTAATCTTCAGGTTTCTAGCCGAAGGGGTTTTTACCGGCCCCCAAGGTGAGGCTTTTCTTCTTTTTGCCCCTCCCTTTAGGAATTTACAAAAATTCCATCTTCGCGGCTATCTGCGATGGATGAGGAACATTCATACCAATTTTCAACTGCATTGCCTAAGCGGTTTGGGCAGGCCGTTAGTGGGGACATTTTTCCCTTTCAACCACCATTTTTACTATGTTCCTGTTCCAAAATAGAAAAATAACGTTGCCGGTCAGTTAGTCTACTCCAAGGAATACATATTTAAAATTTTAGGTTGGCCAAAAGGGATTGGGCAAGCCGTCAGGAGGAGACTTTTATGTACACAGAAGGAGGAACTCACATACCGAGTTTCCTTTTGGGATATCCTGTAGGGAATTCCAAAAATACAAACTTAGTCGATGTCTACAACAGTGGAGGAACCTTTATACCAAATTTCAACTTCTTACCTCCAGTGGTTTGGGCAGGCACTTTTCCAATTTGTGAGACTGTTTATGTGGAGACTTTTCCCCTTTTTGCCCGTTCCGGTAGGAATTTCCAAAAATCCCGTCTTAGCGCACGTCTATGCCGAATATCAAGAAACCTTGTTTTAGTGGAGATATCCGTGGGGGGAGGGAAAAAAGTAGTTTTTTTGAAATTATATATTATTTTAAATGGTACTTTTTGGAAAAACGAAATTTTTTGGAAAAAGATACTTTGTTTTTACAAAGTACTTTATTTGTACTTTTTTTGGAAAAGGTATTTTTTTAATAAGGTGTTTTTTTTGGAAAAATGTATGTTTTTTGGAAAAAGGTACTTTTTTGGAAAAGGTACTTCTTTTGGAAAAGGAAAATTTTTTTAGAAAAAGGTACTTTTTTGGGAAAAGGTACTTTTTTTTGAAAAAGGTATTTTTTTGAAAAAATGTATGTTTTTTGGGAAAAGGAAAATTTTTTTAGAAAAAGGTACTTTTTTTGGGAAAAGGTACTTTTTCTTGGAAAGGGTACTTTTTTTTGAAAAAGGTATTTTTTTTGGAAAAATATATGTTCTTTGGGAAAAGGTACTTTTTTTTGGGAAAAGGTACTTTTTTTTTGGAAAAGGTTCATTTTTTTAGAAAAAGGTACATTTTTTGGAAAAAGGTACTTTTTTTAAAAAAGGTACTTTTTTTTGGAAAAATGTACTTTTTTTGGAAAAAGGTACTTTTTTGGAAAAAGGAATTTTTTTTGGAAAAAGGTACTTTTTTTGGAAAAAGGTACTTTTTTTGGAAAAAGGTACTTTTTTTGGAAAAATGTACTTTTTTTGGAAAAAGGAATTTTTTTTGGAAAAAGGTACTTTTTTTTGAAAAAGGTACTTTTTTTGGAAAAGGGTACTTTTTTTTGGAAATAGGTACTTTTTTTGGAAAAGGTACTTTTTTTGGAAAAAGGTACTTTTTTTGGAAAAAGGTACTTTCTTTTGGAAAAAGGTACTTTTTTTGGAAAAAGGTACTTTTTTTGGAAAAAGGTACTTTTTTTTGGAAAAAGGTACTTTTTTTTGGAAAAAGGTACTTTTTTTGGAAAAAGGTACTTTTTTTGGAAAAAGGTATTTTTTTTGGAAAAAGGTACTTTTTTTTGAAAAAGGTACTTTTTTTGGAAAAAGGTACTTTTTTTTGGAAAAAGGTACTTTTTTGGAAAAAGGTACTTTTTTTGGAAAAATGTACTTTTTTTGGAAAAAGGAATTTTTTTTGGAAAAAGGTACTTTTTTTTGAAAAAGGTACTTTTTTTGGAAAAAGGTACTTTTTTTGGAAAAAGGTACTTTTTTTGGAAAAAGGTACTTTTTTTGGAAAAGGGTACTTTTTTTTGGAAAAGGTACTTTTTTTGGAAAAAGGTACTTTTTTTTGAAAAAGGTACTTTTTTTGGAAAAAGGTATTTTTTTTGGAAAAAGGTACTTTTTTTTGAAAAAGGTACTTTTTTTGGAAAAAGGTACTTTTTTTTGGAAAAAGGTACTTTTTTGGAAAAAGGTATTTTTTTTGGAAAAAGGTACTTTTTTTTGAAAAAGGTACTTTTTTTGGAAAAAGGTACTTTTTTTTGGAAAAAGGTACTTTTTTTGGAAAAAGGTACTTTTTTTGGAAAAAGGTATTTTTTTTGGAAAAAGGTACTTTTTTTTGAAAAAGGTACTTTTTTTGGAAAAAGGTACTTTTTTTGGAAAAAGGTACTTTTTTTGGAAAAAGGTATTTTTTTTGGAAAAAGGTACTTTTTTTTGAAAAAGGTACTTTTTTTGGAAAAAGGTACTTTTTTTTGGAAAAAGGTACTTTTTTGGAAAAAGGTACTTTTTTTGGAAAAATGTACTTTTTTTGGAAAAAGGAATTTTTTTTGGAAAAAGGTACTTTTTTTTGAAAAAGGTACTTTTTTTGGAAAAAGGTACTTTTTTTTGAAAAAGGTACTTTTTTTGGAAAAAGGTACTTTTTTTTGGAAAAAGGTACTTTTTTGGAAAAAGGTACTTTTTTTTGAAAAAGGTACTTTTTTTGAAAAAAGGTACTTTTTTTGGAAAAATGTACTTTTTTTGGTAAAAGGTACTTTTTTTGGAAAAAGGTACTTTTTTTGGAAAAAGGTACTTTTTTGGAAAAAGGTACTTTTTTTTGGAAAAAGGTACTTTTTTTTGGAAAAAGGTACTTTTTTTGGAAAAAGGTACTTTTTTTGGAAAAAGGTATTTTTTTTGGAAAAAGGTACTTTTTTTTGAAAAAGGTACTTTTTTTGGAAAAAGGTACTTTTTTTTGGAAAAAGGTACTTTTTTGGAAAAAGGTACTTTTTTTGGAAAAATGTACTTTTTTTGGAAAAAGGAATTTTTTTTGGAAAAAGGTACTTTTTTTTGAAAAAGGTACTTTTTTTGGAAAAAGGTACTTTTTTTGGAAAAAGGTACTTTTTTTGGAAAAAGGTACTTTTTTTGGAAAAAGGTACTTTTTTTGGAAAAGGGTACTTTTTTTTGGAAATAGGTACTTTTTTTGGAAAAAGGTACTTTTTTTTGAAAAAGGTACTTTTTTTGAAAAAAGGTACTTTTTTTGGAAAAATGTACTTTTTTTGGTAAAAGGTACTTTTTTTGGAAAAAGGTACTTTTTTGGAAAAAGGTACTTTTTTTGTCCCCTTTTTGCCCCTCCCGATAAGAATTTCCAAAAATGCCGTCTCAACGGACGTCTACACCGGTCGAGGAACCTACATACCAAATTTCAACTTCATAGCTCCAGCAGTTTGAGCAGGCCGTCAAGGGGGAGACTTTTTCCCCTTTTTGCCCGTCCCTGTAAAAATTTCCAAAACTCCCGTCTTGGTGGATGTCTACGATAGTGGAGGAACCTTTATACCAAATTTCAACTTCCTACCTCCAGCGGTTTGGGCAGGCCGTCAAGGGGGGCCTTTTTCCTCTTTTTAACCCCCATTTTTACAACGCGCCTGTCCAAAATTCCAGAAAGTACTTTCCAGAAAAGTTAGCCCATACTCTAAGGAACACATATCTTAAATTTCAGCTTTCTAGCCAAAGGGGTTTTGGCAGGCCGCCAAGGGGGAGACTTTTCCCCTTTTTGCCCGTTCCGGTAGGAATTTCTAAAAATCCCGTCTTAGCGGACGTCTACGCCGAAAGAGGAACCTACATACCAAATTTCAACTTCCTAGCTTCAGCGGTTTGGGCTGGGCGATGTTGAGTCAGTCAGTCAGTCAGTCACGTTATTCTTTTATATATAGAGATAACGTTCTTTATAAAATCATCTATAATTATATATCTTCCCACATAGGCAATTTTTTCAAAGTGATTTTATATAAAAATATATAAGGTCCATATAAAACCGTATTATATTACATTTCGTTCCATGTTATCAATGATTTTGAACTAGTTTTCGATTTAGTAATTACTAGGGATTGGCATGTGACACGAAATGTTCGTGAGTCACGTTATTCACACGTGATCGTGAGTAATAATTACTATACTTAAGTGAGCGTGAGTAAGAATAACCCGTGCATGATTCATGTGTGAGTTTATTTTTTGCATCATGTTTTTAGTAATTTTTACTGTTTTGCGTGAGAATTTTCTAATTGTAAGTTTTTAATATACTCATGTGTGCTCAGTAAGAAACGAAATGCTCGTGCGTGAGTAATTTGTTTTTGTTTAGGAAAATGGCTTACGCACCCATAACATTAACAACACTGAAGCTTTAATATGAAATTCTCCTTACTATAACGTACACTTGACTGATTTCTTATATCTTGGTTGTATATCATAATCCTATTGACTTTAAAATTTCAGTGTTGTTAACTTTAGTTTAAAATTACTAAATTAAAAGAAATTTTTTTTCATGTTTATTGCACTGTCATGATAAATCTGGATAAAAGTAAGGGAAGATTTATCGAAATTATAAGATCTCCAGCAGACCTGGGGTTAATCATTACATTTTGTAATTAATTACACATGCAATTACATGTAATTGTAATTGAAAAAAATTTATCTACAATTACATATTATTTGTAATTGCAATTCAAAAAAGAACAATTACAATTACAAGTAATTGTAAATTTTTTTTTATTTAAAAAATAATTTTTGTATGTAGATTGTTAGATAAATATATAAATATGATGAAAAGTATAAGGTTAATATTTCGATATAATTGTATCAAACTATGTCCACTTTTATAACATTTTATATAATTTTATACAAAAAGATATAATTTGATGTAATTGGATGAGGATAACATTCGGATACAATTGTATCGAATTGCATAAAATTGTATCAAATTGTACCAAATTGTATACAATTGTATACAATTCGAAGCAATATGATACAATAAGACGTTCTCATTTTTCGGATATAATTATATCTAATTACATAAAAGATTACATATTATTAAATATAACTTCATATGGCTCCATATAATTTTTTTTTACTTGGGTATTAAGATATTATTTAATACAATAATGTCTGGTCAAAATTCGGATTAAATTGTATATAATTTAAAGTAATTAAATCCAATTTGATCCACGTAGATATAATTGTATTCACCATTTTTCAGATTAAATTGTGTCTGATTAGTTATTGTATTTCATCAAATTAGATATGTCACCATATCATCTTTTTTAATCGGGTACTGTACAATTTTCAACGTATTCCGATTACTCGTTCATCTCGAAAACCACATTTGAGAACATTTTCGTGATAGTGTAGTGGCTACCTTTATATCAACAAAAAGTTTCAGAAAAATGGTATTAACTCAAAAAATAGGTTTTTATGCAATATTTGCAAAAATTTAAAAGAAAAACAATGAGTGCGTTGACCAGACTCTCAACTGTTGCTAATCAGATACTCAACAATCTGGTGAACGATTTGATTAGCTACCGCTAAGTCAACATGTTGTGGTAGCGCTACCTTGTTTTGGTAGCGTAAAAATTTTACGCTACTTGTGAGCAGTTAATGATACATCAGCTGTCGTTTGTTTTTTTGTATATTTTTTTAAAGAATAATAAACATATACAAATATAATTATAAAGGAATAAAAAATTTCGAAAAAATCAATGAAACATCTACAAATATTTTTATTTTAAAACAAAAACAAAAGTAGCATCGTTCACCAGATTAAGGTAATCATAAAGCGCTACATATCAATTGTCCCCCAATCTCTTTATTCTATATACTCTTTGATCATAGTAATCAAATTCCATTTGAAAATATATTTACATTGGGCAGGTTTACCTGGTAGGTTTACCTGCCCAATGCAAAGAGTATATAGAATAAAGAGATTGGGGGACTCTCTATCACTGAGAAAGCATTTATTCTATTATGTGCCTTGGAACAGGAACATACTCAAACCAATACTAAATGTATTATATCAAACATCACCCAGCAAGCATGGCAATACGAAGAAGATTCTCCGATCATATCGCCAGGAAGAAGATATTTATTGCTGGCGATATCAATTTCGTATTCTGGAAATTTCCTCCGTCGGAAACAACTATTACCCCAAAACAATACTTCCAGGCAATACGAAAGCAATGACCCATATGGAAGATAAAATAAACTCCCGGGTACAAAATAAACGATTTACTTTTTTCATTATTAAACTTAAGCCTGAAAAAGAGTTGTCAAGTATTCGACCTATTTGAAAAACCGGTTTCCGAATACTTCTAAAAACCGGCTTTTTAAAAAACCGGTTTTCGGTTTTTTTAATTCAAAACCGGTTCGAATAACCGGTTTTCCGGTTTGTGTAAATAATCATTTTGTATTGCTATATATACAAATGTTCTTATAGAACTTGCAAAGAATTGCTAAAAATCTTGAAACTTACTATTTTCTTCCTTTCTTGAAAGCAAGTCGCAGCGTAAATTATTCCATTAGTACGAATCCACCTTTAAAACTAAAGGTTATTTCTAAAGGCGCTGTTTCTGCTTCTTTTTTTTTGTTTCTAAATAAAAACACTTTCGGACAGATCTAAAAGCCCAGTATTTTGTTCCTAATTTTTGCGAAAAAAGCTATTAACCTCCATAAAAAACAAGAATGATTTTTCACTTCCTCTGGAATTGTTACAAAATTGCGGTAGAAGTTTTTTTTCGCATTAATTTGATAGGACGATTTGAAAATGTCACAAAAAATAACTTTGGCCTTACGAAGATTCCCAATAAGCACATAGGTTTTAAAAATTTAAGTGCTTTAAATTTTGCTTGAAGTAAAGTATATTTCAAATTCTAGCATTTGTTTATTTAACAAAAATATTTCAAACTTGAATTTTTGTTTCCCTTTTGCTGGAGTATGCTATTGAAATAAAATGTAATAAAAGTTGAATTCAAGCCTTAAAACTGGAAAACAGGGCTGGAATTGAACTTGATTTCAACTTGAATTCCAGTGAAAATGTTTATAGGGTTGTAGTTTTCCAATTTATGTGAAACCATTTGTGACTTTTAAAATTTTTATTAAAATTTTTTAGCTAAAAAATAAGAAAAAACTCCTATTTATTGAGGAAATGGAAAAATTGAGCTTATATGCATTTTACGACAAACTTTTAGATCTTTCCTAATTAACTTATTGTCAAAAAAGGCAAGAATGAAATCCGGATAGGGACATGCCTACAACGGATTATTTTTCACAATTTGTTAAATACGTTTGGGATTTTAGCATATTTAATTCCTTTAATGCAATTAATGTATATCCCGATAAAATAAAATTTAAAAAACTAATATGCAAGTGCTTGTGCAAATTTAAATGTTACTGACACTTTAGAAAACATTGTTATACCCTACACCACTATGTGGTCAGGGTATTATAGTTTGTGCTGATGTTTGTAACACCAAAAAATATTGGTCCTAGACCCACCTTATAGTATACCGATCGGCTTCAATAGGCTTCGTCCTTGGGCCAACATAGGTCTATGTACCAAATTTCATCAAAATATCTTAATATTTGCGACCTGCAGCGTATAAACAATATAATTTTGGTGGGACCCTTATATGTGCACTAGGTCTAAACATGGACCGAAGTTCACCAAAATCAATAGGCTGCGTTATTGGGCCAACATAGGTCTGTGTACCAAATTTCATCAAAATATCTTAATATTTACGACCTGCAGCGTATAAACAGAATAATTTTGGTAGGACCCTTATATGGCCACTAGGTCTAAACATGGACCGATATTCACCAAAATCAATAGGCTACGTTATTGGGCTAACATAGATCCGTGTACCAAATTTCGTCAAAATATCTTAATATTTACGACCTACAGCGTATAAACAATATAATTTTGGTAGGACCCTTATATGGGCACTAGGTCTAAACATGGACCGATGTTCACCAAAATCAAACTTGTTCGTCCTTGGGCCAACATAGGTCAGCGTACCAAATTTCATCAAAATATCTTAATATTTGCGACCTGTAGAGTGCGCACAAGATTGCATGGACAGACAGACAGACGGACGGACGGACAGACGGACATCGTTAAATCGAAATAAAAAAAAACTGAACCGATCGGTATACTATAAGGTGGGTCTACGACCAATATTTTTTGGTGTTACAAACATCAGCACAAACTTATAATACCCTGACCACATAGTGGTGTAGGGTATAAAAAGGACTACCCACTTTTCGTTCAAAGCAATTGTATTTTGTCGATTATTTTTAATTGTTAATTTATTAACTGGCAAAGTCGGTAAAAATAACAGATTTCTCGTTTATTTTAAAATTAATCGTATTATAACAACTGATTGTTTTTAACAGAAAATTTTGATTGAATATTTTAATTTCTACCGAAAGTCCGTATTTTGTGTATTTTGTTTATTGAATGACTGATAGAAAAAGTTAAAAAATATATTTCTTTGCAATTTAACTACTTATTCCATTAAAAAAAATTTACTAATTTACTTTTTAAACAACTGTTGAACTTTTACGGTAACGTTATTGTGAGTGTATGTTTTATGTTTAAATTTTTATGACGAGTCCTAAAATTATACACTAGAGAAAACTTAAATTTTTCTGAATGTATTTCCTTAGGCTAATAATATTTGCCTAACTCCTTATTTTTAAGAATCAAGTAAGCAATCGGATAACCACTTATAATTAAACTTTTTGTAAGCATGTGTGGAACCACTGATTATTCAAAATCTCATAACTACTTATTTCTCATTTTTTCGTAAGCGAGCGGGTAAGCGTAACTACTTATAAAAACGACCACGCCAAACAAAAATAATGAGTTTTGACGCCAAAAAATAAGTTGTGCGAAGCTATGAATTTCTATTATATAACCACTTATTTGGTAATGAAAGATTTTGCTGGGCAACTTATAAATTATCTTGATTTCATCTTAGCCAATTTTTTCCTCGCAATTATTCTTGACTTTTCACGAGTTTATTTCCTACACCGAAAAAATACCTCAGTTGTTGGCTACTAAATTTTCAACTGAGTTTCAGGTGAAATACCCCTTACTGAGTCTCAGTTATTTAAATTAATTGAAAATAACTAATATTTTTTTAAGAAAGAAAGCAATTAAGGCTCAGTTGAAAACAACGAATTTGTTAATAATTTGAAAATAACCATTGAATTCAGTTAAATACAACCGATTTGAAAGTATATAATAAAATTGCCATTTAAAATTGTTGTCTTGCTTTTTGCGATATTTTAATTTACTTTTTAAACTTTATTTTTAACTCATACTACAAAATAAAAAATTGAATTCATGTCCACAATTGCACATGCAACATTTTTACTTGCGATCTGTACAAAAATAAATCCCATTTACTAAATTGCATCAAATCTATAAACAAAACAAAAACTTACCATGCTCCAAAAATAATATAAACCCTTTTTTTGAAAATTAAATATCTTTGTATTTCCCATTGTTTGGAATTGTTTGTAATTGTATTGAAAAGTTCTTGACAATTTCAAATTTTCTTATTTGTATTTACAGGGTAACAGAAAACAAAATTTATTTGAATAAAACTTTGGTTAATATTAATTAATTCAGTTAATTTGAAATTTTTGGTTTCAACTGAGTAATACATTAACTGAGCAACTGAGGAATTTTATCGGTGTATATATCTTTTGATTCAATCACTGTCTATAAGTCGGCTCGTGCGTACGTCTTTAAGTCGGCTCTTAGATAAACAAACGTTTAAATTGTATAAAAATCAATTTGCCACAGGCTGGTACCTTCAGCATAATACACTTTTTTTTTGCAAAATCGGTGTCGGTGTTAGTTTTTTGCCGTTATCGAGGGTTTTTGTAAAATATTCAAATTAAAATCTAATTTGCCACTTCTTAGGTGAAAATACTGGTTATTTTTTTACTAAATTAAAAGATTAATCTCACTCAACTAGTGGAAAACATAGACAGCAATATATATAATAATAAACAACACTACCAGCTGTTTTATTCTAACACTGGTAAACGCGTTGCCAACCTATATCGTAATTAACAGAGTTGCCAGATGGGTTTAGGTAGAACCCCACCTCCTGGTGGTGGAACATCACCGATAACAACTGATGGTACTTTTGAAACAAGATTAATAACTACCTCGAGTACAACAGCTACAGCAACAGCAACAACGATTTCAACCTCATTCAGTTCATTTACCCCAACAACAACGATTACGTTTGCTACAGCAACTACACCATCAATACTGCCAACTCCGGGAATACTACCAACACCATCAATACAGTCTTTTCCCCCAGTAAATGCTGCCAATCAAATAACTGCAGAAATCGATAGCCAACTGAAAAAAATAGAAAACTACACGGAAAGAACAAATAAAAACCTCCCGGGAAAGGGAAACAACGAAAGTGCTAAACGGCATAGATCAAGTCCAGATCCTTTAAATCCAAATAAATCCAAGCAATCAAAAATAGAAGATTATTGGCTACAATCTCATGATAAATATATCAATAATCAAAACAAGTTTGCAATTCTTGGAGACGAAATATCAAATGAAAATCAGGACCAAACCGAAAAAAAACCACCCATATACATCTATAAAGTAGAAAACATACAGCCACTAAATGAACTTTTAAACCAAATAGCACAAAATGAATATGAAATGAAAGTCTTAAAACGAGAGGAAGTAAAGATTCAACCAGTTGATGAATCATCGTACTCCGTGATCACGAAAGCTTTATTAGAAAAAAACACAGAATTTCACACGTACAAAATCAAAAGTGAAAGAAATTTCAACGTAGTTCTTAGAGGAATGCATTATTCAACATCTGTAGATGAAACTGGTATTAAAAGGTCATGAAGTGGTAAATATAAGCAATATCATTGACAGGAAAACTAAAAAACCACTTTCGCTATTTTGGGTTAATCTCAAACCAAGCCAGAACAATAAAGAAGTTTATGAAATTAATTCAATGCTCCACACAAAAATAGTTTTTGAACCTCCAAAGCCAAAACGTGTAATACCACAATGCACTAACTGTCAAAGATATGGTCACACAAAAAAATTCTGCAACCATTCCTCTCGTTGTGTAAAATGCACTGGAAATCATCACACCAAAGACTGCCAAAGAAAGTCCAAATCAGATGATGTTAAATGTGTTTTATGTGAAAAAAATCACCCAGCTAACTATAAAGGTTGCCAAGTTTATAAAGATCTGCAAGATAAATTATATCCAAGACTTCGAAATAAAGAACTTCCAGAATTAACAGTTCAGAATCAACAAAATCAAACTGTAACATTACCAACAGCGCAAAAACAGCAGAACCAACCCAAATCAACCCATCAAACATACGCTAATGTGATAAAAAATATGCCCCCCGTAACCCAAAATACTCAGACGCCGCCTGAAAATAGCGATATGTGTGAGCTCAAGTCAATTATGAAAACCCTTATGCAACAAATGAGTACAATACTCAATCTATTAACAGTCTTTATTAATAAAACATCAAATGAATAAATTCTTTAACCTAGCAGTATGGAATGCAAATGGTTTAATGCACCATATATTAGAGTTAAAAGCCTTTATTTGCACAAACGATATTGACATTATGCTAATATCGGAAACACATTTCACCAATAAAAGCTTTACTAGAATTCAAGGGTACACAATTTATGCTACAAATCATCCCGCAGGTACCGCAAGAGGTGGAACTGCAATTATAATCAAAAATAATATAAAACATGAACTACTAAACGATTACAGTAAAATATTTATACAATCGACTGCAATTCGAATTCTGGGTAAACATGGTCCAATCACTATAGCCTCCATATACTGCCCTCCGTCATGCACAATAATAAATGAACAGTTTGAACACTACTTCTCTACTCTTGGTCCCACATTTTTGGTTGATGGTGATTTTAACGCAAAAAACCAGCAATGGGGTTCTAGACTACGTAATCCTAGGGGAAAAGTATTACTCGATGTAATTAAAACTAAAAATCTTCAACATCTATCAACTGGAGAACCAACTTATTGGCCATCCGACATAAACAAAACTCCTGATCTGGTCGACTTTTGTGTTCTAAAGAACATAAACAAAAAATATTTCAATATTAAATCATGTTTTGATTTGTCTTCAGACCATTCACCTATTTTAGTAACGTTAAAATCGGAAATAGCTGAAAATCAGCCACCGCCTTCTCTATACTCTAAAAACACAAATTGGAGTATATTTAAGCAATGTTGTGAAAGTAGCTTACAATTGCACGTTTCCCTTAAAAGCCCGCATGAAATAGAAGACGCACTTCATACTTTTACAACAACAATACAACAGTCGGCATGGCATTCTACTCCTAAAACAAATACTTCAAATTTCAAAAACCGCGTTTCTATTAGTAGAGATATTAAAAAAATGATCTCCGATAAACGGCAATTAAGGAAAATTTGGCAAAATACAAAACATCCAAATGATAAAAGAAAACTAAATAAAGCTTGCAAAGAGCTAAAGCATGCTCTAAATTTACAAGAGAATAATGAGTTTGAGAACTATGTAGCAAATCTTACACCGACAGATGCCACAAATTACTCTCAATGGAAAGCAGCTAAAAACTTTGATAGAGCTACGGCTAGAATACCTCCATTAAAGAAATCCAATGGACTATGGGCAAAAACAAATAAAGAAAAAGCAGAATTATTTGCTACTCACTTGTCAGAAGTTTTTCAACCATACAGTCCCTCAGCGCGAATTGATGATACAAAAATATATGAATTCCTAGAATCTCCCGGTCAAATGGATTTTCCAATTAAGCCTGTCACTTATAAAGAACTAGAAAAACTAATAAAGGAACAATCTAATAGGAAAAAATCTCCTGGTTATGACCTAATTTCAATTAAAATTTTAAAAGAATTGCCTTTAGTTGGACTAAAGTATCTAACTCATATATTTAATGCTATGTTAAGACATGGGTATTTCCCTGTCCAACTTAAAGTGGCCCAAATAATATTAATTCCAAAACCTGGCAAACCGCCTGAAGATGTAGCATCGTACAGACCAATAAGTCTTTTGCCAGTTTTAAGTAAAATATTTGAAAAACTGCTACTGTACAGATTAAAACCTAATCTTCAAGAAAGGGATCTCATTCCAAGCCATCAATTCGGCTTTAGAGAACAACATTCCACTGTTGAACAAGTTCATAGAGTGGTTAGGTTAATAAGAACAGCGTTTGAAAAGAAACTATATTGTTCAGCTGTATTTTTAGACATCACGCAAGCTTTTGATAGTGTGGCACGCAGGGCTCTTATACAAGTTAAAAAAAACAATTGCCATATCCTTACTTCGAACTACTGAAGTCATATTTGGAAGATAGATACTTTTTAGCCAAATTCAAAGATGAGCATACTAAGCTGTATAAAATTCAATCGGGAGTACCACAAGGCAGTGTATTAGGACCTATCCTTTATACATTATTTACTGCTGATCTACCCACAAACGACCTCACCTCCATCGCAACTTTTGCTGATGACACTGTGATTCTGTCTTCCCATCAAAATCATATAACTGCATCAATAAACCTTCAAGTACATCTCAGTAAAATTCAAGAGTGGCTTGAAACGTGGAGAATGAAAGCCAACGCTAGTAAATCAGTACAGGTAACTTTCACATTAAGAAAAAACAATTGCCCTAGTGTAATGTTGGGTGCTGATACTCTTCCCCAATCCGACAACACAAAATATTTAGGAATCCACCTAGATAGGCGTCTTACATGGCAAAAACATATTTTCACCAAACGTAAACAACTGGGTATAAAACTCACGTCCTTGTATTGGCTCATAGGAAAAAATTCAAAACTTTCGATAGACAACAAGTTACTCATATATAAAACCATTATTAAACCCATATGGACATATGGTATACAAATTTGGGGATCAGCCGCAAAAACCAACATCAGTATTATACAACGTTTTCAGTCGAAAGCACTACGCACGATCGCAAACGCGCCAAATTATGTATCAAATAATATACTGCATAACGACTTCTGCATTCCAACAGTGCAGGAAGAGATCAACTTAATCAACGAACGTTATTCATACCGCCTATCAGTGCATCCTAATGCTTTAGCTGCAGATCTGCTGCAGATATCTTCTACCCAAAGAAGACTTAGAAGATTTCCGCTAACACAGCTAATTGTGACAAGATAATTTAAAAAATTTTAAATTTTATAATACTTATATAGAGGTGCAACAGTGGTTGCTTCCTCTGCATGTTTTTTAGTTTTAGTTTAATTACTTATGTACCCACTTTAAGAAAAAATGCTAAATATCTTTATAGATAGATTGCAAAATAAATTGGAGTTAAAAAAAAAAAAAAAATATCTTTTGATTGTTTTTGTACAAATTTAGTTTTAATTTTTTCCAAAATGACAAAAGATTTCAAAGAAATTTGCTTTGGTGATATTGCCGCAATATTATCATAAAAAATTATGACAAAAGTTAAATTTGTGAATTATTTTTTTTTTCCAAGTATCGCCGAATTATCTTTCAAATGATAAAAGTAAATACTACTTGATTATTTTCATTCAAATAACAAATAGAAGATATCGCTTTAATATCTTCTTGGAAGATATCTTCCAAATTTTTGCAGGGTCATTATGTGCGCTCTTTGTATGACTCAAAACATCGATTGTAACCAGGGATGGAAAATAATAATTAAGTTATTATAAAAATCAAGAATGGAACCTTAATTATACCATTCCAATAGTATTATAGCCCTATATTATGAATTTTAAAAAACCATACGTAAAAAAAAGGGATTTGGGGTTCAAAAAATTAATTAAAAGGCTTAATAAGCGATTTACATTTTGCAAACGATGAAAAAATTTTATTTTTTTGAAACTAACCACCAAACTTTGTTTTATAAAATGGGCATTATACTCCTTAGATTATAATTTTAAAAAACCGCTCTTAAAAATTGCAAAATAATAGCGGAATACGAAAAAAGACTTTGTGGTAGAAAAAAATAATAAAAAAACTCAATCAGCGATTAACAATCTGCAAATGAATATAATATGTAAAAATTTTCCTTTTTGCAAATATTTTTTCGCGATTTTTTTTTTTGCTAACTAAGCACCAAACTTTTTGTATAAAATTGGTACTATAGTCCCTAGATTATAAATTTTAAAAAACCACACTTAAAAAATTGCAAAATAATCGCGGAAAGCGAAAAAAGGCTTTATGGTACAAAAAATTAAGTAAAAAACCTAATCAGCGATTTACATTCTGCAAACAAATATATTGATGAAAAAATTTTTCCTTTTTGCAAATTTTATTTTTCGCGATTTTTTTTTCCAACTAGCCACCCAACTTTGCTGTATGAAATGTGTATAATAGTCCCTAGATTATAAATTAAAAAGAAACGTACTTAAAAAATTGCAAAATAAAAGCGAAACGCGAAAAAAGACTTTGTGGTACCAAAAATTAATTAGCAAACGAATATATTGTTGCAAAAATTTCCCTTTTTGCAAATGTTTTTTTTTCGCAATTTTTGCTAATATCTAAATATTTAATTTTAATTTTTTTTAACGAGCCAAAGAGGAAGCTATTCTTTAGCTACTTACATTTTTGCATATGTAAGATCGAGCTAACATTTTTTTGTATAAGAGCCCGATTGAGTTAGCCTTTTCCATACCTGATTAACCAGTCGGAGTTCGTTCCTGTTCGAAGCCGCAGTTATATTTTTTTCCAAATTTATCTATATCTGTAAAGTTTTTATTTTTAATAGTAAAAGGCTTTATTTTTGAATCATGTAGGTTGATAAACAGCGTCCGGTTTCTAATTTGTTACTAGCACACGCTGTAAAATTGCTTATTTAAAACTTTTATTTGTACATTATTGTTTTCTTCTACTGAACGACAGAAAACAGGCTTTGAATTCAGTGAACTTATTTTATTTTTTTTTTCAATTCAGTGAACTTATTATTTTTTTTTAATTCACTGAATGTAATTTTATTTTTTTTTAATTCACTGAATGAAAATGAAATTGAATGAATTCAGTGGTGAATTAATTCAGTAAGGATTTATAAAATTGAACGCGTTCACCGGTGAATTAATTCATTTGATTTAATAAAAAGAACTATTGCAATTAATTCCATTCAATATATGGTGCTTAGTGAATTAATTCATCGAATTTTTAATTCAGAATTGAAAAATTGAATTAAGGAATTAATTCTTCAAAGCTCTGGTAGTAGTTCAAAATTTGGCATCTCCATCAATGAATTTAACACGTGTGTGTCATAGGAAAGAACCGATACTGCTGTAAATTTAACAATTTTTCAGTAGAAAACTATGCTTGTGCGTCATGTCGCTATGTGTTGTTGTAATTGTTTTATTTTATTTTTGCATAATCTTATTTTGAATGTAGAGAAAAAAAGTCTGCATTAAAAAGTGGATGTTCTCTTTTTGCAGGGTAGTGTTGGTTTACAGATTAAATTCCAAAATGTTCTTTTTTCTCCAGAACTTGGTATGGACTTTATCTCAGTCGTGTTGTAGAAAAAGGTATATTTGTAAAATTTAACTCGACGTCTGCTATTTTACATCGCAATGATGGCACCGTGGTACTAAAGGCCCAAAAACGAAATAGTTTATTTTTGACTGATGGGAAAGTGCAACATCTTTTTGTGGCTAGCAACGTAAATCAACTGTGGCACAATAGTTTTGGCCACTTGAATTATAAATCGTTGTGGGAAATATCAAATAAGGAAATGATAAAGGGCATGAAACTGAAAGATAATGATAAAATACCGCAGTGTAAAACGTACATGTTAAGTAAAATCCATGTATGCCCATTTCCACGGGAATCCAATACGAGAACGAATGGCATGTTGGAACTCATACACAGTGACGTTTGTGGCGCATTTAATGTGAGCTCATTGGGTGGTTCGAAGTATTTTGTCACTATTATTGATGATTTTTCAAGACGAAATTTCGTGTATTTCACAAAGGCTAAAAGTAAAGCCTTGAAAACATTTAAAATATTCAAGAAACACGTTGAAAAGCAGACAGGTCGCAAAATTAAAATAATAAGAAGGGATAACGGCCGTGAATACATAAACAAAGATTTTGAACAAAACATGAAGAGAGTCCACACGAGACAAATTCATGGGCGAACAAGAAATTGTTCGTTGGTTGAACAAATCGATGTCCCGTGTAGACTACAAGTTAAGCTTACCCGAGTAAAACGGTTATACATTATTTTATATTATTTAATACAATTATGTCTCGTTATATATTGCTTTGTATGGCACTATATATAATAAGACATAAATTTCGTCTTTCGAATAAATTTTATATGACCCAATATCTAAATATATCTTTTTACATATGTTGTCATATTTAATAAGATCTCGCCCATGGAATTGAAATTGTAAGACCAAAACCCAGCAAAATCTTTCATTACCAAATAAGTGGTTATATAATAGAAATTCATAGCTCCGCACAACTTATTTTTTGGCGTCTAAACTTATTATTTTTGTTTGGCGTGGTCGTTTTTATAAGTAGTCACGTTTACCCGCTCGGATACGAAAAAATTAGAAGTAAGTAGTTATCAGATTTTGAATAATAAGTGGTTACACACATGCTTACAAAAATTTTAATTATAAGTGGTTATCCGATTGCTTACTTGATTCTTAAAAATAAGGAGTTACACAAATACTATTAGCTTAAAGAAATACATTCACAAAAATTTAAGTTTTTCAAGTGTGTGATTTTAGGACTCGTCATAAAAATTAAAATTTAAAACATATTTACATATAATAAATAAAAATGTATAAAAATTAACTGTGTAAACAGTACTTATTTAAACTATTACGAGTAAGTCATTATTTTATATTATAAAATAATGCAAAAGGTATGATATATCATTTTTGGTAATGCAGATAGTAATGAGGTGTCATTACCAATATTTTGCTGGGAAATAGCCCAGTTTCATGTTTAATTTAAATTTAATTTAAGATTTTATCGAAGTCAATTACAATCCATTTTTAATTGGACAGCATTATCTTCTCATTGTTCAAGTTTTAATCACTATCCTGACTTTGAAAATGTATCAGTTTTAAAAACAGAACATAATTATAAACGCCGTTATATATTAGAAATGTTACAGATAATTAATACACCAACAACTAATAGAATTAACTTCAAGTCAGATATTGAAAATGTAGCTCAGAATTATAGATACTTAATACAAAAGAAATAGCACATATTACATTAATTTATAACATATATTATATTAATACATTTTTGTATTGTTAATTATTATTATATTTATATTTTTGTTTGTTATACTTTTATACCAAAAAACTTTGTTTGCTGGTATAAATGTATATTTGACAAACGTTTTCAAAAATTTTTTCAAACTTTCAAATTGTTTATAATTTTTAATTTAATTGTTATTTCCTGAAGATGCTACACATTGGAGTAGCGAAATATTGAAATAAAATACTTTTTATATATAAAAAACAAAACCGTAAGCTCAAGAAAATTGTGCAGTTAAAACCCGGGTAAAAAACTTAATATGGTGTCATACATAATTATATCTTTTTTGATAAATCCCCATATACAACAACATACAACTTGATCCGAAAAATGGGTCATCTAGATGTGTCTAATTATATCAAATTAGATATAATTTGATAAAGTTTGATCCGAGATTTGTCCATATCCAGGACATCAAATTATATCTAATTCGATATAAAAATATCTGATTTTATAAAATTTTGTCTGATAGTAGGCATACTTTTTATGCATACCAGCTATTAAATTGAAATTGAAATGTCTATGGTTTTAACAATTTTGAAGACCCAAATTTTAAAACATAAAATAAAAATTTATTTGAATACTTTTGTCTTCTAAATCATACGCATCATTTTTTAATATGATTTTACATGCAAAAACATCACGTGAAAATTATTTGGCTATGGAGTAATTAACTCTGAATTTGCAGATAACTAAATTTGATGTTGAACTATCAGGCATGTCACAGACTTCAATTTCACTTGAAAGTGAAATTGAAAACGCAAATTGCTTCTCCAGAAGTAAATGCTATTTTTGCATATATAGACCAAATATAACAGATAACCATAATCAATTATAAGTTAAGAATCCTATTTTTAATAATTTCACTTAAAAAAGTTTTTGTTAGAGAGCACATTTAAGGTTTTAACACATATTTCGCAAAAAATTAATATGATTTCGATGTACAATTTCGTAACGTTTTACTTTAGCTTCTTCAGGTTTTTTGCGTTTTCGTAAATTTTGAAATGTTAAAAAAAGACTTTTTGTGGTAAATTCTTGTTCCAACTGCTAAATTTTTATATAAGTTGCCATTTGAAGTTAAAAAAGAGAAGATCGCAGATCAAAATTTAAAATTTGAATTTTTTAGAAAAAATTACGTTTTGCTAATCTATAAGAAAATTATTGATTTTACCAACAAAAAGCGCTTTAAATGTAAATTTTTTTAAGTGAAATAGTTAACGACACTTTAGGAAATACATACAAGCACTATTGAAAAGCTTTTATGAGTTGAAGCTGCTCTAAATATCAATTCCACTTTGGTTTTTGAAAGTGGAATGAAAACGATATTTTTTTCGTTTTTCGAAACTTTTAACGTTTTAAGTACCACTATTAAGCTTGTAGCATACTCGATACTTACCAGAACGTTACATTTTCAATACAAAATTATCCGTAGCACCCTAAACTGCAAATTCAGAAGGAAAAAAGTTGTTTTCGATCACTTTAAGAAAAAAATTGCGGAAGTAAAATTGCGAAATCAAATCAATTCCGTAAAAAACCTGTGACATGCCTGTATATATTAATTTATATGGGATTATATAGAAAGTTATATAAAATTAAAATATATTTCTAGTACAACGACACATACAGTGTTATAAAACTTAGTATCAAATCATATATAATCATATCGATCACTACATATAATTTCATTAGTTTTATAAGGCTTATGTAGTTATATATGGAGCAGAGAAACAAGCCAGCCGCCGTAAGCCGTTTAAGCCGCCGCCGCCGGTCATTTTTGCCTCAGCCGCCGCCGCCGATTTTTTTCGGCTCATTTCGGCTGGAAGTATCAATTTTCCAAAATAAAAAAATTAAAAGCAAATGTCATTTTTAAAACAAATTTTCTACTTCATCATTTCCTGAACCATCACGAGTATTTTTTTTAGTTCAAAAGAAATAAAAGAACCAGTTTTAAGGTCAGAGCTAAGAAGGATTTTTGTCATAAATATTTATTAAGTTGGAAGTTTTGCTTGAAAACTTCTGACAGATTTCGCTGAAATTTGGATATTCAATAGAGGAGAGAATCCAAATGAACACGTCTTTAGCACCCATAGTTTTGGAAACAAATTACACAGTGTTACAAAATAAAATAAAAATATATATACTTTTCAAATGACCAAGTTTAGATTGTAGGCAGAGCTTCGAAAGAATTAATTCAATTTTAGCTTAATTCGCACAAAACCGAATTCAGCTTTAGAAATTGAATATATATCATACCATCAAACCATTCCTTTATAATTAATTCATATGTTTCATGCCCAAAGTTTAATATTAAATAGAATGCATTCTTATGTTGAATACATTCCTTATAGAATTACAATCAATTTAAATAATTCATTTTTTCATTAATTCTAATCTTGTACAAAATGGCTTATCAAAATTGTCTTTTTATTCAATCAGTAAAAGATCTAAGGTATGAATATACTAAAGATTCTGACAACACTTTAGTTTACAATTACAAATTAAATAAAAATGTGGCTTATTTTAGGGATTTAATATTGATATCATATACAAAACCCAAACAAATAATTAAAAACGCAACATTTGTTTTAATCTTTTAGAAACCGAATGAAACGTGAAAGATCATTATAAAAAGAATGAATTCATGAAAGAATTCATTCACTATGCATGAAAATTAAAATAATGAAGGAATAGTATAAACGAATGATATGTTAGTAAATTTTAGTTAAAAGTCCAAAAGTGAATTAAAGAATTAATTCATTCGAATTTATGGTCGTAGATTTGGTTAAGTAGATCACATCACATTTTTCAGAAATTTCAGTACACCTGAAATTATTATCAAAAGACACATTTTTAAGACATTGCGGACGAAAAAAATGTTAAGTAAGTTATTTCTCGGTCGACTTATAAAATTGGGGAGATATTTACAATAATCGACGCTGTTCTGAGTTCCGAATCCACAAAAAAATTCTAAAGTGCAACATTCCGAATTTTTTTGCTGTTCCGTGATCCACATCCGAGTTATTTTTTTCGTTTTATTTCTTGTAGAAAAAGCTTGATGATAGTGAAACGAATATATATTTTTTAACGACAATTATTATATAATAATTTATTTTAAAATTAGTCTATGAATATTAAAATTTGGTAGAAACAACAAATTTTCGAAAATTTTAATTCCGTGTGATTTTACAAATCAACTCTAATTAAAAAGTTTCGGAACCCAAGAACAGGGGTGAATATCTGAATTTTTTAACTTTGCTTCTAAGTTTTTCAACTTTGACATCTTTTTGAGCATAATTTTTTTCGAACCATATTTTTTTTTAGTTTATTCTAAAAACACATTTAATTTTGAGTGAAAATAGAGTTTGTTTATTTCAAAGTTCCGAATCCATATATGAAATTCTAAAGTGAAACATTCTGAATTTTTTTGCTGTTCTGTGATCCACATCCGAAATATTTTCTTCGTTTTATTTCGTGTTGGAAAAGTTTGGTGAAAGTAAAACGAATATTTTGTTGCAAAAATTAATATGTTAAAATTTATTTTAAAATTTGTCAGTATGCTAAAATTTGTTCGAAACATTCAATTTCCGACATTTTGAATTTTGTGTGATTATACAAAACCACTCTAATTAAATGCGGCCCTATGCTCCTTGCAGGAGTAAAAGGAACAAATATATATATATATACTCTAATTAAAAAGTTTCGGAATTCAGAACAGGGGTGATAGTGGCATTGTGGGTGAAATTCAGCAATTTTTCAACCGATTTTGAATCTTGTAACATTTTTGGAAAGACAAAAAATTTAGCTTTCCAAATATATATAGAATTATTTATTTGTAACTGAAACATGTTGACAGTTTTTTTTTAAATATTAAAATAAATTCTTTTTTTAATTTGTATACTTTGACGGCTTTTTTACAGTATCAAACAATTCTTTACTATTGTAATTTATTCTGAAAGTGGGTTTAGTTCTTAGTAAAATCAGATTCTTTTGTTTAAATTAATTTAAAATAGAAAAAGATATCGTAATTTTTCTAAACATTTAATTTGAGCTATTATAAGACAACTCGATGTTCTGGTTTGTACACTCATTAAGGTTAATATTTTCAATTTTCTTAAGGCACATCTACACGAGAGAGAAAACTGCTAGAGATAGAGTAAAAAACACCTCTAATTAGCTCAATTGTGAATGATTTAAGCTATTTAGAGGTGTTTTTTGCTCTATCTCTAGCAGTTTTCTCTCTCGTGTAGATGTGCCTTTATAAATACAAAGATTCCATGTTTATAAAAAAATGTATAACTTTGACAATTTTAAAGCGATTAAAGTAGAACTTCATTTTACCCTGAATTAAGAATAAATTAGATAAAAATTAGTTTTTTTAAACAAAATATTGCAATTAAAAGCCGTCAAAATTAAACAAAATAAGAAAAAATTAAGAAAATCAGTTTTATTTGAAAATATTTCCACACAATTTTGTTGAATATATAAACATATGTATATATTTGGAAAGCGAGGAGAGATACTTGTGGCTCCGTTCAAAAACTAAAAATCCTAAATTTGTAATTTTTATCGATGAATCTAACTTAAAATTATTTTTTATTTGATAATTCCAAATTTTTTGTACAATTTTCTACTGCTATATTTTGGAAAAAACCTTAAACATCTTTAAATTACGTGTATAATGTTCCATCAAGCCGATCAAGCCGCCGCCGCCGCCGATTATTTGGTTGCGCCGCCGCCGCCGATTTTTATCCGGCTCAACCTTAATCGCCGCCGCCGCCGCCGATTATTTGCTTGCGCCGCCGCCGCCGATTATTTTGATCGGCTTGTTTCCCTGATATGGAGTCAGATTTGGGGATATGTAATAATATCAATTACCATACAAAAAATTCGTTGAAAAAATAATATCAGATGTAGTTGTATATAATGATATGTGTCTTAATGTTATTCCATTCATTGTCAGATATAGCCCAATCACATTATATGTGACAATATATAACTATTTTTACTCGGGAATGGAAAATATTTTTTTACAAAAACAAAGTTTGATATAAAGTTCAAGTTATTTAAAAAAATAACATGAACACAAAAAAACGGCAAAATATTTTTGTATAGAATCTGAGTGAAATTATCTGTTACTAGGGTTTGGGGTTCGGGAATTCCCGGGCGGGAATAGTTTGCCGGGAATTCCCGGGAAAATAATATATTTTTCCCGGGAAAACGGGAAATTTTAAAAATATTAAATTTTTTAAATTATTGTTGTTTCGAATAGCATTTTTTAATTTTAGTCATAAAAAACATTTTAAATACCAAAACAAAAATGTCATTGTTAAAATCTTTTAAAAGGGAATAATACATTTATTTGACACAGAAATAAAATCTTTGCTAAGTAATTAGGAGCATTTCAACTAATAAAGATTTTTCGCATAACTTATTCAAAATTTAAGTAATAAAACCTAAAAACTTGGTAAAATGTTTAAAAGAAATATGAAAAAATAGCTTTGATTCTTACAAATAATCGCCCTTAGTATCTAAATTTTTCAAATGTATAATTTAGGTAAAGTCGACTTTAGTTAAAATATTGGGTGGCAGTATACCTTGACTTGGTTTATTTTTGGAGCATTCTGATTGGTTAATTTATTTTTAACCAATCAAAATATTTGTAAATATAAATATTTTTGTAAGGTTTTCATACACAAAATGAACAAAACCGTTTGATTAAAAATAAAGTCGACTTTAAATTTAAAATACTCCTTTATATTAAAGGTCAACAATTTTATAAGTAACCTTTTCATTAATAAATATGAAAAGACTAATGGTTAACGGTGGTATCTAAATTTGGCTATCCGACATCTAAATTTGGTTCACAAAAAAAAAAAAAATTTATGGTCATGCAACTTCTCTTGAAGAAAACAACAACAAGAACAACGTTTCAGCTAAAATTAGCAAAGTACCCGAAGAAAAAAGTGTAAACTGAATAGGCATTAAAGGTTTTTTGGTAGGGCAAACATTTTCTGAAATGGTTCCAAATTAGCCGCAGTCAATCCGCACCATAACTAGATCTTCGTTTATTCGAGAAAGTTTTTATAATAAAAACCTGGCATTGCAAAAAAAATGAAACCGATATAAAGAACATTATATTAAATTACTACAATCAAGTAAAAGATATCATGATAAAAGAAATATCGAGCAATATTTCTAACAATGGGAGATTTACTATATTTTTTATACTATTTTTAGATGAATGGACAAGAATATCACAAAAGAGATATTTGAACATATGTATAAACGGAAATAATTAATTTTATAACCTGGGGTTGGTTTATATATCAGGAAGATGTAATGCTGATGAAATAAGAAGAATTGTAGAAATAAGACTAGAAGAGTTTTATTTGTCTTTGGAAAATAACATTGTGGCCACCATATGTAATGGGCCAAGTGTGATGAAACGGTTTGTTTCCGACAGTCCAGTAGTAGGTGCTTTCTGCTGGAATCATGCAATTCATTTGGCAGTACTTAGAGTAATTTATGTGAAATCAAATGTTCAACATTCTGATATTTTTACTTTGAATTCTCACTACACAGACTGAATTTGTACTGAAATAGTGTTTTTTTTACCAAAAATTACTTATATAGGTGGTTTTCATTAACACTTTTGTTCAAAAATATTTCCCGGGATTCCCGGGAATCCCGGGAATTACATTTTTTCATTCCCGTTTCCCGGGAAATAAAAAAGTCCGGGAAATCCCAAACCCTATCTGTTACCCATACATTATCGACATTGAAAATATTATGTTAAAAGAGTTAACACTTAACATACGCAGTCAGACATTATATATGGGATTTCGTACCACAAAACAGCAACAAAACAAGTCTATTGATTTAAAAAAGAAAAATTTATTTTCCCTATATAATTTATGTTATAGTCTTGTTTCAAATGAACTCTTAATAAAAATTCAATTTTAAATTCTTTTTCATTTAAAACGTTATGAATTTACATCGAAACAACATTTTATTATTAAATTTTAAATTGAATATTGGGTCATATTAATAAAAGTTAGCCAATTCTTCGAAGTAATTATTTTGGTTTAGGAATGACGTACCACCAAATTTATCCATAGGCTTGAAGGTTACCATAAAATATAAATGAAAATTATAACAAGCAAGCAGACTAAAATTGTGTAATAAATAACTTAAAAACCTAATAAATAATTCCCCCTATTAGTGAAATCTAGTTTTTTATTCATACATACACTATTTACAAATTTAAAACATTTTTAAACGATTTTTTCATGACATTTACTTTTATTAAAAACTGTTTCATTTTTCTCATTTTTTTTAAGTGAAAGCCCAAAAATAAAAGCTTCATTTGTACATTTCTCACTTTCAAAATGAAAATCTCACCTTTAGTGAAAAATCCAGTAATGATTTATGGACAATTATTTGAAATTTCAATTTATTTATAATTTTTTATTACCCCGAGTAAAAAAGTTTTGATATAATCATATATTATTTTATGTACTTGCATATAGTAACTTATAGTTACATATGGCCACATATGCTTTTAAATTCAAGCATATATACTTTTATATAGTCATATATTAGATATTTGTTCCTCAAAGGTTTTAATATGGAGACATATGTGATTTTATATTATTACATACTGGCCTACATATATATGTAAAGGGTTATTCAACAGGGACGCTACAAAAGTAGAAAGACAGGGACAGCAAACGACGCCATATTTCTTGCCGCTCTTTTGACATTTCTCTTCAGTAAGGTTTGTCATTTCATGATGGAAAGATATACGAGCCAACAACGAGTCGAAATTATTAAAATTTACTACCGAAATTCGGAGTCAGTGGCCTCAACGTTAAGAGCGCTACGTCCAATTTATGGTCGTCATAATCGTCCTAGCAGATCAACAATTGAGCGTGGGGCTACGTCAAATCTATGGTCTATGCCAACAAGCCAGCGACGATTGATGAACTTCGTACGAATATCGAACGTGAAATTGCAGCAGTATCGGCCGATTTATGCTTGAAAACCGTCGAAAATTGGGTTCAGCGTCTGGACTTCTGCAAGCGTGCCCGTGGTGGCCATGAAAAGAGATCGATTTCCATACATAATGGCATCGAACGTACTTTCACAGGAATAAAGAATTTCATTGATATCCAAAACCGTTTTTGTTTTATTTAAACTTTTTACTTTTGTAGCGCTCTTATTGAAAAACCCTATATGTGCTATATATAAGTACATAAAGTAACATATAAAAGATATAATTACATATTCGTTTATATATAATTTAGTATGACACTATACATAATAATATAAAATTATGTGGATCCATATAAGAAATATTTTATAATTTGTGTTAATTATGATTATATATTGACGAATATGAACCCATATATAACTTATAACGTTCTTTATAAAATCATATATAATTATATATCATCCCACATAGGCAATTTTTTCAAAGTGATTTTATATAAAAATATATAAGGTCCATATAAAACCGTATTATATTATATTTGGTTCCATATTATCAATGATTTTGAACTAGTTTTGGATTTAGTAATTACTAGGTATTGGCGCGTGACACGAAATGTTCGTGAGTCACGATATTCACACGTGATCGTGAGTAAGTAATTACTTTACTTAAGTGATTCGTGCGTGAGCGTGAGTAAGAATAACCCGTGCTTAATTCGTGTATGAGTTTATTTTTTACATCATATGTTTTTAGTAAGTTTTACTGTTTTGCGTGAGAATTTTCTAATTGTAAGTTTTTAATATACTCATGTGTGCTGAGTAAGAAACCCAGCAAAACCACACATTACCAAATAATGGGTAAAGTAATGTATCGCCATAGAGTTGGACTGGTTACTTTACACCTTACTTCACTGATGAATTTTACAGGCGATGAGCCTCAAAGTAATGTGTCATTGTTACCAGTATACTTACAAAAAAAAGAAGAATAATGGGTTACCTAGTTGCAGATAGATATTAAAAAAGTAATTGGTTACCCATATGATTATGAAGAGGCTGAGAATAATTGGTTACGCATATAATTATAAGGACTGAAATTACCCTATAATTACACAATTTAAATAAAAAAATTATCTAAGTAAATAATTTTTATATTAAAACAATGTATTTTGTAATAGTAGTTACTTTATATTTATTTATAATGCATTATGTAATCAACATTCGGTAGCCCATTACTTAATGTTTCAAAATAATGATACATGTATGCAGTATACATTACAAAGTAATGCATTATGTAATCAGCTATAGGTAACTCATTATTCTGTGTTGCTAAATAATGCTCAATGTAAGGATTATACATTACAAAATAATGCATTATGTAATAAATTTTCGGTAACTAATTACTTTATGATCCAACATAATGATGAAGGTAAGGAGTATTCATTACAAAGTAACGGTAACCAATTACTTTATGTTGAACAATAATTATACTTGTAAGGAGTACACATTACAAGGTAATGCATGAGTTTGTCGCACCCATTACCAAAGTTTTGCTGGGAACGAAATGCTCGTGCGTGAGTAATATGTTTTTGTTTAGGAGCATGAGTCAAAAATGGCTTACGCACCCATAACATTAACAACACTGAAGCTTTAATACGAAATTTTCTATACTGTAACGTACACTTGACTGATTTCTTATATCTTGGTTGTATATCATAATCCTATTAACTTTAAAATTTCAGTGTTGTTAACTTTATTTTAAAATTACTAAATTAAATTTTCATGTTTATTGCACTGTCATGATAAATCTGGATAAAATTAATGGAAGATTTATCGAAATTATAAGATATCCAGCAGACCTGGGGTTAATCATTACATTTTGTAATTAATTACACATGCAATTACAGAATTACATGTAATTGGAATTGAAAAAAAAAACTCATCTACAATTACATATTCGGCCTAATTGCGGTTGTCGTATACGACAAAAAAATTTGTCGTTTTTGCCAAAAGCAATTTTTTGGTACCGCGAGTGTCGTTTTTTTCGGTCAATACACCAAAAACTGTCGTATAAATTTTTGTGCACGACAGCCTCAAAAAACTTTTAAAAAAGTTTTAAAATAAGTGAAATTAAACATAAAATCACTTTAATATATTAACAAGTTAAATTAAAGAAGAAATTTTTTTATTTAAATAATAATTTTTTAAAAGAAAAATTAAAAAAATTTAACGCACTGGGTATTTTACAACTTGTGGAAAAACACACTATCCTTAAAATGAAAAGTTTCACTCTGACACCTTGATTTTATGAAACAATAATCGTTTTATTATTAAAAAATTTATTTTTTTTTTGATTATTTTATGAAAACACCACAAAAATAGATGAAATATTTTATTTTCTTATATTCTCTGTCGTATATTTTACACAATACCAAAATATAATAAAAACGACAACGACAACACCTGCTGTCGTAATACGACAACGACAACCGCAATCAGGCTGATTATTTGTAATTGCAATTCAAAAAAGAACAATTACAATTACAAATAATTGAAATTTTTTTTTATTTAAAAAAGTAATTTTTGTATATTGTTAGATATGGTCCTATATAATATGATAAAAAGTATAAGGTTAATATTTAGATATAATTGTATCAAACTATGTCCACTTTTATAACATTTTATATAATTTTATACAAAAATTTATAATTTGATGTAATTGGATGAGGACAAAATTCGGATACAATTGTGCATAAAATTGTATCAAATTGTATCAAATTGTACCAAATTGTATACAGTTGTATACAATTCAATACAATAAGACGTTCTCATTTTTCGGATATAATTATATCTAATTACATAAAAGATTATATATAATTAAATATAACTTCATATGGCTCCATATCATTTTTTTTTACTTGGGACGTCAATCCCCCATTGTTTTTCAGTACAATATTTAATAAAAACAGAAATACGGAAATTTTTATCCAACTGGACCTAATTGCATCAAATTTTAAATATTAGGATACAGGGGGCTTATTATGTAATTCGATTCGAAACGTAAATGCTTTCGAATAGAATTTTCACATTGAAAATCAAGTACCAAAAAAAACATTTTTTAATGGGGGAAAATATTGAAAATGTGTATGTGATAGTCTAGCATTTCCGATTGGAATCCAATTACATAACAACCCCCCTGTATTAAAAAAAAGTTTTCTTAATATTTTCTATTGCCAATTAAATTACCAGAATAATGTATGTATATAGTTCGCTTTTTTTTTTATTAGTAAAGCGACTTTTCATTTCATTTAACGATATAAAAAAAATGTAATTTTGTAGCCGCTGTTAGCGCAGCTAGTGAAGTCGGAGCTCTACACTTGGGAGTTTTCTTGTAAGCAAACATGAAGGCTAAAAGCACGAAGAAAAGAAATAGTGATTTCCGTTAGTTTTGTCTATACCAGGGGTAGGCATCACCAAAAAAATAAGTAATAAAAAAATCGTTATCACTAGATGGCACTTTGTAAAAATTTTGACAATTTTCTTTTTTTATTTAAATTTAAATAATAACAAACAACAAAGGAAAAAATACAAACAAATATTTCAAATTTTATTATTTGAATATATTCCGCGCTTGTTTCTTCCTTATATTGAGCAGTTTTTGAGTTTTTAAATATAGGCTCAACTGATACTAAATAGTTGCTCAGGTAATACTAAATTTCAGCGCCATCTATCGGTGAGTAGTTTAAGTTTTGATTTCCTATCTCTATTATGCGATAAAGGTATAGACACCTTTATCGCATAATCATTAGCAAGGTTGGTTACCGAAACGAATAACGGTAAGGGTAACGGTATTAAATTTCATTTGTTTCGGTAACGGTATACCGTTATCGAAACAGCAATACCGGAACGTACCGGTATTATAAATTATGTTAAAAATATATAAAAATAAGTAAAAACTTAACATATATTTAATTTTACGTGTTAAAAATACATATTATAAGCTTTATCTTCAATGCTGCTAGTTTTAATAACTAAAATTATTATCCATAAATTTTTTTGTACAAAAAAAAACTGAAAATTATAACAAAAAAGTTTAAAAAATTTGCATTTTTATATGAATTAAGAAATACCGGTAAAATACCGGTAACTACCATTAAAAATAACGGTATCGGTAACGATAACGGTATTTGGAAAAATTTTAGAGGTATTGGCAACGGTAACGGTATTCAATTTGAAACGGTATTTTAGCAATAACGGTATTATAACGATAACGGTTACCAACCTTGATCATTAGTATGCTGTATATTCTTACATACATATGTATCGTCGTACGTGCTGTAAAAATTCCTATTTGAAAGATTTTTGAGGTTTTTTATTGCGTTATTCTCGAGGCGGCTAAACATTTTCCAGCCAAACCATCTCCCGGTTTCTTAAAAAAATCATAGCACCTTTCGCTGGCCGTACGACGATATGTTAATGTAAAATTTACGTGGATGCATAAAATAATGGCTAATAAAAATATTCTTGCAAATTGCCACCTAATTTCAACCTGAAAGTCGAATCCTTACAAGAGTTTCATGCCTGTAAAAACCAAATTTTTTGCAAATATTTTAATATATCATATTATTATATACATATATATTTAAATACAATTTACCAACTTTAATACGCCTCACCGGAGTTTAATCCACAATTTATACGAAGAACTTTAATAAAATTAAAACAAAAATTTCACAAATATAATTTAGTTTTGAAGTTTCGAATTTTTGAAAAGTTTTAAATCATGAAGTAATTATCAAGGAGTGATTTTTATTACGCTAAGAAGTTTAAAATTTGTTAACAGTTTCTTCTGAATTTAAACGGTATTTAACGAAATATTTATTAAAAGAAACTCCAGTTATTTATCGTATATTTATGCAACATAAGGTTCGTAGACAAATACTACAAATTTAAGTCATTAGCACGGACTTTCTTTGATTTGAACACTCATTGTTATTGCTTTTTTGAACGTCACAAAAATCGGTCATTAATTTATGTTTCAAATTACAGATGTGTTCCAGGAGGTTACCGTAGAAATCAGAAACAGTCCAAACAACAACAATTCGCACACAATTCTGAGAATAGAAACGCTTTTGGGTTGTTTTGAGATACCGCGGTATAGTGCGTTGCATACTCGTATAATATAAATTGAAAATTTGAAAACCCTGATTAACCCAAAATGTTAAATCAGGAAGTCTATGACTGTTTTTACATTTTTTGTCTTGCACAGTTATGCAGTCACTTAATCCAACAATATTAGAATTATGTCAACAAATTTTTGGGTTAACTATAGTTAACAACATTCAGTAAGAGACCCACCGTTAGTCATTTAGAATTTAAGTTCGGTCTAAATTAAAATTCAAAAACGCGATTTTTAATTTTATGTCATCCCATGAAAAAATGTTTATTCAATTTAATTCGTAAAATGGATTAATTTAATTTGATAAAACAAAGTCTTAATATATCAATTAATATATTTTTGAGTATAATTTGATATAATTGTATCGGGATTTTGGTCTTATCTTATTGATATTTCTTATGCATTTATATATAAGTTATTTCATTTAAATATGATCATGTGCATTCATATGCTACACCGTATAAGCAATATCTGAATATATAAAAAAACGAGTAAACCATTATTAAACTTTATCTAATTGAATAAATTTGATTAATTTTGAATCAAATTATTTTTTCACGGGATGTCGACATACAATTATATGGGACGATATATAATTACATATGGTATATATTTTATATATAATTATATATAAGTATAATTATATATAAGAAATTTTATTAGAACTCATTTTATATACAATTATATAGCCCTATATATAAACATATATGATTATATATAATTATATCAATTTATATATAAACTTTTTTACTCGGGTGGTCAAAATTCGGATTAAATTGTATATAATTTAAAGTAAATAAATCCAATTTGATCCACGTAGATACAATTGTATTCACCATTTTTCAGATTAAATTGTATCTGATTAATTATTGTATTTCATCAAATTAGATGTCACCATATCATCTTTTTAATCGGGTATGTATTCTTTTTTGCTCATGTTTCTACCCAGGAAAATTTTCTGTTCCAAAGAATCGGTTGTACAATAGCTACTTTTCATTCACAACCCCTTCTACTGTCGATTCTAACACCGATTCTTTTTGTTTGAAATTGTCCCAAAAGCAACCCCTTCTATGGCTCCAAAGTGGAACCGGTTGCTCTAGAATCAGTTCTGGAACTAGTTATGGAACTGATTCTACGTCACCCACACCTTCCATATAGGATCCCAGGAACTGGTTCCGGAACCAGTTCCATGGAATCGGTTGCAGTGGAACCAGTTGTAGAATAGGTGTGGTTGGCTACCGATTGTAAAAAATTTTCCTGGGTAGTTCAGTCCTTTTTATATGTTCGCTCGAGGAAGATGTAAAAGAAACTTTGCATTATAAAACAAAAACTTTGCTTTGAATAAAAGATTAAAACAGGGTGATATCAAAAAATGTGATAAAAACCATGTAACCAGCTAATTTCTAATGCATGGATTACATTTGAGTTATATATTTCGATATATGTATATCAACGCATTGTCACCTGTTTTACGAAATTTATAACAATCTGACCAATTTTTGGTTAATACAAAAAATTTGTGACCAATTTTATAGGCCAAATGTAAACGCCGTAACCAGTAAAACATAAGGTTCCCAGGAAAATTTTCTGTTCCAAAGAATCGGTTGTAGAATAGCTACTTTTCATTCACAACCCCTTCTACTATCGATTCTAACACCGATTCTTTTTGTTTGAAATTGTCCCAAAAGCAACCCCTTCTATAGCTCCAAAGTGGAACCGGTTGCTCTAGAATCAGTTCTGTAACTAGTTCTGGAAATGATTCTACGTCACCCACACCTTCCATATACGATCCCAGGAACTGGTTCCGGAACCAGTTCCTTGGAATCTGTTGCAGTGGAACCAGTTGTAGAATGGGTGTGGTTGGCTACCAATTGTAAAAAATTTTCCTGGGTTTCCAGTTGCGAGCATAAAAAATGCAACGCTACGCTAAATTTTCTAAGTATGCTTTTATTTCTTCTAATGGCTTTTTATTTGCGCTTATCTTTTGTTAATATATTCGCTTATGTGTATTTTCATATTTTAAGTCGTTTTCCAGCAAAAATATTAAGGAGTACATACTTCAAAAAGAATGACTATTTTATCTACATCCAATAAAATAATATACAAAAATAAAATAAAATAAAACAAATACAACAACACATAGCGACATGACGCACAAGCATAGTTTTCTACTGAAAAATTGTTAAATTTACAGCTGTATCGGATCTTTCCTATGACACGCACGTGTTAAATCCATTGATGGAAATACCAAATTTGAACTACTTTTATTTTTGAGTTGTGTTTTTTCTGGAGCTGTTAGTAGTTCAAAATTTGGCATTTCCATCAATGAATTTAACACGTGCGTGTCATAGGAAAGATCCGATACAGCTGTAAATTTAACAATTTTTCAGTAGAAAACTATACTTGTGCGTCATATCGCTATGTGTTGTTGTATTTGTTTTATTTTATTTTTGCATTCTCTTATTTTGAATGTAGAGAAAAAAGTCATGCATTAAAACGTGGATGTTCTCTTTTTGCAGGGTTGATTTGCATTTATTTATGTGAATTAGTTTTTACGAACTTTTTTTTAAAACTAGTGCCTATTTTGTGCGAGCAAAAAAAATGCAACGAAAGAATAATATGTATCAGGTAAGTATAAAAATTGTATTTATTCACGAAATTTGGACTGAATTAACCAAAATTTACTAAATTGTTTAGTCTTTACCAAATACAACTATCAAGTGATAGCCGTGCTGCTATTATTACAGCGCTTAGGGAAGGCAAACCTTTACTTGAAATCGGAACTATGTTTCAAGGAAACAAGTCCACTGTGTCACGAATTGCAACTCGGCATTAGGCTCGCGGTTATATTCATAGGAAAATAGGAAGTGGAAGACCCCTTAAGCACACCGTTCGCTTAGCTACACGCAGAAAAAAAAACAGGTGGAACTTTATCTAAGTGCTATGTAATTATATAACTATATATATATTCTATAATATTCTATAACTATATATATATTATATTCCACTAAATAATAAAAATCTAATTAATATGCTAAATTTTTGAACAAAAAAAAATCGATTAAATATAAAATACATAAAAGTTTCATTTTTTTGCTCGCACAAAATGGGCACTAGTTTCATAAAACAGTTCGTAAAAACTAATTCACATAAATAAATGCAAATCAAACGACTTAAAATATGAAAATTCACATCAACGAATATATAACCATTAGAAGAAAAAAAAAACCATTTGAAGAAATAAAAGCATACTTAGATGATTTAGCGTAGCGTTGCAATTTTTATGCTCGCAACTGTAGCTTATATTTTAATAACCAATGAAGCTAATCACTAACTGTAAGAATTTTTATGAAGAGGAAAAGTAACGTTTTTAATAAAAATTAATACACAGAAAAAAGTATCACAAAATTTTAAGTAATTAAAAAAAATTGTTGGCTTTTTACTTAGATATCTAACAATTTTTTTATTAAATGTTTGTAAATTGTATCAAAAATATCAAAAAAAATAGCCTTAGAATTTTTTGAAACAAAAAAAAAACAAATCATTTATTTTTTGTTTTCAATTGCTCAAATGTTTGTAAATTGTAACAAAAATTTTAAAAAAGTATTTTTTTTTTGTCAATACGACATAGGGTTTGGGGTTCGGGAATTCCCGGGAAATCCCGGGAAAAGTTTGCCGGGAATTCCCGGGAAAATTATATATTTGTCCCGGGAAAACGGGAAATTTTAAAAATAATAAATTTTTTAAATTGTTTTTGTTTCGAATAGAATTTTTTAATTTTAGTCATAAAAAACATTTTAAATACCAAAACAAAAATGTCTTTTAAAAGGGAATACATTTATTTGACACACAAATAAAATCTTTGCCAAGTAATTAGGAGCATTTCAACTAATAAAGATTTTTCGCATAACTTATTCAAAATTTAAGTAGTAAAACCTAAAAACTTGGTAAAATGTTTAAAAGAAATATTTAAAAAAAGCTTTGTTTTTTAAATATTTCTATCTAAATTTTTCAAATGTATAATTTAGGTAAAGTCGACTTTAGTTAAAATATTGGGTGGCAGTATACCTTGACTTGGTTTATTTTTGGAGCATTCTGATTGGTTAATTCATTTTCAACCAATCAAAATATTTGAAAATATAAATATTTTTGTAAGGTTTTCATACACAAAATGAACAAAACCGTTTGATTAAAAATAAAGTCGACTTTAAATTTAAAATACTCCTTTATATTAAGGGTCAATAATTTTTTAAGTAACGTTTTCATTAATAAATGTGAAAAGAAAAGACTAATGGTTAACGGTGGTATCTAAATTTGGTTATCCGACATCTAAATTTGGTTCACAAAAAAAAAAAATGTATGGTCATGCAACTTCTCTTGAAGAAAACAACAACGAGAATAACGTTTCAGCTAAAATTAGCAAAGTACCCGAAGAAAAAAGTGTAAGCTGAATAGGTATTAAAGGGTTTATGGTAGGGCAAACATCTCCTGAAGTGGTATCCAAATTAGCTGCAGTCAATCCGCACTATAACTAGATCTTCGTTTATTCGAGAAAGTTTTTATAATAAAAACCTGGCATTGCAAAAAAATTAAACCGATGTAAAGAACATTATATTAAATTACTACAATCATGTAAAAGATATCAGATAAAAGAAATATCGAGCAATATTTCTAATAATAGGAGATTTACTATAATCTTAGATGAATGGACAAGAATATCACAAAAGAGATATTTGAACATATGTATAAACGGAAATAATTCATTTTATAACCTGGGGTTGGTTTATATATCAGGAAGATGTAATGCTGATGAAATAAGAAGAATTGTAGAAATAAGACTAGAAGAGTTTTATTTGTCTTTGGAAAATAACATTGTGGCCACCATAACTAATGGGCCAAGTGTGATGAAACGGTTTGTTTCCGTCAGTCCAGTAGTAGGCGCTTTCTGCTGGAATCATGCAATTCATTTGGCAGTGCTGCCAGTAATTTTTGTGAAATCAAATTTTCAACATTCTGATATTTTTGTTTTTTTTTTTTAACAAAAATTACTTATATAGGTGGTTTTCATTAACAATTTTGTTCAAAAATATTTCCCGGGATTCCCGGGAATCCCGGGAATCAAATTTTTTCATTCCCGTTTCCCGGGAAATAAAAAAGTCCGGGAAATCCCAAACCCTAATACGACAACACAAAGCAAATAATTGTTTTAATATAACAAACTTGTTGTTGAATTTTATTTTTTAATTTTAACAAATACAAACAAGTTACAAAAAAAATTATTGTATTTACAAAACACATTGTTAAAAAAAATTGATTTTATTTTTAACAAATTACAAAAAAGTTACAAAAAGGGATTTGTATATACAAATTCCATTGTTGGTGCCTTTTTAAAAAAATTTTTGTTTGTTTATGCAAAAAAGGTGTTTAACATTAAAAACAGAATTTTGTAAATTTTTTCTGTGTACATTTTACAAACTTTTTCGTATATCTATGCTAACACGACATCAACTCTGTAACGATTTTTCGTCATAATTTTTGATATAAATGCATACAATAGAATTTTAGAGTTATCTATTAATTATATTGCGAAAAGTATGTTATTTATACTCAAATGATCGTTGGACTGTAAATAATCATCTAGTATAACTTGACTTGAAGTTTTTCTGCTGCATGTAACATTCTCGAGATCTTATTAAAGACATCCTTTTTGTCTTTAATAAGATTTGAAAAAATGTTGTAAACTCCGTTCCTAATTCTTACACCAAACTATTTAACGAGTAAGAAAAACAATAGCATATTTGGATTCACCTTGTAGGCATTATACAATTTTGTTTCGGACAGAAAATTCTGACAAAGCGTTTCTGAAAGAAAACGAAAAAATTGACCAAATGTAAACTCCGTTACTGTAATTTTGAGTCAAATCAAAAAAAAGTTATCAGTTTTTTACCCTAAACTGCTGGATTAATTTTGCATTTCATTGGTTTGGAATTGATATTTCGACCCATTATACATTAGTTTGAAAAATTAAATTTGTTTCACACAATTTAAGAATATTTTGATCGCGAAATGTTGTTTTTAATATATTATTTTGTAACTTCGCAACCTCTGATTGGATTTTAAAAAATTTTATATTTTTGAAAAGCATTTAAAAGGACCAAAAATACAAAATTAAAAAAAACAAAAAATTTTTTTTAACACGTGAAAATTTTCGGGCGATGATTTATATGATTTTCGATGTGGATAATCTAGACAAGAGAGCATATACAAATTAAATTCAGTTTTGGTGATGAAGCCCCATCCTCGTCTAAAATCAGTCGTTGTTGTGCCAGAAAACACTGTTGCTGTGGAAAAATTGATAATGCAAAATCGTCATGTGACATACTCTTAGATGGAGGCTACCTTAGGCATAAGTTCCACCAGCATAAATAAAATATTGCATCAAAAGATTTGTTCGTGTTGGATTCCTCATAACTTAATAACAGGTCGAAAAGATGATCGGGTCGACTGGTGCAAAACAAATGCTCAAGAAATACAATAGCGGTGCTGACGTGTATAAGAACGTTACAGCCCAGCAAAAAAAAAAAAATACCTGATCAACAAGTCGTAAAAGTAACAACACCGCTAAAATAAATTTTAACGCAGTTGTTTATTTTTCAAATTTTAAAATCGAATGTCATTCCCAAATTACTCATTCGAATGAACTATTTAGAAGTCAATTGAATTCCCAAACTTTTAAATCTATTGAGCAAAAATCGATTGAATTTCTAACGATTGAATTCAGTGATTGAACAAATCGAATGATGGAAAATAATAAAAAGTCTTTAAAATTAAATCGAATGAAAACAAATAACTCTATACTGGCCGGTGGTTTGAAAACTATACCACTTATTTAGAAATGTTTACTACATTTTATGCGCACGTGCATAATTTAAATACCATTTTACAAGTAAACTTGAGGTTATATTTTCTAAAAAAGTAGTATCAAGTGCGAGAACGAAATATGAATATATATTATAGTCCTACAAGGATTATAATATTGTAAAAAAAAGCAAATACAATTTTGTTTATTTTTACCGTGCGCCAGAAAGAGACTTCATTAGATGTGTAAATTTGCAGTTCGAGAATTCAATCATTCCATAGTCAATCAGAACTGAAAATAGAATGAGAGATTGAAGTCTTTAGAAGCTCTTTCTGCAGCATGCTAACAATAAGCATATTATTGATTGACATACAATTTTGTATATATTTTATTTATAAATTATTTTTATATATTTTTAATTAAATCATGTCGACAATATGGCAGTCTTGACATTTAAGTAATAATTTGAAAAGAATCACAAAAGCACAATTTCTAGATTTAAATTTTCAGCAAATGAATTACATAACTAAAGTATAATTTCTCTACAAATATTCTGAGTTTTTTTCAGTCTTAAATGTTCAGCAAAAAGTCTTATTGGTTTTAGCAAGGAGACACGGAGGAGATATGAAGATAAACAAAAATCTAAAAATAGAATGTTTGTATGTGTCTGTGTTTGACCACTTCTGAGTAAAAGACAATAACAGAAAGCTGAATAGGAAAGAAAACAATGAATTAGTTACATTGCATTCAAGGCCTTACTTGGGTGAGATGGCTAAGCTGTCGTCGCACTTCAGTATAGTTACGTTTGTAATGTGGGGACATGTTTTCGAATCCCACAGCCGACGGGTTGTTGAAAAAAATATCATGTAGGGACAAACTGACTGTTGCCGCCACTGGCCTATGTATCACAACTTCACTTTATTATCCTCCTTCTTTTAAGTATCTATTCTCATATACTTAATTGTAACTTATACATTCATAATTTACTGTTTTGTTCTTTATTTTTTATATTAGTAGCAAATGTATTGCTTAATAACAGTAAATTGCAATGTCGTTTGAAGGTAAAGGGCTACAGCAAATTAAAGAACGTTTGCAAAAATTTAATCTGAGTCAAACCGGTCACGCGACAATACAATATTTTTTAAAGCTAACTAACTAAATTTCTTCTTATACATTTTTTTTGTAATTAAATGAATGAAGTTTGCTCTTAAAAAATTGTGTTTTATTTAATACGATTCGGATTCAGATTTGAAATAGTTTAATCAAAACAAATCTTTAAAAAATATTTTTGAAAATTAACGCGTATCGGTTTATATAAAAAGCAAAATGTCCGAGTACAATTGTAAGAAATGTTCCTTTGTAGATACCGATAAGATGGTTCAATGCGACACGTGTGATAATTGGTTTCACTTCGAGTGTGTCAACGTAAATAGCGAAGTGGCAAACATTAGCTGGAATTGTGACCACTGCGGCCATCTTCTACCGGTGACAATTAATAGTCCCACAACGCAAGGTACAGTTGGTACTAGTAATACAACAGCACTTGAACAAAGTGGTAACCAACAAATGCACGGAGGAAAGAGACGTTTTTGTATATGTTTGGAGGTAATCAATTTATGTTTACAAACTACCATATATGTATTTGCAGTGTGCTTCCAATTATATTGTTTTTATAGTTACTATACATATATTTCCCGGTAATAATTATATTTGTGGATACAATTAACATATATTTGGAAAAACGGCGAATTTCCATTCTTGTAACATATAAAGTTGTATGTAGCCATTATAACTTTAGTTGGTAATAATTAGTTTAGCTAGACTGCATCTAGTCAGAAAATTTAGTGATATTTTTCCTTTATTTATTAATTTTATTGTGAAAGATGTGAAAAAATAAAATAAATTAGTATAAATAAAACATAAAATTGTGTTAAAAAGAAAAAAAAAATATTTAATTGTGTATACTAAAGTATTAACTTATTATAAGAGTTTTTAATTAATAATTTGTTAATAAAAATAAATAAAAAATAAATGAAGAGATTGTAGTTATTGTTTTTCAATGAATGTATTAGATGTAAAATTCAATGTGATTTATAATATATTTAATTATTAAATAATCGCCAAACAGTAGATGTATGTATTAATTTTACTTTTTATGTTTTTCCATTAAAATAAAGAGAAATTTGGAGAGTAGAATAAATACGCCTATTGTTTGGCATATATTAATAATTGCTTTATAACTAACATAATTGTTTATGTTTATGACATACATATTATATGTTTGCTGCCAAACATATATTTGTCGATAGTGTCATTTTATTTCATCCAAACATTATATATTTACAGGCAAACATAATATATTTGCATGCAAATATATATTGTTTCTAGTAAAAACACGGCGAATATGTTTAACAATTTCTCCAAATATATATATATATTACCAGCAAAAATATGTTTGGGACAGGCCGTTTTTTTCAGCGTAAGGAGAACGTATCTAATGCTAAAACGGTTACTTCAACGACAGCAACGATCGTAATAACATCCAATGCTAGTGCATATATAGAAGCACCAATTGGGACGAATATTGCCTCCAGTTTGTGTAGCGTTAGTGCTAATAAACCAAATTATTTAATGACGTGGTCCAATTCCTTTTTACAATGCAATTCTTCAAGCTTTGCAAAAGCAAAAAACCCTTTGTCACACTCAACGCCTAATAATTATCAAAGGGGAAAAAATGATAACTTGACAAAGCAATGTGATTTACAACTAATGCTGGAAGAGGAGCGAGAATTGCAAAAACAATACTTAGAAAGAAAATATAAAATTTTGTGTCAAAGCGTAGGTGACTGTAATTCTGGTCATTAAACTTTTCCTCAAATCAGCCGACTTCACTACAATTAGCAGCAAGACAGGTGATTCCTAAAGATCTTCCAACATTTGACGGAAATCCAGAAGACTGGCCTTTGTTTTTAAGCAGTTTTAGAAATAGCACAGAAATTGCTGGCTTTTCGGATGCTGAGAACCTTGTACGTTTACAAACCTGTCTACGCGGAAGAGCTAAAGATTTGGTAAGAAGCAAATTACTTTAACCTTCTATGGTATCTGAAATTATACAAACACTTGAGATGTGCTACGGTAGGCCGGAGCAAGTTTCCAGCACCAAAAAATAAATTGGAGAATTTTATAGAATACGCACTAATGGTAAGAAATATTTGCTCTACAATGGAAGCGTGCTCATTGGGGTCGAATCTCAATAACCCCATGTTAGTTAAAGAACTGGTAGAGAAACTGCCAAATAATCAAAAATTAAACTGGGCGATGTACCCCAAAGACGACAAATTTCCTATTGTCAAGTGGTTTCTCCAGCAAACAGCAAAAGCAGTGCATCAATGAATATACATACAACAGAAACGAACCGAAATCAACAAACCCCAAAATAAATGTGTGTGGTCTGTGGCAGTGATACCCATAAAATACAAAATTGTGAGGAATTTAAAAATACACCAATAGACAAAAAATGGTCCATCGTAAATACAAAACGGCTTTGTCGTCTTTGTCGTTTAAATTTTCATCGTCGCAAATGTTTTGTAAATAAAGTTTGTGGCATTAATAATTGCACTTCAAAACACCACCAGCTGATGCACAAACACAACAACAACGCAGAAAAATCTGTACATCACGTGACTTTTAACGTACATTTGGTTAGCACTCACAATAAAATAAACGTAATTGTAAATCCACTCTTCCGATATATCCCTGTACGTCTATATTTCAAATCCAAAACATTGGATACGTTTGCATTCTTAGATGAGGGCTCTTCTGTAACTTTAATGGAGCAGGACCTTTTCGAAGACCTTAACTTAGAAGGCATAAAAAAGCCATTAACCTTGAAATGGACTGGCCAAATAACACGTGATGAAGAGGCATCGGTACAATTTTCGGTGATGATATCAGGTATGGAAAATAAAACACAATTTACACTAAACGACGTTTATAGTGTTAAAAACCTGGATCTACCCACACAATCAATGAATACCCAGCAAAAAAATCCATTACAAAAAAGTTATTTTAAAAGCACTCCGAATAGCATCAACTGATTGTGAAGTAGTTACAATTTAGCTTTAACATTGATTTATTTTACACGTGATGTCCCATGTTGTCAGTAGTTCAATTTAAGCATTTTGTTAGTAATTTAAAAGTGATTACATGATGTTAATAAAAGTATGGTTTTTAGATCCACATTTTCATCACATCAATACGAGTACATTTTGTTTGCATTTTTAGAGTGATTTAGAAGTACTCTTTATAATATATAATATAATACATTTTTCAAAGTGATTTAAATGTGCTTTTTATAATGTCTGAAATAGCATATTTTAGAGGCAATTTTAATGTTTAGCCTTTACAGAGCCCATTTCTGAACCTATTGTGTAACAAAAGCTTCAATTTATTATTATTTTTAGGGCAATATTAAGGAAACACTTCTTTTGCATCTAAATCAATTCGATTATGTTAAAATCAGACAAAACCAATTTTTTTTTTAATATTAATACATTAAGACCGAATTTTTGGGATGTCAGTTAAACTTGGTTTAGTTAAACCGAACGCGGAAAATAAAATAGATTTTAGAAGCAGTATTCCAGTTATAAACTGCGTTAAGCTAAGTTTAAAGATAATCTACATCCTAAAAGCTGTACCTAAAAGTTATATGTAACCCTCTGATTGATTATTTTTTTTTAAAACATTACTCAAGGAATTTTCAGAATATTAAAGCGTACTAGGAAACTATTTTTTGATTTTACAACTCTACAGTAATAAGGCCATCATTATAAATTTGCTGAATCCGCAGATCTATAATTGAAATTTTAGCTTTAAATTCATTAAAGAATCGGAGAACAGTTGGAGGACAGTTTTTCCCCAGACATATTTCGAAGGCGAATACTATGTCGTCATTTGAATTTTGCAAGTCAACCATCGTTAGCTTAAAATCAACTTTTCCTTTAAACGATGCATTAAGTTCCAACGCTATAATTTTCAATCGTGATTAGTTAAATTCGTATGTTGAAGAATTTCATTTAGCAAAATTTTAACTTTAATTAAAATTTGGAACTTTAATGTACATTTTAAAGTTGACGGCAGTTATTTTTTTAAATCTATCTTTAAGTTGAAGAAATAATATATTTTTTGTCACTATAGAATTATTTATTTAGCTTGATTTTACGACTTTTAAGGTGTAGTAGCAATTAAAGCATATCGACATTTAAAGCAGGTGACATTTATAGAACTTTTAATGTATAAGCAAAGGTAAGGGACCAACCTCTGTTAACGAACCTCTTGATTGGTATTTTTAAACGATAAATTATGTTAACATTGCAACAAATTTTAATAACATATTTCTTTGGTGCACGGTGCAAAAGCACGCGAGCGACTTCATAGAGCCTTAACAATACATTGTAATTGTTAACTTTTATATATTTGCATTTAGTGAAAAGAAAAATTCATATTTGGGTCATAGTCCAGGAGGTTCAATGGGATCCAATTCTTTATTTCCTTCCCTTTTTCAATGGGAACTGTAATTGAAGTATTTTTTAAAATATGTACGAATCAGAGAACGGTTTGAGTACATTCGTTTTTATTGTACAGTCATACCATTCATTGCTTTTGCCATGTATTCATGCAACAACAATAACTAATGCTATTGCTATTATATACATTCATTGTTTTTGATGAGTGGTTTTTACGCATTATTTTTATATTGCCACTACATGTCAAGCAACGAAATGAAGAGATGACGCATTAAATAAATAAAATCAATCACAACTAGGGTTTATGGCCCGGGAATTCCCGGGACGGGATTCCCGGGAATCCCGCCCTTTTTCGGATCCCGCAATCCCGGGAATTTTGTGCGGGATTTCCCGGGATTTTTTTTATTCTTTTACAGAAGTTTTAGCTAATATTATTGCAATTTTGGAAGCTTTATTTAAATTTAAAGCACTGTTTTTTTTTTTAAATTAATTTGATCAAAAAATATTTAAAATTAAAAAAATATGATTTAAAATTTAATAAACTGAATTAGGCCTAATTGTTTTTAGATGCCAATTGAATTTGGTTTAGTTAAACAGAAAAAATTTTATCAGCGATTACCAAGTTTACCAACAAAAATTCTTGTATGTACTTCGGAAATTTTTTTTTTAAATGATCTTTGTTCAAATAAAGAAATATTTGTATAGGCTGGTTTACACTGTATTTTCGGAAAAATTCTGCAACCTTGCCTATATGTTTTGCATGTGTACTAAAGTAAAGTCGTACCGAAAATCTTATAGTGTAAACCAGCCTTATTCAACATTCCAACATCATTATTTCAGTTCCAAATACCTCCAAAAAACTAACCATTAAATATAAAATATTTGTAATGTTTTCATATTTTCAATTGACAAGTATTTTGAGTTTCTTTTATTTAAAATAATTTAATTTTAAGTTCAATTGTTATTCCTTTATTTATATTGTATTTTTTAAATATTAACTGTTTTCAAAATAATCCATCAGATGCTTTTTAAAATTATTTTGGATTTTTTATATGTTAATTAAAAAGGCAACTAAATATGAAAACTAAATAATTTATTTTTAAGTAGCTGTGGCATAAAAAATGTCTATTCAAGAAAACTAATTAAAGTTAAGAAACTATTTAATAATGTTGTAGTGTCTTTTTTTATAAAACGATTTAGGCGAATGTGCCTAAAAATTTGTGTGCAAAATACTCACTTTTAAAGTTTTTTATAAAAATAATTCTAGACGGATACTTTTGAAAATCTGCATAGAAAGATATATATAAAATATCTAGAAATCGATATTTTAGGATTTCATATTTAAGAAATATTTTAGCAACAAATCGATCTTATTTCTGACTATAAAACTGGTCCGACACAATTTTGCACCCATTAACAATTCCAATATATTCTGAAAAAGGGAATGAAGATAAAATACCCGTGTCTTTCACTTTTTCTATATCAATTGGTTTAACCGTTTAAACCGCGAATTAATATTTAATTAATATATTTCTAAGAGTTTTTTAAAATTAAGACGGCCTTTCATATAAATATATTACCTAAATATTAATTCACGATTTAAATTGTTAAACGAATTGATCTAGAAAAAGTGGAAGACATTCATATTTTATATTTAGCCATCCTTTCAGAATATATTAAGTGCATTTTCTCATGGGTACAAACAAAAGATGAACTTTGTCGGACGGTGTTTAAACAGTAATCGAGTTTTTCAAGTGCAACATATGTCGAACGGGAATTCCCGGGATCCCGGGAAATTCTGAAAAAAATCCCGCTGTCCCGGGAGATGAAAAAGTCCGGGAAAAGAAAAACCCTAATCACAACATTCATTTAGTATTTGTTGACCTGTTGCAGTATTTTGAAAAATGCAGTGTGAAGAAATTTCCATTTTTTTTATTTAAATATGAAATATGCATATATTTTCTTATTTTGTTAATGTTTAAGTGAAAAAAATAAACACTAAAAATATACTAAAATATTTGACAGAAAAAAATTTTCAATTTTTATACAACCAAAAGTGTGTTTGGGTACCCAAAAATTTGTACAAATTCGTACAAATTTGTACAAGTTTTTACTGGAAGGTGTTTGTTTACACAATTACTCAGTAAGGAGAGAGGAAAAATAGAGAGTAAAGCAGTGTTGCCACTTTTTGGGACTGTTTACATATTCCTTGGATAATTTTTGAATAATGACATTTTTGTGTAGTTTTTGTGTAATTTCGCTGTTTACTAAAAAGTTTACTTAATTCCATACTTTCAAGTCCCACAGTTGATAAAATGAGTTTATTTGTATAACATCTTGCACAAATTTTAAGTTTATTATTTTTGTAAATTTGTTCTACGCGAAACCCAATTTAGTTGGGGGAAGTCAAAAAAGTAGTTTTTTATATTATTTGTACATATATAAACTCAATATTATGTTAATATTTTGAGAAAATATTTGTCAAATTGAAGGCAAAATAAATAAATATTTTTGTCTTGGGTGGCATTTGAAATTAAGCAAAAGAAATTTATGATTGTGACTTTCTCATGAGTGAGAAATTTTAGGGATTTGATCAGACAATAATTTTCTTACGGCAGTACAGTGGGGCAGATCAAAACATCTTTTAAATAATTCATTAATTCAGTCTTAGTTAATATGCAAAGGCTATTTTTACTATAAATGGCACTCTATAATTGATTTATAAGACTTTTGTAGGTAAACTGTGTCTAAATATTAACAGATTTTCTCCAAATTAAGAACATATTAGTAGAATATAATTTAAACAGCATTTGCGAACTTTCTACCAATGATAGTTTTTTTGTTACGTTTTTAAAATCTGTTGATAAATTGAAAAATTGCAAGTTTTAAAAATGTTCACATTTTAGTGGTGCCTTTCTTTGGAGCTGAGTGGCACAGCTCCCGTTCGGTCTATGGTTTCAGGCCTCAAAACTTAAGCTCTCTGAGAGTGTGAAATTTCACAGCAACGTAGCCAGCCGGTAAGAAGTATTTTGATTCTGGCCCACTGTGCGCAGGAGAGTCCAAAGGGCAATATGTGCATGTATTATTTTTTTTTTTTTCTAAAAATAACGATTTTTTTTTATTCTAATAATACTGGAGTAAAGTGACAGTTCAATACCAGAGAACTTACAAGTTTTTACTGGATGAATTTTTGCTAGTAAGAGGTGTGTTTCTTTACTTTTTGGGTAAAGTTCGGTAAAAAGAGAGTAATCACAAAATCCTCTCACAAAATGACAAAATTACCCAATAGTACAGGAACGCAAAAAACCACTTTTCTAGCCCAAAAACTTATTTCAAAGAATAATGTTAAACAGTGATGGGACTTGAAAAATTTTGTTTTGTGCCAAGTGTGTGACTAAAATGTGCCAAATGGGTCTTTATTGTGCCAAATCTCAATTTTCACTTAGAACCCGTTTTTTCAACTTTCATTTTGTAAATGCATTCTTATGGAATTAATTCTATCTTGAATTCTTATGGACTTAATTATATTTGAATGAATTAAAATTTTCTTTCAATTAAAAGGTGAATGATAAATTAAATTCATCCGATTCTTATTAAAGATTTGGGAATGCAGCCAATGAATGAATTCTTTAGGAATGGTTGCACGGAATGGTATACATATAAACATTTTCTAAAACTGAATTAATTTTTTCATGAATTAAACTTAAATTAATTCTTTCGAAGCTCTGATATAAATTTATAGCATTTGAATTTTTAAAATTCTATGGATTAAGCACCGTAAGTTGTTCAGTTTTCACGTGAAAAAACTGTTATACTCCATATAAAAAAAAATTATTTTTCACGACAATGAGTTTCACGTCTGAGAGAAATTTTTTCACGTGAAAAACAACTTACGGTGCTTTATTCTGTAATATCTTCGATGCTATTTTTTAGTTTTGCTTTATTCGAAGAGGTATTTTAATACCAATAAATGCTTAGAAACTAAAAATTAAAGAATTGTTATTTTTTAAATTCATTTTCTATTAAATTTTGTAGATAACCAAAATGTGCCAAAATAGTATCGGTTGTGCCATTGTACCAATCAATCTTAGATTGTGCCAAAAATCCCATCACTGATGTGAAAATACGTATAATTTCGGTTTGCAAATCGGCACAAATAGACATATTTATTCGCATTTAAAAGTTGTTTTTGATTTTATTCAATTAATTTTAACAAAAAACCAAGTTTCTTTTGCTTATTTTTTTATTTAATTACCAGTTTTAATTTAATTTCACAATTGTTTTTTGTTTATATTTGCATCAGCTGTTTTACCAAAGTTTACCCGAAGAAAAATCTGGGTAAATTTTGGTAAAAAGAGAAGCACTGATACACTCTCATTAGCGCTCTCATTTACCCAATTCTCGAGTACGGGAACGCTTTTGGGTAAATTTCGGTAACTTTGGGTAAATTTCGGTAACTTTGGGAACGTACGGGAACACACTGAAGAATTTGTAAGAAAAAAAACATATGATTGAAGAAACAAAACATTTGTCTAAATAATTTTGAAATAATTTTTTGTAAAAATAAAAGATATTTAAATATAAGCTTATTTACGATGGAAGGAGTAAGTAAGTGTTCATTTTATTAGGTTTTGTTTATTAATCCAATAATTTGAATAGGTTTATTTCGCAATCAGCTATATTAATAACTGTTGCCAATTTAGCTATTTTCTCGGCAAATCTAGCGATATTTCAACTCGTTTAGCGGGATAAAATATAATTTAGCTATTAGCGGGAAAACTAGCGATTTTTCTTTTTAAGACAGTCTAGACATTTTCTTAGCATTTTTTTACATTTATTTTCTTGACAAAATTTTTTAATCATTATTATTCAGCGATTTATCGTTAAATTTTTATGGAAAACAAAAAAGTTCGAAAAGTTGGACGATGTATCAATAATTTTTTAAGAAAGTTTTAAGAAGTTTGAAAAATACAGCTATTTTTTTGAAATTTTTCAACAGGACCTAAAAAGTTCGTGAAATTTAGGGATTTATCGCTTTTTTATTTTTTTTTTTATAATTTAGATATTTTCTAGTGATTTTTTAGTTTGATTTAGCGATATTTTTAGGAAAGAAGTTGGCAGCAGTATTTTACTAATTCTTACAATTTTTCTGTTTGCGTACATTTTCAAATATTTTTCTTTTTGAGAGTAAATTTTGCCTTACTCTCTGTAAATTTGTTACTGAGTAATTTTTACTGGACTTTACTAGAAAAGTACCCAAACACACCTCAAGATTGAGACTATTCGTAACAATCGGTTTGTATTCATACCAATTATTTTATATTCGTTGCTTTTGTGAGTGTTAGGTAAGATTAACAGAAGACATGCAGTGCAATGCACGGCTTTCGTCATACTAATTTTTTTTCAATTGTGCCTGTATTGCTTTACTGAAATGATATGTATTGACAACAATATGCACATTTTTTGTGATTGCATTCAAAAGCATAAAATAAGGCACTCAAACCGTTTACTGGTACGAATAATTAAAAAATATGTAAATAATCGTAAAATAATAAAGTACGTTAATAAAATTAACTATTTTGTTTTTTTAGAGATAAAAAATGGAATCTCTAACAAATTCGTAATTTACAAACAAATGCATTTACAAAGAAAAAAACAACATTATATATACATTTTTGAAAGTTGTTTTAAAGCACATACATTCGAAGCAGAAAAAGAGCACTTATCGCTCCATTGTAACCAATTTAAAAGTTGTTTGTTTTGAATGACTTACACATATTTTTGCTGGGTACTGATGAAATAATAAAGAACAACTCTTACTTGAAACTTACTTACAAAAATGTGAAACCGAAAGTTTTGATTGGCCTTAACAATTGGAAGCTGGCCATTCCACTAAAGATTCGTGAGGGCAGCTGGGACCAGCCGATAGCATCAAAAACTCGCTTGGGCTGGACCTTACAAGGTGGTATTTCTAAAAAATCGAAAATGTCTTTTATAAATATACACACATGTGACTGTGAGAAGCAATACCAAGTACTACATGAATTAATAAAAAGCTACTTTTCAATTGAGGCGTCACCAGAAAAGAAAATTTTATCATTCGACTACCAAAAAGTTCTCAAAATACTCGAAAATACGTGCCAAAAAAAGAACGGCCAGTATGAAATAGGCTTATTATGGTAAAGTGAAAACCCTCAATTGAAAACCCCAACCTTGGTTCGGTGGAAAAAATATTAGGTATGTATTGGAACCCTGATAATGATACCTTCAAGTATATTTGTAGATTTTCAAGACTGAGTAGGGATGTGTTTAACGGCGATGTCATTCCAACCAAAAGGGAGGTCTTACAAGTATTGATGACAATATTCGACCCACTGGGACTTTTTTCAATTTATACAATCAGCCTGAAAATACTCCTACAAGAAGTCTGGCGCTCAAAAATCAAATGGGATGACGAATTGACCACTGATTTATGTTGTAAGTGGAATCAATGGACTTTAACGTTATTAGACATATCAGAAGTGATCATCCCACGTTGCTGCTCACCCCTTTTGACGATCTCCTCCGATATCGAGCTACATACCTTTGTCGATGCCGGGGAATACGCATATACGCATATAAATACATCAATAATAGCCGCGAAATGTAAGGTGGCACCTTTGAAACCGGTATCTACGAGAATGGAACTCCAAGCAGCTGTTATTGGCGTAAGGTTAGCCATGAAAATACTGAACAGTAGCCGCATTAAATTCACCAAATGCTATTGGTGGACAGATTCAATAACAGTATTGAGCTGGCTTTCAATGGATCCACGAAATTTTAAACCGTTCGTAATGCATCGTGTTGGCGAAATTCTAGAGTCCACAAATCTTTCACAGTGAAAATGGGTACCAACGAAATATAACCCAGCCAACGCTGCTACCAAAGTTTCAAAGAACAAATCGGTTCGATGGTTCAATGGGCCCGAATTTTTAAAATATGATAAAGACGATTGGCCCTCTTATTCTAAATTCGAATCACGTAATACTGATACCGATTGGTCCCACAATGAAGAAAGTGAATTGCGACATGCTGTTTTTCATATCTCCCAAAAGAGACCATTACCTTTCAACTTAGCATATTTTTCTTGCTGGAGGCACCTCTACAGGGCGCTCGCAACGTTTGTACTATATATCGAACGAGTTCGATCCATTGTAAATGAAAAAAAACCACCAAGCAAATTTAGTTTCAAAGGTCAAAAGCTTTTTTATACCAACATGCTCAGCAAAGTGAATTTGCAGAAGATATTGCTAATATTGCCGCTAATAAAAACGTAATAGTAAATTAAAACAACTCAATCCGTATATAGATGAAGAGGGTACCCTCCGAGCAGAAGGGAGAGTCCAGTCGTTAAATTGTAATCGCCCGATTATACTGCCTAATAAACACCCTTCACATTTTTAATTGTGCACTACTATCATGAATTATATCATCACTGCTTTCATGAAACAATCATAAATAATATTAGGACCAAATTTTACATACCTCGTCTACGTGTAGTCTATAAAACTATTCGTAAAGATTGCCAACGCTGCAAAAATAATTCGAGCGTACCTGTTGTACCTCAAATGGCTTCACTGCCATATGCCAGGCTAGCCTGCTTTGAACGGCCATTTACATTTGTCGGTATCGATTTCTTCGGCCCATATTTAGTAGTCGTGGGAAGGCATAAGGAGAAGAGATGGGGAGTAGTATTCACTTGTTTGACAGTTCGAGCTGTGCATATAGAAGTCGCTCACAGTTTGGATACAAGCTCCTGTATAATGAGTATTTCTAACTTTATAAGCCGTCGTGGTATGCCTCAAGAAATATTTACAGATAATGGCACCAATTTTAAAGCCACAGCAAAGATTTTTAAAGAAGAACAGCAGCGTCTCAATTTAAAAGTAATTGTTAAAAAATTCGATGAAATTAAGTGGACATTTATTCCGCCGGCCGCCCTACACATGGGTGGAGACTGGGAACGAATGGTGAAGTCCATAAAAACAGTTCTCAATGTGACGTGTCCTAATTTCAAATTTAACGACGAAAACCGCTTTATGTGAAGCTGAATCTATAATCAACTCACGCCCTTTAACATTCGTTTCCCTAGATACAGCCGATGATGAACCTTTAACACCAAATCATCTACTTTTGGGATCTTCTTCAGGTTATAAGCCCATCTGCTCCAACAATGATTTACGTGATCGCTGGCGGCAAACACAAAAATTTGACGACTTCTTTTGGAGAAGATGGGTTAAAAAATATACACCAAACTTGTTACGCCGTGGTAAATGGTACACCAAGCAGCAACCAGCTTCCGTTGGAAACGTCGTGATTTTGGTAGACGAAAATCTCCCCAGAAACAATTGGCCAAAAGGTGTCCTCATTGAAACCACAACTGCGAAGGATGGACAAGTCAGAAAAGTAAAAGTTAAAACCTCTGCTAGCATTCTTGAAAGGCCTATATGTAAAGTTGCTATTCTAGATGTTGGCAATAAATCTGAAGGTAAACTCATCACCACCTGATTCCTTTACGAGGGGAAGGATGTTGCCGCCACTGGCCTATGTATCACAACTTCACTTTATTATCCTCCTTCTTTTAAGTATCTATTCTCATATACTTAATTGTAACTTATACATTCATACTTTACTGTTTTGTTTTTTTTTTTTATATTAGTAGCAAATGTATTGCTTAATAACAGTAAATTGCAATGTCGTTTGAAGGTAAAGGGATACAGCAAATTAAAGAACGTTTGCAAAAATTTAATCTGACACGCGACAATACAATATTTTTTAAAGCTAACTAACTAAATTTCTTCTTATACATTTTTTTTGTAATTAGATGAATGAAGTTTGCTCTTAAAAAATTGTTTTATTTAATACGATTCGGATTCAGATTTGAAATATGTAGTTTAATCGAAACACTGACAATAAACAATTTAATGGAAAATCATTGATAAAGCCTGTCCATACAAGAAGGCAGAAACTAGATCTAGTCTGATTTAAAAATTAATGTTTATAATTTTTCGAGAAAAAGGTTTATTCTTCTTCTTAACCTCAAACCTACTAAGGATTTTTTTATCAGTTGCAATCAAGCTGAACCCATAATTTGCTTACCGTTTGTTAAGTTTGCTCGAAATTTGGCGTAATTTTTTCCCAAATTAAAGAGCGCCATATTTGACTTACTGAAATTTTTCACCAGATATTCGAATTTATTTTATGTTTATTTATTTGCATTATTTTTTAGCCGTTATTTTTTATTTTTTTTTTTAAATTTTTTAATTTGATTAACATGTCTATTTCTACGAAAAGTTTGTGACTCTTAGTTATGACTATATTTCCCTTGTGTTTGTTGTTGTGAAATCACAATAAATTATATTTATTATATTTTTTGTTTGAAAACCTCAAAAAAAATAAGACCTGGTATCGACATCCTAATCGACACAATCATAAAATTGGCAGGCAGAATTAGAATTTTTGAATTTTATTGTTGTTTTGTGCGGAAAGTTGTGACTTTTAGTCTTAAAAATATGAGGGCAGTACGAAATGTTCTTAGAGATGGCGGTATAAACAGCAAAAAGCTTTTTATAATGGCAACTTCCATCCGTCATATGAACATATGTTAAATTTCATTTCGATCTGTCAACTCATTCGTATAGTAACAGCTGTTCAAAAAGGAGCTTCAGTGATTTTTTTGTATTGGAAAAGTTAGAAATTCATGGTGTGATTAAATATTTACATAAGAAAGGTTTATCGGGACAAGAAATTCATAATGATATGGTGAATGTGTTAGGTGATAGTGCTCCTTCATATGCAACAGTAAAAAATTGGGTTGCTGAATTTAAACGTTGGTCGTACAGGCACTGAAGATGAACCACGAAGTGGACGTCCAAAAACTGCATTAGCGTCAGAAATCATAGCTAAAGTCCATGATATGATATTAGACGTTCGACGAGTAAAAGTGCCGCATTTGTTAACAGTTGACCAAAAACTCATTCGAATAAAAATTTCTCTAAATTTCCCTCTGAGTTCTACCTGTTCCCAAATCTAAAAAAATTACATGCTGGCAAACGTTTTATCTCGAATGAAGATGCAATGGCAGCTGTAAACGATTATTTTGAGGAGCTTCAGGAAAATTATTATTGGGATAGAATTGCTAGAAAAACGTTAGACTAAATGTATTGAAGTTTTAGGAGATTATATTGAAAAATAAAATAATTTTAAAAAGCTAGCGCTTGTTTTTCATTATTATGCTAAGAACATTTCAAACTGCCCTCGTAGGCCTAAGACAGTCACATTAGGCGTGTTCGTTTACTTACTACAAGTTACTACTTTTACTACAGCTGGAAAAATTCAATACAAAAAGTAAACAAAACTTTCCAATTGTAGTAAAAGTAGTAAGAAATTCGAGTAAACGAACACGCTGAATGAGTCACAGGTAGGAATAGGCACCTAAGTTGGGTACGATAAGTTTCGATTGAAAATTAACCAAATTAATAGAGATGGAACTTTACGAAAGTTAACTTAAGCTAAATATGGGCGCTTCAATGCATTTTTATGGTATCGCTCTTTTCCTGAATTTATTAATTTTTCGGCAAAAATCTGCTGATTTTCAGCAAAACGATTTTGCTGAAATTAGCAATTTTTCGGCTAGCACCCTCCTGACTAAAATTTTGATGAGTTAGCAAAATTTTTGCTGACTTTATTGACTTTTTTTAGTGTGCTTGGCTGTTTTTTAGTATTTGTATTAGTAAATTTGTAAATAAAGAGGTTAAAACTGTAACCACAATTGACTTACCATATGTTAATTTTGTTCAAAATTTGACTTAATTTTTTTCCAAATTAAAGAAGGTCCATATTCGACTTCCTTAAATTTGAAAATTTTCGGCAGATTCGCGAATTAACTTCAAGTTTTTTATTTTTATTAATTGCTTTAGTTTTTTATTTGATATTTTTAAAATCCTTTTGTTTACTTTTATTGTTTTATTTTTTTTATTCGATATTTTTAAAATCCTTTTGTTTGTTTGACATGTTTCTAATTTGTTTAAGTTGGGTACGATGAGTTTCGATTGAAAATTAATTGTTTTCCTAATTCGACTTCACTAAATATAGTTGGGTCTTAAGTTTAATAACGTTTAACTCTGCCTTTTGACTCTCTATCATTGATTTTAAATAAGTTTCTGTGAGATCCCTACCCCCGAAACTTACTCCAGCTAAAGGGGGAAAACTGGTCGTTACACCACTAGGTGGAATGACGGGTCAATTGACCTCTAAGGACGTACTCTTATTGTTAGTGTTTTTCCATTTCCGTTTTTATTTTTGGTACTCTTATTTTTTTGTACTTTAAAATGTGCAATTTTAAAAAAAAAATCAAAAGTGAATTAATAAAATAATATAAAAAAAAACCAATAAGAGTCGCCAGGATAGAATATGTCATACTGAGTATGAAGCAAATAAACAAATTCTAAGCAATACACAATTAGACTAACATCAACGAAATTCTAAAAATGCAATTTTTATCCTCTATTATTAATATATTTTGCACTGTATTTCAGAAATAATCGATTAAAGATTAGAATAAAAAGTTGCATTCAGAAATTTTCATTTGAATTTTTCCACTATATGTGAAAAGCTATTAAAAAATTCTGAAACTAATGGAAAATTCGATTTTTTTTGACAAAATATAAATTGGAAATTTATATTTTTTATATAAATTGGAAATTTCTAAAATAGTTTTTAAAAAAGCTTTTATAAAATAATCCCAAAATGGCAAATTCCAAAAAATTTTGGGATCTCGAAAATTTCCGATCCGTTCTGGAGACCCGTTTTTTAAATTTTTAAATCCCGAATTACTGAATTTTGAAAAACCAATCTCGGTAGCATTAAAAATATCAATTTATGAATTAATAGGAGCGAAAAATGTAATTTTCAGGCACATTAAATATATGCATTTTATCTCAGTAATTGAGGAATTTCTTGTCTTTATTTACTAAAATCTTTATGTGCGTTCTCGTACGTTACCGCGGTAAAGTACGGGAACAGACATTTTGTTTACACTTACGTACCTAATGGTATTGGCAGCTTCCGTAATTTTAGTTTGTAGTTGTGATAACAAATCATGCAATTCTGACCAAGCTTTTTCAGCATGTAAAGCCTCAGCTAAACTCTGATCATAGGCAAGACGATTTTCCTTAAATAATTTTAAAAATAATCGGATTTACATTTAACACCACATCATTAAAAATTATGTAAATAACTACCGGTTCTCCAATTAATTCAAAAGCTCTTTGTAAAACTTTAAAAGCTTCTTCAGCACCAGGTTGTTTGTTTTTGTCAGGATGTACGAGAACAGCAATTTTCTTATAATGTTTACGTATTTGTTCTTGGGAACTATTGGGAGGTACACCCAAAATACTGAAATGTAAATATAGTAAAAAATAAGAAATCAATATTTTCATTTATAAGGTGAATTTTTAATTTTACCTATAAGCGTCTTTTCCTTTACAATTCAGTAGCTGATACATTGCTTCCTCGCCAGTTGCTGGCAAACGTCCCGTTTTAATAGATTCAGTTGATGCTTCTGGTGGTTTTTTCTTATAAAATCTACGCCAAAATGCCCATTTCGATGTTTTAGAAAATCTAGTATCAAATTTTCGACAAGAACTTCTAAACCATATTCCCGGTTTATTCGAGTTTTGTTTAAGATCTTTATGCAATTGTTTCAAATACGTGTTGCTACATTCATAAGCATATGTCAGACGTTCGAAGAGAATACTACAGCCGAGTACAACAATATCTGAGACCAAATAGAATAGCCATGTCAATATCTTCATTGTGTATGTATACCAGGCCTGTAGAAATCGTTTAGCCAATTCATAATTACGATTACTTCCAGAACCGTTGCCATACGTGGAATTGTTTAATGATGATGATGTTCCATATGAACTGTTGTTACGACTGCGTTTTGTAGTTGAATAGGAATATGAAGCATTTGAATTGTTTTGATAACGTGACCTTTGTTGACTTGTGGTTACCGATGATGAGTATGTTGCGTTGCCAGAATTTGATGATTTTGTAGGTTTACGGCCATATGTATTATTCGTGGAATTGTAGATATTTGAGGATGATATAGAACTATTGGATGTATTATTGCCATTATTTTTGGAAGTACCACGTTGTTCATTATATGTTTTTGCTGCAGGAAGGAAAAAACATTAATATTATAGGCTCCTCAAGCTCCGGAGTTTATTTTTACTAATTCAATATTAAATCAATGGATCAAATCAATTTTGAATTTGATTCGATAATTATTTTTTATATATTTCAAAACTAAAAAATGGAATTTTAATTTGCGAATCAAATCATACAATCAATTGGCGAACATTACCAAATAATTGGCGAATTAAATCATAAAGATACAATTTTTTTGCATATATAGGGTTGTTCAACAGGGACGCTACAAAAGTAGAAAGACAGGGACAGCAAACGACGCCATATTTCTTGCCGCTCTTTTGACATTTCTCTTCAGTAAGGCTTGCCATTTCATGATGGAAAGATATACGAGCCAACAACGAGTCGAAATTATTAAAATTTACTACCGAAATTCGGAGTCAGTGGCCTCAACGTTAAGAGCGCTACGTCCAATTTATGGTCGTCATAATCGTCCTAGCAGATCAACAATTAAGCGTGGGGCTTCGTACGAATATCGAACGTGAAATTGCAGCAGTATCGGCCGATTTATGCTTGAAAACCGTCGAAAATTGGGTTCAGCGTCTGGACTTCTGCAAGCGTGCCCGTGGTGGCCATGCAAAAGAGATCGATTTCCATACATAATGGCATCGAACGTACTTTTACAGGAATAAAGAATTTCATTGATATCCAAAACCGTTTTTGTTTTATTTAAACTTTTTTACTTTGGTAGCGCTCTTATTGAAAAACCTTTTACCTGACAATGAAATGGAAGATGTTGCAACAGTTTGTCGGGCTATACAAAGCTATGCATATTTGGGGATACAGTCTCTTTGATGATTTTGATAAACTTCAATTGTTTTTATTAAGAAAATATTTAACATGCCTATGTCATTATGCTTGAATCTGGTATTGCAAATGGACTAGACTTGCTTTTAAGATATACACTCAAAAAAAAGTTAGTAGAAAAATTAGTAAAACGTCTTGTATATTACGTGTACTAGTTTTCATCATTTTTTTTTTGCTGAAATTCCGTTTTCAGCAAAAGTTTTAGTTATACTTTTTAGTAGAGATGGGCGCGTGACACGAAAATTTCGTGTAACTCGTGAATCACGCGTGATCGTGAATTAAAATGATAGCACTCACGTGAGTCGTGCTTGAGCGTGAGTTAAAAAAATGTTCGTGAGTGAGTCGTGCGTGAGTAAATTTGTGTGCGTGAGTTTGCGTGATTATATTAAACCAGTTTGCGATACTTTACAATTTTGTAAAATTTCCAGAGATCTTCCCCTCCATCAAATAATGAACAAATGGTTTAGTATGGGGTTAAAATTACTGAAGGAAGAAAAAATAGCCAAATACTATATAGCAAAAACAGAGAACACAAGTGTAGCATGGACAAATTATAAAATAATAAGGAATAAGTATAAGACAAAAATCAATTATGAGAAAAACAAATTTGTCAATAGAAAAATAAGTAATGCCAAAGATCAAAAACAAATGATGAAAGAAATAAAAACTTAGTACTTAATAAAAGTAAAAATGTGATACCTGTGATATTTAGCCAAGTAGAATATAAGGAAAATTTACAAATAGCTAATCAATTTAAAGAGACTTAAGTGTATAAGTTTTATGTGATATTGTTATTGTCTTTGTTGGCCTGAGCGAAACATGATGTGGAAACAGCACTTTTAGGATAATGTTTATTATGTATATTTAATTATATTAAACCACTAATGCTCTCATAAAATTTGGGAATCCGAATGTGATTATATGATTCGTATGTAATATTATTGTATGAACTTACCACCATTATTTTGGATATCAAAATTTTTATTTATACGTGATTTTTTCTGTTGTATATTATCATTATTATTTAGTATATTTGTTTTAGAATTATTTAAAAAATTCTTTTGTGTTGTTGGTTTATGCGATGATGAAATATTGTTATTTAAAGTATTGATAGAGTTGGTGTTATTATTTATAACGGTAGCAGAAGAACGTTTTTGATTATTATTCAATTTAATACTATTTATTATTTGCGGCTGTTGTTGTTGTTGATTTTCTTTATTCTCATGAGTGGGAGATTTTTTCAAAGAACGTATTTGTTGTTGTTCTTCTATTAAACGTCTTTGTTGATTTATCGCATTAGACGAGTTAAAAGAATTATTTGCATTATTCAAATCAGATTTTAAACATTTTTGTTGATTACGTTGATTTGTAGAATTGTTGAGATTATTTTGATTTTGTTGTTGGAAATTTTGTGTATGATTATTAAATTTACTTAAAACATCCGAATAAGTCATACGCATTGGTTTTACTTCGGCCACAATACGTTTTCTAGGAGCAACAGTCTCTTGATGACGTGGTATTTCAGCTTTAGTTTTTGTAGAATGAGTTGACGAGGAGGACGATGATGGTGGAGAAGGAGAAGAAATAGTTTGTATTTCATTTGAACGTAATATTATGGAGGGATTTTGTTGTTGTTGTATGGCAATATGGGCATTAATACTTTTTTCAAATGTTGCATTATCATTACTTATTGGCAATGATAACATTGGGGACACACTATCACTGTTAATTTGTTGAGTTGATTGAGTTGGGGATGATTCGATATCGTGTTGTTTGGCATTTTCAAATTGCGCATATAAAGGAGCTGCAGGATTCCCTCCAGTCCAATTATTCGGCGAATTATGTATTAACATACTTTTTGCTTCCATAGTAGTTTGTTCTGGATTTGTTAATTGTTCCTCTGATGTGGATTGGGTTTTTGTATTGGGTCCCAATAACAAAATTGGAGGCATTTCAGCTGTTGGCAGTTGCGTAAAAGTATTGCTTGAGAATAATTCATAGCTGTTAAAGATTTGAGGAGTTCCCGAATTAGGTGTAGCCGACATTTGTGTCTGCGCCGGTTGCTGTACACTTTGAAATGTTGTCGTTTGGCCTTGATTGTATTGAGGCATTGGAGTAAACGCAGCTTCTCCTGGCATAGGACCCATAGCATTCTCTGGACAATGATAAATTTTTAAAAAATTGCCATTACCCACACGTAAAACTGAATAAGTTTCCTGTTGGTTTGCGGATGGTGGTACCTGAGTGGGTGATACCGTGGCTGCTCTAGCATAAGCTGCTTGAGCTTGAATATTAAACAGAAAATCGTTAAATTGTTGTTGTGGTGGTGGAGGTGGCGCTTGGGATTGTAAAAAAGGAGCACCTCCTAATAAAGTATTTTGCCAATGCACAAACTGTGGTGCTGCTGCAGCTGATGTTGTTCCCGAAGCAGCAGATGGCTGTTGGTGTACTGCTGGTAAAGAAACTGTTGCAGCAGAAATAGGGGGTTGTTGTTGCTGTTGCAACATAACATTATTTACAAAAGTCTGCTGCAACGCCTGCTGCTGTTGGGGAGAGGATATATTATGATTCACCCTATGTCTAAAAAACTCTTCTCCAGTTTGGCCATCATTTTTTAATGATGGCGTTGACATTACAAGTGATGTTTACGTGGTGATCTGATTTTGACGTCCAAATACAATTTATTTTTAATTACTTATCTCTTTATTCTTTGCAACAATTCTAAATACATAAAGTTTTTTCACTTTACAATATAATATTCTTTGCCTTTTTACAGATTTTAACAATTGTTTAATAACTTAAACTAAAAGAATAAGGGGAATTTCAATTATTAACACTTTATTATTAGTAAAAATATTAATAAACTTAAGTAAATTTACATTTTAATAGAGAACAATTTATTTTGCTTAAAAAAAGCCACTCGGTAAGAAAAATAATAATGAGAAAATGTCAAACAATTTATTGTGAAGTTAGTTGTAGTTCACAACAATTTTTCAATACAGTACTTTTTAAATTTGTACTGTGTACAATAAATTTGAAATATGCACCGAAAAAATTACTCTGACGATATATGATTGAGGATGTTTACAAAACTTTTGGCTAAACTCTAGTTTACGGGCATAACCCGGATTTGTTTCAAATTTTCACAAACGATAGAACTTTCAATGTCGAGTTCAATGATGTATGTTTTTTGTCGGCGACCTCCAAATTTTGGATTTGAATTCTTTGTATCTTCGCCATTTATTATCGAATAAAAACAAAATATATATCATTAAAAAGCTTATTGATGTGCCTTAAGATATAATACTACCATTTGCGACTTAACCCATTAAGTGGGAAACGGAACTTAAGGAATATCGAAAGTGATTCGAATCCGTTAAAAGTCCGTTACAGCTGTTTTCATCTGATTGTATTGATGGTGTAAATATGTGGTGTAAACACAAGATACAAAATTCTTTTTGACAATCACAGCATTTCGGAGGATTTTTAATTTGATTTGTCAGACGTAAAATAAGAAAAAAATCGGATAATATAAATCTCGGTTTGGGATAAGATAAAATATTTATATTTGCTTAATTGCATTCGGTTACACAAACCACCGCGAAATAAAGTTGTAAAACTATATAAACACTTACTATTTAGTGATTCCATGTCATTTCAAGCAATTTGGCTATTGCGGCAAGTGGCCAACACAGGATGCTCGTTTTGCGACATCCAGAAACTTTTTTAACCGACTTTATTGCGCGACACATATTAAATTACTTAAATAATTCCATTTTGATGACAAAAATTCACGAATAAATTAAAGAAAGGCGACACCGTTAGCTACGGAGTTCAAACTGATGAAAATTGGTAAAGTCCGTATGTAACGGTGCGGAAACGAATACATCCAAACGGATTCGAAACGTATTATATTCGAAAATCCGAGAGTACGGTCCGTTATTGTTCCGTATACGTACAAGCTTTGACGAACACGTGTTTCACGGACCATTAACGCGCCGTAAAAGCCGGATTGATTCCGTACATGCCGGAGAGTCAGTAAAAATGTTTCTTGGGTATGTACATATAAAAAATCATATTCATCATATTTACTTTTTTTGATGAAAAAACAATAAAAAAAAAATTTTATGTTAATAAAAAATCACAAACAATTTTTTTATTTAATATCTTATTTTATAAATCATAATATGGCGGCTGATATGTTATTTGCAACTTAGCTTATATGCAAAGTGATTTTTGCTAAAGGTTTTTTTATTGCAAATGAAGAAAAATAAAGCAAATTACAAATACATACATTTTGTTGTTGTGTTGATGCAATCGTTGTTTTTTTTGTAATCATTTGCAACGTTTGCATCGTTTGCAATACCCATCGTGAGTGCCCTTAATATGTATGTTGTTAAGTGCCCCCAATGGCACTGCAGTGGTGTTGCCAGCTAGCTCGCGTAGCATCCACCTAGGGTCGAGTTCCAACCCACCACTACAGCCCAGGGACACAAACAATTAAAATTTCACAAAAAAAACTAAAAAAAAAACCACCAAAAAAAATGAACATTCCAGAGGGAGGACGAGGTGTCAATATCCCCCACATTTGCCCTCCCAACCATGGTCATCCATTGCGTCCAATAAATTTTCCACGATGACCCCGTTAAGTTTATTATGGATATATTCCTAGTTGGCACATGCAAATCAGAAACTTCCATTGTATATCCAACGCCCAAAAGCATACTAATTGGAGAACGGTTTGGAATCTTTACCTCAAATTTTACATGGACTGAAGTAATTCCACATATCTTTAGCCGTATTTTCGTTCATACCTATCAACGTTAAGTATTCAAAAAAAAATCTACGTTTAACCGCTTGAAGTATAAAAACACCTAACTTACAGCTGCTCATACTAGTTGCGGTATACTCGAAGCTATGTCACCAAAACTTTTCAGGAAATACTGCTGTGAAGTTATGTTCTAGGCGGAGATCTATACCGTTGAGTTTTCAACGTTGCTAATCATCCACGTTGATGGTTGGTCGGGACGGTGTTGCCCCCTCGTTTCAGAACCTCGTGCCTTATTCCTCCAAGTTACCGTCGTCATCCGCAACAAAACTCCGGGTCTGCCAAGTGCACGATGGAGGGACCGGTGTGCGAGACGATGATGCGGGGTGCTTATCCCGTTTTGGGGATTCGTGTGTTCCAACGTGGGGAACTCCCACCCCCTGTAGAGTCTCAATGCTCTACCGACTGAGAAGCCGGGCGCTTTTAGGTGAGTATGTGCAGCATTTGTTATGTAATTTTAAACAAATTTATCTTCTTATCTTCATTGTAGCTATGTTTACGTTTTATCTGGTGAGAAGCAGCTATGGTATTTTAATTTGTGCAAGTTTGTCATCGTTATCATAACATGTGAGTTTTGTTTCCTTTTTTTTCTTTTTTTTTTCCTTTTTTAGTTTAGTTAAATTTACGTAGTTCATTATCTATATAATCGGGTTGTAAAGTAAACTTTTAACGATTTCGCGTTTACAAATTTGTTATCAGGTTACTTTCGCTTACGCTGTGGTTACCCTTTTTCACGGTTATAGGAAAACGTTTTGAATGTTTGATGTTAATCTTGCACCGAATGTAGGTTTATCGGCTTCTCTCACTGTTTGTTTAGTAAAAAAAAACTTGACAGCACTGTTGATACACAAATAGAACAGGTATATACTTAGACTTAGAGTATATTGCACTCTTAATCCTATATTGCACTTGAGGTATTTTACCATCACCGGTTTTACTTTTTATTGCACTTTTTGTCAGACTTTAATATCTTTTGCATGAAATATGCCAATAGATTTGCCTTGTAGGTTTTCCAGCTCATACATGTTATTTCCTATTGGTTTTACAATTCGGGATTTTAGAAATTTTCGACAAAATTTTGCGTTAATGTTGCTTTTAAAATCTGATTGTGCAAAATTTCTCCTGTATACCTCTTGACCTGGATAGAATTTTATTGTGCGAGCTCTCTCGTTATATCTTTTTGCAATTTTTTCAAAGGCTTCGTGCAAATTTTCCTTAATTTTTTCGTTTATAATTTTAAGCCGATCTTCTCGATCAAGATTGATGATTTGGTGATCGGTCATCGATTTTAATTTTCGAGCCAATTTATAATCTGCTCCATTCGAAAACCAGTGGTACCCAAATAAGGCAAAGAAAGGCGTAGCTCCGGTTGCTGTATGTACTGAAGTTCTTAATGCGCATTCTATTTCCGCTAAATATAGGTCCCAGTCTCTATGGTCTTTCTCCATATATGCCCTGACGGCTGCCAGTATCGACTGGTTGACCCTCTCAGAGGCGTTCGATTGCGGGGAATAGAATGCAGTTTTTATATGACTGATCTTATGCCTTGATCATCTCATTAAAAGTGCTCGAAATAAATTGTTGACTATTGTCACTATGTATAATTTCAGGGACTCCAAATTTGTTAAAAATTTCTTGAACCAGAAACTGTACAACATTTTTCGAGGTGGCCCCTTTCATGGCCTTTATAAAACAAAACTTTGTGAAGTGGTCTACCACTATAAATATATAGGCGTTGCCCTTTTTCGACCGCGGGTATTTGCCAAGAAAATCTATGTAAAGTTTCTGAAAAGGCCTTTCCGTTAAAACTTCCTCTCCTATAGGAGGTCGCAAACTTAGATTGGATGGTTTCGATTCTTTGCAAACCTGGCAATTCAATACATAGTTGCGCACCTGTGTGGTCATTTTAGGCCAGTAGTAGAGTTGTTTTAACCGGTTTAAAGTTTTGTGTAAGCCCCCATGAGCCGATGTTGTAGCGTCGTGAGCTTTTTCAATTAGTATATGAGTGATATCTTGGGGAACCCACAACTTCCATGTACATTCTTCAAGATTTTCGTTTCTATCGAAGTTCATTCTTTTGAAAATTTTTCCGTTTTCGACTTTCAAGTCGGGCAATTTCTGTTGATTTTCTTCAATGTTTTTAACAAGGTTTAAATAATCTTCACTCTCGAATTCATTGGTTTCGAAATCAAAATACTCATCATCTATTTCGTTGATTTCAATTGACATTCTGGACAATGTGTCTGCCACCAGATTTTCCGCTCCTTTGCGATGTTCAATAGTGAAATCATACGCCTGAAGTTGAAGTGACCACCTGGCCAAGCGTCCACTCAGATCCTTTAAGGACATTAACCATTTCAGGCTGGCGTGGTCAGTGATGACGGTGAATTTCATCAACTCCACGTATGGGCGAAAACGTTTTACTGCTAAGACGGCGGCAAGGCATTCTTTTTCCGTAACGGAGTAGTTCTTTTGACATGCATTGAACTTTTGCGAATAAAATGCAATTGGATTTTCATCTCCACTATCATTTTCCTGGAAAAGAACTGCTCCGATCCCGTAGTCTGATGCGTCACATTGAATGTAAAACTGCCGGCTAAAATCCGGGTGGCGTAGTACGGGGGCGGTTGTGAGGGCGTGTTTTAGGGACTCGAAAGCTTCCTTCGCTTCTGGGGTTATGGCAAACTTCTTGCCCTTTTTTAGCGTGTCGGTCAAAGCTGCGGATATCGAGGCAAAATCTTTTATAAAACGCCGATACCATCCGGCAGTCCCTAAAAAACTCCTCACTTCCTTCGGTGACTTTGGCAGCTGAATTCTCTGGATTGCTGTCACCTTTTCGGGATCCGTTTTCAACATGCCGCCTCCAATAATAAACCCGAGGTACCGCAACTCTTTGAAGCAGAACATGGATTTTTTTAGACCGATTGTCAAATTAGCTTCTCGTAGGCATTCGGCAACTTGCTCGAGTATTCGTAAGTGCGTTGAAAATTCATCGGATATTATGAGCAGGTCGTCTAAATAAATGAAAACGTTCGATTTTAATCGGGCAGGTATGACCTTATCCATAAGACGGCATAATCGCTGAGCCGCGTTGCATAGACCAAACGGCATCACTCGAAACTGATACAGCGGCCGACCTGGCACCGTGAACGCGGTGTATGGCTTCGATTATTCCTCGAGTTCAATCTGCCAGAAGGCATACTTCAGGTCGACGCTGCTGATGTAATGCGTTTGATCTATACGGCTCAGGATTCCGTCTATATTTTGCAGCGGATAAGCATCTTTTATTGTGACATCATTTAGTTTGCGGGCATCAAGACAGAACCGGTTTTTACCTGGTTTTCTTACCACTGTCGTTCGGTTACTCCAGGGGCTGTCGCTCTCTTCTATGACGTTTAATTTGAGCATGTTGTCGATTTCCGCGTAGACGATTTCCTGCACTGCCGGTGAAATAGGGTAATGCCTTTCCTTTATAGGATTCGTACCCTCTTTCAACTTTATTTCGTGCTTTTCTAAACTTATGCAGCCAAGGCCTTTATCTTCAAAAGCTGGGAATTTATTTATCACTTTTTGCAGTTGTTTTTGTTGCTCATCTGTTAATTGATGCATTTTTGCTTTATGATTTTCATTGCTTTCTTTTTGCCCGTGAATTTTTCTGGCTAATTCAACATTTATTTCATTTATTGGAAAAATTTCCGGAGCGATTTTGAATTTTTTCCAAAAATCTACTCCTAAATAAATATCCTGTTGTAGATCGGGGCATAAATAAAACGTGATTTTATGGGTTTCACCTTTATATTCAATTTCGAGCTCGGTTTTTCCTAAAACTCTATGTTGTTGACCAGCTGCTGTGTGAACATTGACCAATATTTTTGTAAATTTCGAATTCAATTCATCTAACATTTCGCGACAGTTTTTCCCTAGTACACTTACCGAAGCGCCAGAATCTAACAGCCCACGATAGCCTATACCTTCAATTATGATTTCGGCATATGGCCGTGGATCTGTTCCTAATGATAGATGGTTTATTGACTCGGTAATGAGTTTTCGCGTAAATTTTCTTCTCGCATAGCTGGATCTCTTCTTCAAAATTTGATTATATTTTCTCAACGATAGAGTTTTATTTGAGTCTTTAGAAATTTCATTATGGTTGATAATTACGTTTTGTTGTTGCTGTTGTTGGGAATCGACTTCACCTGTTATTTCACCAAAAATTCTTTGGCGAACTATTTTGTAATTTTGTTCGCGAACTTCTTTCGGTAAATAGTGCCTGATTTTTGAAAATTTCATTGATTTTGTTGTTGCTCCTGATTTTGTTGTTGAATTTGCTGGGTTTGTTGTTGTTGAGGCTGACAGTTTTGTTGTTGTTGAAATTGCCGATTTTCCTGCAATTGCTGTTGTTGGGGTTTCGGGGCGATTCTCGAGGGACGTGATTCCCCCGTCGAAACCACGCCCCGTTTCGAGTTTCCCCGTTTCTTGCACGTTTCGCAATTTGGGGCGACAACGTCTGGTTTACCGCACTTGTAACAAAAATAGTTCAGTTGATCGGATGGGCAGTCGACGAAAATATGACCCTCTTGGCGGCAATTCCAGCACACGATAACGCTGTTAATTGCTTCGATATTGCTGCAAAGTTCCTCGGGTTCGTCTTCATTGTATAGAACTTCATTTACGTAGCGTCTAGGGTTTTGAATTGGCCTTGATATTGGTTGCGGGGCCTGTCTATTTTCCCTTCGTGGGAAATTGCGTTCAGCTTCGTTGCATTCATTTCGCAACTGCTCCACCGAAGCGACTGTCATTGGGTAAACGATACGACTGACACTTTCCTTCACGTTTCTTTTCAATATCTTTATCATATCGCCTTCGGATATTGGTTGAACAAGCCGGGAACGTAATCTATTCATGATATGAAAGAAATAATCAATCGACTCGTTTATCTGTTGTTTCCGCTCTACTAAATCTCTCATCTCGAAATTTGAGCGGTTAGTGCGATACTGCCCAAGTAGAGCATTTCTAAGGCTCTCCCAATCTGACACACAGTGGTTCATTAGGTACCACCAATACCAATCGTTTGCCGTTCCAGTTAGCAAAAGGTGAAAATCCCGTGACATTTCTCCCCATGGTATGTTGTAATGGGCCTGTAAATGTTCGATACGGAATATGAACTCCTCTATACTTAATTTGTTTACGTTGCCATCAAATACAACCCCCAGTTTATCGACTCTAATTTGTTTCTGGTCGAAACCCTGATTTATATTCGCAGGGTTAACCTGTTTCTGAAACGGAGTTGTCGAATTAAGGTTCATCTGAGGTAGGTTACTACCAAAAAAATTGGTCAGTGGAACGCTTTGGCCTACATTTCTGTCACTAGCACCGTTATTCCGAGAAATGTTATTAGGCTGGTTAGCGTTTGAAAAATAATTGCCACTAGTGGGCACATTTGAAAAAAAATTTGCATTTGCGGTGTTGTTGGATGACACGCCGTTAGCAACTTGCCCACTGGGGATAAAATTCATGTTATAAGGGTGATTATTAAATGTATTACCGATGACTGGATTGTTGTTTAAATTAAGACCGTTGGCAGGGTTTATATGCGCCGTGTTTGCAGGGTTATTCATGGACACCGGAGCTGTTTGACGTTGTTGTGTTTGGGATGATGATTTTGCGAGATTCTCCACTATCGATGCCAGATTCTCCATGGTTTTCCTCACACCTATCATTTCATCCTGAAAAGTTTTCGTAACGCCTATCATTTGCTCCTGAACCGTTCGCCTAACTTTTTCCTCCAATTCGCGTTGAACGGCTAAAGCCTCATCGGACACCATTCCCCTAACTTCAGGGTCTAAACCCTGCTGATCGCTACCCCCAGCTAACAACTGATTCCCTATAACTACTGGTTGTAGGGGAGCCTCTGCACCCTGTGGATTCATAATACTATTCGAATAATCATGAAAACTTGGGTCATTTTGTTGTCCGTTCGTCTCAGCCATTTTCCTCGAAGCTTTATCGTATTTGCGTTGTTTCGGAATTGTCGGTTGGTGTGACCTATTCAAATCAAACGCTTGTTGTAGAACTCTTTTTCTATTCCTCGATTGGGATCGAGTGTTTGCGCTCATCACTCGATAAGAAAAAACAAAATATAGACTTGTAGACCCTTATTTCAACGTCAAAACTTATTCGTCCCAAAATAAGCAAGAATTGAACCTACTAGGCAACTCAAAACACCGGTTACATATAAATACAAAAAAAAAACTTGTCCGTGAAATAATTAGCGAAATGAAATAAATATCGGGCACAAGAACTCAAATAAAAATGAAAAATTATAAACTTTGATAAACGTGCACACTGAAAAAAAAACTACTTAAAACTTTCAATAATATTTACTATTCTAATTAAAACTAAACATACACACTAACACAACATGCAACAAAATGACTAAATAAAAAAAATAAATATTAATAAAAAAAAAATTGAAATTTAATTATTAAAAAGAAAAATGAAAACTATAAATAAACCAAAATTAATTGGAAGAAAAAAAAATAGATTTAAACAAAAACGGTAAACAAAAAAAAATAGTAAGAAACAAGTTTAGATTAAAAATTGAAGAAAAAAGAAGAAAAAAAAATTTATATAAAAAAAAATTAGGACAAAGCAATCTAAATTAAACAAACAAAAAAAAAATTGAAAGAATATATACTTTTGTTTAATAAAAAAAAATTTGATTACAACAAAAGATATAAAGAAAAATAAAAACTTTAAAATAAATTGGAATTTAATTTAAATAAAAACTTAAAAAAAAATATAGAAATTAAAAAAAAATATAAAAAACTTTAAAATCAATTAAAATTTTAAAAAATATTTATATAAAAAAAATTTAAAAAAAAAGGTAAACTACTACACAAAATCAAATACACAATACAATAACATACGGGCTAGTTAACACTTGGTGTGAGACTAAGTGGGTGTGTGTGTGGACTCAGCAGAATTTAACTTATGCGCCTGACTTTCAGGCCTCTTAAAAATGTTCAGTAAATCAAAATTTAAATTAAAGGTTTGAAAAATTATCTATTCCGCGCGCTTCCGTTTCCTTATCATCTTCAGTTTCCTCAGTGGTAAGTTTTCGGAAGCCCAAAGTGACTTGTCGAATATTCTCGCCCCTGTATCGACATTCGGAGCGGGTATTTTCAAGTCCTTCAGTCCACGGACGTTTTATATCAAAAAAAAATCATTTGCACCTTTGGACTGGTAAGCCTTTTGAGTTTCCTATCACTTTGATCCTGCTCACAAGTTTTAGGCTTTGCCTTAACTTGGGCCTTATAGGTTTCAGGTTCAAGGTTCTAGGATTCCCAAAAGCCTACCAGTTCCTCGGGCACACATTAATAAAACTGAATCTAAAGAAATTAATTAATTAGAAAAAAAACAAAATAGACAAATTTGCTTGTCAGTGAAACGATTTCCGTATTAAGCTTTCACGCCATTGCTATATTTGTCCCTTGAAAAATGTCGAGAGGATGTGTATTTTAGAGTTTCTCTATATTTTGACTCCACACACAAATTAAAGGTCTAGTCCTTCATTTGGGCCTGATAGGTTGATGGAGTCAAAATTTCGGGATTCTCAAAAACACACATCCCATCGTTGGGCTAATGACAAAAATTTAGTGTCCTATGGACTTAGCATATTTAGATGACGTATATACCAAAAAATTTTTTTCTTATTCCGGACCGTAGAACCGGTTCCGGGACTCATTCCGTTTGGGCGCCATATTGTTAAGTGCCCCCAATGGCACTGCAGTGGTGTTGCCAGCTAGCTCGCGTAGCATCCACCTAGGGTCGAGTTCCAACCCACCACTACAGCCCAGGGACACAAACAATTAAAATTTCACAAAAAAAACTAAAAAAAAAACCACCAAAAAAAATGAACATTCCAGAGGGAGGACGAGGTGTCAATATCCCCCACATTTGCCCTCCCAACCATGGTCATCCATTGCGTCCAATAAATTTTCCACGATGACCCCGTTAAGTTTATTATGGATATATTCCTAGTTGGCACATGCAAATCAGAAACTTCCATTGTATATCCAACGCCCAAAAGCATACTAATTGGAGAACGGTTTGGAATCTTTACCTCAAATTTTACATGGACTGAAGTAATTCCACATATCTTTAGCCGTATTTTCGTTCATACCTATCAACGTTAAGTATTCAAAAAAAAAATCTACGTTTAACCGCTTGAAGTATAAAAACACCTAACTTACAGCTGCTCATACTAGTTGCGGTATACTCGAAGCTATGTCACCAAAACTTTTCAGGAAATACTGCTGTGAAGTTATGTTCTAGGCGGAGATCTATACCGTTGAGTTTTCAACGTTGCTAATCATCCACGTTGATGGTTGGTCGGGACGGTGTTGCCCCCTCGTTTCAGAACCTCGTGCCTTATTCCTCCAAGTTACCGTCGTCATCCGCAACAATGTTGCGTTTTACTTTTTCTTTTCCAATGTCACTTTGTTATTTTATTTCCAAATGTCAAATTTTTTAATAGTCTGTGTCATTAAAATAGTGGCAAAAAATGTTGCTGAAATTTAATTCGTATGTTTCCTGCAACATTATTCGAATATTTCACCGTACGAACAGAATACCAACTCTTGTGAAATAGTTGTGAAATTTTTCACCACAATTTCGCAACAATTTTTTTTGTGTGGAGTTTGACAGCTTTTTTCGCAAAAGTATCAACGAAATACCGGGCTTAACGCTCTTTTTTTTTGATGAGCTTTGACTGAACAAGTAATTCGTGAACTATGTCGTTCGTTTTTTTTTCTCAAGATTTATTTAAAATTTTCTTGATTGTACAAATTAATTTAACTACACGCAAAAAATTAGCGTATGTTATATTATACAAACATGCTTGGTAAAAACGATTTCCTATAGAAAAAAAAATAGTTTTCATTAGCTTAGTTTAAATCAAACCCTTAAATTTTTATATAAATCACCTAAAAATATAACTTTTTATTGGTATATTATAAATTCTTTTGCACATTATGTTAAATCACTTTTTTTTTCTTATCTACTTAAAAAACTGTCAATATTTAGTTAATTATAGGAAAATGATAAAAAATTTCATGTACGCGACCCAAAATAATCTAAGGTAGTTTTACAATTCATTTATTTGTTGCCAGATGTTTGTAAAATGTGTATAATTCCTAAAAATAGCATTAAAATTGTCAAAGTTTAAAATTGTTAAAAAAAAAATATAAAGAAGATAAAACAATATGGCGAAAAATAGATGCCAAAACTGAAAAAAGTTAGAAAAAATATAAAATAATATAAATAATATAAAATTTTATGCTAAATGTCATATGGAATTGTCGGTGGGTAAGGCTAAAGGACAATCTCAAACGGATATGGCTTTATATTCACATAAGACACAACTATCGCTGCGTTTACAAATTCATCGTCCACATTTTCATCAATGGTTTCACCTAAAACTTTTCGGTTAGTAAAACTATTACATAATCAAAATAAAATAGTTAATAACTTTCATTTTTATTTGCATTGCAGTTTAAGTTTTCACCAAGTTGATGCCATCTGGAAATGGTTGGCTGATTATCCAGAATATGCTGATTGTCATTTTTCATGGTTGCTAGGGGTGATCGCTTATTGCGAGAACTTGTTCAAGCGAGAAACAAGTTTGGGTGTGCATAGTGGATGCGAGAATCAGCGCTGATATTTTATCTATTATTTGTGTTTTATGTATGTTTGTATGCATTTGGGTTTGTTGTTCAAACTGACATTGAGTTTTAAAATTTTACTTATTAACGCATTTCTTCAATTACTCTTGAAATTTTTATTACATTTTTTTTTTTAAATTTTGTTTATAAGTTTTTTTAATTTTTTTTATAATTGTTATAATTTTATTTAATTTTTATTATTTATTTGAATTTTTATTTTTTTGTTTAATTTTTATTTTATTAACATAACATAAACAATGTTTTCGGCGCTGAAATACGCTTTGGAACTGTTTTCTCGCATTCAATCAGCTTTGCGCTCTGACCAGCTCGGCGCCCACTATGACCTGTTCGCGCTTATTTGTACTAATTTGAATAGTACCAGTTTTCTCGCATTGGTTCTCGCAATAAGCGTCAGTCGGCTCGGCTCGGCAACAAGCGGCCACTCTGTACGCACCCTTAGACTTGAAGGATGTTATTTATATGGCGCAAAGATTGAGACTGGAAAAGGAATTAGTATTACAATAGGACAGGCTGACAATGCTTTGTTTGGAATGGTAACAAATAAAAAAATAACCCCTAAATTCATAAACGCTTTGTAAAATTATAGGAGGTTTATTGAACAAATTTTGTATGAAAATGACGTTTTGTAAACCTGCTATAACTTTACAAAGCATTTATGAATTGAGGGGTTAGTTTTTATATTGTAATTAAATAGTTTTCCAAACTTACCCCTCAATTCATAAATGCTTTGTAAAGTTATAGCAGGTTTACAAAACGTCATTTTCATACAAAATTTGTTCAATAAACCTCCTATAATTTTACAAAGCGTTTATGAATTTAGGGCTTAATATTTTAAACAAAAATGAAGTCTATACACTCAGGGAATTATGTAGGTAAAATCAACTGCAAATGACAGTTAAAATAACTGCATTTGCACTTAAAAAGGTGTAGACTACATTTGCAGTTAAATTAACTGCAATATGAAGTAATTTTTAACTGTTAAAAATCAACTGACAAATGTAGCAAAAACAACTACAAATGCAATTGAAACAACATACATGCAAATTATTGTAAAAATGTACAAACAACTTGCAAATGTAGTTAAAACATAAATAAAAAATTTTTTTTTAATTATTAGTTTAATAAAAAAACAAATTTATGTAAACACTATTAAATTAATTTTATTCTATAATAAATTTAAAATTGAGAAATCAAAATTTACACTTAATGTCACTTTTTTTCACTATTAAGATATTGTTGTACATGTCCGTCTGTGAGGGATGAAATATGCTGTTGTTTGTCTTCCTTTTTTTTCTCCAGGTAGAAAGGGATGAGAATATAAAAGAACTGAAAGAAAATAAATACAATATTTTTTTAACATTCCCCGTAAATAAATTTATATTATAAAACTTACCTTATTATTTTAGTAATTTAATAAAAAATAACCTTTTCCGTATTACGCGTGCTCACTCTTTGGCGTTGTTTTATGACTAAGACAAGAGAAAACATGTTATACTCACATTCTTTCACTAGAAATTTCTAAGCAAGTGATTCATACACATACTTCTGTTTGCTTCGTGTGTGCGCATACACACTTGAAAATTTAAGTATTTGTAAATAAAATTCAAAATAACTGCATACAATAAATGTTACTACAATGTAGTAATTTTTGCAGTTTGTTTAAAAAAATAGCTGTCAAAAACATTGAAAAATTTTGTTCTAAGTAAATTAACTACAATTGTAGTTAAAATAAATAGAACCGCATTACTACATAAATAACTGTCATGTAGTAACTGCAGAACTTTTCTGAGTGTAATTCTTTAATTTGTATCCAACTATTAATACCAGTAATAATTATGAAATAAATAATTAAATAAATTAATCAAATTGTTTTAATAAGGGAGAAGGAAAGAGCTAAATAATTTAACGTAGATAAATAAATAAAATATGGCTTAAGGTTAATAAATTAGTGCTAACAATTCCAAAAACAGAATAAGAAATAACTACCAAGTTTTTTTTGTATAGTTATTGTTAGAGCTTTGAAGAATTAATACTTTTTTGAATGAATTCACTACCAATCCAATTCAATTTTCTTTAGAATTGAATGAATTCCTTTTCTTAAGTAATTCACTGAATTCGTTCAACTGAACGCGTTCATCAAACACTAAATTCAAATAATTAATTCCATTGCAATAGTTCTCTTTATTAAATCAAATGAATTAATTCACTGGTGAACGCGTTCAATTTTATGAATCGAACGGAAAAAAAAGTGAATTAATTCCTTACTGAATTAATTCAACACTGAATTCATTCAATTTCATTTCTATTCAGTGAATTAAAAAAAAATAAAATTACATTCAGTGAATTAAAAAAAATTAAATTACGTTCAGTGAATTAAAATAGAAAAAAATACGTTCACTGAATTGAAAAAAAAATTACGTTCACTGAATTAAAAGCCTGTTTTCTGCCGTTCATTAGAAGAAAACATTTGTATTGTAAAAACGTATAAATGAAATACGTCATAGCAGTGGGTATCGATCCCCCTTGTCTCGCTCAATCGGCTCTCTTTTTATTTGTTCGCGAACTAGGGCACAAGCAAAATAACACATTTTGTTTGTGTAAAATCAAAGAGCGTAAAATAAGGAGAAATTCCAACTATTATACAGGGGAATTTCGGGGAAATTAGATGCTTTTAAGGGGAACGAGATTATTTCATAATGAGTCATAATTTAATTTACTGTGTTCACTGTTAATGTGGTATCAGTGGGTATCGATCCCCCCTTGTCTCGCTCAATCGGCTCTCTTTTTATTTGTTCGCGAACTCGGGCACAAGCAAAATAACACATTTTGTTTGTGTAAATTCAAAGAGCGTAAAATAAGGAGAAATTCCAACTATTATACAGGGAAATTGCGGGGAAATTAGATGCTTTTAAGGGGAACGAGATTATTTCATAATGCGTCATAATTTAATTTACTGTGTTCACTGTTAATGTGGTGTGTACAAATGAAATAAAATACGCAATAAAATTTCAAAATAATTTGGTGTCTCCACCAGACATTTGGTTTAATATTTTTTTTTATCAATTAACTTCAAAATCAATCGCAGAGAAAATTATTTTACATGGAGAATATATAATTCATACACAAAAAATTCCTGTAAGGGAAAATGATGAAAGCATAGGTACTTATTAAAAATTTGTTCATTAAAATTCGTGGATTTTTATCAAGTTTTGTATAAATTGTGTACTTCATTGTATTAATGATGTTGTGTTAGAAATTGACAATCATCATTTCAAAGAAGAATAATGAAAAAGGAAATTTTACGTTATCACATTTTTCCCCTCACAGTACTCACACCATCTTTTGTGTGCGCAAACTGTTTTCACCCGGTTTTTATTTGCTCGCCCGAGTTCGCTAAAAATATAAGAGAGTCATTGGAAGGATCGTCTCTCTCTATATGTATACTCTTTGGTCATAGTAAAGCATCTACATTTTACTGGAAAGCATAAGTTTGAAAAATTAAGTTTTATTTAAGTTTAAGTTTTAGTTTAAGTTTTTATTTTTAAAAGTAAAGTCTTTTTGTTTAATCATGTAGGTTGATAAAGTTTTATTTTTTTTAATTCACTGAATGTAATTTTATTTTTTTTAATTCACTGAATGTAATTTATTTTTTTTAATTCACTGAATGAAAATGAAATTGAATGAATTCAGTGGTGAATTAATTCAGTAAGGAATTAATTCACTTTTTTGCCGTTCGATTTATAATATTGAACGCGTTCACCAGTGAATTAATTCATTTGTTTTAATAAAAAGAACTATAGCAATTGAATTAATTCGTAACAAAATAAATCGAACGAAAAAAAATATGAATTAATTCCATTCAATATATGGTGCTTTGTGAATTAATTCATCGAATTTTTAATTCAGAATTGAAAAATGGAATTAAGGAATTAATTATTCAAAGCTCTGGTTATTGTTAGTTTTTGTTTTCTTATTTTATACCAAGCATATTATATAAGTTATACCCAAAACTTGGGTAGAGCTATAATACATACTAAAACTAGGTAACTTATACCCTTATTTTATGCAATTTCCCCCTTTTTATTTTTTGCGTGTAGTCCCGCGAAGCCAAGTGGCTTGTCTGTAGGAAAAAAAAACTAATCTTTATAATTCATTTTAATTAATGCTTTCATTGCGAAATTACATTTTTTTTTTAAATATACATATATATTTGTATAGAGTTCATTGCAAATTTTCTTCACTAATTTTTTTCTTCTGTATTGGTTATTTATTCTTAAAACTTCTTTGGGAACCATATTCATTACAGTTGGAAGTGTGACATGTAGGGTGCAGAGAAACAAGCCAGCCGCCGTGAGCCGTTTAAGCCGCCGCCGCCGGTCATTTTAGCTTCAGCCGCCGCCGCCGATTTTTTTCGGCTCATTTCGGCTGGAAGTATCAATTTTCAAATATAAAAAATTTAAAAATAAATATATTTTTTAAAAAGAATTTACTAATTCATTAAACTTGAACAACCAGAGCTAAAAACAATTTTTTTATATGAAAAGAAAAAAGTTAAAATCTTCTAAATATTAAATTTTCATAAATATAATTTTTTTAAGCTATAAAAGCTTATATAAATTTATACTGTGAAAAAAATTTAAAAAAAAAGTTCTTAATGGGTTAATATAATACTTCAGAATGCAACTCTTTGCAGATGTGTAAAAAATCAATTAATAAAAAAACGTAGCTGCTTAACTTTGCATTTAAAACTCAATATATGTATTTGGTGTACGCATTTTTATCAAAAATTATGACGAAAAATCGTTACAGAGTTGAAGTCGTGTTAGCATAGATATACGAAAAAGTTTGTAAAATGCATTAATTTTTGTTAAAAGCGTTACTTCTCCTCTTCATATAAATTCTTATAGTTAGTGTTTAGCTTCATTGGTTATTAAAATATAAGCTATTAAAGTTAAAAAACCTTACGAGTTACTGGTTACGGAGTTTACATTTGGCCTATAAAATTGGTTACAAATTTTATGTATTAACCAAAAATTGGTCAGATTGTTATAAATTTTGTAAAACAGGTGACAATGCGCTGATATGTATCGAAATATATAACTCAAATGTAATCCATGCATTTGAAATTAGTTGGTTACATGGTTTTTATCACATTTTTTGATATCACCCATATATATTTTTTCAATTCTAAAATACATTTTTAAAAATGGTCCAGTTGAATATTTTGGATAAATGAGACATTTTGTAACAAATAAATGAAAAAGAGGCAAAAATTGTTTTGAGTTCCAAGAGGGTTACATTTTCCCAATTTTGGGATTACTTTGGAGCCCTTTACATTGGCAAAAAAAAATATGCTGGCAGAAATTAAAATTTTGCAAGTTATGTTTCAACGAAAAGGACTTGGTAGTAAAAGGGTATGTTTATAATTTATTAAATAAAACTTGTATGTTATATTAAATATTTAGGACCATTTGTTAGATATAGTCTTGACTAGCCATGGATCTGTGCGAACATGAAACAAATCACACGTGAACCAACAACAAATCTTATATAAATTGATTTTATATATATTTTTTTCCGAGTGATTTTCTGACCGTGATAAAGTGCTGACGTTAATTGTGATCTCTTTTCTATAATTCTATTTAAAATTAAAAGCATAACATTTGTTATTGTTTTAAGAAAAAACTTTTTTTTTTTTACATTGTATCAGTGTTGCCATAACGGCGATTTTCTCGTCAGATCTAGCGATTTTATTTCGCCCCTAGCGGGAAAAATTGTCCTGTAGCTATTAGCCAAAAATCTAGCGATTTTTTTATCACCGTAATATATATTTTAAAACTCGGTTTTATGTTGAAATATATTATAAAACTCGCACATTGATATTCCTTTATTATAAAACACAACATCTTAAACGATTTTAGTAAAAAAAACTCTAAAAATACACATTTCGATAAAATATGGGTATGCACTTTTTCATCGTACAACGCCCTCTATTGTGTATTCGCAATACTAAGATTAATTCAATGAAAATCAGGACTCATTATTTGAAGCTTAATCGTAAAATTTTTCATTATTTAATTTATTATTATTTTTCTTATTAACATATTAAAGAAATTTTTGAGTAAAAACTGCTTTAAGTACCATTTTTCAACAATCTAGCGATTTTTGGGTCTGATCCAGCCATTTATTTTGAAAATTTGTTGGCAACACTGCATTGTATATTGAAATCAACAACAAATTATTACTTATTATTAAGTAGTAAACAAAGGGATTAATACTCTTCTATACTAATCCTCTGCTGTTACAGCAGAATGGATAGTAGCAGCGAGTCTACTGAAGAAAGCGATATTGGGTCATATGAATAAAACTTAGCAATTACTTCGAAGTAATTACTTTGGGCTTAGGAATGGCTTTTAACTCCAAATTTACCAATTGGCTAATAGAATAGCATGAAACGTAAACGAAAATTAAAAAATTAAATTTCTAGTCTACTCCGAAGCAGACTAGATTTGTGAAGTAATTGCTTAAAAAACCCTGTATTTCCCCCTATTAGTAATATCTATTTTTTATTCATATGAGCCATTGTCTGGTAGACAGTCGCTGAAAACAAAACAACGAAACGACGACAAAATCGATCACCAGGATTAGTTAAGCATGCAATCAAAATAAAAAAAACTACCAACAATGATGATTAGGGCAAGGAATTCCATGCAAATGTATGTTATTTCTCGATAGTCCAAAACTAATATAGACTAAACATTTATCCGAATTATCAAATTTAGAACAAACTGGCATCGATTTGTAGTTGCATATTTTGACATAAATGCATGTTTTTGCATATTTCGACTTTAAATGCATATTTGGTGGCTTTCTAATGCATATTTTGTGCTTTTTAATGCATATTTGTTCATATTTTTCATTTTTAGTAGCATTTTTTATTTTGTAAAAAAATATAAAAAATTGATACGTTTTCATATTTTGATTCAATCAAAATAAACATTTTTAAAACTTTATTGACCTATGGGAAATCTTCGAGTTCTGTGTCTGTTTGCAAAATAACTAACTTAAATATATTTTTAAGTTTTAAAGTGCATTATTTTTGCAAAAATTATAGTTTTTAGTGCATATTTTTTATATTGTTAGTGCATATTTTTCTTTTTTAACCGCATATTTTGGGCGCATATTTTTAATTTTTAAGTGCATGAAATTCCTTGCCCTAATGATGATATACCAAGTACCTACTAGCAACAACATGTTTGCTGCACTTGATGTAGACAATAATGATGATGTTAATTATATTAACGATAATGCTAACAAAGAGCTGTGTGAAGAAAAACCGCCTCCAATAATTATTCCAAATGTTTCAGATATAAGAGCGATGATGAATAACTTTTCAAAAATAGTAAACCTTGAAGATTATTCGTACAAATCCTTGAGAGGTGGACAGGTAAGAGTAATGGCAAAAAACGTAAAGGCATATAGAGTGATAGTAAAATATCTATCTTTCGTAAAAAAACTTAAACGTTTTCAAAACACATTACAAAATGTTGTTTTCAGCCGATCAAGCCGCCGCCGCCGCCGATTATTTGGTTGCGCCGCCGCCGCCGATTTTTATCCGGCTCAACCTCAATCGCCGCCGCCGCCGCCGATTTTTTGCATGCGCCGCCGCCGCCGATTATTTTGGTCGGCTTGTTTCTCTGGTAGGGTGTTTCTGCCTAGCGGCCTTTATACAATCAAGCATGCTGTCCAGCTTGTTTGACAAAAATAAAATGGTTTTTGGTATACACGGTCTAGCATACACAGAAAAAACAGCAGGCACCTGTTACGTGCCCCCAAAGGCACTGTAGTGGTGATGCCAGCTAGCTCGCGTTGGCACGCTTCCCGGGTCGGATTCCAACCCACCACTACAGCCCAGGGACAAGCACAATTAAAAAAAAATAATAAAAAAAAAACAAAAAAAACTAAAATCCTAAAAACAACCAGAACATCCAAAAGAGGGAGGACGCGGTGTTCAAAATCCCCCACAATTACCCTCCCAACCATGGTCACCAAATAGGTCCAATTCGATTTTTGTTGGCAACCCCAAATCCCACACACACACTTACCACACTTACCTCACACAGTTAACTTCACCCTACAAATAAATTAGCAAACCATAATTTAAATTTTAAACACTCACAACATTTTTTATTATATAATAAATCTTAACCTAACAAAATTTCCTAAAAAATAAACGCTTAAATTTATTAACTATGTTACGCAAAAAAAGCTTAACCCAAAAAGGCAAATAAAAACGACTTGGCAACAAAAAAAAATGTACGATTTTTTTTTTTTTTTTACACTGGTTTCTCTGGACCCAATGCCAGCAATAAAAAAAAACTTTTCTCTAATAACGCTACACTTACATATGAAAGGTTCTTTAACCGAAACGGTCAAAAATAACGTGAAATTATTAAGACCAAAAATATATGGTACGAACGGTATTGTTTTAGTACCGGCTTTAAGTCGTCCAAATCGATTCAATTAACACATCAAACAAAAACTTTACTATAAATTTCCTTACTAATCAATATACTTTACTTAAAGGTACCTCAAATAAACACCGATTTGACGATAACCCAAAAATAAAAAAAATTTAAATTAATACATAAAAAAAATTATTAAATTAACCTAATATAAAAACAACTAGTTTTACTAAATTAAAACAGAAACCAAACAAGACACCTAACAGTAAACTGTGCCAAAATTAATAAAATAAAGCGAGACTGAATAATAAGTGAAACCTTTGGTTTCCATATGACCGCAGAAAAAAATAAGAAAAAAAAATATTTTTTAAAGCCTACAAAGTCTTCCTTTTTGACTCCATTTTGAGTCGCCACAATAATACAAAAAAAAAAGTTAAAAGCCTACCTAAATGAGCTCTCTTAGGTGGTACTCTAATGGGCTATTGAGCCTCGATAAAACAACACACAATCACTTTGTAACCCTTGCCAATTATTTTTCCTTTAATATTAACAAAAAAAACGCAATAATTTATTTAAAAATTGAGGCACTTACAACACAGTATTTGAAATAAAAAAAAATTTAAATTTTTCAGCTTAAAAATCTAATCTCCCAAAAAAAAACTAACACTTAATACCCAGGAAAAACAAAAAAAAATATCTTGACAAATTATTAATATAATATTCTTTTCTCCTATTATGTAGCACAACATACAAAAAAAATGGACGTTGATGTAATGGCGCCTGACTATGGCGGTTCAAGGTCCATAACATATAAAGCTTACAACAAAAAAAAATGGCCGGGGATCTTCTGTATCTTGCGGTAAGTAACACCCTGTTTCCTTCGTAAAACCAATGTCAAATACTTTTGTTACCTGGAGACTCACAGGGGTCCTTTTCTCTAATTCTCTCCTTCTTAGATCTGGTGTAATCAGTCAGCTGGAGCTACCAACAATTTCACCACTAATACACCACAAAAAATAATTGTGCTGACCCCTTTCACGATGGGCTACAAGTATTGTTGTGTACCCAAAGAGCCCGCTCGTACCGGATCTCACCCAAAACTAATGGAATCCCTGTTATCCCCGGTTTTCTAAATAAAAGAAATCTCACTGTATACAAATATCCACTAATTCCGAACACTCACTTTTGTATACTCACTTCAAAAGATTATTTTCCCGACACAATCTAATCCCCGTTTAAATAAAGATCATAGATTCAAAAAAAAAACACAGTTTATATGTTTGTTTATTTTGTTTTTTTTTTTCTTTTTTCTTACAATTTTCAAAACAAAATTAAACGTTCACTTTAATTTAAAGTTTTTTTTTTACAACGCCAACGCAACTGCACCAGTTGATATTCAGTATAACAATGGCCTCCTTTTTCCTAATACCTATGCTCGTAACCTCGGTATTTTTCCATAATCTTCCCTCAAAAATAATAACATTTCCAATAGATTTTGAAACTAAAACAGATTTTATGATAAACTGACATTAACTTAGGCGGACAAAACATAAAACAAACTTTGCAAAAACCCCATGTCAAATTTCATGCATTTTTATGAATGGGGGCAGGTTGCAAAAATACAACCATGCATACTTCATAAAATTGGAGACTAGACACATTTACATTAGTTTCCTTTATTCTATTACAAACTTGCCACTGCTTTCCGAACAGTTCCTAATTCGGTAACCATAATCGGTACCAAATTAACCCACCACTACTATGCAGTAGTAGCAACGTCCGCCTTTCATTTTTCCTCACAACTATAAGCGGCACGAGACCGATCTCCATACTTAATTTAAATTTTCTCTACCAACCTAGATAACTATATACAAATAAAAAACCCGTAGCGAAAATAAAGAAACCACACGACCACGCCGCTACACCAAAGAAAACAACTCATCCCAGCCGTCCCTACGGTGACAATTAAACTTTGATTCTCCGCACGTGGTGTTAGTACCTTTGTTATCGATCTGGGCGAATACACGATGGATTTACCACAGCGTCAGACCCCACCGTGCAAGGCCAAACCTCCGCTACATCGGAACCTGTTCCCTAAGAACGTTTGCTAAATCTTGATACGAGTGTACCTCGAGCTAATATCATCAATTCTCCAGACGGTACATACTTTGCTCCGACAACCTATCATTTTTACGTAGATGAGACCGCAAGTTTTACTGCGCCATGACGTTGTAATGATGTTCCCAACCAACCAGGAACCAACATCATCAATGGTAGAGGACCGATTTTTACCAATCGATGAACATTACACATCTTACAAATCAGTTTAAAGCACCGACAGTGATCCCTCCTCTAACATGCTAGCCGCCAACACCCTACCACCTGCGGATTACTCTGCTATTTTACCACCGGTCTCGGCCGGCACATCCATTTTGGGTGGAGCCCCGAATACTCCCACCCCCTTAACCCAACGTCGGCTAAATGCACTTGGCACTGTGCTAAGTGAAATGTATCTGTATCCTATGGTAGCGCAGCTGGTGCACTTACTCAAAACCATTAATGTTCCGGCCACCGCACCCGCTGCCTTGTCAATTTCCGGTGGCCATGTTTCGGCTTCGCCTACGATAAGAGTATCTCCACCTACTCCATCGCCACCGGTTGCTACCAGATTTACCCCGGGGCATCCGTAGGCGGCAACACAAAAAAAATCCAACCGGACCGCCTACAACAACTGAGTATGTAAAATCAGTGGCAGTGTTTTCCCTTCCTTTCTCCTTTTCCCTCCCTAATTTGTAACCGTAGTTCACAATAAATACCGAAATTCGATCACATTAAATTTTTGCGAACGTATTTCCCCAAACTTTCCTTTCTCTTTTAAAAACAAAAAAAAAAAAAAGGTATTTTACTCTTGGGTCGCAATACCATTTGAAAATGCTGCTACAGAGTGAAATTTAGACCAGTTAGTTTGTGATCGCCTAAAAAAACTAACCCATCGCGAAATCTGTTTGCCGTAATTTCCATTATCAGAAAAAAACGTTGTAAACCCATCCCAGTGGGTCGGCATCAAAAAAATATTTTTGAAATAATTCAGCGATTTGGAAATAGTTAACCTAGACAGGTTTCCTTTAACTATACCGAAAAAATTTGGAAAAAAAATATATAAAACAAAAGGTATAAACTTTTCCCCTTTCCCTTGTGTAATCTCAAAAGTATTTACACATTAAAGAGCCGTTTACATTATAGGACTGAGTCACATGATTTTAAGTAAAGGACGTCATTATACTGGGAATATAATCCTAATTAAAATCTTACAGACTTTAAATGTGAGAGAGCTAACTCAACAGAGATGATTCTGTGTGTGCAACTCTTATAAGAGAGAACGATTTTTTGAAAATAATCTAAAAAAATTAGAAATCCAATAAGAAATCTTATGACTGCCAAAATTATCGTATGGCTGCCAAAAAAAAATCTTAAGCAAATGGTTTCTTTTTTTTTTTTTTTTGACAGATCATATTCAATCCTAGAATGCAAACTACTCTTAATCAGTACCCATACGAGCCATTGTATAATTCAATAACAATCCACACAATCCAAAAGAAAATCTAAATAAAAATTACATTTTTCATACACCATTACTGGATCTCTCAAAACGGTGAGATCTTCATGTCGGACGTGAGAAGAGTTCAAATGAAGCTCTACTTTTTGGGTTACTCATTTCAGGAAAAATACACTCAAAATAGTTTGTAGTTTAAATTAACTGAAAATGTAATTTAAAATAAATGAAAAATCACTTGAAAACCGGTCTGCTGACTTTTCATTTAAATCAAAAGAATTTTTCATTTATTTTTAAATGTTAATAAATAATCTACAAAATCCTTAAAAAATAATGATTTTTCATTTATTTCGTTTTTTTAAATTTCAAAAAATTAACTACAAAATCCGTAAGAATAAACGAAATTTAGTTTATTTCATTTTTTTAACTGACCTAGAAATCGAAAAGGAATTCTTTTTTTAACAAAATATTTTAAATGAAAATATTAACTGTAACAGAAAATCCGTACTTATATGTAATTTATTTTTTAAATAAACGACAAAACCAGTTAAAAAATATATTTGTTTGTATTTTAACTGAATAATCATTTAAAAACAAATGTACGGATAACTTTTTAAATAAACTACAGTCAGTTACTGTAATAATATTTTCGGTGTACGTTAAAACTGGTGATACCAAATTTGACATAAAAAAAAAGTTTTCCGGGTCATTACGTAATCGTTTTTCTTTTCTTCCTCTTAAAATTGCCTTAAATTTTCAAATATCCTATCGTATGGATAGTAAACCGGAACTCACTACTAGGGGTCATTATCCAATTCGGTTTTCACGTTTATGGATAAAATTAAAAGAATCTGATGTCTCGATGTCAATTCACACGATTTCAAATAAAGACTCAATTCTAATTTGAATTTACTAAGATATATTCCGTCGAACAACCAAAAGTCCTTCAAAAAGGTTTTGCAGTTACTACCGGTCAGTTATTCAAAAAATTAAAGATTTCGTCGAATTTTCGTGAATTCTAAAAATTCTCGTTCAGTTCATATCCGTTATCATTGACATATCCTTAGTTTGGGAATAAAAATAAGAAACCCGCATTGTATCTCCAATGCATTAAAGCCATATGACTGGAGACCGGTTTGGAACTATTACCTCGAATCCAAATCGGCTGAAGCAATCAAACATATTCTGTACTCAAAAAAAAAGGAAATTATTTATCTTCTTTTTCTTTTCTATAAAAATATACCTTTACAAATAAAAAGAATTGATTGTAAAGCCAGTAGTTCCCCACCAGTAAAATTCCGTGAGTGCCCAAATTGCGAATATCAACGGTTGGGTTTCCCACAAAAAAAAATGACTCATACCAAGCATATACTACCCTTTAAGTCAATAAACCCACAGAACACAACCCCTCTCCATAGTTCCTAACTTTTACTTTCCTTCCTCACAGTTTAGGGTGGCCACTTTGCTGTGGAATAAAAACCATACCCGAAACCGGAAACACTCGCCCTCACAATTCGCTCCTCATCCGCAACAAAACTCCGGAGCTGGCAAGTGCGCGATGGAAGGACCGGTGTGCGGGATGATGACGCGGGTTGCCTATCCCGTTTTGGGGATTCGTGTGTCCCAACGTGGGGAACTCCCACGCCCTGTAGAGTCTCAATGCTCTATAGACCAACGAAGCCGGGCTCTTGTAGGTAAGTACGTGCAGCATTTGCAATGAAATTTCAAACAATTTCGTTTTTTCCTCTTCTTTTTCAGACACTTTTAAAGTTTTTATTGGATAGAGATGCAGCTGCTATTTTCACCAATATTTTGCCTCATCGTTATCCTCAAAGCATGTAAGTTTTTTTAGCCATGTTAGATCTTAATATTATAGTTTGCTATTGTTAGATCTTATAATTAGTTTGCGAGTTCTTTAATTTTAACCGTATATTGATCTGGAATATTTTTTTTTCTCTTCTGTTGTTTCTTTTTTCCTTCTTCTTTTTGGTTGTTTGCCAAATATGTACCTATTGGGCATATTCTGTATTTCATTTGGGAAAAAGGGAACATTTTCCCAATTCCTTTCTCAATTTCATTCGGTCTCATTCCACATTTAAGTGAATTATAATTGTACATGGCCACTTAATAAAAGAGTTGAGCCTATTTTCGGTTCAAGCTTTGGTATATGAGGTTTCTTTTGCACAGCAAATCCATATTCAAGTGTACTAGCATAGGTGGTAAATATACTCAGGCAGTTTTATATTACCATATAGGACAGGTACAACTATATACGTGAATTGAATTGCACTCTTAGTCCTCTATAGGATATTTTCATCGCAGGTTTTGGTTCTTGTTGCCCCTTTTCTTAGACTTTTATGTCTTTTACATGAAAAACGCCTATTGATTTACCTTGTAGGTTCTCCAATTCGTACATATTATTACCAATTGGTCTCACTATGCGGCATTTTAAAAATTTTCTGCAAAATTTCGCGTTGATGTTGTTTTTGAAATCTGATTGTGCAAAATTTCTTCGGTAAACCTCTTGACCTGGTGTAAATTTTGCTGTTCTAGCTCTTTCATTATATCTTTTCGCACTTTTTTGAAAGGCTTCGTGTAAATTATTTCTAATTTTTTCGTGAATGAGTTTTTGGCGGTCTTCTCTATTCAATGAAGTAATTTGATGATCAGTCATTGATTTTAGTTTTCGTGCTAGTTTGTAATCGGCCCCATTTGAAAACCAATTATATCCGAATAAGGCAAAAAATGGCGTGGTTCCAGTCGCGGTGTGTATCGACGTTCTCAATGCGTTTTCTATTTCCGCAAGATACAAGTCCCAATCTCGGTGATCTTTTTCCATGTAAGCTCTGATGGCTGCCAGTATAGATTGGTTGACTCTTTCAGAGGCGTTCGATTGCGGAGAATAGAATGCCGTTTTTACGTGCTGAATCTTGTAAGCTTCAACCATTTCTTTAAAACTGCAGGATACAAATTGTTGACCATTATCGCTGTGTATTGTTTCCGGTACTCCAAACTTGTTAAAGATTTCCTGGACCAGAAATTGCACTACATTTTTGGCGGTGGCCTCTTTCATGGCTTTAATGAAGGTAAATTTTGTGAAGTGGTCGACAACTATAAAGATATAGGCGTTCCCTTTCTTAGACCTAGGGTATTTCCCCAAAAAGTCTATGTATATCTTTTGAAAAGGCCTCTCAGTTACCACTTCTTCACCGATAGTTGGCCGCAAATTTTGGTTGGATGGTTTAGTTTCCATGCAAACTTGGCAGTTTAAAACATAATTTCGAACCTGGGTTACCATTTTGGGCCAATAATACAATTGTTTTAAACGAGATAACGTTTTACATAAGCCTCCATGTGCTGCTGTTGTAGCATCATGCGCTTTTTCGATTAAAATATGTGTGATTTCATGCGGTACCCACAACTTCCATGAACATTCCTCAAGGTTATCATCTCGTTCAAAGTTTGTTCTTTTGAAAATTTTTCCATTTTCTATTTTCAAATCGGGCAGCTTATTGTGATTTGCTTCAATATTTGTGATTAATTCTAAATATTCTTCATTTTCAAATTCATTTGTTTCAAAATCAAAATATTCTTCGTTTATTTCATCGACTTCGAATGCCATTCTAGATAACGTGTCTGCCACCACATTTTCAGAACCCTTTCGGTGTTCGATTGAAAAATCATATGCCTGAAGCTGTAGCGACCATCTAGCCAAGCGTCCACTTAGGTCCTTCAAGGACATTAACCATTTCAGGCTGGCATGGTCAGTGATGACTGTGAATTTCATCATTTCAACATATGGTCGAAAACGTTTTACTGCCAATACAGCTGCCAAGCACTCTTTTTCGGTTACGGAGTAGTTCTTCTGACAGCCGGTGAACTTCTGCGAATAAAACGCTATTGGGTTCTCATCTCCACTTTCTGTTTTCTGAAAAAGAACTGCTCCGATCCCGAAATCTGATGCGTCACACTGGATATAAAATTGTCGGCTGAAATCTGGATGGCGCAGTACTGGGGCGGTTGTTAGGGCGTATTTTAAGGTCTCGAAAGCTTCCTCTGCTTCGGGGGTTATGGTGAACTTTGAACCCTTTTTCAAAGTATCGGTTAACGCTGCGGCGACTGAGGCAAAATCTTTGATAAAACGCCGATACCACCCGGCAGTCCCTAAAAAGCTTCTCACTTCCCTCGGTGATTTTGGCAGCTGGATCCTCTGGATCGCCGACACCTTTTCGGGATCCGTCTTCAGCATACCGCCTCCAATAATAAACCCAAGATATCGCAGTTCTTTGAAACAGAACATTGATTTTTTTAAACCAATTGTCACGTTAGCTTTTTGTAGACATTCGGCCACTTGTTCCAAAATTTTAAGGTGAGTTGAAAATTCATCTGAAATTATCAGTAAATCGTCGAGGTATATAAATACGTTGGATTTCAGCCGGGCAGGTATGACTTTATCCATAAGGCGGCATAACCGCTGAGCCGCGTTACAAAGACCAAAAGGCATCACCCTGAACTGGTACAGCGGTCTACCTGGTACCGTAAAAGCAGTGTATGGTTTCGAGTTCTCTTCCAGTTCAATTTGCCAAAAGGCATACTTTAGGTCAACACTGCTGATGAAATGTGTCTGGTCAATGCGGCTCAGGATTCCATCAATATTTTGGAGTGGATATGCATCTTTTATGGTCACGTCGTTTAGTTTTCGGGCATCTAAGCAGAACCTATTTTTGCCCGGTTTTCTGACTACTGTGGTACGATTGCTCCATGGACTATCACTTTCTTCAATCACCTTCAAATGTAACATGTTGTCAATTTCAGCATAAACTATTTCTTGAACTGCTGGCGAAATTGGGTAGTGCCTTTCTTTTACCGGATTTGTGCCCTCTTTCAACTTGATTTCATGTTTTTCTAAATTGGTGCACCCGAGACCTTTTTCCTCGAAAGCTGGGAATTTAGTTATTACCTCTTGTAGCTGCTGTTGTTCTTTATCGGATAAGTTATGCATTTTAGTTTTATGAGGCCCATTTTCTTCATGAATTTTCCTAACCAATTCAATATCTAATTCACCGATCTGAAAAATTTCGGGAGCGATTTTAAATTTCTTCCAAAAATCGACTCCTAAGTAGATATCTTGTTGAAGATCTGGACATAAATAAAAAGTTACGATTTGGGTTTCTCCTTTATCTTCAATTTCCAATTTAGTTTTGCCTAAAACCCTGTGCGGCTGACCTGTTGCCGTGTGTACGTTTACAAATATTTTCGTAAAGTATAAGTTCAGCCTTTCCATCATTTCGCGGCAGTTTTTTCCGAGCACGCTTACCGACGCGCCAGAATCTAATAACCCGCGGTGCTTTTCGCCTCCAATTGAAATTTCAGCATATGGCCGTGGATCTAATTTCGATGTAAGATGTGTTATCGATTCGGCGATCAGTTTTCGAACCAACTTTCTCTTTGCATAACTCGCTCTCGTATTTAAAATTCTCCTATATTTACTAAGAGGTAGCTTTTTAGACTCTTTGTTTGAAATTTCGTTTGAAATTGTGCCCGTTACGCTTTGTAGTTGTGGTTGTGTTTCAATGGTTTCCTTATCCTCATTAAAAATTCTTTCACGGACTATTTTATAGTTTTGCTCCCGAACTTCTCTAGGTAAATAGTGACGTATTCTAGAAAATTTTACTGGGTTTGTTGTTGCTCTTGATTCGGTTGTTGCGGCTGATTTTGTTGCTGCTGTTGGCTTTGTTGAATTTGTTGTTGCGGCTGCAGCCGATTTTGTTGTTGTTGTTGAAAATGCTGACGAGTTTTCTGCAGCTGTTGTTGATTTGGTTGGGAGTTCGGGGCGGTTCTCGAGGAACGTGATTCCCCCGCCGAAACCACGCTCCGTTTCGAGTTTCCCCGCTGCTTGCAGGTGGCACAATTTGGGGCCACTACATCTGGTTTACCGCATTTGTAGCAAAAGTAATTCAGCTGATCTGAGGGGCAATCGACGAAAATGTGGCCCTCTTGATGACAATTCCAGCACGCAATCACGTTGTTTATGGCTGCTATTTCGTTTATAGACTCATTTGTTTCTTCTTGCTCATCATATAAAATTTCATTTACGTAGCGCCTTTGAGTCTGAGCCGGCCTAATCGGTTGTTGGAGGACTGGCCTGTTGTCACGTCTAGGAAAATTTCTTTCCGCCTCTATGCACTCGATCCTCAACTGTTCCACAGACGATACTGGTATTGGATAGACAATCTGACGTATATTTTCTCGAATGTTCTTCTTGGCGAGTTTTATCATTTCAAATTCGGAAATTGGCCTTTCCAGTTTCGCTCTTAATAGATTGATTTGATGAAAATAGTTGTCGATTGTCTCTCCTGGCATTTGTCTGCGTTCCACTAATTCGTGCATTATGTCAAAATTAGACCGATATGTTCTAAAGCGTTGGAGCAAAGACATTTTCAATTCGCCCCATTCTGCTACTTCGTGCGTCTCCACGTACCACCAATACCAGTCCAGAGCTGGACCAGACACAAGAAGGTGAAAATCTTGCATTATTTCGTCAAAAGTGATGTTATATCGGCGCTGACAGTGTTCCAGACGAAATATAAATGATTCTACCGATAAATTTGCTTCGCTTCCGTCGAATCTTATACCGAATTTTTCCACCCTTGGCCTATTTAGGTAGACCGGCGGTATATTTTGTGGAATTCTTGTCGGTTGCACGCTTGGCAGGGCCATTGTTGTAGCTGGGCGTCTTGGCGTAGTTCCTGACCGATTATCATTTGCAGGAGGGGTCGGAAATTCGTACGGATGAGAAACGGTAAATTGGGCGTTGCTGGCTGCGGCGCTTGAGTCCGACGTATCAAGGCTGTCTACTCTGGCGGCCCTAACGTTTTCCCTTCCCATTTCCCTAGCCGTTAAAACCCGAATTGCCTCGCTAATTTGAGCCATATTTTCGTTAACCTTCACTAGTTCCCGGTTTACGTTATCATTTACGATTTCGCGGATAGATTGGTTTAACGAAGCGCGCATTTCCTCAACGCTTTCGCAAACCATTGACCGTACGTTAGGAGGCAGGTCATCTGCGAAGGTTACCCGACGGGTAGATGCATTGGAATTATTTTTACCAGAATTTGCCGTGGTTTTCGGTATCGTGCCCGTATTTCTATTCGTCATATTGATAGATTCCGCTAAATCATGCATTTGATAGTCCTCAGGTCCAGACATGTTCCCAGCCCTGTTCCCTGTATTCTTATCTTTTTGTATTTGAATAGACGAACGATCTACTTCGTAGGGCCTCTCTCTATTCCCTTGCCTTTTTCGTTTTTCGTCCTCCTTGTTTGATTTCCCTGGCATTTAATATCAACTAACCCAAAACCTGAATTTCGAAAAACCGAATATACCAACAACTCAGACAAAACTTAATCAACTTCTCAAAATTAATTCAACTTTAAAGTTGCAAAAAAAAACACAACAGAATTATCGGTGAAGGCAGTGATTCAAAAGATCTGAAAAATGTGTAACGAATGCAACAAAAAAAAAATTTAGAAAAAAAAAACTTTTCTTAAAAATGTGCGATGGCAAAAATAAGTTAACAATAAAAATCAGTAATGATGACGCACAAAAGAAAAATATATTAAAATAAATTTAAACAAAATAAACAACTGGTTTTATGATTAATAACTAATTAAAACAAACAGAAAACTTCTAACTAAAAGTAAAAATATTAAATAAAAAGAAATCTAAATCTAAAAGTTTTCTCAATACAATTAAAAGTTAACACTAAACAGATAATTTACATTCATGCACAGCTAATTAAACGTTTATATCAAATCAAACTTATCTACCACAAACTCTAAATTGAAAAAAAAACTTTTATTAAGTGATTTTTGTATTTTAATAAAATATACCCCAAAGTACTTCAAATCGGGGAGAAAAAAAAAACTCTCAGTTGAGAAGTGAGTAAAAAATATGAAAAAGTGTAAATTAAACAAAATTTTTGACTACTAAAAAAAAATTAAAAGTGAAATCGATTTAGATCTAAACGACTGAAAGACTTTTTGTATAAATTATTGTATAAAAACAATTTTTCGGGACGTCACAAAATAAAAAAAACCGAGTAAAAATTGAAACAAAAAAAAATTGTTGAGGTGATCAATTCAAATATAAACCAAAACAACAATTAAAATTTCCTTGGAAAATATTAAAAAATAAATGTATAATACAAAAAAAAATATCAAAAACAATTGAAAGGCAATTAGAGAAAAAATGAAAGCTTAAGTTATAAATATAAAAAAAAATTAAAACACAAAAAAAATAAAAAATTTTAGATTTTTACGAATTGCTATTACAATTTAAACTTTACGTAACCAAAACCATTTACAAAAAAAATATGCTTAATTTTTAAAGAAAGTATTTATAAAAAAAAACTTTCGAATCTAACAAAAATAAATTCTCTTTTATTAATGGGATGCAAAAAAAAAGAATTTGTTAAAAAAAAAAATGTTTAGATTTGTAATTCTACCAAATATAAACACCAAAAATACAAACAAAAATTTAAACAATACGATCACACACGGGTTAGTTAACATAGGGTGTGAAAATAAGTGGGTGTGTGTATGGACTCAGTTTCATAATTTTCATGTGCCTGATCTTCAGGCCTCTAAAAAATGTTCATTAATCCAAAATTTAAATAAACAAGAATTATAATACCCCATTCGTGTCCTTCCGTATCATTAACATCTACTTCTCCAAAGTGTCAAGCTTTCGGATGGCCATGGTTACCCCGTTAAATATTCCTGGCCCCTGAATCATCGTTCAGAGTGGGTATCTTCGAGCCCATGGAACTACGAATACGTGAATTAAATCAATATGTTTTTAACTTTTGGGCCAACTGATCCGCTTTTAAGTTTCACTCAACATTGGCCTGCACGCAAGTCTAAGGCTTGGCCTTAACTTGGGCCTTAAAGGTTACAGGACCAATGTTTTGAGATTCTCAAAAGTCCATCAATTGTCCTTTGGTTCAAAATTTAGCCGGAATCTAATAAAAAAATCTAATAAAAAAAAAACCCCGGGACGATTTCATCTGTTAATGAAGTGTTTCCTCATAAAAAAAAACCTTCACGCTAATGAGTAAAATTGTCCCATGAATCTGGCGAGAAGATATGTGTTTATGAGTTTCCTTAACTCTTGATTCTACTCACAAATTAAAGACTGACTCTTCATTTTGGGCCTTGTAGGTTTATAGAATCAAAATTTCGGGATTCTCACAAACACACATCTCTCGTAGGGCTATAGAAATACTCTATTATTCTATGGAGTCGGTATATTTAGGTCTCCTATATACCTTTTCTAAAACTGAACCAATTGGTCTCACTATGCGGCATTTTAAAAATTTTCTGCAAAATTTCGCGTTGATGTTGTTTTTGAAATCTGATTGTGCAAAATTTCTTCGGTAAACCTCTTGACCTGGTGTAAATTTTGCTGTTCTAGCTCTTTCATTATATCTTTTCGCACTTTTTTGAAAGGCTTCGTGTAAATTATTTCTAATTTTTTCGTGAATGAGTTTTTGGCGGTCTTCTCTATTCAATGAAGTAATTTGATGATCAGTCATTGATTTTAGTTTTCGTGCTAGTTTGTAATCGGCCCCATTTGAAAACCAATTATATCCGAATAAGGCAAAAAATGGCGTGGTTCCAGTCGCGGTGTGTATCGACGTTCTCAATGCGTTTTCTATTTCCGCAAGATACAAGTCCCAATCTCGGTGATCTTTTTCCATGTAAGCTCTGATGGCTGCCAGTATAGATTGGTTGACTCTTTCAGAGGCGTTCGATTGCGGAGAATAGAATGCCGTTTTTACGTGCTGAATCTTGTAAGCTTCAACCATTTCTTTAAAACTGCAGGATACAAATTGTTGACCATTATCGCTGTGTATTGTTTCCGGTACTCCAAACTTGTTAAAGATTTCCTGGACCAGAAATTGCACTACATTTTTGGCGGTGGCCTCTTTCATGGCTTTAATGAAGGTAAATTTTGTGAAGTGGTCGACAACTATAAAGATATAGGCGTTCCCTTTCTTAGACCTAGGGTATTTCCCCAAAAAGTCTATGTATATCTTTTGAAAAGGCCTCTCAGTTACCACTTCTTCACCGATAGTTGGCCGCAAATTTTGGTTGGATGGTTTAGTTTCCATGCAAACTTGGCAGTTTAAAACATAATTTCGAACCTGGGTTACCATTTTGGGCCAATAATACAATTGTTTTAAACGAGATAACGTTTTACATAAGCCTCCATGTGCTGCTGTTGTAGCATCATGCGCTTTTTCGATTAAAATATGTGTGATTTCATGCGGTACCCACAACTTCCATGAACATTCCTCAAGGTTATCATCTCGTTCAAAGTTTGTTCTTTTGAAAATTTTTCCATTTTCTATTTTCAAATCGGGCAGCTTATTGTGATTTGCTTCAATATTTGTGATTAATTCTAAATATTCTTCATTTTCAAATTCATTTGTTTCAAAATCAAAATATTCTTCGTTTATTTCATCGACTTCGAATGCCATTCTAGATAACGTGTCTGCCACCACATTTTCAGAACCCTTTCGGTGTTCGATTGAAAAATCATATGCCTGAAGCTGTAGCGACCATCTAGCCAAGCGTCCACTTAGGTCCTTCAAGGACATTAACCATTTCAGGCTGGCATGGTCAGTGATGACTGTGAATTTCATCATTTCAACATATGGTCGAAAACGTTTTACTGCCAATACAGCTGCCAAGCACTCTTTTTCGGTTACGGAGTAGTTCTTCTGACAGCCGGTGAACTTCTGCGAATAAAACGCTATTGGGTTCTCATCTCCACTTTCTGTTTTCTGAAAAAGAACTGCTCCGATCCCGAAATCTGATGCGTCACACTGGATATAAAATTGTCGGCTGAAATCTGGATGGCGCAGTACTGGGGCGGTTGTTAGGGCGTATTTTAAGGTCTCGAAAGCTTCCTCTGCTTCGGGGGTTATGGTGAACTTTGAACCCTTTTTCAAAGTATCGGTTAACGCTGCGGCGACTGAGGCAAAATCTTTGATAAAACGCCGATACCACCCGGCAGTCCCTAAAAAGCTTCTCACTTCCCTCGGTGATTTTGGCAGCTGGATCCTCTGGATCGCCGACACCTTTTCGGGATCCGTCTTCAGCATACCGCCTCCAATAATAAACCCAAGATATCGCAGTTCTTTGAAACAGAACATTGATTTTTTTAAACCAATTGTCACGTTAGCTTTTTGTAGACATTCGGCCACTTGTTCCAAAATTTTAAGGTGAGTTGAAAATTCATCTGAAATTATCAGTAAATCGTCGAGGTATATAAATACGTTGGATTTCAGCCGGGCAGGTATGACTTTATCCATAAGGCGGCATAACCGCTGAGCCGCGTTACAAAGACCAAAAGGCATCACCCTGAACTGGTACAGCGGTCTACCTGGTACCGTAAAAGCAGTGTATGGTTTCGAGTTCTCTTCCAGTTCAATTTGCCAAAAGGCATACTTTAGGTCAACACTGCTGATGAAATGTGTCTGGTCAATGCGGCTCAGGATTCCATCAATATTTTGGAGTGGATATGCATCTTTTATGGTCACGTCGTTTAGTTTTCGGGCATCTAAGCAGAACCTATTTTTGCCCGGTTTTCTGACTACTGTGGTACGATTGCTCCATGGACTATCACTTTCTTCAATCACCTTCAAATGTAACATGTTGTCAATTTCAGCATAAACTATTTCTTGAACTGCTGGCGAAATTGGGTAGTGCCTTTCTTTTACCGGATTTGTGCCCTCTTTCAACTTGATTTCATGTTTTTCTAAATTGGTGCACCCGAGACCTTTTTCCTCGAAAGCTGGGAATTTAGTTATTACCTCTTGTAGCTGCTGTTGTTCTTTATCGGATAAGTTATGCATTTTAGTTTTATGAGGCCCATTTTCTTCATGAATTTTCCTAACCAATTCAATATCTAATTCACCGATCTGAAAAATTTCGGGAGCGATTTTAAATTTCTTCCAAAAATCGACTCCTAAGTAGATATCTTGTTGAAGATCTGGACATAAATAAAAAGTTACGATTTGGGTTTCTCCTTTATCTTCAATTTCCAATTTAGTTTTGCCTAAAACCCTGTGCGGCTGACCTGTTGCCGTGTGTACGTTTACAAATATTTTCGTAAAGTATAAGTTCAGCCTTTCCATCATTTCGCGGCAGTTTTTTCCGAGCACGCTTACCGACGCGCCAGAATCTAATAACCCGCGGTGCTTTTCGCCTCCAATTGAAATTTCAGCATATGGCCGTGGATCTAATTTCGATGTAAGATGTGTTATCGATTCGGCGATCAGTTTTCGAACCAACTTTCTCTTTGCATAACTCGCTCTCGTATTTAAAATTCTCCTATATTTACTAAGAGGTAGCTTTTTAGACTCTTTGTTTGAAATTTCGTTTGAAATTGTGCCCGTTACGCTTTGTAGTTGTGGTTGTGTTTCAATGGTTTCCTTATCCTCATTAAAAATTCTTTCACGGACTATTTTATAGTTTTGCTCCCGAACTTCTCTAGGTAAATAGTGACGTATTCTAGAAAATTTTACTGGGTTTGTTGTTGCTCTTGATTCGGTTGTTGCGGCTGATTTTGTTGCTGCTGTTGGCTTTGTTGAATTTGTTGTTGCGGCTGCAGCCGATTTTGTTGTTGTTGTTGAAAATGCTGACGAGTTTTCTGCAGCTGTTGTTGATTTGGTTGGGAGTTCGGGGCGGTTCTCGAGGAACGTGATTCCCCCGCCGAAACCACGCTCCGTTTCGAGTTTCCCCGCTGCTTGCAGGTGGCACAATTTGGGGCCACTACATCTGGTTTACCGCATTTGTAGCAAAAGTAATTCAGCTGATCTGAGGGGCAATCGACGAAAATGTGGCCCTCTTGATGACAATTCCAGCACGCAATCACGTTGTTTATGGCTGCTATTTCGTTTATAGACTCATTTGTTTCTTCTTGCTCATCATATAAAATTTCATTTACGTAGCGCCTTTGAGTCTGAGCCGGCCTAATCGGTTGTTGGAGGACTGGCCTGTTGTCACGTCTAGGAAAATTTCTTTCCGCCTCTATGCACTCGATCCTCAACTGTTCCACAGACGATACTGGTATTGGATAGACAATCTGACGTATATTTTCTCGAATGTTCTTCTTGGCGAGTTTTATCATTTCAAATTCGGAAATTGGCCTTTCCAGTTTCGCTCTTAATAGATTGATTTGATGAAAATAGTTGTCGATTGTCTCTCCTGGCATTTGTCTGCGTTCCACTAATTCGTGCATTATGTCAAAATTAGACCGATATGTTCTAAAGCGTTGGAGCAAAGACATTTTCAATTCGCCCCATTCTGCTACTTCGTGCGTCTCCACGTACCACCAATACCAGTCCAGAGCTGGACCAGACACAAGAAGGTGAAAATCTTGCATTATTTCGTCAAAAGTGATGTTATATCGGCGCTGACAGTGTTCCAGACGAAATATAAATGATTCTACCGATAAATTTGCTTCGCTTCCGTCGAATCTTATACCGAATTTTTCCACCCTTGGCCTATTTAGGTAGACCGGCGGTATATTTTGTGGAATTCTTGTCGGTTGCACGCTTGGCAGGGCCATTGTTGTAGCTGGGCGTCTTGGCGTAGTTCCTGACCGATTATCATTTGCAGGAGGGGTCGGAAATTCGTACGGATGAGAAACGGTAAATTGGGCGTTGCTGGCTGCGGCGCTTGAGTCCGACGTATCAAGGCTGTCTACTCTGGCGGCCCTAACGTTTTCCCTTCCCATTTCCCTAGCCGTTAAAACCCGAATTGCCTCGCTAATATTTTCGTTAACCTTCACTAGTTCCCGGTTTACGTTATCATTTACGATTTCGCGGATAGATTGGTTTAACGAAGCGCGCATTTCCTCAACGCTTTCGCAAACCATTGACCGTACGTTAGGAGGCAGGTCATCTGCGAAGGTTACCCGACGGGTAGATGCATTGGAATTATTTTTACCAGAATTTGCCGTGGTTTTCGGTATCGTGCCCGTATTTCTATTCGTCATATTGATAGATTCCGCTAAATCATGCATTTGATAGTCCTCAGGTCCAGACATGTTCCCAGCCCTGTTCCCTGTATTCTTATCTTTTTGTATTTGAATAGACGAACGATCTACTTCGTAGGGCCTCTCTCTATTCCCTTGCCTTTTTCGTTTTTCGTCCTCCTTGTTTGATTTCCCTGGCATTTAATATCAACTAACCCAAAACCTGAATTTCGAAAAACCGAATATACCAACAACTCAGACAAAACTTAATCAACTTCTCAAAATTAATTCAACTTTAAAGTTGCAAAAAAAAACACAACAGAATTATCGGTGAAGGCAGTGATTCAAAAGATCTGAAAAATGTGTAACGAATGCAACAAAAAAAAAATTTAGAAAAAAAAAACTTTTCTTAAAAATGTGCGATGGCAAAAATAAGTTAACAATAAAAATCAGTAATGATGACGCACAAAAGAAAAATATATTAAAATAAATTTAAACAAAATAAACAACTGGTTTTATGATTAATAACTAATTAAAACAAACAGAAAACTTCTAACTAAAAGTAAAAATATTAAATAAAAAGAAATCTAAATCTAAAAGTTTTCTCAATACAATTAAAAGTTAACACTAAACAGATAATTTACATTCATGCACAGCTAATTAAACGTTTATATCAAATCAAACTTAATCTACCACAAACTCTAAATTGAAAAAAAAACTTTTATTAAGTGATTTTTGTATTTTAATAAAATATACCCCAAAGTACTTCAAATCGGGGAGAAAAAAAAAACTCTCAGTTGAGAAGTGAGTAAAAAATATGAAAAAGTGTAAATTAAACAAAATTTTTGACTACTAAAAAAAAATTAAAAGTGAAATCGATTTAGATCTAAACGACTGAAAGACTTTTTGTATAAATTATTGTATAAAAACAATTTTTCGGGACGTCACAAAATAAAAAAAACCGAGTAAAAATTGAAACAAAAAAAAATTGTTGAGGTGATCAATTCAAATATAAACCAAAACAACAATTAAAATTTCCTTGGAAAATATTAAAAAATAAATGTATAATACAAAAAAAAATATCAAAAACAATTGAAAGGCAATTAGAGAAAAAATGAAAGCTTAAGTTATAAATATAAAAAAAAATTAAAACACAAAAAAAATAAAAAATTTTAGATTTTTACGAATTGCTATTACAATTTAAACTTTACGTAACCAAAACCATTTACAAAAAAAATATGCTTAATTTTTAAAGAAAGTATTTATAAAAAAAAACTTTCGAATCTAACAAAAATAAATTCTCTTTTATTAATGGGATGCAAAAAAAAAGAATTTGTTAAAAAAAAAAATGTTTAGATTTGTAATTCTACCAAATATAAACACCAAAAATACAAACAAAAATTTAAACAATACGATCACACACGGGTTAGTTAACATAGGGTGTGAAAATAAGTGGGTGTGTGTATGGACTCAGTTTCATAATTTTCATGTGCCTGATCTTCAGGCCTCTAAAAAATGTTCATTAATCCAAAATTTAAATAAACAAGAATTATAATACCCCATTCGTGTCCTTCCGTATCATTAACATCTACTTCTCCAAAGTGTCAAGCTTTCGGATGGCCATGGTTACCCCGTTAAATATTCCTGGCCCCTGAATCATCGTTCAGAGTGGGTATCTTCGAGCCCATGGAACTACGAATACGTGAATTAAATCAATATGTTTTTAACTTTTGGGCCAACTGATCCGCTTTTAAGTTTCACTCAACATTGGCCTGCACGCAAGTCTAAGGCTTGGCCTTAACTTGGGCCTTAAAGGTTACAGGACCAATGTTTTGAGATTCTCAAAAGTCCATCAATTGTCCTTTGGTTCAAAATTTAGCCGGAATCTAATAAAAAAATCTAATAAAAAAAAAACCCCGGGACGATTTCATCTGTTAATGAAGTGTTTCCTCATAAAAAAAAACCTTCACGCTAATGAGTAAAATTGTCCCATGAATCTGGCGAGAAGATATGTGTTTATGAGTTTCCTTAACTCTTGATTCTACTCACAAATTAAAGACTGACTCTTCATTTTGGGCCTTGTAGGTTTATAGAATCAAAATTTCGGGATTCTCACAAACACACATCTCTCGTAGGGCTATAGAAATACTCTATTATTCTATGGAGTCGGTATATTTAGGTCTCCTATATACCTTTTCTAAAACTGAACCGTTCTCCGGTTCTTAATTGCATTTAATTTGGGCGCCATATTGTTACGTGCCCCCAAAGGCACTGTAGTGGTGATGCCAGCTAGCTCGCGTTGGCACGCTTCCCGGGTCGGATTCCAACCCACCACTACAGCCCAGGGACAAGCACAATTAAAAAAAAACAATAAAAAAAAAACAAAAAAAACTAAAATCCTAAAAACAACCAGAACATCCAAAAGAGGGAGGACGCGGTGTTCAAAATCCCCCACAATTACCCTCCCAACCATGGTCACCAAATAGGTCCAATTCGATTTTTGTTGGCAACCCCAAATCCCACACACACACTTACCACACTTACCTCACACAGTTAACTTCACCCTACAAATAAATTAGCAAACCATAATTTAAATTTTAAACACTCACAACATTTTTTATTATATAATAAATCTTAACCTAACAAAATTTCCTAAAAAATAAACGCTTAAATTTATTAACTATGTTACGCAAAAAAAGCTTAACCCAAAAAGGCAAATAAAAACGACTTGGCAACAAAAAAAAATGTACGATTTTTTTTTTTTTTTTACACTGGTTTCTCTGGACCCAATGCCAGCAATAAAAAAAAACTTTTCTCTAATAACGCTACACTTACATATGAAAGGTTCTTTAACCGAAACGGTCAAAAATAACGTGAAATTATTAAGACCAAAAATATATGGTACGAACGGTATTGTTTTAGTACCGGCTTTAAGTCGTCCAAATCGATTCAATTAACACATCAAACAAAAACTTTACTATAAATTTCCTTACTAATCAATATACTTTACTTAAAGGTACCTCAAATAAACACCGATTTGACGATAACCCAAAAATAAAAAAAATTTAAATTAATACATAAAAAAAATTATTAAATTAACCTAATATAAAAACAACTAGTTTTACTAAATTAAAACAGAAACCAAACAAGACACCTAACAGTAAACTGTGCCAAAATTAATAAAATAAAGCGAGACTGAATAATAAGTGAAACCTTTGGTTTCCATATGACCGCAGAAAAAAATAAGAAAAAAAAATATTTTTTAAAGCCTACAAAGTCTTCCTTTTTGACTCCATTTTGAGTCGCCACAATAATACAAAAAAAAAAAGTTAAAAGCCTACCTAAATGAGCTCTCTTAGGTGGTACTCTAATGGGCTATTGAGCCTCGATAAAACAACACACAATCACTTTGTAACCCTTGCCAATTATTTTTCCTTTAATATTAACAAAAAAAACGCAATAATTTATTTAAAAATTGAGGCACTTACAACACAGTATTTGAAATAAAAAAAAATTTAAATTTTTCAGCTTAAAAATCTAATCTCCCAAAAAAAAACTAACACTTAATACCCAGGAAAAACAAAAAAAAATATCTTGACAAATTATTAATATAATATTCTTTTCTCCTATTATGTAGCACAACATACAAAAAAAATGGACGTTGATGTAATGGCGCCTGACTATGGCGGTTCAAGGTCCATAACATATAAAGCTTACAACAAAAAAAAAATGGCCGGGGATCTTCTGTATCTTGCGGTAAGTAACACCCTGTTTCCTTCGTAAAACCAATGTCAAATACTTTTGTTACCTGGAGACTCACAGGGGTCCTTTTCTCTAATTCTCTCCTTCTTAGATCTGGTGTAATCAGTCAGCTGGAGCTACCAACAATTTCACCACTAATACACCACAAAAAATAATTGTGCTGACCCCTTTCACGATGGGCTACAAGTATTGTTGTGTACCCAAAGAGCCCGCTCGTACCGGATCTCACCCAAAACTAATGGAATCCCTGTTATCCCCGGTTTTCTAAATAAAAGAAATCTCACTGTATACAAATATCCACTAATTCCGAACACTCACTTTTGTATACTCACTTCAAAAGATTATTTTCCCGACACAATCTAATCCCCGTTTAAATAAAGATCATAGATTCAAAAAAAAAACACAGTTTATATGTTTGTTTATTTTGTTTTTTTTTTTCTTTTTTCTTACAATTTTCAAAACAAAATTAAACGTTCACTTTAATTTAAAGTTTTTTTTTTACAACGCCAACGCAACTGCACCAGTTGATATTCAGTATAACAATGGCCTCCTTTTTCCTAATACCTATGCTCGTAACCTCGGTATTTTTCCATAATCTTCCCTCAAAAATAATAACATTTCCAATAGATTTTGAAACTAAAACAGATTTTATGATAAACTGACATTAACTTAGGCGGACAAAACATAAAACAAACTTTGCAAAAACCCCATGTCAAATTTCATGCATTTTTATGAATGGGGGCAGGTTGCAAAAATACAACCATGCATACTTCATAAAATTGGAGACTAGACACATTTACATTAGTTTCCTTTATTCTATTACAAACTTGCCACTGCTTTCCGAACAGTTCCTAATTCGGTAACCATAATCGGTACCAAATTAACCCACCACTACTATGCAGTAGTAGCAACGTCCGCCTTTCATTTTTCCTCACAACTATAAGCGGCACGAGACCGATCTCCATACTTAATTTAAATTTTCTCTACCAACCTAGATAACTATATACAAATAAAAAACCCGTAGCGAAAATAAAGAAACCACACGACCACGCCGCTACACCAAAGAAAACAACTCATCCCAGCCGTCCCTACGGTGACAATTAAACTTTGATTCTCCGCACGTGGTGTTAGTACCTTTGTTATCGATCTGGGCGAATACACGATGGATTTACCACAGCGTCAGACCCCACCGTGCAAGGCCAAACCTCCGCTACATCGGAACCTGTTCCCTAAGAACGTTTGCTAAATCTTGATACGAGTGTACCTCGAGCTAATATCATCAATTCTCCAGACGGTACATACTTTGCTCCGACAACCTATCATTTTTACGTAGATGAGACCGCAAGTTTTACTGCGCCATGACGTTGTAATGATGTTCCCAACCAACCAGGAACCAACATCATCAATGGTAGAGGACCGATTTTTACCAATCGATGAACATTACACATCTTACAAATCAGTTTAAAGCACCGACAGTGATCCCTCCTCTAACATGCTAGCCGCCAACACCCTACCACCTGCGGATTACTCTGCTATTTTACCACCGGTCTCGGCCGGCACATCCATTTTGGGTGGAGCCCCGAATACTCCCACCCCCTTAACCCAACGTCGGCTAAATGCACTTGGCACTGTGCTAAGTGAAATGTATCTGTATCCTATGGTAGCGCAGCTGGTGCACTTACTCAAAACCATTAATGTTCCGGCCACCGCACCCGCTGCCTTGTCAATTTCCGGTGGCCATGTTTCGGCTTCGCCTACGATGAGAGTATCTCCACCTACTCCATCGCCACCGGTTGCTACCAGATTTACCCCGGGGCATCCGTAGGCGGCAACACAAAAAAAATCCAACCGGACCGCCTACAACAACTGAGTATGTAAAATCAGTGGCAGTGTTTTCCCTTCCTTTCTCCTTTTCCCTCCCTAATTTGTAACCGTAGTTCACAATAAATACCGAAATTCGATCACATTAAATTTTTGCGAACGTATTTCCCCAAACTTTCCTTTCTCTTTTAAAAACAAAAAAAAAAAAGGTATTTTACTCTTGGGTCGCAATACCATTTGAAAATGCTGCTACAGAGTGAAATTTAGACCAGTTAGTTTGTGATCGCCTAAAAAAACTAACCCATCGCGAAATCTGTTTGCCGTAATTTCCATTATCAGAAAAAAACGTTGTAAACCCATCCCAGTGGGTCGGCATCAAAAAAATATTTTTGAAATAATTCAGCGATTTGGAAATAGTTAACCTAGACAGGTTTCCTTTAACTATACCGAAAAAATTTGGAAAAAAAATATATAAAACAAAAGGTATAAACTTTTCCCCTTTCCCTTGTGTAATCTCAAAAGTATTTACACATTAAAGAGCCGTTTACATTATAGGACTGAGTCACATGATTTTAAGTAAAGGACGTCATTATACTGGGAATATAATCCTAATTAAAATCTTACAGACTTTAAATGTGAGAGAGCTAACTCAACAGAGATGATTCTGTGTGTGCAACTCTTATAAGAGAGAACGATTTTTTGAAAATAATCTAAAAAAATTAGAAATCCAATAAGAAATCTTATGACTGCCAAAATTATCGTATGGCTGCCAAAAAAAAATCTTAAGCAAATGGTTTCTTTTTTTTTTTTTTTTGACAGATCGTATTCAATCCTAGAATGCAAACTACTCTTAATCAGTACCCATACGAGCCATTGTATAATTCAATAACAATCCACACAATCCAAAAGAAAATCTAAATAAAAATTACATTTTTCATACACCATTACTGGATCTCTCAAAACGGTGAGATCTTCATGTCGGACGTGAGAAGAGTTCAAATGAAGCTCTACTTTTTGGGTTACTCATTTCAGGAAAAATACACTCAAAATAGTTTGTAGTTTAAATTAACTGAAAATGTAATTTAAAATAAATGAAAAATCACTTGAAAACCGGTCTGCTGACTTTTCATTTAAATCAAAAGAATTTTTCATTTATTTTTAAATGTTAATAAATAATCTACAAAATCCTTAAAAAATAATGATTTTTCATTTATTTCGTTTTTTTAAATTTCAAAAAATTAACTACAAAATCCGTAAGAATAAACGAAATTTAGTTTATTTCATTTTTTTAACTGACCTAGAAATCGAAAAGGAATTCTTTTTTTAACAAAATATTTTAAATGAAAATATTAACTGTAACAGAAAATCCGTACTTATATGTAATTTATTTTTTTAAATAAACGACAAAACCAGTTAAAAAATATATTTGTTTGTATTTTAACTGAATAATCATTTAAAAACAAATGTACGGATAACTTTTTAAATAAACTACAGTCAGTTACTGTAATAATATTTTCGGTGTACGTTAAAACTGGTGATACCAAATTTGACATAAAAAAAAAGTTTTCCGGGTCATTACGTAATCGTTTTTCTTTTCTTCCTCTTAAAATTGCCTTAAATTTTCAAATATCCTATCGTATGGATAGTAAACCGGAACTCACTACTAGGGGTCATTATCCAATTCGGTTTTCACGTTTATGGATAAAATTAAAAGAATCTGATGTCTCGATGTCAATTCACACGATTTCAAATAAAGACTCAATTCTAATTTGAATTTACTAAGATATATTCCGTCGAACAACCAAAAGTCCTTCAAAAAGGTTTTGCAGTTACTACCGGTCAGTTATTCAAAAAATTAAAGATTTCGTCGAATTTTCGTGAATTCTAAAAATTCTCGTTCAGTTCATATCCGTTATCATTGACATATCCTTAGTTTGGGAATAAAAATAAGAAACCTGCATTGTATCTCCAATGCATTAAAGCCATATGACTGGAGACCGGTTTGGAACTATTACCTCGAATCCAAATCGGCTGAAGCAATCAAACATATTCTGTACTCAAAAAAAAAGGAAATTATTTATCTTCTTTTTCTTTTCTATAAAAATATACCTTTACAAATAAAAAGAATTGATTGTAAAGCCAGTAGTTCCCCACCAGTAAAATTCCGTGAGTGCCCAAATTGCGAATATCAACGGTTGGGTTTCCCACAAAAAAAAATGACTCATACCAAGCATATACTACCCTTTAAGTCAATAAACCCACAGAACACAACCCCTCTCCATAGTTCCTAACTTTTACTTTCCTTCCTCACAGTTTAGGGTGGCCACTTTGCTGTGGAATAAAAACCATACCCGAAACCGGAAACACTCGCCCTCACAATTCGCTCCTCATCCGCAACACACCAACAACCAATTACATTTTCTTTTAAATTGAAATTTCCCTTTAGAAAAACGTGTAAGGCCACACAATGTAATCGATTTGGTGTACTTCATTTTGTGCGTACTTACGATATGGGATACCTGTGTATAACAATTGTATATGAAACACAAAATATTTGAAAATTTTCAAAAATTTTGTCTAACTTACATGCCACTATACTTGTGTGTACTTACGAAGTATATTGGCTTGTGGGTCATTACAATGCGGCCATACCCTGGGTAAAGTAAGCCAGCTTGTGTGTAGAGTTTGAAAGTACTCGGAGATACTTGTGTGTACTTACTAGTATATCCGAGTGCTTTCAAACTCTACACACAAGCTGGCTTACTTTACCCAGGGTATGGCCGCATTGTAATGACCCACAAGCCAATATACTTCGTAAGTACACACAAGTATAGTGGCATGTAAGTTAGACAAAATTTTTGAAAATTTTCAAATATTTTGTGTTTCATATACAATTGTTATACACAGGTATCCCATATCATAAGTACGCACAAAATGAAGTACACCAAATCGATTACATTGTGTGGCCTTACACGTTTTTCTAAAGGGTTTATTCCCAACAATTTTTTTGTTTGAAATATTTGTAACTCGTTTATAAATTGTTATCTTTCATATAAAAATTTCTTAAAAATAAAAATTCAAAGTTACAAAACAAAAAAGAAAAGCTTTTTCGGGTTTACAAATTTCTTTGTTGGTGCCTTTTTAAATAGTTTTTTTATTGTATTTACAAATTTGGTATGAGAAAGGTGTTTAAAAATTTAATTAGAATTTTGTAAATTCTTTCTGTATACTGTAAAATTTTACTTTTAAAAACACAAAATCAACACAGAGGATTATAATGACAAAATTATTTAATTAATTAAAAAGAGATACAAATTTTCCATGAATAAAAAAACGAAAGGAATTCGAACGGAAAGAACGAATAATGGTGAACGATGTCATATCGTTCAAGAAACTGAACCGTTCAAATGAACTAGTTCGTTCATGAACGACAGAACCTAGTTTATACAGTACATTTAGAGCAAAACAATAAACAGCTGTTTTACATATTATTTCGAAATACGGGATTTTGTATAAACGTTGATTTATCATTGTTATAAATAAATCTAGGAAAATAATAAAAATGCCTAAAAGAAAACCATTAGTAACTGTAGTAAGAGCTGGTTTAATAAATTATCAAACAGGTTTACAACTACAAAAACTATTGACTGAACAACCTAATGAACCATTTGAGAAATTTCATAATTATTTAGTTTTACAAGAATTCCAACCAGTTTATACCATAGGCATACGTGCCAAAAAATATACAGAAAAAGATGAACATAGACTACGAAAATTGGGTGCAGAATTTTATCGAACCAATCGTGGTGGTCTAATAACATTTCATGGTCCAGGCCAGTTGGTGGCTTATCCATTGATACACTTAAAACAATTCAAACCAAGTATGCGCTGGTATGTGGCGGCTTTGGAAGAGATGATTATAGACACCTGCAAACAAATTGGTGTAGTGAATGCATGTACTACGCAGGATACTGGTATATGGGTGAATGATCGAAAAATATGTGCCATTGGAGTACATGGTTCACGTTATGTTACTACCCATGGTATTGGTTTTAATTGTTGTACAGATTTAAAATGGTTCGATCACATAGTTCCCTGTGATATAGAAGGAAAAGGTGTAACTTCATTAACACAAGAGCTCAATAGAAATGTTACCACTGAAGAAATTTCTAAGATACTGTTAAATAATTTTTGCCAAGTTTTTCAGTGTGATCTACAGAAAAAATCAGCTATTGAAGATCAAAAGTTACTCGAAAAAGCTACACGGGTTTAGATTAGCATAAGTTTTGTTTTAGATTTTTAAGACCAAGGATTTTCCGTTACCCAATGAAAAACAAACGTTTATTAAATATATTTTAATTTTTATTTAAAAATCTAGCTTTATTCAAATTGCATTTTTGCTCTTTAACATCTGTGACAATCTTACCCCTCTTTAAAGCCTCTAAACGTCCCTGTTCACGTTGTTCAGCTTTACGCATACGTCGTTCACTACGTGTTTCCAAACCATTATCGAAGTAACGTTCTCTGAAATCAAGCGCTAAGGCATCATAAACAATAACTTCCTCTTCTTGTGACTCAAGAGATGGTTCCGAATGTTTTTCGTACGTTAATAGACGTCTGGCTGTTTGTCCACTTAGTGTTTGTTCCGAGTTGGAGATTAATGTTAGATTTTTATGGACAGGTACCATTTCATCGGAATAATCCTCTCTAAAAGAAAGGGATCATTATTAAACCTTAATGTTGATATGTATTTATAATTAGGTTCTCTTATGTATTAAGTTCTCTTAGTAGTGCATTATAAGTATAAGATCATGTATATCATTATGTTGAGAATAACAAATAAATCAGTAACTGTACGCCGTGTCTGTGGTAGACTGAACTTGTTTCCTATTCATAACTCACTCCCGACACACTTCGATGTAAGGACAAGAACTACATCATTATTGGATTATTTTTTAGTGACTGATCCAAATATGATTGAAAGCTCTGGTCAAATACAATGTCCTGGTATTTCACATCATTCACTTATATATCTTTCTATGTACGCGCCTGTAGTTAGAGTGGATAGAATAATTGAATACTATGATTATAATGCCGTTGATGTTTCTGCATTGGAGCGTATTGCGTTGTCTGCTGATTTTTCAACCCTTTATACTACATCAAATGTAAACGATCAACTCAGTGTTTTGTATAATAATTTAGATACAGCACATTCAGTGGTACCTTTTATTAGACGTAGAGTTGAACCCAAAAGAGATACTTGGTTTCATTCAAGGAATATAACTTATGCCATTTCTGTAAGAGATTTAGCGTATGCAACGTTTAAGGGTAGTAGGACTGATGATAATTGGAGAAAGTATTGTAGATTACGAAATAAGGCAAAATCGTTAATAAGGAGGGAGAAACGTAAAGCCCATAGCAAACTTTTTGAGAATCTTGATACTAAAAATATGTGGAAAGTCTTAAGAGATAATGGTGTTATGGAAAGTGAGTCTTATGGGGATAATACTGATGCTGCTGCTTTAAATGAGATATTTGCTGCTAATCAGAGTAATGAGGAAGTGCCTTTTGATTTTAACGAAATTTTATGCTCGAATGAGGGCTTTTCATTCAGATGTGTGATGTTGAGTGAAATATTCGAACAATTTTATGGAATTGAATCTAATGCAACAGGGTGTGATGGATACACGTTAAAATTTTTAAAATTAATTTTACCATACTATGGTTCGCATATTCTTCACTTAATTAATACAATTATAACTACCTCTACATTTCCAAATGTTTGGAAAATAGCACGTATAAGACCAATTAAAAAACGTGGCTCTTCCAATGATATGGATAATTTGAGACCAATATCTGTTCTACCGGTATTGTCAAAGGTTGTGGAAAGACTGATGAAGAATCAGATAACTCAATATTTAGATCAAAATAATCTTTTGAGCAGTTGTCAGTTTGGTTTTCGTAAGGGGCATAGCACTACTTCACTTTTGGTGGGACTTACAGATACTATAAGAAGTCATGTGAATACAAAATATTTGTGTGTGCTGCTGTCATTAGATCTTGCTAAGGCATTTGATAGAATATGTCATAAGTTACTTTTAAAGAAACTTATTAAAGTTTATAATTTTTCGAGAACAGCAGCTTCATTAATCTGTTCGTATCTCACAGATCGTGGTCAATTTGTTTCCTCGGGAGTTGGTTGTTCTGATATTTTACCAGTCATAAGTGGTGTCCCTCAGGGATCGGTTATTGGTCCTCTTTTGTTTACTATGTTCGTAAATGATTTTTTTACTAAACTGGATGTTGGGAGGTGTTATCTCTTCGGGTATGCGGATGATATACAAATTTTATTTTGTGGTAGGAAGGATAGTTTGGATGTACTTCAAGCGGTGATAAATTATTCAACAAACTGTATTTCAAATTGGATGGTTGATAATTATATATCCATTAATACAATGAAGACAAAGGCAATGTTATTTTCGACCTCGAACAATTTTATTCAGGATATTTATTTATCTATTAATGATACTAATATTGAGTTTGTACACCATTTATCAATTTTGGGCGTAGTTATTGACTGTAATTTGACATTTGAATATCATATTAGATTTCTTACGTCAAGAGTATTTTTTATATTGAGGAGATTATATAACACGAATCTGATTATTCCAGTTTATGTCAAGGAAAGAATTGTCCATTGTACGATAATGCCACTATTTTTATATTGTGTGGAGGTATTTTCTGGTACTTGGGGTTATAACATTAGGGATATTCAGTTGCTCTTTAACAGAGTGATAAGATATATATATTCAGTGCGAATTCGTGAACATATTACACAACACGTTAATCGTTTTCTTGGAACGTCATTTAATGACTTTATTAAAATACGTCTCCTGCTATATTTTTATCGTGTTATTAGTACAAATTGCCCGTTGTTTATATTTAATTTCTTTAGATTTACCAGATCCACTAGGTCTAATCGTCTAATTGTACCATTCAATACTCCTTGGGTAAGTCGATCTTTTCAAAGGCGTGTGGTCTTGTTGTTTAATGCACTGCCAGCGTCCTTAAGGCGTTTCAATTGTACTGATCATACTTATAAAGGGAGGCTTTTGAATAATTTTCAATAACTACAATTTTCTTATCTTTCTGATAATTTTTATTACAACATAGTTCATAATGCCAATAGTTATTTCTTTCTCGTTTAAATTGGGATATCAAAAATAATAATTATAATATTTTTTAAAGTAGCAAATAAATATATTTTCTTATCAGGGTTTTATAAATTCTAAATTAAGATTATCTTAAGTGAGTGGAATATTGTAATTTATTAATTGGCCACTAGGCTTTCAAATTACAAAATGGTGAATAAATAAAAAAAAAAAATAAAAATAGAGCTCAAACACGCTGGTTTCAATCGTAACATTGGCGACGGAGGAAAAAAAGATTGATGGTGAAAGAGGAAAAAGACAAAGTTGCAAATGAAGAAGTAGAAATGGCAAAGTTTATTGGTACTGCTGAAGATTAAACCACCTATTTAAATTGAACGCTATTAAAGAGGCAGAGAAAATTGGATTTTTATGCAGTTTTGGTGGTGCGGAGTTATACAAGATTATTGTTTCCTTAACAGCTCCTAAAACGGAGGATGATTTTTCATATGCGGAATTCGAAATTTGAAACCAAAAAGAAATATTATTGCTGAGTGCTACAAATTCTTCAAAACAAATAGGAATATGGGTATAAAATTGGCAGATTTTGTTATTGAGCTAAAACAACAAGCACAATATTGTGATTTTGGTGCAGGGATGGAAATCAGTTTTTACATTTTGTACCAACCACATAAAAAACTTGTACTTTTTCGACCCTCACAGTACCAAAATTTTTCACATATAGAAAATTTGTCCGAGCAATGTCAAACTTGCAGAAAATATTCTTCTACAAAAATTGTACTATTCCAGCCCTCACCAATTTTTTGATATAAAGAGTATGTCGATCAAGGTCAAGCTTGCAGGACCTACTATTCTATACGACCAAAAGACATGCTAACTTTTCTTAAAATAACCAATAGTTGTGAATATCATATATATAGACCACCCAAATTTCAAAAAGTATTTTTTTGTTTGCTCCACCGGCAATTTCCGATAGATTGGACATAAAAAATAATACGTGTACAAAAATTGGATCTCTCGGGCTCATACTGGCCAGTCAGTTTGAACTTTTGACTCTAAAAAAGAACTAAAAACACTTCAAAGATATTTTGCGCTATAACTTCTAAATTTGACGCTTTTCGCAAAAATACTATATAAGTGCTGTTACCCAGGTAGAAAAATACAAACGGCACAATGTTGGCCCGGTATTGGAGGCGGTAGTACATGTACTGGCAATGCGTCGGATTTTTAACTTTCACTGTACTGCCATGTTGTCGAAATGATAACACCAATAAACGCTTGGCCGTAGTTATTTCCCAACGTTGGCGCAGGTTTGGGATTTTATTTTTTTGGTATTATCCGAGTACATTTAATAACAAATTTAGTAGTTTGCTAGAACTTTACTGTCCTCTTAGTGTACATCACAGATTTTTTTTTTTGGCAATATCTTGAGACTTATGGCGTTTTCTTTTCCGGAAAAAAATGTTGCCTTGTTAAAAGGCAACATTTTAAAAACGTTGCCCTCACCCCATTAAAATGTTACATTTTTCCAATCAGAATAGAACACAATAAAACCACTGTTTCATTTTCTAAACATATGTATGTGTATTGTATACTCGTATGCAATATTGTTTACGCAAACTATTACTACCCTACGGGAAATTTTAACAAACTGTCACCGAACTGGCCCCTTTATATGAAATAGACTGGTCACTTTTACATGGCGTTGTCATAGGAGGTGGAAATTGACCCCTTGTGACATGTCACAAGACAAATCCTAGGACAGGTTACTGAACTCTCAATTTCAGGGACCTGTCCTGGGATTTGTCTTGTGACATGTCACAAGGGGTCAATTTCCACCTCCTATGACAACGCCATGTAAAAGTGACCAGTCTATTTCATATAAAGGGGCCAGTTCGGTGACAGTTTGTTAAAATTTCCCGTAGGGTAATTCTAGCCTAGTGGTTGTGATGCCTGCCTATGACATGGGCTGGGCGGGTTCAAATTCCAGCCAAAGTAAAAAATAAATTTTTTTATGTATTTTCTTTTTTCAATTAAATTTTTTTTTTTCATATTTAAAACAAATTGTATAATTTTTTATTTATTTTTAGCCTAAAAAATTGTTAAATACTAAATAACAGCAAAACTATAAAAATCTAACTAAAATTTTATAAAAACAAAAAAAATATTGTGCTCCAACCGTGGTTTGAACCTGTGACCTACTGCATCAGAAGCCATGATAGTACCCCCAAGTTGCGAGTTAGCTGACAAAAAACATTACAGTATATACACATGGTGTTGACATAAAGAAAAAAACAGGGCAACACTCTACCCCGTAAATTTTTTGATGGCGAAAAATTTTGCCCTTTATTTAGGCAACATTTTTAGAAAAGAACACCTAGCCCTCTTAGAATGTTACCCTTAATTTAGAAAAGAACACAAAAAAGGCAATTCAAAAGCAAAGTGCAAAAAAAAGGCAACATTTTTTTCAGAAAAGAAAACGCCATTAATGAAATTTCTTCAAATGTATTCTTTCGAAACTTCACAAGAAAAGAATGGCGATGTCTCTCTTACATAAATAATTGTGTAATAGATGTAAAAATACGTAAAATTTATAAAATTGTTAATTTTAATAAATTTTATACGTTTTAAGTAGTACCGGCATTTCGTAAAAAACAGTGCTCTCCCAGTACAACTTTTGTTGTAACGTCAGCAATTTCTACCTGGGTATGCAGAATAAAAGGACAAACACTTCATACTAATTTTTGGCCTAAATGTTACTTATCGTGGTGTTTTAAGCGGATAAAGTAAAAATTTGTGTAAAGAATTCATTTTAAACGGCCCTTGTTAAAATTTGGACAGAGCCAGTGAGGATCGGTTTTAATTTTTTTGTAGAGCAAGATATGTTGTTTTTATAAACCAATTACATTTGGAACATATATCTGTTATTCCACGAAAGAGAGACCAAAATCGGGCTGAAGTACCGATTTATTATATGTTGTACACTAGACCGACTCACGAAAAAAAGTAAAAAAAAAAACAATGCCCCCTCAAAATGGAATTTGGTTTGTTATATGATTCCTAAAATATTTAGGGTCTAGCAATGAGATCTCACGAGCTGGACCATTTTTAGCTGGACCATTTTTATCTTAGCTGAAGACAACATACTCAATGTGGGTATCAATATGAAAGGTTTTTTATAGGCGCGTCCAGCGGTATATACATATAACATATTCAAGCATATTCTGACATATCCTATTTTCAAGGATATTCTATAAGAAAACAAATTTTTGACTCTTTTGTACGGAGATATTTGTGATGGAAATGTCAAATTTACCTATCATAATCTAAGCGGGAATAAAAAATTTGAATTCCCGGGAATCCCGGGAAATATTTTTGAACAAAATTGTTAATGAAAACCACCTATATAAGTAATTTTTGTTTAAAAAAACACTATTTCAGTACAAATTCATTCTGTGTACTGAAAATTCAAAGTAAAAATATCAGAATGTTGAACATTTGATTTCACATAAATTACTCGCAGCACTGCCAAATATATATATATATATAAGTTCCCGTAGTTCCTATACGGAACATAGGGCCACAGCACTGCCAAATGCATTGCATGAATCCAGCAGAAAGCACCCACTACTGGACTGTCGGAAACAAACCGTTTCATCACATTTGATATGGTGGCCACAATGTTATTTTCCAAAGACAAAACTCTTCTAGTTTTATTTCTACAATTCTTCTTATTTCATCAGCATTACATCTTCCTGATATATAAACCAACACCAGGTTATAAAATGAATTATTTCCGTTTATACATATGTTAAAATATCTCTTTTGTGATATTCTTGTCCATTCATCTAAGATTATAGTAAATCTCCTATTGTTAGAAATATTGCTCGATATTTCTTTTATCATGATATCTTTTACATGATTGTAGTAATTTAATATAATGTTCTATACATCGGTTTCATTTTTTGGCAATGCCAGATTGGTATTATAAAAACTTTCTCGAATAAACGAAGATCTAGTTATGGTGTGGATTGAAATTCCGTCGACTGCGGCTAATTTGGATACCATTTCAGGAAATGTTTGCCCTACCATAAAACGTTCAATGCCTATTCAGCTTATACTTTTTTCTTCGGGTACTTTGCTAATTTTAGCTGAAACGTTATTCTTGTTGTTGTTTTCTTCAAGATTAGTTGGTCATAAATTTTTGTTTTTTTTGTGAACCAAATTTAGATGTCGGATAACCAAATTTAGATACCTCCGGTAACCATTAGTATTTTAGGGCAAATATTGCACTGCGCTGCATTGTTCTTTTTTGTGAAGTATTTCCATACTCCTGACATTTTATTCTTTAATATAAAAGAATACAATAGTTTGAAACCAGGTGTATTAAATAAAGTAAAGTTACTTCAAAATATCACATTTATTAATGAAAACGTTACTTATAAAATTATTGGCCCTTAATATAAAAGAGTATTTTAAATTTAAAGTCGACTTTATTTTTAATCATACGGTTTTGTTCATTTTGTGTATAAAGACCTTACAAAAATATTTATATTTTCAAACATTTTGATTGGTTAAAAATAAATTAACCAATCAGAATGCTCCAGGTTTTACTACTTAAATTTTGAATAAGTTATGCGAAAAATCTTTATTAGTTGAAATCAGCGTTGCCACCAGTAAAGCAAAAAAATACAAAGCCGTAGGTCAAAAATTATCCAAAACCATATGAAATTACACAACAAATTAATATTATTTAGTTTAAAAAAATCGTTATTTTTATAAAAAAAAAATAATACATGCACATACATATGTGGCCCTTTGGACTCTCCTGCGCACAGTGGGCGAGAATCAAAATACAATAATTTGGAAATAATGCACTTCTTACCGGCTGGCTACGTTGCTGTGAAATTTCATACTGTTAGAGAGCTTAAGTTTTGAGGCCTGAAAGCATAGACCGAACGGGAGCTGTGCCACTCAGCTGCAAAAATAGGCACCACTAAAATGTGAACATTTTTAAAGCTTGCAATTTTTCAATTTATCAACAGATGTTAAAAAGGTAACAAAAAAACTTGTAACGTGCCGTTACAAATAACCTACTTATTCATATACCTAATGGAAATGCTGATACCCCTAACCAACAATATATTTTCACTTGAATGGGTAAATATTCTTGTAATTCTTATTAGGTTAATAAAACCTATTACTTATAATGGAAAAGTTGTATGGCCTATGGGAGAGCTTAAATCCAGTTGGAGTTTTATTAGACTTCGTCCCGTGGGCGAAGTATACACGAATAAGCCAGCCCGATTAAAGTTCCCAAATTAACCCGACTCACCTGCTTACTATTCTCGCGAGTCACTAATCGTATTTACCATATTCCCTCGTTTCCCCAAATTAACCCGACTCACCTGCTTACTATTCTCGTGAGTTACTTAGAAATATTTACTAATCGTATTTACATCTCCTCGTGTTCCCGAGGAGAACCCAGTTGGAGTTTTACTATACTTCGTACTTCTGCGAAGTATACACGAATAAGCCAACAAGGTCGGAGTTACCGAAATAACCCGACTCACCTGCTTACTATTCTCGTGAGTTACTTAGAAATATTTACTAATCGTATTTACCATATTCCCTCGTTTCCCCGAATTAACCCGACTCACCTGCTTACTATTCTCGTGAGTTACTTAGAAATATTTACTAATCGTATATACCCTATTCCCTCGTTTCCCCGAAATAACCCGACTCACCTGCTTACTATTCTCGTGAGTTACTTAGAAATATTTACTAATCGTATTTGCCATATTCCCTCGTTTCCCCGAAATAACCCGACTCACCTGCTTACTATTCTCGTGAGTTACTTAGAAATATTCACTAATCGTATTTACCCTATTTCTCATATCCCCGAAATAACCCGACTCACCTGCTTACTATTCTCGTGAGTTACATAGAAATATTTACTAATCGTATTTACAACCTTTTCCTCATTTCCCCGAAATAACTCGACTCACCTGCTTGCTATACTCGTGAGTCGCTTAGACATATTTACTAATCCTATTTACAACATCTCCTCGTTTACCCGGAATAACCCGACTCACCTGCTTACTATTTTCGTGAGATACTTATAAAGATTTACGGGTCGTAGTTCAATACCTAATCATATCGAACCAGTGACAGAGCTATCGACGTTTGGAGGAACTGCAACCACTGCCAGAGTTGCCGAAGATCATCCTGTGCACCGAATCATCGACAACGTTTAAAGAATAACAGTCATTAGATTAAATAAGTAGTTTAAGTAGTTTAAGATCTTGGTAAATAAAACTGTGTGCGATACAGGATCGTACAATTGAATTGAACAAAAGAAACGATTGCTGTTTTATTTCAAAGGAGGCAGACCTTTGACGAACCTGGACAAACTGAGTTTTACCCCGGCCTCAGACAAAACTGCATCACAAACTATCATTGGTAGAAAGTTCGAAAATGCTGTTTGAATTACATTCTACCAATATGTTCTTAATTTGGAGAAAATCTGTTAATATTTAGACACAGTTTACCTACAAAGGTTTTATAAATTAATTATAGTGTCATTTATAGTAAAAATAGCCTTTGCATATTAACTAAGACTGAATTAATGAATTATTTAAAAGATATTTTGATCTGCCCCACTATACTGCCGTAAGAAAATTATTGTCTGATCAAATCCCTCAAATTTCTCACTCATGAGAAAGTCACAATCATAACAAAACCAAATTTCTTTTGCTTAATTTCAAATGCCACCCAAGACAAAAATATTTATTTATTTTGCATTCAGTTTGACAAATATTTTCTCTTAATATTAACATATTATTGAGTTTATATACAAATTGGATTTCGCGTAGAACAATTTTACAAAAATAATTAACCAGAACCTTAAAATTTAAGCAAGATGTTGTACAAATAAATTCATTTTATCAACTGTGGGACTTGAAAGTATGGAATTAAGCAAACTTTTTAGTAAACAGCGAAATTACACAAAAACTACACAAAAATGTCATTATTCAAAAATTATCCAAGGTATGTGTAAACAGTCCCGTTTTTGAATAATTATTCAAAAAGTGGCAACACTGGTTGAAATGCTCCTAATTACTTGGAAACGATTTTTTTTGTGTGTCAAAGAAATTGATTCCCTTTTGAAAGATTTTAACAATGACATTTTTGTTTTGGTATTTAAAATGTTTTTTATGACTAAAATTAAAAAATCCTATTCCAAACAAAAACAATTTAAAAAGTTTAATATTTTTAAAATTTCCCGTTTTCCCGGGAAAAATATTATTTTCCCGGGAATTCCCGGCAAAATTTTCCCGGGATTTCCCGCCCGGGAATTCCCGAACCCCAAATCCTAAGCACAACACTAAAAATGCATCGGGCATGCGACTTATCAATTCTGATAGATTTTAGTATGAATATCACGAATGTGAACACCAAATTTTGAAATTAGCTCTAGTTTTTGAAATATTCGCAAAATTAATTTTTAGCAAAAAGTCAGTTTTTTCATTAAAATTTCTTATTTATTCATATATCTGACTAAACCACGAATAATTCTAAATATGGTTTAAAAGTGTAGACTTTGGGCTTTTGCACACATACCAACTTATTTTGACTAGGTAAAGGATCTAGGATATAATTGCAATTCAAGTGAAAATTTCAAATTTCTTATTTTGAAAATATAGCAAAATCCCTTAATCGGATTTGCAAACTCTTAATACATGACGTAAACTCAAATTCCACTAAATTCATTTTATCAAAAAATCACAACTTTTGCATCAACATTTTCCGAAAATTCAATCTAAAACACAAATTTTATCGCCCTTACTATCTAAGTATTAAAAATGTATATTTTTTTTCATTTAAAAATTTGGATGGCAGTCTGCTTTGACTTGGTTTATTTTTGGAGCATTCTGATTGGTTAATTTATTTTCAACCAATCAAAATGTTCGAAAATATAAATATTTTTGTAGGGTTTTCATACACAAAATGAACAAAATCGTAAGTTTAGAAATAAAATTAATTAAATTTAAAATGCTCTTTTATAGTACTTTTTTGAACATACCCAGGTAGAAATTGCTGACGTTACAACAAAAGTTGTACTGGGAGAGCACTGTTTTTTACGAAATGCCGGTACTACTTAAAACGTGCTTTGCCAGTACTGTTTTCTGAAAATTATCGAGCTTTTTATAATTTATTAAAATTAACAATTTTATAAATTTCACGTATTTTTACATCTATTACACAATTATTTATGTAAGAGAGACATCGCCATTATTTTCTTGTGAAGTTTCGAAAGAATACATTTAAGAAATTTCATTAAGTCTCAAGATATTGCCAAAAAAAAAAAAATAAAAATAAAAAAAATCTGTGATGTACACTAAGAGGACAGTAAAGTTCTAGCAAACTACTAAATTTGTTATTAAATGTACTAGGATAATACAAAAAAAATAAAATCCCAAGCCTGCGCCAACGTTGGGAAATAACTACGCCCAAGCGTTTATTGGTGTTATCATTTCGACAACATGGCAGTACAGTGAAAGTTAAAAATCCGACGCATTGCCAGTACATGTACTACCGCCTCCAATAACGGGCCAACATTGTGCCGTTTGTATTTTCTACCTGGGTACATACATATTTTAAAATCGTCTTTTTCAGGAATTTGCAATTCAATTATCTAAAACTTTGTTGAAATTGATTAAAAAAATATATGTGTTACATATTTCAATGGTTTTATCTGAGTTTTCAATTTAAGATTAATCACAGACTGCTTAATTTTTAGGTTTTAAAAAAATCAATCTTTCAGTTTTAGTCAATTTTTACTTAAAATTAAAACATAAAGTGCGAAATTTTTTTGACAAATTAAGTAACATGAGATGTTTACTAATGGTATAAATAAAAAAAATTTATATTCCTTCCATCGCAGATTAATTATTAACGAAATCGTGAAAAAGTGAAATTTCAACTTCCCGATTTTGGTCTCTCTTTCGTGGAATAACAGATATATGTTCCAAATGTAATTGGTTTATAAAAACAACTCATCTTGCTCTACAAAAATATCCTCACTGGCTCTGTCCAAATTTTAACAAGGGCCGTTTAAAATGAATTCTTAACACATATTTTTACTTTATCCGCTTAAAACACCACAAGTAACATTTAGGCCAAAAATTAGTATGAAGAAAGTGTTTGTCCTTTTATTCTGCATAAAAACATGTATATAGTATTTTTGCGAAAAAGGTCAAATTTAGAAGTTATAGCGCAAAAAATCATTGAAGTGTTTTTAGTTCATTTTTAGGGTCAAAAGTTCAAACTGACTGGCCTGTATGCCACGGAAAAATCTAATTTTTACACATATATTATTTTTTGCACCCAAACTACCGGAAACTGCCGGTGGAGCAAACAAAAAAAAAAACACTTTTGAAAATCCCATACATTTCATGGGTGGTCATATGTATATGAAAATATAGGTTGTTAAGGTTTTGTTTTGGTTATATTTTAGATAAGTTACCCGTCCTAAGAAAACAATGAGTGGGTTTACCAGACGCTCAACTATTACTAAGCCGCTACTCAACAATCTGGTGAACGATATGATTACCTACCGCTAAGCCAACATGTTGTGGTAGAGCTACCTTGTTTTGGTAGCGTAAAATTTTAAGCTACTTGTGAGCAGTTAATGATACATCAGCTGTCGTTTGTTTTTTTATATATTTTTTTAAAAGAATAATAAACGTATACAAATATAATTAGAAACCTCTACAAATATTTTTATTTTAAAACAAAAATAAAAAAAGCATCGTTCACCAGATTAAGGTAATCATAAAGCGCTACATGTCAATTGTAGCGGTAGCGGGTTTCTCTGGTAAACGTGCCCAATGTAATATTTTTTACTTTTCAAAAAATATACGAAAGAGGCGGGTTAAATTCTCGAATTTTATATAGTAGCAGCACTTAATCGACGCGTATTTATGAACTTATTATGGGAAAATAATAATATATGTTTTTTTTGCAACATTGGCCCAAAAGTTGTCAGTTACAAGTTTTTGTTAGAATGATTTTAGTCCACGTCTGAAACTCAAATATTTGTTGACATCTTTAAAGTACAACAAGTTCATTTAATACAAAAATTTTAAATTTGAAAATTTTTGAAATTGTACCAAATGGATCGCGGTAGTACTACGGTACCAACAGAGGTCAAAATGTACCAAAAAAGTACAATTGTACCATATTTTCCATCCCTGTTTTGGTGATTTTTTAAACAAGGCATTGTTGATTCAATTTGTGTGTGGAGTTGGCGATGAAAAGATACAACAAAGGTCGTTGAGTGAAGGCGATTTAAACAAATTTGAAAAGGCAATAGAATTAGCAAATGCAATCGAATTGGCAACAACAAACGTAGAGATGATCAAAGACGAAGAGGAAGATGTAAAACTTAACGTTATGAAAAAACGAGTAAAAAGGTTAAAGTCGGGCATGCCGACTATACAATACCCTACACCACTCTGGTGTATTGTTTGGATCCGAAATTCGAATGGGTTAAAATGGGGCTTGTGTCAAAATTTTCTATAATGTGAGTCAGCGCACCAAATTTCATTAAAATATCTTAATATTTGCGACCTGCAGTTTGTAACCAAGCCAATTTTGGGGGGACCCTTATATGGGCACTAGTTCTAAACATGGACCGATGTTCACCAAAATCAATAGGCTTCGTCCTTGGGCCAACATAGGTCTATGTACCAAATTTCATCAAAATAGCTTAATATTTGCGACCTGCAGCGTATAAACAATATAATTTTGGGAGGACCCTTATATGGGCACTAGTTCTAAACATGGACCGATGTTCACCAAAATCAATAGGCTTCGTCCTTGGGCCAACATAGGTCTATGTACCAAATTTCATCAAAATATCATAATATTTGCGACCTGCAGCGTATAAACATTATAATTTTGGTAGGACCCTTATATGGGCACTAGGTCTAAACATGGACCGATGTTTACCAAAATCAATAGGCTGCGTTATTGGCCCAATGTAGGTCTGTGTACCAAATTTCATCAAAATATCTTAATATTTACGACCTGCAGCGTATAAACAGTATAATTTTGATAGGACCCTTATATGGGCACTAGGTCTAAACATGGACCGATGTTCACCAAAATCAATAGGCTGCATTACTGGGCCAATATAGGTCTGTGTACCAAATTTCATCAAAATATCTTAATATTTACGACCTGCAGCATATAAACAGTATACTTTTGGTAGGACCCTTATATGGGCACTAGGTCTAAACATGGACCGATGTTCACCAAAATCTATAGGCTGCGTTATTGGGCCAATATAGGTCTGTGTACCAAATTTCGTCAAAATATCTTAATATTTACGACCTGCAGCGTATAAACAGTATAATTTTGGTAGGACCCTTATATGGGCACTAGGTCTAAACATGGACCGATGTTCACCAAAATCAATAGGCTGCATTATTGGGCCAATATAGGTATGTGTACCAAATTTCATCAAAATATCTTAATATTTACGACCTGCAGCATATAAACAGTATAATTTTGGTAGGACCCTTATATGGGCACTAGGTCTAAACATGGACCGATGTTGAAAAAAATCAAACTTGTTCGTCCTTGGGCCAACATAGGTCTGCGTACCAAATTTCATCAAAATATCTTAATAGGTGCGACCTGTAGAGTGCGCACAAGATTGCATGGACAGACAGACAGACGGACGGACGGACGGACAGACGGACATCGTTAAATCGAAATAAAAAAAAAATCTGAACCGATCGGTATACTATAAGGTGGGTCTACGACCAATATTTTTTGGTGTTACAAATATCAGCACAAACTTATAATACCCTGACCACATAGTGGTGTAGGGTATAAAAATGGTTGGCAATGGTATTCGAAAGAGTCCATATTGATTTTTGTTCCTTAAATGGTCAAAAGATTTTAATTATCTACGACGCATATTCAAAATGGATTGAAGCTATTATTTTTACAACAACAATAGCCACTGCGGTAATTGGTAAATTAAGATCGATATTTTCAACTGTTGGATTGCCAACTTATGTGGTGAGTGACAATGGACCTCCCTTTAGTTCTAAGGAATTTGTAGAGTTTTGCAAATCGAATGGTATAACCGTTCTTAAATCTCCTCCATATCACCCACAATCCAATGGTAGTGCCGAAAGGGCGGTACAAACTTTCAAAAATGGATTGCGCAAATCTCTGTTGAACTGCAAAGAGAAAAATATTCCGTTGCAAATACGAATGGACAAATTTTTGCTGAAGTATAGAACAACTCCAACTGTTTCCACTGGCGTAACACCTGCAGATATGATTTTTCAATATAAACCCCGAACATTACACTCAAAAAAAAAAAAGTCAGTAAAGTCAGCAAAAAATGTTGCTGTGTCAGCAAATTTTTAGTCAGGAGCGTGCTTGCAAAAAAGTTGGTAATTTCAGCAAAAGGTTTGCTGAAAATCAGCGAGCTGATTTTTACCAAAAAAATAGTAATCTTCAGCAAAAGTTTTGCTAACACTTAGTCGATTGCAAATGAAAAAAGTCCTTGCTAAAATCACTAAACTTTTTGTTGAATATTAGTAGACTGAAAAAAACTCAAAAAACTTGTAGCGAAATTTTACTTTAGTTAATTTATTTGCTGAAAATTTAAATATAGAATATGTGTAGAGTTGTTTTTCTTTTTTTTGTCATTTCCGTTTCCAGACAAGCTGCGACATCTACATCTTGTCTATCTGGTTGTCGTCCACGCTATAAATGCGGTTATCAGCACAATTTTTGTAGCAAAATAAATTAGTAAGACATTAGTTCAAAATTAGTTTAGTGCAGAGAAACAAGCCAGCCGCCGTGAGCCGTTTAAGCCGCCGCCGCCGGTCAGTTTTCCCTCAGCCGCCGCCGCCGATTTTTTTCGGCTCATTTCGGCTGGGAGTATCAATTTTACAAAATAAAAAATTTGAAAACTAATGCCATTTTTAAAACAAATTTTCTACTTCATCATTTCCTGAACCATCAAGAGTAAAAAAGAAATAAAAGAACCAGTTTTGTAGTCAGAGATTAGAAAGATTTTTGTCAAAAATATTTCTTAAGATGGAAATTTTGTTTCAAAATTTCTGACTTAAGTAAAATTTTAGAATTTTTATAGTCGTTCTGACTATAAAACTGCTGACCCTAAATTTTTATAGATACAATTTTTTTAAGCCTATCCTTATTATCCTTATTATTTTCTTCGTTTTATTTCGTGTAAAAAAAGCTTTGTGAAAGTAAAACGAATATATATTTTTTTGCAACAATGAATATGTAAATGTTTTAAAATTTATAAATAAATGCTAAAATTTGTTCGAAACAGCCAATTTTTGACATTTTGAATTCTGTGTGATTTTACAAAACCACTCTATTTAAATATTTCGGAACTCAGAACAGGGTTGATAATGTTAAAGCTCTGTTTTTGAGCGACTTCAAGCACTTAAAAATTTGAACATCAGTAATTTTTCAAATTTTTAGCTTTTCAAATATGTATAGAATAATTTATTTGTAACTGAAATATGTTGACATTTTTTAAAAATATTGAAATTAAAAAACATTTTTTTTTAATTTGTATACTTTGACGGCTTTTTTGACAGTATTTAAAAAAACATTTCTTTACTATTGTAATTGATTCTGAAAATGTAATTGATTAGTAAAATGAGATTCTTTTGTTTAAATTAACTGAGAAAGTTATCGTACTTTTTCTATAAAATTAATTTCAGCTGTTATAAGACAACTCGATGTTCTTGTTTCCACACTCATTAAGGTTAACATCAATTTTCTTATAAATGCAGATATTCCATGTTTATAAAAAAAATTATAACTTTAGCAATTTTAAAGCCATTAAAATAAAAAAAACTTCATTTTACTCTGAATTAAACCCAGTTTAAGAATGAATTAGATAAAAATTAATTTTTTATACAAAATGTTGCAATTAAAAGATGTCGAAATAAAAAAAATTAGGAAAATCAGTTTTATTTGAAAATATTTTCACATAATTTTGTTGAAAAAAATTTTTGTTGTCCCAACCGAATTTGGTTCCAACCGAATCGTTCGGTTGCTGCAACCGATAAATCGGTTATCACAGCCCTATTTCTGTTGTTCCAACTGAAATAGGGTTGTTGCAACCCAAATAGGGTTGTGATAACCGAAATAGGGTTGAAACAACCGAATTTTCGTTGCAGCAACCGAACGATTCGGTTGGAAACAAATTCGTTGGGACTACAAATTTTTTTTTGTAGGTATATATATTTGGAAATCCCATTTATCACTCCTTCTAGGTCTGTTCAAAAACTAAAAATTGTAAATTTTATCGATGAATTTAACTTTAAATTCTTTTTATCTGATAATTCTACCTTTTTTGTACAAGTTTTTACTGGTACGTTTTGGAAAAAAAAAACGTTCTATCCAGCCGATCAAGCCGCCGCCGCCGCCGATTATTTTGGTCGGCTTGTTTCTTTGGTTTAGTGCTAAAAAAATACAACTAAAATTTTTGCTGAAAACGAAATTTCGGCAAAAGAATTGCTGAAAACTAGTACACTTGATATACACGACGTTTTACTAATTTTTCTACTAACTTATTTCTTCGAGTGTACTTACAACATTAAACGCGAATAAATCAACGTTAACTTGTAGTAAAATTCAGAAGCAGTCACATCAAGTTGTAGGAGTTGAACAGAAGGAAAATAATTTTAGGGACGGAGAGGAGATATGGTACAGAAATGTTCATTATAATCTGGCGAAAGGAAGGATCATAAGGAAACTTAGTATCTGTAGATATTTGGTGTCGATTAATGGGGTATTAAGACAGGCACACACGGATCAGATTAGAAGGAATTCCACACGAAATAGGGATATTATACTGTTACCATCTGAGGTTTCCCAGGATGAGGAACGGTATGGTTCGAGTGGCAAGGAAGGTACAGGGGTTGTGACACGCAGTATGGCTAGGAGAATGGAAGTTATTGGTAGGGAATGATCTTATTTAAGTTGGGAGGAATGATATGTATTTATAATAAGGTTCTCTTATGTATTAAGTTCTGTTAGTAGTGCATTATAAGTATAAGATCATGTATATCATTATGTTGAGAATAACAAATAAATCAGTCTTTAAATAGAGCTCAAACACGCTGGTTTCAATCGTAACAAATGTTATCAAATGTTATCCTGGATTGAAAATGAATTCAAAACAAAGTATTTTCTTAATAAGATACTTATTAAAAATACTTTTCAGTTAAAGATACTTATTAGAATTCTTGTTTTTTTGAAAATTTGGAACATAAAAGGCAGTTTGAAGTGAAAATAACAAAAGTAATCGAAATTTTATGTATTATATATTATATTCGACTGATATAGTTGAATTGAGACGCAGTCAAAATTTTTTTTGTAAAAAACGAGCGAGTTTTCCAAAAAAAACTTTATTTTTTTAATGTTAGCAAAGAGTATACATAATAAAGAGATTGGGGGACTCTCTATCACTGAGAAAGCATTTGTTCTATTATGTGCCTTGGAACAGGAACATACTCAAACCAATATCACCCAGCAAACATGGCAATACGAAGAAGATTCTCCGAACATATCGCCAGGAAGAAAACATTTATTGCCGGCAATATCAATTTCGTATTCCGGAAGTTTCCTCCGTCGGAAACAACTGTTACACTAAAACAATACTTCCAGGCAATATAAAAGCAATAACTCATATGGAAGATAAAAGGGATATCGCTAAATACACTCCCAGTACAATAACAAACGATTTAATTTTTTCATTATTAAATTTAAGCCTGAAAAACAATATCTGCATACATAATCCATTGACCAACTTATAAATTATTTTGATTTCATCTCAGCCAATTTTTCCCGCGCAATTAATCTTAACTTTTCACGAGTTTATTTCCTATATATCTTTTGATTGTTTTTGTACAAATTTAGTTTTAATTTTTTCCAAATTGATAAAAGATTTCAAATAAATTTGCTTTATATTCCAAATGATACAAAGCTGATATTGCCGAAATATTGTCATGAAAAGTTATGACAAAAGATAAAATTTTTGAATTATTTTTTTACAAATATCACGGAATTATCTTCCAAGTCATAAAAGGAAGACAATTTCAAAGTTAATACTACTTGATTATTTTCATTCAAATGACAAATAGAAGATATCGCTTTAATATCTTCTTGGAAGGTATCTTTTAAATGTTTGCAGGGTCATTATGTGCGCTCTTTGTATGACTCAAAACATCGATTGTAACCAGGGATGGAAAATAATAATTTAGTTATAAAAACCAATAATGGAACTATACTTTGGAATTATACTATTCCAACAGTATTATAGCCCTAGATTATGAATTTTAAAAAACCATACGTAAAAAATTGCGAGATAATTTCGGAATGCGAAAAAATTCTTTGGGGTTCAAAAAAATAATTAAAAGATTTACATTCTGCAAACGATGCCAAAATTTTCTTTTTTTGCAACTAACCACAAAACTTTGTTTTATGAAATGGGCATTATACTCCGTAGATTATAAATTTAAAAAACCGCACTGAAAAAATTGCAAAATAATAGAGGAACGCGAAAAAAGACTTTGTGGTAGAAATAAATAATTAAAAAACTCAATCAGCGATTAACAATCTGCAATGAATACAATGACGCAAAAAATTTCCTTTTTGCAAATATTTTTTTCGCGATTTATTTTTTTTGCAAACTAAGCACCAAATTTTTGTGTATAAAATTGGTACTATAGACCCTAGATTATAAATTTATAAAAAACACAATTAAAAAATTGCAAAATAATAGCGGAAAGCGAAAAAAGGCTTTATGGTACAAAAAATTAATTAAAAAACTTAATCAGCGATTTACATTCTGCAAAAAATATATTGATGAAAAAATTTTTCCTTTTTGCAAATTTAATTTTTCGCGATTTTTTTTTTTGCAACAGCCACCAAACTTTGTTTTATGAAATGTGTATTATAATCCCTAGATTATAAATTAAAAAGAAACGTACTTAAAAAATTGCAAAATAAAAGCGGAACGCGAAAAAAGACTTTGTGGTACAAAAAATTAATTAGGAAACGTAATCAGCGATTTAGATTCTGCAAACAAATATATTGATGCAAAAATTTTCCTTTTTGCAAATTTTATTTTTCGCGATTTTTTTTGCAACTAGCCACCAAACTTTGTTGTCTGAAATGTGTTTTATAGCCCCTAGATTATAAATTAAAAAAAACGCACGTAAAGAATTGCAAAATAATAGCGGAATTTGAAAAAAGACTTTATGGTACAAAAATTTAATCCCTAGGTTATATATTTAAAAAAAACGCACTTAAAAATTGCAAAATAACGGCGGAATTCGAAAAAGGCTTTATGGTACAGAAAATTAATTAAAAGAGGTAATCAGCGATCGACATTCTGCAAGCGAATATATTGTTGCAAAAATTTCACTTTTTGCAAATGTTTTTTTTCGCAATTTGTGCTAATATTTGCTAATATCTAAATATTTAATTTTTATGTTTTTTAACGAGCCAAAGAGGAAGCTATTTTTTAGTTACTTACATTTTTAATTATGTAAGAGCGATCTAACATTTTTTGGTATAAGAGCCCGATTAAGTGAGCCTTTTCCATCCCTGATTAACCAGTCGGAGTTCGTTCCTGTTCCAAGCCGCCTAATATTTTTTCAAATAAAAAATATTGAGAGAGTTGCAAGGCCATTGATGTTAGGTACACCCAAACTTTTTAGATGATATAAAAATTACTCTTTTTGATGAAAAATGGAATCACTATCACTACTTTTATTGCGCCGCAGACAAAATATTTTTGTTTGAAAATCGCGCGATTTTTCCAAAAAAAATTTTATTTTTTTAAATGTGTATATTTTTAATGCGTTTATAGATTATTGAAAAAAAATCATTTTTGAAGTAGTGTGGGACATTTTCTATCATTTGAGTACCATTTTAGCATACAAAGGGACTAAAATGGCTCTAGTTAGGGCTACGTTTTATGGATAAAAAAATAACATTTTTGGAATCGTGAGACAATTTCCTTTAATTTGAGTACCCACACTTACATGTTATTATGTTACCCCGGTTTTTGACCCCCCCCCCCCATGGTCTGAGCCTTTCCCAAAATTAATTTCGTTTTTTTTAATTTTTTTTAATGTTCATATTTTTTATACTTTTTTTTGTCGAAACCCCATAAACTGCAGTTTAGCCGGGATTGGTAGGCAATACCGCTAAAATACCGTTATAGATTTATATTTCAGCTGACTACCGTTACCCTTTAAATAGAGTTACCGAAATATCGTTATACTTAAAATACCGATACCGAAATATATAAAATATCGAGACCCATAAAATACCGTTACCAAAATAAATGAAATGCCGTTATCCTTAAAATACCCTTACCATTATTTTTAATTCTCTGTTCTTGGTTGTTGTTGTAGCAGCGGCTCCTACAATAAAATATATGTACATGCATATATTAATCTTCTTCTTGCTGACTCATCTAGATCCAGACCCAGGAACCGGGTGGGTCCCTAATGACGTGGGATCTAGGTGAACGGGTTTGCCGTTCAGCCAAAGAGGTGGTTTACAACGTGCGGACCTCTTTGGCATGCGGGACATGTGTTCCGGATGGTGGGCTCGATCCGAGACCGATATGAATTAAGGCGTGAACACCATCCCGAACGCAATTGTGCGAGGAGGACTCTCATAGTTCGCGGGAGAGTTTTCCGCCTCCGTAAGATCGTGATTCGGGTGGCCCCTCCAATGGCATCCCAGCAGGAACTGCTTCGAAAACATTTGGCAATGTTCCTTTACTGCAAGGACCTTCGTTTCCTCATGTAGATGTTGTATGGAGGACATATGTACGCATCCTGTAATTGTCCTGAGGGCTGAGTTCCGGCTGGTTTGGAGTTTTCTCCACTGGGTATCGCTGGCTCTTGGCGACCATACTGGCGCCGCATAATTGACCACTGACCGACCAATCGCTTTGTAGGTTGCCAACAAGGTTTCTTTGTATGTACCACAAGAGTTGCCTGCTAGCTGTAGTGGTTTAATTATTATTTTAACATAAAAAACGTTATTTTTTATACAAAAAAAATAACAATCTTTTTATTTCCAATATCAATTTTTTTAAGAATCAAACAAAATATGAATATATTATAACTGCTTTACCACAAGAAGTTGTAATCAAAGTTTTAGATGTAATTCAGTATCCTCCTGACAGGATCGCCAATATTGTAGTGGTTTAATTATTATCTTAAAATAAAAAACGTTATTTTTTATACAATAAAAATAACAATCTTTTTTATTTCCAATCTCAATTTTTTTAAGAATCTTTTTTAAAAATGAAAATTTTTATACAAAAATTCCAATTACAAAATCCAGGGTAAAACAATATAAAATTTTAATAACAAGTACCTACACTAGCGTCTTGAGGACCTAATCTGCATTTTATTGCAAATTGCAGTGATGTGCGCTGAGGACATGAAGAGGCTGTCGAATGTAACCCCAAGAATTTTGGGGTGGTTAAGCGTCGGACAGAGTACCAAGCTGAACGGCGCAAAATCGGCGGCGCGCCGCCGCCGACCACTTTTATGCTTTATTAGCCGCCGCCGTTTCAAACGACTCGCTTCGGCTGAAAAGGGCAGCCGACCAAAACAAGAGCCGCCGAATTTTTTCGCGCTGCCATTTTTTTAAATTTATTTTTCTTATTTTAGAGATTAATCAGAACTGGGTCGACAACGACAATTGCTTTTTCATATATTTTGTATGGCTAACTAACTGGTAACTATGGTTAAGCACTAAACTCAGTTTATTTTGAGATAAGTTAACAGGTCTTAAGCGGAATCAATCAGAAAAGAATTAATTTTTCAAAGCTCTGTTATTAACAGTGCATAGAAAACAATTCGAGCCGTCAATCCAGCCGCCGCCGGTTTATATACTTAAACGCCGCCGCAGAAAATTTTGGGTCGGCTTGGAACCCTGGCGTCGGAAGCGTCGCTTTACTTCTTTCGTTCAAGTGGTGAAGAGAGTCGCCGAGGATTTTGCAGGGGAAAGCTGCATATTCCTTCCAGTGAAGAAATTTGTAAGATCCTGCAGATAACTGTTCAGCCTACCGCATAAGCCATCAATGTCGTGACCCATCGCCAGTATCGTACAGTCGTGGGCATACGAAATCAATTCCACCTCTTCCGGTGGTGCCGGGAGTTTAGAAACAATATCGGGGAGATAACTCTACCCTGTTTAATTCTACGAGGTTTGGACTTTCTGTTCCGAAACTCCACAAACGACTGGCGACCACACAGATAATTCACTATCCACCTCTTCGTACCATTTGGGAGAGTCGATTCGGCAATGTCTACGAAGAGGGTAGCATGGCTGACCTTATCAAATGCCTTTGATAGGTCGAGCGCCAATAGAACCGTCCTCTCGCAAGGGCGGTTCTGATTCAGACCGTTGGTTATCTGTGTGGCAATGGCGGTTAAATCTGTCGTTGTACTATGCTGCTTACGGAATCCATGCTGGTGCTGGGCAAGCTGGAAATGCTGTGTAAGGCTGGGGAAATGCTTTCAAGCGTCTTTGCGACCGGTTACAGTAGGGAGATGGGTCTGTAGGATGCTCCCTGGTTCGTGTCCTTTTCTGGTTTTAAAAGCGTTACCACCCTGCCCATTATCCAGACCTCGGGCACAATTAGGGTGGATAAGGTAAGGTTAAAGCCCTTTGTACTCAGGTACTCAACTCCTGGCATATCCAGTTGCTTGATCATCAGCATGGAAATTCCGTCGGCTCCTATAGCTCTAGATGGTTTGGCTCTTTTAATGGCTTCGGCAACCTCTGTTGACGTAAAAGCTTTAGGCTCGTTACTGACTCGGAGTTCGTGCAGTTTCCTTACGATACTCCTTTTCGCCTTGTCTCTCTGGGTGCTCTATAAATTGCCGGCAAAAAAAGCTCGCGCACCTCTTTGGGTACGATATCGTCCTATCGACAAATTAGATCGAAACCCTGTCATCCTTTTTGGACAGGTTCGAGAGAGATTTGACCTTAGACCATAGCTTGTTGGCTCCAGTGCTGAGTTTGTATGACTTTAAATGATCTACCCATTTGTTCCGCTTCTGCTCGTTGACCAACTTGCTTTTCTCCCGGTTGGGTTGGACGATCCTGGGGTCGCTGGGGTTGGTCGAACGAAGCTCGTCCCGCTCATCTGAGAGTTCTGCCGGTTCAGCTGGGCAATTTGGCCCGACGATCGAGATCCTTCCAGCAGGGATGAACCGAACAGCCGCTGCGTTGACGATTTCACGGAACGGCCTTTCCGCGGAGCGCAGGTCGGTTGGGATGGGTAGGTCATTGAATTTGCGGTTGGTAATTGCATGTAGTTATTGACTATTTCATATAAATTAAGTTGATTAGTTTTTGTTCTTATTTGTTTATTTTTTGCAAACAAAAATGCTGTATGCACCGAAATAACTGACTACCGTTACCGATATATGTAACTGAAACACCGTTAACATTAAAATACCGTTACCGAAATAACCCAATTATCGTTATTCTTAAAATACCGTTACCTACATAACTCAAATACCGTTATTCTTAAAATACCGATCCCGAAATAAATTATATAGCATTACCCTGAAAATACCGTTACCGGAATAACCAAAAATAGCGTTACCCTAGCGATAGCCGCATTCATTTCGGTTACCATCCATGGTTAAAATTGGTATAAAAAAGATAGGAAGAAAAAAGCTAAAGATCCGTTATATGGAAAAGTGTGAAAATCGTAAAATTAAGATGTAAAAAAAAATCAAGTTAAAAAAATTTATAAAACTACAAAAAATATTTTTCCTGTAAAAACTATTTAATTTAAAATGTTCGTTATACTACTCACCTATGGAATGGAAGCCAACAAACTAATCTTCCTCCGATTCTTAAATGACGAGATGCAAATAACAGTAAATCTTTATATAAATGTTGCAAAGCATAATGTGATGTGGAAGGATAATGTGGCATATCCTCATTGCGGCTATTATCTTTACAAGCTGTTTTATTTTCTACCTTTTCCGTAGACTCCCTTATACCATAAGGAGCTAAAAAAAGAATTTTTTAAAAAAAATATTTACAAGGTTGGTTACCGTTATCGCTTATATACCGTTTCAAATTGAATACCGGTACCAATACCTCTAAAAAAATGTCCAAATACCGTCATAGTTACCGATACCGTTATTTTTACAAGTAGTTATCGGTATTTATTAATTTATATAAAAATGGAAATTTTCTAACTTTTGTTGTTGTAACGGATTTAAAAAGAGAATTTATAGTTAATAATTGTCGATTAAAGCCAGAGTGGCAATCCTTGCTCGGATAAATTCGAATACATCTGAATCGTTCCGGCACATAGTCCGATTACCATGGGAACCGGATTATACCGCACATACTCGGTCGTTCGAGTTAACAGGGGACACCATGTCCAAGGTGGACTGTGGGTGAGGTTGGCATTTGGAAATAATTTCCCTTGACTCCCTTGATCCTTACCAAACTAACTTTTTTGTAATAATCTTCTGTTTTTTTCTACAAAATAATGTATGGATAATAGTTTTAGGTGGTGTTTCTAGAAGACGTTTTGGTCCACACGAACGAAAATACACTAACAAAATACATGCAATACAAAAACAAAATACATGTAGTCACTCATTCGTGTGACAACGAACGTCTTCTAGAAACCCCATATTAGTTATTAAAACTACCAGTATTGAATTTAAAGCTTATAATCCGTATTTTTAACATGTAAAATTAAATATGTTAAGTGTTTACTTGTTTTTAACATAATTTATACTACCGGTACGTACCAGAGATCAGCAATGAATCAATTTTTTGCTATTCATACGCACTCATGAAATTTAAAGTATAAGTGAGTAGAAATCATTGACAATCAACCACTCTGACGCATTCATACTCACAATGAAGTGATTTATAATCTTAAGTTGCAATAAATATGAATCCAACGTTGTCATCATACTCATACCACCGCAAATCTGTTTGACTCATCCACTCTATTCATTATATTTAATAATTTTAGAAAAATACTTATAATACTCACTATTGACTTAAATCATTTAGCTCATTCAACACATCCATGTATAAACCAGTGGTGCCCACAAAGAGAAATGAGAATGTATTAGTTATGTTACAAAAAAAATGAGAATGTATTGGTAACTATTGCACTGAACAAAATCACTTGGTTTTGTCTGTTGGATTGTTTTACTATTTATGTTCTTATGTGTTAAATTTTAGCAATGAGCGAATGAAAAAAGAAATAAACATAAAAGCAATTAATAGGTTATTAAAAAGATATTCTTTAAGAAAATTGGTACATGAGTTATTTGAAATACCATATTGGGTAAAAAAATAGACAAATAATGTTATAAATATTAATAAATTTAAAAACCAAAAAGAAAAACAAACCAAAATAATTATTTTATATTTATTCTTATTAAATACAACAAAGTTAAAAAAATCTGCGTTGTAATTGGTTTTAATATAAACAATTATAATTCAGAGATTTTTAAACTTTATAAATACATATATTTTAATTTCATAAGTTGTTCTAAAATATTTGCGGTGTGCTTAATTCATCAAACAAAGCGACATCAACCTACTCTGTTGAATGCAGGGCTGCCAGAATTGCCGATTTTTCGGCATTTTACCGATTTTTTATTAAAAAATATGCAAAATGCAGATTTGCCGATTTTTAGTCGAAAAATGCAGTTTTTGTTAAAACTCAAAAACACGAAATTTTTATTTTTTGTGATTTACAGTGCATATTAATAAATAAGAAAATAATTCTAAATTTGACATTCCGAAAGTTCATGTAAACACCCAGAAAACAGATTCGGCGCTGACAACCCCATTTGTTGCCAATCGAATTGTTCAGTTGCATCAACTGAATTTTTCGTTTGGGGCTACCGAATTATTCTTGATACAACTGAAATTCCGTTGCCACAGTCAAATTAGTCCTGTCCCAATTGGTTTTCTGTTGCCACAACTGAAAAATTCGGCTAACACAACCGAACCATGCGATTGGCTAAAAATGCGGTTATCAGCACTGAACCTGTTTTCTGGGTGAATACATGTTTGTTGTCGTTAGCTGAAAAAGAATGTGAACAAAATATCTTTGCGATCAACAAATTTGCAAAATGTAATCGACTTGTTAATGCTTTTTTTCATATTTTGCTGCAAATGCATATTTTTAAAATATTTTGCTATAAATGCATATTTTTTGCATATTGTGGTATACTTAGTAGCTTTTTTTTAACCATATATGGCCTCATATTTTTTCCATTTTTTGCTAAAAACGAATGTTATGCTTTACTTTTTGGTATTTACTTTAAAACTGTGTATAGGCAAAAGCTGTACAAAAAAAAAATTTTTTTGAAATTGCTAAATATTTTTCAAAATTTTTTAGATAACGAATACAAAAATATCAGAAATATCTTCTATATGGGCATTTCCATCATGTCGAACGGGACCGTCGTACACCTTTAAAGTGAAAAAAAGTCAAAATAAAATGGATTTTTATTTTGACAATAGGCTTTACTTATATCTTTTTATTAGCCCTACAATTGGTGCTGAGGTTGATTTTTATCAATTTTTCGTTTTCAAGATAATTGTAAAAAAACAAGGCATTCGCACGGGACAAAAAGAGAAGTGGTTTTCGCGGCTAACAATTAAAATGCCGATTTCAGCGAAACCTGAAGCAATATTTCAATGTGACTAATTTTACACTGTTGTGCATTGATGTCTTTTAAAACTGGTTGTAATTTTACCCAAAAACGATTCATATTATTTTTTTAATTTAATTTTATTCACTGTCGCACGTGACATGTCGCACGGGACATTTTTTTCCATCATGAGATTTATGTTGTTTCTGTTGCTCTTTTTACAAAATTATATATAAACAAGCTTAGTAAAAATGCTTTTTAAATCGACAGAAGTATTCAAGGTATTTATTTTAATATAATAACCAAAAAACAAACTTAAAAGAAATACATATGTAGTATGAATTAACCCAGCAAAATTGTCGGATGGAAAGAACCCATTGTAGAACAATTTGTACGTGCATGCAACCTGTTATAATTTATGTTCTATCATCGGTGATTTTTGTTTGAGTTTGTCCCAAAAGCAACAGTTTCTTTTCCTCCAAACTAGAACAGGTTACTTTGGAACCGGTTCTAGAACCAGTTATAGAACTGGTTCCGCGACAGTGAAACCTTCCATTTTGACTCCCAGAAATCAGTTCTAGAACCTGTTCCACGTAACCGGTGGTAAAAACATCTGTTCTAGAACAGATTCAGAGGCAACCAGTTCAAAAAACTTTTGCTGGGAAGTATTTATTTATATGAAAATATAAAAAACAGTTTTTTTTTAGAATAGGCAGTCCTAGCTGCTTTTACTTCTTGACCATGGTGCATGCCAATTTTAAAAAAATTTAAAAGTAAGTATTTATATAAATAAAACATTACATAAGAAAAAAAAATTAAAAATTTTTAAATTTCACACTTACGATGTCGCACGTGACCAACTGTGAATAAGTACCATGATCACAATTCTTCTTATTTTTCAGGTAGGTTTTTTTTATTTTAATTGTATAAAAAATCTCTGTTTGTAATCAATATTTGATGAGCTTTCTGCGTGTACTTTCGACGCACTGATAACAAATGTTGTTTTTCAATGTCGCACGGGACATCGAAACATGCGACAATTCAAATCAAAAACTTACAGTTATTTTCAATTGCATTGTTTATTATGCATTCTTTTATGACTCTTTGTACCTTTAGAAATATTTTAGAAAGCAAAAGTCAATGCATAACGTCTCTGTTTAAAAACTTTTATCAAAACAAAATGTGCAATAGAAATATCCAAATAAGAAAAGATGCGCTTGTGCGACTTTGCATTCGAATACCTCGAAATGGGTTATGAATAAATGCGAAATCTTTTTACGTTATTTAAATTTGATTGTTTCCCTATGAAAATATTATAAAACAAAGTGTTTTCAAGAACTTTTAATATTTTAGTCTCGGTGGACCTTTCGGTGGAAATGCCCATATATAAAAGAATAACGTGACTGACTGACTGACTCAACATCGCCCAGCCCAAACTGCTGAAGCTAGGAAGTTGAAATTTGGTATGTAAGTTCCTCTTTCGGCGTAGACGTCCGCTAAGACGGGATTTTTTTGAAATTCCTACCGGAACGGGCAAAAAGTCTCCCTCTTGACGGCCTGCCAAAACCCCTTTGGCTAGAAAGCTGAAATTTAAGATATGTGTTCCTTGGAGTAGGGGCTAACTTTTCTGGAAAGTACTTTCCAGAATTTTGGACAGGGACATTGTAAAAATGGGGGTTAAAAAGGGGAAAAAAAGCCCCTTAACAGGCCCAACAGGCAGGCCCAAACCGCTGGAGGTAGAAAGTTGAAATTTGGTATAAAGGTTCCTCCACTATCGTAGACATCTACCAAGACAGAATTTTGGAAATTTTTACAGGGAGGTGCAAAAAGGGGAAAAAGTCTCCCCCTTGACGGCCTGCTCAAACTGCTGGAGCTATGAAGTTGATATTTGGTATGTAGGTTCCTCGACCGGTGTAGACGTCCATTGAGACGGCATTTTTGGAAATTCTTATCGGGAGGGGCAAAAAGGGGATAAAAAAAGTACCTTTTTCCAAAAAAGTACCTTTTTCAAAAAAGTACCTTTTTCCATAAAAGTACCTTTTTCCAAAAAAGTACCTTTTTCCAAAAAAAGTACGTTTTTCCAAAAAAAGTACCTTTTTCCAAAAAAGTACCTATTTCCAAAAAAATTCCTTTTTCTAAAAAAAAGTACCCTTTTCCAAAAAAAATTCAGTTTTCCAAAAAAATACCTTTTTCCAAAATACCTTTGCCAAAAAAGGACCTTTTCCCAAAAAAAGGACCTTTTTGCAAAAAAAAAATAAATTTTTCCTAAAAATAACTTTTTCAAAAAAAGTACCTTCTTCCAATAAAGTACTTTGTAAAAATAAAGTATCTTTTTCCAAAAAATTTCGCTTTTTCCAAAAAATTCCATTTAAAAAAATATAATTTCACAAAAAATACTTTTTTTTCCTCCTTTTTATTCTCCTTGACGGCCTGCCCAATCCCTTCTGGCCAACCTAAAATTTTAAATATGTATTCCCTAGAGTTGGACTAACTCACCGGCACCGTAATTTTTCTATTTTGGAACAGAAACATAGTAAAAATGTGGGTTGAAAGGGAAAAATGTCCCCAATAACGGCCTGCCCAAACCGCTGATGCAATGAAGTTGAAATTTGGTATGAATATTCCTCATCCATCGCAGACAGCCGCGAAGATCGAATTTTTGGAAATTCCTAAAGGGAGGGGCAAAAGAAGAAAAGCCTCCCCTTGGTGGCCTGTAAAAACCCCTTCGGCTAGAAACCTGAAATTTAAAATGTGGGTCCATGGAGTAAGCGCTAACTTATTAGAAAGATACTATTTTGAATTTTGGACAGGGTCGTTATAAAATAGGGGCTCAAAAAGGGAAAGTGGCCCCTTAACGACCTGTCCAAACTGCTGGAACTAGGAAGCTGAAATTCGGTACTTAGGTTCCTCTTCCAGCCTAATTCCAACCGGGAGGGACAAAAAAAGAAAAAGTTTTCCACTTGACACCCTGCTCAAAATGCTGGCACTAGGAAGCTGAAATTCCCTGTCGATGGATTTTCGGAAATTCCTACCCAGAGGGGCACAAATAGTAAAAGTTGGCTAGAAACCTGAAATGTAAAACATGTGTTCCTTGGAGTATGGGCTCACTTATCGGGAAGGTGCTTTGTGGAATTTTGGACAGGGACATTACAAAAATGGGGATTAATGAAGCGAAAAATGCCGCTTAAAGCCTTGCCCAAACTGCTGGAGGTAGGAAGTTGAAATTTGGTACTAAAGTTCCTCCTCTATTGTAGACATCCGCTAAGATGAGATTTTTGGAAACTTCCACAGGTAGGGTCAAAAACAGGAAAAGACTCCCCCTTAACGGCCTGGCCAAACTGCTGGAACTAGGGAGCTTAAATTCGGTATTTGGGTTCCTTCTCCAACGTAGACGTCCCCTAAGCGGTATTTTTGGAAACTCATACCGGGAGGAGTAAAAAGTGAAAAAACTTCCCCCTTGCCGAGTTGGGCAAACTGCTGGATATAGAGACCTAAAATTATGTATGTAGTAGGTTCCTCCTCCAACGCAGACGTTCTCGGAATTTTTGGAAATTCCTACCGGGAGGGGTAAAAACGGAATAATTCTCCCCCTTGATGGCCTAACCGAACCCTTCGGCTAGAAACCCGTAATCTATAATATGTTTTCCTTGGAGTATGGGCTAACTTATCGACAAGGCATTTTTAGGACTTTGGACAGGAACGTGGTAGAAATGTTGACTCAAAAGGGGAAAATTGTCCCCCCCCCTGAACGTCTGCGTCTTTAGCTAGAAACCTAAAACTTAAAGAACAAGTGTATACGGAACACTAAAATTAAGAAACTAAATAGGAAACGAGTGGAATTGAAACACTACACAAGTGGAACGAAATGGATATAAACGTTGAACGAGTGGAATTGAAATTATAGACAATGGAAATGGATTGGAAGAGGGAACGAAATGGAATGGACTATAGAACGAAATTGAATGAGGAGCGAGATGGCATATAATGGGGAAGTGGAATTGAAACACTGCAGTTAAAAGAGGAATAGAACGGAGCAAGTGCAAAGAAATAGAAATAGAAGCGACTGATATCAATATCGATACACAAGACAGTAGGAACGAAATGGAATGAAACGGCGAACGAGTGGAATTGGAATAACAGATAATGGGAACGAAATGCAATGGAATGGTGAACGAAATGGAATCTTGGAAGGAGCTGCATTGGAACACTAAAATTGTTAAACAAAATGAAATGGAATTTGAATAACACAAACTGCCGGAGTTTGGTAATTGAAATTTCGCATGCGATTGAGGCAAGATTATATATATTTGGGATTTTTACTGGGAGGAACCAAAAGAGGTGAAGAACTCCTTTTAATTACCTGTTCAAACACTATCCACGGAATATGAAACTTATGTAGCATTGAAACATACTCTCCAAAAAGTTAAACAAATTTACTAAAAGATAAAAAACCTTAGAAAAGGAATGGAACTTATATATTCTGATATTTAAACTACAGGTAACGAAGCACCGGTGGAAGAAACCGACGCAGTAAATTTTCCAACTGGATTTGTGAATTTACTTGAATTGCCAGGTCTACCTTTACATAAACTGGAATTAAAAAAAACTTTAAGGCACGCTAACAACGTAGCGGGCTTTGCCCGCTATCTTTAATATTATAAAATGCTTTACAACCCTGCTTTACGTTATTTATTTTCATTCAAAACACAAACGAAGAAAACTACTTACGGGTCTATCTACCTAAGTTCGCACTTTACCAAATTATCTTGACATACACACGTATATTGCAATTTATAATGGATTCATTACGTACAATCCACTTTCATGAGAAAAAGTGATCAAATATTTATTTATTTTAAACCCATTGTTGTGCAGAATTATTTATTTGTGGTGGCTGGGTGAAGGCTTTTATTATAAAAACTGTACTTTAAATAAAAAAGCGAATTTAAAAAAATTAAACCCAACCACGAATACGAACTATCTACGCCAATTGTTGAACAACAGACAATTAGTTGTTACATGCTCACGTGTTGGTATACTAAATGATTTATTTATGAAAAATTAAGAGGCAAAAAATAGTGTTTGTACTTAAACATTACAATAAATTTACCTTAACAATTATTTTACCTTAACAACAAATATTGTGTTTTATTTTATCTAAAAGATATTTAATTCTAAACTTTAAGGCACGCTAACAATTCTCAATGTTGAACTACTTTTTAAGACAAATATGTAATACTAAAACTGAATTGATAATATCAAAAACGTTGGAAAAATTAATAATAAATGCATATTTTTATACCCTACACCACTACGTGGTCAGGGTATTATAAGTTTGTGCTGATGTTTGTAACACCAAAAAATATTGGTCCTAGACCCACCTTATAGTATACCGATCGGCTCAGAATTTTTTTTTATTTCGATTTAACGATGTCCGTCTGTCCGTCCGTCCGTCCGTCCCTCCGTCCGTCTGTCTGTCTGTCCATGCATTCTTGTGCGCACTCTACAGGTCGCAAATATTAAGATATTTTGATGAAACTTGGTACACCGACTTACAGCTGTGTTCAAAATAATAGGAGTGCCCGTACTCAATATTTTTACAAGTTCAATTTGTTAGTGTAGCAACTTATAAACCACGCGATCTTCTAACGGTACTTCCAACGGTATGTTAGAAGGAAAACACAAAAGAGAAACTTACGATAACTATTGTATATATGATGTTATTCATTCATTTCTATATTTTTCCTTGAGTTGAATTGATCAAAATAATAGGAGTGATACTGATTTGTGAATAATTAAAGTGGTTTAGTTTTAAATTCATAAAAAAAAAGTGAAAAGTAAGTACGGGAAAGTGATGCAAGGACATCTTCTATAGTTTCTAAATATCATTTCGTTATTTTTTTTGTAATAGTGGGACGAGGAAAACATTGTTCTGAAGAAAAGCGCGAATTAATTCAAAACCTTCGAAAACAAGGAAAAACCTATAGAGAAATTAAAGAAATCTTGGGATGCTCTGACCAAATGATTGCAAATGCCTTATCGTACAAAAAAAATACCGAAACACGTGGCCGCAAACGTAAAACAACGAATGTAGATGACCGTCGCATAGTACGATATAGCAAAGGTGATCCTTCGGCGTCGTCAAAAAAGATTCAAAAGGAGCTTAATCTTCCCGTAAGTACCGTTACTATCCGTAGGCGCTTGGTGGAAAATAATTTATTCGCAAGAAGTCCTCGAAAGGTGCCATTGTTGACAAAGAAACAGGCAGTTGCACGTTTAAAGTTCGCCAAAGAACACATCAACTGGCCGAAAGAAAAATGGAGAAACATTTTGTGGACAGATGAAAGCAAAATCGTTTTATTTGGTGGTACTGGTTCTAGACAGTATGTTCGACGTCCACCAAATACCGAATATAAAACACAATTTACAAAAAAAACCGTTAAACATGGTGGTGCAAAAGTAATGATATGGGGAAGCTTCTCATACAACGGTATTGGTCCCATTCACCAAATTAAAGGAATAATGGATAAGCGAGTGTATGTGGGAATAATGGAGGAAGTGATGCTGCCATATGCAGAGTGGAATATGCCACTAAAATGGATGTACCAACAAGACAATGACCCGAAACACACTAGTAAATTGGCAAAGGAGTGGTTTCGGGTCAATGGGGTTGAGGTTATGTCGTGGCCTGCTCAGTCCCCTGACCTTAACCCTATAGAGCATCTATGGGGAGACGTTAAGAAAAGTGTGGCAGAGCAAAGACCGTCAAATGCAGAAGAATTGTGGGCTGCAGTGCAAGATGCATGGCAGCAAATCCCGTTAAAGCGATGTCGGGATCTTATAGACTCCATGCCTCGCAGATGTGCCGCAGTCATCAAAAATAAGGGCTATTCGACTAAATACTAAAAGTATTTAATTTTTGTAAGATAATTACCAATTTTTATGTGTTTTTATTTTAAACAATTTACCCGTCCGCTAATACTCCTATTATTTTGAACAGCGAACTTTGCAATAATTTTGTTTAAATATTTTATTTTTATTTTTAATAGCTTTAATTAAATTACAAATTTGTCTAAAAATTAAAGAATAAATTTTTAATTAAAAAAACTGAATAAAATTATCATTTTTGTTTAAAAATTTAAGCTTTGTTTTTTTTAATTCAGGGCACTCCTATTTTTATGAACACAACTGTATGTCGGCCCAAGGACGAAGCCTATTGATTTTGGTGAAAATTGGTGCAACAAATATTGTGTGCACATATAAGGGTCCCCCCAAAATTATATTGTTTATACGCTGCAGGTCGCAAATGTTAAAATATTTTGATGAAATTTGGTACACCGACCTATATCAGCCAAAGAACGAAGCCTATTAATTTTGGTTAACAGCTGTTCATGTTTAGACCTAGTGCCCATATAAGCGTCCCCCCAAAATTATATTGTTTATACGCTGCAGGTCGCAAATAATAAGATATTTTGATGAAATTTGGTACACAGACCTATGTTGGCCCAAGGACGAAGCCTATTGATTTTGGTTAACACCGGTCCATGTTTAGACCTAGTGCCCATATAAGGGTCCCCCCAAAATTATATTGTTTATTCGCTGCAGGTCGCAAATATTAAGATATTTTGATGAAATTTGGTACACCGATTTATATCAGCCCAAGGACGAAGCCTATTGATTTTTGTTAACACCGGTCCATGTTTAGACCTAGTGCCCATTTAAGGGTCCCCCCAAAATTGGCTTGGTTACAAACTGCAGGTCGCAAATATTAAGATATTTTAATGAAATTTCGTTCGCTGACTCACAATATAGAAAATTTTGACACAAGTCCCATTTTAACCCATTGGAATTTCCGATCCAAACATTAGTTGGCTTTTAACCAGACTGGTGTAGGGTATTGTATAGTCGGCATGCGCGACTTTAACCTTTTTACTCGTTAAAATTTGAAATGCATATTTTTCGATTGTAAACATACATCGTATGTACATAAAACACGATTATTATGCATGAACTTACTATTTAGCCCTAGTAATAATAATTGCATAATATTGCAAAGTGTATTGGAGCCTTAAGTTCAAAGGAGAAATATCTTTAAAAACTGTGAAATTAATTTATGAGTATTGCTCAACTGAATATGTATTATATAAATATTTATGAAATTACAGCTAACATTTTTTTATTATCATTTAGTTTATCTCTTAAACCTTTATTTTTATTTAATTGTTAAACTTAAAAACATATTATTTTACAAGAAATGTCCTTTTCAAATATTTTTTTTAGCTAAATATTACATAAATGGGTATTTTTGAAAGTGCCGATTTTCTGAAATCAAAGTGCCGAAAATGCCGATTTTTTCTGAAAAAGTGCCGATTTTTCATCAAAATCATATGTCAGCCCTGGTTGAATGACGACCTGCAACTAAATTTTTTTTTTTGTTTTTTAAATTCTCTGTTTTTTGTTTCGTTGGCGTTAGTGTTGTGTACGTGCAGTGTTGCCATATAGCCAGTTTTAACTGTTTTTTACAGTTTTTGGGATGCCTAACAGTTTTCCAGTTTTTTCATGTAAAATACAGTTTTTCTTGAACTCAAGGATTTTTTACAGTTTTTTCATATTAAATCGGCACATTTGTTTCATTTATAATTTTTTTTTTTATTTTCTTAACTAAAATTTAAGAATTAAAATATAAAAGTGCTTATGCATAAGAACTTGAAAACTTTATAACACGTTTATAAATATGAATTTTGTATAAAATATTTGTTTTATAAGCCATTTATAAACTTAAAAAGTGATTATGCATATGACCCAAAAATTACAATAAAAGTTTCATATTGTAAAAAATTAGGTAGAAATGGAAACATAAATTAATTTAAAAACGCGAATATAATACTACAAAACATAGTCGGGAAGTATTCAGTACCTCAGTACTTAAGTACTAGTAAAGTACAAGTATTTGGTACTTGTACTTAAAAAAATAAGTACAAGTACTTTGAATGTACTTGTACTTAAGTACAATTACTTGGTTAATTACTCGGTACTTTCTAAGTACCAAGGTACTTAACAAGTACTGTGGAACTTGCTAAGTACTACGGGTACTTGCTAAGTTCTGTGGTACTTGCTAAGTACTATAGGTACTTGCTAAGTTCTATGGTACTTGCTAAGTACCTTTGGTACTTGTTAAGTACCATGGTACTTGTTAAGTACCTTTGGTACTTGTTAAGTACCTTTGGTACTTGCTAAGAAATTATCCATAAAAAAGTTATCCATAGATTTTTCTCATGTGGAACTTAAGTGGAACACAATTTTATTTAATAAAATAATTAAAATAGTCGAATTTAGTCAATAAAATTACTTAAAAATAAATGAATTTTAATGTTTAAAGCGTTTTTTTTAATTTAAATACAATGCAAGTGCTGTTAAGTGTATAGTTACTATTTTCCTTTACTTTGCAAATGTAATTTCTTAGCTCCTCCGACGAATTAGATGCTGGGACACATACCCATGGAATCTATAAGAGTAGCATATTTTAAGGTATGTCCCATATTGGCGAATCCAACCTGTGCACTACAAACACTCTGCCAAAGTTATCCATAGATTTGGATTACGGCCATGTAAGAAAATATTTCAAGATTATTTTCTCGACTCCTCCGATGAATTGGATAACGGGACATATACCTATGCAATCTGCAGGAGTCCGAGAATATTTGCAATTATGGCCCATATTGGCTAATCGCACCTGTGCACTACAAACAATCCTTCAAAGTCATCCATAAATTTTAATTTTTGGCAAATTTCAAAATTATGGACGTGCTAATTTCTCCGTTCCTCCGATAAATTGGATGCTGGGCCACATACCCCTGGAATCTACAAGAGTCCTTGCATGTTTTAAGGTAAGTCCTATATTGGCGAATCGAACCTGTGCACTACAAACAGTCTGCCAAAGTCATCCATAGATTTTGATTTTTGGCAAATTTGAAAAATATGGCAGTACAATTTTCTCCGCTCCTCTGATGATTTGGATTATGGGACACATACCCATGGAATCTACAAGAGTCCTAGCATATTTTAAAGTATGTCCTATATTGGCGAATCCAACCTGTGCACTACAAACAGTCTGCCAAAGTTATCCATATATTTGGATTACGGCCATGTAAGAAAATATTTCAAGATTATTTTCTCGACTCCTCCGATGAATTGGATAACGGGACATATACCTATGCAATCTGCAAGAGTGCGAGAATATTTGCAGTTATGTCCCATATTGGCGAATCGCACCTGTGCAGTACTAACAGTCCTTCAAAGTCATCCATAAATTTTAATTTTTGGCAAATTTGAAAATTATGGACGTACTATTTTCTCCGTTCCTCCGATGAATTGGATGCTGGGCCACATACCCATGGAATCTACAAGAGTCCTAGCATGTTTTAAGGTACGTACCATATTGGCGAATCGAACCTGTATACTACAAACAGTCTCCAAAGTCATCCATAGATTTTTATTATTGGCAAATTTGAAAAATATGGCAGTACAATTTTCTCCGCTCCTCCGATGATTTGGATTATGGAACACATACCCATCGAATCTACAAGAGTCCGAGCAAATTTTAAGGTATGTCCCATATTGGCGAATCGCACCTGTGCAGTACTAACAGTCTTTCAAAGTCATCCGTAGATTTGGATTTCGGCCTTATAAAAAAAATATTTCAAGAATATTTTCTCGACTCCTCCGATGAATTGGATGATGGGACACATACCCATAGAATCTACAAGAGTCCGAGAATATTTTAAGGTATGTCCCATACTGGCGAATCGAACCTGTGAATTACAGTCTGCCAAAGTCATCCATAGATTTTAATTTTTAGAAAATTTGAAAAACATGGCCGTACAATTTTCTCCGCTCCTCCGATGAATTGTATTATGGGACACAAACCCATGGAATCTACAAGAGTCCGAGAATATTTTCAGGTATGTCCAATATTGGCGAATCGCCATGGGGCCTTACAACCGGCCATAAAAGTTGTCCATAAATTTGGTTTTTTATACGGTAAAAATTTAAAAATAAAAATTTTTCGTGCGCTTTCCAGGAAAATATAGGAATGGTCAGGGATTGAACTGTGCATAGAATCGAAGGATAAAAACCGTAGATTCCGAAACTATTTTCTTATCAAATATCGAATGTAGGTTTTAGAGAAAAAAATGGTTTATGTGTTAGAACCCAGTTTTCCAAAAACAATTAATTTAATGCCCAATCCAGGTCAAATTAGGAATGGTCAGAAGATACACTATTTCTTCAAAGGACGACCATCATCTGTAAATGCAAAAACACGTTTCGTTTTAAAAATCGAGTGCAGGGTTTGAAATATATTGTAATTTTTTAAATTGTACCAAATTGAAAATTTTTAAAAATGTTGCCTTAATTTTCTTAGCTTGTCCGATCATTTGGGAAATGAGTCACATACCAACGGACTCTACTTGACTCCAAGAGTATTTTAAGGTATGCCCCATTTTGGCGAATCGCCGTTGTGTACTATAAATGGTCTTTCAAAATCATTCATAAATTTTAATTTTTGGCAAATTTTAAAAATATGGCAGTATTATTTTTTTTGCTGCTCCGATGGTTTGGAAAATGGGACACATACATATAGAATCTACTTGACTCAAAGAAAAATTTTATGTATGTCTAATCTTGGCGAATCGCCTTGGGGCTTTACAACCGCCCATAAAAGCTATCCATAAATTTGGTTTTTATATGGTAAAAATTTTGAAATAAAAATTTTACGTGCGCTTTCCAGGAAAATATAGGAATGGTCAGGGCCTTAGTTGTGCCTGAATTTGAAGCATGAAAACCGAGGATTCTTAATCTATTTTTGTTTAAAAAATCGTGTGTAGGTTTTAGAGCAAAAATTGGTTTATGTGTTGTAACCCAGATTTCTATAAATATTTAATTTAATACCCACTCCAGTCAAAATTAGGAATGGTCAAAAGATGAACTATTTTCTTGAAAGTCGGCCACCATCTGTAAATACAAATACAATTTTCATTTTTAAAATCGAATGCAGATTTTAAAATTTATTATAATTTTTGAAATTGTATCAAATTGGGAATTTTTAAAAATGTTATCAAAATTTAAAAAAATTTCCAAAAATTAGACAAAATCTCCAAAATTGTAAAATATCGTAAAATTTTTGAAAAAATCGTTTTGAAAAAATTGTCAATATGTGAAAAATTACCAAAATCGTCAAAATTTGAAAAATTGGAAAAAATCGGGAAATTTTGAAAGATTGAAAAAAATTTTTTTAGAGGAAAAATGACTGCACCAAAGGTCAAAACCCACTTCGAATACCCCGATACCGAAACTAAATTTTGACTTGCATTGTTAGATTTTAAAATTGCGTTTCTCTCAAAAACTAAGCCTCGTAGAGAGAAAAGGGCTTTTATTTGTCATATCGCTAGTATCTTTAAAACCAAATTAGTTAAATGCAAACGGACAACGGTTTTGTAACAAAGAAAAATAAATGCGAGAAATAAATTTTGGAAATTTCGTTTTTTAATACCTGGACAATTTTTTTAATTTTGGCGATTTTTTCTAATTTTTGTCGATTTTCACAACTTTTTAAATTTTTTCAATTTTGGCAATTTTTGCACTTTTTTCCAATTTTGACAACTTTTTGAAATTTTGGTAATTTTTTAAAAATTTTTAATTTTTTTCAATTTTTCAAAATTTCCCAATTTTTTCCAATTTTCCAAATTTTGACGATTTTGGTAATTTTTCACATATTTGGTAATTTGACCAATAAAGTATTCTATCCTAAGTCAGGATTTAATAAAAATGGTTCACATCTCGGAAGAGTGATTCGATGAACTTTTTTTAACTTCAGATTCGGGCCTAGGAGACCAAAATTCTTAAAAAATGTTTTATTAGGAGGATGTGCAAAAAGTCGATTAATATAAATGCCAAAGCCAATTAAATTATTCAAATCTCGATATTTTGAAAATTGAGACCCTGGGATAATATTTTAATCCCAGGATACTTCGGGATCACAGAATTTCTTCTGATTTTTTAATTTTTTTTCGAAAAACAGTTTTTCTATAAAGAATTAGTTTTTTTTTTACAGTTTTTCTAAAAAAATATGTGGTAACACTGTGTACGTGTAAAAAGCCGATTAATCTTCGTCGTTCTTTCAAGTGTTTGGGCTTCACTGTAGTAAACACATAAATCAGGGATGATAAAGTTAGTACTATAGTACTTTTTGTGGCACTATTGGAACCTCACAAGTACTATGGTACTTCTCTGACTCATTTAGTACTATTTACACATTTTCCGATTTTTAAATTATTTGTGCTTTTTTAATTTCAGAGATATTATCGTGTTTATAGCGAACACATCAAATATCGTAGTTTTAAATAAAAAATACTTATGTTGAAAATATTTAAAATATTAGATGTTACTATTGAAAACTCAAGTTAAACACATAAAAAATGTTCTTTCGTATTTATTTATTTATTAAAATACGTATGTACCTATACAAAAAAAAAACAAAAAATATTAAAAATTAGGAGAATTAAGAAATCTAGAAAATTTTGAATATTTTTAAAGTAGCAAAATGTTTTCCCCCATCAGATCTCCTAAAGAATTCACTCATTCGATTTTCATTTCTGAATGATTAAATACCTAAAACCTATTTCGAAGAATCGAATGAATTCTTAATGCACCTAATTAAATCATTAAATTCATTTGATTCGATTGTCAATCAATCTGTTCATTTCAAAATATTCTTATGACATTACAAGGTGGAATAGACCTGTAAATAACTATAAAATATTATTCGCTTTAAAACGAAGTCAAATACGATATTCAGGGCAGAGCTTTAAAGAATTAATTCCTTTTTGGAATGAATTCCCAAAATTTTAATTCAATTCTTTAATTCAAGGAATGAATTCATCAAGAAGACATAAGCAGGAATTAATTCCTGTGAATGAATTCAAAGAATTCAAATTTATAGAATGAATTCCCTGACCAAAGCGTAAAGAATTAAAATTAAATAATTTATTCACTAAAGAATTCATTCAACACTATTTAATTCAATTTGAAGTCAAGGAATTCATTCAATTCTAGTTAATTCAACTTTTGGCTAAGGAATTCATTCAACTGTGCACTTAATTCAACTTTTGATCAAGGAATTCATTAATTCAACTTTTGGTCAAGGAATTCATTCAATTCTAGTTAATTCAACTTTTGGCCAAGTAATTCATTCAATTCTAGTTAATTCAACTTTTGGTCAAGGAATTCATTCAAGTTCAACTTTTGGTCAAGGAATTCATTTAATTCTAGTTAATTCAACTTTTAGTCAAGGAATTCATTCAATTCTAGTTAATTCAACTTTTAGTCAAGGAATTAAATTTATTTCGTTTAATTCCCTAAGGAATTAAATTTTTTTCGTTTAATTCCCTAGGAATTAAATTTTTTTGTTTAACTTAATTCAGGGAATTAAACGAAAAAAATGAATTCCTTGACCAAAAGTTGAATTACTTGAATGAATTCCTTGACCAAAAGTTGAATTAACTAGAATTGAATGAATTCCTTGACCAAAAGTTGCATTAACTAGAATTGAATGAATTCCTTGACCAAAAGTTGAATTAACTCGAATTGAATGAATTCCTTGACCAAAAGTTGAATTAACTAGAATTGAATGAATTCCTTTACCAAAAGTTGAATTAACTAGAATTGAATGAATTCCTTGTTGAATGAATTCATAAAATTTTATGAAGGCATTAGAAAAAAATGAATGAATTCCTTTAATATAAATCGAATGAAAAAAAAGGAATTTATTCAATTCCTTAAGTTTGATCAGGGAATTCATTCCCAAAATATAAATTCAGTTCAAAAAAAGGTTATTAGGGAATTAATTCTTCGAAGCTCTGATTCAGGGTTTTTAATCTGAACCCTACACTCACAGAAATAAACCTGTAAAAATAGCAGAAAAGGCTACTAAAAATTAAGCAAAAATAGCTTTACAAAAGACACTTCTGAGATAAGCAGATTTTTTTTATATATTTTATATATTATTATATATTTTTTATATTTAACTTTTAGTTCCTTGAAAATAACAAATTATACTGTAAAATCTGCAGAAAATATTAATATTAGTAGAGCAAAAATAGCAAAAATAAACTGTTATATCTACAAAATTTTTGTTACTTTTAGTACTATTTTAAAAATCCTATTTATCATCCCTGACATGCATAGTATTTTAATGTTCGTATTCGAGTCATACTGATTTTGCATCGTGCATACACATTGCACGATGCAAAATCAGAGTCATAAATGTTGTTAGGTATGAGTACGATGAATACATTAAACTTAAGAGTAAGTATGAGTTTCGACAACATTTCAATACGTATAAATTAAGGCGACCAGATTTTGAAAAAGAAAAAAGATGACATTAAGAAAAAAAGTAAAAAATTTATTTGAATTCAACATTTTTCGACAATTTTTTTTAAATTCGCTTTTTATTTAAAGTACAGTTTTTATAATAAAAGCCTTCACCCAGCCACCACAAATAAATAATTCTGCACAACAATGGGTTTAAAATAAATAAATATTTGATCACTTTTTCTCATGAAAGTGGATTGTTAGTAATGAATCCATAATAAATTGCAATATACGTGTGTATGTCAAGATAATTTGGTAAAGTGCGAACTTAGGTAGATAGACCCGTAAGTAGTTTTGTTCATTTGTGTTTTGAATGAAAATAAATAACGTAAAGCAGGGTTGGAAAGCATTTTATAATATTAAAAATAGCGGGCAAAGCCCGCTACGTTGTTAGCGTGTCTTAAAGTTTTTTTTTTAATTCCAGTTTATGTAGAGGTAGACCTGGCAATTCACAAATTCAGTTGGAAAATTTACTGCGTTGGTTTCTTCCACCGGTGCTTCGTTACATGAAGTTTAAATATCGGAATATATAAGTTCCATTCCTTTTCTAAGGTTTTTTCTCTTTTAGAAAATTTGTTTAACTTTTTGGAGAGTATGTTTCAATGCTACATAAGTTTCATATTCCGTGGATAGTGTTTGAACAGGTAATTCCCTCTTCCAATCCATTTGCATTGTCTATAATTTCAATTCCACTCGTTCAACGTTTATATCCATTTCATTCCACTTGTGTAGTGTTTCAATTCCACTCGTTTCCTATTTAGTTTCTTAATTTTAGTGTTTCATATACACTTGTTCTTTAAGTTTTAGGTTTCTAGCTAAAGACGCAGACGTTAAGGGGGGGGGGGGGCAATTTTCCCCTTTTGAACCACCATTTTTACCACGTTCCTGTCCAAAGTCCTAGAAATGCCTTGTCGATAAGTTAGCCCATACTCCAAGGAAAACATATTATATATTACAGGTTTCTAGCCGAAGGGTTCGGTTAGGCCATCAAGGGGGAGAATTATTCCGGTTTTACCCCTCCCGGTAGGAATTTCCAAAAATTCCGTCTTAGAGGACGTCTGCGTTGGAGGAGGAACCTACTACATACATAATTTTAGGTCTCTATATCCAGCAGTTTGGCCAGGCCGTCAAGGGGGAAGTTTTTTCCCTTTTTACCCCTCCCGGTATGAATTTCCAAAAATACTATCTTAGGGGACGTCAACGTTGGAGAAGGCACCCAAATACCGACTTTAAGATCCCTTGTTCCAGCAGTTTGGCCATGCCGTTGGGGGAGACTTTTCCTGTTTTTGACCCTACCTGTAGAAATTTCCAAAAAGCTCATCTTAGCGGATGTCTACAATAGAGGAGGAACTTTAATACCAAATTTCAACTTCCTACCTCCAGCGGTTTGGGCAGGCCTTTAAGCGGCACTTTTCGCTTCATTAATCCCCATTTTTGCAATGTCCCTGTCCAAAAAGCACCTTCCCGGTAAGTGAGCCCATACTCCAAGTAACATATGTTTTACATTTCAGGTTTCTAGCCAACTTTTACTATTTGTGCCCCTCTCAATAGGAATTTCCGAAAATCCATCGACAGGGAATTTCAGCTTCCTAGTTCCAGCAGTTTGAGCAGGCTGTCAAGGGGGACACTTTTTCTTTTTTTGTCCCTCCCGGTTGGAATTAGGCTGGAAGAGGAACCTAAGTACCGAATTTCAGCTTCCTAGTTCCAGCAGTTTGGACAGGTCGTTAAGGGGCAACTTTCCCTTTTTGAGCTCCCATTTTATAACGACCCTGTCCAAAATTCAAAAAAATATCTTTCTAATAAGTTAGCCCTTACTACAGGGACCCACATTTTAAGCTTCAGGTTCCTAGCCGAAGGGGTTTTTACAGGCCCCCAAGGTGAGGCTTTTCTTCTTTTTGCCCCTCCCTTTAGGAATTTACAAAAATTCCATCTTCACGGCTATCTGCGAGGGATGAGGAATATTCATACCAAATTTCAACTGCATGGCCTAAGCGGTTTGGGCAGGCCGTTAGTGGGGACATTTTTCCCTTTCAACCACCATTTTTACTATGTTCCTGTTCCAAAATAGAAAAATTACGTTGCCGGTGAGTTAGTCCTACTCCAAGGAATACATATTTAAAATTTTAGGTTAGCCAAAAGGGATTGGGCAAGCCGTCAGGAGGAGACTTTTACCTTATTTCCCCTCCCGATAGGAATTTCAAAAATTCCGTCTAAGCGGACGCCTACACAGAAGGAGGAACTCACATACCGAGTTTCCTCTTGGGATATCCTGTAGGGAATTCCAAAAATACAAACTTAGTCGATGTCTACTACAGTGGAGGAACCTTTATACCAAATTTCAACTTCTTACCTCCAGTGGTTTGGGCAGGCACTTTTCCAATTTGTGAGACTGTTTATGGGGAGACTTTTCCCCTTTTTGCCCGTTCCGGTAGGAATTTCCAAAAATCCCGTCTTAGCGCACGTCTATGCCGAATATCAAGAAACCTTGTTTTAGTGTTTAGTGTTTATATATTATTTTAAATGGTACTTTTTGGAAAAACGAAATTTTTTGGAAAAAGATACTTTGTTTTACAAAGTACTTTATTTGTACTTTTTTTGGAAAAGGTATTTTTTTTAAAAAGGTGTTTTTTTTTGGAAAAATGTTTGTTTTTTGGAAAAAGGTACTTTTTTTGGAAAAGGTACTTCTTTTGGAAAAGGAAAATTTTTTTAGAAAAAGGTACTTTTTTTTGGAAAAGGTACTTTTTTTGAAAAAGGTATTTTTTTGAAAAAAAGTATGGTTTTTGGGAAAAGGAACATTTTTTTAGAAAAAGGTACTTTTTTTGGGAAAAGGTACTTTTTTTTGGAAAAGGTACTTTTTTTGAAAAAGGTATGTTTTTTGGGAAAAGGTACTTTTTTTGGAAAAGGTACTTTTTTTTTGGAAAAAGGTACTTTTTTTGGAAAAGGATACTTTTTTTGGAAAAAGGTACTTTTTTTGGAAAAAGGTACTTTTTTTGGAAAAGGTACTTTTTTTGGAAAAAGGTACTTTTTTTGAAAAAGGAATTTTTTTGGAAAAAGGTACTTTTTTTTGGAAAAAGGCACTTTTTTGGAAAAAGGTACTTTTTTTGGAAAAAGGTACTTTTTTTTGGAAAAAGGTACTTTTTTTGGAAAAGGGTACTTTTTTTGGAAAAAGGTACTTTTTTTGGAAAAAGGTACTTTTTTGGAAAAAGGTACTTTTTTTGGACAAAGGAATTTTTTTTGGAAAAAGGTACTTTTTTTTGGAAAAAGGTACTTTTTTTGGAAAAAGGTACTTTTTTTGGAAATATGTAGGTACTTTTTTTGGAAAAAGGTACTTTTTTTGGAAAAAGGCACTTTTTTTGGAAAAGGGTACTTTTTTGGAAAAAGGTACTTTTTTTGGAAAAAGGTACTTTTTTGGGAAAAAGGTACTTTTTTGGGAAAAGGTACTTTTTTTTGGGAAAAGGTACTTTTTTGGAAAAAGGTACTTTTTTTGTCCCCTTTTTGCCCCTCCCGATAAGAATTTCCAAAAATGCCGTCTCAACAGACGTCTACACCGGTCGAGGAACCTACATACCAAATTTCAACTTCATAGCTCCAGCAGTTTGAGCAGGCCGTCAAGGGGGAGACTTTTTCCCCTTTTTGCCCTTTGAAAAGGTATTTTTTTTAAAAAGGTGTTTTTTTTGGAAAAATGTATGTTTTTTGGAAAAAGGTACTTTTTTTGGAAAAGGTACTTCTTTTGGAAAAGGAAAATTTTTTTAGAAAAAGGTACTTTTTTTTGGAAAAGGTACTTTTTTTGAAAAAGGTATTTTTTTGAAAAAATGTATGTTTTTTGGGAAAAGGAACATTTTTTTAGAAAAAGGTACTTTTTTTGTGAAAAGGTACTTTTTTTGGAAAAGGTACTTTTTTTGAAAAAGGTATTTTTTTGGAAAAATGTATGTTTTTTGGGAAAAGGTACTTTTTTTTTTGGAAAAGGTACATTTTTTTTAGAAAAAGGTACATTTTTTGGAAAAAGGTACTTTTTTTTGGAAAAAGGTACTTTTTTTGGAAAAAGGTACTTTTTTTGGAAAAAGGTACTTTTTTTGAAAAAGGAATTTTTTTTGGAAAAAGGTACTTTTTTTTTGGAAAAAGGCACTTTTTTGGAAAAAGGTACTTTTTTTTGGAAAAAGGTACTTTTTTTGGAAAAAGGTACTTTTTTTTGGAAAAAGGTACTTTTTTTGAAAAAAGGTACTTTTTTTGGAAAAAGGTACTTTTTTTGGAAAAGGGTACATTTTTTGGAAAAAGGTACTTTTTTTGGAAAAAGGTATTTTTTTTTGGAAAAAGGTACTTTTTTTGGAAAAAGGAATTTTTTTTGGAAAAAGGTACTTTTTTTGGAAAAAGGTACTTTTTTTTGGAAAAAGGTACTTTTTTGGAAAAAGGTACTTTTTTTGGAAATATGTAGGTACTTTTTTCGGAAAAAGGTACTTTTTTGGAAAAAGGTACTTGTTTTGGAAAAAGGTACTTTTTTGGAAAAAGGTACTTTTTTGGAAAAAGGTACTTTTTTTGGAAAAAGGTACTTTTTTGGGAAAAAGGTACTTTTTTTGGGAAAAGGTACTTTTTTGGAAAAAGGTACTTTTTTGTCCCCTTTTTGCCCCTCCCGATAAGAATTTCCAAAAATGCCGTCTCAACGGACGTCTACACCGGTCGAGGAACCTACATACCAAATTTCAACTTCATAGCTCCAGCAGTTTGAGCAGGCCGTCAAGGGGGAGACTTTTTCCCCTTTTTGCCCGTCCCTGTAAAAATTTCCAAAACTCCCGTCTTGGTGGATGTCTACGATAGTGGAGGAACCTTTATACCAAATTTCAACTTCCTACCTCCAGCGGTTTGGGCAGGCCGTCAAGGGGGGCCTTTTTCCCCTTTTTAACCCCCATTTTTACAACGTCCCTGACCAAAATTCTAGAAAGTACTTTCCAGAAAAGTTAGCCCCTACTCCAAGGAACACATATCTTAAATTTCAGCTTTCTAGCCAAAGGGGTTTTGGCAGGCCGTCAAGGGGGACACTTTCCCCCTTTTTGCCCGTTCCGGTAGGAATTTCCAAAAATCCCGTCTTAGCGGACGTCTACACCGAAAGAGGAACCTACATACCAAATTTCAACTTCCTAGCTTCAGCGGTTTGGGCTGGGCGATGTTGAGTCAGTCAGTCAGTCAGTCATTCAGTCAGTCAGTCACGTTATTCTTTTATATATAGAGATTAGTTTAAAAAAAACAAAAAATTTACATTTACTTATAAATATATAAAGTTAGTTAAAAAACATAACGAAACTTAAAAATTCGGATTATAGAACTAAATGTTTGCATAAAGCTTATAGGAGGCCAACTTGCCCATTCACCATCAATGGTATCGTGTATGCCCCCCCCCCCCCCCCCTTAAGACCGGTATTTGGTTCGTACTTTTGCGAAAAAAGCTGTCAAACTCCATATAAAAAAAATTATTTTTCACTTGCGTGGAATTGTTGCAAAATTGCGGTGGAATTTTGTTCGCATCAATTTAATAGACAGGACGATTTGAAATTGTAGCCAAAATAATGACATTTGGGTTAATTATGATTTTAACTTTTTATAGACAATTAAAAATTTGTGCATTTTAATGTTTTTGTTATAGCTTTTGAACTCCAAACACAGAGCGAAATTTTTTTCGCTCTTTTGAACAATATACTGGGTTTTACGAAAAGAAAATAAGTGCTAAAATTTATTTTTAAAAGCGAAAGTTATGTAAGAGTATGAACAGAACAAGCACGGCACATTTTTCCTAGAACTTGACAGACAAAACCGGTGCTCGCACCGGCGTGAAATAAAATTTGTTGTAATTTTAAAAAAAAAACCGTCCCTCGTGCCGTGCTGTACTGGTCATACTATAAGATCAATAATAAAAAATATTAATCATGCTTTTAAAAATAAAGATGACAAAAGATGACCGATTATGAAAAAGATGACGGAAAGAGGACACGAATTTTATAGATGACAGCGAGTGAAAATAGATGATTGTCCTCCAAAAAAGATGACGTATGCTCACCTTATATAAATGCGTATAAGTACAATAAATCATGAATCATGATTCAACTCTACTCACTTTTTTACTACTCATTGCTGATCTCTGGTACGTACCGGTATTGCTGTTTCGATCACTGATGCCAGACGCTATTTTGACAATTCTTTACATTTGTTTTAAAAATTCCTTCTTTTTCCCTACACACTAAAATGTTTTCCCTACATTTTTCCCTAATCCATGAATGTATTGAATTTAGCAAAATTACCATGGCAGCAAATTTTAAAATTTTTTTTTGTAAAATCTAAGACTTATTCATTAAATAACACCTAACACATATTTCAATGACCAAAGAGTAAGATCCGTTTCAAAACTTGTATGAGAAGATCAGTATTAAAAAGGTGGTTTGCATAGAAATTTTCGATGAATACATACGTCTATATTATTACAAAATACCGAATATTAGTTATTAAATTGAAAAATTTCTGATATTAAGCACCATAAGTTGTTTCTCACGTGGAAAAGTTTCACTCGAACTTTAAATTCCAATTTAAGTTATAAAAATGACCAATTTTTTAATTTTATAACAAAGCCACAATCACAATAAATACAAAATGTTAGTTTTTCACCAGAAAAATAATAGTCTTGTGCATTAAATTTGCATTTTCAAGTGAAACTCATTGTCGTAAAAAATTTTTTTTATATGGAGTATAATAGTTTTTCGCGTGAAATCGAAACAACTTACTGTGCTTTAAATAAAAAATGTGTTGAGAAAATTTTCTCCGAATAAAAATATTATGTGGTATCATAGAGTAAGAATACTATAGAGTTTGCGTTTAACCGCAATTTTACGGTTAAAATTGGTGCGGTTAATCGCGGTTAACGGTTAATCGCACTCACTATAACACAATTTCTTAACTTAATTTTTTAACATAAAATTAATTAATTCTACATTTATACCTGAGCAAAAACTACCTGAATTTTAGCTCTTGAAGTTTTTAACTTGTCAAAATGCATACAAAAAACAAGCAAAAACTAGTTTTTTACAAAGAATAGGGATTTTACTCAATTATAAATGTAATATTAAATTCTTTACAAAAATCTTAATTTTAAATGTATGATAATTTAACAGTAACCGCACGGATTTTTATGCGGTTATGGTCACGGTTAAATAGTTCGGTTAACCGCGGTTTCGGTTACGCTTAAAACCGAAATGCAAACTCTACTATAGGGGGACGGTTAACCGCACGGCCCCAACAAAATTTTATGCAGATTGAAAATGTTCGGTAACGGGCCCGCAAGGAGAGAATTTCCAGCTCTTTTTAGCAAATTTCCCTGATTTCAAAGCAAATTTGTCTGCAAACTGACAGGATTTCTTTGATTTCAAAACAAATTTCCCCTATTTCAAAGTAAATTTGAACAAATTTGAGCAAATTTCCCATACCGAACCTTCGTAATCTGCACATATAAAAACCAAGAGTAAGGTTTTTGCAGCGTGAGCGGGAATGTCAGCCTGTGGTGGTATTCGACCAAATAACAAAAATATGCTGCAATAACAAAAATTAAGCATTGGCGCGAATAGCCTAAAATATCAAAAATTTAGACGAATATGGAAATTTTATACAAAGTTTTTAGTGTTAACACAGACTTATTGTAAGTAAATTCTATATTTTTTATTATATTTTGATAAGTTTTTTCATTTTTTGTTTATAAATGTTAAGTTTTTAATATTTCCCTACATTTGTCCGAAAATTTAAATTCTGTCCTTTAATCCCTACATGCTAAATTTTGGGAAAAAATCCCTACAAAAAGGGAATTTTCCTACAAATGGCATAATGGTTTCGATAACTGTACACCGTTACAGAAAGTCAAATACCGTCACCGAAACAAACGGAATTCGATACCGATATTCGTTTCGGTAACCAACCTTGATTATTTACTTCCCCTAAAAACTTACGATCTGTAATAATGCTATCAAATTTTAGCTTATCACTCCATAAGGGATTTGAAAAGTCTGCCACAACAACATCCATATAACACGATTCACAATTGTATTGTTTTAAATTGGCATGTATACTTTCATCCTTCTCCCTTATTTTTTGTGTTATACGGCTGGGTCTGGCACGAGCATGTAACATCATAAAATCAATATCGGCACCCAAAACATAAGCACCAAATTTGGCAGCACTGACTAATAAGGAGCCAGTACCAACAAAAGGATCAAAAACCAAATCGCCCGGCTTAATTAAGGCCTGATTGGCCATTAGTAAACTTAATTGGGCATCCATGCTGGTATTACCAATGAATTTTCGTTTTTTCAAAGACATTTCTTTGATTAAATGCCTCTGACCATTAGCCAACTGAAAATGATTGGGTAAAATTGTGTACACTTTAGATTTGCATAAACTTACCCATTTACCAAATATTACATCTTCAGGTTGTTCAGGTACTTGTGTTGGATCCAAACCCCAAAATTCGATATACCACCATTCTACTTGTGGAGTTTTTAAATCAACATTTCCTTCCAATGGCAAATAACCCATAGTTTCAATTTTTTGTATTTTCTCTTTTTGCGTAAAGTGCTTGTTATAAGTTTCCACAGTGATTTTAAAAGAACAACTTTCTGTGAAAAACGGTTTTATAATTTGCATATTATTATCTACATATTTCTTTAAATTCACATGATATTGTGGAAAATTATTTCCATGGGACCATAGTTCAAAGATAGCCCTTAAACCAATTGATCTAGAGGCAAATTTCAAAGCTGTTTCATCATTGGGGAATTCCACTATCCAGAAAGGTTTCTATTAATCCGAAAATATAATTAAACTGTTCTAAGCAAATTCAATTTTTCAACAATTTACCAATGATTGTGGACTTAATTTATGACATTCTAAATTAAAAAGTTTAACCAAAGAATTGAATTCCTATAGAATGAAAAGCATTATAATTTATATAAATCTTTCAGATATGCTTTTTCTTATTTTACTTACTGCCAATCGAAAATCTACGTGTTCCTGGGCAAACCATAATATATATTTCTTCCAATTTTTAGTCATTTTTACCATAATTTTTCCACACCAGTGATACAAGTCGAATGACGCCAAATCGATTCGTCGCCGCCGCCGAATTTTTTTTGGGAATCTAGCCGCCGCCGAAGTGAGCGTCTAAATACGGTTTAGAGATTAATCACAACTGGGTCGACAACGAGAATTGGTTTTTCATATATTTTGTATGGGAATGGGAAGCAAAATGTCGCCATGTCGTCCGGCGAATTGTCGTCGTAATAGTATCTATTCTATTTTCTTGACGACACACTAACATACAATCAAAATATTTGTTAAATTGTTGCCATATTTTTAACAAATTAATGGTTGCCATTAGAACAGAGTTGTAGAAATTAGTATTAAGGCACATCTACACGGGATAGAAATCTCGTAGAGTTTAAAATAAATTTGTCATCTCTAATACAGTTAGCTGAAATTTTGATCGTAAAAGTATCGTCTCTAGTTGTCAAATATTTGTGTTTATTAAAATTGTGATATTTTAAAGAATAATTTTTTCTCCAAATACCGAAAGGTGCATTGAATAAACTGAAATGTTCAATACTGTTACAAGACATCTTAAAAATTGTTACTAATTAAAGAAATTATGTATGACAGCAATTGTCAATGGCCTAGAGATTACATTTCGTAGATGTATACAGAACTGCATTTTCATAACGTCTAGCGAGTTTTCTATCCCGTGTAGATGTGCCTTTAGAGCTGCAAAAATTCGTACTTTGTTTACAAAAAATTTATTATTTTGACAGAAAAAATATTACTGAAGTTAAAAACAAATAATTTACCGCAAAAAAGCAAAATTAAATACAATAAAATGTAAAACAACAAGAATTAATGCAAATTCAATTGAATTGATGAAGAATTGTGGCGAAACAAATACAATCATATTTTTGTTTTGCTTTCCTTTTTTTCTAAACGTCAAAAAATGTCGACGGTCGATTGTCGCTGTATTTAAATTATCCGCGACGACTTTTACTATTGTCAGTCGACAATCGACCCATTTGTGATTAATCACTTATACTACGTCCACAGAACGATCCTTAAGCAGGGAAGACACGATACAACTAGTTGTACAACTTGTTGGTCGTAAGCACAATTTTCATCGTGTGTAGGGCTGTCGTATGGTCGTACGGACATGTCGAACAAAAATCAAAAATGGTGTATTTATAAGTCCGTCAGACACAATAGTGTTGCCAATACAGCGATTTTTGTCTATCTGAAAAAGCGCACTATTTGTGTTAGCGGGTTTTTAAGAAATATACAATATTTTTATAAATTGATAGTTAAAAAAAAATAAGACTGTTTAATAAATTTTTAAATTGCTACGTGATGAATGTTTACAAAAATTTAATTATTAAAAATTTATACACAAAATTTTTTCAAATTTTTAAATTTTAATTGGTAACTAAAATACAAAGTAAAGTTCGATTTTAAACATTTTTGTTGCCCGAGGGCACAAATGGGCTAAAAAATATACTTAATTGCACAATTTCCATTTACTCCTTTTTAGCGATTTTATGTGGTCTGATTATTCATAACGTTTTTTAAAAGTTGACATCACGTTTTTTATTTTATTCCGCTCCAAAACACATGCGTCTTCTTCGAAATACTTTTTCAAATGGCATGTTTGTTACGTGCCCATAAAAGGCACTGTAGTGGTGATGCCAGCTAGCTCGCGTTGGCATGCTTCCCGGGTCAGATTCCAACCCACCACCAAATAGTTCCAATACGATTCTTGTTAGTAACCCCAAAACCCACACACACACACTTACCACACTTACCTCATACCGTTAACTTCACCCTACCACTATTACTGCTGGTTTTACATGTAACAGGAAAATGGCTAAAACCAGTGTTGGCAACCGACTAATGTGGTTAGTGATACATGTAACTTTACCCCAACTATACTGTGTCAAGGTTATTGGTCTTTTAAGTTATCCCGCAAAGTTACATCACGGCTAACGGTATCTAACGGTCCTTTGTTTATTCTCTTAACCCGTAAACGGTACTAAAATCTATCCCGTGGATCTATTCTAAAATAAAGGGAATTTTATGCTATTTCGTTTGATCATTAAACCATAAACGGTATTTAAAGTTATTTTGTTTGATTTATTCTAAAATAAACGGAATTTTACGCTATTTCGTTTGATTATTAAACCGTCAACGTTTTACTCAGAAAAGTTCTGCAGTTACTACATGACAGTTATTTGTGTAGTAATGCGGTTGTAGTTATTTTAACTACAATTGTAGTTAATTTACTTAGAGCAAAATATTTCAATGTTTTTGACAGTTATTTTTTCAAACTAACTACAAAAACTACCACATTGTAGTAACATTTATTTTATGCAGTTATTTTGAATTTTTTTTACAAATACTTATATTTTCAAGTGTGTGTGCACACACATGAAGCAATCAGGAGCATGTGTATGACGCGCTTGTTTAGAAATTTCTAGTGAAAGAATATGAGTAGAACATGCTTTCTCTTGTCTTAGTCATAAAACAACGCCAAAGAGTGTATTTATTTTCTTTCAGTTCTTTTATATTCTCATCTCTTTCTACCTGGAGAAAAAAAGGAAGCCAAACAACGTCATATTTCATCCCTCACAGACGGACATCTACAACAATATCTTACTAGTGAAAAATAAAAGTGACATTAGTGTAAATTTTGATTTCTCAATTTTAAATAGAATAAAATTAAGTTAGGAGTGTTTACATAAATTTGTTTTTTATTAAATTAATAATTTTTAAAATAATTTTTATTTATGTTTTTTAACTACATTTGCAGTTGTTTGTACAGTTTTACAATAATTTGCATGTATGTTGTTTCAATTGCATTTGTAGTTGTTTTTACTACATTTGTCAGTTGATTTTTAACAGTTAAAAATAACTTCATATTGCAGTTAAATTAACTGCAAATGTAGTCTACACCTTTTTAAGTGCACATGCAGTTATTTTAACTGTCCTTTGCAGTTGATTTTACCTACATAATTCCCTGAGTGTATTTCAAGATATTTTGTTTGATTATTCTTTTTTTTTTAGGAAACCGAATTCAAAAATTTATTCCGTTTGATTATTACAGGAAACACCACCTCGTCTACAAAAATTTCTTACTATTGATATTTTCCTTCTTTTTATACCTTGATACATAAGCTACCTCATTCAATTCTTATTATCCTAGCATCGTCATCCAAAGATATAACTTAACGAATAGGTATTTAAAAAAAAAAGCATTTGATACCACAGCGCAGCCAAGAGCCAAAGATGGTAAAAAAACGTTGACTACACTCAGGGAATTATGTAGGTAAAATCAACTGCAAATGACAGTTAAAATAAATGCATTTGCACTTAAAAAGGTGTAGACTACATTTGCAGTTAAATTAACTGCAATACGAAGTAATTTTTAACTGTTTAAAATCAAACGACGAATGTAGTAAAAACATCTACAAATGCAATTGAAACAACATACATGCAAATTATTGTAAATGTAGTTAAAAAAACATAAATAAAAATTTTTTTTTTTTAATTATTAATTTAATAAAAAAAACAAATTTATGTAAACACTATTAACTTAATTTTATTCTATAATAAATTTAAAATTGAGAAATTAAAATTTACACTTAATGTCACTTTTTTTCACTACTAAGATATTGTTGTACATGTCCGTCTGTGAGGGATGAAATATGCTGTTGTTTGGCTTCTTTTTTTCTCCAGGTAGAAAGGGATATAAAAGAATATAAAAGAACTGAAAGAAAATAAATACAATATTTTTTTAACATTCCCCATAAATAAATTTATATTATAAAACTTACCTTATTATTTTAGTAATTTAATAAAAAATATATAACCTTTTCCGTATTACGCGTGCTCACTCTTTGGCGTTGTTTTATGACTAAGACAAGAGAAACATGTTATACTCATATTCTTTCACTAGAAATTTCTAAACAAGTGATTCATACACATACTTCTGTTTGCTTCGTGTGTGTGCATACACACTTGAAAATTTCAGTATTTGTAAATAAAATTCAAAATAACTGCATAAAATAAATGTTACCACAATGTAGTAATTTTTGTAGTTTGATTAAAAAAATAACTGACTGTGAAAAATTTTGTTCTAAGTAAATTAACTACAATTGTAGTTAAAATAACTACAACCGCATTACTACATTAATAACTGTCATGTAGTAACTGCAGAACTTTTCTGAGTGTATGTTAAAAACATGTAAAAACAAGTAAAAACATGGCATATTTTTAATTTTAAGTACTGAAAATACAGATTTTAAGCTATAAATTCAATACTGGTAGTTTTAATAAGTAAAATTATTATCTATAAATTTTTTGTAAAAAAAAAACACTCAAGATTATAAAATAAAAAATAAAAAAATTGTAATTTTTATATAAAATAATAAATACCGGTAAAATACCGGTAACTACCCATAAAAATAACGGTATCGGTAACGATAACGGTATTTAGAAATTTTTTTTAGAGGTATCGATAACGGTAACGGTATTCAATTTGAAACGGTATTTTAGCGATAACGGTATTATAACGACAACGGTAACCAACCTTGGTAGGAAATCGTTTTTACCAAGATTCTTTGTATAATAGAACATACGCTAATTTTCTTCTTTATACTGGCACACTAATTCTAATTTATTTATTTTTACTAGTACACGCTGTAAAATTGCTTATTTAAAAATTTTATTTGTACATTATTGTTTTGTTCTACTGAACGGCAGAAAACTTTGAATTCAGTGAACTTATTTTATTTTTTTTCAATTCAGTGAACTTATTATCTTTTTTTTATTCACTGAACGTAATTTTATTTTTTTTAATTCACTGAACGAAAATTAAATTGAACGAATTCAGTAGTGAATTAATTCAGTAAGAAATTAATTCACTTTTTTTTCCGTTCGATTTATGAAATTGAACGTGTTCACCAGTGAATTAATTCATTTGATTTAATAAAAAGAACTATTGCAATTGAATTAATTCGTAACAAAATAAATCGAGCGAAAGCAAATATGAATTAACTCCATTCAATATATGGTGTTTAGTGAATTAATTCATCGAATTTTAAATTCAGAATTGAAAAATTGAATTAAGGAATTAATTCTTCAAAGCTAGGTGCTAACAATTCCAAAAACAGAATAACAAATATTTACCAAGTTTTTTTTGTATAGTTATTGTTAGTTTTTGTTTTCTTATTTTATACCAAGCATATTATATAAGTTCCCAACAAACAATTCGTTCCGTTTACGCACAGTTTTCGGTCCGTCATAAACGGAATCCAACTCCGCCCTACGGGAAATTTTAACAAACTGTCACCGAACTGGTACCTTTATATGAAATAGACTGGTCACTTTTACATGGCGTTGTCATAGGAGGGGGAAATTGACCCCTTGTGACATGTCACAAGACAAATCCCAGGACAGGTCCCTGAACTTTGTTTTTTATGAGAGTTCAGTAACCTGTCCTAGGATTTGTCTTGTGATATGTCACAAGGGGTCAATTTCCCCCTCCTATGACAACGCCATGTAAAAGTGACCAGTCTATTTCATATAAAGGGGCCAGTTCGGTGACAGTTTGTTAAAATTTCCCGTAGGGCGGTTTCCGTATACGGATCCAGAAAACGGAACTTAAGAAACATCGAAACTGATTCGAATCCGTTGAAAATCGGTCAATGACGGACCGTTTACGGACCGCAATGTCGTGTTAAAAACTGACAAGTCCGTTTAAAGTCCGTCAATGACGGACCGTTTACGACCGCTATGTCATGTTAAAAACCTAGTGTCTTGACATGCAATAAAATGATAGCATTCAATGGTCAAAATGCTCTCATCTCAAGTGAAGACACTCAATTTCAATTTTATTGCAATATCATGATATCACATGCCATCGGATCTTGCAATGATGCCAGAAATCAAATGTCACTTTTAGTTTTCATTTTAATTTTGTAATAGAAAAACAACAAAAAATTTGGTAAAAAGGAATGGAAAAGTGTTTAGTTTTTTATTATTTGTCGGTAAACATTAATGTTTCATAAAATTTGGTGTTTTTCGAAGAAAAATCTATGATATTTCTTATCCATGAAATGGTCAAGTGTTCTCCACCACTCTGCAATTGATATCATTTTGACGTTTCGCTGAAATGGTTTTGACATTTCATATCATTTATTGCATTTGAAGACACCGGGTAAGCCAAAGTTGATAGCTTGCTAGATCCCATGTCAAATGAAAATAGGTCCATTCGATTACTTTTCTCAGTCAAGTCCAGTAAGAATTACTCAGTACAAACTTACAGAGAGTAAGACAAGATTTACTCTCAAAATAAAATTTTCCCAAACATGTACGCGAACAGAAAATTTGCAAGTTTGTAGACACAGCTGATTACAACACCAAATATACAAATAAATTTAAACTGGTCGCTATGGAAGAATAGAATTTTTGATGTTAAATCTTAAGCAGACAATTTTTAGAAGGGTTTCTTATTTTTTCCATAATTTATTTTGAAAGTTTTAGTGCTTTGCATTTCCAAAAAATAATATAATTGGAAAATATTTTTTTTTATTTACAATAAACAAACATATGTTTTCGAAACATATGTTTTTTTCTGATGCAAATTCTTACTGGCAAAAATTTATCCAGTAAAAATTTGCAGGAAAAAGAAGAAGACTTAGAAACTCTCATCATAGAACTGTCACTTTATTCTCTCTTTTTTCTTTCTGTTTACTGAGTCTTTGTGTTAACGAACGCCATCCAGTAAAAATTTGTACAAATTATCCAGTAATCGAATGGACCTAATACTTAAAAAAATCCCATTTATGTGCTTAAAAATACACCTCTGTCAAATTTTGTCGTGTCGTCAAAAGAAGTGACACTCGGCCATTTTGCATAAATTTCGACGGCAGACACAATTTAGCCGAAGATTTTTATAAATTTTCCGCATAAAAACGCAATATAATTGTGCAAATTTTGTGTTAAACTCAAGTTAAAGTGTTAATCTGTGAAAATTATATGAATTAACAATGGCACGTTATACTCAACGTCCGGAAAATGCTTTGAAAAGAGCGAATGGTAAGTGCAATGATGAAAGAAAGAAAAATTCCATGCGGACACCAAACTACTACATATACACTAAAGTACGATGACGGGTAGATGAATGTATAAATGTAGTGGTGTTGGTGATTGATTATAAAAAGAAAATGTTAAATGTCAAACGAAAGTAAATAAATAAAAATATGTTGGCAATCATAGAAATCAACATTTACAATTTGGATTTTTTCTTTCTTTTTTTTAAGAATTTATTGAGGTGGGAAAACCTCTGCGTGCCTTGGATACTTTACAAGAAGTGTTTCGTAATAAGCGTTGGAATTATGCGTATTCCGAGACGATTATTGAACCCCTCATGTACAAGTACTTGTACTTGTGTGTGGAACTTAAAAAGTCTCACATTGCTAAGGAGGGTTTGTTCCAATATCGTAACATGTTCCAGTTGGTGAATGTCAATTCTTTGGAAAATGTTATCCGTGCATATTTGCGTATGGCTGAAGAGCACACCGAAGCTGCTCAAGCTCAATCTTCGGCTGCTGTTGCCGTCTTGGAGTTAGATGATTTGGATAATATTGCTACTCCGGAAAGCATACTAATGAGTGCTGTCTGTGGTGAAGATGCTCAAGATCGTTCGGATCGTACTATCTTGTTGCCCTGGGTAAAATTCTTATGGGAATCCTACTGCCAATGTTTGGAATTGTTACGTATCAACACACATTGTGAAGCTTTGTATCATGACATTGCCCGTATGGCTTTTAATTTCTGTTTGAAATACAATCGCAAGAGTGAATTCCGTCGTTTGTGCGATAAATTGCGTAAACATTTGGAAGACATTTGCAAGAGCACCAATCAAACTACTGGTGTTTCTATTACCAAATTGGAAACTCAACAATTATGCCTGGACACTAGGCTATTCCAATTGGATTGTGCTATTCAAATGGAACTGTGGCAAGAAGCCTATAAGGCCATTGAAGACATTCACGGTTTGATGGCTTTGTCCAAGAAGACACCCGTACCCAAGACTATGGCCAATTACTATCAAAAATTAGCTATGGTTTTCTCCAAGGCTGGAAATCAATTATTCCATGCTGCCGCGTTATTAAAACTCTTCCAATTGACTCGAGAATTAAAAAAGAACTTGACTAAAGATGATATGCAACGTATGGCTTCGCATGTATTAATTGCTACTTTGTCTATTCCTTTGCCATCGGCTCATCCCGAATTTGATCGTTTTATTGAGGCCGATAAAAGTCCTTTAGAAAAGGCCCAGAAACTGGCTGTTTTGTTGGGGTTGCAACAACCTCCCACCAGGGTTTCGTTGTTAAAAGAAGTGGTAAGTTTTTTATTTTAGGTACTTTTATTTTATTTATTTTCACTTTTGAAAAATCCCACTCACATAATTTTTATTAAAGCTAATTTTTAATTTAAAAACTTCATATCGTCACCTTAAATGCAAACGGACGTAACTACACAAAAATTCGAAATCGAGTTTCTTATTGATTATGGTTCGTTTTATCAAACTACATGTTCACACAAAAATTTAGGCTTCTACGATCAAAAATGGCGACTTTAGTAAAGAAATTCAAACGGACGTAACTACAAGTGCATGTATTTCTTAATGCAAAAAGACGTAACTACACCCTTGTCTGAAAAACATACAAACACATGTAGTGTGTAAGCTTGTGTCAGCGTTGCCACAATGGGAATTCAAAATCTACAAAATTTTAGTTATATTTTAGTACAATACAAATGACAATTTACCCGGCTTAATTCAGAAAAACCTTTTTCTGAATATTAGTAGAAAAAAATCATCATCAAAATGCTGTTATATCTCCAAATTTTAGTTATATTTAAGTTAAATTTAGTTGATAATAATAGCTTAAAAATATATATAATATAAATAATAATCTTAATTTTTGCATTAAAAATACAAAAATTGTTTTTTTTGGACTTTCTATATTTTCATATATTTAGTTAGAATATTCTTCTACCTCAAGTCCAAATTCTAATATCATTTTGTCATATTAGATTTTATTTGTTGTTTCAAAAAAGGTTGATCATTTTCATGATCAACCCTTTTTGATCCCGCCTAGGAATTCCCGGGTGGGAATTCCCAAACCCCAAACCCTAGTAGTTACGTCTTCTTGTTTCAGAAAAAAGCAAGTCAAAAGGACGTAACTAATTTAAAAATTTAAATATATGAAAATAAAACAAAAGTTGTTAAAAAATAAATAAATCTCTATACCATAAGTAAAATTTGAAAAAAACTGCAAAGAATACTTTACTTTTATTGATTTTATTATTGATTTTATAACGTTTTTTGTTCTCCTGTAAAAAAAATAAAAGTGTAGTTACGTTCGTTTGCATTTAAGGTGACGATATATTTTTAATTGTGAAACAGTGTTGCAGCTACTATATATAAAATTTGTTCAAGTGTTCTACCGGTATTCGTCCTTTTTTTTTTGGCGTGTTGGTGCCGCATTTCGTTGAACCTCGATTAAGAAGGCAATTACGTGTTGCTGTTCCGGCCGTCTGTATTCTATAATTTATTAGTGGTACATCTACAATCAAAATAGATACGAATTCGAAAAAAACTCGTAATTGAAAAAAATTAAAGAATAGCTTAATAAAGCTACTACAAAAAAAATAATTTAAATAAAAATAATAAAAATATATACCAAGGAAATTTTGTGGAACCCGTTCTAAAATTCTAGAACTACTTCTCAGGGGGTAAATACATATTCTCGAATAGCACCCTTGGAACTATTGATGGTGCAAATATTTCTAGAACCCCTACAAAGGAGTCATATTAACTATTTTAACTACATCCGTAGCATGCGCGGCTAAAGCAATTAATATAAGGGGAAAAATCATACGCCACAGAGCCCAACTTAATGTGTTTGTCTACGATGGCGTATGATTTTTGCCTTTATATTAATTGCTGGAGCCGCGCATGACCCTTAGAATGTTTTGCAAACTAGTGATATAGAACTAGTTATACATTACTTCTACATTAGTTCCCAGAATCTGTCCCAAAACAGCTCCGTAGAGCTATTTGAAAAACGAAGTTGATCTTTTAATCGGCAAATGAATGATTTTCTTGTTGATTTGAGATCATACAACTAAACTACAGAGAGAAAAATTTAAGAGATTCGGTAAGGCCAGCAGGATAGAATACGTATTTTCGGGTCCCGCTACATACCCATCTTCAGTATTCTATGCCTTTATGGGTTAATATTTGATGATGATTTATTTATATACAGCTGCGAAAAAAAAATAGCACCAATTAAAGTTTTTTCTAATTTTATCCCCGTTGCTTTTATTTTTAAAGATCAAAATAATGATTAAATTGTCCCCGAAGTACTGGAAGATATTCCAGAAAATTGTAGAAAATTTTAGTGTAACGTTTGTTTTTTAACTTTGCTACCGGTTCTAAGTAGGCGTGGCTTTTAATGAAAAATCATCGATATCGAGCTTTCATCAAATTATATAGTAAAATTTAGCGAGTACTGATCGGATCTGCACAAACTAAATATTGTTGAAAATTCTATAAAATTTCCTTAAATCTTGCATTATTTTTATTCACAAATGGCGGCCAGATTTAAAATGACACCGGTTTAAATATGAGTAAATTTTTCTTTGTTTTTAGCGATTTTAAAATAAAGTTAACAACAATGAAATTTTAAAGCGAATGTTATTATGATATGCTTACCACGATATAACAGATCAGTCAGATTTTTTTTTACATTATAGTACAAAGCATTTCATATTAAAATCTCAGTGTTGTTAACTTTATTTTAAAATCGCTAAAAACAAAGAAAAATTTACTCATATTTAAACCGGTGTCATTTTAAATCTGGCCGCCATTTGTGAATAAAAATAATGCAAGATTTAAGGAAATTTTATAGAATTTTCAACAATATTTAGTTTGTGCAGATCCGATGAGTACTCGCTAAATTTTACTATATAATTTGATGAAAGCTCGATATCGATGATTTTTCATTAAAAGCCACGCCTACTTAGAACCGGTAGCAAAGTTAAAAAACAAACGTTACACTAAAATTTTCTACAATTTTCTGGAATATCTTCCAGTACTTCGGGGACAATTTAATCATTATTTTGATCTTTAAAAATAAAAGCAACGGGGATAAAATTAGAAAAAACTTTAATTGGTGCTATTTTTTTTTTTTCGCAGCTGTAGAATTTAAGCAAATAAACACATGTTAACAACTCAATTAGACTAACATCAACGAAATTTTGACAATTTTAAATATTTTTTTCTTAAATTAACAAAAAATGTTTCTTACCAAAATGGAAAATAGTCCAAGAACTATACATGAAAATAACCGTCAAAGAAAGGAATTTCTTTCTCGGTTGGTAATTTTTTGAAATGAATACCAAAAATCAGATGTTTTCTGATACAAAATATGTCTGTTCCGCGTTGTTACCGCAGGTACCCGCGGGAGGCCAAATTACATGAATTTACACACAATGTTGACAGTGGAAACGCTTCGTGATAAAAAAGCGTGGAATAAAGCTAATAGAAACAAACATAAGATAAATAGAAGAGATTCAATATATATTAGTCTTATATTAAACGGGCAAGCTAACTATTAATAAAATGTGTAACGTCTCCAAATCTGGTTCGTTCTAATTTACGGGATAAAGATATCTTCGTCTACTTTGGATGATTTTGCCTGGAATTACTATTAACCCTTAAATGCATTGTGTAGCCATTTGGCAATGTAATAACTCGTGTTAAATAATAAACAAATCACTTTAATTAACATTTATAAGAAACTTAGATTTTATTTCATTTTATTATACACAGCTGTTTTTGTTAGCGATTACAATACTAGAATAGAACATGAGTTAAATAGATATCGATAAAGATCAGTGTTGCCACATCCCTTCCACCTTTTTTAGTTTTAGCTTCAACGGTCCTTGCTGTGGAAACGATGACGACTCCGGCGGTAAAACGTTGGGTGGATCGTTGGCAGATAATGAAGGTTGATTGTTGGGCGATGATACCAAGTCGTTGATAGGCAATGATGGTTCTATGCAAAGATGCTGGTTAGATGTTGTGTCCTCTGGAAATTGAGCGCCTGGAATCTTTTTCAACATGCTTATGTTTCTTGTATATGTTTTCCCTCCTCCAACGACTCTTACTTCACTTCCATTTCTCTCAACAACTTCATATGTCGTTTTATCAAAGTTTGGAGTGAGTTTATTAGGAAAAATAACGTTTTTCAACAACACCTTATCTCCTACTTCAATATTAAATTCTTTTGCATTTCTTTTCAAGTCAGCCTTTTCCTTCCCTTTTTGTTTGTTTATCAAGTCATTATCCCTAGCAAACGAATCAATAACATTTTCGGTTATATCCTCGATGCCTGGAATCTTATCACGAATACGTCTGTTTAACATAAGCTCACTCGGAGCTGAGCCCGTTGTACCATGTGGTGTCACATTATACATTAGTATAAACTTTTGAATTTCCTCTTTGTAATCGCGCTTATTTGCCGCAGCTATTTTCAACCGTTTTACCAAAGACCTGTTCATATTTTCTACTTCGCCGTTTGCCTGAGGCCAATAGGGAGGTGTTCTGATCAATGATATGTTATTTTCGGCACAAAAAGACTTGAACTCATCGCTGACGTACTGTCTTCCATTGTCGGTTCTTATTGTCTTGGGTAAACCAAGTCTAGAGAAAATGTTCCTCATCGCCTTGATTATAACATCAGAAGTAATGCGTTTCAAGAAAACAACTTCTTGGTATCGAGAATAGTAATCAATTAGCACTAAAACATATTCGCCATTAGGCAACGGTCCTAGCAGATCGGTAGCCAAAAATTGCCAGGGCCCATTGGGAAATTGGTGTCTTTGCATTGGGGTTGGATTAGACGGCTGTGAAACCAGGAGACAATCACGACACGCTTTTACGAAATTTTCAGCCTCCCTATCAATTAAAGGCCACCAGACCTTAGAACGAAGACGACGCTTCATTGCCGACTCCCCAGGATGGCCCTCATGAGCCAGCTCTAACACTTTTGGTCTTAACGATTTTGGTATTATGATACGGTTTCCCCGCAACAAAATTGAGCCAATAGCCGATAATTCAAACCGAAAAACATAATATGGATTCGTTATGTTCGAATCCCAACATTCATTCTCCATGCTGGAAATTGCATCGCAAATATCCACGTCCTTGCCACTTTCCTTGCTAATCAGAGAAATGGTTAAAGTGGCAGGAACTGAGTTCTCCACCAAATGGAAAATTGACTCCTCGCAAGTTCCATCAAACGAGTCCTCATCAGAAATTTTACAGAGTCTGGATATTGAGTCCGCTATATTATCTTTTCCGGAGCGATATATTACCTTGAACTTGAAAGCCTGCAATCTAAGTAACCACCTCTCGATTCTAGCAGGAGGTCTTGAAGTTGGTTTGAAGATAGCCTCCAGAGGCTTGTGGTCAGTTACTAGCTCAAAATCCAACCCAGCTAGATAATAATAAAATCTTTCTACCGACCAAACTAAAGCCAGGCTCTCTTTTTCGGTTTGAGAATATCTCTTCTCAATGTCAGATAAACTCTTACTTGCAAAAGAAATGATTCTGGGTTCACCATTACCATTGAATTGCAACAAGACTGCACCCAACGCCACCGGGCTTGCATCAGCTATTACTCGTGTTCTTAATTTTGGATCGAAGTATGAGAGATTCGGAATTTCGGATAGCATCGTCTTTAATTTACTAAACGCTTCCTCTTGTCTGCGATCCCACACAAATTTAGCATCCTTCGTTAACAGTATCCTGAGAGGTTCGGTCATATCTGCTAAATCTGGTAAGAACTTTCCAATGTATTTCACTAAGCCCAAAAAACTGCGTACTTCCTCTTTTGATTTTGGAGCTCGGAATTGTTGTATGACCTTAACCTTCTCAGGATCTGCAGTAAAACCATCTGCCGAAAGTACGTGTCCCAGAAACTTGAGCTTTTTAGCTTTCCATACACATTTTTGCTGGTTAAGGGTAACATTGTTTTTCTTCAAAACATCTAAGACAGAATTCAACGCTTTGTCATGATCTTCGTCGCAGCTTCCAAATATAATAATATCATCGATGTAATTAAGCGCATTCGGGCATGTAGAAAGCATCCCTTCGATAATTTTCTGAAAAATTTCGGGAGCAGAGTTGACCCCAAACATCAATCGTTTATATCTAAACAAACCTTTATGCGTAACAAAGGTTGTGATTTCACGACTTGACTCATCCAATTCCAATTGATGGTAAGCAGACTTGAGATCCAGTCTAGAGAAGATTTTCGCTGACCTCAATCCGCTCATAAATGAATCAAAGGTGGGCAAGGGGTAATTTTCGCGAAGAATAGCTCGATTAGCACATCTCATGTCAACACAAAGACGAATGTCGTCGTTACCTTTAAACGCAATAACTATTGGCGAAATCCATTTGCTGGGGCCGAAAACTGGTTCTATAATATCAAGTCGCAATGCTTCCTCTATTTTCTTGGTAACCATTTCCTCCAGCGCAACTGGAACACGGCGTACTGGTTGTTGGACAGGTTTTATAGTATGATCTATAGATAATGAAACCTTGATACCATGTATTTTCGGAAAGGGCTGTTGTTTTTCTTTCTCCTCAATGTGATTAACACCCACACCCAGTCTCAGTACATTTAGTTGGAGCGCTGTTTCTCTTCCTAGGAGGGATTGGTTCCCGTTTTTAATAACATAAAATGAAGTCATTACTTCATTTCTGTCGCCCACACATATAGGAGCGTCAAAGACCACAACAATTTCCAACGGATAACTGGCAGCATATGCTTTAAAATTGTTTGATGAATGTGACCGTATATTCCACATCACAGCTTCTGATTTGTTCAATAGATTCCAATCGTATTCGCTTATAAGATTAAAACGACACCCGGAGTCAATAACCATTGCAATTTCTTTTCCCCCAATAATGCAGCTTATGTTTTCGTCATTATGCCCATCATTCCCAATCTTGAAACAACTGAATTCGCGAATTTCAGAGGTAAAGTTATCTTCGTCTTCAATGTTTCGGACATTAGCAGTAAGACGATTCCTTTTGTAGGTTCCGTTGCTGTTGTTATCAATTTTTCTTTTCTTAGTTCTACATCTTATTGCAAAATGTCCTTGCAACGAGCACTTATTGCATTTTGCATTCCTGGCAGGGCATTCAGGAGAATTTGATAAGTGCCCTTTTCTTCCGCATCGGCTGCACTCAATTTGGGAATTTGATTGAACATTGAATTTAGAGGAAATTTTGTTTACCTGCTCCTTTTCAGTGCACAGCGAAATGCTACGAGAAGTCTTATTTATCTGCTCATACACTTGGCATGAATCAACAATTTCTGTGAGACTCTGTTCTTTCTCCAGCAATCTCTTTCTCAAATCAAGGGGTGCCCATGAATCTATTATTTTATCCTTTATTGAAATTTCCTCAATTTCTTCCTTAGTGTTGCCGAATGAACATTTTGCCACTTGCTGGCGCAACCGCAGCAAAAATTTGTTGAAATTCTCGCCCTCAATAGAAGTTATATTTCTAAACAAATGCCTTTCAAATGTAGTATTTCTTTTTGGAGAGAAATATTCATTTAATTTCGCTACCAAAACATCATAAATCTTAACATTATCCTTCCCGTCACTTTCCACAAGAGCCCCAGGAATGTTGAATATTACTTCTTGCAACTGGGGGCCACCCAAGTGCAAAAGTTTATTTTTCTTCTTGACATCATCAGTAATTTCTTCCGCAGCCAGATAAAGTGTAAAGGATCTCAACCATTTTTCCCATTCATGTCGAAGAAGCGACTTGTCAATTGTATCACAAAGGAAGGGTCTTATTACCTCCGCCATTTCACCAAACGAGCAACTGCAACAATAAATGTTAATATTAGTATTATCTGGTCAAGTTGACCTACCAAATGCAACATGTGTCTACACCTCAGGTGTCAGTCCACATTTTACGTATTTCATATGATTCCGAATTTAATCGGTAACATACCAATATTATAAATTCGTTTTGGTAATCCAATATACGCAATTTAATGCCCATTCACTAATCCAAAAACTTTTAGTGAAAGTCTGCCGCAATTTAATGCAATTCGTGGTTTTCTACCAATAAAAAAAAAATCAACCAAATTATCGCAATTTAATGCTAGATATCAAATTTTGTAGTTTACCAATCGTCGCCAATGTAATAACTCGTGTTAAATAATAAACAAATCACTTTAATTAACATTTATAAGAAACTTAGATTTTATTTCATTTTATTATACACAGCTGTTTTTGTTAGCGATTACAATACTAGAATAGAACATGAGTTAAATAGATATCGATAAAGATCAGTGTTGCCACAGGCAACATACCAGTTTTTTAATAAAAAAAAACACCCACTTGATACACAAAACTGCATTTCTGGGCATTGGCAAAAGTTATAGGGAATGTCTTGGTGTAGCTTTGTATATTTGTGTAAAATCTAAAACGCGTTTTTTTTACAAAAAGTGTAGGAGAAAGTCGTCTACCTTGGATTGCGTGTACCTTTGAACTTTGCATTTTTTACCTATTTCCTTTTGGTTTTTAAAAATGTGGTCTTCCACAAAGTGTTTTATTTAGCTTTATCTTTATCCTTAGCTAATATTATCATCAAAAAGTATTTGAATATTACAAAAATATGGAGCGTGTACCTTGGATCGCAAAAAGTAAATTATTTATTAAACTTTGAAGTCAATTTTTTCAAGTTTAGATTTCTTTTTTAACAAAGCGGCAAATAAACATTGATATATAGACTCATAGTTATACATATATATTAGTTAATAAACTAATATATTTGTTAATAAATAATAAAATTTTTAATTTTTTTGAAATATTCAAGTGCGTGTACCTTGGATCGATTTTTGCGTGTACCTTGGAACAATTTTAAAAAGATAAAATATTGCTTTTGTGACACTTTGAGGTAAAGTAAACCTTCTTAACATATAATAACACTATGCGACAGTCAAAATCGGGATGGGATGAAACCAACGGGAAATGTTATATCGGTCAAAAACAAGTTATACGTGTCCCGGCGTTTCGCTGGGTCACCCCTAGGAATCGAGATATATCTTTTTTTTGACATAACTCGAGAACCACTAGTCCGATTTTGCTCAAACAATTTAAAAAAAATTAAAAATTACAATTCCTTTAATCTGTTCATATAACTTTTTTCTATATACTCAACAGTTTTGCCGGTAAAAATAAATGTTTGTTACCGCAACCATAAAAATCAATAACCTTTTGTTTATTACTTTTTTTTAATATTTTAGGCAAAAAATATTTTTTTCTTCATACATTTGTTTTTACCGGCAAAACTGTTGAGTATATAGAAAAACGTTATATGAACAGATTAAAGGAATTGTAATTTTTAATTTTTTTAAAATTGTTTGAGCAAAATCGGACTAGTGGTTCTCGAGTTATGTCAAAAAAAGACCACCAAAGGTCAAATCGATATATCTCGATTCCTAGGGGTGACCCAGCGAAACGCCGGGACACGTATAACTTCTTTTTTACCGATATAAATTTCCCCGGTAGTTTGAACCCTTCCCGATCACTGACCCCTACCATTTGTCTCACAGTGTAATTAGTAAACCTTGTTTTAAATGTCATGTAAATAATTTTTGAAAAATGTTTTATTCACAGTTTTACATCAATCCGTGCGGTCATATTTTTTCTTGAAATATAAGTTTTTTTTCACGATATACAAATAATTTAAATTATCGAAATTGTTGTATATTAGTTTAGTTTAAATTAGTGTAGATAATCCGAAGTTTTGATATTTAGTTACCTTTTTTTCTTTTTATACACAACAGTTATTGTAATAGTATTTTATTAAATAAATACATGAAATGTTTGATTTAAACCGTTTTATTTTGCTTATTTTTAAAAAAGTTCCAAGGTACACTCCAACTGTTCCAAGGTACACGACATGAGTGTACCTTGGATCGAAATTAAAAAAAAATTAACATTGGCGATATTTTTTAAATTTGGCAATCAATAGAAAATTCTTTATCAGGAGATCTATACACGCTTAAAAATACAACATTTCATTTTTAAAGCTAGTTTTTATCTAAGTTAATTACCGAGATAATGGAGTTTTTATAAAAAAAGGACCAAGGTACACGACATTCCCCTAATATTCAAAAATGTTTGTTTAAGTATTTACAGTGTTATTTTCGAAATAAAATTCATTTTGGCGAAAATAACTGTATAGTTTATAATTTTTAATTTTTTTTGTTTGCTACACGTTAAAATAATCACAATGTAACTATTTGGCAAAAAACCATATTTTTCAATAAAAAAAGACTTTAAAAAATTTTTTTTTGGTATTTTTCTTGACATGTACACGGCTTTAGAAATCACATCTAAAAAAAGGTATTTATGTTCTCTCGGTTGGTAATTTTTCGAAATGAATACAGAAGATTTCTGATACAAAATAGGTCTGTTCCGCGGTACCGGGTACCCGCGGTAACATATAGATGTACCTATACGAAACTGTACAAAAAATTTATTAAAAACTAATTGTTCTTCAAACTGTTTTAGTGAGTAAAAATATTAGTCTTAAAACCGATCTACCAAAGGGATTAATGCTCCATGATGGCTTCTTGGAACAAGTTCTGAGCGCCACGATTCCATATAAAAATCACGAATACAAAAATCGGTTCCAGAACTGTTCCGTAGAACTAGTACATTTTCCTCAAAGCATTCCCCAGAACTAGTTCTAACGGTGATTAAAAATAAAAATCATGGGTAATAGTGCCAAAGTAGAACTACTGGCTCTAAAGAACTAGTTGCAGAACTATTTCCGGAACTGATACAAGTTTTGCTGGGTAATAATAAAAATAAAAAATAATTAAAACATTATCTTGAATAATATAAATAAATATTTAAAATAAAAATAATACCATCACCAGATTTTCCTAAGTGCAGCAATAATAATAATAATAAAAAAAGAAAAAGTCGATAGAGATAAAAATGGTAGCATAAACAAAATGTTGAATAGCTACATAATCGTTAAGCTTTCGCCTAAAGACCTGGGTGAAAAAGTGAAACCTCTCAGGTATAGAGGTAGATCGTTCCATATTCGTAAAGCCTAATCTAAAATGATCGCTCGGACTAGAAATGTGAACAAACAGAGCTATACATTTTTGTTTCTCTTGGATTATGCTAACTTAGTCCCAGGTACGGCCAAAAATTGTTTTTTGTTCAACAAAATATAAAAAAAGTAGTCAACGCAGAGTTTTTTAATTACACCTCATAGAATAACCCCCTGTTTTTATAAAGTGAACGGAATCATTCCTCTATAGGAATTGTGTGTATTTTGTTTTTGTTACAATAACAAAATACACACATTCCTCAGGCGAAATTATTCTGTTGGCTTTATAAAAACAGGGGTAATTCTACTGAAAATTACACAAATTCCTCTTTTAACTTACAAGGAAAGACCCCCAACGCGGACCGGCAGATCTTTTTCTTTTTTTTTCCAAAATGGCCCAATTTTTCGTTATTACGGTTTATTTCATATTTTTCGAAAGTAACTATAGGATATTTTGGTATGAAAGGTATTTCAGAGGTCTATTTACCGATGTATAAAACATGCTCAAACATGCTTATGTGTTTATGGCATATCACAAAACATGAAAATCTTAGGTGGTTTTGTATGGGGACGCATACAGGGTTAAGGGCCAAATTATCATATATTAATCCTTATAAAATTTAAGTGAGGGGGTGTTTCGGCTTTTTTCGATATTCGGTCTACTTCGGGTTTGAGACGAATTTTCCCGAAGGTCTATATTTTTAAAGATTTGGGAAACCCTGACTACTTAATATATGCAATATGGGTATAAAACTTTTTCTTTTTCAGAGTACATTCCTGTTATTTAAAAATAATTTTATATTTTATAATTTGCAGACATGTCGCCGTACAAAAAAGTATGAAAAATGGATTTTTTCTTTTTTGGTTGTTATACAACAAGCCATGTCTTTCTACATCAGCTAACTCAGTTTCCAATAAGTTTTCCAGCGATATACAGCTATGGACATAGACATAGGACACTTCATACAAAATTATCTTCATGCTTTTCTCTTAATAATTATGAAGCAATAATTATATTTCTTTTCCATTATAGTAAACTGTAATGAAGTAGTCTCAGATTATATATAAAACTTTGCAATATTTAAAACATGCAAATATTTACAACAAAATTACTTTACTTTGTTCATATTTGACTTGGACATAAAAATAGGACACTTGCAAAAATTGTCAAAATTTTACTCGATGTACTTAGTAATAATTTTCTTTTCATAATTTTCGTTTGAAATAAGTAAATATAGGACGTGGAAAACATTGTAATCCAGAAAAACGAAGACTTATATCTCAATTCCACAACGAGATGAAATCTCCAACTGAAATTGCTAAAATACTAAAGTGTTCGCGAAATATGGTATACAATGCTATTCGTTTATGTGCTGCCGACAAGAAATATCATACGCAAAATAAAGAACGTAAGCCAATCCGCCGTAAAACTACAACTTATATGGACAGGACTATAAAACGCAAAAGCAAACTCAACGCTTTTATGTCCTCCCGTCAAATAAATAATGATATCAGGGAAAAATTCAACGTTCAAGTGTCAGACAGGTTAGTAAGAAGAAGACTGAATGAAGCAAACTTATTTGGATGCATAAGTAGAAAGAAGCCTCTTCTTTCAAGAAAAAATATTAAGAAACGTATTGATTTTGCCAAAACCCACAAAGGAAATGAGTTGTCCTTTTGGAAAAATGTGCTTTGGAGCGATGAAACGAAGGTAAATCGTGTCGGACCAGATGGTAGAACATTTGTACATCGCCCAAAAACCAGGATTTAAACATTAAGTACACTCAGAAGACCTTGAAACACGGTGGGGGTAATATTATGGTATGGGCGGCTTTTTCCTGGTGTGGTGTTGGGCCTATCGTAAAAGTAGAGGACAAAATGGACAGGTTTTAATATTTGAGCATTTTTAAGAATGTTATGGAGCCATTTGCCATTTGGACATTTATGCAAGACAATGATCCGAAGCATTCGTCGAACATAGTGAAGGATTGGTTTTTACAAGAACAAATTAAGGTTTTGGACTGACCAGCCCAAAGTCCGGATCTTAATCTAATAGAAAATTTATGGAATGATGTAAAAACAAAAGTTTCGCAAAACAATTACTAAAATTCCACCGAACTTAGGGCTGGTATTCAAGAAGCCTGGTATTCTATACCAAAAGAAAGATGCCAGAGATTAGTTGAGAGCATGCAAAGAAGGTGCGAAGCGGTTATTGATAATGTATACAGCACAAAATATTAGTGTAATATTAACGCTAAAAAAATAATAATTGTTTTAAAAACCAAAAAAATGTACGGTTTTTGTAAAAATATAAAATGTGTCCTATTTAGAAGTCCAGGTATTTTTACTAGTTTATTCATATTTACCAATATGTATATGGGCATTTCCACCGAAAGGTCCACCGAGACTAAAATATTAAAAGTTCTTGAAAACACTTTGTTTTATAATATTTTCATAGGGAAACAATCAAATTTAAATAACGTAAAAAGATTTCGCATTTATTCATAACCCATTTCGAGGTATTCGAATGCAAAGTCGCACAAGCGCATCTTTTCTTATTTGGATATTTCTATTGCACATTTTGTTTTGATAAAAGTTTTTAAACAGAGACGTTATGCATTGACTTTTGCTTTCTAAAATATTTCTAAAGGTACAAAGAGTCATAAAAGAATGCATAATAAACAATGCAATTGAAAATAACTGTAAGTTTTTGATTTGAATTGTCGCATGTTTCGATGTCCCGTGCGACATTGAAAAACAACATACCTGAAAAATAAGAAGAATTGTGATCATGGTACTTATTCACAGTTGGTCACGTGCGACATCGTAAGTGTGAAATTTAAAAATTTTTAATTTTTTTTTCTTATGTAAATGTTTTATTTGTATAAATACTTACTTTTAAATTTTTTTAAAATTGGCATGCACCATGGTCAAGAAGTAAAAGCAGCTAGGACTGCCTATTCTAAAAAAAAACTGTTTTTTATATTTTCATATAAATAAATACTTCCCAGCAAAAGTTTTTTGAACTGGTTGCCTCTGAATCTGTTCTAGAACAGATGTTTTTACCACCGGTTACGTGGAACAGGTTCTAGAACTGATTTCTGGGAGTCAAAATGGAAGGTTTCACTGTCGCGGAACCAGTTCTATAACTGGTTCTAGAACCGGTTCCAAAGTAACCTGTTCTAGTTTGGAGGAAAAGAAACTGTTGCTTTTGGGACAAACTCAAACAAAAATCACCGATGATAGAACATAAATTATAACAGGTTGCATGCACGTACAAATTGTTCTACAATGGGTTCTTTCCATCCGACAATTTTGCTGGGTTAATTCATACTACATATTTCTTTTAAGTTTGTTTTTTGGTTATTATATTAAAATAAATACCTTGAATACTTCTGTCGATTTAAAAAGCATTTTTACTAAGCTTGTTTATATATAATTTTGTAAAAAGAGCAACAGAAACAACATAAATCTCATGATGGAAAAAAATGTCCCGTGCGACATGTCACGTGCGACAGTGAATAAAATTAAATTAAAAAAATAATATGAATCGTTTTTGGGTAAAATTACAACCAGTTTTAAAAGACATCAATGCACAACAGTGTAAAATTAGTCACATTGAAATATTGCTTCAGGTTTCGCTGAAATCGGCATTTTAATTGTTAGCCGCGAAAACCACTTCTCTTTTTGTCCCGTGCGAATGCCTTGTTTTTTTACAATTATCTTGAAAACGAAAAATTGATAAAAATCAACCTCAGCACCAATTGTAGGGCTAATAAAAAGATATAAGTAAAGCCTATTGTCAAAATAAAAATCCATTTTATTTTGACTTTTTTTCACTTTAAAGGTGTACGACGGTCCCGTTCGACATGATGGAAATGCCCATATATTTTTTTTTTTTTTTTTTTTTTTTTTTAAAGAGAAGCAACACTCAGGAAATTTTTCCTATTAATTAACGTGTTGCTTCCTTCGGAAAGGGGATAGAGAAGAAGTGAAAGGTGGTGAAAGATGAAGGGCTTCAAATATGGCAACACTGTAATTGCGCGAGATGTTAAATTTTTTAGAACAGTTGTTGCGCGCCATCTGATGGTGAGTTGGCGAACTTTGTTGAAGCGTTTTAGTTCATAGCCCTGTTATATTATTTTACTTCGGTGGGGTTAATTGCTATGGGAACACCGAAGGAGGACGCTGCGATATGTATGAGGGATAGAAAAAACTAATACATATTACTATTTTTCATAAATTGATATATAAAATAGTTGAAGGATTTTTATTTAAATAAAGAATGAATTACAATCATCAATAATAACACTTCCCGTATATGAAATAAAAAATTTTATTTTTGTTTTATTTTTCAAAAAAAATAATTATGTTTCTTAACACATAAAAGTGTCCTATTTCCATATCCATAGCTGTATAATACATACTATGCAAATATAGTAAACATAAAGGTTCTTCATAAGGGGTGTGCTATCTGTTATATCGTCCTAACAAAAAACAGAGTTGTTAAAATTTTTATTTGTGTTTAACAACGATTTTCTATTCAGTTTTCTATCTGTTAGCACACTCAAACATAGGACACTAAACATACGTAAAAATGTTGTATCGTGCTATTCTCAAATGTTTTATTTTTTCAATTTAGTTTTTAACAACTGTTTTTTGTTAGGACGATACAACAAATAGCACACCCCTTGTGAAAACCCTTATAAACATATAAAATGTTTTATAAAAAAATCAATTAGTTTTATTTTATATCCAAAACAAGAATGACAAAACTCTCAAAATTTTCAAGAAACTAAATTCAAAGGTAACATATATACAAAATTACAAATGCAAAGTTTCTACACTTAGAGAAACATATCATTTCCTCCTTGCCAATTTTGTTGTACCCAAAGGAGAATATCGATTTGGCTTACGCTTCAATCTGACCAAAATGGTGGTTGTTTTGCGGCAACTCTAGACACCTACAACGCTGCTGCTTGCATACTTGTCGACTGCACAGTTTGTTCATCCTCCTTTGTATTGCTCATTTTCGACGACGGCGGTCACAACTTTAGTGTACTAAATAAATAAATTGCCTTTTTATTACTAAAATCCAATTTGTATTTTTATTACTAATTATCTAATAAAACAATATTATTTGCGTCTATGCACGTTGAATGTTCTAGAACGAATGCTGATGCAATCTGCATTCGTTTCTCATCGTAAAAGTTGCCAACTATCCAAAACGATGCTGCCACCTTTTTCAGCAAGTGGGAGGGAAATCCCTACAAATCTATAAAATGAAAATTAAAAAAAAAATTCATTACCATTACAAAATGTAATTGCAATGAAAAAAATGTTAATTTCATTTGTTGTCTTTAAATGTAATGAAACGTTTTTATAATTTTCATTACAATACGCAATGGTAGTAAAAACAAAAAATCATTTTCATTTTTTCTACACTAGGTAGACAAATGAAATTTCATTACCATTACTTAACATAATGATGTAAAGAACGTTTTGTTCTTTGTTCTACACTAAAAAAATTTTTTTAATGGAAATTTTTTTTTTCCCAACTTTTTTTTTGGCAGCTAGCCACCAAACTTTGATGTATCTAGATTATAAATTTAAAAAAAAAACTGCACATAAAAAATAGCATAATTATGGCGGAATGCGAAAAAAGACTATGGCAGAAAAATTCAATTAAAAAACTTAATCAGCGATTAACATTCTTCAAACAAATATACTGATGCAAAAAGTTTCGTGTTGGCGATTTTTTTTTAACTAGCCACCAAACTTTGTTGTATGAAATGGGCATTATAGTCCCTAGATTACAAATTTTAAGAAACCGCACTTAAAAAATTCAAAAATAATAGTGGGACGCGAAAAAAGACTTTATGATAAAAAAATTTAATTAAAATACTTATTCAGCGATTTACGTTCTGCAAACAAATCTATTGATGTAAGAATTTTCCTTTTTGAAATTTTTTTTTCGCGGTTTTTTGAAACTAGCTCCCAAACTTTCTTGTATGAAACGGGTATTATAGTCACTAGAATATAAATTTTAAGAAACCGCACTTAAAAAACTCCAAAATAATGGCGGGACGCGAAAAAAGACTATGGTAAAAGAATTGAATTAAAACACTTAATCAGCGATTTACATTCTGCAAACAAATATATTGATGTAAGAATTTTCCTTTTTGGAAATTTTTTTTCTCGGTTTTTTTTTTAACTAGCTCTTAAACTTTGTTGTATGAAACGGGTATTATAGTCCCTAGATTACAAATTTTAATAAACTGCACTTAAAAAACTCCAAAATAATGGCGGGACGCGAAAAAAGACTTTATGGTAAAAAATTTAATTAAAACACTTATTCAGCGATTTACATTCTGCAAACAAATCTATTGATGTAAGAATTTTCCTTTTTGGAAATTTTTTTTCCGCGATTTTTTTCGCGGTTTTGTTTTAACTAGCCCCCAAACTTTGTTGTATGAAACGGGTATTATAGTCACTAGAATATAAATTTTAAGAAACCGCACTTAAAAAACTCCAAAATAATGGCGGGACGCGAAAAAAGACTTTATGGTAAAAGAATTGAATTAAAACACTTAATCAGCGATTTACATTCTGCAAGCAAATATATTATTGCAAAAATTTTCCTTTTTAAATTTTTTTTGTTTGCGATTTTTTCGCAATTTTTTTTTTTTTTTCAACTAGCCACCAAACTTTGTTGTACAAAATGAGTCCTTAGATTATAAATTAAAAAAAAACCGCACTTACAAAATTGCAAAATAATGGCGGATCGCGAAAAAAGACTATGGTACTAGAATTGAATTAAAAAACTTAATCAGCTATTTATGTTCTGCAAACAAATATATTGATGCAAGAATTTTCCTTTATGCAATTTTTTGCAACTAGCTACCAAAACTCGGTATCAAATATGGATACCATAGGCCTCCTATTATGAACTAAAAAATGCTTTTAGTAATTTGTAAACCTCATATTTTTAAAATAAAAAACTTCGACAAAAACGGCATGTAATGAAAAACAAATGGGTGTTTCATTATTTTGTAATTTTCAACACAAAAGAAAATTAAAAAAAATATTCATTACCATTTTTTAACGCAATGGTAATGAAAAAAAAACATTACCATTGCGTTAAAAAATGGTAATGATAAAAAGAGCTCCATTACCATTACATCAAGTAATGGCAATGAAAATGTAATGGTAATGATTTTAGCCCATCTCTGCTATGTAATATATTTTTTTGGCCATAAAAGGCTTTATAATACGGAAATGAATTAATAAAAATAAATAAAATAAAATATATGTAACTATTTTTACTCGGATAGTTTTTGTGGTGCTGACATGTAGGCAGCTAATCAGCATATTTTATATAAAAACAAAAAGTGATGACATGTCATCTTAATGTCATACTTTAATTCTCTGGTGCTGACAAGTCTGCAGTTAGTCACCGTTTTTAAAAACAAAATACAAAAGTGCTGACATGTATTTAAGACGTCTTAAGTAAAATGTCTTTAGCTGATGACTTGTATATAATAAGTCGCTGATTACATTGTCTTTAAGACACAATTTCCAGCTGGGTGATTTGAAATTGCGATAAAGATCATCATCTGTGATATCGCATTCTGCATATACAATAGTTCTTAGAATTTTAGATTGAGTACGTTGTAAATATAATTTTTATATTTGAATTACTTGATGTTCTCAATAGTTCTACTCCGTAATTCCAAATGGGTGATATTATTGTGCTTTAGATTAGCAGTTTGTTTTGAATTGATAATTTTGACTCTATCTAGTAACACATACTTGTATTATTTTGTTTCTTTTATCACATATCCAAATTTCAACCACATCGGTGGGTGCACCGGTATATTTCCATCTTAGTCAAATATAAAATTTTCACTGGAATCAAAATTCTATATCAATTTATTTCCTTTTTAGGTTCGTCTTAATGTACCCCAACTTGCTTCCGAAGAATATCGTAACTTATATAATTGGCTTGAGATTGATTTTAATCCATTGAACTTGTGTAAGCGTGTACAAACTGTTGTGGATGCCATTGAAGCCATTCCTGGTGAAAATAATCCATTGGCTCCCTATATCAAACCTTTGAAGGATGTTACCATTATGCGTTTGATACGTCAAATATCTCAAGTTTATGAGAGCATTGAATTTGCGCGTCTGCTCAATTTGGCTCCGTTCAGCAACATTTTTGATTTAGAAAAATTACTTGTCGAGTCGGTACGTCACAATGACATGCAGATTCGTATTGATCATCAGAAACGTTGCATTTACTTTGGTACTGATCTTACTGAAAGTCAACGTGAAGATCATCCCGATGGCCCCACACTACAGTCTATGCCTTCAGAACAAATTCGTTCTCAATTGGTCAACATGTCTTCGGTATTACATCGTGCCGTTACCGTTGTTTATCCCAATCGTGATCGTGACCAACGTGCTAAGTTACGTACTTCAATGGTACAACATTATCATGAAATAAAGGAACGTGAACATCAACGTATCCTTCAACGTCAAAAGATCATTGAAGATCGTAAAGAATTTATTGAGAAGCAAAACAATGCTCGTGAAGAGGAAGAAGCACGTCGTTTGGAAGAAGAGGCTCGCAAAGCCAAATTGGCTGAACAAAAACGTCTCGAACAAGAGAATGAAGAACGCGAACGTAAGCGTCATCAAAACGAGATCCAAGCCATTAAGGAGAAGAGCTTAAAGGAAAAGGTTCAACAAATATCTCAAACTGCTCATGGCAAGAAGATGTTGGAAAAACTCGATGCTGAAAGCATTAAGAAATTGGATGCCGAACAAATTGCTCTTAAGGAATCGGAGGAATTACAACGAGAACGCAAGGAGTTGCAAAACAAACTGAAGTCACAAGAGAAGAAGATTGATTATTTCGAACGTAGCAAACGCATGAAGGAAATTCCTCTCTTCGAAAAGTATTTGAGCGAAAAAATGGTTAAGGACAAGGAGTTTTGGGAAGCCCAAGAGGCTGCACGCATAGAAAATGCTATTGCCGAGCGCAAGGATGCTGTTATACAACAGGAACGTCTAAAGCGTATGCATCCCGATCGCGATGTTTTCTTGGAATCTCTAAAAGCAGAACGTGCGACATTGTACGTTGAGAAACTTAAGCAATTCGAAATTGCTTTAGCTGAAGAGCGCAAGAAGCGATTGGCTAAACGTGTTGAGTTGCGTCGCGAACAACGACGTGCACAATGGTTGCGTGAAAAGGAAGAGGAACGCATGCGCAAAGAGGAAGAGATTCGCCGTGCCAAGGAGGAGGAGGAACGTGTTATTGCCGAGGCTCGTCGCAAAGAACGTGAAGCTGAAGAAGAGAAACGTCGAGTTCAATATGAAAAACAACGTGCAAAGGAAGAGGAAGCCGAGCGCAGAATACAAGAAGAAAAAGAACGTATCGCTCGGGAAGCTGGCACAGACCGCGAGCGCGAGAAGCCCGCTGATAAAGGTCGTGATGCCTGGCGTGCACGTGGTGGAGATCGCGATCGTGAAGCCGGACGCAGTGAGCGTATTGAACGTGGGGATCGTGGAGAACGCGGTGGCGATAATACATCTGGCGATTGGCGTCGTGGTGGTCCTGGTGCTGGTGCTCCTGCCGAACGTGGCGAACGTATCGAACGTGAACGTCCATCTGAACGTAAAGAAGGTGCAGATGGTGCTGCCGATGGTGGTTCATGGCGTGTGCGTCGTGAACAACAAGAATCGTCCGCTCCCGCCCGTTCTACTCCTTCAGTTGCTGCTGGCGGCGGTGCTAGTGCTGGTGGACGTGACGACAAATGGCGCCGTGGTGGTCCCGCTGATGATGAACGTCCACCAAGAGGTGGTGATTTCCGTCGTGTTGGTGATCGTGAAGAGCGTCCCCGTGGTGGTGATTTCCGTCGTGGTGGTGATCGCGACGATCGTCGTGGTGTCGATCGTGGTGAAGATCGCCGTGAAGGCGGTCGACGTGATGAACAAACCACTGCTGGTAATTGGCGTGATGCTCCACGTGCTGCCGCTGATCGTGATAATCGCGATAATCGTCGCCCTGGTGGTGATCGTGATCGTCGCGATCGTGGTGCTCCTGGTGCTGGTGGTGTCGGCGGTGGCAAAGATACTTTCAATTGGCGCACAGAACGTCCTCCTGCACGTGAAGAAAAAGAAAAACCTCAAAAAAGAGAACCCCAACAAGATAAAGGTAAATTTGGCATAACTCTAAATAACTAAAAATTCAAAATATAATTAAATGTTTCTGCTTCTCTTTACAGAAAATAAGGCCGCTGATGATGGTGAATGGACAAGTGTAAGACGTCGTTAGAAAAGTTCACTTTTTATACTTTAACGCCTATTCAAGTTTATTATAATAATACAAGCAAAAAACAAGCCCCCTCGTGCATTTTTTTCTAAACACAATTTTTTTTATACATGCCTGTTTTTTTAACTGTATTTTATTCTTTTAATTTTAAGCGTTACATTGTGCCCAAAACGGCATCAAGTTAAAGGAGTCGTAATATAAAATATTTTTGTGCGTTTAACGATTTCTACATATTGTATTTTCTATTTGTTTATAATATATTTTAAAAAATGCGCTAAATTTAAAGTGTCATTAATGATGATAATGGAATTTGTCTACCATTTTTTATACTAGCTCTTTTTTTTTATAAAATATTATTAATTATTATAAACAACAAAATGCATTCAACTTACGAACGACGACTATTTAATCTTCAAAAAATTATATTAAATGTAATCCATATAACAAAAAGATAGAAACGAAAAAATACATCTTACACATATTATATACATTATAGTCAAGCGTTATAGCAAAATATACGCTATACAAAATTTATTTAACTACATTTAAAATAAATTCATTACAATATAATGAAAATAATGCTCGAAGGAGAAACTGATTTATGATTTTATTTATTGTTGTCGAATAGTGTTTGTAAGTTACTAGCATGAAGAATATAATTGACGCCCTTTATAATCTACACGTTTTTATAGTAATCATGCTTATTTTGACATTTTTGAAACAATTGGGGTTGTTCGGAAAAATAATCTTTGGAGTGACACAGACTTTAATTTCGTACGAAACTGAACAGACCCGATATAAACTGTTTGGGAAGATTTTGTCTGACAACTATTAAAATAAAATGCATACGTTAAATCAATGCCGGTTTAGGCCGAGTTGTTTGGATGTAGTTCAATTTTATTTACGTACTTTTTTGGAAAAAAGTACTTCTTTTGGAAAACGGTACTTTGGAAAAAAGTACTTTTTTTTGGTAAAAGGTAGTTTTTTGGAAAACGTACTTTTTTGGAAAAAGGTACTTTTTTGGAAAAGGTACTTTTTTAGAAAAAGGTAATCTTTTCCCCTCCATGTAGGAATTTACAAAAATCCCATCTTAGTGGTCGCCTACGCTGGAGGAGGAATCAACGTACCGAATTTTAGCTTCCTCGATCCAGTAGTTTGGGCAGGCCGTCAAGGGGGAGACTTGTTCCTTTTTTTGTCCGCCTTAGCGGACGTGTACGCCAGAGGAGGCACATACATACCATATTTCAGCTTCCTAGGTTCAGCAGTTTGGGCTGGGCGATGTTGAGTCAGTGAGTCAGTTAGTCACTCGCGTTATTCTTTTATATCCCAGCAAAAAAAATTGGAAGTAATGCTTTACAAACTACTCCTTTCACTGCTTCACAAGTATCCGCTAGTGTATTTTTACTGCTTTTAGAAGTAATTCTGAACAACTTAAAAAATCATTTCTTTCATTGCTTCCAAAGTATCCGTTAGTATATTTTAACAGCTTTTTTAGAATTACTTCTGAACAACATCCAAAAAATCACTTAAGTATTGCTTCTAAGCATAATTGCTCTAAGTGATCCTAAAAAGTGACTTTGGTATGATTTGGTAATCCAAACAGACGATCGCAGTCCGATTCTTGGTGGGACTAATATTTTTAAATTTTTTATTTTTTTCATATTTATAATTTGTTTAAATTCAATATTTTTTTTATTAGGTTTGAGGTTAAGAAGAAGAATAAACTTTCCTCAAAAGTTATAAACACATTAAATTTGCAAATCAGACTAGATCTAGTTTCTGCCTTTTTATGGACAAGCTTCATCAGTGATCTTCCATTAAATTGTATTATTGTTTATATTTTTATTGTCAGATTGTCTCTATATGAATAATTTCAGAAGTGATCAAACAGACATATACAAACATTTTACTTCAGATTTTCTTTGTTTATCTTCTTATTTCCTCCGTGTCACCTTTTTAACAAATATTGCCACATTGACGTATGGTTTGTACGTACAAGTGCAGGCAATTTGTGTATATTGGAGACGGACAGCCAACAGGGCATTTTTTTATTTTTTAATTTAATCTTTCAATTTTTAAAAATGTACAATATAAAACAAAAATGATGAAAAATTGCTCTTTATGCGCTTATGAAAATAGTACCAATAGGCTTGCAACTCTCTCAATATTTTTTATTTGACAAAATATTATGCGGCTTGCAACAGGAACGAACTCCGACTGGTTAATCAGGGATGGAAAAGGCTCACTTAATCGGGCTATTATACCAAAAAATGTTAGATCGCTCTTACATATTTAAAAATGTAAGTAACTAAAAAATAGCTTCGTCTTTGGCTCGTTAAAAAAAATTTAAATTAAATATTTAGATATTAGCAAATATTAGCACAAATTGCGAAAAAAAAATATTAGCAAAAAGCGAAATTTTTCCAACAATATATTTGATTGCAGAATGTCGATCGCTGATTACCACTTTTAATTCATTTTCTGTACCATAAAGCCTTTTTCGAATTCCGCCGTTATTTTGCAACTTTTTTAGTGCGTATTTTTTTAAAAATATAACCTAGGGATTAAATTTTTGTACCATAACGTGCGTTTTTTTTAATTTATAATCTAGGGGCTATAATACACATTTCATACAACAAAGTTTGGTGGCTAGTTGCAAAAAAAATCGCGAAAAATAAAATTTGCAAAAAGGAAAATTTTTGCATCAATATATTTGTTTGCAGAATCTAAATCGCTGATTACGTTTCCTAATTAATTTTTTGTACCACAAAGTCTTTTTTCGCGTTCCGCTTTTATTTTGCAATTTTTTAAGTACGTTTCTTTTTAATTTATAATCTAGGGACTATAATACACATTTCATAAAACAAAGTTTGGTGGCTAGTTGCAAAAAAAATCGCGAAAAATTAAGTTTGCAAAAAGGAAAAATTTTTTCATCAATATATTTTTTGCAGAATGTAAATCGCTGATTAAGTTTTTTAATTAATTTTTTGTACCATAAAGCCTTTTTTCGCTTTCCGCGATTATTTTGCAATTTTTTAATTGTGGTTTTTATAAATTTATAATCTAGGGTCTATAGTACCAATTTTATACACAAAAATTTGGTGCTTAGTTTGCAAAAAAAATAAATCGCGAAAAAAATATTTGCAAAAAGGAAATTTTTTGCGTCATTGTATTCATTGCAGATTGTTAATCGCTGATTGAGTTTTTTAATTATTTATTTCTACCACAAAGTCTTTTTTCGCGTTCCTCTATTATTTTGCAATTTTTTCAGTGCGGTTTTTTAAATTTATAATCTACGGAGTATAATGCCCATTTCATAAAACAAAGTTTTGTGATTAGTTGCAAAAAAAGAAAATTTTGGCATCGTTTGCAGAATGTAAATCTTTTAATTATTTTTTTGAACCCCAAAGCCTTTTTTCGCATTCCGAAATTATTTTGCAATTTTTTACGTATGGTTTTTGAAAATTCATAATCGAGGGCTATAATACTGTTGGAATAGTATAATTCCATAGTATAGTTCCATTCTTGATTTTTGTAACTAAATTATTATTTTCCATCCCTGGTTACAATCGATGTTTTGAGTCGTACAAAGAGCGCACATAATGACCCTGCAAACATTTAAAAGATATTAAATCGATATCTTCTAATTGTCATTTGAATGAAAATAATCAAGTAGTATTTACTTTGAAATTGTATTCCTTTTATCACTTCGAAGATAATTCGGCGATATTTGGAAAAAAATAATTAAAAAATTTTATCTTTTGTCATAACTTTTTATGACAATATTGCGGCAATATCACCTTGTATCATTTGGAAGATAAAGCAAATTTGTTTGAAATCTTTTATCAATTTGGAAAAAAATAAAACTAAATTTGTACAAAAACAATCAAAGGATATATAGGAAATAAAATCGTGAAAAGTTAAGATTAATTGTGCGGGAAAAATCGGCTAAGATGAAATCAAGATAATTTATAAGTTGGTCAATGGATTATGTATGTAGATATTGTATTTCAGGCTTAAATTTAATAATGAAAAAATTAAATCGTTTTTTTATTGTACCGGGAGTTTATTTAGCGATATCCCTTTTATCTTCCATATGAGTTATTGCTTTCTTATTGCCTGGAAGTATTGTTTTAGTGTAACAGTTGTTTCCGACGGAGAAAACTTCCGGAATACGACAATAACTGTTTTCTTCCTGGCGATATGTTCGGAGAATTTTCTTCGTATTGCCATGTTTGCTGGGTGATATTGGTTTGAGTATGTTCCTGTTCCAAGGCACATAATAGAACAAATGCTTTCTCAGTGATAGAGAGTCCCCCAATCTCCTTATTATGTATTCTCTTTGCATAATCTTATGTAAATTTTAATTCAATACAACACCAATTTCATATACAAATGTGCTATTCGCAAAAATCTTTATTTTCAAAACAGATAGTATTGGACATGCTTGGACGTTCGTCTTCAAAAAACCTTTAATTTGATACCCTATTTGTCCAAAGAGTAAACATAATAAAGAGATTGGGGGACTCTCTATCACTGAGAAAGCATTTGTTCTATTATGTGCCTTGGAACAGGAACATACTCAGACCAATATCACCCAGCAAACATGACAATACGAAGAAGATTCTCCGAACATATCGCCAGGAAGAAAACATTTATTGTCGTATTCCGGAAGTTTCCTCCGTCGGAAACAACTGTTACACTAAAACAATACTTCCAGGCAATATGAAAGCAATAACTCATATGGAAGATAAAAGGGATATCGCTAAATAAACTCCCAGTACAATAAAAAAACGAGTTAATTTTTTCATTATTAAATTTAAGCCTGAAAAACAATATCTGCATACATAATCCATTGACCAACTTATAAATTATCTTGATTTCATCTTAGCCGATTTTTCCCGCGCAATTAATCTTAACTTTTCACGAGTTTAATTCCTATATATCCTTTGATTGTTTTTGTACAAATTTAGTTTTATTTTTTTCCAAATTGATAAAAGATTTCAAACAAATTTGCTTTATCTTCCAAATGATACAAAGGTGATATTGCCGCAATCTCTATATATAAAAGAATAACGTGACTGACTGACTGAATGACTGACTGACTGACTCAACATCGCCCAGCCCAAACCGCTGAAGCTAGGAAGTTGAAATTTGGTATGTAGGTTCCTCTTTCGGCGTAGACGTCCGCTAAGACGGGATTTTTGGAAATTCCTACCGGAACGGGCAAAAAGGGGAAAAGTCTCCCCCTTGGCGGCCTGCCAAAACCCCTTTGGCTAGAAAGCTGAAATTTAAGATGTGTTCCTTGAGTATGGGCTAACTTTTCTGGAAAGTACTTTTTTGGAATTTTGGACAGGGACGTTGTAAAAATGGGGGTTAAAAAGGGGAAAAAGGCCCCCCTTGACGGCCTGCCCAAACCGCTGGAGGCAGGAAGTTGAAATTTGGTATAAAGGTTCCTCCACTATCGTAGACATCCACCAAGACGGGAGTTTTGGAAATTTTTACAGGGACGGGCAAAAAGTCTCCCCCTTGACGGCCTGCTCAAACTGCTGGAGCTATGAAGTTAAAATTTGGTATGTAGGTTCCTCGACCGGTGTAGACGTCCGTTGAGACGGCATTTTTGGAAATTCTTATCGGGAGGGGCAAAAAGGGGACAAAAAAAGTACCTTTTCCCAAAAAAGTACATTTTTCCCAAAAAAGTAACTTTTTCCCAAAAAAGTACCTTTTTCCAAAAAAAATTCCTTTTTCCAAAAAAAGTACCTTTTTCCAAAAAAAAGCACCTTTTTTCAAAAAAAGTACCTTTTTCCAAAAAAAGTACCTTTTCCAAAAAAAGTACCTTTTCCCGAAAAAAGTACCTTTTTCCAAAAAAAGTACCTTTTTCCAAAAAAGTACCTTTTTCCAAAAAAAAGTACCTTTTTCCAAAAAAAATTCCTTTTTCCAAAAAAGTATCTTTTTCCAAAAAAAGTACCTTTTTCCAAAAAAAGTACCTTTTCCAAAAAAAGTACCTTTTTCCAAAAAAAAGTACCTTTTTCCAAAAAATGTACCTTTTTCTAAAAAAATTTACCTTTTCCAAAAAAAAAGTACCTTTTCCAAAAAAAGTACCTTTTCCCAAAAAACATACATTTTTCCAAAAAAATACCCTTTTCAAAAAAAGTACCTTTTCCCAAAAAACATACATTTTTCCAAAAAAATACCCTTTTCAAAAAAAGTACCTTTTTCAAAAAAAAGTATCTTTTCCCAAAAAAAGTACCTTTTTCCAAAAAAAATTCTTTTTCCAAAAAAGTACCTTTTTCCAAAAAATACCTTTTCCAAAAAAAGTACCTTTTCCAAAAAAAGTACCTTTTTTAAAAAAAGTACCTTTTTCTAAAAAATGTACCTTTTTCTAAAAAAATTTACCTTTTCCAAAAAAAAGTACCTTTTCCAAAAAAAAAGTACCTTTTACCAAAAAAAGTAACTTTTTCTAAAAAAATGTTCCTTTTCCAAAAAAACATACATTTTTTCAAAAAAATACCTTTTTCAAAAAAAGTACCTTTTCCAAAAAAAAGTACCTTTTCCCAAAAAAGTACATTTTTCTAAAAAAATGTTCCTTTTCCAAAAGAAGTACCTTTTCCAAAAAAAGTACATTTTTCCAAAAAAACATAAATTTTTCCAAAAAAAACACCTTTTTTAAAAAAAATACCTTTTCGAAAAAAAGTACAAATAAAGTACTTTGTAAAAACAAAGTATCTTTTTCCAAAAAATTTCGTTTTTCTAAAAAGTACCATTTAAAATAATATATAATTTCAAAAAACTACTTTTTTTCCTCCCCCCACGGATATCTCCACTAAAACAAGGTTTCTTGATATTCGGCATAGACGTGCGCTAAGACAGGATTTTTGGAAATTCCTACCGGAACGGGTAAAAAGGGGAAAAGTCTCCCCATAAACAGTCTCACAAATTGGAAAAGTGCCTGCCCAAACCACTGGAGGTAAGAAGTTGAAATTTGGTATAAAGGTTCCTCCACTGTAGTAGACATCGACTAAGTTTGTATTTTTGGAATTCCCTACAGGATATCCCAAAAGGAAACTCGGTATGTGAGTTCCTCCTTCTGTGTAGGCGTCCGCTTAGACGGAATTTTTGAAATTCCTATCGGGAGGGGAAATAAGGTAAAAGTCTCCTCCTGACGGCTTGCCCAATCCCTTTTGGCCAACCTAAAATTTTAAATATGTATTTCTTGGAGTAGGACTAACTCACCGGCAACGTAATTTTTCTATTTTGGAACAGGAACATAGTAAAAATGGTGGTTGAAAGGGAAAAATGTCCCCACTAACGGCCTGCACAAACCGCTTAGGCAATGCAGTTGAAATTTGGTATGTATGTTCCTCATCCATCGCAGATAGCCGCGAAGATGGAATTTTTGTAAATTCCTAAAGGGAGGGGCAAAAAGAAGAAAAGCCTCACCTTGGGGGCCTGTAAAAACCCCTTCGGCTAGAAACCTGAAGCTTAAAATGTGGATCCCTGGAGTAAGGGCTAACTTATTAGAAAGATACTTTTTTGAATTTTGGACAGGGTCGTTATAAAATGGGGGCTCAAAAAGGGAAAGTTGCCCCTTAACGACCTGTCGAAACTGCTGGAACTAGGAAGCTGAAATTAGGTACTTAGGTTCCTCTTCCAGCCTAATTCAAACCGGGAGGGACAAAAAAAGAAAAAGTGTTCCCCTTGACAGCCTGCTCAAACTGCTGGAACTAGGAAGCTGAAATTCCCTGTCGATGGATTTTCGGAAATTCCTACCGAGAGGGGCACAAATAGTAAAAGTTGGCTAGAAACCCGAAATGTAAAACATATGTTACTTGGAGTATGGGCTCACTTACCGGGAAGGTGCTTTTTGTACAGGGACATTGCAAAAATGGGGATTAATGAAGCGAAAAGTGCCGCTTAAAGGCCTGCCCAAACCGCTGGAGGTAGGAAGTTGAAATTTGGTATTAAAGTTCCTCCTCTATTGTAGACATCCGCTAAGATGAGATTTTTGGAAATTTCTACAGGTAGTGTCAAAAACAGGAAAAAACTTCCCCCTTGACGGCCTGGCCAAACTGCTGGATATAGAGACCTAAAATTATGTATGTAGTAGGTTCCTCCTCCAACGCAGACGTCCTCTAAGACGGAATTTTTGGAAATTCCTACCGGGAGGGGTAAAAACGGAATAATTCTCCCCCTTGATTGCCTAACCGAACCCTTCGGCTAGAAACCAGTAATATATAATATGTTTTCCTTGAAGTATGGGCTAACTTATCGACAAGGCATTTCTAGGACTTTGGACAGGAACGTGGTAATGGTGGTTCAAAAGGGGAGAATTGCCCCCCCCCCCCCCCCCTTAACGTCTGCGTCTTTAGCTAGAAACCTAAAACTTAAAGAACAAGTGTATATGAAACACTAAAATTAAGAAACTAAATAGGAAACGAGTGGAATTGAAACACTACACAAGTGGAATGAAATGGATATAAACGTTGAACGAGTGGAATTGAAATTATAGACAATGCAAATGGATTGGAAGAGGGAATTACCTGTTCAAACACTATCCACGGAATATGAAACTTATGTAGCATTGAAACATACTCTCCAAAAAGTTAAACAAATTTTCCAAAAGAGAAAAAACCTTAGAAAAGGAATGGAACTTATATATTCCGATATTTAAACTTCATGTAACGAAGCACCGGTGGAAGAAACCGACGCAGTAAATTTTCCAACTGAATTTGTGAATTTACTTGAATTGCCAGGTCTACCTTTACATAAACTGGAATTAAAAAAAAAACTTTAAGACACGCCAACAACGTAGCGGGCTTTGCCCGCTATTTTTAATATTATAAAATGCTTTCCAACCCTGCTTTACGTTATTTATTTTCATTCAAAACACAAATGAACAAAACTACTTACGGGTCTATCTACCTAAGTTCGCACTTTACCAAATTATCTTGACATACACACGTATATTGCAATTTATTATGGATTCATTACTAACAATCCACTTTCATGAGAAAAAGTGATCAAATATTTATTTATTTTAAACCCATTGTTGTGCAGAATTATTTATTTGTGGTGGCTGGGTGAAGGCTTTTATTATAAAAACTGTACTTTAAATAAAAAGCGAATTTAAAAAAAATTGTCGGGGGGGGGGGGGGGCGCAGCCCCCCTCTAAACTTTAAGGCACGCTAACAACGTAGCGGGCTGTGCCCGCTAGTATTGTCATAAAAAGTTATGACAAAAGATAAAATTTTTGAATTATTTTTTCCAAATATCGCCGAATTATCTTCGAAGTGATAAAAGGAAGACAATTTCAAAGTAAATACTACTTGATTATTTTCTTTCAAATGACAATTAGAAGATATCGCTTTAATATCTTCTTGGAAGGTATCTTTTAAATGTTTGCAGGGCCATTATGTACGCTCTTTGTATGACTCAAAACATCGATTATAACCAGGGATGGAAAATAATAATTTAGTTATAAAAATTAAGAATGGAACTATACTATGAAATTATACTTTTTCAACAGTATTATAGCCCTAGATTATGAATTTTCAAAAACCATACGTTCAAAAAAATAATTAAAAGATTTACATTCTGCAAACGATGCCAAAATTTTCTTTTTTTGCAACTAACCACCAAACTTTGTTTTATGAAATGGGCATAATGCCCATAGATTATAGATTATAAATTTAAAAAACCGCACTTAAAAAATTGCAAAATAATAGAGGAACGCGAAAAAAGACTTTGTGGTAGAAATAAATAATTAAAAAACTCAATCAGCGATTAACAATCTGCAATGAATACAATGACGCAAAAAATTTCCTTTTTGCAAATATTTTTTTCGCGATTTATTTTTTTTGCAAACTAAGCACAAAATTTTTGTGTATAAAATTGGTACTATAGACCCTAGATTATAAATTTAAAAAACCACACATAAAAAATTGCAAAATAATCGCGGAAAGCGAAAAAAGGCCTTATGGTACAAAAAATTAATTAAAAAACTTAATCAGCGATTTACATTCTGCAAAAAATATATTGATGAAAAAATTTTTCCTTTTTGCAAATTTAATTTTTCGCGATTTTTTTTTTGCAACAGCCACCAAACTTTGTTTTATGAAATGTGTATTATAGTCCCTAGATTACCTATAAATTAAAAAGAAACGTACTTAAAAAATTGCAAAATAAAAGCGGAAAGCGAAAAAAGACTTTGTGGTACAAAAAATTAGTTAGGAAACGTAATCAGCGATTTAGATTCTGCAAACAAATATATTGATGCAAAAATTTTCCTTTTTGCAAATTTTATTTTTCGCGATTTTTTTTTGCAACTAGCCACCAAACTTTGTTGTATGAAATGTGTATTATAGCCCCTAGATTATAAATAAAAAAAAAAAACGCACGTTATGGTACAAAAATTTAATCCCTAGGTTATAAATTTAAAAAACTTAAAAAGTTGCAAAATAACGGCGGAATTCGAAAAAGGCTTTATGGTACAGAAAATGAATTAAAAGAGGTAATCAGCGATCGACATTCTGCAAACGAATATATTGTTGGAAAAATTTCGCTTTTTGCAAATGTTTTTTTTTCGCAATTTGTGCTAATATTTGCTAATATCTAAATATTTAATTTAAATTTTTTTTAACGAGCCAAAGAGGAAGCTATTTTTTAGTTACTTACATTTTTAAATATGTAAGAGCGATCTAACATTTTTTGGTATAATAGCCCGTTTAAGTGAGCCTTTTCCATCCCTGGTTAACCAGTCGGAGTTCGTTCCTGTTCTAAGCCGCATAATATTTTTTCAAATAAAAAATATTGAGAGAGTTGCGAGGCCATTGATACCACTGGGTAACCGCGATGTTAAAAATAAATGACTGGCAGAACACTCATTTGGGACGCTTTGCCAGCGTTTGCAAAAATTGTTTTGCCAGTATTTGTTTTACAAAACATCACGGCAGGGCAAAAAAAGGATACATATGAACTTTTTTTAAATTTTATTTTGGAAAATATAATTCCAAACCACCTATTTATTGGTTTTGGCAGCGTTTTGCAAAAGTTAATAATTTTGTTTCTCCAGTACTTTTCCGGCGCTTTTTGAACTGCCGGTCCTTTTGTCTATTGACGTTATCATATTGGAAATGGGAAAGCAATTTTTGTCAGTACTTGTACCACCTGTTAAAATACCTTGCCATCGCTTTCCCGTTTGTATTTTTCTGGCTGGGATAACATATGAAGGCCTGTCATTAAGTATACTTGCGCCCAGTATTTTGTAAGCAGATTTTAAAGCAGATTCGTTGCGATAACCTTGCCCACTAAATCGTGTAATTACAGCAACAAAGTTATTTGGTTATCGTTATCAAATGTTTTCATGGAAGAATTCAAACTTAAAGTCCCAACCAAAACTTACAGTCTCTGTTTCAGAAATCCAATTTCGCTTGGAAGAATAAATCGGTAAAATAACAAACTTGATTTTTCGCATGTTTTACACAAAAAAACTTAATATTGTTTACCAAAATTTCAAATTTTTCTGCAAAGTCTTTGCATAGTTTACTCGAATAATCTACTTCTTTATAATTTTACCAATATCTTGGCATCAATTTCTTGTCAATATGAGAAAATTCAAGAAAAAACGTAGGTAATCTAAAATTGCTCACTTTGTTTATTTGCGTTTATATTAATATTAAAAAATAAGAAAATCCCGGGATTTTTGAGAAATAATCCCGGGATTCGGGATTTTGCTAATCCCGAAAATCCCGGGATTTCGGGATTTCCCGTTTGGCATCCCTAGTGTATACTCTACTTTAAAATCGAAAAATTTATATTTGACTACACTTCTTAACCCCTAAATGTGGGATTGGGCTGCTAAAAACAATACGTTTTTTTAATTTTTTCTCCTCTATCACAAAACCAAATTTCATTAAAATCGGAGGGAACCCACCGCAATAGATAGTATTTTTATATATTTTCTAATGAGGAGTTTCTTTTTTCCATATATGTTCCACTTATTGGAGCAAAACTAACGTAAATAAAAAAATTATATTGCCAGAAAGGCCCTATATTTCTATAAAAATACATAGATGGGGAAGTGTACGACCTCGAGTCATTCTTGTGTACAAAACTTAAAATTTGTCATGTTAATTCCGAAATCTTAACTCCGGATCTTATATAATTATATATAAAATCACTTAGAAAATATTGTTGATGACACCACACATAATTATATGTGTCTTTTTAATGGACCAGATATAATGATATCAGAATTTAATTTAAAAATATTCAGGAAATGGGACCTCATATATTTGTATATAGTTTTATATGGAGCAAGATGTGACTTTATCAAAAATTATAAAAAAAATATTTTTAATATTGGCTCACATGTAGTTATATATAATTATATGTTAATTTATGTTGAATTATAAATGAACTCATATATTATTCTATATTGTTCATATAGTTATATACAATTAGGTATATTAAGTACAATTATATGTAGGACGATATGAAATAATATATTACTATATATGCCTCCATATCAAATTTTTTGAACCAACGCAAAGCTATATATAAGTATATATGCTTTACATGGCTATATATTTGTATACATTGAAACATATAATTATATTAAATCATTTTAAATTATATCGAAATATATACAGTAGTGACTAAAGTGGATGCATTAATTCAACATTTTTCGAAATTTGTTATAATTTTTATTTTATTATAGAAACTTAAATGATTTTTTTTAAAGCATAAAATTAAAACATTCTTCTTCAATAAAAACCTAAATAGAGTAGACTATATCATTAAGAAGTTAATGAAAAAAATAATTGCAAATTGTGACAGCTTTTATCCAATATTGTTCATATTTGAAATTTTCGGCAAGCTCTTTCTTTAATATTTTGTCGCAAGTCCTTTGTTCTTTAAAACAGATTTTATGCGAGAAGGAATGCTTTCCACGAGATTTTTAATAGTTTGAGGTGGAATATTAGCCCATTCCCTGAAACTCCTGACTAAAGATCATCTAAGTTGGTCGGTGCTCGTTCGCATTGGGAGAGTGTTCTTTTGACAATTGCCCACTAATTCTCGATGGGATTCAAATCGGGGCTCTGACCTGGCCACTTCAAAAACTGGAAAAACTACACTTGGATATCACAAATTGAACAAAGGTTATTAATACAGATTTAAAAATATTCAAATATGTATCCACTTTAGTCCACTACTGTATAAACTTTTTTACTTGGGCTTTTTACTTTTTTTTGTAAATATGGCATTCTTCCACCATAACTAAATTCACAAAATGTTGCAACTCAGCTTAAAAATGTTGCAACTCAACTTAATTTTAAGAGAAAAATGTTGTATACCGAGTTGGCCCGAGTTCGATTTTTTTTCGAAAGAGTTAAGAGTAGCATAATTTCTCTCTATAATATATACTCTTTGCAAATTTGTATAATGCGAATAAAAATGTGTCGATTGTGAATTTATCTGAAAATGGTAGCATTCGGCAGAGAAACCTCAAATTGATACCGGTGACTTATAGCGCTTTGTGATTACTTACTCTGCTGAACGATGTTTTCTTTGTTTTGTTTTTAATTACACTTTTTCTAGTTTCCTTTTATTTTTTTAAATTTTTGTTTTCGAATTATATTTGTATGTTTTTATTCGTCATTCTTACAAAACAATTTTCATTGTAAATGAACAACAACAAATGTATCACTTATTGATTAAAAGTAGCAAACATTTTTTACGCTACCAAAATATGACAGCGCTACCTGAGCGCTCAGACTGACCGGTTAGTGATCAGGTCGTTCAGCAGATAGTTGTACAACTGTTGTAGAACTGTTGACTATTAAATTGTATCTGCCGAACGCACCCAATGCTAACTCATCTTTACAAATTACACTAATTCTTTAGATTTTGAAACTGATCTCATATCAACCTAATGACGTAGAAATTCCCTGCAAAAAATTATGGTTATGACTTTTATTCAACTTTTCCAAATCTTTCTTAAAAACGCATCTAAACAATTGAAAATTTTATCACATTTTCACAGTAAAAAATGATATTAATCACTGCACAAACTTACAATATTTTAAAATTATCAGGTGAAAAAACTATCGCCTAAGCCCACCGAAAATATGAAATTGTATGCAAAATTTTGTAAATCTTTTGAGGCGTGAGAATGTAATATGACATCATATCTTAAAACAAATCACAACTATATTAAAATGACATAATCTTTAACATGTACTCGTACATCAAGATCGTAGAAAAAAAAACATATATATAACAAGGATATACAGGAGCAAAGGACAAAAAGGCAAACACTCACAATGCTTACGAATTAAAACAAAAGGACGGACATCCTACTTAAGAATGCGGATGGTAAGATGAAGCCAAGAAAGAAAAAAAACTGATTTATGTTATTTTTTGCATTTAGCATAAAAAATGTATATGAATTTCTAAAAAAGGCACTCAAAAGTCCTTAAGTTATATTATTCTTAGTCAGTTTGCCAGCCAACCAATCAGCCAGTCGGTGAGACAAAACTGACTAATGATAACAAAAGAATTTCAATTCAACGTTAAACAATAGATTTGTGTGTTCAAGTACACGCGAATAACGAGAATTTTTTGAATACAACTTACGACTACTTCAGAATAAAGGAATTACGTATTCCGATGGCAAAAAAAAATGACAACAACGACTTCATCACTTGTTTTCCTTTCCTCTTCAAGGCTTCAAGGTATTCATTATTTAAAAAATTTGTAAAAGGAGATCTTTTCTTCAAAATAAAACTAAAAACATTCTCAAAATAAAAGATAGATATCAGGTTAACATAAACTTCATATTCCATTTATACAATTGAAGGTGTGTCCCATTTGTCTGTCTGTCCATTTTATTCTATTTAAGAATTGAGGAGAATATAAAATTCAAAATATAGGAAAAGAGTAAGTAGTTTTGCACGTGCATTAATTGCTTGGGAAAAGTAATAATGACACAATCATATGGAAGATGTAAGCATACTCGTATTTACATATGGGTGGCATTTATTGGTATGGAAGAATTTTTAAAACATTCAAACAATTTTAAAGCCACATCTACAAGGGAAAGAAAACTCACGAGAAATACAAATGCAGCTCTGTATAAGTTCCGAAATTTAATCTCTAGACCAGAAGTGGCAAGACTTTTTTCGTCGCGTACCAAAAACAGCCATATTGTTTTGTAAAAATACGTCGCGTGTCACCTGAAGTTAATTTTTCCTTTGAAAGCCTTTTTTCACTAAAAACTGATACAATTTTTAAAACTTAGCTATCAAAAACTGTTCCTTCTTCATCTTGCAGATTTTTCATCTTGAAAAACATTCACAGAAAATAGATTCGTGATGACAACTAACAATTCGGTAGTCACATTAGAAAAAAATTCGATTGCTGCAGCTAAACAATGCGATTGGCAACAATTTCGGTTCTCATCACAAATCTGTTCTTTGTGCTCTAATTTTTTTTCCAGTTTTCTCGCATTTGGTTTTATTTTTCCGATTTTGATTCTAAATATTCAAACTTCTATCAGAGTCTAAGGGCCAGTATTTTATGTAGTCAGCCCTAAGTAATAATATTCACTTAAACTTTGCTTATGTAATAAATTTTCAAACAAAATTTCTTATTTAGGTTAAATTAGAATAAAAAATTGTACAAGTGCTGACTAAAAATTTACCTAACGAAGTTTTGCATATTCTGGTAAAAAAATCCAAATTTATTACTAGCAGAGCTTTGAAGAATTAATTCCTTTTTTAATCAATTAACTACCAATCGAATTCAATTTTCTCTAGAATTGATGAATTCCTTTTCTTAAGTAATTCACTGAATTCATTCAACTGAATGCGTTCATCAAACAACAAATTCAAAGAATTAATTCAATTGCAATAGTTCTTTTTTTTAAATCAAATGAATTAATTCACCGGTGAACGCGTTCAATTTTATAAATCGAACGGAAAAAAAGTGAATTAATTCCTTATTGAATTAATTCACCACTGAATTCATTCAATTTCATTTTCATTCAGTGAATTAAAAAAAAAATAAAATTACATTCAGTGAATTAAAAAAAAAATAATAAGTTCACTGAATTGAAAAAAAAATAAAATAAGTTCACTGAATTAAAAAAAAATAAAATAAGTTCACTGAATTCAAAGCCTGTTTTCTGCCGTTCAGTAGAAGAAAACAATAATGTACAAATAAAAGTTTTAAATAAGCAATTTTACAGCGTGTGCTAGTAACAAATTAGAAACCGGATGCTGTTTATCAACCTACATGATTCAAAAATAAAGCCTTTTACTATTAAAAATAAAAACTTTACAGATATAGATAAATTTGGAAAAAAATATAACTATATAACTAGTTTGAAAAATTAATAGTTATATTTTTTCCAAATTTATATATATTTTTTTTAATTCAGTGAACTTAGAACACGGCTGAACAGTATTTTTTGTTTTCAAAAGAATCAGATATCACCTTTATAATTCGGTGACATTGTTCAGGCGTTCCGTGCTTTCTCCTGAAACCAAACTGATGGTCAGGTATAATGTTGTTTTTGTTAATAAAAGGTGTAAGGCGCTTTAAAAGTACTTTTTCAAATATTTTGGAGAAGATAGGCAGTAAACTAATGGGTCTGTAAGAGGACACTACATGTTCTGGTTTATTTGGTTTTAAAACCATAATAATTTCTGCACACTTCCACTGCGAGGGAAAATGCTGCAGACGTAAAATAGAATTAAATAATAAAGTTAAAAAGACAACTGCTTTAAATGGTAATGACTTTATTGCAATCGCATCTATTTTATCGTATCCTGTAGACTTTTTGTTATTTAAAATGTTTATTTCCATTTTTGTTTCATGTGGGGTAATGTGATTTATTGGTAGTTCCATTTGACACGCAGTATCTAAGAACTTAAGAATATCAGTGGCATTATTATTGGAGCAGTGGGGTTTAAAAGTGCTTTCCAAATGATCAGCAAATGCAATGGACTTTTCTAAATCTGTTCTACACCATATGCCATTAGAATTTTTAATCGGAACATTTCTTTTTGTAGGTCTTTTAAGAAACTTAGTTGCATTATATAGCTCATGCTCTTTATTATTCTTGTGAGGTTTCAGTTTTCTGAGATGGAAATTTATACTATCATTTCTCTCTTTAGCCAGCATTTCTGAGCATAACTTTATTGCCAGGTTCCAGTTCGTTTTATCTCTTGGATTTCTAGTACGATGCCAACTTCTTCTTAGTCTTCTAGATTGTCTAATCATTTCTCTTGCCGCAGCTGATGCTTGTACTTTACGGCCTACATCCTGAGCATGAACTATTGGTGGGGTAGACAAAAGCGCAGCTTCGTGAATTAATAAAGTAAATGATTCAACCGCATTATCTAAATGTTCTCCATTTTTAATTTCTATATTGAGGTTCAGATTATTTTCAATAAATTCGCTATAGAAATTCAGATTAGAGTTTCGTTTAATAAGTCTGACATGTTTAGGGGCTAGTTTAACATTAACATTGTAGTTAACAAGAAGAGGTGTGTGGTCTGAACTTAAGCTGTCATCATTTAAAATATCAAGAGAATGTCTAGAGATGCCACCAAAAATGAAGAAGTCAAGGATGTCTGGAACCTTAGCTGGATCAGTAGGCCAATATGTTGGCCTACCTCCTGATAATGTGTTAAAATTATTTTGCAAAATTCATTTATACAACTGTTTACCCTTTGGATTAATCAGTCGAGAACCCCACCAGGGGTGTTTTGCATTAAAATCACCAGCGACAATAAAACGAGAACCTAGTGATTTAAAAAAGTTTTCATAATCTTCGCATTTTACAGCATGTTTTGGTGGAAAATATATAGAGAAGATGTTGATAGGCATATTATTGCAAACTAACTTAACACCGGCTGCTTGTAAATAGTTCTTCTGACATTCTTCTGCAAGTTCATATCGGATGGTAGATTTTATGAATAAGCCAGCACCAGCGTGGGCTTTTCCATCAGGATGATTAGTGTATATAAAATCGTAACCTCTAATTTTTACATAAGACTTCGAAGTTAAGTGAGTTTCAGAGATAAGAAATATATCAATATGTTTTTCTTTCATAAAATAACCGATTTCATTTAGTTTATTCGTTAGACCGTTCGCATTCCATGTTGCTATTCTCAAATTTACTTGCATAATTTGTTAATTAAAAGTGACATCATATTCATGAGTGTATTTGTTAACTCTATTTGTTTATTTAATAAATTTTCAATATTTTTCATAATGTTGTTGTTTAGGTTTTGGCTTGTTACATTAGCATAGGATTCACCTGCGTATGTATTTTTAAAGCCAGTATTAGAACTGAATTTGGAGTTGGAATTCATTTGAGGAAAATCACTTCTGTTCATTGAAAATTGCTGATGGTTGATTTGTCGCCTTTCCGATAGTTTTTTCTTTAGTACATTTTGGTAAATTTCACATCCTCTATAACTGGCTATGTGTTGCTTCAGACAATGAACACATTTCGGAGGAGTTACAATATCGTTTGGGCAGTTGAGCGTAGGATGACCAAGACCACACTTTACGCATGCAAACGGTTTTTTGAAATAAGTTTTTGTATGACCGTATTCTTGGCAACGGTGACATTGTACAATATCATTTGTACTTTTTGGGGCTTCAATTTGAACTATACAATGATTTATTTCACGTATTTCAAAAACCTTTTTGTTATTTGGACTCGGATCGACGTCAACGTAGAACATTGGTAAAGGCTGTTTAGTAAATCTACTTTTTACGTTAGTAATATGTCTAACGAGATGACCTTTATATAAAAGATCTGTTTTAATATCCTCTATCTTAGTAGAATAATGTAGCCCTTTAATAACAAATCTGTAAGCTCGCTCACTTTTTAGTTGGTACGTATGATAGCTAAAGTTGTTGTCATCAAAATATTTAACTAATTTTCGATATGAGTCAACTGATTTTATATTTAATTTAACTTGACCGTCATTTAAGGCTTTATAATTAAATTCAGTATTGGCAATCACACTACTTACACATTTAATCATATTATTTATATTAATGACATTATTAATAAATATTGGTGGCGGCTTCGCAGTAGTTTCAGCTTCATCATCATTATCATCATCAACGTCATCATCACCATCGTTATTGTCATCTTTGTTGTTGGCAAGTTCAGCAAATTTATTAACATTTGAATAGCTTGGTTTATCAGCAGAATTCTTTTGTTTTTTGAGAGTATTTTTTATTGTATTTACTTTTTTACGTTTTGTTGTAACATATTGCCAGTTAAGTAAACTATCTTCACTAGAGCTCAACTCACCATCACTCTCTGTAGTCATTTCTAAAGCAAAAAAGTATTTTTTTTTTTTTGTTTAGCTTGACCGTTATTTCTATTGGTATGTAGTGTAATGCAATTTAGTGCAATTCACTTATGTTTGTTTTTTTTTTGTTTTATATATTTTATTTGTTTTTGTAAAGTCAATGAAAAAGTCACACAAAAATAAGAATACAGAGAACGTCTGTTTACTTTGCATAACTCAACGCGACTGACAAAAATATTTAAAAATAAAAATTTTTTATTAATGTAAATGTTCTAAAATCTCAAAACTTTTTTAAAAAATAAATAAGTAAATGATAAATAATTTGCTGTAGGTTTGGAAATATTTGTTAGCTTCAACTCAATGAGAATTGCATGTTTTCAAGTAGAAGCGTTTATAAACATCTTAAATCCCAAAGAAAAAACAAAAACAATATAATATCACAGATCGCTTTGTCATCTGGTAAATTACTACTCTGTTGTTGTGACTTTTCTAATAAAGTAGTGGTATCTATTTACGTATAATAAATTCTTAATTATTTTTTACGACTTTTTAAACGAAATCAATAATTATTGTAATTAATAATTATTAGAATTATTAATTATAATTAATGCTCAATGTAATAAAGCTTGTTTAGTGAGCAATCTGAAATAATAAAAAAAGTAAAATAAAAGGATGGAGGTAAGGAAACGTAGAGGGGAAATCAATTCTCAAAAGAATTCCGCTCTACATTTACGTTTTTTATGTATTCAATGCATACGAACGAGATACAAATTAATAATCAATCTTATATTCTTCTTTAACTCTAACTCAATGCGGTGTGGATCTCACCGCTTTGGATAAAATTTGATATGTGAAAGAGGGGACAGAAAAATAAAAGTATTGACAAAATCTAATCTTAATTATTACATTGTTTTTATGAACAGAAAGTGATGTTAATTTATGATTGTTTTTTATTTTTATGAATTTCAGAAAAGTTACTGAATTTATTTTTGTTCCTTTTTTTAAATAAAATTTTAAAAAACCCAACAAGTGTATGTATATTACTTTACAGAAAATTTTTTTCGATTAATTTTAAAATTTTATTCGATTAACCGGTTAACAAAAAAACCCGATTAATTATTTGCACGATTAATCGATTAAAATAAAAAGCCGATTAATTGAATACCCTAACTCTCATACAAAATTTTATGAAAAAAGAACGTTTTTCAAGATTTTTTTTTATATGTAACGGTATACTAAAATCCACATTTTATTACGTGAATTTTAATAAGCTTTTCAGTGATATTGTATAATACTATGCACATAAATATAACAAACACAAACATGCATATTCGTAAAAATATTTTTTCGGAGTAATTTCTTTCAAAAATGAGAAAAATCTAAATAAAATAAATTCTTTAAAGTTTAAATGCTCGCTATTTCATAACCGTTATCCCGATTTTGATGGTTAATGCCTCTGTTAAAGAAAAAAAAAAACAAATTTCCTTTAACCCTTTCACTGCCGACGTTTTGTTTGCTGATCTCAGATTCTTGTTGAGTCCTCAAATTATAAAAAAATGTAAAATATTTTGCCCCCTCCCCCTCCTATCCACTAAAAATGACGTTGGAAAATAGATTTTTTGAAATTTCACAATCCCGTTTTACCTCTTAAACATTCGAGTAACCAAAAATCTTTCGGTTGGTTTTCTTCTCATCATAAAACGAAGCTATATGCCAAATTTCAATCATCTATCTTCATAAGTTTAGCAGAAACACTCCTTTTCTCGGAGATTATGATATATTCAAAAAATTAGACTTTATTATCAAATATCGCGACGATATTGCCATGCTGAACTGCCTATACATATAATATAATATAAACTTATTAACAAAAAGTATAAAGTTTTTTTTTGCATTACCAAATTTTATATATTCTTTTAAAGATGTGTACACTGTAGTGTACAAGGGTAGTGAAAGAGTTAAAATAGTATATAACACCCCAGCAAAAATAAATGGTAGCCAATCTTTGATGATCACTTCTAACATTGCTTCCAACTTCCAAAAGTATTCTTGCGTACATCTTCTAAATGTAGCGATTTGGATATTACCTTAATACCTAACTTAAAAATTGTATCAGTATCATAGATTACATAGATTACAAACATCATAGATATCTATGTATAAGCTTTAAAGTAAGTTTTATACAAACATTTTATCTATATTTGTAACGGTGGGTCTCATACTGCAGGTTTAAACTTTAGTTAATAGTTAACCCAAAAATATTTGTACATTTTTTGACATTTTCTTTTGTTTATAGTTAAGTTAAACCTAACCCCCCGTTTCCACATGCAAGTAAATGGTTGCAAGTTGAGAATACGTATTATCAGCAAAAATTTCGAAAATTACCGAAAAAACATGAAAATTTTACATGTGTCCACACTACTTGCTGCAAGTTCATTTTTAAAATGTCGTCGAAGGCATAGGTTGTCACTAAATAGCACTCCAGTATTGCCAAGTATTCAATATTCTAACAAAGCTGGGAAAAAATTTGTTCTTAAAAATTTTTTTTTTCAACAATTTTTAAAATTTATATTTTAAATTACCATTAAGATATGCCGTTGTGTTATTTTTTACTTTTTTTTACAAATAAATACAAAATCAGTTGCATTACAACTTTTACTTTACCAAATACTAGTAAATTAATAGAAAACAATACTAGGCAACACTGTTTTCTTTATGCTGTCATTTCACTTGCCGCAAGTATCAAAAATCCACTGTCTTCAAAATTTACTTGCAAGTTGAGCCGCAAGTCGTATAAGTGTGATAGTATTAGTGAAAAAGTGAGAGTGTATTGAGTTTTTCGAACTTGCACTTGCATGTGGAAACGGGGGGTAAGTATGAGACGCAACGTATGTAAGTAAATGAGACTGAATTATTTTTGTTATGTTTTCTATGTTTTTCTATTAATAAACACTGAAATAAATCAATAATAAATGCATATTTCTTTAGTTTTAAATGCATATTTTTCAATTTTTAATACATATCCTCGGCTAGCCTGCAAGTAGTGTCATGTGTTATTTTGATATTTTTTTTATTGTACCACACGGTGGTCTTGAAGGACTAAAAAATGAGATGAAAATGAATCCAAAATCGTGTTGTAAGGGGTGTTTCTAGATCGCTTGCAGGTTAAGAATCTGGAAAATTTGAAATCCTAGCTGCTCCCTTTTTCTAAATATCGATATTTTTGTGTATTTAAATATGAAGTAACGGGTTGGATTTTATTCATTTGGTTTTAGCAAATAAATCGAAATTCAAAGAACTTATTATCTCTATTTCACTCTTGTTCATTGTTTTGTTTTCCTGATACTTCATAACCCAGCTAAAAATCGACATATATAAATCCATACAGGTTAAATGTATGTGCGTGCATGCTCATAAACATGCATTCATGACCAAACATGGATACATAAATCTCCATACATGAATCATATATGACCATACGTGTGCATTAACGAAATTTGAGGTAATATCTACATGTGTGTACATGCATGAACATACATGAACACTAGGCCGGGTCGATTTGTGGGGAGGCAAAAAAATCGCCCATGGCTCAGGGAAAATCGTATTCTAGGGATCAAAATAAGAAACTTTGCCGAAGGAACCATACCTCTAAAACGAATTCTACTTCCCCCAACTGTTGACTTTTGTCCCGTAGGGTCAAGTTTTGAAAAATCACACTTTGACCCATTTAGAGTGCCCCAATCGAGTCCAAATGTATGTCCGACCCCCACTAACTTTGGAGGGCCGATCCACCCATGCCAGTGGCACACCCCCTGGAACTCCCCTGGGGGGTTCCCCATACAAACATTTTAAAAAATCACCATTTTTGGCACTTTATTTTATTATTTTTTATTTATTTTATTTATTTTTATTATTTTATTTATTTTTTCTCCTTAGAAATGTATTTAGTCAGAACATATGTAAATGAAAAAATTAATTTAACTTAGTAATAGAAAAGAAAAAATAAAAAATTACTGTTTGAAGTCTTTTTTGCTTTCAAGTCTGGGCAATTTCGCACGGCTCTCTAATGTCGTCGCCATAACAGCCTCTACATTTTCCGGTATAACTCGTTTGGAAACGCTAGCTAGCAATTGAACGTGTCGTTCTGTTTCTTGTATGTGTGATGGAATTTTTGGATCATTAAACGGTGGATCATCTTGATTTAAATATTCTTTCAAAGTATCGTATGGAATGCTTCGCGTGAATGGTGGTTCAAATACGTCATTTATGTCATTCATATTGATCATTTCCGTGTAACTTGTGCAATAAAAGTTTATATCTGGTTTTTTATAAGCTCTAAGTCCCGTTGGGTCGTCAACATCGGTTCGATAGCGTAGAATTATCTTGATAGCACAGTCGCGCTTTTCTTTGCTATCATCAAACAACATTGATAACAAGATATTTTCCGAATGCGCATAATATGAATTATCTGTAATTACTTTATTGACAATTTTGCGTAAACGAGGTTCTAGAAATCTTGACCAACTAATGAATTTGAAAAATAATCTACTACCGTACACGACAGAGCTGTAATACTTGATATTGAAGTACATTGGCACATAACATGTAATTATAAATTCAACCAGTATTCTTAAATTTGCATCTGGATTTTCCGTTGTCACATATAATCGTAATAGTCTAGCGGCCTTGGTGAGCCACCGAGAATGTACAATTTTCCCTGGTTTGATGTTTGCCAGATCCACTGAAACCACGCCGCTAGAAATTGCATGGGCCATGTCGTATAAGTACTTGGAATCGGTGGAAAATTCAATTTTTTCTGGAGCAGGGGGCATATTTTTCAACTCAATTTTCTGAAAGCCGTCCACCACCTGAAAATATATAAAAATAAAACAATTAAAAACGGTTGACAATTATAATAAATGAGTGATAGCAATAACTTACCGGAAGAGTTTCACAAGTTTCGATTTGACGGCTCAATTTTCCGGTTGCCGATCTTGGTCCAGTGCTGGTTGATTTATCCAAAGCTTCAAACAAATGCCGAAACGGAAGTTCGTTGAAGTGTAGAAGACAAACGAACCAATGCAATGGTCTTTTTAACAGCAATTCGAATCGTCGTATAATTCCACCGTTTGGGCCAGTGTTTGTTGGCTCACCGTCAGTGCATATGCCAATTAATGCATCCAGTGATATATTTTTATCGTTGAAAAAATCATTTAATTTGGTTGTTTTGTATTCAGCGGTTTCATGTTCCAGTCTTACGTAACCAATCAATTCAGAATTCGGTTCTCTCAAAATAACAAGATGAGGTTCTTTTACCATTCTAGTATGATACTTCTCATCAATTGTATCTCTCGTTAAAGTATCATCTTTTCTGCCATCGAATGAAAATGCTAACAAATTGGTATCATCTAACCGTTTGCGAAGCACTTCTTGTCTGCATTTCTCTTTTTCTCGGCGAACTTTCGATTTATCCATGATGAGAGGTTTGCCATGGATATCTTTCATTTTAAAATCTTGGAAAAGAGCTGTTCCCATTGCTGATGCTACTCTATCAGGCACGCCAAATCTGTCACATACCAAGGCAAAGTTAAAACAATGGTATCTCTGTGTGTATTGTGAACTTGTGCTTATATCCAAATCTTCTTGAACCGGTGGCGGTGCGTATGTTGAATCATCGGGATCTTGGTATGTTGGCATTGATGACATAGACGTTGCTCCTTGCTCTTCAATTTCCATCGCAAATCCATCCATTGTTAGACTTCTCTGATTATGCTAATCGTGCATAAACTTTTTGAGGCGTTCGGGAACCAAACCGCATGCACATGGAGCTGCCTTCAAATCGCATTTACATGTTCCAATGAAAAAAATTGTTTCCAGAGATTTTACATACTCTGTAAATTGTTGGGGTTTGTTTCTTCTCTTGATTTGCTCTTGATATTTGTCAAGCAATCTATTCAATTTATTACATACACTTTTTTTCAGCATTATTTCCATACCAAGTTTTTCCCAAATTCCAATCAACTTATCTTGTACTTGAATAGTGAATGCTTTATAGGACAACTTTTTTTGTTCGCTCAAGTAAAAATAATATCTCAAGATATCCAGATGGGTTGGTAAATTAAGATCAGTCAAATCAGTAGACACACCAAAAACAGTAACATCATGCCTGGGTATATGACTCATTGGGTTTTCGATAGTTGTTGATGTTGTTATTGCTTCATCTTGCGGTGTAGAGGATGGTGGATTCATTGTAAACTTCTTGATTTGGAATGATTTTTTTTTAAATATTTTTTTATCTTCACACTTCGAGTTCTTCACAACGACTTAATGCATTCACAAAAACTGTTGCGTTATATATGGTCTAGGAGACGAGGTAATAAGAATGAAATGGTAATTTCAAATCTACCTGTAACCGATTTTGTTGTCAAAACTGCCCATAAAGTACTTACATGTAAATTAAACGTTAATCTGACTACAAATTCTGTTAAGCAAGTGCGCCTTTTATTACTTCTGGAAAATCCTTTATGATAATTTTATGCTCAATTCTACCTGTAACCGATTTTGTTGTCAAAACTGCCCATAAAGTGCTTACATGTAAATTAAACGTTAATCTGACCACAAATTCTGTTAAGCAAGTGCGCCTTTTATTACTTCTGGAAAATCCTTTATGATAATTTTATGCTCAATTCTACCTGTAACCGATTTAGCTTAAGTAAGTTTACGACATGCAGCTGTGTCTTGTGGTGGCTTAAAAAACCCACACAACCTATTTTACGACCTGCAACAGAACGACACGTTAAATTGCTAGCTAGCGTTTCCAAACGAGTTATACCGGAAAATGTAGAGGCTGTTATGGTGACGACATTAGAGAGCCGTGCGAAATTGCCCAGACTTGAAAGCAAAAAAGACTTCAAACAGTAATTTTTTTTATTTTCTTTTCTATTACTAAGTTAAATTAATTTTTTCATTTACATATGTTCTGACTAAATAAATTTCTAAAGAGAAAAAATAAATAAAATAATAAAAATAAATAAAAAATAATAAAAAATAATAAAATAAAGTGCCAAAAATGGTGATTTTTTAAAATGTTTGTATGGGGAACCCCCCAGGGGAGTTCCAGGGGGTGTGCCACTGGCATGGGTGGATCGGCCCTCCAAAGTTAGTGGGGGTCGGTCATACATTTGGACTCGATTGGGGCACTATAAATGGGTCAAAGTGGGATTTTTCAAAACTTGACCCTACGGGACAAAAGTCAACAGTTGGGGGGTAGTAGAATTCGTTTTAGAGGTATCCCTAGAATACGATTTTCACTGAGCCATGGGCGATTATTAAATCGACCCGCCCTAATGAACACGCATGACCATTCATGATCGTACATGTAGATATTACCTCAAATTTCGTTAATGCACACGTATGGTCATATATGATTCATGTATGGAGATTGATGTATCCATGTTTGGTCATGAATGCATGTTTATGAGCATGCACGCACATACATTTAACTTATATGGATTCATATATGTCGATTTTTAGCTGGGAAGAGAATTTTTTTTTTGTTGCAGATACTTCTGCCGTACCACTTCTAAGTCAAGTCACCACGCATGTTAAAATCACAATTCTTTCCTAGAATCTACCTAACTTAGTAAACAAAGCAGTGTTGCCACCAGTAACACAAAAAATTACACAGCTGTAGGTCAAAAATTATCCAAAACTGTATGAAATTACACAAAAAAGTTTATAATAAGGATTTTCATATAAACTCGTATTGTACTCGTAAACGTTGTAAACCTGGTATGTTTATGAGTTTAATGTCAAACTGCATACATAAAAAATATGGTTTATATTTATACAAGGTTTACAAGGCATTTACGAGTTTATATGAAAACCTCTAATGTTTTTTTATATGAAATTTCTGAAGGTCGAAATCAAAGTAATTTCGAGCTTAAGTTTTTCAGGACGGGCCCACAGTGAAACTTGACACCAAACCAGACGCCCTCGAGCATTGTGAAAGTCTGCCAACTTATGATTCATGAACCGGTGTTAAAAACGTAACATTTTTGCAAAGCCTACAATAAAGAGCTTACTTACAATGTGGATTTTGTCTCAAAGTAAAAAAGTTGTTTGCATTTGAAAATTTTGCATTTTGCAATAACTTGGTCCAGTTTTCTGCAAAGCCAAATCAAAGCCAAATTTTAAGAAAAATGTTGTTTCTATTTGCAAAAAAAATATTCTATTAACTAAATAAAAAGTAAATGCAATATATTTTTCAGGCTAAAAATAGTGAATTATAGGGTGTCGTTCATAGTTAAAAGAAACATTTCTAGGTTAACTATTTCTAAATTATTTTCAAAATATTTTGATTCTGACCGAGTTAGTTCCGAGTAAGTTCTGATGAGTTAACAACGTTTTTCTCTGATCATGGAAACTACACACAGAGAAAAAAATATGCCATTTTCCAACTAAAATTCGGTTAAATCTACTAAAATAAGTTGGTGCAACTGAATATTGGTTATCACAACAGAATTCGGTTTGCAAAACCCAAAATATTTAGGAATCTCATTCCAATAGGGTTTCACCTATAGGCTTAGCAATTTGGTTGGCAATTTTTTTCCTGTGTGTACTAGGGTTTGGGGTTCGGGAATTCCCGGGCGGGAATTCCCGGGAAATCACGGGAAAAGTTTGCCGGGAATTCCCGGGAAAATAATATATTTTTCCCGGGAAAACGGGAAATTTTAAAAATATTAAATTTTTTAAATTGTTTTTGTTTCGAATAGGATTTTTTAATTTTAGTCATAAAAAACATTTTAAATACCAAAACAAAAATGTCATTGTTAAAATCTTTTAAAAGGGAATACATTCATTTGACACGCAAATAAAATCTTTGCCAAGTAATTAGGAGCATTTCAACTAATAAAGATTTTTCGAATAACTTATCCAAAATTTAAGTAGTAAAACCTAAAAACTTGGTAAAATGTTTAAAAGAAATATGAAAAAAAGCTTTGTTTCTTACAAATAATCGCCCTTACTATCTAAATTTTTCAAATGTATAATTTAGGTAAAGTCGACTTTAGTTAAAATATTGGGTGGCAGTATACCTTGACTTCGTTTATTTTTGAAGCGTTCTGATTGGTTAATTTATTTTCAACCAATCAAAATATTTGAAAATATAAATATTTTTGTAAGGTTTTCATACACAAAATGAACAAAACCGTTTGATTAAAAATAAAGTCGACTTTAAATTTAAAATACTCTTTTATATTAAGGGCCAAAAATTTTATAAGTAACGTTTTCATTAATAAATGTGAAAAGAAAAAGACTGGTTACGGTGGTATCTAAATTTGGTTATCCGACATCTAAATTTGGTGCACAAAAAAAAAAAATTATGGTCATGCAACTTCTCTTGAAGAAAAGAACAACAAGAATAACGTCTCAGCTAAAATTAGCAAAGTACCCGGAGAAAAAAGTGTAAGCTGAATAGGCATTAAAGGTTTTATGGTAGGGCAAACATTTCTTGAAATGGTATCCAAATTAGCCGCAGTCAATCCGCACCATAACTAGATCTTCGTTTATTCACTCACAATATATTTTCCATAACCGATTGAGGTTTATTTAAAAAGTAATAGGTAAAGTTTGTTTTCAATTGAAGAATCAATTAAAATACATTGAAACATATTGTTTAACAGTTTTTGTCAACCAATAAAAAACAAACCAGAAAAAAATATGTATCGTCTGTAGGAGTTGTTATTTTCAGTCAAATATTCTATTTTTAGATTTCTATTTTTATAAAAAATTATTTAAATAATTTCGTTGTTTTCTGTTTTAAAACAAAAAATTCAAATATTTTCGGTTTTCTTTTTTGTTAAAATAGTTTGTTTATATACAAAATTATTTCAATTCAAATTACAAGAAATTCTTTACTCATACACACAAACATAGCCAATAAAAATATGAACGTGTCTGTTGTGTATGGTGTAGTGTTTTGAAAATCGAAACAAAAAAAAAACTTTCAAATATGAAAAAACAAACCACAAAATCGTTTTTTTTACGTTTTGTCAGTTAAAAAATTGATTATTGTTTTAATAGACTTTTCAATTATTTTTTTTTCTTTTCTGGATTGTTTAAACAATGTTTGTAAATAAATAGCAAAATGGTTTGAATATAATGAAAAATCAGTAGTCCTTTTTTTAATAGTGTTTTCAATTAATTTAATATGTATTTTAGGTTGTTTTTAAGGATAAAATATTGTGAGTGTTCGAGAAAGTTTTTATAATAAAAACCTGGCATTGCAAAAAAATGAAACCGATGTAAAGAACATTATATTAAATTACTACAATCATGTAAAAGATATCATGATAAAAGAAATATCGGGCAATATTTCTAACAATAGGAGATTTACTATAATCTTAGATGAATGGACAAGAATATCACAAAAGAGATATTTGAACATATGTATAAACGGAAATAATTCATTTTATAACCTGGGGTTCGTGTATATATCAGGAAGATGTAATGCTGATGAAATAAGAAGAATTGTAGAAATAAGACTAGAAGAGTTTTATTTGTCTTTGGAAAATAACATTGTGGCCACCATATCTAATGGGCCAAGTGTGATGAAACGGTTTGTTTCCGACAGTCCAGTAGTAGGTGCTTTCTGCTGGAATCATGCAATTCATTTGGCAGTGCTGCGAGTAATTTATGTGAAATCAAATGTTCAACATTCTGATATTTTTTACTTTGAATTCTCACTACACAGACTGCATTTGTACTGAAATAGCTTTTTTTTTAACAAAAATTACTTATATAGGTGGTTTTCATTAACAATTTTGTTCAAAAATATTTCCCGGGATTCCCGGGAATCCCGGGAATTAAATTTTTTCATTCCCGTTTCCCGGGAAATAAAAAAGTCCGGGAAATCCCAAACCCTAGTGTGTACAGAAAAAAATTTCGCGTTGGGTTGAAAGCCCTAAAACCGCTATAAAAACTTTGAAAATTACTAGTTTCTTCACTCAACCACAAACTAACTAATCCAGCATTTTCAAATGGTCGCAGCATTTTCAAATGGTTTTGCCACTCAAGAGAAAAGTACTTTTTTTACATGCAGTTTGAAAAATATGTACGCAAAACATGTTTTTGATTTCTTCTTCATTGGGTTTAGTTTTCAACAAATTTACGAAATAATTTGTCGGAAAATAGAAATTTGTGGTAAATGTTTCACAAAATTATAATTTTCATTTCATTATTAAAAAGCTCTGGAAATGAATTTACGGAAATATTTGAAAAAAGTGAAATTACACGAAAACTACACAAAAATGTCATTATTCAAAAATTATCCAACGAATGTGTAAACAGTCCCGTTTTTGAATAATTATTCAAAAAGTGGCAACACTGAAACAAAGTTGACTTTTAGCTCAGTATGAGTTTTCGAGATAAATTTTCTCATAATGAGAATAGGAAAAATTATGTGTAGGCGTAGATAGGCCGGTCTGGGGGGGGGGGGGGGTAAGAACCCCCCAGAAATAGTTTAGCCCCCCCCAGATTTTTTTAACAATTAATTTTTACTTGAAATAAAAATTCTTATCCATTTCTGACTCAACTTTCTTATGAAAGTAGATCGTCAGTAATGACCAGGGCAAGAAATGTTGTAAAAATCGTGCTTTATATACATACATAAAGTATTAAAAATCGGAAAGTTTTTATTACAAAGTTTTTAAACATGAATTTATTATTTATTTCAGCGTTTTCAATATTATTTTTGTTAAGTAGGCTATAGTATTATTATCTTAAAAGTAGTTTAAATATCATCATCAAAAAATTAGTAACTATATTTATCGAACACTTTCATTTCCGTGAATTAAAAGATCCAAAAAATGTTTATAAATTTAAGGAAGAAAATTATTTTAAAGGTAAATTTTCCAAAAAAAAACTAAGATTTTGATAGAATCAAAAGTATGATTTGTAACATCTATTTTAAGCAAAATATGCAAAAATATGCATTTATTGGCATAATATGCAATAAAACATGATAAGCTACAATATATATTAAAATATGCACTTATAGCAAAATATGCAAAAATATGCTAAATACATTTTATTGCAAATATGTATTTGCATAAAGTCCCTTTTTCTAATAATAACTTAACTAAAAACTAATTTTTAAATTTTTTTTGGAGAATTTTTTCCTTAATATACTTTATTTTGTAAAATAAATTGAAAATATCCCAATCTGAAATTAATATTCAACCATTTTTCAGCAAAAATTTCCGCTAATTTCAGCAAATTTCCCTTCTGTGTGTTTTCTACTAATATTCAGATAATTTTTTCCTGATATGAGAAGGGTAAGTTGTCATTTAAAACGAACCAAAATATCACCCAAATATAGCTGAAATTTTTTAGATTTAACAGTTTTATTTTTTCTGTTTTTATCTAAATAAAATTTACTTAACAGATTCTGCTACATTCGGCAGTTTTTTCTACAGGGCCATGTATAACAAATTTTTAGCAGCTTTTTCTGCTAGTTGTACAGATTTATTTCTATCAGTATATTTGTATTGCTGGTGTAAGTCATAAACTAAAGTGCAATTCAAACAAAATGTAAGCCTTAACTTTGATTTCACTTAAATTTTTCTAGTGATTATTGGGTAAAGCTGAAAGCGTAACTGTCCGAATAGCTATCTGGCGATCGTACAGATGATCGTAAACAAAACAGAGTAACCAAACCTATAAAACTTTAGATACATTTTTTGATAAATTACAAAAAAACAAAATTTTTATATGACGGGGCTATAGCCCCCCCTAGAAAAATGGTCTAGCTACGCCGGTGTGTGTATGTGTGTAAGTTTAAAAGCAGCATATGGTACCTACGGAGATTTACGAGTTCACTATAACAAAATTTGTCTCACAGGGAAAAACAAAGAGAATAGTAAAAAATGCCACAGTACCGTCAATCCTCCCTCCCCTTTTCAATGAAGATGATGATATAAATGTTTTGGAGAAATGTGACATCCCCGAACTTCACATATTACAATGTTTTGTTAACCATTTGTTTGTAAAGGGACTAATATTAGGTCGAGAGGAATTGAAGCTCGTTGCAAAAAACTACCAAGGCGAAATTTTCGAAGGGAACGCGAGTCGAAAGCTATTGACTGGATCCGATCAGTTACAAGACCCACAATTATATAAAGACGTCGGGGTTTTCGAAAATACGCCTTACATTCCAGCTTTCAAAGCAATGAACAAAATAGTAAATTGTTGTTTCACTTCAGACAAAGTTGGACCGTCATTAGATAAGGACATATCAGAATTGGACAAAGCTCTAAAAAGTATCGATAACTTATCTGAAACACTGAAGGTTCATGTTATTCTTTCAAACCTGAAAGAAAGTTTGAATTTTATAGCGAACAATTTCGGCATAGGCTATTGGTCTGAGCAAAGTGGAGAGATTATTTTATTTGTCTTAAAAGTTTAAACCATTAAAAAAGTTACAAAAATTAAAAAAAAATAAGAAAAAATAATAAAATAAATTAAAATAGAGCCATAAAAACACCGCGTCCTCGCCATTGGTTCTGGGTAACGCTAAAAGTAGAATATTTCGATTGTTCCCGCTCCTTTTCAGTTTTCAAAGCGTAAAGGATTTTAAAAATAGTATTTGAAACGTTAAGAGATCTAAAAGTTATTTTCATGATGTATGTATATAACAGTGAGGTTACATGATCAAGATTTTGCTTTCAAGTTGATAACACATACTGCTTGTCAAATTCAGTTGAACTTGAAGCTGTGACGTAGGCTGCATGCAACTTGATAGTCAATTTTGCTTTCAAGATGCCGTCGTCAAGGAAAGAACTAAAATTGCTCGCCTCTGTGGGCTGTTTCCGCACTGTAGGCTGTTCGAAAAGACTTTTCTTTTTTTCTTCACATCTTCCACAGACATTTTCATGTCAGCAGAAATTGGTTTTTTATTTATTTTTATTTTTAAATCATTTCGTCGATATACCGAAATATTCACATTCCGTATTTTATCAATCGTGTTTTATTGCGGCACAATATTTGTAAAAAGAAAAACAAATTTACAAGAAATTTGATCAGCTGTTAAAAAACTTGACCGTCAAGTTTTCTCAAAACTTGAAAGCAAAAATTGATATCATGTTGCTGTTCAATTTTTAAAATGTGAGTGTGTTAGTAAAAAAGTATGAGTGTATTAAAACTGGAAAGGAAAAAATTGATCGTGTAACCCCTATGTAAGATACGTTACAAGTCGAATTGGTCTTAAAATTCTAAATTATTTTTTTGAAAGAAGGTATATAAAAAAGTTAGCCTTTAATCTACATACAAAAATATCGATATCTCGAAAAAGGGAACAGCTAGGATTTTGCAGATTCTGAACCTACAAGCGATCTGGAAACACTCCCTACAACACGATTTTGGATCCATTTTCATCTCATTTTTTATTCCTTCAAGACCACCGTGACCATTGAGAAGCTCTATTGGTCATATATATATAAATGTACCAATCGTTTTTGCGATATCTTAATGTGTTTAGAAGATAGCAAAAAGTGCTATGTGTAACTCATATACAAAATATTCCTGCAAAAAGTTTTATGTGTTAAGTTATATATAATAATTTGTTGTTTATTTTATAAGAAGTTTTCACGACCGCTTTTTTCACTTAAAATCTGTTAATATGCCTTAATTTGAGCAAATACCGCCAAAATATAACGGTTCTAAGTTTTAAGCAAAGAAAAAAATTATTTATATAGGGTTATTCAATAGTAGTGGAGATTTTTGAAAGCAAGTATTTGTGATTTGTGGAGGTTTTTTAAATTTTTTTTGCGACAATTGGTACTACAGTCTTTGGCAAATAGAGCGATATTCAGTTGAAGTTAAAGTTATCCAAACATTTTGTGAAAATGGTCGTTGTGCAAGAAGTGCATTTTGAGCATTGCGGGATTGTTTTTATCGTGATATGATAAGAAACTTTTTATGGGTTGAATTAGATATGGACTTGGAACACATGTGGTTTCAACAAGACGGTGCCACTTGGCATACTGCGCACGAAACAATGAGCCTATTGCAAACGAATTTCCCAGGACGCATTATTTCAAGAAACAACGAGGTCAAATGGCCGCCTAGATCTTGCGATTTGACACCATGGGACTTCTTTATCTAGGGTTATGTGCAGAGTATATATATATTTGTTCCTTTTACTCCTACAAGGAGCATAGGGCCGCAATGTGCCGAGTATGGTCTGTGTTAATAAGCCGGAGACGATTCCAGAGCTGAAGGACGAAATCATACGCATTATAAATGATATACAGCCCGAACTATGCCAAAAAGTCATGGAAAATTTCGATACGCGCATCTTGTTTTGCCAGAGAAGTCGTGGTGGACATTTAGCGGATATTGTGTTTCATACGAAAATGCCCTAGCCCAGCTAAAAATCGACATATATGGATCCATGCAGGTTTAATGTATGTACGTGCATGCTCATAAATGTGCATTCATGACCATACATGGATACATAAATCTCCATACATGCATCACATATGTTCACACATGTGCATTAACGAAATTTGAGGTAATATCTACATGTGTGTACATGCATGAACATATATGAGCACGCATGAACATGAATGATCATACATGTAGATATTACCTCAAATTTCGTTAATGCACACGTATGGTCATATACCTATGATTCATGTATGGATATTTATGTAACCATGTATGAGCTGTATTTTCGACTTAACTATATCCGTTAACTTTTAAAAAAATTAAAAGTGCATAAAAACGTTTTTTAGACGAAAACTAACATATTACTTTTCGCATGCACGTTAACTTACAACGTGGATAATTACACTATGCGACAGTCAAAATCGGGATGGGATGATCCCGGCGTTTCTCTGGGTCACCCCTAGGAATCGAGATATATGTTTTTTTTGACATAACTCGAGAACCACTAGTCCGATTTTGCTCAAACAATTTTAAAAAAATTAAAAATTACAATTCCTTTAATCTGTTCATATAACGTTTTTCTATATACTCAACAGTTTTGTCGGTAAAAATAAATGTTTGTTACCGCTACCATAAAAATCAATAACCTTTTGTTTATTACTTTTTTTTAATATTTTAGGCAAAAAATATTTTTTTTCATACATTTATTTTTACCGCCAAAACTGTTGAGTATATAGAAAAACGTTATATGAACAGATTAAAGGAATTGTAATTTTTAATTTTTTTAAAATTGTTTGAGCAAAATCAGACTAGTGGTTCTCGAGTTATGTCAAAAAAAAGACCACCAAAGGTCAAATCGATATATCTCGATTTCTAGGGGTGACCCAGCGAAACGCCGGGACACGTATAACTTCTTTTTTACCGATATAACTTTCCCCGGTAGTTTGAATGCTTCCCGATCACTGACCCCTACCATTTGTCTCACAGTGTTATCAACGATGAAAACTCAACGTTTATACCTTTTCACACCTAGCGTAACTTCTTCGCGCTACTACCTAAAAAGTTTTGCTGACGTACTTTCGATTATACTGAAACTATGATAAACACTAACTATTTAAAAAAAAATTATACTCCAATGAGTTTAACGTAGATTTGCTATAAATACTTAACGTTGATAGGCATACGCCAAAATACAGAAATGGTCATGAATGCATGTTTATGGCCATGCATGAACATAAATTTAATCTGCATGCCGATTTTTGGCTGAGAGACTAATAAACACGATGAAATAAAAAAATATAGTTTTGACCAATTTTGTGGTGTTTTATTTATAAAAGAAAATCTGCGGTCTTATTGAATCACCCTATACTTACAATTAATATTTTTTTTTTTTTGGTTATAAAAAAAATTATGGCCGTCGACGACCACCCACAAAATATTAAAAAGGGAATCTCACTATGAATGCTATTTTCCACCTGCTAATGGTGAAAAATTACGCGTTTGTAAACAATTTTTGTTTTTGGTGTCATTAGACCGCAATGTTTTAAAAGATGGATAAATCCTAAAAAACGGCAAGAAATCTGTTAAGGTGATGAAATCTAATTCGGTACATGTATGGCTAAAATATTGGGCATATAACTTAACTTAGTAAGAATAAATGATAGATGTTTACCCTCCAAAATGCCGTATAAGGACACAAACCATGTGTAAAACATGCGCTATCAGTTGTGAATCCCACATTTTCTCAATTTTCTTACTTATTTTATATTTTAAATAAAATTTTAATCAGTTTACATATTGTACCATTTATGTTTCTTGGTTTTACCGTATTGTGGTGCATAACTTAAAAATGCGGGAGTCACAATAGTTGGCGTATCTTTTACACATGGTTTGTGTCTTTAATAACTTATATAGCATTTTGGAGGGTACACATCTGTCATTTATTCTCACTTAGTCATTGAACGAAATAGTGTAAACAACATAGAAGTCACTCAAGCAGCAATTTCAAAACTTTTACGAGCAAAAGGATTCATCAAAAAGCAACGAAATTGGATACCACATTAGCTGAAGCCGAGAGACGTTGAAAGACGATTTTGCAAATGCTGCTTGAACGCCATAAAAAGAAGTCATTTTTGCATCGAATCATTACTGGCGATGAAAAATGGCAACACGAAGCCGTAATATTCCATAATGACAACGATAATGTTCAAGGCCGTTTAAAAACTATTTAGAAAATAGTGATTGGGAAGTTTTGCCTCACTCGTCTTATAGTCAAGACCTTGCCCCGTCGGACTACCATTTGTTTCGATCGATACAGAACTCTCTCACTGGAATACGCTTCACTTCAGAACAGGGTATCCGAATTTCGCTTGATTCGTTCTTGGCCTAAAAAAATTATCAGTTCTTATGGCGCACAGTGGTCCCCTTTCATATAAAGCCCGGCATTAAATACTTGTAGTTGTCCTAGATCAATGAAATTTGGTGAATTTGTGTTTTTTGATATTAGAAAGCTTTGCTGAAAATATGAACAAAATCCGCCCACAAATACGCCCACTTCCCATACGAAGTGAACTATAAAGTGGAACATTTTCTATAAAAATAGATCTAGAATCATGAAAATTGCATAAGAAGCTTTAAATTAACTTATTCTTTCTAGATATCAAATATGAAAAAAATCTGCCTACAAACACGCCCACTTTCCATACAAGTTCAACGTAGAAATCAGTTATTTCGGCTAATTCCATAGTTATAGAAATCCAAAAACCAACGAATTTAAAATAAAAAAAATTTTAAAATCAATTTTTTATAATTTTTAATCACATAATAAGTTTTTAACATCTTCATGCATTTCTAAATATTTTTTTTTAGGCTTTGAACGTAATTTATTTATGTAAGGATCCGAAGAAGCTAATAAATGATTCATCACGTCTACATTTGTAGACACCCTATCACATTTTCGAGCATGATGCAAGCGGTATTTTTTGTAATCCTTGTTCCGAGCTTCTTGGGCTTCTTCCGATAACATTCCTATAGGCAGGATCGCTGCTGCTATTATTTTACAGCCATGGACTAGCACTTTGTGTACCGAAATTGGCATATAGTACCAGCTGTACAAAGAAATATATAACTGTGCAGTGTCCATACAATAATCATGGAATTTTTTACTATCGATTGGCTCATTACAATTAATTGTAGCCAATATTATTTTAAAACGATGAATTAGGTTTTCATCAACCCCTACAATATCAGCAGTTATGCGCGGATTTTCAAAAAATCGTCTAGATGTATTACCATCATTTGTGCTGCCTACACCTTGTTTCACTACGTCAACATTTATTCCCAAAACAGCTTTCAAATTTCTTTGGATATTTCGCTTTTCTTCTTCCATTGCAGTTCTTGAATTTGCGTTTGTTCGCCAAGCTTTGAAATGCTTTCTATATGCAATATGTAAAATGCATTCCATAAATTTAATTCTCGCGTGAAGTGGAGAAATGCCAAATTTAAGTGCGTCTTCTGACTCAGTCTTTGTTTTTAAAATTTCCAAATCGTTCATTTCCGTAGGCTTAGCATTGCAAATGAAGCATACAGCCATGGATGAAGTCTGTGTTAATGTACTTGCAATTTTTCCATCAATCATGGTCAATAAAAGTGTATGGCTAATACTAAAAATTTTGTTATGAACTTCCACTACAGTGTTTACTAAATTTGCAATTTCATCTTCCACTCTCTTGACTTCCTCATTGATGACAATCGCCGTTTCCTTCACGAATTCAAATTTAATTGGACGGCAAAGTCTGGTGGAAGATGGTCTGGAATTTTCCCAACACACCAACGATGAATCATGTTTTTTAATTAAATTTAACGGCACAAGTGAAGTTAAGAACATACCTGTTAAATAATAATTAGTAATTGTAAGTATTACTGAATACATAATTAAAAAAAAATAAATTTATATGTTTTAAATTACTAATTAAGAACCTGATTATATTTTTCAAAAGTGTAATTCTTTCTAATTATTTTAATAGTTATTAATGAGAAATTGAAAATATATAAATTAATTTTTTTAATCACTAGGATAAAAAACATACTTTTATCTGTTGTATTTTCATCTGTGAATTTTTGTTGATATTCACTATGACCAGAAGAACCATCACATCCCCATTTCGAAATTAATTTCAAGTCATTGGGCATATCACGGATTTCACTTAGCGGTTTTGACTTCAAAATTCTTTCTGCCGTATGATCTAACAAATCTTGAAGATCGACTTGACTTAAATTTTCTTTAACTTTAATGTTCTGTGGATAACATTCTTTTTTTGCAAGTAACACCTGGTGATTAAAACAAGTTTAATAATAATAATAACGCAACTTACTTTGTAAAACAAAACAAGAGAAAACAACACACACAATAAATGTTTTGAACAATACACAGAACATTAGATACTCTACGACGATTTTTAATACAAAACATTAAAACACATTCTATTAAAAGAACCTTTTTATATGACGGAAAAATGTCAATATTAAGCTCCTTCGTTGCATTCCTCACTATTTCGTACTGAAATTTTGACAAATTTGCATCAAGAATAATGCTAAGCGCTTTTTCTGGTGTTAACTTTGTCAACGTGTTATCACCTTTATCAATTTTCTTTGCAGCTGACGTTATCAGCTCCGCAGAGGTATTGGCACACAATTGTTGCACTTTATAACGCTTCGATCTTTCTTGAGAGTCCTCAAAGGTCATAACAGGACGACCACGCTTTACTTTATTGGAACAGCTCGGTTCCTCAATATCCACATAATCTTCACCAAAAGAGTACATACTACAGGACAGCCAATTATCATTTTTCTCCAAAAACCTTGACTTCTTATTTAATACACTTTTCAATTTAGATTTGAATCTAGGCACAAATGTTTTCACTAAAAATCTTTTAAAAGAATCTATTTTATCCCGTGAGATATTGCTGTGATTTGTTGAAATAACATCAACAACAACATCAATATCGCTATCACAATCAAATAAAATGTCAACGATTTCTCGATATGATAATTGTAAACTATTCATATTTTAATATTTATTTTACACTTGATAATATTCAAAACACTTGCACTTGTATATAGAAATAAATTTGCATAATTAATATAAATAGAGAGTCAAGTGCAATAGAGATAACAGAACAGCTGATTAGCTTGCACATCTAATCAACAAAATAAATAAATAAATTTGAATAACTCTTGATAAATTTAAAAACTAAAATATAAAATACAAAAAAAAACAAAATGTACGCATATTGTATTTCTGCATAGAACAAAAACAAAACAAGAAACTAAGCAAGAAACAACAACAACAACTAAGCGAAGAACAAAGCATGTATGCAATCATTGCAATGCTTACTACAAAGTACTACGCATATGCACATTTTTAGCCGCTCATTTTTTGGTTTTTTGTTAATATTTTTAAATGGCCATGCAATGTCTCACTTTTTTTTTTTGCATTGTTTAGGTGAGACTTCAGGCTTTAATTCCATATAGACTTCCAGGGTGCGCTTGCCTGCGCAAGGAACATGCAGTCCAATGAAGTTGATGAATGTTCTTTTTTTTGGACCAAAAATATATCGATAAAAAAAAAATTTTTTTTTTCAATATTTTAAAATTTTTTTTTCATAAATCTTATCTATGACATCTCTTTTAATAAAAAAAAATACTCAAAGTTACATACGTGTCGTACTTTAACAGTATAAACCCTTTAAATATAACATACATAAATATCATATTCCAAACATTTTCGCATTGCTTGACTTTGAGTGGCTCTGGACAGTAAAGTAAACAAAATATCGGCCTAATATTTTAGAAACACGATATTCAAGGTGTATTTTCTTAAATTATGAAAAATCATCAAGATCGGAGAACATTTAAAAATGGAATTATTGCCGCCGCGGCACCATTGTGTGGCGCGGAATCCATATGTTGTCAGAAAGATGGGAAAAGGTCATAGCAATGTTTCATAATAAATGCCCAAAATTTGCAAAAAATTACGCATTTTTAAGTTATTAAATTTGTTTTTCTATGAACAAAAGGTGTTACATATTTTAAAAAATGGCTCCTTTAATAGGTGTTATGTGTAGTTTTTCTTAAAAACCAAGCACCGTTCTGTAACAGATATTAAATCCGGATTTCTTTTAATGCCGTATTTTAGTAAATGAGATCGTGAATCATTAAGGCTTATGATATCAATAAAATATCTTAAAAGGATAATATAAATCCGTTTTTCGCTCTCCTGAAAACTTGTTAAAAAGCACATAGCACTACTTGCAGGCAAGCCGACGATATGTATTTTATGTATTATATAAAACACGATTATAAATGCATAAAAATTCTCTAGTGATTAGAAATCATAAACACAAAATATTTTGAATTTCATTTTGTAAATTGACCTAATTATCTCAGTAAGAGCTCAGCAAAAAATACTGCATACCCAGAAGCAGTTTGGGAAGGAATTATTTAAAATAAGTCCAGAAGACATGCATTTGTTCTCTATGTTTCATTTCGTATGTCTCTTTTCCGCAGGTGAAATGCGCTTCTTTCATGGCACTTAAGAAGCAATAATAAGAAATGAAATGAGCATTTTTTCAGCCTCGAGATCCACTGAAATAATGTCTTTTTTTAATAAAATTTAAAGTACTTCACTGATTTCTCCAAAGAAGCAGTGAAATATTTGCTTCAGTAATGCGCTTATATAATGCATTATTTTCATTCGCTTCCCAATATCAGTAATATACACATTCTGAAAGAGCTTCTTTTGAGCTCAAAAAGAGAGCATTCTTTTTAGTTGTGTATTGTGTAAAAACAACCATAAAGCAACCCATTAATTTTTAAATGATTTTTTCTGACGGGTTACCTTAGATTTATGTAGTTTAATGACCAACAAAATCAAAACCACGTAAATAAAATTTTGGAATTTTTATAGATAAAAATCAGCATTAGTTCAGAATTTTACTGGTACGAGTATAATTCGAAAAATAAATATCAAAATTAATTCTCGTTGCGCAAAATGTATCGCGTAAATCGAGGATTTATGTTAACTTTATGTTAATATTTGTTATTAAAAAAACGTTAAACATTTTTTATTCCTACTCTGAAAATGTGATCGGTGTTGCCCACCGAGGGTAATTACTCAAATCGCGAATATTTTCAGATTTATTTTATTTTAAAAAATTATTTGTCCCCAAATTCCAAAATTAAATGAATAGAATTCTAAGATATAGAAACGAAACACATTAAGATCGCTTTAAATTAGCCTTCAAAATTGTTGAAATTAATAATCCGTAATCAACTCATCAAAACGCGTCATTAAAGTGTTGTACTACTTTAAACAAAAAATAGTTTTACCCACTTTTTAAAACAAATTTTCATTATTTTGATTGGTTAAAAAAGTAATCTAAAAAAGATATGATCACCTCTGGAATTTAGAAAGATCGCTGAGCCTTTAACATTTTCGAAATTATTTATTCTCATCTCATCAAAACGCGTTGCTAAAGGGTTATAATTTAAACAAAAAATAGTTTTATCGACTTTTAAAGAAACATTTTATTATTTCGATTGCCGAAAAAGGTCAAAATAAATCTGACAGCAAAAATTCACTTTGTTTGGCGTTCCTTTGGAATTAAAAAGAATTTTTTTTGTATCTCCTTCTAAAGGGGTAACGTACTTTTTTTAGGAATGCCCGACAAAGTCCATCCTGACAGTCCTAGTAATACTTTGTTTTAAAATCGATAATAAAATCTCTGCCTTCTCTCCGGCTTACAAAATAAGCATTTAAGAAGATAGAGTAAAAAATGTGTGTTCGTAACTGATCGTAGTCAGAAGCTTTGTACTGTTCGTCATAAATCGTATAATCAACTAAAGATATCTCTGCATTCTTTACTGCTTCAAAAGTATGCAGTTAAGAAGGCAGAACAATTTAAAATACATTTGATTTCCTGCTTTCTTTAATTGATTTCTTGTACGCATGAAGTTAAAGCGCTTTTTTGGAAGCATACAAATTTAGTTACCGCTTACCAAATCGAAGTTATTTTTTGCTGGGAGTAAACTATCTAATCTAATTTTGATCAAAGAAAAAACCTTTGTTTTTCATATACACTCAGGGAATCATGTAGGTAAAATCAACTCCAAATGACAGTTAAAATAACTGCATTTGCACTTAAAAAGGTGTAGACTACATTTGCATTTAAATCAACTGCAATATGAAGTTATTTTTAACTGTTAAAAATCAACTGACAAATGTAGTAAAAACAACTACAAATGCAATTAAAACAACATACATGCAAATTATTATAAAACTGTACAAACAATTGCAAATGTAGTTAAAAAAACATAAATAAAAATATTTTAAAAATTATTAATTTAATAAAAACAAATTTATGTAAACACTCTTAACTTAATTTTATTCTATTGTATAATAAATTTAAAATTGAGAAATCAAAATTTACACTTAATGTCACTTTTATTTTTCACTATTAAGATATTGTTGTAGATGTCCGTCTGTGAGTGATGAAATATGGCGAATAACGGCTTCCTTTTTTTCTGCAGGTAGAAAGGGATGAAAATATAAAAGAACCGAAAGAAAATAAATGCAATATATTTTAATATTCCCGTAAATAAATTTATATTTTATATTATAAAACTTACCTTATTATTTTAATAATTCTATAAAATATATAACCTTTCCGTATTACGCGTTTTCACTCTTTGGCGTAGTTTTATGACTAAGACATGAGAAAACATGTTTTTCTCATATTCTTTCACTAGAAATTTCTAAACAAGCGCTTCGTACACATGCTCCTGTTTGCTTCGTGTGAAATTTATGCATTTGTAAAAAAATTCAAAATGACTGCATAAAATAAATGTTACTACAATGTAGTAGTTTTTGTAGTTTCCCTACGGGGAATTTTAACAAACTGTCACCGAACTGGCCCCTTTATATGAAATAGAGTGGTCACTTTTACATCGCGTTGTCATAGGAGGGGAAAATTGACCCCTTGTGACATGTCACAAGACAAATCCCAGGACAGGTCCCTGAACTTTGTTTTTTATGAGAGTTCAGTAACCTGTCCTAGGATTTGTCTTGTGACATGTCACAAGGGGTCAATTTCCCCCTCCTATGACAACGTTATGTAAAAGTGACCACTCTATTTCATATTAAGGGGCAGTTCGGTGACAGTTTGTTAAAATTTCCCATAGGGTTGTTTATAAAAATAACTGTCAATAACATTGAAAAATTTTGATCTAAGTAAATTAACTACAATTGTAGTTAAAATAACTACAACCGCATTACTTCACAAATAATTGTCATGTAGTAACTGCAGAACTTTTCTGAGTGTATATAATTCTGGTCTTAACCAACTGGTTCATTACTTGTATTTCCGTCAAAACTTTGCCCTCTATTTTTCGTCTAATTGTGGAGTAATGGTTAGCGCGTTGGACTGTTACACATGAGGTTGCGGGTTTGATCCCCAATGTCCTCAACACAATTTGAAAAAATAATATAGATGCACTCACAAAAGTTTGTCTGTAGAATCTACTGAAAATGACAGTTAAAAAGGCGACAAAGGTATTTACCTTTAACTAAAATAACTAAAACTGTTATTTTTAACTATTGAAAAATAAGTAACAAATGCATTAAAAATAACTACCAGTGTCGTAAAATTAACTGATAAATTTTTACTTCAAAAATTTCAAATCAACTGACAAAATCGGTAAAAACTACTGTTTTTTACAGTAAATTCTTTTTGTTTATAAAAGTATATTTTAATAAAAAAAATGATTTTTTTCTTTCGATTACAAAAATATGTGTTATTACTTCAGCCTATTTAAAATTCGAAGTAAAAATTCCAAACCGTTCTCCAGTTATTATGCTTTTTTTTTAGATACAATACAAGTTTCTGATTTTTATTTGCAAACTAGAAATATATCAATAAGAAACTACGAATTCTGGTTCAATACCAGAAGGCTCAAAAAACGGATTTTAATTTCAATAAAATTTTGTGGAACATAATAATATTTATGTGGAATATAATACTGAATTGGACAACTGAATATTGGCTTTCACGACCAAAAATATAATTTAATATAATATAATTTAATATAAAGTTGTAACCGCATGTATTCGATTGGCAACAATTTCGGCAGCCACAATTGCGAATATTTTCTGGGTGAATAAACTAGTACAAAACTGGTTCCGAACTAGTATTTTGGACTACAATACTTGTGGGTACAATAGCCAGGCTTATGATATTTGACGTATCACCCGAAAAATAAGTGCCATATTATTATTGATAATATCCTTGCGCAAGCATTAGGCGTTTTATGCCGATAAAAGTTGCTCAACTTACTGGCTTGTTGAAGAACAATAGACACTACACACACAAATATAAGAAAAAAACCAAGGTTGGTTACCGAAACGAATAACGGTAAGGGTAACGGTAACGGTATCAGATTTCGTTTGTTTAGGTAACGGTAACGGTATTTAAGACTGTTTCGATAACGGTATTAAAAATTATGTTAAAAACAAGTAAAAACATGGCATATTTTTAATTTTAAGTACTGAAAATACAGATTTTAAGCTATAAATTCAATACTGGTAGTTTTAATAAGTAAAATTATTATCTATAAATTTTTTGTAAAAAAAAAACACTCAAGATTATAAAATAAAAAATAAAAAAATTGTAATTTTTATATAAAATAATAAATACCGGTAAAATACCGGTAACTACCCATAAAAATAACGGTAACGGTAACGATAACGGTATTTATAAATTTTTTTTAGAGGTATCGATAATGGTAACGGTATTCAATTTGAAACGGTATTTTAGCGATAACGGTATTATAACGATAACGGTAACCAACCTTGAAAAAAACAAAGTTCCTTGTTCTCTTTCAATATTTGAATGATGAAGACTCACATGATGGTAATGACTGACGACTATGATGATTTCTGCATATCAAATTGCTTATCATTCAGAAATCTTTTTTAAATATTTCCAATTGTCTTTTTTGTTGGTTGATTTTGATTTGACGCTCTTCGCTTGAGTTCAAGTTTGTTGCATTTCATTTCCAATACTTTCAGTCATTTAGGTAATTGCGTTCTTGTACTTTTTTCGAGAATAATCACTCATTTCCTGGGTTACATTTGCTGGAGTTTTTTTTTTGTTTTGTTTGGATAAAAGAAAATGTTTGCCTCAATTTGACGTGATTTTTTGTAGTCGTTTCCTGTTGATTTTGTTTCTCTTTTTCAAACCATGGTTTACAATTTCATTTCGTGTTTGGAGCTATTCAAAATGTAAACTTGTTCAACGGTTTTTTATTTCCGGTGATTTTTTCATATTTTTAGTGATAAACTATGAAAACCTTTGTTTTTGCTACGTAAATAGTATTTGGAGTGAACATTAAAAATTTACATAATAACAAAATTTTGTAATTTTCGAGATCAAATTTCTGCTGATGGCACCAATGACTAATTCTTTCTTTAAAGTTATTTATTATTACCCTTTTACAATTTGTATTAAAATTATAGTTAATATTAAGGCAGCCAACTCTACAAAAGCAATAAAATTATTTATATAAAATATAACAGCTATTTTAGACTTCCAAAAAGTTTTTAATTTCACTTGACACAAATAGTAATGCAGTATTTCAGGTAATATTTCCGTTATAAATTTTGGATATTCACCGGATATAAAATTGCAAAATGAATTTTGTATAATGTAACGATTATCAGCTAATTCGTTATTCCAATAATCGTGTTCACGACACCAACATTTCGTCTTATTTAAAATATGTTCCCATGCCGTATAAACTATTTGGTTTGTAGCGTTAAGGACTTCTTTAACATGTCCATTGATCCATACTGTAAGGGATATATGAGAGATAATTAATATTATCACAAACATACCGTAAATTAATAAACATTGAATATTTTCCCGTATAGAACCATAAAAGCCAATTATTGCCCAGACGACTATTGTTAATCCGAAAATTACTGCAATTCCACAATATTTAGTTAAAGAGTCGAATGATATTGACGTACTTGTTGCATTTGTGGCATCCAAAAGTAGGTAAATATGGGAGATTTTTTGCTGAAGTGAATAACTCCAATAAATGATTAATACTCCGCCTCCGAATGTGATTAAATTTATTGTTCCAAAAAGAATCTTTACTATTAAGAGCAAACGCATTTGGCTAAATATTTACGCTAAACGAAAATTCACAATATTTTGTTATTTAATTTGTTTTTACGTTTTTATTTATTTCTCCTTACTAATTGTCAAAATATTTAGAAATTAAAATCGAACGAAAAAATTGTTAAATGTGTTCTGATGCTATTGAACTAAGTTTTATATTTGAGGAATTCACAATTTGAGTGGTGAATTTGAGCGCATTGTAAAATTCATGCTTTTTAAAGTTGGCAAACTTACAAAAAAAAAAACCAAAGTCAAGCAGAAACAATATTAAATAAAATAAAAACAGCTTTGAAATGAAACTAAGTTTGTAATCTTTTCAATTTCAATGTGTTTCTACTTATTTTCAAAATGCGAAAACAAAACCTAAAATGTTATCACATTAATTCAAGTGCGAAAATGTTTAGTTTATCTACACACAAAAAAAACTATAGGTAATATTGCCTAAAATTATAGGGTGATATCACCTATTTTCAAAGGCAACATAGAGTTTGCTTTGTTTTATGGCAATATTACCATAAAAAATAGGTAATTTCTATTTGACATTTATGTTCGAAAAATCACCTAAAATTTTAGGTGGAACAACTCAAATTTTTTGTTGGATTGACAATTGAAAAAATGGTTAATTTGTACTTATTTTTGGCCAATATTTCATTGCTTTTAGGTAAAATATGCGTATATTTACCACGATTTAAAAAAAGTATAAAAATCGGCAAACAATCACATAAAGAAAATTTTATTGCTGTAATTACATTTTAGTAAATAATAATTAAAACTAATCTACATACAATAACTAGTGGCTGACGGATAATCAAAATTGTTAAATAAAACGAAAATTGCTTTCAAAGGAAATGTAAGAATTGCCTTAAACGATGAAGACTGAGATAGTGCAACTTCTCATCCTTATTTTGATTAGCACTTGATTTATTGAATAGTGTGTTGCGACGATGTTTTCACCCTGCGGTATTAGCAGAACTTATCAAGTTCGGCTTTATATTTATCTATCGTAAATAAATACACAACAGCAAGCACGAAACATAAAAATCGAATATAGGTACTGCAAAGAAAATGAAAATGAACCAGACTCCAGACATTATTTTCAATAAAACTTACCGTTATTAAATCATTTCATTAATTGTGGGATGATAACATCAGCAATTTGTTCCTCCAATTAATTTATTGTATAAAGTTCCAAAAGTAATTTTAATATTATAAAAAAAATTTGTACGAGTATGTACGTGTACATAAAAATAAAAATATTCAATGACACTGAAATAAACAAACCCAGCAAAAAAAATCGTCAAAAGAAGAGAAAAAGAAGCAGTGATTTGGATTCGATATTGTGAAAATTTGGATCGGAACCAATGATTTTTACATAGGGTTGTCATAGGGTGGAAGTTTTCTTTTATGATCCTTTTGATGTTCTTTTTAATTGCTGAAAAGGAATTAATTTTTGTTCGTAAAAAATTTAAGCAAATCACTTGGACCTGACAACTTGTCTCAAAATAATTAAATTTAAGTGCTTAACCACAGTTTTAAATGTTAAATTTATATGGAAATATCTGTAGTTAGATAGATTTGGAAAGACTTAATTTCCTTCAAAATCACATTTTCGGAAGTTGTGAAAAAGGACTGCTTTAGAAGCGGAAAATCAGAACTTAATGATACTTTGGAATCAATGAAAAATTGATTCCTTAAGATCACTTCCACGTTTTTTGCTGGGAAACTAAAGAAAATCAATTTTTCGAAGAGTTGCCTTTTTTTGAATGTAGAATTTACATTGCCAATAGGTGAAATTGTGAGGTATGAATTACCTATTGATATAGGTAATAAAACTATTTCAATTAATATCCCTACGGGGAATGAGGAGTCAATTGCCCTCCAAGGACCTATCCCGTGACCGGTCAACCGAAGGCATATTACTAAATTAGTACCAATATGAACAAAAGAAAATGAATTAATTTTCTAAGTATTTTCTGATCCGTTATTTTCATTGTTGCTTTTAAAAAAACTTGACCGATACCGAAATAAAAAACAAAATTCGCGGCATATTTTTAAAAATATATTTTATTTATTTTACTCTTTTATTTATTTTTAACTTTGTTTTTTCACGATTTGCTTATTTTAGCTCTTATTTTAAATTTCTATAATGTTTTGCTAAGAAATTTTAAGTTTTGTATTTTCAACGTTTTTTTAATGTTAAAGCTGTTTTAGTTTTAACAATTGGTATTTCATTTAACTTTTCTTTTTAACTTAAGGGGAATTTTTAAAATTTTTATTTATATTATCAGAGGTTTTGAGGTAATTTTCTAATTTTTAATTGATTTTTTAATTTAATTATGGCCAACTCAAAAAACAAGTCAACTGCCATTAAGGGACCTATCCCATGACCGGTCAATCGGGGGCATATTCAAGGCACTTCCACCATATTTGTGTGTGTGTTAATGTTGTTTTCTTTTCTATTTTTTTCTTTGCCATGTTTTTTTTATTTGCTGTGTGTGTGTTTGCTTTTTCTTTCTCTTTTTTATTTGAACAGAAACGAAAAACATAACTTAACCATCAGCCAGCCATCACGCATAAGCAACGTTAGCTCAGACGGTAGAGCGTTTGCCTTACAAGCAGAAGGTTGTGTTATCGAGCACTTTTTCAACGCCAAGTAGATTATTTTTAATTCTTAATTTTTTATTAGTTTATTTGAAAAGCTATTTTTAGACACACCACCTTACTGCCACAATGTGTCTAAAATGTGGCAATTGGTCATTTCCAATGACAACGCCATGTTAAAGTGATATGTCTGTTTTAAACAAAAAGACCGATCAGCGACCGGTCTCCGCCCCCTTGGGACCTATCCTGCGTGTCATCTGGGACCGGTTCCTTTCCCCGTAGGGATCAAACAAAAATAGGCTGCCTATGCCAGCCAATGCAATATTCCCTTTAGTATTTTTTTGTGTGTAGAATCATAGTAACTTTAATAAGAATAATACTTAATTAAAAATGTGATGTTAATTCGCATATGTTGTGTACGAAATCTGAATTCCATCATTAATGGAATTCGCAGTTCGTAGTATATTAAGCACTAAATTAGCCTTTGTCGTAAATTTGCCAATTTTCTATGGTTGAAAATAATGAGTTATGGTTACACACCAGCATACGAAAAATCAAAAAATATATCGTTACCTATGTGCTTACCAGTACTGACAAAAATAATGAGTCTAAAAATAGATTTTCAAAAAAATAAATTATATAAAAAAAATATTTTTTATTGCATTTTTTTTTTAAATAAAATTTGCCGGTGGGGGGATCGAACCTGGGTCTACAGATTGCCAGTCAACTGCTCTACCATCTGAGCTATATCGACATGTAATATTTAATAGATAAAAACATAATTGACCTGCTGCACACAAGTAAGCTTACTCGCCAACATACAAAAAATCAAAAAATATATGGTTACATATATCCTTACCAGTGTTTAAAAAATATTGACCCTAGTAAAAAAAGTTTTAATAGAATGTTGTGTAATTTGATACAATTATATCTAATCAGGTGTGGTTAATGTGATATGTATCATATATTATTGTATATACTTGAATCAACATAAATAAATTTATACAACTTAGATCTAATAACATTGGGTAAATTTCCCTATTAAATTATATATAAGTATATATAAATTATTAGACCATATATAACCATATAAAATTTTATAGGGGAACTGACCCAATGTTATTAGATCTAAGTTGTATAATTTTGTTTAAATTGATGAAATTACACACAATTTTATATGATATCACATTAACCACACTTGATTAGCTATGATTGTATCAAATTATATACCATTATATTATAACCATTTTTAATAGGGGAGTGTAAAAATAGATTTCAAAAAATTTTCAAAAAAATCTAGAGAATTATTTTCTATTTCAAATAATGATAAAAATAAGTCATTATCAGTAACTCATTATTAGGGCAATGAATTCCATGCAAATGCATGTTTTTTGTCGATAGTCCAAAACTAATATGGACTATATATTTATCCGAATCATCAAATTTAGAAGAAAATGGCATCGATTTGTAGTTGAATATTTTGTCATAAACACATGTTTTTGCATATTTTGACTTTAAATGCATATTTGGTGCCTTTTTAATGCATATTTTGTGCTTTTTAATGCATATTTGTGCATATTTTTCATTTTTAGGAGCATTTTTTATTTTGTAAAAAATATATTGTAAAACGCAACGCCTTGCGTTCTATCCCCAAGGGGTAGATAGAACTTAGTTATCATGTGTCTGAATGGCACTTCTTCATAAATACCGCACGTCTTTGGAGAGATCTTCCATCCAATCAACAACTCAACAGCAAAGGAAGCAACTTCAAACAATTTATATTTGAATTTTTTAAACAGAATTAATTTTGTTTTCTACAATATTGACAATTTGTTAGTCTAATTAATATATTTATTTTTGCAACTATTTGTGATTTTTAGATAGTTTACGTTTCCAAAGCATATTTAGTGTAATTTTAAGTTTTTCTTTAATATTTTGCAATATCTGTTTTTCACAAACTGCTTTCCTGTACTTTAATTATAAGATTTAATATTATTGTACAGGATATGAGAACACAACTAAATAAATAAATATATTTTTAAGTTTTAAATTGCATTATTTCTGCAAAAATAATAGTTTTTAATGCATATTTTTCTTTTTTAGCCGCATATTTTCCATTTTTAAGTGCATGAAATTCCTTGCCCTACTCATTATTTATGTTTAAAAATAATGCAAAAGGTAAGTGGGCTCATTACTGGTAGTGCAAAAAATAATGATATTTCATTACCGTTTCTACGCTGGGTATTTATTACATTAATTTATGTTTCTCAATTATTAAAACTTGTCAGCTAATTTGAACTGCAATTGTTCCCAACTGCTTTTATTTCTGTATCTCCGCTATCAGTGGAACATATAGATGGCGGTTTTTCCCATATTTTCTGTTGTGAAATCATAAAATGACTATATTAGCGAGATAAAGCAAATTGGGGCTTATCAAAAAAGCCCGTACAAATAGTTCAAAATTCTGCTAAGATAACAGGAAATAGTACTTGTATTTCTGCCTGCAGAAATTTTAGTGAAGTTGAGAATCATGGTCTGCTAAATTTAGGTAAGCTAAATTTTACATACTGCTAAATTGCAAAATTGTCCATTTTGCTCTCACTCGCTTAGTTTCCGAGATACAAGCTTTATTACGATTATATAATAAACAATATTTGAATATATTGCCATCTCTATGTGATATTGATCGCAGAGACACATACATAAATATAATAATTTGGAAATAATTGCGGTTTAAATTAGCAGAAAAATTTGTAAAGAAACACAAATTACTAAAAATTAGCATGCAAAGTTAGTTTAATAAGGATGGGTGCAAACTGGCTAAATAAACTAAATTCAGGTTTTGAAATTTCTATGAAATTTGAAAATGTTAAATGAATGTTTATTAGTTTGATTCTAGATCATAAATTAATATCACTTTCTGCTTAAATTATATTTCAAATTAAAGAAAGAAGTAAATTACAAAGAATAAAAAATTTGAAAGGATTCGATAAGGCCAGAAAGGCAGAATACGTATCTTCGGCTTTCGCTACAAAGCCATCATCAGTGTCATTTGCCTTGATGGGTTAAACATTTGATAATCGTCTACTTATGTGAAAGTTGAAAGCAAATCGAATATGTTAACAACTCAACTTAGACTAACATCAACGAAATCTAACATGTTTTCAAATCTTTTACAAAGAAATTTAAAACCCTTTTGTCAATCTGTATTTAGTTTAGGATTTATTTAGCCACCTCGCACAGGACCTAAATACGAATGAAAGTAATTTTAATGCTAAAATAGATTTACAAAAAATATTAGTTCGATCCTAAATTTTAAGAAAAAATAACAGAAAAATTAGTTCAATTGAATTAGAACGCGTTTAACAGACTTTTGTACTAACTTCTTTTATGAGTGTACCAATAAATTAGTCCTTATACACAGAGGGATTTTTGCTGGACGAATTTTAATGAAATTTTGCATGGTTCATGGTTAGCGCTTTGGACTGTTACACGTGAGGTTGCGGGTTCGAGCCCCAACCAAGGCAACATCAATTTATAAAAAATAGTAATATGTATGAGTTTTTTCTATCCTTCATACATATCGCAGCGTCCTCCTTCGGTGTTCCCACAGAACTTAACCCCACCGAAGTAAAATAATATAACAGGGCTATGAACTAAAAAGCTTCAACAAAGTTCACTAACTCACCATCAGATGGCGCGCAGCAACTGTTCTAAAAATTCAACATCTCGCGCAATTACAGTGTTGCCATATCTTTCACCACCTTTCACTTCTTCTCTATCTCCTTTCCAAAGGAAACAGCACGTTAATTAATAGGAAGAATTTCCTAAGTGTGAACACATAGAATAAAGCCTGAGTTACCCAACCGTAAACGTATCTGTAACGAATCAGCTGTTCCGATACCACAAGAAGAAATGTGTACGAATGGTTACTAACACGTAAATGTAAACGAACTTGCCGGATCATTCTGTTGAAATCAGAATTTTCTATCCGGCATCGAAACAGCTGAGTGATTTTACTCGGAAAAAATATGAAATGAATAAAGAAAATTGATTCAAACAACAAATAAGGAATAAGAATTAACAAATAAATGGAAAAATTTAGAATAAAATATAAAACCACATGAAATAGATGCTAAATAGTAACGTCGTTTACGGTAATCTATAAGTGTACTTTTTAGATACGGCACGGTACAGTTACATCACATTTACGTTTACGGTCCCATAATCCGCCCTTAAATCAGTTAGAAATCGAATAGAGGTACCATGATTATACCACTATAACATAATTTTATTAGCAATTAAATAATATCAATTGTGTTAATAAAAAGTTTTAATTAATAAGAGAAAATTAGAAAATACAACTGATTAAGGGCTGGTATCTTATCTCCAATGCTTAGTTTACTTTAATCATTGATTTAGAAATCATTGATTAGCCCTTAAACATGCCTTAAACTTACTTAAAATAATATCGGTAACTTACAAAAATTTTATCAATGATTTGTTAATTTTAGATTTTTTCATTTGACAATACGAATAAGAAATAAAAGAAAATAAAAAAAGTTTGGAAACTCGCGAAATAAGAGTTTTTTATTGAATTTTTCGCATGATACGAGGTCATAAAATTATAAAATAGATGACCAAATTGTTGTTTTAAAAATCATCAATCGCTTAATGCCTCAAATAGGAAGTGTCTTTTTGCATGCTACATGCATATCTTAATTTTTTTCATTGGGTAAGTGTGTATAATTATAAATTTGTTTTTAGTCCAGGAAGGTGTTATTAAGAAATATTTATGGAGGACAAGATGATTTTTGATGTTTTTGATACATTCAATACAAATTTTAAAGTCAGAATTTATTAGAAAACTAGGTTCAAAGGAAAAGTAAAATAACTATGCCTCTATATTATTTGTTATTCGTTTAGGTAAATATATCTGGATCAAATTTAATATACACATACCAGGGATGGAAAACATGGTACAATTGTACTTTTTTGGGTACATTTTGACCTCCGTTGGTACCGTGGTACTACCGCGATCCATTTGGTACAATTTCAAAAATTTCCAAATTTAAAATTTTTGTATAAATGAACTTGTACTGAAAAAGTAAAATTTTTGTAGAAGAATATTTTCTGCAAGTTTGACATTACTCGGAAAAATTTTCTATATATGAAAAATTTTGGTACCGTGAGGGTCAAAAAAGTACAATTTCTTTATGTGGTTGGTACAAAATGAGAAAACACATTTCCATCCCTGACACATACAGTGACATCTCCTAAAGCAGTAAATTTTTACAAACCGCGAAACTTAAACGCTTGATTTTCTTGATTCTATTTTTAACCCTCTAACCGGCAATCCCGCCTCCAGGCGGGGTATATTTAAATTGACCAGAAATGCGCCAAAGGGGTATTTTATAATAAGAAATTATGCTTTTCAACAGAAAACAAAATTTGTAAAATTTTTTGTGAAGAATTTTTTTGTATACAATGCACGGTTTGGAAGCGAGAAAGTGTCAAAGATAAAATTTCGTAAAATTTCAAAAATTATATATTTTAAAACAACCAAAAGTTTCAAAAATCTTAAAAACATATTTAAATTGACTAAAACAATTCATAGTGACCATGAAGTAAGATTGGAGCTTAAGCTATTCAAAAAGTTCCTTACTTTGGTCCAAGGACGCACAGGATTCCATAAAGATACCTTTAAAGGACATTGCCTTAACTTCAAAACGAATGGACGGATTTTTCTGAAATTTGGTAAAATGAATATATTTGGTATAGGTAGCAAAGCTTATAAGTTTGAATAATATATATTGAAGTTTTGGTGCGTTTTTGCTCAATTTCGCATTTTTCGAAAAACGAAAATCGCTACAACTTCTTAAGTAACAGCACAAAAAATGTATTTTTTTTATTGTAATTACATCTTGGTAAGAGAAATAATTTGTGCCTAAACCTAGTAATTTTTATGCGCTAGTTTTCGAGATTCACCCTTAAACTATTTTGACCCATATCGCCTAAAGTAGGCAACGAAAAAAAATTTTGTACAAGAACTTATTGTATATTTTTCGTGAGAAACACATGGTATAAATTTCATTGCAAAAGAGCTTAGGCCGGTTAGAGGGTTAAGATATCTTCCAACAATTTTGTGTACAAAGCAAAAATCTTCTGAAGAGTCATGTCTGTAAAATTTTGTGTTAATTGAACAAATAGAATTTTCGAATTTTGTGGAAAATAAAAGATATGAATCCAAAAATATTCCTCGGAGGAAAAAATATATGGCGTACTTAAAAATTCTACTGCAGGAAATATTTAAGTGTGCCTATAACTGGTCTAAACAACTACTATAGAATCTTAGCAGTATGCATAAATCTTAACCTCTGTTAACTGACTCTGTCCGACATTTCAACAATTTTTAATAGAATTTGGTAGATTAAGTTTTGTGGTTAAATTTTATTAAATAGTAAAAATTGGTTCAATTAATAAGCAAAATAAGAAAAAATTTAATAAAAAACTATACTCATTAACTGCAATTTAAGATCTTGCAGAAGCACGTGAAGGATGTCTTATATCTTTATGTATCTCATATTTTTCAAGAAAATTCGAAAATTTAAATTACTTGTAATTAAAAACGGCAGAATTAAAAAAATTATTGTGAGACACCTTAAACACATTTTTTGGTAAAATTTTCCTTCCACGAATCATGGTTTATTTGTGCTAAATAAAGATCAAAATTATGACCGATTCTAACAAACTATTAGTACAGAATCCAATATTATGTTATATTATTAAAATTTCTCCCAAATATTTTCTTAATTCCAATTGGTATTTTTAGAGAAGATATATGTGTAAGTTACTAACGATGTTCATTATTTAGATGTTGTACGGTGTTTATTTACAAATTAATTGGTCTACGTGAAACTTTTTAAAAAGTTACAAACATTAGAAAAAAATGTTAATACTAACATGATTTGTAGAGTGGAAAATCTATGTTTAAGGTCTTAATCACAGAAATTTCTGTAATTAAATTTAAGCAATGTTTAGAGTAAAATCAGATTTTAAAATTTGATGAGTTACTGTAATTAAGTGCTAAACAATGATTTTCTTCTTAATCATTGTTTAATATCACATAAGATACCAGGCCTGAATATTATATTTTGGCCATATTCGGGCTTTCCAACCAATTATGGCCAAAATAAAATGTTTTACATCTATTCGATAGTGCCAATAATGTTAAGAATTGTTTTTAGTACAGTTTTTGCAATTAGTTAGCTTTTGAAATTAAAACTTGGTTGTAATAATCAAATTGCAACATATTTTGTTTTTATTAGTTCTTTACCAGCAATTTTGTATTGAATGTTGGCCACATTTACCAATGTTTATAATACATCGAAAGTATCTTACTCGATTTTCAGTTATAACACCCAAAATAAAATTGTTGAAACAACATTGGTGACTACAACTGATAAAAAAACACAAATTTAAACAATTTTGGAAATTGTAACCGATACATTGGTTATATAAATTTTCAAAGGTCAGTAATAAAAAAAATATTGTAAATAATACGAAATTGTGGAAATGTTTTTAAGAAAAGTAAGTACTGTAAATATTAAAATTAAAATCATTTAGGCCCATTAACTTTTCTCGAGAAGTTAACTTTACCTTAACCATGGGTAACTAACCAATACTAAATATTTATCCCTATGAAAATTTAACCATAATAACTTATCAATATTTTAACTCTGGGTAGTTAACCTTAGTATGAAATGTCAGAATAAAAACAAAAACAAAAATTAATAACAAATTTTTTTTTTCAATACGGGAAAATTAAAAGTTTTTCTCGCGGTTTTTTGTGTGTTTCTGGTCGTAAAAAAATAATACACTTGACCACGTCGTTTTTTTTTAAGATTCGCGGTCGCTAAATGCTATAAAATGATTGTGTCTTTTTGCATACTACGAGAGATGATTTAATTAAATCCATTTGGTAAGGCTATAAAATAAAAGTGGATTATTGAAACTATTAACAAGTATTTCGTACTAATCGAGACAACCGCAGAAAAATTCGCGCATAAAATTAAAAAAAAAAATAGTGGAAATTTTGTGATAGATTATTAAATTAAGGCAATTTATGTGATCAGCACATCAAAGTGAGTAGAAAAAAAATCGCTGTGCATGATTTTGTATCTTTTTGTAATTGCGAGTCAAAACTGTGGATTGTCCAGGGGTTCCTCACATACTTTTAAAATATTTAAAACATGATTGGTTCACATTTCATAAATTCAAGAGTGATTTCTATGCGCCTTTTTATATTTAAGAATTAAATTCAGTAGTCTTGTACTTCATTCAGTAGTCTTGAGCTTTGATACATGATTCATTTTGAATTTGATACGCTGATTCCAAATTCTTAAATGTAAGTTACCCAAAATTGATGGAACAATTGTTTTTCTGAGAGTGGTTTTCAAAAGAATTTTTTCCTATAACGGTACACAAATTAAGAAAATGTTGTCCTATGTATTTTAGAGAACAAAATTCATTCTTTACTACCATCGTAACAAAAAGTCTTAAGCTATTTGAATGCGTTTTGTATAGTATTTTAAAATTCGCAGGAAGCTATTTTTCGCGATTTTAATCACGGTTTTCTCAAAATTGAGAGGTGATAGAGAATTCGGAATAGATATTTGGAATCAGCAAGTAAAATACTAAAAGTATATATCAAGCTTCTACCAACAGCGACTTTTCATTTTATAGAGGTGTATAATTCGTGTCAAATTGTTGTTATATTGGTCACCATTTTTGGTTTTAATTATTCAAATTAGATTTTGGCTTGTTGAATTAATAAAAAAATTTTTTTTTTTCCTATTTCCTTATATGAGGCCAATTTCTGTAAGCTATCACAGAAACCTAAATCCTAAATAGCAAAAATTTGTGCACGATTTTAAGTACTGATGCAATTTTTATAAGTTTTGGTAAAGTGGGGGAAATGCACATCGAAAATACTTAAATGTGTCATAAACGATTCTTAGTCAAAGTTTGGTTAAAGCTGCGCTTTAAATTTTTTTAATAATCATCATTACAAGTCTAATGTATTAAAATATCTTATGTAGGGTGAATTGTTCTAAAATAGCCTTGGTTAAGTTTCTTAACCCCAAAAATTTCTATGGTTAAATTTTAGCATTGGTTAGAAGAAATGCTTGGTTAAAATTTAGATAAGTTATTCAAAAAATATGTTTACCAGTGGTTAAGGCTAGTAGAGGTCTTAACCAGGGTATAAATTGAGATAAGTTAACGGGCCTTAAACATTTAAGTTGTATAATCTCAATGGTTTATTTGTGTACAAAATTTATGGTAAATTAATTTTTTTTTAAGAAATTACATACTTAATTGCTTACTGAATTTTTTTTTAGATTGGTGATGATTCAGCGGCTGCTGAAAATCAGATTCAAAATAAAAATTCTGGGCATTTTAACTGAAGGTTTCTGATAATGAAATATAATATAAAGATATGTTGTATGTATTTAAATATTAAACCTTTTTTATTTATGTTAATATTTTTTTTCCAAATTATTGAAATTAAAAATAAACAAATAAAATATATTTTATTGTATTTAATTCGGTAGGAATTCATAAATAAATTCGGTTGTATCTACCGAAAATATAAATTCGGTTGGGGTTCCCAATATAATGTTTTCTGATTCAGTAGGTATAACTGAAAATTTGGCATACGCAATAAAATAAGAACTACAACCGAATAATGTGATAGTACATGTAACTACCAGAATTCGGTTGGCAACAAATTCGGTTGCCACAACGAATCTGTTCTCTCTGTGTGGCTTCTCTTAAAAAAAAAACTGATGAAGTTTTCTTCACATAGAAAATGAAAAATTTCTCAAATTTGATGAAAAAGCTTCATATATTTTATGAATCTAGTTGTAATGAAACTTTGTCATTGAGTGTATAAAACTTTTAATAAATAAAATTAAATTTTTCACAAAATTTTATAAAAAATTACATTAATTCAATGAAAAGTTTCAATGGACGAGTTCTAGAGCAACTTCATTGGTTTTATGCTAAATTTCATTAGTATTATGCAGATAATTCTCTCAGTGTAAGCTACAATCCCAATAATAAATATTGGCCAGTTTTGGGTCAAATGTGAAGAGTTAAACAAAAAATAAGATTTTAAGTGTTTTAATAATTTTACTGTATTTTTTTGGTTTTGATATTAAGATTTTTAACAAGAATATTGAGGCGAAAGCAAGAAATTCTGGCTTAGTTTAACCTAACAAATATTCTAGAAATTCGTTGCCTGAAGATTTCCTCCGGCAAGAATTGTTCAAGCTAACAGCAAATTATTTTTCACAATTTGTTGAATAAATATTGCCATTTTTTCACATTTAAGTACAGCTGTATTTTCGATCATACCTACCAACGTTAAGTATTTAATGCAAATCTACGTTTAACCGCTTGAAGTATAAAAAAAATTATAAATAGCTTATGTGTATAATAGTTGTGGTATAACCGAACGTATGCCACCAAAACTTTTTAGGTTATATGCGTAAATCTATAAACGCTGAGTTTTCAAGGTTGATAATTATCCTCGTTGCAAGTTAACGTGCATACGAAAAGTAATGTGTTAGTTTTCGTCTTAAACACGTTTTCGTGTACTTTGAGTTTGTTTCTGCGTTGACGGATATAGTTAAGTCGAAAACACAGCTTACATTATTAAAAACTATCGCCCTTAGTATCTAAATTTTTCAAATGTATATTTTAGTAAAAGTCGACTTTAGTTAAAATATTGGGTGGCAGTATGCCATGACTTGGTTTATTTTTGGAGCATTCTGATTGGTTAATTTATTTTCAACCAATCAAAATGTTTGGCGGTGGGTCTCATACTGTAGGTTTAACTTTAACTTAACTAACCTACGGGGAAAGGGACCGGTCCCAGATGACACGCAGGATAGGTCCCAAGGGGGCGGAGACCGGTCGTTGATCGGCCTTTTTGTTTGAAAGAGATATATCACTTTAACATGGCGTTGTCATTGGAAATGACCAATTGCCACAGTTAAGACACCTTGTGACAGTAAAGTGGCGTGTCTAAAAATAGCTTTTCAAATAAAGTAATAAAAAATTAAGAATTAAAAATAATCTACTTGGCGTCGAAGTAGGGCTCGATAACACAACCTCCTGCTTGTAAGGCAAACACTCTACCCTACGGGGAAAGGGACCGGTCCCAGATGACACGCAGGATAGGGTAGGATTGTCACAGCAAAACCTTGACAAAATTGTTATGTAATAAAAAGCACAAATGTTTTCATTTGTCAACAAATTAAAATATAAAAATTTCTTTTTTTTGGTATGTTTTTTCACAGAAATACAATATGAAATACATATTCCTTTTTTAAGATGTTCTTTTAAGATATAAGTTATATATATGCGTCGAACCTTTTACCGATTCTAAAATTCCTGCAAATCCTCCAAAAGATTACGTATTAACACGGAATTTTTGGGGCTTGATGCTAAAATTTAAAGAAATCTCCAAGTGCTTATAACTAGTTCTCTCGCATTCTGCGCTTCCTGGACATTTTTTAAGTTTTCATTTCATTTAAGATTTCATAAAATTCTTCATTGAACTTACGAAAAAAATTCTACGAAATTGTTCATCATGAAGGGTAATTCTATCAGTGTACTGTGAAACCGACCAATTGTGGGCGCTGTGGTGTAATGATTAGCGCGTTGGACTGTTACACGTGAGGTTGCGGGTTCGAGCCCCAACCAAGGCAACATCAATTTATGAAAAATAGTAATATATATGAGTTTTTTCTTTCCCTCATACATATCGCAGCGTCCCACTTCGGTGTTCTCATACCACTTTACCCCACCGAAGTAAAATAATATAACAGAGCTATGAACTAAAAAGCTTCAACAAAGTTCGACAACTCACCATCAGATGGCGCGCAACAACTGTTCTAAAATTCAACATCTCGCGCAATTACCGTGTTGCCATATTTGAAGCCCTTCATCTTTCACCACCTTTCACTTCTTCTCTATCCCCTTTCCAAAGGAAGCAACACGTTAATTAATAGGATGAATTTCCTGAGTATTGCTTCTCTTTAAAAAATAAAAAAAATAAAGTCTTACTTGTGGGGTTTTTTATAACACACTTATCCAGTTAAGTGATATGTCCTCTTTGCACCAGTCTTGGGGTCAGGCTTTTAATTATAATTGACAGCGCTTAACCCATAGAAATAATAAATTATACCAGTCCTGCGACAAGACCATCTTTAACCACTCACGGGATAGGTACTTTGAAGAAAATTCATTGGTATGTCATCATTTCACCAGTCACGAGACCAGTCCTTTAAGTATAATTGACACTGCTTAACACCAATAGTAAATTATACCAGTCCTGCTGCAAGTCCTTCTTTAACCAGTCACGGGATACGTTAGGTTAGGTTAGGTTGAATGGGAGCCCGCCAGAACGCCGAGTTCACTCGGAGGCCATAGGGCCCATTGTGATTCCCTTAGTTTTCCCCACATGGAAAGAAATACCACGACCCGAGAAATCTAGAACTATCCCGATCCCCTTAAAAAGTTCGCAAGACCAGACAGAGAAACATCGCGTAGACTGTCCAGGTCGTCGAAGAACCTGCACCCCAGATATCTGAGTCGCCGTTCCTTCAGTCCCGGACATTCACAAAGCAGATGATGCACTGTCTCCTCCTCCTCCTCGTCCCCACAGCCCCTGCAGTAGTCCGCCTGGGCGTAACCCCAACGCGCAGCCATTCGGCCTATCGCGCAGTGTCCCGTTAGAACCCCTACAAGCATCCCGACCGTCCGCTTGCCAAATCCAAGAAGAATCTTTGTCCTCCCCGGATCTGGCAGTGGCCATAGGGTGCGAGATATCCTACAATTGGTCAAGGTTGTCCACCTTGCCCTCGTCTCCCTATCCGATATATCCCCTATCACACCGAATAGCTCCACCAGAGGAACCAGGACCTCCGTCTGTATAGGGTCCTCAACCGACTCGGAGCCATTCCTCGCACATTCGTCAGCCCGCTCGTTCCCCGCAATCCCAGCGTGTCCAGGGACCCACGCCAGCCTTACCGAGTGCCGACGAATACGGTCGAGGGATTCAATACAGTGCCGCACACACCCCGATCTGACAGTATCGGATTCCAGGGCTTTCAAAGCAGCAAGACTGTCCGCAAAGATGCTAATGGACGATGGATCCAAATCCCGTTCCATTATCATCCGTGCGGCCACGTCAATTGCATACACTTCCGCCTGGAACACGCTACAATCGTCCGAGAGTCGTATGGAGATTCGAAGGTCCAGTTCGCCGGAGTAAACTCCTGACCCTGTCCCCATGTCCGTTTTCGAGCCGTCCGTGAACACTGAGATATCACCACTCCGAATAACGGAGTCGGCTGCCCAGTCTTCCCTGGTCGGTACAATCACCTCAAAAGTCCTCTGGAAATTCGTGACCGGTACAATAGAGTCCGTTTCACGATCCAGTAGTGCACCACCAATCCCATGCAGAATGGTACTGTGCCCCCAAGTGCGTTGCCTCAGCTCCTGCATCTCCTCTTCCAGGAAAGTTTAGAGTCAAGAATGACACCCAGATATTTTGCCTCCCCCGAGAGTTGAAGAGTAACTCCGTCCAATCTAGGGAGATCAAACCTCTCCGGTTTGTACTTCCTTGTGAACAAAACAAGTTCGGTTTTAGATGGATTGACTCCCAGACCGTTCTCCCTTGCCCACCTGGATAGCATCGTAAGCGCCGACATGAGATCACTGACCGTCTGGAGAAATTTCCCCCTGATCAGTAGCACAACGTCATCGGCGTATGCCACAACCTTCGTCCCCGTTCTCCCCAATGAGTCAAGGATTCCATTGATCACAAGATTCCACAGAAGAGGAGAAATGACCCCCCCTTATGGAGTACCCCTTGTGACCACCTTCCGCGCCCCATCACCGCCTATGTCCGAGTTTATAGCCCTACTCCTGAGCATATTGCCCGTCCACAGGGTTATCTGCGGGTCAGTGCCAATACCCTCCAAGGCACTACTGATCGATGATATACTCACGTTGTTGAAAGCCCCTTCTACATCCAGGAAGGACGCCAACACATACTCACGGTCGTGAAGAGCATCCTCAATTGTGCCGACAACCTCACTCAGAGCCGTTTCCACCGACCTCCCCTTGAGGTATGCGTGTTGGGCCAGAGAAACAAGCCGACTAAAATAATCGGCGGCGGCGGCGCAAGCAAAAAATCGGCGGCGGCGGCGGCGATTGAGGTTGAGCCGGATAAAATCGGCGGCGGCGGCGCAACCAAATAATCGGCGGCGGCGGCGGCTTGATCGGCTGAAAACAACATTTTGTAATGTGATTTGAAAACGTTTAAGTTTTTTTACGAAAGATAGATATTTTACTATCACTCTATATGCCTTTACGTTTTTTGCCGTTACTCTTACCTGACTATCTCTCAAGGATTTGTACGAATAATCTTCAAGGTTTACTATTTTTGAAAAGTTATTCATCATCGCTCTTATATCGGCAACATTTGGAATAATTATTGGAGGCGGTTTTTCTTCACACAGCTCTTTCTTAGCATTATCGTTAATATAATTAACATCTTCATTATTGTCTAAATCAAGTGCAGCAAACATGTTGTTGCTAGTAGGTACTTGGTATATCATCATTAGGGCAAGGAATTTCATGCACTTAAAAATTAAAAATATGCGCCTAAAATATGCGGTTAAAAAAGAAAAATATGCACTAACAATATAAAAAATATGCACTAAAAACTATAATTTTTGCAAAAATAATGCACTTTAAAACTTAAAAATATATTTAAGTTAGTTATTTTGCAAACAGACACAAAACTCGAAGATTTCCCATAGGTCAATAAAGTTTTAAAAATGTTTATTTTGATTGAATCAAAATATGAAAACGTATCACTTTTTTATATTTTTTTACAAAATAAAAAATGCTACTAAAAATGAAAAATATGAACAAATATGCATTAAAAAGCACAAAATATGCATTAAAAAGCCACCAAATATGCATTTAAAGTCGAAATATGCAAAAACATGCATTTATGTCAAAATATGCAACTACAAATCGATGCCAGTTTGTTCTAAATTTGATGATTCGGATAAATGTTTAGTCCATATTAGTTTTGGACTATCGAGAAATAACATACATTTGCATGGAATTCCTTGCCCTAATCATCATTGTTGGTAGTTTTTTTTTATTTTGATTGCATGCTTAACTAATCCTGGGTGATCGATTTTGTCGTCGTTTCGTTGTTTTGTTTTCAGCGACTGTCTACCAGACAATATCGCTTGCTTCACTAGACTCGCTGCTACTATCCATTTTGCTGTAACAGCAGAGGATTAGTATAGTAGAATATTAATCCCTTTGTTTACTACTTAATAATAAGTAATAATTTGTTGTTGATTTCAATATACAATGCAGTGTTGCCAACAAATTTTCAAAATAAATGGCTAGATCAGACCCAAAAATCTATAGAAAATCTCTAGATTATAAACAGTGTAAATATTTAGCGATTTTATCGCTAGATTGTTGAAAAATGGTACTTAAAGCAGTTTTTACTCAAAAATTTCTTTAATATGTTAATAAGAAGTGTTATAAACTTGTAAATAATAAAAAATTTTACGATTAAGCTTCAAATAATGAGTCCTGATTTTCATTGAATTAATCTTAGTATTGCGAATACAGAATAGAGGGCGTTGTACGATGAAAAAGTGCATACCCATATTTTATCGAAATGTGTATTTTTAGAGTTTTTTTTACTAAAATCGTTTAAGATGTTGTGTTTTATAATAAAGGAATATCAATGTGCGAGTTTTATAATATTTTTCAACATAAAACCGAGTTTTAAAAATTATATTACGGCTGACAAAAAAATCGCTAGATTTTTGGCTAATAGCTACAGGACAATTTTTCCCGCTAGGGGCGAAATAAAATCGCTAGATCTGGCGAGAAAATCGCCGTTATGGCAACACTGATACAATGTATTAAAAAAAAGTTTTTTCTTAAAACAATAACAAATGTTATTGCTTTTAATTTTAAATAGAATTATAGAAAAGAGATCACAATTAACGTCTGCACTTTATCACGGTCAGAAAATCACTCGCAAAAAAATATATATAAAATCAATTTATATAAGATTTGTTGTTGGTTCACGTGTGATTTGTTTCATGTTCGCACAGATCCATAGCTAATCAAGACTATATCTAACAAATGGTCCTAAATATTTAATATAACATACAAGTTTTATTTAATAAATTATAAACATACCCTTTTAGTACCAATTCCTTTTCGTTGAAATATAACTTGCAAAATATTAATTTTGACAGCACATTTTTTTGCCAATGTAAAGGGCTCCAAAGTAATCCCAACATTGGGAAAATGTAACCCACTTGGAACTCAAAACAATTTTTGCCTCTTATAGAATTTTCAGAAAATTAAAGCATAATGGGAATCAATTTTTTTTTATTTATTCTTTTTAATTTTAACAAATTAAGGAATAAATAAAGACCATAGAAAAAATACATATCGATTGATTTAAGAAATTAAACTTGTTTGAAGGCTTTTGAATGGAGGCTTTGTTAGAAAGTTTGGGCAGGATGCACATATCTTGTATGGACCCATTTGAATTAGATGCCCAATCAATAATGTCCTTAAATGATGAAATTATGTGATCAATTCGAACATTGGTTTGAGCATTTTATCCGTAAAAGTGTCCTTTTCTAAATATTATAGAATTTTACAATATCTCTTATCTTTACTTTTTCATTTATTTGTTACAAAATGTCTCATTTATCCAAAATATTCAACTGGACCATTTTTAAAAATGTATTTTAGAATTGAAAAAATATATATGGGTGATATCAAAAAATGTGATAAAAACCATGTAACCAACTAATTTCAAATGCATGGATTACATTTGAGTTATATATTTCGATATATATCAGCGCATTGTCACCTGTTTTACAAAATTTATAACAATCTGACCAATTTTTGGTTAATACATAAAATTTTTAACCAATTTTATAGGCCAAATGTAAACTCCGTAACCAGTAACTCGTAAGGTTTTTTAACTTTAATAGCTTATATTTTAATAACCAATGAAGCTAAACACTAACTGTAAGAATTTATATGAAGAGGAGAAGTAACGCTTTTAACAAAAATTAATACATTTTACAAACTTTTTCGTAAATTTATGCTAACACGACTTCAACTCTGTAACGATTTTTCGTCATAATTTTTGATAAAAATGCCTACACCAAATACATATATTGAGTTTTAAATGCAAAGTTAAGCAGCTATGTTTTTTTATTAATTGATTTTTTACACATCTGCAAAGAGTTGCATTCTGAAGTATTATATTAACCCATTAAGAACTTTTTTTTTAATTTTATTCACAGTATAAATTTATATAAGCTTTTATAGCTTAAAAAATTATATTTATAAAAATTTAATATTTAGAAGATTTTAACTTTTTTCTTTTCATATAAAAAAATTGTTTTTAGCTCTGGTTGTTCAAGTTTAATGAATTAGTAAATTCTTTTTAAAAAATATATTTATTTTAAAATTTTTTTTTTTTGAAAATTGATACTTCCAGCCGAAATGAGCCGAAAAAAATCGGCGGCGGCGGCTGAAGCAAAAATGACCGGCGGCGGCGGCTTAAACGGCTCACGGCGGCTGGCTTGTTTCTCTGTGTTGGGCTCTGCTGAAATTGTCTGCAGAGAGGATGCTCCTCACATGAACATCCACCAGTCTCTCCAGCGTTTTCAATAAAAACGACGAGAGACTAATCGGCCTGTAGTCCCTGGCGGTGCTGTGGTTTATCCTCCCCGCTTTCGGGATGAAGACCACCCTGACCTCTCTCCACCCAGAGGGTATATACCCCGATGCCAGGCTGCCAGTAAAAATACGCAGCAGCCATGGCATGATAATGTCCAGGGACTTCCGCAAAAGTGCCGGGAAAATACCATCCGGCCCTGCTGATTTGTAGGGCTTAAAAGACCGTATCGCCCAAGCAATTTTGCGTTCGTCTACCAATGACCAGATGTGCTCACCTATCTGAATTGCAGTCAATGAGAGTGCGTCCAACGGGATATTGGACATCACATCCTCTCCGCAACCCGGAAAGTGAGTCTCCATCAGGAGCTCAATGGTTTCCCTATTACCCTCCGTGAAAGTACCATCAGGCCTCATAAGGGATCCTGGTGCACTGGGTGCCTTAGAAAGAACCTTACGAAGCCTCGCTGCCTCCGTAGTGCCCTCCACTTCCCCACAGAACTTAGACCACGATTCCCTTTTTGCCCTTCGAGTCGCCCCCTTAAAGGCATTAAAACTGAGACGGTACCGCTCCCAGTCCTCAGGTCTGTTCTCCTTCTTCGCCTTATTGAAAAGTTTTCTGCTCTCCGTCCTAAGTTTCTTAAACTCCGGAGTCCACCATGGTTGGTGAATTTTCCTCGGTGGCAAGCGCTCAGGACACGAGTTCAGAAATGCTTCCCTAAGATTATCCGTCAAGAGACGAACTGAACCTTCCACGTCTCGCAAACTGACCGGGGTGTCCCGTTCTGGGCCCGGTATCGTCTGAACAAGACTACGAAATTTGGCCCAGTTTGTCTTCCTAGGATTCCTATATGGAATCATTTCCCTAACAGAAAGATCAACGCTGAAGAGAATCCTATAATGATCAGAGAATGAACATTCTTGTGAAACTCTCCAGTCTTGGACTTCAACAGAGTCGGTATTCGATACCATGGTTATATCAATAACCTCTTCCCTAATCCTATTATAGAATGTTGGCCTATTGCCCCTATTACATATAATCAAATTAGTGGACATTAGGTAATCAAACAGTGACTCACCTCGGTCATTGATGTCAGTGCTGCCCCATAAATAGTGATGAGCATTGGCATCACCCCCCATCACCAGATCATGGCCCTTGGTTATGCCCACCTCGACCAGATTACGGACTGCCTGTGATGGAGGGTTGTCTTCCTCATACGGGAGATACATCGAGGCAAGGAGCAGAGTGGGCATGCCCCTGCGCTCAAGTGCCGCCACCGTTAGGTCTCCATTGCTGTAATGAGACATAAGAAAAAGATTAATGCCCTTCCTATACAATATACAGCTTCTGATCTTACCTTCGCATAGCGGAGAGAGAAGCATGAAGTTGCGTGATCCAAGTCCCCGAACCCTGTTGCCAGAAAGCCAAGGTTCTTGGATCAGGGCCACGTCCATCCTCTCCGTCTCCATGAAACGCAGCAATTCATCGGTCGCTGCCTCGCAGTGATGCAGGTTTATCTGCACCACCTTGATGCATATAGGACGCATTGCTGGTATCTTCCTTGGGTAGATACGGGATACGTACTTTGAGGGCAATTTAGTAGTATGTCCTCTTTTTACTAGTCACGGGATAGGTACTTTGAGGACGATTAAGTGGTATGCCACCGTTTCACCAGTCAGGGGACTAGTCCTTTAAGTATAATTGTCACTGCTTAACCCACAGCAATGGTAAATTATACCAATCCTGTGACAAGTCTTGCTTTAACCACTCACAGGATAGGTACTTTCAGGGCAATTGACCCCTCATTCCCTGTAGGGTACCGTCTGAGCTAATGTTGCTTATGCATGATGGCTGGCTGATGGTAAAGTTATATATTTTTCGTTTCTATTCAAATAAAAAAGAAAAAGAAAAAACAAACACTACAAGCAAATAAAAAAAATGCAAAAGAAAACAACACTAACACACATACAAATATAGTGGAAGTGCCTTCAGTATGCCCCCGATTAACCGGTCACGGGATAGGTCCTTTAATGGCAGTTGACTCGTTTTTTGTGTTGGCCATAATTAAAATAAAAAATCAATTAAAAATTAGAAAATTACCTCAAAAACTCTGATAATATAAATAAGAATTTAAAAAATTGCCCTTAAGTTAAAAAGAAAATCAAATGAAATAGCTACCAATTGTTAAAACTAAAACAGCTTTAACATTAAAAAACGTTGAAAATACAAAACTTAAAATTTTTTAGCAAAAAATTATAAATTTAAAATAAGAGCTAAAATAAGCAAATCGTAAAAAAATTAAGTTCAAAATAAATAAAAGAGTAAAATAAATAAAAAATATTTTGAAAAATATGCCGCGAATTTTGTTTTTTATTTCGGTATCGGTCAAGTTTTTTAAAAGCAACAGTGAAAGTAACGAATCAGAAAATACTTAGAAAATTAATTCATTCTCGTTGGTTCATATTTTTACTAATTTAGTAATACGCCTTCGGTTGACCGGTCACGGGATAGGTCCTTGGAGGGCAATTGACTCCTCATTCCCCGTAGGGTATAAACAAAGGAAAATGTCAAAAAAATGTACACAAAACAACAACACATTTTTGGGTTAACTATTAACTAAAGTTTAAACCTGCAGTATGAGACCCACCGTGAAAATATAAATATTTTTGTAAGGTTTTCATACACAAAATGAACAAAACCGTATGATTGAAAATAAAGTCGACTTTAAATTTAAAATACGCTTTTATAGTAAGGGCCTATATTTAAAATATTATTGGTATTTTTTTAGCAATTTCGATTAATCGTATTAAATTATTCGTTATTCGAAATTTATACAATTTTGAATTATTCGAACACTTTTTGAGCAAAATTATTCAATTAATCGTATAACGATTATTCGACTGAATACTCTAGTCAGAACACACTAAAGCCCAAAACTTAATACAAACAGTAAAAACCAGTCAAATTACACTGCATGACAAAATCTTGTCTTTTAAAAATTAATAGAGCGCTGACCATCAATTCTATGTATTTCGGACATGCTGATTACAATGGCGTACTTTATTTTCGATCAATGGTACAGATTTTTCGCTAAATGTCTGTAAATTTTGGCGGTTGTCCATTTAGTTTTTTATATAAAAAATTTTTCAAATTCAATTACAGTAGACGCTCGCAAATTAGAACCGCTTTGTTTTTGAGGCAATTCTAATTTCTGAATTATTCTAATTTCTGGACGTTTTTTTTCGAAAAAAAAATTGAGTAAATTTACTTCCAAAAACTTAAATAAAACTCTTTTTAATATTTTTTTTATTAAATTATTTATGCTTTCAATGGCTGTAGTATTAGAGACAACTGATGATACTGCAACAACGTCGTCTTCGCTGCTATCTAAAGACTCACCATCGCTACTGAGAACATAAACCGATCCGTCATCAAACATATCTTCATTCCATCTGTCGATGTCTTCTATACCGATGCAATCGTTGGGAGCTATTTCTTTTAAAAGAGCTTGAGTTATCTGAATAACTTCGTTGCAGTCCTGATCTATTTGCAACAATTGTGCTATTGGCACGTCATCGTCGCTGTCGTATTGGTTAGAGTCCCAATTGGACAACTTTAACCAAGATTTCTTCATAACACTTTGTGGTACCGCATCCCAAGCTTGTTTCAGTAATAATATAGCATTGCGGATCGAATGGGATTTCAAATGATTCTTCAGTTCACCACCTTCAGCAATTAACTGAGAAAGAAACATACTTCTGTAATTGAGCTTTGTTAACTTAATAGGGTTTTGATCCATTGGTTGTAAAGCTGCTGTCACATTTGGTGGAAAGAATAATGCAACTATGTTTCCATCGTCACTTTTAAGTTTCTCAATGGGTGTATGAGCGGAGCAATTATCTATAAGCAAAATGGCTTTCGGAGGCAAATTATTTTCCTGAGAAAAGCGGATCACCTGTGAATTGAAAAAAATTTTAAAATTATGTACTGAACCTGAAATCAATATTTTTGTTTACCTCTTTAATAAATATTCCGTGATACCATTCGTGAAAAATCCGAGAAGTCATCCAAGCATTTTTTGAAAAGTTGTAATGCAGAGGATTATTGAAATTTTTAAAACACCGGGGTTTTTTTGCTTTTCCAATTACCAATGGAACTAATTTGTGTGATCCATCAGAGTTTGCACCAAGTAGGACTGAAATTCTGTCTTTTTGAATTTTATGTCCAGGGGCGTTTTTTTCAAAAGCAGAGACATAGGTTCTGTCTGGTAGGCAACGAAAAAATAATCCAGTTTCGTAGACATTATATATTTGTGACTCGATGAATAAAAGGAGTGACTGAAGCAACATCACTGGAAAGAATCTCGCCACAAATTTTTAAAAAACCGTGCCGCTTCTTAAATTTGGTAAACCAACCATCACTTGCCCGGAATGCATTTTCATCTTTATCGGGATATTCCTCTCTAAATAATTGTTTAGCTTTCTCTTTTAATATTGGCCCAGTTAATGTACACTTTTTTTCTCGTTGATTTAAAAACCACTCATACAGACGACTTTCCATTTTTGGATATTCAGCGCTGTGCAAAGATTTATTGTTTGCCTCCTGATATGTGTTTGAAACAGCATTTAATATTGCTGTTCTATGTGATTTGATGTAGCTGATTGAAGATGTTGTTACATTAAAATCTAGGGCTAACCGGTTCCCTTGAACGCCTTTGTCAAGCTTTTCTAATATTTTGACTTTAGTTTCCAATGATAAAGTGTTTTTTTTACGTTTATTTAACATTTTAAATGATACACTTTCACTATTTAATAGAGACTGCCAAATAATATGTACACGCGTATCAAATTTCACAAATAAACTAGCCAAAAATGTACATAAATGCGACAAAAAAAAAAAAACAAATAGGGAAAAACATATATAATTTGGTGATTCCCCTTTTTAGTTTTACTTCCCAGCAAAATCTTTCATTACCAAATAAGTGGTTATATAATAGAAATTCATAGCTCCGCACAACTTATTTTTTGGCGTCTAAACTCATTATTTTTGTTTGGCGTGGTCGTTTTTATAAGTAGTCACGCTTACCCGCTCGCTTACGACAAAATGAGAAGTAAGTAGCTATGAGATTCTGAATAATAAGTGGTTACAAACATGCTTACAAAAATTTGAATTATAAGTGGTTACCCGACTGCTTACTTGATTCTTAAAAATAAGGGGTTACACAAGTACTATTAGCTTCAGGAAATATATTCAGAGATATTAAAGTTTTTGCTAATGTGTAATTTTAGTACTCGTCATAAAAATTTTAACACAAAACATATTTACATGTAATAAATATAAATGTATAAAATTTAACTTTGTAAAAAGTACTTATTTAAACTATTCCGAGTAAGTCATTATTTTATATTTAAAAGCAATGACTACAATAGGCCGTTATTAGGAAGTCATTCTTTTATATTACAAAATAATGCAAAAGGTAATGATATATCATTATTGGTAATGCAGACAGCAATGACGTGTCATTACCAATATTTTGCTGGGTTTATTCAAACAGAATAAAAATAAATTGGGGATTTCCTGTGTATTCAAATAACCAAAAAAAAAACGCTCAGAAATCAGAATTTTAAATTCGAATTTCAGAGCGTTTAATGTATTGCAAACATTGATTCTAATTTCTGGACGTTCGAATTACTGAAAGCTCTAATTTGCGAGCGTCTACTGTAGTATGAATTTTTTTGCGTTAAAATGTAAGCACAGGACCTGTGGCCATATTTACGATATAAATGCGATGTGCTAATATTGATATTTAAACCACTACTTAGCGTTTTGTATAGGTTTTTATGGTTTCTTGCTATTTCCGCGATAAGATGTCACGAGCTGGACCATTTTAAAAAGTCTTTTTTTTAGTTTTTGTAAGAATTTTGCATTTTAGCTGAAGACAGCATACTCAATATGGGTATCATATAAAAGGTTTTTTTTTAGGCGCGTCCAGCGGTATATATAACATGTTCAAAAATATCCAGACATGTCATATTTTCACGGATATTCTATAAAAAAACAAATTTTTGATTTTTGTGTATGGAGATGTTTGTGATTGAAATAGTAAATATATAGAGCAATTCCATATGAAAACGATCAAAATTGGCAAATTTTTGGACGACCCCTCTCCGATTTTAAAATAAATAGTCTCAATCGATTGCCCAGCAAAAAATAATGTACCTACATATTTTTTTTTTTTATAGTGACTGGTTTAGTGGTGTGGTACACCACTGTCATGTGACAAAATTGAAGAATTCTTCATAAGGGACCTCATTGAAAGTTGTTTAAAAAAAAACTACTAAAGCGATCGCAACGAGTGATAGCTCTTTGGAAAGGTATTGAATCAGTCTTTAATTGAAAAATAAAATTTTCCTAATTTTTCTCAGAAATTTACCTTTTTTCCCATGAAAATTAAATTTTCCGATTTTCCACAGAAGCTCCTAAATTTTCCGGCTAATTTTTTTTTTTGGATTCCTCATAATTTTTGCTTTAAGAATCAGCAATAAAAAAATGGGCCCCGACTCCTTGTTTGGACAGGAGAGGAGCATTTAAGAGACCACCTTGTTCTCATTGTTTTTATATTTTTTATAATTGAATTATTTGTAATTATTTAACATTGTTTTATTTTATTATTAAAAATACATTTTAAAAATTATTTTACAGTTAAAAATACATTTATGAAGAAAAAATCAATTTTTTTTAAGAGCCCCAAGTTGAGTGTGTAGTGAATATGGTCTGCCTGCCTTCACAAGATCGGCCATAAATCCATGGATAATAGCAGCAGTGGCATGTAATGGCACACCAAACCCGACTGAGGCTACAGGTCATAAAATGTTTTGTAAATTTTTTAAATTACCAGGTAATAAATATTTCGCCTAAAATGACACGTGCAGAAACAAGTCATAAAACACGGATTTTCCATAAATATGGCGAAATATTTATTACCTGGTAATTTAAAAAATTTACAAAACATTTTATGACCTGTGGTCGGCTTATTGGCAGTAACCAATTAAGTCCCTCTTTAAAAAATATTTTATGACCAGTAGTTCACGCAAATTTTCCTATTAAAGAAAAGCAAATATCGCTTATTTTTTTTTACCTATTTTTTACCAAAAAATAAATATAAATACTTCACACACTCTGAGTCAAATTTTAGTTGAATACTAAACGTGAAAGTGTTAAAGTGTTTTTTTTGTAAAGTAAAGAGTGAAGCTGTAAAGACAATTTAAAGTAAAATGAATAAATTTTGCTGCAATCCGTTTAACAAGAGTGGACATCGTTCGAAAAAGATAAAAGTATTAAAATTAACTGGTGTTTCGAAGCGATACATGAATGAATTAAATATACAATACGGTGAAGAAGAATCGATTTGTCTCAACAAGCAAATGCATTGAAACAAATGCAACCACAATCCGAGAGTGAAATGACAATTGAACAAAATGTTTCATCTGATAGTGAGGCAGACATTCCGATGGTCAATATGTCTTTGAGTCCTTTGAATGAGGCTATTACCACTTTAGGTGAATCGCCTATTACAAAAAGAAAGTTGCGAAGTGAAAAATACAGGAAAGAGAAAAAAGGCAAGGTTATGAGTGCAATCGCGACAATATTTGATGAAGGCTCTGATAACGAATACAGTCAAGCAGATGACGTTGATGACGGCAAACAAATGATTGAGCAGTTGAAAAGAAAATTCAATTTAGCGACCACTTTTCCGGAGAAATATCTCATTTTATCTGTGCTGCCTCAATCATGGTCTATACGCAAGATTTCTGAACAGTTTCAAACATCTTTTTACATCGCGAGAAGAAGCAAAGAATTAGTTCGACAGAAGGGCTATTGGCGACTCCCACCAAGAAATTTGGCTCAAGGACCCTCAGCGAAGCAACGGTGAAATTGATTCAAGATTTTTACTGCAATGATGACAACAGCCGCGCCTGCCCAGGTACACGTGACTATGTTATCACACGTGAAGATGGAGAAAAAGTACACAAGCAGCGCAGATTATTATTATGTAATCTATCCGAAGCATACCATCAGTTCAAAGAGAAATACCCAGCAGAAAAAGTGGGATTTTCTAAGTTTGCCATCCTACGACCAAAAGAATGCGTGCTGGCATTAGACAGGCACGGAACGCATCCAGTCTGCGTTTGCATGTTTCATCAAAACATCAAATTAATGTTCTTTCCATGCAAGAAATTGAAAGTATTTCACGGTGAAATTGAAACATATAGGGACCTCCTGTCGAAGTCGTTGTGCGCATACCCCACGGAAAATTGTCATCTGTCCAAATGCGACAATTGTCCGAAGATTGACGAGCTAGAGCAATATTTGGCGGAAAAGTTTGAACAGCTGTTAATTCAGGAGGTGCATTTCAAACAGTGGATAATTAGCAGCGGCAGATGTTCCCTTGAGACCGTGGTAAAGCAGATTCCGGAATTCATCGAGGAATTCGGATTCAAGTTGAATGAACTGAAGGCGCACCATTTCATATCCGAGATGCAATCGAAATTTCTAAAGGAAAGTAAGGAGAAATTAGCCCAAAATGAATTCATTGTGATAAGCGACTTTGCCGAGAATTACACTTTTCTCGTTCAGGATGAAATTCAGGCTTATCACTGGGCAAACGACCAGTGCACGGTGCATCCTTTTTGCATTTATTTCAAAAACGAAGATAACGAACTACAGACCGTAAGCCTTGTTGTTGTCGCGGAGAGTTTAGCTCATAATTATGTGTCCGTTTATTTATTTCAAATGAAACTGTTTGAATTCTTAAGATCAAAATTCGATGCAATCGACAAAGTAACGTTTTTCTCAGACGGCGCGGCTTCTCAGTACAAGAATAAAAAAAATTTTTACAATCTTTGCATAATTGAAGAAGAACAAAACTGCAAGGTCGAGTGGCACTTTTTTGCGACGTCCCACGGTAAGGGCCCATGCGATGCGTTAGGGGGGACCCTAAAACGCATGGCGACTAAGGCAAGTTTGCAAAGGCCATATACTGACCAGATCTTAAATGTACAACATTTGTTTTCGTGGATTCAAAGCAAGAAAATTGCCATTAACACAGTTTTATGCACTCAAAAAGAACACGATGCCATGGAGCGACGAATTCAAAACAGATATAATAATGTCAAAACTATAACTGGAACGCAAAAGTTTCATTGCTTCATACCAAATATTTCTGATATGTCAATTAATGTAAAGCGGTACTCTTCGTCTGCCGACGTGCTAAATTTAAAGTTACTTTAATTTTATAATGATGCCACGACAATTGAAATTTTTAATAAATATTGTAATTAAGTATAAGCAGCAAAATAAGAAAGATTTTTTCTTCATAAATGTATTTTTAACTGTAAAATAATTTTTAAAATGTATTTTTAATAATAAAATAAAACAATGTTAAATAATTACAAATAATTCAATTATAAAAAATATAAAAACAATGAGAACAAGGTGGTCTCTTAAATGCTCCTCTCCTGTTCAAACAAGGAGTCGGGGCCCATTTTTTTATTGCTGATTCTTAAAGCAAAAATTATGAGGAACCCAAAAAAAAAAAATTAGCCGGAAAATTTAGGAGCTTCTGTGGAAAATCGGAAAATTTAATTTTCATGGGAAAATTTAATTTTCATGGGAAAAAAGGTAAATTTCTGAGAAAAATTATGAAAATTTTATTTTTCAATTAAAGCCTGATTCAATACCTTTCCAACGAGCTATCACTCGTTGCGATCGCTTTCAACTTTCAATGAGGTCCCTTATGAAGAATTCTTCAATTTTGTCACATGACAGTGGTGTACACCACCACTAAACCAGTCACTATAAAAAAAAAAAAAAATATGTAGGTACATTATTTTTTGCTGGGCAATCGATTGAGACTATTTATTTTAGAATCGGAGAGGGGTCGTCCAAAAGGTGATCGCTTTCATATGGAATTGCTCTATAAGTTCATTTATTTTAATGTGAGTTCATTAAGTGAATTTTCATATTGAACCCAAAACTGGAAGTTTTCGTGTTTTCGATTTAAAATTTGTATGGGATTCGAAAATCGAAAACAAACAAAGCGAATTGGAAGTGCGAAAAAACATTGTGAAAACTTTTCAAAACCACCCTCAGTAAACATAAAAACAAATAGCTTGGGAATTAAAAGTTGGCCCGAAAACAGGTTCTAGAGTTCGAAAGAAGTTTAAGGACGACTTGAAGGTCAAAAAGGACGCTGGCATCAAAACTTTTAAATTAAAAAAATTCCAGATACGAATATTGTAAAGAACACGGAAGCAAACAGCATGCCAAAAAATTAAAAAAAGGTTTTTCGTTTTTTTTAATTTCAATTGCTGCATCATGGATGACGAGGCGTATGTTTTAGCCGACTTCTTATAACTTTCAGGCCAATAATTCTACATTGCAGACTCACGGGGGTATGCGGACGACAAGTTTAAGACAAAAAGGCAATCGAAATTTCCTCGAAAATTCCTGGTATGGCAGGCGATCTGCACTTGTTGTGAGAGGAGCAAGTCCTTCGCGAACACGAGTAGAATAAACTCGGAAGTTTTTATCAAAGAGTGCTTGGAGAAGCGACTAAAGCCTTTTGTTAGACAGCATAGAGTGTCTACTTTCTTTTGGCCGGACCTAGCCTCTTGCTATCACAGCACAGCTGCCTTGGAGTGGTACTTAAATAATAATGTGCTTTTGGTGCTTCGAGAAGCAAATCCCACAAACTGTCCAAAACTCAGACTAATTGGAAGGTACTGGGCTTTGGTCGAAAGAGAAATTAACGCAACAAAAAAAGTCATCAAAGATGCCAAAGATTTCCGCGGAAAGTGGTGCTTAGCAACTCGAAAGGCATCTAATAATACCATAAAAAGGAAAAGTTAAAAAATTTTGGAAAATAAAAATAATAAAAATCGGTTTTAAAACAGTTTTTATTTTTAAAATTGAATGATTGGTTCAACATATTTTTTGAATTATGTGATGGACAATTATGTGATGGACAAAAAACGCAAAATAAACATTATTTTACTCGAGTACTAAAATCTTATTTTCTACTCCTCCATCAAATATCCGAATTTTGTTCAGATCAGAGAGAACTCATCAGGAAGCTTCCTTGAGTAAACAACAACTTGAAGTTATTTACAGTTAACTGAAAATTTAAAATTAACCAAAGGCAATTGAAATAGTAATTTAAATCATATAAAACTCGATAGCACCTCATTTATACTAAACAAAAAAGGAGTAGTTTTCAAATTTACTTAGTTCTAGATTGTAAAATTCCTTACAAAACTAAAAAAAATTAAAACTAGTTGTTTTGAGTTCAGTATGAATTACGGATAAAGTATAAAACAAGTAAGAAATATTTCGGTGTAAGTTAGTTATCAGATTGGTAAACAAAAATTACAATAATTAATTTCTCTTAATTTAACCTAATTTTAAAAAATGTTTGTAATATTTTAAAAATTCATTTCATTGAGTTACGTTTCTCACAATTCTTTAATTTTTATTTTGAAAATTTAAAAATAGTACCCAGGGGAAACCATAGTACTTTTGAGGTTCTAATAGTACTAGAAAAAGTACTATGGGAACAACTTTATCTATCATCCCTGGGATATAATCATAATACATATATTCTCCATAGCAAATTCTCCAAAGATTCCACTTCTGCTTTTGAATTTACTGTGCGATCAAAACTAGATTTTCTGTATAGTGAAAAGTAAACGTCCACATACAGTTGTGGCTAGGTATGCCGAACGGGACTGGTTTTTACAAATCCTGGGATTCGGGATTTGGAAAATGTAAATCCCGAGATCCCGGGATGTGGGGATTTTTCGGCATTTCGGGATTTTTCGGGGTTTCGGTATGTTCTTGTTTCATCATATTTATAATTTTAAAAATAAATAGCTGAAATAAACACTACAAATTAAAATAATTCATTATAAATCTACTTATTATTTCTTGTAGTATGAAAAAATAAACATATTAAGCCGGATTCACAATGCTGGATACTCCACGCTGCAAAAATAAGTACCTAAGTGCAAAAAAGAAAGGAACAAAATCAACTCAAAGTGACTACTACAGCATTGTGAATCTGGCTTTAATATAGAAATAAGTATGTAAAAATAGCAGAAAAAGCTACTAAAAATTAGCAAAAAGGTTCCACGATTAAAACTACTGAAATCAGCAGAACTTGTTTGCTAAATAATTGTTAAATTTCCGAAATATAAGAAATATACTTATGAGTTAAATTGAAGCAAATTGCAAATAACAATTAATCTCTGAAGAAACTTTTGAACCAGAGTAGCTAAAACACTGCTATATCTACAAATTTTTGGCTCAAATTTGGCTAAAATCAATTGAATGCAAATACAAACTACTCTGCTGAAATCATCAGAAATATTTAGTGACTATTAATTTTTTTAAATCAATTAACATAGATTTAAAAAAATTAGATTTTAGATTTAGATTTTTCTAATTCAACAAAAATTTGTTGATTTTAGTCGACAAAATTATTTTGCATGAAGTTATGATTTTAGCAAATCATCAATAAAATAACATGTCCGTTAAAAGATTAAATAAAAATGAATTATGATTTTCAAAAGTTTCACACCTGAATAAGAATTTTTAAATTATTAAGGTTTTTATTCAGATTTATTTAATCTGTAATCTATTTTAATCTTTATTTATGAATGGGAAAAATTAGTTCTTTAATAACATTTAATAAGACATTAGATTTATGTGATTTAGGTCGAATATAATAATAAAACCAAATACAAAAAAAAGTAAAATATTCCAAATAATGAAATCGGAAATCCCGGGATTTTTTCAAGACTAATCCCGGGATTTCGGGATTTGTAAATCCCGAAATCCAGTGCTGTTCGGGATTTTTGTAAATTTTTACAGGGAGGGGCAAAAAGGGGAAAAAGTCTCCTCCTTGACGGCCTTCCAAAACCCCTTTGTCTAAAAAGCTGAGATTTCACATATGTGTTCCTTGGAGTTTGGGATAACTTACTTGGGAAGTACTTTTTGGAATTTTGGACAGGAACGTTGCCAAACTGGGGGTCCAAAAGGGGAAAAGTGCACCCCTTGACGGCTTGCCCAAACCGCTGGAGCTAGGAAGTTGAAATTTGGGATTAAGGTTCCTCCCATGTGGTAGACATCATCTAAAACGGGATTTTTGAAATTTCTACAGGTAGGGGCAAAAATGGGACAAGTTTCCCCTTTGGCGGCCTGCCCAAACTACTGGAGCTAGGAAGCTAAAATTCGGTACGCAGATTCCCCCTTCAGCGTAGTCCACCGTTAAGATGGCATTTTGGTAATTCCTACTGGGAGGGACAAAAAGGGGGAAAAATACCCTTTTCTAAAAAAGTATGTTTTTCCATAAAAAGTACATTTTTCCAAAAAAAAAATTTTAAAAAAAGTATCTTTTTCTAAAAAAATGTACCTTTTCCAAAAAAAAGTACCTTTTCCAAAAAAAGTACATTTTTCAAAAAACTTAATTTTGCCAAAATTTCAAACAAAGTACTTTTTTTCCTCCCCCCACGGATATCTCCACTAAAACAAGGTTTCTTGATATTCGGCATAGACGTGCGCTAAGACGGGATTTTTGGAAATTCCTACCGGAACGGGCAAAAAGGGGAAAAGTCTCCCCATAAACAGTCTCACAAATTGGAAAAGTGCCTGCCCAAACCACTGGAGGTAAGAAGTTGAAATTTGGTATAATGGTTCCTCCACTGTAGTAGACATCGACTAAGTTTGTATTTTTGGAATTCCCTACAGGATATCCCAAAAGCAAATTCGGTATGTGAGTTCCTCCTTCTGTGTAGGCGTCCGCTAAGACGGAATTTTTGAAATTCCTATCGGGAGGGAAAATAAGGGGAAAAGTCCCCTCCTTGACGGCCTGCCCAATCATTTTTGGCCAACCTAAAATTTTAAATATGTATGCCTTGGAGTTGGACTAATTCACCGGCAACGTAATTTTTCTATTTTGGAACAGGAACATAGTAAAAATTGTGTTTAAAAGGGAAAAATGTCCCCAATATTTTGTAAATTCCTAAAGGGAGGGGCAAAAGGAAGCCTCCCCTTGGTGGCCTGTAAAAACCCCTTCGGCTAGAAACCTGAAATTTAAAATGTTGGTCCCTGGAGTAAGGGTAACTTATTAGAAAGATACTTTTTTGAATTTTGGACAGCGTCGTTATAAAATGGGGGCTCAAAAAGGGAAAGTGGCCCCTTAACGACCTGTCCAAACTGCTCGAACTAGGAAGCTGAAATGCGGTACTTAGATTCCTCTTCCAGCCTAATTCCAACCGGGAGGGACAAAAAAGTGTCCCCCTTGACAGCCTGCTCAAACTTCTGGAACAAGGAAGCTGAAATTCCCTGTCGATGGATTTTCGGAAATTCCTACCGAGAGGGCCACAAATAGTAAAAATTGGCTAGAAACCTGAAATGTAAAACATATGTTCCTTGGAGTAAGGGCTCATTTATCGGGAAGGTGCTTTTTGGAATTTTGGACAGGGACATTGCAAAAATGGGGATTAATGAAGCGAAAAGTTCCGCTTAAAGGCCTGCTGGTGGTAGGAAGTTGAAATTTGCTATTAAAGTTCCTCCTCTATTCTAGACATCCGCTAAGATGAGATTTTTTGAAATTTACACAGGTGGGGTCAAAAACAGGAAAACTCTCGCCCCTAACGGCCTGGCCAAACTGCTGGAACTAGGGAGCTTAAGTTCGGCATTTGGGTTCCTTCTCCAACGTAGACGTCCCCTAAGACGGTATTTTTGGAAACTCATACCGGGAGGGATTAAAAGGGAAAACTTCCCCCTTGACGGTCTGGCCAAACTGCTGCATATAGAGACCTAAAATTATGTATGTAGTAGGTTCCTCCTAAGACGGTATTTTTGGAAATTCCTAACGGGAGGGGTAAAAACGGAATAATTCTCTCCCTTGATGGCCTAACCGAAACCTTCGGCTAGAAACCCGTAATCTGTAATGTTTCCCTTGGCGTATGTGCTAACTTCTCGACAAGGCATTTTTAAGACTTTGGGCAGGAACGTGGTAAAATGTTGGTTCAAAAGGGGAAAATTGCCTGCGTCTTTAGCTAGAAACCTAAAACTTAAAGAACAAGTGTATATGGAACACTAAAATTATGAAACTAAATAGGAAACGAGTGAAATTGAAACACTACACAAGTGGAACGAAATGTATATAAACGTTGAACGAGTGGAATTGAAATTATAGACAATGGAAATGGATTGGAAGAGGGAACGAAATAGAATGGACTATGGAACGAAATGGAATGAGGAGCAAGATGGCATAGAAAGGGGAACGAGTGGAATTTATTTATTTATTTATTTATTTATTTATTTATTTATTTATTTATTTATTTATTTATTTATTTATTTATTTATTTATTTATTTATTTATTTATTTATTTATTTATTTATTTATTTATTTATTTATTTATTTATTTATTTATTTATTTATTTATTTATTTATTTATTTATTTATTTATTTATTTATTTATTTATTTATTTATTTATTTATTTATTTATTTATTTATTTATTTATTTATTTATTTATTTATTTATTTATTTATTTATTTATTTATTTATTTATTTATTTATTTATTTATTTATTTATTTATTTATTTATTTATTTATTTATTTATTTATTTATTTATTTATTTATTTATTTATTTATTTATTTATTTATTTATTTATTTATTTATTTATTTATTTATTTATTTATTTATTTATTTATTTATTTATTTATTTATTTATTTATTTATTTATTTATTTATTTATTTATTTATTTATTTATTTATTTATTTATTTATTTATTTATTTATTTATTTATTTATTTATTTATTTATTTATTTATTTATTTATTTATTTATTTATTTATTTATTTATTTATTTATTTATTTATTTATTTATTTATTTATTTATTTATTTATTTATTTATTTATTTATTTATTTATTTATTTATTTATTTATTTATTTATTTATTTATTTATTTATTTATTTATTTATTTATTTATTTATTTATTTATTTATTTATTTATTTATTTATTTATTTATTTATTTATTTATTTATTTATTTATTTATTTATTTATTTATTTATTTATTTATTTATTTATTTATTTATTTATTTATTTATTTATTTATTTATTTATTTATTTATTTATTTATTTATTTATTTATTTATTTATTTATTTATTTATTTATTTATTTATTTATTTATTTATTTATTTATTTATTTATTTATTTATTTATTTATTTATTTATTTATTTATTTATTTATTTATTTATTTATTTATTTATTTATTTATTTATTTATTTATTTATTTATTTATTTATTTATTTATTTATTTATTTATTTATTTATTTATTTATTTATTTATTATTATTTGCGATTTCTATGCACAAGACTTAAAGTCTTTTATTGCAGCATAGAAATTAACTTTGAATAAAAAAGGTTTGATACAAAGATAACTCTTAGATTCTAATTAACTAATTATAATAATAATAATAGTAACATCATAATAGGTTGTAGACAAAGTTTTAAAAAATAAAAACAAACACATTAAAAAAAAAGAGAGAATAAAAAATTATTTGAATGAAATTAACATCAAAAGTTGTTCATTATACTTAAAAAAAAAAAAAAAATAAATAAATAAATAAGAATTTTAAAATAAGAATTTTATAAAAATTTGTAAAAACTTTATGTTGTAAAAAACGTTATTATGTTCTTTTTAAATTGTATTGCGTTACTTTTAAGTTGTGTCGTATGTGGGATATCGTTCCAAAGACGGACGGCATTGATGAAGAAATGCCAATCAGACGTTGTACTACGTTGTTGCAATGTTCTTATTCTTTTTCCCCTTGCAGAGGAGGAAATACAAAGGCGGTTATATAAGTGGTCCGGCTGACGTGTGTAAATAATTTTGTGCAAAAATATTAGAACTCTCATCTTATTTGAAACACTGCAGTTAAAAGAGGAATGGAACGGAGCGAGTGCAAAGCAATGGAATGGAAATAGAAGCGACTGATATCAATATCGATACACTAGACAGTAGGAACGAAATGGAATGAAACGGGGAACGAGTGCAATTGGAAAAACAGATAATGGGAACGAAATGCAATGGAATGGTGAACGAAATGGAATCTTGGAAAGAATTGCATTGGAACACTAACATTGTTAAACAAAATGGAATGGAATTTGAATGACTCAAACTGCCGGAGTTTGGTACTTGAAATTTCGCATGCGATTGAGGCAAGATTATATATATTTGGGATTTTTACTGGGAGGAACAAAAAGGGGTGAAGAACCCCTTTTAATTACCTTTTCAAACACTATCCACGGAATATGAAACTTATGTAGCATTGAAACATACTCTCTAAAAAGTTAAACAAAGTTTCTAAAAGAGAAAAAACCTTAGAAAAGGAATGGAACTTATATATTCTGATATTTAAACTGCAGGTAACGAAGCACCGGTGGAAGAAACCGACGCAGTAAATTTTCCAACTGAATTTGTAAATTTAATTGAATTGCCTGGTCTACCTTTACATAAACTGGAATTAAAAAAAACTTTAAGGCACGCTAACAACGTAGCGGGCTTTGCCCGCTATCTTTAATATTATAAAATGCTTTCCAACCCTGCTTTGCGTTATTTATTTTCATTCAAAACACAAATGAACAAAACTACTACGGGTCTATCTACCTAAGTTCGCACTTTACCAAATTATCTGGACATACATACGTATATTGCAATTTATAATAGATTCATTACTAACAATCCACTTTCATGAGAAAAAGTGATCAAATATTTATTTATTTTAAACCCATTGTTGTGCAGAATTATTTATTTGTGGTGGCTGGGTGAAGGCTTTTGTTATAAAAACTGAACTTTAAATAAAAAAGCGAATTTAAAAAAATACGACCTATCTACGGCGATGGTTGAACAACAGACAATTAGTTGTTACATGCTCACGTGTTGGTATACTAAATGATTTATTTATATAAAAATGAATAGACAAAAAATAGTGGTTTGTACCTAAACATTACAATAAATTTACCTTAACAATTATTTTACCTTAACAACAAATATTGTGTTTTATTTTATCTAAAAGAAATTTAATTGTAAACTTTAAGGCACGCTAACAACGTAGCGGGCTTCGCCCGCTAGTACATACATATTAGAGCACCCATGAAATATATGGACTTTGCAAAAGTTTTATTTTTTTCACCTCCCCACGTATTTTTCAGTAGATTGGGCATGAAAAATATTATCCCAAGTTTTATTTCGTAGTCCGCGAGATTTATTGTATAAAATTTTAACTTTATATTGTTTTAAAAACAGTTTAATCTGCCGAAAAAAGAATAAAAAAATTTAATTTATAACGGTTTCCGCGTTTTTTTTCCGGCAATGGTGTTATTGCCTTTATTCGAGTGAGAAATTCAATCAAATTTTAATATCTTGAATGTATTAAAATATTTAATTGTTATACATACATACATATTAAATTATTTTAAAACAATTCTATTAATATCACAAGGAAACCGAAAAATAACTGAAACCGCGGTTTTTATAATTTTGAAAACCCGAAACCGCGGTTTTCTAATTTTTCGGTTTTTAGCAAACTCTATTTTATTTGAATAAAAACACTTTGTTTAGCAAAATGTTAACCTTATTCTGGAACAAAAAAATCTTAGAAATGTTAACCTTATTTCGGAACAGAGGTAGTAGATGTTTAGGTAGATCACAATAATATTTCTCCTTTAAGTCTAGTAATAATGTGTTAAAGTTTACAATTTTTTTTTGTATATTTTTAATTAAATCGAACTTTTATTTCTAAAAAAATATGCAATAAAAATCATAAAATATGCAAAATATTATGTAATTAAATATGCATTTAAAACAAAATATGCAATAACAAATTGATGCCGCTTTGTTGAATATTCTTTGATTCGGAAAAGCATTTGGGTTACTGATTACCAGGGCAGCGACTTTCATGCAAATGCATGTTTGTAGTCAGTAATCCAAAAATTATTTGGTTTATACTTTTCCGAATCAAAGAATTTGCAACAAAATGGCATCGATTTGTTGTTGCATATTTTGTTGTAAATGCATACTTTTGCATACTCTACTTCTAAGTGCATATTTTATGATTTTTATTGCATATTTTTGCATATTATTCATTAAACTGCATATTTTCTTCATATTTTTTTTAAACTAAGAGTAAGATTTAAAGAAAAATAAAGAAAAAGAAGCATTTGCAAACCTTAACGCAGCACTCAACTAGAAGGAAAACATCAAGTTTTCATCTACTTAGACATTTATATTGGATTTAATTTTTCAAACGCTCGAATAATAAATATGATTTTTAAAAACCGGTAAATTTAAAGTCCATTTTTTTGGTTTTAAGCGTTTATTTTTGGATTTTAAGTGCATATTTTTCGGTTTTTAGTGCATATTTCCATTGAAGTGCATATTTTAAGCGCATATTTTCGAGTTTTAAGCATGGATGTTAACCGAAAAGATGGGGTTATCGGTAAGGGTAACGCTATTTTAGATTATTTCGGTAACGGTATTCTAAGGGTAACGGTTTTTTGATTATTTCGGTAACGGTATTTTAAGGTTAACGGTATTTCAGTTATTTCGGTAACGGTATTTTAAGGATAACAGTTTTGTGATTATTTCGGTAACGGTATTTTAAGGTATTTCGGTAACGGTATATTATGGATAACGGTAGTCAGTTATTTCAGTGCATTTCGCATTTTTTTTTTACAGAAAACAAACGAGGTTAAAAACAGAACCAATTTACCAACCCGAGTAAAAAAGTTTTGATATAATCATATATTATTTTATGTAATTACATATAGTAACTTATAGTTAGATATGGCCACATATGCTTTTAAATTGAAGCATATAGACTTTTATATAGTCATATATTAAATATTTTTGCCTCAAAGGTTTTAATATTGAGACATATGTGATTTTATATTATTACATACTGGCCTGCATATAAGTGTATGTGCTATATATAAGTACACAAAGTAATATATAAAAGATATAATTACATATACGTTTATATATAATTTAGTATGACACTATACATAATAATATAAAACTATATATGGAGCCATTTAAGAAATATTATATAATAGGTGTTATATATGATTATATATTGACGCATATGAACCCATATATAACTTAGTATGGTTTCATATCTACAATATTTCACGATTTCTTTTATATATAACGATATAACATTCTTTATAAAATCATCTATAATTACACTGTCAGACAAATGGTAGGGGTCAGTGATCGGGAAGGGTTCAAACTACCGGGGAAAGTTATATCGGTAAAAAAGAAGTTATACGTGTCCCGGCGTTTCGCTGGGTCACCCCTAGGAATCGAGATATATCGATTTGACCTTTGGTGGTCTTTTTTTACATAACTCGAGAACCACTAGTCTGATTTTGCTCAAACAATTTTAAAAAAATTAAAAATTACAATTCCTTTAATCTGTTAATATAACGTTTTTCTATATACTCAACAGTTTTGCCGGTAAAAATAAATGTATGAAGAAAAAAATATTTTTTGCCTAAAATATTAAAAAAAAGTAATATGGTAGCGGTAACAAACATTTATTTTTACCGGCAAAACTGTTGAGTATATAGAAAAACGTTATATGAACAGATTAAAGGAATTGTAATTTTTAATTTTTTCAAAAAAAAGATATATCTCGAGTCCTAGGGGTGACCCAGCGAAACGCCGGGACACGTATAACTTGTTTTTGACCGATATAACATTTCCCGTTGGTTTCATCCCATCCCGATTTTGACTGTCGCATAGTGTTATATATTATCCCACATTAGCAATTTTTTCAAAGTGATTTTATATAAAAATATATGTATAAGGTCCTTTTAAAACCGTATTGTATTAAATGTGGTTCCATATTAAAAATGATTTTGAACTAGTTTTAGATTTTGTAATTACTAGGGATTGGCGTATGACACGATCGTGAGTGAAGTTATTCACAAGTGATCGTGAGTAATAATTACTATACCAAAGTAATTCGCCCGTTAGAGTGAGAATATATAATTCGTACGTGAGCGTGAGTAAGAATATATAACCCGTGCATGATTCCTGTGTGAGTTTATTTTTTGCATCATATGTTTTTTAGTAATTTTTACTGTTTTGCGTAAGAATTTTCTGATTGTGAGTAAGTTTTTAATATACTCATGTCTGCGTGAGTAAGACACGAAATGCTCGTGCTTGAGTAATTTGTTTTTGTTTAGGAGCGTGAGTTAAAATGGCTAACGCGCCCATAAAATTAACAATACTGAAGCTTTAATATGGAATTCTCTATACTATAACGCACACTTGACTGATCTCTTATATATCTTGGTTGTATATCACAATCCTATTAAGTTAAAAATTTCAGTGTTGTTAATCTTATTTTAAAATAACTAAAAACAAAGAAAAATTTGTTCATGTTTAATGCACTGTCATTGTAAATCTGGATAAAAGTAATGGAAGATTTATTGAAATTATAGGATATCCAGTAGACCTGGGGGTTAATCATTACATTTTGTAATTAATTCCACATTCATTTACACAATTACATGTAATTGTAATTGAAAAAAACTCAATTACAATTACAAATTATTTGTAATTGTAATTCAAAATTTGTAATTCAAAAAAACTCAATTACAATTACAAATTATTTGTAATTGTAATTCAAAAAAGAACAATTACAAGTAATTTGTAATTTGAAAAATGTCAATTACATTTTTTGGGAAAATAAATAATGACAAAAAGCACAAGTTAGGGGTAATCCCAACATGACGTATTCTTTTTATACGCATCCATGCCTATGCAACCTATCCCAGTCAGATTTTTATACAAAATTTTAACAAAAAACACTTTTTAATTCTAAATGTAATTGAAATCACTTTCAATTACAATTACTAGTAATTTGTAATTGAAAATTTTCAATTACAATTGCTTGTAATTTCAATTACAAGTAATTGTAATTGAAATCCCTCAGGTATGATCTCCAGATATTGTATATCTTTTTTTATTTAAAAATATAATTTTGTATATTGTTAGATATGGTCATATATATTATGGTAAAAATATAGGGTTAATATTTAGGTATAATTGTATCAAACTGTGTCCACTTTTATAACATTTTATATAATTTTATACAAAAAGATATAATTTTATGTAATTGGATGAGGACAAAATTCGGATACAATTGTATCATATTGTATCGAATTGTATCAAATTGTACCAAATTGTATACAATTGTATACAATTCTATACAATATGATACAATAAGACGTTCTCATTTTTCGGATATAATTATATCTAATTACATAGAAGATTATATATAATTAAATATAACTTTATATGGCTCCATATCATTTTTTTTTACTTGGGAACTTAATGTACGAAAAATACTCAGTAACCAGGTGCAATTACCAAAAGCAGAAAATTAAAAATAACGGTAACGGTATTTTAGTTATTTCGGTAACGGTATTTTAAGGGTATCGATATTTCATTTATTTCGTTATTGGTATTTTAAGGATAACGGTATTGCATTTATTTCGGAAACGGTATTTTAAGGATAACGGTATTTCGGTAACGGTATTTTAGGGGTAACGGTAGTCAGTTGAAAGGGTTTTGAATCGATAACGGTATTTTAGCGGTATTGCCTGCCAACCCTGGTTTTAAGTGCATGAAAGTCGCTGCCCTGCTGATTACAAACATGCATTTACATGGAAATCGTTGCTTGCCCCGATAATCATGATTAAATTGTAAAACTGCAAGTGTAACAAAAACAGGTGGGAGTTTAATTATTTTATTCCTTTTATATTTATGTAACTAAAAATTGAGTGATAACTTAAGTGAATGACGGCGTTTTGATTTTATGTCAGATCAAATTACCAATACGTGGGAAATACGCAAGGACCCTCACCCTCGCAAGATTATGAATCATTTGTACTCCCAAAAATTAAAAGTATAAAGCAAAAAATGTATATTCAATAGACGCAGAAATGTAAAACAAACGTTATATGAGATCAACACGTAAAAAACCAAATCACAATTGTTGTGAATTCTGAAAATATACTGATTTAAAAACGATCAAATTAAGTATTTTTTGACAACAATGAAACATACAAACGAGTACGCTGAAAAATACAATGAGATTGGTGAACGCCCCTCCCAATACATTAAAATGAACAACACACGTAACTTGAGCAAATGTCGTTTTAATAATATGGGTTTGATATTAAATATAATTCCTATTCTCTCCAACATTCACCAAAAAAGAACAAGGAAATCATAATAGTCAGCAAACAAAAAGACATAGGGCGTAACAACAGGTCCTTGCAGAAAAAAAATTCTTCAAAGCAACAAAAATTCATAAATGTCAATCAGAAGGGTTGGCTGAATAGTTTCTTCGTCGTTCTCTTATTATTGACTGACTGGCTTGATGATGACTTGATTCATAGGAATTTCTGCATTCAGTTTTCAACCCTGACAAATTCTCGTTTTCATCACAAATCTTTCAAGGAACGCACACGTTATTTAAGATATTCAATATAAAAGGTTAAACATATTTTTATTTGAAACTGGATTTTAACACAAATATTACGAACCTTCATGTACATACTTATTTATAAAAAAGATATTCATATTTTATGCGGGAGTTGACAGTCCGATTGACACTTGCAGATTAACAAAAGTGTTGAGGTGGAAAACAAAAATATTTTTCTTATTAATTTCATTTAACACCGTCTCAAGTATTCCATACCTTATAGTCCTATTTAGGTGTTTAGTTCTTTGTAGAATACAACCCTTGTTTTGTATTCCTGACCAATTGGATCATGATGGTTTTGCGTTTTCAGTTCTCCTTAAGTGTTTTGTCTTGTATATTTTGTACATTTCATGAATTAACTTTTTGCTACATTGACTTTAATAATTCTAATCCCATCTTCCGGCTTTCGAGTGGTATCTGTTCAAAAATTTGAAAGTCATTATTGTTCAAAGGAAGTAATAACTATTTGTATAAAAATAATTCTTCGGAATTGTTTGCATTAGTTATTATTTATTTGTGTATTTTTAAAATACTTGTGAAATCAAGCGGTAGATTTTTATTATTTATTTTAACGTATAAAAAATGTACTACCATTTGCAATCTACACTAGTGTTCTAATATTGTTTTAAATTGTTGTTGAGCAAAATGTTTTATAACTTAAGCCCAGTATTCTGTTGGTACTTTTGTACAATAAAAATTTCTGTCAAACTCCATGTTAAAAAAATATTTTTCACTTACATTGCATTGTTGCTATAGCTACTATTTCGTTACAAGATTAAAAATATGTTAACATATATTTTAAGGATTATGTGATAGAATTAGGGCCATACATAAGTACATTTTCGGGAAAAATTCAGAGTTTCTTGTTATTAAATTTAAATAAAAACAGCTTTTATAAGTACCGGCAGATAGGTTAGGGTTAACCGCATTTTTTTGTCACTTGGATTTAGTAAATTCAAAAAGTATTTCTAAAAGTATTCAGTAGATTGGGACTTATTTTAACAAGATTTTTCTATCCGACACTTCTTATACCCTAATTTTTAATACCGAATTCGGTCATAAAGAATTTCAATATAACTTTTTTCATTATATTTTATATAAAACAGCGAAAAACTAGAAAATTTAAGAAAAACTTTTTATTTTCTAGTTTTGCAATTATTTATTATTTTATTACACAATAAAAAACAACAAAATTAATTTGAAACAAAAATATATATTTTTTATTATTTTATTAAAATTTAGGGTGATTCACCACCAGATTTTTAATTGTTTTTATAGTACTGGCTATACACTGATTTTTTGTATATAAAGACTGGCAAGTTACTGAATATTTTTAATTTATAGTACTGGGAAAACACCAGGAAATAACAAAATTCCACACTGTGCCAACGTGGGCAAATACCTATGGCCAAGCGTATATTGGTGTTATCATTTCGACACAGTGCCAGTACTGGAAACCTAAAAAATCCGAGAACATCGCCAGTACATGCACTACCGTCTCCAACGCTGAGCTAGTACTGTGCCGTTCGCATTTTTCTATCTGGGCAGCCTTTAGTATACAAACCTACTAGAGGTTGCGGTAAATTTGTCATCTCAAATATTGTTGACACTAATTTTTTTCGCAAAAGTACCATCTCTAAATACCAAGCATTTGTTTTATTAATTTATTAACTTACTTCTAACAATAACATTTCTCCAAAAACCATTTTCGTAAAGTTATATAAGTTTTCTCTCCTTTGTAAATTTGCCTTAAAGTCACAATAATTATTTCCCAAATACCAAAAGGTGTCCTAGTTGACATCATGAATAGGTCGCAAGGTTGGGACTGGTCCGTGAAAGAAACCAATCACTTTAACATGACGTCATTTTTTATTTACTTATTTATTTTTATTTATTTGATTTCACATACAACCCAAGTCTTTTAAATTACTGTATGTGATTTACAAATGCTAGTACATAGTACATTTTCGGAATAAAATACCCAGCGAAATTGTCGGATGCAAAGAACCGGTTGTAGAACAACTTGTACTTGCATGCAAACTGTTCTAATTTATGTTCTATCATCGTTGATTTTTGTTTGAGTTTGTCCCAAAAGCAACAGGTTCCGTTCCTGCAAACTAGAACAGGTTGCTTTGGAAACGGTACCAGAACCAGTTATAGAACCGGTTCTGCGACAGTGAAGTCTTCCATTTTGATTTCCAGGAATCAGTTCTAGAACCTGTTCCACGGAACCGGTGGTAAAAATACCTGTTCTAGAACAGATTCAAAGGCAACCAGTTCAAAAAAATTTTGCTGGGTAGGTTTGTTTTTTCCGAATTTTATTTAAATATTCCGTACAAAATTAAGTATTTATAAAATTTTTAAGTAGGTCTAAATTTATGTGTAAATTCATAAATGCTTTATAAAGTTATAGGAGGCTTACAAAAAAATGTTTCATACAAAATTAGTTTTATAAGCCTCCTATAACTTTATTAAGCATTTATGAAGTTATACATTAGCTTCTTAAAAATTAACAGCGGTATTCAGTCTTTTTCACGTCTTTTCGACATCTCCTGTCAAACTAAAATTTTACCAACCCTGTTTTTGAAAAAATTAATATAATATTCGTAATATTACGCTTTATACAAAATTAAAATTGAAAAAAGAAGGCAATAATTGAAATTAGAAGGCAATAATTTAACATCAACTAGGTCAAACAAATTTTAATTAAATAAATAACAATTTCCTCAATTGTAACAGCTGCTGTCAAAATGACACCAATTGTTTATGAGATGAGCAGGCTTTGTGCGTCGTTTATTAAAAAGTGTTATGAATTAGAAAACCTTATTCACCGGATATGCCTAAATTTCACTTTTGAACACCGCAGTAAGGCTCTAATGCATAAACTTTTCTTAAATTTGCGCTAAGGAATACAATTTCTGTATACAAGCTCAAACATGGAAACGAGCAAGGCATTCAATTGTTTTGATTCGAACTCCATATCTCGATTCCAACTCCATATCTCGATTCCAACTCCATATCTCGAATCCTGTCCGAATAGTGAAATCGTAGTTGCTGGCGATTTTAATGTTCACAATTCTACCTGGCTGCGCCATTCGAGTAGGACAACTTGCCTTGGCACGTACGTCGAACTTTTCGCCGCGCACAATCACCTTGCGCAACTTGTGAATGAGCCAACACACATTCCGTGTGTTGAAGGGCAGTTTCAGAATACCCTCGACCTTTTCCTTACTTCACACCTCAACAAGTATGAATTAAGGTCATTTGCACCTCTCGGTAACTCGGATCACTGTATCATTTCCGCATCCTTTTCATATTCAGAACTTCGTAACGTTTCACGGACAGCCACGAAACGGTAATTTTTTATCTACGAAAATGCTCGTTGGGTAGACCTCAACGTTTTTTATCAGCATTTTAACTGGAAACTTTGCTTTCTGGACAACGACGTTGATGCCGCTGCGAAAATAATAGAGAGCGTGATTTTGCTTGGAATGAAATCATTCATTTAAAGCACATTTCGGCTAAGCTTAATCGTAAATTTTGGTTTAACCATACGTGTAAAAATGCATTTAGATCTGCAGATCTAGAGACGAAGCATTGAGTAATTGGCGTTTGAATAAAAACGTCATTACTGACATTCTGCGCAAGCAGGCGAGAACTGAATGTGCCAAAGTTCTAAGACGTGAAAAGCCTCTAAACGAACAAGTCTACGTGCTAAAGTTCTTGCTGCTCCTCGGGGCAGTAATACTGAATTTTGACCAAGCAAAAACCAGCTGGTTTTTCTGCAAAACTAAATTACGAAAGCCAAGTCATTTACACTGATTATTTTGTTTTTCTTTGTCACAACACTTTTTTACTATACACGTTTCTTTCTTTTTTTATTGTTAAATTAATGTAAAAATTTTTTTAATACATTTAAAAAAGAATAACAACACACAATTTCAAATTGAACTAGAAATGTTCTTAAAAAAATAAAAAAAAATATTTTTTGATACTTGCTTTACTCCTATATTCGTTGTAACATGGTGTATCGAAAATTAATTATAAATGATACCGGGTGCGTCAAAAATGCACCAGGTGGAATCTGGTTTTCAGTTTGTATGAAAATTGTATGGCAAACCTATATTAATTTTGTAGTTTTCGGCTCGAAAACTAAAAATCGCCAAAAACTACTAGCTTTTGCCTAGTCTATATACGCTATAAGACTTTTTGGTCATTCGTTAAAAGAGTAAGGGATAATGCTAGTTCCTCTATTCCAACTCTTATAAAGAATGACCAAATATTCACTGAACCGGTTGATAAGGCCAACCTTCTGGCTGAATTATTTGCAGCAAATTCGTTTCTGCCGGAAAGCGATCAACCACTGCCTGAGGTCGAAAGAATCTCACATACTATGCCTAAGATTTTCTTTCGTTCTCGAGCCGTTAAAAGGGTTCTCACTAATCTCGACGTAAGTAAGTCAGATGGCCCTTATAGCATTCCAGCACTGGTACTAAAACAGTGCACTTCGACGCTATCGCGTCCATTGGCAACCCTCTTTAGCATGTCATACCGTACGGGTATCTTTCCATCGTGTTGGAAGATTGCCAATTGTCAAAAAAAGGTTATGGAGAGCATGGTTAACTACCATCTTGTTAACAATCTCAAGTCAAACTCACTTATCAACGATCGACAGTATGGTTTTCGTAGAAGCCGTTCTACGGGAGATCTGATGGCGTTTCTTTCGGAGCGTTGGAGTCGGTCCATTCACAAATTTGGTGAAAGTAAAGTAGTTGCTTTGGATATTTCCAAGGTTTCGATCGTGTGTGGAATAAAGCACTAGTGTCAGAGCTTATTTCTTTTGGTGTTGGTAATGACTTCTCTCGATTCATATCGAGCTTTCTCAGGGATCGTACAATAAGAGTTGTTACACACAGGAAAAAAAATTTTCAACCGAATTGCTAAGTCTATTTTGGTTGCTACAACCAATAAATTCGGTTGGCAAAACCATATTGGAATGTGATTCCTAAATATTTTGGGTATTGCAACTAAAATTCAGTTGTAAAACCGAATTTTGTTGTGAAAAGCAATATTCAGTTGCACCAACCTATTTCAGTAGATGTAACCGAACTTTAGTTGGAAAATGGCGTATATTTTCTCTGTGTGTATAGATGGGGTCTCATTCAATGAGTTTCAGTTAAAGGCAGGGGTACCGCAAGGCTCCGTTCTTTCTCCTACTCTCTTTCTTATCTTTCTCAACGACTTTCTTGTTCAAACTTGAAATCCTATCTACTCTTTCGCAGATGACAGTTACATTTGTCATTCATATTCCTTCGATCATAGGCCAATCTTTGCGGAGGTTAGGGGCAAAAGGCAGAATATGAATCACACACTGAGTCATGATCTATTTTTTTATTAACAACCTCCGAGTGGGGTCGTGTGAATAGTGTAGATTTCAATGCCCGCAAGACCCAATGTTGTTTGCTGACCCATAGTGACCCATAGGGCCGTGGGGTCATCAACGTCAGCTGTCCAAATGGGTGGTATCAATGTTGAGGAATCTGGAGCTCTTGATGTTCTGGGCATGACAATCCAACGTGATGTCCGCTGAAAAAATCATGTTGTACAAGTGTCGAAAGAAGCATTCAAGTGTCTTGGTTTTCTTAACCGGTGTCGTAAATATTTCACTCCCTCTGATCTCCTTACTATTTATACCACCTATATCCAACCGAAGATGGAATACAACTCCCATATATGGGCAGGAGCTTCAAAGTCTATTTTGGATCTTCTGGACCGTGTCCAAAGGAGGGTAATGGCGCTTATCAATGACAGTAGGGTATCCAGCTCTATTGATTCATTGGAGCATCGACGGAATGTGGGTTGTGTAACACTGTTCTATCGATATTACCATGGGAAGTGTTCTAATGAGATAAGTGAACTTATTCCTAGGGCCCATGTTTTTGTTTTTGAGGATGACACCTTATGACTATTCAGCAGTCCGTCACAAGTAGCGACTTATTCATAATATCTCATTAAGACGTCTTTAAGATATGTCCTATAAACGTCTCTTTGAAAAAATCCCAAAAATCTTTCCTTAGTAAAAAAAATTATAATTTTTAGTAATTTATTGTAATAATTTTAGTTGTCCGGTGCTAACAAGTCTGCAGTTAGTCAGCTTTTTTAAAAACAGAATACAAAATACATGTCTTTAAAACGTCTTAAGTAAAATGTTTTTAGCTGATGACTTGTATATAATAAGTCGCTGATGCATTGTGTTTAAGACACAATTCCCAGCTTGGAAAGGTTTATTAAAAAATGTCATGCATAATCGTTAAAAAAACAGTTTGTTAATTTCTCGTTTTATTCAGGCAACACCCTTATTTATTGTGTCTCCACTTTCAAATTAAATTGTCCTATAGTAAACGATTTGAGTCGTTAATCATAGATGAATATCCAGGCAGAAAAATACGATCGGTACAATGTTGGCATACCATTGGCGATGGTCGGTTATGCGTTGACAGAACGTGGGATTAACTATATTGACAGTATTGTCCTGTTACCCGATTGATAACAGCGGCCAACTTTTTCTTAACTTGCCAACGTTTTCTCAACGTTGTCAAAATTGAAAAAAGGTGGTCTAAAAATAGATTTTGAAAATTTTTTTTAAAAAAAAATTAAAAATATTGTTTTTATTATTTTTTTAAGAAACATGGTTCCGATCGGAGTTGAACCCAGGCCGCCAGGTTGTCAGCCGCGATCTCTAACCACTAAGCTAACAAGACTTGTAATATCTAATAGCTAAAAAATTAGATCAATGATAACAACAGTTGTAGCTAACTTGCAAGCGTCGGCAAAAGGTTGGTTGACACTAAGCGACCAACATTGGCATGGTGTTGGTAAAACCAAAAAATTTATGGTTTAAAAAACTTAAAAAAAAACTTTTTTTGGGGAAAAAAATGTATTTAGAATAGAAATGTTAGTTATAATTATTTAAAATAAAAGGCAATCGAGCTGTAACTCGATTCCCAGACAATCGCTCTACACACTAAGCTAACGAGACATGTAGTATAACACAGCTTAAATAATAAATGAATGATAACAGTGGCTAATATGTAAACATTCGAATTCGTAATGATATCATTTCGATGATAAGTTTGTCCAAGAATGATATCATTAACGATTCATAAGTGATAGGTACTGTGAAGAAAAATGCACATTCGTTAATGATATCGTTATGATATCGAAAATATCAGGCAGCGCGATAATATTTTCGTCATATTCAAAAATTTTTGTCGTTATTTTATCACTATTCCATAAAAATATGATATCATTACCGATATCGAAATAAACAAATATATGTGATATCTTTAACGATTAAATTAGAAAAAAATATGATTTTTTCAGAAACTTTATCGTTATTTTGAAAAATTATGATATTATTACGATTTCATATTTTTGCATCATAAACGATAGCAATTATGATACTTAATATGAAAACGTTAATGATACTGTATCGTTTTATGGTTTATTGGGATTAGTTCAAATAAATGAAACCAAAAAATAAAAATTTATTTGGTTTTAGAAATTGGTGAACCACTTCTAAGAAATTTTTTCTTACAACTTAGTTCAGAATAATTAAAAAAAAATTAAATGAAATATTCTTTTCTACAAGTTAAAATTTTTATATTTTTTCGGAAGTAATGAACTTATTTTATGGATTAATTCCTTAAATAAAGGGAAAAAATCTTAAGAAATTTTTGCCTTAGTACAGCAACACTAGCATGCTGTTTTCTCACTAACAATATAAAATACAATGAGAGTCAGTGATGGGATTTGTGTCACAATTGAGGGTTGATTGGTACACTGGCACAATTTATATGTACTATTTTGGTACATTTTTGTTATTTCCAGAAATTTATAAGAAAACACAATCCTAAAAATTACAATTCTTTAAAAGGATATGATTAATCTTTTATCTCTAAGTTGTAAATTGTTCCTAGTTTTGAGAAAAAAAGAACAGAAAAGTTGTAAATTTTCTTCAATTTAAGGAACATATCTACTTAATGGAAGTAAATATTTTATATTTTGGGAAAACTATTTAACTTAATATTAGTTCACTGTACTATTTTTGAGAAAGATATGAACTAAGTTATAGTATTTGTTCATACATTTAAGTGAATGGATGTTCTCAACTGTGCGATATTTTTCTAGTTTAAGGAGAAAATTAACATAAAAATAATATTTTTTTATTTTCTGGAGACATATATATATAACCATCACCCTACACAAATTTTACTATTTATAAGACAATTTGTACCTAATTTGAGGATAATGTTTACTTATAATAAGTGAAATTTAGCAAGATGTTAGCAAATATTTACTTACTTTGAAGAAGTTTTGTCCTTGTTTTTAGAATAAAAAATTTCTATTGAACTAAATTCAAAGAAACTTTTTCTAAATCCAAGGAAACACATCCAATCTAATAGAAAAATTGAAGATATATAAACTAAATGAGAGAAAATTTTGCTGTTTTCTAATAAAAAAAGGATTTTAAAATAGTAAAATTTTACTATAATTTAGGAATTTTTACCAAATTTAAAGTAAAATTTGTTTCTTAGATTTAAGGAAAATTTTATTCAATTTTAGATATAAATGTCTTTGGCGCCGTTTTGATTTAAATTTTTACTCTAAGGGCGAGTAACTTATTTCCAACATAACCATGGTTAAATAATAACCAGAGATATTTCCATATAAATTTGACATTCATAACTATGGTTAAGCACTAAACTCAGTTTATTTTGAGATAAGTTAACAGGGCTAAGTAAGTTAATTTTTCTAAATTTTAGTTCATTTTTTTGGGGTGCAGTAATTTTTATATAATCAGTGCACTGCCAGTGTTTTGTTTTTGGTACGGTTGGCAATTTCTGTCTGGGTAGTGTTGTTTTGAAGATTTTATCAATAAAAATAATTTATAATAAATTAAGGCGACCAGATTTTGAAAAAGAAAAAAGATGACATTAAGAAAAAAAGTAAAAAAATTATTTGAATTCAACATTGTTATGGAAAAATTTACATTCACATATGTAAAATTAGTTAAAAAACTATAATGAAACTTAAAAAATAGGATAATAGAACTAAATGTTTGCAATGTATCAACCCTGTAGTCATAAAGCTTACAGGAGCCCATAAAAGATACTGCATATCGCTGGATGGACGTGTGTATTTTGTTTTTGTAATGGTCGTCAAACAAGACCATACACGATCAAAATCGCATTTTCATCCAACAAATTGTACAGCATGCAGTATCGTGTATGCCCCCCCCCTCCACCCACCCCTTACAAAAAGAAAATAAATGCTAAAATTTATTTTGAATGGGGGAAATGTTTTTAGTTGATCTGTTATTTTAAGTAAATGAATGTTATTTTAGTTTGACTCAAGATCATAAATTAATATCACTTTCTGTTTTAAATTATTTTCAAATCAAAGAAAGATGATACAATTTTTACAAGTAAATTACAAAGAATAAAAATTATTGAAAAAATTCGATAAGACCAGCAAGGCAGAATGCGCATTTTCGGCTTTCGCTACAAAGCCATCATCAGTGCCTTGCGCATTCTGCCTTGCTGGTCTTATAGAATTTTTTCAATAATTTTTATTCTTTGTAATTTACTTGTAAAAATTGTATCATCTTTCTTTGATTTGAAAATAATTTAAAACAGAAAGTGATATTAATTTATGATCTTGAGTCAAACTAAAATAACATTCATTTACTTAAAATTTATTTTTTTCAAAAGTTAAGTAATAATATGAACAGAACAAGCACGGCACGACATTTTTCATACGATGTCATAGAAAAAACCGGTGCTCGCACCGGCGTGAAATAAAATTTGTTGCAATTTTTAAAGGAAAGCGTCCCTCGTGGCGTGCTTGTACTGTTCATACTATAAGATCAATAATAAAAATATTACTCATGCTTTTAAAAATAAAGATGAAAAAAGATGACCGATTATGAAAAAGATGACAGAAAGAGGACACAAATTTTGTAGATGACAAGGAGTGAAAATAGATGATTGTCCTCCAAAAAGATGACATATGGTCACCTTTAATAAATCAAAACATGATAAAAACGATTTTTATACATATATTGGTTATGTAATAGTAGATGTGTTTTCAACTTAACTGTATCCGTTAATTCAGAAAAAACTCAAAGTACACAAAAACGCGTTTGAGACGAAAACTAATATATTACTTTTCGTATGCACGTTAACTTGCAACGTGGATAATTATCAACGTTGAAAACTCCATGTTTATAGATTTTCGCATCTAATACTACGTTCACAGTACGATTGTTAAACACATTTATGTAAAAGTTAAACATATCTGTACACACTAAAAAATGCAATGTTTAAGTTAAACATCTCGAACAGCTGTTCCTTAACATTTGTAAAAAAAACAAAAATTTAACAAAATTTCCCAAAAAGTTATTTTTTCTTCGGCCGGAGGCAATAATTAATAATTTTTGGTATTATCCAACGTTATAATTGCTATAAAAGTGAAATAATATTATCCGCCCCAGTCGGAAACAAGATTTTTTAATTTTTAGTTAAGGGACAACTTCATGGCTGTTTTTGGATTTTTCGTTCACCGGAAGCAAAGTTTAATTAAATATTTTGTTCATCTATCACTTTAATAAGAAAAAAACACAATATAACTGGTTTTTATTTAAATTTAGTTTATTTAATTCAATTTTAATTTTTTTATTTTTCTTGTTGTGTCTTCTTCTGCTTCAAACTTGTCATTCAACACCAATTGATATCAAACTTATCGTGTTCAAAAACGTGTTTAAAAATTAAACACGATAATTTAGCGTGTTTAAGGATAGAAAAAATGTACTGTAAAACATCTCATTTAAACATGTATAACGCTTAAACAGGTCAAATCGAGTTAAACACGTATATATGAATGCCGCATAATATAACTTCTTCGCGTTACTTCCTAATAAGTTTTGCTGGCATACGTTCGATTATACTGAAACTATTATAAACATTAACTGCACCGAAAAAAGTTAATGGCTACTAAATTTTCAACTGAGCCTCAGGTGAAATACCCCTACTGATCTTCAATTGATTAATTTGATTGAATTTAACTAAATTTAATTATTTTAACGAAACTTTCAGTTAAACAAAAACAACACTTTAAATTATTAGCTAATAACCGATTTTTAATTTTATAATATTTGTCTGCAAATAAATAAACATTGCATTTTTGATAATAAATTTCACAATTCATTACAAAATTATTAATAATTATTATTTTATTAGAAGCAAAACACAATTGAAATATATTATTTTATTTTCAGTTCTTATTCCAAATTGTCACATCGTATAACAAATATTTTGTAATCTCCCAGTTGTAAGCCGCTATCGGATTTCAATTTTGCCATTAACTGTTTAAAGTTTTTATTTATTATTTTTTCGCACTTTTATGTTTTTAAATAAATTGCACTTGAATTTGTTTTATTTATTTTTTTTTTGCATTTTTTCATTCGATTTTTTTAGTTATTAATAAATCAACTAACAATCTAATTTTTTTTCAACTGAAGCAAAAGTTGATAATAATTATTTCAGTTATTTTAAAATATTTTCATTTTAACTGAGATTTTCTCTAACTGAGCTACTAAGGAATTTTTTCCGTGTGTTTATAATTTTTGTATACTTTAATCGGTTAAATGTAGATTTGCTTTAAATATTTAACGCTGATAGGTATTTTTATTTTTCAAACTTTATGAAACGCTTATTTTAGGCTTGACCATACTTTACCAGATTTTTGAATTTTTCGTTATTAAACGAATTATGGATACTGTTTTTGCCAAATTAGCTTAAAAACATTTAATTAAACTGTTTAGAAACTTTATGCATCCGAAAAGTGCCACTGCTCTCACTCACGTAAGCATGTTGCAAATTGTTTATAGTTCGCTAAAGCACATTTGGAATATCCAGCTGAAAAGTAGAGAAATTTTTTTAGGACAAACGAGTCCAAAATTGTTTTATTTGGGGAAAAGACATTACTATTCTAGGTCAGAAGACCCATAATGCAGAAATTAATCCAAAAATCACCAACAAAAACTATTAAACATGGCGGTTCTAGCATTATTGTATGAGGATGATTTTCTTATTATGGTGTAGGACCCATATGTTGGATCAGAACAATCATGAATAAGCCCATTTATCTTAATATCCCTCAGGAAGTAATCCTACTATGTGCTTCTGAGGACATCCCGCATGGCGTGGGTCTTACAGCAAGACAATTACTCGAGGCACACTAGTAACCTAGCAAAAAAATGATTTTAAGATAACAAAGTTGCCTATTGGATTGGGACGCTCAGTCCTCAGATTTCAATCCAATCGAAAACTCATGGGCAGATATAAAGAAGGGTGAGTCTCAAATATACTCAACCAGTAATGGAGCACTTTGGGTGGCTGTTCAGCAAATCTGGAACTCAATTTCGAAGAAAAGATGCTAAAATATAGCAAATTCGACGCCAAAACGTTAAGAAGAGGTTATTGCCAATAATGGGCATGCAACAGAATATTAACTTTATTATTTTTAGATGTCATATAAATAATGAATTCACAATTAACAACTTATTTCAATTTATTCATTGATTAAATATTTAATTTTCATACAAATTGTCCACTAATGCTAGTGTTTTTTTTAAGTTTAAAATTTATAATAATTTATTTAATTTATTGTTACACAGTATTTTATATTTCTTATGACATATTTTCAATGAAATCAGTTCAACCTAATTAAAAATATATAAAGAAGAATATTTTTGTTTGACTTGGTGCTATTTTTTTGACCGCAGCTGTATATCGTATCAATGCCAAACTTTCGGTATGTATAGCTCTGTGTAACACAAAAAAGAATCCGTACTTGTTTTTTTAACTTTTGTACAAAGTGGGCGAAGTAGGCGTGGTCAAATATTTAGCAAATTTGAAAGTGTTTTTAGTAAACAATTCGTTACAATTTTTTTAAATATGCCAAGAGCATAAAATTAATTAGAATCTGTGGAGTTTTTCACGAGCTATTTTCTGAAAGAAAAAAACGATTAAAGTTTTCAGAAAAAGTTTTGAATTTTGATTTTTTGAGTTTTTAGGCAAAACTCAACTTATCAAAAAACACCCACCTTTTATTATTTTTGAAATATTTTAAAAAAAATCTTTAGATAATTTTCTATTGATGAGAAAAAAATTGGAGATGTGTTTAGTATTCGCTAAAAATTTACATTGAATATGGTACAAATATAGTTGTACCGTATTTTGGGAAATTAAGCCGAATATCACCCTAAAATTTTTTAAACAAACAAAAGTTCATGCCGCTGGTCATACGTAGCCAAACCTTTGCTGAGCATATATTCAAATAACTTATATATGATAGGAAGCCCCTTGGCATGCTCTTAACTAATTTTAGGTACGAGTTGTCAACTTATGACAATCTTTATGTTTTTTTTATGAATATTTTTTATAAGTATCAGAATTTTTTTTATAAAGGAGCCTATGTTTTTTAGCTACAAATAATTTAATTAGTTTTTGAACAAATATAATAAATATGTAGTATAACAAAATATACTCGGTGTTTGTTTTTCAAAATCCTAACAAATAAATATTTTTTATTTTCTGCACGTTTTTAGGGCAATATATTAATGTCATGTACCTTGGTACTTCTGAAAATTTAATGTCAATATATCTAAGTTTAAGATAGATGCGAAAAATCCTTAAATGCAGCAATATTAGTATTAGTACTTATTGTTATAAATATATTACAAATAATAAAAACTTTTAAGAAATTATGATTTTGTTAGAAAAGTGGAAAAGTGTTCCAAATCATAAATTGAGGTGTACGATGTAACTCGTTAAAAATAAAGGGAATTTCGTATAGAAATACAAAAATTTACATTTGTCGTTCCATGGTACATGCACCCAATTTTTGGATATCCTATAGACTTATCTTAAACTTTGTGTAGTTTAAAGCAGTGGTCGGCACAAAGAGAGAATGTGAATGTATTGTGTTTCTTTACTGTGAGAAATTAGTTTATTATTTTTAAATTTATATTTGTATATTAAGAACATGAATTAATGAAGAAATGTAATAATGAATGCATGAATGAATTAAAGAAATAAAAAAAAAAATAATTTATAGTAATTTAATTTTTTTAAATAATTCATAATAAATAACACTATGGAACATTTTTGGGATTATTGTCTGGGGGGTGAGAAATTCCAAGTCAGGGTGATGTTACTAGGTCAGTATAGTAAAACCCTCAAAGGGTTTGGCGTTCGTATGTGTCATTTTTTATGACCTTTTAAATTTTTTCCTTATCTTGATGTTTTTTCGCTTAGTTGTAACATTTTGGCAAAAACGTAGTTTAACATAACTCGAGAACCACTTGTCCGATTTTGATGAAACAAATTTAGAAAAATTTAGAATTACAATTTCTCTAATCTGTTTCTATACCGTTTTCCTATATGTGCAACACTTTCGAAGTTAAAAATGAATGTATGAAGGGAAAAAAGTATTTTTTGCCTAAAAATTTAAATATTTTTTTTTTAAAATTCATTAAAAATCCAAAATGGAAAAAAGTGCCAAAACTAATTACTTTCGCGTAAAGTCACATAACTCATGAGTAAAAAGAGGCATAGATCATGAAAATCGATGCACGCGTTTCTCATTTATTCACAATTAGGTAAATGTATGAATTTCAAAAATTTGCTCCAGATATGCACAACATTATTTGGAGAAAACATTGACACTCACAAGCCGAACTCTCTCATATTTTTCTACTGTACTAAAAGAGAAATATTGATGTGGCAACACTGGTTCTGTAATGTTCACATAAAACATGCATTGTCATTATACTTCTTCTCTTTCTCACACTGGTTCTGTGATTTTTGTCATTCAACAAGTGCCGACGAACGCGAACAGTAAAAGTGATTTTTCTCCAGTTTTTTAAAAGTGAACAAAAGAGAACAGAATATGGAACTGTGCAAGCCAGATATAAATAGCTTTTGCTACTGCTGTGGTCCATATGTCTCAACACATAAAAAAAGGGGAAATTTCAGTACTGATTGTGTTCAAACATACGAGATGTACTTCAACAAAAATGTTATAGTGAACGAAAATTGGGTACCAAATATAGTGTGTAAAAGCTGCTACAACCGTCTAATCGATTGGAAAAATAGAAGACGTGAAAGTATGCCATTCGGTATCCCAATGACTTGGACTAATCCTAACGAAGGTCACAATCCATTGAATTGCTATGCATGTGCGAATAAAGGAGCCGCAAAAAGGATAAGAAAATCGTATAATTACGTTGGTGTTGCAAGTGCCGCAACACCATTGCCTCATTCGGACCACATTCCTGTGCCAAAAGCTTCGAGCCCAGATATTTTCTCTTCTACGACTGCTCCGACATATCATGCACGTGATGATTCCCCATATGAGCCATCAGTATCCAATGAGCCAATTTTAATAAATCAAAATAAGCTTGATTCAATTGTTGCCAAGTTGGAATTAACACAGCATAAATCGGAAGAGCTGGCTTCCATTTTGAAATCAAACAATTTGTTGGCACCCGGTGTGAAAGTCACAGCTTACAAACTTACAGATATAGAGGCAAAAAGTCGCCGAGTGCAATAATTGCGGAAATTTGCTGGTGGAGTAAGTTAGTGTGGCAAGACAAGGATGATCTTGATGATAAAGAATTTTCAGGAGATGCAGAAGGGCCAACAGTGGAGTCACACATTGACATTATGTGTGGTTCAGAAACTGATGATAGCGATGAATGCGATGCCACTAGTCCCGAACAACCACCATCGAAAAAGTCTAGGCAATATTTATTAAAATAAATAAAAATAAATAAATAAAATAAAAATAAAAAATTATAAAAATGTTTACTTAATTTTTTTAGTAGTTTATGGCCAGAAGTCTGGAGTTATTGGGGAAAATTTATGAAAAAGGCGATAAATGACACTTTTTTGAATAAAAACAAATATCAATATTCTTGTCAAAATGGGATACCTTCACTTAATTGTAAATAAAAGCAGAACGCGTTAAATTTTGTTTATAGGTTATGTGACTTTACATGAAATTAATAACACTTGATCCTTTTTTCCGTTTTGGATTTTTTATGAATTAAAAAAAAAAAAATTTTAATTTTTAGGCAAAAAAATATTTTTTTTCTCCACAAATTTATTTTTACCGGCAAAACTGTTGATTATAAAGAAAAACGTTATATGAACGGATTAAAGAAATTGTAATTCTAAATTTTTCTAAATTTGTTTCATCAAAATCGGACAAGTGGTTCTCGAGATATGTTAAACTACGTTTTTGCCAAAATGTTACAACTAATCGAAAAAACATCAAGATAAGGAAAAAATTTAAAAGGTCATAAAAAAAATGACACATACGAACGCCAAACCCTTTGAGGGTTTTACTATACTGACCTAGTACCATCACCCTGACTTGGAATTTCTCACCCCCCAGATTGGCTGTTGTACTGTGTAATATAATAATGTGTATAATAACATTATTTAAAAAATATGTATATTTTTTGTATTTAAATTATTTATTCTGAAAAAGTATTCCATTAGTTAGTAAATTTTAATGAACTAAAGAAATAAAAATAATTCATAATAAATTTCTTGTTCTTGTAAAATTTTAAGAGTGTAATATTTTTCTAAAATTTCTTAAACAAAGCGACGTCAACCTGCTTTGTTGAAAGCTACCATCACAGGGTATACCAGTGAAGACACGCACTAGCGCTGCGGGCGGACGTTTTTGGAACTACCGAAATTTGCAACTAACTAGCAGAGCTGCACCAAGTAAGTGCGAGAGAAACAAATATATTACAACTAGTTCTGTTTCTCTTTCCCAAAAGTTTTCCAATTCGTTGCATTATTATTGGTTCGGCCCACTGGCCATTTTTGAAAATATCGAGTTAGAAAATTTATTAAATACATATTTTCATTCAGATTTTGAGACAGTTTCTTGCTATAATGTATCATATCTGAGATACCTAGTGCATACACAAATTAAAAAGATGTAAATCTCTTTATCGTTTTTCTGGATAAAGACTTTTTGGCATATCGACCAAACCAATACTAAGCTGACGATATGTTGTGCTTTTTTTTAGTTTGTTTAATAAATTTTGTTCACGGCATCGTTTGTGTAACAAAATAAAATTATATAGCTCAAATAATAGCCGTTTTTTCTAATCACTTGGATTTAATAAATCCAAAAAGTATTTCTAAAAGTGCTCAACAGATGGGGTTAGATTCTCTCTATTTTAAAAAGAATTTTCTGTCCGACACTTCTTTCACCCTAATTTTTAATACCGAATTCGATGATGAAGGATTTTACTTTAACTTTTAATTTTTAATTATATTTTATATAAAACAGCGATAAAAAGTCTGCCTTTTCAGTTTTATCACTTCAATTTATATTTTTACACAATTGAAAAATTCCATTGCAATATTTAATATTCACTAATTGGATTTAATTAAATTACTTACTGTAGAGTGAAAAATTGTCATTTCTATTTCAGGTATTTCTCCATGTCCAAGATTAAAAATATGTATTTGGTGAGGTGTAGTTTTTTTTTCTAAACATATTTCACAAAAAAAATTTAATAAAAACCTTTTATTTGTTAGTTTTTCAATTTTTTTTGTTTCTCTTTTAATTGTTATTCGTATTTTTTTCTGACATTAAATTAATAGGCTGTTTCATATATTTGTGCTTTTATTATGGATTTATTAAATCCAGCTTTTTTTTGGATTTAATAAATCCACTTTTTGTATGAAAAATTTTAAATCCAGGTGATTAAAAAAAAAACGCTAAATGATTGAATAATAAAAATTAAAAATAGTTAATGTTATAAAGTGAATATTTTATGTTGTCGAATAATATAAATCTGTTTTGTGAGTGCGTTTGTGTTTTTTTATACATTTCACAGAACATATAGATGTGAGAGTTTGTTGTATGTTGTGTTATATTTAATAGTACTGTATAAGTTTTCTTTATTGTTAATAAAGGGCATTAATGTGCACAAATTTTATAAAAAAAAGTTTAAATTAATATTGTTTTATTCATTACAATGTGTAACTACAAATATATAATTATTTTGTGAGTTTTTAACACACCAGGGAAGTTAAACTGTTTGCCCAATATAACCATGGTGTGTATCACAAATTATACCAGATATGAATCAGCTGATTTGGGCAATATGGCCGACGGAAAATGAGCAAAACAAAATGCAAAAATTTAAGAAAAACACAAAAGATAAAGCACAATAATCTAAAAAGAGACAGATATATACAAAAAATGCGCAATACAAAATGTATGGATATTTTATATTGTTATCTCCCTCTTGACTTGACTTCCACGTAAACAAAACCATACGGTTCGAGAATACTTTTTTGACACCTGTCATTAGTTTCACATCTGGTATTAATCTGTGGTTGATAGTTTTGTTGCCATTCGTGTTGTGTGCGTGTGAAAAGCCGATTATGATCGGCCACTGGTGGCTATGGATGCCGACCACTGGTTTAAAGCGATTAGTAGGCAAAATAAAAAAAACTTCATAGAAGAAGGCCAGACCTGTATAAAAGTTTATTTGAAATATTTTTTTGAAATAAGCGCTTATTAATATTTGTAAATTTGAAATAGCAGTATTGTTTTATTTACTAAAATACCCAATAAAATTTTTTTGAACTGGTTACCTCTGAGTCTGTTCTAGAACAGGTATTTTTACCACCGGTTCTATGGAACAAGTTCTAGAACCAATTCCTGGGAGTCAAAATGTAAGGTTTCACTGTCGCAGAACCAGTTCTATAACTGGCTCTAGAACCGGTTCCAAGTCAACTTGTTCTAGTTTGGAGGAAAAGAACCTGTTGCTTTTGGGACAAACTCAAACAAAAATCACCGATGATAGAACATAAATTAGAACAGGTTGCATGCATATACAAGTTGTTCTACAACCGGTTCTTTGCATTCGACAATTTCGCTGGGTACGCAGCTTTGAAATATTAATAATCTTTTATTTACTTCATTCTTTTATTTACTTCAAATAATTTTAAGTAAATACCCGATTAAAAAAACTTATATGGGGCTTTATATAGTCATATGTAATTTAATATAAGTCTTTATACATTTTATTCGAGAAATGGGCCCGTCAATTAAGTTATAATTTCATTATATCACAAGGGTGGGCACGGATTTGTCACCGAGGGCCAAATTATAGATTTTCACAAATTATAAAAGGCTGCACAATACATTTAAAAAAGTAAACTACTAAACTAAACGGTGCTTTACTGCTTTACTTTTTTAAGAAAAATTCGGTTCTCAACTCCAGCTGTTCCCAAACTGGTTCCACAAGAACCGAATGTAAATTCAATTGTTGCAACCCTACACCACAACTTATTATTATATAGTGGACATGGTAAAAATGTGTGCTGATGTTTGTAACACCAAAAAATATTGGACACAGAACCACTTTTTGTATACCGATCGACTTAGAATCACTTTTTGTTTCGATTGTGTTTCTGCCCATGTATTCTTGTGCGCGCGCTCCAGGTCGCAAATATTAAGATATCTTAATGAAATTTGGTACTCCTACTTATATCAGCCCATGGGCGAAGACTGTTGATTTTGGTTTGATCGGTTCATGATTGGACATAGTGTTCATATTAAGGTCCCCCAGAATTGGATTTCCCCACACTGCAGGTCACAAATAGGAATATATTTTAATGAAATTTGGTTCGCTGTGCTCAAGGACAAAGCCTACTGATGCTAGAGAAGATCGGTCCATATTTGAACCTATCGCCCATATGGACTATATTCCTGATTTTCTCTTAAATACAACTAAAATAAGGAGAAACCAAAATTTCTTACCGTTACCCTATTTCTTTTTATCATTTTATAGACAAATTTTGACACAAGTCCATTTCAACCCATTCGAATTTCGAATCCAAACATTCAACCATATTAATAGCTTTACCATACCATAGCTTTCAACCATACTGGAGTAAGGTATCATATTTTTCGTTTTAAGTTATGAAAGTTTATAATTTTGGGAATATTTTTTAAAGTTTTTCCCATAGGTTTTTCCTCTTTGATCCCCGGAATCTGCCAAACGATAATTTAAAACTCAATGAGTTATAAGAGAGTGAATAAGAAATAGCCTCCTTTATTAAATTTTTATTTAATAAGTTTTTTGCGCGGAGCAAAAGAAATTGAAGTTTTTAAAAGGACACCATTCACTAGGACTAATTTAATGAAAATTAATTTTTCAAACTAGTTATATAGTTACATTTTTTTTCCAAAATTTATCTATATCTGTAAAGTTTTTATTTTTAATAGTAAAAGGCTTTATTTTTGAATCATGTAGGTTGATAAACAGCATCCGGTTTCTAATTTGTTACTAGCACACGCTGTAAAATTACTTATTTAAAAATTTTATTTGTACATTATTGTTTTCTTCTACTGAACGGCAGAAAACAGGCTTTGAATTCAGTGAACTTATTTTATTTTTTTTTAATTCAGTGAACTTATTTTATTTTTTTTTTCAATTCAGTGAACTTATAATTTTTTTTGTAATTCACTGAATGTAATTTTATTTTTTTTTAATTCACTGAATGAAAATGAAATTGAATGAATTCAGTGGTGAATTAATTCAGTAAGGAATTAATTCACTTCTTTTTCCGTTCGATTTATAAAATTGAACGCGTTCACCGGTGAATTAATTCATTTGATTTAATAAAAAGAACTATTGCCATTGAATTAATTCTTTGAATTTGTTGTTTGATGAACGCATTCAGTTGAATCAATTCAGTGAATTACTTAAGAAAAGGAATTCATTCAATTCTAGAGAAAATTGAATTCGATTGGTAGTGAATTCATTCAAAAAGGAATTAATTCTTCAAAGCTCCGGTAACAGTAACTAGTCACTTTTGTTATTACATTTCTTATTACCTTAATATGGATATGTCGCGAAAAATAAGGAGTCATGGTTACACACCAGCATACGAAAAATCAAAAAATATATCATTACCTATGTGCTTACCAGTATTGACAAATATATTGAGTCTAAAAATAGATTTTCAAAAAAATAAATTATATAAAAAAAAAATATAGTTTTTTTTTATTGTATTTTTTTTAAATAAAATTTGCTGGTGCGGGAATTGAACCTGGGTCTACAGATTGCCAGTCAATAGCACTACCATCTGAACTATATCGACATGTAATATTTAATAGATTAAAACATAATTGACCTACTGCACACAAGTAAGGTTACTCGCCAACGTACAAAAAATCAAAAAATATGTGGTTACAGTGTTTAAAAAATATTGAGTTTCAAAATAGATTTAAAAAATTTTCAAAAAAATCTAGAAAATTATTTTCTATTTGAAATAATTAAAAATAAGTCATTATCAGTAACTCATTATTATATGTTTTAAAATAATGCAGAAGGTAAGTTGGTGGCATTACTGGTAGTCGAAAAAATAATTATATGTCGTTACCGTTTCTACACTGGGAAGTTATATACTTAACTACATATTTCATTTATTTCAAAATATTTATATTTCAGCTTTGAAATATTAATATTTAAAAATATTTATATTTTAGCTTTGAAATATTAATATTTATTTACTTACTCCAAATTATTTGAAATATATAAAAGATATTAATATTTCAAAACTCAAATATAAATATTTGTTTACTTATCTAAAAACCTTTTTAAGTACTAAAATACTTATACTTGAAATTGTTAATTTAAGTAAATATTTTTAAGTAACAATACAGCTTTGAAGAAGGCTTTACAATAAAGCATTAAAAAATGGGGGAAATACAAAGTTCCAAGGTACAACAAACACTTAAGTTCAGGCTTAGCCGATAATAAATGCCTTCTTTCGAAGCAACGTCAAACTTTCCATTTTTTCTCAGCGGAGTCAATATGATTGTCCAGAAAATAAATCTTCCGATAATAGTCGTTGAGGTCTGTACAGCATTAGGGTGCGTACAGAGTGGCCGCTTGTTGCCGAGCCGAGCCGACTGACGCTTATTGCGAGAACCCATGCGAGAAAACTGGTACTATACAAATTAGTACAAATAAGCGCGAACAGGTCATAGTGGGCGCCGTGCTGGTCAGAGCGCAAAGCTGATTGAATGCGAGAAAACAGTCCCAAAGCGTATTTCAGCGCCGACAATATTGTTTATGTTATGTTAATAAAATAAAAATTAAACAAAAAAATAAAAATTCAAATAAATAATAAAACTTAAATAAAATTATAACAATTATAAAAAAATTAAAAAAAAAACTTATAAACTAATGTGTAAATTCATAAATGTTTTTTAAAGTTATAGGAGGTTTATGGAATGAATTTTGTATGAAAAATTTCTTTTGTAAACCTCATTTAACTTTATCAAACATTTATGAATTTAGCTTTAAATTTAAAAAAAAATGTAATAAAAATTTCAAATTGAAGAAATGCGTTAATAAGTAAAATTTTAAAACTCAATGTCAGAATGAACAAAAACCCAAATGCAAACAAACATACATAAAACCCAAATAATAGATAAAATATCAGCGCTGACTCTCGCATCCACTATGCACACCCAAACTTGTTTCTCGCATGAACAAGTTCTCGCAATAAGCGTCAGTCGGCTCGGCTCGGCAACAAGCGGCCACTCTGTACGCACCCTTACTGTACAGAGGATTTTTTGTGTACCTATCCAGACATTTTCCCCTCTTCTGAAGATGTTCTTCACAACAGGTGTCTGAGAAAAATATATGTACTGCGGTCCAAATATGTTATGTGAGTAAATGAACACATGTGTTATCCAATGAAAACAAAATCTTTAAAAGAGTTTATCTATTCCAAATTTTTCACATGAATTCTTTTAAATAATATTTCATATGTATGATTTAATATTTATATTACAAATACAATAAAACAAATTCAAAATACATTCATAAATCAATAACAATTAAAATGAATGAATTTCAGGGCAAATATCTTATATTTTGTGTAGAAAATCAAGATAGAAATTTTCTAATAAATTTGTTGACATGTTTTTTTAGCTTCTTTAGTAGTATACAATTGATGAGGACAAGTGATAATGATGGTGTCTCTACTATTAAGGGACATGATCTTGATAACACTTTTTTTGTTACTGCAGCTCATTCAGTCATCCATTATTATTATTATTTGTTCTGTTTCTAAAATATATTTATATGAGTCTACTAAATACACCCCGTATGATTACGAATTCTCTGTGTCTTTCTCTCCTTATAAATGATGAGGGTCTTTTCACAACTGATCCTGATAAATAAAGAAAAAAAAAATCATTAATAGAATTAGAAAAAATTATTGCGTATTTAAGAGAAATAAAGATATTTTCGTAGATGATAATAATGATGATCCATCGACAAAAAATTACACCCACTTGAAAGGATTAAATTTTCATTATTTCGATTTCTTATGAATACAACAAGTTTTGCACAATTGTTTGCTGTTAAAAATCAGAACAATAAAAATTATTTTTGTTCTATAAACCATCAACTCTTTTCACAGACGTAAGAATTTATTTCTTTGTTCATTTCACTTTTTTGGAAATCTATTTCTAAATTCATATTCTTACACATTTCATAGAAGTTAATTGTTATTAAATTTATAGAAATCATAAAAACGAAAAAAAAAATATTTTAATCGTTATAAAAATCGTATTGATTTCTAATAAAAGATCACTTGTTCCCATGTCTAACACAGAGTTTGCATAAGGGTATTGTCAGTTTTATTCCACTAAAATGTTTTCTTTGATGAGAAAACACTTGTTTTTTGTGTAAGTAAAATATTTTTGTAGATATTATACTTTTGCATTGTTATGTAATTGATCTTTTTAATGTTATTGAAGTGAAATTAATTGCGATTTTTAAATTTTGAATTCAAAGGAGATTTTTACTTATTTTCTGGAATTTTTTATTTATTATCTCAAACACGCCATTAGTATTCGATTTCACTCAGGCATATATCCTCCAAAAACTTTCTATAGAAGATTAGGGTAATGAACTTTTAAGAATTTTTACTTAAATTTAGGATAATAATTCGTTTCATTGTTTTGGCTAATATACACTCAATATATTTTCAATAACCGATTGAGGTTTATTTGAAAAGTAATAGGTAAAGTTTGTTTTCAATTGAAGAATCAATTAAAATACATGGAAACATACCCAATAAGCACATAGGTTTTAAAAATTCAAGTGCTTTAAATTTTGCTTGAAGTAAAGTACATTTCAAATTCTAGCATTTGTATATTTAACAAAAGTATTTCAAACTTGAATTTTTGTTTCCCTTTTGCTGGAGTATGCTATTGAAATAAAATGTAATAAAAGTTGTATTCAAGCCTGGAAACTGGAAAACAGGCCTGGAATTGAACTTGATTTCAATTTGAATTCCAGTGAAATTGTTTATAGGGTATTGTTTAACTTTTTTATAAGTCAATAAATAACAAACTACAAAAATACGTATCTTTTGCAGAAGTTGATATTTTTAGTCAAATATTCTATTTTTAGTTTTCTATTTTTATAAAAAATAATTTAAATAATTTCGTTGTTTTCTGTTTTAAAACAAAAAAATCAAATATTTTCGGTTTTCTTTTTGTTAAAATAGTTTGTTTACATACAAAATTATTTAAATTCAAATTACAATAAATTCTTAACTTATACACACAAACATAGCCAATAAAAATATGAAGGTGTATGTTGTGTGTGTAGTGTTTTGAAAATTCAAAATTCAAAAAAAAACAAAAACTTTCAAATATGAAAAAAGAAACCACAAAATCGGGTTTTCTACCGTTTTGTCAGTTAAAAATTGAAGATTGTTTTAACAGACTTTTCAATTACTTTTATTTTTTTATGGATTGTTTAAACAGTGTTTGAAAATATTGGGTTGTTCGACAATTAATGTCGTTTTTTCTCATAGATGACGTGAACTACATATTTCATGTAGTAGTGATTGCGTGGCTTACATTGCACAGTGCAACAACCAAAATCGGAATGGGATGAAACCAAAACCAAATGAAAGTTAACATTTTCCATAACAAAACCCTCAAGGGTTTTTTTTAGTTTAGTGCGAGATTTTTTTTACACGCTTCTGAAGTTGGTGATTTTGGAACGCTGTCTAACAAGATAAAGTCATAAAAAATTTGCTTTTTTATTTTTTTATCATTGAAGGTTGTGGTTAGTGCTGGTAAAAATATGAGTAGTGTGTATCGAGTATCGAGTATTTGCCTTTTTTTTGGGTACTCGATACTCGAAACTATTACTCGATATTTTCAGAGTTGCATTTTGGACTGACAAAATATATAAAAATGTGACTCCACTAAAATATTTACCACAAAAATGTGACTCCGCTAAAATATTTATTAGAAAACTACAACTCTGATAAAAAAAAAACAGAAGTAAAATATTAAAAAGTATTTGTAAAAAAACTATGAAAAACGTAATGAATAGTGGTGAAAAAGTTTAAAAATATGTTTATAAATTTAAATATTGAATTAACGTAAACATTTTCAAAGAATTTTACTAAAAACTTTTAAAAAATTTCAAATTTAAAAACCGTTAAAAGTATCGAGTAGTATCGATTATCCAAATCAAAATTATCGAAAAGTAACCGAATTTACCAGCACTAGTTGTGGTATCTTACTGTTTTTAGGGTCGAGGAATCCATTTTTGATATTTATTTTTACCTAAAACTCACGCTAGATGGCGCTGTCATACAAATTTTGCTCTTTCTTGTATATTGTCATAGAAAAAACGGTGTTTTTACTTTTTTTGAGGCTAAAAAATCAATTTTTGATGTTGGCTTCATTATAAAATATATTTCTAATGATATTACAAAGTACATTTTATTATTCTCAGTACGTTATTATTACAAAAATGGTATTTTATAAAAATATATGTTAATCTATTTATCTTAATGATATTTTTGTCTTTTTGGATCCGCTAAATCATCCTCACTATCACTGTCAATTTCCATGTTTAAAGAAGCAAATGCTCCAGAAGCAGTAGATTGTGGATCTGTGTATGTTTCTGGTTCTTGTTCTTCGTCAGAATCCTCTTCATCGGTGGTTCTCTAATTCTTCGCTTCTCGTTTTTCACCAAGAACAGCATTGACTTCCTTTTGTTTTGTGACCACGCAGTTAAAGAATTATTGCAAGTTCTGCAAACTTTTTCAGGTTCCCAATCTACATTTTCAAAAATCTCTACTCCAAAATACTGTAAATACAATTGTTTCATATTCTCATATTTTGGGACCAAATTTTTTTGTCTATTATATTTTCCACAAACAACAATAATATTTCAAATGCTCCAAACATTCATTAATTTTTAACTTAAATAAATGTAATTCGTGTCCAAACAGGAAAATGAATCACGTAAAGCTACTAAATTTGTTTTATTTGAGTAAAAATAAGAAGAAGAAAAGGAACGCTTTATGATGCTGTCACTGATTTACCATGTGTAAACAACAGTAAATGTCATACCATAAAAATACCATTTTTGATAATATCATTAGAAATATGTTTTATAATGAAGCCAACATCAAAAATTGATTTTTTAGCTTCAAAAAAGTAAAAACACCGTTTTTTCTACGACAATCTACAAGAAAGGACACAATTTGTATGACAGCGCCATCTGGCGCGAGTTTTAGGTAAAAATAAATACCAAAAATGGATTCCTCGACCTCAAAAACAGTAAGATACCACAACTTTCCAGGATAATAAAAATAAGTTAGCATTATTTTATCAAATTTTTGATGATTTTTTCTTGTTAGACGGCGTTCCAAAATCACAAACTTCAAAAGCGTGTAAAAAAAAATCTCGCACTAACTAAAAAAACCCTTGAGGGGTTTTTTATGGAAAATGTCAACCTTCATTTGCTTTTGGTTTCATCCCATTCCGATTCGGAAAGTTCGATTTTATATCACTGTGTTTTTTACACTAATTTCATTGTACTAAAATTATTGATATTTAGTAATTTTTTTAAACTGATTTTACCAAATCGATTTTGAATTGCAGTTTGCAACAATTTTGCTAAAATTTAGTAGCGGCTACTAATTTTTTCTACTAATTTTATTGTTCTACAAATCAGTAGACATGTATTGCCAAAATTATCAAAAAATACCACAGAAACAGCAACATTTTAAGTAGCTATTACAGACTTTTTTGGTGGAGTGCACTGTGAGATGGCCCACTCAAGGTGACAGACTCCTAGCCTATATTAATGCGAAAAAGAAATTTTAATAGCGGTAAATTTCAGAAAACTTTCTGATCAAAGTTCAACATTTTTTGCATGAAATTTTAAAATTTCGCGAAATCCGCGATTCCGATTCAAATTGGATTTTATATTCGTAATGCACACCTAAAAATATATTAGATTTGATATGTCGCAATCAAACGCGTCTACAAGGGGTACTATTTATATTTCGGGAATATATATATTTAATCCTTTAATTCCCAGTGGAACATAGGGCCGCTAGGTTTCAGTAATCATTTCAATTTCGGGGAGAATAAGTGATTGGCCTATAGCTCTCCTAGGCTGGTGATGGGGCTGCCAGCTAAGCCACCAGCCTGGCTTGGTGAAAGTCAGTAGCAAACTTAGCAAAAATGCCTACTTCCCGAGACGTCACTTTATTTTCCCTAAGTGACCATTCGGACATGCTACAGACCATCGCTCGAATTCGCTTCCATCTCAACAGAGGTGGTCCCCAGGGAGTACCACGAGGAGGCCACTGCCGTAGCAATGGGATCAGCACGCTGACCTACGAGTCGAGTCGGGAATAGCAAATAATAACAAACATTTAAAAATAAAAATGGCTTTATTGTTTTTCAAAATATTCCCCTTGATGATCAATATACTTTTGCATTCGTTCAACCATTTGTCATAGCAGTTTTTCATTCCTCTTGAGACACCTCCAAAACATGGTTTTTGAACGCTTCAACTGCTTCTTCAGCGCTCGTAAATCGTTGACCACGCAGTTTACCTTTGATATTCGGGAACAAGAAGAAGTCATTGGGTGTCAAGCAGGACTGTACGGAGGATGAGTTATCAATTCGATGTTTTGACTGCTCAAAAATTCACCTGTTTGACGAGATGTGTGCAAGCACGCATTGTCATGATGAAGAATCATTCGTTTTTGGGGGTTAGTTTTACGAATTTCTCCGAAGACTTCCGGTAAACAAATGGTCGTGTGCCACTCAGAATTGACCGTCCGACATTGCTCAAGCGGAACAGTGGCCACATGACCCATTCGGCCGAAGAAACAGGCGACCATTTGCTTCGCTGTGCTTCTTCCACGAACAGCTTTTGTTGGATTTCGCTCGCCTTGGAATACCCACACGGTCGATTGCTGTTTCTTTCCGGCTCATACGCATATATCCATGATTCGTCACCTGTCACGATTTTATACACGTCTTTTGAAGCACCACGGTCGAATTTTTTATTCATTCCCTTACACAAATCGACGCGAGTCTTGTTTTGAGCGTTTGATAAATTATGGGGTATCCAACGGGAGCAAATTTTTTTTACAACTAAGTGTTCATGCAAAATCGAATTTATTGAAGTGGAACTAATGTGCAAGGGTGCCTCTATCTCACGATATGTCACATGACGATCTTGCATTATCAGTTCACGCGCTGAATCGATGTTTTGTGGCACAAGAACCGATTTTGGACGACCTTCACGGAATTCGTCGGCGTCCGAACTACGACCACGATTGAATTGACTACACCAGCGATATACTGTCGTTTTTGATGCTGCTTTATCGCCATACAAAGAACTGGGTTCATCGACACATTCTTGTTGAGATAATCCACGTCGAAAGTTGTGAAAAATAATCCAACGAAAACCTTCTCTTGAAATTTCCATTTTTTGGCCGAATTAAATTTCTTAACTCACTGTAAACAAAACAAATAGCACTTGTACATCAAAATATTGTGAGTACGTTTATGCTAAAAAAATGTCAAATTTTATTATGGTGTTGCCAGATTTTAGCTATTGACATTAGTGTTGCCAGTTCCCGAAATATAAATAGTACCTCTCGTATATGACGAGTTTGAAAAAACGACATTGTACTAAAGAACATTATAAAAATGTCCTGTTGGCAGTCCGTCTCCAATATACACAAATTGCCTGCTCTTGAACGTAAAAACCATACGTCAGTGTGGCAACATTTCCGAAAAAGGGGACACAGAGGAGATTAGAAGATAAACAAAAAATCTAAAGTAGAATGTTTGTATATGTCTGTTTGATTACTTCTGAAAGTAAAAAACAATAACAGAAAGCTGAATAGGAAAGAAAACTATGAATTAGCTACGCTACATGCAAGGCCTTATGTGTGGTAGATGACTAAGCTATCGAACTCTAGTATAGTTGAGTTTTTAATGTGCATGGGTTCGATTCCTACAGCCGACGGGACAATCTGACAATAAAATATAAACAATAATACAATTTAATGCAAAATCACTGATGAAGCCTGCCCATAGAAAAAGGCAGAAACTAGATCTAGTCTGATTTGCAAATTAATAGCCCCATTCACAATCATGTGCATTTGAGATTGCAAAATGGTGCAATTGCAAATATTGGCTATCAATTGTGAACGATCTTTTTATGTTTGTTTGCAACATTTGTCGCAAAGCACGAAATTCACAGCTGATTATTAAAAAAAAAAAATTAATTTAAACTGACATTTTCGCTACAATAAATTTTATGTCAAAAAAAGCGTCAAATTTTTATTTAGAATTTAGCGTTTATTTTTTTAATTAGAAATTTATTAATTTAAATTTATCAGTTTAGTAGTTTATTTTTTTATTTCAACTTAGCTGACAGCCATCAGCAGTTTGCAATTAAGTGTTGCCTACGCATAGTAAATATAAACTATTGGTTTTTGGTGTTGCATATTTGCAAATGTGTAGCAAATACAATTCTGTATATTTTGTTAGTGTAAAGTAAAATTATACTATACCACTTTGCAAATGTGAATAGGGCTAATGTTGTTATAACTTTTAGAAAAAAGGTTTATTCTTCTTCTTAACCTCAAACCTACTAAATAACACTGTGAGACAAATGGTAGGGGTCAGTGATCGGGAAGGGTTCAAACTACCGGGGAAAGTTATATCGGTAAAAAAGAAGTTATACGTGTCCCGGCGTTTCGCTGGGTCACCCCTAGGAATCGACATATATCGATTTGACCTTTGGTGGTCTTTTTTTTGACATAACTCGAGAACCACTAGTCCGATTTTGCTCAAACAATTTTAAAAAAATTAAAAATTACAATTCCTTTAATCTGTTCATATAACGTTTTTCTATATACTCAACAACAGTTTTGCCGGTAAAAATAAATGTATGAAGAAAAAAATATTTTTTACCTAAAATAATAAAAAAAAGTAATAAACAAAAGGTTATTGATTTTTATGGTACCGGTAACAAACATTTATTTTTACCGGCAAAACTGTTGAGTATATAGAAAAACGTTATATAAACAGATTAAAGGAATTGTAATTTTTAATTTTTTTAAAATTGTTTGAACAAAATCGGACTAGTGGTTCTCGAGTTATGTCAAAAAAAGATATATCTCGATTCCTAGGGGTGACCCAGCGAAACGCCGGGACACGTATAACTTGTTTTTGACCGATATAACATTTCCCGTTGGTTTCATCCCATCCCGATTTTGACTGTCGCATAGTGTAATCAGTGTGTTCGTTTACTCGAAATTCTTACTACTTTTACTACAATTAGAAAGTTTTGTTTACTTTTTGTATTAAATTTTTCCAGCTGTAGTAAAAGTAGTAACTTGTAGTAAGTAAACAAACACGCCTAATGTTTTATTTTTCTTTTTTTTTTTCATTACGTAATTAAAAATAATAGAATAAGTACAACTTTCAAACTTCTATTGTGATCTGCAACTTCTAAACAAAACTGTTTTGGAGATTATTTTTGGCACACCATATTTATTTTCATAATGGCATATTTGTACACTCGGGGAATTATGTAGGCCAAAATGACTAAAAATGACAGTTAAAATAACTACAAACTACAAAAGGCTATGACTGTATTTTTCATAAAAATGACTAATATTGTAGTCAATTTTGACTATGAAAAAACAAATAAAATTTAGTAGAAATAAGTGCAAAGAAAAGGTCAATTTAACCAACATACAATTAATAGCCGAAATGTAAAAACAAATGCAAATGCAGTCAAAATAACAAACTGAAAAACGAACAAAGCTCTAGAATTAACAAAAATTGTTTTTATTTAGTACTTTAAAAATCACTTTACAAACGTAAATAAAAATATTCTTAAATATAGAAAAGATGATAGCAGCATCTTTTTCTTAAACACTGAAAAGAAAAAAGAAAATTTTTGCGATAAAAGTGCACACAAAATTATGGATTATTGCTTACCATTTTCGGTTTTTATTCTCCAACTAAAGTACCACTTACAAAAAGACAGAAATGTCACCAAAATGCTTATTTTTGAAAGAAAAACAAACAAGTTTTATTAATGAATTAAAAGGCAAAGAATTTTAAATAATTTCTTGTAATAACTTACCATTTTAATTGCTTTATTTTGTTTTTTCTCCCTAAGTTTTTTTCGCTTGTATTTCCTTTAAATTAATTATACATGGGCGCTTTGGTTGGTGGTGTTATCATTTAGCGTTTTATAGCACATTTAACGTTTTATACCAGTGTTGCCTTCAAGCATTTCTAAAATGCATCTTTAAAAATCGTCACAATTGTTATTTATATTTTACTTACAAATGCATGACAATACGAATAATTCTTTAATTTTAAGAATACGAGGATAAAATATTTATATCTTATGCATAAAAAATGAGTAATCTGATACAGTTAGCACTTATTCAATTAGATTTCAGGATTTAATTAAATTTCTTTTATAATATACGAAAAGGAATCAGAGATTTTTCCTAAAACAACATATGTTCTTAAATTAGATTTCAATATTTTTGTCATAGTATACTGTATGAAATATTTTTTAAAGTTTAAGTTAAAATAAATTAAAATTTATAATGAATATTTTTGAAAAAAACGATTATTTATTTTTTAAGAATTATAAAGAAAGAAGGCATCATTTTATACATGTACGCAACAAATTACCTTAATTATTAATTCAATAATTTATAGGTGTGTTTAAAAATTTGTTTTATTATGAAAAACTCCATCATATTTAAATACAACTAAGGTGAATATTTAAAGAAACTAATAAAAAGTAAATAAACGTGATTTTCATATAAATTATGCACAAAATTGTATCACTTTACCAAGTTTGCTGTTAAATTATTGAATACTTTTTTTTGGAAATTAATTTTATGTTTGAAAATAACTGATGCAACACATGTTTTAAATTTGACATTGTGATAATATTTAAGAAACAGTTTTTCGCTTGTCACAAAAAGGTTTAAAATATTTTTGGCAAATCGACTAAAATTTTACACTTAAAAAAGCCTTAAGAACGCAGAAAAAACAGGTGGAACTTTATCTAAGTGCTATGTAATTATACAACTACATAAGTTCGAAGTAAGTTTTACAATTTTCTAGCAAATTATATGTAATTTTTCGGATATTTTCCGCTACACATGTATATTTTTTTTGACGTTCTATGTTCTTTGTGAACTTTTTATTTAAATTAATGAGTAATCTCTTTTTCTACTACGTAATTTAGATAAATAAAGGACATACATATGTATATATTTTGCAAGGATTGTATATATTTTAAAATAAAATTTACATTTTTGAACTAGAACTTTGTAAAACTAAATTGAAAATTATGTAGTTGTATAATTACATAGCTATTAGGTAATATTCCTCCTGTTTTTTTCTGTGTGTGACTAATTTTAACACTCCATCCAAAAAATATTACAAAGGCCGATTTTATTACTTATAATCTGGGCAGATTTTTCTATTTTACAAAATTATGAAGAAAGTAATAAATTAACTACCCAGTGTAGAAACGGTAATGACATATCATTATTTTTTGGAGTACCAGTAATGACACCCACTTACCTTCTGCATTATTTTAAAACATGGAATAATGAGTTACTGATAATGACTTATTTTTATCATTATTTCAAATAAAAAATAATTTTATAGATTTTTTTGAAAATTTTTTGAAATCTATTTTTAGACTCAATATTTTTTAATCACTGGTAAGGATATATGTAACCACATATTTTTTGATTTTTTGTATGTTGGCGAGTAAGCTTCTCAAGAAACTTTTTTACGGATTCTCCGACACGTACGGAATCATGAATCCGTTCTTTGCGGAGCGTTTACGGGCCGTAATATACGTATCCGTCGAAGCTGGTACGTAAACGGAGCATTAACGGACCGTATAACCGTTTTTTCGAAAACTATACGTTTTGACTCCGTTTTGCTGTATCCGTTTCCATTCCGTTGAATACTGACTTCACCGTTTTTCATCAGTTTTGATTCGGTAACAAACGGTGTTGTTTATTGTTTTTTTTTAAATACAAATACTTAATTAATAAGAAATAATTTAATAAAAGACAGCATTACCATCCCGCAACCTTCCCGTTAATTGTAAATGTATGTGCATGAAGTGCGAAAACAGTAACCTGAAGTACTTTTACGCGGTTTCTCGAAAAGTACTTTTTACAACATGAAAGCGTGCATCAACACAACCAGCATCATCAACATCAACAAAGCACTTCATGTGTCATTTATTAGATGGTAAATATTTAAGTAATTCGAAAGGTGTTTTCACGATGTGTATGCCATGGTGCAAAAAGAAATGCTTGCTGGCTGCCGCTAATAGTTTTGGCGAGAGACAGTACGGAAATTTGCATCATGTGCCATTGTGATTACCACCAGTTTAACCTAAACTAATTAGTTTTTTGTCTTTATCAGGTACTAAATTTTATAAAAGGCCAAAACTGCATGCAACGCGATGATGGATGGAGATATAATCTGCGCGGGGGAGGAATGGGATACATATATATATATTCTGTTATTTTCTTTATTGTAATAAATCTATAAAAAATATAATATGTACTTCTAAAAATTAATGGAAAATAGGCTAAATTTAGGTAAATATATAATGCCGTTTTTCTTAAAACAAAACGGTATGGATATGGATCCGTTTTTCCACGACATAACGGTCCGGAAACGGTCCGGCATTGACGGACTTTCAACGGACTAGTCCGTTTTTAACATGACATAGCGGTCCGTAAACGGTCCGTCATTGACGGACTTTAAACGGACTTGTCAGTTTTTAACACGACATTGCGGTCCGTAAACGGTCCGTCATTGACGGATTTTCAACGGATTCGAATCAGTTTCGATGTTCCTTAAGTTCCGTTTTCTGGTCCGTATACGGATCCAGAAAACGGTACGAAAACGGAGTTGGGTCCGTTTATGACGGACCGAAAACTGTGCGTAAACGGAACGAATTGTTTGTTGGGTTGCTTGTGTGCAGCAGGTCAATTACGTTTTTATCTATTAAATATTACATGTCGATATAGCTCAGATGGTAGAGCTGTTGACTGGCAATCTGTAGACCAGAGAAACAAGCCAGCCGCCGTAAGCCGTTTAAGCCGCCGCCGCCGGTCATTTATGCCTCAGCCGCCGCCGCCGATTTTTCTCGGCTCATTTCGGCTGGAAGTATCAATTTTCCAAAATAAAAAAATTAAAAGCAAATGTCGTTTTTAAAACAAATTTTCTACTTCATAATTTCCTGAACCATCAAGAGTATTTTTTTTTAGTAAAACAAAAATAAAAGAACCATTTTTATAGTCAGAGCTAAGAAGGATTTTTGTCATAAATATTTCTTAAGTTGGAAGTTTTGTTTGAAAACTTCTGACAGATTTCGCTGAAATTTGGATATGCAATAGAGGAGAGAATCCAAATGAACAATATACATATATACTTTTCAAATGACCAAGTGTATATTGTAGGCAGAGCTTCGAAAGAATTAATTAAATTTTTGGTTAATTCGCACTAAACCGAATTCAGCTTTAGAAATTGAATATATATTATTCCATCAAAACATTCCTTTATAATTAATTCATAGGTTTCATTCCCAAATTTTAATATTAAATACAATGCATTCTTATGTTGAATACATTCCTTATAGAATTACAATCAATTTCAATAATTAATTTTTTCATTAATTCTAATCTTTTACAAAATGGCTTATCAAAATTGTCATTTTATTAAATCAGTAAAAGATCTAAGGTATGAATATACTAATGATTCTGACAACACTTTAGTTTATAATTACAAATTAAATAAAAATGTGGCTTATTTTAGGGATTTAATATTGATATCATATACCAACCATAAAAATAATTAAAAACGCAACATTTATTTTAAACTTTTACAAACCGAATGAAACGTGAAAGATCATTATAAAAAGAATGAATTCATGAAAGAATTCATTCACTATGCATGAAAATTAAAAGAATGAAGCCAGTGAATGAATTCATAAGGAATGGTGTAATCGTAAGATATATTAGTAAATTTTAATTAAAAGTCCAAAAGTGAATTAAAGAATTAATTCGTTCGAATTTATGGTCGTAGGTTTGGTTAAGTAGATCACATCTAGGGTTTTTCTTTTCCCGGACTTTTTCATTTCAAGGGACAGCGGGATTTTTTTCTGAAATTCCCGGGATCCCGGAGATTCCCGCTCGTTAGAAAATGAATATATCCGACGTATGTTTACTTGAAAAACTCGATATCTATCAAAAAAAAACTTACGACAAAGTTCATCTTTTGGTTGCAGTCATGAGAAAATCTACTTAATATATTCTGATATAAGGGCTTAATATAAAATATCCATATCTTCCACTTTTTCGACATCAATTCGTTTAACAGTTTAATAGCGAACTAATATGCAGGTAATATATTTGTTGGAAGGCCATCTTAATTTTAAAACAACTCTTAGAAATACATTAATTAAATATTAATTCGCGGTTTAAACGGTTAAACAAATTGAATCATAAATTCTTTCAGGATATAAAGGAATTGTTAATGGGTGCAAATTTGAATCGGACCAGCTTTAGAATCAGAACTCAGATCGATTTTTTGATTAAATATGGAATCCAAAAATTTCTATTTCTAGATATTTTGTTTCTATGCAGATTTTCAGAAGTATTCGTCTATTTGCATTAAAAAGTTTAAAAGTGAGTATTTTTCACATAAATTTTTAGGCAAAACGTCTAAATCTTTTTATAAAAATAGACGTTAAAATATTATTAAATAGTTTTATAACTTTAATTGGTATTTTTTGAATAGAAATTTTTTATGGCACAACTACTTAAAAAAATATTATTTAATTTTCATTGTTGCATTTTTTTTAAATTAACATATAAAAAATCCAAAATAGTTTGAAAAAGCATCTGATGCATTATTTTAAAAATAATAGTAAGCTTTAAGTGCAACGAGAAGTTTTCAACTCAGTCCCATTCAAAAATATATTTTTTAATATATTGTTTTTTTTTTTTTAAATATCCAAGAGGATGATTTGCGATGCAAATCGAAATATCGGAAGAAAATTAAAAATTAAAAAATAAAATACAAAATATTTTATTTTTTTAAATTTTATGACCTAAAGCCAAACAATACTAAAAATATAACAACACCAAAGGTCAACAATATTTAATTTAACAAAAACATAAAATTTGAAAAATACAACTGAAATAAGGTAATAGCAATTGAAATTTAAATGAAATTATTTGAAGTAGGTAATAAAAACTCAAAACACTTACACCAATTGAAAATACGAAAATATTATCATTTTTTTTTTAATTTTAATGCCGAGTTTTTTTGGAGGTATGTATTTGGAGCTGAAATACTGATGTTGAAATGTTGTGTATGTATATTGATTTATTTGAACAAAGACCATCATTAAAAAATATAAAATTTCCGAGGCATGAGTATTTTTGTTGGTATTTAAACTTGATAATGTCTAATAAAATTTGTTTTCGGTGTAACTAAACCCAAAAAATTCTGAATAAATAATATTTTTTTATATTATATATTATTAAATTTTAAATCGCATTTTTTAATTTTAAATATTTTTTATTTAAATTATTTTTAAAACAATCAATGTTTTTAATTGAAATAAAGCTTCCAAAATTTTAATATACTAGCTAAAACTTCTGTAGAAGAATAACAAAAATCCCGGGAAATCCCGCACTAAATTCCCGGGATTGCGCGATTGAAAAAAGGGCGGGATTCCCGGGAATCCCGTCCCGGGAATTCCCGGGACATAAGCCCTAATCACATCACATTTTTCAGAACTTTCAGTACAGCTGAAATTATTATCGAAAGCCACATTTTTAAGACATTGCGGACGAAGATATTTACAATAATCGACGCTGTTCTGAGTTCCGCATCCACAAAAAAATTCTAAAGTGAAACATTCCGATTTTTTTTGCTATTCCGTGATCCACATCCGAATTTTTTTTTTTCGTTTTATTTCGTGTAAAAAAAGCTTGATGATAGTGAAACGAATATATATTTTTTAACAACAATTATAATATAATAATTTATTTTAAAATTGGTCTATGAATATTAAAATTTGGTAGAAACAACAAATTTTCGAAATTTTTAATTCCGTGTGATTTTACAAATCAACTCTAATTAAAAAGTTTCGGAACTAAGAACAGGGGTGAATATCTGAATTTTTTAACTTTTCTTCTAAGTTTATCAACTTTGACATCTTTTCGAGCATAATTTTTTTCGAACCATATTTTTTTCTAGTTTATTCTAAAAACACATTTAATTTTGAGTGAAAATAGAGTTTGTTTATTTCTAAGTTCCGAATCCACATAAAAAATTCTAAAATGAAACATTCCGAATTTTTTTGCTGTTCTGTGATCCACATCCGAATTATTTTCTTCGTTTTATTTCGTGTTGGAAAAGCTTGGTGAAAGTAAAAGAAATATTTTGTTGCAAAAATTAATATGTTAAAATTTATTTTAAAATTTGTTGAAACAGTCAATTTCCGACTTTTTGAATTTTGTGTGATTTTACAAAACCACTAATTAAAAAGTTTCGGAATTCAGAACAGGGGTGATAGTGTCAAAACTCTGTTTTTGAGCGACTTCAAGCACTTAACAATTTGAAATTCAGCAATTTTTCAACCGATTTTGAATATTGTAACGTTCTTGGAAAGACAAAAAATTTAGCTTTCCAAATATATATAGATTTATTTATTTGTTACTGAAATATGTTGACAGTTTTTTTTTTAAATATTAAAATTATTTTTTTTTTTAATTTGTATACTTTGACGGCTTTTTTACAGTACTAAACAATTCTTTACTATTGTAATTCATTCTGAAAGTGGGTTTAGTTCTTAGTAAAATCAGATTCTTTTGTTTAAATTAATTGAAAAAGTTATCGTAATTTTTCTAAGCATTTAATTTCAGCAACTCGAGATTCTTGTTTGCACAATCATTAAGGTTAATATTTTCAATTTTCTTATAAATGCAGAGATTCCATGTTTATAAAAAAATGTATAACTTTGACAATTTTAAAGCGATTAAAATAGAACTTCATTTTGCCCTGAATAAAGAATAAATTAGATAAAAATTAGTTTTTTTTAAACAAAATATTGCAATTAAAAGCCGTCAAAATTAAACAAAATAAGAAAAAATTAAGAAAATCAGTTTTATTTGAAAATATTTCCACACAATTTTGTTGAATATATAAACATATGTATATATTTGGAAAGGCCAACTATCTCTCCTTCTAGCTCCGTTCAAAAACTAAAAATCCTAAATTTGTAATTTTTATCGATGAATTTAATTTAAAATTATTTTTTATTTGATAATTCCAAATTTTTTGCACAATTTTCTACTGTTATATTTTGGAAAAAACCTTACTAAACATCTATAAAATACGTGTATAATGTTCTATCAAGCCGATCAAGCCGCCGCCGCCGCCGATTATTTGGTTGCGCCGCCGCCGCCGATTTTTATCCGGCTCAACCTTAATCGCCGCCGCCGCCGCCGATTTTTTGCTTGCGCCGCCGCCGCCGATTATTTTGATCGGCTTGTTTCCCTGCTGTAGACCCAGGTTCGATTCCCGCACCAGCAAATTTTATTTAAAAAAAAAATACAATAAAAAATATTTTTTTTTATATAATTAATTTTTTTGAAAATCTAAGTTTAGACTCATTATTTTTGTCAGTACTGGTAAGCACATAGGTAACGATATATTTTTTGATTTTTCGTATGCTGGCGTGTAACGACAACTCATTATTTTTCGCGACATCGCCATATAAAGGTAATAAGAAATGTAATAACAAAAGTAAGTAGTTACCATTACCAAGTATGTAGTTACATAACAACATATCTGGTAATGATTTTCTACACTGGGTACCAACAATTAATTTTACCGCACAAGTAGTAATTTTTTACAGTTTTTTGCTGAAAAAACAAAATAACTGTTAGTACAGTTCAACATTTTTAGTTAGTTAATTTTTCAAACGACTGTCAAAAGTAGTTATTATACCCTACAACACTACGTGGAGAGGGTATTATAAGTTTGTGCTGAAGTTTGTAACACCAAAAAATATTGGTCCTAGACCCACCTTACCGATCGGCTCAGAATTTTTTTATTTCGATTTAACGATGTCCGTCTGTCCGTTCGTCTGTCTGTCTGTGTATGCATTCTTGTGCGAACTCTACAGGTCGCAAATATTAAGATATTTTAAGAAAATTTGGTACACCGACCTATGTCGGCCCAAGGACGACGTCTATTGATTTTGGTTGAAATCGGTCCATGTTTAGACCTAGTGCCCATATAAGTGCCCCCCCAAAATTATATCCCAACAAACAATTCGTTCCGTTTACGCACCGTTTTCGGTCCGTCATAAACGGAATCCAACTCCGTATACGGAACATCGAAACTGATTCCAATCCGTGTTAAAAACGGACAAGTCCGTTTAAAGTCCGTCAATGACGGACCGTTTACGGACCGTTATGTCATGTAAAAAACGGAATAGTCCGCTGAAAGTCCGTCAATGCCGGACCGTTTTCGGACCGTTATGTCGTGCGAAAAACTTAGTATTTCCTTGCCCGTATCCTACCGATTTTTTCCACAAAAATAGACCATATGTTTATTATTTTCAATACACAATACTTTTTGCCTTTTTTATAAATTCATTAATAATTATTATTTACAATTACTATTAATAAATTTCTAATTAATACAATTACAATATTTAGCACATCCGGCTCGGTTTACTTATCTATCCAGCGCTTAGGGACCCAGAGTAAATCGAACATCTATATGAAAAAGAGACAATAAATTATTTATGGTTTAATTGACTGCGTACACGATGCAAATTCTCACATGTTATACACAAAACATTAAGTTTCATAAATCTTACCTTGCTACTTGATGTTGTTTGATTAATCGTGTGATAGAAAGAATTCCCTCTATTGCATTTTCTCCATATATTCCCGTTATAATAATATTTTCACCGACTTTTCAAAAATATAATTTTGTTTTATAAAAAAACAGCAACCGATGAAATCCGTATTTAAAGGTACGGAAACGGATACACCAAAACGAAGTTAAATGTATTGTGTTCGAAAATCCATTTTTACGGTCCGTTAATGTTCCGTATACGTACGAGCATTGACGGATACGTACATTACGGACAGTTAACGTGCCGCAAAAGCCGGATTCTTGAATCCGTACGTGCCGGAGAGTCCGTAAAATTGTTTCTTGGGATTGTTTATACGCTGCAGATAGCAAATATTAAGATATTTTGATGAAACTTGGTACACAGACCTACGTTGGCCCAAGGACGAAGCCTATTGATTTTGGTTAACATCGGTCCATGTTTAGACCTAGTGCCCATATAAGGGTCCCCCCAAAATTATATTGTTTATACACTGCAGGTCGCAAATATTAAGATATTTTGACGAAAAATTTGAAAAATTTGACCGACCTATGTCGGCCCAAGGGCGACGCCTATTGATTTTGGTTGAAATCGGTCCATGTTTAGACCTAGTGCACATATAAGGGTCCCCCCAAAATTATATTGTTTATACGCTGCAGGTCGCAAATATTAAGATATTTCGACGAAATTCGGTACACCGACCTATGTCGGCCCAAGGGCGACGCCTATTGATTTTGGTTGAAATCGGTCCATGTTTAGACCTAGTGCACATATAAGGGTCCCCCCAAAATTATATTGTTTATACGCTGCAGGTCGCAAATATTAAGATATTTCGACGAAATTCGGTACACCGACCTATGTCGGCCCAAGGACGAAGCCTATTGATTTTGGTTGACACCGGTCCATGTTAAGACCTAGTGCCCATATGAGGGTCTCCCAAATATTAAGATATTTTGATGAAATTTGCTACACAAACCTATGTTGGCATAAGGACGAAGCCTATTGATTTTGGTTGACACCGGTCCATGTTTAGACCTAGTGCCCATATGAGGGTCCCCCAAAATTGGCTTGGTTACACGCTGCAGGTCGCAAATATTAAGATATTTTAATGAAATTTGGTTCGCTGACTCACATGGTCCTAAGAACAAAGCCGGTAGATTCTCGATCGATCTAGATCGGTCCATATTTGGACCTATCGCCCATATGGGCTATATTTACGATTTTCTCTTCTTTTAATATTTTATAGAACATTTTGACACAAGCCCCAGTTTAACTCATTCGAATTTCGGATCCAAACATTAGCTGGCTTTAACCAGACTGGCGTATTGTATTATATAGTCGGCATGGCCGCCTTTAACCTTTTTACTCGTTTTTCATTTATAATCGTAACTAAAGTTACGGTTAAAAATAACTACTACCGTTGACACACAAATGACCTACATGTAGTTACTGTAAAAATATTCTGAGTGTAGGGTTGTGATGCGCGAGAATTTCAAAATTATTTTTCGGCCACCTTTAGTGGGCAGACTTGCATGTTTATGAGCATGTGTGAACATATATTTTACATGTGTGGATCCATCCATATACATATGTTCACTAGGGAGGGTCAATTTCTGGGACAATAATCGTAGGGGGGGGGGGAAATGATTCTACGAAGAATTCTAAACAACTTTGCCCTAGAAACCATAGGTCTTAAATGGATTTCGAGCTTTCGGAAATTCAAAAATATGTTGTGAGTGGTGCTTTATGAGTTTGAATAATGAGTTTTATTAATTATACCCTACACCAGTACATGGACAGGATACAATAAGTTTATGCTGATGTTTATAATTCCAAAAAAATATTGAAACTAACCACCTTTAAGTATACCGATTGATAGAGAATAACATTTTGTTTCGATATAACGATATCCGTCTGTCCGTCCGTCTGTCTGTATATCCACATATTTTTGTGCGCATGGTAAAAGTCGCAAATATTAAGATATTTCTGCAAAATTTGGTATACTGACTAAGCCTATTGATTTTGGTTCAAATCGGTCCATGGTTAGACCTAATGCCTATATAAAGGTTCCCCCAAAATTATATTGTTTGCACACTACAGGTCGCAAATACGAAGATATTTTAATGAAATTTTATACACGGATTCGAAAGGCTATTGATTTTATATGGAATCGGTTCATGTTTAGACCTAGTGCCCATATAACGGTCCCCCAAAAATAAGCATATTCGTTCGCTGAAGGTAGCAAATATTAAAATACTTTGATAAAATTTGGTACACAGACTTATACCGGGCCAAGGACGATGTTTTTTGGCTTTAAACCAGACTAGTGTAGGGTATCGTATAGTCGGCATGCCTGACTGTATAATACCCTACACCAGTCTGAAATGTTTTGATCTGAAATTCGAATGGCTTGACATGTACTTCTGCCAAAATTTGTCTATAAAATTATAAAAAATTAGAAAAACGGTAAGAAATTTTGATTTCATCTAAAGTTAGATGTATTTAAGATAAAATCGGAAATATAGTCCATATGGGCGTTAGGTTCAAATATGGACCAATCCTATTTAGAATTAATGGGCTTTGTTCTTGGGCCCATATGGGTCAACGAACCAAATTTCATTAAAAAAAACTTCGTATTTGCGACCTGTATCTTGCGAAAAATCAATTTTTGGGTGACCTTTATATAGGCACTGGGTGTATCCATGGACCGATTTTAATCATAATGCATAGGCTTCTTTCTTTCTTCATTGTTTTAAACTTTCTTTTAAAATAGCGAAAAACAAAGAAAAATTTGGTCATGTTTAAAGTGCTGCAATTTTAAGTCTGGTATTTATTTGTAGATAAAGATAATGCAAGACTTAAGGAAATTTTATAGGATTTCCAAAAATATACAGTTTGTACAGAACCGATTAGTACTGCCTAAATTTTACTATGTAATTTGATAAAAGGTTGATACCGCTAATTTTTCGTTAAAAGCCATGCCCACTTAAAACAAGTGACAAAATGAAAAAACAAACATTACGCTAAAATTCTGTATAATTTTCTGAACCATTTCCTTGCCTTTCGTGGCGAATTTAGCCACTATTTTGATCTTTAAAAATAAAGGCAACAACAAAAAAATTAGAAAAAACTTGAATTGACTTAAATGGTTGGCCACAACTGTATGTGCGAATTGTAGCTTGTGGATATGCAAACTTTTGGGGAACCTTTATACAAGCACTAAGCCTAAAAATTTACCAATTGTAAAAACAATAAATAGGCTTTGTCCGTATACCCATGTCAATTAGCGTACCTAATTTCATTAACATATATGTGACCTTCTCCGAAAAAAGGGACCTAGTGTGTCAAAAAACCTAGTGTGTCAAAAACTTGGGAAAATCGATATTTTCTAATTTTTATCGATTTTCCCAAGTTTTTGACACACTAGGTTTTTTTTACACACTAGGTCCCTTTTCTCGGAGAAGGTCACATATTCGTATTTGAACCTGTAGTATGCAAAAAAACAATTTTGGGAGGAACCTTTATATGGGCACTAGGTCTAAACATGGACCGATATTAACCATAATCAACAGACTTCGACCTTGGGCAGATATACAGTGGTGGCCACGAATTTAACACAATTCAAGTTTTTTCTAATTTTATTGTTGTTGCCTTTATTTTTAAAGATTTTAATCTAATATCTAGGAATATATAGTGGCTAAATTCGCCACGAAAGGCAAGGAGATGGTTCGGAAAATTGTGCAGAATTTTAACTTAATGTTTGTTTTCTAATTTTGTCACTTGTTTTAAGTGGGCGTGGCTTTTAACGAAAAATTAGCGATATCAACCTTTTATCAAATTACATAGTAAAATTTAGGCAGTACTGATCGGTTCTTTACAAACTGTATAATTTTGGAAATCCTATAAAATTTTCTTAAGTCTTGCATTATTTTTATCTACAAATAGTCACCAGACTTAAAATGCTTTTTACTATAACGTAAAAAAAATCTTGACTGATTTGTTATATTGTGGTAAGAAAAGCATAAAAGTATTCAATTTAAAATTTCAGTGCTGTTAACTTTATTAAAAATCGCTAAAAACAAATAAAAATTTTGTCATGTTTAAAGTGCTGCAATTTTAAGTCTGGAGACTATTTGTAGATAAAAATAATGCAAGACATAAGGAAATTTTATAGGATTTCCAAAAATATACAGTTTGTACAGAACATTAGTTTAATCTTTAAAAATAAAGGCAACAACAATAAAATTAGAAAAACTTGAATTGTGTTAATTTCGTGGCCACCACTGTCAGTCGATGAACCGAATTTCATTAACTTCGTATTTGTAATCTGTAGCGTGCAAAAATACCAATTTTGGGTGTACTTTATATGGGCACTAAGTCCAAACGTGGACCGATTTCAACCAAAGTTAATATGCTTCGTCCCTGGGATGATATAAGTCGATATACCAAATTTTATCAAAATAACATTTCCAATCTGTAGCGTGCGCTCATTTTTAGGCTGATTTATGTCATCAGCTTAGCAATTTAGTCAAAAATAAAAAAAAATTTAGATGTTTTTTCTTATAATAAGGAAAGCCGATGAAGACTCCTATTTAAAAAGTCCAGGACTATTATCCTGGTTAACAATACTTACATGTTAACGCAAATTTTACACAAACATTGCATTGAAGCACTACTAACAACATATTTTTGAATTTCCGCAAGCTCGAAATCCATTTTAGAGCTAGGGTTTCTAGGGCAAAATTGCTTCGAATTCTTCGTAGAACCATTTCCCTCCCTACGATTTTTCATTTTTTTTGCCTCCATACAAATTGAGCCGCCCTAATGTGCACTCATAGAAATGAATCTGTAAAAATAGCAGAAAAAGCAACTAAAAATTAGTAAAAAATGATGCTGCAGAAAAAACTGTTAAATTAGCAGATTTTGTTGCTAAATACTAGTAAAATAAGAACAGCAAAAATAAAACTTTTAAATTTGTAGAATTTTAGTTGTATTTAGTTAACTTTTAGTTAATTGAAAATGACAAATTGTACTGTGAAATCTGTAGAAAATTTTGCTAAATATTAGTAGACTAAAAATAGCAGAAACAAACTGTTATATCTACAAATTTTTTTTATTTTTTAATTTAGATGGAGTTGAGCAGACTATCCCGTTAAATTAACAGAAATATTTGCTGAAAAGTTGTAAACTGCTGCTTTCAAAAGGCTTTATTTTTATTTGCATTTAAAAAATATCGAAAAAAAAACTTAGAAAATGTTAAAATTTTTCGCGATTTTCTAGCCTACTAATTATCTAGGTAAATGTTTTCCTGATTTTAAAGGTTAATTTTGTTACTTTCTATTAACAAAAATTTAAATCAAATTTTTTTGCTGGGTTTGGGAAAAAGTGAATTTTTACATAAACTAAACAACTTATTTGAAAAAGATTAAAATTTCCAACATAACCCTTTCTTTTATTACACTTCTGGTATAGTTCCACTAAATCTGTTTACTAAAAGCAATTAGTGTTTGGCGTCATTGTATTTTAGTGTTATGTGTACATACATTTTGCATACAAGTTTCCAAAATTATTTTGGTTCATAATTTAACCCTTTCTCGAATAAAAGTTTATAACTAAGAAAGGGTTATTAAATATTAAAACAAATTATTAGTAAGAACTAACTACGCGGTACACACACATGACAATGGTGTTGTCGTACAAAAGGAGACAAAGGATAATGATTACTTGAAACAGCATGTAGTATAGACAAACACTACCGTATCTACCTGTATGTGTTGAATGGTCACACTTTTAAACCAAGTCCTTGTTTGTGTGGAGAGTGTAATTATTGCTTATTTTACTGATATTGTCTGTCGTAAAAAACAAAGGTGCTAAATGGGTTTTCCAACATGATAATTACACATACACCTACTGTTTTACAGAGCCATGTACTCAAAACATATTAAGGACAAATTTATGATGTAGGTACTTGTTTCCTGTGCATTTTCCAAGAATTTTATGCAAAACGATACTGATTTTAAATTAAACTAGAGCATTTTTTTAATATTTATTATGAAAACTAGTTCATGTATTGACATATTTTTTATGGTTTTTACGAAATTCTTTTAAAGTTTATTAATGTGTTGGAAATTTTGAAGGTTTTTAAGAGACAAGGAAAAATTAAAAACTGTAAAAAAAGGTAATATGTCTGTGGAAAAGTAAATTTTGTTTTAAGCAACATAGACGTATTTGATCATGGTCAAATCAGGCACCTGAAATCAATGATTTTAAAATAGTCATGAACCAGGGATGATAAAGTTAGTACTATAGTACTTTTTATGGTACTATTAGAACCTCAAAAGTACTATGGTACTCCCATGACTCATTTAGTACTATTTACAATTTTTTTTTTAATTTTCATACCAAATATTGTATTTAAAATGAAGAAATTAACTATCGGAGTTTAAAATACGTAATTCAATGAAACAAATTATTAAAATATGTACACAAAAATATTAAAAATAAGGTGAATTTAAATTTTCGAAAATTTTAGTATTTTTGATTTAAAAAGATCCTTAATAATCGTAACTTTAAATTGTTGTGATAACCAAGAACAGGGGTGGCAAGACTTTTTTCGCTACGTGCCAGAAACGTACAAATTTTTTTTTCTAAAAATTTCTGGCGTGCCACCTAAATTTTAGTTGTCTTTTAAAATTCCTTTTTTAAAAATTTTTAAAATTTGGAAAGTTTCATGAAATAACCCCCAAAGGGAAAAATTAAATAACATCCAAGAAATGACGTAGAAATGTTTGACGGTTATTTAATTGTTGGGGGTTATTTATTCTTTAAATATTGAGATTATTTCATTATGAAAAATCCCCAATGAAATAAAATTAAAACAGTTTGAACATTATTGCCTTTTCATTTTTTGGGGGGTTATTCCATTTTTGGTGGTTATTTCATATTGTTAAAAAAAAGTTAAATTATTGGGCGCCATTAATTATTTAAGTACGTAAGAAACAAGTTGAAAAATGTGCTTCGGGCAAAAATTTGATTTTGTTAAAATAAATCGCGTGGTTTTTGTTATCATAATAATGATAAAAAGCGAATATTATGGATTTGAACAGAGAAATTTATATTTCAGATGAAATCGGTCTGCGAAGCACGATCAAAAACCAATTTCAAATTCCAACAAAGAAGGTTATTTCATTATGAAACTTATTTTCAGCCTTTATTACATTGAGGGTTATTTCGTAACACCTGTTTTCCCTTAAAAAAAAACTTAAATTTTTAGATTCAATTTTATTACAAGGTGTTTTCCATTTTTGTGCAATTTTCTGGTACTTTTTATTTCTCCGATTATGAGGCATTTTCTCATCTAAACATTTAAACTTCTTTCAATCTAGAATTTTAGGAATTTTCCCAGAATTTTCTGATAATCGAATTTGCGGGTTTTGTATTAACCATAATTGGTTAAACAAAAAATGGTGGCAATACAGAGTTTTATTCGTTTTAAAAGACGATTTACAAGCTCTATGAAAAATTTCACCATTATGGAGTTAAATCACACAGTTTTGTAGCGAAATTTAACATTTAACTGAATTTTTTGCTGGTCTTCTAATAGTTTAAATTTTTTGAAAATATCCAACAAAACATCGCGTGTCATCTAAAATCCACACGCGTGCCAAAGTTTTGCCAGCCCTGACCAAGAAGTTGCGTTCATCGAGGGTTATGTTAATTGAGGTGGTACTTAATTTAATTGTTGAATAAATCAAATAAGCTGAATTGATTAAATCCCTTTAAAATAATTTTAACCTTCCAACAAAGTTGAATACGACATTCAGGGACTTCATTCAAACAAAAATCTGAATCAAACGTCAGCACAAAGTTATTTTATTCCATACCAAATAGTTCTATAGGAACGCATTTAACAAGTTAAAATATCAATTTTTCCGATTGTGGAAGGGATCGTATTTCCGGGCTTATGCTATCTATTACGTCTAATATTCTAGTTTCCGAGTTGTAAATATCGGCTCGACAGTTAACGAGATAAAGCCGGAACCATGAAAAGAAATAAAATATTTGTAATTTTTCGGACTTTTCCGAGCACAAAACGTTGTAGAAAAGATCCAAATTTGAGCCTTGGTCTTTGCCCGGAATTAACATTACCTCACTAACGAATAAAATTAAATAGGTCCGGTGAAAGAAATCAAATAATATTGCTTTGGATGGGGTTATAGCATTAAATACCAATACATTCAATGTCAGATGGGCCGATTCTAACCTTTCTCAATAGCGTTAGTAATCGATGCAGTAGAAATTTATGTACCAAATTTTGTCAAATTATCTTTTAAAATGCGATCTGTAGTTTGATTATAAGGATGGATCGTTCATTTTGTACGGACAGACGAACCGACATCATAAGCACCAACTCAATACACCCAAGGAGTGGTGTAGAATACAAAAAATTTTTTTTGGTACTATGGAGGTCGCAAAAGTACTAGTTTTTAAGCAAGTTGGTACTATTTTAAAAATCCCATTTATCATCCCTGTCATGAACTATTTAGTATATGTACTAAGTTAGTATAACTCTTGTGGTGGATTAGCGACTTAATCCAGGTTGAACTAGTAAATGTAAGACTTGTTATACTTGTGTGAAAAGCTGTAAAATAACGCTACAATGAATATTTTAAAATATGGGTTCTTTGTGCGAAACCGTCTTTTACAAACTTAAAGAATGAATTAAAAATCATGAAATTTGTTAAACACCGATTACTGCATGTCCAGTTAGCTACTAACTGGGACTTTAACTGACACATTTGTTGTTGTTTTCCATATGAAATTTAAATTTAACTGTTGACTAAATTTTAACTGAACGTTTAGTAATTGGGTCTTAATATTTAATATTACATATAATATGTTTGTAATTTTGATATGAAATATATCAATTGCATTGAAAAGGTCCAGCCTTGGGCATTCTAGTTATTTTTGGTGACCGCTCTTTCTAGTTCAATTCGTTGTAAAGAACTAGTTCCCTCTTTTAATTCAATAGCTCCCTCCCAATTTCATTCAATCGTTCACAAAACAATTATTCCGATTGTTCGTTTGGCAATTTTGAATAGGTATCTAATTCATATAGCAAGTCTTTTACTTAACAAATTAAGAATTAAAAAAATGCTTAGTGTAGAAAATATTTTTAATTAATAAAAATAAATAAAATTATCCCCAGCCAAAGGTAATAAATTGAACGATTGAACTAGAAGAGCAATTAGAAGTGAACTAGGTCTTTCGATCAATTAAGTGACTAGTTTAAGTGGACTAGTTCATTCACAAACGACACAAGTCTAAACAGGTCGCTTTTCATCAAGAATATTTGAATTTAAATCTAAATCTAAATTAGGAATCAAATTTTTAACAAATATTTGCAATACAATAATTCTTCATTGTGTAAATAAAAATATTTGCTTTTATTTAAGCTTACATAATTGTCATAAATTTATCACGTTAGTACTTAATTTAATAGTCTAAACGATAGAAATTGCAAATTAATTTCCTCATGAATACATGCACGCTGAAAAAAAACGGCCTGTCCCAAACATATTTTTGCTGGTAATATATATATATTTGGAGAAATTCTTAAACATATTCGCCGTGTTTTTACTAGAAACAATATATATTTTCATGCAAATATATTATGTTTGCAAGCAAATATGTTATGTTTGCCTGTAAATATATAATGTTTGGATGAAATGAAATGACGCTATCGACAAATATTATATGTTTGGCAGCAAACATATAATATGTGTCATAAACAAATTATGTTTCCATGCAAATACTATATATAAATAATATATTTAGTTATACCCGAGTAAAAATAGTTATATAGGAAATTATATAATTTAATATGAATTAATATGTTTATATATAGTCAAGTGTAACACTATATCTTTGCGGATATAATTATGTATAGCTTTGAGTTTTTCAAAAATTTCTTATATGATGTCATATATAGATCAGTATAAATAAACATGTCCCCATATATTTTTATATGTGCTATATCTATTTACATATGCTATGACAATTTTAATACATCGTCATATATAATTAAAAATGGCTTTATCGGAAAATATATAAAGTTTTATATAGTTCAATGTTATTATTTTTTTCTAAGTTGTTTTAGATATGTTTAAGTATAGCGCAATGTAAAAAAAATTCTTTGTTTTTTTAGATATATTTATGTATGATTTCAAAATATAAAAGGCGTACTCATTATAACTCCTAAATTCCTTGTAAACCTTGTATAAATACAAGCCATATTTTTATGTATGGAATTTGAAATTAAACTCATAAACATACCAGGTTTACACAGTTTACGGGTAGAATACAAGTTTATATGAGAAGGCTTGGTTACAATTATGTACAACTTCTTCTAAATTTTTATTTAAATTTTTAATTCTTAACTTAAGGGTGTTATTTTTCAGTACTTTTTAATAGTTTTTGTTTTGATCTTGAAATATGAAGCGTTATATAATTATGTCTTTCTATATCAAATTAGATATATAGAAGTCTGTTTATATAGAAGTCTGTTATATATTTTTTAGTAGCTTTAATTAGCCATATAAGGCCCTAAGGGCTCGGTTATGTAAATAAAGATTTAATAAAAAAAAAAAAAAAAAAAAAGATATAATTATATCGGGTCAAAATCCGGATAAGATTCTATATGATTCAATATACTTAGATCTTATCCGATATAATTTTATCCACCATTTTTCGGATCATAGCATATCTCCAATTATATTAAATAAGATATCATTACATATAACATCATATTATTTTTTTTACCCGGGTAAAGCAATTATTAATATATGCCAAACAATAGGCGTATTTATTCTACTCTCTAAATTTCTCTATATTTTAATGGAAAAACATAAAAAGTAAAATTAATACATCTACTGTTTGGCGATTATTTAATAACTAAATATATTATAAATCACATTGAATTTTACATCTAATACAAATCTTTCATTGAAAAACAATAACTACAATCTCGTCATTTATTTTTTATTTGTTTTTATTAACAAATATTAATTAAAAACTCTTATAATAAGTTAATACTTTAATATACACAATTAAATATTTTTTTTTTTCTTTCTAACACAATTTTATGTTTTATTTATACTAATTTATGTTATTTTTTCACATCTTTCACAACAAAATTAATAAATAAAGGAAAAATATCACTAAATTTTATGACTAGATGCAGTCTAGCTAAACTTAACGATTATTACCAACTACAAAAGTTATAATGGCTACATACAACTTTATATGTAATAAGAATGGAAATTCGCCGTTTTTCCAAATATATGTTAATTGTATCCACGAATATAATTATTACCGGGAAATATATGTATAGTAACTATAAAAACAATATAATTGGAAGCACACTGCAAATACATATATGGTAGTTTGTAAACATACATTGATTACCTCCAAACATATACAAAAACGTCTTTTTCCTCCGTGTGAAAACAAACTATCGCTATTTTCTTTCTTTTAGGCCCCGATTACTGATTGTCCAGTTAAAATTTATCCAACAGTTAAATTCAGATTTTATATGTAAAACAACAACAAATGTGTCAGTTAAAGTCTCAGTTAGTAGCTAACTGGACATTGTGAGAATTAAGCTTAGACCCTTTTTTAAATAAGTATATATAACCAGTAGTTAATTTCTAACTTATTTGATAAAGATTTTTTTTTTTGAAAATTTATGAATCAAATTTTACGAGAAACCGATATAATCTTTGGTCAACTTTTACAACTAATCTTATTTCCTTATTTCTAAAAATTCATTCAAAAATATTCGTTATTCAGTTTTTCCTTAACTTATAGACTAAGTAAAGAGGTTTAGAATTAAATCCACCGCTAATCCTCCTTGTACTAAATTTAGTATATATCCGTCAAATACTCAAAATATTATTTTTACTGACATTTTAAACATATTGAAAAGGAAATTCAAAAACGTCTCCCAAATATGCACTAAGTTTTATTACCATACCTGTCATAAAAATGTCTTCATGTATTAAAAAAAATTTTAAACTTCGTACTAAAAATGGCATGAAATAAATAAACTTTTTGTGAAATTATAAAAAGCAGAGTTAAAGAGATGATATTTTAAAAAATTTAAATGTGGCATATTGAACTAATTTGCAAGTTTTCTAACTTACTCTTCTAACGAAAAGGTTTGAGCATTTCATATTAGTATATTTTAATTTAGTTAAGAATAGACAATAAAAAAGAATCGAGCGGGTAGTCCAGTTGAATACAGATGTGATTAAAAATGAGAAAATATTTTAATTAAAATATATATTAAAAAATTTATTATTGTCATAATCCCCATCGGCGCTGGAAATACCCCAGAGTAGGATACCATTTTTTTATATCGATTTGCATGTTAAAAATACTACAAAATAGAAATACATTTTTTACCAAAGCCGGTATTGGAAATATCACAGAAAAGAAGCTAGGCCGAAGGCTTCATAAAATAATTTTTGTAATGAACTCAAATTGCTTTTTTAAGTTCTTACTTACACTCATTCTTAACTTACTCATTCTGCTAAGAGCGTAGAAAATGGAACCTGTATTTGCACCTGCAGACTTTTCAAGGAAGTTGAGGGGCATGGTTTGCTAAATTTGGGAAAGCTAAAACAACTTTTACGTCTTATGAACTTTTTGGATTGTACACTCAAAATAATATGTCTGTTGGCTGAACATAAAAATTTGTTACTTTAACAAAATTTATTCCTATTTTTTGGCTTAAAATAAAATTGATTGATTTTAAAACACATTTTTGTTAACAAATCTACAGTTTTATTTGTACTTGTACTGAGTCCTAAAATTTGTTTAATTTTAGGGTCTCGGGACCCTCCCCGGGCCTAGTCCATATCATCTAAGATTACATGCTCTGTATGGAGCAAACATTTTGTCCGGTTTTCTCTATCACGCTTAGTTTTCGAGATATGGGCCATTTTATGAAGTAAAAATATTTTTATTAAAAATTTCCGAGGTCCATTTTTGGATAGAGATAGCCTCTCCACGGGGATATTTCATGGTTAGGGGTAGTCGAAATTTTTCGTCAGTTTTGATCCATCTCTCTTAGTTTTCAAGATATGGGCCATTTTAAAAAAATCGGGAGGGAAAGAAATAGCGCTATCTTAAAAACTTCAGATACACTGGTAGCGCCATCTACCGGGTAATAACAGAAACAGAAACATGAACATATTATATTTTAACGAATGGGTCTTAAAAATAAGTTATAAATAATTTTGAAACCAACAAACACTCAAAATTAGTTAAAGTACTGATAATTTTTAGTATTGTGTTAAATGAAGATAACTAAAATCTTTGTTTAAATCGGAGTTTTAACTACAAATTTGTTAAAAATTAGTCAAATGGATTTGAAACCCGTTTGCCAAATTTTTCTACTGACGTATTAGTTTAAGTGTAGTTATATCTTGGAAAGAGGTATAACTTATAGCCTAATTCATTTTTTTTAAGTATTCGTTTCCGTTATTAACTTTAAACCTTTACTGACTTATATCGCCTAAAGTAGGCAACTTATTAAAATTTTCAAAACACATTTGTTGTCAATTTTTCGTTTCGAACACAGGACATATATTTTATTGCTACAAAAATTAACCCATATCAGTGTTAATTTAAATGATATTTTACAAAATGCAAAATTATCCATTTTAAATATTTTAGTAATTACTTTCTTCTGAAAATAAAATCAGGCCAAAATTTCATACAGAGCAGATGCATTTTTTTAATATACAACCCCTTTGTTGTCCTTCGAAACTGCTCTAATTACTAAAGAGTTTTTTAAAAAAGTCATTTTATTATACACTTCGCAGAATTCCAAAAAATATTCTAGTATTTTTCATTGAGATGTATAATTTTTATGATACCAACACTTGCACAGGTAATACAATGTTTTTACCTGACTTAAGCGCACTAACAATGTAGGAGACACATTTTTTGTGAATAGAAAGACAAAGATTTTACATTTTTTTTTGTGAATAGAAAGACAAAAATTTAGCATAACTTTTAGAATATATACTAAATACTTTAGTTACTAACTATTGCGGTGGATTAAAAATTTAAACCTTTGCACTAGATTTCTAAATATGTTTAGTGAATAAATGTACAAATTATCGCCCATTCAATAAGAGAATGTTCAAAAATGAGTATTTTTAAATGTTCTCACATACACCTGTGGACAGAAAAATAGGTGTGTTTTCTTTTTGAAGGTACTTAAGGTGTCCCTGAACTTTGTTTTTTATGAGAGTTCAGTAACCTGTTCTAGAATTTGTCTTGTGACATGTCACAAGGGGTCAATTTGCCCCTTCTATGACAACGCCATGTAAAAGTGACCAGTCTATTTCATATAAAGGGGCCAGTTCGGGGACAGTTTGTTAAAATTTCCCGTAGGGATGTGCTATTTCTTTTGTGTTAAATATCTATAATTCTGAGCTACATTTTCCCTCTTAACGGCTTGCCCAAACCGCTGGAGCTAGGAAGTTACAATTAGGTATGATGGTTCCTCCTCTGTAGTAGACATCCACTAAGACGGGATTTTTGGAAATTCCTACAGGGAGGGGCAAAAAGGGGAGAATTCTCCCCCTTGGCGGCCTGCGCAAACTACTGGAACTAGGAATTTGAAATTTGGTATGTAGGATCCTCGACCGGAGTAGACGTCCGCTGAGACGGCATTTTTGGAAATTCTTACCGGGAGGGACAAAAAAGTATCTTTGTTTAAAAAAGTACCTTTTTACAAAAATTACCTCTTTCCAAAAGAAGTACCTTCTTCCAAAAAAAGTACCTTTTTCTAAAAAAGTACTTTTTCCAAAAAAAATTACCTTTTTCCAAAAAAAGTACCTTTTTCCAAAAAAAGTACCGTTTTCCAAAAAAGTTCCTTTTTTCAAAAGAAGTACCTTTTTTCAAAATAAAATCGAACGAAAAATATTCATTTACCAAATTAAAAGCAACTATACATACCCCTCATTCAAAAAACATTTTCCAAAAAAGAAGTGCCTTTTTCAAAAAAGGATCTTTTCCCAGAAAAGTACTTTGTCTAGAAAAAGGAAGTTAAAATTTGGTATAAAGTTTCCTTCACTGTCGCGTAACTTAGTGGATAAGTTTGGATTTTTGAAAATCCCTACAGGAAAACCCAAAAGGAGAATGTCTCCCCTTTGACGGCCTGCCCAAACTGCTGAAACTAGGTATCTGAAATTCAGTATGTAACTTCCTCCTCCTGTGTAGGCGTCCGCTTAGACGGATTTTTTGGAAATTCCTATCGGGAGGGGAAATAAGGGAAAATTCTCCTTTTTGACGGCCGGCCTGCAATCTCTTTTGGCTTCAAACCTAAAATTTTAAATATGTATTCGCTGGAGTAGGATTAACTTACCGGTAAAGTACTTTATCCATATTGGAACAGGAACATAGTAAAAATGGGGGTTGAAAGGGAAAAATGTCCCCAGTAACGGAATGCCCAAACCACTGAGTCAACGAACTCGGAATTTGGTATGAATATTCCTCATCCATCGTAGACAGCCGCGAAGATGAAATTTTCGTAAATTCCTAAAGGGAGAGGCAAAAAGAAGAAAAGCCTCCTTTAGGTGGTCTGTAAAACCCCTTTGGCTAGAAACCTGAAATTTAAAATGTAGGTCCCTGGAGTATGGGCTAACTTATTAGAAAAGAAAAAGTGGCCCCTTTGACGGCCTGTCCAAACTGCTGACATTAGGAAGCTGAAATTCCCTGTGTAGATTCCTCCTCCAATTTGGACGCACTCTAAAGCTGAATTTTCGGAAATTCCTACCGTGAGGGGCACAAATAGTAAAATTCTCCCGCTTGACGATCTGCCAAATCCCCTTTGGCTAGAAACCTGAAATCTAAAATATGTGTTGTTTGGAGTATTGGCTCACTTATCGGGAAGGTACTTTTTAGAATTTTGGACAGGAACATTGCAAAAATGACCTTAAAGGCCTGCCTAAACCGCTGGACGTAGGAAGTTGAAATTTGGTGTGAAGGTTCCTCCTCTATTGTAGACATCCGCTAATACGAGATTTTTGGAAATTTCTACAGGTAGGGTCAAAAACAGGAAAGGTCCCTTGACGGCCTGGCCAAACTGCGGGAACTAGGGAGCTGAAATTCGGTGTTTGGGTTCCTCCTCCAACGTAGAAGTCCGCTAAGATGGTATTTTTGGAAATTTCTACCGGGAGGGGTAAAGAGGGAGAAAGTCGCCGGCATAATGGCCCTGCCAAACTGCTGGAAATAGAGACCTAAAATTCTGTATGTAGTAGGTTCCTCCTCCAACGAAGACGTCCTCTAAGACAACTTTTTGGCGAATTCCTACTGGGAGGGGTAAAACGGAATAATTCTTCCCATTAATGGCCTAACCGAACTATTTGGCTAGAAACCTGTAATTTGTAATATGTGTTCCTTGGAGTATGACCTAACTTATCGACAAGGTATTTTTTGACAGGAACGTGGTAAAAATGGTTGTTCTAAAGGGGGAAATTGCCCCCCCCCCCCCTTAAAGTCTGCCTCTTTAGCTAGAAACCTAAAATTTAAAGAACGAGTGTATACGGAACACTAAATGGGAAACGAGTGGAACTGAAACGCTACACAAGTGGAACGAAATGGATATGAATGGAATATGTAACAAAATGGAATGGGGAGCAAGATGGCATAGAATGGGGTACGAGTTGAATTGAAACACTACAGTTAAAAAGGAATGGAACAGAATAAGTGCAAAGAAATGGAATGGAAATAGAAACGACTGATATCAATATCGATACACAAGACAGTGGGAATGAAATGGAATGAAACGGGGAACAGTGGAATCGGAACAACAGATAATGGGAAGGAAATGCAATGGAATGGGACCGAAATGGAATATGGGAATGAGTTGCATTGGAACAATACAATTGTTAAACGAAATGGAATGGAACGGGGAATGAGTGAAATTGAAACATTAGATAACTGGGGGGAAATGTAATGGAATTTGAATGACTCAAACTGCTGAAGTTTGGTACTTGAAATTTCGCATGCGATTGAGGCAGGATTATATATATGGGATGTTTACTGGAAGGAACCAAAAGGGGTGAAGAATCCCTTTTATTCCCTGTTCAAACACTTTATCCAATTAATATGTTAAAAGTTAAACAAATTTTTTTAAAGAGAAAAAAACCTTAGAAAAAGAATGGAATTTATTTTTTATTCTTATATTTAAACTGCAAGTAACGAAGCATGGGTGGAAGAAGCCGACGCAGTAAATCTTCCAACTGAATTTGTGAATTTACGTGAATTGTCAGGTCTACCTTTACATAAACTGGAATTAAATAAACTTTAAGGCACGCTAACAACGTATCAGGTGCAAAGAATGATACTCATATTATTTTTTAAAAATGCTATAAGTTTGTACATTTTTTAATTTATTTCGAATTTTTTCCCCCATACACTCTAAAAAATGTTTGTAAATTTACTACTATAAAATGGGTAAAGTTTTGTTTAATTTTACGAAAATTTGGTAAATATAAATAAAAAGTGCGTAAAACTTTTTTGTACACACTTCCATATGAAATAATACACACACAAAGCATTTTTAGACATTATCTGTTTACAAATAAACACATTATGCCTAAAATTACTATTCTTTTGCTAAACAAAATTTTTACGCACAGAGTTGGTAAATATACTAACTTATAATAGTAATAAATATTCTGACATTTCTAAATTAGAAAATAATTTAAAAAAAATTTTAAATTAAAAGAAAGCTAAAACTGTTTTTTTTTGTGAAATATTTATACAAACACATTTTCATCTGGAAATATCAGTATAATCCAACAAGAATGGCAATACGAAGAAGATTTCCCGATCATATCCCCTGCAAGAAAACATTTATTGCCGGTAATAATAATTTTCGTATTTCGGAAGTTTCTTTAGTCGGGAAAAACTGGTACCGGAAAGCGACACTTTCAGGCAATACAAAAGCAGTTTGTCTGAAAAATAATTCCATGACATTTGTTATCTCCATAGTTTCGCCGGGAAGATAAATCCCCGACATTTATTATCGCCAAACTATCGCCGAGAAAGTAAATCCGAGACAATTTTATGTCATTTATTGCCATCAAAATACCATTTGGAATAAAGAAATAAATTTTATTTTCATTTAGTTTATGGTATTTATTTTGTACATAACTAATTATACGTATTAATAAAATACAACCTAAAAATTAATTTATTGTTTTATGTAAAAGAAAAATATTTTTGGGTGGTTAACTTTAAGCACAGCTGTGGTAAATATATGCATTTTTAGGGGATTTTTACGCACTTTCTGTGAATTTTTGCGCATTTTTTGTTGATTTTTACGCATTTTATTCGTACTTTTACACGTAAAACATGCTTTTTTACACACAAATTTATTAATTTCATTTAATTTTACTCACATTCAATGTAAAATTACACGTTATTTGTGCACAAACTTAAACAAAATGTGCATATTTTTTTTCAATTACACACATAGAGTAAATTTACCCAATTTATAGTAGGAGTACAGTTTCCTACTATAAGTTGGGTAAATTTCAACAGAATTTAATTAGAGTGTATGTTTATTGATTACTTTTATAACTTTTATTAAGCAATCAGCACCTGCCCCATATGAAGTGTCTTCAACATCCATCAAGGAATCGTCATTGGCTTTTCTTTGAAAACTGGGTGCAGTTCTTACATCTTTTGATGTAGTTTTTATCTTTTTATTCTGCCCTGTTATAAGATATATGATTTATAATAAAAACAAGTTAATAAAAATGCAAACAAAAAGTGTTACACACAAAAAGTGTTACACACAAATTTACCACATAGAGTATTACTTTGGACTAAAACATATTTTACAAAAAAATATGTGAAAATTTAATTTCTTCGAATTTTATTATAGAGAAAAGTATGCTCCATCTAAATACAATATAAAAAAATTTTTAAAACAAAATCTTTGCTCTCCACCCCCCCCCCCCCCCCCCCCCCTCTTAAAAACTCACCTTTGTCACAAAAAAATCGAGTTTTCACAACTTAAACAAAAACGCAGTAACTTATTTCACGGTCCAAGTCAAATACCAACTAAATGAGAAAAAATTCCCTGCATTTGTTACTTCAAGCAATTTTACTAGTAGGATTCCCGTTTTTCAATTCAATACAGTGATGCCAGACTTAAAAGTCTTTTTGGGATTTATTTTCTACAATTTCTATTTTTATATATAAAAATCAAAAACCTCACACCTATTTTTCTGTCCACATGTGTATTCTTCGTTTTATGTTTATATATTGCGCACGCATATCGTACTCTACGATGTCTTTTAGTCATTGCCGTTTTTAGTTCCTTAAATTTGTATGAAATTGCGTTTTTTTTTGAAGTTTTTTTAATTTTTAAATAAAACAAAAAAAATGCTTAAAGTAGGAAATTGCTAGAGTAGACAAAAAACCAATTCTGAATAAGTACGAGATTAACCCTTAAACACATTTTAAGTTTTGACTTAATTCTGGCATTAAAGTTAAATTTTCAACTGATGACCTGTTCTGCATGCCGAAGGTTAATATAATATACATATTAACTTATTATAAATCACTGTTCAATCTTTTATTAGCACTAGTTGCGATCTTCAGGATATTGTAATTGTTGAATTTATTAGTTTCATGGCTTTTGATTCATATTTCTAATTGTTAATTTTTAATAAAAAAGGAAAGAAAAAACAAATAACAAAATAAATTTTATTATTATTGAAAAAATAAAAATCATGTTTGGATTTTTTTTGTTTGAATTCAAAATAAAAATCACAACAGAGTAGTGCTGGTAAAAATATGAGTAGTGGGTATCGAGTATTTGTCTTTTTGTTTGGGTACTCGATACTCAAAATTACTACTCGACATTTTCAGAGTTGTATTTTGGACACACAAAATATATAAAAATGTGACTCAGCTAAAATATTTACCACAAAAATGTGACTCCGCTAAAATATTTATCACAAAACTACAACTCTGATAAAAGAAAAAATCAGAAGTAAAATATTTAAAAATATATGTTAAAATAAAAAAACTATGAAAAATGCAATGAATAGTTGGTGAAATAGTTTAAAAATATGTTTATAAATTTAAGTATTGAATTAACGTAAACATTTTCAAAGAATTTTACTAAAAATTTTTAAAAAATTTCAAATTTAAAAACCGTTTAAAGTATCGAGTAGTATCGTGAATCCAAATCAAAAATATCGAGTAGTATTGAGTACTCAAAAGTAATTGAATTTACCAGCACTAACACAGAGCAAATAAACAGCAATTTAAAAATATTCAAACAAGAATAATTGAAAACAATAAATTTTTTGAATAAAAGTTATAACTGTTACGTCTCTGCATTTAAATAATTTTTTAGTAATTTTTAGTTAAATGGGAAAAAAATCTAAAAGTAGTGAACTTTGAAGAGCATTATCTTTTAAATTAGATTGACTATTTTATTTTTTAATTGAAAAAGCTTCTAAAAGAAACAATTGCCTTAATAGCGATTTGTAATTAAAAAATATTGTATTTTTTCGTAGGAGGGCATAAAAGTGCAAGGTGTAATAAAAAATTACAGTTGCATTGAGATAATGCTCTTCAAAGTGCATTACTTTAGATTTTTAAAGCAGTGTGCATTAATTAAATTGAACTTGCATTACAAATACATATATTTTTTAAGAAAAGAGATTATTTTTGAATTATAAATCGTAAATTAGGCAATTGTAGCTTTTAGATGTTTTTTTTAATTATTAAAATAGTTAATCTACTTTAGAAGAAAAACGTGAATAAAAACACGAATCAATACAATTATAACTGAAAACGGTTGTGACTAATAGACATCCTAGAGCTGGGGTGGCAAGACTTTTTTCTTTGCGTGCCAGAAACGGACAAATTTGTTTTGTTGAAATTTTTCGCGTGTCACCTTAATTTTAGTTGTCTTTTAAAAGTCCCTTTTTAAAAATTTTTAAAATTTGGAAAATTTCTCTTAAAAATATCATCGCAGATCTACATATTTATCAGCGCTACGGATAATCCCCATGAAACCCCCAACGGGAAAAATTAAATAATATCCAAGAAATGATGTAAAAATCTTTGACGGTTATTTAAGTTTTGGAAGTTTATTTAATCTTTAAATATTGAGATTATTTCATTATGAAAAAATCCCCAATGAAATAAAATTTAAACAGTTTGAACATTATTGCCTTTTATTTTTTTTTGTTTGGAGTTATTCCATTTTTGGTGGTTATTTCATTTTGTTAAAAAAAGTTAAATTATTGGGAGTCAAAAATTTTTAAGTACGTAAGAAACTAGTTGAAAAATGTGCTTCAGGCAAAAATTTGATTTTGCTAAAATAAATCGCGCGATTTTTATCATCATAATAATGAATAAAAAGCGAATATTATGGATTTGAACAGAGAAATTTCTATTTCAAATGAAATGGCTCTGCAAAACACGATCAAAACACAATTTTAAATTCCAACAAAGGGGTTATTTCATTATGAAAATTATTTTCAGCCTTTATTTTATTGAGAGTTATTTCGTAGCACCTATTTTCCCTTTAAAAAACTTATATTTTTAGATTCAATTTTATTACAAGTTGTTTTAAATTTTTGTGCAATTTTCTGGTACTTTTTGTTTCTCCGATTATGAGGCATTTTCTCATCGAAACATTTAAACTTCTTTCAATAGAATTTTTGAAATTTTCCCAGAATTTTCTGATAATCGAATTTGAGAGTTCTGTATTAACCATATTTCTTAAAAAAAAGTGGTGGCAATACAGAGTTTTATTCATTTTAAAAGACGATTTACAAGCTCTATGAAAAATTTCACCATTATGGAGTTAAATCACACATTTTTGTAGCGAATTTTAACATTTAACTGAATTTTTTGCTGGTCTTCTAATAGTGTAAATTTTTTGAAAATATCCAACTAAACGTCGCGTGCCACCTAAAATCCACTCGCGTGCCACTACTGACACGCGTGTCATAGTTTTGCCAGCCCTGTCCTAGAGGATATCTGTGCAGACTATAAAGATATCTTAAAAACCCAATATCAGATTTTAGACAATCTCTCATAAATAAATGAAAAAGCTTTTCAAAAATAGGAAGTGGGTGGGAATCGAAATAAGAGTGAACGATGTTTTGAAATAAGCATATATATTTTTTTTAAATTTTACTTAACATCCATTTATGTGAATTTTTATTTGATTCTCACGATCGATTTGTTGTAGATGTCCATACTGTTGAGTAATTATTTATTGTGTACTTTAATTACAACCACCTTCGCATTACGTGTATGATAAAATTTAAATATCATAATGTCATGTCATCTGTAGCAGAACTTTCAAACTTCACATCATCTCTAGTACGAATAATTACAATATTTTTAACATAGCATCACATGTAAGTTTTTTTTTCCAAAAAAAAATTCCCATGCATTTTTCATCACTAACTATTTAGTGATGAACTGTTTGTTGGTGGTGGCAATTTAAAATGAAATATCGAATTTTCATTCAATCTACAATTAGAATGATGCCACCCTTGTTTATTATAAGTCATATTAAACTTTGATTGAGGGTGGTTTTTGTTTGTTTTTTTCTAACGATTAATATTTTTGAATATCGTGTCAAGCATTTTATTGACCAAGTTCAAATATCATTGTAGTAGTCAATTTTATATTAACTAGAGTGCGCATGTCGTTTTAAAAAGTTTCCTATTTCATTAAACATTGATGATGATGATTAAATGTTGCTCTTTTTTGCTGTCAGTTGTTGGTTTCAAATTAATAATTTTATTGTTTTGCGTTCAAAATTTTCTCACGTTATTTGTATAAATTTTATCTCCCATGTGAAAATCGAAATATATATGAGCATACATGATCATACATTGGCTCGTATGTGATCATGCATGGGCATACATAGTCATATATGTACGTACATGCATAGTTCAATGTATGACCATACATGATCTCATATATTTCCATATAACTTTGGATCCGAAATTGGAGGGTATATGGAGGTATATGGCCATATATGAGCATATATGAGCATACATGAATCATATGTGAGCATATATGGCCATATATGAACATGTACGGTCATATACCCTCAAATTTCGGATCCAAAGATATATGGAAATATATGAGATCATGTTGAAATATGCATGTACGTATATGACAATGTATGCCCATGCATGATCATATACAAGTCAATGTATGATCATGTGTATTCATATATATTTCGATTTTCACATGGGCTGTATGATTTTATAAATCATCTTTTATTAAAATAATCTCAATTCTAAAGAACTTCTATTTAAATTTAAATCTATGATTTCAACATATTATATTTAAAAATAAAATCTTGCCTTTACATGCCTTTGTTTTATCCTTAAAAATCTTTTAGTATTTTTGAAAAGATTTTAAGCTTTATATAGAATTTATCTTTTAAAAATCTATGATTGAAATTGTATTACTTAATCGGAGTGATTTATGACGCTTTAAATATTGCCGAAGTTAAGCATTTGACTTTAATGTAGCCAGTCATACAGATCTTCTTGTGCATATATTGTAACTTAAGCTGAAGGATATAAGGAAGGACTGAAAAAGTCGGTCACACTCAGAATATTTAGGAAATTTTCACTAATGACCAGATCATGATTTTGGTAATAAGTCGGTTAGGCATTTTTATTTTAGAATATTGGAGTAGCATATTAAATTTGGTATCGGTGGTAGGGTTTGTATAAATATTATAGTAAGCTAAATGTGTATCACTCCTGCCCAGTGTTAACAATTTAGTCATTTTATGGCTAGATTTAGCCATTTTTAAAACGTCTAGCCAGAAAAAAATTGATTTAGCCATTAGCACTTATTTTAGCAATTTTTAGAAAATGTTTAGCCAGTTTAAATTTCACTCGTTGCCCGTTCCATTCCATTTCGTTTAATTATTTTAGTGTTCCAATGCAACTCGTTCCTAGATTGCATTTAGTTCACCATTCTATTGCATTTCGTTCCCATTATCAATTTTGTTCCAATTACACTCGTTCCCCGTTTCATTCCATTTCGTTCCCACCGTCTTTTGTTTCAATAAGTCGTTCCTTTTCCATTCCATTTCTTTGCACTTGCCATTCCTTTTTTAACTGTAGCGTTTCAATTCCACTCGTTCCCCGTTTATTTCCAATTAATTTCACTTGTATAGGGTTTCAATTCCACTTGTTTCCCATTAATTTTAGCATTCCAAATACACTCCTTATTTAAATTTTAGGTTTCTAGCCAAATAGGCAAGCTTTAAGGGGTGTTATTTTCCACTTTTGAACCCGCACTTTTACCACGTTCCTGTCCAAATTTCAAAAAAAATACCTTGTCGGTAAATTAGGCCGTACTGCAGGGAACACATATTTCAGGTTTTAGCAGCAGGCCTTCAAAGTGGATAGTGTTTGTGCCTTTCGCTGTAGGGCACAGTTTTTTAAACAGATTCGTTGCGAAAATCTTGCCCACTGAATCGTGCAATTACAGCAACAAAGTTATTTAGTTATCATTATCAAATGTTTACATGGAAGAATTCAAACTTACAGTCCCAGCCAAAATTAGGTTTCAGGATTCGAATTTCCCTTGGAAGAACAAACCGGAAAAATAACAAACAAACTTGATTTTTCGCATGGATTCCTCAAAAACTTAATAATGTTTACCAAATTTTTCTGCAGAGTCTTTGCATAGTTTAATCGAATAATCTACTTAATTTCAATTTTTACCAATGTCTTGGCATCAATTTCTTGTAAATATGAGAAAATTCAAGAAAAAACGTCGGTAATCTAAAACTGCTCACTTTGTTCATTTGCGTTCATATAAATATTAATAAATAAGAAAATCCCGGGATTTTTGAGAAATAATCCCGGGATTCGGGATTTTGCCAATCCCGAAAATCCCGGGATTGGCAAAATCCAGATAAGCTGCGACAATTACATTTTGTCTATCTGGCTGTCGTCCACGCTATAAATGTAATCAGCACAATTTTTGTAGCAAAATAAATTAGTAAAACATTAGTTTAAAATTAGTTTAGTGCTAAAAAATATAACTAAAACTTTTGCTGAAAACAGAATTTCAGGAAACTGTAAACCAGTACATTTGATAAACAAGACGTTTTACTAATTTTTCTACTAACTTATTTTTTTGAGATTACGTTAAGAAGTAATTTAATTTAAATTTGTATAAATTACTCTAGAGACCAATTAGTAATTACCAGGGCAAGTTTAAAATGGCACAAAAAAAGTTGAAATTGGCAGGCAAATTGGCACGAAAAAATAGTAAAATTGTAACAAAAAACGCAAAAATTGCACGCTTATTCCAAAAATTTTATAGTATAATAGTTGATTTAAGTCTTTTTCTGAATGTTTTTAACAAAAATACAATAATGAAGGAATTTACCGATGAACTGATAAAGTGGTTAAAAAAAAATCTGGAATTTTATTAAATATTAAAAATATCGTTTTTTGTAAATTTTTTACAAAAATTATTTACAAAGATTGAGTTTGTACTGAATTTTATATTATTTTTTTAATTAAAAGTCTAAAAAAATGGACAAAATAGCGTTTTTTGGCAAGGATTTGTAAAAATGGCATATTTACAAAATAGGTGAAAAAATGGCATTTAATGGCAAATGCCAAAAATACTTGCCCTGGTAATTACACTGTGCTAGACTCAAATTTTAAACAGCTGGCTACCCTACTGGTAAAGCTAATTCGAGTACGCTGAAATCAATAATGGTGATAGCCGTGTTTAAAGTTAGCGCTCGTATTCGCGATTAAAAATTTTGACGCTAAGGTACAAAAAAATGTTATTTTTATACTTTTGGGATCATTTTTAATTATAAATTTATCAAATTTTATTAAATATGTACATGACTAATGAAGCTGTAATTTTTTTTGCGAAATTTTTTTTAGCAGTTTTATTAGTTATTTTGTGTATATGTATTCAATAGGGTTTAGAAAAATATTCTGTAGTTAAAAAAAAATCGCGAAAAAGAAATTTTTCCGCGAAAATTTGTATTTAACAAACTTGGATTGATTTCAATTAAACGCCCGGTGAAAAATGTCCATATATGAACATTTATGGTTCAACCATATATGTATGGATCCGAAAAATGAGGTAACACCTAAGTATATGTTCATATATGGACATATATGAACATATACTTTTATTGAATATATGCGAATACATGCGGACGTTGCTGTCCTTTATTATAAGGTTGTACTATAGATATAAATTTATGTATGACATTCGAATTAGGCACTACATATGTTCCTTTTTTTATTGATGGCATTAAATATAATTCCATATTTATCCATATATGAGTTCCTTTTACACATATGGAAAAATGTATTCTTGCAAATATGTTCATATACAAGTCACTTTTGCATAAATTGAATATCATATACTTCCATATTTGTCCATATATGAGTGCCTTTTCCATATATGAAATAGCAGATGCCTCCATATATGTCTGTATATGAAATCTTTTTCCATATATGGAATAACATATACTTCCATATATGTTCATATAAAATCCATATATGTTTATAAAAAATCCATATTTGTTCATATGTGTCCATACATAAACTATATATGAACATGTTTGAGCGTATATGAACATTTTTCACCGGGCGAGTAAAAAAGTTAAAGTCGGGCATGCCGACTATATAATACCCTACACCAGTCTGGTTAAAAGCCAACTAATGTTTCGAATGGGTTAAAATGGACTTGTGTCCAAATTTTCTATAAAATGATAAAAGAGGAGAAAATCGAAAATACACCTTTGAGAATAATTCTACTGAAAATTATACATATCCCTAAAAACATACATATCCCTTATTCTCTAAGGTGTATTTAATAAACCCCTATGCGTTGACCACTTTTTTTATATTTTGTTGAACAAAATTTTAAAAAACTCAAAAATAGAGTTTTATAAAAAAACAAATCCCATCTTTGGCCATACCTGGGACTAGGTTATCAAAAGCCAAGAGAGACAAAAATTATTTCTGAATATTTGTGGATCTTAGAAATTAAACTAGGTTATAACATTGTACATTTTTGAAAGAAATATTTTATTTTTTACCATTTTCATAATTTATCTCATTTTAACCCTACAATGGTCTGAGGAAATTGCAATTACTAAAATATTTTGCAACCGATTTTGGATTTTTATACATTACCAAAAAGGTAATTCAGTATAAATTATGATTCTATTAACATTTTCCAAAAATACGGTTATTAAAGAGCCAATATTTTGAAAGAAACCAAAAAAGTGATTTTTTCGCCTTGTAAATCGTATTTCAAACTTCAGGGCCGATGCGGCACGTGTTCCCGTTATGCGATCACCTTAATTTTTTGCATGGTGTATTTTTATACCCAAAGGCACATTTCTTTGGGGGGGGGGGGGGGGGCGGGTCACAGTTCGCCATTTTTTTCGTCCATATAGAGTATGGTCATATATAATATGATAAAAAGTATAAGGTCAATATTTAGATATAATTGTATCAAACTATGTCCAGTTTTATAACATTTTATATAATTTTATACAAAAAGATATAATTTTATGTAATTGGATGAGGACAAAATTCGGATACAATTGTATCGAATTGCATAAAATTGTATCAAATTGTACCAAATTGTATACAATTGTATACAATTCAATACAATATGATACAATAAGACGTTCTCACTTTTCGGATATAATTATATCTAATTACATAAAAGATTATATATAATTAAATATAACTTCATATGGCTCCATATTATTTTTTTACTTGGGAGAACAACTCCATATATTATATATCTTAATGTACAAGTAATTTAGAAAAACCACAAACTCCAGATGAAAGAAATTTATAACAATGAAAATGCAGACCAATGGTTGAACTTGAGTTCGTTCCTTAAAACATAAAAAACTGAGAGTAACAAAACAGGTAAACCACCATAAAGACATGTTATAAAATCAGAACAAAATACTGAATGAAAGCTTATGATATTTGCAATGGCATATTTACAATAACAAATAAAGGATCTCTTAAGAGAGCTACTACAAAGGGTGTCCAGGAGAGAAAGAGAACACACCCTTTTGCCAAAAACACAAAACTAATAACAACCAATGAACGCTGTTAGAGTAGGTAAGTAAATAGGGATGATCAATATTATATTGTTTGATGAATGAAGTGATGCTACTAAAAACTAAAAAATTTGCGCGTAAGGACTATTAAAGGAATTGCAGGGTGGTGAGTTAGAAACACAAACAATTTAGATCTCATACAGTAAACATATATTCATCATCTAACAGAATACTTAAGAATAAAATTTTTATAGAATAATTACGAATTTATTGAAAATTTAAGTGTATTAAAAAATTCTTACGAATTCAAAAAAATATTTCAAATAAAAAAGGTTTATTCATCATCATTATTGACGAACACATAATATATAACAATATGCAATCCTCTGAAGGATCTCCAGATATAATGGATCAAAAATACAATTCTGTTAGATTATCACCAGCACAATCAAGTAAGTATAATGTTGAAGGATTAAACAAGGAATCTACAGGAGATTTAAAATATATGTTTATATAATTATCCATAAAAAGACTAATCAAACTTACGAATAGCAAATATGCTATTGAAAAATCCTCCTTAAAAACCACCCGCTGGTTTTTAAAAGCATTAAAAATTTCCCTTATTTTTATTTTGCTAAACCATACTAATAATTATGTTTACCCCTCCTTCTTTTAAGGTCGCATATTATATCATGTTCCCTGCAAAGTTTGCCGGGATCATAGTTCCGGCAAACACTATGGCATTTATGCCTGTGATGGTTGTGCTGGCTTCTTTAAGCGTTCCATACGTCGTTCCCGTCAATATGTGTGCAAATCACAAAAACAAGGTCTCTGTGTGGTGGATAAAACTCATCGTAATCAATGCCGGGCGTGTCGTTTGCGAAAATGTTTTGAAGTTGGCATGAATAAAGATGCTGTACAACATGAACGTGGTCCTCGGAATTCGACTTTACGTCGTCACATGGCCATGTATAAAGATGTAATGATGGGCGGCTCAGATATGCCACAAATTCCTACCGAACTCCTTATGAATACAGCAGCACTAACTGGTTTCCCTGGGTTACCTATGCCCATTCCAGGCTCTCATCAATTACATTCTGGTTTCGGTGGAGCTTTCCAACCGCCTGCAGTTTTAGATCTATCAGTATCACGTGTACCTCATCATCCACATCTTCATCAACCTCATCATAATTTCTTTTCACCCAGTGCTGCTTATATGAATGCTTTAGCTGCTACTCGTGTATTGCCCCCAACGCCACCACTAATGGCTGCTGAACATATCAAAGAGACTGCAGCTGAACATCTTTTCAAAAATGTTAATTGGATAAAAAATATGCGTGCTTTTACCGAACTACCAATATCTGACCAACTACAACTTTTAGAGGATTCCTGGAAGGAGTTCTTCATTTTGGCTATGGCTCAATATTTGATGCCTTTGAATTTCACCCAACTGCTGTTCATATATGAATCTGAAAATAATATGCGCGACATTACTAGTTTGGTAGCACGTGAAATCCATGCTTTCCAAGAGGTTCTTAATCAATTGTGTCATCTTAATATTGACAACAATGAATATGAATATATCAGAGGTATCACACTCTTTCGTAGGTCTGCGACTTCGTCAACAGAAGATCTTGTCAACTCATCTCTAAGCACTAGCAATGGTAGCCCTAATTCTAGTGTATCAGCCGATTCTCGTGGACTTATTGAAACTCCTCGAGTTATTCAATTACACAGTGAATCGCGTACGGCTTTAATTACTTATGTTGCCCGTACTCATCCTAATCAGCCAATGCGTTTCCAGACTATTATGAGTGTTCTTTCGCTCATGAACAAAGTGTCAGCTTTTGCCATCGAAGAGTTATTCTTCCGTAAAACTATTGGTGACATTACCATTGTACGACTTATTTCGGATATGTATATTCAACGTAAAATTTGAAATATTTTTAAATGCCGTCGGTATTTTTGACCAGTGATTCCTTTGGAAGGCACTTGAAGTGCTTTTTCGTTGATGGTTTTGAAAATTCATATGAAAGTGCTGGTAACTGTGATATTGGATAATACTCAACGTTATAATGTGAATATCTTCATAAAAATCATATTAAAATTATTAAATCTGCCTTTTTTACTAAAAAACAAAATACCTTGATTGAGCCTTGATTTAACTTTTCTTAATTCTTAAAAACAAATTATGCAAAGTGATCTTAACTACATACAAGTATTTTAATAATATTATCAAAAGTTTAAAATTTTTGTTATAAGTTAAATATTTTTTAAATTTTTAATTTAGTTGTAAGTTATGTAAATATGTAAATAGTAGCACATGTTATTAAATTAAATTTTAAAATGGAAAGAAATATATAAAACAACAAGTTTTTAAAACATAAAACAGTACAATTTTTTTAATTCAAATATAGAAAGAAATAATAGAAGATTAATATTAATAAATTTTTTTATATTAATGTATTTAAACATTATAAAAATATTTATTATCCAAAATCTATTGCAAGGACCTCAACTCCCTTCTGGAAATAATCTTCCCATTATACAATTTGGGAGAAGGACACCCAACAGTTTGTTGTATGTCGACAGCAATTCTGGACATACCTTTTCAAAAAAGTGATAAGTTTTTGTGCAATGCCGACGGAAAATCTCTCGGATTTAATTTTACTCTCATATGTTGAAAAGAAGAAAACTTTAAAAAAAATCTAGTTTTTTTAACTGCCGAACCTCATATTTGGGCGTTTAAAAGTGGGGTCAAAGTGACCATATTACTCGTTTGTGCATTTATTTATGTTGGTATCAGCGAAGATATATACCATAGGTGGCACGGATTTGTCACCGAGGGCCAAATTGTGGTTTTTCATAAATCATAGTGGGCCGCACCATACAATAAAAAATGAAAGCGGAAGGAAATAATGTTTTTTTTTTTTTTTTGTAAAACAAAAACGGTTTTTAAATCCATCTATTCCAAAACTGGAACTCATTGCAAACTCAACTTTTTTTAAATTCTGGTTTGGTATTTTTGAAGTACATAAGTAGAATTATTGGAACACTTTTTTATAATTTTTGCATTGAAGCAGATTATCGCGGAATCGGCCAACGAAAATTTGAAAACTCAAGGAGTTATAAGAGTCTGAGTATTATTTCGAAAAGAAAAACATGTATAAAAATTCCTAGGCTCCTTGAATCGAATTTTTATTTAAAAATTTCGTTACGCACAGCATAAAAAATCGCGCTCCTTTAAAGGGACACGTTACACTAAAGAGTTAATTTAGACGATGATTACTAGGGCAAGGAATTTCATGCAAATGCATGTTTCTTTCTCGATAATCCAAAGCTAATAAAGACTAATGTGCTAATTCATAAAAAAAAATTATTTGGTATTTGAAGCTTGCTATAGTTAAAGTACATATTTCGCATAATAAAGAGTTATAAGAAATCTTGATTCATAATCGTATTTTAACTATAAATTAATTTTTCGATTTGATTCTGGCAACACTATTGTTTATTTTCTCTCTTCTCTCAAATAAGTCGCAAGTGATGTACAAATTTAGTAAACGATTGACTCGGTAATCGGAAGTGAAAATGTATTTTCTTAAATTAGAGAACTAATGATGTGCTAACATAAATTTAAAAGCAATTAAAAATATTTTTTATTTTATTTATAAAGCAAATCAATGCAAATGTGTGTAAAAAAGTAATTTTTAGAACATATTATTCGAAGCATACAAAAGTAATCGAATTTCGAATAATGTTTTGACAGTCTGTACATCACTATTGTTTTGTTTTTCTTTTTAATTTTATTTTTAAATTTTTTTTGAAATTTTTTCGAAAAAGCTACGCAATTGTTGTAGCTTTTTTCAGTTTGATGGATGCAAGTTGTTGGAGGCCACACATTCTAGGGATGGGATGGCTTCATTAATCATTTCATGCCTGAATATGAAATAATTAACAACTAAATGGTGGCTTCCTCACTCCAAATTTTATAAAAGGTTTAAAGTTAATGAGTATCGACTATAAACCAAGGTTGGTTACCGTTATCGTTATAATACCGTTATCGCTAAAATACCGTTTCAAATTGAATACCGTTACCGTTACCAATACCTTTAAAAATTTTTTCAAATACCGTTATCGTTACCGATACCGTTATTTTTAATGGTAGTTACCGGTATTTTACCGGTATTTATTAATTTATATAAAAATGCAAGTTTTATGACTTTTTGTAATAATTTTCAGTTTTTTTTCTACAAAAAAATTTGTCGATAATAATTTTAGTTATTAAAACTACCAGCATTGAATTTAAAGCTTATAATATGTATTTTTAACACGTAAAATTAAATATATGTTAAGTTTTTACTTGTTTTTATATGTTTTTAACACAATTTATAATACCGGTACGTACCGGTATTGCTGTTTCGATAACGGTATACCGTTACCGAAACAGTCTTAAATACCGTTACCTTTACCGTTACCGAAACAAATGAAATTAAATACCGTTATCGTTACCCTTACCGTTATTCGTTTCGGTAACCAACCTTGCTATAAACCTATATAATTTTTTTCGTTATTAAGCAAATATGAATACTGTTTTTCACAAATTACCCAGCAAAACCTTCTATTACCAGGTAAAGGGAAATGTAATAAGAAACCAAAATTTGTAACTACTTACACTTTGGTCGCATAACACATTATTTTAACATGGGGGTGTCATTGGGGGTAAATGGTTGCCTAAGTCGTACGGGTATAGCATAAAATAAGTGATTACGAAGGAAGTACTGAAATAAGTTGTTACTCGTAATATTAAATTCACTAGTTAGCTAAAATAAGTACCCAAGTAAAAAAAAATGATATGGAGCCATATGAAGTTATATTTAATTATATATAATCTTTTATGTAATTAGATATAATTATATCCGAAAAATGAGAACGTCTTATTGTATCATATTGTATCGAATTGTATACAATTGTATATAATTTGGTACAATTTGATACAATTTTATGCAATTCGATACAATTGTATCCGAATTTTGTCCTCATCCAATTACATCAAATTATATCTTTTTGTAAAAAATTATATAAAATGTTATAAAAGTGGACATAGTTTGATACAATTATATCTAAATATTAACCTTATACTTTTTATCATATTATATAGGACCATATCTAACAATATACATACAAAAATAATTTTTTTAAATAAAAAAAAATTTTCAATTACTTATAATTGTAATTGTTCTTTTTTGAATTGCAATTACAAATAATCGGCCTGATTACGAGTGTCGAATTTGTAGTCGAAATTTTCGACTCCATGGAAAATTATAAAGAAATGAAACTCTCATGGTGGATTTTTTTAAATCTGAGTGCTATATATGGTAAATCCAATTGAAAAATTTTTCAAAAGTTGCGTTTTTAGTGAGTTTTCAGTAAGTAGTTTCGACTACGACTACGACACTCGTAATAAGGCCGAATATGTAATTATAAATGATTTTTTTTTCAATTACAATTACATGTAATTATGTAATTGCATGTGTAATTAATTACAAAATGTAATGATTAACCCCAGGCCTGCTGGAGATCTTATAATTTCGATAAATCTTCCATTACTTTTATCCAGATTTATCATGACAGTACAATAAACATGAAAAAAAATTTCTTTTAATTTAGTAATTTTAAAATAAAGTTAACAACACTGAAATTTTAAAGTTAATAGGATTATGATATACAACAAAGATATAAGAAATCAGTCAAGTGTACGTTATAGTATAAGAATTTCGTATTAAAGCTTCAGTGTTGTTAATGTTATGGGTGCGGTGCGTAAGCCATTTTTGACTCATGCTCAAAAAAAAAAACCAAAAAAAAACAAATTACTCACGCACGAGCATTTCGTTTTTTACTCAGCACATATTAACTTACTTATTAAACTTACAATCAGAAAATTCTCACGCAAAACAGTAAAAATTACTAAAAACATATGATGCAAAAAATAAATTCACACACGAATCACGGGTTATTCTTACTCACGCACGAATCACTTAAGTATAGTAATTATTACTCACGATCACGTGTGAATAACGTGACTCACGAACATTTCGTGTCACGCGCCAATCCCTAGTAATTACTAAATATAAAACTAGTTCAAAATCATTGATAACATGGAACCAAATATAATACAATACGGTTTTATATGGACCTTATATATTTTTATATAAAATCACTTTGAAACAATTGCCTATGTGGGATGATATATAATTATAGATGATTTTATAAAGAACGTTATAAGTTATATATGGGTTCATATTCGTCAATATATAATCATAACTAACACAAATTATAAAAGAATTCTTATATGGATCCACATAGTTTTATATTATTATGTATAGTGTCATACTAAATTATATATAAACGTACATGTAATTATGTCTTTTATATGTTACTTTATGTACTTATATATAGCACATACATATATATGTAGGCCAATATGTAATAATATAAAATCACATATGTCTCCATATTAAAACCTTTGAGGAAAAAATATCTAACATATGACTATATAAAAGTATATCTGCTTGAATTTAAAAGCATATGTGGCCATATGTAACTATAAGTTACTATATGCAATTACATAAAATAATATATGATTATATCAAAACTTTTTTACTCGGGTACATACTTTTATGGAGTGAAGTAAGTCATTACACATTAGTACCTATTTCATTGGTTACATATAGGAAATAAAATAAGACGTTACCAGTAATGACTTTGTTTAAATGTACCCCGATCGGAGCAATGTAATTAGATTCTAAATTTTTATTAAATCATACTTTCGCATAATAAGTAGTTACATTATGCAATACCAATAACTTATTATTTTTACCCTTAATAATAAGTTATTATAAAAGACAATATTGGTAATATATTATTTTAAAGACTTGAAATAAGTAGTGATATATCTCCATATCGGTAACTCATTATTTCATACCTCCCACTTAAGTATTGATGTAGAGTTTGCTAAAAACCGAAAAATTTGGAAACCGCGGTTTCGGTTTTTCAAAATCATAAAAACCGCGGATTCGGTTATTTTTCGGTTTTCTTGTGATATTAATAGAATTGTTATAAAATAATTAAATATAACAATATTCTAACTAAATATATGATAATTAAATATGCATAAAAATTAAATAGTTTAATAAGTCCAAGATATCTTTTAAAATTCGATTAAATTTCTCACTCGAATATTTAGAGGCAATAACGCCATTTCGAAACTTTTCCGGGAGAAGGAATAAATGGGGAAACCCGTTATAAATTAAATTGTTTTTTCTTTTTAAAGAGTTTAAATTTAAATTTTAGCAATTTGTTTAAAAAAATATAAAGTTAAAATTTTATAAATTTCACGAAATACGAATTAAAGCTTTTTGAAGAATACGCGGTGAAAATCGTAACTGAATATGTGAAACTCAATATCTCTTAAACCACTTGACTTTTTGGTGCAATTTCTTTACTAAAATTATAAAGGGCGGATTATGGGACCGTAAACGTAAATGTGATGTAACTGTACCGTGCCGTAGCTAAAAAGTACACTTATAGATTATCGTAAACGACATTACTATTTAGCATCTATTTCATGTGGTTTTATATTTTATTCTAAATTTTTCCATTTATTAGTTAATTTTTATTCCTTATTTTTTGTTTGAATCAATTTTCTTTATTCATTTCATATTTTTTGCGACTAAAATCATTCAGCTGTTTCGATGCCGGATAGAAAATTCTGATTTCAACAGAATGATCCGGCAAGTTCGTTTACATTTACGTGTTAGTAACCATTCGTATACATTTCTTCTTGTGGTATCGGAACAGCTGATTCGTTACAGATACGTTTACGGTTGGGTAACTCAGCCTTAAGCCTCAGTTTATGTTATCCGTAATAACAAAAATAAAAAATTCTTTAAAGCAGTTTTTAATCGATAAAATGCTCATTACAATTAAAAACAAAATTTTTCAAAATAGGAGCTGGCCTTTTCGAAATTGAAGATTCAATAATATGCAATTTAATTAATTATTTTAATTGGTTAAAGTATTTGTTAAAAACCGACTTATTTTTGTCGGTTTTCGGTTTCGGTTTTGAGGCTTGGAAAACCGCGGTTTCGGTTTCGATTAAAACCGAACAGCAAACTCTATATTGATGTATCAAAGTATTAGTAACGTATTACTTTAGGTTTCTAAGTAAAACCAAGGGTAAAGGGGTACCCTTTGCCAGGCAATGCGTGAAAAAGGTCAAACCCATTACCAAGGTTTTGCTGGGTAGCTTAAAATCCTGCAATAAGACTATTGTAGAAGTTTATGAATTAGACCATAAATATTTATCCGAATTATCAAATTCAAAACAAAATGGCATAGATTTGTTGTTGCATATTTTGACTTCAAATGTATATTTTGTGCCTTTTTAATGCATATTTTGTGCTTTTTAATGCATATTTTGTGCTTTTCAGTGCATATTTGTGCAAATATTTAATTTTTAGTAACATTTTTTAAATTGTAAAAAATATATAAAATTCATACGATACGATTCAATGAAAATTTAGATTTTTTCTTTATTATTAAAAATTAACATTTTTTAAAAACTTATTTCCCTGTGGAAAAGCTTCGAGTTCTGTTTCTATTTGCAAAATAACTAACTTCCATATATTTTTATGTTTTAAAGTGCTTTATTCTTGCATATTTTTTCAGTTTTTAATCCACATATGTGACTTTCTCCGAGAAAAGGGACCTAGTGTGTCAAAAAACCTAGTGTGTCAAAAACTTGGGAAAATCGATAAAAATGAGAAAAACATTAAAATTTTACGCTGTTATTCAAAAAAAACTTATTAATTTAGCTTTAAAACATGAATTTGCTAAAGCATTCATTATCTCTATTAAACCTTTATTAAAAAATTTTATTCAAAAACATACAATAAAAGTTTATTAATTTTGTTTTTAATTCTGGCAACACTTTGTATATTCTCTCTTTTTATTGTTAGTGATACATGAATTTTGTGAACGATTGACTCGGTAATTGTAGGTAAATATATTGTTTTGTAAATTTTGGAAATTAAAATGTTTTATTACAAATCAAAACATATTAAAAAACTAATTTTAAACATTACTGAGAAGTAATAATGGGAACAAACTGTGTTAAAGAATTTTTTATATTATGAATACTGAAACTATTCGAATATCGAGTATGGTTTTATTATAAGTGCATCACTATTTTATTGAATTTGTTTTTATTTTATTTTCATGCAAATTTGGGAAAATTTTCGAAAAAAGAGTTTAGTCTTGGAATTTTTGCAGTTTTTTTGTTTCGGTTGGATACAAATGTTGTATTCCATCTATTCTTGGGTGCATGACTCTTAAGAAATTCATTTCATCATTGTAAATTCACGTTTTTTAGTTTTTTACAGTGGTTTTCTTTTTCCAAACTTTATCAAACAGATATTTTAGGCTACCCTGCTTTTTATTCACAGATTTTTAAGCATTTGTGAATATTCTTTTTGCTAAATTACCTTAAAAGTCTGTAATTAGGCTATTTTAAAAGTTTTTGAATAACACAGTTAATGTTTAATTTAAAACTTCATTTTCACACACTAGGTCCCTTTTCTCGGAGAAGGTCACATATGTCTTTTTTAGCCTCATTTTTTAGGCGCATATTTTCGATTTTTAAGTGCATGAAATTCCTTGCCTAATTATTACAAACTAAAAGATTTAGTCAGCAATTTGAGTGCTTTTGATAAAATAATCCCCAGACTTTTTCATATAAACCAATGCGGGGCAGTATTAAGACTTTCTTGAGTAATAAATTTTCAAATAAAATTTCTCACTAAAGTAAAATTTAAGTTTAAACTCGTACTTTGTTTTGACTATAAACCTCGCCCATTCAACATAAAAGTCTGTAAGGGCTACTGAAAATTTTGATGTTATTACTGGAAATTGAAATATTTTGCGCCCTTCGGTATATTTTGTTAATTTTAACAACTCAAGCCTACTAATTTGTAGTATAATGAAATTAGTAGAAAAAATTAGAAAATTTTTATAAAATTGTTGTAAGCTATATTTTAAAAATTATTTGCTAAAATTAACAACAAATTTTACTGAATATTAGTATTTATAAAATGATTCATAAATGTGATGAAAAACAAAACTTGGAAAATGTGATAAAAAAATTTTTTTAATGCAAAATGGCATTTTTTTTTATTTATGAAACGATACACAGTTGTTTCAAACCAAAAAAAATAGTAATAATTATAGATTTTCTAAACTACTGCTCCAATCGAAAATTTAGCCGTTATTTTAATCTTTAAAAATAAAGGCAACAACAATAAAATTAGAAAAAACTTGAATTGTGTTAAATTCGTGGCCACCACTGTATATAATTTTCAGTAGGATTATTCTCTTAGGTGTATTAAAAAAAAATTTATGCGTTAACCACTTTTTTAAATATTTTGTTTAACAAAATTTTAAAAAATTCAAAATTAAAGTATGGTAAATTTACAAAAAATATATCCCACATTTGGCCATACATGGGACTAGGTTAGCATAATTCAAGAGACAAAAAATTATATCTGAATACTTATAGATCTCAGAAATGAAACTAGAATATAACATTTCAAGTTTTTGAAAAAATATTTTATTTTTTGCGATTTTCATTATATATGCCATTTTAACCCTACAATGATCTGGGCGAATTACAATTACTTCAATATTTTCCAATCGATTTTTGATTTTTATGTCTTTGAAGAAAAATAATTTAGTCTAGATTACGATTCTATTAACATTTTTCAGAAATACAGTTATTTAAGAGCCAGTATTTTCAAAATAAGCCAAAAAAGCTATTTTCCCCCTTGTAAATCGCATTCAAAACTTTGAAGGGCCAGGGATAGCTGAAAAAATATTAAAAACTATTTCAAATATTAAACACCCCGGTAAAAAACCAAAAAAAAAGTTACAGTCCATTTTATTTCAAAATATTACATAGAAATTTAACTTTCTATGTAAAAATAACAATTAACAGTAACGAAACGATTTTTTTTAGTGTATGACAATTGTTTAGCATTTAATAAAAAAAATCATATTTTATAAAACTAAGTAGGTAATTTTCATATATCTTTTTTACAAATAAAAAAATGCTTTTGAAAATATGACCTTTTCCACAAAATTTGTTCTCCTCTCGATGTTCTTGAGCGGGCGGCGGGAAATTTAGGGGCAACTCCTTTGGGGCTCCATGAAATAATCCAACACGAAATAACTCCCCAAAATGAAAATGAAATAATGCCCCAAAATTGGGGGCTTATTTCATTATGAAATAACACCCCACTTTTCAGAATGAAATAAATCCCCACAGAAATGTAATAAGACCCGAAACAAAAATTAAATAATTTTCGCATTTTTGGGGGTTTATTTCATAATGAAATAAAGCCCCATTTTCAAGATGAAATAAGTCCCAATTTTAAAAATCAGTAGGTATTATTTAATATTTTTTTCATTGTAAGAATTACATATTGTTGTCGAAAATCGAAAAGTACGTAACATCACTTTTTTTTAATTTTACAGGAGAAATAGAAAACGTATAAAATTAAAAATATTTCACATATACCCAGTGTAGAAAACCATTACCAGTTATGTGGTTATGTAACTATATACCTGGTAATGGTAACTAGTTACTTTTATTATTACATTTCTTATTACCTTTGTATGGCGATGTCGCGAAAAATAATGAGTTACACACCAGCATACGAAAAATCAAAAAAATATGTCGTTACCAATTTGCTAACCAGTATTGACTAAAATAATGATTCTAAAAATAGATTTTCAAAAAAATTAGTTTTACAAAAAAAAAAAATATTTTGAATGGGGGATATTTAGTTGATCTCTTATTTTTAAGTAAATGAATGTGAACAGAAAGTGATATTAATTTATGATCTAGAGCAGAGGTCGGCAACACCTATGCACATGGGCGCTCTCTCACACCTACATAAGCTCACACATAAGAACAAAAAAATAATCAGTCGCATACAAGATTTCAATGAAGTAGGTTGTCACATCGCTTGTTTGCCAGATTTTTTACACTCTGCATAATGTTTATTGATAAATTTTTTTGGTAATTTATTTTTAAGTTTTTTTGTTTTTATTTTTTTGTGTTGTTGTTTTTTGATATTTATTTTTATAGTTGTTGTTTGCTTTTAAATTTTTATTTTATATTCCCGTTACAGTAGACGCTCGCAAATTAGAGCTTTCAGTAATTCGAACGTCCAGAAATTAGAATCAATGTTTGCAATACATTAAACGCTCTGAAATTCGAATTTAAAATTCTAATTTCTGAGCGTTTTTTTTTTGGTTATTTGAATACACAGGAAATCCCCAATTTATTTTTATTCTGTTTGAATAAAGTAAAACTAAAAAGGGGAATCACCAAATTATATATGTTTTTCCCTATTTGTTTTTTTTTGTCGCATTTATGTACATTTTTGGCTAGTTTATTTGTGAAATTTGATACGCGTGTACATATTATTTGGCAGTCTCTATTAAATAGTGAAAGTGTATCATTTAAAATGTTAAATAAACGTAAAAAAAACACTTTATCATTGGAAACTAAAGTCAAAATATTAGAAAAGCTTGACAAAGGCGTTCAAGGGAACCGGTTAGCCCTAGATTTTAATGTGACAACATCTTCAATCAGCTACATCAAATCACATAGAACAGCAATATTAAATGCTGTTTCAAACACATATCAGGAGGCAAACAATAAATCTTTGCACAGCGCTGAATATCCAAAAATGGAAAGTCGTCTGTATGAGTGGTTTTTAAATCAACGAGAAAAAAAGTGTACATTGACTGGGCCAATATTAAAAGAGAAAGCTAAACAAATATTTAGAGAGGAATATCCCGATAAAGATGAAAATGCATTCCGGGCAAGTGATGGATGGTTTACCAAATTTAAGAAGCGACACGGTATCCGTTTTTTAAAAATTTGTGGCGAGATTCTTTCCAGTGATGTTGCTTCAGTCACTCCTTTTATTCATCGATATCGTGCAAAGATCGCTGAGATGGGTTTAATGGAGTCACAAATATATAATGTCGACGAAACCGGATTATTTTTTCGTTGCCTACCAGACAGACCCTATGTCTCTGCTTTTGAAAAAAACGCCCCTGGACATAAAATTCAAAAAGACAGAATTTCAGTCCTACTTGGTGCAAACTCTGATGGATCACACAAATTAGTTCCATTGGTAATTGGAAAAGCAAAAAAACCCAGGTGTTTTAAAAATTTCAATAATCCTCTGCATTACAACTTTTCAAAAAATGCTTGGATGACTTCTTGGATTTTTCACGAATGATTTCACGGAATATTTATTAAAGAGGTAAACAAAAATATTGATTTCAGGTTCAGTACATAATTTTAAAATTTTTTTCAATTCACAGGTGATCCGCTTTTCTCAGGAAAATAATTTGCCTCCGAAAGCCATTTTGCTTATAGATAATTGCTCCGCTCAAACACCCATTGAGAAACTTAAAAGTGACGATGGAAACATAGTTGCATTATTCTTTCCACCAAATGTGACAGCAGCTTTACAACCAATGGATCAAAACCCTATTAAGTTAACAAAGCTCAATTACAGAAGTATGTTTCTTTCTCAGTTAATTGCTGAAGGTGGTGAACTGAAGAATCATTTGAAATCCCATTCGATCCGCAATGCTATATTATTACTGAAACAAGCTTGGTATGCGGTACCACAAAGTGTTATGAAGAAATCTTGGTCAAAGTTGTCCAATTGGGACTCTAACCAATACGACAGCGACGATGACGTGCCAATAGCACAATTGTTGCAAATAGATCAGGACTGCAACGAAGTTATTCAGATAACTCAAGCTCTTTTAAAAGAAATAGCTCCCAACGATTGCATCGGTATAGAAGACATCGACAGATGGAATGAAGATATGTTTGATGACGGATCTGTTTATGTTCTCAGTAGCGATGGTGAGTCTTCAGATAGCAGCGAAGACGACGTTGTTGCAGTATCATCAGTTGTCTCTAATACTTCAGCCATTGAAAGCGTAAATAATTTAATAAAATGGTGCAATAACAGTGAATTGTTTTCAACTAAGCACATAAGTAATCTTTTGGCTCTCCGTAATGATATTTCGGATTTAAAGAAACCAAAAAAACAAACAAATATAACTGATTATATGTCAAACAAAGATTAGTTGTTAATTTGGCCATTGTTTAATTTTAATTGTTTAATTTTTTTTAAATACAGTTTTTTAGTTTTTAATTAAAAAAATACATGTGATGTAATTGGACTGCATTGCTATGTTTTGTTGCCATTCGTTTTTTTTTTATATTCATATTTTTAATTTAAAAAAATACATTTGATGTATTGGACTGAATTGTTGTGTTTTGTTTTCTTGTTTTTATCAAATAAAATTGAATTAAAAAATATTAAAAAGAGTTTTATTTAAGTTATTGGAAGTAAATTTACTCAATTTTTTTTTCGAAAAAAAAACGTACAGAAATTAGAATAATTCAGAAATTAGAATGGCCTCAAAAAAAAAGCGGTTCTAATTTGCGAGCGTCTACTGTATAAACATTTAAAATTTTAGAATTATTATACAAACGTTCTTTGTCAGTGTATTGAGAGTGAGAGGCTGCAACTCACTCATACAAGCACAAAATAAGGTTGTATATGTTTGCCGATCCCTGAACTAGAGTCAAACTAAAAGAACATATTTTTTAATGTAAAATTTTTTTTAAATAAAATTTTCTCGTGTAGGAATCGAACCTGGGACTCCAGACTGCCAGTCTATAGCTGTACCATCTGAGCTATCTCGACATGTAATATTTGATAGATAAAAACATAATTAACTTGCTGCGCACAAGTCAGCTTACTCGCCAACATACAAAAATTACAAAAAATATGTGGTTACATATATCATTACCATTGTTGAAAAAATATTGAGTCTAAAAACAGATGATAAAAATAAGTCATTATTGGTAATACATTATTTTTTATTTTGAAATAATGAAAAAAGTAAGTATTTATTAGTAACTCATTACTATATCTTTAAAAATAATGCAGAAAGAAAGTGAGTGTCATTACTGGTAGTCCAAAAAATAATGATATGTCATTACCGTTTCTACACTGGGTACCTTCGACGACGATATATTTATGTATGTAAAATATGCACATATCTGCATAGAGTCTTTAAATATTTTGCTACAATAACGGACACTAAATAGAGGACTGGCATCTGCTGAGGCCATGCAATATACATCGCCTCAAAAACTGAAAATTCGTTGAAATTATTAAAAGTCGCTGGATCTTATTCCTCATCTGATAACTATTCATCCAAAGATTCTTCTTTAATTATGCTAACAATGTGTAGCCAACTAATAGTATGCTTTTGATACGGGAAAAATTTCTATTGAGTGTAAACCGTTTGCCCATTCTAAAAATATCATCATTGTCATGATTTCATATTGTCTATAAAACAAGTCCATTTCCAAAAAGTGCTCGAGCCTTCTCAACTAAAATACTTGAATCGCTGCACTGTGGGCCAGGATCGCCGTTTTTTGGCCAAAAGTATAATTCAGGTAAAGGGAAAATATGTTTACAAGTATATTCAAAATCTAGGATTGTTGAATATTTTGTGATTGAAGTATTGTATCATTGTGGTTACTCGTTGTTAGTTGGCGAGAGTTCAAAGCAGGGATGGAAAACATGGTACAATTGTACTTTTTTTTGGTACATTTTGATCTCCGTTGGTACCGTGGTACTACCGCGATCCATTTGGTACAATTTCAAAAATTTCCAAATTTAAAATTTTTGTATCAAATGAACTCGTTGTACTTTAAAGCTGTCAACAAATATTCGAATTGCAGACGTGGGCTAAAATCATTCTAACAAAAACTTGTAACTGACAACTTTTGGGCCCAATGTTAAAAAAAATATATTCAGCTCATCAATACGCGTCGATTAAGTGATGCTACTACATAAAATTCGAAATTTTAAACCGCCTTTTTCGTATATTTTTTGAAAAGTAAAAAAATATTACATTGTTTTCTTAGAACGGGTAACTTATCTAAAATATAACCAAAACATTAACAACATATATATTAGAGTGTTTTTTTTTTGGTTTTTGTTTTTGATTTTTGGATATCATAACTTTTTAGAAGGTTTTTGCGCCAATAAAAATAATGGCGTTTTTATTTTTGATAAATGCTTTTTCAAAAATATTTATAAATTTTTTTTCCTTTTATAATGCACCGGATAGCCATTAGGGCGGTCGGAAAAAATGGATTTTTTTTATTCTTTCATTTTAATTATTTTTTCGTATACACATTTAAAGAGGATACTTACTTGAGAAAAATGGTATACTATACTTATTTCTATTACTACCTGTTAAAAAGTTATTATTCCTTAAACTTTTATTTTTACATACCCTGCCTGCCCAAACCGCTGGAGCTACGAAGTTGAAATTTGGTATGAAGGTTCCTCCTCTGTGGTAGACATCCACTAAGAAGGGATTTTTGGAAATTCCTAGAGGGAGTTGCAAAAAGGGGACAAGAAAAAAGAGCTTTTTCCAAAAAAGTACCTTTCTCAAAAAAAAGTACCATTTTCAAAAAAAGTACCTTCTCCCAAAAAATTTAAACCTACAGAAATATTCAATCAACAAACATTTACACCGAACAACTTGTTGGTAAAATTTCGCGGTTAAATACTTCTGGCTTAGTAAAAAATAGAGATAATTTTAATTGTTTAGCTCTCTCAGCAGTTGAAAAAAGGGTAATTAAATAGTTACTATTTATTTTTTCTAATAATCATTATTTTGTTAATAAAAAATGTTTACTTTGTTTTTAATAAATAAAATTTACTTTGCAATAAAATTTACAAAACAAAAAAATGTTGTTGTTACTTGCAAATAAATTTAAGGCCTAATAACTTTTTAACGGGTGGTAATAAAATTAAGTATAGTATACCATTTTTCTCAGGAAAGAATGCTCTTTAATTGTGTATATTAAAAAGATAATAAAAATTAAAGAATAAAAAAATCGATTTTTTCCGACCACCCTAATGGCTATCCGGTGCATTGTAAAAGCGTAAAAAACTGCTTATAAGCCTAATTTTTCATGTAGAATCGATTCGTGAATATATTTAGCGGTTTCTGTTCTACTAAGTAAGGTACCCAAAATTCCCGATTTTAGCCGCCGAGAGGGGGTTGAAGGAGTTGGAATTTTCAAAAATAAAAACTTTTTACACGAAAAAGTGTAAAAGAGTGCCTCCCTCAAAATAAACCTTGGTTTGTTTTATGATGATTCCCAAAATATTTCGGGTCTAGCAATGAGATCTCACGAGCTGGAACTTTATTAAAAAAGGTATTTTTTTAGTATTTCTAAGAAATTTGCATCTTAGCTGAAGACAACATACTCAATATGGGTATCATATGAAAGGTTTTTTAGAAGCGCGTCCAGCGGTTTATATAAAATGTTCAAGCATATCCTGACATGTCCTATTTTCAAGGATATTCTATAAAAAACAAATTTTTGACTGTTTTGAACAGAGATATTTGTGATTGAAACGTAAAATTTACATATCATAATCTATAGACGATTTAAGTGAACACGTGTTTCAGATTTTTTTGATATTCGCGATTTTTCGCGATTTATCAGAAATTCAATATGGTGGAAACAATATATCGTCATATGAAATCAAAAAAGCCGTAAGTTATATTTAAAAAATTTTACAGGAGAAGCAAACAACCTTTTAAAATTGTTTGGGCTTACACTAGGGACTGTTTAGAATTTTGTTAATAAAATCGTCGTGTTTATTCTTAGGAGTGTAAAATTTTGCAGGAATATGTATTTTGATACGGTGCATCATACTCAATCAAAAAGTCCATTTTGAATTTTTTGTAACTTACGGCCTTTTTGATTTTATATGACGATATGGAATACAAATATAGTTTTTTTTAAATACATTTGGAATTTTATCAAATACATTTGGAGAATTTTGAAATACAAATGGAATTATTTGAAATGCCTTTGGACAATTTTGAAATACAGATTTAAAATTTTTAAATACAAATGAATAATTTTGAAATACATTTTGAAAATTTTAAAATACATTTTGGACAATTTTGAAATGCAATTGGACAAATATCAAAGGTTTTTAGACAATTTTAAAACATTTTTGGACAATTTTGAATAATTTTTGGACAATTTTAAAATATTTTTGGACAATTTTGAATGATTTTTGGACAATTATGAAACATTTTTGGAAAATTTTAAAACATTTTTGGATAATTTTGAAACATTTTGGACAATTTTGAAACATTTTTAGACAATTTTAAAATATATTTGGACAATTTTAAAACATTTTTGGACAATTTTAAAACATTTTTGGATAATTTTAAAACATTTTTGAAAAATTTTGAAATATATTTGGAATTTTCTGAAATAAAAGTGAAGTGTAGTTAACTGACCCCCAAATAAACTAAAAAATATGATTTTTTGCTATTTAGAAATTTTCATATAAAAAGTCGATTAATCGACTTTTAGCTATAAAAAGTCGAAAAGTCAAAAAGACGACTTTTCAAAATTTGAAAATATCGAAAAGTCAACTTTTTGTTGCCACTATATAACCCTAAGAAGGCACTGGAGGCAAGAAACATTGCCCTCTGTGCTTTTGTTGATATACAGGGCGCTTTTGACAACACATCCTACGATGCGGACATGAGGAGCGGGGACCTAAAGGGTCACATACGGATTGCCGGGATCTTTATGGAAGACCCAATCTTAAGGGTTGCGGACAAAATGATCCCGAAGCAGATTTTCGTCAAGCATTTTGACATTATGTCATTTACATATCATAGTGACAAGATGCTAAATCAGGCCAAAAGTAAGCGCATACATTGTGCTGACTCAAAAATGGAAGAAGTCTCTTCTGCAAACACTCCTTGATATAAATTTCGCTGTTTATAGAGCCAGATGTCACAAATGACTGGCTACTTTGGCCGCAGCTACATATAGCTTGCCATACTAGGAATTTTTAAGGGAATTTCGTTTGCTTTTTCGACATAAATTTTTCTGCGAAAAATCAGCCAGGACATAAGTTTCGTCGTCCATTACACAACAGTTGTATTTTTGTATAAAATTTGATTTCAATTGTCGAGCTCTGGTTTTGGCCTCCAAATTTTTAAAAGCGTTTCTATTGGGAACTTTTTGAACTTTGTAGGACTTTAGTCCTGCCTTACGTTTAACTTTACGCAAAAAAAAGTCCGAGCATTGAGCTAACCGAGCTGTTTTTCTGCCAGATGTGTTAGGAGCTCTCTTAAGGATGCTTTTAACCTTATATGCCTTACCAATGTTACGCTAACCAGTCGTTGTTCCTGTTCCCGGCTTCCTTTCAATTGTTAGGTGTTCCAGATATCTTTTTACCACTTTTGAAACTGTTTGGCGGCATACATTAGTCTCTTTTGCAATTTTTTTGTATGTCCATGTTTGGTTTTATTGAAAATATTTCATTATTTTTGAAAGCACTTTTCTTTCATCGTCCATTGTGTAAAAAATTGCAAATTAAAACTCATGATGTAAATTAGTTTATTAACTGACATACTTTTAAAATGTAAATTGCCGAAAAAAAAATATGAGGAGCTTTAAACCAAAGTTATAGGCAAAAATGTGTGTTAACATTTTTATGATCTCACTCCTTACCACAACCTTTGGCATCAAATTTAGTGACTATAAAAGTGCGGGAGATATAAAGACCTTTTCTCATACCAATAGGCTTTCCAGTAACAGTGCTTCTTTTGACAAATAGCGGAAGCTCGTCAGTCAGTGGAATATTTAAGTCACTTATTGTTGGTGCTGTGGTTAAGGAAAAAGTACATGACTTAAAATTCAATTAAAATATAATATTCAAAAAAGTAAGTGAAGTGTTTCTTTAAAATAATTAGATGGCTTTCGTTTTAAATTGTGCTGATTTTATATTATATATGTACGTACATAGTTATTTTATAGGTATTTTTTATACGAAATATCTGCCTAAAACCAAAATCTGGAAAATAATTTTTTTTGTTTGTATATATTAAAAAAGAATAATAAATATTTTCTTATTATTTCCGATAGCCGGTAGGAAAGGGTTAAAGCATACATTAAACACTATTAATAATTACTCATACCACGGATCATATACTTACATCTAAAGCCAATGAAACAGATGTTAGCTTGATTTAAAACTAATTAAAATGTGGAATTAAAAATCCCAAAAAAAGAACGCACACAAAAGTATTACAAATTAACATAACATTTACGCATCAACAATTGCAAAACTGGATTAAATTCATTATTTGTAGAAGTAACGAAAAATTAATACATAGTCCCCAGAATCTACATGAATATAAAAAATGCAGATTGACTGACTGGCTGAATACATGTGTACAATCGTAAATCCTAAGGAAATTGAATTGAATTCTAAAAGTTAAAAAGCAAAAAATTCACTTTAGTGACTTTTGAAGGTCTCCTCAACTACAATATAACTACACACACGTACTTATAAACAGAAATCGGGCTGTATGAATTGCAAGCAGATAAAACTCTGACAATAGAATCATTGAGTCAAATGCAATTTTATCAGTCAAAAAGGATTTAATTTTGTTCCTTATATATTTTCGACAATACTATGGTCGGCTGTTAGCTGAATAAACAATACCTTTACAAAATAATTGCAATGAAGGGAGAAGAGAGCATGGGAGAGAAATTAACTGTTACAAACACATTTTAAGTAGCGATGAGAAAGTAATTTTCTTTGTACATTTAAGATATATTTTAAAAAGTACCGTAGTACTATTTAAAAACAATTTAAAACCTCTTCGAGAAATAAATTCACTGCGATGGATAAAACTACGACCCTAAACCTAAAACTATCCAGAAGTTCGCAAGACCATAAGGGCCATAGGGTGCGAGATATCCTATTTTCTACACTCAAAAAAATAAGTTAGTACAAAAATTAGTAAAACGTCTTGTATATCAAGTACACTAGTTTTCAGCAACTTTGTATTGTATTTTCAGCAAAAGTTTTAGTTATATTTTTTTAGCACTATACTAATTTTCAACTAATGTTTTGCTAATTTATTTTAAATATGATTTAAATTATAGATAAAATAAAATATTTAAATTAAGTGAAGCTAAAGATAAAAAGTGAATGTATAAAAACAAAATGTTTATTAGTATTGATTATGTGAATGAGATACAAGGACAGACATTGTTTTCAGTAGTTTTCCCAAACTTTTTTGTGTTCCCTTTTGCTATTTTAAGAAGAAGGTTTTTATAATATAAAAGCCAAGTTTCCTAAATAATATACGAAAGACTAACAAAACCACAATTTTTAGATTTAAATTTTTAGCAAATAAATTAACTAAATTATAATTTCTTTACAAATGTTTTGAGTTTTTTTCAGTCTACTAATATTTAAAAAAAAGTTTTATTGATTTTAGCAAAGAATTGTTTCATTTGCAATCGACTAAATGTTATCAAAACTTTTGCTGAGATAACTATTTTTTGGTAAAAATCAGCTAGCTGATTCTAGGCAATCTACTTTTGCTGAAATTATCAACTTTTTTGCAGGCACGCTCCTGACTAAAAATTTGCTAACACAGCAGCATTTTTTGCTGACTTTACTGGCTTTTTTTGAGTGTACTATTCCTATCCAATATGTTCCTTATCAGAACGAAAAGACTCCACAACAGACCCTACAGACTCTATTACATCTAGAAAAATGAGCCATTCGGTGCGGTTTACACGCTGGTGGCATCAATGGACTTTTTTTTGATTTCTGAAGCTGGAGCTCTCGTTACGGTCAATGGAGATCGGTTCCATGCTATACGGCGACAGCAAACATCGACTTATGAAATCAAAATTTGGCGATAAGTTGATTTCGAGAAATGGACCTGCCAATTGGCCTCTAAGGTGGTGCGATTTGACACCTCTGGATTATTTCTTGTGGGGCCACGTGAAGTCACTGGTTTATGCTGATAATTAGCAACAATTGACCTCTTCGAGGCCAACATTGTTCGTGTTTTTTGTGACATACGGCCAGCAATGCTCGAAAAAGTGGCCCAAAATTTAACATCCAGAATACGCTTCGTCAAGAACAGCTGCGATTGCCATATGCCCGATATCAATTTTAAATGTTAATGCAATGTATTGATCTTTTGGTTTAAAATTTAATGTTTTGTTTTATTTTTTACAATTTAAAATTCTATCGGGCTTAAAAAACTTTTTGTACACCCAGAAAACAGATTCCTGCTTACCGCCGAATTTTTTGCCAATCGAATGCTTCGGTTGTGACAACATAATATTTCAGTTGTGACTACCGAATTATTGTTTTCTCTGTGTACGGTTATGAAACGTGGGTGTAACAAAATTAGCCCCACAAATTTGTAAAGTTTTGAAAATTGCTGCCTTTGAAGGATTCTGTCACAACTTCAGTTGTTAAATCGAATCTGTTTTCAATAATAACATAATAAAACCAACATTAAATTATAATTCCCAAGGCAGCCGCAGATGTGGTGGGCCAAAACCGCTTTGAGAATAGTTGTAATAAAAGAGCTATCAGCAACATATTTCCACGTTGTGAAGCAGACTTAATTGTAGAAAATAGAATTTTTGAGAGAAGTTTAATTGAGTCCGTTTGTTTCCTGTTTGGAGATTAGCAGATCATTATCACCAACCTTCTCTAGAGTATACTTCGGTTTTTCTGGATTGTTTTCCCAGACCATGTAGATAGCAGTAGGTTTACAAGGCGCCGATTGCATGAGAAATGTTCTTCTCATCAGTAGCACAACGTCTTCATATTATACTACAACCATTGTCCCCATTCTCTCTATTAAGTTGAGGATCTCGTTGATCACAAGGTTATACAGAAGAAGAAAAATGTTCTCCACTATTTAATTGCCACTTGTCCCCATATCTTCCGTCCACCCTGTAATATTGGAATCCGTGCATGTACTTCTGCAGACATTAACGATCGATGTTAGCTATATTCACGTGGTTGAACACCCATTCCACGTCCAGGAATAATGTCAACACATATCCGCGGTGGTTAGGACATTCTACTCAAACTCGTTTCCACTGATTTCCTTTGTTATTTTGCGTGATGGGATGTCCTGAAATTATCCAGAGGAAGGGTACTTGGTATGTAGAAATCGACCACTGTTATCAAAGTTTTCAATAAAAACAATGACACACTAATAAATATGCCTCTAGTTTACTCTATCCGCATTGGTAGACGGATGCCATACTCCCAGTAAATATACGAAGTAATCATGGCATAACCATATCCAAGAACTCTCGTAAAAGCGCCGGGAGTATGCCATCCCGCACCGTTGATTTGTAGGGCTTGAAAGATGGTATCGACCAAGCGGTGTTGCGTTCTTTCATTATCTGAATTGCGGGTCTCATATCTGTAACCCGGAAAGTGAGTATCCTTTAGAAGTTCAATTGCACCCTGACATATCTCCGAGAAGGTACCATCATGATTTATAAGAAATTCTGATAAACTAGTGCCTTATAAAGGACTTTGCGAAGGTTTGCAGCTTCTCCTCAGAATCTTGATCAAAATTCCAATTTTGTCTTACGATTTTGCTCTCTTAAATTCATAAACACTGAGATGATACCTTCCCCAGTCCTAAAGTTTATTGAAGATTTTCTTGCTCTTCGTTTTAAGTACACTCAAAAAAATAAGTCAGTAGAAAAATTAGTAAAACGTCTTGTATATCAAGTGTTCTAGTTTTCAGCAATTTTTTTTCGCTAAAATGCCGTTTTCAGCAAAAGTTTTAGTTATCTTGTTTTAGCACTAAACTAGTTTTGAACTAATATTTTACTAATTTGTTGTGCTATAAAAAATGTGCTGATAACCGCATTTCTAGCGTGTACGACAGCCAGATAGACAAGATGTAGTACAGACAACGGAAATGATAATTAATAAACAACACTACGCAATTTCCTTATTTAAATTTTAAGCAAATAAATTAATTGAAGTAAAATTTTTATACAATATTTTTTGAGTTTTTTTCAATCTACTAATATTCAACAAAAATTTTAGTGAAGGACTTTTTTCATTTGCAAGCGACTAAGTGTTAGCAAAACTTTTGCTGAGATTACTATTTTTTGGTAAAAATCAGCTCGCTGATTTTCAGCAAACACCTTTTGCTGAAATTACAAATTTTTTTGCAAGCACTCTCCTGACTAAAAATTTGCTGACACAACAACATTTTTTGCTGGCCCTATTGAGGTTGTTTTTTTGAGTGTAGCTTAATCTCCGTTGTTTTCCATGGTTAGTGAGTTTACTCCGATGACAGGACATAAATCCAGAAATGTTTCACTTAACCTTCCAAGTTTTGTACACTGGCCGGCCTGTCCGGGTCCATAATAACCTCTTCCCCAACCTTTTCATAGAAAGTTTTAGTACCATGTTAGAAGATATCTAAATTCTAACTAATAAGTACCATTTATTTTATCATCCCTGATACAATCAATTTGTAGTTTTATAAAAACAAATTTGCCAAAAAATTACTGCTAAAATAAATAAGCTTCTTTATAAAAAAATTTGAAAAAAACAATAGAAAAAACAACAACACCCAATGCTGCCAGAAATAGGTAACCATTATCGTACATTTTTGCCTTGCAGGGATTTAAAATTAAAAAATACTCCTACATTGCTGATGGCATGGATGAGACCACTGATGATGGTGATGATGATGTACAGTGTACACTTAAAATTGTTCTCAATATAATTTACTCTCTTTTGCCTTTCTTAATATGTGATCAACTCACATCCATCCACACAAACGTTTTTTCGAAAAAATTGCAATGTGTATTTTTTTTGGGTTGAGACCTTTTAAGTCCTAATGGCCCTTTATTATCTGCTTTTAGACTTTTAATAGACTCAGAGCTCACAGTGTGAGGTATGTTCATCCTTTTGTTAATTGTGATGTGATGAAATGGATGGTAGTAGTAGTAGTGTGGTGGTGATTGTAGTCATTGTTGTTGTTATTACATTTTCATTTCATCAGCTATTGTTATTATAACTGCAAATGTTGTTGTCATTTTTGGCAAATAGTTGAGTTATTTCTATTCTTCCATCATAAACAATAACATAAATACTTTGTGCACTCTTATTGATGGAATATATTAATGTAGTTGTGTTGGATTTTAGAGTTTTCTATATTTTTGTTAAATCTTCATCATTCAGTCATCGGCGAGATATTGTCTTTGTTCACATTTTGATGTTATTATTATTGTTGCAGTTTTTGTAATAATTTTTGAAAATTAATTAATATGCTTATTTTTATTTCTTAATTATAAAGGATGCTATATTTTTATATAATAATTCTTTTTTAAACTACCCTAAACTAAAGTGTGTTATAATTGGAACAGATAATTAATTATTGTTTAGTACTTTTTACATTTAAATTATCATAAATCTTTTAATGTATTCCGTAATCATTTTGAATGAGAAATCCAATTTTATCAAGATAAAATATCTTAACTTTTAAAAGATGGGTGTATAACTTAAAAATGCGGGATTTTTGGCAAATTTTGGCCATTACCACGCAATTAGTTTCTCCCAGCTCTGCTCCTATGTTCTTCGGTACTCGAATTTTGATCATTCCACAATTTACAAAGAAGTCACTGTGTTATCAGGAGGGCAACGACTTCCATGTATGTAAATGCATGCTTGTAGTGAGAAGCCCAAAAGCGATTTTAACCAAATAGTAATAGAGTCTTCAAATAGCAAGATGCCTAAGAGTAGAGATACAACCTTGCGGCTTGTTCTGCGTTTATTTTTTTTTATATGGAGTTATGACATTAAAAAGGACACTGCGGATTCTCTCTAAATTAAAACTTAATTTAATTTCTCTGCGTTTTCTCTCATACTCGCATATTTTCACATACTCCCATATTTCCAGTGTTGCCAACTTTTGAAGGCAGGAAAGCACCGTGAGCATTGTGAAAACGGGTAAAAAGGGTTAAAACTTAGCAAAAATGGGGTAAAAAAGCACGATATTAATTTTTTGAAAAATTTAAGTCAAGAATTTAAAAACACATTTTAGCTTTGTAAAATTGTGTAAAAAGTGTTCAAAAAATAACCAAAAAGGGGTAAAAAAGCACCAAATTAATATTTCAAAATTTTCAAGTTTAAATATAACGATGTTGCTATTTAAAATTGTACTACAAACATTGTGAAAACCTGTATTTTTTGTATAGTTCGTATAATTTTTTCGACTTTGACAGAAAATTGAAGAAAAATTGAAAAAAACGAGAACAAATACCAAAAATATAAACTGTACAAAAAGCACTAAAAGCACTGCCAGAAATCTGAAAAATCACTGTAAATACCCCCTTTTTTTAAACGGGTATTTGTAAAAAATCACCGGGTACGGGAAGGAAAAAAGCACAAAAAAATACCCGAAAAGCACTGAAATGGCAACACTGCATATTTCCAAAAAATAATCCCGATATTTGATGATGTTTAGAGATGGAAAAGTTAAAACGATTGAACTTTTATTTTGAATAATCATTGTTTTTCATGTTTATTACTAGTTTCGACCTCATTTAGCCTATCATTTTAGTTAAATGATATTTGCCGAAGTTAAAATGAAAAAATATAAAAAATTAAAAATTTTTCTATACTCAAACAAAAATTTCATTACCCATCGTTGGTGCTCTCCACACATACACTAAATGTACACACACAAACATGTAAAGAAAGTATGAATGTATGTATAAAAACAACCGTCACCGCAACCGCAGTCATTTAATTTCTTTTTGCTCTCCGCAGCGGAATCCGCAACCGCAAGGTTTTATCTCTACTCTAAATCGTCGATTATTCAGTTTTACATATTCTCTGAGTAAAGTAACTCTTGAACAGCATACACGGTCTATTTCGCAGCTCTAGTGGTGAGTACTATAAGTATTAATACTGATTGATTTTTTTGTAAATTTTTTTTTTCAATTTTGGCTATTTTTTTTTTGTGTACTGGGGAAATTTATAAAACTATGTACGCAGAAAAAAATTTATAACCGTTACCACAAAGTGGTAATTTTAAGTTAAATGTGTTCCTTTTAAAAAATTAAAAAATTGTTGAGCTCGAGGCCTTTGCTTTTTGGGTAAAGTTCGATGAAATGAGAGTATCATAAAATCCTCTCTCTAAATGACAAAATTGCCCAAAAGTACAAAATCAGTTTTCTAGCCCAAGACTTTATTTCACAAAATTAAAATGCGTACATACCCAGCAAAAACATGACATAATGACATGTCATTACCATGCGGATTACCAAGTAATGATAGGTCATTACTTTTGCATTACTTTAAAATAAAAAATAATGACTTACTGACAATAAGTTATAGAAATAAGCACTTCTTGCAAAGTGACCACTTACTGGTAATTGATTAAATAAGTACGGATTTAGTCTTTTTTATATTATTATTTTATTTTATTTATTAATTTGATTTGAACTAAATAGGAAATTTTTCGAGGTAAAAGGTTTTTTTTGCCAATATGACCAACTATTTCACAATGTAGTGTAACCACTTATATCCTAACTTCTGAGTAACCACTTATTCTATTTTTGTAAGTAACTACTTATTCTTTCACTATGTGTAACCATGCTGGTAACTGATTATTCTCAATTTCTTTGTAAGCGAGATGGTAATCACCACCTATGAATTTTTTGACATCGCGAACAAAAGTAATGTTGCGAGTAAATAGCCTGGTAACCAGTCAAACCCTTTGCGTGCTACTTACTCGCTTAATTACTTGGTAATGTCTGTTTTTGCTGGGTATTTTGACAAATTGCACAGACAAACTTCTTTTTGCATTTAAAAGCCTTTGTAACTTCCGACGTTACAACAAAAATTGTACTGGCAGAGCACTGTTTTTTACGAAATGCCGGAACTACTTAAAACGTGCTTTGCCAGTACTGTTTTCTGAGAATTAAAGAGCTTTTTTAATTTATTAACAATTTTATAAATTTTACGTATTTTACATATATTACACAATTATTTAAGAGAGACATAGCCATTCTTCTCTTGTGAAGTTTCGAAAGAATGCATTAAAAATCTGTGATGTACACTAAAAGCACAGTAAAGTACTAGCAAACTACTAAATTTGTTATTAAATGAACTGGGATAATACCAAAACTTAAACTTAAGAAATTAAAAGTAGGTTAGGTTAGGCTGCAGAGGCAGCCGCCATATAGGCCAGCTCACGTGTTCCTGCCCAATCGTGTTCCCGTAGCGGTACCTGTAAAGCCGTAAGGCGACCACATCAAGGTCCGAACCAAACCAGTTGGACCCCCTAATGAACAGACTTATCCTGCCAACGTCAGCATCAGACAGGTCCGTGAGGTCATTCAGAAACGGATGACCAAAGAGAACAGTCCTCCTGTGTTCGTGTAATCGAACTTCCCGATCATGAAACATCGTTCCGCGCGCTACCAGTTCACCTGCAATATTGTTGTCATCAATATCTCCATGTCCCGGCATCCAGATAAGTGTCAATCGCGAATATCTCGCCATCTCGTCTAGAGACACCCGGCATTCATGGACAATTCGATGTGGTAAACACACCTACTAGGGACTTTATGGCCGCTTGGCTGTCGGTAAAAACAACGATATCCTCCGAGGATATCCCAAGACACCTTATCCCAGACATAGCCCGCTGTATGACCGCTACCTTAGCCTGTATAATGCTGCAGCCTAAGAGTAGCACAATGCAAAGGTCCCCTGTTTTTACTCTTAGATTACACTGCATGACAAAATCTTGACTTTTAAAAATTAATAGAGCTCTGACCATCAATTCTATATATTTCGGACATGCTGATTACAATGGCGTACTTTATTTTTAGATCAATTTTTTTTATAAAAATTTTTCAAATTCAATATGAATTTTTTTGTGTTAAAATGTAAGCACAGGACCTGTGGCCATATTTACGATATAAATGCGATGTGCTAATCTTGATATTTAACCCTCATCGGTCCCACGAGAAATACATCTAATCGGAAGGTTGTCTCGGTCCCATTGTACATATATTTTTAATTGTAAAAAAGCTAAAAAAAAATTAACAAACCATTTATGTTTTGTGATTTTTTATGTTTATTATATTGTTTACTATCATATTAATACATTTGAACTTCATAAAGGTAGATTTAGAATGAAATTAAAATTAGAATATTACATATACATATTAGAAAAAAAATTGAATTTTTAACTTTTGTCAATTATTTGTACATTTTTCGCATAAATTGAAATTATGTTCAGCACAAATGAAATTTCTACACTTTTCACAGCGTGTAGCAAAAAGATTTTTGTTATTTTTATATGTGCAGATGTAGAATCGGCCTCGTTTTGATGTACTTGGTAAATGGCGAATCTCCCGAATTCTTTGAATAACACTGGAAGCATCATTACTTTGAGGTTGTTTTTTACGTTTAGTGATCTGTTTTTCAACGAGATTCAATCCAAGCTCCTCGATAAAAAGGCGACGACGAATATTATGGTTCGTTTTAGAATTTTTCCAATTCGGGAACAATGCAATGAACGTCAAGAATGCATTCAACGCACTAACATCAAGCATGTTACAAAATACTGCCATTGGCCACCGATTGACTTTTCGTTTGCATGTGTACGTAGCCATCATTTGATCCATAGTATCAACTCCACTCTTGGTTTTGTTGTAGTCTTCAATGATGTTAGGTTTCTTCTGTTCACTATTTTCATTTATGCTGACAACATTGTGGTATGTACTGAGCAATGTCACAAATCGGTACCGGCGAGGAACATATGACAACATAACTGCTTGCAATTTGTGTTCATATACAATAGAGCGTACCACCTTACAGGCAAAAAAAAAAAATGCGCCGTACACCCTCCAATATGAAGTATTTTTGCAAGGAGGTTTCAAAAAAAAATTTTTTATTTTTTTATGCCGAACGTAGGGGTCGCCATTTTACATTCGTTATATCTTTGGTATTTACAGTCGGATCTTAAAGTATGATACATCGATGTTTTTCCCTCCAGGAGACCAGTGTTTTGTTATAAAGACATTTTAACCTCAAGTATCCCGTTCTAGTAGTTACCCACCAGATCTCAGTTGCTACAACCCTAATGTACCACCCTAATATCAGAAAATTAAAGCTCGCAAAAAATCAATAAACTTTTGCTAAGGAAGTTTTTCGCTAAACCCAGTAGAAATTTTTTTTATATATTGGTTGCCGAACGTAGGGGTCGCCTTTTTAAATTTTTTTAATTGGATTTTTACTATATAGAAAAACACTGGTCTCCTCGAGGCAAAAAAGTCGATATATCACACTTTAAAATCCGATTTTAAATGCCAAAGCTATAACAAAAAATTAAAAACGGCAACCTATACGGACGGCAAAAAAAAAAATTGTTTTTTGAAATCGCCTTCCAAAAATACATCATATTGGAAGGTACGGTCTAATATACAACTTCTGTATGATAAATTGGCTTTTGACGCATGTCGAGTAGAACTGAAGGAATTTCAGTCCTATTTTTCCTTATTGTTCCCAAAATAGTCATGCGATTCTTATGCAAATCTTCTGCCAATTCATACGAAGTGAAAAAGTTGTCACACATTACATTTCTGTCAGAAAGTCCTTCCACCAAATCCAAAACAACACGCCGTCCGAGATTGCGTTCAGGAGTGGCATTACGATTTGTGTGTTGTATGCATACCAGCTTTTTGAGTCGCATAGCACCCAAATTTTGATGCCATATTTCGCCGGCTTGGATGGAATATACTGACGAAACGGACATCGCCCACGATACGGAACTAAAGGGCGGATTATGGGACCGTAAACGTATATGTGATGTAACTGTACCGTGCCGTAGCTAAAAAGTACACTTATAGATTATCGTAAACGACATTACTATTTAGCATCTATTTCATGTGGTTTTATATTTTATTCTAAATTTTTCCATTTATTTGCTAATTTTTATTCCTTATTTGTTGTTTGAATCATTTTTCTTTATTCATTTCATATTTTTTCCGACTAAAATCAGTCAGCTGTTTCAATGCCGGATAGAAAATTCTGATTTCAACAGAATGATCCGGCAAGTTCGTTTATATTTACGTGTTAGTAACCATTCGTATACATTTCTTCTTGTGGTATCGAAACAGCTGATTCGTTACAGATACGTTTACGGTAGGGTAACTCAGCCTTAACTGTTCATATACGGTAATGTTTTTTCCTGGTGTGTATACAGCTTTCAAATTATGATTCCATTTATCGTATACATTTCGAATCGGTGCCAATTTGTCACGAACAGAAGTACTTGTAGATGCAGTGTTGTTCGCGGTCATCAAATCGAATGCAACCATGGATACGCTTGAACATTTTCAAAGACATTGTTGCTCTAAATATTGCCCGACCAGTTTCTTCATTCCACAGTTTAGTGACACATTCACCGTATGACCGATACACACCAGAAAGCAGCAACAATCCAAAGTATGCGTGCAGAGTGTCCAAATCAATGTCTTCCCATTCGTCTTTGTACTTTCGCACACCATATAAATTCGTCATGTTCAAAATAATATTCTCAACCGGTCCAAGGAACATGTGAAATGCAGACGAAACATCAACTATATTAGCAAATGCTAATGCTTTTGGACCTGAATTATAACAAAAATGAAACATATATTGAACATGAACCCATAACAAAGAGGGTAGGTTTTTACCTGAAGTGAAATTTTCTGCACGTCGAAATGAATTTCTTCGATTTATTTTAAATGGTTGCGATGAATATTCAATTTTCTTATTTTTTGAAAAATATATATTTTCAGGATTTGCTGCATTTTCTTCTGCTAAATTTTACTCAAATGGCTCAATGTCGTCTTCATTCGAATGCACGCTAACTTCACTTTCATCATTCTCCTCGTCTGATTATGCAAAATCATCGTCACTATTGCACGGAGATTCGCCCGCTTCGCTTTCCAAATCAAATCCATTTCTAGTTCATCTCGCTGCCTTCTTTCACTTAAAACTCTATCCATTTTTTATCAAATACTTCGAAACACAACCAAAATTCAAATAAATGCGCAAACAAGCTTCACTTATGTGTGTTCCAGAACAAACTGAATTTCATAAAACGAAAAAATAAGAGCGTGCTATAAATCCACACACAAAAATAAGCGGCAATTCCAGGTACCTGCTTATGTGTATGCGCGCACATACACAGGGACCGATTCGTAACTATAACTGCACAGGCAAATTCAGTAAGGGTACAAATTCAAAAACGGCTTTTTTTGGTTGTTCAGGCAAAATAATTCTACTTTGCAAAATACAAGGTCATTCCGCGGAACCGTTGTTATTTTATTCAAGGTTAAAGATCAAAATTGTATGCGTGCGCATACAGGGGACCGATGAGGGTTAAATCACTACTTAGCGTTTTATATAGGTTTTTATTATTTTTTGCTATTTCAGCGACTTTAGTTGCCGAATGTACGATCGACTTCAATAAATGAATGCCTTAGTAAGGAAGCAATTGAAAGGAAAAAATTTCAATAAACAAAATGTATTCATCTGTAGCGGTCTATACGTTCATCAAAAGCATGGAAAGCTATGCTGCCATCAAAAATTTTGTATGGCAGCATAGCTTTCCAAGTTGATCCCAGATTCCAAATTGCAAAAATTTTAACCAAATACTTTCCATTTGAAAAAGTTATCGGTATAACTAAATTCATTTATAATTATTAGTATCTTACTAAACAAATTACAATACTAATATTAAAAAAAACTAAACCAAATATATAGTATATTTTAGGGCTTTAATTTATTTATTTTATAATAAAGTAAAGGTAGCAATAATAAAGTAAAAGTGAAATAATTAAGTTTAAGTGGTAATTTAAATATGTTATTTCGCAAAAAATAAGAAGTGATGGTCAGATCTCCATTAATTTTTTAAGTGTCATGCAGTGTTATTTTACTAATGTTGCCATATTTTCACACACTCCCTTAAATTTTGTAAGCAAAAAATATATGATTTCAATCACAGTACAATTATAGTACGATTACATGGTTAATTTTGTCATGCACATGCACACGCTGAAAAAAATCGCCCTGCAGGAAACATATTTGCTGGTGATATATATATGTTTGGAAGAACTGTCAAAATATATTTGCCGTGTTTTTAACATAATATTTTGCCAGCAAATACAATATTTTTGCCTGTAAACATATGTACACTCATAGAAAAAAGTTTGTAGAAAAGTTAGTAAAACTGTTAGTACTTCAACTTAACAAATTTTTAACTAATTTTTAGTTAAAATTTAATATTTAGTTAATTTTTTTGCTACCTCCACATTACTAACTTACAGATTTTTTTGTTATTTTATTTTGCTGAATTTAGTTACTAATTTTTAACAATAAATTTGCTAACTTTACAGTATTTTGCTGAATTTTAGTTACTAATTTTTAACAGAAGATTTGCTAATTTTACAAATTTTTTGTAAACTAAACCACCAATTTTGGAGCGCTTAATAACAGAATGTTAAATGACTCATAAAAATTACTGCATATTTTTAATTCGCCAAAAATAATGCAAAAAGTTTTTAATAAAAGCTAAATTGAAATGGTTGAAAATTTGCCCTACACTCATAGAAAAAAGTTTGTAGAAAAGTTAGTAAAACTGTTAGTACTTCAACTTAACAAATTTTTAACTAATTTTTAGTTAAAATTTAATTTTTAGTTAATTTTTTTGCTACCTCCACATTACTAACTTACAGATTTTTTTGCTATTTTATTTTGCTGAATTTAGTTACTCATTTTTAACAATAAATTTGCTAACTTTACAGTATTTTGCTGAATTTTAGTTACTAATTTTTAACAGAAGATTTGCTAATTTTACAAATTTTTTGTAAACTAAACCACCAATTTTGGAGCGCTTATAAACAGAATGTTAAATGACTCATAAAAATTACTGCATATTTTTAATTTGCCAAAAATAATGCAAAACGTTTTTAAATAAAGCTAAATTGAAATGGTTGAAAATTTGTCCTACTCATAAAATATCTAAATTATTAAAATTTATAAGAAAAGTTTCGATTTATCGTAATACATTAATTTTCGAAGATCAAGGTTTATTTTGGACGAACCATTTTAATATGAAAATTGTGATTAAAAGTATTTCTGGGGAGCAAGTGGAGTTTACGGGGAGACCCTAATTTTTTCCCCAATATTGTACTTTTTAAGCTTATTTAAAGAATACGATATTTTTAATCGGCCACACCTTCTTTCCTGTGGGTGAAGCTTTAGAGGTGAAAATGGAAACTCAAATAAATTCGGAAGTACATATCCGATCAGCAAACAATGAAAATCAAAGAAGGGTCTCTGAAATATATTTTCCCAATCAGAAAAATACAAACGGGAAAGAAGTGGTAAAGCACTTTAACAGGTGGTACAAGTACTGGCAAAAAGTGCTTTCCCATTCGCAAAATGATAACATCATTAGACAAAAGGACCGGCTGTTGAAAAAAAAACACTGTCAAAACTAATAAATAGGTGGTCTGGAAATATATTTTACAAAATAAAATTTATAAAAAGTTCATATGTATTTTTTTGGTCCTGCCGTGATTTGAACTCAGGGCGTCAGATTGGCAGACGATTGCTCTACCCAATGAGCTAACGAGACATATAATATTTAATGGCTAAATACATAAATGAGTGATAATAGCTGGACAACTACTGGCTGTGCCAAAATGCTAGTATTGGCAAACAATTTTTAGTAAATAGTATGCCAGTGTTGGGAGGGCAAAAAAAAAGTTGGTCTTGAAGGAGCTTTCCCACAAACAAAAAAATTGATTTTATAAAACAAAAAAAAATTTTAAATTAAAAAAAATAAAAAAAAAATTTTTCCTTGCAACCGGATTTGAACTCGGAACCTTCTGACTACAAACATTTTTTAACAAAGCGTCAGCATTTGTATAAAATCATGGGTCTACCAGTGCATTGATTTTTATACCACTGGTAGCATTGGCTAGGTAGCACTGGATAACCACTGGTTGCAAACCCTGGCAGATCATTCTAAGCCTATTCTATGTCAGTGGTTTTTTTTATAAACCCCGACATTTTTGTAAAACAAATACTGGCAAAAAGCTTTTTGCAAACGCTGGCAAAGCGTCCCAAATGAGAGTTCTGCCAGCCATTTATTTTTAACACCGTGGTTACCCAGTGGTATGCCAGTGCTTGATTTTTTGTACCACTGGCGATTTCTGACTGGGTTGTTATGGTTAACATATTATTGTCTATAAATGTTACCACTTTTACAAAAAATCATTCTTGAGAAATTTTCGTTGGCATTGAATTATAATTGGCATTACTTTATCTCAATGTCAATGCCAACAAATTTCATCACCATTCAATGCCAATGAAATTTTTTTCAATTTGCATTGATGAAAACAATGGTATTGAAATGTACACATAATTGAAGAAAAAGCATTGTAATATAAAAAAATATAAGAATTTTTAATTTTTTTTCATAATTTATTCTTTTATTAAAACATGAAAACAAATACTTCTTTCATCAATTATAAATGGGCATTTAGACATTGAACAATGCCAATTGAAAAAATTTCAATTAATTGACACATTCAATAAACTGGTCCGAAGTATGCTTTTAAATACACATTTATTTTTTATTTATTAATTTTCATTTCGTTTGCTCCTTTTTTACCTTTTTCCAGTCCACTAGTAATCTTCCAAAGTTTTGTTGATTTCAGAAAATTTTAGCAAAAATTTTGTATATTTAACAGTTTTTTTTTTGCTATTTTCATTCTACTATTATTTCGCAATTTTTTTGCTGATTTCAGCAAGTTATTTGCAATTAACAAAAATTTAGGTCAAATATTACTAAAATTCTGTAAATTTAACAGTTTTTTTTTGCTATTTTTATTAAACTACTATTCAGCATTTTTTTTTGCTAATTTTAGCAGGTTAAATTGTTATTTGCAATTAACAACAATTTAGCTCAAATATTACTAAAATTCTGTAAATTTAACAGTTTTTTTTTGCTGTTTTCATTTTATTAATATTTAGCAAACTGATTCTGCTAATATTAGCAGTTTTTTCTGCAGCATCATTTTTAACTAATTTTTAGTAACTTTTTCTGCTATTTTTACGGACTTATTTGTATGAGTGTATGTTTGAATCATATGAAATACATTTACTCGAAATAAAAAATATTGCAGGCAAACAAATATATATTTATCATTATTATATTTGCACTCCACAAACATAATAATGATAAAATAAAAATGCAAATATATTTTTGTTTAAGTGGGAAAATATGACTAACATTCACACATTACAGTGTTTGCCTGGAGACATACGTATTATAACGATAAAAATAAAATAATTGGAAACACACCTCAAACATAAGTATCGTAGTTTATAAACATATATATAATTGCCTGTAAATATATCCAACAATCTCTTTTTTCTGCGTGCATTAGTAATATCAAAGGATTTAACTTTATAAATATGTATATTAGAGCGTACCACCTTATAGGAAAAAAAAGTTCGCTGTACACCCTCCAATATGAAGTATTTTTGCAAGGAGGTTTCAAAAAAAATTTTTTTTTTTTTTTTGCCGAATGTAGGGGTCGCCATTTTACATTTTTCGTTATATCTTTGGCATTTACAGTCGGATCTTAAAGTATGATACATCGATGTTTTTCTCTCGAGGAGACCAGTGGTTTTGCTCTAAGGGTCATTGACCTCAAGTATCCTGTTCTAGTAGTTACCTCCCGGTGAAAAATACTCATATGCCCTCGAACATCTTCATATATGGTCTATGTATGGACACATATGAACAAACATGGATTTTGTATGAACATATATGGATTTTATATGAACATATATGGAAGTATATGTGATTCCATATATGGAAAAAGATTTCCTATACAGACATATATGGAGGCATCTGTTATTTCATATATGGAAATGGCACTCGTATATGGACAAATATAGAAGTATATGTTATTTAATTTATGCAAAAGGGACTTGTATATGAACATATTTGGAAGAATACATTTTTCCATATGTGTAAAAGGAACTCATATTTGGATAAAGCGTATATGAGCATTTTTCACTGGGGAATTATATTTAATGCGATGAATAAAAAAAGGAAAATATGCAGCGACTAATTTGAATGTCATACATAAATTTATATCTATATTAACCTTATAATAAAGAACAGCAAAGTTCGCATGTATACGCATATATTTAATAAACGTATATATGTTCATATATGTCCATATATGAACATATACTTAGGTGTTACCTCATTTTTCGGATCCATACATATATGGTTGAATCATAAATGTTCATATATGGACATTTTTCACAGGGCTACCAGAACTCAGTTGCTACCACACTAATGTACCACCCTAATGTCAGAAAATTAAAGTTTGCAAAAAATTATTAAACTTTTGCTAAGGAAGTTTTTCGATAAACCCAGTAGAAATTTTTTTTATATATTGGTTGCCGAACGTAGGGGTCGCCTTTTTAAATTTTTTTAATTGGATTTTTCCTTTATAGCGAAAGACTGGTCTCCTCGAGACAAAAAAATCGATACATCACACTTTCAAATCCGATTTTAAGTGCCGAAGCTATGACGAAAAATTGAAAAAGGCGAACCCTACGTTCGGCCAAAAAAAAAATTTTTTTTTGAAATTGCCTTGCAAAAATACTTTATATTGGAGGGTGTACGGCGAACTTTTTTTTTGAGGTACTGTCTAATGTATATAGAATATATAAAAACAGTAATAACACAATAACACTTTCACATCCTTTTATTCTAACTAATGTCAAACAACAACAATACGTTGGAATCAGAGACTATTAGTTATAGAGATAGGAAATCAAAACTTACACTACACACCAATAGAGGGAGCTGTAATTTAGTATTACCTGAGCAACTATTTAGTATCAGTTTAGTATAAGCTGAGCCTATATTTAAAAACTCATAGCTGCTGAAAACTGCTCAAAATAAGGGAAAAAACAAGCGCGGAATATATTCAAATAATAAAATTTGTTATCATTTAAATTTAAATAAAAAAGAGGGTTGTGGGGTACGATAAGCAACACGCACAAAGGCGTTCCCCTGGAGGCCTAATATACTGGCATGTCCAATCAACCTGTATGTCCATGCCCCAATAGCCTTATAGCCAAGTTTGCAGCCATTTGCCTAGCGAGAAGGTCTATTGTTAACCTCTGCAATATAGCCAATACAGCCTTCATCGGAGTGGTATGAATAGCGCCCGTAATCAGCAACGCTATTATCTGCAAAATCTTTTTAAACTTCATCCGATACAAACTTCATCCCATACATCAGTATGGGTCTGATGACTGCACAAAAAGCCAATTGACATTTCGGGGGCTGATACCCCATTCACACCAATGGATTTTTACATCACAAAATGGCAGCAGCTGCCTTAGACATTCTAGCCTGAGTCTTCAGATCCCATAGTAACTTTCTACCAAAGATAATTCCCAAATAGCTGGCACTATCGGAATGTGTAAACTCAACGCCGTTCAATCTCGGCAATTTGAGCCCCTGATCGTATTCCTAGTGAAGAGAACAAGATCCGTTTTCTCGGATTTACTGCCAGCCAGTGTTGCCATATAGCCAGTTTTAACTGTTTTTATAGTTTTTTGGGATGCCTAACAGTTTTCTAGTTTCTTCATTTAAAAAACAGTTTTTTTTTAATTCATGGATTTTTTTACAGTTTTTCATATTAAATCGGCACATTTGTTTCATTTACAATTTTTTTTATTATTTTTTTAACTAAAACCTTAAATACCTAAAAAATTAGGTACAAATCGAAAGATAAATGGCAAACGAAAAATGTTTATAACTAATTTCATCAAAAATTAGTACGGAATAAAATTGGCTAAACCATATTTTTTGTTTTTTTTTTTTTAAAGAGAAGCAACACTCAGGAAATTCTTCCTATTAATTACGTGTTGCTTCTTTTGGAAAGGGGATAGAGAAGTGAAAGGTGGTGAAATATGAAGGGCTTCAAATATGGCAACACTGTAATTGCGCGAGATGTTGAATTTTATAACAGTTGTTGCGCGCCATCTGATGGTGAGTTGGCGAACTTTGTTGAAGCTTTTTAGTTCATAGCCCTGTTATATTATTTTACTTCGGTGGGGTTAAGTGCTATGGGAACACCGAAGGAGGACGCTGCGATATGTATGAGGGATAGAAAAAACTCATACATATCTGACACGTCATAGATCCGACGGACATTTTTAGCCGAACTTTTCAGATCACTTCTAAACGAAGGATAATTTATAAATTTATATTTTTTTGAAAAAAAATTTAAAACAATGTCTTATCAAAAAATGTTGAAATTTGAAATGGTTCACATCTCGGAAGGGTGATTCGATGAACTTTTTTAACTTCAGATTCGGGCCTAGGAGACCAAAATTCTTTTAAAAAAACTTTAATTAGGAAGCTGTGCAAAAAGTCGATTACTATAAATGTCTACATTTAGGCATAAATTATTAAAATCTCGATATTTTTTAAATTGAGACCCTGGGATAATATTTAAATCCGAAGATACTTCGGGATCCCAGAATTTCTTTTGTTTTTAAAAACTTTTCGAAAAACAGTTTTTCTATAAAGAAACAGTTTTTCTTTACAGTTTTTCTAAAAAAATATATGCTAACACTGGCGCCACTACTTTCCACTCAGAGAGAAGTTTCAGTGAGGACTCCATTAGCTTCGACAGAGTATCCGGATATTTACCCGATATCGCTATTGCCACATCACCCGCATAACCAACTGCCCTACAGCCCACATCGTTAAGTTGAACAAGTAGACGATTCATGGTCAGATTGCAAAGTAGCGGCGACAGTACACACTAGAGTGGGCCGAACTTTGCCGAATTGCGAATTTCAAAAACGGGGGGTGCGGAAAAGTTGCGTATGCGTCCAGTAAACAGTAAAAAATAAAAATTTTGCAAATTGGTTCACGTTTAAGGTCCCGCAGAGGTTGAAATTTCGGAAATTTAAAAAAAAATCCTTAAATTTTGTTAAAAAATATTTGTTGTTGTGATATATTATTTATAATAAATTATAGTTCGCTGAATCCAAAAAAAAAAATAAAAATTTTTTAATTGGCCGAAGGGGTTCTGAAATATTGCTACTTCAATTTTGCTGAAAAACACGTTTTTTTCATTTTTCAGTCGAGCCTTCAAAAAGTTAGTCTAAGAATGTTTTTAATTTTTTTTCATTTTTAAACCTACTATCTATATGAAATTATCTTTCATTTGAGTGTAAAAAAGTTTAAAAATGTTGCAGGGTATTCCAACGACGCTGCGACAAAAGTTGTAAAAATTTTCAGAGTTAAAAGTGATTGTTTTTTGTGATCACTGTTTTTTTATTAAGTGATCAGAGATTTTACCCATTTATTGTTTTGGATTAACATAAAATAACATTTTTATGACTGCTTCATCTTTTTCAATAATTTTGGGTATTTCGATAATAAATTGGGACACAATGCTCGAAAAGTATTCTTTTTGTCCACACAATGTTCGAAAAGTATCCTACTTTATATTTTTTGTTGTATTAAAAGAATATTTTAGAATAAAATGAAATACCCAGCAAAAATATGTGTAAGTCATTCAAAACAAACAACTTTTAAATTGGTTACAATGGAGCGATAACTGCTCTTTTTCTGTTTCGAATGTATGTGCTTTAAAACAACTTTCAAAAATGTATATATAATGTTGTTTTTTTCTTTGTAAATCCATTTGTTTGTAAATTACGAATTTATTATTTTTTTTCGCTTCTATTCAAAAAAATGTTTTGAATTTTATTAAAGTTTAATAAAACAATTTAACATGCAAAACAACAACAAAAATCGTTCAATTAGCCTCTAATAAGACAAAAAGTTTTTTCTGAATAACCATGTTTATCTCTAAAAAACAACAAAATGGTTAATTTTATTAACGTACTTTATTAATTTACGATTATTTACATATTTTTTAATTATTCGCACATATTTTAAAAAATACTTCAATTACAGTTCCCATTTAAAAAGGGAAGGAAATAAAGAATTGGATCCCATTGAATCTCCTGGACTACTTATGACCCAAATATTAATTCTTTTCACTAAATGCAAATATATAAAAGTTAACAATTAAAATGTATTGTTAAGGCTCTATGAAGTCGCTCGCGTGCTTTTGCACCGTTCACCAAATAAATATGTTAATAAAATTTGTTGCAATGTAAACATATTTTTACCAATCTAGAGGTTCGTTAACAGAGGTGGGTCCCTTACCTTTGCTTATACATAAAAAGTTCTATAAATGTCGCCTTCGAAATATGTCTGGGGAAAAATTGTTCTCCAACGGTTATCGGATTCTTTAATGAATTTAAGGCTAAAATTTCAATCATAGATATGCGGCTTCAGCAAATTTATAATGATGCCCTTATTACTGTAGAGTTGTAAAATGTCGATGCTTTTCTTTCCTTTATTTGTTAAAATGAAAAAAAAATACATATATGAAAAAATAGTTTCCTAGTACGCTTTAATATTCTGAAAATTCCTTGAGTAATGTTTTTTAAAAAATTAATCAGAGGGTTACATATAACTTAAATATGCCCAGTTTTTAGGATGTAGATTATAGATTAACTGGAACACTGCTACTAAAATCTGTTTTATTTTCTTTCAATGAAGACATAAATTCTAAACGAGAAAAAGTTGTTCAAATTTTTGTTAATAAACTTGAAATGGCTGATATAATTCGTTTTCGGTTTAACTAAACCAAGTTTAACTGACATCCCAAAAACTCGTTATTAGTGTATTAATCTCATTTAATTCAAAATTGTATCTTTTTTGAATTTAAAGAATAAAGTAAACATGTTACAAACTTCTTTAAAAAAAACTTTTGAACAAAAATTTAAAAAAATTTTGGTTTTGTCTGATTTTGACTTAATCGAATAGAATCAGATGCAAAAGAAGTGTTCACTTAAAAAATGTTTGTAAATTTACTACTATAAAATGGGTAAAATTTTGTTTAATTTTACGAAAGTTCGGTAAATATAAACAAAAAATGCGTAAACTTTTTTTGTACACACTTTCATACGTAATAATACACACACAAAGTATTTTCAGACATTATGTGCTTATAAATAAACACATTGTGCCTAAAATTACTATTGTTTTGTTAAATAAAATTTTTACGCACAAAGTTGGTAAATATACTATCCAATAATAGTAATAAATACTCTGACATTTCAAATTGGAAAAAATTGAAACAAATTATAAATAATAAAAAGAAAAAGCGAAAACGGATTATTTTTTGTGAATTACAACATTTCCACAAACACATTAGAGTCTGGAAATAGCAACATAAGCATGAAATTGTTTTTGGTAATTATTATTAACGCATGTGGTAGTCTAAACCTCATTTCAAAATTGAAAACGCCGTAAGAGAGACACGGCCTACGCAGGAACTACTGGGTGCAATAACTCCTGCTCAACAAAATGCCTTCTTTGCAAGGGAGACAGTCAACCAACAACCGTCAACAATAACGGGAGAAAACGCCGTAAGAGAGATACGGCCTAGGTAAAACAACTGGGTGCGATGACTCCTGCTCAACAAAATGCCTTCTTTGAAAGGGAGGCTGTAACCGTCAACAATAACGGGAGAAAACGCCTTAAGAGAGATATGGCCTACTCAATGAATACTGACTTTGTTGAGCAGGAGTCATTGCACTCAGTTGTTCCTGCGTAGGCCATATCTCTCTTAAGGCGTTTTCTCCCATTATTGTTGACGGTTACTGCCCCCCTTTCAAAGAAGGCATTTTGTTGAGCAGGAGTCATCGCACCCATTCAATAGTTATAACAAATTTTTAGATGAATTTTATACAAATGCCTTAAGATCCCAAAACGACCAATTTGGACATAAACGATTATGAGAGAATGACTCGAATATTATTATTAATAAAATACGTACTAAAAATTAATTTGTTATTTTATTTAAAAAAATTTTTGGGTGGTGCTTAAAGTTAGCACACCTGTTGTAAATGTACGCATTATATTTTATTTTTACGCACTTTCTGTGGATTTTTGAGCATTTTTTGTGGATTTTTACGCATTTTATGCGTACATTTACACGTGAATAGTGCTTTTTTACACACAAATTTAGTAAATTAACACACTAATTTCAAAATTTCATTTAATTTTTACGCACTTTCAATGTAAAATTACAAATTATTTGTGCACCAACTTAAACACAATGTGCGTATTTTTTTTCAATTACGCACATAGAGTAAATTTACCCAATTTATAGTAGGAGTTCAGTTTCCTACTATAAGTTGGTTAAATTTCAACAGAATTTAATTAGAGTGTACACTCTAAAAAATGTTTGTAAATTTACTACTATAAAATGGGTAAGATTTTGTTTAATTTTACGAAAATTCGGTAAATATAAACAAAAAATGCGTAAACTTTTTTCATACACACTTCCATACACAATAATACACACACAAAGTATTTTTAGACATTATGTGTTTATAAATAAACACATTGTGCCTAAAATTACTGTTGTTTTGTTAAATAAAATTTTTAAGCACAAAGTTGGTAAATATACTATCCTATAATAGTAATAAATACTCTGACATTTCAAATTGGAAAAATTTAAAAAAAATTATAAATAATAAAAAGAAAAAGCGAAAACGGATTATTTTTTGTGAATTACAACATTTCCACAAACACATTAGAGTCCGGAAATAAGCATGAAATTGTTTTTGGTAATTATTGTTAACGCATGTGGTACATAACTGGGTGCAATGACTCCTGCTCAACAAAATGCCTTCTTCGCAAGGGAGGCAATCAACCAACAACCGTCAACAATAACGGGAGAAAACGCCGTAAGAGAGATACGGCCTAGGCAAAACAACTGGGTGCAATGACTCCTGATCAACAAAGTCAGTATTCATTGAGTACTGCCTAACTTGCAAAGAAAGCATTTTGTTGAGCAGGAGTCATTGCACTCAGGCCTTATCTCTCTTAAGACGTTTTTTCCTGTTATTGTTGACAGTTACTGCCTCCCTTCCAAAGAAGGCATTTTGTTGAGCAGGAGTCATTGCACCCATTCAATAGTTATAACAAAATTTTATATGAATTTTATACAAATGCCTTAAGATCCCAAAATGACTAATTGGGACATAAACGATTATGAGAGAAGGACTCGGATATTATTATTAATAAAATACGTACCAAAAATTAATTTGTTATTTTATTTAAAAAAAATTTTTGGGTGGTGCTTAAAGTTAGCACAACTGTTGTAAATGTACGCATTTTATTGGATTTTTACTCACTTTCTGTGGATTTTTGCGCATTTTTTGTGGATTTTTACGCATTTTATGCGTAAATTTACACGTGAAACGTGCTTTTTTACACACAAATTTAGTAAATTAACACACTAATTTCAAAATTTCATTTGATTTTTACGCACTTTCAATGTAAAATTACAAATTATTTGTGCACCAACTTAAACACAATATGCGTATTTTTTTTCAATTACGCACATAGAGTAAATTTACCCAATTTATAGTAGGAGTTCAGTTTCCTACTATCAGTTGGGTAAATTTCAACAGAATTTAATTAGAGTGTATATTATAAAGAGTACTTCTAAATCACTCTAAAAATGCAAACAAAATGTACTCGAATTGATGTGATGAAAATGTATACCTAAAAAACTATACTATATTAACATTATGTATGTACTTTTAAATTACTAACAAAATGCTCAAGTTAAACTACTGACAACATGGGACACCACGTGTAAAATAAATCAGTGTTAGAGCTAAATTGTAACTACTCCACAAGCAGTTGATGCTATTCGGAGTGCTTTTAAAATAACTTTTTTGTAATGACTTTTTTTGCTGTTTTTTTTGTAAAAGTTTTGAAAAATATTTTATACATATGTATATATAATATTTTATAATATAACATAACTTAATACATTAGTGTTCAGTAAATTTTATAAAAATTAAATTGCGTGATTGGATTTAAAATTTTGTGACACAATGTTTGAAAAGTACCCGACCCAAGTAAAAAAGTTTTGATATAATCATATATTATCATATAAAATTTTGTATAATTATATATTGGAACATATATACCAAGATATAATTATATAAAATTTTACGAAATTATATCCTAAATATATAACTATATCTTGTTTTATATTGCACAATATACAGTGCAACATATTACAATATCCATTTATATACAGACCTATATATAGTTACATGTGCCTCATATAATTATGTATAATTGTATCGAATTACATACCATTACGTCTAGTTGGATATGATTATATTACATTTGGTACATTTGGATGAGGACAAAATCCGGATAAAATTGTATCAAACCATATCTTATTCCAGCAAATTAGATATAATTGATGGAATAAGATATGGTAATATGATCTAATTTGATACAATTACATGTTCTCATTTTTCGGATATAATTATATATAATATCACAAGTCATATAATTTTTTTTTAGTAGCCCTATTAAAAAAAATTAATATGGAGCTTTATATGGTAATATAGAATTTAATGTGATCCATATACCATTTCATCCGAAAAATGGCCCGATATAATTGTGTCAGTTGGTTATCACTTTTTATCTCATTGCATCAGTTTAGATCTTAACTGATTAGATTATATAATAAACAGATGAAATTTTATCTGATTTTTGACCTGATACAAGTTTATGGGTTTATGTCGCATGGTATTAGTTTAGATCCAAATAGATACATTTCTATACAAGCTTATATAGTTATATCTGAATTTTGACCTGATGCAATTATATCTGCTTTAAAACTTTGATACAATTATATAAGGCAAATGTCGGATACAAATATATTTTATTTATATAAAATTGTACCAACTACGATCTAAACATATACCAATAGATATAAAACGTTAAAATTGTATCAGGTCAAAAATCGGATATAATTTCATCTGATTAATGTATAATTTTATTAGTTGAGATCTAAACTGATACAATTAGATAAAAACTGATAAACAACTGATACAATTACATCGGGCCATTTTTCGGATGAAACAGTATATTTATACAGATATAACTTAATCGCATTTTATACGAATATATGTAACTGTTTTTACTCGGGAGGGGAGTAAAAAAATTTTGATATAATCATATATTATTTTATGTAATTGCATATAGTAACTTATAGTTACACATGGCCATATATGCTTTTTAATTCAAGCATATATAGATTTATATAGTCATATATTAGATTTTTTATATGGAGACATATGTGGTTTTATATTATTACATACTGGCCTACATATAATTGTATGTGCTATATATAAGTACATAAAGTAACATATAAAAGATATAATTACATATACGTTTATATATAATTTAGTATGACACCCCGAGTAAAAAAGAGTATATATAACATATATTTTTAAATATTAAAATATATGATTATATAAAATATTGTATGCGACCTTATATGTTTTTATATGATGATATATTAGAAATTTTTTTAGAAATTTTCTCATATGTAATAATATTAAATCATATATCAGTATTTGCTTTATTGCAAATTGTATATATCGTTAGCTGAAATGCAAAACCACGTAACTAACAAAAAATTCAAAATCGGTTTTTTGATCGATTACGATGCATATCAACGAGGTCCACGTCTTCTCCAATTTTTACTGTCATATAATAAAAATTAGACATATTATTAGCGAAAATCGAAAGCACGTAACTACATACTTGTTGCTTGAAAATTGTAACTAACACATATTTATTTCTATTGAATTTTATTTATTCATAGTAGGATTTGAATTTTTATATTTCACTAGCGGATAGTGCTACTACGCTCCCCTCCCCTAGTAGTCCTATTTTCTCATAATTATAGTGATTATAGTTTGAAATTTTTACTTTGTTAATTATAATAAATTTTTTTTTGGAGATCCCACAGTCAATATGATTCGTGTATTAGCGTATGATCCCTCTGGAGTAATTTATTTTAAATTAAGTGCAACAGATGAGTTTAAGGAATTTCCACAAAGAATTGGAAACAAATTAAAAGCGTTTGAAACTTTGAAGTTGCATTTACAAAGAATAAAAATTTCAAGCAAAAAATGGCAACATCTTCAGGACCTTAAACCATTTCTTCCACCCGATTGTCATTATTATTACAATGAAATTCCATTTGAGAAGTAAAGGTTTAATTTTTTCCTTTATTTGTATTGTAGTTATTGTTGTTAATTATTTTTTGCTTTTGTAAATCATTTTTTATTTTCATATTTAAAAAAAAATAATAAATATATAAAGCGATATATTAAATAACAAGAGAACAACTTCTTTTATTCTACATTTTATGAATGCAAAACAAAATTTTCCTTGAAACTTAAAAAAAATTCATTGTAGTTACGTGTTTTTGATTAAGAAAATACGAGTTCAAAAGCGCATAACTAACTTAACTCTTTGAAACATTAATAAATTATTACTTTTATTCCAGAAATGAATTAATCAGTCTATATTTAGAAAATCTGCGATATTTGATTACCAAAACTCCATTTATTTTTCAATATATAACATTTTTTGTTTCTCCTGTAAAATAGTAAAAATGTTAGTTACGTGGTTTTGCATTTCAGCTAACGATATAGGAATATATTATTCATAAAACCGTTCAAAATTTTATATATAAATAGATACGAAAAGTATTTATAATTTTATTTTTTATATAACAATATCGTCGGCTTGCCTGCAAGTAGTGTTATGTGTTCTTTAACAGGCTTTCAGGAGGGCGAAAAAACTGATTTATATTATCCTTTTAATATATTTCATTGACATCATATGCCTTAATAATGATTGTAGTAAATAAGGTCGTGAATCATTAGGGCGTATGATATCAATAAAATATCTTAAAAGGATAATATAAATCAGTTTTTTCGCTCAAACCTGTTAAAACCAAAAACAGCACTTCGTGCAGGCAAGCCGACGGTATATTAGTTAATATCAGACCCAAGTTCGATATTAACTAATATGTATATTCAAGATTAATATAATATTTGATCAAAAACAATTTTTTTATATGTTTTACTCAATTTTTTCATTAAATTAAAATTTTCTGAGCTTTTTCTACTTCTAAAAGTTTTTTTTAATTTAAAAAATCTAATTTAAAAAAATAACATTTAAAATCATGGCCCGGCTCGTAATGGGTTAATAAATCTAGGCGTGTTGCATATCATTGAAAAGGTATTTCAAGTACCTTTCCAACGATATATATATGTTGGTCTGGTCCGATAAGTTTTGAGTGGAGAAATAACCATTGGATATTGTTGTAGATCATAAATCCATAAATCGGGAACTATGAGCCTCCAACAAAAAAGAAGTGCATTGCCGGGCTAGCCATTAAAATTTTATTAAAAATACAAAAAAAAAATTTCTAAGTCCAAAGAAATTTCCCATATTTCATAAAAAATGATCTAGTCTTTAAAGAATAACGGATTTATACATTAACGTCTTTAATAGTTACTCATTATCAACAGTAGCCCTGGCTAGTAGTCAGGCATGTGATAAATGTAGAAAACGATCTGATTTTCAATGGTAAATATTTTACGATCTGTACAATACCAATTATTTTTTATTTCCTAATTTAGATGTCCGGCGTCAAATAAAACGATAAATAATAATTTGAAGCCAATTTGATTTTCGCGAAACTAATTATTCTAGATTGAAAAACTGTTCGTTTTCGTTTTCGATTTTCATCACACCCCTGAGTGTGTAGGACCCGAAATCCTGCTACCCAAAAGTACAAAGTTTTATTATCATTTAAATTTAATCATATCGTATTGTATTAACTTATATCCAATTTGATCGGGACAAAATTCGGATATAAGTTTATCATTTGATATAACTTTGTATCTTTGTAAATACAATTATATCCGATTTGATACAATTTAATATAACCATTTTTAGGATGAAATTATATCCAGTTAAATATTGCAAATATATCTATTCACATATATTTTGATACATACTTTTTTACTCGGGACTACCCGAGTAAAAAAGTGTATATAAAATTATATGTGAATGGATATATTTGCAATATGTAACTGGATATAATTTCATCCGAAAAATGGTTATATTAAATTGTATCATATTGGATATAATTGTATTTACAAGGATACAAAGTTATATCAAATGATAAACTTATATCCGAATTTTGTCCCGATCAAATTGGATATAAGTTAATCCAATACGATATGATTAAATTTAAATGATAAAAAAAAACTTTGAATTGGAGGGCAGCAGGATTTCGGGTCCTACACACTCAGGGGTGTGATGAAAATCGAAAACGAACAGTTTTTCAATCTAGAATAATTTGTTTCGCGAAAATCAAATTGGCTTCAAATTATTATTTATCGTTTTTTTTTGACGCCGGACATCTAAATTAGGAAATAAATATATAAATTGGTATTGTACAGATCCTAAAATATTTACCATTGAAAATCAGATCGTTTTCGTTTTCGATATTCATCACATGCCTGACTGTCAGCCGAGGGCTACTGTTGATAATGAGTAACTATTAAAGACGTTAATGTATAAATATGTTATTCTTTAAAAGCTAGATAATTTTTTATCAAATATGGGAATTTTCTTTGGACTTTGAGTGGAGAAATACCACTCAAAACTTATCGGACCAGAACAAAATATATATATCGTTGGGGAGGTACTTGAAATACCTTTTCAATGATATGCAACATGCCTAGACTTATTAACCCATTACGAGCCGGGCCATGATTTTAAATGTTAATTTTTTTAAATTGGATTTTTTAAATTAAAAAAAAAACTTTTAGAAGTAAAAGAGCTCAGAAAATATTAATTTAATAAAAAAATTTAGTAAAGCATATAAAAATTGTTTTTGATCAAATATTACATTAAAACATTGGTCTGATATTAACTAATATATCGTCGGCTTGCCTGCAAGAAGTGCTATGGCTGAGTTCCAAAACGTCATTTGCAATGCAACTGAACAAAGTCATGCATTCGTAAACGCAATTGATGCGCATATAAAAAGCAAACTGTGCATCACAAATGTTGTTGATGCTTTGTTGACATGTTTTTATTACAAAGTAAGCAACACACTTGTTTGCTTTGTATCGGAACAGTAGTAAAACCGCAAACACAGCAATGTGTTTTGACGTTTAGGAACTCACCCTATGTTTTTGGTTTTAACAGGTTTTCAGGAGAGCGAAAAAACTGATTTATATTATCCTTTTAAGATATTTTATTGACATCATATGCCCTAATGATTCACGAACTTATTTATTACAATCATTATTAAGGCATATGATGTCAATGAAATATATTAAAAGGATAATATAAACCAGTTTTTTCGCACTCCTGAAAACCTGTTAAAGAACACAGAACACTACTTGCAGGCAAGCCGACGATATTGTTATATACAAAATAAAATTAAAAATATTTTTCGTATATATTTATATATAAAATTTTGAACGTTTTTATCAATAATATATTCCTATATATACAATTTGCAATAAAGCAAATACTGATATATGATTTTATATGATTACATATGAGAAAATTTCTAAAAAAATTTCTAATATATCACCATATAAAAACATATAAGGCCGCACACAATATTTTATATTATCATATATTTTAATATTAAAAAATATATGTTATATATACTCTTTTTTACTCGGGTATACATAATTTGTGTTAGTTATGATTATATATTGACGCATATGAACCCATATATAACTTAGTATGGTTCCATATCTACAATATTTCATGATTTCTTTAATATATAACAATATATCTACAATATTTGATTTCTTTAATATATAACAATATAACGTTCTTTATAAAAACATCTATAATTATATATCATCCCACATTTTTTTAAATTGAGTTTATATAAAAATATATAAGGTCCATATAAAACCGTATTATATTATATGTGGTTCCATGTTAAAAATGATTTTGAACTAGTTTTAGACCCGGGTAAAAATATTAATATGGTGTCATATATAATTATATCTTATTTGATAAGTCCCCATATACAACGACATACAACTAGATCCGAAAAATGGGTCATCTTCTTGTGTCTAATTATATGAAATTATATATAATTTGATACAGTTTGATCCGAGATTTGTCCATATCCAGGACATCAAATTACATCTAATTCGATATAAAAACAATGATTTTATATAATTTTGTCTAATAGTAGGTATACTTTTTATACATACCGGCTATTAAATTGTTATTGAAATATCTATAGCTTGAACAATTTTAAAGGCCCAAATTTTATAACATAAAATAAAACTTTTAATACTTTTGTCTTCTAAATCGTACGCATCATTTTCTAATATAATTTTATATGCAAAAAAATCACGTGAAAATTATATGGCTGTGGGAGAAATTAACTCTTAATTTATATGAGATCATATAGAAAGTTATATAAAATTGCAAGAATATATTTTTAGTATGACGATACATACAGTTTTATATAACTTAGTATCGAACCATATATAATCATATCAGCCACTACATATATTTTGATTAGTTTTATATGGCTTATGTAGTTATATATGGAGTCAGATTTGGGGATATGTGATAACATCAATTACCGTACAAAAATTCATTGAAAAAATAATATCAGATGTACCCAGTCAGAAAAGTACAAACGGGAAAGCGATGGCAAAGCACTTTAACAGGTGGTTCAAGTACTGGCAAATAGTGCTTTCCCATTCTCAAAATGATAACATCACTAGACAAAAGGACCGGCTGTTCAAAAAGCTCCGGAAAAGCACTGGAGAAACAAAGTTTTTGAACGTTGGCAAAACGCTGGAAAAACCAAAAAATAGGTGGTCTGAAAATATATTTTCCAAAATAAAATTTAAAAAAAGTTCATATGTATTTTTTTTTTGGTCCTGCCGTGATTTGAACCCAGACCGTCAGATTGGCAGACGATTGCTCTACCCACTGAGCTAACGAGACATATAATATTTGACGGCTAAACACATAAATGAGTGATAATAGCTGGACAACTACTGGCTGATCCAAAATGCTAGTACTGGCAAACAATTTTATGTAACTATATGCCAGTGTTGGGAGGGCAAACAAAAAAGTTGGTCTTGAAGGAGCTTTCCCACAAACAAAAAAATTGATTTTATAAAACAAAAAAATTTTAAATTAAAAAAAAATCAAAAAAAAATTTTATGCTTGCAACCGGATTTGAACTCTGAACCTTCTGACTACAAACATTTTTTAACGAGGCGTCAGAATTTTTATAAAATCATTGGTCTACCAGTGAATTGATTTTAGTACCCCTGGTGGCATTGGCTAGGTAGTACTGGGTAAGCACTGGTTGCAAACCTTCGCATATCACTCTAAGCCAATTCTTTGCCAGTGGTTTTTTATAAACCACCGAAATGTTTGTAAAACAAATACTGGCAAAACGCTTTTCGCAAACGCTGGCAAAGCGTCCCAAATGAGTGTTCTGCCAGTCATTTATTTTTAACACCGTGGTTACCCAGTGGTATACCAGTGCTTGATTTTTTGTACCACTGGCGATTTCTGACTGGGTAGTTGTAAATAATGATATGTGTGTTAATGTGACTCCATTCACCGTCAGATATAACCCAATCACATTATATATAACAATATATAACTATTTTTACTCGGGGATTTAGTAATTACTAGGGATTGGCATGTGACACGAAATGTTCGTGAGTCACTTTATTCACATGTGATCATGGGTAATAATTACTATAGTCAAGTGATTCGTGCGTGAGAATATGTAATTCGTACGTGATTCGTGCTTGAACGTGAGTGAGGATATATAACCCGTGCATGATTCGTGTGTAAGTTTAATTTTTGCATCATATCCCAGTCAGAAAAATATAAGAGGGAAAGCGATGGCAAAGCACTTTAACAGGTGATACAAGTACTGGCAAAAAGTGCTTTCCCATTCCCAAAATGATAACATCATTAGACAAAAGGACCGGCTGTTCAAAAAGCGACGGAAAAGTACTGGAGAAATAAATTTTTTGAACGTTGGCAAAACGCTGGCAAAACCAATAAATAGGTGGTCTGGCAAAATATTTTCCAAAATAAAATTTAAAAAAGGTTCATATGTATTTTTTTGGTCCTGCCGTGATTTGAACCCAGGCCGTCAGATTGGCAGACGATTGCTCTACCCACTGTGCTAACGAGACATATAATATTTGATAGCTAAACACATAAATGAGTGATAATCGCTGGACAACTACTGGCTGTGCGAAAAAGCTAGCACTGGCAAACAGTTTTTTGGAACTAATATGCCAGCCTTGGGAGAGCAAAACAAAGTTGGTCTTAAAGGAGCTTTTCCACAAACAAAAAAATTTTATAGAACAAAAAAAATTTTAAATTAAAAAAAATCCAAAAAAAATGTTTTGCTTGCAACCGGATTTGAACTCGGAACCTTAGAAAAGATGAACCAGTCATAAAAATGTTATTTTATGTTGATCCAAAACAGTAACGGTGGGTCTCAAGCGTAACTCGATTCGAAAAAAAATTTTCGAATTCGTAAATTTTGTACCTTTTTCAAAAAGAAAAGCTTTAGCAAAAATCTTACTTTGTGAATTTTTATGTGTAGTGTACAAGGTTTAAGATAAAAATAAATTAAAAAGTAGAATTTTGAACAGAATTATATTTTTAATAATATTTGTAAGCTTTACGAATTCGAAAATTTTTTTTTTAAACTTTTTTACACTCAAATGAAAGATAATTTTATATAGATACTTAGTAGGTTTGAAAATGAAAAAAAATTAAAAACGTTTTTAGACTAACTTTTTGAAAGCTCAACGTGTTTTTCAGCAAAATTGAAGTAGCAATATTTCAGAACCCCTTCGGCCGATTAAAAATTTTTTATTTTTTTTGGATACAGCCAACTATAATTTATTAGAAATACTATACCACAACAACAAATATTTTTTAACAAAATTTAAGAATTTTTTTTAATTTTTCCGAAATTTCGAAATTTCAACCGCTTTGAGGGGACATTGAACGTGAACCGATTTTCAAAATTTTTATTTTTTACTGTTTACTGGACGCATACGCAACTTTTCCGCACCCCCTTTTTTAAATTCGCAATTCGGCAAAGTTACGCCCACTCTAGTGTACATCTCCACAATGTTGACCCTATTCCTTAATGTCTAAAAACTCTCTGTGCCAAGTTTCAGCTAAATCCGCTTTTATTTAGAGGTAGCAGAAAAAGTTATCTTTTCAGAATTAGTAATTTATCTCTAGAGTAATTTATACAAAAAGTAGAGTTGACTTTAAATTGAATTATATCTTAACCTGTACGCTATTATTTAACAATTTTTTTTAAATATAGTCTTAATTAATATGAAGAAAAGGATTTTGAAATCAAAACTTAAAAATTACTTAGCCTTTAAGTAATTCGCAGAAAATATTTAATAAAAATTCAACTTGTTTTTGTCTTGTATGCGCAAATTTCTAAAATCTAATCTTTATTTTAACGAAGATTATGAATCAGCAATCGAAAATAAAAAAAAAATTTGTGGTTTGTAAATTATTCGCTGTTTTTGAAAATTCAAAAAACTCAAGTTTATTGAGTTATTTTCCTAATTACCTGTAAACGGTGTTATAGACAAATCCAACTTTTTATACTTTTGCAATTTACTTACCAAGGGCCTTCATTTATATAACACTGATTTTAATTTTATAAAAGATAACAGATATCCTTGCAAATTAACTTAAAATTTGACTTTTTTAATATTTCGCTATTAGTTAGCTTGCTATAATTTTATTGCTACCAAAAATGCTATCTCACATAATAGGACACTCCATAGATATATGTATGGATATTATTGCCTAAAAGAAATTATAAGAAAACATCCTGATCAAAATTTGACATTTTCTGTATGATATTTTCAAATCCGCGAAATCCGCGTCTCCGATTTCAATTTGGATTTCATATGCGTATTTAATGTACATATACATATAATATATTAGATTTGATATGTCGCAATCATAATAATTATATATATTTAATTTTTCTCATTTTTTCCATTATTTTTAATTAATTAAAAATAATAGAACAAGTACATTCTCGAAACTCCAATTGCGATATTCAACCTCTAAACAAAACTTTTTTGGTGATTTTTTTATCAGACCATATTTATTTTCATAGTGGCATATTTTTGAGGCTATGGAGCGTGAGAATTCCAACTTTTTTTATTTTTTTTTGGACCAGTTCGCTTCAAGCAGGCCGTATATATAATGGTAAGCCATGGTATAATCAGCTCTCAGAAGATTCGCTGGTATGATACCGTCAGGTCCTGGTGACTTATGTGGGTCAACACAACACAGGACAGCGCAGCATCCTCTCCTCTATTGTACGAGTAAGGGTTACTGGTCTAGGCGCCTCAAATAGCCAGTACACGGCGTCTCTCTGTGAGCGGTGGATTATGTGGGTGGATCCTGGAGATGGTACCGCAATCCATGTTGTGACGACTCATCCAATATTTGGCCCTACCTCTCAGGAGACGGCGCTACCTTTCTAATCCGGCCGTGCTCATGGTAATTGGGATGGAATTCTTGTCTCCTTTAAGGTAGCTGACGAGTCGGAAACCATAAAGTTAAGGTAGCTAAATTATGTTACGATTACGCCTAAAGAAAAAAAAAAACTGACTAAAGGAAAAATTAGAGAAATAAAAGAAGTCTCTGCTGGAACGAGGACTAAGCTGGCGATCGCCTCCTTCCATTATATACCCTCCCAAGACCTTACTATTCAAATCATCTTTTCTGAATAGCCCACTATAATCCTAACTTCCAAACTCCTAAATGTTTCGCGAAAGTAAAATATCTAACAACCCATGATTAAATAATAGTTTATTTTAGAAAAATATTTGAAAAATCTAATTTTAACATATTGGAAATTGAAGTTAACGGTATATTAACAATCTTACTAATATAAATATGAAACATAAAAAATAATGTACATGTGAAACACAATAGGCGTATTCGTTTACTTACTACAAGTTACTACTTTTACTACAGCTGGAAAAATTCAATACAAAAAGTAAACAAAACTTTCCAATTGTAGTAAAAGTAGTAAGATTTTCGAGTAATCGAACACACTGAATAGAAAACAACCAAACTAATACTAAGTGTAAGTAGGTGAAAAATGATTGAATACTATATTACAACAGGTATACCAAAATAAATGCAAAGTAATGAAATTAAATAAAAAAAAAATTTTTAAAGAGCTCAATTGATAAAATTTAACGAATACAAACTACAAATATTCAAACATTTTAACTCTTGTTATTGAATTTTATCTGTTAAATTAACAGATATGAAAATCAATATTAGGATATTGTTGAAGATTTAAATATCTTAAAGACTTAAATAAGTTTTTAATAAAAATTTAAAAAAAATTGCAACTCACCATTGGCTCTGTCCCTCGATGACTGCAGGCTTTTAGTCGAGGATTCCGGAGTTTCTTTATTCTAGCAATTATTCGCAATATCGTAATAATGACCTAAATTAGTTAAGTGTATTATGCTTACAGTATTTTCTATATGTATGGGTGTTGTTATGTGGATTTAAAGTGTGGATTGTATTTTATGTCGTGGGTGTCTGTAACAAACAATCGAACAAATATTAGTGACCGTAACGAAACTTTGAAATTAAGGTTCAACTTCTGGATAGTTAAACAACTCTCAAGCTTAAAATATAGATAAATTCAACGACGTTAGTGATATTCCATATAAAATAACTTACAGTACCTGGCAACCAAAGAAACGTATCATGTATAATACAGACTCATATCAGTTTAAAAACCAATTTCTTACCTTTTAATCCACGCTTACCACAAGTACCACGATTAATTAAAAGATTGTTGCTTCTTAACCACTAATTAAAAATATTAAATTATTTTCAATAATTATTTCGATGTCAAATTATTGACCCAAAAATTCTCATCTTTATTTCCAAATTAAAAATGATATTTCTACGAAAATTTATGACAACAAATAAAAATAAAACTTTCATCGATTCCAATTCCTATTGCAAAACATTTTCTCAAAGAAGATTATAATCAATAAAATTCATATAGGCGCACGTCCTCACAATGTCCTAGTTTGTCTTATTAACTTCTATTAACTTACATTCTAATCCCCAATATCGTTAAATTACTTGTGAGAACAAAATCAAAAAGCGACTCACCTCTACTTAGCATTGATGTCTGAGCTTCCCCAAACCGCGTGGTGCGCGTTTGCATCAGCACATATTATGACCGGCGTATTCGCCACAATCGCCGCTCGTACCAGTTTCCTGACCACAGAGTTTCCAGAGCTACCGTCGTTGTATCCTTGTCACTGTAAATAGGTGAAACAAAAATATTAAGGGACTTCTTTGCAATAATACAGACCATTAGCTTTTCAAAATAGTCCTTACTTTTGTCCAAGGACACACAGGATTCCATTACGATACCTTTAAAGGACATCATCTTAACTTGGGAACGAATAGACGAATATTCATGAAATTTGGCAGGAAGAATATATTTGGTATTAGTAGCGAAGCCTTTAAGTTTGAACAATATATATTGAAGTTAAGCTGCGTTTTCGCTAAATTTTGCATTTTCCGAAAAACTAAAATCGCTACATCGAGATTCACTCTTGGCTCATATCAGAGAACGGTTTGAGTACATTCGTTTTTATTGTGCAGTCATACCATTCATTGCTTTTGCCATGTATTCATGCAACAACAATAACTAATGCTATTGCTATTATATACATTCATTGTTTTTGATGAGTGGTTTTTACGCATTATTTTTATAATGCCACTACATGTCAAGCAACGAAATGAAGAGATGACGCATCAAAAAAATAAAATCAATCACAACAATCATTTAGTATTCGTTGACCTGTTGCAGTATTTTGAAAAAGGCAGTGTGAAGAAATTTCCATTTTTTTATTTAAATATGAAATATTATTATATATTTTCTCATTTTGTTAATGTTGAAGTGAAAAAAATAAACACCAAAAATATACTAAAATATTTGACAGAAAAAAATTTTCAATTTTTATACAAACAAACATTGAGACCATTCGTAACAATCGGTTTGTATTCATACCAATTATTTTATATTCGTTGCTTTTGTGAGTGCTAGGTAAGATTAACAGAAGACATGCAGTGCAATGCATGGCTTTCGCCATACTCACTGTTTTTCAATTGAGTCTGTATTGCTTTACTGAAATGATGTGTATTGACAACAATATGCATATTTTTTGTGATTGCATTCAAAAGCATAAAATAATGCACTCAAACCGTTCTCTGGCTCATATCGCCTAAAGTAGGCAACGAAAACAATTTTTGTAAAACAAGTTGTTATTTTTTTTCGTGTCGAATACATGGAATAAATTTTATTGCAATAAAGCGTAGGTCGGTTAGAGGGTTAAACCTCAGAGTTAACCCAGCAGAAATTCGGAAGCGGTAAAATTGAGTAAAAATGATTAGTGCTTCTTTTCTGCTTCTGAGAATTTATAGCTGGCAGTAGTGTGTTAAAAAAGGCAATAGAGTTTTGTTTACCGCACTTTATCGCTCTAACAAAGCACGAAAGAATGACAATGATAACCGAATTTACTAGCTAAAAGCTGTGATTTCATGCCATTATTTGGAGCTATGATAGAAGCGCATATCGAATATCGGAACAAGTGCTTTCACGCGAGCTATCTCGAACAAAAATCATGCCTTATATCAGCACTAATGCAAGCGCTACACTATTTTCTTTCCCTGACGAACCTTCTTCCAAGCAAGCACTATTTTTTGCTGGGAATAATCGTACATGTTTTGTGTATTAAAAGTAAAACCAAAATCAGTCCAGCAAATCTATTGTCATATTGTATCTTAGCACCACTTAATGCAGCAGTAGCTTTTCATCTAACATGCTGCTGCTGCTTGAATTGCTAATCAAAATCATTCGGTTGTATTGTAATTGTAGCAATTTTTGTTAGATCTTACAAGGATTTATATTAAGGATCATTTTACTCTTCGATTTTCGCATGAAAAGAAGTAACATCTTAAAATAAATCTTCTCTATGAATTCTAAAGCAATTTTGTTGATTGTAACAATTTTTAAATTTTTTTGGCTTCTCTTATTACTTAACAGCTAAATTATAAGATGATCACCATCAATGTTGCACGAGGTAAGTAGTTTTTATATTTCAAGTATTACTATAAGAGTACGTGATGGTTTCTGATGAGTGGACCTCCTGGAGGTGAGAAAAAAAGAAATAAGTATGAACAATAAACACTTATCTCTTATAAAGAAGTTCACTGAATTTATTTTGTTCTGTAGGGATTAGGAAAAGTTGTCTACACACGGGTTTATTATTGTTCGTTGATATTGGTTTTAAAATTTTGCTTTGAAATTTCTTAAAGAAATTACATTCTTAAATTGCAATTGCCCGCATTATTTTTTATATAATTCCTTTTATAATGACGAAGTTCAAGTGTTAAGTTATTGTGGTGGCAAAGAAGGGATGTTGTCGATGTCAAATTTTACATGTGACATGACTAGCACTGATATTCCTTATACTCCTAATACATGTTGTACCATATAAAATCCTAAACAGTTAACAAGTGTTATCTGAGCTGTAACTAATGGTTATTGAAGTTTATAGCTTTATATTTTCAAGTTGAGATCTTTGGAATATTTTTTCAAAGAAATGACATTGTTTACTTGATGTATTGATGCTTTAAGTCTTTATCTTTATGATTATTAAAAGACCACCGTGTTTCAAACATTGTGTGTTCTCATTCCAGAAAATATTAAAAAAGAAAAACAAAAATGCAAATTTAACGAAAAAAGTTTTTTAAGCAAATTATCATGTTTTTAATTGTGCCTCATTACATCCTTGTTTAAAACTAAAATGCCGTGTGCTGCTCATTGTCCATTATACTTCTATCCATCCTTTTGTTTATCTAATGAGCATATTAACAACCCTCTTTGTTTAGTTTCAAAATCTAAATTATACAGATTTTCGACTTTAACAAACAATGCCGCTGGATGCAAAACAGAAATGCACCGACAAATAAGGAAAATACATGTATTAATATGAAAATATTTAAATATTTTTCTATGTAAAATATTCGCCCACTAAAGTATGCTAAGTCTAAAATTTGTATAAGTAGACAATATGCTACTAAATACGTTTTTAGTGAAGCAAATTGCTGCGAACAAAGAGTCTGCAAAAAAGAATTTGGAAGGTTTAAGTAAAACAAAATGCGAAAACAGCTTAAATTGTTTATATTCTGTCTTACTGACATAACAATAGCAACTAGTGTGATATAAGCCACAATCATATGTTGCTAATAGGGTAACCGAGTCGGTTTGTCTAGTTGTGCTTTATCGGTGTCGGTTTTTTTGAAATGTTCGGATTTCGAATATCGAATAAACCGTTTTTTTTTTGTTATCTAATACCCGGTTTTTTAAACTAAATATGTATTTTTATACACCACACCACTACCTGCCTATCGATTTAACGATGTGCGTCTCTCGGTCCGTCTGCCCATTTTTTTTTTGTACGCACACACATATAAAGATATTTTATTTAAATTTGATACACCGACTTTTGGGGCCCGAGGACAAAGCCTATTTATTTTTGTTAAAATTGTTCCATTTCCATATAAAGGTCCCTCCAAATATGGATTTTTCACACTCTACAAATCGCAAATACGAAGAGATTGCGATAAAATTCGGACAAATCCTATTGATTTTCTTTAGAATCGGTCCATATTTGGATCCAGTGACATATAAATATCCCCCAAAAATGGGCATTTTCTCACGCTACTGGTTGAAAATGTTAAGATATTTTGAAGAAATTTGGTGCACGAACTTATATCGGCTTAAAGATGAATTATGAATTATTAGTTTTGATTTATATCGGTTCGTCCCCAAAATCTGTTTTCTTTCGCACGCTACAGGTCGCGTAAATACGAAGATATTTTAATGAAATTTGGTACGCCGACTCACATGTGCCCAAGGACAAATCCCATTGATGCTATATAAGATCGGTCCATATTTGGACCTATCGCCTATATATGCTTCAATTTTATTTTACTTCAATTTTATTTTAATTGCTTTAAATATACATATAACAGCTCTCAATGGGATCTTTACTATCATTTCTTATTTATTAGATTTACTGTACTTCAACCACTTAATGTTTTAAATACAGTCTTAAAAAAGTCTTAGGGCCAGTTTAATAGTCAGAACTAAGATCAATTTTACCGATAAGGTATAAATCTTAAATATTTCTTAAGTTCTTAAGATCAGCCCCTTTTTGAAACAACAAATAAAAATCTAATATGACAATATCATATTAGAATTTGGACTTGAGGTGGAAGAATATTCTAACTAAATATATGAAAATATAGAAAGTCCGAAAAAACAATTTTTGTATTTTTTAATGCAAAAATTAAGATAATTGTTTAAGTTAGAAATTTTAAAACTAAATTTCGTACTTAAGAAATACTTAAAACAAAATTCGGTCTTAGTTCTGACTATAAAGCCCAAACCACATAGTGAAAGTGCCAGTGGACAGTGACAGTGCTGTCAAACTTTGTTCTTGAATTTCGCGAAAACGATTTAATATTTTGAAAAAATAAGATAAGATAAGAATTTTAAAACATACATAATATAGAAAACAGCGATAACAAAATATACAATATACAAACCGTACCACCTTGCGGCAAATAAAAAGTGCGCCGTACATAGGGTTGCCACATGACCTTGAATGGCCTTGATTGTCAAGTTAATTTAGGTCTTGTCAAGTGCCAAGGTCAAATTTATTTTGTCAAGTTAAATTGAATTTTTGTCGTATCAGTAGTTAAAAAAAAAAAACATGTAAAATTACAAAACTGATGAAATTTATTAGTGTTTTAATTTTTTTGAGTAGCATTCATTTCTAAACAATAAGAAAAGCAAGCCTGCAGGAAGTTGTTGAAATTTTCAAACTTTAGGCCAAAAAAAATATATAAATTTTGATTAATTCTCGCAAAGCCATTTTAAAATTTTAGCATATTTTCTTTTCTGAAACGTAAAAAAGTAAAACTTTTTTTTTTCATAAATTTATTAAATTGATGATATATTATCAAAATAAAATGGCGCTTAAGGTATATCTTTGGTTTTGAAAGCGTGAGTAGAGATTTAGGAAAGACGGTTTTCCTTAAAAATCGGTAAACAATAATTTTACTGGGAGAAGAAAAACCTTAAGTGCTATTTTATTTTCATTATATATCATCCATTTAATAAATTTATAAAAAAAAGTTTTGGTTTTTTACGTTTCAGAAAAAAAAAATATGTTAAAATTTCAAATTGACGATTCGAAAACTATGGAAAGTTTATATATTTTTTTGGCCCTAAGTTTGAAAATGTCAACGACTTCTTGCAGACTTAATTTTTTTCTTCTTATTATACAGGAATAATTGCTACAAAAAAATAAAACACTAATCAATTTCTTCAGTTTTGTAATTTTACGTGTTTTTTTTTTTTATTTGGTCAATTTAACCCCTATGTCCAAACTTCAATCGCTGGTAGCACTATCGAGTTTGTCCCCGAAAATTCCAAAAAAACCGAAATTTTTTTTATGAATAAAATGGCGATTGTATTAAAAAATTATAAATTTTTGTATTAAGAATCACCCTACTGCTCAAATATGCACTTTGAATTGTTTTTATTGTCAAGTTTTTTTTTTTAAATCAAGTTTTTTTTTGCGAAGTGTCAAGTTATTAGACTTTTGCGATGTGGCAACCCTAGCCGTACACCCTCCAATATGAAGTATTTTTGCAAGGAGTTTTAAATTTTTTTTTGTCGTTTTACATTTTTTGTTATATCTTTGGCATTTACAGTCGGATCTAGATCTATGTTTTTTTCTCGAGGAGACCAGTGTTTTGCTCAAAGGGCCATTGACCTCAAGTATCCCCTTCTAGCAGTTACCCACCAGATCAAAATTGCTACCACCCCAATGTCAAAAAATTAAAGCTCATTAAACTTTTGCTAAGGAAGTTTTTCGATAAACCCAGTAGAATTTTTTTTTATTTTTTGGTTGCCGAACGTAGGGGTCGCCTTTTTAAATTCTTTTTCATTGGATTATACCTTTACAGCAAAACACTGGTCTCCTCGAGGCAAAAAAAATTGATGTATCACACTTTAAAATTTGACTTTAAATGCCGAAGCTATAGCAAAAAATTAAAAAAAGGCGACCCCAACTTTCGGTAAAAAAAATTTTTTTTTTAAATTGCCTTGCAAAATACTTCATATTGGAGGGTGTACGGCGAACTTTTTTTTTGCGCTACGGCCTAATACATATATAATGGAGCCTCAACCAAAATTATATTAATAAAAAATATGTACACTCACAATATTTTATCCTTAAAAACAACCTAAAATACATATTAAATTAATTGAAAACACTATTAAAAAAAAGGACTACTGAATTTTCATTATATTCAAACCATTTTGCTATTTATTTTCAAACATTGTTTAAACAATCCAGAAAAGAAATAAAAATAATTGAAAAGTCTATTAAAACAATCATCAATTTTTTAACTGACAAAACGTAAAAAAAAACGATTTTGTGGTTTGTTTTTTCATATTTGAAAGTTTTTTTTTTGTTTCGATTTTCAAAACACTACACCATACACAACAGACACGTTTATATTTTTATTGGCTATGTTTGTGTGTATGAGTAAAGAATTGTAATTTGAATTGAAATAATTTTGTATATAAACAAACTATTTTAACAAAAAAGAAAACCGAAAATATTTGAATTTTTTGTTTTAAAACAGAAAACAACGAAATTATTTAAATAATTTTTCATAAAAATAGAAATCTAAAAATAGAATATTTGACTGAAAATAACAACTCCTACAGACGATACATATTTTTTTCTGGTTTGTTTTTTATTGGTTGACAAAAAAAGTTAAACAATATGTTTCAATGTATTTTAACTGATTCTTCAATTGAAAACAAACTTTACCTATTACTTTTTAAATAAACCTCAATCGGTTATGGAAAATATATTGTGAGTGTACCTTTACACATTAGGTAAAATCAAAAATTCTTACGGTTTTTCTGATTACTATATGGACAAATTTTGTCCATTTCAACGCATTCGAATTTAGAATCCATACATTAGTTTCCTGTTAACCAAACTGGTGTAGAGATCATACAGTCGCATCGCCCGACTTCAATTTTTTTTACCCGTTTTACCTTTATTTTATTAGAAAATTCATTGTAAAAAAGGTGGCGATTAATAGAAAAATTAGAATTTTTGTAAATTTTTCATAAAATGATAATTGTTCTGTGAAAGCGGTTCATGAAAGAGTTCACAAATTAAACAAAAAAAAAACGGACTAGAATTTTTCATTGCCTCAAAAATAGTTCAGAAAAGCTTAAAAAAATTTGTTAACTAATTTTTAACTGGTATATGAAAATAATTATATAATATGAATGATAATTTTTTAATCTAATAAAAGACTGACAAATTATGGAAGTTCTTAAGAGAAAATTTTACGAGCCAAAGAAATCATGTTTCTTGCTGCGTAATTTTTAATTTTTTTAATGTTCAAATATAATTTTTAATTCTACAACCGCTTGTAACGACAGAAGTCGCACCGTTCGTTTCTGGCTACACACCTTGCGAATTCTTCACCACTACTAATAAGGAACTCAGCTGCCAAAAAGGTATAAAAGGCAGCACACAAAAGAAATCGAGATCAGTTGCTGGCAGCCGCCAACGTGTTCACAAGGTATTACCAACTATCCTTTCTCATTCTCGCTCTTGGACACTCATCCTGACAAGGACGTGTGCCGTCCTTTGAGGTTCTGCACACATCCTTCGATATCCTGCGAAGATACTTAGAGGTCCTGCACACATTATTTGCAGCACCACCATTCTAGTTCCTGTGGATATTCTCTGGAGTCCGTAGAATGTGTGCCGAGCATTGGTCACCTCCCTATTTCAGTGTAGAGTGTGTGCCGAGCGTTGGTCACCTCCATTTTCCAGCGTAGAGTGTGTGCCGAGTGTTGGTCACCTCCCTTTTCTAGTGTAGAGTGTGCGCCGAACGTAGGTCACCTACCGAGAAAATCCGTTCAGACAGATCCCGTGGGCCCTACAATGGACTCATCAACACCCCGGGTGGTCATTTTTCGACGACTCCGGCGACACCAGGTCATCACTCTCCCTCCGAGGTCCCTCTCTTTTCCCGCCTCGTTAGTACTAAGTGTTTTTTTTTATGTAGATATAGGTCAATAAATTAAATTTTATAACGTTTAAAAACCACGCCTTTCACTCTCTGTCACTGAATCAAATAAATTTCTGTGACGATCCCTACCTCCTCCGAGTTACCCTATCTCGTTGTTACACGTTTGAACGGGTTTTTACAAATCTGGAAAACCGAACCCGGTTTTTTTATTTTTAACTATTTCGGAAAACCGAAAACTGATTTTCCAAATATGTCGAATAATCGATCACCCTAGCTGCTACTTGTTGTGAGAGATGAGAGTTAATGCCTTTTAATGATTTAGGGAAGGCTACCCAAAGAGATACATTGGCAAACGAAATATGCATACTTGGATATACTTGGAATCAATGGGTTTTTAGGAATTACAATTGTTTATTTTTATAGACACTAGACAAAAATCCAATAGTTTTTAAATAAGTAGTAATACCAAAGGAAATGGCAATTTAAAAAAGTTTTAATTTGCATTCCAATTAAAGCATTGTGTTTTTGAAATAATTTTTATGAATGTTTTTTTTGTTCTGTTTTAAGATCAAATATGACAAATTCCAAATAGAATTCACAACTTATTTTACAACAAATAGAGAAAAAAATTTATTAAAAAAAACTTTCCTAGAACTATTGGTTGACAATTAATGCAATTTCAAGGACTACCAAGCGCTATCATCAAATTGTCTTTATGGGGTTCTCTCTAGGTTGTAATGTAGAATTAACTGTATATGTAAACTCCCAAGTAAATAACGATTTAAGAAATAAATTCAAACATTTTTACTAGTTTATATATTACAACGAAAATCACATTTTTTCTACAAGCTAATTATTACGTCATATTGAAAAAAGTTGGTAAGGTAGACATATCGAATCCAACAACTAAAATTTGACTTCTTAACATATTCAAAAACTTTTATATAAAAAAGAAGAATCCTACCTATACCCTCAAATTTCCAATCCGAACATATATGGTCATATATGAGACCATATTTGTTATAATATATATGATCAGATATAGTCATATATGATCATTTGATCATATACTAGCCCGTGTATGATCATATATGTTCATATACGATTCCATTTTTAACTCGGTTATTATGAAATAACATCCTAGTGTAGAAACGGTATTGACATCCCGGTGAAAAATGCTCATATACGCTCAAATATGTTCATATATGGTTTATGTGTGGATACTAGAAGTGTCCACAAAAACATGGAAGTTCGAATTCGCGGTCTACACAATTTTGTCCCTATTTCTTAATGTCTAAAAATTCTCTGTGCCAAGTTTAAGGTAAATCCACTTTTATTTGGAGATAGCAGAAAAATTTATCATTCAAGAGTTAGTAATTTATCTCTAGAGTAATTTATTTATACAAAAAGTAGGGTTGATTTTAAATTAAATTGTTTCTTAACCTGTACGCAGAGAACTGCGCCGAACGGCTCAAAGCCGGCTTAGCCGAGCCGCCGTCAATTTTTAGTACTAGCCGCCGCCGAAAAATTTTCGACTAGGAACCGGCTTCAAATTAAGCGGCAATTTTTTTACGATTTTTTATTTCGATTTATTTATTACTTTTGTGCATTTCTTTTACTAATACTTTTTAAATATCTTTTACGTTTTTCTGCTCTTTTATTGGCAGAGTTGCCGTCTTATAGCATTTTCAACTAATCAAGAGATTTACTGTTTATAGTGCGGAATATATATCGTTGCGGGAATTATATGTCTTTTTCCAGACTTGGAGGATCTCAATTACATTTCAATTACAGTTACGAATAATTGTAATTGAAATTAAAAAAAAAATCGATTACATTTATATGTAATTGAAAATTTTCAATGACAAATTATATTAAAATTACATTTAAAGTGAATTCCACTACAAATTTCAATTACATTTTCAATTATATTTAGAATTATATTGCAACTAGCGGGCGCAGCCCGCTACGTTGTTAGCGTGCCTTAAAGGTCAAGGGGGGGGGGGGGGGCTGCGCCCTCCCCCCCGGGGGGCTGCGCCCCCCAAATTTTTATTAAATTCGTTTTTTTATTTAAAGTTTTTTATTTAAAGCCTTCACCCAGCCACCACAAATAAATAATTCTGCACAACAATGGGTTTAAAATAAATAAATATTTGATCACTTTTTCTCATGAAAGTGGATTGTTAGTAATGAATCCATAATAAATTGCAATATACGTGTGTATGTTAAGATAATTTGGTAAAGTGCGAACTTAGGTAGATAGACCCGTAAGTAGTTTTGTTCATTTGTGTTTTGAATGAAAATAAATAACGTAAAGCAGGGTTGGAAAGCATTTTATAATATTAAAAATAGCGGGTCTTAAAGTTTTTTTTTTTTAATTCCAGTTTATGTAAAGGTAAACCTGGCAATTCAAGTAAATTCACAAATTCAGTTGGAAAATTTACTGCGTCGGTTTCTTCCACTGGTGCTTCGTTACATGAAGTTTAAATATCGGAATATATAAGTTCCATTCCTTTTCTAAGGTTTTTTCTCTTTTAGAAAATTTGTTTAACTTTTTGGAGAGTAAGTTTGAATGCTACATAAGTTTCATATTCCGTGGATAGTGTTTGAACAGGTAATTCCCTCTTCCAATCCATTTGCATTCTCTATAATTTCAATTCTACTCGTTCAACGTTTATATCCATTTCATTCCACTTGTGTAGTGTTTCATTCCACTCGTTTCCTATTTAGTTTCTTAATTTTAGTGTTTCATATACACTTGTTCTTTAAGTTTTAGCTTTCTAGCTAAAGACGCAGACGTTAAGGGGGGGGGGGGGTAATTTTCCCCTTTTGAACCACGATTTTTACCACGTTCCTGTCCAAAGTCCTAGAAATGCTTTGGCGATAAGTTAGCCCATACTCCAAGGAAAACATATTATATATTACAGGTTTCTAGCCGAAGGGTTCGGTTAGGCCATCAAGGGGGAGAATGATTCCGTTTTTACCCCTCCCGGTAGGAATTTCCAAAAATTCCGTATTAGAGGACGTCTGCGTTGGAGGAGGAACCTACTACATACATAATTTTAGGTCTCTATATCCAGCAGTTTGGCCAGGCCGTCAAGGGGGAAGTTTTTTCCCTTTTTACCCCTCCCGGTATGAATTTCCAAAAATACCATCTTAGGGGACGTCAACGTTGGAGAAGGAACCCAAATACCGAATTTAAGATCCCTTGTTCCAGCAGTTTGGCCAGGCCGTTAAGGGGGAGACTTTTCCTGTTTTTGACCCTACCTGTAGAAATTTCCAAAAATCTCATCTTAGCGGATGTCTACAATAGAGGGGGAACTTTAATACCAAATTTCAACTTCCTACCTCCAGCGGTTTGGGCAGGCCTTTAAGCGGCACTTTTCGCTTCATTAATCCCCATTTTTGCAATGTCCCTGTCCAAAAAGCACCTTCCCGGTAAGTGAGCCCATACTCCAAGTAACATATGTTTTACATTTCAGGTTTCTAGCCAACTTTTACTATTTGTGCCCCTCTCGGTAGGAATTTCCGAAAATCCATCGACAGGGAATTTCAGCTTCCTAGTTCCAGCAGTTTGAGCAGGCTGTCAAGGGGGACACTTTTTCTTTTTTTGTCCCTCCCGGTTGGAATTAGGCTGGAAGAGGAACCTAAGTACCGAATTTCAGCTTCCTAGTTGCAGCAGTTTGGACAGGTCGTTAAGGGGCAACTTTCCCTTTTCGAGCCCCCATTTTATAACGACCCTGTCCAAAATTCAAAAAAGTATCTTTCTAATAAGTTAGCCCTTACTCCAGGGACCCACATTTTAATCTTCAGGTTTCTAGCCGAAGGGGTTTTTACCGGCCCCCAAGGTGAGGCTTTTCTTCTTTTTGCCCCTCCCTTTAGGAATTTACAAAAATTCCATCTTCGCGGCTATCTGCGATGGCTGAGGAACATTCATACCAAATTTCAACTGCATTGCCTAAGCGGTTTGGGCAGGCCGTAATTGGGGACATTTTTCCCTTTCAACCACCATTTTTACTATGTTGCTGTTCCAAAATAGAAAAATTACGTTGCCGGTGAGTTAGTCCTACTCCAAGGAATACATATTTAAAATTTTAGGTTGGCCAAAAGGGATTGGGCAAGCCGTCAGGAGGAGACTTTTACCTTATTTCCCCTCCCGATAGGAATTTCAAAAATTCCGTCTAAGCGGACGCCTACACAGAAGGAGGAATTCACATACCGAGTTTCCTTTTGGGACATCCTGTAGGGAATTCCAAAAATACAAACTTAGTCGATGTCTACTACAGTGGAGGAACCTTTATACCAAATTTCAACTTCTTACCTCCAGTGGTTTGGGCAGGCACTTTTCCAATTTGTGAGACTGTTTATGTGGAGACTTTTCCCCTTTTTGCCCGTTCCGGTAGGAATTTCCAAAAAACCCGTCTTAGCGCACGTCTATGCCGAATATCAAGAAACCTTGTTTTAGTGGAGATATCCGTGGGGGAGGGAAAAAAGTAGTTTTTTTGAAATTATATATTATTTTAAATGGTACTTTTTGGAAAAACGAAATTTTTTGGAAAAAGATACTTTGTTTTTACAAAGTACTTTATTTGTACTTTTTTTGGAAAAGATATTTTTTTTTAATAAGGTGTTTTTTTTGGAAAAATGTATGTGTTTTGGAAAAAGGTACTTTTTTTGGAAAAGGTACTTCTTTTGGAAAAGGAACATTTTTTTAGAAAATTCGGGAAAAGGTCCTTTTTTTGGAAAAGGTATTTTTTTTAATAAGGTGTTTGTTTTGGAAAAATGTATGTTTTTTGGAAAAAGGTACTTTTTTTGGAAAAGGTTCTTCTTTTGGAAAAGGAAAATTTTTTAGAAAAAGGTACTTTTTTTGGGAAAAGGTACTTTTTTTGGAAAAGGTACTTTTTTGGAAAAAGGTACTTTTTTTGAAAAAGGTATTTTTTTGAAAAAATGTATGTTTTTTGGGAAAAGGAAAATTTTTTTAGAAAAAGGTACTTTTTTTGGGAAAAGGTACTTTTTTTTGGAAAAGGTACTTTTTTTTGAAAAAGGTACTTTTTTTGGAAAAAGGTACTTTTTTTGGAAAAAGGTACTTTTTTTTGGAAAAAGGTACTTTTTTTGGAAAAAGGTACTTCTTTTGAAAAAAGGTACTTTTTTTGGAAAAAGGTACTTTTTTTGGAAAAAGGTACTTTTTTTGGAAAAACGTACTTTTTTCGAAAAAAGGTACTTTTTTTGGGAAAAGGTACTTTTTTTGGAAAAGGTATTTTTTTTTGGAAAAAGGTACTTTTTTTGGAAAAAGGTACTTTTTTGGAAAAAGGTACTTTTTTTGGGAAAAGGTACTCTTTTTTGGAAAAGGTACTTTTTTTGAATAAGTTATTTTTTTGGAAAAATGTATGTTTTTTGGGAAAAGGTACTTTTTTTTTGGAAAAGGTACATTTTTTTAGAAAAAGGTACATTTTTTGGAAAAAGGTACTTTTTTTAAAAAAGGTACTTTTTTTGGAAAAAGGTACTTTTTTGGAAAAAGGAATTTTTTTTGGAAAAAGGTCCTTTTTTTGGAAAAAGGTACTTTTTTCGGAAAAAGGTACTTTTTTTGGAAAAAGGTACTTTTTTTGGAAAAAGGTACTTTTTTTTGGAAAAAGGTACTTTTTTTGGAAAAAGGTACTTCTTTTGAAAAAAGGTACTTTTTTTGGAAAAAGGTACTTTTTTTGGAAAAAGGTACTTTTTTTGGAAAAAGGTACTTTTTTTGGAAAAAGGTACTTTTTTTGGAAAAAGGTACTTTTTTTGGAAAAAGGTACTTTTTTTGGAAAAAGGTACTTTTTTTGGGAAAAGGTACTTTTTTTGGGAAAAGGTACTTTTTTGGAAAAAGGTACTTTTTTTGTCCCCTTTTTGCCCCTCCCGATAAGAATTTCCAAAAATGCCGTCTCAACGGACGTCTACACCGGTCGAGGAACCTACATACCAAATTTCAACTTCATAGCTCCAGCAGTTTGAGCAGGCCGTCAAGGGGGAGACTTTTTCCCCGTTTTGCCCGTCCCTGTAAAAATTTCCAAAACTCCCGTCTTGGTGGATGTCTACGATAGTGGAGGAACCTTTATACCAAATTTCAACTTCTTACCTCCAGCGGTTTGGGCAGGCCGTCAAGGGGGGCCTTTTTCCCCTTTTTAACCCCCAGTTTTACAACGTCCCTGTCCAAAATTCTAGAAAGTACTTTCCAGAAAAGTTAGCCCCTACTCCAAGGAACACATATCTTAAATTTCAGCTTTCTAGCCAAAGGGGTTTTGGCAGGCCGTCAAGGGGGACACTTTCCCCCTTTTTGCCCGTTCCGGTAGGAATTTCCAAAAATCCCGTCTTAGTGGACGTCTACCCCGAAAGAGGAACCTACATAACAAATTTCAACTTCCTAGCTTCAGCGGTTTGGGCTGGGCGATGTTGAGTCAGTCAGTCAGTCAGTCACGTTATTCTTTTATATATAGAGATTACATTTAAAGTGAATTCCACTACAAATTTCAATTACATTTTCAATTATATTTAGAATTAGAAAATACTTTTTGTTAAAATTTTGGCGAAAAAAATTGGCTGGGATAAGCATAAAAGCTGACGTCATTTTGGATTGATCCCTAACTCGCTCTTTTGGTCATTATTTCTTTTCTCAAGAAAATGTAATTGTAATTGACATTTTTCAATTACAATTACATTTAATGTGTAACAGAAAATTTTCAATTACAAATTATATGTAATTGTTCTTTTTTTTTAAATTACAATTACAAATTATATGTAATTCTGTAATTGTATGTGTAATTAATTACAAAGTGTAATGATTAACCCCCAAGTCTGGATTTTTCCGTGGAGAAGAAGCCCTTAATTTTTAGTTGAGGAAAAAAGACATGATTATAAAATTAACAATATGGCTCTAATGCATAAACTTTTTGTGTAGGGTTTGAAAGTACTCGGAAATACTTGTGTGTACTTACTAGAATCCCCGAGTGCTTTCAAACTAGCTGGCTTACTTTACCCAGGGTATTGACGCATTGTAATGGCCCACAAGCCAATATACTTCGTAAGTACACACAAGTATAGTGGCATGTAAGTTGGATAAAATTTTTGGAAAATTTCGAATATTTTAAGTTTCATATACAATTGTTATACACAAGTATCCCATATCGTAAGTACACGAAATCGATTACATTGTGTGCACTTACACATTCTTATAAAAGTTAACATTCTTTGATAAATTTACAAAATTTAAGAAATAAAGTTTGTACTGGCTACTGAAAATTTGATATTATTACTAGAAATTTAACTGTTTTGAGCCCAGCGGTATTTTTTGTAAATTTTAGCAACACATGTCTACTGATTTGTAACAGAACAAAATTAATAGAAAAAATTAGTAGCTGCTACTAAATTTTATGAAAATTATTGTAAACTGCAATTCAAATTCTATTTGCTAAAATCAGTTAAAAATTTAATAAATATCAATAATTGTCGCACAATGAAATTAGTAAAAATAATAAGTAGAAAACAAAAATAATTTTGAAACAACAAATAAAATCTAATATGAAAATATCATATTAAAATTTGGACTTGAGGTAGAACAATATTCTAACTAAATATATGATAATTAGTAGACGCAACTAAATTTCAGTAAATTGTTGTAAACTGCAATTTAAAATCAATCTGGTGAAATTAGCAAAAAAGTGTACTAAAAAATAAACAAAATGTAAATTCTAAAAAAAAATTAAATAAAATTTAATAAAATTTTTTTTTTGATTGTAAAATATACATATTTACATCACTTGAATTATTACTTGAAATTTGGAGAAAAATTGCAAACGGTTCTCACAGTTATGCATTTATACAATAAAATTTTCTGAGTTTTATTTCCAAACTTACCCCTAAATTCATAAACGCTTTGTAAAATTATAGGAGGTTTATTGAACGAATTTTGTATGAACTCCTTTAGAATTGCTATAATTTCAATCGATTAATCGTTATTCGATTAATCGAACAATTTTGCCCAAAATTTGTTCGAATAATTTAAAATTTCCAATTTTCGAATAACGAATAATTTCATACGATTAATCGATTAATCGAAATTGGTAGAAAATTGTTTAAAAAATATAAACTTTTTATTAAAGTAAATATGCTAAAATCTCAAAACTCATTTAAAAAATTGTGATAAATAACTTGATGTAGGCTTCTACCTATCCGGATTTCATTCTGGCCAAAAATAGACAAGGGACGACTTTTAGAATTTCTAGAAATATTTGTTAGCTTCAACTCAATGACAATTTCATGTTTTCAAGTCGGAGCGTTAAGAAACATCTTAAATCCCAAAGAAAAAACAAAGACAACATAAAATTATCACAGTTTGCTTCGTCATGTTCCATCTTACTACTATGTTGTTGTGACTGATCTAGTAAAGTTGTGGTATCTATTTACGTATAATAAATTTTTAAGTATTTTTACGACTTTTTCAAATGTTGATATTACACGAAAGCATTACTAATTATTATAATTAATAATTATTACCCGAGTAAAAAAATTGATCTCGCGCAATATCTAATCATATCAAATTTGATATTGTTTAAGATCTGCTGTAATATCTAGCTGATCCAATTAGATCTCAAAATTGGGTGTATCCAATCATATCGTATTAGATCCCATTGTATATATGGGGATAAACTAAGATCAAGTTATATCTCAAAATTGGGAGGTCCAATGATATTTTTGGGGATAAACCTATATCTAATTTGGTCCGAAAAATGGCGGCTTTGCGGATAAACTTAGATCTAATTTGATCCAAAAAATGGCGGATCGAATTAGATCCAGCTATATATTTGTGGATAAACTTAAATCTAATTTGATCTCAATTTTGGCAGATCGTATTAGATCCAGCAATATATTTGTGGATAGACTTAGATCTAATTTGATCCGAAAAAGTGGCAGATCGAATTAGATCCAGCAATATATTTGGGGATAAACTTAGATCTAAATTGATCCGTAAAATGGCAGATCGAATTAGATCCAGCAATATATTTGTAGATAAACTTAGATCCAATTTGATCCAAAAAATGGCAGATCGAATTAGATCCAGCTATATATTTGGGGATTAAGTAAGATCTAAATTTATCCAAAAAATGACAGATCAAATACGATCCAGTAATATATTTCGGGATTGCGTAAGATCTTAACTTTTCCGATAAATTGCAGATGGAATTAAATCCAGTGATATATTTGGGGATTTGGTAAGATCTTAATTTATCCCATAAATTGCAGATCGAATTAGATCCAGCAATTTATTTCGGTATTAAAATGGCAGATCGAATTAGAAACAGCAATATATTTGGGGATTGACATCTAAAACTATCCAGAAAAATAACAGATAAAATTAGATCCCGCATTATACGATATTTGGGTACTACGTAAGATCTCCATTTATTTGGGATTAAATAAGATCCCAGACAGATATTGACAACAGTTCAAAAAATAATACACTGGCAGAGCACTGATTTTATAAAAATTACAATATTTTGTTAAAATAAGGTTTAAACTCAGAAGGTATCGAGCCGTGCTATGCATTTTTTTTAAATGAATTTCTTTTTATAAAATTATAATTTTATTTTCTATAAATGTTTTTATAAAATTATATTTTTTTTATTAAATTGAATTTTTTTAAAAAAATTATTTTATTTACATCTCTTTAACGCTCTACACCATTTCCAATTGTATCAATTGTATTTAAGATTTATCAATTGTATTTCAGAAATAATCAATTGAATTTCAGTTTTATCAATTGTATTTCAGAACTTATCAATTATTTTTCAGATTTATGAATTGTATTTCAGAACTAGTCAATTGAATTTCAGTTTTATCAATTGTATTTCAGAAATTATTAATTGTATTTCCGAAATTCACAACTGTATTTCAGAAATTATCAAACCGTATTTCAGAAATTATCAATTGTATTTCAGAAATTATGAACTGTAATTTAGAAATTTTTCTCTATTAACTATGATAAACAATCAACAAGTTTTGAAATAGATTTGATTATTTCTGAAATACAATTAATAATTTCTGAAATACAGTTAATAATGTAGTTGAGTTACCATATATGACCATATATTGTTTAAATGATACCATATATCAATATATATTGCACTGTATATAGTAGCATATATTATTATATCTGGAACTGTATTAAAAATGTTATTCATGAGGTCCCATATATGGGCATTTACTGTTGAAATGGCACCATATATGATAATATTTGGTTTAAATGGCACATATATGGTAATATATGGCACAATACATAGTATCAGATATTATCATATCTGGAACTCATTAAAAATTTTTACCATGAGGAACCATATATGGCCATATATTGTTTAAATGGCACCATATATAATAATATATGGTTTAAATGGAACCATATATGCTAATATATTGCTTAAATAACACCATATATAAATATATATGGCACTATATTTAGTAGCATATATTATCATATCTGCAACTGTATTAAAGATTTTGTTCATGAGGTACCATATATGACCATATATTATTTAAATGCCACCATATATGATAATATATAGTTTAACTGTCACCATATATAGTTATATATTGTTTAAATGATACCATATATAATGATATATTCCTAAAATGCCGCCATATATATTAAGATATAGCTCTATATCAACTATATATGCAATAAGATCAACCATGCTATGTAATATATATACCATATCTAATATTTTAAAGGCCGATATCTAATTAGATGAAATTATATATGGCATAATATAAGGAAAATTTTTGGAAAAAGACGTCATATATAACTATATATGGATATACATAACGACTTGTCTAATTATATATTGTAATATATGCTACATTTGATTATATATATTTTTTTTACTCGGGTAATTACAATTAATGCTCAATGTAATAAAGCTTGTTTAGTGAGCACTATGAATTAATAAAATAAAATGAAGGGATGCCTCCACGTAAACGTATAAATAAAATCAATTCTCCACAGAATTCCTCCCCACATTTACGTTTTTTATGTATTCCATGCATACGATAGAGATACAAATCAATGTACGGGTTATTATATTAACTCTTTAACTCATTGCGGTGTGGTTCTCCCCAGTTTGGATAAAACTTTAATATGTGAAAGAGGGGATAGAAAAAATAAAAAAATTGACTAAATCTGATCTTAATTATTACATTTTTTAATTTTATGAATTTTAGAAGAGTTACTGTATTTAGTTTTGTTTCTTTTTTTAAATAAAATTATAAAAATACAACAAGTGTACGTATATTATTTTACGGACAATTTTTTCGATTAATCGATTAATTTTAAAATTTTGTTCGATTTACCGGTTAAGAAAAAAACTCGAATAATTATTTGCGCGATTAATCGATTAAAATAAAAAGCCGATTAATTGAATACCCTAACCCAAACCCATAATGCCGTATAAAAGACTAACTAAAATGTTGCAATTAAGGGATATTACTTAACAATTTGGACTGCACCTACCCTACGGGGAATGAGGAGTCAATTGCCCTCCAAGAACCAATCCCGTGACCGGTCAACCGAATGCATATTACTAAATTACTACAAATATGAACCAAAGAGAATGAATTAATTTTCTAAGTATTTTCTGATTCGTTACTTTCACTGTTGCTTTTAAAAAACTTGACCGATACCGAAATATAAAATAAAATTCGCGGCATATTTTTTAAAATATTTTGTTATTTATTTTACTCTTTTATTTAATTTGAACGTTATTTTTTTACAATTTGCTTATTTTAGCTCTTATTTTCAATTTATATAATTTTTTGCTAAAAAATTTTAAGTTTTGTATTTTCAACGTTTTTTAATGTTAAAGCTATTTTAGTTTTAACAATTGGTATTTCATTTAATTTTCTTTTTAACTTAAGGGCAATTTTTAAAATTTTTATTTATATTATCAGAGTTTTTGAGATAATTTTCGAATTTTTAATTAATTTTTTTAATTAATTATGGCCAACGCAAAAAACGATTCAACTGCCATTAAAGGACCTATCCCGTGACCGGTCAATCGGGGGCATACTGAAGGCGCTTCCACTATATTTGTGTGTGTTAGCGTTGTTTTCTTTTATTTTTTTTCTTTTCCATTTTTTTTATTTGCTTGTAGTGTTTGTTTTTTCTTTTTCTTTTTTATTTGAACAGAAAGGAAAAATATATAACTTTACCATCAGATAGCCATCACGCATAAGCAACATTAGCTCAGACGGTAGAGCGTTTGCCTTAAAAGCAGGAGGTTGTGTTATCGAGCCCTACTTCGACGCCAAGTAGATTATTTTTAATTCTTAATGTTTTATTAGTTTATTTGAAAAGCTATTTTTAGACACACCACCTTACTGTCACAAGGTGTCTAAACTGTGGCAATTGGTCATTTCCAATAACAACGCCATGTTAAAGTTATATGTCTCTTTCAAACAAAAAGACCGATCAACGACCGGTCTCCGCCCCCTTGGGACCTACCTGCGTGTCATCTGGGACCGGTCCCTTTCCCCGTAGGGTTGTCTGCGATTATTGTAGATTTTACTTGATCTAAAGATTGTTACAATGAGTGTTATTTTTGTTCGGCTTTGAGATCCAAAGTGACAAATTTAAAATAGAATACACAATTTAATGTGTTTTACAGCAAATTGAGAAAAAACTTATGAAAACAACTTTCCTAGAACCTAGAATTAAGAATTCTAAAAAATCAACGAATTCTTGTATTTTAAATTTCCTTAAGTATCCACTTGTTGTTAAATTAATACATTTTTTGCTGAGTTTAGCACACGATTTTGAAAAATTAAAAAAGTGTTTTGATGAAATCAGCAACAAAAATTAGTAAAAAAAAAATCTGTAATTTGTAATAAGAGAATAGCAAAAATTATTACTAAAAAAAAAATTATACTAAAAAGCAGAACGTAGTATTACGCTGTAACTGTTGAACCGTATTCAACGTTATGCTGCCTACATACGAAGGAACATTCGTAACAGAACATGTGTTTCATTTTTTTTTAAATTTTTTAATACAGACGATGCCACATACAAACAAAACTTCAAACGAAACATCAGTTCTGTTTTTTTTGTCGAACTGATCACATCAAATATGCGCGGGAGAAAATCAAATTAATTAATTTTTTAATTGTTACTTTTTTCACATGCTGCTGTTTTTTTAGTTTTATTTTCTTATCTTTCACATTTAGGTTGTTCACAAGGGGTATGCTATCTGTTGTATCGTCCTAACAAAAACAGATTTGTTAAAATTTTTATTTGACTTTAACAACAATTTTCTATTGGGTTTTCTATCTGTTAGCACACTCAAACATAGGACACTAAACATACGTAAAATCGTTGTATCATGCTATTCTCAAACGTTGTATTTTTTCAATTTAAATTCTAATAACTCTGTTTTTTGTTAGGACGATACAACGATACAACAAATAGAACACCCTTTGTGAACAACCTTATTTTATGTCCCATAACACAGTACAATACTAAAAATTGCATCGGAAATGCGATATATCAATTCTGATAGATTTTAGGATGAATATCACGAATCTGAACACCAAACTTTAAAATTAGCTCAACTTTTTGAAATATTCGCAAATTCAACTTTTATAAAAAAAGACAGTTTTTTTCTTTAAAATTTCTTATTTATTCATATACCTGAATAAACCACGCATGATTTTTAATATGGTTTGGACTTTTGAAACCACATTAACTTATTTTGATTAGGTAAAGGATCTAGGATATAATTGCAACTAAAATAAAAACTTCACTTATTTTCCTATTTTGCAAAAAAGATAAAATCCCTTAATCGCATTTGCAAAATCTTAACACATGACAATTTTACATTCCACTAAATTCATTTCATCAAAAGAATCACAAATTTTCAGAAAATTCAATCAGAAGTACAGATATTATGTCTTTTTATTTAAAATTATTTTTGTATGTATGTACCCAGAAAAAAAAATTGCGAATAGTGCTTTACAAACTACTTCTTTCAATGCTTCACAAGTATCCGTTAGTGTATTTTTACTGCTTTTTTACAAGTTATTCTGAACAACTTCAAAAAACCACATCTTTCATTGCTTTCAAAGTATCCGTTAGTATATTTGTACAGCTTTTTTAGAATTACTTCTGAACAACGTCCAAAAAATCACTGAAGTATTGCTTCTAAGGAGTAATTGCTCTAAAAGTGATCGTAAAAAGTGATTTTGGTATCATTTGGCATTTCTAAACAGAGGATCCCGGTTTCGATTCCCGGCGGGACCAATATTTTTTAATTAAAAAAAAACAAATGTTTTTATTCTATTAGTTTTTTTTAATATTTATAATTTATTTGTTTAAATTCAATATTTTTTAATTTTTAAAAATATGTATATATAGAAAAAACGGTGAGAAATTGCTTTTTATGCACCTGTAAAAATAGTACTGAAAACAATATTGAATTGGAGTGCACCTTTTACACTTGTTTAATAAGTACTTTTATTGAAGAGAATAAGTAACAATATCTAGCAGTAACAAAGTGGTGTCAGTCAACTTTCATATCGAAGAATAGCTCCACGGTAGGTCGCAAGTTCGATACCCGGTGGCGGAAAAAAAAACTTTTGTAAAATAAAAAAAAATATAATTTTTTTTGTGAAGAATTTTTTTAAACTTTTAATTGGTGAAAAAGAGCTTCCTTTGTACTCGTTCAAAAGGTACTGAAAAAATGTTGAAGTCGGATTACTGCTCTCCTATGACAACTCAAAAATCATTAGTGTTTATTAGGGTATTCAATTAATCGGCTTTTTATTTTAATCGATTAATCGTGCAAATAATTACTCGGGTTTTTTTCTTAACCGGTTAATCGAACAAAATTTTAAAATTAATCGATTAATCAAAAAAATTTCTGTAAAATAATATACATACACTTGTTGTGTTTTTAATTATTTTATTTAAAAAAGGAACAAAAATAAATTCAGTAACTCTTCTGAAATTCATAAAAATAAAAAAATTTAATAATTGAGATCAGATTTTGTCATTATTTTTATTTTTTCTATCCCCTCTTTATCTCTTTCGTATGCATTGAATACATAAAAATGTAAATGTAGAGAGGAATTATGATGAGAATTGACATTTCCGTACCACCATCCCTTTATTTTATTTGATTAATTTAGAGTGCTCACTAAACAAGCTTTATTATATTGAGCATTAATTAAAAATTATAATAATCATTAATTAGAACAATTATTATTGCTTTCGTTTAATATCAACGTTTAAAAAGTCGTAAAAAATAATTCAAAATTTACTATACGTAAATAGATACCACTACTTTACTAGATAAGTCACAACAACAGAGTAGTAATTTGGAAGATGACAAAGCAAACTGTGATAATTTTATGCTGTTTTTGTTTTTTTTCTTTGGGATTTAAGATGTTTATTAACGCTCCTACTTGAAAACATGAAATTGTCATTGAGTTGAAGCTAACAAATATTTCTAGATATTCTAAAAGGTCGTCCCTTAATTATTTTATTAGGCCAGAATGAAATCTGGATATGTACAAGCCTACAGCAAATTATTTATCACAATTTTTTAAAAAAATGTTTAGTTTTTAGCACATTTACTTTAATGAAAAATTTATATTTTTTAAACATTTTTGTAATTCTCTACCAATTTCGATTAATCGATTAATCGTATGAAATTATTCGAATTATTCGTTATTCGAAATTTGGACATTTTAAATTATTCGAACAATTTTTGAGATAAATTGTTCGATTAATCGAATAACGATTTTACCTGGGTAGCCATAGTATTGCCTGTAAATATGCTTATTCAGTATTTCTCCTTTATTTTAAGAGTTATAGCGCAAAAAACTTTAAATTAATTTTAGTCTATTTTTAGGGCTAAAAGCCGCGAGTGTCTGTCCTGTTTTAATCCGAGAGGGTCAATTTACACGGGGATATTTTTCTACGCCCAATCTTCCCAGAAAGTGCGTGGGGAGGTGAAAAAATAACACTTGCATATATGGGTGCTCTTTGAGCGCAAATCTGCACAAGCACGAAATTAACTCTTAAACACATTTTAAGTTCTGACTTATTTATGGCATAGAGCAGGTATGGGCACAAATTTGGGATTTCACAAACTTACTGAGGGCCGCACCAATTAATACATTACTCGACAAAAACAAAGTTTTTGTAGGTACAGTAGAGTGGTCCAAAAAAAAAAAAAGTTGGAATTTTCACGCTCCACAACCCTACAAATACGCCACTTTGAAAAAAAATGTAGTCTGATCAAAAAAATTACCAAAAAAGTTTTGTTTAGAGGTAGCACATCGCAATTGAAGTTTCGAGGTAGTACTTGTTCTATTATTTTTAATTAATTAAAAATAATGGAAAAAATGAGAAAAATTAAATATAATTATTATGATCGCGACATATCAAATCTAATATATTTTTAGGTGTACATTACGAATATGAAATCAAAATTGAAATCGGAGTCGCGGATTTCGCGAAATTTTAAAATTTCGTACAAAAAAGGATCAACTTCGATCAGGATGTTTTCTTATACTTACCAGCATGAAAATTTCGTTTTTGCATTAATATATATCTGCTAAATCTCCTATTATGTGGGATAGGGTTTTTGGTAGCAATAAAATTATAGCAAGCTAAATAATAGCGAAATATTAAAAAATGTCAAATTTTAACTTAATTTGCAAGGATATCTGTTATCCTTTTTAAAATTAAAATCAGTGTTATATATAATGAAGGTCCTTGGTAAGTAAATTGCAAAAGTATAACAAATTGTATTTTTCGATAACACCGTTTACAGGTAATTGGGAAAATATCTCAAAAAACTTGAGTTTTTTTGAATTTTCAAAAACCGCGAATAATTCATAAACCACAAATTTTTTTTAAGTTTCGATTTCTGATTCATAATCTGCGTTAAAATAAAGATCAGATTTGAGAAATTTGCGCATACAAGGCAAAAACAAGTTGAATTTTTAATTACATCTTTTCGGAAAATTTCGAAAATTTGACTAAAATATGTATTTTTTTTGTATAAATTAAAAAAAAACCGCGAATTACTTAAAAGTTACTTAATTTTTTTAAGTTTTGATTTCAAATTCCTTATATTCACATTAATTAAGACGAGATTTAAAAAAAAATTGTTAAATAATAGCGTACAGGTTAAGAAATACACTGAAAATATTATTACAGTAACTGACTGTAGTTTATTTAAAAAGTTATCCGTACATTTATTTTTAAATGATTATTCAGTTAAAATACAAAGAAATATATTTTTTAACTGTTTTTGTTGTTTATTTAAAAAATAAACTACATACAAATACGGATTTTCTGTTACAGTTAATATTTTCATTTAAAAGGTTTTGTTAAAAAAATAATTCCTTTTCGATTTCTAGGTCAGTTAAAAAAACGAAATAAACTAAATATCATTTATTCTTACGGATTTTGAAGTTAATTTTTTGAAATTTAAAAAAATGAAATAAATGAAAAATCATTATTTTTTAAGGATTTTGTAGTTTATTTATTAACATTTAAAAATAAATGAAAAGTTCTTTTGATTTAAATGAAAAGTCAGTAGACCGGTTTTCAAGTGATTTTTCATTTATTTTAAATTACATTTTCAGTTAATTTAAACTACAAACTATTTTGAGTGTAATTAAATTTAAAGTCAACCCTACTTTTTGTATAAATTACTCTAGAGATAAATTAATAATTCTTAAAAGACAACTTTTTGTGCTACCTCTAAATAACAGCGGATTTAGCTAAAACTTGGCACAGAGAGTTTTTAGACATTAAGGAATAGGGGCAACATTGTGGAGATCGCGAATTCCAACTTTCATGTTTTTTTTGGACCACTCTAAGGTACAGCCTTCTGCTAAAACTTTTTTTTTAGTATTTTAGATTCTTAAGCGCAGACCTAAAGTCAAAAAAGTCCATTGAATAGCCTTCGAGTTGTGAGTCTTTCTTTTTTTATCCCCAGGGAAATACTTTATGATTTTTTATATTTTTGATCGAAATATATTTAAAAATGTAGGCACACACTCAATAAATGTTTTAAAAATTTTTTGCCGTCCTTAATACGAATCTGAAGTCAAAATCTTTGAAATCAGCAGTCTACTATTTTTCATCACATATTTCTGTTGATTTTAGCTGGATGACTATTTTTATATTTAACAGTTTATTTTAGCTCTTCGAATATTACTAATATTTAGCAAAAAAAAAAGCTGTAAAAATAGCAAAAAAAAAAGCTACTAATTGTTTTGCTTTTTCACAGGTTTATTTCTATGAGTGTATGAATCAAATTTTATTGAGTCTGTTTTACCAAATTTAGGTGCTTCAAGGACTATTCTCCTTACGAGGTCCTTAGAACAGCCTTAAACAATTCCTAAAATGAAAGGTAATTTTTTTGAATTCAAAATCATAAAAAATAAAGACTTCTATGTCATATTGAGCCATAAAGTATTTTTCCCAGGCTTAAGGTTTAAATAAAGAAGAAGGAATTTTTCACTTAATATTCGGATGTAGGAGGCGAAAATGCTTTAAAACATTTTAGAGGAATCTGTTCAAAAAAGTCGATATTTGTTGATCGGTGTAATTTTTTTGAGGCTCCATTGAATGTTTATTTTTTTACCGCTGTTTTCTACATTATGTATATTTTTAAATTCTGATTTTAATTTTTTTTTAATTTTGTTTAAAATTTAAAAAAAATTTTTGATTGTTTTAAAATTAATGAAGGGCCGCACGAAATTGGTTGAAATTGTATGGCATAGAGGGTTAAAATGTTCCAAAAAATATTTGCCATGAAATTCTACTATAAGTCTCTGAAGATATCAAAGTTGCACATTTAAGTTCAATGCCAGAAATAAGTCAAAACTTAAAATGTGTTTAAGGGTTAACTTCGTACTCATTCAGAATTGGCGCTCAATTCTCCCACAAACCTGGATTTTGCTCCATGCTCCATTTCTGTGGAACATTTTAACCCATTAAATCTTCAACTTACGGGTCTATTTATTCCTTTTTAAAACGGGGCCAAAAAAGCCCCTTTAATTGAAAAGTTAGAGGGTTAAATAGTTCCTCGTAGTGTTTTTCATAAGTTCGCTGAACACATCCTATACCCAAAATGGAAGATTCACATGTTTTCCTAGTGCACAATATGTATGTAATAAATCTATAACTCAGAAATATTTTGAAATATATGAAATATGTACACTCTAAAAAATGTTTGTAAATTTACTACTATAAAATGGGTAAAATTTTGTTTAATTTTACGAAAATTCGGTAAATATAAACAAAAAATGCGTAAACTTTTTTCATACACACTTCCATACACAATAATACACACACAAAGTATTTTTAGACATTATGTGTTTATAAATAAACACATTGTGCCTAAAATTACTATTGTTTTGTTAAGTAAAATGTTTACGCATAAAGTTGGTAAATATACTATCCTATAATAGTAATAAATACTCTGACATTTCAAATTGGAAAAAAAGTGAAAAAAAATTATAAATAATAAAAATAAAAAGCGAAAACGGATTATTTTTTGTGAATTAGAACATTTCCACAAACACATTAGAGTCTGGAAATAGCAACATAAGCATGAAATTGTTTTTGGTAATTATTGGTAGTCTAAACCTCATTTCAAAATTGAAAACGCCGTAAGAGAGATACGGCCTACGCAGGAACTACTGGGTGCAATGACTCCTGCTCAACAAAATGCCTTCTTTGCAAGGGAGGCAGTCAACCAACAACCGTCAACAATAACGGGAGAATACGCCGTAAGAGAGATACGGCCTAGGCAAAACAACTGGGTGCAATGACTCCTGCTCAACAAAGTCAGTATTCATTGAGTACTGTCTAACTTGCAAAGAAAGCATTTTGTTGATCAGGAGTCATTGCACTCAGTTGTTCCTGCGTAGGCCATATCTATCTTAATGCGTTTTCTCCCGTTATTGTTGACGGTTACTGCCTCCCTTTCAAAGAAGGCATTTTGTTTAGCAGGATTCATTGCACCCATTCAATAGTTATAACAAATTTTTATATGAATTTTATACAAATGCCTTAAGATCCCAAAATGACTAATTGGGACATAAACGATTATGAGAGAAGGACTCGGATATTATTAATAATAAAATACGTACCAAAAATTAATCTGTTATTTTATTTAAAAAAAATTTTTGGGTGGTGCTTAAAGTTAGCACAACTGTTGTAAATGTACGCATTTTATTGGATTTTTACTCACTTTCTGTGGATTTTTGCGCATTTTTTGTGGATTTTTACGCATTTTATGCGTAAATTTACACGTGAAACGTGCTTTTTTACACACAAATTTAGTAAATTAACACACTAATTTCAAAATTTCATTTGTAAAATTACAAATTGTTTGTGCACCAACTTAAACACAATGTGCGTATTTTTTTTCAATTACGCACATAGAGTAAATTTACCCAATTTATAGTAGGAGTTCAGTTTCCTACTATAAGTTGGGTAAATTCCAACAGAATTTAATTAGAGTGTAGCTAAGTAAAATACTTAGCTACATTTTTGAAATGTTTTGAAATATTTTAAATTTTTAAAATATTTGACTTATTTTAAATATTTGAAATATTTAAAATATCTCAAATATTGAAATATTTCAAATATTTAAAAAATTTCAAGTAACTATACAGCTTTGCGCATACCTAAACATCTATTTAGAGTGCATTAGTTTGACTTGATGGAATACATTATATAAATATTCTATACATCGCTGAATAGGTAAATAAGTCTTATTTATTAATATACAACAAAATATTAAAAACTATTTAAAATATAAAACACCTCGGTAAAAAACCAAAAAAAAAAAAATTAAATCCATTTTATTTTAAAATGTGACATAGAATTTTGACTTTTTATGTAAAAATAACTATTAACAGTAACGAAGCGATTTTTTCTAAAGTATACCAATTGTTTACTTTCTAACTTAAAAAAAACAAATTTTACAAAAATAAATAATTTTAATATATTTCTTGTACAAATACAAAAAATGTTTTTGCAATATGACTTTTTCCTGTCGATGTTCTTGAGCGGGCAACGAAAAATTTAGAGGCAAATCCTTTCAAATTTTCAAAAAATGTATTTAATTGGCGTGACTTTTTTTTTGCCACATTCAAACACACTAAATTTTGTTCAAAAATTCATCATTTTCGACCAATTCTGGGAGTAGGGTGCATGTTTTAAAATGTTCTAAATTACATTATTCGCCATTTATCATGCATAATCTTTTAAAATATGTTCAAAAATATTAAAAACGTTTTAAAAGCTTTGAGATAAAAGTTACAAAAAAATGTTATTTTCAGGACACACTTGAAAGTTTTGATTTTAAAAATCTATTACTGTTAAACGGCTTAAGATAATTGAAAGTAGTTTTCATTCTGAAATTTAAAAAGGTCATGGTAACGACGCAACAAAAATTTAAGCATTTTTTCTGATAATGAAAAATTTATTGGCAAAAAAAGTCAAGGTAAAAAATTAAGATATCGAAATTTAAAGTTAAATAGTTTTTAAACTATAAGAGCTAAAAATCCATAATTATTACCATTTTTTTGGGGGTTTGGAACCACTGTGTTGTAGGAATTTGAAAGGGTTATAAATCGGTATTGGTATTTTAGAGTTAGTGTTTGCCAATCAAATTTATTATTGGTAATGAATTTAAAACCATAGTCATTAATTAATAGAATTGTATCCTTAGGTTATTACACTTATAAAAAAAAGTTTGTACAAAAGTCTGTTAAACGCGTTCTGGCTCAAATGAACTGATTTTTCTGTTATTTTGTCTTAAAATTTAGGAATGAACTAATATTTTTGTAAATCCCATTTAGCATAACAATCACTTTCATCCGTATTTGAACTTAATTTGCATCCTAATTTTTAGTAATTTATTTTTCTTAATTTTACAAAATTTTCAGATTATTTAAATCACAATTATTTTCCGACGTTTATATTTTTGTTTCTCTGCTATAAATATGACAGAGATGGCGCTATATTTTCATAATTTTTTATTGTATAATCACAAAATGGCTTATATCTCGAAAACTAAGCGAGATAGAGCAAAATGGACAAAAATTCGATACTCTGAACTTATCAATATTTATGAGCCACCTATACTATCAAAAATAAATATGGGCCTGTCTCGGGACAGATCCGTAGAGCCCAAAAACCAAGACTGTAAGCGACATTTTAGCAGAAATTTTCAGTTAAATCAGGTAATGTTTCTGTTGAATTTAGCTCCAATTTCTTAGCTAAGTTAACTAGAATTGTCTGTGTATTTAGCAGTAAATAAAATTTAGCTTATCTAAATTTAGCAAACAATAATTTTCAAATTCATTGAAAATTCTGTTGGCACAAATACAGGTACTATTTCCTGTTATTTTAGCATAATTTTGAACTATTTCTACACTTAAAATATTACGTCAGTAGAAAAATCTGTCTAACCGGTTTCAAATCGATTTGACTAATTTATAACAAATTTTTAGTTGAAAGACTGATTTGAGCAAAGATTTTAGTTATCTTCATTTAACACAATACTAAAAACTGTCAGTAATTTAACTAATTTCGAGTGTTTATTTTCAAAACTATTTATAACTAATTTTTAAGAACCCGTTCGTTCTGTCATTATCCGGTAGATGGCGCCACCAATGTATCCGAAGTTTTAAAGATTTCTTTCCCTACCGATTTTTTTAAATGGCCCATATCTCGAAAACTAAGAGAGATAGAGCAAAATCGATGAAAATTCGTATAATACCCGAAGGGGGTTATTTCTATCCAAAAATGGGTTTTGGCGGGGGGTTGGACCCTCGAAAATTTTCAATAAAAATTTTACATTTCATAAAATGGCCCATATCTCCAAAATTAAGCGAGATAGAGAAAAACGGACAAAATGTTTGCTCGACTAGGCCCGGGGAGGGTTCCGAGACCCTAAATTTGGATAGATTCTACGACTCAGTATAATTACAGATAAAACTGTAGTTTTACAAAATTTTTCAGTTAAATCTAGACGTGTTAAATTTAGCAAAAAAAAAATGTTAAAATCAACAAATTTTATTTTAAGCCAAAAAACAGGAGTTTGGCGAGTGGCGTACATTATAATGTACGTCGACTTCATCAACTCGTCAGTGATTTGAATTTTAACCAAAGCGCCATTCATTTACTGTTATCGGTTCGTTATTTAGTTCTTATTAAAGTTTTATGCAGGCCGTAAAATTTCAAAACAAAATGAGATCACTAGAGTGAGTTTTGTCTTGTGATCATCACCGCTGCACGGAGGAAAAAGACGTTTTTATATATGTTTGGAGGTAATCAATGTATGTTTACAAACTACCATATATGTATTTGCAGTGTGCTTCCAATTATATTGTTTTTATAGTTACTATACATATATTTCCCGGTAATAATTATATTTGTGGATACAATTAACATAAATTTGGAAAAACGGCGAATTTCCATTATTGATACATATAAAGTTGTATGTAGCCATTGTCACTTTTGTAGTTGGTAATAATCCTTTAGTTTAGCTAGACTGCATCTAGTCAGAAAATTTAGTGATATTTTTCCTTTATTTATTAATTTTATTGTGAAAGATGTGAAAAAATAAAATAAATTAGTATAAATAAAACATAAAATTGTGTTAAAAAGAAAAAAAAACATATTTAATTGTGTATTTTAAAGTATTAACTTATTATAAGAGCATTTAATTAATATTTGTTAAAATAAATAAAAAATAAATGAAGATAAAATAAATAAAAAATAAATGAAGATATTGTAGTTATTGTTTTTCAATGAAAAATTTTTATTAGATGTAAAATTCAATGTGATTTATAATATATTTAGTTATTAAATAATCGCCAAACAGTAGATGTATTAATTTTACTTTTTATGTTTTTCCATTAAAATATAGAGAAATTTGGAGAGTAGAATAAATACGCCTATTGTTTGACATATATTAATAATTGCTTTATAACTAAATATATTATTTATATATAGTATTTGCATGGAAACATAATTTATATGTTTGCTGCCAAACATATAATATTTGTCGATAGCGTCATTTCATTTCATCCAAACATTATATATTTACAGGCAAACATAATATATTTGCTTGAAAACATAATATATTTGCATGCAAATATATATTGTTTCTAGTAAAAACACGGCGAATATGTTTAACAATTTCTCCAAATATATATATATATATATATTACCAGCAAAAATATGTTTGGGATAGGCCGTTTTTTTTCAGCGTGTGCTGAGAATGTGTTAAAATTTAAAAGTTAAAAAAAGGCTAAAGTTTAGTCTCAAAAATTGTATGATGAATAAAATTCAAAACTCAAAAGGTTTTATGTAGAAATAAGTAAAAGAAAAAATATAAAATTAAAATTTTAAAAAAATTTTAACCCGCTCGGGCTCGGCAGCATATTAATGTTTGAACTTTAATTCCAAATATATCCGCTAGAGGGGGCTGAAAATCCATAAAAGTAATAAAAAATATTTCTTTTGCATAGATCTATATTTCCAGGAAGTTTAGTCGGAAAATTCCCAGCCATTAAAATTCCCGTGTCAAAGGGTTAAAGTAAAAAATTTTTCTGTTCAGCCAACAGACGTATTATTTTGAGTGTACGAGCTTTTTTTTATGAGTGTACAAATAACTCGAAAAATTATAATGTTCATTAGAAGTGATATCAATGCAATGGGTATATGTTAAATTGACAAAAAGATTTGCAAGGAATGCATATGAATCGAGTAGAAAATTGAAATTTGTATCTCCCAAATTAATGCGACTGATTACATTCCACTCACACCAAAAAGTGCAAAAATATCAACAAATATTATTTTAAATTTAATCTTAACCATTGATTTGGACAACTCAGTTAAAGCCTCCACTTGTCATAGTTAGCAAACCTTCCCCTTTTACAAAGTCATACAAGGAATATAGTTTACTTAGCTGTCTGTATATTGAGTAAATCTCTAGATCACGATAAACCAAAATTAAGAATTGTATTTGAACAGATCCTACTTACAAACGACTAGTACATCTTGCCTTTGTTTTTGACTTTTGCCGTTACAGAGAGAAGCCAGACCAAAATCTGTTCTTAGTTAAACTACAGGTACAAAGAAGCCATATGATCTTTTAAACAGGAGTGAATTAGAGAGTAACTAAAAAATAATATCAGGATCAAGGATATATTAAAATATTCATATATTTAAATAAAGAAAATAGAAAATATTTGCAACAAAAGGGCAGGATAATATTTTGGCTTAAAGACATTTTCATTTATATTGTATTTGAAAACAAAAACAGCCAGAGCAGGAACAAAAAGAAAAGTAGCAATCACAGTGGTGGTTGAGTGTGCGTGTATGTACGAGTATAAAAAAAATTCCTTCTGTGGTTTTAACCGTTTAGCAAAAGGGTAATCCTGCCCATTAAAACCTATTTGCATAGACGGCGTTTTGTTTTAGTAGGTAATTGTGAAAGGATAATCAGGGAAATGATCCATGCCCCTTTTACATGCAGAATATTAAAGATCACCGTAAGATTGAGCGGATGAGCAAACGGATATTACTAAACTATAATATGAAGCTTAACTACAACACGCAAAAAGGACAAAGCCGGAGAGAGCCAGAGAAATGTTAATCGTTAACAAATACACCTGCTTTGCGGAAGCACAAACTTAACTTATACCACGCCACACATGGGATTAATAAAATTTCATCCGCAATTTTTAAAGAACTTGCGCGATTTTAGTTAATCGCACCTAACTATGATGTATGGTAGTGCGTACAGGTACTCTTTGTGTGAACACTTCAGATAAAGCGTTCTTTTCATTGAGTCTCTCAATGGAATTATTTAATCATGCCAAACCAAAATGGGTTTTTTATAGTTTTTAATCTTCGTCATCCATTTTAGGCAACGAACTCTAATGAATTTTAAATATTTATGTGTAAAATCCCCTATAAGCTACAATTCTTAATGGTCAACGATTATGGTTTAAGAATGAAAATCATTGGATTTTACTAAACAAATCTCTTCGTTCATGAAAAGAACAGAATTACACTGATTCATAAGCCATCACGCTGTGCTACAATACTTGTGCCGTGAGCGTATTTTAAATATTTGAGTGGTGATTAATTCTTTTGCGTTTAACCGCGTACACACCCACTTTTGTACTGCCGTTAGTCTTGTTTTAGTCGCGCGTGTTATTAAGTTTACACCACTTTCAAGTGGTTGTTTCTTTTAAAACATTTTAAAATCCACATATCTTAACCGGATATAAATTGGTTGTGTGCGTAGCTGCCAGATTTGACGATTTTTCTACAAAAAAATTGCCAAATGACGATTTGAAGATTTTACCCCCCATTTTTTTGTTAACTGAAGTTGCTTAAATATAAATTGCATACCTATTGATGTCTTGCTCGAATAAAGGTATAAAATCAAGCTTTTTTAAAATATGTAGCTACACCGAAAAAAATTTTTAGTTGCATAGTTAAGAAATTCTATAGTTAGTTATATCCGAAAACATCTGAAATAAATATTATAGTAAATATTAACCATATATTATTTTTTTTCCGCCCTTGCGAATGGTATATTACACCTTGTCATTTTTATGACGATGTATAATATCCCTACGGGAAATTTTAACATACTGTCACCGAACTGGCCCCTTTATATGAAATAGAGTGGTCACTTTTACATGACGTTGTCATAGGAGGGGGAAATTGACCCCTTGTGACATGTCACAAGACAAATCCTAGGACAGGTTACTGAACTCTCATAAAAAACAAAGTTCAGGGACCTGTCCTGGAATTTGTCTTGCGACATGTCAGGAGTAAAAGGAACAAATATATATATATGTCACAAGGGGTCAATTTCCCCCTCCTATGACAACGCCATGTAAAAGTGACCACTCTATTTCATATAAAGGGGCCAGTTCAGTGACAGTTTGTTAAAATTTCCCATAGGAACATGGAATATTAGGACGGCGGCCCTATGCTCCTTGCAGGAGTAAAAGGAACAAATATATATGTATATATTAGGCTGGGTCGATTTGTGGGGAGGCAAAAAAATCGCCCATGACTCAATGAAAATCGTATTCTAGGGATCAAAATAAGAAACTTTGCCGAAGGAACCATACCTCTAAAACGAATTCTACTACCCCCAACTGTTGACTTTTGTCCCGTAGGGTCAAGTTTTGAAAAATCCCACTTTGACCCATTTAGAGTGCCCCAATCGAGTCCAAATGTATGACCGACCCCCACTAACTTTGGAGGGCCGATCCACCCATGCTAGTGGTACACCCCCTGGAACTCCCCTGGGGGGTTCCCCATACAAACATTTTAAAAAATCACCATTTTTGGCACTTTATTTTATTATTTTTTATTTATTTTATTTATTTTTATTATTTTATTTATTTTTTCTCTTTAGAAATTTATTTAGTCAGAACATATGTAAATGAAAAAATTAATTTAACTTAGTAATAGAAAAGAAAATAAAAAAAATTACTGTTTGAAGTCTTTTTTGCTTTCAAGTCTGGGCATTTTTTCTTTTCTATTACTAAGTTAAATTAATTTTTTCATTTACATATGTTCTGACTAAATAAATTTCTAAAGAGAAAAAATAAATAAAATAATAAAAATAAATAAAATAAATAAAAAATAATAAAATAAAGTTACAAAAATGGTGATTTTTTAAAATGTTTGTATGGGGAACCCCCCAGGGGAGTTCCAGGGGGTGTGCCACTGGCATGGGTGGATCGGCCCTCCAAAGTTAGTGGGGGTCGGTCATACATTTGGACTCGATTGGGGCACTCTAAATGGGTCAAAGTGGGATTTTTCAAAACTTGACCCTACGGGACAAAAGTCAACAGTTGGGGGTAGTAGAATTCGTTTTAGAGGTATGGTTCCTTCGGCAAAGTTTCTTATTTTGATCCCTAGAATACGATTTTCACTGAGGCATGGGCGATTATTAAATCGACCCGCCCTAGTATATATATATATATTATTTTATATTTAATAATTTTTTGATTACCCAGTAGCAGGGGTATGGCATCACCAAAAAAAAAAAAAAGTTATAACGACAACGTTATCACTAGGGCAAGGAATTTCATGCACTTAAAAATGGAAAATATGCGCCTAAAATATGCGGCTTAAAAAGAAAAATATGCATTAAAAATATAAGAAATATGCACTAAAAACTATTATTTTTGCAAAAATAATGCAATTTAAAAGTTAAAAATATATTTAAGTTAGTTATTTTGCAAACAGACACAGAACTCGAAGATTTTCCATAGGTAAATAAGATTTTTAAGAATGTTTATTTTGATTGAATCAAAATATAAAAATTTGAATTTTTTATATTTTTTAAAAAATAAAAAATGATCCTAAAAATTAAAAATATGTACAAATATGCATTAAAAAGCACAAAATATGCATTAAAAAGGCACTACAAATCGATGCCATTTTGTTCTAAATTTGATGATTCGGATAAATATTTAGTCCATATTAGTTTTCGACTATCGACAAAAGACATGCATTTGCATGGAATTCCTTGCCCTAGTTATCAATAATGGCACTTTGTTCAAAAAATTTACAATTTTCTGTTTTTATTTAAATTGAAATAATAACAAACAAAAAAGGAAAGAAAAAAAGTAATTCTCAAATTTTATTATTTAAATATATTTTGCGCTTGATTTTTTCTTATTTTGCGCAGTTTTCAGCAATTTTTGAGTTTTTAAATATAGGCTCAGCTGATACTAAAATGATAGCAACTATTTAGCTCAAGTGATACTAAATTTCAGTGATACTAAATAGTTGCTCAGGTAATACTAAATTTCAGCGCCCCCTACCGGTGAGTAGTGTAGGTTTTGATTTCCTATCTCTATAATTAATAGTCCCTGCCCAGTAGATTTATAAACATTTTAAAATGTCAATTGTTTTTAAAAATAAAAAAAATTTTACAAATAATAAATGTTTAAATAATAAACAAAATTTTCTAATACATTTAAGAAGTTTAAATATAACGCCGAAATATATTGCCGAAGTGGGCGAATGGAAAATAGTGTTTTGTAAAGGCAAAATTTGGACCAATTTGGATATTGGAGTTCTATAGAAGTACATTTGGACGAAGTTTGTAAATTTGTAAAGAAGTAAGCAAAAAAGAGATGCCGAAGCAACAGAAAAAGCACTACAATTGATGATCTAGGAGTACTTCATTTTTAACATAAACACTAATGATTTTAACATTGAGTTGTCATATGAAAGGAGTACTCCCACTTTAATATTTTTCCAGTACTTTTTGAACGAGTGCAAAGGAAGCTCTTTTTCACCAATTAAAAGTTAAACAAAATTCTTCGCAAAAAAATTATTTTACAAAAGTTTTTTATTGCCGCTATCGGGTATCGAACTTGTGACCCCACGATTGCTAGCCTTGTGCTCTACCGCACACAGGAAAAAAAAATTGCCAACCAAATTGCTAAGCCTATTTTGGTTAATAAATAAATTTGGTTGATGAAACCATATTGGAATGTGATTCCTAAATATTTTGGGCATTGCAACTAAAATTCAGTTGTATAAACTGAATTTTGTTGTGATAACCAATATTCAGTTGCACCAACCTACTTTAGTAGATGTAACGGAATTTCAGTTGGAAAATGTCATATTTTTTCTCTGTGTGCGCTGAGCTATTCTTTGATATGAAAGTTGACCCGCATAAAAACACCATTTTTTTACTGCGAAATATTGTTCCTTATTCTCTTCAATAAAGGTACTTATTAAAGAAGTGTAAAAGGTGCACGCACTCCAATTCAATATTGTTTTCAGTACTATTTTTATATGTGAATAAAAAGCAATTTCTCATAATTTTCTTTAATATATTAAAATTTTTAAAAATTGAAAAATATTGAATTTAAAGAAATTAATTATAAATATTAAGGGGGTAATTTTCTAAAACACTTCGGTGAATTGTTGCGTTGTTTCTATAGAAATTGTTTTTGTTACAAAAACAATTTACATTGAAAGTTCCCTTCACTTCACCCAAGTGTTTTACGAAATTAGGTACTAAAAAAAAATAATAAAATAAGAAAAAAATTAAAAAAAAAAATAAAGAAATATTGGTTCCGCTGGGAATCGAACCCGCGACCCTCCGTTTGGAAATGCCAAATGATACCAAAATCACTTTAGGATCACTTTTAGAACAATTACTCTTTAGAAGCAATACTTAAGCAATTTTTTGGATGTTGTTCAGAAGTAATTCTAAAAACGCTGTAAAAATATACTAACTGATATTTTGGAAGCAATGAAAGGGAGTAATTTGTAAAGCATTACTTTCAATTTTTTCTACTGGGTAGTTTGTATTTATTGTTAGAAAAGAAGCAAATTTGCGATATTTTTTTTCCATTAATGAAATATTTTTTTTTATTAAATGTAAACATGAATAAGATTTCTGTTAATAAAACATTTTTTTCTTTTGTATATGTCAACTAGTTCAAAAGTTATTTTAATTTATCGTGCACTAATTTCATCGAACGCAAACCTTACTTCCTCCAGCATGCTTAATGGTTTTAATTGTGTACTTCGGAGGTAGCATGTCGTAACATCCAATGTCATAATGTCCATAGACGTTATGACATTGGACGTCATTTCTCTTACCTATCCCTTCGAATTTCTTTTTCGACTCTAATTTTTTCTTGGTATTTCACTTACAAATTACCAAAAAATAACACCCGTGTAAAAAAGATTTGTTCTCATCAGATGTAAATAGATATGCTTGAATCTAGTTAGATCTGGCGCCTTATCAGATCATATATAATCAGATATCGCAAATGTGAAACACTTTTTCGCCAGATCTAATCAGATCTAGCACTAGATATCTTCAGATCTACATTGTTCTGGAACACTGCGTGACTTTTATTACCAGATATGAGCTGATCTAATCAGATTTGTTAATAGATCTGATACCAGATCTTATATATTGGAGCTGTTTCCAAAAGCAACAATTGTTGCGTTGTTTAGGGATTTGCGAGGCTACGAGAACATATTTAATTTTTTAACTTAACTTTAACGCTGCGCATTATATAACCTAAAATAATCGTAAGAATTTTCTGCGTGTTGCTTCTCTTTTTACATAAAAAACATAGTAAAAGTGCCCGTGAATAGTGTCAGTGCTATAAAATTTTGTTCTTAAATCTCGCGGAAACTACTCAATATTTATAAGAATTTTTTTTTATTAAATTTGGTTTGAAGACGGCTCTTGTTTATAACAGATAAAGAAAATAGAAACAAACAAGAAAATAAAACACTGTCGAGACACTGTCTTTATTAGGCTTATGTTATCGAGAAGTTCCAAAAACTTTCGCGGTGTTTTTTTAAGTTAAACCAATTTTTTAAAAATCTCTAAAAAATATATGATGGGTTTCACTGCGCAGCGCGTAATATATTTTACCATTTCTCTGTTTATGTAAAATTTTCTACTTTTTAAATTTATAAATTGAAACTCTGAGACAATTTTCAAAAAACTTCAAAAAATAATAAAAAATACAGTAATTTTGACTTAGCTGCACAACCAACTTTTCAAGAATTTTTGTGCAGGTAAGCCAAAAACGCAGCTAAGTCAAATTCTTTACCTGCCTTAATGTGCTGTATACCAATACAGACTGAAAACAAACAAATCAAATGAAACTAATTATGACAACTTTGTGCTTTGCACCATATCTTGCGATTTTTATGGTTAAAAACGACTAAAGTAGGATAATTTTGTGACAAAAAAGTTGACAACACATTTATTTTATGTGTTTTTTTTTCTTAGAATTGAAAAACAAAGCAAAACACAAGAGGCAGCTAACGGTGATCTTTTTTATGAAAATAATGTAAAACTGCCAAAAATATGAGGCTGTTATCTTAAATGCGCAGGTACAAAAGTGCACTTAAAGAAGACATAATTTTGTAAAATAGAAACGAAACCAAATTTTTGTGCAGTTATACCAAATGTGCACTTAAGAAAAAGGCAGTTAAATCAAAACTACTGTAAAACAAAATTTGATGTCTTTTATAAAAATAGAAAAACAACTAACAAAGGTAAAAAAATTACATAATAGGTATTTGCAAAAATAATATTAATATTCTTATTCTTTTCCAGTAATTTGAAATGGAGATCTTTAATCGTTGTTCAAGATGTTTCCTTGGCAAAAAATAAAATTTTAGCGAGTATATTAATTACACTGTGAGACAAATGGTAGGGGTCAGTGATCGGGAAGGGTTCAAACTACCGGGGAAAGTTATATCGGTAAAAAAGAAGTTATACGTGTCCCGGTGTTTCGCTGGGTCACCCCTAGGAATAGAGATATATGGATTTGACCTTTGGTGGTCTTTTTTTTTACATAACTCGAGAACCACTAGTCCGATTTTGCTCAAACAATTTTAAAAAAATTAAAAATTACAATTCCTTTAATCTGTTCATATAACGTTTTTCTATATACTCAACAGTTTTGCCGGTAAAAATAAATGTATGAAGAAAAAAATATTTTTTGTCTAAAATATTAAAAAAAAGTAATAAACAAAAGGTTATTGATTTTTATGGTAGCGGTAACAAACATTTATTTTTACCGGCAAAACTGTTGAGTATATAAAAAAACGTTATATAAACAGATTAAAGGAATTGTAATTTTTAATTTTTTTAAAATTGTTTGAGCAAAATCGGACTAGTGGTTCTCGAGTTATGTCAAAAAAAAGATATATCTCGATTCCTAGGGGTGACCCAGCGAAACGCCGGGACACGTATAACTTGTTTTTGACCGATATAACATTTCCCGTTGGTTTCATCCCATCCCGATTTTGACTGTCGCATAGTGTTATCGTTCAATAATAAGTTTAAGAACACATTCTTTCACGAAGTATTTCCAACATAAACAGATAAAAAAAATCTTTAATTTGGAGCAGAAACGATTTCTGAACAAATCAAAATGTACATGACATGACATGACATGTGTAAGAGCTACCACTTCGGTAAGTAAGCGCTTAAATTCTGCACTGTTGCTGCATTTTTGTCGCTACGTACCGCCGTTCTCTCAACAAATTTTGAATATTTTTAAAGTTTTCAAGCTTTTTAGTATATAAATTTATGGAGTTAACGCCGATGCGTTCTGTACAGAAACTCAATTTGTGCAATCTACAATTTGGGATCTAAAGCGCTTACCAGCTTATATGATACATCGCTTTTGTTAACAATTCAAAGCAATAAATTAACCATACTGTACCAAAGTTACGGTTATAATTTCTGAATTAAAGATTTTCTTTGCTGAGCTAAACTAAAATAAGTGTGAAATGCTAATCATCCGTATTCTAATTGAGAGTTTAATCGTAGTAGTTGATTATTTTGTATTTTAATGTTAATTTTATCTATTTTAATAAATTTACATATTTAAAGTAAAAATTAAAAGATAAAAATTTGTTTGAATTGCACCAAAATTAGAATTGAAATAATTTTTACAAGAATATTCCAGAAATATTACCATATCAGATTGGATATATTTGTATCCAAACAGATCAAATTAGATATGGGACAAATTTCGGATCAGAGTGTATCCAATTGTATCAGTTCTGATACAATCTGATCCAACTAGATCAAGCCATTTCTCGGATCAAATTAGATCTAATTATATATGGTGTCGGATCTATTTATATCTGGCACCATATCTATTTTTTTAGACGGGTTATAATAAAAAATTAGCTTACCTTTGTCATCCATTGCTACCCAAAATATTTCAAGAAAATATTGAGGCATTCTTGTCGATTTTTTCGAAAGTCCAAAATCTTCTTTTTTTTAACTTAAAACCATTTTTCCAATTTGTTTTAGGTTTGCCATGGGTAGGCTTAATATTTTTCGGTACATATCAATTTTTGTAGTCGTTGTTTGTTTCAATTGAGCTATAAAATTTTTTTATTTTTTGGCATTTACGTGTCAGAGCTTAGCAGTAATGGAAGCAACAACCTTTTAGTGTTGCAGTTGGAAAGGCATGTTCTAGAGCTTTTCTTAAAACTATTTCGTAATCTGTATAAAATGCTAAAGCCTCGAATTGGAAGAAATTGCATTAGGAGTAAGAATTTGAAGTTTTTTAGGAATCTTCCCACAAGCTCAAAATTATATTTCAAACTTTCCATTTTATTTATTATTTCGTTTATTTCTAATCCTTTACTTTATGAGGACCCCTTACTATCACTGAAACTTTAAATTTCTAACGGAGTCAAAAACTCGCTTAGATTTTAAAATATTTGCTTTTTGATTATTGTGAACTTCATGGCACATCATAAGGTGTCACAATGTCGGGGTATGGCATCACCAAAAACAAAAGTTATAACGACGTCGTTATAACTAGATGGCACCAGAGACTATTAATTATAGAGATAGGAAATCAAAACTTACACTACTTACCGATAGAGGGTGCTGAAATTTAGTATTACCTGAGCAACTATTTAGTATCAGCTGATCCTATATTTAAAAACTCAAAAACTGCCCAAAATAAGGAAAAAAACAAACGCGGAATATATTCAAATAATAAAATTTTAAATATTTGTTTGTATTTTTTCCTTTGTTGTTTGTTATTGTTTAAATTTAAATAAAAAAGAAAATTGTCAATTTTTTGAATAAAGTGCCATCTAGTGATAACGACTTCGTTATAACTTTTGATTTTGGTGATGCCCAGGGGTATGGCATCACCAAAAAATAAGTTATAAAAATATCGTTATCACTAGATGGCATTTTGTTCAAAAAATTTACAATTTTTTTTTTTTTATTTAAATTTAAATAATAACAAACAACAAAGAAGAAAAAACAAACGGATATATCAAATTTTATTATTTGAATATATTTTGCGCTTGTTTTTTCGTTATTTTGAGCAGTTTTTAGCAGTTTTTGAGTTTTTAAATATAGGCTCAGCTGATATTAAACTGATACTAAATAGTTGCTCAGGTAATACTAAATTACAGCGCCGTCTACCGGTGAGTAGTGTAAGTTTTGATTTCCTATCTCTATAATTAATTGTCTCTGGGTGATGCCATACCCCTGGATGGCACTTTGTTCAAAAAATTGACAATTTTCTTTTTTTATTTAAATTTAAATAATAACAAACAACAAAGGAAAAATACAAACAAATATTTCAAATTTTATTATTTGAATATATTCCGCGTTTGTTTTTTCCTTATTTTGGGCAGTTTTCAGCAGTTTTTGAGTTTTTAAATATAGGCTCAGCTGATACTAAACTGATACTAAATAGTTGCTCAGGTAATACTTAATTTCAGAGCCCTCTATCGGTAAGTAGTGTAAGTTTTGATTTCCTATCTCTATGACATTATGACACATTTTAAAGTGTCGTAACGTCCATAGACTTTATGACACTACATTTGTGGACTTTATGTCACATAAAATGTGCCATAAAGTCCATGGACGTTATGTCACATATCGGTGTGTCATAACGGCCATGGACATTATGACATTTGACGTTATGATATGCCACCACTTCGGATGGTGTTGTAAGTTCTGGGAAGGCCATGCATACCTTTTGCCATCAGAACCAAATAAACAAAACTTGGAAACATCGCTCCATAGGATATCTCTCCAAAAAACTGATGATTTTCTAATATGGTTCTCTGCGAACTGAAGTCTGGCATCAATGTTCTTTTTTCATACGTATGGTTTACGTTGTGCGATGCAGCCACGGAAGTTTTTTTGATTTAATCTACATCAAATGGTTCTGGAAGACACTTCTACCCCATAAGCCGTTTCCATTTCCTTTCTGATAGAGTTAGAACCTTTAAAAGGGTCCTTGGAGGATAGGGAAAAACGATATATTATATTATTCATTTATGGAGTTGTTTTTTTTTCATTCTGGGGGCCTGTGGTGTTATGCCGAATGGTGTAATAAATCATCCTTCTGGAGCAACTTAAGATACGAGCGATTTCCGAAATTGACTTTCCTTTTTCCTTCAATTGCTGAATAATAAGTCTCTTTTCAGGAGAGCACCAGGAACCTTTAGCTATATTTAAGTTTACTTTTTCCACCAAGAAATACACTAAGATATTGTAAAACACAAAAAAACTAACTTTACCAAGAAAATTATTTGTTTCAATTCTTAATTTTTTTTGAAAGCGTGTTTTATTAGTGGTCAACTTGAATTATATGTTTATTTGAATAATTAAAATTCTATATAAGAAAGCAGCAAGTGAATCTGTACCCAGTTTCTGTATCTAATGTGAGAAGTTTTCTCATCGTGAAATGCATGGTCATCCTGCATTAAACAGGGTGATTTAAACGATGATAAAATGTATTGGAGTTGTAGTCGTAAATCTTTCAGATATTATAACTTTTATAACTGAGTATACACGTAGTTTTGTAAAATACCTAATTAAATTAGAAAAAACTTACATGCAGCGCATTACTAGCTAATTTAGTTTCATATATATTTTATTGTCTGCGACTCATCCTATATCAAGCAGAGCAGGGTTGCATTTCACATGTTTTTTGCGAAAACTTTTTCGATGCGAGAAATACAGAAACGGGGTACTGGTTTCAAAGGTGCATTATATTTGTGTCACAGAGAGAAAACAGATTCATTGCGACAACCGAATTTCTTGCCAACGGAATAGTTTTGTTGCAACAATTATTTGGTTGTGACAATCAAATGTATTCCCGGCACAACTTAAATATATTGTTCCAACCGAAATTCTGTTGTCTTTACAGAATTTCTATTGGCACAAACAAATATATCGGTGGTTCCAACAAAACCATTCGGTTGGCAAAAAATTCGGTTGTCACAATGAATCTGTTTTCTCTGTGCAGTTATAGTAGTATATTGAAAATAATTTGTAAGGCTCCCGGGGAAAAAAGTAGGTGAATAATATTAAGAAGAGAAATATGTTAAAGGGTGTGTTAAATTAGTGGCCACCACTGTTTATGAAAACAAAATTTTTATATATATACTACAGTTGGGCTTAATCGTTCTTTTTAGTGACTCATTCATATCTTTTAATACAATTCACTGAACTAGTTCGTTGAAATCGTACAATCATTCTTTTTTGTTATCGTTCTGTTTTGTTGTGAGCTGTGACTGAGCAGTGATTCGTGAGCTGTGTCGTTCGTTTGACAATTTATTAGCGGTATACACGTACATATATTTACATTAATTTTATTGTACATAGACTAAAAGTATCAGAAAATTACAACTTTAATAAAAATTTTAAATTAATAAGAAAAACCTTTAATTCTTTAAAAAAATTAATTGAAAAAAGACACCAATAATATGAATAAAAAAGAACGAAATGATCGATTAATGGAAAAGAACGAATAATGGTGAACGATGTCATATCGTTCAATTAACTGAAGGGTTCAAATGAACCAGTCCGTTCATGAACGACACTACTTTAATATATACTTTGAAAATGAATACTGAAATACTTTATTTTTTTCATATTTTGAATTTATCTGCAGCTATTCGGCTTTTTAGGCTTACAGCTGATATTGAAATAAATAAAATAAATAAAAATATTGAAATTTTTCCCTTGGACGAAACCACTTAATCATTGTTCATTAGAATTTTTTGATGTTTTTTTTCCAAAAAGTTTAAAAATTTTAAAACCACTTGAATATTTGTAGCAAAGTTGCTAGACTTTGCATATGAAAAAAACAAATATTTCATACACTCGGTAGCAGAATTATTGAAAAACTCCTCTATGTTAAGTGTTAATAATAAAAATTACTGCCTTCTTTTGTGGTTAAAACACAGCATTCAATATAACAAAAGTTGTGTACAGCAAATATTTTTACAACCCCTATTGTTTGGAAACGATCATACAGACCTACAACTGTGTAATATTATAAATTTTAAGTTACAAAGGACGAATATTTAAAATAAACAATATCCTGGGAGCGTAAAAGTTTAAATCAAACTTTGTTCAATATCAAAAAAAAAAAATTTTTAAAGTGGCACTTTTGATTAAGAACACTATGAGGTTCACCAGAAAAAAAAAACAAAACTTCAAGAGCTGAATACGAACACATACTCAATAAAAATCACACAACGTGCCAAAAGGACGCACACACATAAAATCACATTTACAATAACAAAATGCTACATTTGCGCAATTGTCGTCAGAGAATGAATTTTGTGGTTAAACAGCGTCATGTGTAAGTTGCTTTAATTGGGAAAAGCTTCAACAAGGATGTTTTTCGGGATTTGGTTTCTTGTCAAAGTCGATTTGTTACATTTTTCAAGTGCTTATCCTGGCATCATTGTAAACTTAATTTTATTTGCCCTGTTTGCCATTGTTTAGCAAAACCACTTCAAAAGTTTACAATTCAATTCGAAATAAATTCGAGTAGAAATATGTTGTGTGTGTGAACTTTATCAACTTTTGAGTGCCGAGGAATTTGTTTTAAATTTCATGTGTTCATCGATTTTTCTTTTAAAATATCGAAACATGTGTTGTTGTACTAGTGAGTCCTTTCATTAGGGATGATTATGATGTTGATGATTAAATTGTCGCTACTGAATTCTCCATAGCGTTCCTCATATTTTGACATATGGCCTCCTTTGTTTTAAAAAAGTTTTGTTGATATTTAAAGGAAGGTGTTTTGTTAGTTGTTTGTTACATTACGATGATGATGATGATGAACGCTACGACCTTCTGCTGCAGTTGAATTGTTTTTTCCCACTTTTGTTACATTTTCACCACTTTTTTCTTTGCTGTTTTTGATATTGAAAATCAACCTCTCTATATAGTTTAATATACACAACATTTGATGATGATGATTTTATTTGATGTTTGATTGTTATAAAAATGACGCTGCGGGATTTTATTAATATCGTTTATAAAAAGTTTCCCAGGATTCCCACCGTGTGATGCTTAATGATATTGCGTGTCACAGAGTTATTTATTACAACGAAATATATTTGTAACCTAATTTAATAATCATTTTTATTCAGGTGACATCATCTGATGTAATAATTATAGTTGGTAGAAGAAGCACTTTGTTAAATATTTGTTTAAATGACATTTAAATATTATTGTTACCAAAGCACCTGCTAACTTATTTTACCAGAGGCTAAAAAGTTTACAACTTTTTGTGGGGGAGTTGAATTCAAATTTTAATTTTTAAACACATGTATTCTAAAGGAAAACATCGGAAGTAAAAACATTAACTTCATGTGATAACGAAAAGGACAAAAAATTTCACAGTTGAAAATCATGTCTGAAAGGTTAAAAAAGGACTAGTCTTTGAATTGTTACAAATATTAGATTATAATTAGGGTTCTTCTTTTCCCCGAATTTTTCATTTCTCGTTCCATTTTTCCTCGGGTTTCGGGATCATACGAAATCAATTAATTCAATACAAATTTACTTGATTTATTGGAGTTTTTATACAAATAATTTAATATTTTTTATACGAATGGATTTAGGGATTGATCCTTGCAGGGCAACGCAACGATAGCTTTGCCTTGGTAAAGCCATTTACTATCCCTGTGAAAGACAGTTCAGGTTGACTGACTTTATCATCACTAGAGATGACACTGCCCCTGTTTTAACAGTGCTGGTCTCCGCCCGGTAATCCCTGGAAATGGTAATCAGCAACCGCTGGTTGACGGCTAAGGTAGGAGGCGGCCTGTATCCCTGAACGGCACAATGACACCGGTGGGTCTCAGGAAGTAGGTGACAATCAACATTTTTAACACTCACTGAAACTTACTGATTTATTCAGTATAGTGCCAGCCTGATAGCCTAGGTGGCTACCCCACTATCAGGATAGGGTGTAATAGGCGGTTAAAAATGAAGACGATATTTATCAATATGGGGTTGGAATGGTAATTAATTACATGTGGCGGAAATCGGTAGTTGATGGCAAATATATTAATGATCGTATTATGGTTATAAGATTCAAATGTCGAATAAGAAATCTAAGCGTAGTGCAGTTCTATGCACATACGGAAATAAGTGATGATGAAATGAAGGAGTCTTTTTATGATAAATTAAGTAGAACTATCGATGGTATACTGAATATGATGATGGTATACTGAATATGATGATGAACTGAATATGAAATTAAAATTACCCAAACTGTTGGGCAAATCAATTTGATGACGTCTGCAGTTTTACGTAAGTAAAATCGAATGCACTTGGATGTGATAATCTTCACCCTAAGTTCATAAAAATTTTGTTACCAGTTTTTTTACCTTTCATAATGTATATTTTTCACCTTAATTTAACTTCGTTTTGGCATCGGAACAAACAGAAGAAATAAGCAAGTTCTACCAAGTCATCGGTACCTCGTATCTGAATGGCAATTATATATATATATATATTTGTTCCTTTTACTTCTGCAAGGAGCATAGGGCCGAATGGCAATTATATCGATACCCTAGATGCAATACTCTATATCTGCAAAAAATACAATTGTTCAGGAGAGCAATAAAACTAATTCACGTGCTTATAAGATTTTTCTGAATCAATCTGTCTTATAGAATGTTATTTAAAAATTGCAACTTATTCCTATATATATTTATTTTGAAATAATTTGCGTTATTTACGTCGCTAATGCAGATATAGAGTTCTGAAATAAAATTTTAAATATAATTTTATGATAATACTAGCAGAGATGTAGTTTTGGTAAATGTAAAAAAATATGCATTATTAGGAACAAATGACCGTATAAATCTCTCTATACTTTTTGTGGAAAACAATATTATGTGCCTTCAAACATCAGCGAACACAGAATTGTTAATCAGGGATGGAAAAGGCTCCCTCGTTCGGTTTATTGAAATTAATAATCCAAGAACTATTATATCCATATCGTATTCCAAAAATGAATGGTTATTTTGGAAAAAAAATCGGAAAAAAAATTTTTCAAAAACGAAAAAGTTTCTTAATTCATTTTATGCGTCACAAACCCTTTTATTCACACTCCGCCATTATTTGGAACTTTTTCATTACGGTGTATTTTAATCCATAATCCAAGACTATTGCACTCATATCTTGCCCAAAGTTTGGTGATAAGTTTGCAAAAAAAAATTTTGCGAAAAGGAAAATTTTACACCAATATATTCGTTTGCAGAATGTCAATAGTTGATTAGCTCTTCTAAGTCATTTTCTGCCCTTTTTTGCATTCCGCCGTTATTTAGCAATTTTTTAAGTGCGATTTTTTAAAATTTATAATCTAGGGACTATAATACCCATCTCACATAATAACGTTTGGTGGTTGATAGTAAAAAAAAAATCGGAAAAAAAATTGCAAAAAGGAAATTTTTTCCATTAATATATTTCTTTACATAATTTAAATCGCTGACAAAGTTTTTAAATTCAATTTTTGTACCATAAAGTCTTTTTTTCGCGTTCCGCTATTATTTTGCAAACTTTTAGGTGCGGTTTTTTTAAATTTATAATCTTGGGACGATAATACACATTTCATAAAACAAAGTTTGGTTTGCAAAAAGCAAAATTTTTGCATCAATGTATTTGTTTGCACAATGTAAATCGCTGATTAATTTTTTTAATTCATTTTTTGTACCATAAAGCCTTTTTTCGCCCTTTTCCGGGATTATTTTTCAATTTTTTAAGTGTGGATTTTTAAATATATAATCTTGGCAATATAATATCAATTTCCACACCAAAGTTTGGTTCTTTATTTGCAAAAAAAAAAATCGCGAAAATATTTTGCAAAAAGGAAAATTTTTGCATTATTATATTCGTTTGCAGAATGTTAATCACCGATTGAGTTTCTAAATTATTTTTTTCTACCATAAAGGCTTTTTTAGCGTTCCGCTATTATTTTGCAATTTTTTTAAATTTATATTCTAGGGACTATAATGCACATCTCCTAAAATAAAGTTTGGTGTTTAGTTGCAAAAAAAAAACTGCGAAAAAAGATATTTTCAAAAAAATTTGATGTATACCTTATAGAATTCAAATAATTTAAATTTATATGCATATATAGACTTCTGTATTTGAAAATAAATTTGTTTGTAGATTTGGGAAAATGTAAAATGTCCAAAAAAGTGGCAAAGAATGGATATTTTGCTTCCAAATTGATGTCATAGATGGATATAATATCAACAATGATTTTGCCATCAAAAACTCTTTTTGGCCAAAATTGCAGATATAGAGTATTGAATATAGTGTCTCGATATGTTATATAAATTCCGTAGGCTTTTGGAATATGCCCCCTTAAACTCAACAAATAAACGGAAACGCTTTGAGTTTTAAAAAAACTACTTTTTGAACATTATGCTCGATTTTAATTAACCCATTTTTCGCCGCTACCAGTTCTCGTCGACAAATTTTGATAAACATTTATATAGCAAAGCTATTCTGAGCGTAATTAAGAAATTCTAAGTTTTTAGGTGCGTTTACAATGATGGAGTACTCCAATCTGTAGCAAATTTAGTTCTTTTCTCTTTCTTACTAATACATTTTTGTATTTTGCTATCTTTTTTTATTCCACTCCAGAGTCAAAGTTGTTTGACTCTGGAGTACGGATTCGTTGCACTATAGAGTTAATATTGGTATGTTAGCTATGTAACATGACAAATATACCTTAAAAAACACATCACTAATAAGCTAACATCTCTAATTGTCAACAAATTAAAAACAAAAATATTGCAAAACGTAAAACCAGCACAAAATATTTGTGTTTGGGATTTTATAAATAAATAATAAATTATTTTAAAATTTAGGCAGTGGAAATAAAGCCTAGAAATTCGCGAAACAAAATGTAAGTATTTAAGTGTCAAATATTATTTGAAGTAACTCGACTCTGCATTGTGAACAGTTAACATTTTAATATGTGCTGCAGAGTAGAGTCACTCTATCATTGTGAAAGCACCTTTTAAGTTCCAATTTTTTGGAAAATTAGTTGAGATTGTAATCACCATTGGCGGAATATGCATACATGGCTGATAATTTTGAAGTGTAAATAAAAAGCGTTTTTATACTTAGTATATCATAAAAGAAACAGGATCCAACATAATTGATACAAAAAATAAACTATGTAAATAAAAAAAACATGTCATTAGCAAGTTATGAATAGGAAAAGTGCTGGTGATTATAAGCACCATTTTTATGATTTATATTTCCTTAATTTATTTTAAATTATTTGTTTACCTATTTATATTAATTACTTTATTATATGTGACTCTTACTTCTCTAATTTCAAAATCAAAATTTTAGCAGTTTAAATTCCTGTATAAGATTAATTCTTGTTGTACTGGAATGGAAATGACTAAACTAAATTAAATCGTGTTTTAATTTTACTTTAAAGATATTAAAATCATAATTTTTTTAAGTTAAAATATTTTATTTTTATTAAAGGAATAGCATTTGAAAAAGTGAAATTAAAAAACTTATTTAGTAGCCTTTTTCTATAAAAATTATAAACACATTATTTTCAAATCAAACTAGATCTAGTTTCCGCCTTTTTCTATGGACAGACTTCATTAAATTCTATTATTGTTTATATGTATTTTATTGTCAGATTGTCTCTATAGGATAATTTTTCAACAACCTGTCGGCTGTAGGAATCGGACATGTGCCTAATCCTTCTTTGCAAAAGTAACTACGCTAAGGTGCGACCACTTAGCCATCTCACCCAAGTAAGGCCTTGAATGCATTGAACTAATGCATAGGTTTCTTTCCTACTCAGCTTTCTGCTATTGTTTTTTCTCAGAAGTGATCAAACACAGATACATACAAACATTTTATTTTTAGATTTTTGTTTATCTTCCAATCACCTCCGTGTCTCCTTTTCGTGTTCCGTTTCCAATATATACGCAAGCTGCCTGCACTTGTACGTAAAAAACATACGTCAGTTTGGCAGCATTTGCGAAAAAAGAGACATGGATGAGATTCTGTGCCCTAAAAGTACAGTAAAGTACTAGCAAACTACTAAATTTTTTATTAAATGCACTGGGATATACCAAGACAATAGAATCCCAAGGCTTTGCCAACGTTGACAAATAAAGCTCAAATTAGTTTGAAAGTAAAGTGCGACGAAATGAGGTATCGTAAAGTAGAAATCTATTTTCAATAGATTTTCTTACCTCAAATGTACTTAAAAACTAAGTAGTTGTGTATAATGTCATTAACTAAAAGTAAACAGCTGACACGATACTTTACGATACTACCAGACTAATGGAGCCTTAACTACGGCCAAGCTTTAATTTTTTTAATGTTATCGTATCTTAATGTTATTTGCGGCAACATGTCAGCAAAGTAAAAGCTGAAAATCTCACGCATTACCAGTACATGTGCCGACAATGTAGTGCCGATAATGTAGTGCCGATAATACAGAGCCGATATTGTGCCGCTTATATTTTTCTACCTGGGAAGTTACTACTTTTACTAAAGCTGAAAAAATTCCATACAAAAAATAAACAAAAATTTCCAATTGTAGTAAAAGTAGTAAGTACCGTCTAATAAATATCACGTGAAGTGCTTGTTTGTTGCTGTGTTGAGTTGATACACTTTTCTTTGAATTTATTTACAAAAAAAAATATACACAGAAAAAAGTATCTCAAAATTTTAAGTAATTAAAAAAAATTGTTGGCTTTTTACTTAGATATCTAACAATTTTTTTATTAAATGTTTGTAAATTGTATCAAAAATATCAAAAAAAATAGCCTTAGAATTTTTTGAAACAAAAAAAAAAACAAATCATTTATTTTTTGTTTTCAATTGCTCAAATGTTTGTAAATTGTAACAAAAATTTCAAAAAAGTATTTTTTTTTTTGTCAATACGACAACATAAAGCGAATAATTGTTTTAATATAACAAATTCGTTGTTGAATTTTATTTTTTTATTTTTAACAAATACAAACAAGTTACAAAAAAAAATTATTGTATTTACAAAACACATTGTTAAAAAAAAATTGATTTTATTTTTAACAAATTACAAAAAAGTTACAAAAAGGGATTTGTATATACAAATTCCATTGTTGGTGCCTTTTTAAAAAATTTTTTGTTTGTTTATACAAAAAAGGTGTTTAACATTACAAACAGAATTTTGTAAATTTTTTCTGTGTATATAAAAAAAAATATTTCAAATATTTCAAAATATAAACTTTGGCTGAAAATTGTTTTACGGCCGTAAACTTGAAATAATATCCGGACTAATGATTCCGTAGATACGTGTCGGATAGTCTATAATAATGTATTTTTGGCTAGAACCGAAAATCGGAATAATGTATGTATGTTGGAGCATGTGCAAATTAATTTTTTAATATCTATTATTTTCAAACAAAAAAGAAAACAAATAACAAAAGGATTCAATACAACTTTTAATTGTTTCCTAATATTTCAAAATTTTGTTTTAACAAATATTATATTAATAGAAACATAATCTGCCATTTTGATATTTTTTTTTAATAAACATGACTTCGTTACCTTGATTTTTGTCGACGTCAACAATCATAATGGCAAAACATCTATTTCACCCTATTTTAAGGGTGATAAAATGCAAAGATAGCAGAAACATCAGCAACTCAAAAAATCTTTATAATTTGAATCATTACAAACAATAGAAGGGATAATATGGGTGCTACAAAATAATAAGTAGAGAACACAACAAAAACTATATAATAACAAAACCGTTTATGCCTTCTGGCACTATATACTCGCATAAGTACTTCAAATTTAATTGAAATCAGCTTCGGGTTTTTTGTACAGAATAAAAAATTTATGAAATAATGAAATTCCAAGGATATTTATGAATAAATAGATTTTACGAAGCATTATTAATTTGTGAAAAAATAACGATGGTCAAAATTATGATATTTGTTAAACTAATTGGGATTTAATGAAGTTACAGTGGAATTAACAAAGAATACATTTTGAGAAATAAAACATGGTTTTTGAGTTATACGAGGGGTGCTATTTATATTTCGGGAACTGGCAACACTAATGTCAATAGCTAAAATCTGGCAACACCATTATAAAATTTGACATTTTTTAGCATAAACATAATCACAATGGGTGCGTTCGGCAGATACAATTTAATAGTCAACAGCTCTACAACAGTTGTACAACTATTTGCTGAACGATCTGATCACTAACCGCTCAGTCTGAGCGCTCATGTAGCGCTGTCATATTTTGGTAGCGTAAAAAATGTATGCTACTTTTGATCAATAAGTGATACATTTGTTGTTGTTCATTTACAATAAAAATTGTTTTGTATGAATGACAAATAAAAACATACAAATGTAATTCGAAAATAAAAATTAAAAAAAAAAATAAAAGCAAACTATAGAAAAAGTGTATTTAAAAACAAAACAAAGAAATCATCGTTCAGCAGAGTAAGTAATCGCAAAGCGCTACAAATCACCGGTATAAGTTTAAGGTTTCTCTGCCGAATGCTACCAATGTTTTGATGTACAAGTGCTATTTGTTTTGTTTACAGCATACATGGGATTAATTAATTAGGTGGACTAATTAATTGATGATTTCATTACCATTGCATTGATATCAATTGTAATGAAATTATTTTCATTACCATTTTTTTAATTAATGGTAATGATTCTAAAATTTAATTTCATTGATTAATGACAATGATTTTAAATTTCATTACCATTGATAATGAATAAATTAAAAAAAAATAAATGCCATTGACAGAAAAACGTAAAAATGGAGTAAAACTCGCTGAAATCAAAGATGGAATATGCTCATTCAGGCTCATGATCATTTGAAACTAAATATTACTTTCGATTCCATTATTATTTGTATCAAGGTAAAATTTAACGGAATGGATCCTCCTTAAAAAATTATGTTTTATAACTTCCCCGGCCAAACCCGTTGTTCGTTTTCATTTGCCTGAATTTTTTTGTAAACAAATGGTTTTTAATCTATTGTAATTATTTTTTTTATACATTAGTGTAATTTCATTACCATTAGTAATGATTTTTCTAATGAAAAATAATGAAATTTTTGTCATTGTGATTAGTATGAACTAATGGTAATGAAATTTCAATGGTAATGAAAAATTCCCATGTATGGTTTACAGTGAGTTAAGAAATTCAATTTGGCCAAAAAATGGAAATTTCAAGAGAAAGTTTTCGTTGGATTATTTTTCACAACTTTCGACGTGGATTATCTCAACAAGAATGTGTCGATGAACTCAGTTCTTTGTATGGCGATAAATCATCATCAAAAACGACAGTATATCGATAATGCAAGATCGTCATGTGACATATCGTGAGATAGAGGCATCCTTGCACATTAATTCCACTTCAATACATTCGAATTTGCATGAACACTTAGTTGTAAAAAAAAATTTGCTCTCATTTAGGGTTGCCATCCGTCCTCTTTTCCCCGGACACCGTCCTCTATTTTAGTGCGTCCGGCGCAGTCCTCCTTCTTTTTCAGTAAGTGTCCGGGGTTGTCCTACTTTTTGCACTTTTCTCCATTACTTTTTTATTGCTTCTAAACTTTTGAATTGTTAGCATCGCTGTTTTGTTACTGTTATTTCAATTAACTTGGCATCGCTTACTTTGATTGCCTAATTTGAAGCTTATCAGCAGTGAGCCAACTACTGAATTAAAAAAACATTAACATTGCTTTAAATGATGAAAATTTATTTAGTGAATTCCTTATCCTGAGAAATTATGTAAACAACTTAAATTCAATTAACACGACTGATAACAAGTTTTGGCGCGATTTTTTTTATTAAAAGTGATGTTTGCTATGAAATAAGAAAACCTGTTGAATTTAGTAGGTTTGAGGTTAAGAAGAAGAATAAACCTTCCTCAAAAGTTATAAACACATTAAATTTGCAAATCAGACTAGATCTAGTTTCTTCCTTTTTATGGACAGGCTTCATCAGTGATCTTCCATTAAATTGTATTATTGTTTATATTTTTATTGTCAGATTGTCTCTATATGAATAATTTCAGAAGTGATCAAACAGACATATACAAACATTCTACTTCAGATTATCTCTGTTTATCTTCTTATTTCCTCCTTGTCATCTTTTCACAAATATTGCCACATTGACGTATGGTTTGTACGTACAAGTGCAGGCAATTTGTGTATATTGGAGACGGACAGCCAACAGGGCATTGTTTATTTTTTATAGTAAAGTGTTGTTTTTTCAAACGCGTCGTATAGACCAAATACAATTAATATTGTCATTAATATGTATTTTTATTAATTCTAATTTAGTAGGTTTGAGGTTAAGAAGAAGAATAAACCTTCCTCAAAAGTTATAAACACATTAAATTTGCAAATCAGACTAGATCTAGTTTCTGCCTTTTTATGGACAGGCTTCATCAGTGATCTTCCATTAAATTGTATTATTGTTTATATTTTTATTGTCAGATTGTCTCTATATGAATAATTTCAGAAGTGATCAAACAGGCATATACAAACATTCTACTTCAGATTATCTCTGTTTATCTTCTTATTTCCTCCTTGTCACCTTTTCACAAATATTGCCACATTGACGTATGGTTTGTTCGTACAAGTGCAGGCAATTTGTGTATATTGGAGACGGACAGCCAACAGGGCATTGTTTATTTTTTATAGTAAAGTGTTGTTTTTTCAAACGCGTCGTATAGACCAAATACAATTAATATTGTCATTAATATTTATTTTTAATTTAATTTAATTTTTTCTTACCAGCACATAATGCCAACGTAGAACGTATATTTTCTTTAATCAAAAAAAAAAATTAATCCATAAACAATTTCTGATATTACTAGTCAAATATAATTGTCAAGAGTTTTATGAATATTTGAAGAAATGCGACAGTAATATGTATTAGCTGGAAATTGCGTCTTAAAGACAATGTCATCAGCGACCAGTGTTGCCAATTTAGCATATTTAATGCTAGATTTAGCATTTTTTTAATTCATTTAGCATGAAAAAAATGTATCTAGCATATGGCATTTTTTTCAGCATTTTTCCAACAAAATTTAGCATATATTCAGCATTTTTTACAGTTTTATTTTCTGTTTTTTTTTGAGTATATTTTACATTAATTTGAATTTAAATGTAATATGAAAAAGAAATATTTTTTTTACTTTTAGAGTAAGTACTAGGAACTATTTTTATACGTACACGTTAATTACACTGTGCATTCGCAAATTTTAACAAGCTGGGAACCGTACTGGTAAAGCTAATTCGAGTACGCTGAATTCAATGGTGATAGCAGTTTTTCAAAGTTAGCTCTCGTATTTGCGATATTCGTAATTAAAAATTTTGATGGGTACTAAAAAATTTTATTTTTATATTTCTGGGATCATTTTTAATTATAAATTTATCAAATTTGATTAAATATGTAAAACATTAAGGAATCTGTCATTTTTTTTCACTAAATTTTTTTTATAGATTTTTTTTCGCAAAAATTTCGCAAAAACATTTTTTTCTGCAAATAAAAAGTATGTGTTATGTTATTTTGTGTATATTCAATAGGGTTTAGAAAAATATTTAATAGAGTTAAGAAAAAAAATTTCTTTCCAAAAAAAAAAACAAAAATCGCGACAAAAAAATGTTTTTGGGGAAAAAATAGCGAAAAATTGTATTTAACAGGGTTGGATTGATTGAAATTCAAAAACGATCCCAAAAGTATAAAAAATATTGCTTATGGTACTTTAATATTAAAATTTTAAATCGGCATGCCCGGCTTTAACTTTTTTACTCGTTTTACTTTTTTTGTTGTTATGGTGAAGGAGTGATTTTGCACAAAAATACTCCAATTTTTAGTAAAAAAAAATAATAATTTAAAGAATAGAGTTTAAAATAGAATTAATAGAATTGCAAAATGTTGAAAAGGTTCGTTTTTGATCTTTGCAATTTTTATTGATTTTTTTAGGTTTGGATCATAGGTAATAGGAGGGTAATGTGCATAGCGTTTGTGATAAATTCCTATCTTTTAAGAATTTCAGTGAATTTTGATTTTTTTTACTGTAACACCTGTACACTTTTCATTTAATCATACCAAAAATCTTACAACGTCAACCAACACCACAGAAAGTATTAACCCTGATACCGAAAATAATTTTTTTAAAGAATTTCATGCAGGTAAGCCCAAAGATGCAGAAATTTGAAAACGGTAAACAGAGCGTACAATAAAAACCATTAAATTAATTTGGAGTAGATAAATTAAGGCTGAATGGGAAATTCATATTACACGCCAAAGTATTCCACATTACCACCTATTCAAGAAATAAAACATTTTGAGGTACTTTTGTTTATCCGCCTTTAACTTTTTGAGATAACATATTTCCAGTGACACAGTTGGGAAATTAAATAACAATAAATTTATTTTAACCCTTAAATGCATGGTGTATCCATTTGGCAACATACCGGTTTTTTAATAAAAAACCCACTTGATGCACAAAACTGCATTTTTGGGCATTAGAGGGCCCTTCTGTACAGTGTTTCTACATTTTAGCGCAGAATTTTTAAACAGTTAGAGTAAAAATCTTGGTTTTGCTCTGTATATTTGTGAAAAAATCTAAAATACACAAAAATATTTGTTTAAATATTTAAAGTGGTATTCTCGCAATAAAATTCAGTTTGGCGACAATAAATGTATAAATTACAGTTTATAGAATTTTTTTTTTCATACACGTTAAAATAATCACAATTTAGAAATTTGGCAAAAACCATATTTCTCAATAAAATCACCTTTTTTTTAAAAATAATTTTTTTGGTATTTTTCTTGAAATGTACACGTCTTTAGAAATCATATATGAAAAAATGGTTAAAATCGGAGAGATCATGCATTTAAGGGTTAAAGGATTTTTGAACTTTTTTACAAGAATTAACTTTTAAGTTGTTTTTAATTTTTCTTTTATATAATTTAAGTTAATAAAATGAACTGAATTCATAATTAGAGATGACTTATTTTCAGTCTAATTGTAAAAAGTTACTAAAATAGTATTTTTTTAAACAAATTGAAACATTTTTTATAAAATTTTTTTAGTTTTTAGCATTTTTTAGCATTTTTATGCAAAAAATCTAACATTTTTTCCTAAATAAGTTTTGGCAACACTGTCAGCGACTTCAATAAATTATTAAAAATTATAAATATTGTTATTTTTTACTAAGGAATATTTTTTGGATTTTTTATTTTTTACGACAAAATGCTGCCATGTCAAACAGACGTTTATAGGAAATATCTTAAAGACGTCTTAGTGAGATATGATGAATAAGTTCCTACTTGTGACGGACTGGTGAATAGTCACGAGGTGTCATCCGCTTTTTGTGGAAACAATTCCTCAAGACGCCTTATGGATATGTCATCATTTCATCCGTGTAAAGACCACTTGATGATTTGTCGTGATGACATTTTTACATTTGTATGAAAATATCATCAGGTGTCTTAAGGTTTTTGTATAGGACCAGATTAGCAAGTCAGCAGTGACAGCAACAATTCATTAAGCCGTCTTAAAGACGTCTTGATGATATTTCCAACTGGGATATTGATTCAAATTGGAAGCGTTGAAAAATATTCATGATAATCTTGATAATTCATATAAAGGAATTATAGAAATGTACATTCAAGAAAATGTACGCAATGAATTGATTAATCGTTATGTTTTTTTGTTTATTTATGTACCACTAATTTAAAGTTCAGAATGATTTTTTTGTTTTTTGTGAATTATTTTTTTAGTGGGAATAAAAACTGTTTTATTTATAAAATAATTTTTTATTTGTATATTTTATCGCGTTGTTGATTTTTGTAAAATGAATTTATTTTAAAAAAAATTGTCCTCTTTTTTAAGACAAATGTCCTCCTTTTTTGAGGTTGACATCTTCTTTTTCTCAAAATCGAAATGGCAACCCTACTCTCGTTGGATATCCCATAATTTATCAATTGCTCAAAAAAAGGCTCGTGTCGATTTGTGTAAGGAAATGATTAAAAGGTTCGACCGTGGTGCTTCAAAAGACGTGTATAAAATCGAAACAGGTGACTAATCATGGATATATGCGTATGAGCCGGAAAGAAAACAGCAATCGACCGTGTGGGTATTTCAAGACGAGCGAAATCCAACAAAAGTTCGTGGAGGAAGCACAGCGAAGCAAATGGTCGCCTGTTTCTTCGGCCGAAAGGGCCATGTGGCAACTGTTCCGCTTGAGCAAAGTATGTAAAATTAGTAAAACTTACCCCCAAAGACAAATGATTCTCCATCATGACAATGCGTGCTTTTATACATATCGCCAAACAGGTGAATTTTTGAGCAGTCAAAACATCGAATTGATGACTCATCCTCCGTACAATTGTTCCCGAATATCAAAGGTAAACTGCGTGTTCAACGATTCAACGGTTCAACGACCGCCGAAGAAGCAGTTGAAGCGTTCAAAAACCATGTTTTGGAGGTGTCTCAAGAGGAATAGAAAAACTGCTATGACAAATGGTTTGAACGAATGCAAAAGTGTACTCATCATCAAGGGGAATATTTTGAAAAACAATAAAGCCATTTTTATTTGAAAATGTTTGTTATTATTTGCTACTTCCGAAATATAAATAGTACCCCTCGTACAGTCGTTTCGTGTGGATTTCAACTCACATCGAAAATTTATAGCCGTTGTTAAAACAAAATTTCTTGCCAATTGAATGGCTCGTTTGTATTAATGAAATTTTTTGCATGTGACTGTAAATACAGCATAAATTTGATTCAGAGAAGAGATTTTTAATTTCTTTAATAGTAATCATACTTTAGCCAAATTTTACCGTTTTTCCAATTTTCGTGACGTCTGAAATTTATGCTTTAATGAGCTGTTATCATGTATGATAGTGTGGTAAATTTCATTGAAATCGGAGATTGTCAAAACGAAAATGCCACTTTTTTGTGTTGAATTGAGATGTTTTCACCCATGTATTGGATGCTCTTCATCTCTCACCACCTTTTATTTGTCCTCTATCTTCTTTTGAAAGAAAGTAGCAAATTAATTAATATGACGAATTTATTGAGTTTTGCTTCTTTTTAAAAAATAAAAAAATGCAAAAGTAAATATATCCGAAGAAAAACCTATAATTTATTCTGAATCTTCAGCACTATACTAAAAGTATTATATGCATGATATTAATGAATTTTTGCATAAAACCAATGATGTTGCACTTGAACTCTTCCATTGAAACTTTTGATTACATTAAAGAATTTTTCAAAAATGTTGTAAAAAATTTCATTTTAGTAAGGGAATGTTTTTCGTTCAATTCTAGATCATATATATTAATAACTCTTTCTGTTTAAATTATTTTCAAAATTTAAGAAAGAAGATATAACTATATAACTTTACATACCCCCCAAATTTCATATTATTTATTAAAAGTTTCATCCACTCAATGAACAAGTTTTATTAAATCGGGATTCATAAAATATATAAAACTTTTTCATAACATTTAAGAAAATTTTCATTTACTTTGTGAAGGAAACTTCATTGGTTCACTGAAAAATTCCATAAAAACTCGTCCAGCAAAATTACCTTTGTGTATTTATCTCAATACATATATTTTGAAAATATTTGCCGAATTGTATCTTACAACATGTGTAATTTTAAGATTATAGGGATTTTTTTGCATGAAAATATTGAAATATATGAAAATGAAAAATATTTAAAATTCTGAGTACTGTTTCATAATAAAACAATTTCTTTAAAGAAATTTAAGATTCTAACAGCAATTTATTACGATAACTTTTAGATTTTGGGAAATTCATACCTTCAAAGACTCTAACTGTGAGGACTCTTCCGTAGAAAACCAGTTAGATTTCCTGGATATTTATTTTAAAGAACTCGTGTAATTATGGCAATGTTACCATATAAGAAATCGTCCTCATTCTTAAAATATATTTTTCTATATAAAATTCTTCTATGAATTGTTACATTGAATCAATAACATTTCGCTGGAATTCGTCCATTGAAACTTTTCATTGATTTTATGTAGTTTTTCATAAAGTTTTAACAGCAGTTTCAAAATATTTATTGAAAATTTCATACCCAAGTAAAAAAGTTTTGATATAGTCATATATTATCATATAAAATTTTGCATAATTATATATTGGAACATATATACCAAGATAAAATTATATAAAATTTTACAAAATTATATCCTAAATATATAAATATATCCTGTTATATATTGCATAATATATAGTGAAACATATTACAATATCCAATTATATATAGACCTATATATAGTTACATATGCCTCATATAATTATGTATAATTGTATCGAATTATATACCATTATATCTAGTTGGATATGATTATATTATATTTGATAGATTCGGATGAGGACAAAATCCGGATAAAATTGTATCAAACCATATCTTATTCCATCAAATTAGATCTAAATGTGTGAAATTAGATCTAATAGGATCATAATACGATCTAATTTAATACAATTAGATGTTCTCATTTTTCGGATATAATTATATATAATATCTTCATATATTCAGTTAGAATATTCTTCTACCTTAAGTCCAAATTCTAATATGATATTGTCATATTAGATTTTATTTCTTGTTTCAAAAAGGGGGTTGATTATTTTCATGATAGACAATACAATTGTTTCATAGGCATCACCCTACTCTTCAGTTGTCCGCAATAGAAAATGATAACTTTCTTACTCAAACCAAGACATTACATAAGGTACAAAAAATCAACGTGACGAGAATTTTATACTTTCGTATATGAACTGTCTGATTTGGTAAAACCAGTTATAAATCAACTCCTTTTTGAAAGCAACAATTACATAAAAGTACCCTTTGGGTACTATTTATATGTATGTTTGTTGTCAATACATTTTGTAAAAACAACTAACTTTAAACTCAAAACAAAATAAATATTTTGAATGAGATTTTTGCTGTGGTATGCTTGTCAATCATCCTAATTTTTGCATTAAAAATACAAAAATTGTTTTTTTGGACTTTCTATATTTTCATATATTCAGTTAGAATATTCTTCTACCTTAAGTCCAAATTCTAATATGATATTGTTATATTAGATTTTATTTCTTGTTTCAAAAAGGGGGTTGATCATTTTCATGATAGACAATACAATTGTTTCATAGGCATCACCATACTCTTCAGTTGTCCGCAATAGAAAATGATAACTTTCTTACTCAAACCAAGACATTACATAAGGTAAGGTATATTAGAATTTGGACTTAAGGTAGAAGAATATTCTAACTGAATATATGAAAATATAGAAAGTCCAAAAAAACAATTTTTGTATTTTTAATGCAAAAATTAGGATGATTGACAAGCATACCACAACACACTAATGCATTAAACACATAGACGACTGCAGCTACACGACTACAGCCTGTCAAAAATAAAATACACACGGCTACAGGACTACTTTTGCCGCTGTAGTCAACTTAGGATAATTTCTATTTTTGTTGGCTACAAAACAAAAATAGTGTTGACAATATAACAAAATGTGTTAAACAGGACAATTTTTCCCGCTATAGGCGAAATAAAATCGCTAGTTCTGACTAGAAAATTGCCGTTATGGGAACACTGAATAAACATATTATATTTGGCAGAGCTTTGAAGAATTAATTCTTTTTTGAATGAATTCACTACCAATCGAATTCAATTTTCTCTAGAATTGAATGAATTCCTTTTCTTAAGTAATTCACTGAATTCGTTCAACTGAACGCGTTCATCAAATAATAAATTCAAAGAATTAATTCCTTTGCAATAGTTCTCTTTATTAAATCAAATGAATTAATTCAATGGTGAACGCGTTCAATTTTATAAATCGAACGGAAAAAAAACTGAATTAATTCCTTACTGAATTAATTCACCACAGAATTCGTTCAATTTCATTTTCGTTCAGTGAATTAAAAAAAAATAAAATTACGTTCAGTGAATTAAAAAAAAATAAATTACGTTCAGTGAATTAAAAAAGAAAAAAAATACGTTCACTGAATTGAAAAAAAAGTTACGTTCATTTAATCGAAAAACAAAAATTACGTTCGCTGAATTCAAAGCCTGTTTTCTGCCATTCAGTAGAAGAAAACATTGTATTGTAAAAACGTATAAATGAAATACGTCTTAGTCAAGCATCTACATTTTACTGGGAAGCATAAGTTTTCAAAATTAATAGTTATATTTTTTCCGAATTCATCTATATCTGTAAAGTTTTTATTTTTAATAGTAAAAGGCTTTATTTTTTAATCATGTAGGTTGATAAAGTGCATCGGCTTTCTCTAGCACTTAATATATATATGTAATTAGTTTATTTTTACTAGCAAACGCTGTAAAATTGCTAAGTTACAAATTTTATTTGTAAATAAATGTTTTCTTCTACTGAACGGCAGAAAACAGGCTTTAATTCACTGAACGTAATTTTATTTTTTTTAATTCACTGAACGAAAATGAAATTGAACGAATTCAGTGGTGAATTAATTCAGTAGGGAATTAATTCACTTTTTTTCCGTTCGATTTATAAAATTGAACGCGTTTACCAGTGAATTAATTCATATGATTTAATAAAAAGAACTATAGCAATTGAATTAATTCGTAACAAAATAAATCGAACGAAAACAAATATGAATTAATTCCATTCAATATATGATGCTATGTGAATTAATTCATCGAATTTTTAATTCAGAATTGAAAAATTGAATTAAGGAATTAATTCTTCAAAGCTCTGATATTTGGTAATAATTATATTGTGATGTTTTGTAAAAAAAATGGATCTTACAAAATTAACAAAATATTTCTCAGCCATTATTTTAGAAGCACAAACGAAAAAAGATTAATATTATCAAAACGTAAAATTTTTAGGATCATCTGTTTACTATGTTGCTGTCTTTTTCAAAAAAAATAAGTAGCTGACTACACGACTACAATTGCAGCCAGCAGCATTTGTAGTCATGTAGCCGCAGTCGTCTATGTGTTTAATGCATTACTTCGAGAATCAAGAAATTCATTAAAGATCTGAAGTACATAATATTCGGATTAACGGTATTTCATGTGAAACAACTTTTATGCTCCATAAAAACAGAATTATTTTTCACAATAATCAATTTCGTGTCAAAATTTGGGTACCCAGCTACAAATCGACATATATGAATACATACAGGTTAAATGTATGTTCATGCATGCTCATAAACATGCATTCATGTTCATACATGGATACATAAATCTCCATACTTGCATCATATATGTCCACACATGTGCATTAACGAAATTTGAGGTAATATATTTTAAAGGTAAAAGCTTTTCTGAGTGTTATTTCCAAACTAAGAATATATCAATAGTAACAAATATAAACTAAACAAGAATTGTAAAAAATCAACGAATTCTTGCAAATAAAATTTTTTAAATTAGTATATTTATCTGCAAAATTTAGCACTCGGTTTTGAAAAATTAGTAAAATGTTTGGCTGAAATCAGCAGCGGAAATTAGTAAAAAACTCGTTATTTGTAATAAGAGAATAGCAAAAGTGATTACTAAAAAAATTGTACTAAAAATCAGTATAAAAATAGTAAAGTGCGATTGGAAACCGTTTACAAAATTTTTTACTAACTTTTTTATCTAAGTGTAGTAATCTTTTATCTTAATTAAAAATGTTATTGAAATTGACTAAGTAATTTCCATTTCAAATACTTTTTTCATGATTACAAGTTTGATTTACTGCATTTTTAATTAATTGCAATACATGCTTTGAAAGACGATGCTTTCTGATATTTATTCCTTAATTTGTTAAAATTAAAAAAAAAAAAATAAATAATAAAAAAAAATTGATTCCTAATATGCTTTAATTGTCTGAAAATTCTATAACAGCCATGTTTTTAAAAAAATTGAATCAGGGTAGGTGACACTTATAGAACTTTTAGTGTACTTAGAAGTACGGTGCAAAAATATTTAAAACATTTTTAAATTAAGACCGTTTCCCATATAATTAAGGTGCTCGTCAAAAAGATAAGGTCACTTTGTTCTGTATCTGCAAAAATACAAAGAGTATTGAATAGTACTGTTACCTTATGGCAAAACTGCAGTTTTTGGGGTTTCGTAAAAAAAAAATATGACCCCCTCTGGAATTAAAAAAGAAAAAACCGAAATTAATTTTTGGAGGGGCTGCACTATGCTTCGTCCGAAGATTTGTTTTTTAATTACTTCAATATATTTGTAGTTAAATTAAAATATGGATTTTAGTATATGTTTACAAAACAATTATTTTTTATTGCTCCGAAAAACACATTTTTTTTGTTGAAAATCCAAAAATTACTTAAGTTTGATGGAGTATAAAAAAAATATATAAAATTAGATATTTTTTTTTTCCTTTTTTTGTAAGTTTATACTGTTATATAATAGATAATTAAAAAATTAGTTACTATGTTTTACGGCGGTATGTCCCCAATGAAGTAAGTCCCCAAAATCAAAATGAACCAAGTTCCCAAAATTTTGTACAGGGAAAAACAACAACTAATTTGGGGACTTATTTCAGTTTTTGGGGACTTAGTTCATTCTCAAATTTGGGGAGATAATTCGCAATGAAATAAATCCCCAATTACTGGAAACGAACTAAACCCCCAAAATTATTTTTGGGTAGTTAATTCTTTTTCACTAAAATTAAGATTATTGAAGATTGAGAGCACCTGCCGCGCACGCCGCGAGCGCCCCCCACTCTTTCCACCTCCTGTACCATATTTTTTCAACACTTGACAATGTCAACTCATTCTTTTGGCAATATGTAACTATAACAATTACACTGTTATAGCGTTATTCCCACTTCGGTTCCTAAACGAGTATGGAGTTATTGCACTTGGGTGTTGGCAATAAAGCCATATGGTTTTATTTCTCACTCCATTGAGAATAAGTTAATAATGTTTCTCTTGCTTCGTTTAAATAGATAGATAAATAAAAACTTTATAAAAAAAATGGGACCTTGTTTCATTTTTTCTAACCCTCTAACTCTTCAATGAAAGGGAATTTTTTGGCCCCTTTTTAAAAAGGTTTGGTTTCTCTCTAAAATCAAGGTTTGTGGGACATTTGAGCACCAATTCTGAATAAGTACGAAATTAACCCTTAAACACATTTTAAGTTTTTACTTATTACTGGCACTTAACTTAAATTTTAAATGCTGATGTCTTCAAAGACTTACAGTAGAATTTCATGACAAATATTTTTGCGGAACATTTTAAGGGGCCAAAAAAGTCCCTTTAATTGAAGAGTTAGAAGGTTAAAATGTTCCACAAAAATATTCCTCGTAGTGTTTTACATAAGTTCGCTGAATATACTCTATGCGTAAAATGGAGGATTCACACGGTTTCCCATTTTAATCCTATTTAATTTTTTTTTGTTTTAGAAAAATCATTTTAAGCGTAAATGGAGGATTCACATGGTTTCCCATTTTAATCCTATTTAATTTTTTTTTGTTTTAGAAAAATCATTTTTTTGTGAAAGTAATTTTTTATTAACGAATCGATTTTATCCAAATTTGGCACAAATATGGCTTGACCTTATATCAATTCACGTGCTAAATTTCATCTCAATCGGATAATTTTCACAGATTTTATAAAGGTTTTAAAATAAAGGATATATGGCAGGACTAAGAGTCCTTGCTTCGATTTTGATAAAAATATACACAAACGTTTTATGTGCATCTCAATGGATACTTTTTGTAATTTTACATCCATTTATGTAGCTAATATTATATTTTTAAATTTCAGGACCTATGGGAGGTGGGCGTGTTCTTGGCCCGATATTTCCAAAAATGTAAATTTTTCTTAACTAAGGGGTTCTATGTCAGTATACTAAATCTCTGCCTCCACTCCTTCTATTTTTGTACAATCGTTATATGAGATCAAAGCACTGTGGGCTGGGGCCCGTGGGGGGGGGGAGAACGGGAGAACATAGTAATATGTAAGTGTGGATACTCAAATTAAAGAAAATTGTCTCACGATTCTAAAAATTTTTTTTTTTTTATATTCATAAAACCTAGCCTTAACTAGAGCCTTATTTCGACCAATAAGGCGGGGGGAAGGTATTTTTACTAATCCGTTAGGCGTGAATAGAATTAGAGGCATTTTGTTAAATTTTAGACCTTCGAAAAATTAAAAAAAGTCTAAAATCCCGTTATTTTAGTTTTCATAAAACCCTGTAAAGGCCATTTTTTGTTGTTTATTTTGAAAATTTGGAGCATAAAAGGCAGTTGGAAATGTACATCACAAAAGGAATCAACTTTTAATTGATAAAAATGGAATGTGTATCCAAACTTTTGTCGATGATATAAAAATGAAACTTTTTTATGAAAAATACAATTTGAGAAGTGATGTAGTTTTATTGCGCCGCAGGAAAATTTTATTTTAAATATCTAAATTTTTGATGCGTTTATAGATTATTGAAAAAAAAAATAATTTTTGAAGTCGTGGAAGATTTTCTATCATTTGAGAAAAGTTAATCATTTTCAGTCACCCCTCTTAGGAGCTCTAGTTATGGCTACGTTTTATGGATAAAAAACAGAATAACATTTTTGGAATCGCGAGAAAATTTCCTTTAATTTGAGTACCCACACTTATATGTTAATATGTTCCCCCGATTTTTACCCACCACGGGCCCGAGCCCCTCCCAAAATTAATTTAGATTTTTTTCTTTTTTAATTCTAGAGCGGATCATATTATTTATTTATTTTTTTGAGGAAACCCCATAAACTTCAAATTACCCAAAGTTATTGCTCAATATTTGTTTAAATATAAATTATTTGATTACATTTGTTTACCGTTACCCAGCAAAAAAAATCGGAAGTAATTCTTTACAAACTACTTCTTTCACTGCTTCACAAGTATCCTTTAGTGTTTTTTTACTGCTGTTTTAGAAATTATTCTAAACTACTTCAAAAAATAACTTCTTTCCTTGCTTCCAAAATATCCGTTTGTATATTTTTATAGCTTTTTTAGAATTACTTCTGAACAATATCCAAAAAATTACTTAAGTATTGCTTCTAAAGAGTAATTCCCAGCAAAACCTTGGTAATATGTGGGTATTACTATGCATATTACCTGGTATTACCCTTACACCTTACCTTGCATTACTTGCAATACTAAATTCATACGTTTGGATGTTTTATTGGTATAAATAATTCGTTTTTCTAGAAAATTTTAGAAATTAAATTTTTTGTTTAAAACTTGTGAATTTAAAATTGATATTCGGTTTAAAAAATTAAAATTTAAACAAAATGTTTTTAAAAACTCCTTACCTGTAAGTTCAGAATAACATGTTACTAGATAAGAAGTTACATCGATGGACATGCCCTTGTTAAAATAATAGCTTTGGTAAGAGAAAAGTAAGAGGTTACCTACCCTTATTTCTTCTTTCCAAAGTTATTACCGGGTAATAGTAGGTTTTGCTGCGTTGTCCTAAAAGTGATTTTGGTATCATTCGGCATTTCCAAACAGAGGGTCGCGGGTTCGATTCCCGGCGGGACCAATATTTTTTTATATATTTGTTAATTTTTTTTATTTTAATAATTTTTTTTTCATATTTATAATTAATTTGTTTAAAATCAATATTTTTTTAATTTTAAAAATATATATGTATACAATAAATAAAAAAATGAACAGAAATTGCTCTTTATGCACCTGTGGAAATAGTGCTGAAAACAATATTGAATTAGAGTGCACCTTTTACACTTGTTTAATAAGTACTTGTATTGAAGAGAAAAAGCACAATATCTCGCATTGACAAAGTGGTGTCTTTATGCCAGTTACTTTTTATCACCAATTTTATATTGGTGAAAAAGAGCTTCTTTTGCACTCGTTCAAAAAGTACTGAAAAAATGTGACGTGGGAGTACTCCTCCCCTATGACAACTCAATGTTAAAATCATTAGTGTTTATGTTATAAAAGAAGTACTTCTAGATCATCAATTGTAGTGCTTTTTCTACTGCTTCGGCATTTCTTTTTTTCTGGGTAGTTCAATTTATAAATCAAAATATGTATTAATAATATACATTTTGAAACGCATCAAAATGATAAAGTCAGCGCTAACAAATCTCCAACCGTTAACGAATTGTTTTTTTTGTCAATTTTTTACGCAATATAACAGAATAACAAATTTCATAATTTTCGGAAAAATATCACTTTAAATGAATAAAAAAATGTTTCCAATTGATAAAAATTATCATTTTGAGTAACTTGATCCATATAGGGTTAATATTCTTACTTTTCACAAAAAATACCCTCTAGAAAATCTACAGAATAACATTTGACAGATTTTTATTAAATTGGGATATGCGATAGAGGGTACAAAACTAACGAAGAATCGTAATTCTCTATAGTCCTAATCTTATTTTTAAGGTTTAAAAAGGTGGGGTCAAAAGTGTCCACATGCTAATAGCAATTTTAGTTTGTAATCGTATTAAATTGTAATTAAAAGCTTTGTTTATTATGCATTTATTGTTTTCTATTTGGAAAGACGTTATTCTCTAAATTTCCAAGTGGGTACTTTTTGACGAAAAGTGAAAACATTAATCCTATATGGATCAAATTACACAACATAATAATAATTTTTATCAAGTGGAAAAAAGTGTTTTTTTATCCATTTGAAGTGATATTTTTCCGAAAATTATGAAAGGTGTTATTCTGTAAATTTCCTAGTGGGTCCAGTTTTTGGCCAAAAGTGTAAAAATTAACCCTATATGAATCATGATAAATAAAATAATTATTTTTATTAAGCGCTGAGCATCATAATGTATTAATTACTTGTGGAAAAGGAGAGAAAACAATAGGATTAGGAAAGGAAACATTCTAATTGAAAAATAAATTCTTGAAGTATTAGTTAATTCTGGCTCTTCTGACAACAAAACATACATTGTGTAGGCTGTGATTGAAAAAACTTCAATTAGCCACACTCAGCGCTATGGTGACCGTGGTTTATCTTGTTAAGTGGTGATGCTACGAGTCATAGCCTGTGCAGAGGGCTGCCGGTTCAATCCCCGGTCATGGAAATACACAAACAGTTTTTCATATAGAGACAAATTAACAATTAAAAATTACTTATATCAGTTGACACATAGACTAACCTCTGACGAATTTTTGGGTGAGACGAAACTGCGGCAGTCTGGTTGATTCCCTTGTGTCTGTTAAATTTTTCAATAAAAATGTTTTCTTCTTCCTATAAATCAGCTTTAGAAAAAATTCTTTAGTACAGTAGTTTTGATTTAACTGCCTTTTTCTTAAGTGCACATTTGTTATAACTGCACAAAATTTTGGTTTCGTTTCTTTTTTACAAAATTATATACGCAATTGTCTGCTTTAAGTGCACTTTTTGTGCATATGTGCATTTAAGATAACTGCCTCATATTTTTGGCAGTTTTACATTATTTCCATAAAAAAGATCACCGTTAGCTGCCTCTTGTATTTTGCTTTGTTTTTCAATTCTAGGAAAAAAAGACACACATAAAATAAATAGGCGTGTTCGTTTACTTACTACAAGTTACTACTTTTACTACAGCTGGAAAAATTCAATACAAAAAGTAAACAAAACTTTCCAATTGTAGTAAATGTAGTAAGAATTTCGAGTAAACGAACACACTGAATGTGTTGTCAACTTTTTTTGTAACAAAAATATCCAACTTTAGTCGTTTTTTAACCATAAAAATCGCAAGATCTGATGCAAAGCACACATTTGTCATCATTAGCTTCATTTGTTTTGTTTGTTTTCAGTCTGTATTGGTATACCTGCTTATTAAGGAAGGTAAACAATTTGACTTAGCTGCGTATTTGGCTCACCTGCACAAAAATTCTTGCAAAAGTTGGTTGTGCAGCTAAGTCAAAATTACTGTAATTAATTCTAATATTAGCTGTGTTTGTGCGGTAAGCTATCAACGTTGGCTTTTGTCATACCCATACAAATTTGACATTAGTAACGTTAAGAGTTAACACTAAATGTTGGCTACTGTCATATTTGTATGGGAATGACAAAGGCCAACATTGATAGCTTGCCGCACAAACACATCTATTAACTACGATTGTCCTATGCGACAGTTACAAATACTTAACTAAAAATAATAAGTTATTGTTATTGCATTATATAACTACTTATTATGCGAAAGTACGATTAAATAAAAATTTATAATCTAATTACATTGCTCGGATCGGTGTCCTTTTAACCAAAGTCATTACTGGTAACGTTTTATTTTATTCCCTATATGTAACCAATGAAATATGTAGGAATGTGTAATGACTTATTTCACTCCATACAAGTATGTACTTATTTTAGTTAACTAGTGAATTTAATATTACAAGCAACAACTTATTTCAGTACTTCCTTCGTAATCACTTATTTTAGCCTATTACCGGTACGATTTAAGCAACCATTTATCTCCAATGACACCCCCATGTTAAAATAATGTGTTATGCGACCAACGTGTAAGTAGTTTAAATTTTTGGTTTCTTATTCCATTTCCCTTTACTTGATAATGGAAGGTTTTGCTGGGTATATACCCAGTAGCAAATGGTCGAACTAGTTCTAAAAAGTACTAGTTTTTTGACTAGTATTACGAAACTAGTTCTCAAAATAATCATTTTGAACCAGTTGTGTACTAATTAAACCCCATCTATGTGGGACCTGTTTAAAAAATTACACAAATTAAAATACGAGATTTGAAATTCTTATTTTATTTACATTTGTTTTTAATAAAAAAAAATCAGAGTTTGGAAATAAATACTTAAAATAAATTGTGAATTAAATTTAGGTCCAAATCAACTGGTACAGTACTGGTGCCAAAGAGTCACTCCAGAGCTAGATTGATAAATTTCTCATAAGTACCAATAAAGCTTTCTATTTTTCTTCCTAAAACAATAATTTTGAACCATTTGTGTACTTACTGTTTTTATTGAAAGTATGCAGAGACTCTTTCAAAAGATTGAACTTAACCCTTTCGACCCCAACTTTAAATGGCTGCGAATTTTCCGACCAAACTTCGTGTAAATGTAGATTTATACCAAATAAATATTTTTTATTAATTTTATGGCTTTGCAGCACCCCATAACGGAGATATTTGGAATTAAAGTTCAAACATTAACATGCTAACGGACCCCAACGGATTAAGAATTTTTTTAAATTTAAATTTTGTATTTTTCTATTACTAAATTCTTTTCATTTTTTGAATTTAATTCATCACACAATTTTTGAGACTAATTTAAAAAAAAAAAATTATTTTTCCGTAAAATTTGCTGTGAGAAAAAATGTGTATGAACACTATGAAAAACAGCTCTCAAATGAACACTATCAAAGCCTGCTATATGAAATTTATACACAGGCATTGTGGAACTGCACTGCTACTGAGTAAAAAAATCATTATAAAAAAAATATAACGGGAGTTATAGGCACATAACAACGAAGTTGCTTGTAGATAACTTTGGGATCGAAAGGTTTAAATTTTTTTGAAATTCTAGTTTTGTTTACATTTGTTTTTAATAATATAGTCTGAGTTTTCAAATAAACCGTAACGGTGGGTCTCATACTGCAGGTTTAAACTTTAGTTAATAGTTAATCCAAAATTTTGTTGTTGTTTTGTGTACATTTTTTTGACATTTTCTTTTGTTTATAGTTAAGTTAAAGTTAAACCTACAGTATGAGACCCACCTTAACATTTTTTATTGCGATTAGAAATCGTAAACATAAAATATTTTAAATTCCGTTAGGTAAATGGACCTAATTATCTCAGTAAGAGGAAATTATCGGTCTCATCTACGTTTCATCAAAGAAAAATCTTTGGTTTTTATCTACATATTTCAGGTCTTAATCAACTAGTTCAGTACTATTTGCAAAGAGCCACTTTATAACTGGTTCCGCGAGTGTTTCATTAGCACCAGTTTTGCTCCCTATTTTTCGTCCTTAAATTATAATTTTCAAACTAGTTCTACAACTAGTACCAAAGTGGAAGTTAGGCGAAAATTGCCCCCATTCCTATGACATCTCCATGTTAAATTCTACAGTTGTTTGTATGGAGAGGGATAGAACTCGTACTAGTTGCCTGGTTCAAATAAACTAGTACATAACTGGTTTCGAACTAGTATGTTTTGCTACTGGGTATATAAAAGCAGTATTTAAGAAATTCGTGCTGAATAAACACTGTTAAATCTTTATTTAAACCCTGTAATAATTGAAATCAATTAGTTTTGAAAAAACCTTTTAATTGAACATACTTACAACATCAGCTAAACGTAAATAAAACAGTAGTTAAGAAAAAGCAAAGGGAAAGGTGAATTCTGATGGTATTATCCTGGAATAAATAAACAAATTTACTGAAAACGATCATAAGCAAAAGAGAGGTAAGTAAAATTGAAACATGTATTGGAATGGTGAACATTTCTTTAAATTTATTTAATAACAGGCTGTCAATGGCCAATAATCCTCGTTGGTAACACAAACATTACAACTCAAATGTACGTACATGAAATAATTTTGCAAAAGACCAAGATTTTTCACAATAGAGTAAAGAATTATTTAGGAAAGAAAAAGATGTATAGTTTCAAAGGAAAATTTGATTTTATCTGACAGTTGTTGATGTTTTTGTTACCATGTGAAAACCGCCTGTCAAAACTACTTTTTCTTCTTATAGATACTTTTAGTGCAATTTCTTTCTTCTGGTCCTTTATTTTTTTGTAAAAATGACTTGAAATTAAAAAGTGAAAATCTTAAAATAAAAGAAATAATATTTACGCATGCGTTACTTTGCTTAACTCATTGTTATTTTCATATTCTAAGAACAGGAAATATTAACAGTTCTTTGCGTAATAATAGCTAAGAAAAAAATATAAATATTATTTTAAAATTTGCCAAATTTTTACCAAAGAATTCTCATTATTTTCTTGTTACATGATTTTTTTCTTCTTTGTTACAATTATTATACTAGAAAACCGCATTACAACAAATAATTTTCAGTATTTTGTATTTCTATTATAAGATTTCTGTTTGATTTTCGACAACAGTTAATTGCATCTTAATATGAGAACAATATAAACAAACAAATTTCGATAATCCAATTTTGAAGCATATAATATTGGGAATGTTGACGTAATAAGCAGGATATTCTTAACATTTCTAAAGATATATGGCAAGATTTAATGCCAATCAATTTGATGGGAACTTAATTGATGCGTTGTTCATTTTGTGATTGTTTTAGGTTAATACTTTTGCAACTGAAAGATTTAAAATCATTTATTGTAAATTCTCCTAAAGATTTCTAATGAAACACCGGCATTTTTTAACTAATAAAAAGGTCAACAAAACAGATTTAGCATAGTGAAACATTTACGTCGCATATATCCTTCAAGCTTATTGCAAGAAACCATAAAAAAAGAAACTACAACTCCCCTCGTGAGATATACCTCTTTACGTATCATTTAACAATATTTTGACAATTTCAGAACACACTCAATTAACGCAATTGTAGATGATTTGTAAAAAAAAACCAACGTCTCATTAAAATTTAACAAACCAAAGAACAATTGACAAATTAAACTTGAAACAAACTAACTTTCAAAATATTCCCCACTTTCAACATGTGACATTAAGCTGAGAAGCATCTATAATTACAAAACAACAACATAATTTCCAACACAATTACTAAAAAAGAAAAATCAGGGAAAATAAACTTGTTCATTCTTAATTTTACAAGACCAATTGCAGCATTGTAAATATAATAAAAAGTACATTGGAATATATTTTAAGCTAAAGAGACTTCATATAAAATTTTCATCTTTTTAACAAATACATCCCTTTTTTAACAGCAGCACTGTTTTTTTATTATTTGTGTGATACGATGATGATGGTGGTAGTGTTTTGGTGTTGGCTTTAGCCGTAAAGGACATGTGCATATGAGCGGATATTTTGAAGTACTTGTGGTTGAACTTATTTGGTGTTTATTGTTAAAGCCATTTTCCGATTAAAATGGTTGCATAAGACTTTATGGATTTGTGTGCCTTTGCAGTCAGTTACCATATATACTATATATTGGGTTGGATAAAAAGTATTTTCGTAAAGTTTGAACTACCTTACGATTATAGATTTGTAATTCCATATAAAATTACATTTTTTTAACTTTGAGTTTGTGTTAATGGCCTTAGGTCCGATAACACAATGTACCGTTAAGTTAAATTCAAACTTTATATGGTAAATCACAACAAATGCGACAGTTAATTTGGATTTATAAAAATGTCTCTAAAATTACAATATGTATGCGTTTTTAACTTTTTATTTATTTTTGAGCACTCCCGCTGATCTTAATGAGATTCCCATATGTTGTAGGTGCCTACAATTTACATTTAGGTTTTTTTCTATACCATGTTATATATTTTCAGAAAGCTAATGGAAAACTGCATTAGTTTATGTAGAAAGACATGGCATGCTGTATAGCAAGCAAAAAAGATATGTATTTGGGAAAAACCCCATTTTTCAATATTTTTTACTGAAAAATTTGGCAATTTTTAACCCTTAAATATGAGATGGAGCAGCAACAAAAATATGAGTCCTTTAAATGTTTCTACTCTACAACATATCCGAAGCTCATTAAGATCTTAAGGTCGGGAGACTTTTCTTGTCAACAGGAAAAAATTAAATACTTAGGTAGTTCATAAAGCGTGTGCTATCTGTTGTATTATTTGTATCGTCCTAACAAAACACAGAGTTGTTAAAATTTTTATTTGACTTTAACAACGATTTTCTGTTGGGTTTTCTATCTGTTAGCACACTTAAACATAGGACAATAAACATACGTAAAAATGTTGTATCGTGCTATTCTCAAATGTTGTATTTTTTCAATTTAAATTCTAACAACTCTGTTTTTTGTTAGGACGATACAACGAATATCATAGCACACCCCTTGTAAACAACCTTAATTATTCGGATCAGTTTATGAAAAAAATATAAAATTTTGGTCTTTAAGCACCGTAAGTTGTTAATTTTTTCACGTGAAAAAACCGTTATACTCCATATAAAAAAAGTATTTTTTCACGTCGAAAATGGTGTAGAGTTTGTTTTTACGCAAATTGAATGTACAAGACAATTATTTTTCTTGGGAAAAAGTGACATTATATGTTTATAGTAATTGTGTCTTTCTAATAAATCAAAAATTTGATCATTTTTAGAGTTTAAATTAACTTTTGAGGCCTTTTAAGTTCGGATGAAATTTTTTCACGTAAAAAACAACTTACGGTGCTTTAAATGAAAATAAATTATTCCGTTTGAGAGATAATACACATGAAGCTTTTCTAACTAAATGTATGATAATACACATGTATTTGCAGAGAGAGAATTTTGCTGGAGGAATTTTAATGAAAATTTTTAATAAACTAATGAAGTTTTCTTCAAAAAGTAAATGAAAAATTTCTTAAATTTGATGAAAAGCTTCAAATATTTTATGAATCCAGTTTAATAAATAAAATGAAATTTTTCTCAACATTTTATGAAAAATTTTATTAATTCAATGGAAGGTTTCAATAGACGAGTTCCAGTGAAACTTCAATAGTTTTATGCAAAAATTCATTAACAGCATGCACAATTCTTTCAGAGTACCGGCAGATTTTAAAAATAAAATTTTGTTTAAAATCGGATTATATTTAGAAATAAGAGTTGGGCTTAATCGTTCCTTTTGATGACTCGGTCATATCATCCAATTTAATTCATTGAACTAGTTCGTTCAAATCGTTCTTTTGGAGGAGAGATTTAGTGCGCCCCAGATCATACTCGGATCACTTAAGTCTCAATGTCCTACAAGAGTCCAGTCCATCTAATAAATTCAAGGAGTCTAGCATCTACGTAGGGTCTTCCCTTCCAAGAACCCGTGGCAGCGAGTCTCGCCGCACTGCTAGAAGAAGCCGCCACCATATAAAAATCAATAGGAATAACATGAAGCATCGCATTAGGAGCCACAGAGGGGCAAACCCTTGTCGCCCAGTTGGTTCGTAACTACCTATTTGGTTGTCGCCGTCCACCACACAACAGAACCATAACTGTGAGTACTGCGCGTACGATTGCCACACATCCACAACACCGTTTTCGGACTCAAACCCCATCTGGAACCAAACATCCTCGTAAGGCTTGCACACGATAATAATTTTCACTTGTAAATCCTTACCTAAGTAAACAAAAATATTTTTTAATCACTTTAGCATTGAAAAATATAATGAAAAACTTTGTCCAGATTTTAGAAATACTGCATAATTTATTTTGCTTTAAAATGCATAATAAACAAAAAGTGCTTGAAAATACAATACAAATTTTTAATGAAAATAAGAAAATCTTAGAGAGCAAAATCCATTAAATTGTACAGAACTATGGCCTGTGGAGAGATATTGGCCATTGGTAAAAATAGAGATGCAGTTTGTCGCAAGTCGCCGATAACATGAAAAATTTTGCTTGGAAATCGAGTTTCTCAAGCAAGAAAATAACTGAAAATACCGTTAAAGCTAATGAGTGGTATTCCAGATAAAGTTAAAACTGCTCGGTATTAAGTTTCCAAGATAGTTTCGAGTCCAGTATTATGCCAATATACTTAGCATGTCCAGAGAGAGTGAGTTCACATCCCTGACTTGTTTTGACTTTTGTAATAACCCAGATGAGCGTTGGTAATTCGAGAGTCCAATATTGCACCAGTCGCTGACATAGGTCTCCACACCTAGATCGAAAAATGCTGCCGTGCTGTAGCACCTCCATTCTGACATTGTTGAAAGCAAATTCTGTATGCAAGAAGGCAGCCAAGGTATATTGTCCGAATTCCAAGGATCTCTCTACTACGTTCACAACCTCATGAAGAGCAGTTTACGTTGAGCGGCCCTTGAGGTATTCATATGCAGAGAGTTGTGGCAATCTCTCTAGTTGCAGCCTATATCCACATCCAGTGTCTTAAACAGGAAAGATGAGAGACTGATCGGCCTGAAGTCCTTTGCAGCTTCATGTCCCCTCTTGTCGATTTTAGGTTTAAATACTAAGTTAACCCTCTTCCAGTTGACAGGCAAGTAGTTTAGGGAGGGACAAGCTTATATATCTCGAGCAGCCATGGACTGATCACCTTCTGATCACTCTGTAGCATTACCGAAAGAATGCCATCCAGACGATTTGTAAGGAGAGAAACTTCCCAGGTTATACTTTCCGGGATAATTATATCATTCCCATGCTCACTGTAAGCCTCCCCGTGCGAGGCAGATTCGTTCTTTTCCCAAGATGGTCGCATTCCTGTAACCAACAAAGTGAGTACCAAGTAGAATTTCCAATGACTCCACCGTCGATTCCGACAAGGATCCTTCATCCCTCTTTACGTAAGCAGGGTTTGAGGGACACTTTGCCAGAACCTTGCTAAGCCTTGCTAAGCCTAAGAGTCACGAGTGTTGTCTATCGATTCACAGAATATTCTCCACGAGTTCAGCTTCGCCATCGCCACTGCTTTCTTATACGCCAAAATTTAACCAACAATTAATTTGCTTGTACAAATAATAAGTAATTAAACTTTGCAAGATCCGCTTGCATGCCCACGATATCATAATATTGCAATAGAATTTAAATTAAGTGCTTCACTTGAGACGAAATCATTTTGACAATTGCTTACTATCATTTTACTGCATGTCAAGACAATAGGTTCCACAGCACAGGGATACAAACATTTCTTTTTCCGTGTCTGAGGGCAAGAAAACTTGAAAGCCACTTCCACACATTCTACACTGTCGATTTTCTTACCGGCCCTTGGTCCCTTACCGAGCTTCCCCTGAAGAATCTTGTTGCACCGAGGCCACACGGTTCTCCTAGGATTCCTGAGGCACATCTCTTCCGGAACATACAGGTTTACATCGAAAAGCATGCAATTATGATCCGCAAAGGATCTCTTATCAGACACTCTCCACTTCTCAACCAGCACATAAGAATTACCTGAAATCAGTGTAACATCCAAGGTTCTTCGAAAGCCAGTAACTCTAAGGCTGTGAAGGCATCAGTCAAACTCCCTGCTTCGGGTGCAACTAAGGACAGAGTGAGTAATCCATCCTGTTCTGTAGCTTGCCATGTGTTTATTGTGCCTAGTGAACAGACGGAGATTACTCCGGGTTCGTCTAGTGTACCTTCCCCAGCCCAACCGGCCAACAAAATTAACCCCCTTCACAAAAGCCCCTCCAAAAAGGCTTTTTTGAATTAGGCACTAAGCAGATTGAAGAGCTTTCGGAGCAAGAGAAATCCTCGCTCCAATAGGCTAGAGCTCTCACTGAAGAGCATGAGCTCTCGCTGAAGGGCACGCGCCTCAACCCCGCGCTGGTTCAGATTTGGCGAAACCAGCTGAGAAAAGGCGCCTAAACGGCAGAGATCTTTGGCTGTGAAAAATCTTATTCTGGCTGTTATGGATAGGAGTGTGGAGGATGGGACTATCTCTCGAACAAATTGGGAGCAGTCCAGCTTAAATTACTGGAGGTGTACTGGAAGATCTTTGATTCTGATCCCGGTCCACCCCCTTCCCAATCCGGTGATGCTAAGTGGTTAGACGGGCACGTCAAATTTATCGCTTATGCAGACGAACAATGCTGTACAAGCGTTCAATAGCATTCCGTGGGAAAATATGGCATGGCCGACGCCCAGTGAGATACCTCGCAGATCTAGGTCCGCAGCTAAAATTCGGGCTGCGCCATCTGACCTTATGGAGATACTGAGGATCGTGCTGAACAGTAGTCCACAGCTAGCAACCCATAATTGGAAGGTAGTTAAGGATTTTGAGCCTGTAGAAAACTCGAGAAGGGCTATCGTTGTTCTTATTGAACAATGCTTAGCTCCAGTCCCGGAGAGCCAGGGAAAGGTCTATTACGTTTTCGGTACGGTCTTACCCAGCATCTTCCGTGGTGACGATAAGGCCGATGGACCTTTGGCAATAAGTCCGGGGCTCGAGAAGAGACGGACCGCATGTCATGTGATGTAGCTGCTAATTCTTCTGACTCAGAAGACGCACTATCAGTCACAGGACTGGTAGGCGAGTTTTTTTGAACAGATGGGCGAAGCAGTCGATGAAGACAGCCTTTTAGGTTCGGACCTGGAGAACGTCGACATCACTATCATAAATAACAATTCACAATGATGAAGTTAATGCAGATTAACTTTCAGAATTCCAAGGCAGCATCTGCAGCATTGCACCTCCATGTTGACAAGAGCACGAAGAAGCTTATTATGGTCCAGGCATGATGGATTCATGAGTACCGGGGTTGTGGGCTAACGCCTAATGGCCATAGTATGTTGTACGTAAAGGGTGCAGGTAAGCCAACGGCCTGTATTATGGCAAAGAACACCCTTAATATTTTTGTTTTACCTGCTTAGGAAACTTTGGCTAGTAGACAGTTACATGGCACATGACCATGGTAAACAACCACCAAACTCTATGGTCAGGAAACTGGTACGAGCGGCGAGGGCGGAGAATACGCCGGTCATAATATGTGCTGATGCAAACGCGCACCACACGGTTTGGGAAATCTCAGACATCAATGGTAGATGTGGGTCCCTTTTTGATTTTGTTCTCAAAAGGTAATTTATCGATAGCAAACGTAGGTAGTGAACATAGGAGGGAAGTTCTTGACATTACTATCATTTCTGAGATTAGGTTTTAAATGATAAAGGATCGGAATTTAAGTTAATCGAAGGAGGATAAACTACGACATGCACTGCGGTACCATCTCCTAGATACTCCCACATAATCCACCGCTCATAGAGAGTGCGGTTGATATGGAGGACGCTGTGTGCAAGGGCATGCAAGCCCGTTATTCTCAGGGGTAAGATCAAGCCACCATGGTGGAACTCCAATATTTCCAATACAAGAGCTGATTGCCGACGACTGTTCAATGAGGTTAAATTATCGGGCGACTGGCCTGCCTACAAAGCATGCAGTTTTAAAACCTTATAACACGTTTATAAAATGGATTTTGTATTAAAAATTTAGAAAGTGATAATGCATTATTTTAGTAACTGCACGGAATCATCTATCCAGTTTTACGATCTGTTACCTTACCTTCACCTACAAACACCTTTCCTTACTCAGCTAGTGTAAATACTTGTTCAACAGTTACAACTCAAGCATGTACAACTACCACAATTACAACATCATCAAACTCTTTATCAACACCGATTATGTCAGTAGGTAATTCGCTCTTTACTAATACTCCCACTAATCCACACAACATTATTAAACAAACTAACATTAATAAAGAGCAAACAAGTGAAGCTCTTAAAAATTCTCTTACACTGAATTTACAATCAACTGATCTTACCACAAATGAGTCGGTAATGGTCGCCTCAAAAGGTGCTATACCTAAAACAACCAAAGTAGATTCTATAAAAGATAGCAACAAAACATTGAAAGGGATTGATCGATACTTTACAATATTAAAGCGAAAGCGTAGCCCCAATTCCTCCAAAAATAACCCCACTCCGAAACAAACAAAAAAGGCAGTCACTACTCAAACGATGAGCCAAAATCGTTTTTCTTTGTTAGCTACTAACGATGTTGAAGAAGATGCAAATGAAATAGTTAAACAGCACAAGCCCCCAGCAATTTTCTTACGCGAAAAAAACTCTAACTTTTTAGTAAATTCCATAACAGCAACAGTCGGAAAAGATAATTTTTTTGTAGAATCTCTGCGCAGAGGAAACGTTCTTGAAACGAAAATTCAGACATTTACAGAAACTCATTTCCGTAAAATTGCTTCTTATCTCGATTCAGAAAATAAAAGTTATTACACTCATCAACTTAAAAGCTCAAAAGGTTTATCAATCGTCATAAAAGGCATTGAAAGCAACGTCCCAACAAGTGAAATAACAAATGCTATAGAAAATGAAGGCTACAAGGTAAAATCAGTGCACAATATAAAAAATAAGGACAAAATACCTCAACCAATTTTTAAAGTCGAAATTGCCTTTGAGTCCAGCAAATTAAAAGGAAACGAGCCACATCCAATTTATAATCTTCGATACCTGCTTCACCGAAGAATCACTGTAGAAGAACCACGCAAACGCAAAGACCCACCTCAATGGTTTAACTGCCAGGAATTCGGTCACACTAAAAGTTATTGCAAGCTTCCAGCAGTATGTGTAATCTGCGGTGATGTCCATAAAACTTCCGATTGCTTGAAATCTAAAAACGACCCAAGTAATAAAAAATGTAGCAACTGTGGTGGTAACCACACTGCAAATTATAGGGGATGTCCAGTCTTTATACAGATAAAGAATAACGCTCCTAATAAACCATCTTACCGGCGCTTTCAGTCAAATGATTTCCCATATATTTCAAAAAATAATATATCCACACAACATAGGCCTTCTGGTCAAACTAATAACAACCACGCCAATTATACTTCCAACCCACCTCCGAATCCTACGAATAACACGTCGTATGCTCAAATCGCTCAATCCAGTAGTATGCCTTTTGAAAAATTGCTCGCTCACAAAATCCCAGAATCTCGAACTCCTAATGAATCAGTACAGAAATCGCCCTTAGAAAGCTCAATAGAGCTTCTGATACAAACTATGAACAATTTTATATCAAATATGCAAGTCATGATGCAGGAGTTGTTAAGAAATCAGGGTATGCTACTTCAAGCATTTGCCTATAAACAATGTACCAGATAAGAATATGTTACTGGAATGCAAACGGCTTAAGCCAACATAAGATAGAAGTAGAAAGTTTTCTAAAGTCACAGTCTATTGACATATTGCTGGTTTCTGAAACGCATTTTACATTAAAAAACTGTTTTCGAATTAAAGGTTACTCTATATACGACACAAAACATCCAAGTGGTAAAGCGTGTGGTGGTGCAGCTATAATAATTAGTAATCAAATTAGCCATTTTCCAATGCTGGAATATAAAACAGATCATATTCAAGCCTCATCAATATGGCTCTCGGCCACAAACATCACCATATCTTCTTTATACTGTCCCCCAAGACACAAAATAACAGATGATCAATTTATTAATTTTTACAAAACTCTAGGCAATAAATTTATAGCGGCAGGAGATTACAATGCAAAGCACACGTTCTGGGGCTCACGACTCACTACTCCTAAGGGTAGACAGCTATTAAAAGCTATCTCATCTCTTAAACTTGACGTTATATCTGGAGGACAGCCCACTTATTGGCCTTCAGATCTACAAAAGACTCCTGATTTAATAGATTTTGCAGTCATTAAAAATATCAGACGCGATCAGCTTTCTGCAGTCTCTTTGTTCGACCTGTCTTCTGACCACTCTCCCACTATTATTTCAATGCTTAATGGGCAAACCATCGAAAAACCTTTTTGTTTCCCTAATAGACATACTAACTGGCTCAAATATAGAAAGTATGTAAGCTCACACGTATCTCAAAATATTTCACTGAAATCCGATGATGAAATACAAGATGCTATAAACGTGTTTTCGGAAACATTATCAACTGCAGCTAAAGTAGCTACACCTTTTAAACGCTACGACGGCCCTAAAAATAATAAATATTCAACAACTATTCAAAATCTTATAAAGGAAAAGAGAAATCTTAGAAGACAATGGCAACTACATCGCTCTCCTACCTTGAAAAGTCAACTAAACCACTGTCAAAGAACCCTTCACAGTGCTCTTTTGGAGGATAAACAGTCAGCTCTAAAGGCATATTTAGAAGGTCTAAATCCAACTAAATCCACGGATTATAGTCTTTGGAAAGTCACCAAAAAACTTAAAAACCCAACTAGATACGAATCTGCTATTCGTTATAGCGATGGTAATTGGGCTAGGTCCCATAAAGAGAAAGCAGAAGTTTTTGCCGATCACCTCGAAAGAGTGTTCACGCCTAATATTTCTAACTCAGACATAACTTTGCCAGCTATTGAAGACCTTGTTGTTTCCCCAATGAAAATTCGATTCTCGTCCTTAACTTCAGCAGTTAAAAAATTGAAAACAAATAAAGCCCCTGGCATGGACAAAATTTCAGGAAAAATGATTCGTGAGCTACCAACATCTGCCCTGAAACTAGTTTTATTCATTTTCAATTCTATCTTGCGAACTGGTTTGTACCCTAAATCATGGAAAATATCAGAAATAATTATGATACCTAAGCCAGGTAAGGACGCTAGCCAAATATCATCTTATCGCCCGATAATCTTACTTTCAACTTTATCAAAGCTCTTTGAGAAAGTATTTTTAAATGCGTTGACCCCATACCTAAACGACCACCACATCATTCCCGTTCATCAGTTTGGATTCCGAAAGGATCATGGCACCATAGAACAGGTTCATCGAATAGTTACTCTTATCAGAAAGGCTTTCGAGGACAAACTCTATTGCTCAGCACTCTTCATAGATATTTCCCAAGCCTTCGACAAAGTCTGGCATGATGGGTTATTATATAAAATAAGCTCTTTGTTACCCCTAAATACCCACAAGTTACTGCGAAATTATTTAATGGAACGTTCATTTGTAGTAAAGTATAAAGACCACATCTCAGACTCAAGAAAAATCACAGCAGGAGTTCCCCAAGGCAGTATACTTGGTCCTCTCATGTATATAATCTTTACTTCAGACATTCCTATTAGTAACCTGATACACACGTCAACTTTTGCAGACGATACAGCGTTTATAAGCGTACATAAAAATCCAGTAATTGCTACTAGTTGTCTGCAGGCTCATATTAAGGAACTCGAAAAATGGCTTCACAAGTGGAAAATAAAAGTAAATCCAACAAAGTGCGCACATGTTACTTTCACCTTGAGAAAGGGAAACTGTCCCAAACTGAAGATAAATAACATCGATATCCCTGAGCAAAATCACATAAAATATCTTGGTATACACCTTGATCGTCGCCTTACCTGGTCTCAACATATTGAATCCAAATCCACACAACTTAAACTTAAAACTTTACAGCTTCAGTGGCTCCTTTGTCCCCATTCTGCTCTCAACCTAAACTACAAGGTTCTACTCTACAAAGCTATTATTAAGCCAATATGGACCTATGGAATCCAACTATGGGGAACAGCTTCTGCTTCTAATATATAAAAATTACAAAGACGACAAAATAAAATATTGCGGCTAATCACTGGTGACCCGTGGTATATTAATAACGTGATTATTCATAAGGACCTTAATATTCCATTTGTTCGCGACGAAATAAAAACCTTCTGCTCTAAATATGTACGAAAACTGGCAACTCATCCAAACCCTCTTGCACAGGATCTACTATGTTATAATGGACATATTCGCCTCAAGAGGGTCGACACATTGGCCCTCGCGGAACCACATGAAAGATGAACATTTTACGCAACGAAAAATGGATTTTCTATTGCAATGGCAATAGACCCAGAAATTATTAGTTGATTTAAGATTTTAATACTTAAGGCGCTTTCACAATGGTAGAGTGACTCTACTCTGCAGCACAGGTTGAAATGTTAACTGTTCACAATGCAGAGTAGAGTTACTTCAAAAAATATTTGACACTTAAATACTTACATTTTGTTTCGCGAATTTCCAGGCTTTATTACGACTGCTTATATTTTGAAATATTTTTTTTATTTTATATTAAAATTCCCAACAGAAATATTTTGTGTTGGTTTTACGTTTCTAAATATTTTTTTTCTAATTTGTTGACAATTAGGGATGTGAACAAATTAGTGATGTGTTTTTTAAGCTGTATTTGTCATGTTAAACAGTTAACAGATCAATGTTAACTCTAGAGTGAATCAAATCCCCACTCCAGAGTTGAACAAGTTTGACTCTGGAGTGGAATAAAAAAAGATAACAAAATACAAAAATGTATTAGTAAGAAAGAGAAAAGAACTAAATTTGCTACAGATTGGAGTACTCCATCATTGTAAACGCACCTTTATTGTTATTTTCTGAAGTAAGAAAGATCCAATAAATAAAGAAATAAAGTTAAAAAAAAAAAAAAAAACGATCTGTTAACGGTCTGTTTCGGATTTTCGAATACAGTACGTTTTGCATCCGTTTTGGTATATCCGTTTCCGCAACTTTAAATACGGACTTCATTAATTTTCATCAGTTTGAACTCTGTAGTCGTCTTTCTTCAGTTTATTCGTAAGTTTTTTTTGACGTCAAAATAGAACTATTTAAATAATTTAATATTTAAATAATTCTATTCAATTAAGCAAATATAAATATTTTATGGTATCTTAAAGTGAGGTTTACATTATCTGATTTTATGTCTGACAAGTCGAATTAAAAATCCTACGAAAGAATGTGATTTTCATAAAATCTTGTATATGTGTTTAGACCATCAAATGCAATCAGATGAAAACAGCTGTTACCATCTTTCTCTTATAAATAATTTTATGAAATATTTCGAAACTAATCTGACTGTCAAAATTTGTATCGGATTTTCTGTTCGTGTCAGTCATAATGGGTTTATACTTTAGGATTTTGGCTATCCGAATCCCTTTTTTGACAGATGTTATGACTTTAGGTATAATGTAAACCCCGCTTAGCTGTTTTAGTAAAATGTGCGAATTGCATTTTATGAAAACCCACAATCGTGAATACATTCAATTAAATATCAATTAATAAATTCTTTCTTTTATTTGTAGATATTGGATTTAGTTATGGATTAATATTGCGCATTTTGAGGTCGATTAATGAAGTTAACTGCACCGGCTGTAAACAAAGTTTTAAATAAAATTCATAAATTAATTAATAAATCTATTAAAAAACAATTTAGGTAGATATACAAGTTCGTGTTTATTTTAAAAAATGGTTCGGAAATGGACTTGTCCGTTTTTTATATGACCGGTCTTTAAGGTCCGTTTCCTTGTCCGAATATGTATCCATAAAATGGTCGTAAACGGAGTTGGATTCAGTTTATGACGCACCAAAAGCGGTGCGGAAACGGAACGAATTGTTTGTTGGGATAACATCTGCGATTTTTGGAAATGGTAAAATAATGGAAAATATATTTAGATATTTGTGTATTAAATGCACACCGCAATGAAATTAATTAATAGGCCTATATTTCTTTCGATCCTTTCATCGGTGTTTGGGCCACCATATCTTCTAGCTGGTAAATACAGCTTTGTTACAAAATACTCTCCGAAATTACTTGTTGACACAAGCTTGGAATTTGTTTTCATTGAAGAAAAAATTTATTTCTGCGCTTCAAAAATTAGTTTCATGTGATAACAGGCATATTACACTATTAATTTGGACTAAAATTTAAAGAAAAGAAATGATATCATTAATTTCACGCCCCGGTAAATTATACATAATGATGCATAGACAGAAAGTTCTGGAAAAGATGTTGGGTACCGTAATAACTGCTGCCCAATCCCAACAAAAGCGTTGGCTAAATGTTCAAGAACATGTCTCCTACACACTTCTTAATAATGCCGGTATATCCACACCTAAATTTGGTGTTGCTACATCCCCCAAGGAAGCCAATGATATTGCAACAAAACTTGATACGGACAACTTGGTATTGAAAGCTCAGGTTTTGGCAGGTGGTCGTGGTAAAGGTACTTTTAATAATGGCCTAAAAGGTGGGGTCCGTCTTGTCAATAGTCCCAAAGAAGCTGAAGAAATAGCTGGTAAAATGCTTAATCAATATCTGGTAACCAAACAGACCGGTGCCGCTGGTCGTTTGTGTAAAAAAGTGATGGTGGCTGAACGAAAATACCCCAGACGTGAATTCTATTTTGCTGTCATGATGGAAAGAGCTTTTAATGGTCCCGTTGTTATTGCTTCCTCACAAGGTGGTGTTAATATAGAAGAAGTGGCTGCCGAAAATCCAGATGCCATTATATACGAACCCATTGATATTAAAAAGGGTTTAACCAAAGAACAAGCTTTAAGAGTGGTTAAAAAAGTCGGCTTAGGTGATGAATGTCATGCCGACGACACGGTTACCATGTTAATGAAGATGTACAAATTGTTTCTTGAGAAAGATGCCTTATTAATTGAAATTAATCCATATGCTGAAGATGCTATGGACGGTTCCTTTTTTGCTCTTGATGCTAAATTCCGTTTTGATGACAATGCTGAATTTCGTCAAAAAGAATTATTTGCCTTGCGTGATTGGACTCAGGAAGATCCTAAAGAAGTTGAGGCTGCTAAATTTGACTTAAATTATATAGCTTTGGATGGCACTATTGGTTGTATGGTCAATGGTGCTGGTTTAGCTATGGCCACTATGGATATTATTAAATTGTATGGTGGTGATCCAGCCAATTTCTTAGATGTCGGTGGTGGTGCCACTGCTCAGGCGGTAAAGGAAGCTTTCAAAATTATTACCTCCGATCCAAAGGTAATGTGCATTTTGGTCAACATTTTTGGTGGTATTATGCGTTGTGATGTTATTGCCGAAGGCATTATTGCTGCTGCCAAGGATTTGAAAATGAAAATGCCGATTGTAGTTCGTTTACAGGGTACTAAAGTAAATGAGGCTCGTGATTTGATAACAAAATCTGGTTTAAGAATAATACCCCGCCATGACTTAGATGAAGCTGCCAATATGTCTGTACATTTGGCTAAGATTGTCAAATTGGCCCGCGAAGTTAAGGTGGATGTAAACTTTGAAATTCCCGACAAAGCAAAGTAAAGATTTTTATTCTGATTCTGAATTTTGGGTTTGTTCATTTCTCGAAGAATTGTTTTGCAAAAATTGTTAAAATACAAAATGATTTTGGAAATCATCTTTAATTCTGTTGTATTCCAGTAATTTTTTTATTAATATGGTTATACCTGTTTAAATAACTTTATATAATTTTCCGATCTCATTTCTATCGCAAAATTGTCTTTGTCGTTCAATTATGATACCATTTTTGGATTTACTAGACAATGGAAATAAATCTTACTTAAATCTGATAATCTAAATGCCATTAATTACACTGTATTTCCCGACGGGTGGGGCACCCAGTGGGTAAAACTAATTCGGTTACGTTGAATCTAGTGGTGCTGGCCGTTTTTCTAGGTTAGCTCTTATAAAAAGATATTTGAGTTCGAAAATTATGGTTGCAAGCACCCCAAAGCACTCGATTTTTTAAATTTGTTTACCGTTAATTTTTAGTTAAGTTGTTTGTTACTTTTCCAAGAAGCTTTGTGTTAAAAATAATCAAAATCGGTCTTGCGGTTCAAGTTGAGATTGAAAATGTGAGGACACATTAAAAATCTTTAGGCAAATTTTTCACTTCAATACAAATTTCAGTAGATTTAACGAAGCAATAAAATGTACAATTTTGTATAGAAAATTTCGAAGTGTCCCCACTTTTGAACCGCTACACCGATTTTGATCATTTTTAACCCAAGGTGACTGGGGGAATAAAAAATAACCTGGGTAAAATAGTGGGGGGCGAACCCTGATCTGAATTTAATAAGGTTTTTATAGAATTTCAACCCACACTATGTGGTATATTAATAATGATTTTGTTTGGGTTGGCAACCGATTCATACTGTTCGTGATAGTCGACAATGTTATTTCAGAATTATTGCGTTGTGGTATTTTAAGGCTATTGGTATTTGAAGTTAATTCGTTAAGCTATTTTATGGTTAACAATATTTTAATTTATATCGGTTGGTTTTTTAAGGTTAACGCTATTTTAAGTATTTCCGTTAGTAATATTTTAAGGTTAAAGTTAGCTTTTTTAAATTTTTGACAACTTAATAGGCCGTACCTTAATGAAACTTTATGTGTGTGTATGCGGAATGCCAATATTTCATGTATGATCTCTTTTAGAAAAAGAAAACAATTTCAGTTAATTCGTTAGGATGTTATCAAATTGTTTTTTAGGGTGTTTTGGATTAGGTGCATTTTAAAGATTTGTTTAGGGTATTTTAGGTTTAACGGTATTTCAAGTTATTTCGTTAGTGACATTTTAAGATTAATGGTAGTAAATCCACTTCTTATTACGCCTATTATTATACATTTTCCTCTCTTAATTGCCTCGTTAACTGAAATTCCCTTACAGAATTTGATCCGCTTCACTCCAAGCGCACTATATTGTAGTCGGCATTATCGACATTAACTTTTTAAATTGTTAATTTTGTCCACAAGGACACACCCAAAAAATTCCGTAGTTGTCTTTTCCTAAATTTCTCATAAATATCTCATAGGTGAAATCCCTCTGACTAAAGCTTAGTTAAATTAATTTTGTTGTGGGTAACTACGTTTTTTGAAAATCAAACAGTTTAACAATTATTATACGTTGGATCCCCATCCAAGGCAATATCAATTTATGAAAAATATTATGTATTACACTGAGAGACTTTTCATCACATCAGTAATGAATTTCTTCATAGTTTCAATGAAAATTATCACTGGAACTCGTCCATTGAAACTTTTCATAGAATCTATGAAATGGGTTTCATTAAAGTCAATGTTTATGAAAAGTTCATAAAATGAATGAAACTCTTCATAAAATTAATAGGCCACTCATCCAATGAATAAATCATTCAGCCAATGAAGAGCTTCATAAAATCTATGAAGCAATTTCAGTTACTATTATTTATTATAGTTGGTTATTGTAGCTGCTAAGCTGAAGTGGATAAATAAAAAGTTCTTAGCAAATGCAAAAGGTGTAATAAAATCGTAGCATATTTCTCAGGAAATGACGATATTTTATAAAAAATTAAAAAAAAATAAATACTATTGAACAATTTCATAAATATAAAGAACATTTTCATTAAATTTATGGAGTTCTAATTTATGAAATTCAATGAATGTTTTTAATGAAATTATGAAATTTTATGAAATAAAAGTTATGAAAAATTTCATAATATTAATTAAATATTATACACATAATGAATTTCTTCTTTGGTTCTACGAAAAAAATTCTATGAAATTATATAATTAATATCATGAAGGATAATTCTCTCAGTGTAGCTTTTTCTATCTCTAATACATATCGCAACGTCTTCTTTCGGTGTTCCCATAGTACAGACCGAATTAAAACAATATAACAGGGCCATGAACTAAAAAAGGTTCAACAAAGCCAACTCTTCATCAGATGGCGCGCAGCCACTGTTCTAAGATTTAGCAACACGTTAATTAATAGGAAGAATTTCCTGAGTGGTGCTTCTCTTAAAAAAATATAACTTTTAATAAAATGAATTCTTTAAATATTCACTCTTTTTTGTTATTTTACTTACCTATCACATATACATAAGAGCACACCTATGTGCAAAAGTGTTATTTTTCCTGCTCCCCGCTCATTTCCGGATAGTTTGAGAGTAAAAATAAGATCTGTGCAAAAATTTGGTTTCTGCGATGTAAACCGGCCAGACCGTTTACATTTATGTCCTCAAAATTACCATAAAAAAGTTAATGGATTTATCCATCTGTTTTAAGCGGTAAACTTCAAAATTTGTGTCAAAACTAAATTTTGAATGATTCTCATTTAATTTTGGAGTACTGTAAATACGTATACTCTTCACCATATAATATGAAAATTAGCGTAGATTAAAAGCAAAATAAGTTTTTTTTTAAATATTTCGTCCATTCCATGAAAGAAAGCCTAAAAACTGATTCAGTGTTATAGATTTATTACATACAGTGGTGGCCAATAAATTAGAAACGATTAAAGTTTTTTTAAATTTTATTCTCGTTGCCTTTATTTTTAAAGATTAAACTTTTGGCTAAATTCGCCCCGAAAGGCAAGGAGATTGTTCAGAAAATTGTACAGAATTTTAACGTAATGTTTATTTTTTCATTTTGTCGGTTGTTTTATGTGGGCGTGTATTATTAACTTTCTTTTAAAATCGCTAAAAACAAAGAAAAATTTGGTCATGTTTAAAGTGCTGCAATTTTAAATTTGGCGACTATTTGTATACAAAAATAATACAAGACTTAAGGAAATTTTCGATATCGATAATTTTTCGTTAAAACACACTTAAAACAAGTGAAAAAATGAAGAAACAAACATTACGCTAAAATCTTGTATAATATTCTGAACAATCTTCTTGCCTTTCGGGGCGAATTTAGCCAATATTTTGATCTTCAAAAATAAAGGCAACGAGAATAAAATTAGAAAAAACTTGAATCGTTTCTAATTTATTGGCCACCACTGTATGTGCACTAGGCAACCATGTGAATCTTTCATTTTGGGTATAGGATGTGTTCAGCAAACTTGTGTAAAACAATACGAGGTACAATTTTGTGGAACTATTTAACCCTCTAACTCTTCAATTAAAGGCACTTTAGGGCCCCGTTTTTAAAAGGGACAAAAGGACCCGTAAGCTGAATAGTTAGAGGGTTAAAATGTTCCACATAGTGTTTTACATGAAATAGAAGATTCACATGGTTTCCTCCTAAAATCCAGGTTTATGGGCATTTGTATTTGTATGAGAAAAATACTAGCCACTTCATTGCCTGTAGTTATGCCCATGTAATATTTTTCTGTAAAACCTTTACTTTAAGAGTTATAGCACAAAGAAGCTTTGAATAAATTTTGGTCAATTTTTAGGGCTAAAAGCCGCGGGTAACTGACCTATTTTAAACCGAGAGGACAAATTTTTGCGGGGTTATTATTTTTTACGCCCAATCTACTGGAAAATGAGTGGGGAAGTGAAAAAACAACACTTGAAAATTCCATATATTTACTTCATGGGTGCTCTAATATACATTTAGATTAGATTAGATATGAAGGCACTATTCGCCGCGACCAATAAAGCTAATAATCCTGTTAGGAGAATTTTTCCAAACGTCCGAAGATGACACACAACGGTCATCCAGAAATCTGATTTTCCTGTCACACAGTCTCGGACATTCGTAGAGAATAACTCCGATGTCTCACCTTAAAGCTCACAAAACCTGCAAACATCAGTGTCCGATCGATCCTGTTTTGAAGCTGGTACCTGAGCCCACATTGCCCAGTTAAGTATCCCGTCAGGGACCTAAGGTTACCCCTGTCGAGTGACAATAGTCGCCTTGATAATCTGCCGCACAAGAAAATAAATCTTTTGGCCTGTCTTTGGCCAGTAGAAGTTTCCCAATATCTAGCAAACTCAGTCTCTTTCCACAGCCTGACTTTTTCGCTAGCGTACCCCCCGGGTATAGCACAGAATGGTTCTGGGCCTATGAATGGTCAACGCACATTCCTTCGTCGCCATATAGTAAATCGACAAAATCAGAGGACTTATCACAAAAGAATGAAATTTGGTGTGCTGGTTCAGAACATGTAAATTAAAAAAAATTCGAAGTTTCGGCAAAATCGGTGCAAGGACATCCTGAATCTAAAATTTTTAATTTCAGCTACAATTACACTGCATGACACTCAAAAAATTAATGGAGGTCTGACCATCACTTCTATATATTTCGGACATGCTGATTACAATGGCGTACTTTATTTTTCGATCAATGGTACAGATTTTTCGCTAAATGTCTTTAAAGTTTGGCTGTTGTCCATTCAGTTTTTTATATAAAAAATTTTTTAAATTCAATTAATATGATTTTTTTGTGTTAAAATGTAAGCATAGGACCTGTGGCCATATTTACGATGTAAATGCGATGTGTTAATCTTGATATTTAAACCACTACTTAGCGTTTTATATAGGGCCGAATGTACAATCGACCTCAATAAATATAATGCCTTAGTCAGGAAGCAATTAAAAGGAAAATATTTCAATAAAAAAATGTATTCATCTATAGCGGCCTATACGTTTAAATCGCGACTTTTCAAAAATTTTATATGGCAGCATAGTTTTTCCAAGATATCCCCAAATTTCAACTTTTTGTATAATATGGGGTCACCTTTAAAAACTGTAGTTGCCAAATTTCAAGCAAAAAAGTTTCCAGTTGCAAAAGTTATGGCAATAAATACATTTTTTACTAAGGTAGTATCGTACTAATCACATTTTAAGATACTAAAGTGTCTTTAGTACACCCAGAAAACATATTCGGTGCTGACAACCCCATTTGTTGCCAATCGAATGGTTCAGTTGCATCAAATGAATTTTTCGGTTGTGGCTACGGAATTATTCTTGATACAACTGAAATTCTGTTGCCATAGTGAAATTAGTCCTGTCTCAATTGGTTTTCTGTTGCCACAACTGAAAAAT